>OX596380.1:141048773-143774515 GCA_951394425.1 Tipula unca | reverse complement strand
CTTGGGTAAATCTCGGCCACCCTGGTGGTCGAGAGAACTCCAAGGTACTCGTATGAAATGCAGAAGACTGTTCAAGAAAGCGAGGAACACAAATGCTGCTGCAGATTGGGACTGTTATAAAGAAATCCTCAAAACCTATAAGTACGAGCTGAGAGCAGCCAAAACGAGGGCCTGGAAGCTCTACTGTGGCAATATACAGGAGTCCTCGGAGGCGGCCAGGCTACGCAAAGTACTATGTTCTAGTCCTTCCATTTAGGATTATCTACAACGACCGGATGGTTCATGGACTACATATAGTGAGGAATCCCTGGAGCTATTACTAGAAACGCATTTCCCGGAGTGCTCGGTACTAGCTCAGGAGAGACCCATGATAAATAGGGGCATAGACTCCGTAAGTCATATAGTAAAGAGGCGGAATATCCTATGGGCAATAAACAGCTTTAAGTCATACAAGTCGGCAGGACCTGATGACATTATCCCTGCGGATATCCAGCGAACTACTGACTTAACCCTACCCTGGCTGGAAGTTATCTTCAAAGGCAGCCTAGAACTCTATCACATTCCTAGAAAGTGGACTGATAATATCAAAGCAATATTTATACCTAAGGCGGGAAAAAGCTCTCACTGCTATCCCAAAGACTTTAGGCCTATAAGCTTATCATCTTTTCTGTTGAAAACACTGGAAAGACTAATAGAGGCTTACATTAGAGGCTCAATCAAGCCGGGCGAGCTGTCGGGATCTCAACACGCATACTGTAAGGGACGATCGGTGCAAACAGCTCTTCACTCCCTTATAGGCCCGATTGAGAAATCACTTGAATATAAGGAATATTCAATGGTAACCTTCTTGGATATAGAAGGGGCCTTTAGCAACGTCAGACCGGAGGCAATCACTCGGGCCCTTGCGTGTCTGGGGGTAGACGGGTCACTCAGAGGCTGGATAGATCATATGCTTAGAGGCAGGATCGTGACAGCTTATCTGGGTGGGACGTCTGCCGGCAGATACGTGAGTAGAGGGCCACCTCAAGGTGGGGTTCTATCCCACCTTCTTTGGAACTTGGTCATAAATGACCTGTTACTAAACCTGGAAGGGCAAGGCTTCAAGGTGGGTGCTTACGCGAATGACGTTGCTATTGCGGTTTTAGGTAAATATCCTAGTACGCTCAGTGAGCGCATGCAGTGCTACCGTGGGAAAGCGGCTGCGGACTGAACGCAAACCCACAGAAAACGGAGCTGGTCCTCTTTACCAGGAGGCACAAACTTCTTCAGTGTGACCCGCCAACATTAAATGGTACTCGCTCGATCTTTACGGATAGAGCGAAATACCTCGCCTAGCACTATAGCGCTCTACTCCTGCAAAAATACCATTGGAAAGAGATGGGGTATGGAGCCCCACATAGTACACTGGCTCTACGTCTCAGCGTTAAAATTTATGGCCAACCGTAAACTATTGATGAAAGTCCAAAGACTCTCAGGAGCACACCTACTCAAGCTCTGGAGATTCTCTTTCATCTTACTCCCTTGGATATTGCAGCCGAGCAGATTGCATCTTGCACAGCCACTCGGCTCAAATCCATATCTATGTGGACCTGTAACAATGCAGGGCACTGATCTATCCTAGGCAACAGGGGTATTCCGGGAGCTACCGACTACGCTATTCATTTGAGATTCCAAACTGAGTTTCCCACCAGAGAAGACTGGGTGAACGAAACGGTTATGGACAATGAGGAGCTAAGCTTCTTAACGGATGGCTCAAAAAGGGATAGAGGGTTTGACTGCGGGGTATTCTGTGAGGCACTAGGGGTTAACCACTCTTTTCGTCTTCCCGACTTTTGCAGCGTTTTTCAAGCTGAACTGACCGCGATAATGGAAGTCATGGACTGGTTGAAGTATAATGTAATATCTACGAAGGATATTCGCATTTTTACGGACAGCCTGGGTGCCTTTAAAATGCTACAATCATACTCCCTGACGTCGAAGGTAGCCCAGAACTGTCTGGCATCTTTAAATGATATGGCTGATCAGTTCAACATCCCCTTGACATGGGCGCCAGGACATTTCAATATCGCAGGGAATGTAAAGGCAGATGAGTTGGCCCGTAAGGGTACAGCACACCTAATAACCCAAAGCAGGCGGGATATAAAGATATCGCTTGCTCCATGTAAACTACTGCTTCAGGAAGAAGCTATAAAAAAAACGAACGTCAGATGGTCAAACGCTAGTTCGTGTGTAATAACCAGGCAGATCTAGCCTAGACTTGACCGGTCCAGATCAGGTCAACTGATATTGCTTCGACGGCACCATATTGGTATGGGAGCATTGACTCATTGGGATACATGCGAGCAGACGATTTCTGCGGCTGCTGTGGTGATGAGGAGGAGGAGTGTGCTCCATCTGCTCTGCACCTGTCCTAGTCTAGCGTACAGCAGAACAAAATTTATGGGAACTTCCGTTTTGAACGACCTCACGGATCTTGGTAAGATCGAGATCCGGGACTTTAAACGCTTCTTGGTAAGCTCAGGTTTAGCGAGTGAAGAGGAGGAAACTCGAATGTGGTACAGCTACGGACCAATTTTGTGTCTATACTAGTCCTTTAGGACAGCCACCCTTACCTAATCTAACCTAACCTATCTTTAACTGTCAGTTCGTGTTATTGGTAACACAATCAATAAGTGATAATGTATGCACTTTTAAGCGTTTTGCGATCAATATTTTCGCGTACTCTTTTAATATCGTAAAATTTAATTTTTAATCGTAATTTTACTTTAATTAATTTGTTTTTAACAAATTTTTTTTGTTATGTTGTGTAAATTAATAAAAATCAGTACGTAATAACGTTTTTTTACGATTAATTATAAATTTTATTTTTAATTTTGCGTCCTACGATGTATTCTTGCGCGTGCTGTAATGAAACTAAATAAATGTCAAAAATAGCTGTATTAACACCTACTATCTTGAAAACAGCGCCATATATCGGGTCCAAATTTCACAAAATTCCAAATAGGAACGAACCAAACCTATGGTTAAAATCAGAAGTTCGTAAGATGCTTCGTTGCTAAGAAACAGAAAAACCGTTATATCTTGGAAACAGCGCCACCTATCGAGCCCAAACCGCTAAAATCCTAATCTATGGTGAAAATTTCAGCTTCCTGCGATGTCTGGTTCCAGAGAAAGGCTATTACAATCATTACACACATACCATTTTTATATATTAGATATTTCAGTATATACTGCCGTGCGAATATAGTTCTGCAAAAATCTTTCATCCATAGTATTTTTATACGCATATACATAAATGCTATTGAACTATTTCATGTGTTAATTAATATATGTTCACATATTTAATAAAAAAAAACACTCTGTTGAAAATTGAAGTTATTAAAATATCTAATAATTCACACATGCCAAAAATACAACAATTGATTGTTTCGATCGCAGACAAAGTAACTACTTATGTACAGTAGTTATATCTTGTTTGAGAAACAATCAAAAAGTTCAAAAATTATTTTTACACACATTTACAGTATGCATATGAATAGTAAAATCGTATACTATATATATGCAAATTAGTTAATAATAAATAAGCGTATTATATGTAAATAGAATTTATTGTTTTATATAAAATGTGTAAATTAAATTTAGACAGTATCTCGTTTGCAGTGAGGTCAAAACCTTTTAAGGGCATATAAAAATACATAAAATATATATATTTATATACGTATGGTTATGCTATAATAGCAAGTTTAATATTCGGCAGCTTCATTGAATTATTAACGTCGTAAAAAATTAAGTAAATTTAATTTATTTATTACAAAAATGTAATTACGGTTTTAAATTATCGTGAATAACAATCTATGGCTAACAACAATTAAAAGTCAAACCAAATTTTATTCACAGCTTTCACAATTCATTCTTAGGTTAGTCAGGTTCATATTCGGACTATGGCTGCGGGCGAATACTCGGCTAAATAGAAAATTTTACCTTAAGTACATTTGTACCTGTGATGTCGTGTGTGCAAATACTCTTGTAATCATACTGTTGTTAAAGTTGGTTTGAAGGGATATATTTTTAGATTTGTGGGCACCTAGAATAGTTTGAATGGTTTGATTCTACGATACATAAGCGTACATAAAATTCAAATACATATTTGAATTGTCAGTTTGTAAAATTGTCAAGACAAATTTAGAAATTACGGATGGATGGATGCGCAAATTAATGCTAAATTATTAATTTTTTTTATGTAGGTAGGTTGCCTATATATTTGATATGCATATATTTGAATCAAGTATCAAACAAGAATTATTTGTAAAAGTGTTTTGTAATTGGAGGAGATTTTAATGCAAAAAATATCCATTGGGGTTCTAGACTAACAACAACTAATGGTAAAGAACTCCTCAATGCTATCAGGAAATACGGTTGTAAGGCCTTATCAAGTGGTAAACCGACCTACTGGCCAACTGATCCAAATTAAATACCAGATCTAATTGATTTCTTTATAGTGAAGAATATATTTGTAAATTACATACATATAGATGAAAGTCTTGACTTAATCTCTGATCATTCCCCAATACTTTTGAATCATTCAAAAAGGAAGCTATCCTAGTTTAGTAAATAACCACACAAATTGGGAATACTTCAGACTGTCTTTAGAAAGAAAAATTAACTTAATGGTCAGGCTAGGGAGTGAGGAGCAATTAGAAAAGAAGTTCACAAGTTCATATGTGACATACAGCAGTCAGCTTAGGAAAACACCTCTGAAGTTAAAAAGAAAATTAAGGGAAACAACTACCCCAGAGAAATTAGATAGCTCTTAGCAGAAAAATGAAGGGCAAGGAGTATGGCAACAAACTAGGGCCCCTCAAGATAAAACTAAGCTAACCACCAATCTGACTCAGCTACTTAAAAGTGAAATCAAAGATCTGAAAGACAAATCTATCAGTAACTACCTCAGAAAATGATCTAATGATACTAGCACTGATTATTCTCTCTGGAGAGCAACCAGAAGAATTAAAAGGCCAATAATGCAGATTCCTCTAATCAGAACAGAAGATAAATGGGCCAGAAATAACGAAGATAAAGTACGAAATTTTGCTGAATACCTGGAAAAACTATTTGAACCACATGATGAACAATCATTGGAAGCCGAAATAATAACTGGAGAGGTTGTACAGGAAAGTGAAGAAATCCTACAAACAACACCAAAAGAAGTCATATATGAGATAAAAACAAATATGAATCCGAAAAAGGCACCGGGTTATGACTTATGAATTTCACATTTTCATCCTCAAGCAAAATGTGACTATCGGCCCCAGAGCATATTGTAAAACATTTTTTTTTTGCAGTCTCATAATTAGACTAAAAAAAATTATTTTTAGTTTCAAAATATCGGGAAAATATTAAAGAGGTTTCTGTGTAGAGAACGGAATTGGATTAATTTACGAGGCCGCTGAAATTTTTATTGAATCTCCAACTGCGCGCGTGAAAACATTTTGTAAATTTCTGAAAACGATCCGGTTGTTTATTCTTCATGTGCTGTATATAAACTTGGGTCGATTTATATGCGAGTTTTATTTCAACTTCACTGCAACGTGGTCTAAGCCAGAGAAACACTTCTCGCCCGTTATTTAGTATCATACCATCTTCATCGGCCATATTCCATGAATGTAGCTTCGTGATCGAAATCTTTTCGACCGCCTAATGCTATCCGTATGCCGTCCACGTCTTCTTACGAAGGAATACAGTAGTGGCAAAATACGTAACACTCGCTGGTGTAAACTTATCCGTGTTCCTCCTCGGGTAGGCGGACAAATTTGTTTCCTTCCAGAACGAATGATTCCATTTTCTCAAGATCGTAATCACATTTTTCTAAAAATAATATTTTAAAAGCAATCATATTGGAACAATTAAAAATTAATTAAACCTACCTTCAATTTGTAACGCTTCAGCTAGTGTCATCGGCGGTTGTCGCGGCATAAACAATGATGCCAGATCGGCTTAAGTCTCCTGTTGTTTAGCCCATTTTGTTAGATCGGCACCAGTCTCGGCCACAGATTGTGCCGTACGTGTAAAATCAACCAAACTTCATCCCAACCAATAAATTTACAATTGAATTTCAGTTCCCTCTTGGACTAGGGTTACCATCGCGTATGGTGGCCGGTCAATCATGTTGAACAATTCTTGAGATAATTTAACAGCGGAAGCACGAATCAGTCACGTTGATTTCTTTGTGGTGGCAACGTTTCGAGTTTATTGTGTGATAGGTCCCGGAATAGCAAATCTATCCTGATATCGTTTCTTTTGATCTTCATTTAAAAGACCTTCACTATCGAAACGTTCCATGCGTTTCGCTCTGTTCCCGGACCTGTACGAAAACTTCCACCGTAGTTTTACAGCGACCAAATAATTATCGATGCCTACGTATTTGGTTGCTGACCGATAAGTTCTTACATCCTGCACAACCCGAGCTCGCTCTTTTGAAATTAACACGTGGTCAATTTGGCTGCGGAAAATTTTGCGAGAATGGATTGTTGCGAGAATCCATGTTTCCAAATGTATCTGTTTGTGAGGGGAAATGTGCTTGCTACTCTAAGATCGTGACCAATAGCAAAGTACATCATTCTCTCACCATTATCGGTCGCACTTTCGTGTCGGGCGTGCGGACCTATGTGTTCACGCAAGTCGGTCTGATTTCTGCATGTTCTAGCATTATAGTTCCCAATTACCACTTTAACATCGTGTTCGGGTATATAGATCCCATCATATCGTCCAAGTCATTGTAAAATGAGTCTTTATCTTGGGGCTGGATGACTTCTGTGGGCGCATGTACACAAATTATCGACAGGTTAGCTAACTTCATGCGCAAGCGAAGCTTACACAATCGGTTATTGACTGCTTGTAAATCCAAAACAGCGTTCTTTACCTGCGGCCCAAGAAAAAATCCAGCTCCAAGATTTCCGAGGTCATCTCCACTGTACAATAACGTTTAGCCCTGGGACACATGGTCTCCACTTTTAGGTCGACGAGTTTATTGAAGAGCAACGAGTTCCAGCCGACACTCCTTCACTCATGTGATGAAGCACTCTAACGCTCCTGGTTTCTTAAGTGACTGCCGATCCTAATTCTCGTGTCCGGGTACTTGATCGGGGGTCCGGTGTTGTTTGGGCGGTGGCGTTTTAATTTGTAGCGGTTGGCTGTATGATTCACATTTTGCATCAATTTGAAATTATTTTAATTTGGAAGGGGAAATTTGTTTACGAAATGCCTAATTTTGATTGGCTAATATATGTTCTGCTGAATATTTTGCAGCAGGCAAAGAATACATTGATATGATTTGAAAAATGCACGTCGCTGAGTACCAGTGCGAAATGAAAAATTGTATTCTATGAATTTTCATTGTGCACTAGTTGTACGTTTACAAACTATCGATAATGAACACATCTATTATGAAAAATTGAGCTTTTGGCAAATAACTTTCATAATTGGAAAATTTTTGATATTTGTAAATTATTTGATCCTTTTAAACGACAAGTGTAAATATTTTAATTGATCCCGATCTAACATTAAAGTTATTTTATTAATTGCATTTTGATGAAAAATTTGACCACTGGTCCTACCAATTGAAAATTAAAATTTTGATATTATCACTAACTGAGTAAGACTTTAATTAGGGAATATTTATTGTAAATATTTTATTTGATGACAAAAATCCCATTTTTTTAAAACTTTCAATTGTAGTTGAACGTTTTACTTATGAACTTTTAAGATGATGAATCAGATGAACTTTTTAAGAAAGGTTTTACAGACTCAATGCGTTCGAGTTTTATAGAACAAAACGTCATAACAAGTTACGGTGGAATTTAACATTTCAGTACAATTATTAATTCTAAACTACGAAATTCATGTTTTTGTTCTTACTTTTCCAGTTTTATTCAATAAAGTTAATTTATTTACAAATTATTTTAATTTAAAATTATAATAATTATCAGAATTGGAAAATCGACGCGCTATGATGTGGTTGTTACCATTGGGAACAAAGCACTGATAATCGTGAGTTTCTCTGATGGCTTTTACTGAATCAAATTTGTTTGCTAGTGATCGTGCCACCCTTCTGTACCCTTTGTACAAAATCTAAAAGTAATGTTTGATTCATTTTTTTTAGCCCAATCGAAAAGTTGCTGTGCTGTCGTTATTTGATCTGGCTGGCTTTCGTGGCATTTCGTTTCGATTTTTAACTTCCTCTGATATAGAAATGATTAAAAATGTATAAAAATATGTAATTGAACCATAAAGGTACGGTGAGTTAATGTATCCTAAAAGTTAATTAATAAATATTTTATTAATAAAACAGCGGAAGGACGCCATTTCATGTATAATCAAACTTGATCGAAAAACATTTTAATGTATACGGTTGTTAAAAGCTTTAAATTACATAAAGTATATGGTTCTATAAAAAAAATATTTTTGTTGGGTACAACTTGTACAAAAGCTCGATAGAAGGTCAAAATTTCAAACAAATTTCTCTGACAGGAAATCTTATACAAGTTCACAATTATTCAAAAAACAAAGTATGCAGTTGCTTAACGTAAATTGTGAATGTAAGCTTTTTCACTCTTTTTCACAATTGTTACCAATCGACTCTATATTAGTCCTATAATTATTTTTATTTGCTTATTTTAATTTCTTACCTAAAATTTATTTAAATCCAAAACAATAATTTACATAACACAAACGAAAAATTATTTAATCAAAAGTGCAAAAGAATGTTGGTAAGTGAGATTAAGAAAGCCATCAAATGGAAAGCCATTATGGATAGTGTACCTGGACTACGTTTATTTTGGCCCGAATAAAGGACTGGAATGATGGATGCCTATTCTAAAATGGGTTGAGCGCTGCAGAATTAACTCTAATGAATCCAATTCATGGTATATCTAATTCAGCTACCGGAGTTGGAAGAATTAACCAGACCGATGTTAGTCTGATGAGTGCCATCCGAGCCATTCCACCAGCTCCTCTGCCTTAAGAGAAACGCCGTATTACAAGATCCCAGTTCAAGGCTGCCTGAAAATTAAATTTAGCAGAACCAACATCGGTGATATCTTATACATCATTACTAAGAACAGAATTCAACATCGGCGTTACCAATACATGAAATGCAAATTATACATACACGACGGAATTGGGGGTGTCTTCAAACAAATTGCCACGAAAGCCTACGCTGATCAAATAACCACAGCACAACAACTGTCCGATTGGGAAGGTATTTCGAGTTTTCAGCAAAATACTATTTAAAACTGAAATTTAAACGATATATTGTACATTAACACCAAAGTTTAAAACGCTTACTTGAAAGTATGTACAATTGTCTTTCCAACGAGCTATTACACGTGAAAATTGGACAAGGAATACTTAAGGTACACGAATTTAAAGATGTGAACATTTGAGTTTCCGACAAAAACAAATTATAACGGAACTCCGCGTATTTTGACCCCACCGAGTTTTTACTCAAATTATATTTTTTTTTTATCTATATCTACCATCTCCCCGAATTTCACTAAAATTGGACACCTTGCGCCCGTAAATGTCTTTTTTTTGTCTGATTTCGCGTGGAATGGCTGCTTTATGGTTTAATGAGCGATACAAAAAATGAAAATAGGAATTACAAAAAATAAATCATTTCAAAAATACATTTTTTAATGAATTTTTTACCTGTAAAAAACAATCGATATTTTACAGAAACACATTTTTAAATAATTTTAAGGAAACAAAAGAGCACACACAAATCAACACAATAGTAAAAATTACTATCCTTAGGTTTTCCCTACAATCTTACTAAAAAATTACAGTATCAGGGTAAATTAAATTAAATTTCCAATAGTTACAGCAATCACGTGTCAGTCGCCAACGTTGGGGGCAATCTCTGTGATCGGAAGAAGATTACCGAATTGGAATAATTATATAAACAAAATATATCATCCCGAAAAAAAAATTACATTTTTGGTTCGGTTTTTATTCAGTACCTTTTCTCATCTTATTTTTCGTTTTACTATGAATTTGTATAGTACATAGTAGAGAAACACACCATTTCTTTAAAAGGCTTTTTTCGGGATGGTTTTTCGGGCTAACTTCACAACGGTAAGTAATCATGTATTTCTATAATTAAAAAACGAGTGTAAATATTTTATTTCATTCTGATCTAACATAAAAGTACTTTCTTGAAAAATTAAGCTTTTAAAAATAAGTTTCACATTATTGTTCTTCGAATTGGAAATCAACTTTTAGATTTTTCAATTATGTATCTATTTATTTAAAGAGAACAAAATATTTGTTTCCGATCCAACATAAAAGTTACCTTATGAAAGAATGAGCTTTTAGAAAAAAGTTTCATGTCTGCATTTCAAATTGAAAATTAAATGTTTAATAATCATAATGATTTGCTTCTAAATTAAAGAACAAGCGTAATTATTCTAATTGATTCCGCTGCAATATAAAAAATATTATTGAAAAAGGTGGCCCTTCCACTTCGAAAACTTATATATTTGAAATTTGCAACCTTCGAATCATTTAGTTAAAGCACAAAGTGTTAATATTCCAATTGAATGCAATCCAACAAAAACTTCATTTATAAAAGGTGAGCTTTTTGTTAAAAAGTTTCACAATTGTCCTAATTGGAAATGAATAATTTAATATTAATTGATCATCTCCTTTTGTAATTAAATAACACGTACATTTTTTACTCAATTACGATCCAACATAAAAGCTCCTTTATAAAATAAACACTTTTCGAAGAAATATTATGCAGTGTTTCTGTTTTTTAATTATCTGTTTCTCTAAATTAAATGATAAGTGTATTTATTTTATTTTAATTGATTCCAATTCGTGATAAAAGTTTTTTTATGAAAATCTAAGCTTTTTAAGAATATATGTAGGTTTCACAGTCTTTTCCATTTGGAACTTTTAATTAAAGCATGGTGAAAACATGTGCTCTTTTAATTACAAGCTTCTTTTATTAAAGAGTAAATAAAAATAGTTTGTTAAATAGATTCCAATCCGACAAGTTACATTTTTTGAAAAAAGGTTTATCAATATTGTTTCATTAGAAGTATGCACATTTTGATATTTGAATCACTTGTCTGGTTCTTTAATTAAAACACAAGTGAAAATATTTTATTTATCCATGATTTCCTTTTTGAAAGCTATTTTATGTAAAGTTGGGCTTTTTAAAAATAACTTCACAGTATTGTCATTCGAATTGGACATTAAATTCTTGATGTTTGTAATTATCTATAATTATCTTTATTATGACAAACGGAGCTTTGTGAAAACATTTATTTGTCCTTCCAATAGGATATTAATATTTTGATATTTGTAATCATTGGCTTCTTTAATTAAAAATCAAATGTGGATATTTGATTTGATTTCGATCTGACTTAAAAGTCTTTTTATGAAAAGATGAGCTTTTTGAAAAATAGTTTCACAATTATCCATTGAACTGAATTTTAATATTTGTAATCGTTGGCTTCTTTAATTAAAGAACAAATGTTTATTTTTATATTTTGAAAACTTCTTTTTTATGATACATAAATCATAAGTTTTACCTTGGCGTGTGATTAAAACTTTAAAATCTAAAATGTATTACGAAAAGTTTATTAATTGGTGAAAGCTATATGAACATTTCAAACAATTTTTAAACTGGTTGTTTAACTGTTTGGGGTCCAAAATTGTGATAACGAGAAGTTTATAAATCAGGTCAAAAAATAGTTTTATGGTACGAGGCGGTATATATATTATAGCCGCTAGTGGCTAGTTATAAGCGAAGAAACTCTTTCTACATTCGCATTGTGTCTAAAAATGAGCACTTCATTTACAAAAAATAATAATTTTTGGTGAAAAAAGTTATATTCATTCCGACAAAAGTCTTATTCTAATTGCAAAATATTCAATTTGTAATTACTTTGTAACAATTTATAAACATGGCAATGGCAATCTGGAAATATGTATAGTTTCACTTATTTTTGAAAAATGTGCGTTAAACATGGGACGATAAGTACATAGTAACGTTTGCTTACAGAGCCATAACTGGGGCTATGTCCTCGACTCCACTTCTTGCTATGGAATCCATTCTTTCCTTGCCTCAGTTACGCACCTTTAACTGTTTATTGTTTTTATTAAATTATATTCACAAATTTATTTATTCACGATTTTATTTATTTATTTATAAATTTATTTATTTGTTGGTTATAATTTATTTTTATTTATTTATTCAGTTAAGATTTAATTGTACAAAAATTATTATTATTAAAATCAATTTCCATTTATATATTTTTGTAATTTTGTTTTTATTTTACCACACCACAAAATGGAGATGAAGTTTTTATTTTTATTTTATGTTGTGGCAACGTGTTGTTGCTCCGCTTGTTTTTTGTATTCTGTTGTGATGAGTGACGTCGCCTTCGTCTTCCAAAATACGTGTCGTATTTTGGAGAGGGAACAGATGCGCCGGCGGCGGTCGACATTGTTAGTTTTTACTATAAATGTTTTATAGTAGTGGTTCGGCTATTGGATGTGTGATGGGGTTAGTGAATGCTTAATTCAAATAAGTTGATTTATATTTGAATTTCACTAATTGTTTTGTTTGTGGCAGAATCGAATATCGGTGAGTCGAATATTCGAGCTGCTACAGTACCCCCTCTCCAGATGAGAAACCATAGGTTTTGAGACGTTATACGTTGAACCGGACGGTTTTAAATCGTTTGCTGGCTGATATTTGATCAGCTGTGTTGAGAATACCGTACGCCGGTTTCAATCTGTCGATTGAGATTGAGTGGTGTTTGTCTTTGATTGAGACAATGAATTGCTTGCGTAAGCGGCGTATAACTTTGTATGGCCCATCGTATGGAGATTGTAATCCAGTTCGAACTTTATCAACCCGGACAAAGACGTAATCGCAATTGTTGAGCGATTTTGGAACGAATATGTTGCTTTCATTCGTTGGTCTTGTTGCCGTGGGGATAAGATTTTGCATGGTGGTGCGGAGTTGGTCGATGACTGTGTCGGTTGTGGATGGAGACGGTAGAGGATGTTCGATGAAGAACTCACCGGGTAGCTTGATGGTTTGACCGTAAACCATTTCAGCTGGTGAGCACTTCAGATCTTCTTTAACAGTTGCTCGAATACCAAGTAGAACGATTGGTACTTCGGAGCTCCAGTGAATTGTGTTGCCTCGGGCCTTGAGAGCAGCTTTGAGCTGGCGGTGGAAACGTTCGACCATGCCATTGGCTTGCGGATGGTAAGCCGTTGTACGTATACGATGCGAGCCGAGGAGTTTCGTTAACTCCGAGAAAAGCTTCGACTCGAATTGGGTTCCTTGATCAGTTGTGATGTCAAGTGGAACGCCAAATCGTGATACGTAGTTTTGCACGAATGTGGTGGCAATGGTTGCTGCAGACATGTCGCTCATGCAGTACGCTTCTGGCCATCGAGTGAAACGATCGACACAGGTGAGTAAGTATGTGTATCCATTGGATGGAGGAAGTGGTCCTACGACATCCAAATGAATATGTTCAAATCGACCAGGTGGAATTGCGAATTGTCCAAGAGGCGATTTTGTGTGTCGCTGGACTTTCGATTTTTGGCAAGATAAGCATGCTTGTGCCCAATGGGTCACGTCTTTGTTGATGCTTGGCCAAAAGTATCGAGCAGTAATCAATTTACGAGTTGCGCGGACACCAGGATGTGAGATACCGTGTAGTGTGTCGAAGATGGTTCGACGTAGTTGCTCTGCGATGTACGGGCGATTTGCACCCGTAGATGTTTCGCAGTATATTTCGAGGCCAGGTAGTTTGAAAAGCTCCAGTTTCAGTGATGAACTGGCGTGACAAGCAGAACCAGAAAGTAAATTCTGAAGTTCCAAGTCTGCTTTTTGCGCTTGTGCGATCTTATTGCAGTCGAAGTGAGTCTCGACTGTGGCCGTTTCGTTTGATGTTGTGCGCGAAAGTGTATCCGCGACAACGTTGTCGGTACCTTGAACATGCTGGATGTCCGTGGTAAATTGACTAATGTAATCCAAGTGGCGTGCTTGCCTTGGATTGCGTTCAGTTTTAGACTGAATTGCTCGAGTGAGAGGCTTGTGGTCGGTGTAAATTGTGAAGTTCCGACCCTCGACAAAATATCTGAAGTGTTTGATTGCTAGATATATTGCGAGTAATTCCCGATCGAATGCAGAGTATTTCTTTTCGGCATCCGAGAGCTTCTTTGAGAAGAATCCCAGGGGCTCCCAACACTTGTCGTTGTACTGTTGCATGACTGCTCCGACAGCAGTGTTTGATGCATCAGTAGTTATGCTGAGCTTTGAGTCGCTCAGTGGGTGAGACAAGAGTGTTGTGCGTTCCAATTCAGCCTTGAGTGACGTGAATGCGTGTTGGCATTCGTCAGGCCAAGAGAAGTTCTTGGCGGTTTTGGGCTTACGTAGAAGTACTGCCAGGTGGCTGTGAATTGGGTTGAGTATTTCTGCGAGCTTTGGTATGAATCGGTGGTAGTAGTTGACCATGCCGATGAATCGCTGAATACTTTTGATTGAGGTTGGAGCTGGGAATTCTTTAATGGCATTGATTCGGTCTTGTGACGGAAGGATGCCATTAGCGGTGATCTTGTGGCTGAGGAATTCAAGAGTGGATGCGCCGAAGACGCATTTTGAGCTCTTGATGTGTACATCAAACTCGACAAGTCGTTGGAAAAGTGTTTCCAGATGGAGTTTGTGTTGTTCCTCAGTTTGAGATGCCACAAGAATGTCGTCTATGTAGACGAAAACGAAGTCGAGATCTCGAACGACTTCGTTCATGAAGCGCTGAAACGTTTGTGCGGCATTGCGTAATCCAAATGGCATTCGGGTGTATTCGAAGAGGCCAAATGGTGTGGTGATTGCCGTTTTGAAAACGTCTTCAGGTGCCACGGGAATGTGGTGATAACCTCTGATGAGATCAAGTTTGGAGAAAACTTTGCAGCCATGCAAGTGCATGGTGAAGTTTTGAATGTGGGGTATCGGGTAGCGATCCGGTATCGTAACCGTGTTTAAACGCCGATAGTCCCCACATGGCCTCCAGTCTTGATCTTTCTTCTTGACCATGTGAAGTGGACAAGAAACGGAAGATGTCGATGTTCGACAAATTCCTAATTCCACCATATGTTGAAATTCTGCTTGTGCAGCTTTGTGACGCACCGAATCTAGTCTGCGTGGTCTCGACACGGGCAGATGGCCTTCTGTGACGATGTGATGAACCACGTTGTGTCGGACTGGCATTTTGTAATTCGGCTCTGCTGTAAGTAGTGGGTACTTTTTGAGCAGAGTGCCGTAGCCGTTGTCGATGTTAAAATGGATCGGTGTTGGTGTGTTAACACGAACCATTGTGGCGTTTATTGACAGCTTTGTAGCTGGGTCAATCAGCCGTTTGTGTTTGACATCGACAAGAAGTCCGAATTTGCTTAGAAAATCGGCGCCAATGATCGGACGGTTCACTGCAGCTAGTATGAAAGCGTGCGTGAAGGTTCGTTTGAGTCCGATATCCACGTTAAGCAATTTTGTGCCGTACGTGTGGATGATTGAACCATTGGCAGCCGATAAGACTAGATTTGAATTTCGATTTGATAATGTGTAATTCATTTTGAAATTCATGGCTGGAATAACCGAAAGGTCAGCGCCAGTGTCGACTAAGTAGGTGAGTTTGTTGTGTCTATCGTACACAAACAAACGTGACGTATAGGGTGTGTTTGTGGTCAGGGGAGGCATGTTGCTCTCAACCCGTGACTCTAATAGTTTTTTTGGTGGTCAATGTCCATTTTTACGGCGGCCGCGGACGTCGATGGTTGCGACGTGTTGAAGTTGCACGGTGGCGTGCATTTTCTGGCGGCTCTACCAAACTTTGTGTGGAACCAGCATTTACCATGTTGGTATATGTTGTTGCTGGGACTGCGGGTTCGATTGCGTGAGGGAGCTCGTCGTCCACGCGAACGGCTTCGACCTCTGAGTAACCCGTCGAGTCTGGACTCGATTCTCGACAGTCTTTGTTCGAGTGTGTTTGGTGCTGTTGCTGAACGGGGAGTTCTGTCTCCACTGCGTTCTCTTGATTGCCGGTATGGACTATTGACTTGGCTGACGCTTTGAGATGTGATGTTTATGACATCATACATCTTGTCCGCTATTTTGGCTAACGTTTGTGTCGTGGAGGATTCGGGCTGTGCTACCAGCGCTATGCGAATCAACTCCGGCATCTTACGTACCCACAAAGATTTAATGATATTTTCATTAAAATTGTTGTTAGCCAGTGTTTGTATGTGGCGTAAAGCGTCAGATGGTTTTTGGTCGCCTAATTGCTGTCCTGAAAGCAATTGTTCTAGCTGACGTTCGCCCGATGGTGCTAGTCGTTCTAGCAGCGTTTGTTTCAATGTGTTGTACTGGTTGGTTGTCGGCGGATTGAGGAGGAGATCCGAGATCACATCGCACGTTTCTGGTTGCAAGGCTGATAATGTTTGCAGGTACTTGGTTTTATCAGCTGTTATACCTTGCAGTCCGAATTGTATTTCGGCGAGCTGAAACCATGTGTTTGCTCTCTGTGGCCAGAAAGGTTGTATTGTTATTCGCTGATGTGATGCCGCGATCTCTATTTGTGGACTAGCGCCTTGAGGCGTGGTGTCCATTTTTTGTGGTTGATCTTTTTCATCGTCCGACATATTTTTTTGCACAAACCAATAAAACAATAAAAATACAACAATACAACACTTTTAAAGCGGAATGGTTACCGTGTAAAAAAATAATTGACCAAAAAATGAAAAATTAAGCGGAATGGTTACCGTGTAGTGAATGGTTTGAAGGCCGGGATGCTCCTTCTTTTTAACGCCCGATGCGAGATACCCCCGAATATGGAGTTCCTTGCGTCCTACCTTATATTGGGGGGGCTCGTTGAATTTTATAATAAGAGAAAAAAAAAAAAAAATTAAAAAAAATCTAGGTCATTCGATGTGAAAAATGTGCAACGGATTTGTATCGCCGCTGTGGTAGTGGTTTTTGAGAAAAAACCGTTTTTATTATTCTTTTTCTTTCGACCACAACGGTGATGGCGGGAGGGCGTGCAGCGAGAAACGACCAGCGTGTGTGTAAAATTTTAATGGGTAACGATGTGGTGGTGGAAAAACAAAAATATATATATAAAAATTTTACAAAAGAGAAAAAATGTAATTTACGTTAAAAAAATGATTCTACGTTAAAAAAAAATTTACGTTAAAATTTGTTTGACAAGAAAAAGTAAAAAATTATAAAAAAATAATAAAAAAACTTGTTACCAGAACTTTGTGGTTTTTTTTTTTTTTTTTTTTTGTTGCTATAGTTGTTGTTTCTGCTGCAGCTGCGTTGTCTTCCTCGTGGCGGTGAGGGTGGTTCGCTTCACCGATTTATCCCGCGTTGCGTGGGAGGGGTTGGTCCCTACACACGTGTATTTCCGATATCCCGCGTTGCGTGGGAGGGGTTGGTCCCTACACACGTATATTTCCGATATCCCGCGTTGCGTGGGAGGGATTATGTGTCCCTACACACGTGTATTTATGTAACTTTTTTTTTGTGGTGGTAATTTGTCACTTTATTATAAATGATGTGTATGATGTGTATTATGCGATAATATTATTAATTATGCGATAAAAACCGCTATCGAGGTCACCAATTTAACTGTTTATTGTTTTTATTAAATTATATTCACAAATTTATTTATTCACGATTTTATTTATTTATTTATAAATTTATTTATTTGTTGGTTATAATTTATTTTTATTTATTTATTCAGTTAAGATTTAATTGTACAAAAATTATTATTATTAAAATCAATTTCCATTTATATATTTTTGTAATTTTGTTTTTATTTTACCACACCACAAAATGGAGATGAAGTTTTTATTTTTATTTTATGTTGTGGCAACGTGTTGTTGCTCCGCTTGTTTTTTGTATTCTGTTGTGATGAGTGACGTCGCCTTCGTCTTCCAAAATACGTGTCGTATTTTGGAGAGGGAACAGATGCGCCGGCGGCGGTCGACATTGTTAGTTTTTACTATAAATGTTTTATAGTAGTGGTTCGGCTATTGGATGTGTGATGGGGTTAGTGAATGCTTAATTCAAATAAGTTGATTTATATTTGAATTTCACTAATTGTTTTGTTTGTGGCAGAATCGAATATCGGTGAGTCGAATATTCGAGCTGCTACACACCTTTATTCTAGGAACAGCCTGTTCTGCAGTTTATCGTCTGAGGTGCATTGGGGCATGGAATCTCTTCGGTTCTATCATGGGACATCGACAAATTTTTAGTAATTATTCTTTATGTTTACCAAAAATCGATATGGCTCCCGAATTCCATTTCTCAAATCTTTTCTCGGTGGCTTATCCCTCGAGAGATTTGTGGAGTTCGCAGGTTTTTCTTAATAAATTAGATGAGTCCATTGTCTTTTATTCTGATGGCTCTCGTTCTAACCTCAGTGCAGGCTTTGGAATCTACTGTCCTGGGACGGATCTGAGACTTTGCGGTAGTCTTGGTTCGCATTGTACTGTTGCTGTTAAAAACAAAAGTATTCTACTGTGTACAGATAGTAAAGCTGTACTTAACTCTTTAAGAAATCCCTTGTTTCTAAACTCGTCAAGGAATGCCAACAATTCATGAACCTTCTTTGTTCTAACAATAAAGTTACGGTCATGTGGGTTCCGGCTCATTGTGACATCATAGGCAATGAGATCGCGAATTGTTTAGCCAAATCTGGCTCCCAATTAACTTTAATTGGTCCTGAACCAGCTGCTCCTATATCTTTCAACTACGAGAAGAAAGTTATTACGGATTACGCTTTGAAAAACTTAAGGTCTTAGTGGCTTGCGACTTTTGGTTGTCGTAAGGCGAAGTACTTCATTGGGGAGCCCAATTTGAGGTCCACGAAGTATGCTTTATCTTTAAAAAAAAGAACCAGTTAAGAGTCTTGGTAGCGATTCTTACGGGACATGGATGTTTTAAAGATCATCTACATCGTATGTATTTAGCTCATGATATTATTTGCGAGGACTGCCTTGAGGAGGATGACGACTCCCTCCACTTCGTGAGCAGTTGTCCTGCGTTCAGTTCTATACGAGTTCGGGTATTCAACTTTAGGTCTTTGAATTTAGATCAGTTGTCCTCTCTGGCTTGGTCTAAACTTGTTCAGTTTGCGAAGGCAGCAATGCGCGTTTGCGAATTGGGATAGAATCCTGGGTTTGCACCATGGGCCTTTGTGGCATTGAGTGCGGAATCCTCGTGGGTTCCACCCAATTTAATAATAATAATAGTAACGTTTTATTCATTAACAATTTCAGTGAAATTAGGGATAAAGAATTTATACATTCTGTGAATGAACCAGGGCCTAAGTGAAAATTGAACGAATTGAAATTATTTAGCAATCTATTCTGTCAATCTACCACTATCTGGACATCAATCTGCCCACCATAAATAATAGTTGGGAACACTGATGAAGAAGGATAGTTTGGCGTTCAGCTGTCCGCTCCCCGTATCCATTGCTTACGTTTATTTTTATTTTATTGCCCAAAGAACCATGTAGAATGTAGATGATATATTGATGCTCAAAAGCTTTTGACATAAAATAATATTAAATACACATTTCTGTATTTAAGCATACATAATAATATTTCTCAACTTGGTAATATCTATACACCTAATTAACTGCCACTAACAATAACTATATCATCCCATATTTAGAAAATAATACTGCAATTTAGATTTACCGATTAGATAGATATAGAATACTTAAACTATAAAGTAAATAAGAGTTTAAACAAAAAATTACAGTACAAAAGTCACAATGAAACTATATAAAACCAATTAAATATTAATTATGTAATTTATTATTTGCTATAATTTGTATTATACAAATATTTGTTGTTGCTGTTTTTTTTTTATAGAAATAATTACGATTATTACAGATATATTTAACATTGAAATTGATAAGATTTATTAGGAATCGATTTATTTCTTCTTAACCGCAACAAATAACGAGTTAGTACTGAAATAAATAAACGGTGCGGATTACATAAGAACGCCTCACAGTCTTAAAATTTATTTTTATCGTTGCAACAAAAATTGTAATAAATATTCGGTTAGAAATAAAATAAAAAATATTTTGAAATTATGATTCGCTTGAAATCCGCAATAGAGAAATACGAGTATATAGGATATAACATAAAATGTTAAGTTGCTGACTTGTGTTGATTATGAGGTTACAAACATTACATAAATTATATTTTAAATCGTTTTTTTTTTTTTGATATATTGTTATGGGACATGTCTGCCGATTTTGTACATAATATGTAATATTTTTTTTAATTCATTTGTGTTGAAACATATTTTTTTTTGTGAAATTGATTATTATATGGGGAATGTAATTGGAGGCTTGAATCGATTAATATATTTCAATTCAGTGCTCATATGGATTTTGCCATCATTAATATTTTACGAATATTATTAATTACTAATTATATGTACCCAATCCAATACAATCTATATTATATTACATAAGATGCAGGCGCAATACCAACAACAATATATTTATCGTTTCATCATCCATACTATATCTATGTACGTACATATATACAGGGTGAGTTTTTTAATAAATGCAGGGATTTTATCTCGAGAACGGTGGTATAGGTAGAAGAAAAATACCATCAATGAAACTTGTTAAGGGTCGAAGGAGACGTCTAGTGGTGATCTTGAATGACCTTGAAAATTATTAATTTCGGTGATATAGGCTAAAGTTAGGTTTTTTTTAAAATTAGACCCTATTATACTTTTGAAAAATAAACACTTTTCCCTCACAAACATTTATTGTAAAGTGAATAGTTTCAGAGATAGGAGCAAAAATTGAAATTTACTAGAGCAAACGAATTTCCGTAAAGTTCAACAGTGTTTCATTGTAACAACAAATAAAAAAAAATATGAATACTTCTTAACTTTAACACAGCATTGATACTGCGTCACTGTCATACAATCGTACCAATGTTGTTGGCATTCCTAAGTATTCCAGGGCAAATCACTAACTCTCTCAAATGATCGTCTGCTTGATAATCACCAGTAACTTGTATGCTGTGCTAAGGAGAGCTATACCGCGATAATTCTCACACTTCAAGCAGTCTCTCTTCTTGATGGGGCATATCGTGGCCATTTTCCATTCATCAGGCGTTACTTCGGTTCGCCATACTAATCGAATAAGAATTGAAAAGTGTCCATTTCATTGCACTTCACTATGGGCTTTCATAAGTATGCCGGTGGTTCGTTGGTAAAAGAAGCTGTGTGATTCATTTTGATCATGACACTAGTTCCAGCCTCAATTAAATTTAATTTAATTATTGGCAAATTGGTTATTTTTTAATCAAAAAGTGATTTTTTTTAATTTAATGAGAAATGTGTGGATGCTCGCTAAATTTGTTTACCCTTAATCGAGCTTCGAACACTGCACAACATCCACGACTCCTAATCAGGAATGGGCGTTTACGCGTCATCTATATTATTTTCTACGTCGACGTGTCGACAACCCGTTGACAACGTCGACAACGTAGACAACGTCAATAATGTATAGACAATTCCTAGAGTGGTTTTGTCAATTAGTTCTAAGCTAGGTGACCAAATTTCTTTAGGATAAATGCAAAACAGCGATATAAATGGTTTTAAAATACTACAAAGATGGAATCAGCGTAGAAAGGGCACCTCATAAAAATCGAAAAAATTACACAATTATGATAAAAAAAATTAACTTACATTAAAATTAATTCGGAGATTTCTGACGGTAAGACGAATTCGAGTTCAGGAAGGCTATGAGCTACTGAGTTATTAAATAATCAAGTCATTCAGATAAACAGAACTTTGTCCGCTAAACCTGCCAGACTGCTCTATGTCAAAGTTTTGACAAAATTTAATGAATGTGTGATTCAAAATGTGCGTGAAAGTGGATTTGAAACAGGTTAGCTTCAAAATATATATCTTCCCAAAAATAGTGACAATGCGCTCCCGCTAAATATAAGCACTGCAACTTACATAAATTTGCAAAAAGAGTTAAGATGGCAAGCTATTTACAGTTGTCGACTAATGGTCTTTGCCAGGTCTTTGTGATATTCTCAACAGTAGCGTCGAATGTGTATACACATGTATATACAGAAAAGAATAGCTACAGAAAGGTATTTTGATTATAATTCGTTAACAAGATTCACCAGGAAACTTTCGGAAACCTTTCGGAATATAAATGATATTCTAAAGGTATGGCAAATGACCAACGGAACTAGCCTAATCCTTGACCGATTATAATGAAACTCGACATGTTGGATGGGAATAGGGTTTTTAATAAGTGATTTTTGATTTGAAAATAGTGGGATTAAACATTTTTTGAATACAATTCTTGAATATGGCCAACTAGTATAAAGCTAGTTCATTTCTCAACCGATTATGACGAAACTTTATCTGTTCGATAGAAACAGGATTTAAAAATGAATTTTAAGATTATTCGATAACCGATTATTATGTAATTCAACATATTCGGTTGAAATGAAAATTCTAACATGATTATTGAGATAAGTTTTCAAATATGAATTAGAATAGTTTTCGAATGTGGCTTTCATTGATTAAAATTAAATTTCATCACTTCTAAAAGAATTTTCGCTTATTGTAACAAAATATGTCCTCTTTGAGAAAATTTGCCCTTAAAATTAGTGTATTATAATACATATTATCAGGGACAGATTTGCCTTCAGTTGAAAACAAAAACAAAAAAATGTTTAAATTAGATTAAATTTACCTTAACTTAACTTTTACAGATATAGCCTAGTTTCATTCCAGTTGGCCATATTCCACAATATGATACAAACATAATTTTTTATTCCCCACAGTTAGTAATATATTCTAGAGCTTTATCCAAAAATCAATTTATAATCCCATTACAATCCAACATGCCATGGATGTCATCAGGATCGGTTAAGAAATAGCTCAGTTAACTTTCAGTATAGGTAAGCCAGAACTTCATTCTAAAATCATTTTATAATCCCATTGCCCTTCAACATGCTAAGTCATCTAGAACTTTATTCAAAGAAAAATCAATTTAAGATCGCATTTCCATCCAATATGTATCCTAATCGATCAAGAAATAGCCTAACCCTCATCTATAGTAGTCCAAATATCAGAACATTATCGTGATAGACCACGCTGCTTTGCTATTGTTTACCGTGTTTTGAAATGGTAACGGTAAATTGTTTGTGATGAACTGCCTGTGATAAACCAGTCTAGAGCCAAAGTTTTGGACTGAATAAATCACATCAGAAGTTGTGTATAATCTCTTGGGGAACATTGAACGACATGTGTTTGGCTTTATCCGTTATAACAAAATTTGAAATTTACACCAACCCGAACGTTTAGTGCATAAACTTTCTTTAATTAAACCTTTTCCTTGTTTAGTATGGTATGTGGTTCTCGATTTAATTTGAACCTTTTCTTTAATTTCTTTTACGATTTAACTGAATCGCCTTTTTACAAAATATCGCATTTTATTTCATATCGCTTAAATTTGGTTGTTGACATTGGCTTAATTGTCGACATTGACAAAAAATATTGCCAGGTAATCTACGTAATATTTTACGTGTCAACAAGTGCGTAGATTACACGGCGTAATCTACCTCGCCCATCCCTGCTCCTAATCCTAAGACATCGCTTACTTTACCACCTCATCATTTCCATATATAAATTTGCCGCTATAATCATCCTTTATATTTGCCAATTGAAGGGGGAAATTAAATAAATTAAATTAAAACTTATTTAATGCCAAACCGAGGGCTTGAACTCAAGTTCACAATTGCAAATGCAACGACTCGGCTTACTGGACCACCGGCGCATATATATTTGGTGCTATATATGCAAATCTTTTATGTTTGCCAATTCAATAGAAAAAATTGAAAATTTTAGCAACAAGAATGGACAATTTATTTCGATCATATATACACCAGAGATGGCTCTTACATTTCAATTACGGTAATACACAAGAGATGGCTCTTATACTTGCAGAAATTGAATATAGATTTCAACAGAAGCTGTGTTGAACCAATTTTACAGAAGAAATTAAATTAAAAAAGTATTGGCGCTGACGAGTCCTGATTTCAATAGCATTGACTCTGCTTTAAAAAATTTAAAATTTAGCGGATTTTACTCCAGAACTCAATGCCACTAAATAGCCCACGGTACAATACCCACATTCACACTAACATTCATTCAATCCATTCATCCCATTCACAATTCAAACGAATTCAAGTTCAGGAAGGCTATGAGTGCTACCGAGTTATTTAAATGCCAAGTCATTGAGATAACCAACACTTGTTCTAGAAAATATATGCCAGACTAATGACAACATTTTCACAAGATTTAGTGGATGTGTTTTGACGGATGACCAAACGTACATGAAATTGATTTTGAAATACTTCAAGTTAGATACATTTGCAAAAAAATGTATGATTTGAGCCAGGATTTTGTCACATTTTTCATAACGACGTATTTTGCCGCTAATTCTTCAACACGATACAGTAGTAAAGTTTTGGCCATATAGCTCGTTCACACGACTCTAATTCCAACAGATAAGCAATAAATTTGCACGAGATTAATCAAATCAATGTTATCTCAAAGAGTCCACAGGTTTTCGATGTATCGAACATTCTTGGGGTATAGTGCAATTATTCCAGAAATAGGGAGCATCAAACAACATGTGCGTGATTTTATCCGTTATAACGGAATCTATAGAGATGATTTGTGCAAAAATTAAAAAAACTCAAAAAATTCAATTTAATCGTATGGAAACTTCATTATCATTCGAAAGAACATTTCTTGCCATTTATTTTTTATTAGTTCTGTCAAATGATGGCCTCATCTTGGAACCAAATGTCGTTGAGGTCGGGCTTCAATTTCGGGCAGCAAATATTCCGTTATCATAGTGCAATAACGAGCACTATTCACAGGTACATCATCCCGGCCGTCTTCTTTTTTGAAGAAATATGGACGAATGATTTCACAGGCGCATAAACCACACCAAACCGTCCATTTAATCGCGTATCATCCAATACTGTAAACTGGGATTCAAACTTTTTGATGGTATTCCAAATAGTATACTATACTATATATATATAATAGTATACTATAGTCTCGGCATGCCGATTATATGTCAACCGTAACTTGGTCTAAGCGCACGAAATACATTCCTCACAGAACGTTGATTTTCGTAATAAAGCTGAACAATTTGTAGACACTATGCCGGGCTCAGTCTTTCCATGAGGAAATGGCAAACACTACTGAATAAATAAAAACACGATGACAGTGTGAAACTATTCATGAGTTGTTTGTCAAAAACAAACAAATGAAAAAATCACCTCTAGATGAACGCTTTTACAAAATATACTGCTTATGTTGAGTTTACATTGCTGATGTTGAGTTTGCTTTATTTATCATATATGGGCATAATAATTTTTAAAGTCAGGCGTCCATTATAATATTCTATACCACAATCCTTAGATCAGCATTAGTACCGTAGAATTTGTATGTATATGTGTATAAGCATAACATCGTAATCAGTATTCTTGAATTGCTCACTACGCAGAGATGAATAAAACATCCATTTATTTTGTAATAATAACTTACACCTTAGTTCCGGAAGCTACTATTCAGAAAGTCAAAGCAACAGTGAAAATACACGACAGTCAAATATAGAACGGTGTGAGTTTTAACAAGAAGATCTCTTAAGTTTTGGTAAACACGTCGGCTTTTGAAGTTGAAGTTAGATGTACATTTTATTGATAATTTAAAGGGTAACCCAATTTGAGACATGAGTTTGGGTGAAATTTCGTAATAAAAATGGCATTTCGTGCGGTACTCTCCTCAACTTATTAGCCTCAATTATCTACTTGATTTTTAACTATTTAACCGCTCGCTAAACAATCTAAAACCTAATTAAATATGCTTTTTAAACAGTTTTTTAAAGAATCGCTAGTTCATTGTCACCATATACTCACTTCGATGTTGATCAAGTTTGATTAAATTCATTGAAGCGCCCAGTTGTTGTCTTCTATTATCTAGTGTGGCAATTTAATAATTATGGCACCTTTCAATGTAAGGTGGTAGACGGCTAATATTATCAAAGTATCGTAAGGTACTGTCATAATTCCATCCATCTTTCCGGGCGATTTATAGTAAACATTTCTTTTTCACTCTTTCAATGCGACCAATATGCGTTTGATGATAGGGTGACCACACAGAAACAGCGAATTCTAGTTGGGAGCGGACAAAGCCAAAATAAAGATTAAATAGATATTTGATGTCCGTTAGCTCCCATGGCCAACGTTTAATAAACCCTAACTATACAGTTGGCTTTGGCGACTATTATGTATGTCGATATGCTTATTGAACGTCATATTTTCAACAAACGTAACTCCCGAATCACGAATTTCATTAGTTCTATGAAAAATTGTGCTTTTAATATGATATTCAAACTGTAATGGTTTCTTCTTTCTAAAGAAAAAAGTAGTTTTACATCTATTTGTATTTAGCCGCAATTTATTGGCTTCACACCACCTACTCCTCACCACCGCATTGCTAAAATCTGTGTATATATAGTGTCTACTTGCAGGTGGCCTTTGGTGGCTTTAATTGTTTTGCTATTAAACTCAGTGAAATTAGTTGAAATAGACCTTCCTGGTAGAAAGCCGTGTTGGGCTACTGATAAATGACGTGGAATAACTTTTTTAATTGCGTTGCATATGACTAATTCAAGCAGTTTGGGAATTGATGACAACGATGATATTCCTCTGTAACATAATATGCCAGCTCTTTTTCCAGCCTTAAAATAAGGCATTATTTCAGTAAACTTACCGCTTCGGAGCGATTGATTGGAGAGCTAGTGGTTCAACTAGTTCCGGTCCTAATGTTTTCAAAATTGCTGATGGTATTTTATCAGGACCACATCC
Organism: Tipula unca; assembly: GCA_951394425.1. NCBI lineage: Eukaryota > Metazoa > Arthropoda > Insecta > Diptera > Tipulidae > Tipula > Tipula unca. The sequence goes on along the minus strand of OX596380.1, from coordinate 143,747,470 downwards.
ATCACCAAATGAATTAAGCGCTTGTAGAATATCTACCTTTGTGATAAACGGTATATGTATGTATATCCAGATTAGATTGAATACCTAAGATACTTGTTGAGGTTGAGTTGTTTTTATGGTAAACGGATTGAAAAAATTCAGCAATCATGTTAACGATACACTGCTGGTCACTTGACAGTTTATTATTGTAATACATTATGGCGAGATAGCCATAAATTGTCTGGCGTTTTGTATTAAAAAAGTTCCAAAAACACTTTGGTTCGTTCTTGATATTGTCTAGTAGTGTTGCGAGATACGTTCTGTATTTTAGTTCAAAGTACTCCTCGTATAAGATGTTGTTTCCTTGAAATGACTTTCTGTTATCTTCAGTATCGCTAATTTTCATTCGTTTGTTTGCTTTATTCTTCTTGGATGATTGATTTTCGATACTCTGGACAAAGGAACATAATTCTCGAACATTTAGGTAATCAGCTGATAAAAAATTTCCACGTTCACGTCTAGGTCATGTTTAGATAGTTCATCCTGCCAGATGATATTATTGAGTGAGTTTTTCAATTCTGGTAGGTTAGCTATCTTGTAATTAAAGCGGGTTTCCCCGTCTGTATGATCTATACAGGGTGAGAGTACTGCCAAATTCAAAATAATCGAAAGGAATATTACAGTTGATTTCGGGATCAAAACACCAGGAAGTGTTAGGATGATTAAAATCTGCTGCAATAAGGAATATATCAAATGGGTTATTAAGGTTGATTAGTTCGTCTATGGTATCACAGAAGGATCTGTCACATCTATATACAATGTAATCGTCAGGGAAAAATTCTGTGCATAGGATGTTGTTATTAAATGTTGTTTCACAGATGTTAACGTTCTGGTAGTAAAATGTGAAGACCCTCTTAATGGAACTATTTTTAGAGATGGAATGAATAGGTATTGCTGACGGGTTATTGTTGGTTAAGAAAAGATTTTGGCTGTGCAAGTATTCCGAAAATGTTGACGACGTGTTCTCCATACAATCCTTTGAGCAGAAGTCCAGGTGGCCATATCTTGGAATATAGGATATTACTGAATTGTTCCTCCGACACACTAATTCGAAATGAGGTATTATTGTATTTTAGGCCGAAAATCTTCTCGAAAATTGAAATGTTGTTTCGATGTGGTTTCTGCGATCCTGCTCACAAAGTGCCATAGTCTTGGAGCAACTACTTTGATGTCAAGTAATGCGGATTTGTTCAAGTTGACCGTATTATCTTCTTTAGTTAACACCTGTGATGAGGCTATCGGATCATGTGGTATTAAATTTGTTGTTACATCTACTTGCACGTCTGGTACTGGTATCTCTTTCGTCTTTGATACCGTATGTGATAGATTCCGAGATAATAAAGCAGCCTCATTAATATGTTTGATTTGTTAGATGATTTAAAACTAACTTCCGACGGTTGAGAATGGGGACCAGTTTTCGATGGCTCGGTCTGTGGTAAGGACATCGAACCGGTTCCCAATCGTTAAAACTGCCTCCAAATGCTACGGGAATATCTAAAGAAAGCCGCGCAGCTGCTAAAATTGTCGCTCGCAACCAAAAACATTATGGGCAATGCAGTACTTCGGCGTCGATGGGTTTTCGCTTCAGGAGTACTGGGCATTGGCACATTCAGCCCAAACTACCACCCCTAACATGTATACTGTTTAACTAGGACTTGTAGGTGCGTATACGAAAAAAAATCCGGGAACTATTATCGCACCGTATGTATAACGAGAGACCTAGTGTTGTAGCATAAATTTCAAATTACTCGTGAAGATTTTACTAAAAGTATCCTAAAAATTTGGTTTTACTTTTTAGTAATGGTTTAGTAAAAGCTTCACAAGCATTCGTATAGACACTCAATTATAACGTAATCATATACATACTCATAATTTTTAGTTTAGAGTTCAATATAAGGTACGGGCGTAACGTAGATCTCTGTCAAATATCAAAATGATCGAATTAGAAACTTATTACACATTATCGATTTATGAATGTTATAAAATATTTAGATCAAATTTAAAACTTCCAAATTAAATTATAATTTGTATATTAGAATTATGCATCATCATATATTAAAGCTCATATTGATCAAGAACTAAATATGTATATGGTAAATTATGTTAACTGGGCAATTAAATCATAAAAATGTATTTAATTTAGTTTAGATCTATGCTTATTCGATTTGTACTTACATTCCACTATCATAATATTTCGAGTATAGGTCTATCTACCTACATTGAAACCATTAATCAAAGTAATCGATCACATTTCAACTTTCAAATCATTACTCGATGCAGTGAAACCAGAATTGCGATAATGTGATTGTCTTAATAAACATAACTTAATGTGTACTTACACCATTTGTACATGTTCTGTAAATTATAGTATCATGTTTCATCTCAAATCAATCATTTTGATAGTTTTATGTTTATGATAAAAGACAAATCTAAAACATACAAATTAAATATAATTTAATTTGCCTCATTAGCTTTTTAATTAACTAATTAAATTTCAAATGTACATACATATACATATACATATATGTACATGAGTATATTGAATTACAAACAAATTGTTTTTGTCATTACAATAAAATTTAATTCACATATTTAATTTATATTTATAAAAATTAAAATTTAGGTTACGAATGTAATAAAATATATTTCCTTTGATTATAAATAAATTGATTAAAGGAAATGATTGAATTTACGAGTACAGTACATAGAATAAATGTAGCTGGTATGTCTTTTACGTATGATTGTATATACATTTACATACACAGAATGCTGTATTACATAAGCTTGCATTAACCAATGTCACTCTAGACTCTACCAGATGTATTTACACAATAATAGTTTTGTATGTAGATTGTTACCTACGAGTACATATATACAAGAAATGTGAAAACTCTTGAATTTAAAAGAATGGTGAGAAATCAAGATCAAAGTTATATGTTTTAACAGTAGGACGATAATTCACCAAATATGACGATTCACCGAAAACGACAATTCACTGAGAACAGCAGATCACCAAAAATGGTACTCTACCGAAAATGATCGATCGGCGACACCATTTCGTCAATCTTGTGGCATTCTGAGCATTTTAATAACACTAATCACTGTAGGTTAGGTTAGATTGAGTGGCTGCTAAGGCACGCTTAGACCGGTGACGGTTTATTGTGATACCACAGGATCTTACTTCCCTATTACCCTTATATGAATCAGTTTGAGCTACTTATGTAGCGTGATATATCTCGCACCTTACAGTTTTCGAGATCAGAGAGGCTGCCCATTAAGAATCTACCCATATATTTATGTCTTCTATGTGCCAAATCCGGACATGAGCATAGGAAGTGAACGTATCGTCTTTTCTTTCTCCTCGTCCATACAGCTCCTGCAAAAATCATTAACTGCTAGACTTAGCCTCCTGTTCTCCAAGTAGGCAGTGTCCTGTGAGTATACCCACAATCGTTTTTAAATCACGTCTACGTAGGAAGATCAGTGTCTTTGAGCGTTTCAAGTTCAGCTTTGGCCAGATTTGTCGTGCTACACTACTGGGTGTTAGTCCACTGAGGCTACTGCATTCTTTTTAAGCGCTGTCTTGAGTGGCTTCATAGGCCTCACCAAATTTGCCCTTTCCGGTAGCTGCAGTTGGAGGGTACCATGCCTAGCTAGTTCGTGCCTATGACATCCGAGTGGCAAGGGACCCAGACTATCTGAATGTAGAAATGCTCACTCACCTCATTCAGAGACAAGTGGCAACCCAACGCCACCCTTGATATCAGAGAAACTGAATCCAGCGACTTGACTGCCACCTGACTGTCCACATAAATTGCGATATCAATCAAGGATACCACGACATTATGCCTCAACAAGTCAAGACCTCCTCAATCGCTATCACCTCTGCTTGGTACACGCTGCAGTGATCAGGGAGACAAACTGATTTTTATCATAGAAGACTCCAGCTCCGACTTTACCGTGTAGCTTGGAGTCATCCGTAAAGAACAGATTCTCTTGAAGGGTATACCCATACCTATAGGTAGTTCGGAACCCTTTCTCGAAGCATATATTATAATGTTGGTGTAACGTAGTCTAGATTCGCCAGTTCCATCTTTAGCGATCTAATTATCGCCAGGTGTCCTGTCAGAAGATATTTCCACTGAGATATGACTGATAGTCTGATAGATCTGCTTACCATAAATATCGACGGGAAGAAGGTGAAACATAACGTCCAAGGCGCTTGTTGGTGTTATCTTCAACGCCCGCTTATAAGCATGCAGGCCGTTCTTTGCACCTTCTCGATCCCCTTCCTGTAGGTTACTTTATCTAGAGCTCGCCACCACCTGCTCACCCCATACATAAGTATAGGTCTTACTACGGCAGTGAACAGCCAGTGTACCAGCTCCGGCTTCAGACCCCATCTCTTTCCAATGGCGTTTCTGCACGAGTACATGGCTAGTCTTGTTTACTCTTTCCAAGATGTTAGGCTTGTTTACTCTAAACCTTAAGGCTGAATGTTACATATCGATGGTCAGAGAAATAATGTTCCCCCGCCACTCTCCATTCCTTGAACACTAGATAAATATTATTTGAGGTATAGGTTACATCCAGAAACTCCTGCCGATTTGTAGTAATAAATGTGGCTTCTTGCCCAATATTACACACCCAAAGATTAGTATTTAATAAAAATTTAAAACATAACTTGTCCCTTTCGTTAATGTTTATGCTGCCCCAGATTGTGTGATGCGCCTTAGCATCACATCCAAGGATCACCCCAATCTTCTTTTTTTCTGCAGGAAAGGTCCATTAGTTGGATTGTCTCCCCTCCTGGTGCATCTGCCTCTTGTGTGGACAGGCTGCCGTACTCACCAGATTCCCCTGAGTGTGTTTCAGCCTCGTCTTTTTTATAGACTCAATGGTGTGAACTAAGGGAGTCAATTACTCCCTTAGTCAATGCAAGAGGAGCCAGACACTCCTTGTTGATTATCAAAGTGGATAATCTAGATCCCCCCTTGGCGTCCTTTTGCCTTACAATCTTCCAATTATCCGTCGGAAAATTTGGATAACTATGATCCTGTTTATTTCCAGGATATTGTCTGGACTAGCCGGTTCGGTTGGTAGCCAGACGCGCGCTCTTGGCGTGCTAGGAATATCTTCCCTGCTTACAGCCGCCAGCCTCGAGCCTTGCCCCACCTCCCCTACCTCCGCTACAGACTTCTTATATAGATCCACTGATCTAGCATCTGAGCACGCCGCTAGCTTAACGCGCCCCTGATACCATCCCGCATCTCTGCAGGATGGATGGGGTCCTGGATTCTCTCATAGAAAAACTGAGTTCGGTGCGTTATACACTAATCTACATTTTTTCAAGGTGATGTTCCCATCTTCATGACTCCTGTCAATGACGGCTACACCAACACACGCTACTTCACAATATCGCAGAACGACTTGTGTTTAGACACCTTGTGAGGAGGTCTCCTTCTCTGCCTGTACTTTGGTCTTTGGTGTCGACTGCTTCCAGCTCATCCTGGGAATGCTGTCTTTTCGACAAATGGTCTCTCTCCGAGTTGTCCGACTTGGCTTTTGTGCTCTGGAATCGCCCCCCTCTAATATTGTGGAGGGAGCCCCACCTTTACGGTTCCAGTCTCTCCCTTGATGTTTTCGGCCTTTGAAAAGTGCCGATCTCGGTTTTTTATTTTGTTTAAATTGGTAGACATAGTGGGTACCACGATTAACGGAGAAATTTTGGTTCACCTGCGCAGAGATTTGTATACGCAGGTCAGGCTACTTACAAATGGAGGTCGCCAGATATCCAGAGGGCTCCGTTCGCAACTGGGCTTTGTCAAATGGGGCCCCCAGTCTGTTAGTTCGTCGGCACGGATCGCATAACAACTTAAAAACCTAGGTCACTTTTACCCACCCGTTCATAACGAACGAGGACCTGGAGGCGACGATATTTGTGAGGCAAATTACTATAAATAACCCCAAAATGAATTCCATTCTAGTGAAATGTAGCAAATTGTAAAAGTTTGAACCAAATGATGGAGGATAACTGATCGCAGCATTCAAAAATATCTGACACAATACAGCGTAAGCAATCATTCATTTCCTCCAGCCATCGCAGAGAGCATTTTGCACTAGTCCTTGGCTTGCAGATGCTCCTTGAAACAACCTTGGCCTGTAATAAATGCGACAATAGATTCCCAGCTTGTTCTTATTCAACGATACTACAAATTATTAGTAAACATCAAATTGGGTCTATTAATTAACAATTCCGATTCCAACAGGTAGGGACAAGAAACTTAATAGTGAGTAAGCTTTAGTAAAACGTCCAACAATCACTTGACTCTTACTTTACTGTATAGGATCAAGGTAATACTGTATAATAATGACAATTTTGAAGGCAATCAAAGGATTGTCTAGAGCATTCATGCAGAGAATAATGCCTTTGTCTAAATTAATAACATGAAATGTTCAATCGCACTGAGCGGGTGCGCAATTAGTTCTTCCCGATAATCTAACTAGTCAGAATACCCAAAGTCTGCATTGAACGAGAGCCATCTACAAAAACACTAACCACTCAGAAAACACTCTACAGAAATTGCGAGTGAGTCACAAGTATCAATAGAGGGAACATAAACCGAACGTGGGATTGGTGCGATTAAATTTAGGCAACAGTCCCGTCATTCGCCATTTCAACCTCCGGAATAAATCACATATGTTTATTTAAAATCTTTCTATGCCCCGTACTTATACCAAAACAATTCTGTACCTAACAATCGATGCGGGGCAAAACACACTGTACCAAGAATGAAAGACTGCAATTATCGCAAGCATTAGAGTGGACCATATCGCAAGAAGGATGATTTAAGATATAGTACTAGCCCTATAGGCTGCAATCACAACAAGTGGTAAATTTCACAATATAACTGATTCAGATGTAGAATAATGCAAACGTAAAACTATCGTTTTACAGATGAAGGACATCATTCTGGCCGTGAAATTCCAATAATTATCGCAAGCCCATATAGTGGCTTTTTGCAGCTTATAATCAAGGTGAAATTTCTAAGAATGTTTGCAATCTAGAATAACGTCTATAGAAAACATGCTATAGCTGCATGACGTATTCTCAAATGAGAGGGAATGGATAAGTTAGCACTACTTCTACATGTCTAGCAAATATGGCTGTATATGCGAGACATGTAGAAGTAGTGCTAACTATTTTAGAGGGATTGACATGCAACCTCTTTTCAAGTCGTCATTCTTCCACTATACTACGGGAGACCTCCGTCAGATCAGATAAGACATTCGCATATCACATAGTTACCAGAAATCGTCAAGACCATAGTATGCCTCATTCAGGCACGGGCTCCAGGACCCGTTTTAATGTAGTTCCCAAATATTAAACGGGTTTAACTTTTCTTCTAGAACAAAAATCATACTACCTATCCAAAATCCAATCCAGTTGTAAATACTTTTTAATATTTGTTATCGAAATGAGTGGTGTAGGTAATCTATAAGATTATTAAGATGAAAACAGCCAAATGATTCAAACTTGATGGATCCCGTGGCATGACAAGTTAAAAGATTGTTTTTGAAAATTTGATTTTTTGACTTTTTTGAATTTTATGTAAAATTTATCATTTCAATCTTTCAATATTTTCCAAAATTAATCAAAAATTTTGCCAAGTCTATTAAATTTTAGAATATTTCTCAGAATTTTGACGGATAATTTTGATAAAATTTTAGTTAAATTTTAAAATTTTGAAAAATTTCTCTAATTTTCAGTTGATTTGGTTTTTTCAAAGACTTTGGTGAGAAAGGAGTGAAATTAAATATCTTGTTAGAAAAATTAGATATTTTTGTAAATTTAATTTGAATTTTCGGAAATTTCGAAAATCTAAATATACGAAATCAAATTTGAACTCTACAATTCTGACTTGTATCTTAGTTTTGAAAAACTAAAAATTATTGAAATTTACCAATTTACAGCAGTTTTTAAATTTCTTATTTAAATTTTAAAATTCAAATTGTTGAATGTTTTAAATTTGAATATTAGCCCTGACGAAAATCATAACTTTATGATGGACATTGTTTTGGATTTTCGAGCATTTCTCCAATTTTTCCATTATTCGAAATTCACAAATTTAGAGAAAGTTCACTAAGGAGATTTTTAATTTTCAATCGAAATTAACATAATTTATAGAATTTCGCCACGTCACTCGAATTATACGAGTACCTAGCAAGTAGCACGATGGTTATGTTAATGCTGTGCCGTTTGGCTCGGGAGCTACCTGGTTAGAATTCTAATAGAGGCAGAATGCAAAGGGGATTCGAATTAAATCGGATATGTAATCGAAGCAAACTTCGAAAGACTTGGGAGCACCTTCAGCCTCTAACCAAGTAGCAATAATCAATTCGACATGTTAGATGACCACGGTAGTTCATGATTTTTGGTAGAAACTAAGGAACCAGTAATACAGGCCCCAGAGCATGGAGTACCCATAGAGCGGCACTGACCACCACAATCTGCTGATATATTTTTAAACTAGAGCAAAAGTAGGGCCTGCAAATTTAACGAAATTTTTATTTACTTTATTTACTAATTTCTAAGGCATATACGCATACTTAGATCTAGTTCATATATCATCAGTGCCGGATTATGCAGGGTCACCGGGCCCCGGGCCAGTATTAAATAAAGTTCTTCATAACAAATTTCTACCATAAATCATGAACTGCTTTGTTCATTCAACATGTCGTATTGTTTATTTTGCTTGATTCGATTACAGGTCCAATGGCAAAGGCAAATCCCTTTGCATTCTGCCTTAATTGGGACTCAAATCCGGAACCTCCCAATCCAAACGTCACTGCTTAAACCACTGAATTTCTATAAATCATCTTAATTCAATTAAAAATTTTAAATTTTAAAAATTCTCCAAAATTCCCCAAGTAAATTTCCTCTAAATTTTTGAATTCCTAATATTGGTAAAATTGGAGGAATGCTCTAAAATTCAAAAAATTCCACCAGAAATTAGAGACATTCATGAACGTTTAATAATCAAATTTTGAACATTCAACTATTCGAAGATTTATTTCGAATATATTCTTGAAATGATAAACTTGAAATTCGGTTTCAAAATTTTTAAATTTATTTAAGAAATTCAAAATTTAGGATTTTATTTAAGTTTTATCGAATTTGTAAATTCTAAATATTCATTGAAAGTATAACTCGTTTGTCACCTTTCCAATAAGCGTGATATATAGCTAGAATTCATGATATTTCGATTGTCTGTATAGTCTCATTCTTAATCATAATGAAGTAATGTGGAATGGGATATTTAATTTGAGCCCTAAGACCTTTCACACCTATCCAACAACCTTGACAAGGGATTTGGCATATAGCTACCTTTGTGACAATGGCTCCATCTAAAAAATCTTTGAAAAACAAGTTCATTTTATAGAAATTTTTCAAAATTTTGTTATAAAAATTAAAGTATTCGTCAATATTCTGAAAAGTATTACATATATAATTTAATACATTTTACAAAATTCATATTCTGAAAGAATTTTGAAAAATATTGATCCAAACGATCACAGCTTCTGTTCAAGAACAGATGGCTTTGTTTTAACTTAATAAAATTCAAAATATCAGAAAATTCGAGTTAAAATAAATTTTTGCAATATTAAAAATTTATTAAATTGGAGATTTCCATGACCGTTTAGTATTCAAATTTTTAAAATTCAACAATTCGAAATTTAAATTTTATCTTCGGAATCGTATACGTGAAAATAAGTATCAAAAATTTTCGAATTTTAAAATTTAATTAAAAAATTAAAAAAAATTTTTAAATATTTTTATTTTAGATAGCCGAGTTAATATTTTGAGTTAAACTTCAGAATTAATTTGTCGAATCACGATTATAGATAATTCCATCCCGTACCTAATCGTATAATTCGAAATTTAAAGTTTATAAATGTAGATTTTCATTCAAAACTGAATTTTTAAAATACATACTTACTGTATTTGAAGGTAATTATTTGTTAAATTTGAAAATATTCTCAAATTGACGAAGCACTGGACGTTTTATAAATAAATTCAATATATTCGGTTTAATTTTCTTTTTCGAGAGTTTAATTTGACCGACCCGTCTTATACATTATTTAGCTCCACCACCCTATGTGACATTAACGATGGATTGGCCAATGGATTCGAAACTGGTACCTCCTGATCCAAACATCACGTAGCTTTAACTTTAACCACTGTTATATGCTCGGTATATGTTGCATATGATCATAATCGGTTAAGAAATAGTATTGGTAGTCCCATTTCAAGGAGATACGCGTATAGTTCTGAAATACATTGTTGGTTCCATACTCATTTTGTTCACTAGTTTATTAACAAATACAGCATATTTTTTAAATTTATAACATCCCTACAAAATATTAGAAACAACGTACTAAATTGACAAATAATAATTTGATCGTTTTAATTGTATCTCCTCCAATTATGAAATAATATACCAGAGCTACGAAAAATAGTACATGTATATGTAACAGATAAAAAAACATTCAGATTACATTGAATTACATACTGAAATTCTAAATTTCTTGAGATAAATTATGGAAATATAATGGTTTAAAACTTTTAAACTAATTTAAGTTTCTGATCTTTTAAAACTGTCACTGTCCGTCGTATTGTTATAGAAATAAGTTCACCGTAGTTTAGAATTAGTTTACAAAATCACACTATGAATTTTCTACATTATTGACGTTGTCGATAGTTGTCAATACCTATAATCCCACACTAAAATTAACGCTGTCAAAGAGAGTTGCATGCGTTATGCCGATTTATCCCTCCACATGCTTTGTAAAATCAGATTTGACAAACAAATAATGCAGAACGTAAAAAAAAATCTGTGGAAGCACAATTGCCCACGAGCCCATTGACAACATGCCATTCGATTTTTATTATCGGTGTAACATAAAGAGATAAAGCAATCTCACTGGTCAACCCCACGGTCTTGACCAATGACTCTGCCTCGGATAATATTAAAAACTAAATGTTTCGAAATTCGTTTCCAGTAGATCCTTTACACCCGCATCTTACAGGGAATACTTACACCATTCCAAATGATAAAATCTGAAAATTGTGACCTCAACATCAAATATGCTCAAGCTTTCCTCCCGAATGATGAAAGCATACTTACTTTAGTTGCCATGATGGTTGTGAGCAGGGCATCGAAGAGAAACCACTCTATAGAATATGCAGATTTGGGTCACGTCACTCGTCAAACCGTTATTTCTATTATAAACCTTATAAATATAAGTTGAATGCACATACGGGGTACTTTGACGGCACTGCCATAGAAATCAAAGTATTTCAAATTTTGCTTAAATCATCACAGTACTAGAATTTTAGCTGGAACTTTACTTAAGAAAAATCACTCAACATAGTTCAGAAGCTATTCAAATACCAATACGATTAAACATAATTTAAAATCCACTAAACTTTTGTTCATATTCAGCTGAAACATTAATTTATATGCACTCGTTTAATTTAACTAAAAATTTGTATAAAATTTACTTATATTTTCGCTCTGAAGTGAAAAACTGTAAAAAAAGTGAGTTGATCAAACTCAAATAACACAAAAAAAAATGTCAACTTAATGTTTGATTTTTAGCTCAGCTTAAAATTGAAAATGTACTCAATTAAAATTGAAATGAAATTCATCTAAAACTTCATTCAAGAATTTGGCTCAAATTCTAACTATGATTCTATTCTTGAATTTCACTGACCCAAATTCACTCAAATACTTCGAAGTCTATGCAAACTCAAATATGAGTAGATATTTATAACTTAAATTGCACTCAAATAATCTATAAATCGCTTTTATAAACTACCCAACTTCATAGAACAAATTGTACCCTAAATTTAGCCTAAAAAATTCCACTCAATAAACAATGTTTGAGCATTTAAAATTTAATTCAACTACATAGTACAATTCTACCTTGGATTTCACTTAAAATCTACTCAAAATATATAATTTTACATCTACTCAAATTCAAATAAGTGGGGGTACGAAGGTGGTGGTACTTTTACTTCTGGCCTACCATTATAGAGCAAATGTATAGCCTCATGTACATTTAGCCCTTGACACGATACCCATTGCTGTTGCTTAGGGCGATGCTCGTAGATTTCCCAATATATTTTAATATGGTAAAGCTAATATAAAAGTTCAGCAGTATCGCCAACATCAAGCTTTATTCTAGATCTACCGAATTGCCTTGTTAGTTGTTTTAGATTCTTTTAATTTTATTTAAGTTTTATTTATTTATTTTATTTAAGTTTAGGTCAGTAACCCTTATAATGTGTATACTTGATAATGAAAGGAGAATAAAAGGAAGAATCAATGAAGTTAATTGTGTAGTTTTTTTGACAAGATTTGAGTTGGTAAGATTTTGCAATGAATCTTGTTTTTAGTTAGAACCGATGTTACATACCTTTAAAATTATCTAGTCTAGCCACAGTAGGAAGGAGAGCAGCTATTTTATAAAATAGCGTTTCAGTTAAGCCGTATGACCAATAATAGTTTGACCATCTCCGTTTTAATTTTATCGCCTCTATAGTTGTGAAATCAAAAAAATGTATAACAGAGTAAAAGACTAAACTAATTTTAGGAACATTCAGATAATCGTATATAATGCTAAATTTCTTAAAGATATTTTAAATTAGAACTTTTCTAACCTAACCATAAATGCCGATCACTTCTATTGCAAACGTTTTTTCATAATTATTATTGTGTCTGTTCAGCTAGTACATTGTCGCCTGAATCTGTTGATACATTTATTATTATCAAATCTATATAGTAATCGTAAACATAATATTTATCATAGTTAAAATGATTTTTGTAATTAACAAGTTATTACGAGTACCATAATGTATAGATAGTTGTAAGCCATTTTATGGGATTGTGTACAAAATGTAGATATCTTATTTTTTTAAATGCCAATTTCATTTTCTATGCAAATATCTTGATAATGTCTAATATAATTTTACTATAAAAAATATCTAGAAAATAAAATTAATTATTGTCATACCAAATTATTTTGATTTTTAACGACACACATTTTACATAGTGCCATCTGTACAAGCTATCGTTGAAACAATTATTTAAGACACAAGAGACTACACATCGTAGAAGTCGTTTTAATATAGGAATTCATCGAAAATGAATTTTGTTGTTTCTCTCATTTTCTACTGACATAATGAGCACGTGTCGAAAATAATTTCGCTTAACTATCTCGCTCTCACCAAAAATTCATTCATCACTCAAATCTCGTTCATTCGTATTTCTCATTGTTTAATGTAAAATTTTTACTTCCACATTATTTGTAGCTGTCACGTTCAAAAGTCAATATGTAATGTTATTGTAAAATTTTAAAATATTATAAATTTTAGAAAATACTATTTAAAGTGTTTTCTATAGAGATTTTAATAATTTTGTTTAAGTTCATTATAAATAAGTAAAGGTGTACAAAATATGGTGTAAAATAATTTTTGTGATAGACAAAAATATTTCTTCAAGGTGAACATGTTTTAAAAAAATAATAAAAAAGTTTTTAATGAATAACAAATTTTAGTGAAGTTTTAAATAATAATACATGCATATATTGATGATTTCATTAACTGCAAAAAGTTAATACATTATAAATAAATTATTATATAATTTAAAGAACAATGTAAGTTGCGTATATATTTGTATTTGCATTTCCCATATCGATATATTATTCTATTCGTGCCAGACACAATAAACCTCTGTGTATCGATAAAACAATATTGTGTATGGCAGTCATATGTTTTAGTATCAATAAGTGATAACATTGTATACAAATATTTAAGTTCATTCCACTATGTTTGCGGTATAAATTGATTTCTCTGCAATTTGATTTTATCGATATACGAGTATACATAATATGTACAAAAAATACATACGTACTCTGTCTGTACGTAAGAGAGGTGATGAAGTAAAAAACAACAACTTTCATTTTATTTTACGTTCCTCATTTTTTGTTGTGTCGTTTTCTTACCTTATGTTGTAATTGCACATTAGCTCTGCTGTTTATGTAATACATTTTCGATTTCTTAAAACCGGAACTAAATGTACTGTGCGATATAAGTACATACATATATGTATAATGTTTAGTTTAATTCGTAAATGAATCAACAGGTATTCAATCTAGGCCCGATAGACTCCAAAATGTGTTAGTTTCGCATATTTGTTGGACAACAGAAATTCAAGTTCCAGATAAACATTGGGAAAATACTGGGAAATAAAACATCGAATTATAAATAAATAATATAATTTTTTTGGATTTTATGTATATTAAAACAATTCATTTTTTGATAATTTTAAACAAAAAGTGGTTAAGTAAACTTAAAAACAATGAGAAATATTTGTGCAACAATATTTTCTTTTAAAATTTCCCCTTTGTCGAGTTCTAGTACAATGTTTTACCGAGTACATTGAAAAATCTTATAAAATATAATCTTATTTTGAGAATACTGAATTAAAATGTTTAGTTAAACATTAAATGTATTATATTTATTGATAAAAAATTTAATTCATTTGGATGTTGCTGGAAAAAAGGGTTTTTTTGGATAAACAAACACAAGTCGTGTTTTTTTATTCAAAAATTTTCGAGTTCGAAAATAGTTCTGGATAGGAATTTTCTCGTTTTTTTTCAGTAAAATCCAAATTAATTTAATTTTTTATCAATAAATATAGAGGCACTGAAAACTTCGTATGGCAGTGCTGCTCAACAGACTTTAGGTATAGTGAAAGTCAGGCCCAAGAATGATTTTTTTGATGACGAGTGTCGTCTTGCAGTTGAGCAACAAAATATAGCACATAGTAAAGTGCAACAACGTCTCACAATCGCGAAAAAAACAAGACCACTGTTACTAGGAGGGCAGCTAACCTGATTTGTAGACGGAAAAAGCGAGAATGATGGAAGGCCGAGATTCTGAAAGTACAACAACTCAGCAATGAGCGCAGTCTACGTAATTTCTTTAAAGGAATTACTAGATTGCACCATACTTTCGAGCCTGCGTCAACTGCCCTTCGAGACCAGGATGGAAACCTTTGTGTCAACATCGACGCAGTACTCGACACATGGAATGGACACTTTACCGACTTGCTTGGTGTTCATCATGCGTCACAGACTGTAGTTGAGTCACCTCAAATACAGATTACAGAGATGTTCATTGAGGATCCATCACATGAGGAATTCACTAAGGCCATGCGGAGACTAAAACGAAACCGCTCACCTGGAGTGGACAGCATTAATTCGAAGCTCTTGATATTCGGAGGGGATACTTTGTGGAACTGTCTTTTCGACCTTATTCGATTAGTATGGCGAACCAAAGATATGCCTGACGAATAGAAAGTGGCCGCAATATGCCCCATCTTCAAGAAGGGAGACCGCTTGAAGTGTGAGAATTATCGCGGTATAGCTCTGCACAGCATACAAGTTACTGTCCTACATTATATTGGATAGAATCACCCCTCTAGCGGAGGGCCTGGTTGGTCTATCAAGGAGGATTACGTCCGAATCGATCAGTCATCAATCCCCGTGCATCAGGTGTTCCTGGATTTCCGGCAGGCATATGACTCGATCAATCGAGAGAGTCTGTGGTCTGCACTGGAATATCTAGGTATGCCAACAAAAATGGTACGATAGTGTAGAATGACAGTGACGCAGTCTCAATGCTGTGTTAAAGTTGAAAACAGGCTATCAAGAATTTTTGCAGTTAGCTCGGGGGTTCGGCAGGGAGTTGCTCTGTCCCTGATACTTTAATCTCATGTTGGAGAGCATCTTTCGTAAGACTGAAACACCTCAGCGCAACATCTTATATCGCCAGTCCAATCAGGTGCTTGCATATGCAGATGACATATGCCTGATTGGACTAAATAGCAACGGAGTGAAGGAAATACTTGATCCACTTGTAGAGTTTTCAGCTTCTGTTGGACTCTAGATCACTGAGTCCAAAACGAAATACATGATCTCTGGTTACAGGGACAATGGCACACCAGATTTCAGTAGTGGCCACTACACGTTTGAAGGAGTGAGGAGGTTCAAATATTTGGCCTCTCTTATTACTCACGATAACAGTGTTGGTGAGGATATTAAAGTGCGACTGGCAGCTGGCAGCCGTGCTTTGTATCCTCTAAGGCCACTGCTAAAATCTAAACACTTATCAAGTGCCGTGAAGCTGAAGCTTTGCAAAGCGTTGATCAGGCCCGTTGTTATGTATCCGATGTGAAAATTGGGCGTTGACGGATGAGTACGAGAGATGGCTCCTTACATTGGAAAGAAGAGTCATGCGTGTGATTTACGGCCCAAAACGAGAAATAGATGGCACATACCGAGCTCTGTACAATATCGATATCAGAGATCTGATGAAGATCCCCGATATTGTGCATGAAATAAGATCTCAGCGAGTACACTGGCTCGTTCACGTTATGCGAGCTGGTCCGGAACGAATTGTGCAGCGATCTCTGAAAAAAGAGCCACCATATGGTAGGCGCCGAGGTCGTTGCAGGCAACGATGGCTCCACGGTATAAAGAATAACTTGGCTTCTTCTGATTGTCTAGGGCAGTATGAAGACCAAGCCCAACATCGAAACCGTTGGAGCCCAGATTGTTCACGCAATAAGAGGCCAGTAATGGCCTTTAAACAATTAAATTTTAATTAAATAAAATTTCCCAGCATTATTCCCGATTTTTTATATAGGACTTGAAGTTCTGTTAGTAAAAAAACGCAGCAACAAATTTTGACCACCTTCGGCTCGTTCTATTATGGACCATAATCCCATAGAGCATACATATGTGGGACATAAGAAAAATGTATGTAGTCAATTTAGCATTTGCACATCTTCACTACAAGAACTGAACGCAGTTATCCAAGCTTGGGAACAAAAAAAAGTTTTAGTATTTAGCTGAATTTTTTTACTATAACGGTTTATTTAAATTTGTCTAATAATTTACGTAATATAGAAATAAATTAAGCTTCAAAATAATAAAACTAATTGTTTTCGATTAAATTTTATTTAAATATCGATTTTCGTTAAGAATTATATATTTTTTAAAAATTGTTAAGAGCCAACCAAGTCAGAATTTTAATAAATAATTTACCGAATTTGGAAATCATGGATTCCCGAACTGGTTTAGTAAGCTATCTAGGCCACCATTTTATATATGCGCAAAACAAAATTTCCTTTATGACGAAAATTAACTATAATTGGCAATTAATTAGTGCTGGGCAATTTCTGTTCTGATTAGTTAAGCTCTAACTTAAGTTAAGTTAGAATGTAATAAAACAGGATAAAATATTTGTTTCCAGAACTTATTTCAAATTAGCGTGAAACCATGGTTAAACATGACACATTTATTTGAAATTATAGTTAAATGTACATATATTTGTTATAATTACAGTTTTTGAATAGAAAAACAAGTATATACATATGTACAAATGGATAATGTTAAAAATAACATATATACGAATCTCGCTACGTTCTATAAAAAATAGTACTATAGTAATAACTAATATGTTATAACAAAATGGAACGCGTATTTATAAAGGGTTTGCCAATAAGAGGTTTTATTTTGATATTAAAATGAAACGAGTATTTTTTAAGAGAAATCAATAAATGTTTATTTCATTGTAAAGAGGAATGTATACCATTAACATTTGAAACCGATATCAGACAAATGGCCGCCACGGCTACGCTTGCAGCACCATATCCTTTTCATGAAATTTTCCATAACCAATTCGCACATTTGCGGCTGTATGTGCTCGATAACTTCACGAATTCCATGTTTCAAGTCTTGTGGAGCATTGGCATAGACCTTATCTTTCACGTTCTTGAAAAGAAAAATGGTGTTAAATCACAAGATCTTGATGGCCAATTGTGATCACCTCTTTGAGAAATAACACGGTCAGGAAACTTTTCTTGCAAAATTTCGATTGTTTCGTTGCTTGTGTGGCACGTAGCGCCGTCTTGCTGAAAATAAACGTCGTCCACATCAATTTCTTCCAATTCCTGCCATAAAAAATCATTCAACATAGCTCGGTAGCGCAATCCATTCACCGTAACAATTGAACCAGCCTCATTTTCGAAAAAGTAAGGTCTGGCAATTCTGCTTATTAACGTAGCTTTCGAGGTGAAAATGGGCCTCATCATTAAAGATGGTTTTTCGATGAAAATCCGGATCATTTTGATGATTTGAAGGACCCAATCAGCGAAGATACGACGTTTATGGTGCTCGACCGACTTGAGTTCTTGTGTTAACTGAACTTTAAAAGCTTCGTTTGTAGAATGTCTAATTCCAAAGATCGACGAGGAATCGACAAACCTGAGTTTTCTTCAATACTACGGGCTACAGCAGCAATATTCTCAGTTATTCTTGAGCGACGCACACGGTTTCGATTCTTCACATCACTAACTTGTCCCAACAGCTCAAATTTTTTAACCAGTTTCACGCCGAGAAGTTTCACGACGACCAAAAAATGCTTTAGTTTTTCGAACTGTGACTGCAAAATGTTCACCATTATCGTACCATTTTTAGTAATGGCGTAGTTTTTACTTGTCAAATGTCAAAAGATACCAGCTTCAAAATTGACAGCTGCACACATATTTATTTCCTTCACTGTATAATACAAATTCCGTTGCATGTATTTAGCATGTTTCGCCAATTATTTATTATTCCTCATTTATCTCGCATATAAATAAGAATGGTATTTAGTTTTTTTTTAACTTATGTATATACATATTTTGGAAATTCCAATAAACAAGTTTATATACAAATATAGTGTAAGAAATGCAATTTTATTTTACCTTCTTGGGTTTTCCTTGTGAGAAACTTGGTAAAATATTTGCCTTTTACTTTGAATTGGGGTATTTTTAACCATAAATAAAATACATATAATCCGTTTACGATTGATTCAATATAAGTGAAATAATTAGCGAAATATTTCTGCTGATATTTTATTTATTCAATTTAGAAAAATATTTGCATTACTAGTTTCAGTCAATTAGGTTTTTTTTGTGATAAACATTTTTTTTTGCACTGTTATCATTTTCTTCATAATTTACTCAACTGTTTTGTTGAGATTATGCAAACATATTACAATTATTTAAATACACTTAGTGTGCGTCTGTATTATAGTACAATATAGACTGCTTAAATCATCAATATCGATAATTTATCCGTACAATACATTTATGCGTAAATTATTCATTGGCTACGGTACAATATGTCAACATTTTTATTATTAAAATTGGGGGGTTCACTCAATACCACAAAAGCCCATGGTACAAACCCAGGATCCCAATTCGCAAACGCACACTGAAGCCTTCGCCAGCTGAACAAATTTAGACCATGGCAGAGAGGACAACTGACCTAAATGTAAAGACCTAATGTTAAATACTTGAAACCGAACAGAGTTGACAGCTAGAAAACTGCTCACGAAGTGAAAGAAGTCGTTATCCCCTCATAGAACACCATGAACTAAGACCATATACGATGTAGATGATATTTAAAACGGCTATGTCCCGTAAGAATCGCTATCAAGATTCTTAACTGGTCCTTTTACAAAGATAAAGTATACTAAGCTAACCTCGAATTGGGTTCCTAATGTCGTTTTCGTTTGAACATAAAAACTTGCACTGAGTGCCAAAAATTACTCGAAAACCGTTCGTTTAAACCAAAAAAAATTGCCTGACAGCTAAATTTTTTGCACTCAGTGCAATTTTGTCTACTCTGGGTTTTTCGACAGAGTTATAGTAGTTTTCAAATCTCGCTGGAATTCTGACAGATATCGCGCAGAAAGAATATGGCGGATACACAGTGATGTATTAAGTACAATAATTCATGTTTATTGTTTACATTTTTATGTTGTATTTGTATTTAAATAGAAAAGGAACGTTTTTAATCACAAAATGTTTTTATAATTTAACTTATAATCACTGACACTTTTGAAATTAATATTTAATTCGATAAACTAAGAATTAAATTGAAAACCGATTTTGCTTTTTATGTTGTTGTGGTTTTGTTCGATACGAATATCATTTGGTCATTTATTCTCCTTAGTGCGTACCAAAATTAAATGTTGACATTGTTTTCAAAAGGCGTGCAATTTTTTTTTTGACCTATTAATTTTCACTTGAAATATGATGTAATAACATAAATACATAATAATTTTGAATGTTTTGTGTATTAAAACTGAAATATAATTCTTTTTATTGGTTATTTATTATTTTATTTAGGTTTACTACCTAAGATAAATGCGACCCATCAAAATTTTTATAATTTTTTTTTCTACATCACTGAAAGCTGCGCAGAACAATTAAAAAAAAATTTTTTTTAAGATCTGAATAGGACTATACTCCTCTTTTACATCAATACTATTAACTATCTGTCATTGTGCTGCCATTATATATATATATATATATATATATATATATATATATATATATATATATATATATATATATATATATATATATATATATATATATATATATATATATTTATTAATCTCACTACGTATTTTTACAAACAAACAATGAAGAATTATTGTTTATAGGTTATGTTTAGGATTTTTTTTTTTTTTAACAGAAAACACAAATAAATATAAATGAGGGTCAATCGGTTTCATCTTCGATTGACGCACAAAATCAGTGCACTCTGCCAATGAGGGGAAAAAAATAAAAATAAAACGACATTAGTGTGCCTTACGACAGCTAGAAATTTCAAGCCATTGAAACTTTAGGTCTTTCAAAGCGTAGTTATTTATAGTTTTCGTACCATAATTGAAAGATAGAGGAATCTTTGGTTAAACAATCCGCAATCTCATTGCCTATAATGTCACAATGAGCTGATTTTTTAACGAGTTAAGCATAGCTTTACTATCTCTGTACACAAATAAAATCTTTTGTCTTTAACAGCCAAATTCAAGGCCAAAATAACACTACATGTCAGCACTATTAATTATGCTTGAAAAACAGTCCGTAATGCGAACCGAGACTACCGAACAGTCTCAGATCAGACCAAGGACAGTAGATTCCAACACCATCACTGAGGTTAGAACGAAATACATCGGAACAGGATTGTGCCTAAAATAAAGGTGTATAACTGAGGCAAGGAAAAAAATAGCAACAATACTATTGTTGTAAATATTGTATACAATGTTTATAAAATTATTTGCCGTGGGTCGTAAACTGATGGTTAAAGCTGATTATTTAGTTAGACATACGTTTAACGATCTAATCTGCGTTACTCCCATAACTATGTATTGTGTGGCAAACTGTTCATAAGGCTCATCGATACGCCTTATATATTTTTTAATTCATTTTATTTTTCAATTCTTTAAAAATTTTACATGTACAATAGTATTAAATTCAAAATACTGTATAAAATTGATGTGATTTGTTAAAATGAAGTTTAGTCTGCCTAGTATTTTATTAATTCTGAGAGAATTCACGTCAACTGGCAAGTTGTGCGCATGATGATTTTCTACCAAAAGTTTGGCTCGATGTGGACGATGTTTGCGATGGTATGAGTGTGAACAACAATGTTGCGAATCCAACTGTGTTGCGGATTCAAAGGCATTAACTTCCTTTTAAATTGAATTCGTGAGGTGGTCCTAATTGCAAAGCACGCTTTTTTTGTTGATGTTCTCACGTTTCGATTCACATTTTCACGCACACAAACGCTATCAATATTCTTATCCGAGTTTTCTTTTCTGGATAACAGTTGTGGAGTGCTTTACCAAGCAACCGATTTTATAATTTGCATGAACCTATACATCTTCTATTTCGTTTGATTGACACTTGGAGTTCAGTATTTTCTTCCACTAGCTGCTTATAATAGTAACCACTTTGATTTATTATTTGTTAGTTATGGTAGATTTCCTATTTCTAATATTATGGTTTCACTAGATATTAGACTTTCATCGTTTTCTAAATAGATCTACCTTTCCGATAGTAGTAACGAATAAATCGAATAGGTCTGTATTATTCCCTGAGGTTTAACGTCACACTACCTGTGCAAGTATTATTCTTTCCATTCAAATTGATTGTGTAACTTGTGCTGCGCTATAGGCTCATTCGTCTGTTTTATTTTCTTTTTTGTCTTCTTGTAGCTGTTTTAGACACTTCGCATCCACAGTAGCTGTCCCTGTGCTACTTATTGCAACTTATGAATTTTGGTTCGTCGGTTTTTGTGCATCTCTTGTTAGTGTAGAGGATTCTGTTAACACATTTAACACAGCTTGCCTCGCGTCCTTATTTTTGCGTATGATTATGACATTGACATTTTTTTACATTGTGGGATTTTTCTCAAATTATTTTGATTGCTTCAATTTACACTCTTAAGTATGGCAGTTATATTATATTTTATTTTAATATTTTCGAATTTATCAACCGTCAGCAATTTACCATAAAGCGGGGCAGTCCTTTCTTTAAATAACCATTTTGACGGTTCTCTCCATTGACTTTTCTTTTTTAATAATATTCACAGCATCCAGAATCCTTTATTTTCCAGATCATCAGTTATACGTCCTTAATTGCACAAATTTGGTAACTTTGACAGGGCGAACAATTTTATTTTCGATGATGTACCATTGATATTTTTCAATATTTAGTGGTAATCTTCTACAAGCTATTGTTCAAGGCAGTGATATTATACTCCCGTTGCATAGTTTATCATAACTTGAATTTCTGAAAAGTTAGTTACTCCTATGTTATGTTTACCGACGATGGTGGTTTCTCTTTTGGTTGTGCAGTTGGCAGTTGAGATATTTCCTTATTATTATTTTCATTTCTTTGCTTCTGCTGTCTTGTGAATTCAGCTTGGTGCTCGTTAAAACATTGAATTGAATGCACCTTCATTTCAAGATTCAATTATGAATGAAGACAATACGAGACAGTTTAAATCTCTAACGGAAAGAAAGTCTTCTCTACGCCTCATTGAATTAGCGTTATACTAGTCATCAGAAAATTAGGCTCATGCCATAAAGAACAGTGATTATATCGCTAATGATACATTCGAGCTGATAGAATTTATAATAATAATAACAGTTTTAAAGGCCATTACTGGCCCCTTACTGTTTCAATAATGTGGCTCCAACGGTTTCGATCCTGAGCATGGTACTCATACTGTCTTAGGCAATCTGAAGAAGCCAAGTCATTCTCTACACCGTGCAGCCATCGTTGCCCGCAACAACATCTACGTCTACCATATGGTGGCTCGCCAATCACATATTATATTCAGTCATCTGCATATGCAACCACCTGATTGGGCTGGTAAACACCCGTGTTAACTGCAAAATTTCTCGATAGCCAGTTCTCAACTTTAACACAACATTGAGACTGAGTCACTGTTATTCTACACAATCGTACCAATTTTGTTCGCAAACCACAAACTCTCTCGATTGATCGAATCATGTGCCAGCCGGAAATCCAGGAACACCTTATGTACGGGGATGAATGTCTCATAGTATTTAGTTAGAATCATCCGCAGCGAAAAGACCTGATCAGTGATCGATTCAGACGAAATCCTCCTTGCTAGTCACCAACTGGGCCCTCGCTAAAGAGGTGATTCTATCCAATATAATGTATAGGACAATAATTTGTATGCTGTGCAAAGGAGAGCTAATCCAACGATAACTCTCACACTTCAAGCGGTCTCTCTTCTAGAAGATATTGCATAAAGTGAATTCTTTATGGGATGAATCCTTAATGCAAGTCTTCGCAGTCTGTGTTTGACGTGACTCAACTACAATCTCGGACATATGATGAACACCAAGAAGGTCGGTGTGCGTCAATGTTGACACAGAGGTTTCCATTCCAGTCCCAAATGACTGGTGACGCAGGCCTGAATGAGCAGCCTTGTTTTTCCTTGTGATTGTGAAACGTTGTTGCACTTGCCATAGTATGGGCTATATTTTGATGAATTGATAGAATTACCGCAGACAAAGTTGAATGAAAACAGATATGCTGTTGATGCTCTAGAATTTAGTCAGAAATATTGGAAATTCAGTATTTTCTTCCCAGATAAAGTTAACACTTGGAAGTCGGTGTATCATTTTGACATTAAGGCTTCTTTTGAGAAGAACCTATGTTTCTTAAATAAAAAATGTATGCGGATGTTAACAATCAGCTCAGTGAACCTGGCGATAAAAAAATTACTGAGTAACGCCGAATACAGAGCCGCAATTGGATGCTTGTTGTATCTAAACCCAAACAAGGACTGTTAACATTTTTTCTTGGCTCAACGTAAATACAATTTATCCAATTTCAAATATTCTTAACGCGTTCATCACAATGAACAAAAAATGAACCATATTTCTAATAAAGCTCCGAATTTATTTACTTAAATTAAAATTTGTATACATAATTATGTATATACGTATATATGCTTCATAGAAAGTTACCATTTTCTATTTAATTTTGGTTACCGCATTTGAAATTGTAATTAGTTTATTTTAAAATATATTTCTAGATCTTTAATGATCTCTTTAAAATCATACAGGTATGTTTTATTGTATTAAAATGGTTTTTAACTATAGTCGTAAAATTCACTTTCACCTAAAAAGAAACACAGTAATAAAAATCTATAGTTGATGTATGCGGAGTGAGAATTTCTTTTACTTTCAGGATTATTGTGACTATGCATCTTAACATGGATTAATAAGCCCTAAATTAAGCGCTACTGAGGTCTAAAAAATAAAAGTTTAAAAGAAAAATTATCTTATGCATATACAAAGACCAATACATACAAATTTTAATTTAATTTGTTTTTGTGGATATGACCTTAAAATATGCGTCTTCACTATTCAAACAACATTGGCGCTTACGCATAATATTTGTATTTCTTTTACTTTCTAAAATAATTCAAACAAATTTTAACAAATCAATCGGTAAACATAGTTTGACTAGCACTGGTTCAATATATTTTCGGTAATAACATTGGTAATCACTTGGAAAAGTGAATGACGTCAGGTTATTTTTATTTTTATCCATAAGTATAAGACAGCAGTATTAATGTTAGCTATTCGATAAAATGCTTCTCGTCCAAAAAACTATTTGTTTGCTGTTAATCTCAAAATTCGTTCACATCAACTTATACAGAATCCTATATATAAAGTATGGTTACATACACAGTATTAAATTGCCGTTGATAACAGAGTTTTTATGAACTGCAAATAACACAACCAGCACAAGATTACTGATAAGAAATGTAAATTTTTATATGTTTACTATATATACAATAAAAATGTATATCTAAGCCTGAGTGGCGGCAACACGAATTAGTGGAATAATAAATTGTCTACAGTGTCATTTGAAAATTTGATTAAAATTTATTCAATTAATCTTTCCGGTTATTAAATTCGATTACAGTGCAAGTAAAAAATTAATATCACAATGCCAATAATAAATTTATTTTGTTTTCAAATCAAACCTGGATCTCTGAGAAAATTCGTATGCGCTTAAGTTGTTATTGTTAATAATTATATATATTCTCGTATATAATAATATTACATCATAAACAATAAATTATATCGAGATTAGATAGTTGGGGAATTACTTGCGCATTTTAATTATTTAATCGAAATGAAAAATACGTTAATGTGTTATGAATTTTAATTTATCGAATACCTGAACCCAACACATATTATTAAAAATTAAAAATAAACGTTAACCCTTATAAGCGCTATACGTTGATTTTGTAATCAAAACAAAATCTATGGACTAATATTTAAATATATACGATCAGCGATTCACATTGACTAGTAATCTATACAAGCGAAAGGTAATCAAAGTTCGTTTATATGTGAAATTGCCTAGGGAATTTTTTTCTATTCGCCTTTCAGCTTGTTTTCAGTAGCTTGTTTCACGAAAATACACTACTGTACTTCTGTACCACGGGCCAACAACAGAGTTAAATAGTTTCCATTTGTATCAATTGTACTGCCGTATCGTACCAATAAAACAATACTTATTTTATGGTTTATGGTGAGCGAAAGGTGAGGTGATCACTGTTTGTTTATACTTGATTTACTTGTTTATACCACTCTAGTTTGAAAATATTTTTTGAAAATATTTCATCAAATGACACTTTGCATTAAAAGAAAAATAATTGGTTTTATTGTAAAGGGTTTTCCAATAAGAACTTGACATCTTTTTTTTTAATAAAACGCAAACCGTTTGAGAGTACAATCAAAACATGTATGTATGGAATTCCATATCGTTCATATGTCCACCACGGGCGCACTTGCCGGTGTCGATTCGTTGGACCCAATTTTCGATGACTCGCAGCCACACATTTCGACGGAAACGGCAGTTATCTCTCGTTCTATATTGAGCTCCTCTAACGACGCCGGCTTGTTGGCATAGACCAATGATTCAACGTAGCCCCATAAAAAAAAAGTCTAGAGCTGTTAAATCACACGAACTAGGAGGCCACTCGACAGGACCATTTCTGGATATAACGCGTTCATCGAATTTAGATTTCAATAAGTCGATTGTTAGACCCGCTTTAAACTCATGCAATTGACTATAGAATAACGTTGCAACATGTCTCTGAAGCGATCTCAGCGAAAAAACGGTCCAATGGCACCAACAGCAAGAAAACCACACCATACAATATTTTTTTGTGGATGAAGTGGTGTTTCTTGAAGCACATTTTGATTGGATTGCGTTAATTGGAATTATTGCTCTTGAAGTTCCAGTCACCGACTCGGAACTTTTGTAGTAAATTTTAATTATTAGTAAACGTTGTTCGTTCGTGTACTTCACCATGATGAAAATGTTGTATTTACTGAATGTTTTGACACTGATAGTTTGGTTATTTGTTTAAGGGTGCGTTCACAGTCAAAGTTCAAAGTTGTCAAGTCCCAAATAGAAAATCCGATATTATTCTATAATTTCACAAAATACTCGTCTTAGGAGGAATTAGAAGAAAAACAAACCCCTTAATGCAAAATAAAACAATTGTTGAAAAATGAATTAGTTTATTTTAAATCTATCTAAAAACAAAACCTTAGTTTAAATGTTTCACACATAGGTACATGACATGTAGTTCTCGCACGATTTTGTTTATAAGTCCAACGAGCGAATCAGTAAAGAATTTAAGTAGGTTAGGTTAGGTAAAATGACATTACTGACCTAATCTATAAAAATATTTCGATCAGTTTCGTTAAATTGAATTCTCACTTTAACATAACCTATAAAAGCGCAAAATCGCCCAAACTGAAGGAAACTTAGAACTGACAAAATGCACACTTGATTTATAACAAAATGTATTTAATAATTGTTCTCAGGCACTCTCAAAATCATTACCATTAAGCCGTTATAACTATAGTGCCGAAATCATAGTATGCCCCAAAGGGATTCGTCCCTCAAGGCCTGTGCTACCATAAGACTCGGATATCTTTTTTTTTAATTTCTAAAAATGAAAAATGATTTACACGATACCCGGTATATCCGAAAAGTTGTCGATCAAACGAAAAGAAGTGATGTGTTAGGTCATTCCCAATCAAAATGATCAACAGTTTTTGGTGGAACAAAAAATCTTCACAAAACCATATTTTTATTTAAAAGAAGATCATAAGCTCATGAAATTTCTTTTATTTAAAAGGTGAATGTTCCGGACCATATTAAAAAAAAAACTACCAAACACACATTTTTTTCTTTTTTAATTATATTAAACAGGATATTTCAAAACGAGATAAAATACAAAACTTAATTTGAATATAGAACAGGATATATAGAACAAAACTACGTACATATGTATCACACTTGAACTAGGCTATTTCTTAACCGAGGTTCTAAAATGATTATTGGTAGACATTTTTGTAGACCTTTATTTAATACTGGCCCTAGAGCCCGAAGTATCCATAATGCAGCTCTGAATTAAATTTACTTTATCGTGATAATAAGTTGTTATTGTTTGTCTGATAAAAGGACTAAAGATTGATTTAAGTTGAAAATATGAAAAAATCATAGAATATGTATTAAAATGTAAAATACACTGTTTAAATTTGCTGGGGTCTAAGCTTTCTGGACATAACAGTAGAAAATTAAAAAAGTGTAAGATAAATATTTCTTAAGTTAAGACTGGTTTACCACTCATAACATTAGATATACATATTATATTTATTCTGCGGTGGTTCCGAATTGCTCAAGTTTACTAAAATACTCATCTAACGAAGACAGATTATATATTTAATACTCATCTAACGAAGACAACTATAATTTCATTACGTCACGATTCTTAATCCTTTTTGTATTAAACAATTTCCTCACATCGCAATGAAGTAAAATTTGATATCAGGTTTCATCTCGCTGGACGTTCTTTCCGAACTCTGTTTTTTCCCCACATCGCGAAGTGCTACAATTTGGTATATAATATTTTCTTGCTGGACCCTTTGATATATTAATATTATAAGCGATCAAAAAAAAAAAAAAAAAAAAAAAATCTGGCTTTGGAGTTCATCGGCATGCATCAGGGGCAATGCGGTAATTAGGGTATGACTGTGACCATAGGTCCGATCTAAAATAAGCGCCAACTAATAGATTCAAGTAAAATCTCGGCAAATTTGTTTGTTATTAATTAAATTAACAATCAATAGTAAAATTCAAAAACAACAATACCCAGTGTCCACCGCACCTTAAGTATATATGGTCACGGTACAATCAACATATTTGGCTGTTTTGGATTTCCAAGCAGTTAATAACCGATTGTGTAAGCTTCGCTTGCGCATGAAGTTAACCAACCTGTCGATAATTTGTGTACACGCGCCCACAGAAATTAGCCAGCCCCAAGATAAAGACTCATTTTACAATGACTTCGATTTGATAGGATCTATACCCAAACACGATGTTAGAATGGTAATTGGGGACTTTAATGCTAGCGCTTGCAGAATTCAGGCCGACTTGTGTGGAAACATAGGTACTTTTGACACGAAACTGCGACCGATAATGGTGAGAGAATACTGTACTTTGAAATTGCTCACGACCTTGGAGTAGCAAGCACATTCTTCCCACACAAACAAATACATTTAGAATCATCGATCGTTCCTCGCAAAGCTTCCCGCAGCCAAATTGACCACGTATTAATTTCAATAGGGCGAGCTCGGATTGTGCGCTGGATGTGACAGTTCTCGGTCAGCAACCAAATTCATAGGCAGCGATCTTCATTTGGTGGGCAGGTAAGTGGACTGCATTAATTCGGAGCTCTTGATATTCGGAGGGGTTACTTTGTGCGGAACTGTCTTTTAGACCTTATTCGATTAGTATGGCGAACCGGAGAAATGCCTGACGAATGGAAAGTGGCCGCGATATGCCCCATCTTCAAGAAGGGAGACCGCTTGAAGTGTGAGAATTATCGCGGTATAGCTCTACACAGCATACAAGTTACTGTCCTACATTATATATGGATAGAATCACCCCTCTAGCGAAGGGCCTGGTTGGTCTATGACCTAGGATTACGTCCGAATCGATCAGTCACTGGACAGGTCTTTTTGCTGAGGATGATTCTATCTAAATATTACGAAACATCTATCTCTGTACATCGGGGGTTCCTGGATCTCCGGAAGGCTTATGACTCGATCAATCGAGAGAGTTTGTGGTCTGCTCTGAAATATCTAGAAATGCCAACAAAATTGGTACCACTGTGTAGAATGACAGTGACGCAGTCTCAATGCTGTGTTAAAGTTGAGAACAGGCTATCGAGAATTTTTGCAGTTAACTCGGGTGTCCGGCAGGGACATGCTATGTCCCCGATACTCTTTAATCTCATGTTAGAGTATACATCTTTCGTAAAACTGAAACACCTCTGCTTGCATATGCGATGACATATGCGTGATTGCTGAATAGACTGAATAGCAACGGAGTGAAGGAAATACTTGATCCGCTTGTAGAGTTTTCAGCTTCTGTTGGACTCCAGATTAATGAGTTCAAAACCAAATACATGATCTCTGGTTATAGGGACAATGGCACAACAGATTCTAGTAGTGGCCACTACACGTTTGCGGGAGTGAGAAGGTTCAAATATATGGGCTTTCGTATCACTCGTATGGCAGCTTGCAGTTGTGCTTTGTATCCTCTAAGGCCACTGTTAAAATCTAAACACTTATCAAGTGCCGTGAAGTTAAAGCTTTACAAAGCGTTGCTCAGGCCCGTTGTTATATATGGTACATTGTACATAGTACAGACCGAGCTCTGTACAATATCGAGATCGGAGATCTGATGAAGATCCGCGTTTGTACATACTCTATATAGGCTAGAATCGGCCATAAAGTATTCAGAAATACCAATGTAGAGCATGCACGAACGCGATACTGGGCCAAAATGTGTATTATAGTTTGGTTCAATAGTTCTTTTATAAAAGTTGGGTTTTTTGAAAATCTTTTGTATGACTTGATCATATAACATTTATATTCAGATATATTGCGTTTGCAGTTTTGCCGATTTTGGCCTATTCTAGTCATAGTAGAGTGTGTGGCATAATTATATTTAGTTAACCGAAACATATTAAAAAATGGATGTAATATATTAAAGGAAATATATGGGATTTCTGGCGTGATGCTCGCTTGTAATGATATGCTATGAACCATATATAGTAATCCATTTATTGGAGAGGAGAATCCTTGAATCTGTTAAGAGAAACGGGAAATACTGAATTCAACGATATTATTTTTCCAATGTCCGCATATTGAGTCGCGAGAATAGGTTGATGGAAAGGAAATGTTTACAAAATTTTATGTGAGATCAGCAATAGCAAAGCGACTTAAATTTTCTCTGAGATATCACAATGCATTTATGGACGACATAAATTTAAAGCTGCAGTGAAAAAAATATATTTGTTATCTGGCAATCAATATGCGAAAATTTGTATCGAAACTTCATCTGTTATTATTAAAATCCACACCAAAATTTCCACTCATTTTCCATTACTGAAAATTAAATTAAATTAATTTAAAAACAAATATTTTTTTAATTTATGGCGAATAGAAATTTTAAAATTTATTAATGTGGCCACACTGAAAATAATGTTGGACACCACTGAATAATCAGAATTGCTTAAATGGGATTTATGTGAATTCTAAACATTACAGTTAATTGCACTTTGAATTGCTTTTACATTGCCTCTAACTGTTGCCAATGGAGAAAGTAAACTTTTAGTAGTTTAGTAAACTTAAAATTATAAAGATTTACTTAAAGTCGAGGATGCATCAAGAAAAATTTAGTTCCTTAAGTTTTTTTGTCTATTGAGCATAATATTTTTGAATTAACAGGCTTTAATGGAGTAATCGATGAATTTGCTAAATTAAAATCAAGAAAAATCAAATTAAAATAATTCTGAAAATTGAGATATGTATAAGATATATAAGAGGTAAGAAATAAGAATATAAGCACAATTTTTGTAGATTGCTATAGGCACGATACTTTCTAGCATATACACCCCCTAATATGCTATTCTGTTTGCAAATTACAAATATGTATTTCAATTAAATATAATTTGTAGATTGAAAATTGGAACGGCTTCGTATCAAAACAAGTTTTTTTATACAAAATAATGCTACGTAAGTGTATTTTACACTGGAAAATATATAGGTTTCATAAACTCGTATGTGCTCCGCAGCGAAATATATTCTCTGCGTTTAGGAAACTCTAAAAAAACGTTGCCAAACTTGCTGGATCGAAACACATAAATGGTTAGATCGCACTTGTGCATACGTTACTGTTAGAAGAAATTGAAAAACGACGGAATCTTCGTCAGGCGCATGATTACTCCAAAATTTCATAATATTATATTCTAATGAACATAACATGGTCAGCATTATAAAAGACGTAGGCGACGAATTGTTGATGGCCATTCTACACGTAACAGAATGAAAGACAAATCCATACAATTTAAAGGGAAAGACTTACGACGCAATAAAGTAATATTTCAAACTTTAAATATATTAATGCCCAGTAACAGTCACTACACAAAATAGTTTTAAAATAAATTGGAAGCGTCGTTGAACTTGGAGGACTCCACCTTATCGGTACGAAGTGCGGAATATGAATTATGGTGGCACAAATTCGAATTCGAATTGCTTAAAGTTTTAGTGACGTTACCGGTTACATAACGCATTTACTTGACCACTCTTCTTAAATATTCTGTACATTTTAAAGGGATCCGACCTCGGAGCCATGGAGCTCGCGTATAAATTTAAAAAATTGATAATGTCTGAAAATGCGTACATTAACTTAATTCAATGGATTTAATTTTATGAAAAAACCGTATCTGCAACATAAATATGTATAATTAAAAGTAATTATTAAAATGTTTACGGATTTGTTCTATATATAATTTATACCGTCTCCTCTCAATTACATGGGTGGGTGCATATCTTAAAATGTTGTTCTTAAATGAAGAAATTAACCAACTGTGATAAGGAATAATAATTCGTGATCCATCTGGCTTTGAAAAGAAGTTTAACTCATTACATATGTATATCCAATGATATCAAATTCGGGTTTAATTACCATCATGCTTCGGTGAATAAGCACAAAGCATTACGTATAATTGACTATAAATTACGCGCCTAATTATTAAAACGCCTAGAAATTACATAACATACAAACTATACATAATGTTTAATTAATTTATATTTTATTTCTAGATTTGTATATATACTCGTATATATACACAACGAAGTATAATTTCCAGTTGACCAGAATGCATATGCACATGTCATTTTGGTTTGGACCCGATCTGGGCGAATTTCTATTCAAAGATTTAAATATAAAAGGTGCTGGCCCATTGGCCGGTTTATGTTTTGTATTACTTGTGCTCTCGATTCTTTTTGAATCGATGAAAGTTCGTGATGCTAAAGCAAAAGCACGTGTTGCACGGGAACGCCATCGAGCCACATCGCTGGCAAGTGAAACGGCAAATTTATTAGCCGTCGATTTAGCACCACCACAACCACCATTATTCGTGCGCATTATGAAAACTGTACTCGATTTATTTATGTTTATGTCGCACAATATTTTGGGATATTTACTGATGTTGGCGGTGATGGTTTATAATGGATATGTATTTATTGCGGTAATTGTGGGCATGGGTATTGGATATTTTATATTTGGTCACATTTCGATGAAAATTAATATGGAAAATATTCAGGCGCGCACAACAAACGTGATATGTTCCCAGAAATGTACGGATAGTGGTAAGACATTTAAAAAATGATTAAACATTTTATTTATAATATTTAATTACTATATATATATACAGGACATGACTGCGCCACTCGTAAGAATCGTATTAAAGTGTCAACGGTTTCGGTGCCATATCTGAAAACTTATAATATTTTTAGTGAATCGAATGAGACGGCAAATGCAGATTCTTAATTTTTAATAAAAAAAATTGTTTGCCTTATAATTTTCTTTTAAAATTTTATACTTTGTGGCGAGTCAAAGAGATTTCTTTATTTCAATGGTTTTGTGGTCACTTAAGGAATTCATTCTGATATAAATATACAAACATACACATGGCCTTAAATATTCAGATTCCTATTTTATAACAAACACAAAAAAATTACTTGTTGTACAGTTAATTAGATGTTTTCATTTTCCTGACCTTTTGGTAGTATATAATATGTGATAATAGATTGAAAATATATGTTGTTATATGCCTAAATGTTAAAAATTAACTAAATGAACTATTTACGAATTGATTTAAAGTTTTCGAAATTTACAACAATTTTTTCACAAACCAAACCTCCCAGAATGTCTACCGCTAATGTATATATATATATGGTTATACCAAATCAACTCTGGCCTCGCAACAACATACATTACCACGTAACTGTTTATTTAGTGATCTGTTGTTCAAAATTCAAAATTAGTGCGTTGAATTGAACCGAGAACTTAATATTTCTAACTATGCAACCACTCGGTATATATACAAAATAAGAAATTTTTTAATATACGATCATCATAATTATGATTATTCGGAACTTTTTCCCCTCCTCATACTGCCATCGGTCGTGCTCACACTAATCAAGATCGAGAACATGAATTTTACTAT
This sequence comes from Tipula unca, assembly GCA_951394425.1. NCBI lineage: Eukaryota > Metazoa > Arthropoda > Insecta > Diptera > Tipulidae > Tipula > Tipula unca. The sequence continues at coordinate 143,713,297 of OX596380.1, read as the reverse complement.
TGTGCGATCAACTACTCGTATTAATAAATTATCTCGAAACAGGCGACTAAGGTCGGATTAGTTCATTGTTTATATCTCGACTTTAAAGAAATCGATAAAGTTATGTTTAAGTTTGAAATTCAGATGAAATCTATCTGATCATTTTCGAGATACGTTCATTTTGCATTTCGCCCCTCTAAATCGACGAACTTTTCCGAGTTAACTGCATTTACTATATAAAGGGTTTTCCAATAAGAGGTTTCATTTTGATATTTAAAAAAATGAGTGTTTTTTAAGAGAAATCAATGAATATGTATTTCATTGTAGAGAGGAAGGTATGCCGTTAACATTTGAAAACGATATCAGCCAAATGGCCGCCACGGGTACGCTTGCAGCACCATATCCTTTTCATGGAATTTTCCATGACCAATTCGCACATTTGCGGCTGTATGTCCTCGATAACTTTACGAATTCCATCTTTAAAGTCTTGAATCGATTGTGGGGCATTGGCATAGACCTTATCTTTCACGTAGCTTCAAAGAAAAAGTCTAAAGGTGTTAAATTACAAGATCTCGGTGGCCAATTGTGGTCACCTCTTCGAGAAATAACACGGTCAGGAAACCGTGTGTGGCACGTAGCACCGTCTTGCTGAAAATAAACGTCGTCCACATCAATATCTTCTAATTCCGGCCATAAAAAATCATTGTAACAGTTGGACCAGCCTCATTTTCGTAAAAGTAAAGTTCAATCACACCGCCAGTCGAAAAACCGCACCAAACAGTGATACGTTGAGGATGAAGAGACTTTTCAACAATGATTCTTGGATTTTCTGAGCCCCAAATGCGACAATTTTGGTTATTAACGTAGCCTCCGAAATGAAAATGGGCCTCATCACTGAAGATGATTTTTCGATGAAAATCCGGATCATTTTGATGCATTTGAAGGACCCAATCAGCGAAGATACGACGTTTATGGTGATCGACCGGCTTTGATTCTTGTGTTAACTGAACTTTAAAAGCCTTACGACCTAAGTCTCTATGCAAAATACGGTGTAATGTCGTTTGTGGCATGTCTAATTCCAAAGATCGACGAGGAATGGACAAACCAGAGGGTTCTTCAAAATTCGGGCTACAGCAGCAATATTCTTAGTTGTTCTTGAGCAACGCACACGGTTTCGATCCTTCACATCACTAACTTGTCCCAACAGCCCAAATTTTTCCACCAGTTTCACTATTGCCGGCCGAGAAGGTGTTTCACGACGACCAAGAAGTGCTTATAAATAGCAGGCTACTCAAAATGAAACCTTTTGGAAAACCCTTTGAATACGATCATTTTTCGTTTAAATATATTTTGGTTTAATTTATAAAATGCTGCTTATTTAATTATTATTTTATTATTTATTTGTTTTTTGTTGCCATTTAATTTTTAGAATCTGCAATGCCATTAAACGTCGATGTTGGTGTAAGCTATAACACATTATCGAATTCCTCATCGGGATCACCATCAACCTCAACAGCTGGATCTTCGTCAAATCATTGTTAATTAATTATTTGAAAAATTACTATAATTAATTTTTTTATTATTTTCTTTTAAAATAAAATATTGTGATTTTAACTAATAATTTTGATTATGACAATAATTATAGTAAATATTATTTTTGTTAAATATAGTTTTAAACATACGTAGGTAATTATATTGAGAGAGGTAAAAAGTGTAAAGACATCTGAAAGTTTATATAAATTTAATATATTAATACTCAATTTAAGCAATAAAATACCAAAAACTGTTTTCAACAGGAAAATTGGGTAGGAGACCCACCCAAATGTTTAGCTCAATACATTTAAAAAAAAAAACATTCGGTATATTTATTCAATTTTATTTTGTATATACTCGTATGATAATACTGTTTTGTTATCTTTAAAATAAATCCTTATTATTATCTAAATATAATATATAAATAATAAATAAATTATTAAAAATTTGTAAGCTATGTATAAGCAATGGTTTTTATTTGTACCTGTATCTTTTGGAAATTAGAAAATTAAATCTACTTTCGTATTACATTTCAAATGTGGTGAGTTCATTAAAGTCAAGCTTGGTTCTTCGAAGCCGTCTGACTGGGTGTGTGTTGTTCAGCATACGGCGCATATCTGCATTTTGATGTTAACCGAGTCGCTGTACATGTTTCTTTGCATGGTTCTTGATTTCTTCGGTAACGTACTCCATCTTTAGATCCTGGTCGTTTCTAATGTACCATGGTGCGTTCACAGTGTCACGTAAAACTTTGTTTTGAAAGGTTTGAATTATATTTACGTTGCTCTTCTTGGTACAACCCCACATAGTTGTATACCATATGTCCATATAGGTTCAAGTATCTGCCGATATAATATCAGTTTATTATGTACTGTTAGCTCGGATTTTCTATCTAAGAGCTAATCTTTTCTATCTTTTCACGTGCTCTTTCCACTTGAGCTTAGCAGGAAGTGTCATGGCTAAGTATTTGGCCGTATTTGCATGCGGGATTTGCTGTGAGTTCAGATGGATTGGTATGAAGTTAACTTTTTTGTTAGTGAAGTTAACGTGTATGGATTTCGTTTCGTTGAGCTGAATGCGCCATTTCTTTGTCCAGCTACATATTGCATTAGTGGCATTTTGTAATTTACCAGTTGACTGTTGTATGCTATCTCCAATGTAGCAATGTTTGTTATTTTTGTAGTTGGTACATCTCTTGTATAAAGGAAATACAATATTGGTCCCAAGACGCTTCCTTGTGGAACTTCAGCCTATATTTGTTGTAGATCAGAGTACTCATCTTCAAATTTAACGCGAAAACATCGAACATTAATATCTGGTAAAATTGATTTGGCAGGTCTCGGTGTAATTTATACTCTAGTCCTCGGTGCTATACTTTGTAGGCTTGTGCTACGTCCAAGAAGACACTTGAACATATTTTCTTATTTTCCAGTGTAGTTTCAATTAAGTCGGTAATTCTATGCACTTGTTCTTTATAGTAGAGTGCCTCTCTATAAAGCCAAATTGTTGTGGAGCAGGTTTCGTAAACCCTTTTCGGGGAGTTCTTTAACTATTTGTCCTGAAATTTGGTCGTAACCAGGTGATTTTTTTGAGCTTAGTTGGATGTTTTTATTATCCATTTTTTTAACAGCATTTATGTTTTCTTCCGCTGATTGTCTCGGAAGGGGCTGAAATGTATTTTCAAGGTGGGCTGCGAACACATCCTTTTCTTTAGTACTTCTTGCTCAAGTTCCATCATCCTTTTTTATAGGACGCACCTGAATATTCGGTCGTTTAAATCCTTTTGTTGCGTTCCAGAGCGAGTAGTCTGTGTCTTTTTGGCCGGAAAGACCGGTTAGATATTCACTAAATGAATTGTTCATAATTTCTTTGATTAGCAACTTCAGTTTGTTGCTTAAATAATTAAGTCTCGATTTACTTTGTGGCGCTCTATTCCTCTGTCAGGTTTTAATGAATTGTGTCTCAATATTTTATATTGACTAGGGGGCGTACTCTGCCCCGCTGCTTGCAATATATTATTATTTAATGGTTCGAATTGGTCATCGAGTTGTATCGCAGTTTTAATTGGTACTTGTAAGACTGTATTTTCTTCGATCAGCGTTCGGAAAATATCTTAATTTGTTTTATTGTTTGTTAATCTAGGCAAGTTTTCTTTCTTGATTATGGTTGCACTCAGTGTCATAATAATTGGTGTGTGGTCTGAACATATTCGTTCATTGTTTTCTATCAGTACGTAGTTTTCGGATACTCCTTTTGTTAAAAAGAGGTATATTAACTCTGGTATTTTGTAATGATCGGTAGGCCAATATGTTGGTTTAACCCCAGAATAAAACTCACAGTTTTATCGATCCCCAGTATGTATTCTTAGCATTGAAGTCTCCCCCAATTATGAAGTTGGTTCCAAGCGATTTAAGCACCGCGACATAATTTTCTTTAGTCAGGTTGGTGACGTGGTGGACAGTATATAGATGAAACGCTATATTCCATTTCATTATTTAGCCCAACGTTAATGGTTGATACTTGCATAATTTCCTTTTCTAACTCCTTCGCAGTGTTTGATATTTCCCCTTACAAATATTGCTGACCCTCCTCTCGCTTTGCCTGCGCTAGATGGATGGCATGGTAGCAGCGGTATCCATGAATTCTTGCGAATGACACTTCTCTAAAGTGGGATTCTGATATTATGCATATGTTTATCTTTTCTATGTGTAAGAAAATTTCTAGCTCCGAAATTTGGGGCAGTAGCCCATTTGCATTCCAGTTGGCAATTCTTAATGTTTTGCTATTATGCATATTAGTACATCATGGAAGTGAATTCATTTATTGTTTTTTGCTTATATTTAGTCGTTCATGTACGGCTTCTATGCTTCTATATTCCTAAGTATTTTTCTATGAATTGAAGTTTCTTGATTTTCCTAAGTATTGAATTAAATCTTTGGGCTCGCTGTTGCAAAGGATTGTTGGTTAGCTTCCGCTGAGTTTTTCGGTGGTATTCTGTCGAATGGTATTTCACGGTTTTGCTTAAACTGGGTTTTTCTATTCCTCAGTTTTTGCAGTTCTTTAGCTATATCGCATCCTCTGTAGTTTGCGAGAGGATCTCCTTTGCAGTTTACACATTTAGGGGTGGTAGTTTTCCCCAGTTGGCAGATTGATTTTGGGGATTGGCTTGAACCTGCAGTTACTGGGGAAGATTCAGCTTTTCTTTTTTTAGAAGGTCGCTTCTTTCTGTTTTTTTTAAGGATCCAGTCTGTTTCGTCTCGTAATTCATCTTCATCAGTGAAGAATTCTGGTGCAGCTTGGTCCTGTATTTCTTTGGCTTGAAGTGCTTGTTTCAGCTTTCCGTTTTCATTCTTAAGTATTGTAATCTCTATACTAAGTTGAGATGTGATCTTTTCTATTTTACTTAATTGTTTACGAAGTTCTTCGTTTTCCTTTTCATAGCTACTAACTGAGGATGTTGGTGATCTCGGTACTTTGGAGCTATGTTCAAAGGGGTTATGATTATTTGACTTTGACAAATCATTGCGGTCGCTGGATATCGACGACTGGGAGCCCGCGTCCACACTCCACCATGTCACCGGTACTGGGACCCGGATTCCGGATCCCTACACCGTAAGTTTTTCTACTTCTTTATCACCCATGCTGGATTTTTGTCGGGTAATCTTCCTCTAGCATTTTAAACCTACTGCCAGGTAATAATAACAGCCGCTCCTAACTTGGAGGACAGATGCTGACCGTTGCGCTTGGATTTCTTGTTCACTAGTGTTGGTTCGCGGGTGGTATTTAATTTCCCACCTACTCTCTGAATCGGTTAGAGCATTCCCATATCGGCATTACTACGGGACGCATTACTTTTAACACTATGTGAACAAGAAAAGAAGAGTTGAAAATTAAATACAGAAAACTAACTCATAGGAACGATCTCTGAGTTAACACTACATATTAAATTACTCTTATACCGGCAAATACTAAAACCTATATGAACTTCGACATTCAGCTTTGCGGTTGGAGTATATGTCATTGAAGAAACACGTACATCATTTAAGTCAGCAACAAAATGCTGAGATACATAATATTTTGAACAACCCAAACTCAGTAAGACGGCTTCAAAGGGAGAAGCCACTGGAACTATAGGTACCTTGGACTCAAACGACTGTTAAATTAACTTCAAACAGGTTGTGATTTTTGATTTTTTGGAATTAAAGTATAGTAGTTTAAATATACTCCGGCTCATAAATCTGAACTCGAAAGAAAGGCAGCGACAAAAATCAAAGTTGGAATTTAAAAAAATGCTAACCAAACAGAACATTTAAACATGCCTTAACAAACGAATCCCCGACATCACATTTCTGAAATAAATATTATTTACAGTCGACGCTGCATGGTTGTTAATGACTATTTAAATCTGTTGATGACTTGAAAATCTGTCAAATATAGAACAACTCTTAATATGTATTGCATTATTTCAAACATAACGTCCAACAAAAATGATCTTTCAAATTTTTGATCGATAATTGATGACCTTAAAACACTCTGGAAACATGAATGTATAAAAAAATTTATTTTATTTAAAGTTTGGATTAGGGACCCTATTAACTATGAAATGAATCGAACATTAAATCGTGTGACCAATTGTTTACGAAGACGCCTATTTTAACACCCATTGCTTAACTAAAAATTAATTAATTGATTGTAACATTGTGTTTCGATAACATCATTCTCCTCAGAGACTCCCTATATTTATGTAGTGAATCTCAAAGCAGCTCCAAACCAATCTTTAATTGTTATTGACGCGCCAGTACCGTTCAGGTTTACTCCGGAGAGTAAGTACATCGGCAGATTTGCTAACCTCAGTGCCGAAATCAGTCCAATCGCGCAGCTTGTAATGTTTGCTGTAATTCGACTATGCTATTCTTCATTTCTCAACACTATGCCTAATCCGCCGAGTAAAGCGTGCAGTTTATTACTTTTGTCTTCATTACAACCAAAAACTACTAAAGTTAAATTCCCGTATGGAAAATGTAGTATTAAGAAGAAGAATTTTCATTCAGTAGGTCAAAAAGGCCCTATAGTGTTGTCATCACCTGTCACAAATTGTTGTCAGTCCAATCAGGTGCTTGCATATGCACATGACATATGGGTGATTGGACTGAATAGCAACGGAGTGAAGGAAATATGTACATGATCTGCTTGTAGAGTGTCCAGCTTCTGTTGGACTCCAAATCAATGAGTAAAAAATACATAATCTCTGGTTATGGGGAAAATGGCACACCAGATTTTAGTAGTGGTTACTACACGTTTGAGGGAGTGAGAAGGTTCAAATATTTGGTCTCTCTTATAACTCACTATAACAGCGTGGATCAGGATATTAAAGTTCGGCTGGCAGTCGTGCTTTGTATCCTCTAAGGCTACTACTAAAATCTGTACACCTATCAAGTGCCGTGAAGCTGAAGCTTTACAAACCGTTGATCAAGCCCAATGTTATAATATAATATAAGTTGGGCACTGACGGATGTGTACGAGAGATGGCTCCTGGCATTTGAGAGAAGAATCATGCGTGTGATTTACGGCCCAAAACGCGAAGTAGATGGTACATACCGACCTCTGTACAATATCGAGATCAGAGATCTGATCAAGATCCCCGAATACTGTACATGAAATAAGATCTGAGCGAGTACGCTGGCTCGGTCACGTTCTGCTTGGTGATCCGGAATGAATTGAGCACCGATCTTCTACACCGGAGTGAAGTTTCTAACAAAATATAAAACTCTTTTTATAAAATTTAATCAATTATTAAAAGCAAGCAATAATAATAATTTTATAAAAATTGTAGGTGGAAGAAAACCAAATAATTTTTCTAATCGGAATCAAATACAAAAACGACATAATTTTTTGCTAGAATCATTCTTGAATTAAACAAACCATATACCAAGGCATCTCGGAGATTTGAGTAAGATTCCGCTATGTTGGTCTGATAGGCCTATTGTTAGGAAACATTTCACAGAAGAAGATTTTTCCAAACGGAGGACTTGAGATGAGTTATTTTTTACTTACAGTTTGAATTATTTCTTAAGATATTTTTTCATTAATTCCACAATTTCCGAGGATGAGGCACATGGCCTCCACTTTAAGACCAGCGAGTTTCTTGAACAGCAACGGGTTCCTGCCGATACTTTTACATCCACGTGATTAGGCCTTCAGTATCCTGCGATTTTCTTTTTGTTGAATTTATAAACAGGTTATTTGTTTACGGATACCGGTCTTCAGCCAAGCGATCCAACCGTTTAGTCGCCTCTTACGACATGCAAAAGATACTGTGGTGGTATTCTTGGAAAACATGATTGTGCAATTTAGATTTACGAGACATGTGACCAATTGGTCTAAGACTCAAGGCTCTCTTAAATCTTTCGCAGTTTTCTTCGATTACAGGTCCCATTTAATACGAATGCTTTTTGTATTCTGCCTCAATTGAGATTCAAATCCGGTACCTCCCAATCCAAATATCACTGCTTCAAACACTATGCTATTTTTTTTTTTTTGTGAAACTTGTTCTCTTAAAATCACCAAGAGACCAATCACGACGAAGTAAATTGTAAATTTTTATTAAAAGCATAACTCATTTGGCACCTTTCCAATAGCTAGAATTCCGCATATATCGACTGCCTGTAGACTTATTGTAAATCATAATGAAGTGATGCGGTTGTCGAATTTAAATTAAATTAATTTAATTTTATAAAAAGTATATAAACTGAGAATATACTAAGAATATAGATAATTTATGTACTAATTTTCTTCTGTTTCAGGTAATTGGTACGTAATATGTTCAGACATTTCTTTTACACATTAAATAAGTGTACATATATAGTAAGTCGCTATGCTCATAATTTAATTAACTGTAACTTACACAATTTACTAAAAAACATGTTTCGCGGAACAAAGATTTAGAACATCTTGTTGCAACATACCAATATACATACATAATATTAAAATGTGCATTTCTTTAAATTATCTTTCTGCCTCGTCTTCATCTGCCAAAGAAAAATGTAAATATGCATGAGTAGGTTAGGTTGAAGGTACAATACAATAATAATGAAAAATTTTATACTTTTTCTTTACAAAACCAGAATACAGCATTCTTTTTATGTTTCCCCTATTTCCACAACATAGTTTTTTATAAAATGTTGTACGTCGCTAGTATAAGATGTACAATGGCTTTAAGGTTATATATGGATTGTAACATACGGTTAAATGGGGTGGTCCGATGCTTCAATGACCAAAAGCTTGGCCTGCTTTACAGGCTAACAAAAATTCATGCAAATTGAAAAATTAAACAAGTTATTATAAAATACTAAAACATATACCCAATCTCTATATGATTCAACAAAAATACTTGGTTCCGTTAGGAACTTGCATTTGAAGCGTGAAAAATTGACTATCCTTTTTTTTGGTTGAAGAAAGAATGTCATTTGAAATCATATTATTATTTATATAGTCTAAAATTACAACAAATTGCTCGACCAAGAAAATTTTACAAATCTAATTTAGATTCTTTGTTCGTCCAGAATTCCAAATTGTTCTTCAAGAGAAATTTTAAATTCCTCTGAAAACTAGTTCAAATTAAAATCCAACAATAGCAACCGTTTACATCACAGAAAGTATAAGGCGGATTTGGGTTACGTATAAGCCTTGTATCACATGCATCTATTGAATTATACTAAGATCGGTTAATTAATTATTTGCTAAGTATTTCTGTGTTAACAGAATAATTCTTGATTTTTTGTGGAAAAATACATGAAAATGAAATCAGAATTAAAATTATTTTTTTATTTATTGAATTTTTGTAAAATATTGTTTTTCCAAACCAGTCAAATTGGCGAGTTGGATTCTCTGTAGCGCTCTTAACATAACGAAAAACCAGCTTACGGTAACATCATTACTTGAAGATACGTGGACTACATCTAACACGAAATGAAGAAGAATCAGATAGATTGAATCGAAAAGTTTAAAACTATGGAGTATTTTTTATAACTACACATAAATGTTTAAAAATTTTGGATAACACCTTCTGTCCAATTAACGTTTTTTTAAACTTGGCTAAGATAATAACATAATGAGGCTAAAACTTGTCAAAACTTATACGTAGGATAAATAGGATAGATTTGATGGCCGCTGTCAGATCACGATTTTATTTTGTTATCATTTTGTTAAAACCAGATATAATTAAAAAAAAAATGACAAAGACTCCGCTTTATCATTGGTGGCGATTTTAATGCGAAAAATGCCTACCGTGGATCGAAACTTACAACTCCCAAAGGAAGAGCGCTGTATGAATGACGATGGAATCTGGACTATAAGTGTCAAACAAAATGCTGTAAACTCTAAAAACCAAACAAGATTCAAACTAAATTTGTGAGTTAAAAAATTAAATTAAATTATAAAGATCGTATATAAACAGTAATGTATTTGATCAAGCAACCATTTTGACTCAATAAGTTATAAAAAAAATATTTTCATAATTATAATATTCGAAGTGCTAAAGCCATATTGAATTGTCTTAGGACCATTCCTTTTCGTACAGTTTACAAGCAACTTACCGCAGACGAACAATACAACTGCCGCCACGTTTGCAGATGACACTGTAAGTCTAGCTGTTAGTGACACAATCGGTGGTCACATTCAAACTACAAATAGCCATAAATACTATACAAGATGGGCTAGCTAAGTGGAGAATTAAAGAGAATGAATCGAAGTCTACTCACATTAACTTCACTAATAGATCAATCGAACCACTACATGTGGCTCTCAATACTCCTGTACACATGAAAATCAAGCAAAATACCTTGGTATGAACCTTGATGCAAAGTAGAACAGCTTCAATTAAAATATATAGAAATATCTACTGGTTAATTGGTAGAAACTCTCCGTTATCCATTCCTAATAAACTTTATAAGCAAGTGCTCAAGCCGGTCTGGACATATGGTATTCAACTATGGGGATGCACCAAAACCAGCAATCAACAGATAGTTCAACGATTTCAAAATAAAGTTCTCAGAGGGATTGTAAACGCCCCTTGGTACACTCGGATTAGACACAGTCATAAGTGAAATAAAGAAGTATGCTCAAAACACCAGGAAAGGCTCCATCATCACCCTAACATCGAAGCTGTAAGACTTCTTCATCAAGAGGGTATCATCACAAGACTCAAAAGACTAAAACCTTTTGAATTCCCTGAATTGTCCGCATATTGCAAAATCAACCAAAACAATACATTATGGAAAGAATACATAGGAGTGCTTCATTATTATATTGTCAGATTCAAACGCTGTTAGTCAAAAATGACTAATTACTTTGTAAAAAAAATTATTGTTATCATAAATAAAATATTAAAAAAATAATAATAATAATAATAATTAAAATATTCCGTCCATTTCTTGAATTTATATGCTTTGCCATATTCTGAATAAGTTCATTTTCGAAAAGACCAACTCTAAAAACGGCCGCGTTTGTGAATTATGTGATTTCATAGTTTCGAATTGACTGGAAATAAATTTGATTTTATAATTAGCTTGATTTTGGTTGTGTCGATTATAAATGAAATGAAATTTTTACTGGTTCAACGTAAAATATGTGAAACTCCCATAAGGCTCAACGGGACCGAAAGTTATTTCCGACTTAAGGGATTTTTCCGCCATAAATGATTTTTGGCGGATTTTCTACATATCTATACATAAATAAATATACATATCACTTCAAATGCAATAAAACAAATCACATGATTCAAAGTCTCAAAAATAACAATTTATATCTAATATAAAAAAAACTTGTTCCATGTACGTAGATTGATTCATTGGTTTGGGTTTGTTCGCCAAATTCGTAATTTTATTGTGCAACTCATCAACATTTTCAAAAATGATGATGTCCCCCAAATTAAGAGCATAGGTATAATGCTAAGGCTGGTGGCACTTCTACAGATAAATTTAAATTTTTGGGCTTTTCCATTTCGTCATCAGAAGAATAATTTGATTCATTATCAACTTCTATCAAAATATCATCTAGGTTTTATCAGGTCATTTTCTGGTGATATGTGGTCACCCAACCCTAAAATCCTGCGCAGAACAAATTTGATGCCCGTAAATATTATACTAAATTATATACTAAGTAGTATCAAATCTGAATTTAGTACATCGACATTGAAACCACAAAAATTCTTCAAACATTTTTGTACAGTATCCGTTTTCCCTGCGAGTAAACTCGTTTAAAAAATATTATTGTATACATTAACCGACTTACTGAAGTCCGTTGGTTTTTTCATATAGGTTCAATTTGGCCAATATAGTTTTAATCATTAGTTTCTTGTAGTGGATCTTTACATTCTGAATTACCCCATTTTCTAACGGTTGTAATATTGACGTACTATTAGGTGGAAAATATATAAGTTACACATTGGAAAGAAAAATTTCAGGGTGGCACGTTGCTTTATTGAGGTATAACATAATACGTATTCCTTTCTTGTCTTTCCATCTCGCTATTCAAGTCGATTAAATATTTTCGAAGATTTTTGACGTCATCCGCAGGTATTAGGTATTATTTTTGTATCCTTCCGGGAATATTGTAAGTAGCACTCTTAATCGTTCCGTTGAATTTTTCCCTCCATGAAATTTCATTCTCTTCATGTTTACTTTTTCCGCCACTGAAAACATCCGTCCGCAGACATTGATATAGGATTTATAATTGGGGCGCCTTTAAATGGTCCAATATTTGATTTAGATTACCTCTATTATTGTGTTTCCATAAATTCAATATTAACATTTTTTATTTTAGCCGAAGTTTGAATGGTGCTTTATATCATACATGAAGTAAGAAATTTCTGCAGTTCATTGTTTGTAAGCCGTTTCTCTTCAAACACCTCATCAGAAGATTTTGTGTTAACCAGTTATTCGAAATACTCGACGCGATTTTAATACAAGTAAAAATATCCGGAGGTCGTTATTTCTCAGAATACACTACAAATATTACCCAAAATATGTCATAATGATTGTTTGTTACTTTAAAACGGCGATAATTTCTGAATTGAAAACTTGAAATAAAACTCATCTATTTTTACATAAATACATTCAATATTTCAATTTATTTGCTCAAATTTCTAAACATAAATCATAATTTTTAATTAAATTTCCTTCTTACAATGAAACATTTTATAAACTTCAATTCAGTCTCCAAAACTAATAAAATTTAATAACTATTTAATTCATAATTAATAACATTGATTCTTATTTATCCCAAAGACCAATTTCCTTCATCTTGGTTTGGAAATACCGTTCCAAATTATTTGCACACCGATAGTATTCTGTGTCGGGCGAATTATAAATTCGACAATTAGAGAAAATTCTAGATATGTCAGCGATAAATAATCGCCGAGACACGTAATACCCTTTCTTAATGCGATCACCAACCGTTTTCAAATCCATGGGGTATTTTATGTGATCATAATAATCGGGAACTTCTTGAGGATTCACGGGTTTCAAAAAAGGCCAAGCCGCTGAGTGAGACCGTATAACCGATAGGATTTGACTGAATACGGTTGCTAATTTATCAGGATCTGATGGCTCCTCATATGGCCGAGACATGCGTTGGGCACGACCCATCGGTTTCCATCCAACCTCACGTAATCCGGGTATTGATTCAACGGGTATATTACGAACGCCTTCTTTAAAACATGTTAAACCAGGATGCACTTTTTGCACCTCTTGTTGACGTTGGGCAATTAATTCTTTTAAAATCTCTTTCTGCTTTCGAACCACCGAACTGAATTGAGTGTATACTAAGCTTGGATGCAGTTCAAAATGCATAAGAGTTGCTCCTTCATATTCTTTTATAAAGCCGGCATAAACAGGACGTACTACTTTGATGTCTTTTGAAAAGCCTTGTTTTTTGAAATAGCCAATCGCAAATTCATCAGCATACGTTAAAAAATGGCGAATATTTTTTCGGGTGCTATAATCTTTTAGATGATTCATCAAATGAGTACCGTACCCCTTTACTTGTTCACTACTGGTAACAGCGCAGAATACGATTTCTGTGAATCCTTGAGTGGCAAATGTCCTAAAACATATCCCACCAATAGGTCGGCCCCCTTTGACTAAAGCAAGAGTTTTATGTTTCGGATCGAATACGAGCTGGCTGAGATACTCGCGAGGCATTCCCGGTAATTGGTGTGAAAATACACTATGTAGTCCAAGCAACCAAAGCATCGATTGTTTTGTAACTGGTTTTGTAAGCGAATTTCCAATAATGTGGAATTCAATTTCTCCTCGAGTTTCTTCCATCTTGGCGGCTTCATCACGCGGCGCATTAACTGGAAATACAATTTCCGGCCGACAATTCATTTCGTTAATTTTTTTCATTATCTTAATAACAATCTCTTCTGATAAATCTTCATTTTCATTTTCTTTTTTGGAGCGTCTTGAGGCGATGGCTGAACTTGTTCCTGGTTCAGTTTTAATTTGTTTTGTGGCCGGTCCTGGCGTAGTATTTGGAGCAAGTTCATTCGGACGTTTTGTTCGTTGGAACAATACCATTGGTGGTTTAAAATTTGGATCCCAAATTTGAGAATCCTCATTAACCACTTCGTGTTTGAATGCCTCGAGGAATTTTGGTAGATGTACAAGAAGAACACGTTTTTCGGGGGGCATACGATCCTTTTCCGTTTTACATTTAGTGAGCACTTGTTGGAATACGTATTGATAAACAGATTTTAACATGGTGCGACCGAATACTAAAGTTGTATCGTAGTGCTTTAGTGTACTACAGAATGCCGGAACATGACAGAATACTAACCAGCGTGTGTAGTTTATTTTATATGTAGAAGCATCTTCGTTGCATAAATCACGTGATCGAACGCTAGGAGCTTCAAAATTCCAATGATTGAGGCAGGTAAGAAAGGTTTTGGCAACTTCGGTTATTGTTTGTCGCTCCGCTTGACTGACGTGCGAATATTTGTGTAATACAAAATTTATAACAGCTTTTGAAATTGATGGTTGCTCAAATGGTGGCTCGCCAAGTGGCCCACGAATCACAGGTTGTTGCCTAGTGAGTATACACTGCCGTAATAGGCGGAATAAAAATGCGTAAACCTTTTTAGTGTCTTCATCTTCCTCCCGTTGTATGCTCATAAACAAATTTTCGACATCTACCACTGCTCCTAATAGACCATTTAGCTGATCATCGGTGGCCTCGTTCAAATGTGATATATGGCTTGACAGTGGATGTTTGCAGTACGTGTTCCGACATTCCTCCGTAAATTTTGGGCAATAGTTTGTTTCAACATCTCGATGTCGATTCTCTTGTGGTATTTTCCAACCTGAACACTGACAATCACCATTCTGACACTTTGAATACATCGATAGCTTGGCTAATTTCTGATCTTTTGGTAGTAAGCTAACTTTCTGTTTGCGTTGCTGGATTTTTTGCAAGCTATTTTGTCGCGTAGTTTCCTGTGGTCCATTCGCGGTTCCACCCTCATTCCCTGTACTCGGCTGGCCATTTTCAGTTTTCATATCTTCTTGTTTGATCTTTACTTGTCCATTAAATTGACTATTATCATTTGACATGATATGAAAATGATTTGTACTTGAAAACCAAACAATATACAAAACTATAGCTTGGGTTTTTCAGATATACTCGTTATTTTGACAGCAAAGCTGTCAAAAACAAAACATAACTCTAAAATATATTATAGGTTGGTCTAAAATAAAGAGATTGAGCGAAAAAAGAAGAGAAAAACATTTTAAATTTGTAAAATTTATTATTAGTTATTTTTCTACAAAAAATTACTAATTTGTATCCATAATTTTCGCATTTTTAAGATTTTCTAAATATTTTTTCGATATTCTTTTGAATTTTAAATGTTGTATGTTGACTGCATTACCATCCCATTTTTTGAATGAATCGAAGCTTTGTTTGTCGCATAAATCCATCATTTCCATACCGCATGTGTTGAACTCATTTGATTCACGTTCTCGTGTCATTTTAATGATATTCTCCCGGTTCAAATGTTGCTTCGAACGATTTTTGCTTATCGTTTGTTTCATTTTAATTTGTTCCAGTTCTTCGTCGAAACGACTGAGATAAATATTGATCAGTTCAGCAAATTCTTCTGAAGTTATTGGTTCCGTTTTGTTTTCGGTTCGTTCATTGAACCACATAAGTGTGTCGCCAAGCATGTTTGATTTGATTGCATGGCCAATTTTTTGTCGCTCTCTATTATTTTTTCTGAAATGGTTAGGAGCATTTACAAAGAATTTAACATTAGACTACATTAGACTTTAACATACTGTTTAATTTTCTTGGCCAACATTTTGGTTTTTCTACTGTTGGGATGCTTTAACTTGTCAATATCTTTTAATATGTTTGGCTGAAATAAATTACAAACTATGAAATTATTAAACTCACTACAGCTTTATTTTTTATCATATTACCATTTTTATAACTTTTGCCTTAAAACTTAAAATGTCTCGAATATTTTATATACAGATTTGTTTTGATTTCAAAATGTCAAAACCGCGTGGAATTGTCAAGAGCAAAATAATTAACATAGGTTAGGTAATTACGAGCTAGTTTTACAACACAAATCCCCATCATTGCCTTCTATTTATAGGTATGCACATTAAATTTAAACACAATAACAATCATCGTTTCCCATGACAATCGAATAACAAATTAGTTAGAAAATGTCTGATGAGATAAAAAAGAACAAAATGACTGCGGAAGAAATATTGTTGCATCAAGAAAAGTGTTTGGAACAGGTAGATTCATCTGACCTGTATGAAATCAGAAATAGCGCTAAATTACGTGCTGTTTATACGTCACAAAACTACGATGAATTCAAGTATTGTTTATTTTATATAATATACAGCTGTTTACTTAAAACGGTCTTTTTAATATTTTATTTTGTAGGGATATTGTAGATGCAGCCCACCTAAAATCAATTTCAAAAGAAGATAAAAAGAATTTCAGGACGAAAACAATAATATGGAATTCATCGGCAAAGTCAAATTAGACAGTTTATATAACCTCTAAATTCAATGTTTAAGTATATATGTATTTCATTTAAAAAAAAGTATAAATTTAAAATTCACATATTAAAAAATATAGCAATTCTGGAAAATTAAAAACTTATTGTGTTGTATTTTGTATCAAGTTTTAGATTGCTGATTAATAGAACAATTTAACAGAGCAAAAAAATTAAAAATGGCGTTTTCTTTCTGGAACAATTAATGCCACTACTTTCTAGGCTGCTGAATAAAAAGTTGAGGTTTGATATTGACCTGATTTGGAGGTTTTTCCATATGCTGTTCGTATTGTACTGGTGGTACATTAGCCAATGTCGAACTTTGCACAGCTGGTGGACTTGTTATTCCAGTACAGTCCTCATGATCTTTAGCAGGGCGTTCCGTATTTGGTGATTTATGTTGCACGATACGCATACCACCGGCTTTTACTGTAAATAAAAGATAAAAACATATTTATTGCATACCATACTCACGAAAATAAACACGACAATAAAAATCAAAAAAAACAATTATAAAAAATCTAATCCAAGGTTAACCGATTTTACTCTACGTGGTCAAAACTCTTGACGAAAATAAATAAATCACTCAATTATACAGACCTGCAGGTAAATGCCCAGCCACCTTTTGATTTTCTTCATCAGCCATTGTGGACAATCAATATAAAAAATATGTAATATTCTTATTTTATTAAATAGTAGTTTGGATTATAAAATTATTTATTTTAGAACGCTAAAAATTATAATTTTTTTAATTTTTTGTTGGGTGTTGCTTTGAAATTTTTCTTTGTAGTGAAGAACTTTTCTAGTTGGATTGCGTGTGACGTTTCTGTTTATAATTTTTCCAAAACAATTTATTATGGCAGTGCATTGCCAACGGCGAGGTTAGTAATTATAGTAAAAGTTCTTTCAACTATTGCTAGATGGCAATATACAATACAAAAGAGTAATTCATTTTAATTACACATAATTATTGCTATAATTAAATTAATGTTATTTATTATTATTATTATGAGTCGATTAAAGATGATTGATCGGTTAATGAGAATAGACGAAAATTATTACTAATGTATGCAGAATGAAAACAATTTAAATTAATTATCATCATCGTCCTCTTCATCCGCATATTTAACGTTTGATTTAATCGTTTTGGCGATGACCGGAACACAACTACGATCGTCAATCATCGCATGTTCGATTAAAAAACTTTCCACATCGGACGGATAGAATTCATCACCAAATTCGTCCGACAGGCGTATAAAATTGCCAATCATCTGTCCTCCTTTATATACTAGTAACGCAGGAACACCACTCAATTTAAATTTAATACTCATACCAGCACAACTGCTGAGCATCCGGCAAAATTTAACGTGTGAGTATTCTTGGGCCAGAGTATCAATGCACTTATTCATGGTACGGCATGCCTTTACCTGAGCCTCATATATATGAATGATTACCGTTGTGAATTTGTCCTCTTTATCCACCGCATTTAGGAAATCATCACCATTGTCTAACGAAAACACTTGTTTGAACGAGGTTTGTGCCACTGCATTCTGCAACATTTCATTCATACG
This sequence comes from Tipula unca, assembly GCA_951394425.1. Classification (NCBI taxonomy): domain Eukaryota; kingdom Metazoa; phylum Arthropoda; class Insecta; order Diptera; family Tipulidae; genus Tipula; species Tipula unca. The sequence continues at coordinate 143,695,144 of OX596380.1, read as the reverse complement.
TTGTCGTTGGAACTGTAGCAACATCTCATCTCGCATTAATTCCCTTAACTCCGGGTCCAATTCTTCTTCCTCTTTCGCCTTATCATCTTCCGCTTTTGTTCGACACGTAATACTTAATTTTTTCAACAATTCCAATTTTTCTTTTTCTTGAGCGTCTCGCTTTTCATTTTCCAGCTGTTTATAACGTTGCCAATCATTTATCACCCCCTTGGGACCAGTATTCTCTGCCGCACCTGTCCACTGCGTTAAATCTGGTGGAGGTCCGGAAGCTTGTTGCGACTTTAATCTATTCGATTTTTCATTACCCTCATCGGACGATTCAAACTCATCTTCACTACTACTGCAATAGTTATGAATTTTATCGCCAAGGATTTTATCTTCCAATGTGGCCATTATAATTAATTTTACTATGTTTTCGTAACAAAAATTACCTTTTTTACTTTATAAAAACTAAACCAAACCAAAACGAAAATTTTTTTTGACATTAGTATAATTTTTACGGATTGATTACCGGATCAGGGATGGGAAAAATTTCAAAAAAATCGATCCCAAAGAATTTCGGAATTACTACATTTCAGAAAATGTTTTTTTTCAATATTCAAACTACATACATATTACATTAGGACTTCGATTATCGTTAGAACGTTCATTATCGCATTTGTTCACATAGCATAAGTAGCGGGAAAATTATAAAGCCAATCAATATACAAGCAGACATGACATTTATGATTTATTTTTACTATAGAAAGTGTAGTTTTTATATTGAAATTTAAATCTGATTATGTATAAAACTATGTACATATAATTATTTAGTATATCCTCAATAGTCAGTACCAAACAAATCATAAAAGTCATTCGTGTATATTTTGTTTTTAATTTTTCCACGAGAAACGATTTCCCTAAAATTCAAATTTTCGTTGTTCCGAAAGTACGCGCAACCAAATCGATGTTTTTTTGTCTGTGTAGTTTAGTAAAAAGAGAAAGAGAGTTAAATATCGATAGAACGAGAGGGAAATATATTATTATGACGTCTTCCGTCGATTGTTTATGTTTATATTTATGAATTGATAGATGAACACGTGTTGGCGCTAGTTAAAATTCAAGAAAAACCGGCATTTTCAAAATAACTTTGATGTGCATCAATTTTTATGACCGGAAATAATTCAACATTAATTTTATAAACACGTAGTTTAAGAACAACAAGAGAAATACGAACGACTCCAAATGACGTTTCACGTTGTTTATGTTTGTTTTCGTGTCTTGGTCTTAGTTAAAACGGGAGAAAAAACTAGACATCCATTTTTAGATGTACATCCGAATTTTTTGATTTTTATTGGCCCCTCGAGTCACAAAATTGTTTAAAACGTAAAATTTTTCGAATTGCTTCTGCTTATTAAAAATTATTAAAATTGTCTGATTATTATTTGTGTGACACAGTTTTCGGTAGAGCCTCATACGAGTGAAGTGTAAAATGGTTTATCTTATTTAAGGTGCGTGAAAATTTTTGAATAGGGCAATTTTTTAGTTACAGTTTTTGTCGCTAAATGCGACACCGTAAGGGATAAATATAGAAATGTCATTTTCTTGTATGAGAAAACATGTTTATCTTAACGTGAAAAACACAACAATTATAAATGGATTTGTGAAAATTAAATTATACAGATAAGTTTTTTTCGTAGAAATAGTTGTAATTAATATATTTAAATAAAAATATGTGCAATTTCGTTGTTTTTTAGGTTGCAGTTTAACAGCAAAGTTAACCATTTTTGTTTGTATATCAAATATTTAATTGTCAAAAACATTTGTCAATAAGGCGCGGGATAACAAATCGACAGGATCAACGGTTTTAACAGTTTGTGATTTGAAGTAAAATGGATCCTAAAAATAATAATATAAATAATTTAAAAATTAAATTAAAAGCTGTCGGTGCAAAAACGAGTGGTTGCAAAGCCGTTCTAACTAATAGGTATGTTAAAAGGTTTAATGTGTATAGAGACCCATTTAAAGTTATAATTATTTTTAGGTTAAGGCTATGGAATGTTGGAAACTTAGGCCATAAGCTTTATAAGGCTGATGTAGTGCCAGCCGTCGACACTACAGCTTTTTCGACACAAATGGTGTACGTCGAACTAAAAGCGGATTCGGACAGACGTAACCTACAATGGCTGTGTGGAGCAGTAATTTCGGAATGGTTTCATGAAAGAAAAGCCACTGCCGGAGAAAAAAAGGGGCGTATATTATTTTTTAATGAATTTATCAAGGGTATTAAATTTTCTGATATGTATAATAATATTTTTTTTAAAGGGATTTGTAGCGCTGAAACAAAGAAGAGTGTGGACTATGCCGTGCAACTACAACTAAATTTTGTGTTACGACAAATTATGAAGGCAACTTGTAGTTGTCCAGCTGGCGGAGGATTAAGCGCTGCCTGTAAGCAGGTATCTGCGCTTTTATACGCAATTGAGTGCTTCGCAGTTTCAGGTAAACATTACAAATTCTAAATACATATACGTATTATGATTTTTTAAATGTATTAACGAGTTTTAATTTCTAGGAAAAGTACCAACTGGTTTCAGCTCGACATCTCAGCTTCAAAAATGGCACAGACCATCAGGACGTAGCTTAGAGAACGTGTCGATTAATGAAATGCTCAACATAAAAGAGTCGACTCAGAAGGAATGTGATATTTCCAACGTGGCAATTAATCATGTTATTAATTATAAAAAAGAAACTCCATTCTTAGCATCACGCTATGTTTCTTTCTTGGAATACTGCAGAGAACACGATTACTGTGCAGAACCACTGCAGTATTATTTATTAAATTAAATAGTCTTATTATCCATTGTCTTTTTATACTAACATTATTAGGAAATCGATGGAATTTTATGCCATTTCCTTTTGAAGCCTTTGATTTGCACTTTGGCACGCAGCAATAGTTCACCATCTTTATTAACAATTTTAAAACTGATCAAACAATTAAACAATATCCATTTCTATCGTTTTTGGTCTATTAAATATAGCACTTTACAGTATCACACGGTTTTATAAAAATTAAAAGATTTGAAACACAAACGATTCTTTAAAATTTATTTTGTAAATGTCCCATACGAATCTGACATTTCTCGTATTGTTTATCCCTAACATACAACTGGTGTTAATCGGCAGAACTAATTGAAAAATTGCCTTATTAATTCATAGTACACGAACTCGAAAAAAAGGGAAATTTTAAAAGGAAATATTTTAAACAAATAATTTTCATATTTGCTTAATACCCGTTTTATGCTTGATACCTGTATTATTTCACAATAATAATAACAGTGTTAAAGGCCATTACTGGCCCCTTACTGAATCAACAATCTGGCTACAACGGTTTCGATCCTGAGCTTGGTCTTCATACTGTCTTAGACAATCTGAAGAGGCCAAGTCGTTCTCTACATCGTGGAGCCATCGTCGCCTGCAACGACCTCTGCGCCTACCATATGGTGGCTCTCCTTTCAGAGATTTCAGATTATTTCACAATAGACGTCAAAAAATAAGGTTAGAAGTTGAAATTTATTCAAATAAATAGAAATATCTTGGTTAATAAAATTTCCCAGTATTATTCCCGATGTTCTTATAGAACTTAAAGTTCAATGCTGGGATGTTCTATCATCACTTCGATTCGCTTCGATAGACATTTGTGTCTCTTTTTTTACGAACAATTATGCTCCATTGTGTTTTTTGTTCAAACGTTTTTAATTACGTTTTGTCTATTGCGATCTCAGCCTGTTAGACTAAATTTGCAAACTATCTCTTTTTCCTCATTTCATTTGCCATCGAAAATAAAAATATTGGTGATATTTTATTGCATGAATTTATAGAAATAGAATCGAGTAGGCTATGATCACAATATAAATTGCGAAATAGAATACAATTTTGTTCGTAAAAAAAGAGACACAAATGTCTATCGAAGCGAATCGAAGTGATGATAGAACATCCCAGCACAGGTTAATAAAAAAAACGCACCTTCTGTCTTAGTTATTTTATATTTTGGATTAGCGTTCAACGCGGAATTCTAAGTCGTGTTTTTTAATTCAAAAATTTTCTTATTGGAATGAAGTTCTGGATAAGAATTTTCTCATTTTTTCAGTAAAATCCATATGAATTTCATTTTTTATCAATAAATAAGATACATTTAATGTTAAACTACACATTTTAATTCACTATTATCGAAATAAAATCAAATTTAACTTTATTTTTCAATGTTCTGGATAAAACATTGGTTTTTTCAAGTTCGCGATAAATTCATAGTACACGAACTCGAAAAAAAAGGGAAAATTTAAAAGGAAATATTTTAAACAAATATATTTCATTGTTTTATGCTTGATACCTGTATTATTTCACAATAGACGTCAAAAAATATAGTTAGAAGTTGAAATTTATTCAAATAAATAGAACTTAAATTAAATATATTGGTTACACTAAATAAAATTTCCCAGTATTATTCCCGATGTTCTTATAGAACTTGAAGTTCTGTTAATAAAAAAACGTACCTCTAATAACACGGAGCTATTCGTATAAGACAACTCAGATTTACCGTTAAAAAAAAAAATACGTACAGTCGTTACTTCAGTGGACATTTCCCCAATATCGAAATTCAAAACAATAATTCGAACATTTGTCAGATCAAAATTTCTATTTCATTTGACATTGACATTTGTGCTTACCCGGATAAATTCTGGTTGACGTAAGTTTTAATTTTTCGAGAAAATTTTTTTTTAAACTCGTGGTTTTAAAAAACCCAACAATAATTAACGAAAAAATCGAACGATAATGAGTGAAACAATGTATAAATTAAAACCAATAATAAACCACGTTCAAATTGACTATCCAACATGCATGTATCCAATGAAAACTTTGGAATCGATTAAAATGAGTGGTAGTAACCAAAATGATGCTGTTGTAAGTCTAGTCCTGTCATCTTTAGATAATTTGGACAAACGAATATATGATCAAATTCAGACTATTCTTAAGGTTCTAGTCAATTATTCTTCCAAATGTTATTTTGTTTGTTTTCTGAATGCACCCACTAACAATTAGAAATTTAGAATAACAATGTAATCTAAAAGATTTGAGGTTATATTTTTCAAATACAATATGTAATATTAAAACGAAAACAAATTTAAAATTGATTGGAAGTGCTTAAATTTATTAATATACAAATCGTTTCAAGTATAACCTAATTGCATGATGTGTATTTAATTTTAGAGAAAACTTCCCGAAATGGAGGCACTTGAGATTAGGCAACAAAATATCCTTCAACAATTAGATGAATTACGAAAGCAGATTCAATTGATGAATAAAGATTTAAATTTATGTGCTAAACCCGCACAGCCGCGCCCCGTTTCAACGGTATCTACACAAACAGGAATGAAACCAATTCAAACCGCCTATCTGCAAGATGTTGTAATTAACGTTAATCCACAATTTATACCATACAGTTTGCTTGCTATGAAAAACCTGTGGGCAAATCAATTGCGGTTGAATTTCCTATCGTTTGTGCATTCATCTGTACCTTCGATTTCGAAAGAAGCTCATATATTTGCTGATGAAATTACACGAGAAATTAAAACTGACCAGGATGTACCAAGCTTAAAGATCAGTTTGATCTGGAAAAATGGTACATGTTGTTTAATGTAGATATCGTTATAAAATTAATATTGAATTTAATTGCAGTTGGAGCAAACACAGAATTAAATTGTTCAGCCATTATGTATGTCCCAATCTTTGGAGAAGTTAATATTTTACGGTACCTTGCTAGAATTGGGCCAAACGAGTTTAATCACGAAAACAACGCACGTGTTAATGAGATCGATATTATTCTCGATACGTGTTACCAAGCAGTAAATGAGATAAATTCAAGACCACGACAGAATTATTTACGTGTTCTAAGTAGTCGACTTGGAAAATCACTTTTTTATGGCGGGGATTCAGTAACGATTGCCGATATTGCCGTATATTCAATTTTAAAACAAAATTTATTTTCCTCAAAAGATTTGTCGCAAAATTTGAATAGATTCGTACAAAATGTTACTCAAGTACTTCAATATTGATTTATCTATTGTACAAGTTTTTATTAAATTATAACGAACATTCAAATAAATTATTAATATAAAACTTAAAACATGTGTTTATTACATACTTTATTATAAATATTAAAATTTAATTAGGCACAATGGATTTGGCCCGCTGAATTTTATTTCTATTTATTACATACAGTCCCAACCTATCGACTAATGAGGATACTACAATTGACGTATGTCTCATTGACGTGGTGGTTTGCTATAACAAAATCCAAATAAGATTTTTTTTTATAAAAAAAATTTCAATTTACAAAAATGTATTAAAATCACACATAAAAATTGAATTAAATTTAAATACAAAATGAGTAAAAAACATCTAATTTAATTAATCCTAATAAATTATTCTAAATGTTATTGGTAATATTGATTTTCTATATTGATTTAAATAAAGTAAATTTTTTTTTAAATAATCCCGACAACGCGAATTGTCATATTTCGCTGATTCATTAGAAAAATTTGTGTAAATTATAAAATAAAAACATATTTTTCTATTTTTTTCATTACAGTAATTAGATATAATTTAAATAAATATTAAAAGAAGTTCATAAGAAAAATAAATTAAAACAAATATTTCTCAAGTATTCATTATAAAAAAAATAATTAAAGATGAATGAAGAAACACCTTCATCAAACGCAGTCCTCTTATTTTTTAAGCGACTGTCGCAGGTTATTAATAATACATAAATATTTAAATTGTAGGTTTTAAAGAAATTATTATTTTTTATTTTAGCTGTGGCAAACACAACTGGATAAATGGACACCTCATACACGATTTCGTTGGGGGTTTGCAATTGTTCTGATACTATTATTTCTGGCGAGGGTGTTCTCCAAACAGGGATGGTATATTGTAACATATGCATTAGGAATATATCATTTAAATTTATTCATTGCATTTTTAACGCCAAAAATGGACCCAGCATTAGATTTAGATGGTAAGTTATTTTTTGTGGATTCTTATCGATGTTTTTGAATGACCAAAATAATCTGTTATCATAAAATTTAGAGTAGCTGTAGCGATAAGACATAATTATGATTAATAAGTTGAATCGAATATACGAAACATCATAACTACATAATACGGTTTTAAATAACACCGAAATATTGAGACAGATTCTGGACAGATTTTATTTCCCCGCTTCCTTTATGAATTTGTATTGTTAAAACAAAAATACAATAACACATATGTAATACAGGCATTGATACATATTTCTACGCTGGTAATTAGATTGTAATAGTTTTGATTATTGGAAAGGCATTTGATAATTTTTATGTATTATATACTATGTTAAGTGGTTAAAACTGAGTTTCTCCATAATATACATACATGGGTCTAATTGTGTAGCTATTTATCGTGTCGATAATTTTTGGGAAATTTCGTCATTCATGTAATTCTACTTAAAATGGATCATAAATCAATCAATTTTGAAGTAGTAATATTAAAATTAACGTGTGTGCTTGTGCATTTAAAGTATCGATGATCCATGTGTAACTTCAGATTTAAAAATATATGATCTCATAAATATTCCTGTTTTCTAGATTTTTGGTTTATTTTCTGTATTAATTAACGGAGTTGTATATGTATGTGTGCGTAAAACTTATCTTATCATTAGTTAGTTTATGTATTGCCTCTTCGAGATCTCTATAAATATGAGGAGAGGCCACACTAAAAAATTATTTGAAATCAATTACGAAAAATTCGAAAAAATTAATGTACAAATAATTCTAAATAATTAAAATCAAAAATTGTGAACAAAAACCATTTTTTCAAAATGTGCATAAAATTGCATCGATGTGTCTTAGCTAAATGTGCATTTGACAGAAAATAATCATTTCGAATCCGACCCTGTATTTGGTTATATGACTTGTATGTACATATATATTTTCTAGTTCTATTCATTTCATAATCGAATTTATGTAGTTTATTTGAAGGAAAAAATTAAGTCTAAATTAGAAAAATAGTATGGTATATGTATAATATGGTGCATATATAGGTAAAATAGGTGCATATATAGGTATAATAGGTGCATATATAGGTATAATAAATATATGACTGTTTTATAATAACTGACAATAATATTTACATTTTTCGAAAAAACACTCATTTCATCATTCCTTTCTCTATCGTTTTCGTTATACATTTTCATCCCTCTCTCCCAGCCATCTTCCCACTTTACTTATCTCATTATTATTGCCTAAGAGTTTTTCTTGAATTTTGTTTCTAGCAACGTTTTTCCTATTTATGAATAAATGAGAACATATTTATAATTAAAATTTTTGGAAAATGATATAAAATAACTTAAATTAGTAATTAAATTAAAAAGTTCGAACTTTTTTTTACAATTTTAATTGAAAACATTCAATTACTGTTCGTTTCTAGAAACGATTTTTTCGTTCCTAGCCACGAAATGCTTATTTTTGAATTATTATTTTGAATTAAATTATGATATAAACAATATATACCTATATAATTAATAATAAAAATAAAAATTATTTGAATTATTTTAGCTAATTATTGGAATTCATCTAAACTTTTTTATTCACATAAATAAATAAAACAGATTAAAAACATTCTTATAGGTCAGTGAAATATTAAAATAAAGATAATTATAAAGACCGGTTTCGAACGTTCGCCAATTGTCAAAAATCTTCATAATTATCATTAGTTTAATATATCACTACAGAAAAAATTAAAATTAAAAATAATTTTTGTGTTTCATATTAATTATGTAATTTCCAGGTTATTATTAACCTACAGTGTAAATTTAAAGACGGACCTGTAGACGGACTACATATTATATTATAGCTCAAATCCTCATAAACTTGTTTTAATTTAAAAAATGAAATAGGTATAATCTTTCAAAAAATTAAATTTTAATTATTCTCTCAGAAGATTTTTAGCGCTATTTTTCTGTTATACTGGTTTATTTTGTTATAATATGGTATGATTTAACCCTTGAGTTAGATATGAAAATTAGTTTTTCGGTTTGGTTAATTAGTAAGGCAAAACGAAAAATTGTCAAATTGTCCGTTTTTGATGTTTTACGTATACCTATGGGCAAAACGAATTAGGATGCCATTTCCAATATTTTAATTTTTTAATATGTTTAATTATTTTCCTCGTTTCAGATGACGCTGGTCCAGAGTTACCAACACGTTCAAATGAAGAATTTCGACCATTTATACGTCGATTGCCTGAATTTAAATTTTGGTACGCAATTACTAAAAGTACAATAATTGGAATGATTTGTACATTTTTCGACGCATTCAATGTTCCGGTATTCTGGCCAATCCTTGTCATGTATTTCATAACACTGTTTTGTATAACGATGAAACGGCAGATTAAGGTAAATTATTAAGAATAAATTGGTATTTTCGATTAGATATTTTAGTTAATTTATTTAAATTTCATTGTAGCATATGATAAAATACAGATACCTTCCATTCACACATAGTAAACCACGGTATCAAAATGTACCAGAGGTAAAGTGACAATTAAAAGCACAGTCGCCGCCATCAATAACATCGCCTGGTCTAGAGTCGGATCCCTTAATGATGAAAGATGCTGATCAGGAATCAACCAAAATTAATACATCAACAGCTCCACTTCTTCCACCACAAATAATTTCAATTGTTTGAAAATTGTTTTAATTTTAATTATAATTTCCATTCCTTCTATTTCATTATTTTATGTAATATGATTTGGTTATTATAAAACTATTTGTTGAGTTACGTTAAAAAATCAAAAACGAATTAATTAAAATGGCCGTGTATTGTGCTGACTAGAAAACCTTTCGTCAAAACTTACAAAACTATTATTATTTTATTATTAATTATTATGATTATGTATTATAATTTTCTGAATTTATATAATTTCACTAGTTCAAAACACATTAAATGTATGTAGATAAAAACAAAAAAATTAATTTTTACTGTATATTGAAGTATTTTTTTTGTTTCTCTTTTTATTTTTAATTTAACATTTGAATGTGAAAACAAGTCAAAAATATCGTGTGAGGATAAAATATAATATTTAAATAAAAACAAATTTTTAATTAAATGTATATGAGAAATAGTAGTGATTTATTTTTGTAGAAACGGAGTTTGTTTTTAACAGTGTAACTGTGACCACGTGCGTTTTATTTAGACAACCAAATCGCATATAAGTTGAAATGTCATAATATGATAAAATTATCGATTGTGATTGATGAGATAAATAATAATCCATGCTGTGAACATGGACCAACATTGTTGTTTCGGAAAACTTGTGTGCAAAGTTACAAAGTGTTGGAAGAGTTTTATTCGTGCTCGGCGTGTCGAGACAGAAAATTTTGTAATTTTTATATGAAAAAAGGCCAGCAATTGAAAAGTGGGATCTGTATTAGGCCGGTTTTAATTGACTATCAGAAATCTAGTTTAAAATTGAATGAAATCTCAAGAATAAAGCCGAACAATCGTGGATACTGTATCAACTGCAACATATTACTAAGTTCGCTAGAATTTAACCAGCATACGAATCATAATATCGTAAAAAATATAACGAATATATTGCTACAGCAGCCGACAAAATTTCTACCCAGCTTAAGTAATGATAAACAGGAAGCGCAGTATTTCTTTTCCGAAAGGACACTGAATTTCTTCCAAACAACATTAAAATCTCTACAGATAACAAAAGTTATTTGCATGGGCACACCGAGACTGCATGAATACCTAAGTGTTAATCGGGTAAAGTTTGGAATTAGCTCAGTTCTATTGGATTTTGATAAGCGATTTTATAATTTCTACGACAAAAGCACATTCTTTTGGTATAATATGTTTAACAATCATTTCTTTGGGCAGGAGGAATCAAGAGAATTATTTAATATGTTTTTAAAACGTGTCAACGCCGATGATAAAGTTTGCTTAGTGACCGATCCACCATTTGGCTGCCGCACCGAGCCGCTAGTTCAAACTATTAAAGATCTGTCATTTCAATATCGAAATGTAAATAGAGACTTTTCGATTTTGTCTGTGCTATGGGTTTTCCCTTACTACATGGAAAATTATATAACAAATTTAATGCCCGAAATGGGGATGCTCGACTATAAAGTGAACTATACCAATCACGAGACATATCATGATGGAGAAAAAGGTCGTAAACAAGGATCACCAGTTAGAATTTTTACAAATGTTGATGTAAGTCGAATAGTGCTGCCCGTAGAGGAAGGATATCGATATTGCCCACCTTGCAATAAATCTGTAAATGCAAACAACGTGCATTGTATCATTTGTAAAACTTGTCCATCCAAAAATGGAGATACATACATTCATTGCCAAAAGTGTGCACTATGTGTTAAACCAAATTATGTGCATTGTGACACTTGTGACCGGTGCACGCAGAAAGTAGGTCATAATTGTTCAGAATATCAACAGAAATTGAATTGTTGGATATGCCTGCGAAAAGGACATCAGGAGCGTAATTGCACCGATTGGATAAAGCGTAAGGGGGCTAAATTACCTAAAGCTGGTAATAAGAAGCACAAAATATGCCTACTTTGTAATAAGCCCGGGCACAACGAAAAGATGTGTTTATTACGCAAAAAGTATTTACAAGAAAATTCATTTTTAGGAAGCATTACAAATATATTTAATAAATAAAATAACTAATAAAACATGAAACGGTGTTTGGCTTATCTAAAATTATTATTTTGTGTGTTTTTGGTTACATTTAAAAAGAAGAACGTCTCGTCTTTTCAGTGGCACTTAGTAGTTGCGCTAGTAATGCATATGAGAAAAGGTGATCAAAGTGGCTGTATACATGTAATTGCTTAGTAAATCTCCTTTTATGTGTTGCCATTAGAGTATTTTAAGTGTAGCGCTGCTATTAATCGATATAATCTTAAAATGCGTTTATACATGAAATTGCCTAGAAAATTTATATTTTATATGGCTTGATAACCTTTCACTACAGTTTGAGGATTAATATTTCACTAGCGTTAAAATACAAATTTCAAATTTAAAAAGTGTCTGACATCTGCTGAACTATTTTCAAATTAGGCCGAAAGGGTTGCTCACCCATACAAAATAAAAAACTTCTAGGCAATTTCGCAAGTATGGATCACTAGCGGCACTTAAAAGGCCAATAGGCTTGATGCCCTTTCACTCTAATTTGAAAATATTTCACTAGATGTCAAACACTTTGTGTTAAAAGGCCAATAAACACACATTTTTACTAGTTCAATATTATTTACACTTTAATAAAAAACTATAAAATTAGAGTTGAACTGGTTTCTTATCAAGCAAAAACACTTATATCAAACATTCAAACGCCATGTATATATTTAGTTTTAGATGAACAGCAACGATTAATCGCACTACATATTTAAAATAACTTGAGAATTTGACGCTTGTATATAAGCACAAGGCTATGGTGACATGGCAAAATTGTTAACATAACTATGATTATTTATAACCCAACAATTGGTCAAAGTTATAATTATATTTAACGAACTCTAGTGGACAATGCGATTAGGATTGTAATTTTGTATTTAGAGATTTGATAGAGTTAAGTGGTTTTGTATTTCTATTTGAAAGTATACGAAAAATGGGGTTTTTGATGTGATTAAAAATAATAATGACGTGCGTAAAAGGCAGATAAAATTATAATTATGATTTTTAAAATAAAAATAAAACAATTATTTATCTTCTGGCAGTGGTGCAGCTGTTGGACAGTTGTACATACTACGAATACGGTTAATATCACCTTCAGTTAAATGGTAACGTTGTCCTAATTCTGATACGCCTTCTACACGTGGGACAATTGTAGGTTCACCATTAATGGAGAATGATACGGCTGGATAGTGCATAACACTTTCAAAATCATAAGGCACTTCGAAATGTGAAATCACTGTGTTCTCGTATTTACGGAAATTATTTTCTGTTCCTGGTTGAATATTTTCCCATACAATTTCAACGAAATCGTCGCGATCGTATGCGCTTTGCATATGATAGAAACCAATAGCGTGAATGAATTCATGCATGATTGTACCATTACGGAAGCATCCTAGGCCTGGTTCATACGATTGTAAATGTAATTGTTGACGACCACCTTGGCGACCGACCATCGACCAACACCCTCCACTGCCTACAGTTGTAATTACTTCAACATAATCAGTATGTGCAGCAGTTCTTTCAACGAATTTAAGACATGTGGTCCGTTCCAGTTCAGCTAATCCACCCAAAATGTATGAACGTTGCGCTGTTGAGAGTGCAGCACTTAAAGTGTATGGTACAGTTGCATCAGCCCAACGATAACGTTCATTTATCAAACCGGTTCGGGGGTAATATCCTTCTATAATTTGCTCTTGGATAGGGCTTAAAACCATATCACCCTCAAATTTTCCACTGCTCATTTCTCTGTATTCTAAACATCACCAACACATAAATTAAATTAATTAGTTTTTAAACTATAATAATACCAAAAAAGTAAATTGATTTACCCAGATCATTGGTGGGATATGCCGTGGCAAGCACAATTAGTGAAATAAAATATAAGAACTTCATTTTGGCACAACGTGTTGTATGGAATCCGTTGGAAAACTAAATGTTACACAGAAAACAGCACTTGATTTATATATTCAGTGGTATAAGATTATTATCAGTGCTTACAATTCAATAAGCTTTTTATTATCAATAATTTACTGTTCCATACTTGTAATTGATAATTTTGTAACAAAGACATTGTTTTTTAATTAGTTTGATTAGTTTTTTTTCGTGTATCGTCTTACAGATGTACGATGAGTTGCTTAAAAATTGGTATATAAATAAATGTTGGACTTACCGGCCAAAGCAGATAATGATAATTTATGTCATGTGTTAATTTACACGCAAGGCTTGTAGTGTTAAAATTTGACTTAATCTGAAGTTTGAACTTACGATTTATCATTTTTTATTATTAGCTTTGTTGCAAATGCCTTTTTACGCCAAAGAAAGATATTCAGCTGTTTTATTTAGTCTAACTTTAATTCATCCGTAATTGACCATTCAAATAAGATATTGACAAGTACATTCAATGAGAATGATTCCATTTTTCATCGATTATAGGAAAAGTGTTAATCAAAGTATCATTTTCTAAATTTACTATGCACATTTACAATATAAATGGATGCGCGGATTTAATTACCTAAAACTAAAAATGAATTAGTGTACATACCTTTATTTGATTTTTAGCCATCTCAAATTAGTCAAGCTAAAGAATAAGTTGCCTTTTATGCCTGCTTATATCGTGAAAACTTCTTATCCGATTTTCATGATACAAAAGTAAACAAATAGATCTTGATGGAACTTGCAAAATATGCTGTCTTTAAAATCTGAATGTGGCTTCCAAAGATGTCGAAATTATGGTTTGTATTTACAGTAAACATTGCACTAATAAAACAAAAATGAAAATATAGAATTACCACATTTTAGATAATAATAATAATAAACAGTGTTAAAGGCCATTACTGGCCCCTTACTGAATCAACAATCTGGCTCCAACGGTTTCGATCCTGAGCTTGGTCTTCATACTGTCTTAGACAATCTGAAGAGGCCAAGTCGTTCTCTACATCGTGGAGCCATCGTCGCCTGCAACGACCTCTGCGCCTACCATATGGTGGCTCTCCTTTCAGAGATCGCTGCACAATTCGTTCTGGATCAGCACGCAGAACGTGACCACATTTTAGATACATTATAGAAAAATCTGTGTTTTAAAATAACGTAAAGTTGTTTTTGTATATTTTGTTAAAACAATAATTTGTGTTTAGTTTAAGAAAATTGTTTTTGGTAATTTATCACATGGGTATTGCTGGATAGTGGGTACACATGATTGTTGATATGCCAGCGATACATTTAAACACTATAATCGCTGTCCCTACTTTCTTGTATTTTTCTTGTTTTATCTGATCTATTATATATATCTATTATATATATATATATATGTATATATATATATATATATATATATATATATATATATATATATATATATATATATATATATATATATAATATATATATATATATATGTATATATATATATATATATATATATATATATATATATATATATATATATATATATATATATATATATATATATATATATATATATATATATATATAATATATATATATATATATATATATATATATATATATATATATATATATATATATATATATATATTCGTATATGTATGTATTGTATATGGTATATTTTTAAAAAAAAAAAAAAAAAAAAAAATATGGTATATAAGCACACTACTCAGTCATAAGTGGACACATCGATTAGAATTAAAAACTCTTATAAGTAGTGTATTATATTTGATAAAGTCAAGTGATTTTATATTTCGGTCTGTAGGAGTATTTTTTAGATTTTATTGGAAATTACAATAAAAGACAAGAAATAACATAAATACATAATATATTAGTTTTCCAAATGAAAATAAATTTTATTTATCTATCTAATCTTTGCTTGGTTCTGGGTTTTACACAGGTGTTGGATCACATTCGTACATACCACGCATACGTTTAATATCACCTTCAGTTAAATGGTAACGTTGCCCTAATTCTGGAACGCCTTCTACACGTGGGATAATAGTAGGTTGACCATTAATTGAAAATGATACCGCTGGATAGTGCATAACACTTTCAAAATCATAAGGTACTTCGAAATGTGAAATAACTGTGTTCTCGTATTTACGGAAATTATTTTCTGTTCCTGGTTGAATATTTTCCCATACAATTTCAACGAAATCGTCGCGATCGTATGCGCTTTGCATATGATAGAAACCAATAGCGTGAATGAATTCATGCATGATTGTACCATTACGGAAGCATCCTAGACCTGGTTCATATGATTGTAAATGTAATTCTTGACGTCCACCTTGGCGACCGACATATGACCAACAACCTCCACTGCCGACAGTTGTAATTACTTCAATATAATCGGTATGTACAGCAGTTCTTTCAACGAATTTAAGACATGTCGTCCGTTCTATTTCAGCTAATCCACCCAAAATGTATGAACGTTGAGCTGTTGAAAGTGCAGCACTTAAAGTGTATGGTACGGTATGATTAACCCAACGATAAAATTCATTTATCAAACCAGTTCGAGGGTAATACCCTTCTATAATTTGTTGCTGAATTGGGCTTAAAACCATATCACCCTCAAATTTTCCACTGCTCATTTCTCTGTATTCTAAACATCACCAACACATAAATTCAAATAATTAGTTTTTAAACTATAATAATACCAAAAATGTAAATTAATTTACCCAGATCATCGGTGGGGTAGGCCGTGGCAATCACAATTAGTGAAATAAAATATAACAATTTCATTTTGGAATAACACGTATTTATGGGATATATGACTCCAATGTGATCGTTTATAATAAACTAAATGAACACAGAAAATAGCACTTGATTTATATAATTATTCGATTCTTATAGATGAGGTATAGGTAAGATTATTAATAGGTTTTTATTATCAAAAGATAATTTTACAACAGAAACATTATTTTTTAATTATTATGATAAGTTTTTTTTGCGTGTATCACCTTACAGATGTACGTACTTGAGTTGCTTAAAAATGGTTATATAAATAAATTTTGAATTTAGCAGATCATGATTATTTATGTGACCATTTACACGCAATCTTTTTAATACATACTAATTTTAGGTGAGTTTAAATTTCGACTTAATCTGATAAGCTTTAATTAAATATTTATCAGTGTTATTAATTATACTTTGGCATTGGTTGCAAAATGTCCTTTCAGACATAACTCTTACACGCAGCAACTTAAATACCTTTAAAATTTAGTCAAATTATTGATGCCATTTAGTTGCTTACTGATTTTTCAATTGAACTCACGTGTACCAAACCCAGTATGCACCCATATAACTGAAATTGAACGGTGGTATAATTAATTATTGTTTCATATGAATGTCTGTATAGAGAGGAATAAATAGAATAAAATATTATGTAGTTTATCACAGATAAGAATATATACCCTTATCTGTGATTGTATACTAAAATAGATACACAGCCGCTAAAAGCCTATCGATTATACCTGTACCGCTGGCCAAAACAATTTTCAACATTGGTACGGATTGACCACTTATATATTATTCAGGTAATATGTATACATAGAAATAGTTTTCCAAAGAAAACCATTCGTATTCACTTACTTTATAATAAGTGAAAATACCAACATAATCGCATAATTTATTTCGTTTATTCTCTTCTTCTCTTATTGATGTAGTTGGAAATGTTATAAAAATTAACACGGTATCATTATTATCGGCTGGACCTCATTACTCTTCAAGAAATTCACTGGCCTATATGTAGAGACCATGTGTCTCAAACCTAAATGTTGCTCTTCAGTAGAGATGACCTCGGCAATCTGGGAACTGGGTTTCTTTTTTGCCGCATGTACAGAAGCTGTTTTAGATTTCCAAGCAGTCAATAATCGATTATACAAGCTTCGCTTAACAAGCCCTTTCTTTCCACTCGTTTTCGTTGCCAAATTTACCACGTATTATTTTCTAAAGGGCGAGCTCGGGTTGAGCGGGATTGAAGACTTTTCGGTCGGCAACCAAATATGTAGGCAGCGATCATCATTTTGTCGCTGCAAAATTACGATGGAAGTTTTCGTGCAGGTCTGGGAACATAGCGAAACTCATGGAACGTTTCGACTGTGAAGGTCTGATAAATGAAAATCAAAAGAAACGATATCAGGATCTTTCCAGCGACAGCATTGAAAAAACTAATTACCACTTTAGCAGTCTGCCTGTGTGAACTCTGCCTGAGAGGTACTGCAAAGTTCAGTTGTCAGTGCCGCTCAGTAGACTTTATAGGTATAGTGAAAGTCAAGAATGATTAGTTTGATGACGAGGGTCGTTTTGCAGTCGAGTAACCAAATATAGCCCATAGTAAAGTGCAACAATGTCTCAGGATCGCGAGGAAAAATAAGGATGAACTTGCTAGAAGAAAGTACAACATTTCAGCAATGAGCGCACTTTGCGTAATTTTGTGTCAACATCGATGCAGTACTCGAAGCAAAGAATGGACACTTTACCGACCTACTTGGGGTCATTATGCGTCACAGACTGTAGTTGAGTTACCTCAAATACAGACTGCGGAGATTTATAGGTGATATTCGGTGTGGGGGCTTTGTGGAGTTGTTTTTTCGACCTTATTCGATTAGTATAGCCATAGAAAAAACAGTAAATAGATTTCTCATATTTTTATTTGCACTGCGTATGAGCGAGAAAAAATATTTTCAATGTTATTGTTGTGTTGTTGATATTCCATAGTGTGAACAATAGAATGCACCAACACAACGATGACATAGGAAAATTCAGAAGATTGCTGTACTCCTCTGTTTTTGTATAAATGAGAAATCTAGTATGATTGTCTATGGTATAGCGAAGCGAAGTTATGCCTGACGAATGGAAAGTGGCCGCGATATTCCCCATCTCCAAGAACGGAGACCGCTTGAAGTGTGAGCATTATCGCGGTATAGCTCTTCTTTACACAGCATACAAGTCTACATTATATTGGATAGAATCACCTCTCCAGCGGAGGGCTTGGTAGGTGACTTAACTACCAAGGAAGATTTTGTCCGAATCGATTAGGCACTGATCAAGTTTTTTCGCTGCTGATGGTTCTATCTAAATAATATGAGACATCCGTCTCCGTACATCAGGTAGGTGTTCCTGTATCTGCGATCTACCCTGATAATTGGTTCGATTGTATAAAATGACAATAACGTAGTTTCAATGCTGTGTTAAAGTTGAAAACAGGCCGAGAATTTATGCAGTTATCTCGAGTTGTTTAAAATGAAGATAAAATGTTGTTTCCCTGATACTCTTTAATCTTATGTTGGAGTACATCTCTCGCCAACCTGAAATACCTCAGCGCTACATCTTGTATTGGCAGTACAATCAGGTTATTGTTTATGCAGATGACATATGCGTGTTGGACTAAAAAGCAACGGAGTGAAGGAAACACTTGATCCGCTTCTAGAGTTTTCAACTTCTGTTGGGCTCCAGGTCAATGAGTCCAAAACAAAATACATGATCTCTGGTTGTAGAGACAATGGTACACCAGATTTTAGTAGTGGTCACTACACATGTGAGCGAGTGAGAATATTCAAATATTTGGGCTCTAATACGACTCACTATAACAGTGTAGATGTAATATCATCATCTGCACTGTTATAGTGAGTGAGCACCTGGTGATATTAAAGCACTCATTCGCGCTTTGTATACTCTAAGGCCGCTGCTAAAATCTAAACACTATAAGTAAATAAGTGCCGTGAAGCTGAAGCTTTACATAGCGTTGATAAGGCCCGTTGTTATGTATAGGTGTGAAAGTTGCACGATGTCGAGAGATGGCTCCTGACATTTGAGAGAAGAATCATAGGTCTGACGAGTCGCCATATGGTAAGCTCAGCGGTCGGTGCAGGTGACGATGATACTAAGTTGTAGAGAACGACTTGGCTTCTTCTGAAGGCCAATCTCAGGATTGAACTTAAATGCATAATAATAGTAAGTACTAAACGTAAAAAATAGTAAGTACTAACGTAAGAAATTGAAGTAATAATAATAATAAGTACTAACGTAAAAATTTTAGTATATAAGAATTGCATTATCATTAAAAAAAATGTAAATAAAACCTGTCAGATATTGGGGTAACAAATGCAAAATAACTTTAGGCGAAACAAATGACGGTTTAACTTTTACGGCAAATAGCCTGAATGCGACTTTCTCTACACGCTATTTCGTTTTTGTAATTCTCTCTCATCCTCTCTCACTCATTAACGAGTATGTATCTATTGTCTCTTTTCAATTTGGATTCGACCAATTCGACCAAATTTAAAAGTAAATAAATAAAAAAAAGAAAAGCTGAAATACATACACATATTTCATTTTCTACATTTTTCTTTTCTGCAATGCAAGTAATTGTAAGTTATGATGCGAAAAGCAACTTTTTCACATCTACTATTACAATATGTAAGCAGTTTTTCAAAATAATAAAAACTACACAGTATAATACTATAATAGCTATAGCAAACACAGCTAGGAATGTCTCACCAAATTGAGAATACAATTTTCATATGAGTAGTTTAGTTTTTTTTAATTTTATTTTTATTATACAGTGTTCTGTTTTCATTTGCAATTGCGTTTGCGACAAATTAATTAGTTATATTTTAATATTCGCGTGGTTATGTGCACATAGTGAAATAACTGTTTAATCTTATTTTCTCGAATTTGATTTATGTAAATGATTAAAAAAAGTAAATGAAAATAGTATTGTGAAATTGAAATATAAAGTTAGGTTATTTTTATTTATTTGAACCTAAATACAAATTTGTCTTGTTTGTTTGATTGTGTAAAATTTGTTTCCTCTCTTTTGCATTTAAGTATATTGTAAACAAATAAGAAAAAATCTAATTGAAATTATGAGTAATGTGATTGTATGTGAAAACTCATCAAATGCACCAACAAAATCAGGCAGTAATTCTACACCACCTCCGATTGCATTGTCTTGTGGTTGTTATAAGCCAGCAGCTACGGCAGCAACAACAGAAAATTCTGCAACAACTAAATCACGTTCGCTACGCATGCGTACCTCATCATTACATTTAAAAGAAGCACAATCATCATCGTCGAATGGTGATAATATAACAAATTGTAATAATACCGTGAATCTGTATAGTGAAATAAAATTGTGCCCAAGTGAAATGTCGCCCGAAACTATCAAAATGTTACCACCAACAACTGAAACTATAATGACAAAACCATTTCCAATACGTGGTAAGTTCAACATAACAATTTTTTTCTGTGTGATAAGAATTTTCCTAAATGTCAAAAAATATATTGTCATGTGTGCCGGATTCACAATTCACACACAATAAAATTTTTCATTTACTGCCTACTACACACAAAAATTGTCAAAAAATCAAGTAAACAAAATAATAAATGTTTGTATGTATGTATATGGTTTGTTTCTCTGGTTTTGAAAAATAATACATACTGCATGTACATTATTACAATGCACTCATTGGAAAAAGAAAAATTTCTTCTCTAATAAAAACTAATAATTTATGTGACGTATATCGTATGATTTTTATAGAATGTGTACCTAATTATATTTTTCCCATATAATATATACATATATAATGAGTACAGTGGCGGCACTTCAAATATTTTGGAATTTTTTTAATGATATTACTTAGACAATACATGGACTATTTCTAAGGTTACAATTTATAAGTTATAACTATTGACCTCCACCTTGGATTTTAGCGGTAATCTAATTATTTTGATCGTTTTCTGTCGTCTATAACCATTAATTACGAGTATATAGTGATAAGAGTTTTTAGTTGTATATTATTAGTCAAGAGACCAAATATATATATAAGTAAGTAATACAAAACAATCGTAAAATAAATGACATTTATTACTAGAAAACATGGTGTAGTAATAAAGTTGATGCAATTTATAATATTATATAATCACTATAATAATACATATATTTAATATACTACATAATTATAATGGTCATGGCTTGGTTAAAGTCGCACTATATTTATGTAATTGAGGAAAATAATCGAAGTTTTGTTTACCTTTAATGAGTTTACCTTTAAGCTTATTTGTGCCTCTTAAATATAGCTACCCACAATTGAACCTTACTCCGATTATCCTAAATATATTCTCAGCTATTATAGGCTATCGTTTCTAAAATCTAAACTTATTCGTTTGAACTGACCACTTCAACGTTTACGTTATTCTACCAGTTACGTCCTGTTTGTTCATTACATGGTTGGGATTATCATACAAATAATCATAATTACCATTTTACCATCCATTTAATAAATTCATATAAATTCATATAGTAGCCAAATCTATGGCAATTGTTTAATGCGGGTCGATTTTTAGAGGCATAATTTGTAATTTGTCTAAAAGAATTGAATGTTTGCGTCTATTTAATACAATGATATAAATTCGTTTTTAATAATATTCACGTCGCACTTTTAAAAAATTATTAGTAACAAATTTCATATGCTTTTCCTTTGGATAAACAGTATTCCGTTAGCAATTTATATCCGAAATATTTTGGATACGGCCAAATAGATTTAACTTTCATACCACTGACCTAAACAAACGGACACGACATTTGTAAAAATCTATGGCCTAAGAAAGATTGGAACTGTTTATGCGATAAGGGAATGGCAAATTATCTGCCTTTCTCTTGCTGTTTCGAAAATCAAATTAGAATTTATTTAAACTAAACAGTTTTACTAACACAAATATTTTCTAGTATTTAAATAAGAACAATATGTATTTTTAATTGTTTAATTAATTACTAGTAAGTAATTACTTAATTATGAAAAAATTTTGTTTTAACTTTTTACTGTTTACTTTTACTCTCGTCTTGAATTATGGGTAACCTTACACCGAGGTTTAAAGTCATCAATTTCAACCCGTTTACAAAAATTATAGAAACTTCTAAATGTCCAATAATTATTAATAATAAATAATATCTAAATCAAATAAATATTACTGATTAGTTGACGTTTCTGCCATCATATTAGTTAAACTTTCATTTCCATTGTAATTCTTAAAAATAAAGTGTATCAAACATGTCTGCTAGCGCCATCGTTTACGTTTGTAGCAACAAATAAAAAAAGTTCACATATCACATAACACTAAATGACATTTATTACTAGAAAACATGGTGTAGTAATAAAGTTGATGCAATTTATAATATTATATAATCACTATAATAATACATATATTTAATATACTACATAATTATAATGGTCATGGCTTGGTTAAAGTCGCACTATATTTATGTAATTGAGGAAAATAATCGAAGTTTTGTTTACCTTTAATGAGTTTACCTTTAAGCTTATTCGTGCCTCTTAAATATAGCTACCCACAATTGAACCTTACTCCGATTATCCTAAATATATTCTCAGCTATTATAGGCTATCGTTTCTAAAATCTAAACTTATTCGTTTGAACTGACCACTTCAACGTTTACGTAATTCTACCAGTTACGTCCTGTTTGTTCATTACATGGTTGGGATTATCATACAAATAATCATAATTACCATTTTACCATCCATTTAATAAATTCATATAAATTCATATAGTAGCCAAATCTATGGCAATTGTTTAATGCGGGTCGATTTTTAGAGGCATAATTTGTAATTTGTCTAAAAGAATTGAATGTTTGCGTCTATTTAATACAATGATATAAATTCGTTTTTAATAATATTCACGTCGCACTTTTAAAAAATTATTAGTAACAAATTTCATATGCTTTTCCTTTGGATAAACAGTATTCCGTTAGCAATTTATATCCGAAATATTTTGGATACGGCCAAATAGATTTAACTTTCATACCACTGACCTAAACAAACGGACACGACATTTGTAAAAATCTATGGCCTAAGAAAGATTGGAACTGTTTATGCGATAAGGGAATGGCAAATTATCTGCCTTTCTCTTGCTGTTTCGAAAATCAAATTAGAATTTATTTAAACTAAACAGTTTTACTAACACAAATATTTTCTAGTATTTAAGTAAGAACAATATGTATTTTTAATTGTTTAATTAATTACTAGTAAGTAATTACTTAATTATGAAAAAATTTTGTTTTAACTTTTTACTGTTTACTTTTACTCTCGTCTTGAATTATGGGTAACCTTACACCGAGGTTTAAAGTCATCAATTTCAACCCGTTTACAAAAATTATAGAAACTTCTAAATGTCCAATAATTATTAATAATAAATAATATCTAAATCAAATAAATATTACTGATTAGTTGACGTTTCTGCCATCATATTAGTTAAACTTTCATTTCCATTGTAATTCTTAAAAATAAAGTGTATCAAACATGTCTGCTAGCGCCATCGTTTACGTTTGTAGCAACAAATAAAAAAAGTTCACATATCACATTACACGAACAGTTTGCATTAAACGAACAGCATAAATTAGTTATATACATAAAACAAACTCAAAAAAATTATGTAAGACTGTAACTATCATAATAAATATGTGTATGCATTTTATGGGACAATAAAAATTAAAATAAGTATTGCTTTTATCTTTTCATACTGTATAGTCAAAGATATAAATTATAAATACAATAAAACGTAAAGCAAGCAATTTCTTTCATTTTTCAATAATTATACATACATACTTGTATTAAACCAAATTAAAAGAAATATTCTAGTAGTGTAATGATTCTATGTGATATGGCAGCAGGCAGTCGTGTTTTATATCCTCTAAGGTCACTGCTAAAATCTAAACAGTAATGAAGTGCTATGAAGGTAAAGCTTTACAGAGCGTTGATCTGGTCCGTTGTTATGTGTGGATGTGAAACTTGGATGCCGACGGACGAGTACGGGAGATGGCTCCTTACATGTGAGAGAGCCCAAAACGCGAAGAAGGTGGTACGTACCGAGCTCTGTACAATATCGAGTATGAAGATCAAGCTCTGGATCTAAACCCCTAGAGGTAGATTGTTAACTCAGTGAGAGGCAGTAATGGCCTTTAATTATTGGCGTGGATTCAATGTAAATGTTACATATGTATGTCTTTTTTTATTATTTCTAGGAAAACTCGAATACGAGATTCAAATATATAATTCATAAAGTTTGCTATGACAATTGTCATAAACAAAATTGTACAAAAGTAGGATTACGAATTTAGATTTAATTTTTAATTTAAACGTAAATATGTTTTTTATTAAATTTTATTAGTAAATATAATAACTCATAATGTTTGTAAAGTTTGTGATGAAGTGCAAGTTAGTGAGATTTATTATGCACAGACAAGAAATTACTGGTTGTAAACAAATAAAAAGCTTACCGATGAAATGTAATTTCATTTTTTCTTTATTGGGTAATAGAACAGTTGTATACACAATACTTCGACAGCTCTAAATCAAATTTTTGTTAATTTTTTAATTTTATTTTATAATTTTCTATTTAAAATCGTAAATTAACAATCCAACTACTAAAAACTGAATATGAGAAAATTGTTTATTTCGTTTCTCAAGTTATAATTGGTTACTCGCGATAACAGATCAATACATTTACGTTGGTTTTGAATATATGACTAATAAATAAAATGATCATTAATATCATTAATTTATATACATATGTATGTGTAATCATATTCCGATTTTCAATACCAAAAATAAAATTGCATAAGTACTTATTAATTTATTTTATAGTAGGAGCTTTTCGAAAAGCCATAATTTATCATAATTAAATTATTTAATCTAAACAAAGTAGAGTAAAAATTTAATTTACCTAATTCATAAAACTCAAGTGAAAAAAACAAAATTGTATATGACAACTAAAAAGAATTAAAGGAAAAATGAAATTTTACATTCCATTTTCTATGTATTCCATTTTTAGATAAATTGATTACCACAACTCTTTCGTCGCACAAATCGTTGTTGGTTTTTTCAAGATATCAACATTATGTAATTCTATTAAAGGCTTAGTTTTTTATTAATTTGTTTAGCAATATAACCCAAATGACCGTTGGCTCATTTATAGTTCTTTGCGGTACTCCTAAATTACTTGATATTACTTTGGAGATACTTTTCTTTAACTGTGTATAAGTATTGGTGTTTTCATTAGATATATGTAGGTAATTATTGAAACAAAATTCCTTCCCTTGAATTCTATATTATAAAGCTTGCTTTACATTGAACGATTAAGCAGATCTGCAAGAAACGTCAAAAATAACTAATAATAACTATAATAACTAAAATAACTATAATATTTTAAATTATTTTCAATGTGTGTACAAAATTTAGTATATTATACATTTTAAGTACATGAATTGACGTCTGTTTATAGTAGCAGATGAAGCTCGACATCTTTTTTTCGTTTGCATCTGCTTTTTTTTGGTTTACTGGGATCGTTTTGGTATGATTTATTTTTGCAGACGATATATTTTTCTCGTTCTCGCTTTAATAAATTTTAATCATTGTATCTCAGGTTTTTTGTAGACGTCGAAAGTCGTCAAGTGTAAATCAAGCTTAACACTTCAATTCGTTAGTAAAAGTCTTCAAAAGCTCGATGTCATACCAGACAAACTAAGACAAGTTTATTATGACCTATTTTTAATATCCAATTTTGAATTGCAATAATCTTTGATATTTTTTCTTTAGTTTTGCTTCTTTGAGACATTCATTAATTAAAGCCAGATGCGTGAGCGCGGATAAAATTCGTGTCTTTTTTATCCCCATAAATTTTATATGAGAAATAAGTAAAAAATGACAAATGGACGTATTTTTTAGCATTTAAGGGATTTAATTGGATTAATAGGGCGGATAACAAGAAATCGGATCTTTTTCGCCATTCGTGCATCAGACTTAAGTTTGTGAGATTTGCAGCATATATTTTATTCTTCATCGTATGCAGGTATGCAAGTTCGATTTAAACTATCAATTCCAATATTAAGTATAATTCAAACCGGTTACGGACAGAATTTAACAAAACAAAGATAGATACACATCTGAAACAAAACAATATTTTATTCAGGAGTAAGTATAATTGTTAGTATTATATAAAATGAACAAAACTGTATCATTGAGTGCTGCGCTAACTCTTGTTATTTGCTTAATATTTTTAACTTTAATTGTCAGGCCGATTTGGCTATTTTTTCATACCAAAATAAAACAGCAAACCAAAAATGTATAAAACAACTACTAAATCGGTTTTATTAAAGACTTTTCGATTGTATTGAGTCAACTGAATACTCACTTTACATAATTGAGTTACATATCAGGTAATTCAGTTACTCCTTAAATAATTAAGTTACTAAAGTGAATTGGTCGTTTAAATGCTACTATTCAGATAAATGTCAATATTAATAATACTGACCATTAACATACATATTTAAATCTTATTATAAGAATTTATGAATATTTATAAATTTACAAATTCTATTTCTAAGAAATTATTTTTTATAATACGCACAAAATAAACAAGCATGTCATAAAACAACAAAAACAATACAAATGAATCAACTACACGAGCAAAATTCTCATCATTCAGTTAATTCAGTAGCTCAATATTTTAAGTGAAGTGAAGAACATCAATCAAACGCTCAATTAACTTCAGTTGATTCCGATAATTCAGTAGATTCCGATAATTCAGTTGATTCAGTTCATCTGCGCTTTAAACTGCAATCTGTCTGGATATCCTTTTAGGTACCGTTTCAGGCAAAAGTATCATGTAAACTCATAATACAATTATACATACTTGTAATACAATTATCATACAGATACGATTATGATTTCAAAAAATATTCTAAAAAAATGTAACTTAATATACATACTTAATTAACTCTTATATAAAATATAAAAAAACTTAGTTTTAAATTAAAATTAACGAGAAGATTTTAGTCTGCTGGTATTGGTCATATATACTGTTCTAATTATTTTATTAGTATTACCTAATACATTCTAACAAGTCAACAATTATTAATTTTTACGCAGAAATTATGTGTTATATCTAGCTTGGTCCAACGGTTATAGAATGGGTATTCAAAATTGGATTGATATTTCATACATAAATCTCTTGTTATCTGTTTCAACAAACCAGTTTGCTTATATTTGGTTTATGGACTATAATAATATGAATCCGATCTCAAATTTTTTGAAGCTTAATTTTCGAAATTTTGATGTTTTAACTTATACATTATATATAATTTGATATCACATTATCTGTTTCGAACTTTGATTATTGAAGTTTGACAATAGAGTCTTGAGAATGTTCAAACCATATATTTTTCATTAATTTCAGTCAATTCAAATTTACATAATAATTTAATATAGGTACAATATAAAAATATACCGATTGGCTCAAAAAATAACAAAACGATTTGTTTCCAAGAAATTAGTAACAATTAACAAATACACACTCGTAAGTATATCGCACAAATAAAAAACCCGTGAAACAATTTAATCCTTACCAGTATCTAGTGATTTTTGATAACTTAATAATTTACGATAAATTTGATAAGAAATGTAAAAATGAAATGTTGTGAAAGCTATAAGTACAATCGGAATCTTATTTTATTTTAGAAATATAAAAAATAGAATTGAACTATATCGTAAGTTCAATAATATATGACTATCCGCCATTTATACGAGTGCGATAAACCATTCTGATTAGCAGCTATCAATATTTTATATACATAAGTATACATGTATGTATGTGTGTATATTATGTATATATTATTACTAGCTTGTACACCATAAAATGATAAAGGTTAATTCTTCACATAACAAATCAGTTTAGTATAAATGTGTTTACAGGTGTATAGTTGTGTTGTTATTGAGTTAATTTTTAATATAATTCGTTAATATCGCCAGGGAGAATGAATATGGAAGCTGATTTTTGCCAATGTTGCTTGGACAAATTATTTACACTTGATTCGATTGATTGGAAACTTTTAAGTAAGACACTTTTATATTATTTGTACAAATAATTTAATCTAGATACATCTAGTTGTCATTCTCCTTTCATTACCAATGGTTGTTTAGAATACGTGTTTTTCAACAGCAACCCAAATAATTGTGATGATCGTACAAACAATGATGAAAACTCTTGATCAAATAGGAAATAATTATAATGTTTTTGCAACACAAAGAAGTTTGCTTTTAAGAAATATTTTCGATTGTATTCTGTATAGATTTAATACTAAAAATGTGTCAGGCAAATATAATATACAATATACATACACTAAAAAATGTGGATTTAGATTATATAATATTTTTTTAAATGAATATAGGTTAGGTACATATTGTGGTTTAAGGCGAATTGTATTAAGCTTGAACTAGTTTCCATAAATGTGATAATAGACATATTTTTCTGTCGAAAAAAAACACGTTTCGCATAAAATATAAAACACTTTTATTCTTCTAGGCCTAGGAGAATGCAATTTAAAGATAATTTTGTTTTATTATGAAATTATGTGAGGGTGTAATATTCATTTATTTTTATTTTTGTTGCGTTGCATTGGAATTTAATTGAATTGGTGTATCGGATGGCGATAATTTATTAGTAAATATTCACATTCACCGTACTTTGTTAGAATTCTCCATCTTATTTGTCTATTGATAATAATTAATCAGAGTATGTAGTTTTATAAAATTTTGTTTTTATCTCATTGGCGTGATTTTATTAGATCTAAATCTATAGTTACTGGTGATCCGATTATGTGATGTTTGATCGCTTTATCAATTTAGCTTCAAACTCATATTATTATAACATAAAATTATAAAAATTAAATTTACGCCGATTTGAACAGAATTTAACCGACCACTTTTTATTAAACGTTAAAATATGTGTTTTTCGCTTCGACTTTAGTTGTATTATCTTATGTTCTTTCTTTTGGTTAGTCTTAATTTTCCTCACTCCAATTGTTCCTATTTTTTCAAAATTGTTATTTATAAACTAAACAATAGCTTAGACACATTAACATCATGATAATTCCCACTTTAGATAAATTGAGTTAGTGGCTGTTCCAAACAATTATATAATGTAAAGATGTTTGTATTGTATTGTAAGCTAGAGAAACATCAAGTTAACTTAAAATGTATAATTTACATAAATTTATTTAATTTTATTTTAAAAAATAAAACGTTACAAAGCCTGTACACAACATATGGGTAATGAATGGACAAGCATAAATTTAGTTTGGAACATATGATTAGTCGTCCTCGTTGGCACAGTAAGTAGCTTTGTTATCCTCGATAGTTTAGAGTTCTATTCCGCGGTGGTGGCCAAAATATCACGATTGGGTGTTTTTAATGTATATCTATGTGTGTTTGTCCGGGTATTGCACCATGCCCTTTTATCACATTCGGTGCGGAAGTTATATCCGCCCAACTAAAATTTTTTCATACAAGTTTTTGGTATGTATTTGCCCATTTCGATATCTACGTAGATGCGTGACCTCTATTTTTCAATTTTAAGATAAGCTAAGAAATTGTTTACTGTTTCAGTGTCTTAGCTTTAGCCTATTACGCATTTCCCGTCATTTAAAAGAAAACTGTATGGGGACCGCTTAACACCTTGCACGCGTTTCCAATTATATAACTCTTAATGTGTTTAGATGTGTTGCTTTGAGTTACAGAATCTGCACTAACGTGTTGTCAAACTAAATTTGATGCACTACACATCCGAAGCCGATTAGTAATGTTGATGGACTATGTTGCAAAGGTTGACAAAACTTATTTTTCAGGTGGAATGGAAATGTGGGAACTCCGGTAACCAAATGCAATAAAAAGATAACAAAAGACTGTGTTGAAATAAATATATTTATAAATATATTTTATTCGTATTTTGAACATTTTCAAACGGATTTTGTATATTTTCTTAATAACCATAGAGAATTAGATAAGTAGATAAGAGTAGTAATTTTCCTACATTAAAATGAAACTCAATTTTATTAACAACTCAATAAAGATTAAGGGACTATTTTAACGAAAATAGGCATTAGACATTTAATTATAATACATATACACAAGTATACTGTTTTTTTTATATTTATTTAATAACAAAAATCGAAAAATAATATCTTGTATATGTATGGACTTTTGCATAGGTAAACCAAACATCAAAATTATGAATCAACCAAACAATTTAATATTTTTTTATTGCGTTAAAAAATATTATACTATTGGGTTCATCCATAATTTTGTGATTTAAGGCCTTATTTCCCCAAGTCAAGGTATTTTCATTAAAAAAAAACTATTTATGGTAGCTATGTACATAAGTACATACTCGGATATAAAAGTACAAACTTAAAATATGTAATTTCCTATGGAATAGTTTGTAGTTTTTGACCATAGCTAACAAATCGCCATAAACATTTTAATTGGAAATTAACTTTTAAGGTGCATTTATTTTCTTGTCCACCTTGTATGTATGGATTTATATATTTATTCTTTTGTTGCTGTTGGACGCCACACGAAGCGGAATTTCTGATAGGCACATTTTTTAATTAGTTTTAACACGATATGCGATTGTAGTGTATCGTGATTTAAGTATTCGAGAAATTGTTTTATTAAACTCGACTTGATGATTATTATTGATTTTATATAAAAGCAATTTCACATTTCAATTGTATCAACTAGAACAATTTTTCTTTTATTTTCAACTTGGTAGTTATTCAAAATATCATGTGAAACAACTGCATTGTACTACATATTTTACCCTCTGTAGTCTGTATGCAAATATGTATGCATATTAGTTTGAAATTTGAGTATAAAATTACTAGTTACTTATGGAATATATTAAAAAGGGTTTAACTTTATTACAAACTTCAAATCGCATTAAAAGAAATTAATTACACATATTTATATTCAAATCTTTCTAAATTTAATTATGTTTTTGATTTTTTCTCTATGAAAAAAAACTCTCATGTTTAATAACTTAAAATTAAATACTTGACTTTAAAGGTGACTGCTGTCATTAAACCGTAATGGCTAAAAATGTATGCTTGTCTCTGAAAGTTTTCAATTATTGGTATTATTATTAACATGCATGTACAGAAATAAATTATAAGAAAAATATTGTTTCAAGAAACTTTCAAATTCGTTACCGTCAATTTCGTATAGAAAAGCTTTGAATTTTATTATTGTTTAATTTTTTTGATTGGTTATTTGAAACCAATTGCATATAAATATGAAATTCGCAAAAAATGCTCAGAACCGTATATAAGGTTTTTTTTATATGAAAATCATAAAAAAACAAACT
This sequence comes from Tipula unca, assembly GCA_951394425.1. NCBI lineage: Eukaryota > Metazoa > Arthropoda > Insecta > Diptera > Tipulidae > Tipula > Tipula unca. Next base: position 143,663,195 of record OX596380.1, on the reverse strand, counting down.
TTTAACAGAATTCCCAATAAATAAAATAGGTATATAATAAGCAATGTTCTACAAACAACCGAAAATAAGAAAAAATTGAGTTCCATTTCCATCCAATATATTGAGTTTCACCATAATCGGCCAAATAATGAACTAGTTCCGTCCCTGTTTGTCATAATCCAGAACTTTATCCACAAATCATTTCAATCCCATACCAAGAATCCCATTTCAATCGAACATACCCAGTTTCATCATAATCGGTCAAGGTATAATCTAATTCCATTCCAGTAGGCTATATTCCACAACTTTATCCAAAAATCGTTTAAGAATTTCATTTCCATCCAACATTTTAAACATCCTGTTAGGTATCGTGCACTATTTGGTACCTCACCCTGTTGTTACTATTCTATTATTTCTACCGGGATCCATGCATGTATATGTAAAATAACCTGATTTCTCGAAAATTCTCATCTTATTTGTTCGTATATTTCAGCCTAAGGCTGCGTGCCATACTCAAGGTAAATGGTAAATTGTTTAGTAAATGAAAATACTGTACTGAAAAGCTGGGTAAATTGATAGGAAAAAAGGTAATTGAATATTTTTGTTAATTAAATGTCAAAAAACAATAACATCATTCAATTACCTTTTTTTCTATTAATTTACCCTAGTACAGTATTTCCATTCACTAAAAAATTTACCAAAAATGTAATTTACCTTGAGTATGGCACGCAGCCTTAATATTCCAATTACTCCCTTTTATTGTAGTGTCGCTGAAATCTCAAATAACAATAATAAAAATTATTGTCTTAGATAAATATTTTTTTTTTACTTTTAATAAATTTTTACAAACTGATTATTTTCAAATAAAATTTGTTAGTATTAGCACAGATAAGGATAAACAGACATGGAGCTTCTTTGACCCAATATGACATTTAGTAATCCAAACTACTGAATTAACATCCGGATGAAATCTAGCCCAACGAAAAGTAGTAGAACGACATATAAAAATCACATCATCATTTCATTCCAAATCCAATTCTATTGCAATTGCAACGTATATTATACAAGTCGTATTTTAGCATAAGGTGCATATATTATTATTATATATTGTATCATTGTATGTACATATATCAAGCAAAAATAATTTTAATAATAATTTTTAATATTGAGTTGTGCATTCAAAACCAACAATGAAACAATACAATGTTGTCGGAATGGAATATTTATTTTTCTCAAAATGAACGAAAATATATTATTATATTTTGTACTCAGGTATATCAAAATGTGTCTTTGGGCCTAATTTGTTATATGTTATATTAAATTGTAAGACCAAAAAATTCATAACTTAAAATAGTTTTGATATGAATTGTATGGAGCGATTTTTTTTGTTACTCCTCGTTCTAATACAATTTTATTTTTGGTATTGAAAAGTTTTTTTCATGTTTTTAATTTATATTGTATATGACAAAACGAGATGTAAAATATCGTTTATGTTTTATTATTTCAATTTTTATACAATGATTTGTGTACAAAATAAAATAAGGCTTGAAAGTAAAGTTTTATATCTTATTGTCGGTCTATTTCTCGTAGGGATATGTTGCCTCTGGATGTTAATTTAGTAGTTTGAATGTAAAATTATCTGTGGTATTAGTGTATACATATATCCAATATGACTTATGCTGAATGTACGAAGGCGTATGAACTTCATGCTTGACCTAACTTTTATTAAGTTTGAAAGACTTATGAATCTGAAAGATATTGGAGTCGAAATCAAGAGCAATTACTGTACCATTAATGAAATGCATACCTATTTTTTCCTATTTTCTGATTTTTTTAAAATTGATTGTTTACTCGCACAATTTAAGCCACATCAATAATATTAAACAAATGATGATTTCCAATTAATTGCTACTATTATTATTTAGTTATGATAATGACATTCAAGTGGTTTGTAATGGGTGTTGTAAAGATGAATCGTAAATTGAAATAAATTAATTTTATTTCTATAAATGAATATAATAAATAAGTTAATCTATAAGACATTTTTCATTTTCTAATAAAATAATGTCAACATGTTATGTAAATCGTAAATGGGATGTTTTAAATAGACAACAAATAAATTGACCTTGACACTCTATTGTTAATTGAGGAATACTCATAGTAAATATTTATTTTACTCACATTTCATATTATATATTCCAATAATATTTGTTTAATGTGTGGAATTCTTGGAAATGTGTTCAGTTTTAAAGTTCTATAGAAACCAATTAAAAATTAAAATGCATATATACCTAATCATAAAATTCTGCATAGTCGTAGGAGTACGTATGTATATATACATATGTAAAAACTAATTAACGTAAACTTCACAAACAAAAATAATTTGTGGGTTACGACAAATAATTTTTTACTTGATAATAGAGCATACTATACTTGTATATACAGATTTTCAACATTTCATAATATTTATGTATAAATCAAACGTATCTCTATCACGTGTTTCTAGTTTTATACTAAAGAAATGCAAGAAAGAAATAATAACAAACAAGCAAATCTAAATAAGAAGAAGCATATGATTATCGACCGACATACACATTTTCACGAATAAGAAATACCAAAATTCTTAAGATAAAAATAAAACTGAATTGGTTTAACTTCCGACGTTATGATCTTGGCATAGTCAATATGTATTACGATGAGACGAGTCAGTATTGTAATTTGTATCTATATACACACATATGTATAAACATTTTAGTTTATTATTTTAGAATTATTTCGTAGCAGTTCACAACGTAATGATATTTAGTGTATTTAATTTATGTTCTTTGAATGAGTGGCAGAATGTATTTAAAATAATTTTTTCTTTACATTTTTTACTTATGAAAATTGTGGCGCTGTTTTGCAGTTATAATGGATAATGCTTATGACGATAAAACTTATATGTTTATATGTACATACATAACAATAGGCATTCAACCATATCCTTAAATTTATGATGATAATTTTAAGCGTATGTATAAGTATATTATAAGCATTGTTGGGATGTTGAATATCGGAAGGAATATTTTTGCGACATTTAGCAAAATTAATATTTCTTGTTGGAGTATTAGCCAATTATAATATAATGTATTATACCGGGTGCCCCAACAAAAACGAAACGGCCGAATTATTCCAAAAACCATCGACTTATCGTTAAAAAATAGAAATACCTTAAAATGATAAATCACTCGACTTTTATTCCCTGTGATCATTTAAGAAGGTTTAACCATCTCGCCAGGGGATACAATTATGTAGCTGAATTTGATGAAATTATACTACATATGTTTCTCTCGAAACCAAAATTGACCTTTTCTAAATAATCATACACATATTATGTTTCTGATTAATAAATCAATCTACTCGTATTTTAAAAATATAAATTTATAGAATATATTCAAATATAGTTGGATCATGATATTTCTACAAACCCTAATAACTTACAACAACAACTACAGTAATAGTTTATGGAAGTATTTCTAAACTCTTTTTGGAAAATTCTATACCGTATCTTATGTTATCTCTTATAAAAATTATTTTGCAACCCCTCTTTTGCCTAAATTATTTACAGGTGAATTTTAGTTCGATAACTATTCGAAATTAAAATCGGTTGTGGAAATCATTTTTCTTTAAAATCTAAGAATCATTTAATGAGTTATGTTATTATTCACCCATTGCTAAATTATATATTTGTTGCTCTAAATAATACAGTTTTAATATGTTTAGTATATTTCAGTTTAGTGATCTTTAACTTCAAGTAGTAATAAAATTTGAATATGGTATGCGTAAAGTGTTATATGTTTACAGTACACACACACACTCACATTATTGAATTGTATTTTTTATCACAAATTGGTAAATTACCTTATTCATACATATGCAATTTTGAACAATTTGTGATCATTGAACCGCACAACAATATAATCGCCTTCACAACAAACATTATATAAAATGGGAAAATATAATAAATTCATTCACTAATACGCGAACATTTTTTAGCGGGTTGTGCTATTTTTATAAGCAAAAATGAAAATAATTTTTTTCTCATTTCATTTTTATATAAAATATAAATTAATTAATTTTGAATTGTAATCAATTTTATAGAAATAGCGATTTGATATTTATATGGTTTCCAATCTCAATTGAATATAAAATATTGACATATTGTGTATACATACATATATGTATGGCTATTTTGGATATTATTTAAACCTTTCAAAAGCTTCAACCTTCAACACTAAATAATGATATAATTATTTTAATTAAGCGTCGTTAGCCATTAGCGATGATTTGTAGCAATCATGCGCTGTCTTAAATTTCACTTTAGAGTTTTCACGAAAAAACGACAAAATGTAAGATAAATAATTTTAATAAACTCAAAATTTTATTATTAAAGAAAACTTAACATACATAATTAAGAAATGTAAAAATAAAATTTCGAGTATTTTTTTATTTTAATATATAATAAATATTTAAAAGTTGTAAGAAGTTAAAGAATTTTGATGATAATTTTATATTCTTGAAATATTATTTATAATTTTTCTTATTACATGCAATGTGCGGTATTGCGGTCGGCCTCTATTTTGGAAGCCTAAGCATCTGTTATATATGTACATACATACTCGCAATTTGATTAAATTTTTATATTAAGTAGTTCGATAAACACAAAACTGACATAAATATTAATAATTATATTTTTATTAATGTTTATAAAAAGTGTTTGTTTTAATTTTTTATCAATTATCATTAAAAAAATTATTATTTTATTTTATGTTAATTTATTCAAAATATTATTATTAATATAAGAGTGAGATAACAGAAAGTATTACGCACAACAAGTTGTTAGTATATAACCTATGTACATATTATATACTTATTGGTAATGTAAGACATGATGTCCGACTATTAGATATAATTTAATGATAAAAATTCATATCATATTTATACTTACATATGCGAATACGTATTTTCAAATTTATGATATTGAATTTTTGACATGTTGATATATTGCCGAAGGCTTGCATTGACTTGTCCTTAGTATAATAAATAATAGTTAGGAACAATATAAGCTGGTTGTCCTAAAACCCGGCATATACATGTCCAATTGGATTAAAACAATCGTATTCGAGCGACTTTATCTAAATCATAAAATCGACACAATAACTCTTTTGAGATTTTGAATTTTTGAAAAAATTGTTATACAATTATATTTATTAATTATATATAGTTATATAGTCAGAATTTCTTTCTTCCCCTTAATAGTTGAATTCCTAAGATTATATATGAATCATTGCCAATATTTTAAAATTATACATTTTTAAAATCCTTAGCTTAGTTTCTATAATGCTAGTATTCTTAACAGTTTTTCAATCCTTCAATTCTTGATTTACACATAACCCCATAGTAGTTAATTCACAATATCACTAAAATGACTATTTTAGGCTCATATTCCGTAAATCAGAATAATGGTCATTGCTGTATAATTTAACAAAATCATAATCTTTTAATTTTGTTGTTTATAAAGAGTGGGCTAACTGGTGTTATTATTATTGTCAATAATAAAGCGATCAAAATATTTAAATTGATTTTTAGTGTCAAATCTCCGCGTTACGAAATGCATCGATTTACGCTTAAACAACGTTGGGATGTACTAATAACTAATTCCCAAAGTGAGTGTTATGTTGTCGAAACAGTTTCAAATTTGAAAAGTACTTACGGTCGAAATAATGCACCAAACAAAGCTGCTGTATGTGGGGCTCGGAAACCGTGTGCCAATGCATCCTCCAGTGTGGCTGTTTGGTGTGGTTTTTGGAATACTTGCATTATTGGCCGATGTTTCTTCGAAGATGAAGATGGTAACAGTGTTACGATCAATGCAGAACTTTTTTAATAAATGAACTCATTTAAATGAGTTTCTCAGCTTTGAAAACGATTTTGCATATGTTTGTGAGAACTACGAATGACTCCTAAACACCCTCAACTTACTGTGTATATACAATAGATGTTAAACACTCCCAAACATAAAAGTCAATGCAAATTGTGCAGTAGCGTTGTCGCTCCATGTTATTGGAGGCATAGTCTGTTCTATAGTTCAGTTCAGATCGTTTCAGTTCTGCTGATAAAAGATTATTTCCTCAAAGAAAGGGGTCAACATTTGAACAATTTAAACTATGAATGGATATTATAATAAGGAAATTAATACTCGCGATTAAATCGTACAGGGTTCTTTTTTTAATTTAAAATCGAAGTCCTAACTTGAAAGCAACTCGAAGAAACAACAACTGTGCAACTTGAAATTGAATGACATTTTAGCATAGAGTATTACATAAGAGTTAACTTTCATATATTAAAATGACAATCAACTTTATAAACAGCTCACTGTAAAATAATTGTGTGGCTATTTTGACAAAAAGAGACCATAACAATTGTATAACTGTCCTTATTTATAACTGCAAATTATATATAAACCGAAAAATAAGATCCCAGTAAGCTTAGTTTGTATGTATTTTTACATAAGAAAATCCAGTATGTATTTTTACATAAGAAAATCCAAACTATAAAATTATCAAACCCGGTTTGTAGTACCACCATAACAGTCTAGTCTAAATAAACATATTTTATTTTAGAATTGAGGAAAACCTGTCATTATTGTGTTAAAAATATTGAGTTGCTTGATTCATCATAATTTTATTATTTTGATGTTGCTATGTAAAATACATAAAAAGTAGGCCTACTAGGATATAAATTTTCAGTTTATAAAGATTTTTTTATAAATAAGGATAATTATACAATTAGTTTGGTCTCTTTTCGTTAAAATAGCCACATAATTGTTATACAGTGAGTGACTTTCGATTCATATACCATTTTAATGTATGAAAGTTACTACTCTTATGTAATTCTCTATGATTTTAGTATAAAACTGAGATCGTAATAGAAGAAATCATTTTGAAGGTTCAAATTCTCAGCCCAGAACTCTATTAAATTCACAGTATAGGAAATCTTAGCTGTGCTATACTAGAAAAACTTACCTCATCTAAACTACATATTTCCCAATCTTTTTAAGGCCCTAACCCAACAAAAGTACGACTATACATATGTATGATAGCTAAATATACTTTATATTTTCATTTATATTGACATAACATTATTGACAGAGTAAAAATGTTTTTCGGAAAATATCGATTATCCTGAAAATGGAAAAATTGTGATATTATTCCAGGTCAAAGTATCCGTATTTATTTATATTAACGTTTAAGATATTTTTTGTTAATACGGTGTAATTGTCATTCTGTTTTCTGTTTCAAGGATCATGATGATGGGGTGATCAGGATACATTGTATCAATTAGGTACAATACATTTTTGTTTACTATAGTGATATTGTTAGAAAATCAATAGTTTATATATCTGTTTGCTTGTTACTATATTGTTTCTATCATCTTTGTTTATCTATTGCGGGCATTATACAAATAAAACTATTAAAAATAGCTTATAGTAAATACAATTTAAAGTAAATGAAAATGGATTAAATTATTTCACATATTAAAGTTATTAGGTATTTTTCATGTTCTGATTTGATAAATCAGAACAGATTGTATAAATTATGAAAGCGGAGAATGTTGTAAGTTTGTAGATGTACATAGTTGTATGTATGTTTCGTTTTGTTCAAATAATTAAATAGATTTTCAATTATATGAGTATACTAAAAAATACTACATTTAATTAATTCTATAGTCCTTCTGATTTTGTATATATCAAAAATCTCCTTTATTTTGTAATCAGAATGACTATAGAAAAACCATTGAATGAACTGGATTTTAGTGGATTTTTGAATAGTGACGAATATTGATTGAATTTGTATACCGTGATAATTTATTTACCAAATCGTAAAATTGTTCAATTCTCGTTTTGTTAAATTATTAATTAATTACAGCAAATAATTTGAAAATTTTGTTTTTAATTTATGTGTATACAATATACATACATATAGGGTGTATTATTAAGTGCCAAATAAAAATTATATCTGTGCGAAATAGAAAAACACTAAATATAATGAACAATAAATTTTCGATATTTATTACGGAATATACATATGTATGTATGTTAGTTTTATTTTTATTTCCTATTTTTATACTTAGTTTACCATTAATTATTTAATCTTTAATTAAAATCTAATTTTCACTAGGGGTTGGTAGTATGTTTTTTTTAAATAAAAGCAAAAATTTACTGCAAGTTAGTCATTCTTTAGAATGTTTTTCTAGTCAAGATTATGTAACTATGTTTTATCTATATTATATCAAAAATCTCCTTTTATTATTTCAAATTTCTCCAATATACCAATATTTCGAATTAGCATTTGCATTCTCATTTTGATGTATGAGAGGTTAGTTTATATTTTAAAAATGGTTAAAAGGTTATATTTGAAAAATTTCATTTCATAAATTCCATTCACCAAAGGCACTGAATATTCGATCTTCAATAATTACTGAAATTAGTAATTAATTTTACGATTAAAGTATACGATTTTTAATCATAATTGTACGATGGAAAATATTCATACGATTTTGTGATTTATTATTAAATGTTTCACGACAAAATTTTTAATGTTTATTTATTATAGGATTAAATGTGCAGTTTTAAAACTTCACCTATGGTAAAATAACATAATTACGGCAAGTAATCAAATTTACAGGTGTTTGTTTTTTCTATTTTGTTTTACAGATTTAGCAAAATAACTTATAATACTATAAGTCACCAAACGTTTTTAACGAAATCAATGTGCCATCTATTGATTAAAACGTATTAACAAAATCAATAGGTGGCACTACACAATTTATATTTTAAAAATTGAGTGGGATTAGTATTTTGAAAAATTACAAATTACAATTCTATGTTGAGGGTGAAATATAATGCGGATTGCTATGCAAATGCACCATGTTTGAACAAAACCGATAAATTAAAAATTGTATATCCACCCTTAAATTTTTTTAAATTACAATTGATTGTTATGATATTTTAAACGGCAATAATGTATTGACAAAATCCTATTTTAAACAACTCAATTCAAAGTGTACATCAATTTTTTTTTTTTGAAAAATTAGAATCTAGAAATTATGCTAAACGTATTAAGGATTCTTAATAAATACTGAAAGTCAAAAAATCTTATTTATTGTTTTAACAGTGAATGATAAATTAGAATGTTAACTACTTATAAGTTCAGTCAGGATCAGTTAAAATCATTAATTCGTTACCGAAACAAAAATCCAACCTGTAAACAGTTCATAGCTTCTTAAAGACGATTAATAGTAAATAAATCGATAAAGCTCGGGTACGGTAATTATAAGTTTACTGGAAATATTAATTATCTCATTCAGCTGAAATGAAAATAAAATAAATGTCGAAATCAAAGAAATAGAAGTAGGTGTCTTTGGATTTAATAAGGCGGATAATTCGTGTAATATAATCAATTATTTAGCGGTATATATTGAAGTATACAGCTACCTAAATACGTATTTATAGTGTAAATAATGCCTTGAAGCACTAAATAGAAGTAAACGCTTAAAATAGTTTAATAAATTTAAATAGGTTTCAACATATAAATTTATTAAACTATTTTTTTGAGGTTGCAATGATACCGATATGATCATACGATTTAATGAAGCGATTTCCCTTAAGATTTCCCTTTTAAGTTATTTACTTATTTGAGTAAAGGTTATTTTTCTCAAAGAAATAAGTTCAGACAATTGAAACTTTGCATGGATTGTTTTAATTTAGAAATTAATGCCCTCTTTAAAATTAATACTGCAAACGATCGTTCATGGTTCTATTTTATATTAAAATCAATATTAGTTATTAGCAAAGGGCTCTACATAATCATTAAAGAATTATATTATACTAAAAAATTTGTTTCACCTAAATTATCTTTTTTCAAAATGTCTCTTGGGTCTCCATTAATACCTGTTAATTTAATTGTATGGTATATACTCAGATTAAAAAAATTATTAATGTCTTTATCAATTATTATCAAACGAAGCGGAAATTCAATAAAACATAATCGTTGTTATAATTCTAATACAATTCTATAGGTGTTTTACGATGAAAAAGACTAAAATGGTTCAATAGTTAACATTATTCCAACACCGGGTTGAAATGGGGAATGTTCAATGATAGAGAGAACAAAAATATCGGCATCGTATGGGTCGTGATTGCTAGGGGATTGATAACGGCATAGTAGTCTGTACATTTTTCAACCTCTTGTAAGTTTCAGCGAATTGTCCTCATACTTCCACTGTTCTCAATCGCAATATCAATCAATAAAAATATCTAATATAAATGTTATTATTCATATATATATAATAGCCATTTTCCACGATAATTAAATACATACATATAAAAATTTAATAATCTCAGTTTCTCAAAAATTAAATAATCTCCACTGCATGACAGTTGTTTGATTCACCTATGACTATATTGCGATATAATGTGCAGATAGTCGATAAAAACGGATCAGTAGCGGTGAACTTAATTCAGTTCAGTTTCTAACTGTGTAGGGAAAACAATAACAATAGGCTATAATTAGCCCACAAATTCCATAAATAAAAATCATTGCTTTTATAAGTTTTAGAACATTGCTTTTTGTATTAGACTACATAATTACTGCTTATATAATTATTTATTTTACGCATAAACTGCTTTATTTTCACGATTAATAACATAAAAGCATGTATGTATGTACGTAATTCTCTATTGATAATTATGATAAAGTATGGATTTAGTAACGATTTTTATATTTTTCGTAAAAAATGTTTCAGCTGTTTGAATTCACCTACTTATATTTTTGAAATTGTTTAAGATTTCATTGTGTTATTGCAGTAATATATTTGTTATCTTGTTGGAATATGCATTGTCTGCAAAAATTACTGCAAAAATTTAGTGGATTGGTGATTCCAACAACTGCTTATACTTTAAACTTATAGGGTATCTTATTTCCCAATTAATAGTGTAATACAAGATCTAAACCATCATCATTGTTCCCGGATTCAATCCGACTATGACAACGCTTCAGATATATCGGTTCCTTCTTTAGATGCGAGTAGTCGTCGAGGTCTAAATCGCTTTTTTCTGAAATCAAAATATTTTTCCAACCGATATTTGAATTCAATTCAAATAGGTGGTGTCTTATGGTGTGTGGTGTCTTATAAAGTATAATCGTACTTTTTTGAAAAATATCATTTTCAAGTTCCGAGGACCATTGTAATCCGTTGCACAGTTCCAACACTTGCAGAACCGATTGCAACCGATTTTTGTCGCAATTTGCTGGGCTCTTTTACCATTTCCCATCTTTTAACCAAATATTTCACACAATAATTTATAAAATAATTTTTACTCCACAGTTTTTGAAACAATAACAACGCAATCACAAATGATGGGCCCAAATAGTTATCGCACGTATGTATAAATACCATTTATGTGTAACTGTGCGATAACTGTTTGGGAAAATCATTTGTAATACCATCAGAAACAAGAATTCCATAAATTTAAACAACAGCTCATACACTCAAAAACACATGAGAATTCTGCCAGAATAACCATATCAACTTTTCTATGAATAAGGGGCCAGTAATGACCTTTAGAAACTGTTATACATGCCAGGTGTATCCAATTGCTGATATTATACTTAACATACGTGTAGAGAATTAAATTCGTAAGAAAAATTTTGTTTATAAGAAATTTTCAAATTTGTTTTCACTATTTTACTATCGGAATAAGAAAAAAATCATAATAATTTGACGTTTCTTATTAATTTTCTAAAAAATAAGGTCGGTGACATACACTTTTTACTTTTGTAATTGATAGACTAGCTTTCTAAATACTCAAAATAAAGTCCTACGTGGCATAAATGCCTCATGATACATAAGAAATGACAAAGTTCATAAAAAAAAATCGAAATATGCATGCAGATATTTTTTAAAATACGTACTAAGTCCATTCAGTTTATCGGCATTCTTGTGTTGTATATACATGAGGTACGATAGCATGTCCTGTATATACATCTCGTAGAACGCTGCTGAGCTAACTTTGTGCTTTGCACTTCTTCCTTCAAATGGTTGTAATATATTTTGATTTATTTGTAAAGTTCCAAAACTAAAAATTTCCTTAGTTAGAGTGATTTGTCTCAAAAATATATAAGATGAAAATACATACAAAAACATTAGTCGTCAAGATATTAATTATGTATACCGTGAAGAATTTAATAATACATATTGTAATGTACATATATTATAATATAAATATATATGATCTACCATACGTTGTTGAATTATAATAAATCCCAATCTAACCATCAAAACAAAAAATCGTTATCTTTCTTCGATCTTGTGTACGTATACATTTCTTAGATTTTGCTTAAAACGTAAAATAATTAATTATATGATATTTATAAATGTCGTGTTTATATTGGTTTGAAGAATAGATTAACAATAATAAAAATAACGCATCATCCATTCATGATTTTCTACACATGTGATATGGTATGGACATATTTTTTGAATTTATAAAATACATTGGCACAGGTTTGATAATCTTACGGGTATATACTATATACAGATTTCCCATATTATATTTGTTGCAGAACGTCTTGCAAATATCTTTTCCTTCAAATATCTCCATAGAAAAAAATCGGGCGTCGTTAGGTCGAACGACCTCAGGAGCCAAGACAAATTTTGAATTATACTGCCGTTAATATATTCTGGCAGAATTATCATTGTTTTTCTGGGTGTGAGCTATTGCTCTATATGATTGGAACAATGCGGTATCATTTAGTAATATTCATCTATACCATTCTGGAATGAGAAACTATTTTAACATGTATGTAGCGCTCGGAGATGATTGAAAGAGAACCACCAGTATATAAAACTCTGTCCATTTATAAAGTCATTCAAATTAAATTTTAAATATTTATCGATGCTTCATCGATAAATATTTAAAATTCTTGATAATAATAGTATGCAAATATATTTTAATATGGAGATCATGCATGTATAATATATAAGCAATACATGTGCATAATATTATCACATGATAATACTTATTTGATAATTATGTATATGCAATCTATTAAACGCCATTCTGAAAATTGCATCTATCTAGACTAAATCCACTCGAATTGTATATGTTTGTACATTTATTCTACAAAGATATTTGTAGATATTAATTCACGATTAATTTATAATTCACATCACAATTATTTCTGTTTTTTTTTTGCAATTGTTAATTTTACTATATTTTGTCTTACGACTTATTCACTGTTTGTTACTGGTTGCTCATTATTTATATTTTATGGGAGATCACGTGCAAGACGCATGCTTTATTTTTATTTATTTTATTTACGACCGAAAAAACATACGATCATAGCAAATACAAAAATATAATACGTACTTGGGTATGTATATAGTGTGTTATATAATATTATAAATGATATGAATGATCTAGGAGGAACAAATTGTTTCATATTCACGATAGATAGTGGCATGCTCTTGTATTTATAAATATTTAAGTCATTAAAGATAACAAACAAACTGTTTTTTTTGGCTTCCAGTTTGTAATAGACAGAGTGATGTCAAATATACATGCAATAGATTGATAGTCATATCAATAAGGTTGCTAAATATTGAAAAACGAATTTAAAATTTTCAAAATTTAGTAGTCTAGTAGGACTAGGTAGTATGACGCTTAGTACAAAATCGTTTAGAGATGTAATAGCTCAAATGGTTGAATTAAAAGAACAAATTCACAATTAATAATGTTGTAAGAGTTATATTATATTATATTATTAGTTAAATTTCCCATACGCATTTAAATATAGGATGATAACTCCTTAAGATTGAAAATGTACGTAATAAATACATGATTTTTACTAATTGCAAAGTGTTAAATAAATTATGGTTAGGTCGCGTCTATTGGTTAAAAAAATAGTTAAAAATTCAAATTTTGACAGGAAAATCAAATTTTTCAATGAACTTGTTCATTTTAAGTTGAACAATCGTAAACAAAAATAAATTGTTTTCTGTCAAAATTTTAGTATTTAGGCCGTGCGTCAATCAGTTAAAAATATAATAAAAAATTGAAATTTTGACATAAAACTCTTTTTGTTTGTTCATCATAAAATGAGCAAATAAATCGAAAAATTTGATTTTCCAGTCAAAATTTTAATTTTTAATTATATTTTTAACTGATTGACTCACGGCCTTAATACATTTTTTAACTACATAATACATCATTTAACAATCCAAATTTTAAATATGTTTTTTGAAATTCCATTAATTCATTATTTTCCATAAAAGCTTCTCTTATTAAACAAATTTACACATTTGTTTAGTATTTAATACGCTTTTTATAATTAAAAATTGTTTGTTCATTTTATTGGAAATAACTTTTAAAATTGTAACACAAATTGATATTTTTGATAAGTAAATTTAATCTATTTTGGTTAAACTCAATAAGTTCTATAAAAATACTAAACTATCAAAATCTTGAAAAGCCTACTAACTCCGGGGTGTCCAAACTACGACTGAACAGCAAATTTTCCGGAGAACATTTTACATTTTACAATGTAATTTAGACATTGGCGGTTTTTGCAATTGTTAAATGGTTTTAGCTGTTTGATTAAGAGGAGGACAAATGAAAGATGATTGTAGTAATAATAAAAGCAGTGTTTAAACGCAATTACTGGCCCCTTAATGCGTCAACAATCTGGCTCCAACGGTTTCGATCTTGGGCTTGGTCTTCATACTGTCCTAGACAACCAGAAGAAGCCAAATCATTCTCTACACCGTGGAGCCATCGTCGTCTGCAACGACCTCTGCGCCTACCATATGGTGGCACTCTTTAGAGATCGCTGCACAATTCGTTCCGGATTAGCACGCAGAACGTGACCGAACCAGCGTACTCGTTGAGATCTCATTTCATGCACAATATCGGGGATCTTCATCAGATCTCTGATCTCGATATTGTACAGAGCTCGGTAAGTGCCATCTATTTCGCGTTTTGGGTCGTAAATCACACGCATGACCCTTCTCTCAAATGTAAGGAGCCATCTCTCGTACTCATTCGTCAGCGCCCAACTTTCACATCCAAACATAACAGGCCTGATCAACGCTTTGTAAAGCTTCAGCTTCACGACACTTGATAGATGTTTAGATTTTAGCAGTGGCCTTTATCGTGAGTAATAAGAGAGCCCAAATATTTGAACCTCGATGATTGTAGTAGAATTTGTATTTTTTAGCAAATCTTATTGTTGCTTTCTAAGCGTATTAGCGTATGTTGAGTAGTTTCCGAAATATTAAATGTTTGGAGCGCGTGGGAAAATCGTAACGGATTTTGTTATGACCGCCATTTTTAGCAAATTTCAACATCTTACAACGATAATTTGCTTATCATGTTTATATGCCCTTGAGGTCAAGTCATTTTATAGTTATAACTTTAAGTTAGCTGGAGTTATCTCCTTTAGTAATCCTCCGATCTGATAGTTACGTTCTTAAAAGAGTAAAAGAGAGCTATACCGTGATAGTTTTTTTTACTTCAAGCGGTATGCGTGAATTACGCTCATTGCTTGAGTTGTAGTACTTTCAGAACTTCGACCTCCCACCATTCTTTCTTCTTCTGATTACAAATACGCTTAGTTACCCTCATATCAAGAGCGACCTTGATTTTCCTAGCGATTGTGAGCCGTTGTTAAACTTTAGTATGCGCTATATTTGGTTGCTTACAGTAAAATTACTAAAGTTACCTCGTCGATACAAATAGTTAAAATAAATTTTGAACGGGTTTTTAAAAAAGAAAACTAAAAAATTTCGAATAAGCTTTTTTAGGTTTTATTTACATATAGTCCTATTCAGATCTTAAAAAATTTTTTTTTTTTATTTGTTCTGCGCAGCTTTAATTGATGTAGATAAAAAAAATTATAAAAATGTTGATGGGTCGCATTTATATTAGGTAGTAAACCTAAATAAAATAATAAATAACCAATAAACAGAATTATATTTCAGTTTTAATACACAAAACATTCAAAATGATTATGTATTTATGTTATTACAATCATATTTCAAGTGAAAATTAAAAGGTCAAAAATAAAATTGCACGCCTTTTGGAAACAATGTCAACATTTAATTTTGGTACGGCCTAGGGAAAATAAATGACCAAATGACATTCATATCGAACAAAAACATAAAAAGCAAAATCAGTTTTCAATTTAATTCTTAGTTTATCAAATTAAATATTAAATTCAAAAGTGTCAGTGATTATAAGTTAAATTATCAAAACATTTTGTGATTAAAAACGTTCATATTCCATTTAAATACAAATACAACATAAAAATGTAAACAATAAACATGCATTATTGTACTTAATACATCACTGTGTATCCGCCATATTTTTTCTGCGCGATATGGTCAGAATTCCAGCGAGATTTGAATACTACTATACCAATATTCAATAAAAAAATGAAAAAATTTCAATTTTGTTTTGATAAATAAAATTGAATCTGACAAAAAAACGATAGTAATTAGCAACACAACTACATATCTACTAAATTTACTATGAAATTACTGCACATGATCGGAAATTTATTGGTAAATTCAATGTTCAAATTTTACTGTGAAAATTACTATGGACGATTTCCGAAAACGTCTAAAATATGTATAGTATTTGTTGTTTTTCGATTCGTATACAGTACATTTTTTCGAGCTAGAATAGTTCAATTTTAACACTTTTTTTGTCGAATCGAGTTAACTATGTCCAAGACTCCGTCTTCCTATTCTTTTATAGTGACAGATAAGATAATCTAAGTTCAACCTCGCATATTACTATGTACGTAGATTAGCAGTTTAATACGTTTATACTCAGGTTCGAATCTTTTAGTTAACTTTGGATTAAATCCGAGTTATGTATTTTAGAGTTTATGCTGCAGTCAAGCCGTATTCGAGTCGAAACTGAAACCGAGTTATAAACGTCGTATATAAAGTATTTAAACATTTATTTTAGAGTGAAACAGTTAAACTGTGCATTAAAAACAGACAATCCCAAATTTAAACATGATGGTAATAATGCTTCGCCAGAAGGCAGAAAATAGAAGAAAAATAACGTTCATATTTTAGTTGTTGTAATTTTTTGACTCAGCTCCGTTTATAGTGCTCCATTTTAGAGTTAACTAGACTCAACTCTACAAATCTGTTAGGTCCAGTCGAGGTAACTACCAGATGACTTGAATCCGGTTTTAGTGAAAGATAACCTAGGTTAAACTCCAAACATAAACGTATACTTTATGTATATGATTTAAGAAGCTTGTGCTTATACTGAATAATGTAATTTTCGCGTCATCATTATGTTATTGATGTTCGAGTTAATACCTTCTAGACTAGAACTTATAACTTACATGTTGTTCAAATGATGACGTAATAAATTGTCGTGATCTGTGTAGTTAAATTAGGCCAGTATAACAAAAATGTCTAGATGGCTTAGTAGTAATGTAATAGAGTTTGTTTATAATGTTTTTTATTAATGTTGTTTAAAATGATTATATCACAACTATTTTCACCATCACTGTATTTCGTTGAACATACATATGTATGTATGTATATTCTACTGATTCTATCAATTATAAAGTAATAAACAATTTTTTTTGTATATGAAGTATACATATTGATACAGAGAGAAACAAAATCTATTGCTGAATGAATTTTTTTCTTAGTATTCCATTCAGCAGTATTGAATGAGAATAAAAAAAATCAGTATCTTATCGTTGTCAACGCAAGCATGTGTATAGCGTAAATAAATTTCAATCGGCTCTAAATAAAAATAAAATAGCTACTATTCATTTACATAAAATTTTATTATTTAAAACCAAATAACAGTTGTTTTTGTAATCAATTTCAAATGAAAATTTTATACTACACTCCAATCATATAAGGAATTTTATAATTTATGATTGGTCGTAATAATTCATTTTTGAACTTGATATTAGTAGTTAAAAAAAGCAAATTTCTATAAATAGATTATTGCTACTAAAGAGTGTTTTATATTGATAAAATTTATTATTGCTACTATATATAAGTTTACTACCTGGTGAATTCGATCTAACCTCAAAATTATTTTTGACATATAAACATTTACTGCCATAATCTGTCAAACCGACATAATAAATACGGCGGCAATGGATTTGAAATCATTGGGTTGGAAATTTTTGAATAAAGAAACTTTTGGTCACGGTAAAGTTAAGAAATTTATATAATATTTAAGATTTAAAAACACCAATTTGTTATGTTATTATAATTATTTTTCCTTATTTCAGGTGAACGGGCGAATTATGTTAATAAACCACATGTGATTGCTATGGTGGGATTACCTGCGCGAGGTAAAACTTATATAGCAAAGAAATTATCTCGGTATTTAAACTGGATTGGGATCAATACAAGAGGTAAGTGGTGATACTTTCATCACAATTGAATAATAATAAAAAAAAACACATCGGAGTGAAAATTAGAGATTGTTTAGTTTTTGTATCTTTAATTTTCAGCTACCGTTTCCTAAATTGAGATGTCTCTTAAATAGTTAAAAAGGTCTATTATATTTAGTTTTTATATATTTTAGTTTTTAATCTTGGTGAATATCGTCGTCATGCAACAACCGCTTATAAAAGCCATGAATTTTTTCGTCCCGATAACGAGGAGGCTATGCAAATACGTACTAATTGTGCAATTCATGCACTCGAGGATGTATGCAAATGGTTAACGGATGGCGGTGAAGTAGCTGTCTTCGATGCAACAAATTCCACTGCAGATCGTCGCGCCATGATTCATGAAATTGTCGTTAAGCGTATGGGCTTTAAATTATTCTTTGTCGAATCGATTTGTAATGATCCGCAAATTATCGAGCAAAACATTATGGAAGTGAAATTAAGCAGTCCGGACTATGTAAATATGAATACAGAAGCGGTGTTAAAAGATTTTTTATTGCGTATCGAACATTATCAAGAGAAATATGAAGTGCTGGATGAGGATACAGAAAAGGAAATATCATTCATGAAGATTTATAATACTGGTGAAAAGGTTGTTGTTCATAAACACGAAGGTCATATACAATCGCGGATTGTCTACTATCTTATGAATATTCACATAATTCCAAGGACAATTTATTTAACTAGGGTAAGTTGATTTGTTTGTAAATTAAGATCAATTTAATTTTTTTTTTTCATTTTTTCTAAATTAGCATGGTGAAAGTGAACATAATATACGTGGCTTGATTGGTGGTGACTCTGTACTGAGTGACCGCGGCCGATCTTATGCGACTGCCTTGTCAAATTATATAAAGACGCAACAAATTGAAGGATTACGCGTCTGGACTTCATGGTTGAAGCGTACCATACAAACGGTGGCTGGTGTTCCAGCACCTCAAGAAAGGTGGAAGGCGCTGAATGAAATTGATGCTGGCATTTGTGAGGAAATGACATACGAGGATATCTCATCTAAGCATCCAGATGAGTTTTCGGCACGGGATCAAAATAAATTTGCATATCGTTATCCACGCGGTGAAAGTTACGAGGATCTAGTTGCCCGTCTCGAACCGGTCATTATGGAGCTAGAACGGCAAGGAAATGTACTTGTAGTATCACATCAGGCTGTTCTTAGATGTTTATTAGCCTATTTTCTAGATAAATCGGCTGGTTCGTAATCTAATCGTTGTTGTCTTCAATAATAAGTACTAATCGACATTTTGTTTTAGATGAATTACCTTATTTGAAAGTGCCTCTTCATACAATAATTAAATTGACACCCGTCGCTTATGGTTGCAAAGTGGAACACATTGAATTGGGAGTAGATGCTGTAGACACGCATCGAGACAAACCAGAGGTAAATATATATTGTTTTTTTGTCTAATGCTTTTCTAATCTTACATTCAGATTCTGTTTTTTGTATTTCACTGCATTAAAAACTCAACTCATTTGTTTTTGTATATGAATCATCTTAAACCTCTATTAAATAAACCAGTGGTGTTTTTAAAACTAAATTTGCATGGGTTTCTTATAGTCTTTTTCGGTTTGAGAATCTCATTCTTTTATTGTATGTACTCATATTAATTCATCTTCATATTATATCTCTATTTCAAGGTGGCAGAAAGAAAATTTTTCGTTAATTCTCGCAATTAAATGTTATATTAAATATTATATGCTCGATAAATAAATTATATTTTTTTTTAACGAAAACTACAAAAAATTAATTGCAGGTTCCAGGCACTGTAGAGATCTAATATAAATGATTTTCTCTTTATAAATTTACTATTATATGTGGTTTAAGATGGTTCTTTTTGTATGTTTTTGACAATTATATAATAATTTTTTACACTGTATATCAGATAGGAAGCCAATATAATATATAAATTGGATGTATTAGAGAGCAATTTGTAATAAAAAAATTGAAATAAATAAAGACAGAATTTGTTGTTTTAAATGTGTGTTGTAGCATTTTTATGTCTTATATATATTTAATAGCTATATTGTATATAACGACTTATTTTTAAATTTCAGATTCCGGGAACATTGGATGACAAGTTTAAAGCATATCGGAAATTTTAAGAACCTTTAAATTTTTGTTTTTAGATAAATTTAATTAATTCTTATGTATTATCTTTAAGACTTTTACTTAATTATTTTCTTTTATATTTGTTTAATTTTTTTTGTTAAGTGAATGAAAATGTGATATTTAAAGGAAGAATTTTTTTCATCTAAAATAAGGAAACTACGTAAAAGTGATAAAAAATTGCTTAAAACTTTTATTTTTTTGAGTCCAGAAGAAGGCGACGAAGATGTATTCGTTATTTGTTTTTTTTAAGTTTGAATGCCTATTGCTATTGAACTATTGAGTCATATATTCAGAAGGTTTGTTAAATTTTTAGTTGCGGAATAATAATGGCCAAAAATTAAGAACGAAGATCACGTTTATAAAATTAATTTTATTATAATACATATATTATATTTTTAAGTTCATGAAGCATTCGTTTAATATATACTTATATATGTATATTTATTATCCAAATATTATAATTATATAATATATATATATATTATATATCTCAACTATTATCTATCTATATTTATTATATAAGTAATAAATTGATCTATCTAATTTTTTAATATTTTTTTTTTTGATATACATACACGTCCATTAACAAACCAATAAAATTATGAAAATTGAAAACAATAGTTTCAATTTCCTTTAATTATAGAGTTTTATTGTACGCAACCAAATATGAAAGTATTGTGGTAACACTAAGAACAGTTTTATCAAATTTCCCCCCTATATCATTTAAAATTCAACACATGTATATGGCACACAAACAAGCTAGAAATTTTATGTTTTATAACAGTACAATCGAGTGATATGAAAAGTGTGCGTCATAGTGGTATTCGTAAACAAGAAAAATTAAAAAACTTGATAAAATTTAATTAATAACTTATATTTATTTATTATATTCCAATAGTTATGTAAAAGTTTATATTGTAAACCCTAATTTTTAATAAATACTATTCGAAAAAATTAGAGAAAAACCTCAAAACCAAAATGAAAAATAAAAAATGGCGTATACAACACGATTGTCAATTTTTTTTAATTTCTTATTTGTGCTTGTTTCTCATATATAATTTTAAATAATAATTGTGCTACGTGATAGAAAATAAATCGAACAATAAATAAAAGATATAAAGTAAACTTAACTCTTTGTTATAAAAAAAAAATCGAAAATATTTGTTAAGCAACGTTTGTATTTCTGTAAAAAAATAATCGACGCGGGTGTTTGTCGAATTTCTTTTTTCGTTGGTATATTATACATGATAGAAAATAAGTTGTCGGCGAATCTACATAAAAATAAGTTACATTGCTGTATAGGAATTAAAAGAGAATATAAATATTTCGATTAAATGTAGAAAAAGGTATGGTATCACCTTCCAAACCAAATCATTCGAAAGTCGCCAATAAATCGACGTCGTGTAAGTTGTTTTATTTTATTTTTATATTTTTATTAATTTCAATTAATTTGAAATATAATTTAAAAATTGCATTACCTCCAATGTTAAAAGTTTTGACCTAGGAGGTACCAATAGTCTAGTGTGGAACACCAGAAATAATTATCGAAATACAAACAAACAATAAACAAATTATTTTACGAGTTCTAATTTAATATTTTTTCGTTTTAATTTCTAGACAAATGTAAACTCGTCAAAGGATCAAAACCATTAATTAATTTTAAATTTTATTTGGATATTGAAAACATAAACATATCAAATAAAATTGAAAATAAAATAAAAGAACTTGGCGGCGTAAGTATATAAAGAATGTTTGATTGTGAGAGTGTATATATGCAAGAAAATCATAATTGTTTGGTTTAGTGTACACGTGATTTGTTATATTTATTTATTCGATCGAATTGTATAGTGTTCGAATTTTGTTGTAGAATTTAATTTACCCGCCTAAAATATATTTGTATATTTTCTCAAGGATTTTTTCTTTTCCAATGAGTTAATTTTGGTGTATGTAGCTATTAAAATTTATAATACTTCTGATTGTTTATAACATTTATCATTTACTTTCTTGAACATCATTTATTAATATTTGCCGAATCATGGTTTTATTAAAATTGTATGTCCTTTACAATTCGATGAAGACGAAGAATAATTCCTGAACACAATGAACAATTTGTTCGATACAAATGTAATATAATTATATAAGTGCAAATTAAATTTCGCAAAAAGAGCTTAAATTTTCGTATTCGTAAATGGCAGAAATAAAGGTTATAACTTATAACATACAATAATGTAATTTGCGGAATGTGAATGAAAATTTCCAATTTTTACTTTGAAATTTTTTAAATTGAAATGTATTAATTGTAGTTATTTAAAAAATTTTGTTATCAAAAATTAAATTGTATATGGTATGGATTATGGTTAAAATAATATGGTATCATAATTTATCGGAATGTTTTGTTAATGATATGCTGGTGTTTTGTATGTATGTGCATATATAGGATCTATTAATTTCTTGTAATTATTTCCATAAAATTGAAAAACAAAATGTATTCGCAATTGTCAGTGCTTTTTAGAGTGCGTTTTGACAATCCGATTTAGTCGAAATCCTGGGGCGATATTTTGTAACATCAGTATATTCGATAGTTGGAGTCCCTATTTTCGAGAATAAATGTGTACGCTATTTCGTTTATTCAATAGGTGTATTTTGTTGAGGTTGATACAACAACAGTTGCGCTGATTAACTTCTGACATGAGTTAAATAACTCTAAAATATTTCTTGAGCTATTCCGCTCTATTGCGATTTGAATTATGATACCTGAAACCAGATGTACAATTTAAATTTTTTTCTGCAATTTTATTTTCGAAAGTTGTCATTTTGGTAATTAAATGACATTTCGTAAGCGTCAATTTATATAAAGATTTAATTATTTTTGTTTCATCAAATTTTTCTTGTATTTTCCATTATATTATGACAACCAATTTTTTACAACCAATTAACTCATAAAAAAAATTTAACAGAAAAAAGTTATTTTGTTGAGAAAAATTAACTCCGAACGGATTAGAGTTAAATTGTTCTCAACAAAATACACCTAATTATGCGTTGTCTATTGCGATCACAGCACGTTAGAATAAATTTGCACACTCCGTTTTTCCTTGTTTCGATAGCTATCGAAAATAAAAAAATTACTATTTATTTTATCGAATGAATTTATAGAAATAGAATTTAGCGTTACAATAGAAATTGCTGATGAAATTGCGTACAAATTTGTACTTGATTAAAGAGACACAAACGTCTATTGAATATCGAAAATGGTGATGTTACAAAATGCCAACATTTAATCAAAATTGAGATAAACGTTGGTAGACACGAATGCCATAAGAGCAGCCACAATGGTCTTGACTATAGTTTATGGCTGACGAATTACATGATGTAGCAGTTTGATAGGTCGATGTTTGCGGTAATTTCAGTATGATGTATAGTTGTCATGTTCGAGCAGAAAAATGTTGTATCTCAATCTATTGTTCCATGTATTTGTTTCTTGTATTACTAAATTCTATATGTATGTTTCTTGTATTACTAAATCAATTAATATGGTCAACGATATTGAACCATCGCCCCCTTGTTTCGATGGCACTAAAGTTGAAGTATGCTGATATTGATGCATGTGATTAAAAATAAGTTTTAACATTAAAGCTCTACTTTACCTAGAACAAAAACCAAAATAAATGTTGATATTTAAACGCGATAAAATGCGTCTAAAATTAAATTTAAAATAGTATAAATCTCCGATATTCAAATTTACAAAATATTACATGAAAAAAACCTACGATATCTATTAAAAAGGAGTGAACTTAAAAAAATACATGATATTTATTTTTATAAAAACGTGTATTAATCGCTAGATAATATCTTCCTGAACGAACCTATATATAAAACTTTTACAGATTATTGGAAAAATATTGATAAATTTAGTTTGTGATGGAATAGTTTTTGTTAATAATTCATCAACTTTGAGACGGTATTACGGACAAACTCGCTTACAAATATATTTAACTATGCTGTGAAAAAAATTGAATCAATACCTAAGTTTGTGTGGCCTAAAACGATTGTATGATACTCAGGTTTAAGTAGAGCCTTAATGCACCAAACATTTATACAAAATTAATCGAATATCATTGAGGAGGAAAATAATTGTGATGAACAAGATCTACTACCAACTGTTCGATACCGTCAATTTACATCTGGGCGGGGAGTTGTTATGTCTCATGGTGTATTTCCGAATACAATACGAATTCAAGAGAGCAAGAGTCCTATTTGAATTGAATTATATTCGTTCGACTCTTATTACACTTAAGAATTTCGAATTTACGTTTCGTATCATATTCAGAAATACCTCTCATACAAAAGAAACATCGTCGAAACCCATAGCATCAACCTCAGACCAGAAAAGTTAGTCAGCATCAATTGATTTTTTTTTCAAAAAAAATCGCAATAATTATGTTTCTAGCCTAAAAACTGCACCAAGCTGTGGCTAATAGGGAATGGAGAGTAAATTCAACAGTTGCTCTTGAGTTTTACAGCTCAGTTTCAGAGTTTGTTGACATAATCAGAATGGTGGAAATGAGCAGCATCGCTTAAAATGAATTTAATATTGCTTTTATACGTTTCCAGTACTCAATTCAATGGTATGCAGGCTTCAATTTAAAATAACTATTCAATTTAGGACATCCCTTATAACAGTAAGATTAGTAGTATTTATATAATAATAGGGTGTATTCAGTACATTAAGATTTCACAAAAAAAATGAAAATGTTACACATACTTCTCATGTGTTGGATACAAAATATCCCACTGTTTAGTGATAAAAACATTTAGTTTTAAATTAAACCGTTTTGCTTAAATTTTAGTAGATATTGAAGTTGATGCGGGAACGATAAAATTCATGTTATTTATTTCCCTGCTTCCCAAACGAATTTCGCTGTAGTTCCGAAAGCATTACATTAGTATTAGTACATTCGAATAAATAAAAGAATAGACAAAAATTGAAATAGAACGAATGGGGATGTTTTTAGTAACAATATCTGTCGCTACCTATATGGTAGCACGTTCGATTTCAGAATACAATGAGATTGTCATTTGTGTTTTCTATCGAATATAGTGAAAATTAATTACATGAAGTATTTTAAAATGGTGAAATTAAGTTTAACCTCAAACAATTACCCCCGCACAACTTATAAATGATATTTAAAAATTGTTTCATGTTGCTTTCGGCAACAAATGTGATTTTTGTATGTTTCCAAATAAAATTTAAAGAAATAACCACTTTTTTTTTATTAAACAAAACTATTATTTTGTATATTTTTCCTCTGTGCTTTTTATAAATTAAATTTTAAATATAATATAATTGATTATTTATCACTAGACTTTTCAGTAAAAAAATCCAAATATCAAAAAGCTATTCTTATAAGTAAATGTATCACGTTTAGGTTATAAATTAAATCGTATGTCAAAATTATACTTTAAACGATTGCATTGCTTGTGTTGGGAAACAGCGTTGTTTCAGATCATATCACTAAATGTTACTAAATATAGTATAATAGAGTAATGATGCCGCTACTGGTCACTACTATTAAGCTGCGTACACAAGAATGGATTTAAATCCTAGGATTCAAACTTTGTACTATGAAGTTTAAAATATTTCAACTAAGAGAAAAAGGGGCGTTTTTATCATTTTAGTTGATTTGATTGGTAGAGAGATCGGATTTGATTTCCTCGTTTGTCGCATTGAGTGTGCTGGAGTGATCTGCCCAACTTTAATTATTAAAAAAATTAATTATTAATTAAAGATAGTTTTTTAGAAAGCGCCCATAATAAAAAAAAGCTATTTTTAAGTGATATATATTAATTATGTATTCTTTTTCCTAACGGATTCTGTCTCTTTCTTGCAAAGAAATCTAAATTGATTGCCAACATTTGCAAATATTGACCTTGAATACTGACCTTTTTTTCAGCTTTTTCCTGAAAATTGAAATTTATTTTATTAAAGTATAATTAAAATTTCTAAGCTTTTTCTTTGCATTTCTGCACATGATCCCAGTGTTTGACAGATACAACAGTAACATTAAATTGGGATATCGTACTTAATTAAAAAATTTCGCAATAATTCCGAAATACGTGATGCTCCAATCATCAATATGATGACATGTAGTTTAAAGCAATTTTAGTATCGAAAAAAATTCGGCATTAGTAGATTAAGTTATTTAAATTTTAGAAAAATAAACTTATGCTAAATTTTCTGTCGTTTTGCTCTAAACCTTGTTTGGCTTTCAGTTGTTCATTTGTTGTATTTTGCTTTAAATATATGAATGCAATACAGCTTTCCTTGATACGAATGTTTCCTGGTGGGATTGAATTGGCGGCTATGAATTAAGGATGATTTAATAAAGGTAGAATTAAAAATAATGTTTTTATATGGGATTTTTTTAAATTCTTTTTTTTTCTGAATTAAAAAACGTGTTTTGCAAAAACAAATTTAATATAAAAACACAGATTATAAGTCAGAAAACAACACTTTTTTAAATTCAGTACCTCTGATTTGATAATGTTAAAAAAGTTGACGACGAATGGCGTGAAATCGTAAAATAATACGTAATTGATTTTAAAATCATTGAACATTTTCATTGAAAATTTAAGAATGACGCTTTTTTTAATGAAGAAAACTGATCAGTTGTGCGACAACTAGATTTTATACCCTAGACTTTCTATCCTCGGAACATTGTATCATCGGGATTTTGATACCTCGGAGTCTTACGACTTGAAAATTGAAATTTTATCTGCCCCAAATATGTATGTAATACGAATCAGTTTGTATGTATTGTACATGTGTAAATGGAAATATAAGGCAAAGTTAGGACCAATTTTTTAAATCGTTAACTGTATATTTATAAAAGTTTCCAAACATGTTGATTGTTTTGCTAAATGTTTGCAGACAAATGAATATCGAAGTCGGAGCGTTTCTCCTTTTTAATTATTTCATGAGGTACTGAAATAAAGATTTTTTAATCTATTTTATCTATATACCGGGTGTTTTTTTTAAACTGAGACGATCAAATATCTCGAAAAATAGCCACTCTACGGAAAAAATGTCCATAATCAAAATTTAATCATACCGCGGGGGAAATACATTAGTGCAAAAAAAAAAGTCCCCCCACCCCCGCTTTGTAGGTGGGGCGGGGGTAACTTTTAAACTAAGATAGGATGCCATATTTTTTATTGCAGATACGGATTCTACGACTAAAAGTACGTATGATTTGAATAAAATATTTTGTTCGGTTCATGATAGATGGCGTTGCAATCGACGAAATTCAATTTTTTCAATTTCTCCTTCTTAGAACACACGCATTCGATTCTGCAATACGTTTCAAATAAAAAACATCACGTTTTCATTGGAAATACTCGAAATTCGTCATCAAAACAATTTATTCAGTTTTGTAAATCTAAATAAGTGTTCAAAATGATGGCCTGAATTTTGTATTTTTGAAATTTAATAATAAAACTTGAAATTAATTTTGAACACTTATTTAGATTTACAAAACTGAATAAATTGTTTTGATGACGAATTTCGAGTATTTCCAATGAAAACGTGATGTTTTTTATTTCAAACGTATTGCAGAATCGAATGCGTGTGTTCTAAGAAGGAGAAATTGAAAAAATTGAATTTCGTCGATTGCAACGCCATCTATCATGAACCGAACAAAATATTTTATTCAAATCATACGTACTTTTAGTCGTAGAATCCGTATCTGCAATAAAAAATATGGCTTCCTATCTTAGTTTAAAAGTTACCCCTGCCCCACCTACAAAGCGGGGGTGGGGGGACTTTTTTTTTTGCACTAATGTATTTCCCCCGCGGTATGATTAAATTTTGATTATGGACATTTTTTCCGTAGAGTGGCTATTTTTCGAGATATTTGATCGTCTCAGTTTAAAAAAAACACCCGTGCTGGGATGTTCTATCATCACTTCGATTCGCTTCGATAGACATTTGTGTCTCTTTTTTACGAACAAAATTGTGCTCCATTGCGTTTTTTGAATTACGTTTTGTGTATAGCGATCTCAGCCTGTTAGAATAAATTTGCAATCTATCTCTTTTTCCTCTTTTCACTTGCCATCGAAAATAAAAATATTGGTGATATTTTATCGAATGAATTTATAAAAATAGAATCGAGTAGGCTATGATCACAATATAAATTGCGAAATACAATAGAATTTAGTTCGTAAAAAAAGAGACACAAATGTCTATCGAAGCGAATCGAAGTGATGATAGAACATCCCAGCACCGGTATAAATATATTTTTTAATACTGTTTTTACACCGTATATAGTATAATAGCATAAAAGTATAATACTATTTTTCTATCACCATATTCAGTTTTACACCATTCGACATGAAGTTAGTTACTAAATAAACATACACGAAAATAATAAACAATTTTTTTTATTTCATATCAAATAATTAACGAATTATTTTATTTTATATCAAATAATAACGAATTTGGAATTTTACACTAATATCTTATTAAAATGTCAAAAGTACACTATCTTAGGTTACATTAAAAAAATGAAAATATAACACCTATTATATTTTTGATAGCTATTATACTGGACTAAATTTTACTGTACTATTATACTATCCAACTTCGGTTTTACACCGGATAGTATAATAGTATTATACTTTTTTGCTATTATACCTTCTAGGGTGTAAAACCAGTATAAGCTTTAGTAATTCCAACCTTCAATTTAATTTTGTAGAATGCCGTTTGTAAAAATTACTAAGATAGTTATCTTTTGGTAAAATCGTAATTCCTAATTTGGTTATTAAAAATAGTGATCCTGCCATGTGGATATACGGTCTTAATCGCCTGATAAAAATGTCACACATTCACTATTCACAACATCTTATTTTTAATTTGAGATTCCAAAGCTATTTAGCATCCATTTTTAGATAAATAGATACTACGCATTTCGTTTTAATTTGGAAATGTAAATGAGTTCAATAGTTTATATTGTATAATAATATGATGATAAACATACGAGTACATAATAAAGAGCAGAGAAACCTTAATTTTTATTTTATTTTATAAATCGAACAATTTAATTTTCAGTTCATTTCTCTTTTCCAAGTTTTCTATATTTTTCTATGTTTAATTTTTTAACTAACTCAATATATAATATGTGTTTTATTACATTGATTATTTCGTTATATACATATGTTATATATAGTTAGTATATGTTACATACGTTGTTGTATATAAAGAATTTTCCAATATGTATGTATGTACTAGATTAGATACATAAAATGTATACTGTATGTTTAAACGATTGTAGCGACACAATTTTATTGGCTTGTTTTGTCAAACAACGGCGACAGTGACATCTTTAAATAAACACCTGCATATCTAAAAAGAAACAAGTTAAATTATAATTTTAAAATTCTTAATTAAATTTGGAGTTTATCTAATGTTGGTTATTAAAACCAAAATGAATGTATTTATCTTGATTGTGCAAATTTATATACACAGCAGCATTTCCAAATAAAAATTTCAACATCCGAAAAAAACAATCGAAAATTAAAATATGTATAAGTATAATATATATGTACTACATATTACATATAAATCTCAAATGGTGTTTGAATATATTCAATAAAATCAATAATTTACCATTTTCATTTTTTCCTCATTTTTATTTTTATTTCAAAATTGGCTTCGTTTATTGTGTATACTGTAGCTGTAGAATAGTATATTGTATAAGATATGAATAAGTATAGCAACAACAAAGTGGAGAACTCGAAACGAATAAACCGAACAGCGAACGTAAAATAATCGCGCCACCATTTTGAACTAACGTATATTTTTATGTTAAGTGAAAATGCGGGGCAACGAACTGACTTCAAACTGAACTTTTTTTATTATGTATTCTATGTTTTATCCTATTAATAACTTTATGCATTTGTCGTAGATATCGGCGACTACAATCGTCATTAAATATTTTTTATTTTGGTAATAATAATTAAAACCTAAATTTAAGAAATAATTAATCAATTATAAATTATTATTTCCATTATTATTTTCGCAATTAAAACGCATAATTTATATGAAAAAATTAACAAGAAAATTGTACTAGAATCGCAGATTAAATTCATAATTTTATTCTTATTATTAACTAAAAGTTGTAGTTGCGTCTGTCGATTTAGGCCTAAATATTGATTTGTTATGGGTTGTCAACCCAACTCTACCATCTAATACTTTAGCTACCGTTACTACTATAGATAGGTCTCATTGTCAAAATGTATGCCTTAAATTTCTTTGGTACACTGTCACCTATAGTCGTGATCTTTACTACACGCCATTGGCGAAAACTTAGCACACGGTTATTTATTTATATGAATCATGTTATGTGCTCTAGTCTATAAATGATGTGAAAATACTTTAACTGGAAGCGACAGACAAAAATAAATGGCTTATTGGTATGTAAAGAAGGATGTGCAGGAAATTTTGCGATATATAATTTTTACAACTTGGTTTTTGATGTTTCGATGTGTTACTTACTATTATGCATTTGTTATTATTTTGGTCTATATTATTGTCACCACCCCACGCTTCCAATAAAGATGTAAAAATGACGTGAAATAAAACTTTAAAAGCCGTAATATTGGCATGAGACGTTCTATTTTAAGGTTGTTGATTTACTAATAATAAAATATGAATAATAAAACTATAGGCAATCAATCGGGCATAATTGCCATTTGTAATTTCTAAATTTGATATTACAGAAAACTATCTGAACATTTTTATAATGTACATAATTAAATTCCTATTGGAATTTTAAATGTTACTTCAATTTCAATCGCAGTTCATAGCCCTGGGAAAGAAACTCGCGCCGCCATTTTGAACTAATGCATTTTTTTTTCTTGTACAATAACAAAACATATAAACATATTAACCAATACATTGAAAAACATATCTGACAGCTCTCATTTTTATTTTTATTTCATCGGTTATTTTTTTACTTCTTTTTTTCCCATTTCTCTATATCGTATTTTATTTTTCGTTACTTGATTCATTCGAAGCTTGAATTTTACAAACTTAAAACATAAAATATTATTTAATTTTGAAATTAATAATTAACTAATTTATAAATAGTGTATAAATTTAACTTAAAAATTATTTTGTACACATATATAGAAATTTGAATATACAAATAAAAAAATAAAACTACATATATATTAAATATTATATACATATATATTATATATAATATACTAAATATGGATTGTGCAGCTATGTATGTGTTCGTGTTGTTTGGAAATTTGTATTGCAGAAAGTAAATATGAATAATGTAATGGACTGAATACACTAGTTTTATATAAAATTTAAAAAATGTATAAAAAAAGAAATGTTGAATAATATAAAATGTCGAAAAGAATATAAAAAGAAAAAAAATTGTCGACGAGTGTTATTTTAAAGTACTTTGTGTAATAAAAGCGAGAAAAAAAATTGTTATTCTATATTTGTTCGTCGTCGTTGGGTTTGGTGTGTACGTAATATAAATCTATAATATGTATATGTATATATGAATATTATATATGTGTATTTATATATGTGAATATGTGTGATTTTGTTTAATGTTTTATTGTGTTTTTTCAATAGTTCCATGACCTATTTATATCTGAAAAATAATGCTATCCGCATTTTAATATGTATTCTTTCCATTTTAGTCAATCGAATTTTTTTTGGCCAAAGAAGTAACACATTTTATTACTGATAAACAATTAAAAAACGATAGCAGCAAAAATCTAGCATCTGTGTGTGTTTCATCGCCCAAAACACCAGCAACACCACAAACACTTGGAACATCAATAATTATTGATTTAGCTGCCATCTCGTCGCCGACACATGACTCAAAGGTTTGTTTTATTTTTAATTTTGTTGTTATTTTAGGTTTTTGTTGTTTTTTTTTAGATTTTTGTTGTTTTTTTTTAAGATTTTTGTTGTTTTTATTTTATGTATTATATTTTTTAAATGGTATATAAAATGTTTTTTTTACAAAATTTTAATTTTTGCTGTTTTGGGAATGTAAAATATTTTTATATTACTGTACGAATTGTATAGTCCAGCGCGCGCGGTTAAGAAATATGTTTTAACAAAATTTCAAATCAATGTTGTTTCGTTTCTCATTTTGTTATTAATATCTACATACCTACGTATAAGCAACAAAACGAGAAAAGTTGAAATAAATGACTAGCAATATGAAATTTTTCATTTTATGTTTTATTTAAATGACTTTGAAATGTATTGTGGACTGATTTTTGGAAATATATGAGTGTATTAAATTCCTCTCAAATGGGAAAATCTCATTAAAATTATTAATCTGCTAAAAAAGTGTCAGCTAAACATTTTAAAATTTGTGATTTTTTTACGTTTTAACCGTTAAATCAGTAACATGTGTGGAGTAGTGTTTGCTTTTGTCTGTACAAGGCCACTCAGTTTATTATTATTATAATACTGCTTCAATTAATTGTTATTTTAAATACTCAAGTTATTCAGATTAAACATATTAAGACATTTTTAGCTTGATATTTTGAAATCTGTATTAAGTGATAAAGTTATTTAATACACAAACTAGTATGATTTCCAAATTAAATACTACCGGTTTATTACTAATAAATTGATGTGCTTGTTTGGCAATCATACTAGTTTGTTTAGTTGAACTGTGGAGCAGTACTCGAGTAAACTATTTACTAAAAGTCGATTTTTAGTTATTTTGTTTTATGAAAATAGCACTCAAGAACACAATATTTTTTGTGTATTTATAATATTCTAATTTCTGATAGAGGATAAGTCAATTTAAAAATTAAAGTCAAATTCTACTTTTACCCGAGTATTGGTCCACAGGCTTAGTGAATTAATTAATATACATATGCATATATTTATATAAAACATTTATATAAATATATATGTATATTAACATTCAGCGCTTCCAATCGCGATGGTTTTTATACTTGGTCCATAATGGTTGTGAATAAATTTGTTTAATTATAAAATTTTAAACATCCCAATTTAATTTAATCTTATAGCAATAATACATGCAATGTAAAGTACAGTTTTTAACCATATTTTGTTGCTTGACGGTTTCGAATAGAGTCCTTTTCTCAGATCCAGTTGGACGGAGCGGCCATGTGCCACCAGCACAGGTGAACTGACAAAATCTTAAAATGTACGAACATTATTTCAGATTTTAAGAATATTATTTTGCGAGTGTATTTTGGTTGTTAAAAATATTGGTGCAATCGCTTTCTACTTATAGTGCAGATTTCCCCTGTAGTTCGTGTATTATTCTTATGAAAGCTTATTATTATTCATATTAGTAAACCATAAATATTTTCGTTGTTTCTAGGCACAAACATCTAAACACCATCGTAGTCGTGCTGATGCAATGCTACAAAGAGCTCGCTTACAAAAGCAAGATAGTCTCGTACAATTTAGTCAAAATAAGTTGCAATCACCAGTTCAAATTGCAAAAACATTTGGTACACCAATTTGGACAACAGAATATGCATTAAAATTTCTTGAAAAAGTATTCAAGGATATTAAATCACAATCGCCGACAACCGCGTCGACATCCAGGAGCAAGGAATTAAATAATAACCAAAAGTTAGAATATCATAATCAGCATCATCATCATCATAAAAAATCATCGTCAAATCCGAATCACGTGCGAATTTTAAAAGGAAATTACATAAAAATCGAATCACTTGAATCACGAAATTATCGTCCAGTTTATCGCGAATTAAAACACTGGCCTAAGATTAATTTGCACGCATTAAATTCTAATAGTCCATTCGATTCAGAGGCTCCAGCTACTGCAACCGATCAAGAGATGACACGAAAAAATAATCGTACGAAACAACAGCCACAAGCGAAAACAAAATCAAATCAACCAAATCAAGCAGCGAACCAGAAACAGAATAACAGCGATTCAAAGCCGCAGCAACAACAGATTAATGGTGGATACTGTGAAATCTGTCGTGTTGAATATGACAGCTTGAGGCAGCATATTAAATCTGAGGTGCATTTATCGTTTATTAAAAACGATACGAATTTTATTGCGCTCGATCACTTGATTAAGAATACGTCGAATGTAGATGATTTTTTAAAGTTGCGGTCAAAAGTTGTGGAACAGTGCACGAAGAAAGAAGAGATTAATAATGAGTCCGTGGGTCGAAGAGCGACATTGAAGAGGAATAGTGGTATTAATCCGTTTATCCGCGATTTAGATATTAAGAAGGAAAAACTAGATGATGATCGGATTGTACACAGTAATGGCGAACTTACTATCGATGGAAATCGAAGGAGTAGACGGGAATCATGCCGAAGAATTAATTATGCTGAGCCAAGAGAAGATGAGGAGAATTCAAACGATCAAATAGTTATAGAGCCAACACCTAAGAATAAAACAACTCAAAATTTAAGAAAGAGTATACGATGGCTACCTCCGTCTCCGGATGAGAGGCCACCAATTACAAAGCCAGTTATGTATAAAGTAGATACCAAATTATTAAACGAGAAGGAAAATAAGAAGGAACCACTTTCTGAAAAGAATAAAAGTGAGTCTGGGGATACAACAACTGAAGCAAAAAGTGAAAAAATTAAAATGAAGCTAACACGAGTGCGGCAAAGTGAGCTGTCATTGCTGAGTGATGAGGCTGAAAATTTTATGTTCCCCAAACGTGAGCTAAGCGAAAGTGAGGATACTGATGATGATCGCCAATCAACGTCTGATCCCGCCGAAATATCTAACGAAATAATATCGAGTGAATTAAATGACTCAGCAAAAATCACACAATCCCAAGGTCATATAAATAATCACAAATTAGACTCCAATTCGCGGCCCAAACGACGCAAGCAATTGGAGTTATTTATCAAGGATAATACTGACT
Source organism: Tipula unca (assembly GCA_951394425.1). Classification (NCBI taxonomy): domain Eukaryota; kingdom Metazoa; phylum Arthropoda; class Insecta; order Diptera; family Tipulidae; genus Tipula; species Tipula unca. The sequence continues at coordinate 143,627,609 of OX596380.1, read as the reverse complement.
ACTATAAATTTGAACATTTGAATTCGAGGTTGCGTTTTCAAGAAGCCCCCATTCAGCCGGAAACAATAAACATTGAAACAGATGAAGGTTTCAGTGAAAAACCGGATTTGGATGATGCTGTCGCAGTATCATCGCCGCCGGTTGATGTTAAAACGGAGGATAGAGTGGGGGAGATTGGGCTAAGCAATAATATAATAGTGAGTCAGTTAAATAATAAAATCGATGCTAAATATAAATATTCATTTGAGCGGATACCATTAAATGAACCATGGTATTCTGCATTTCAAAGGCAGGATGAAGGTGAGTCATTTGCAAAAATATTCGGAAATATTATGTGGGTATGCTAATTTTCTACCATGTCTTTTCAGGTAAAGAAAAAATTTTCGAATACTACGGTAGTACAGCATATCGAAAATTACCGTTTGAAATGGGTCCGATGCTGCCATTAAAACAAAATTGTTGTATACTTAATCGTGATCCAACGCTACCTCCGCCCGCAACATTATCAAGAGCATCTTCATCAATACCGCCATCTCCTCTAACAAATAATACAAATACAAATGAATTATTATTAGACATCGATATCGATGATAATAGTAATAGTAATAATAGTAATAGTAATAAATTAAATAACAACAGTATTAACAATAGTAGTAGTAATAATAATAAATTAAATCAAAAGCGATTGAATTATTTAACAAAACGGAAAATGATGATTTTGGAATCGTGTCATCCACGTAAATCACCGCGTGAACATGCTTCAACTCTAGCAATTTTATCAAGTATAGTCCGCGATGAACCGAGAAATTCACGACGCAAATCATCCAAAGGTAATAGTATTAGTAGTTCGTTGGATCATAATAATCGCGATGATGATGATATGCTCTTGAACGAGAATAGTATGGATTCTATACAGTCAGAAGGAATTACAACGGCACCACAACCAGTGGCACCACCGCATAATGATCGTCAAGAACATTCACAATCGCCACTATGCTATGAATTTGATGGCAGTACTTTCAAGTCGTCGAATCGTCTGTGCTATGAAATTGATAAATTTTTGAAGCTCTCGTATAGTGATACTGGGATAGATGAGATTCCTAAATTGGCTGCCAAAAGTGCAAGCAATTTAATTATTCAGAAAGTGGAGAAGGATGAAAATAGTTTTTATTCGATTTTGAATAAAATTCAAGAATGTGAAATTGATAGCGAGATTGATGTGGAACACATTTACGATGAGACCACTAAGATAAATAAAATTCATGAAGTGCTCATGACGAAGAAAATGTCTCACCATAAATTAACAATTTCGGAGAGTTTACATTTGGCTCGGATTGCAAGGAGGCGAAAATATAATAGAACTGGGTGGCCACGTAGCAGATATGTTCCAAAAAATTTAAATAGTAGTAGTTCATCTGTTCGACATAAAAATAACAAGAAGAAGCAACATGATGATAATGGTGTAATGGTTAGAAAACGAGTAGGTCGCCCTCGGTTATCAGAGGAGGAGAAAAATCGACGGTTACTACAGAGAAAAATAAATTCCGATATGTTTACGATATCATCAGATAGTTTAGATAGTTCATCGCAGGTATTATTAGATAACAAGGAGGAAGAAGAGTTAGATAGTGTCAGCACAAGAAGTATGTTTGTCTCGGATGACGAATCTTTTGCGGATGCGATTGAAGGTCCTAATGCATTGGATGATAACTCATTTTTTGATGCACAAACTACAGATGATGTGGATAAGCAGACAACACTGAGCTATATACCGGAGCAAGAAACTGAACTAGAAGTTATTAAAGTTCCGGATATGCCAAAGTTTGCAACAACATTACCCCGGTCGCCTACGCCTCCACCACCAGTGGTTGAAGTGAAGGAAGTAAAGAATGAAATTATCGCCGATGTTAATAATATTAAAAATGGTTTAATCAATAATATCGTAGCCAAGGCTCACTCTAAATTGAGAACGCTGACATGTTATGTAAAGTTAGAGGATGATATTGCTAAAACTTACGGTCTTCGAAGCTCTCTTGGTAAAGGCGAAAAAGTCACTGTAGATACTAACATTATGTTGTCGAAAACACCAACCAACAATGCAGCCAGCAACACAACATCGCCATCAAATAAACCTAATAGTAAAAGTAATAGTAACTGTAGTAATAATACTAAAGGAACTGGGTCACCACAAAAATCAAATAATGTTCATTCACCACAATTTTCACCGCGAAAATTAAGAAAACCGCGGGGTCGCTGGTATCGTGAAAGATAGTTTTTCGGCTGCGATGCCATTGACCACGACTAACTATTAGACTGTTTCCATTCATTATTTTTGTTTTTGTTATGTATGATTTCTTTATTAATTATTTTTCTGTTAAGTTACTAATTATAATCTAAAGTAAAACAACCAAATTTAAATTATTATTATTGACTCGAATATTATGTAAGATAAGAAAATCAAATTTTGCGGTAAGATGGTGCAATGTTGCCAAGATGAAATAATAATCATAAACAAAAAATTTGTATTCCTTTGTAAATATATATATTATAATTAATAATTATAAACAAACAAGTAAATTTATTTGAATTTAATTGTGTCTCATTTTAAATTTTTTGTTTTTAGTTAAGTATATATTAATAAAGAAAATTTTTAATTTATATTGATAATAAAAAAAGAAAACAATTTTTCCAAAATATAAATATCTTCTTTGTTTTTATTAGTGACATCTGTTTTTTAGTATTTATGACAGTATTTTATTGATAAAATATTTGGTCGCAAACTCAACTCACATTGCGTCGCACCCAATTGAATAAAAAAAAATACATAATGTATCTTTCCACGGTTGTTAGACGGAGATGAAATACGTATTTATGTTTTTTATTTTGTTATTCCAATTAGACCGACTCGGTGAATTTTTTTTTCAGTGAGTGTGTGCCAGTCAATGTACGTAGACTATAAATGGGCTACCAATCGTGTCGAGCTGAAAAAGAAAAAAAAATTTTTTTGTGTTCTACTTTTACTAATTTTTGAATAAAAATCCTTAAATTATGTAAAATTTAATAATAATCTATATACTTAAACAAATAACGCGCTTTATAATATTCTTTATTATTTCATATTAGGTTCTTATTGGATAGTGCGTAAACAAAATTCGGTTTTTGGAAAAAATAGCGGAAAGATAAGAAAAAAAAAATAGAAGGAAAAAGTGATGTGTTTCGTAGTGTTAGTGTAAAAAACCCATACACACGTATGTCCATATTACATTTCCAATAAGAAAATTGATTTTGTTTTGTTTCAAAGCAAAAAAGGAAAAAATATTCTATTTGCAATTTTTTCTAAATTAAATTAATCTATAAAGTGTATAGTGAATGTAATTAATTAATTTAGAAAAGGCAAAAAATTATAGTGTTTATTATATAGCTCTTTAAATATTTAATCGAATGTGAAATAGAAAAAAATTTAATAAAGAAAGAAAAATATTTTATTAAATTTTCTTTTGTTTATTTTGTGTTTTATTTTTTCGTTATTTTGTTCGTTAATTAAAAGGTAGAAAATTAATTAAATAGTGAAATTTTGTTCAAATTATATATCGATATAAAATAATAGTAGTAACGATAATAATCAACCCATAATAAAAGAAAAACAACACAACACAGAATATCAAAATGGCGGATTTGGAAGCAGTTCTTGCCGATGTTAGCTATTTAATGGCTATGGAAAAATCAAAATGTACACCAGCGGCACGAGCAAGCAAGAAAATTATTTTACCTGATCCTAGGTAATTAATATGGACAATATATACAAGATATTTTGAGATAATTTTAATATACAATAGTTTTTTATATTAACATTTAAATTTCCACCATCTTTTTCGCTATTTATTTAATGTTGTTTTTTTTTTTTGTGTTTTGTAAATATGTGTCAGTTCGAATTACGTTTTTGTTGTCTGTTGTTGTTTTAATACCAATACGAGTACGATAATGTGATGTATTTTATCGTAATTTTATTCAATGAAATTGCCATTTGGCCTACCAGAAACTCAGATAGGAGGATAATACTGAAATTTTAATTCGCATTTTTATTATCCAGTGCATTGCTATTTAAAGTGGTTTATATATTGTTGCTGTTTAATTATTATTTTAGAAATGTCCTAATTAGTGTGATAAATTGAATGGTTTTGCACATCCGGTAGGTATATTTTTCCTATTTTACTAATATTAGATTAGCCCATTAGCTGAGCTAGTTTATGAGGGTAATATATGCTAATTAATAAGATTGTTTGTTGTGTTTGAGTAGACAATGTTTAAGTATTAAAGAAGCACCTAGACCTGTTTAAATATTATGTATTGCGCTTAAATTCAGTTTTTTTAACCTTCCTATTCCAACATAGTAGGTGGAAGAAATTTAGAGCCATTCATGGAAATTTTTTAACATAGACATTAACATGTAGGTTGAGTATAAAATTTAGCCAGATCGAAAACTGAAATTAGACAAATAAAATTAATGTTGCTATAATAGTTCTTATTTTGTGCTGTTAGTGTGTTTATATTATGTATGTAATTCTTTTCTTGTATTTTCTTTTATGTATAATTTTAATATTATAATTGGTCCGTTTTTAGGGAACCGAATGTTCAATTAAGACTGTACATACTTAAGTATGTATATGTTTAACTGTACGTGTACATAAGTATAATATGTAAAATATAATTTTTCAGAATAATCGTTACGTAATACAATAATCCTCCCCTATCGAAATACTGTATAACAAAACAAAAGACCCCCGCCTTGCCCATAGCACGCTACGTAATATGTATATGGATGCTCTCTAATTTTCGTGGTTATTATTATTAAAATTGGCTGGAACCCTCGAGGATTCCGCACTCAATGCCACAAAGGCCCATGGTGCAAACCTAGGATTCTATCCCAATTCGCAAACGCGCACTGCTGCCTTCGCAAACTGAACAAGTTTAGACCAAGGCAGAGAAGACAACTGATCTAAATTTAAAGACCTAAAGTTGAATATCTGAATTCGTATAGAACTGAAAGCAGGACAGCTGCTGACGAAGTGAAGGCAGTCATCATCTTCCTCCAGGCAGTCCTCGCAAATAACATCATGAGCTAAACGCATACGATGTAGATGATCTTTAAAACGACCATGTCCTGTAAGAATCGCTACCAAGATTCTTAACTGGTTCTTTTTTTAAAGATAAAGCATACTTCGTTGACCTCAAATTGGGCTCCTTAATGAAGTACTTCGCCTTACGACAACTAAAAGTCTCAAGCCACTGAGACCTTAGGTCTTTCAAGACGTAGTCCTTCATCACTTTCTTCCCGTAGTAGAAAGAAACAGGAACCGCTGGTTCAGGACCAACAAAAGTCAATTGGGAGCCAGCTTTGGCTAAACAATCCGCGATCTCATTGCCTACGATGTCACAATGAGCCGGTACCCACATGACCGTAACTTTATTGTTAGAACAAAGAAGGTTCATGAAATGTTTACATTCCTTGACGAGTTTAGAAACAGTCAAGGGATTTCTTAAAGAGTTAAGTACAGCTTTACTATCTGTACAAAGTAGAATACTTTTGTTTTTAAAAGCAAAATTTAAAGCCTCAATAACACTACGTGTCAGCGCTACTAGTTCCCCCTGAAAAACAGTACAATGCGAACCAAGACTACCGAAAATTCTCAGATCTGTCCAAGCACAGTAGATTCCAAAACCTGCACTGAGGTTAGAACGAGAGCCATCAGAAAAAAAGACTATGGACTCATTTAATTTATCAATAAAATCCTGCGAACTCCACAAATCTCTCGAAGCATAAGCCACCGAGAAATGATTTGAGAAATGAAGTTCGGGCAGTAGTCTGTCATTAACCATATCGATTTCTGGTAAACATGGCGAATAATTTTTAAAAATTTGTCGATGCCCTACGATAGAACCGAAAATATTCCATGCCCCAATACACCTCAGACGATATGCTGCAGAACAAGCTGAGCCTAAAATAAAGGTGCATAATCGAGGCAACGAAAGAATTGATTCCATAGCAAGAAGTGGGGTCGATGACATAGCCCCAGTTATGGCTCTGCAAGCAAGACTTTGTAGACCATTAAGCTTGGCTACAGAAGCCTTTAGCTCAACCACTGGCCACCACACAATAGAAGCGTACGATAGTAGCGGTAGGACCAGTGATTTATAAATGAAGGAAAGCATCCTAGGGCTTAAACCCCAGGATTTCCCAAAAGCTCTTCTACATTGCCAAAAAATGGTAGTTGCTTTTTGAAGTTTATAATCCAGGTGATTCTTCCAGGAAAGTTTACTATCCAGGACAACACCAAGGTGCTTGACCTGGTCACATTTGGTGATCGTTCTCCCAAAAAGGGAGGGAACAGATAGTTCAAGAGTATTCCTCTTCCTTGTAAAGACAATTAAATCAGTTTTAGAAGGGTTGACGTGCAGACCCTTTTCAACACACCATGCCTCCACAATAGTTAAGGCATGTTGAGTTAGGTCGGATAAGACACTGAGATGTTTGCCTGAGACTGTCAAAACAAGATCATCAGCGTAGCTCTGTGCAATGTAGCCAGATTGCTGCAGCTTTACCAGTAACTCGTCAATGACCAAGAGCCACAGCAGAGGTGAGAGCACACCTCCCTGAGGACAGCCTTTGGTAACCTTAACAGAAACTAACACCCCATCCAGCTCCGCCTCCACAGTGCGAGACTTGAGCATGGATTCAATCCATAAGATAATGGTGCGATCAATACCAAAATTGGTACAGGCAGTAGTGATCGTAGCAAACGAAGTGCTATCGAAAGCTCCCGCAATATCCAGGAAAGTACCCACTAGAAACTCCTTATTATTAAGAGATTTTTCAATCCTGGTTACAAGTTCATGTAGGGCGGTTTCACAGGACTTACCGACTCTGTAAGCATGTTGCATGTTACTGAGTGGGGAGGTGATTAGAAAATGATCTCTAATGAATCTATCGACAATTCTTTCCAGAGCTTTAAGGAAAGTTGAGGATAGACTAATAGGCCGAAATGACTTAGGATCCGTATAATCGGACCTACCAGCTTTCGGGATAAAAACAACTCTACTTCTGCTCCAAGAATTTGGAACAGTGCTAAAAGCAATACACGCTTGAAAAAAGTGGAGCAAATGATCCTGAATTAGAGGAAAGCCCTGCTGAAGTTCAGCAGGAAAAATACCATCAGGGCCGCCAGCCTTATAAGATGCGAAGGAAAATAAGCTCCATCGCAAGACATCACGATTGATCAGCTTGTGAGCCAAACTCCAATCGGGACTTGCAACAGACGTCCTATTGAGCTCGGCAGCAACATCATCCGAGTTGACGATATCACAACCAGGAAAATGAGCCGAAAGGAGCAGCTCACCAATTTCCTTGTTGGAGGAGGTAAGCTGTTCGTCCGGTAGACGAAGAGAATCCAGTTTACACGTACTGTTCTTAGCTAAAGCTTTATTGAATCCAGCGACAGCAGAAAGACTGTTGATTTCCTCGCAGAAGTTCAACCACGCGGCTTTATGAGCGGATCTTAGACTTCTTTTATAATCCTTTTGTGCTAACAAGAAGTTATCCCAGTCAATCTGTTGTTTAGACTTTTTTGCTTTGTTCTTCAGTTTCGTGGTTAGGAATCGTCTTTGAAATCTTTTAAATGATAAATACAAGAACGGCTTTAATTTTTTTTTTAATTGAATGTTATCTATACAATAGAATTTGTTTTAAGTGTATTTGGTGTATTGGGACTGGTAGTGGTAGATGAGCGTTTTGATAATGTAGTCAAATAAGGTCAAAGTCAAGGTTAAAAAGGCTGTGAACTCTTCTGCTGAACTCAAAAAGCAGATTAAACATGTAGCTTTTATTTTAATGGAATTTTATTATTATTATTACTTGTGTTAAATAACATTTTTTTTTAATTTTTCTCGAATTACTGTTGGATATCAACATTACGAAATGAAACAGTTTAGATACTCGAGGTCAATATACATTAAGATTAAGAAACACTGACCGATTAAATATTAATATCACCGTGAATTGATCCGAAACACGTGGCAGTTCAACAGCATTTGTAATCTAATCTTAAAATAAAATAGAAATTCCAGGATTATTGAAGTGAACCATTTGAAAAATACATTGAGTGATTCCAGCAATAATCTTTCAAATTGAAATGTAACGATCGATTATATTCTATTTTATGAATGATAGTTTTCAGTGCGTTGCCCTTTGTTTTCTTTTTTTCTTTAATATTTTAATAGTATACGTATGGTAATATTAAACACTTGGAGTGTGTTCATAAACTCGACATTGTAACAATATTGTTACAATATTGTTACGACTGTCATTTTGATGTATAGAAAGGCAGTACCGAGTAGAGTTGGTAATGACGTTTGTAACAATAAGGGGAAATTTTATTGTTACAATGTCGAGTTTATGAACACACTCCTGTGCTGGGATGTTCTATCATCACTTCGATTCGCTTCGATAGACATTTGTGTCACTTTTTTTACGAACAAAATTGTATTCTATTTCGCAATTTATATTGTGATCATAGCCTACTCGATTCTATTTCTATAAATTCATTCGATAAAATATCACCAATATTTTTATTTTCGATGGCAAGTGAAAAGAGGAAAAAGAGATAGTTTGCAAATTTATTCTAGCAGGCTGAGATCGCAACGCAATAGACAAAATGTAATTCAAAAAACGCAATGGACCATAATTTTGTTCGTAAAAAAAGAGACACAAATGTCTATCGAAGCGAATCGAAGTGATGATAGAACATTCCAGCACAGCTTTAACACAGCTTTGTCATTTTTGACTTTTTTGAATTTTATATCAAAAAATTGCTACAAATGCACTGACACTAATAATTAAATTTACAGCCAAATATTACGGATATATCTTAGGATTTCACTATTATTTGCTCTTTATTTTAACATTGTACAATTAACTATATGAAGTAAATACGAAACTTTTCTACTTTTTTCAATGAGTATTCCAAATGCATCTATGTATGTTGCTTAGATTTGACAATTTTATTCGATATACCTTGTTAAAGTTTGAATCGTTTTATTTTATGTCTAATCAACCATTCAAGGCACAATGCCCTTAAAAATCGAGAAATCGTATATGTATTATGTACTCTAATTCACATGCAGAAAATAGGTTTTTTAGATTTTGAGGTTTTGTCACAATATTGTTACAATAACCCATTCTTTTCTTCGCAGACTATAAGATATTATTGAGAGCAGCGGAACCAAAAAGGACATCGTTTGTATGATGCACCTGGTGTTGTACCCCGGTATATTTTTTGAGGATCTTCCAACTCCCAAAGTTCCATCATCATCAGCACATCTGCAAGAAAAGAAAATTATTCATATTGACGCATGTCAAATCTTGTTTTCCAATAGATTTGGAGTGCTGGAAAGCCATTATTATCACCTATAAAATAATAATAAAGATATCATTTTATTAGAATCGCACAGTAAACTTTTTGTAGTGTGCTACCTAATTTTAACTTTGGACATAGAATATAACAGGTGGTCCAGTTTATTCAACAGAAATTTTTATTTATTCCCAATAAATAATTTTTGTTTTGTTTAGATTATAATTCAGACCAAAAATCAACAAACATATAATTTTCTAAAAAGTTAATAAAGCATTAAATTCATAAACTTCCAAACTTTCAATTCGATTTCCTGTATGGTTCTAAGGCGATGATTAATCAGTTGTGTTAATGTTTAGTTTAGATATGTATTGGTTGTTTGTAAGAGTTTGAACATTTATGGTTCCGCAGCTTTTAATTTATTTAATAATCTAATTTTTAATTAACATCTCAAAAATTATAATTTCAAACTTCTTAGATGTTGTAACATATCATCGTCATTACTTAGAAGTTCCACTTATTTAACCTAAATAATTTCCTATTGATTTTTTAGTTGTGTATTTATAAAAACTTATTTTTACGCTGGAAAGGAAAACCTCTCAAACTATAAAATTTGATGAATTCTTATCAATTTTTTTTCCAACATTTCATATTTTTCATTTTTACAACCACTATACATACATATGTATTTATGTAGGTACGAGTATATATACAATTTTGTCTAATATTTTTATTGGATGTATCGTTCAACACAATATTTAGAAATAAGTATCTTTTCCAAAAAGCTGTTTTTATTTTAAATTTGTGTCTTGTTTTCTTTTATCAAATGTGCTTTTCTGATGCAAGCAGCAGTTTTCGTATAATTTCCAAGTTGTTACTTTGCAATCTATGCAGAAACACAAAACTCTAAATAATCCTAAATTAGTTTCAGATGCTTAGCTGGTTGTTTATCTTGTGGTTTTGTTTTCGCGTTCATGAACCTGAACCCACAAATTAAATAAGTAGTAATTATTATTTAATTTTTGCTGAAACGTTGCACAGATGTTTAAGCTTGCTCCACGAAAATGTGCCGCAGTACGTGTGTACCGCGGGCCAAAATAACAAAGGTAAATCATAATGCACGTAACCCTCCAATTTTTAATCCCTGAATATTTTCTTTGATGCTCTTTGATAAGATCAACAAACTCCAATCTTTTGAATTAAAATGAATCTATTTTTTATATTTATTTATAAATTAATAAAAATTATACGTAAATCATCAGTAATAATAATTATTATGTGGATCTGAAATCAAATTTATACCCTACCCATGCTCATACCAAAATTTTCGACTAAATCGCTGACTGTTCTAAATTGATGATTAGTTTCTCTATTAACCACTAGGCGGCTACCAATTTAGCCTTCTCGTTAGGTTGCTTTTTGTTTTAGTTATAATTTTGTTTGGGCTGGACAGCAAAAAATATATTTACATATTTTTTTACATATTTTCAAAATCAAAATCAAAAATATCATAATTTATTTGATTGGTACTGTCTGTCTGAACTGAACTCTTCAAATTTTGTGGCATTTTGTTGGTTGAGCATTGGATATATATTTTTGTTTTTCTGTGTGATAAAATTAATTTAAAATAACTCTCGATATTCAGCTATACGAAATCTGTATCGTGAATTGAATTTGAAACATTTATGCTGAATTTGCATTCGAATTTACTCAACTGTATAGAGTTTGTTGGTTGGTTTAGAAAATTATACAAGAAGGTTCTTAAATTTGTAGTTACAATCAGCCATGTTAAATAATTTTAAGGTTCGTAATCTTTCTTTGCATTTATATTTTTATCTCCTCAAATACAATTATTCGAGCAGTTTACGTTATTTATAACATTCACAATAGTTAAGCATAATGAAAGTATATGCAATCGAATTTATAAACACTAACTATGCTAAGTTCATGACCGATAAGAGGTTTGGTTAAAATTTTATTTTATCAGCAACGTAAAGCATAATACGAAATAGCCAAATCAAACCAAAAGAATATCCATTCATAACTATTTTTAATAAATCATAGTAAAAAAATACATAAATTTGCACATACTTTTATGTATACTATTACTATGTGTAGCTGTATGTGGACTTTTATCTAGTTAACTGTAATTTACAAGAATGTTACACAAATATTAAGAAATATATTATATTTATATTTTTGTTTCAAATGACCTCTAAGCATACAGCACAATTAACAACACACGCTATATACACGTAAGTATATAACGGTTAACCGCAACACAGTACTGGAGTAAGATATATTTTTGCACCGAGTTTGCGAATCTATAATTCATATTATAGTTAGGCATCTGAGGAAGGGGGAGGGGGATTATATGTATTTTGAATCAGCACAAGAACATGATAATTAACTCTAGTAGGTCACATTTGGTTACAGGAAAGCTACGATTGAATTTTTCGTTAACGGAACTGGAATTACCGGCCTTTGAACTGTTTTGTGGTAAGTACACTTTTGGTGGAATGAGAATCTTACCCAATACCCAAAACAGTTTATTCGAAGAAAGAGTTGTGCCCGATGGAGTGAAAGTGACTGATCTATACCGTATAGTTATACATACTTACTTAACGGAATTCAAAATGAAGTACAATCGCGGGATAGCTCCTTTGCACAAAGTACATGTTTTATTACTGCGGTAACTACTAGATTCTGTTATATCGCCCGATAGTAACTTATCAATATAAAATATCAAAAATGACAGTTAGACTCTGCGGAATGAGTAGGAAGGTGGACTATGACATTTGAGTAGAATCAAGCGCCTGCTGAGTTTTGTAGAATTATAAAATTAGGAATTTATTGAATATTGTTGATATATTTACATGATACAATAAACAGGAACGATTGATTATGAGAGTTGGATCGCAATATGGTAGTCGCAAAGATTTATTGTGGTCCAATTTCAGATGCGAGTTAAAGGCAACGGCCTTTAATACCGATTTAATTAATATGCATATGTAATATAAGACCTTTCCAATTCGTAAAGGACATTGTTAACCTGCGTGTAACCATGTCTGTCTTATATACATAGTTATTTTCCGTCTATTTTCACCGCATAATGCATATTACTAAACAGAATTGCGTGCCGCTAATCGTTATAAAATAATCAAATTCCATAATGTATGTTGTATATTAAATAATATGTCTCGAAATTATTATTCAACTTGTTTGTCTGCTATATACATATCACATTTATCTAACATTGCAAAAACGAAAATAAAACTAAACAAGAAAATGTGTGGAAAAAATCGCTGTATGTATAATAACATAAACTCTACATTCGTTTTTAGTGTTCGCCTATTTTAAAAATGTATATAAAAGAGGGTCGAATGAGAAAGTAAAAGCACGGAATAATCAAATCTTTAATGGTTTGCAATTTTCAGAATTAAGAGAATATAATTAATAATTGTTTAATTAGATTTTTCGTTTATTACACACCTTTATGCATGTAAGACTATATACGGGTCAAATCTATGTATATATAGTATACGTTAGAGAAGAAGTCAATGAATTTTTAGTTCTTGTAACATCTTAATTTTATCAGTGCGGGTTTTCAATTTTTTTTTCTTTTTCTTTTATGTGTGGATGAGCCGGCCGAATGGGTAAAATAAAAATTAATTCATTCGATAATTTGCGTGTGTTTTAATTATGGTAGAATATATAAACGTCCATGTGCACTACTAAATTCAATCGAGGGGCACATAATATTTATAAGTATTTAGTAATTTTATTTGTTTTTGTTTTAGGTTTAATATACAATATGTGAAGCAGCAGATATTTTTATAATAGTCGTTTAAACGGAAACAATGCTGCGATATTATTTTAGAGTTTAAATTTTTCAAATATAATTATATAATACCCACTGAACTTATTTGAGTTTTTCATTGATTTATTATTTTGTTCCGACCAAAGGTTAAATAACCTGCATGTATTCTTATCCAAATTTAATATTCCTTAGGTCTAGTTCTGCGAGCGATACTTTGGTGAGTTTATTAAATTTCCTTATACTTCATCAACACTGCTGAAGTTGTTGTCTTAAAGTAATTATCATACATATCTCGGTTGATGCAATTTTTAACAAATAAACCACAATGAGCGTAAAAGATTAGTAACACCATGATTAAATTATAATTCAACAATTATAATTCAATGTTTTAAATTATAATTCAACCAATCTGAGTCTGCCGGTTTTTAGCCGTCCTTGTAAAAAAATACCGTTAAGTCTTTTAACGTCTATTCTACATCTAATCGCTCTTGCGATTTGTGTCCCCTTGAAGTTGCCATTTATATTTAACAAATAATTATTTTCTCTCAAAAGTTGAAAATTATAATAAATTTTATTACAAATCTTCAAAATTTGTCTCATTTTTTTTACTGAATAAATTGAACAATTAATGTAATGTTTGGAAAAGATATCGCTTTTTATACTCTGAATTTGTTTCAGAATTTGTACCAAATTCCACAATCTGATAAGTCATAAAAGAATCATAAAAATATTAACTTCAGATTTTTAAAGCATTTCAAATTCACTTTTTCATTGAGCATTAAATTGATACTACGTCAGAGTAAAGACTGAACCAGCGAGTCAATAAGAATGCGATATACGGTATATGCATGTCACTGACCATCGAAACTTTAAGAGCTATTGGTTCAGTTTCGTTTAATTTGACTTGTCACTTAACGTTCTTTAATAAGAGCGAAAATTATCGCCACAACTGAAATAATGCCAAATGGTGTATAATGTATGGCGGTATGGTTGGTATTTATATTAATTTATTTAATATTGTAAATACATTTTAAACACATATGTAATTATTGTGTACATGTGTATGAAAAATTTATTTTAATTTTAGTTTTCAACCTCAAATTAATTAATAACAAATAGCATTACGGATTCGCTGGACGGTCTGTCATAATTTCCGTAAGAAAATAGTTTCGTTAATTTCCGTGAGGTTTCGTTACTAATTCTTAAAGACTCGCTGGTCAATGCTTAATGAGATTATTGTAGTATGCCACAACATTCAAACAAATGTTAATACTTAAGTACTTTTAATACAAATTTCAAAATATTGTAAAAACTGAGATTTGGTTTAATTTCGATATTTGAATATGTTTATCATTTATAAATATAAGAATTGAACATAGATTTATATATCCAACGTAAACGGTGTTGGAAACATTTAATTTAGAAATTTAGGATTTCTCAAAATTGAGTATGTAAAGGCAAGCTCTATCTTTCAGAATTTGGAAAAACAAACGCAATAGAATAATATAAAATTTGTTTTCAAATTGTAATCAAATTGTAATCATTTCGTTTTCAGAATAATTAATATTTATGTATAAAATTTAAGACTTAAGTATGTACTCTACCATATATAATTCATTTTTATTCAAATTGCAGAATTTATCTAAATCTATCTACCCCTAAAAGGAAAATTTATGTTTAATTTTTTTATATACGATTTTTGGTTTGGTTTAGTTTCTATCAATACGTTTTAAATTTGTGAATTGAACGGTGCCTAAGGCAGGCATTTTTTATTTATAAACGATTATAATTTACTCGACAGGTTTTGAATTTTTGATTGTTCTTCGACTTTTTCTTCCCCATTGTTTTTCTGTGTATGTGCTGTGTTGCTGCGTGCTTTGTTCGACCTTCTAAAATGGAATCTTATATAATGGGAAATTAAATCAGTATTATATATATTTTTTATTTCATGATTACAATACATGAACTCAAAAATTTGGTTTTTTTTGGAGGCAAAGTAATATAAAATAAAAATCTTAATATTCTCCTGTAAGTAAGTATTTTTGTTTAAACTAAATAATATATATACTTAGTTGTGTTTGGGATAGAGAGGTTTAAATATTTGATGGGTGAAAAGAAATTTTATTTTGTCCGTGGAATACGTGAGCATTGTTTACAGACATTAATTGGCCATTGTTTTTACCGTTAATAAAATTTAAAGGTGGGATGATTTTATTCATATTGATTAGCAAGCCATTAAAAATATAGCCGTATAATATATATATATTTGTCCGGTCAAAATTTATCAGATGAATAAAATAAAAACTCGTTCGCCCTTTAAAAAAGGTATTAAAAGACCTGGAACTGCTTGGTTCAACGGTATTAGTTCGGTTACATAATTTTTGTTTACTAACTCGTACATTTAAAAAAATCTATAATGGAGCAACAGACGAGTAAACACTTGTTTGTAAGTAGCTTGAATATATTTATTTCAAGAAATATAATGTTATTGCCATATATATGGCCAAATTGATAAATATTAATCTTATATTTACTTATCTAATGTTAATCTCACCTAGTTTTAATTGGATTATGATTTAAGTGGTATAAATTATGGTAATTTCTTCAGTTAATGAACTCAGAGAAAAGAATCAAATAAAAAGAATTATTAGCAATATATTTTGCAATTTTATTTGGCTTTTAAAAAAATTTATAATTTTTTTTAATAATTATGAATATACAATTAGTTTTGAGTGTTAAATTAGCAGAACAAAATCTTTTTATCAGAATTTACATTTTATAATGTTATTTTTAATGTTTACATTGAAGTTGTAACATAAATTGACTAGCTTTAGTTCAATCAAGCACTTAAAAAAGACTTCACTTAATAGACGTTTAGGAACAAATTAATTATATCATATAGTTTAATAGTAGTTTTAAATTTGTAATTTTAAATTTATTAAACATAGTTTGACTCGCGTTTTATGTTGATGATCTGCACAACTGATATAAAATGTGATTTTCAAAAATTTCTTTATAAGGTAATTATTGATTTTAAATAAAAAAATTGATAATTTAAACTCCAAAATCTACATTTTAAAACAACTAGGTTATTAAAGTTCAAATAATTCAAATTCTGATTTGTATATTTAAATTATGTAAAATTAAATAAACTATGTACATGGGAATTTAACAATCAAAAGATTGAAAATCTGAATTGGAAATTTTAAATTCAATATTTTCAAAATTAAAGTTTAAAATCCGGTAAACTTTTCTAATTTGTACAAAAATTGTAAATAAATTTCAGAAAAATCAGATTTGAATTTTAGAATAAGAAGAAAGAATGAAAATTTTAATGTAAACATTTAAGCAGATCTGGACAGTTAAAAAAAATTGATGAAATAAAAGTGTTTAAGAAAGGTATTAATTAATTGATGAGTTTGTAAATTAAGAAATTTGCAAATTTAAGAATTTGAGTTTAATTCTTTTATTTGAATATGGGCATTAAGAAATTTAGAAAGGAACTAAAATTCATACCAATATGAGATCGACTACCCTATTGTCTAAAATATTATGTCTTATATATGTATACTTAAAGTATGGTGAAATTATAGGTACATATGATTATATTTAGATCGGCACACCTTTCACAATAAGCGATATGACTAATACTCCAAGCAGGCTGTCACATACAATGCATAATTAAAATCAGACCTTAATTCTGCAAATTTATGTAGCACACATCGATATACGCAATAAGCACATATAGCATACGATTCAAACATATACGACAAGTACATATATGGTGGAAAAATTATTTAAAAACGTGACTACTGTTCAAATATCTGTGTGTACTTACAAATTTAAAAGAAATATGAAAATTGTATTAGTCATATATGTAAATATATACTCGTGTACATAGAAAAAAATTGTTACCTGGGTAAATATAAATTACATATGTATGTATACATCGAGTATACATAAATTGAAAATCGAAGTAAGTATATGATGTGAAGGTATGCTCATTGTATGTACGTAATGTACCTACCCTAAGTATATGCATCATATCCATTTTATGTTTCTAGGAAAATGAAAGTTGAAAATTAATCAACTCAAAACAAATATATGTACATACGACATGTACAAATTGTATGGGTTTTCCTCATACATATAACCCCGCCCCACCCCCACCTTCCCCGCCCTCCCCCTCCCCCTCCCCCCTGTCCCGAAACTTGTAGAGACATATACATATTTGCTTATTGTGCATTGGTCTAAATTATTATTGCATAGGGGGCATGAGGACGGAAATGAATATAACACTTTATTTTCTTATTAAAAAACATATGTACATAAAACGTAAAGTGTTAATGTCTGGTAGGAATATGAATTGCTAAGTGGCAAATGACGTAATAGAAAAAGAAAAGTATTAAGTTATTGATTATTTTATAAATGGAATGGATAAAGACAAAGCTGTTTATACCTGACTGTGATACGTAATTGGGAAAATAATTTATTTTATTCGACTTTTCTTCTTTCGTTTCGGGAGTATTTCGATCAATATACAGGGAGGACCAGAAAATTGTACTCCGTTTTCAAATTATATTTTCTTGAAACCTATTATGCTAGCGACTTAAACAAGAGCAAAATATAGTTCAATTAATTTTTGATCAGGGCTGCCTTGCACACTTTTAAACTACTTACCATTGTATTCGTATTGCAAGAGTTCAGAAACATGATAGAATATTTATCATTTCATTTTTCAATGATTGGCTCGAGATTTCTTTTTCTTAGATCAGCCACTGGTTTTATTCTGGGCTAAAATCAGACATAAGATGATACTTTTTGGAATGTTTACAAATGGGGTTAGAAACGATGGTATGGAAACTCTGGTATATTCATACAATGTTTCATTATATAAGACAATGATTGAACTTGTAGGATAGATAGTTTTCGAGAAAATGCAAGTTGAAAACTATACGCGTATATTTTTTTAGTGCACACTGTATTCTGTATATACACGAATATAACAGAATGTTTGAAATCGTTTGCTTATTGATATGATCTTATTTATTTGGTAACATTCACAGTTGGATTGAAACAAAACTAATCATAATCGCATTTTATTAGGAATTACCATAAGGCTATTTTTTCTAAACCAGTTTTTGAGCTAACAATTATGATTAAATTATGAGAGTAAAATTTTAATACAAATAAGTGTACAAAAAATTTTCATTCAAAGGTTTTTCAAACAAAATACAAATTTTCTGTAGGGGAAATGATCTTTGATCCCGATGTTCGATCAGTTTGAAATTGTAATAGAATAGAGAATTTGTTGTTATTATCACCCGAGCTTTCATCAACATTTTATTGAAGTCCCTTAAACTCAAGGTCTGGTCACTTTAAAATTTGAAGTGTTGGCACCGCAGCTAAGAAAGCGGTCAAATTTTCAGACATTACGTAGTTACAGATTTTTGTAAAAAATATTATTTAAACTTGACGAATCCATTTTTTCTTATCTAGTGCTCCTCAAATTCTTCTAAATTTTTGTCAATTTTGTTTCAATTTTTGTTGTAATATTCCCAATACTTAAATACAATATGATTGTATTGACTGTTTTAAACTTTTATCCAATTTAAATTCTAATCAAATGCTACATTTTCGAACATTTCACGTTTGAATATTTTCAGAAAATAAACGAACATTTTGAAACTGAAAAATAAATTAAATTTTCAAAAAATTTTACATTTATGAGATGTGTTGTTAGATATAAAATCACAGTTTTAAAGACATTTTCAGAGGTAGCACTTATTATATACGAAAAGTCGCAAATAAAAAATTTGAAAACAATGTTGAATAATTGGCAGATATTAAAATATCAACAAAACTTAAGAATTTCTTTAATTCAGAACGTTTTATGTATTACTCTAGCATTCGATTTGATGATTTTGGTTTGTTTAAAAAGTATTAATTAAAAATTGGCAATTCTAGAATATCCCAGAAAGTACATGCATACATACATAGTTGTAATTGGTATAGGGATTTAAATTTTACTTTACATAGTATTGGGTCTACAACTGGTTTGCTTCTTACTGCTCTCGCCATCTGCATAATCCGAAAATACAACTTAGTATAACCCCAATTTTTCATAGCTAATTGAATATAGATTGAGATGTTCATAGAACAGAACTTTTACTTTCAAATTTTTGCTGGCTTGCTTCAATTGTTGCTTATCAATTTAAACACAAATCATGGTTTCTTCGGCAGATTTTTGCTAATCGAACGTGGTAATTAAATTAAATCATTTCACACTTTTGTACATTAGATGAGCTGCGTTTGGAACATCGCATTCTTAGCGTGTACTATTGAGCCAAGAAATTATTATTTGATCGCCAATATATTATATTATTATTTGATCATGTTCTCCAGATAATTAACATTTGGTTTTTTCAAACTGTGGCCTACTAAGTAATTTTTCCAAAAATTCGCCCTATTATGTAACTAAAAAATAAAAATTCGAAGCGAATTTTTCTGAAAGCAGTAACGCACATCTTATCGAAAAATCCACCAAATTATGATATATGTCAAAATTCGGCTACTAATTTAAGGTATAAACACTATCCGCCTATCAAATTAAAATACACAGAAAGTCTGCGATGCGCACACAACAAATGTCGGTGTTAACAGCGATAATATCGTAGAACTTTTTTTTAGAATTTATTTCTAATTTCGTCGACAGCGCTACAGTGGTACCAACTGTTTTCTGGCTCGATATGTTTTTTTATGTACCCATGAATACAAGTTAAAACAAAATCCTTTCTACATCTTAGCGCTGACATTAATTGTACTGTTTACTCTTGCCGCTCTCGTTTACACAGTAAGTAACTTCCTTGCTTTGTTATTCGAGGGTCTCGGGTTCGATTCCTACTGGTGACCAAAAACAACGGTTTGGTGTTTTTAATGTGTAAGTATATGTGTTTGTCCGGGTATTGTACTGTAGGCTTGTCTGTGGCATTGAGTGCTGAAGTTATCCGCCTATCTTTATTATTGAATATCTTTATTATGTTGGGCAAATAAATTTTACAATAATCCATTCATTTACAGTGATCCTTCCATATATATATTCTATGTATCAGTTGTATTCAGAATTCAATATAATATGTTTATTTATGTTTACAATTTTTAAAATAAAATAAAATTGAATATCAATAAATTATTTGTAGTGCATTTATTATCCAGGGCATCCGAGAAACAACCAGTTTGATCGGTTGTTTCTTTTATGGAAATGAGGAATTTAGAACCATTAAAGATTATAGACGTTTTACAGACTATATTTTAAAAAATCACTTGTGTCATAAAATCACAAACAAGTGTCATAACCGTAAATTCGCGTCGCAGCGAATTCACATCAACAATTTTCATAATAGGCCCTCAGGATTCCGCAAGAAAATGACAAAACTATCAATAATTCGTGACAAAAGAAAATTACCATCGAAACAGAATCGAAACCAAAAATTTATTATTTTATGATACACATTTTTATGATTAGATTATTTAGTTAAAACTTTACTCCTGCTGGACCTTTAGAAGAGAGTTAAACATTTTTGAAAGTAGGCTGTATACTGCGTTATTATTTCAACTGAAATGTTAGCATATATTCAGAATAGTTTTAACTTCATTTCATGCCCTTTGGCTGTAATATGTTCGAATTCGTTACAATTTTGGAATTCAGATTAAATACAATGAAAATTTGACAACAATTTTAAAATCTCTCATAATCTATAAATGTATTAACTTACTATAGCCGAAGGATAAAATAACCAGTAACCAGCTTTTATACCATTTATTTTCAATTCTATATAAGTATTGTACACTTTATATATGTTATGTACTGTGTTATAAATTTGATGGTTTTCTCTTGTTAAGATTCCCGTCTTACTTCTTTTCTCATACATATTAGTATTTTCATCTTTCATTATTTTTTTACTCAAGAAGAATACAAAATTTTTCGTTGACATTTCACTTTTTTTTATATATAATAATTTTTGCTTTCATTCGATTTTTTCTATAAATATTTCCAATACATAATCATGTGACATGTATATTTTTTTTGCTTTATATTTTCTTCTGTTGCTGCTGTTTTATGTATTACATATACGAGTATGTATTATGCGACAAGAGCTAGAGAGTTAGAAGTATAAAGAGACCGTTGATAAAGGTTACTTTAAGAATTGATGGAGAATACAAAAAATATTTATAGATTTTCTGTTTAATTGTCTAGAAAGAAGTTTTCCGTTTTTCCCATTTTCACCCTACGCGCGTGTTGTGAGTATTATATTATAAGCACATAAGTATAGAGAACAAAACAGAAGCTGAATTGTTTGAAGGGGTTGTATATATATACTGATTTTTCACAATATATATTATGGATTTTCTCGGTTTTTTTTGTGCTGTATTTTGTAAGATTGATTGAGGTCATAACCTTTTTAAGATTATATAATAATAACAATCACAGGAACAATAATAACGATAATAATGTGCGTACATATTATTATTAAATTTGTAATGAATGGTAATCGTCATATGGCGTTTATGTCATAAAAATGAAAATCAATTTAATTGAATTATAATTTCCATTTTAAATATTTCGACTTTCTTCGTATTTCTCCCATTATTTAACTAAATCTTCAAAAAATATATATATTCATGTATGTATGTAAAAACACCCAACACATTGACATATAAAATCCAAAACCAGAAGTAAATTTCTTTGATATTATTACTTCGCATAGAAGAGCCTAGAAATTCATACAAATGATGTAATTTGAAGCCATTTCCATTTTCTTATTCACAAAGGGTCTGCAAGTTTGCAACTCAGACGACAACAAAATTGGAATCATGAAAAGTGAAACATGTTTGATTCGGTTGAACTTGGAATTTAATTCTTCGCAAATTGGGAAAGCCTCGAATGAAAGAAATTCATAATCGTTTTCTATGGCTACTCTGATTTACGGAAATTATTTTAATTTCTGCTATATGTAGTATCGAGATTCCCGCTGTATTCGCGTCGTGATATTCTTCTTAAAATTATGTGATCGATTTCATTTATTCAGCATACTCCAACACATATTAGCATACTCTAACACATATTAGTACTCCAACACATATTATCTCAAAATCTTTGCGTCGTCGTGAAAACAAAATTACGCAATATTTTTAGTAAATAAAGCTGAATTTTAAAATTAAAAAGAAAAATTATTGAGACTGTGTCCGAAACCTGTGATAAAAAATCGTGAATTAATTATTTGACATTTACTTGATAATACCGAACACACCCAAATTGTTCGAGTCTATTACTATAATTATTTTTGACAGCTATCGAATAATTTGTGTACGCATGTGCAACATATGATTTATACATACATAATAAATTAATAATATATTATAAAATTATTAATACTTACAATAATAATAACGTGACATTAAAAGGATTATCGCATCCATTATTTTAATATTAATTTTTTTTAATTTTCTGTGCAATTTATCACAAACAAATTTGAGGTTATGAAAACTAAAATTGACGTATAAGACGTGGGGAAAAACTTATGAGGTGGGGAGATTTATTACACATTTCGGACAGCATAATAAAAAATCGTGAATGTAGGGGAATACTTATCAAACATATGTCAAAAAATTAATTCACGATTTTTTATCACAGGTTTCGGACACAGTCTAAGTGTTTCGAGAGATTTTTTCCGTGAAAAAAAAGTAAAATGCACATGTATCTTCTGTTTCGCACAGTTTTTTAAATTCTAGAAAGGTTTTTGTTTATGAATAATATATATATGTACTTATACGTACTGGTTTTATACCAAACTAGAAAGAAGAATTCATATAATCTTGTACGAAAAATTAATTTATTTGTTCTAATCTTTGCAAGAGTTTTAACTATACCAACTAAGACACTCTGTATAATTATATCAAATCAAATATAAATTGAAAGTTTTATTATTTTCTATGTCAACAACATTTTCCTTGGGTTGCTTATTCATATGTTAGTTGGAGGGTTTAACTTATCGTTGATCCGGTCGCAAATTAATGATCAATTTTTATATGAAAAATAAACTACTTGCGATTCAATTTTTATCTTTAACATTAATTATCTTGACTGCCTATTTGTTTTATTTGCGACCCCATAATCTTAATAACAATCGTTTCATGCTTTTTTTACAACAAACAAATTAATTTAAATTTAAATTAAAATACCCGCAGTAAAGAATTAATTGAGTATTTAGGCTGTGGGCTCTACTCGGGTAGATGATAATATGACCCGATAGGTTTTAAAAATAATAATTATTTGAGATTAAAATTTCAATTTTAATCTCAAATAATTATTTATTTACTTATTCTATTTAACTATAAAAACAAACCGTATATTATAAGTGAAAAACTATAAGCATGGTTATGTTTTACATATCTCTAGAATAAATGAGAAGTATATATATATACGTATAGATAGATAGATCAATCAAATTTAGATTGTAACCCGACAATAAATGCACAGAAATTGCAACTTATGAAACAGGAAGAATAGATGAAAGCATCGTTAGTACTACATAAAATAAAAATCTATATCGTAATATACGAGTATACACACACATGAGGGAATTAGAAAATGAATTTTTATAATTTTCCAACTTTTTTTTCCTGTTTTTGAAACGATTCAAATGAAAATTTGATTGTAATTATACTGCAGAACCAAATGATCCGATTTTAATAAAGAAGTAATAAAAATAATAAAATTTCATTTTGCAACCATTTCATTTCATTTTACAATTTTATATTTCACTCACATGTCTCGTAAATTTAAATTGCACGAACATGTCTCCCAAGAATACTACCACAAAATCCTTTGCTTGTCGTAAGAGGCGACTAAACTATTGGATCGCAGGGCTGACGACCCGTATCCGTAAAAAAATACCCGGACACGAGATTTAGGATCGGTACGTGGAACGTGCAGTCACTTACAAAACTAGGATCGTTGGAGTGCCTAATCACGTGCATGAAGGCGTATCGGGTGGAACTCGTTGCTCTTCAAGAAGCTCACTGGCCTAAAAGTGGAGACCATGTGCCCCAGGGCTTTACGTTGCTCTACAGTGGAGATGACCTCGGAAATCTTGGAGCTGGATTTCTTCTTGGGTCGCAAGTTAAGAATGCTGTTTTGGATTTCCAAGCAGTCAATAACCGATTGTATAAGCTTCGCTTGCGCACGAACTTAGGCAACCTGTCGATAATTTGTGAACACAAGCCCACAAAAGTCAGCCAGCCCGAAGATAAAGACTCATGTTACAATGACTTGGACGATCTGATGGGATCTATACCCGAATACAATGTAAGAATGGTAATTGGAGATTTTAATGCTAGAGCTGGTAGAGATCAGGCCGACTTGTGTGAAAACAGAGGTTCATACTTCCGACTGCGACCGATAATGGTGAGAGAATGATGTACTTCGCGATTGCTCATCTTAGAGTAGGAAGCACGTTCTTACAAATTGACCATGTGTTAGTATCTAAAGGACGGGCTCGGGTTGTGCAAGATGTGAGAACTTATCGGTCCGCAACCAAATACATAGGCAGCGATCATCATTTGATCGCTGCAAAGCTACGATGGAAGTTTTCGTGCAAGTCTGGGAACACGACGTTTCGACTGTGAATTCTGATAAATGAAGATCAAAAGAAACATCAGGATCATGTCAGCGACAACATTGAGGAATTTAATTACCAGTCTGATTGTGTGAACTCTGTCTGGGAAGTACTGAAAACTTCGGTTGTCAGTGCTGCTCAACAGACTTTAGGTATTGTGAACGTCAGTCCCAAGAATGATTGGTTTGATGACTAGTGCAGTCTTGCAGTTGAGCAACAAAATATAGCCCATAGTGAAGTGTAACAACGTCTCACAATCGCGACGAAAAACAAGGCTGTTCTTGCAAGGAGAGCAGCTAAGCGGATTTGTAGATGGAAAAAGCGAGATTGGTGGAAGGCCGAGGTTCTGAAAGTAAAACAACTCAGCAATGAGCGCAGTTTCTTTAAACGAATTACTGAACTGCACCATATTTTCAGGCCTGCTTCAACCGCCATTCGGGACCAGGATGGAAACGTCTGTGCCAACCTCGACGCAGTACTTGACGCATGGAGTGGACACTTTACTGGCCTACTTGATGTTCATCATGCGTCACAGACTGTTGTTGAGCTCTCACTAAAGCCATTCAGAGACTGAAACGAAATCGCTCATATGGGGTGGACTGCATTAATTCGAAGCTCTTTTTATTTGGAGGGGATACTTTATGGAACTGTCTTTTCGACCTTATTCGATTAGTATGGCGAACCGAAGGTTTGCCTGACGATGGAAAGTAGCCGCGATATGCCTCATCTTCAAGAAGAGAAACCGCTTGAAGTGTCAGAATTATCGCGGTATAGCTCTCCTTTGCACAGCATACAAGTTACTATCCTACATTATATTGGATAGAATCACGAGGGCTTGGTTGGTGACTATCAAGGAGGATTTCGTCCGAATTGGTCAGTCATTGATCAGGTCGTTTCGCTGCCGATGATTCTATCTAAATATTATGAGACAACCATCCCCGTACATCAGGTCTTCCTGGATTTCCGGCAAGCCTATCAATCGAGAGAGTTTGTGGTCTGCCCTGGAATACATAGGAATGCCAACAAAATTGGTACAACTGTGTAGAATGACAGTGACGCAGTCTCAATAATATATGTTAAAGTTGAGAACAGGCTATTGACAATTTTTGCAGTTAACTCGGGTGTTCGGCAGGGAGATGCTCGGTCCCCGATACTCTTTAAATATATCTCATGTTGGAGTACATCTTTCGTAAAACTAAAACACCTCAGCGCAACATCTTATATCGCCAGTCCAATCAGGTGCTTGCATATGCAGATGACATATGCGTGATTGAAATGAATAGCAACGGGGTGAAAGAAATACTTGATCCACTTCTAGAGTTTTCAGCTTCTGTTGGACTCCAGATCAATGAATCCAAATCAAAATACATGATCTCTGGTTATAGGGACAATGGCACACCAGATTTTAGCAGTGGCCACTACACGTTTGAGGGAGGGAGGAGGTTCAAATATTTGAGTTCTCTTATCACTCACGTGGGTGAGGATATTTAAGTGCGGTTGGTAGCTGGCAGTCGTGCTTTGTATCCTCTAAGGTCACTGCTAAAATCTTAAAACTTATCAAATGCCCTGAAGGTGAAGCTTTATAAAGCGTTGATCAGGCCCGTTGTTATGTTTGGATGTGAAAGTTCGGCGCTGACGGATGAGTACGAGAGATGGCTCCTTACATTTGATAGTGTGATTTACGGCCCAAAACGCGAAATAGATGGTACATACCGAGCTCTGTACAATATCGAGATCAGAGATTTAATAAAGTTCCCTGATATTGTACATCAAATAAGATCGCACCGAGTACTCCGGCTCGGTCAAGTTCTGCGTGCTGATCCGGAACGAATTGTGCAACGATCTTTGAAAGGAGGGCCACCATATTGTAGGCACAGAGGTCGTTTCAGGCGACGATGGCTCCACGATGTAGAGAACAACTTGGCCTGTTCAGATTGTCTAAGACAGTATGAAGACCATGCTCAGGATCGAAACCGTTGGAGCCAAATAGTTGACTCTGTAAGGGGCCAGTAACGGCCTTTTAAAAACTGATTATTATTATTATTATTATATATAAAACTCGCGTGTACTTAACATATGGGTTATGTTAAAAATTGTACAGTGTAAATTACATATACACATACGTACTTTTATTATACAACGTACTTGAGTAGGTACGCGATAAAGCTGATTCAATATGTACACACATATTTGTACGCAAATCTACTAATTAATGATTTTCCAAAAATAGTTTCCAATTACAAACATTTATTCTCTGAATCAATAGTAATTAATAATTATCAATTTATCATTACTATTATGATTATCGCTTTTCAATCGACTAACTAAATATGGATTTTCATTTTATGTATAAAATGAATAAATGAACATACATTCTTTGAATATTGAAATTTTTTGGTATGTGTTTACAGGTTTGTACATATTTTATAGATTGGATTTGTTTTATATATGGGAATGAATTATTTAAGTATGTGTGTATGCGCGTGAATTAGAGGCCATCTTTAATGTGTTTATGAAAATTGTATACTTATCTTAAAAGGCAAGTTTTTTCAATTATTTCTATACATATGTAGATATACATATATGTACTATGTAAGTATATGTAGTTAGTATACAGAAAGGTCAAATAATTTTGTATTATTTGTTTGTGCATTCGTCCGGGAACGGCTGTTTATGGTGGGTATGTTTTTGATTAGATAAGTTACGATAAGATAAAGTGTTAAACCTAGCTGTCATTCTGCCGCAACTATTTAATATAGCCCGACAAATCATCCTAAATAGACTCCCGCTTGAACAACGCTACTAAATTATTATAATAAAATACAATGTTACAAGCTGTTTCGTTGTTTTATTGCATAATTGTTTTTAGCGATGAGGCATATTTTTGACATAACATTAAGTGTATAGCAAAATTATCGCTCCAGCAGTCTACATAGAGAATCTGTGGTATCATCGGACCACTATATGAGCAATGAAGATGTATCGTACCATGATTAATGAATATTATCGATCCTCTTCGATTTCGGAAAAATTTCATAATAGGCCTCCTGAGAGTGGCTGGTTATGTATAGTACGGAACTCGTTTGTATGTATTTGACAGTTCCTTTCCTATCCAAAAAAGCTGGATATTATGTATGTTGATGATTTTGCTCCGTCAACATCGCTTAAAAATGACTTATAATTTTTGGTGAAACAATGAATGTTCACAAAACCATTGACAAAAGATCACAGAGTTGATGAAAATGCTTTTATTGGAAAGAAGAATAGGCTCTGGACATTTTTGTAAAAGTTGATCTATTAATGGAAACACAACTTTAATGATAATTTTGAGAAAAATATTTTCAATGTCATCGTTGTGTTGTTGATATTCCGTAGTGTACTCCCCTGTTATTGTACAAATGAGAAATCTAGTGTGATTGTTCATGATATAATTTTTCGGGTTTTATTTCACTATATTTATTATAAATAAAAAAATTATATTTTAATACTCATAGAAATAAATGATGTATCTATTCAGTGGTAAAAATTAACGTAATTCATTGCAACCAATAACAAATTTAAACTACCTTTTTAAAATATAGCAAATTTGTAATTTGATTGTAAGTAAATTAAGTAACAATTAGAATAATTTCGATAGGCCAATTTCATGAAATAATTAAACTCTATAACGACCGGAAATTTTTCTCTAAATGCCGGAGTCTACGATCAAATTCGGAGAGGTAGCAACCCTAGACGAAACTGTCTTTGATTATTGATTGGCTTATTAATGAGTTTTTATCCGTAAGATAAAGCCGAATTTTTGAAATTTTTTTACAGAAAAATATTAAAGATTTTAGTATTTTCTTGCTAAAACAGTTCAAATTATAATCAAAATCTAGTCATATTTTATTCAAAATGTTATCTCCATATTTTATTCATATTCTAAATTCTGTGAGTTTGTCAACTAAGCAAGTTGAATTTGAAAAAAATTTTGAATAATTCAATTATTATAATTATTTTTCCTATAATGGTAGGAATTAGACATAATTTAAATTCAATAAAAAGTAAATCAGTTACACTGCAACATAACTTTAAGAAAGATACTCCAAGATCTCAGAAATATATCGTATCTACTATTTCAAACTATACTAAGCATTGGATATGTATCTATAAGAATCATTTACGAAAATGATTGTATTGATAAAGCGTAAAATTATATAGTGAAGTATAGTTTAGTTTGATTTACTCTAAACTATTTGCTTCCATTTGTCTTCTATTCGAAAGTTTGTGTATTTTAACTGTTTATGATCTTGAATTAACATTTTTGATTGACTTGTTTATGATCACGGAACGGATTGAGGTTTATGATCACGGAACAATTACGTTTTCAATTTATAGTTCTCAAACAGTGGTGATACATTTTAGTACATTTCTGCAAAACTATTTGTTTTGTTTTGATTCAGTTGCAATCATTTATGTTATAAACAGCTGTTATAAGTATCCATTTAATTGATATGTCAAATGACAATTTAGAGTCGTATATACATAGAGTGTGTCAACTTAAGTTAAATATTTTAATTAGTTGAAGAATACAATTTTATACAAGCATAATACATTTATAATGATTTTTGACATCATATGTTTTAGTTTTTCTTTATTATGAAATAGTTATAATTACGAAAATATAATATAACTCGGTTTAATGAATGTGATATTTACAGCTGTTTGGATCAGTATCTTTCTGTTTTAGTTGCATTAGTTAAAAACTAATAAGTATTGATTGAAAATATTTTGACTTTAAAAAGTCTACAGGTTTATTACGTGATGATGTCATAAGTATGTTTGTTTAATTTAAATTTAATCATTTATTTAGCAACAAAATCTAATTTCTTCTGATATTTTTTTACCAAAAATCACCGAATTTACCGGTAAATTCTAATTTTGTTTATCGATAATCCGGTAAGCTAATTTGGTCGGTAAAATAGGTTAATTGATTAATCGTTTACCGGCAATGTGGTCCCTATATGGAATTAGGTTTACATTTTCACCTTCCATCCTAATTCAAAAAGTTAACTTTAATAGAATTTAGTTTAAGTACCTTCTATGAACAATATAAACACACGTGTTATATTCATGGTACTGCTATAGCTACTGACTTTCTATAATTGTATGAAATATTTAGAGTTTTGTATTTTATTGATTTATGGAATTTAGATTCTCAACATTTTCAATTCCACTATAAATGGTTCCTTCCACGCTTGATTTAGAGAGAACTAAAATAAATACCTCAAGCTTGAAGTTTATTGAAATGGGGTATTGTGAATTTTATTTTCATATTTCTCTGTTAAAATATTTAAAATCCAAATAAACACACGATAAATTAGGACAATTGCAAAGAAATGCCCAATCGGAAACCATGAAAAATGATTTCAAAATTCCTAAATTCACTAGCTTCTGGGATCTTGAATTCTAAACCTATAGTATTACATCTAGAATCAAACAATAAATCTAGTCGTCAGTAATAAATCATCAAACGTAGTTAAATTAATAGTTGATATAAAATTATACTGTAAATTTAATTCTTAATTGAATGATTTCAACATTTTAAATTACCTAAATATTTATATTATGGATATTCATTTGCTTTAGATATACACTCGTATGTGTGTCTTTTATTACTATGTAAATTATGTTTTTATTAATATAATAAAACTAAATTTTCCTTTATATTATATTTTATTTGTATATTTTTTCTTTTTTTGTGCTACTTATCGATTTCGGATTGCTCCTTCTTCAGTTAAAAATATACTGTTTACAGTATATTTTTAACTGAAGAAGGAGCATCCGAAATCGACATTGAAAATAAGAATATAATAAAAAATTAACACAAAAAAAGAAGAAATATTCAAATAAAATATAATACGAATAAAATTTAGTTTTATTAATAAAAAAATAATTTACATAAATATGTACATACTTACATTTACTGCTTTGTAAATTTAGAATTCGGAATTAAAATTTGATATTACTAGCGAACCAAAGTTTGCATAAAATGCTTGAGGCATTTCATTAAAACTTTCAAAATTCATGCGTCAATGAATAGGCATATCCCAAAGACATATACATAAATTAAATTTATTATTACGTCTATTTTCAGACGTAATATAACTAGTGGTCCGCTTATTATCGATAATTTTTTTCAAATGTCACGAATGCGTATCCCAGCGACGAAAATGCAACGAGCACGAGTTGCATTTTCTAAAGCTTGGGATACGCATAAGTGACATTTGGAAAAAATTATCGATTCTTAAGAGGACCACGAGTTATATTTGGGTGGAGAATATAATGAATTGGTGTGAAAGATAAAACTTAGATTCACAACATGAAAGATTATATTTGTAATAACAATTATTTATTATGCAAGAATACCATTGAAACATATTAAATTTAGAACTGACAGTTGTTGAAGGTACAATTTTCAAATCGGAATTGTCCTTCATTTTTGTTGTTAATTTTAGATGAAACGATTGGGTTTACAGCTTTTGACGGCTCAGCAGAACTTCCTCGCATCTTTTCTAGAATATTGTAGTGTTGCTCTGGCTGCATATTTAAATATGGCTGAATTGAATTAACACTGCTATGGCCGGTTATTTTAATCAATTGTTGATCTGAAATACCCGCATTTGCCATTATAGTAACCGCAGTTGATCTATGACTATGATTGGTGATTTTATTATTTTGCACATCAATTCCAATTGCCTGGGCCGTTTGTTTGGTCCATTTTGATAATTCATTGACACCTACAGGAAGATTTTTATACCACCTTCCAGTTGAATTTCTCCAGAAAGGATTGGGTGTAAGAAACAATCTTTCGGAGGTTACATGATTTGGCCGTTTATTCATTAATTTATTGAATAATCGTACGGGACAAACTTTGATATTATTCACATTTTGCGTGAGCCACTTACTATTAGCACAACGGCTTGCACCTCCTTGTGTAGTTTTGGTGAATATAGGGTTATATTCAATTCGTCCCGTATCATTACCGAAATGGTCTGTAATCCTCTTAAAATAATGAGTTAAAGCAAACGCGGCTTCGTTACCACGCCACGCTAATTCTGTTGCAACAATGTTGAAGAATTTCTTTTGAAGTCCATAAGGGTTATCTTCATCCCAATACGTTTGCATACAAGTAGATTCATTTGACGTAAAAGCTACAGCACTTAATTTCCGTTTGTTCGGTTCACTTTGAAGTTTTTTCCGTTTTGAATCTCTGGCACATCTCGCCTGTTTAAACTCAATATCACGAAATGGATCAAATATTATTTTAAATTCTGCATAATATTTTTCTTGAAGCATTTTCGCTAGCGTATTCCAAATAGTTTTAATTACAGTTTCCTTGTAATTTTCTCCGTTAGACTTACGCATATTGCATGCATAATCTTTTAAATATGACGCGAGCATATCAATTGATGTGTCTCGCTCAATTGTGTATTGACGTGTTGCACAAAAATCCATAAACTGTTTCCAAATACTTTTCTTATTTCGTTCCGTGTTTAAAGGAACACTATTGAGTATTAACTCTTCGATTTTTTTATTTGTACACTCTCCCCATCTTTGATTATCACAATTATCCATCTTTGTATCAAGCAGTAATCAATACTGATTCACAAATATTTTGTAATTGCATAAGTTGACAGATAGTTATATAAGAATTTTGTTTTTGTTGTGTGTTACTTTGATTCTAATGAATTTATTTTTATTAATAAAAATCGCCAAAAATAATAAATAGTAGGCTATTGCCATAACAGCGTTTTTCCCACAGCGACAATACAACAGTGTTGTATTATCACTTATTAATAACAAAAATAACAAAAAAATTGCATAGTGAAATAGATGATTTTTAGAATTATATTCTCACTAAAATTTAATACGTATTTAGACTCCGTAGACTTGTATAAAGTTTAAATTAGAGTAGATAAACTCAATACTGATTTTTTAAAATCCAAATTTGCTACTTACGTAAATCTGAATTATTAAATTAGGAATTAATTAAATCAGAATCATGTAGGGTTAAATCGAAAACTTCCAACGAATTAAGCACAACAAATGATGCTAAAGAAATTACATACGTTTAATGTAATAATATACCTTCCCTGGCATTTAACAAATTTGGGGTTACGGAACTTGAATCCTAAAAATATGAGAATTTGAATCCTTTAATAATACATCTTTTTCCATATTATCAAGAGTAAATCACTCTTGGCAAAATTAATCGCTCTTTATAATTATATAAATATGGTAAACTGTAAATCCTGGGAGAATGTTTTTCGAATGTATTTTTTTCAACTAGCTAGACCAAAAAAAAGTTTTAAAATGTGCTCTGATTATCCTAACAGAAAATTTCCTAAAATACGAAATTATAAACGCAGAAATACAAAAGTATGTCGAGTATTTAATAATCCAATCCTTAAACGTAAACTCCCAAGCCAATTCTAATAATAATATTTCAGTATTTAAAGGCCATTACTGGCCCTTTACTGCGTCAACAATCTGGCTCCAACGGTTTCGATCCTGGGCTTGGTCTTCATACTGTCCTAGACAATCTGAAGAAACCAAGTCAGTCTCTAGCCAATTCTAATATTCGACATAATTATTCTCGCATAAAGGAAAAGAGGATACAACTTTTTAGCCAACTGTTTTCTATAAATATCCACACAACGCACTGGCACAGCATAAACATAATATATAAAATTTATTATTGAGGATATTTCATTTTCCTTTCCTATAATACACAAATTCTCAATATGTACATATTATATATACATAATATATTGATTACATAACGAAATGAAGTCTTATCATGTTATTTGGAGAGACAACAAGTAACAAACAATTTATATATTAATCTCAATAACAACAATATGTTGACGTCAAAAGGCTCGCGTCTAATTTAAAACTTCCTTAACGGAATAAGTATATGTTTTACGTATTTTATTTTGTGTTTCCCTTTGGAATAAGTTAAAAAGGATCCAAATTCTAAAAATATTCTGAGCATATCGATGATGTCCAGCGATAACCCTTTTATTGGTATAGCGTTTATATAATAAATTAATTATGTATGTATACAGAGATATTTTCTTGATATACGGCGTGTAAATGTCAGCAAATAAATCGCTTCACTTACTTTCATTTTCGAATAAATAAACTAGTTCATTTTAATTTAGAGAAATACACGAAAAATAATTGATGAGTTACATGCGCTATTTAATGCGGAGTGGAGGAATGGTTTAAAATTAAAATGGGTTAATAATCGGGAAAGAAAACAGATTAATTTATTTCAGTTAGTAATAAGCATATACATACGTTATTACATGATATACAAATTCATTTCAAACTGGCTACACGATGTTAATTCGGAAAAAAGCATTGAAGTTAACAGTATATGGTTTGAGGGCGAGAAGGCACACCCCTGAAATCGATATTTAATGTGTATATAAATAAAAATTTTCACTACATTTTCTTTAACCCTAAATCAATTTATTTTCAATTTTTTTTTGATTATTCGTTTATTTATTAATAAATTAATTTTTATCGACAAAATCAACAAAATGTTTGGAATATTTTTTCGATTTGCTTTTCAAAATAAATGATTTAGAAAAATTGATTAATTTTTTATATAAGTAGAAAGTATGTGTTTTACTGAAAGTTCTGACATTACTTATTATATGCATATGTACAAACAGATAAAATAAGCGCATAACACCAAGTTTCGAACAGAATTTAGAAAATTATAAGAATAAATCGCACTGGATACAAAAAGACATACATACTTGTGTAGCATTTTTATTACCATAATAACATTTTCGGCACCATAATAACATTTTTGGCAATATACATATGCTAAAAACAGTACTGTGAGGAATTCATACTGTTCCTTTTACTAGACATCTTCGCGGAGACTTGTACATTACAACTCTAAAATTGAAATTTGAAATAAGAAATAAAAAATATATTTAAGTATTACAAATTTTTGAAAAGTTGGAAGCTTGAACAAAACTTTATTTTAATTTATATAAATTAAATTATGTCTTTGGGATATGCCTATTCCTTGACGAACACCCAAATTTTGATACAAATTTAAAATTTGAAGAACTTCTATTTGGAAGTTAAGGAGTTTAATTTTGAACTTTTGAGGATATGTTGACTTATAAACGATAAAGAATAAACACTAAAGATATAAGGCGAATTAAATTTGTCAACAAGATAATATGTATAACAAGATCTATAACAAAAGTAATTGGAAAGTCCTCTTCTCAATGCTATCCCCAGTTCCCTTTTGTACGAAATAATTGTCTGATTATAAACTCCTGTTGTCCTCTTTACAAAAATATTATTCTTAATAAGAGCCACTGACCTACATCAACATTTTTTTATAATCCTACGATTATTAAACATCAACGATCCTTAAGCAAAAATTAAAATGCTATTTAGAAAATTATCTCGTTTGTTTCTCTTATACACAAATTATCCTTAATTTAATTATATAATTTGCTAATTTAAATATCCTCTTCCGTTCCAATTCCAATCCCAAAATCAAATTAAATAAAAACAAAAACATTGTCGAAAAATACCTTCAACAATTCTATTGAAAATTGAAATTCAAAGAAAAGTTGAAAAACCAAAACAAAAAACAAATACAGAATTTTACATTTTCTCGTAGATTATCACAACAAGGCAAAAACGTTAGAAAAATATAAAACTAATTAAAATAATTAATTAATTTTTCTCGTACATGTATTTACTTAGTTACATACATATACTTACTAAGCAATATATTTAAAACAAAATAAATACACGCGATATCTAAATACAAACGGTGGTGGTTATAATTGTGCCCTTCTTCTTAACTCGCACAAGTTTTCTCATTCTTCGTGTTTATTTCGCGCGCTCAGTTTTATTTTAATCGAAACCCAATTTTTCCTTTTCTATTTATGTTGAGTTTTCATTTTTAGTAAATTAAAATAATTTTGTTAACTAAAAATTAAATTAAAAACACAAAATAAAATTTTAATATACACATGTACATACATACATATATACCAGTATACGTATATATGTACCTATAAATGGAAATAAATTATCTAAACTGTAAACCTAAAGAAAAAATTTCTAAACCGGAAGAATGTATTTATGGTATATATACGAGTTTAGTACTCAAATTCATATCATAGAAAAATTTGATTAATCTTTTTGTGATTCTGTTTCCGAATTTTGTTTAATTCGATGGAAATCTATAAAAACCAAATCAAAAGATCATATTAATGCATTTAAAATTAAAGTGCGTTGTTAAAGTTGAAGGAAAAATTTTACTAAATAAAAGAAAATCTAAAAGAATAATATTCAAAAATGTATACCAAGTACATTACCAACAACAGATTTTTAATTAAGACGCTTCTGCTCATAATAATTGTTGTTGCTGTTATGATTTTGTTTCTATCAAAAAAACAAACAATATTCCCAACAAAACACAATCACCGCATCAACAAAAACCGAAATGTTTTGAAACTTTTATACCAATCCTCGAAACGCACATCACCGCCAGCGAAACAAATTTTCCATTTTGATTTTTGCTAACACAAACACCGATGCACGTACAAACTCACATGTTTATGTATATACATACATATAAATACATACATATAAACAATACCATTTTCTGTTTATTACTTTCAGAATTTTTTTTCTGTTCTGTGTTTTTATTACAGCAGAATAAATAATTAAAATCATAAAAAATTAATTTATGTTTACGAAAAATATAAAAAATTAAAATATAGAATTTTTTCCTTTTGTTGTTTCTGCGATATGGAATGGTCAAAAGTCATCATTAAAAATCCCCAGGACATATATTATTATGTTTAAAGGGAGTTTCCCTTATTCAGTAAGTTGTTTGATATAGTCGCCGTGTCCGTTTACTTGATTTGGTGGGATAAACGAGCGTTTTGCGCCCCGTGCATCCAGTGAGAACCCGCACTGTGACGCTTATGTGTCCTTTTTGCACAACGTCACATTGTTTCAGTATAGATACAGCTGATTTAAAAATAAATGAGGAAGCACAAAATGGTGCTACCAACCTCCCACACTTTACTATTTCCTAATTTATTTTATGTTTTATTTATGTACATTTATTTAAACAATTTATATTAGGTAGATGTGTTTTTTATATAGATATATAATTATATACAGGATGCTATAAAAATCGCACGGTTTCCCGTCGTTTACTAATAGAATTCTGACGGCGATAAAAAGAATTAGCGTTGGTATTTGGGGTGAGTCTATAGTATATAGTATATCTTAAATGTAGAGCCAAATAATAGATAAGCAGATAACTGCACTAGACTGAAATAAAGTGGCAGCAAGAATTGACCGTGAGTGAAATACCCATCCATTCCCTCTAAACTGAGCAGGTAGAGGTACTGGACTGAGAACATAAATAAAATAAAAATAGCTTACTGCGTCAACAATCTGGCTCCAACGGTTTCGATCCTGGGCTTGGTCTTCATACTGTCCTAGACAACCAGAAGAAGCCAAGTCATTCTCTGCACCGTGGAGCCATCGTCGCCTGCAACGACATCTACGCCTACCATATGGTGGCTCTCCTTTCAGAGATCGCTGCACAATTCGTTCCTGATCAGCACGCAGAACGTGTCCGAGCCAGCGTACTCGTTGAGATCTTATTTCATGCACAATATCGAAGATCTTCATCAGATCTCTGATTTCGATATTGTACAGAGCTCGGTACGTGCCATCTATTTCGCGTATCGAGCCGTAAATCACACGCATGATTCTTCTCTCAAATGTAAGGAGCCATCTCTCGTACTCATCCCTCAGCGCCCAATTTTCACAAAACATAACAACGGGCCTGATCAAGCTTTGTAAAGCTTCAGCTTCACGGCACTTGATAGGTGTTTAGATTTTAGTAGTGGCCTTAGAGGATACAAAGCACGGCTGCCAGCTGCCAGCCGCACTTTAATATCCTCACCCACACTGTTATCGTGAGTGATAAGAAAGCCCAAATATTTGAACCTCCTCACTTCCTCAAACGTGTAGTGGCCACTACTAAAATCTGGTGTGCCATTGTACCTGTAACCAGAGATCATGTATTTCGTTTTTCAATCATTGATCTGGAGTCCAACAGAAGCTGAAAACTCTACAAGCGGATCAAGTATTTCCTTCACTCCGTTGCTATTCAGTCCAATCACGCATATGTCATCTACATATGCAAGCACCTGATTGGACTGGCGATATAAGATGTTGCACTGAGGTGTTTTAGTTTTACGAAAGATGTACTCCAACATGCGAAGAGTATCGGGGACAAATCATCTCCCTGCAGAACACCTGAGCTAACTCCAAAAATTCTTGATAGCCTGTTCTCAACATTAACACAGCATTGACACTGCGTCACTGTCATTCTACACAATCGTACCATTTTTGTTGGCATACCTAGATATTCCAGGGCAGACCACAGACTCTCGATTGACCGAGTCATAGGCCTGCCGGAAATCCAGGAACACCTGATGCACGGGGATGGATGTTTCATAATATTTAGATAGATTCATCCGCAGCGAAAGGACCTGATCAGTGACTGATCGATTCGGACGAAATCCTCCTTGACAGTCACTAACCAGGTTCTCCGCTAGAGGGGAGATTATATCCAATATAATGTAGGCCAGTAACTTGTATGCTGTGCAAAGGAGAGCTATACGTGAACTGCGCTCATTGCTGAGTTGTTGTACTTTCAGAACCTCGGCCTTGCACCATTCTCGCTTTTTCCGTCTACAAATTCGCCTAGCTGCCCTTCTAGTAAGAGTAGTCTTGTTTTTCGTCGCGATTGTGAGACGTTGTTGCACTTCACTATGGGCTATATTTTGTGGCTCAACTGCAAGACGACACTCGTCATCAAACCAATCATTCATGGGTCTGACTTTCACTATACCTAAAGTCTGTTGAGCAGCACTGACAACCGAAGTTTTCAGTACCTCCCAGACAGCGTTCACACAGTCAGACTGGTAATTAGCTCCCTCAATGTTGTCGCTGACAAGATCCTGATATCGTGGTTAGACCTACTTTTAACGATCGACCTAATCAAAAATAATATAAAATCGGGCTAAGCGAAAATAATATCAAAGTTTATTGCGCAGTATACATCCCAGTAGAATATATTAAAAATTAATTTTATATAAATTTTATAAATTTCATAAAATAGAATATCTA
Source organism: Tipula unca (assembly GCA_951394425.1). Taxonomy (NCBI): domain Eukaryota; kingdom Metazoa; phylum Arthropoda; class Insecta; order Diptera; family Tipulidae; genus Tipula; species Tipula unca. The sequence continues at coordinate 143,588,454 of OX596380.1, read as the reverse complement.
TTTTCTAAATTTTAAATCAATTAAACAAAACTAGTATTTTTTTATGGAGGAAACATTTTCCATATAAAAAACTCGTTTGGTTGGATCCCTCATCAAGCGCTTGATGAATTTTTATTTGTATAATCTGTCTCGATATTGAAAGGGGAATAATTTGAAAATTAAAAAAATGCTCTAAGCATACTTATGTCGTTTTCGTTTGATTTTTTCCCCTCATTGGCAGAGTACACTGATTTTGTTCGTCAATCGAACATGAAACCGATTTACCCTCATTTATATTTGTGTTTTCTGAAAAAAAATGAATATTCACAAACAAAACCGTTTATAGATAGACGGTTTTGTTCACAAAAGTCAAAATGGCAGCACAGTGACAGATAAAATTATAGTATTGGTGTAAAATAGGGGTAACTCGGTCGAAAAAACCAGAGTAGACAAAATTGCACTGAGTGCAAAAAATTTAGCTGTCAGGCAATTTTTTTTGGTTCAAACGAACGGTTTTCGTGTAATTTTTTGCACTCAGTGCAAGTTTTTATGTTCAAACGAAAACGACATTAAATAGCAAATATGTGTTCCCATATAATGCCAAATTTATGTAATGATCTCGAAATGTATTGAAATATCTTGTGTACATAATTTCTTCGAAATCCAATGTGCCAAAGGCTAACATGAGTGGTACCGTTTTGGATTCCTTGATCAAAACGAAGATAACTTTAGTTCCATCACTTCGAAGTAAGAGGCCTGTCTATTATGTTGTAAGTTTAAACGAAGCCTTCCGATGTAATACCCTGTGTTGTAGAAACTACCATAACAGTGAAACTAGTCATTAATATTTTAAAATATATATTATATTCATTTAAAGCTTACACAATTTTCTTTCAAACAAACTATAACTATTCCGATAATCTGAAAAAATAATTGATATTAAACTGATATTAAACACAAATTTTGCTTTCGGAAGCTCTCCGAAGTGCTGTAATTTATCAAAATAATCTGAAGATCATTTTATCTAAAAAAAAAAGGAAAGTTTTTTTCTTATCATGACGTCTTGTAGCTTCTAGTTAGTCGATATAAGATAATTTTGCATGGGGAGTCTCATCTCAAATCCATAAAATCTTAAATACTAATTACTTATCTCATTCTTTACTTTTTTGTGAAAATGTCTGTTTTGACTTCTGAGAGTCGAAAGGGATTTTATGTTTTACATTACAAATCTGATGATGGTTATCTAATTTTGCCAAGGCGCCGATCAAATGCTGTGGAAAGCTGTTGACAAAATATAATGTAATTTGCTGAATGTAATTTGATTGTGAATTTATAAAAATGATTGCAATTCTAAATGTTATTAAATAAATAATTCTCTCAAAGTCAAATTAATTTCAATTAAATGTAGAAAGTTCGAGAGATTCAATAAATTTGAATGAAAATGGTGTAAGCATTGTATTAATGCTACTTCAATAACTAATGATTTTTATTTTTTTATTTTCAGGTGAGTACATGTGCCAGATCACTTAAAAGTTTTTTATCTATGGTCGTAAGTACATATACAAACACATATATACATAATTCTAAAATTTGAGAAATTGCTTGCAGTCATAAACTGTTGAATCTATGGTTTCAACTTTAAACATTCTTATACATATATGAAATGATAACCAATTTAAAGTAAGTTTAATTCCCATGGTTGAAACATATACCACACATTAAGCGTATGTGTATGTATAACATAAAAGAATTCCCATAACATCACCTCTATACATTTCCTGTGTAAACATTTTTCTTTAATATAAAAAAAAGGATGTAAGTATGTATGTATGTGTATATTTAGAGAACATACAATTTGTTAATGTACATACATATATTTATAATATGTATGTATTTTTTTATAGTGTTTACTTGGTTTAACATAAAACTTAAGATTTGTATTTAGTTCACAGTATTGTCCATAGGGAGATTTATATTTTAAAACGAGGCATTTCATCCAACTCCAACAACAAACTCAAGAAACACATTATTTTTTTTTAAGTTGTTAAATTAATAGAATAATGTTCTCGCATTAATATAATATGTACTCTTGTATATACGCAGATACCAAAGTAATAGTGTACACATCCAACTAATTATTATTATTACGAGTGCGGGTTCAGGAAATCCCAATTCAAATATTATGTTCTCTGTTTATTATATACGAGAGTATGAAGTTGCTGTGTTCGTCGTTTCTTGAGTGCGGGTTCAGGAAATCCCAATTCAAATATTATGTTCTCTGTTTATTATATACGAGAGTATGAAGTTGCTGTGTTCGTCGTTTCTTAAATAACAACGAATGAAAATTATTATACATACTCCGATTTTCGTATATGGAAAAGGTACATCGCAGGCAATAGAAAGCATCTATAATGCGCGATTTACACGTTCCAACAATTTTTTTCCAACATTTTTTGTAGACATTCAGAGCTACACGCAATAGAAAAAATGTGTATGCGATAAAAAGAGATACGCATAATACAAAAATGGCGTCGTGCTATAATTTTTTGTCGGTGTCAAATTACAATAAAACTTTTGACGGGTAATTTTGGTGCACAACGCTCTTTCTTGTAGCTATATTTCTTTTTCTAAAACGAAAACAATGAATAAACAGTGAAATCCTTGCCGCTCATGGCTATTTCGGTTTATTTATTGGTTTTGCGCTATAAATATTTGACAATAAAAAAAAATCGCCATTTTAATTGTGTTTGTTGCTATAAAATATACTCGGGTTGAGTATATTTTATAGCAACAAATTTTATTTTTATGGAAACAAATTTAAAAAAAAAAGAAAATAAGTCCAACAAAATTTTGTTTGTTTATATGTTTGTTCTTGTCTTTCAAATAAATTTCGCGATATACTAATCTCTTCATTATTTGTTGGCCAACAGTGTTGGAACGTGTAAATCGCGCATTAAATATGTTTTATTTTATTTTTAAGGCTTGTACACGAGTTAGGAAATATTTGCTAGGAATTAAAATTCACTCCGTGAAGTTAGTAACTTAAGACGTTTTGCTCAAAAATATTCATCTATTTCGGATGTCGTTTTACTTAACACTATGAATAATTTTTTTTTCAATTTGCGCTTGGCGTTTGGCTAAATAATTCCAATTAAATTAAATTTATGCTAGATTTTGTTGAGTTTAATTGATATTATCATTGCCTTCTAAATACACTGGCCTATGACTACAAATGATGACGTCAAATTATGTCTCTATCTCCAGATGGGGTAAAGTAAAGTAAAAATATGTTTTTTTCCTTTTTGTGGATAACGTTATTGTTTTTTTTTTTAGTCTGTTTCGTTATGCCAAGGTGGGAACATATGCGTCTCGTTCTTTTTAGTTTTCTTTATTATTACGTAAATTAAGTTTTAATAAATTATATTTTATTTATTGATATAAATAAATTATAATTTTTTATTAATTTACAGTACAATCATTACTCTTTTATGCGCATACTTAAGTATATTTTATAAAAATATCATTTTACAATAACGCCGCTAGCGGCAGTAAAATAACAAACAAATTTTTTATCTTATTTTGTAAATATTGTTTTTATTTTTTTTAGTTTGCTATAATATGTCGAGGTGAGAAGAATTGCGTCCCTTTGTCCATCTTTTATCTTAAATAGGTAGAAAATTTCATTTATGTGAATTAAATTATATTTATTATAGCATAAATTGTAACTTTTAATTAAATTTATGTTATAATCATAATGTATTTTATTTTATTACATATTATCATTTTGGCTGCGAATTAAGTTTAATTTTTCGACGCTAGTAGCGCATAGTTGAATAAAAAGAATTGTTTGTTTTTATACTATTATTGGTTTTCTTTTTTTGATTTTGACAGTTCTTTACGTAATTATCAATTATGTATTGACGAAATCACGATTCCAGTCGCCGATGCAGATAAAATTCAAGAAATAAATAAGGAGATGGTACTCTCGTCGGCCGAACGATGGACTGAAGAATATAGGGACTTAGTTTTGTTTACAACAAATGTGATGCATCATTTACAAACGCCTGCGTACGCTAGTGATGTGAAACGTGAAAAAGATTTAAACAGTGTAGTACAAAAATAATTTGATTGATGGACGATGGACTGAAGAATATAGGGACTTAGTTTTGTTTACAACAAATGTGATGCATCAATTACAAACGCCTGCGTACGCTAGTGATGTGAAACGTGAAAAAGATTTGCTTGAACGGTATCCATGTCCAAAAGCTGCAACATTCACCCTTACTCAGTCGCCCATAATGGAGAAACGATTAACAAAAAATAATTATCGTAATCGGATCCATGAACTTTTGTATGTTGAAGAGATCGCCCGATATGAACAAGTGGCGCAATATAATCTAACGACTAAATTATCGATTGTAACGAATTATTTATTGACACCGAGCGGTATGGCTACAAGTACACCAAAATATTCTCATTCTGGTGAATTATTTGCCCTAATGATACTGGGAAAAGATGTTTCGGAGGATACAGCAGCCGGCCGATTAATTTTAAATAATTGCGCAACCGTGTATATATCGTCACCAGATTCACCTGCTTCCGTGGGCGAAAGGGAAAAATATGATCTACCTACGACTATCGGCCGCTTGTGTGGCGGGGCTCATTTTAAAAGACTGAAATACAATTTCAACTGAATCGGTTACCATATTGTGAATGGCATCATGCCGTCGATAAAATTTTCAGATTTCCGATTAATATTTCCCGATACTTTCTTGGAACCTAATATTCCTTGGACCCCCAAGAAACAATGGTCTGATACTTTGGATTCGAAATTAAACTCAAAACAAAAAATTATTATAATTACTAAACGTATTGAAATTATCTATAAAATATATAAAAAAAGCGCATTTTATTTCCATTTGGCAAAAACGAACATCCTCTCACTTCGACGTAATGAAGGAGACTAAAAAAAATAAAGACGAATTTTCGAAACATAAAGCAAAAATAAATATTTTTATTTAACTTTATTCCATCTATCGGCGGAGACATAATATGACGTCATTGACAAAAATTGTGTGTAGTCATAGGCCAGTGTATAAAGGAGGCAATGATATTATGTACATATTGTGTGTACGTATACTATATGAACATAATTTAAGTTTGATTTAAACTTGTAAAGGTGTGGCCACGTGTGATAACAAAACAAAAATGTTCACGTGGTTACATTTTAAATATGAAAACGCGCGGTATTTTGTGATTATAATATGAAGTAAATTGTATCTCTAACGTTTCTAACATAAGTTTAGAGGAAATTCTTTTGAAAAATCGTTTTTAGGAAAATAGTCTATATAATACTCGTACACATAAGAAGACAGGTGGCAGGAAAAAAAACAGTCGAAACTGCCAAACTGTTGAAATTTGTGTTGATTGTTATGTTGTGCGGATATGATAATTGTTTTTGTGATAAACTGTACCTGTACGGTGTACGCAAATTCACTACTCCTATATAACATTTTATAGTAAAATGTTATGCGAATATAGATAATAATATAAATGACGGCAATTTTGTCTGATATCTAATCAAGTGCAGAATAAATAATGTATACATTTTATTTATTTTTATAATATCGAAATATTTACTAAATTAATGATTATAAATAAATTAAATGTATTTATGCGTATAATACATTTAAACAAGTAATCTTATATTTCTGGTTTACGTAATGTAAACAAACAAAGTTTAATTGTATGCTCAATGCTGTAGTATACACAACCGCATTTTCACCGCATTTTCGATCACGAGCAATAAATTTTCCCGTTCTCACATCCTCATAATAATTTTGTACATCACCGACTACTGTCGATCGATTTACTACAGCTCACAATCACGTTTTCTGTCGTGCATCGAAAATTCCAAATGATATTAATTGATGAAATATAATGATAACTGACTATCATTAGCAAAACAAATATCCTTACAATTTAAATAAACTAAACCATTTCTTAAGTGCATTTCATTAATACAGTATATGTAAATATAGCTATGGTAAGGAATATCATGACGAATAAACATCAAACATAAAAAAAATATAAATTTTTATTTGTGAGTCATCTCAAATACAGAATGCGGAGATTTGCATTTAAGATCCATCAGAGATTAAAACAAAACCGCTGATCTGGAGTTAGTATTTGGAGGGGATTCTTTGTGGAACTGTCTTTTCGACCGTATTCGATTAGTATGGCAAACGGAAATTATGCCGATTAGTATGGCAAACGGAAGTTATCCATCTTCAAGAAAGGAGACCGGTTGAAGTGTGAGAACTATAGCGGTATAGCTCTCCTTTCCACAACCTACAAGTTATTGTCCTATACATTATATTAGATAGGATCACTGTTCTAGCGGAGGGCGTTATTGGTGACTATCAACGAGGATTTCGTCCAAATCGATCAAGTGTTTTCGCTGCGTATGATCTATCTAAATATTATGAGACGTCCATCCCTGTACATCAGGTGTTCCTGGATTCCCGACAGGCCTATGACTCGATCAATCGAGAGAGTTTGTAGTCTGCCCTGGATTACCTAGGAACAAAATTGGTACGATTGTGTAAAATGACAATGACCCAGTCTCAATGCTGTGTTAAAGTTGAAAACAAGCTATCGAAAATGTTTGCAGTTACTCGGGTATTTGGCTCTGTCTCCGATACTATTTAATATCATGTTGGAGTACATCGTTCGTAAAACTGAAATACCTCCCCGTAACATCTTATATTGCCAGTCCAATCAGGTGCTTGCATATGCAGATGACAAATGCGTGATTCGAAAGAATAGGAGGGAAGTAAATTCTTCTTGTAGAGTTTTCAGCATTTGTTGGATTCTAGATCAATGAGTCCAAAACAAAATACATGATGTCTTGTTATACGGACAATGGGACACATTTTAATAGTGCCCACTACACGTTTGAGGAAGTGAGGAGGTTCAAATATTTGGACTCTCTTATCACTCAAGATAACAGAGTGGGTGACGATGTTAAAGTGTGGCTGGCAGTCGGCTTTGTAACCTCGTAAAGCCACTGCTAAAATCTAAACACCTATCAAGTGCCGTGAAGCTGAAACTTTACAAAGCGTTGATCAGACCTGTTGTTATGTTTGGATGTAAAACTTGGATGCTGCCGGACGAGTACGAGAGAGGGCTCCTTAGATGGTACACACCGAGCTCTGTGAAATGTCGAGATCTAATGTCTATCTAATGAGATCTAATGAAGATCTCCGACATTGTACATGAACTAAGATCTCAGCGAGTTCGCCGGCTCGGAATTGTGCAGCGATCTCTGAAAGGAGAGCCACCATATGGTAGGAGAAATCGTTGCAGGTGACGATGGCTCCACGGTGTAGAGAACGAGTTGGCTTTTGCAGATTGTCTAAAATAGTATGAAGACTAAGCTCAGGATCGAAACTGTTGGAACCAGATTGTTGACTCAGTAGAGGCCAGTAATAGCTTTTTAAAAGCCTTATATTATTATTATTATTTTCGAGAAAAACTAAATACTTTAAAGTATCATACCTCTAAAACGAATGAAGATACAATATAACCAGTTCGATCTTAACCCGCAGTCACATGATTAGCGAATGTCGACGAATGTTCGTTATTTGTAAAAATGACGAGTCGTGTGGACAGAAGACGAATGGCAAATCTTCAATTTGTACACGCTTGCCCAATATTCCATTATCATCACGAATGAAAAATGTTCGTCTATACGTTAGTAATTTGGTATACACGACTCTTGAAAAAATATATTTATGTTGGGATTTTAATGAAGAAGTGTCATTAGTGTCTATTACTAATTTATCATTATATTTTGAATAATATTATGTGTGCTATATCTGTATTTGTGGAACTACTATAGATTATAATAATTAAAAAATAAATTTATTTGAAATGATATATTATAATAATAAAATAATCAGTTAACTAAGATGTAAATATATGTAGATATTCTTTAATGTATCCACTATATAGCAGTGACAACTAGCGATAAATAAAAAACATATTGTGCCAACGTTGGCTATCATTCGCTATTCACAACAACACGAATATTCCGCGTGTGGCAATCAATGTGTTTGCCAAATATTAGATTAAGCGAATATTCGCCGAAAATTTGTCAAACGTCATTCGTCGACATTCGTGAGTCGTGTGGCTGCCGCTTTAAATAAAGCTTAATCGATTACCAGTCAAATAAGTGTAAATTACTTGCGCTCCGTAAAACTACGTAAACTACAACTAAAAGTTGTCGACACTCTTTTTTCGAAATCGATGTTCGAATACCTTATTTATAAATTACAATATAACTGCGGATTTAATCAGTGATTCTAGTACAATTTGCAATCGTTAGCTTTTTATATAAATCATTATACGTTTTGAACCTCGAGAAAAACTATAGAAATTGCAATAATTAATTAATTATTTCTTAAATACGTATAAATATTTTATTTATTATTAATAACAAATAAAAAAAACTTGCCTCTATCGATTGGAGCATTATCTTGTAGCAGCATAAAATGATTGGCAAATAACCTACATCCAACCACATGCCACCTCAGCACCAGGCCACCTCAGCAACGGCTTTAACCAATTTTCCCTCTTAACAAAGTAATCGGTCAACACTGTCACTGATACGATATGTATCTTCATATCATAAGTGGCCTCCACCAGAAAACAACACGTTTTAATTTTTCTGATGTTTTTGAATAAAAAAATTGTCTTTCGCAGGGGCCATCAAGCGAGATAGTTGACTCATCCGTCTATAAAATATTAATTTATCAATAAATGGCTCTTTCTGAGTGGTGATTTTTTTAATCTTCTGTTTCTATAATCTCCTGTATACGTCTGATTGGTTGGCTGTTGTGTCTATTTCTAGCAGAATTTGTTAATTTCTGGATGTTTTTGCGTTGTTGCTGGTTTGATTTTCATACCTCTAGCAATTAGTGCGTCTTATCTTATAGATGTTGCTCGATTAGGGCCCCTTCCATCGACATTTTGTATTGTTTCGTGAATATTTTTTATATTTGGTGCAAAATGGTATTTCTGTGACAAGCATTTTTTAGTCAATCTTTCAGTCGAAATTCCATTTTTTTAATCATCGACCATAGCTGCTTTGACTTCAACATTAAATTCAGCTTTTTAGGCATTGTTACTGAGAAATTCATTAGAATCCTATAGAATAATTAACTAATTATGAACTATATCAATTTTAGAATAAATCAAATTTAAATAACAGATGTAACAATTATGAAAATAGTTGATTTTTTATCTGCACAAATAATTATCAATAAAAATGTCTGCGCACAAATAATTTTGTATTGAAAGTAAATTAATTGTATTTTTTCTTAGGCATAAAATTGAATTTTTTTTTATTGAAATCTAAAGCGAATTATGAAGTTAATTAAATTAAAATTATCGTGTTTAAAAAGTCCTTTATTTATATAATTTTTAAAGTGGTTTGTGTTACGTTGCAATGAAATCTTAGCTAATAAAATAAATAATTTTGAATAAAATAGCATATGATCGAAATTGGAAATTAAAAATTCAATTTTAAACGTCAATTAAATTGGCGATTGTAGTTGACTACAAATTTAATCTACATTTAAAAATCGTTAATTTATTTTGGTCGATTTAGGCCTTAATATTTGTGTGCAATTTTTTCTTGTGAACCGTTTTTTTCAACACCCTGAATGCTCTATAGTGTATAAGAAAAATTGACCACTTCCTCTAATACGATTTTTGTCTCAGAATCAACTTAGGAATCTCGCCTTATAAATTATATACATATATTGTATATATGTATATATGTATATATATATATATATATATATATATATATACAATATATATATATATATATATATATATATATATATATATATATATATATATATATATATATATATATATATATATATATATATATATATGTATATATAAATATATATATATATATATATATATATATATATATATATATATAAATATATATATATATATATATATATATATATATATATATATATATATATATATATATATATATATATATATATATATATATATATATATATATGTACGTATATAAACTAATCAAAAATTAAATCTTAAACGATGATTCAGTTAAACTCAATAATCAGTATCATGTTTCAGATTTTAATCTATTCGTGATCTGGGTGGTCATTCTGTGGTGCTATCTCGCACGTTTATTTCACAATTGGAGACTTTTTTTGGCGATATTATAGTAAGGGGAAAAGTCTACAAATCCAACCCTGCGAAATGAATTTTATGGGGAAGTTGGATGAATTTTGTGGTATTTTGTCGTTTATTTATAACCTCAAATCAAGAGATATGAATATTTTTTATCGAGTGCTATTCATGGTAGTGAAATCACTATGAAAATAATTTTTTTAATAAAACTTAATTTTATTTTTTAATTTTTTAATTAAATATTCAAAAATTTTAAAATAAAATTAAGTTTTATTAAAAAAATATAAATAAATTCTTTCTTTTCTGTGAAAAATTTATTTTTATTAATTTTATTTCTCGATATACATAAAACCAAATTATGGCTGATTGGTTTTGTTAATCAAATTGGTACTCGTATTTAAATGTTTTTGTTGTGTATTTTATATTTATAAATATATATATATATATATATATATATATATATATATATATATATATATATATATATATATATATATATGTATATTGTATATGTACGTATATATATGGAAAAAACAACAAAAATATTTAAAAATATTTGGTAAACAAAAACCATCAGAATGAAAGTATTTTCGTACGGATAGGTTGTACGTAACATTGTTTTTATACGGAGTTATATATACGTCATTTTTCACGGAATTATGACACAAAAGTAACAAATTACGATAAACAGTTTATTTTATTTACATATTATAATCACATTAAAAATAAAACAAAATATTAAAATTAAAAATTATTAAATAATGTGATAAGGGTTAGACTGTTGTCTCTGCTCCTCATTCAAATTTCGCTGCCCGTGCCAGTAGTCATTTTTTTTACCATTACCGTTTGCGGGTTGCTGGATTCCATGATCTACAATAATAACGTCCATAATTGTGAAATTAGTGACATTATTGTTTTTGGCAGTAAAATACCCGAAATTATGTGGAAAAACTGCAATCTTCCTGAATATTCCCTCGTTTTTCATAAGATGTTCAACATTTTGATTATATTTTGTCAAAAAAAAATCCGAAATTATAGAAAAATGGCACTTTTCCTGAACATTAGCTCGATTGTAACAAGACTGAAAAGGAAAATCTTGTTAAAAACGAGCTAACATTTAGAAAAAGTGCCATTTTTCCATAATCAAAATGTTGAACATCTTATTAAAAACGAGGAAATTATATTCGCAGAAAAAACCAAAAAATATGTGTAAAACCGGCCTTTTTCGAGCATATTTGCTCGTTTTTAACAAGATTTTCATTATTTTTGGAAATGTTTTGCAGAAAAAAAACCAAAAATATGTGTAAAACTGGCCTTTTTCGAGCATATTTGCTCGTTTTTAACAAGATTTTCATTATTTTTGGAAATATTGTTGCAGAAAAAACCCAAAAATATGTGTAAAACTGGCCTTTTTCGAGCATATTTGCTCGTTTTTAACAAGATTTTCATTATTTTTGGAAATATTGTTGCAGAAAAAACCCAAAAATATGTGTAAAACTGGCCTTTTTCGAGCATATTTGTTCGTTTTTAACAAGATTTTCATTATTTTTGGAAATATTTTGCAGAAAAAAAACCAAAAATATGTGTAAAACTGGCCTTTTTCGAGCATATTTGCTCGTTTTTAACAAGATTTTCATTATTTTTGGAAATATTTTTGCAGAAAAAAACCCAAAAATATGTGTAAAACTGGCCTTTTTCGAGCATATTTGCTCGTTTTTAACAAGATTTTCATTATTTTTGGAAATATTTTTGCAGAAAAACACCCAAAAATATGTGTAAAACTGGCCTTTTTCGAATATATTTGCTCGTTTCTTTTTACATATTTCACCATTTCACATAATTAAATTTAAAGAAAAACGCTGTATAAAGAAAATATTTGGGACAAACACAATCTCTTCCTGTGAAAATAATTTCATTTATGATTGTATTTGTTTACCAACATATATACATATTCATCCATATTATAAATTCTCCCTTTTCAATTCACTTTAAAATTCATTATTGATGTTTAGTTCCATCCCATTTTGGTAATGGTTTAGGAATCAACTAAATATCGCATATTTTTTAGTTAATCCAATTTTAATTAGATGTCGTAAGTGGCAAAAAAACAAATTTTTCATGGAATATTTTGTAATTTTCGATTTAAATATCGACATCCATTTTGATTTTTGTTCTAGGTAAAGTAGAGCCTTAAGTAAAAGTAAGTAAAACGCTGTATTTGTTGTATAAAAATTGTCCTAAAAAATTAAAAGCAATTAGAATTTGTTATAAACAATTTATTTATTTAAAAAAATAAATAAATTATCAACAATAGGGGATTGAAATAATAATTATTCGGTTAATTATAAATTACTATTAAAATTATGAGATTGAGGTAAAATAAAATTCTTCACCACTTGATATTGTTATAAATAAAATAATTTGTTACTAACAAATTAATGTTTAATAAATAAATGTGTGTTTTTTATTAACAAATACACTTGAAATACAAATTTTATAATTAATTTATAAATTTTTGAATAAAATTTAAAAATAATTGGGGTGAATTAACAGACAAGTACCAAATAAGCAAATAAGGAACATTCGCACATAATTTTGTGACGTCATTAAACAAATACATTTGTCAATTTTGAATTTTATCTTATTTAAAACTATTTTTTCGCCATAATTGGTTTCATATAAGTGCGGTAATTTTATTTTATATATAAATATAAATATATATATATATATATATATATATATATATATATATATATATATATATATATATATATATATATATATATATATATATATATATATATATATATATATATATATATATATATATATATATATATATATATATATATATATATATATATATATATATATATATATATATATATATATATATATATATATATATATATATATATATATATATATATATATATATATATATATATATATATATATATATATATATATATAAAACTATATAAATAGATCACACAACCTCTCCATTGCTTTTTTTACCAAAATGGGATGGAACTATTTTTCTTGTTTGTTTTTGCCACTAGTAAAAGTAGGACGGAAGGATATTGTGGTCTTTTTCATTCAAATCAATAAGCGACGTGACGTTATTCATCCACAATTCATCCACGTAAGCTACGATAATTTATAATTTCCCCACTTTGTAATCGCCTAATATGAGATAGCACCACAGAATGACCACCCTGATCTCATAGTTATTTATTACCTTAATTATAACATTTACAAAGCGTTGATCAGGCCCGTTGTTATGTTTGGATGTGGAAGTTGGGCGCTGACGGATGAGTACGAGAGATGGCTCCTTACATTTGAGAGAAGAGTCATGCTTGTGTTTTACGGCCCAAAACGCGAAATAGATGGCACATACCGAGCTCTGTAGAATATCGAGATCAGGGTCACGTTCTGCGTGTTGATCCGGAACGAATTGTGCAGCTATCTCTGAAAGGAGAGCCACCATATGGTAAGCGCAGAGTTCGTTGCAGGCGACGATGTCACCACGGTGTAGAGCATGACTTGGCTTCTTCTGGTTATCTAGGACAGTATGACGACCAAGCTCAGGATCGAAACCGTTGGAGCCAGTTTGTTAACGCAGTAAGGGGCCAGTAATGTACTGTTTATTATTATTATTATTTAATTATAACATATAAAGAATTATATTATAAGTTTTGATCCAGATTCAGGCTTGATATTTTAGTTTAACTTTGCGCTACATAAATATATGTGCTTTACATTCTATTTTGACTTTGTTTTATTTAACTTACAATACTGGTTTTATTGTTTGGCAGAAATTTCAAATTATTTTGAGTCAAAGAAGCTTAATGTTAATTCATCATAAATGTTAATGTTCAAATTATCCTCTGTTTTATTACAATTTCACGAAATTCAACAAATTAGTCGTTTAATAAAAGTTGAAATAAAGATACGTACATTTCATTATATTTTTCTTATTCTATCTAAATATGTTTTAATTCTTTTCAGATGCAATCAAAAAATAAGATTTCATACAATAATAAAAAAATGTGTCAACTCAATATTTTATTTAAATTAATTTCAAATTTCGCACAAATTCCATAACATTTCGATCAAATCCATGCATAAACAGATTTCATATTTTAGTTCTTCTCAAATTCTAATTATTTTTAAAATTTAAAGATTTTTATGTTTCATTAATTACTATGTAAGTACATATGTACTCGTATTTATGTAATATACATACTTAAAAATAAATATATTTGAAACCCAATAATTTCCGTTTAAAATAGCATTTTGCGTTCCATATATTATTTAATAATTTTTTTTTTTTTTTTTTTTTTATTTATTTATTTTATTATTTTTATTATTTTATTATTTTTATCTTCTCTTTTTTGATTTATTACATATAGGATTAAAACTAAGATATAAAAAGTATTTAAATATTTTAAAATAAAAATTACACAATATAACAAGCTTATGATTTAAATACAAATATTATGACATGTTGTGTTGAAATCATCTTATCAGTTTCTTATCCGGTAAAACTTTTGTTTCTATATGCTTAAAAAATTAAAGAGAATTAGGAAATATCTGTGATCACAAAAGATCAGAATCGATATTACCATCGAGAGTAATATACTAAAATTAAAGAAGCAGTGGGGAAGCTTCTATAAAAAACAATTTAAAAATACAATTCTAAAATCGACAGAATTTAAAATAATTCAGTTTTGAACTTCAATCAATAAAATATAGTTTCAATTATAACTAAAAACGTAAAGGAATGTGGTTTCATTTCAAAGTGTGAAAGAGAGTTTCAATATCATTTACTTCCATTAGCCATGATTTAACACCCTTCAAAAAGGTCAAATAAACAGGAATTTGTTTTAAACTATCTGATAGCTGATAATAAATTTTAGGCGCCACAGAGCTAAAAAAATGTTTAAAATGCTCCTTTCTTGGTGGTGGGCAATTAACGTAGTTTGCATTAAGTAATGTATAGTTAGTAACTTTTAAATTCCTGTGACCACTGCGTAAAAAGAAAATTTTTAAAACAAAAATAAACGTATAAATGTCTTAACGGAAGTATGTTTAAATTTCTAAATAAAGGTAGGGTAGAAGTTAATCGTGGTTTGCAACATATCGTTCTCATTATAAAATTTTGTGCAACTATTAGGGCCTTCAAATTGGAATAGTAAATTCCACCCCAACAAGTTAAGCCATACTGAAGTTTTGACTAAACAATGCCAAAATACACTGATCTTAGTACGGGTTCAGGACAAATATCACGTAGAAGGTATAATTTTCTATTACATGCTAACAAATAGTTTTGTAACGACTTATTAATAATATAATTGGACTTCAATTAAAGTTCTGTGGTATAAAATGTGATTAAATTTTGAATCTTAATTTGAATTTTTTTGAATACCCATATGGTATAAATTTGAAAGGTAAACTGAAACGACATAAACAATTAGACATCCACTATTGGGGACATTTTAATTATTTTGAAATTCGGTAGCTTTTTCAAATTTACACAACACTAAATGAGCAATTAATATGAAACTTCAAACTAATATTTTCAAACTAAATACATATATGGAATACATATTTATGTACATATGTATTGTATTTAAATTTGATTTATATGTACAATTTGAGTGGAAATAATTTATATGGGAATTATATTTTTTTTGTCAATTTATTTATTTATGATGAGAGTGAAAGCTAAAAACTAACAATATTAATAGTAACAGTTACCAAATTAGGTTGCTGATTATATTTAATAATCATATACACAGTATTGGCATTGTGGTATTTGTGCTAGCCGTGTCATAAATCACTTAGTAATTCCGAAACTGAGATAACATTAGATTAATATTTTTTTTATAAATTACAATCATTTATTTATGTAGCGTAAATAAAAGATATTCTTCGAATGTTTTAGCCAAGATACAGCACTAAAGAGTGAGCCAAAACCAATTATCTTACATAAAAACTGATATGATAATAAATTGTCATTGTATATAATCAAAACGAAACCTAAATACAGCGAAATTTCAACCTTGTTAATGTTTGGTTAAATTAAAAATATTGCTATATACATATATTTAAATATATATTTTATATTATAAATAAAATAACAAGGACGTGCATAAGTACCAGTATTAAAAAACCATTATACTAACCAATGAATCAGAGCCCACTTTGCACCGGGTCACTAGTTAACTAATTGAAAAAGATTTATATATGTATAATGCACATACGAGTATATTCATGTATAGATTTATATAAATATAAACATTGCCCTTTTATCCACTTTATCTTATCATCAACTAATTAACATCATCGTGTTAGTTTCCCATAATAATCCACAATTTCAACAAACGAACCTGTTTTTTGTGAATGCAATTTTAACGACATATTTTTTCCATATAAGTTATGCTGTAAAATCGTTAAGGTAACTAACTTCCTTTACATTTGCTTAGTTTATTCTTTTGATTTCGATATCTTTTTAGTGCGCAAGATATAAGAATTTCAATTGTTTTTCAATTAAAATTTGATAACGCACAGAGTCCATATAACCAGAAGTTTATAAAATACCTTCTGGCATTTCTTTATTTAAATTAAATAAACGCTTCTGTTTGATGTGTTTTGCTATATACAGTGAAATATTTTGTGATGTGCTTAAAAATTAATTTTATGGTACTTTAAATTAAAAATGGCGTCACTATTTCGTCTGAGTATACCAAATTAATATCCCAATAGGGGAGGTACTATTACTATTACTATTAATATATATATAAAATGACTGAGGCTATTTAAAGAATCGTTTAAAGTTGTATACGAAACGATAGTCACAAGGACCTGGAGGTGATTCATATATATATATATATATATATATATATATATATATATATATATATATATATATATATATATATATATATATATATATATATATATATATATATATATATATATATATATATATATATATATATATATATATATATATATATATATATATATATATATATATATATATATATATATATATATATATATATATATATATATATATATATATATGAATCACCTCCAGGTCTTTGTGACTATCGTTTCGTATACAACTTTAAACGATTCTTTAAATAGCCTCAGTCATTTTTGGAAGAGAAAAAAAATGGAAAACATTTACATGAAATGAGAAAATTAATTTCAATTTTTATTATAATCGTTTAACTCTCACACACAAACATACATAAAAAGGGATTCAAAAGTATAAAAGAAGGAAGGAAATGGAACTTTTGTTTTTCTTGAGTGTCTGTTGTGTGTGTCTATGTGTAAGTGTGACTGGCTTTAGAAATACGAACAATTTCGCCACAGTATATCTTAAGTAGAAATTTAAAAATATTATTAAACATTTTGCGACGGAACCACAATAAATTTTTATTACATTAAAAATACCAGCGGTTGTTTATTTCATTCAATATTTAAGTTACTTAATAGCAAGTATTTCGAAAGAGGATGGTGTAGAAGAAACCCCCGTTAAATACCATATTTTTTTTACATTATCGTCTCTTCATCTTTGGATAATGATGATGGTCTTAAAATATCATAACAGCCGCAGCAGCAGCAACAACAAAAGCGACACAAAAATAAAAACCTTTTTGCTTTATGTATTTTTATTGAACTATGCGCGGCCATGGAAATCATTAGAATTTTTTTTCTATTTTCTTAAGATACATAGACACGAGATACAAATTTAACTCATCTCCATCACATCACTCTGCCATAATTATACTCGAAATGTTTAGTTGTGCAGTATACAATACGACGGACATATAATATACAACAATTTTAATTAAATTACTAATAAATTAAATTATTTCAAGTATTTTGCTAAAATTAATATTTTTTTTATTATTATGGCGCGCATACTTTTGCTTACATTTTTTTTTTAAATAAATAAACTCTCAAGTTGAAATAAAAATTGTATTTATAAAAAAATTTCATTTTTTTTTAATTAAACAACAAAAAGGAAAATTTTTCTTGCAATAATAAAAATAATAATCATAAATAAATAATGTAAATAAAATAAATAGATAATTTATTCGAAATTAATTTGTTGTATATATACATATATAATTCCACTTATATAAATAATCATACTAGTTTTTGTGTTCAGATTGGAGTATAAGCCAGAGTTAATTTTTAAGCGGTATCGATTTCCTTGAAAATGATTCCGCTATAATCTATTTTGGGTCATATTGTTGCTAAAGATATTTTTTGATTTAAAATTTATTTATGTTTTAACACAGCTATCTTTGTCTTTCTTTATACGATGATATAAATTTACACCAAGAAAGGTAACTTAATGTTGTATTGCATTTAAATACCTAATTTAACATTTAGAGAATATTATTAAACAATTTCGTGGTAACGCAGTAAAATGTATCATTTGTTTAACTTTATAGCAAGTGCTTGATATCAAAAGTTTTTGCATGCTCTATGTATTATTTCTACTACTATAATGAGGATATTATAAGGATATACACTATACATAAGTATATGTTTATGGAGGGTTGAGTTATTAGATTATATCATTGATTGCAATTAGAAACGAAATAGAATTCAATTCTCATCCTGTTTGATAATAGATTTGATTTCTCAGTATTATTTAAAAAAAAATCATTTTCAGGAAATCATCGGTACAATTCCCATATTTATTTATTCATAATTCAAATGCACACTGATAAATAGAAATAAATTTCCAATTACTTGTCAGTAAGCTACAATATGCAATCATCAACAATAACAATAATAATAATAGAAAGATAAGAATAGGAAAATACGTAGAAATACAACTAAAACAATTTTTAAAATTTAAAAATTGAGTTATTTAATATGTTTAAAAAAAATTATTTACAAATGAATCCTTGTTTGGTAGTGTTTTACGGCAATCATTACTACGTTTTACAGTTACCATGAGGATATACCCTCGCTATTAAATCACCAACATTTCTAACTGTTGTAGCTAGACGCTTGTCGAAATATCATTTTTTGATTTTGACGCATAAGGCATATTCCTTATTAAATTTCAAGATGCCCCTTATGGTTGTCGAATTATGTTTTGATCAAAAATCAGCTGAATTATTGCGAATTAAAAATTCCCACATAATAACTTTGGAACCTGCAATCACCCTTCAGGAAGTGAGATATAAGTCAATTGTCCAAAAATTTAGCTCAATTGATGACGTTTAAAAGTTTGGAAACCGCTGTCACTTCCAGGCGGAGTATTATAAAAAATTCTCATATAAAGGGTGTTTTTTATAGAGTTACACAAGTTTAAATCATAATAAAACAAAGAAATATATTTTTAATATCAATGAAACGGGCGTTATTGGATAGACAATTATATGACATTAATGTTTAAATATGATTTCGGCTATGTGGCCGTCATGGCTGGCGCGTATAAGGCGCAATCTGGAACACCAATTTTCACAAGCTTTTCGCAGCATTTGCGGCCGTATTTCGCCAATAACTCGTCGAATGTGGATTTCTAGGTGTTCAGTTGCCTCTGGTTTATCGACGTAGACAAGTGACTTTACATAACCCCAAAGAAAATAATCCAATGGGGTTAAATCACACCATCTTGGTGCCCAATTAATTGGACCATTACGCAAAATTATTTTTTCATCATAAGTTTCTTTGAGTAAATCAATTGTAGCGCGCGCTGTGTGGAATGTGGCTCCCTCGTGTTGAAACCACATGTCAACAAGATTAATGTCAGCTAATCAAGGTACGAAAAAATTTCTAATCATGTCCATATACCGCTCACCATTGACTCCGCCAGCCCAAAAAGCGGACCAAACAGTAATTTTCTGTGGATGTATTCTCACTCCAAATGCGACAATTCTGCTTATTTACGTTATTCAACCAAAAATGGGCTTCATTGGAGAACAAAATTTTGAATGGAAATTCAACATCAATATCAATTTGTACTTCAGCCTATTTGCCGAATTGGCGGCGCCTACGATGGTCGTTTGGCTTTAATTCCTGCACAAGTTAAATCTTGAAAACTTTTAAGACAAGATCCTTTCGTAAAATTTTCCATCAAATGGAAGGACACACTCCAGTTGCTGAGGAGAACGGCGGGAGAATTGATTGATTTGGATCTTCTTCAATGCTTTCCTGTACAGCGGCTACAGATTCTTCAGCGCGAACTGTACGGCGTCTCACGGGATGCACATTCTCATTACGAGTAAACGTGGTCCGAAAACGATCTATTGTTATTCGAATTAGCCGCTCTGAAGGACGATTATGTACGCCATAAAATGGACGAAGCGCACGATAAGTTTGATGAACAGAACCATTATTTTGATAAAAAATTTCAAAAATTTTCAAGCGTTGCTCTGAGGTAAGTCTATCCATAATGAAATGTCAAACCAAACTAAACAAAAAGCAACTATCAGCTGTTAAATGGGTTGTCACATAAAACACCCTTTAGGTTCGGTTAGGTAAGGGTGGCCGTCCTAAAGGACTAGCATAGACACAAAAATGGTCGGTAGCTGTACCACATTCGAGTTTCCTCCTCTTCACTCGCTAAACCATCATGAGCTTACCAAGAAGCGTTTAAAGTCCCGGATCTCGATCTTACTAAGATCCGAGAGGTCGTTCAAAGGGGAAGTTCCCATCAATTTTGTTCTGCTGTACGCTAGACTAGGACAGGTGCAGAGCAGACGGAGCACATGTTTCTCCTCCTCCTCATCACCACAGCTGCGGCAGAAATCGTGGGCTGGGACACCGCAGAGTATCCCAATGAGACAATATCCCGTTATAGCTCCCACGACCATACCAATATGGTGCCGTCGAAGCGATATCAGTTGGGCTGATCTGAACCGCTCAAGTCCAGGCCAGATCTGCCTGGTTATTACACACGAACTGGCGTTAGACCATTTGACATTCGTTTCTTTTATGGCTTCTTCCTGAAGCAGCAGTTTACATGAAGCAAGCGGTATCTTTATATCCCGCCTGCTTTGGGTTATTAGGCGTGCTGTACCCTTGCGGGCCAATTCAGCTGCCATTTCATTCCCGGCGATATTGAAATGCCCTGGCATCCACGTCAAGTGGATGTTGAACTGATCAGCCATCTCATTTAAAGATGCCAGACAGTTCTGGGCTACCTTCGATGTCAGGGAGTATGATTGTAGCGTTTTAATAGCAGCCAGGCTGTCCGTAAAAATGCGAATATTCCTCGTAGATATTACATTATATTTCAACCAGGCCATGACGTCCATTATCGCGATCAGTTCAGCTTGAAAAACGCTGCAAAAGGCGGGAACGAAACGAGAGGTTAACCCCTAGTGACTCACGGAATACCCCGCGCCAACCCCTCTATCCCTTTTTGAGCCATTCGTGAAGAAGCTTATCGCCTCATCGTCCATAACCGTTTCGTTCACCCAGTCCTCTCTGGTGGGAAACTAAGTTTGGAATTTTATCTCAACAGATGGCAAAGGAATAGCGTTGTCGGTAGCTTCCGGAATACCCCTGTTGCATAGGATAGATGAGTGCCCTGCATTGTTACAGGTCCACATAGATATGGATTTGAGCCGAATGGCTGTGCAAGATGCAAGCTGCTCGGCCGCAATATCCAAGGGAGTAAGATGAAAGAGAACCTCCAGAGCTTGAGTAGGTGTGATCGGAGAGCCCCACTTATACACAAGCAGGCCGTTATTTGGACTTTCATCAATAGTTGAAGGTTGGTCATAATTGTTAACGCTGGCCACCAGACGACAACCCCATACATCAATATAGGTTTGACCACTGAGACGTAGAACCAGTGTACTATGTGGAACTCATAGCCAATCTCTTTCCAATGGCATTTTTGCAGGAGCAGAGCGCTATAGTAGCTTTCTTTACTCTCTCTACGATGTTTGGTTTCCAGCTTAGCTTGCTGTCCAAAAGCAGTCCGAGGTATTTTGCTCTATCCGTAAAGATCAAGCGAGTACCATTTAATGTTGGCGGTTCACACTCAGGAAGTGTGTGCTTCTTGGTAAAGAGGGCCAGCTCCGTTTTCTGTGGGTTTACGTTCAGTCAGCCGTCGCGTGCCGACTCAGAGAGGTAGCCAAGCGCGCACTGCATGGACTCACTCAGCGTACTAGGATAGTTACCGAAGACCGCAATAGCAACGTCCTCCGCGTAAGCAACCACCTTGAAGCCTTGCCCTTCCAGGTATAGTAACAGGTCATTTAGGACCAAGTTCCAAAGAAGGGGCGATAGAACCCCACCCTGAGGTGTCCCTCTGCTCACGTATCTGCCGGCAGACGTCCCACCCAGATAAGCTGTCACGATCCTGCCTCTAAGCATTTGATCTATCCAGCCTCTGCGTGACCCGTCTACCCCCAGACACGCAAGGGCCCGAGTGATTGCCCCCGGTCTGACGTTGCTAAAGGCCCCCTCCATGTCCAAGAAGATTACCATTGAATATTCCTTATATTCAAGTGATTTCTCAATCGGACCTATCAGGGAGTGGAGAGCTGTTTCCACCGATCGTCCCTTACAGTATGCGTGTTGTGTTCCCGACAGCTCACCCGGCTTGATTGAGCCTCTAATGTAAGCCTCTTTGTCTTTCCAGTGATTTTAACAGAAAAGAGGATAAGCTTATTGACCTAAAGTCTTTGGGATAGCAGTGAGAGCTTTTTCCTGCCTTAGGTATAAATATAACTTTCACTTCAGGCCATTTGCTAGGAATGTGACAGAGTTCTATGCTGCCTTTGAAGATAACTCCACCCAGGGTAGGGTTAAGGCAATAGTTCGCTGGATATCCGCAGTTATTTGGACTTTCATCAATAGTTGAAGGTTGGTCATAATTGTTAACGCTGGCCACCAGACGACAACCCCATACATCAATATATGTTTGACCACTGAGACGTAGAACCAGTGTACTATGTGGAACTCATACCCAATCTCTTTCCAATGGCATTTTTGCAGGAGTAGAGCGCTTTAGTAGCTTTCTTTACTCTCTCTACGTTGTTTGGTTTCCAGCTTAGCTTGCTGTCCAAAAGCAGTCCGAGGTATTTTGCTCTATCCGTAAAGATCAAGCGAGTACCATTTAATGTTGGCGGTTCACACTCAGGAAGTGTGTGCTTCTTGGTAAAGAGGGCCAGCTCCGTTTTCTGTGGGTTTGCGTTCAGTCAGCAGTCGCGTGCCGACTCAGAGAGGTATGCCAAGCGCGCACTGCATGGACTCACTCAGCGTACTAGGATAGTTACCGAAGACCGCAATAGCAACGTCCTCCGCGTAAGCAACCACCTTGAAGCCTTGCCCTTCCAGGTATAGTAACAGGTCATTTAGGACCAAGTTCCAAAGAAGGGGCGATAGAACCCCACCCTGAGGTGTCCTTCTGCTCACGTACCTGCCGGCAGACGTCCCACCCAGATAAGCTGTCACGATCCTGCCTCTAAGCATTTGATCTATCCAGCCTCTGCGTGACCCGTCTACCCCCAGACACGCAAGGGCCCGAGTGATTGCCCCCGGTCTGACGTTGCTAAAGGCCCCCTCCATGTCCAAGAAGATTACCATTGAATATTCCTTATATTCAAGTGATTTCTCAATCGGACCTATCAGGGAGTGGAGAGCTGTTTCCACCGATCGTCCCTTACAGTATGCGTGTTGTGTTCCCGACAGCTCGCCCGGCTTGATTGAGCCTCTAATGTAAGCCTCTTTGTCTTTCCAGTGATTTTAACAGAAAAGAGGATAAGCTTATTGACCTAAAGTCTTTGGGATAGCAGTGAGAGCTTTTTCCTGCCTTAGGTATAAATATAACTTTCACTTCAGGCCATTTGCTAGGAATGTGACAGAGTTCTATGCTGCCTTTGAAGATAACTTCCACCCAGGGTAGGGTTAAGGCAATAGTTCGCTGGATATCCGCAGGGATAATGCCATCAGGTCCTGCTTTCTCGTCGAAATATTCTAAGATCAGCTTAATTCATGAGTTTTAAAATTTCCCATTAATAATTTTGGAACGCTCTATCATTCCCTAAGAAGAGTATTCCAACAAATTTTCCATTTATTTTTGATTCTGCATAAAATGTTCAAAAATCAGCTGAAATATCTAAACATTGACACATCCAATTTTTCGATTCCGAAAAATCCTGATATGCATACGTGTCGATTTATTTTTGATTCTGCACGAATCATGAAAATCAGCTTAATCGTAGTGGTTTGAAAATTCTCCTCATATGGTAATTATGGAACCGTGTATTAGTTATCCCCCAGAATACTTTAAAAATTCCAATCAGTTTCTCCATCTTTCTTGCCATTAAGCGAATTCAATAGGCTTTGCCTGATATGATTGCCTAGAATTGGGACGCATCCGTAACCTATGTCTTATCTTATAATTTACAATTCTCGTTTAATCGAATATTAAATTAATCGGTTGATACAGTTCTGTCTGTGATCCCAAACAGGAAACATCTTTAGAGCTGTGTAATGTTCTTCGATGGCAATAATTCATTCGGTCAGACTATTCGGCATACATACGTAGGTCATAGAAACATGGAAAGATGTGGGCAGTTATTAAAGCCGCAAGTCTATCATATGACCAGCGAATATTTATTATTGGTGATAAACAGGAACTATACTGATTCATACGTTGGTGCGTTTAAACTAACGTGACTATGTCATTTATATTTGTAGAACCTGACAAGTTTGACAATTTAATGAAAACTGGTAGTCCTTCTAGTTGTGATATATTATTAACTGTTTTGATCAAAGCTGTCTTTCTAAAAAGGTTTTTGGTGAAATTTTTTAAGAGAACTGAGAAATGAGATGAGCTCAATTATTACACAGTTTAATCAACAGATGTATACACATATTTATACGTCCCAAATTCTAATGCTCTAGATATAGAAAATACAAAAAAAAAATTGGAACTAAATCAATTTGGACAAGGAATATAAAATTGCATTCAACTTGAGAGTAATTTTTTTTGTGATGTTTTAACTTAATATAATTTTATTCGATTTCATGATTTTTTCGAAAAAATCATGATCAATATGGAAATTGGTTGGCACATTATCAAAACAACATAAAATCTGTACATAAAATAGATTTTTATTACATTATAGTATTCGTTTATATAGATAATCCTTCAATATTAGAAAACTTTTCTTCATTTTTTTTTTACTTCTTCGTATTATATTTTATAATCACCCTTTGGCGGCAGCAGCAGCTTCATCCTTTTAATATCTCATGTATACATATATTTTTCCTATATAGAGAGATACATATTAGTTATACATTTTCATCCCACTACCATCGTGTACCAGATACCGTATACATAATATGTATGTATAACACAGCTCAGCACAACATGTATATTACACAAATTAAACGAATGAATGGGAAAACATTAACACAACACACCAGCAACAACATATATAAATATGTCGCTGTGCTTTCGTATTATATATGTTTTATGTGACGACTATATATGTTATTTTCTGTGCTGATGAAGGATAGAATAAAATTACATAAGATAAAATATTATAAGATTTTTTTTTCTTGGTGTACGTAATCAAAACGAACAAAAAATTTTATGTCAAAATACATAAAAGAATAGGTCGCATCCCATGGGAAACTCTATAATATCCAACATATAGTAGTATCATAAAATACGAGAGCACGAAACACGAAAATTGTGAAAAATTAAAAATTGACTATTGCTCATATTATTTACAAGGTTTTAAACCGTTTCAATTTTTACTAAGAATGGAAACAGGTGGAACAACATTTCACAGTTTTAAGGTTGATACATTTATTACCTATATAGTTAACTTTTCAACGTTGTGTTGACTGTTGTGTTTAATAACCAAACCTATCAAGCAACACGAACTAAAACACTTGTTTAGTATTTCTAGAGATAAGTTTTAAATAATATTACGACTTCCTTTGTTTATGATTTCAGATACTTTTGAAGAGTTCGCCAAGAGCCAGTAAAGACCCACTGATTTTTGTTTTGTCTCAGTATTTTACAACATTTTGAACACTTTTCGAAATTCAGTTGTGTTTTGGTTTTGTCTCCAAATCATTGTTTCAAATTTGTTGCCTTGGTTTGAACTCTTCATTAGATTAGCATATTGTTTTTATTGTATATCTTATTATTATTTATTACTTAACCAAAACAATATAAGAAAATGAAAACAATGTTATCAGCCTTGACCCAAAAAGATGCGATTTGTTGTGTTACCATACTATGTGCACATTAGATGAGTAAACACGTTGTTAAGAGGCACTATTGCGCACTATAGAGATACTCGTACATTGCACGTTACAAATATAATATTATATTTGCATATATAAATAAAAATCGCCTTATCGTCATCATTAAAATATCTAGAGAAAAACAACATACAAAAACTTATTTTAGTTAGACACTTGAGAACTCGAAATAGTAATAGTAATGTTTATACGATGATGACGATGATGTATACTCGTATAATATATGAATTTACTGCACTAATATATGAACTCAAGATGATTTTAAATTTTTTATAATTATGTATATAAGTATATTGTATGACTCTGTATGACTGGTCTATATACAAAACAAAAAACGTCATATAAGATTAAAAACTCGATTAAAAAGTCTAGTTTTGATATCGATTATAATTATTATAAAGATATTAATAAATGTTCTCTGCTATAGTTTCATTTATATTGACCATTTACACATTGTCAGTCTTGCAGTATCAGATATGAAAGATATGTCGCCCTTGAATTCCGCACGTAAGCTGTTGGGATTCAAACTGGACACCTCCCTTCTAATCGTGCCAGCTTTAACGATGTGCTCGTTTATACATAATATAAAATCACCTTTAAGGCTTTAATAATTTTTTAAAATGTTTCAAAACGCTCTTCAACACTGAATAATTATTCTGACATTACTATTAATTGAACTTATTTTTCAGTTTATCCAAATAATAAATCATCATTTACCAATTTTAATACATTTTGTATTAAAAAAATTAGCATAACTTCTGTAGTGTAGCTCATTCAAATTATATCCAAAATTGTGAGTTAAAGTACTCTGTTTATTATTGGCCGAATGCCTTAGTTTGCGGAAATGCCTTGAAGAGATATTGCCATAAACTAAAATTGTGTATTTCTTCAAATTAATACTCAATATATATTTAATCAACATTTTATCCTCAATTATTTTTATCTCATATGGGAATTTGAATTCTAATTTGCAGATATTTTATCCAAAGTTTATATAAATTTCATTCGTAAATTTAACATAGTTTGTTTTAATCACTGTCAAATAGCAATTGTAACCGTACTTAAAGAAAAGTAATTTTAAAAACTTTTTTAAATTTTACTCATTTTAAAAAAAAATATGCACAACTTTGCAGTTAAGTTTATATTGTTAAATCTCTTTGTTATTCATAAATTTTAGTTACAAATTTAAACTTGGGTCGTCTTACTTCATAATTCAAACCTACTTCATTCCAAAATCGTAAATACATTTTGATTCAATCACAAGATTAGACTTGACACAAATCTACTCTTTCTTCAAATTTGACTATAAATCATTACATCTTCAACTCGGTTTCCACTCATCAAACGAAGAGTTTTAAGTCAAATTCTACTTAAAGTACTCGTATATCTTGAAGTTCTCTTCGATTTTCACATTTTAAATTTAAATTTGGGTAACACATAGGTCGGATGCAAATTTATAACTCAAACATACGGTATCATTTCAAAAGAAATTTATATTAGAATTTGCACTCAATTAAAATGTAATTATGTTTAAATTTCTAATATAAATCCTACTCAGGAAGTTACTTTTAACAGTAAGTATTTGGTTTTACATTATGCAACCATATATTTCTACTATATTCTAGTTTCTAGATTAGTTCTTATTTTTATTTCTAATTTTTCTCATACAAGTATTAGAATTATTCCACCCGCTCTTGCAACAATCCATTGATCGTCACTGTTCTAACAGATTTCTATTCTAACTTTCACTAAACTATTGAGTTTAGTTTTGGTTTTCGACGCATCAAACTAGAAATTTGAATAAAAGTTCTGAGTCAACCAAAATCCTACTTTACGTTATTAGTCCAGCTCAATTTATATTTTTAATTGCACTCAATATTCAATTCAACCCTGAATTGAAATCCTAAATTTGAAAATATAAGTAGCTTTCTATTTAGAAAGCAAATACCAGAAAATCATGAAAAACCATAATGTCTTAATAGCCGATGTGGATGACAATTTTATTTTAAGCCAAAGTACTCTCAAAATAATTGTATCATATAGCTTAAAATGTTGCATAACTTATATGTATGTACGTACAAGCTTATTAATTATTTCATTCAAATTTAACTTGTGCACACAACAGATTATTTTTTTTATGTAGTGAAATTAATTTAGTAAGATTAATAGTATCATCAGGAGCGTTGGAAAGCCTAATCACGTGCATTAAGGAGTATCATCTGGAACTCGTTCCTCTTCAAGAAACTCGCTGACCTAAAAGTGGAGATCATGTGTCCCAGGGCTATACGTTGCTCTACAGTGAAGATGAGATCAGAAATCTGGAAGATGGATTTATTCTTGGGTCGCAAGTAAAAAAGAGTGTTTTGAATTTCCAAGCAGTCAATAAGCGATTGTGTAAGCTTCGCTTTCGCATGAAGTTAGCCAACCTGTCGATAATTTGTGTAAGACTCATTTTACAATGACTTGGACGATCTGATGAGATCTATACCCGAATACGATGTTAGATTGGTAATTGGGGACTTTAATGCTAGAGCTAGCAGAAATCCGCGTGACTTGTGTGAAAACATAGGTCCGTACTTTCGACACGAAACTGCGACCGATAACGGTGAGAGAATGATGTACTTTGCAATTGCTCACGATCTTAGAGTAGCAAGCACGTTCTTTCCTCACAAACAGATACATCTAAAGACATGGACCCATCCTCATTGGATGTGATGGGCGCTGATGGATGAGTACGATTTGAGAGAAGAATCATGCGCGTGATTTACGGCCCAAAACGCGAAGTAGATGGTACATACCGAGCTCTGTACAATATCGAGATCAGAGATCTGATGAAAATCCCCGATATTGTACATAAATCAAGATCTCAGCAAGTACGCTGCCTTGTCTAAGGAGGGCCGCCATATGGTAGGCGCAGATCCCGTTGCAGGCGACGATGGCTCCATGGTGTAGAGAATAACTTGGCTTCTTCAAATTTTCTAAGACATTATGTAGATCAAGCTCAAGATCGAAGCCGTTGGAGCCAGGTTGTTGACTCTGTGAGGGGCCAGTATTGGCTTTTATATACTGTTTATTATTAATAGTATCACAAACAGAACAGAAATTTAGTAAATTTGAAGTAAAGTAACTTATGTATACATATTTATATTTTACCTTCTCACTCAATTTGGTAAATTTTATTAATTTTCTTGAATTTAGCAAATTTATGGAAGTTTTTGCGGATTCTCACTGTATAAGATGTACATATGTATGGCTTGTCAAATTCTAAATTATCATATTAGTCTAGTTCGAAGATATAATCTAATTGCAATTCAATATCAAGCTTCTATCGTATTCTATAAATTCAATTTGAAGTAAAACTAAAAATTAATTTAATTTAGCTAAATTAAATAAATCGAACTAAACGTTAAGAAATTATAGTTGGCAGAGTCCTTAAAAGTTTCAGTACTCAAGGGCAATTATAGGGCCCCTGGTGTTCTATTGTTATAGGGTAGTGTCAGCCTACGTTGCTAATGAACTTTGTGCGGTCGATGTACTCTGCACTCCACAGTGAGTCGGGGGAAATATTTGTTTTTGCTATCTACCATTGCTTGGATTTAAACTCTCCAATCGAAATTATTTATGTCAAACTAAAGTTTAAAGTTAAATTTTAAATCAAGTTCGAATTTAAATTGTAAAGAAGAATTTTATGTTGTGAAACAATATTCTAACAAAAATTGTTATTCAAAATGAAAATCAAATTGGAATTCGCACCTTAATTGAAAGAATAATTTGGGTACAATTGATGTACAGATGTCAAGTTAAATTTTGCAATGTGTTTTTAAGTTAAATCGATTTCATATTCTATACATGAATATTTCTTTCGGTTTCCTTAAGAATTAATAACCTTTTGTTTTATTTAAAAATGTATATCGATTTAGTTTACAATTTATAATTGAAAAAATTATGCTCAAATGTGAAGCTTGCAAATGGGACAACTCCAAAGTTATTTTTAACAGTTAGCTTTTTAATTTATTATGTCATCCGCTGTAGCCACATTTAAACTCATGTATACAGAAACAAATTGTATTCAACGCTGGCGCAGGTCTTCTTCCATTTACCCGACTCAACTTTAATTTGTGTAACCGTTAATTTCTTCAATTATTTTATGATAGCACGGTCACGAAACACGTTTTTCCCATTGCTGCGGGAAATGCGAGTCTTACTATTAAGGTATGATTACCCTGAAAAATAAATATATATTAATTGCAAATGCTGTTGATTTGTTTTTTGCCAACGATATGGCTCGCACGCATATTATTACCGAAAATATTTGTAGTGTAACTAAGGTCAAAAATATCGAAATAGAATTCTGCCGTCACAAATAAGTACGCGATACTCGAGATTAAATGACTTAATGCATTAAACGCTTATCATATCAACCAAACCCAGCCCCAAAAAAACAACATTAAAACTGATTTATTAAACCGATGTTTGTCTGATTACCTTTCCATGTTAATGATAACACAATAGCCGTTCTCTACATATGCACTTACACACGTATCACATGTGTTTAGTATATCATACACGCGGTAAGTTTTTAGTTACAAAGCAATACACAATTAAGTTATGAAATTTAGTTTTGTGTACAACTTGTGTATTAAAAATGTATTGCTTACTTAATCTATTGACGTCACATATGTATGTATATAATATACATATCACTTTCTTTTGTGTACATGAATTGTTTATTTGTAGACTTCGATCAATTTTTACAATTATATAAACTGTGTCTGTGGTTACAGAATAACTATACTAATAAATATAGTATGTTAATCCCTACAGTGTTTATAATATTGTATACTTTACTGACTGAGAGACTAAGCGCAAACGATTTCTCATGACATTCAATCGAAATATATATATATACATATACTTATGTATGTTTAAAATATATAACCAACTCATATGTAATATGAAGAATATGAATGGAAATGACTTTCAAATCTCAAATATATATATATATATATATATATATATATATATATATATATATATATATATATATATATATATATATATATATATATATATATATATATTATAGTATGTACAATAGAAATATCGGGTGCTGCGTTCTTAAATTTTTCATCAATATACTTTTATGGAATATACATTTTTTTAAGATCATTTATTAACATACATACATACATATGTACATATAAAATAATATTAACTTATAGACGTTAGTCGAAAGACATAAACCGTTTAATATATAAATTTGTGCAATACTATGCGATATTGTGCTCAGAGTCAATTGTATTGACCAATAAATAATTAAAAAATAATTACAAATTTAATTGTTAATTGATTATTCATCTGTGTATTGCGGTATGTATATTACTTAGAAATACACACACAAACAATCTGCTAGTTTTATTTATTTATCAATTGTCTATTAATTCACATTTAGTTATAAATAAAATTAATCAATAAACACAGTTAATAAATGCATAGACGCAATTTGAAATTGCATTTTGCTATGTCTTCTTTGAAGTAAAAGAATCAGAAATTTAAAAATCTAGACGAGTTATGTATACAGCTTTTGTAATTGATAATAATAAATTTACGTTGTCTGTTCTTGTCATGATAAAAATAAAAACAAAAATGATTAATTCCTTTGACAAGAATATAAATCTAGAAAACATTTTTTTTTTTCAAATTTTATGATTTTGGAATGTTACCAAAATATTTATTATCAACATTACATTTCATTAGTGCTATTAAAATGATATTTATATTCACATAACAATATATGAATGGAGGTTTTGTTCACATATTATATATTATATGTATATAGGAAGTAACCCGTCATGTTCATATTTAAATTCGATAAAAAATATTTTTATTTAATGTTTTGATTGCCGGCCATTTACATGAAATGTATAACACAGTCGATGATAGTTATACACATGTACAAATAGGAAAGCCGCCGGGTGTTTGATTTATATGCTTGGCTGATGCGTTAGTCTAGACTGTCTAGAGAAGAACTGGCAGATTTCTAAAATATGTATGGGCAAGATAAATCGTAAGCTTCAAAAAAATAACAATAGTGCTGCCTGGCACGATTCAAACAACCAATATAGAACGATTTATATTGGGTAAAAGAAGCTATCGGGTTTATTTGAGCAACAAGGAAATATATCAAAATATCTCGGTGAGCTTGAACTGCTGAACATCAATTTTACGTAAATCATAAAGCTTGCGCAACTATTCAATCAGTCTTATACACATATTTGATCGTTAGCATATGTTGATTAGTTCCTCGCACGAGATATTAATGTTTGGTGAAAGTGTAATAATTTGGTGATTTTATTTTTAAATATGACGGGCTTCAAGAATTTCCAATAATTACTTTTTTTACGTGTTGGCATATTACTTTATCTTTCGAACGACATTCTATTGAACCAGTTCGATTTATTTTTGTAAAGAAGGATATTGATCGATTTTACGGCGACAGCACGGAAATAATGTAGAGACAAGGAACGCAAATTATTTGTTTCATGCTATGATAATAATAATTATAATACAGTGTTTAAAGGCCATTACTGGCCCCTTACTACGTCAACAATTTGGCTCCAACGGTTTCGATCCTGGGCTTGGTCTTTATACTGTCCTATAGACAACCTGAAGAAGCCAAGTCATTCTCTACACCGTGGAGCCATCAACGACCTCTGCGCCTACCATATGGTGGCTCCCCTTTCAGAGATCGCTGCATAATTCGTTCCGGATCAGCACGCTGAACGTAACCAAGCCAGCGTACGAGATTTTATTTCGTGCACAATATCGGGGTTCTTCATCTTGAAATTGTACAGAGCTCGGTATGTGCCATCTATTTCCCGTTTTGGGCCGTAAATCATACGCATGACTCTTCTCTCAAATGTAAGAAGCCATCTCTCGCACTCATCCGTCAGCGCCCAACTTTCACATCCAATCATAACAACGGGCCTGATCAACGCTTTGTAAATCTCCAGCTTCACAGCACTTGATAGGTGTTTTGAGGAGCGGCCTTAGAGGACACAAAGCACGGCTGCCAGCTGCCAGCCGCACTTTAATATCCTTACCCACTGTTATCGTGAGTGATAAGAGAGCCCAAATAGAACCTCCTCACTCCTTCAAACGTGTAGTGGCCACTACTAAAATCTGGTGTGCAATTGTCCCTATAGCCTGAGATCATGTATTTCGTTTTTGGACTCATTGATCTGGAGTCCAACAGAAGCTGAAAACTCTACAAGCGGATCAAGAATTTGCTTACTCCGTTGCTATTCAGTCCAATCACGCATATGTCATCTGCATATGCAAGCATCTGATTGGACTGGCGATATAAGATGTTGCTTTGAGGTGTTTCAGTTTTACGAAAGATCTACTCCAACATGAGATTGAAGAGTTTCGGGGATAGAGCATCTCCCTGCCGAACACCCGACCTAACTGCAAAAATTCTTGATAGCCTGTTCTCAAATTTAACACAGTATTGAGACTGTGTCACTGTCATTCTAGACAATCGTACTATTTTGTATTGGAATACTTAGATATTCCAGCGCAGACCACAAACTCATCGATTGATCGAGTCATAGGCCTGCCGGAAATCCAGGAACACCTCGCTTTTTCCGTCTACAAATCTGCTTAGCTACCCTCCTAGTAAGATTAGTCTTGTTTTTCCTCGCGATAGACGTTGTTGCACTTCACTATGGGCTATATCTGCAAGACGACACTCGTCATCAAACCAATCATTCTTGGGTCTGACTCTTACTATGCATAAAGCCTGTTGAGCAGCACTGACAACCGCAGTTTTCAGTGCCTCCCAGACAGAGTTCTCACAGTTAGACTGGAAATTAGCTCCCTCAATGTTGTCGCTGACAAGATTCTGATATCGTTTCTTCTGATCTTCATTTATCAGACCTTCACAGTCGAAACGTTCCATGCGTTTCGCTGTGTTCCCGGGCCTGTACGAAAACTTCCACCGCGCTTTGCAGCGACCAAATAATGATCGCTGCCTACGTATTTGGTTGCTGACCGATAAGATCCCACATCCTGCACAATCATATAGCTCACCCTTTTGAAATTAACACATGGTCAATTTGGCAATGTTTCCAAATGCTATACGAAGTTATCATATAATTATCATTAAAACTGACATCAAAATTATTTTTCTCTTATTATTATTGGTATTAAATGCCATTCAATCTGGCCTCATTCAATCATAAGCTTGCACTTCAATGGCTTCCAGAAGATGGCGAGATGGTTTTCACAACGAGTATCTATATACTTAATTCTTAATTCGTTCCGGACTTGTTGGAGTTGTACTTTTTATTTTTGTTCAACATATAAAGGTTATATATTGTAGGCCATTTTGCGTATTCAATTCACCCATGATAGCGAGCCTGATAACCGCTTTGTTCAGCTTAATCTTATTGCTATTGCTAATATCTTTATATGTTAGTTACGGTCTTTAAGAATACAAATGACAACTGCAATCGAAAAAAACCGCCTTTGCTAAACTCACCTGCACTTTTAGCATGAATAATACGGCGACCTTCAAGTCCCTGAATCTCCTTACTCCCTTACACGTGCAATTAGGTATCAACTTGGGATTAATAGCCCACTATACTAAACACTGTTGGGCCGTTTCTTCAATTCTAAACATTTAATATTTTCTGAACACAGCAACTTGTTCGACAAGATTTAGAAATTGAACCAGTGGATTTAATATCAGAGAGACTTAATCGGCATATTCAAGTGGGTGTCAAGCAAGAACAGCTTTGTGTTTTCTTACGGTTTTAACGGGGTATATTTTCCTTCTTGGCCGCAAAACGATTATTATTTCTGGTTTTGTTTCTTTCATTTAGAATCTGGGATTCAGCACTGGCAACCAAGATTTTCAGTACGTCCTAAACTGTAATTTAAGTAAATAATTTATTAGTATAACTATATACCTAAATAAATTCTCTGTATGTTAATGTAGGTCGGTACGGCTCGGCCATTTCTGGGAGACTTGCTTAAGGCCTGGTCGAACACTCATATCAATCCTTAACTCGAAAACTATAGGTTCTATACTATACTGCTGATAGCAATTTTTGTTTCGAGTTTACAAAATTTCAGAATTTACCTAAAAACCTAGACATTTTTCAAAAATTTGCTGATGTCTATAACAACCTAATTTCAGTTTTTGAAAAAAAACTATTAAACTAAATAAATAATCTTTAGATCAATCTTTAAGATAAAACTGCTTAAAGTGGCCCACATAATTCATCGGGTTTGTATATTGAAACATATACATTATACAGAGTGGCTGATGAATATTACTACATTAATTCACCAGCCACTCTGTATAATGTATATGTAGAAACTCAAATAACTTTTTGATTAATTCACGTAATTTATTTTTTCTTGATTCATTTGAAAGATAATTCATTGTTAATAAATTTTCTTAATTGGTTTTAAAAATAATGGAATTTAAATGGCCTCCACGCACGTTGACGCATGTGCGACATCTCATGTATATAAAGTTAGCCCAGGATTCATCCCAGAAAAACGCAATGGCAACACTATAACTATAGCGACAGTTTTGTATCAACTATCAGCCCAGGATTTACTATCATCCTATAATTTTGTCCCATCCCAGGAAAAATATGTCCTAATGTCGCGACAGTTTCATTAAACTATCATCCCAG
This sequence comes from Tipula unca, assembly GCA_951394425.1. Lineage (NCBI taxonomy): Eukaryota > Metazoa > Arthropoda > Insecta > Diptera > Tipulidae > Tipula > Tipula unca. Next base: position 143,552,230 of record OX596380.1, on the reverse strand, counting down.
GAAATCACTATAATCTTGAATTTCGTACCAAACCATCTCAATATCACAAAAAAAAGATACACAAAAATGCATCATTAAAAAATGTAAATTAAACCATTCAATGATTTGATTTATTAAGTCGGATTCAAAAAAGATTGTGATAAAGTAACGGACGAAGTCACGTAATTTTTAATATTGACCAACAATAAAAAAACTTCCTCGAACGAATCGAGCCAATGTCGGACAAGCTCGGGTGTTTTTTAAGTTTGGCATACTAACACCAATTTATCCTGTTCGTTTCAAAAAACTTCAACGGTCGTGAGCGAGCCAACTTAGCTTTAAGCTAACCATTTCATATGATTTTCATTATTTTTAATTATTTCACCCGTCCCATCGTCTCCAGAGTCAATTAGGTAAAAGTGTCGGATTAGCTCGGGTGTTTTTTAAGTTTGGCATATTAACTCCAAATTATCCTGTTCGTTTCAAAAAACTTCAACGGTCGTGAGCGAGCCAACTTAGCTTTAAGCTAACCATTTCATATATTTTTAATTATTTCACCCGTCTCATCGTTTCCAGAGTCAATTAGGTAAAAGTGTCGGATTAGCTCGGGTGTTTTTTAAGTTTGGCATATTAACTCCAAATTATCCTCTTCGTTTCAAAAAACTTCAACGGTCGTGAGTGAGCCAACTTAGCTTTAAGCTAACCATTTCATATGATTTTCATTATTTTTAATTATTTCACCCGTCCCATCGTCTCCAGAGTCAATTAGGTAAAAGTGTCGGATTAGCTCGGGTGTTTTTTAAGTTTGGCATACTAACACCAAATTATCCTGTTCGTTTCAAAAAACTTCAACGGTCGTGAGCGAGCCAACTTAGCTTTAAGCTAACCATTTCATATATTTTTAATTATTTCACTCGTCTCATCGTCTCCAGAGTCAATTAGGTAAAAGTGTCGGATTAGCTCGGGTATTTTTTAAGATTGGCATACTAACACCAAATTATCCTGTTCGTTTCAAAAAACTTCAACGGTCGTGAGCGTGCCAACTTAGCTTTAAGCTAACCATTTCATATGATTTTCATTATTTTTAATTATTTCACCCGTCCCATCGTCTCCAGAGTCAATTAGGTAAAAGTGTCGGATTAGCTCGGGTGTTTTTTAAGTTTGGCATACTAACACCAATTTATCCTGTTCGTTTCAAAAAATTTCAACGGTCGTGAGCGCGCCAACTTAGCTTTAAGCTAATCATTTCATATGATTTTCATTATTTCACTCGTCTCATCGTCTCCAGAGTCAATTAGGTAAAAGTGTCGGATTAGCTCGGGTATTTTTTAAGATTGGCATACTAACACCAAATTATACTGTTCGTTTCAAAAAACTTCAACGGTCGTGAGCGAGCCAACTTAGCTTTAAGCTAATCATTTCATATGATTTTCATTATTTCACTGGTCTCATCGTCTCCAGAGTCAATTAGGTAAAAGTGTCGGATTAGCTCGGGTGTTTTTTAAGATTGGCATACTAACATCAAATTATCCTGTTCGTTTCAAAAAACTTCAACGGTCGTGAGCGTGCCAACTTAGCTTTAAGCTAACCATTTCATATGATTTTCATTATTTTTAATTATTTCACCCGTCCCATCGTCTCCAGAGTCAATTAGGTAAAAGTGTCGGATTAGCTCGGGTATTTTTTAAATTGGCATACTAACACCAAATTATCCTGTTCGTTTCAAAAAACTTCAACGGTCGTGAGCGTGCCAACTTAGCTTTAAGCTAACCATTTCATATGATTTTCATTATTTTTAATTATTTCACCCGTCCCATCGTCTCCAGAGTCAATTAGGTAAAAGTGTCGGATTAGCTCGGGTATTTTTTAAGATTGGCATACTAACACCAAATTATCCTGTTCATTTCAAAAAACTTCAACGGTCAAGCTAATCCAACACTTTTACCTAATTGACTCTGGAGACGATGAGACGGGTGAAATAATTAAAAATATATGAAATGGTTAGCTTAAAGCTAAGTTGGCTCGCTCACGACCGTTGAAGTTTTTTGAAACGAACAGGATAATTTGGTGTTAGTATGCCAAACTTAAAAAACACCCGAGCTAATCCGCCACTTTTACCTAATTGACTCTGGAGACGATGGGACGGGTGAAATAATTAAAAATAATGAAAATCATATGAAATGGTTAGCTTAAAGCTAAGTTGGCACGCTCACGACCGTTGAAGTTTTTTGAAACGAACAGGATAATTTGGTGTTAGTATGCCAATCTTAAAAATTACCCGAGCTAATCCGACACTTTTACCTAATTGACTCTGGAGACGATGGGACGGGTGAAATAATTAAAAATATATGAAATGGTTAGCTTAAAGCTAAGTTGGCTCGCTCACGACCGTTGAAGTTTTTTGAAACGAACAGGATAATTTGGTGTTAGTATGCCAATCTTAAAAAATACCCGAGCTAATCCGACACTTTTACCTAATTGACCCTGGAGACGATGAGACGGGTGAAATAATTAAAAATATATGAAATGGTTAGCTTAAAGCTAAGTTGGCGCGCTCACGACCGTTGAAGTTTTTTGAAACGAACAGGATAAATTGGTGTTAGTATGCCAAACTTAAAATACACCCGAGCTAATCTGACACTTTTACCTAATTGACTCTGGAGACGATGGGACGATTGAAATAATTAAAAATAATGAAAATCATATGAAATGGTTAGCTTAAAGCTAAGTTGGCACGCTCACGACCGTTGAAGTTTTTTGAAACGAACAGGATAATTATGTGTTAGTATGCCAATCTTAAAAAATACCCGAGCTAATCCGACACTTTTACCTAATTGACTCTGGAGACGATGGGACGGGTGAAATAATTAAAAATAATGAAAATCATATGAAATGATTAGCTTAAAGCTAAGTTGGCACGCTCACGACCGTTGAAGTTTTTTGAAACGAACAGGATAATTTGGTGTTAGTATGCCAAACTTAAAAAACACCCGAGCTAATCCGACACTTTTACCTAATTGACTCTGGAGGCGATGAGACGGGTGAAATAATTAAAAATATATGAAATGGTTAGCTTAAAGCTAAGTTGGCTCGCTCATGACCGTTGAAGTTTTTTGAAACGAACAGGATAATTTGGTGTTAGTATGCCAAACTTAAAAAACACCCGAGCTAATCCGACACTTTTACCTAATTGACTCTGGAGACGATGGGACGGGTGAAATAATTAAAAATAATGAAAATCATATGAAATGGTTAGCTTAAAGCTAAGTTGGCTCGCTCATGACCGTTGAAGTTTTTTGAAACGAACAGGATAATTTGGTGTTAGTATGCCAAACTTAAAAAACACCCGAGCTAATCCGACACTTTTACCTAATTGACTCTGGAGACGATGGGACGGGTGAAATAATTAAAAATAATGAAAATCATATGAAATGGTTAGCTTAAAGCTAAGTTGGCTCACTCACGACCGTTGAAGTTTTTTGAAACGAACAGGATAATTTGGTGTTAGTATGCCAAACTTAAAAAACACCCGAGCTAATCCGACACTTTTACCTAATTGACTCTGGAGACGATGGGACGATTGAAATAATTAAAAATAATGAAAATCATATGAAATGGTTAGCTTAAAGCTAAGTTGGCTCGCTCACGACCGTTGAAGTTTTTTGAAACGAACAGGATAATTTGGAGTTAATATGCCAAACTTAAAAAACACCTGAGCTAATCCGACACTTTTACCTAATTGACTCTGGAAACGATGGGACGGGTGAAATAATTAAAAATAATGAAAATCATATGAAATGGTTAGCTTAAAGCTATAAGTTGGCACGCTCACGACCGTTGAAGTTTTTTGAAACGAACAGGATAATTTGGTGTTAGTATGCCAATCTTAAAAAATACCCGAGCTAATCCGACACTTTTACCTAATTGACCCTGGAGACGATGAGACGGGTGAAATAATTAAAAATATATGAAATGGTTAGCTTAAAGCTAAGTTGGCTCGCTCACGACCGTTGAAGATTTTTGAAACGAACAGGATAATTTGGTGTTAGTATGCCAAACTTAAAAAACACCCGAGCTAATCCGACACTTTTACCTAATTGACTCTGGAGACGATGGGACGGGTGAAATAATTAAAAATAATGAAAATCATATGAAATGGTTAGCTTAAAGCTAAGTTGGCTCGCTCACGACCGTTGAAGTTTTTTGAAACGAACAGGATAAATTGGTGTTAGTATGCCAAACTTAAAAAACACCCGAGCTAATCCGACACTTTTACCTAATTGACTCTGGAGACGATGGGACGGGTGAAATAATTAAAAATAATGAAAATCATATGAAATGGTTAGCTTAAAGCTAAGTTGGCTCGCTCACGACCGTTGAAGTTTTTTGAAACGAACAGGATAATTTGGTGTTAGTATGCCAATCTTAAAAAATACCCGAGCTAATCCGACACTTTTACCTAATTGACCCTGGAGACGATGAGACGGGTGAAATAATTAAAAATATATGAAATGGTTAGCTTAAAGCTAAGTTGGCTCGCTCACGACCGTTGAAGTTTTTTGAAACGAACAGGATAAATTGGTGTTAGTATGCCAAACTTAAAAAACACCCGAGCTAATCCGACACTTTTACCTAATTGACTCTGGAGACGATGGGACGGGTGAAATAATTAAAAATAATGAAAATCATATGAAATGGTTAGCTTAAAGCTAAGTTGGCTCGCTCACGACCGTTGAAGTTTTTTGAAACGAACAGGATAATTTGGAGTTAATATGCCAAACTTAGAAAACACCGGGGCTAATCCGACACTTTTACCTAATTGACTCTGGAGACGATGGGACGGGTGAAATAATTAAAAATAATAGTAAAAATGTGTTATTTGAAAAGTTTAAAAATTATGTAAATAAACTTGTTTTTTATGTTGAATGTATTTTTCAGTTTATTATGTCAATTTTATTTAAAATTTTAATTTTAAACGTATTTTGTAATAATTTCACAACTTCTATTTACTGATTTAGTTTTTATATGCATTATACTTAGTTCTATCATGAGAGCTAATGGATACTATCACTTGTATTACCTGATGTACATTTTTTATTTTTCTGGGATAAAATTCTGGGATAACTTTTTATACGTCGACATCTCAGCAAAATATTATTCATTACTTCCTGAAGAGTTGCAGCGGGTATTGCCTCAATTAGCGTTCGAATGGATTGCTTTAAATCATTCAAATTTGTTGGTTTTGTTTTGTAAACTTCCTGTTTGTAATAACCTCACAACAAAAAATCAGGACACCTGGGGGGCCAACGGAATGTGGAGTTTCTTGAAATCAGTTTATTGGGAAATTTTTGCTGCAATTCTGTCATAACTGGCTGGGTTATGTGACGAGATGCACCATCTTGTTGAAACCACACATAGTTGAAAGTTATTCTCTTTTGGCGTAGTTCTGGAGAAAAAACTGTTTCAACAAGCTACAGCAGGGATAGTTTCTTGCGTCCGAACTGAAGGGTTTCGATGATAAGGATTTCTTGCGATAGACCCATGCTCAGAAAAATTGTTTACGAGCCTCATTATAGTCCATCTGCTAGGAGTGCCGCTAAACGTGCGCCTATATTCTCTTTGTACCGAAACAACGGACTCCAATGCGTGATAGCGGCGGACAATCCAAATTCTTTTCTCAATGTCCCAATTCTCCATTTTCGTTAAGTTTAAAAATCAATCTATAATTTAAAAAACAATTGGAACAGATTAATTACATAGAAACAAAGTTATTATTTTTTTTTTTTTTTGTTAGCAGCTTTCATCAGACACAAATTAATTAAGAGGTTTAAAATGAACTGATCAAAAGAAATTGACGAAAGTGGTTAAAAATTCAATAATAAATGTACTACAGCAACAAGAAATGTACCGAATTATATTTTTACAATATGTAGTATCAATCGGAAGCAATACATTCATAAAAAACAAATTTATGGAAACTCGATCTGCAAAAAATAAATGTGGACGCTTCTTACTCTTACCTACAAAACAAATCTGTTCCTATACGATTAACTCTGACGAAATTAAAACGCATCTAATCGTACGGTACTCTCGCTTTCAAAAATTGATGTTATATTGACAATATGTTAAATTGACAATACTCTAAGATATATCCATATTAGATTAACATATCTATGGTATTGGATTATTAGAGTTGCACGTGAAAAGGTTATATGTAATAAAGAGCATATAGATTAAGAATTATTTCATTTAAATATAAAACCATAACATGGTGTCAGATGTGGGGTCAAGGATAATATTTTCTGGCCGAATATGTCAACAGAAATAAAAGAAAAAGTTCAAATGTGTGATATCTGCGTGAAGTATTCGAGTTCACAATCTAATCCACCTATGCAATCGCACGAAGTTCCTACATATCCATTCCAGTATATATCAATGGATGTGCTCGCGACAAAATTAAAAGGAAAAGCATATAATATGCTTGTTACTGTGGACCACTACTCAGATTTCTTTGAACTAGATGTTTTAAGAGATTTAACACCGGGTGCTGTAATAGAACAATGCAAAAGAAATTTTAATCGTCATGGAATTCCTCAGCGAGTCTGTACTGACAACGGTACTAATTTTGTCAACAGACAATTTAAAGACTTCGAAAGGACGTGGGAATTTGAACACGTTTCGTCATCTCCACATCACCCAAGAGGTAATGGAAAGGCAGAGGCAGCAGTAAAGATTGCTAAGAATCTAATAAAAAAAGCGGAGGAATCTCATCAAGATATTTGGTACTGTTTGTTAGGCTGGCGAAATTCACCAAACGAAATTAATTCAAGTCCAGTTCAGAGATTGTTCTCAAGAAAAACGCGATCTGGTGTTCCGGCGTGTAATGAACAATACTTACCAAAAATAATCGACAACGTTCCTGAAAAGATAAAAGCGCAGCATGGAAAAAGCAAATTCTACTTTGATAGAAAAACAAAAATTATTCCAGAATTGGAAATAGGGCAGTCCGTAGCGGTTCAGATACATCCGCAAAGTGATAAAGAATGGTCACTTGGAGTTATTGAGCAACAGCTCAAAGATCGTTCGTACTTGATAAATGTAGACGGTTCTACATTCAGACGCAATATCGTTAATATCAAACCGTTTTTGAAAGAAGAACCTACGGATAAAGACGACCAAGGTATACGAGTACCTACACTGGATACCAGAAGCAGCAGTAACTCTTTTAATATACCAGAGGCTCCTGAAATTGTAGCTCAACATGGTATTCCCAATTCTACACAACAATTAGCAGGTCGTCCTAAACGAAACATAAAATTACCAAGTCACTTGAGTGATTATCAGCTTTACTAGTAATAGTTTCTTTAATTTAATTTAATTGTTTAAAGTAAATTCCAAAGACTATTTCGTTTAAATACTTATGTACGTAGAGTGAATTTTATAAGTCTTAATGAAGAAAGGGAAGATGTTATATTGCCAATATGTTAAATTGACAATACTCTAAGATATATCCATATTAGATTAACATATCTATGGTATTGGATTATTAGAGTTGCACGTGAAAAGGTTATATGTAATAAAGAGCATATAGATTAAGAATTATTTTATGAAGTTAAATAGTGTGTTTTATTCATTTAAATATAAAACCATAACAATTGAGTTCAAAAATTGTTCAAAAACACAGAGAAAAAACTAAGTGTTTTTTCAAACAAACAGCCCACTAAAATTATGAATTATTTTGTATTGAAACCATAGGGTAAACCTAAAAACATATAAGGATTACCATAAAGAAAATATTTTCGAAATATTTCGCAAATTTATTTTATTCAATTAATATATCCAGGAACATTTTTATTGGATTTAAGTCTGCGCTATACGCTGGTCAAGCGATATGAAGGATTTGCAGATTTCGATCTATCCAACTCATTGTTTCACGTGGTCTATGAATTGTGGAATTATCCTGCATAAAATTAATTGGAAATTCCTGTGGATAAACTGTAGTGACTGACGGTATCATTATTTCATTTAAATTTTCCAAATATCCCCGACTGTTCATGTGTTGTGAAATTTCACGTAACTTATCCATCCCCATACTCCACAGTAGACTTGGCCACTTATTCTTGTCCTTTGGATATATATTTCATTATATCTCATATTGTTTGGGCGATACATGTGCAGCTTAGCATGATGATCAGACTTAAAAACTTTTTCGTCCGTGAAAATAACTTTTTCCCAGTCCGTGTTTAAATTATCTTTTGCAAAAGCTATCCGCGCTGCTCGATGTGCGTTGGTTAAAATTTGTTTTTGAGCTGGAATTCGATACTGAATTCCAGCGTCTTTTAATGTTCGCGAAATAGTTACTGCAGAGACGTTATATGGTATAAATGGATTCAGAGTAAACTCCTGTACAATATTTTCTCGTTGAACTTCATTTAATAATTTTGGTCTACCGTTCTGAGGCAACCGATCAATGGTTCTTGTTTCTGAAAACCTCTTTATCCATTTTATTACAGTAGTTTTCTAACGAAAAAAGTATATAATTTACCGTTTTACGATACAAGTCTATGCAACTTACTGAAAAGCTAAGCTTTCGTGAAATGTTGAGTAATTATAGCCCATTTTTGTACAACATTCAGTTGCTTTTGAATTGAATCACGTTCCATTCTGTACAGTTAGATTGCAAAACAAAATAAAACCGAATAATTGACTAAATAGTAAATCTTTTTTTCTGTATGCATTGTTGCGAATGTCACATATCACCCTATTTTTTATCATAATTATATTTACAAATCGTGAAAACTAAGTAGTTTTATGTTTTAGTGTACCATCAATTTTTGAAGGCGATAGTACAAAGGACTTTGTTTCGGTTAAATTTTAAAGCCATATATCAAACACACCGATTAATATGGGTGATCGCTGGTCAGGAGGATTTTCGTCACAATAAGAAACCTACATTAAACCATGGTGGCGAGAGCGCAAAATGCTATGGTGTTATTTGCTCGGATGTACACACAAAATATAATAAAAGTAAATTTAATCGAATCTGCCAGAAAAATGAACTAGCAACCAACATTTATTTTGGGCCCGCATAATAGTGGTTTTCCAATCGGCCCACCACAATCACTTACAAGTACTTAGGTTTCTTTCTTTGCGTAAAATAAACTATTCGTAATTGTTCTTACATTCACCAAAAGCAGTTACGAGTATTTATTTAAGCATGGACAGAAACCTAGGTACTTGCGAGGGCCGATTGGAAAGTAACTATTGATCCTAAGCATAAGAGTTGTACTGCCAAAGAATATTTTAAGAGGTCTGACATACATCCCAGGCAACTGACTTGAACCAAATCAAATGTCTTTGGGCTATGGTAGATAACCAGATGCCCCAGGATCCAAATCCGATTCAGTTTTTTGATTCGATAATTTTAATGGGGTAGCTACTGAGGTTCATTGAGGCTCTTCAACGATTTGTTTAAATAATTATGTCACGTGGATGTATACCGTTTCTTTCGTGAAATAAATAAAATTCTAATTTATAGTATACACATAAATAACTATTTTCCTAATAATTTTTTATTTTTGTTGTGAAAAATGATCTATTCATTACAATCCTATTCTAAATATTTATGTACGATACTGTATGTTGGGATTCAAACTCGGTACATCCTGATCACCACAACTTTATTATTTTCAAATTAAACTATCGTTCTGTACTTTATGATGAACTGAGTTATTTCGCAACTATATAGTTAATTGTCAACATTAAATTAAAGTCTAAACGATTAAAATTAATTATTAATAATATTTTCTCTTCTTTTATTTATTTTCAGCGTACGGAGCGTAATGCACAAATATTTAGAAAAAGAAAATGAGGTCAACTTTGATAAAATTTTTAATCAGATATTAGGTAAGTACTTGATATTATTGCCATCGGATAAATATAAATATAGAAAATAATTTATTAATGTAAGTTGTTGCGTTCATTATTACTTACAATATACAAGTATACTCAATTGCCTATTTTTATAGTGCTCAGCTAGCTTCATAATGAGTTTTATTTCATAATAATTTATGAAATATTAAAATTTGAATATTATTTAAATCTATAGGTCATACACGATCCGCTTTGGTCATGATACTTACAAATATGATTATTATGATTCTGATATCCATATCGCGCGTAATTAATTATTAAATGGATGTGAGATTTTTTTATTTTTAAATTATAATTTAATAGATTTCACTGGCGTCTATCATCTAATGAAATTAAATAAGGGTTATTGTTTTCAAATCGAAATGAATTTTCAATCGATTATCATTTTCAAAATAATTTGTATTTTAGCGGGAGGGAGATGCGCGGTTTAACACATTTACAAATAATGTACAAATGTACGCGGAGATAATAAATGCGGCGTAAATGTTTGTTGGCAATTGACAAATATTCTATATCTATAGACATTAATTATATTTTAACGGGTTAGGTGATTAGAATTTTGGTTGTGTGAAACTAGATTTATTATTGCCTTTATAATATGAATAATAATCAATTTAGTGATTTAATATGTATAGTGCGGGTTTTAAGAAGCCATTTTTTTATACATTTAAACTTGGAATGTGAATAATATGCGGAAATTAAATATTCTGCTTGGTGTACACTACTGTGTATAGTGGACGCCAATATTTTATACGGTTGATCGAATTAGTAGTTGCCAAATTGTTGAGCCAATGCCAATAGTTGTTAAATTAAAATTTAATTGTATAGTTTTTACGGAAAACTGAGTTTTATATTTTAAACTATCGATAGAAAAATAGAAATATTTTTCAATTTATATAAATAGTTATGGGATCGAAGCACATCGGTTGATATGGTTCGAGCGAAAGTTCTTTTTAGGTCGTGCCGCGTTTAATTTAAATTAAACTCCAACTTATTTATTTTATTTTGGGATTTTATTTAGCAACGTGTTAATCGTTGAAACTTGAACTATAATAATGGTGAAAAAATAATAGGTTTGTTTTATTTTAACCGAATTTTGTTTGGAGCCTTGAAGACATGATGAAATCAATAATGGTTTGTATAAAATATACTTTGCATTATATTTAATAATTCTACTGATGCGGTAGATTTGGAAATACTGCTTTTGTTGTATTATACGTTGTTGGCCTTGTTGTTGCTGGTACATTCTGGGTATGTAACTCCTCCATCCGTAGATTTTCGCTGTCCTCAGTGAAATTGGTTTCTGACGATTTTCTCATCTGTTGTTGAAGTACATACTTTGATGTCAGGGGAAGTTTTGATTTTTGTGTATATGATGTTATTTATGGTTATTGTGCAATTGCTGATTTTTACCGGGCATATTACACGTGAATGGTTGGTTTGTTATTATTTGTTCGATGCATTTTTCATTAGTTGTATGTAGTTCTTCTTGTTTGCAGAAATTTGTACCATCATCTATTTTGTTGCAGGGTTCGTTAGAGTATTTTGCAATTGTATTTGAAATTGATATAAATTTGGATGGGATTTGAAGGGTAATTAATAAAATTTAAAAAAATAAAAATTAAAAATAAAAATTTATTAAAAATTAAAAAATTAATTTTTTTTTATTGCTATCAATTGTAGCTTTTATATGTTACTACTGTTAAATATGGTAAACCATACAATTTTTATTGTATTTGAAATTGATATAAATTTGGATGGGATTTGAAGGGTAATTAATAAAATTTAAAAAAATAAAAATTAAAAATAAAAATTTATCAAAAATTAAAAAATTAATTTTTTTTTATTGCTATCAATTGTAGCTTTTATATGGGCCCCGTTTGCTATCGTGCAAGCGGTGGTAGTATCCTTCAATATGCTTACGTATTAAGGTTATTGGGATTATTTGGCTTGTGGAAATACAATTTGCAAAAAATACTTTCACTTACCAAGCAACAATCAAACAGACAATCGTTACGAATAGTAAACTTTTCATAATGCGGTTGTTCGAAACTGTTTTTTCTCGTCGGATTGGTTTACAGGACCGGTAATCTTCTGATAGTTTGTTGCAATAGTTCACTTTTCAACAAAATTTGTGTAATTTTTTTTTATTTTGCACTATAGATTCACTTAATTACTGTGTTCTACTATGAGAATTTTTGTTGTAATTTAAGTTTACTTTAAGGCACAAAATTTTTATAATGTGTCACTATAATTGTTTTACACTGAGTTTAGCAAAAATATTCGTGTAATTTCTTGCACTGGATTCACTTAACTACTGTTTTCTACCATGAGAATTTTTTATCGTAATATAAGTGTCACTTTGCTGCGCAAGATTGTTATAATTTTTCACTATAAATGTTTTACACTGATTTTAAATTAATATTTTAGTTGGGTTATCCGAAAAAAATTTAAAATTTTAACACTTTTATTTGCAAAATAAATTTTTCAAACTGAAATTTGAACTCCACAGGCTGCGCCAGTTATGGGATCGAAGCACATCGGTTGATATGGTTCGAGCGAAAGTTCTTTTTAGGTCGTGCCGCGTTTAATTTAAATTAAACTCCAACTTATTTATTTTATTTTGGGATTTTATTTAGCAACGTGTTAATCGTTGAAACTTGAACTATAATAATGGTGAAAAAATAATAGGTTTGTTTTATTTTAACCGAATTTTGTTTGGAGCCTTGAAGACATGATGAAATCAATAATGGTTTGTATAAAATATACTTTGCATTATATTTAATAATTCTACTGATGCGGTAGATTTGGAAATACTGCTTTTGTTGTATTATACGTTGTTGGCCTTGTTGTTGCTGGTACATTCTGGGTATGTAACTAAATATTTGTCGATTTTGCGAATTTTTTTCACAATTTAACTCCAGTATGAAAATACGATCTATAGCTTTAGTCTTTTGATCTATAATAGTCTCTTGATTCAATACTATTCAATCGACCATTTGGTTATTAATTTGTGGGTATTGTTTTTTAGTACATACATAGCTTTCACTCCGGCTTCTTGGACTAATACATTTATCGTTAACCATAGTTCGAATGATATGCGAGTAACTTGCCGTTGTGTTGTAACATTTGGCGTTGCTGAAATTTTTAACTATGTCATGTAATTTATTTTTGCGGATTTAATAAAGTACTACACTTTATCAAATTAACATGATATTCCATACCTCCCTCCTATTATTTTAAGTGGTGTACCATGATTATAATCTATTATCATAATCGATCTTTCTTCTAGTTAGGCGGTTGTCCCGAGTTTTAAGTATGCTGATATTTCGTTGACGAAATTTTACTGAATATTACAACCAAAAATGTATCACAAATACTAATGAATCTAATTTAATTCAATATATCTTTATTACGGCTGTAAATTTTTATATCAAATTTATATAAAATAAGACCTTATTTAAAATTGTAATTTTTTATGATAATAAACAGAAATGGAAACGCAAATTTTTCATATCACGAACACTTATGAATCGGATAGTAGTACCTAATGAGCGAAGCTGCGGGATTATCTATGGTGTGCGTGCAGTCTTCAATTCTTGCACCTATTGTACTTTATAAGTTCAAGATAAAAAATTAGCGTCATAATTAAAATGTTCAGTTTGGAAGACCCTATTAATAAAAAATATGGGATATTTTTAAGTTTGGAATTCTCTTTGAGCTTTGGTGTTCCGCCAAAATTTAATGTCATGTTCTAAAAAGAGTAGGAACTACTGCCTGTGGAACAAGTGCCTGCTTTGAAAAGAAAATTGGACGATGTTTATGGATGATAATTGATATACATCAAGTTCAAGCTATTCTCCCCATCTTATTTATGTAGAGTGCATAATTATGTGCTACAATTTAATAAGAAGAAAATCCCAATTATATATTTGCTATAGCAACTACGACTATAGTCCTAGTCCTTTTCTGGGTGACATTGATTAGTAAAATTAATTAAAATTTTATAAGATAAAATCAAATTTTGAAAACTAAACTATGTGTTGTGAAATTGTGTAAATAATCTGTTACTTTGAAATTGTAAACAACCAAATTGAAAGTTTCAGAATTCTAAATTTCTTATAATTTAAAATTTATGCATAAATTTTGTTTCTAGATTCAAACCTTCTTATAATTCTTATAATTTAGTTTCTATATTAAAATTTAAATTTTTGTTTTTTAATTTATTTTAAATTTTGCAACAAAGTTTTTAAAACTATTTTTTACAACAACAAAAAATGGTCTTCCATAACATTTTTTTTAGTGAAGTACTAACCAATAAAAAAAACATAAAATTTTGATATGACTTCTACAAATTTGTGAGTGACGTATTTTTCACACTATGTATACTTTGAATAATGTAATTATACGATTCGAGAGTAATATATTTTACGATTTATAATTTTAATTCTGTTTGTTCAATACCATAATTATTTAATAAATCAAAATTTATTCGGCCTATTATTAACTGATTTCGCAATCGTTAAAAACAAACTTTAAGTTTAATAAATAATATTTTTTTTAACTCTTGGGCACTTGAAATAGAAAAAATGCTGCCTGCATCAAATTTAAAACAATTTACCCATCTACAACAATCATGTGATCCTTTTTATATCGATGATATTAATGTTTACTGCATTGATATACTATTTTTTATACTGGTAATTAGACATGTGTATATATACATGTAGCTACAATACATCAATTGTTAAAGGGCGCCTACATATTCGACTACCAATTGAAAATTCTTAGCACACAATATGAACGTTTAATATTGAGAAAAAGTAGATTATCGCCTTTCTTCAAATTACAATTCATAGTTGTATACAATTTTATATTGGTATCATATAAACAAGTGAGAAGCGATGATTCAATTTTTTTTCCTAAATTGAATAGAAATTTGTGTGCAGAAAGGAAAATCTATGTGTGCCTTGAATTTTGTCCTCCAATTTTTATGCTTTTTTTACTTTTATGTTCAACTTTATCTTTATTGAAAATTTAATTTCGCATAAAGTACTATACGATAAAATATATAAATATATAACTTATACCGCAAGTATAAATGAAAAGCAGGTTGAAAGAACAAGAAAAAAAGGAAAATTTCCATAAGAAGCAGCAATGATGCGATGATATGGTGTATATGTACTTCTATACATGTACACCATATCATACTATAAGTATATGTTCGTACTTATGTATATATATAGAGTTTTCCAATAAGAGGTTTCATTTTGAATAGCCTGCTATTTGGGAAGCTGTCAATTTTGAAGCTGTCATCTTTTGACATTTGACAAGTAAAAATTACGCCATTACTAAAAATGGTACGATACACGCAAATTCACTACAAAAATGGTGAAAATTTTGCAGTCACAGTTCTCAAAACTAAAGCACTTTTTGGTCGTCGTGAAGCACCTTCTCGGCCGACAATAGTAAAACTGGTGGAAAAATTTGAGCTGTTGGGACAAGTTAGTGATGTGAAGAATCGAAACCGTGAGCGTCGCTCAAGAACAACTGAGAATATAGCTGCTGTAGCCCGTAGTGTTGAAGAAAACCCAGGTTTGTCGATTCCTCGTCGATCTCTAGAATTAGAAATTCCACAAACGACATTACACCGTATTTTGCTTAAAAACTTAGGTCTTAAGGCTTTTAAAGTTCAGTTAACACAAGAACTCAAGCCGCTCGATCACCATAACGTCGTATCTTCGCTGATTGGGTCCTTCAAATGCATCAAAATGATCCGGATTTTCATCGAAAATCATCTTCAGTGATGAGGCCCATTTTCACCGCAGAGGCTACGTTAATAAGCTGAATTGTCGCATTTGGGGCTCATAAAATCCAAGAATGATTGTTGAAAAGCCTCTACATCTTCAACGTGTCACTGTTTGGGGCGGTTTTAGGGCTGGCGGTCTGATTGGACCTTACTTTCATGAAAATGAGGATGGTGCAACAGTTACGGAGAATGGATTGCGCTACCGAGCTATGATTAATGATTTTTTATGCCCGGAATTGGAAGATATTGATGTATGGACGACATTTTTTTACAGCAAGACGGTGCTACGTGCCACACAAGCAACGAAACAATCGCAATTTTGCAAGAAAAGTTCCCTGACCGTGTTATTTCTCGAAGAGGTGATCAAAATTGGCCACCGAGATCTTGTGATTTGACATCTTTAGTCTTTCTCCTTTGGGGCCACGTGAAAGATAAGGTCTATGCCAATGCTCCACAATCAATTCAATGGAATTCGTAGAGTTATCGAGAATTTCATGAAAAGGATATCGTGCTGCAAGCGTAGCCGTGGCGGCCATTTGGCTGATATCGTTTCCAAACCTGGCATACCTTCCTCTTTACAATGAAATAAAGATTCATTGATTTCTCTTAAAAAATACTCGTTTTTTTTAAGATCACAATGAAACCTCTTATTGGAAAACCCTTTATATGTATGTATGTATGTATATAAAATCACGGTATCTCATTTTTAGTACAAACGTTTATATAAGAAAGGAGTTATTGAAATCAATTGTTTTAAAACCTAGAGTAATATTAATGTCGTACAAATTGCGGTTTGTTAATATTTAGTGCAGAAAATAACCCGTTTCTTATCAGTATGCGGTTAACATTTATTTTACACTTAGCTTAAATGATGTTAATTTCGTTATAATACAAATTAAAGGTGCATATACATATGTAATTGATATATATTACACGCCGATTTAATATATTTACTTAATTGATAATAAAGTTATTTATATATTCTTGAGAATATACATTTTAAATGGGATTTTTCATCCTTTCTTTCTATTGTAGGTGGTCAGTTAAAACGGGCATGTAGCCGTGCGTCCTTGATTACGAATTTTGAAAATGTTGAACCCGAAAGTTAAATTACATTTCGAATTATCTAAGAAATTCTTGGCCGGATTTTCATTATTGAAGACTGAATAATTTAATATATTACATGGATATTTCATCCTATATTTTTGTTAAACTGAGATCAATATTTTTGAAATCTCTCTTGGTTCTAACCAAATAAAAAATACTATGTAGGTTTAAAATTTATAATCTAGATTGTTGTTTGACCGCAATGCAATCCATATAAACATTATACCAGTTTAATTTTTAACAAATTATAACAAATTATTTGAACTCACCACAATTAGGTTATGTGCATTCAAATATTCATAAGCATTTTGGGCCGCCATTTGTCGAGGCAGCCAATATTATTTTTAAGAAAAGTCCCACCTCAGAGTGTACTTTGGCCAAATTAGTTTTATTATTCCATTTGTTAGTTTTCAAATGAAAAGGAAAACGGTATGGGCTTTGTTTTAAAATAATCATTTTTTTTAAATAAAATTCGGTAATTTTGTAGTGGATTTGAAATGTAATTTTCATGCTTTCTCTATAAACTCTGAAAATTACAAACCACTAAAATGAAAACAAAGCAATTTTTAGTTGTTCCCATCATCCTAGGATTTCTGTTAATAAGATAGATGTTCAAGAGTTAATTACTATTTTCACACATTTTTTCACACTTTCAATTTAGAATTCCTTTCAAGTTTAGTCATAATACTTTTATACCAGGCATTTCTAAAGTCGTATCTTTTTAATTCAAAAATTTTCGAGTTCGAATATAGTTCTGGCCTAGACAATCATACAAGATTTCTCATTTGTACAATAACAGAGCACTACAACAAACTTCTGATTTTTCCTATGCCATCGTGATGTTGGTGCATTCTATCTTATACTCTGTATACACTATGGAATATCAACAACACAACAATGACAATGAAAATATTTCTTCTCGCTCATACGCAATGCAAATAGAAACATGAGAAATCTATCTACTGTTTTGTCTATGGTTCTGGATAAGAATTTTCTTGTTTTTTTCAGTAAAATCCAAATGAATTTAATTTTTTATCAATAAATATGATACATTTAATGTTAAACTAATATTTTAATTCAATATTATCAACATACAATTAAATTTAAACTTTATTTTTCAATGTTCTGGATAAAACAATAGTCGTGTTTTTTAATTCAAAAATTTTCTTATTGGAATGAAGTTGAAAGGATAAGAATTTTCTCGTTTTTTCAGTAAAATCCAAATGAATTTAATTTTTTATCAATAAATAAGATACATTTAATGTTAAACTACACATTTTAATTCACTATTTTCGAAATAAATTCAAATTTAACTTTATTTTTCAATGTTCTGGATAAAACATTGGTTTTTTCAAGTTCGCGATAAATTCATAGTACACGAACTCGAAAAAAGAGGGAAATTTTAAAAGGAAATATTTTAAACAAATATTTTTCATTGTTTTATGTTTGATACCTATATTATTTCTCAATAGACGTCAAAAAATACAGTTAGAAGTTGAAATTTATTCAAATAAATAGAACTTAAATTAAATATATTGGTTAAACTAAAAAAAATTTCCCAGTATTATTCCCGATGTTCTTATAGAACTTGAAGTTCTGTTAATAAAAAAACGCACCTAATGTTGTTTTCAAGTTCTCGACAGTGTACACGAACTCGAAAAAAAGGGAAATTTTAAAAGGAAATATTTTAAACAAATAATTTTCAATGTATTTAACTTAATACCAGTATTATATGACAATAAAAGTAAAAAAAAATAGTTAGAAGTTGAAATTGTTCAAGATAAATAGAACTTAAATAAAATATATTTATTAAATTAAATAAAATTTCCCAGTATTTTTGCCGAGGTTCTATATAAAACTTGAAGTTCTGTTAATAAGCTTAAACTGTATTGCAATCGTGTTTTTTGTCAAGAGTTTTTTTTAATCATTTATTTGTGACAGATATATCTAACGCCTCTTGGTGTGTAGATTTTTTGAATGTTGGATTATTATAGTTGGCAGGTGCCAGATATTTAAAAATTATTTTTCATGCTATATTTCGTTGTAATTTTGCCACATGTATCATTTGCTCTGGTATATCAACTATGTCTACATCGCAATTTATTGAAAGTTTTCTCACACACACACCAAGGGGTTTCTTATATACAATATTATAATATATACATACATATATGTATATGTATGTATATACATAGCTACGTTAAGAACAACAAACGGATTAAATTACTTACATATACATACATGTAAATAAGTATGAGTATATATAGTATATACATAGGCTTTATACACATAATACAGCGTCCAATTTGTTCTATTTGTTTTTTTTTGTTTTTTGTTTAAAAAATCTTTCTCGTGTTCTATACACTATATACATATATAGTATACCGACGTACACTATAAATAGCGGGAGAATTTTTATGTAAATATTTACACTAAATTTTTCGAATTTCCCAAACTTTCGCTTTTATTTATTGTACATACATTATAACCAACACTATAAAATTGGATATTCATAAATAACCAGACCGAACCGTAGGGTTAAATAATCAATTATTTTCAATTGATATTCGCGTATTCAGAAATATTATTTGAATGCATTGTATAACACTAAATTGCGCGAGACCAAGCAGTTTAAATATTTTGAATTAAATTTAATTAAATAATTATTATATTGGAAATATTTTTAATTCAGTATTTTGAATAAAAATCCTTCAAAAAACTATTAAATAAATATTTACTTTATATACCTACAATACAGGCGGGAGACAATGCGGGGTTATTAAATGACTAACCGCACAATCTGGTGGATGTAAATTTTGAAATAATTTATGTCCTACATTTCTTCTCAAACCTTATATAGTGGTTGGAGAGGAGTTGCTCCGAAATATACGAAATAACAGTTCCGTTCTAATTTATGTGATGATCTCGACTCGATCGACCGCATTATATGGATTTGTTTAAACGTTCTATTTACTGGAGTGTACAGTTTTTCTAAGGTATGGATTAAATAAATTTTGGTATATTGTCTGTCGATACAGTCATCCTGGAAGATGAAATCAATTTCAGTGTGATACAAAAACAAATTAATTATACTGTTAAGCCATTCTCGATTTTGATAGAGTTCTAGGTGGCGCGAGAAAAAAAACGTTATTGTTATGTATATAAATATGTATAGTTACATTTTCTAGTCCATATGTAAACAATTTTTAATTTTTTATCGCACAGTTAAAATCTTATGCATATTTATAAATTACTGAAATTATAAATACTTAATACTGTAATTCAATTAATTATTACATATTTAAATTATGTTAATCAACTTATATGATGCGACGTCACCAATCTAATGCAAAGTACGCACAAAGCCGAATGGTAAACAAAAACAATAAACAAAAAATCAGTTAAATTTGAAATGAGGCCAGTTTTACATGCAGTTGCAGAAAAATTAAACTTTTGTATGTAGATGGCGATTATATTTTGTGCGGAGTGCTGTACAAATAATATGATTTGTATGAGAATTTTGTTTGAAATAGTTATAACCGTTCAATCAAATTATAGTCTAACTAAAGAATTTAATTTTTGAATAAAACTATTCAGACTGCAAATTATGTTAAAAATCTCAGAAGCAGATATTGCCCATGGGAGTGGAAGTGTTACCAACATTTAAAAAGAACCTATTAAAAATATGAGCAATATTTTTGAGGTCTATAAATTCTTTATGATTATAACAGGTGGTTCAGTAAGGTATCGTTGTAATCTGAAATTAGCTCAGTTTTCTATGTTCGGACTATAACAAAAACGAAGGTGCCTTATTATTATGAAATAAATTTTCTAAAATTTTCAAGAATATGTCACTTCAGATCTCAGATAAAGTGGCCTATAAATTCCACAGACACTATAGTCGAATTAAAGGCCATGAGCTAGATACCTATAATGTTATTACTAATATGGTTCCTGATATCCTTGGCAATTCTTCCCCCAACTCTATCATATCTACAAGAACTACGAAATAGGTAATGAGAGGTGGTTTAAAAAAATACAACAGACTTTAATAATTTTCAAAAACACTTGTGATATATGTACTTACATAAGCTGCCATTGTTGGCACAGTAAGTAGTTTCCATGCGTTGTGTTTCGAGGGTCTCGGGTTCGATTCCCGGTGGTGGCTGAATTTCGGTTGAGTGTTTCAATGGGTAAGTATATGTGTTTGTGCGAGTATTGCACCGTGGACCTATTAGTGGCTGAAGTAATCCGCCCTTTATTAAAACTTTAATGTTTCTTTTTTTAGTTATGTATATTAAATACATACATTTCAATTTTGTAAAATCTACAAAAATAACAAAGTCGGCATTTGGAATAGTGGAAAATATTTGATTATTTCGAACATTAGCCATAAACATATTTTTTGCTTTTCCCGTGTTCCTATTATTAAAAAAAGGATACATGTTTTTTTTTACATTCGATTATTTGGTTATTTGATATTTTGTATTTGAATTTTAATTATTGGCTCGCACGTAAAGTATTCAGTTCTAACCACAATATTTTCACAAGCTATACTTTTTTAGAAAGGTCTTGGTTCAGTTTAAATTAATATACGCAAATTAGGTTTATAAAATACTGTTAACTTACGTGTTAGAACTAATAGAATTTTTTTTTATAAAAAATACCTTTTTTTCGGCAAATTAGGACAAAAACAAACAAGATTTTTCTCTTTTCTGAGAGATTGGAGTGTTACCTATCAAATATACTGCATCAGGTATAATTGCTCTATGGTATCACTGCACTCGGTAAAAATATAAACTTAGTTCTATCTGACTATATAACACCTAAAATTCAGTTGTAAGGATTGAAAATACAATAATTTACGTGTGAGCTAAAAATCAAAATTCTAAAATTGTCAACAAATAAAAAACACAATTTACTTATATCCTAATTTTCAATGAAGAACATCCGAATTATACTGGACTATAGAATTTCAAAAAATAGTCATGCATTGCCGTAAGCATTGAAAATACTATTATTCATGTCAAAAACCAGGTTGCTACAGATTTATGAAAATGTTAGTGGTTTAGTTAGTCCTAAACTACTTATATCACTTCGATTGACAGATGACTATGAACAGACAGATCATATCTATACGAGTAAATACATGAATTTGGTTATGAACTAGGGAATACAAATCTTCAAAAAGCAACATTTGTTTAGATATAAATGTACTTTATACAACCAATTAAGTTAGCCATTATCGACCTAAATTGTTTTTTTTATATATCAATTCGAGTTTTGGTGTAATCTTACCATTTTTTAAAACGTTGAATTTTAAATAAATTTGCAATCTCAGCTTACTGATAAACTTTATTAACTAACCAATAAACTTTGACGTGCGAACCTTTTAATAATATTATATATAGAAAGTTTGGATTCCAAAGAAATATACCTACTTCTTTGCTTCAAAATATTTCCAGGTCTTGGTATTTTGGCGTTAAAAGCCATCGCGAATCTCATTAAAAACAATTAACTGTAGCAATATTAAATATCACCAACGCATTACATGTATTAGGCACAAGAAAAAATTATTTTTCTCCACCTACAATCAAATTTATATGCAATCGTAGTATATATAATATAATGAAAATAGTAAAACTGTCAGCCTATTTTCTTATAGTTTAACAATTTCATTACTACGTTCAACAACAATTACATAACGATGAAATAGTAAGGGATACTTAGCGCAAGCAAGCACGAAATACTGCGGTAACATTCAAGAAATTAATGATCCCAATAGAGTTAGAGAAATTTTTCATCGTTCATCCAACCCAAATTGTACATCGGGCGTAATTTAATTTATAAATTTATAGTTAGGGTTTGTTGTTGTTTTTGATAAATAAAACGCAAAGTTGTAATATTTTTTTCGTATTCATATACATGTACATATACTCGTATACATACATATTTATAAAACAATACCTTCTTCATTGTTATGTTATATGTACAATGTACATACATATGTATGTACGGTATCTATATGTTTGCTGTTTATATGTATGTAACAATTTTTTGGATCATTAACTGAAATAGAAATGATTTAATTAAATTTGTATTTGGTTTACTCACGAATTGTTGAAACTCGAACTAAACAAACCACATCGCCACATACACGAATCGTTTTTGGTTTGTTTACGGAAAATTCCAGGGCACATGGTGTAACCACTTATACAATACAAACGAATTTTTTTTTTTGGTAAAAACTTAGTAAACACAAATTTCTGTAAAAATTCATATTATCCAAGGAATCCATTTCCATTTTCATAATTTTTCCGTATCTCATTTGATTTTGTAGTTTTCTGTTTTTGGATTTTATTGTTAAATAAAATTTTAATTTTATATATATATTTTTTTGGTGCGTTGTGAAAATAACTAAAAATTTAAGATTGTACTTCGTTATATAAAATTCATATTGAAATATGTCGAAGTGTTCACCATGCGGAGGAAGTTCGAGTAAAAGTAAAAAGCGGTGTTATCGCGAAGGTGCGCTCACATCAAATCCATTTTTAAATTTTTTACGCAAATTTCGTAAAGAACATTGTGGTCTATCGGTAACTCAAATTGCGAAAGAAGGCGCTAAAAAATGGCGGATCATGTCAAAAGAGGAAAAATGTCCGTTTATATGCCAAGCACAGCAATTAGTTGGGAAAGGCAGACGTCGCAAATTGAAAAGACGAAGAGTACGACGACGAGGCTGTCGCTAATAGATGGTCGTGTTAAATGTATCATGTATATCTGTTATAATTTATATAAAATAAACAATAAGAAGTTATGGCGGCCACGTTATGCAAAAATTTAATTTAATTGTTAGATGCTTTCATATTTAATAATTGGCCAGATGGTTGAAATCGCGTTTATTTTCGGACGAATCAATTAGCACAGTTGCCTGCTACATTGTTCATTTATTGCATTGATTGCAAAACGTTTATTATCTATCATGCATAAGTTAAGCATACTGTAGTACGATATATTATATATACATGTTTACTATCAATGAAAGAAATATTCTTTACAGATTAGCTAGATTTTTCTTGTAGATTTTATATTAAGCCGACTGAATCATTTACTTAAGTTGATATTAACTCCGTTTCCGTTAGAACCCCAACTATTTATTTTTATTTTACAAATAACAATTATAATATATAATGAGTGAAAAAAGAAAGTTTCCTACATTCAAGCACCTAGTAATTTTATTCGGTTATTTTCTTGCTATGGTAGATTGTTGTCATAATTCGATTGTTGGTATGTTTTTCAGTTACCTCCCATGACCACCGCTTTATAAACCCCAACAGAGAGTTGACTTTAATGATTATATACATGAGCTTATTAAATGTTCAATTTTCTATATATTTAACACCCAAATCTCGAATTTTATCTATTCTATATAAAATGGTGTTGGTTGTTAATAATTTGATACCCGAATAGGTAAGATGTTTCGAAAGAATGTCATAGTTTTGTATTTACAATAGTCGAAATTGATCGGATTCGCACCACGAACTAACTCGATCTATATTAACGTGCAGTGCAGATGTATCGTCAAGATGATAGACAATTTTGACGTTCTTATCTAGATCGTTCCTCGTGCCAAAATGTTATTGGAGACATTTTTCAATTCTGTTAAAAATTCAATTAATTCAATTCAATTGAAGCAAAATTCCACAATTTTGACCTGGGCTCCTATTTGTGAATTCGAATTCGACCAAACGAACGACGTTTTCGAACGATTGGTTTTTGTGAATTCGAAAACGTACAATAAATCAACGAAAACGTGTTACTATGAAACGAAATGAAAAAAACTAAAACAATAATTGACGATTGTGAAAGTAGGCTAAGCTCCTCTCGCGGAAAAAATGATTATTGAAAAGAACGATCCATTTGAAGTTTGTGTTGTTGTTGGTGTATTCGAAATTAGGTGGCTGTGTCGTTTTAAACGTCAATGGATAGATAGTCTTATTTTAATTTTAAACGTCAATGGATAGATAGTTTTGTTTTAGAAAAATTCCGCTATGTGGAATGCGCGATGCTCCAATCGGCGAGATTTCTGCTGTGTTCAAATAAATCTGCAATGCTTTCTGGTGGCCGTATGGGTCGTGGTGATTGTAACGAATGGAATCATTGGGCACTTTTAGTTCCGCCAACTGTTGGCAACATGTTGAGCAGAATCAACAAGTTAAGATCTGAATGACATTGATACAAAAAAAATTCATGGCAGATGTCCTAAACGTCAATTTTTTCATCGGTAAACTTATTTGTATCGATACATTCATCATATTTGGGTTGGCTGCTGACTAACAATTGATTGAAATTAAAAATAATTAAATTAAGATTGGGATTTATTCCATTTTCGTAAGCGATTGCAAAAATGGTGGAAAAATTGTGGTATTAAATTAAGTCGATTGCAGTTTTTTTGCTAATAGCTCTTGTTAAAATTTTTAATAATGAATATGTATTATTTTGCTTAGTCGAGATTTGGTTGTGACGCGATGTCGTTAGATCGGAATTTTTTGAAAAATTTGATAAATCACGTGCTGATAAAAGTCACTGATAGCAAATCGTTCTAATTATGGGCCACTAGGGCAAATTCTATGATGATTTAAATAATCCAATCGATGAAGAGATCTTAAAATTAGATTTTTTTAAAAGTGTTTTATAATAAAGTAATTAAGGAACTATACCTTTTTCCGAAATACATATTTAGTTAAATATTTAAATATTTTTACAATATATTAAATGTTCATTTTGAACACGCGAAAATTGTTAAAAGTGAACTATTTATTTTTAAAACTTATATAAATGAATAAATTAATATTATTCGTATCTAAATTATGTTGATTTTCATTTTAATTAATGACTTTCAATACTCTATCAATTTCGTACATGTTATTTAGAAATATTTGGAGTTTTGAATTCTGAAGCCTAAAGAAATGTTTGTTGGAATTTTTGGAGATTTTTCAAAACGTATTTTAAAATAGATTTTTAATTTTTATATATTTTCTGAAACACACATTGACTGTTCTGTGACCAAGATGTACGTATAATAAATGTTTCAGTTAAATTTTGAGAAATTTAGAGAAACTGTGATTGGGTACAACATACATATATATGGTGAAGAATACTTCAATTCCCAAATTCAATATATGGGGCCCGAAGTCATATCAAAATTTTATGATTTTTCTATTTATATTGTTTAGTACTTGAATAACGAAAAATTTTGTAGAAGACATTTGAATGTATTTTTTGCTGTTAAGTAAAAGTAATTATCGGATAGTTATGGTAGATAGCTCGTTTCCTAGGTAAAAGTGTGCCAATGTGTTTCCAATTTAGTTATTTTTTGGCTGCTAGATCCATTGCATAGCAATAATATGTAAAAACCACTTGCTGTTGTTGTTATCAATATATTGAAATTACGTAATCATCCCATTGAGACTACATATGTATATCGATATACTTAATCTAGCAAAACAAATATAATCCACACAGCAAATAATAACAACAACTTTAAATTAAAATATTGTATTTATGTAGATATATATATATATATATATATATATATATATATATATATATATATATATATATATATATATATATATATATATATATATATATATATATATATATATATATATATATATATATATATATACATATATATATATATATATATATATATATGTATGTACATATGTATATATACTTTTCATTTTTCAATTAAAAATAAATTTTTCTTGTTTTTTTTAAAGCATTTTCCAAATCGAGAAAATTTAATAATTATGTAGATATAGCAATATAGCATAGCTATAGCGATAGAACGCGCCGGCGAAAAATTTATCGGTTTTCTGTTTTAATTTTACCAAATAATCGAAAACATAAAAACCAATCCAGATTCCGATTGTGTTAATAATTTCAATTTTTTCTTGTTGTATCGTTAGAAAAAAAAAACTAATTATTAAAAAAAACATACGATAATTCAAAAACTGCTTGCTTATTAAAATCCGCCTCCACTTTTTTTGTGTTATTTTGGGTTTGATTATTATTACGAATAGACGAGTATTGTGTGTATGTGTGTGTGTGTGTGTGTTTGTATGCTTCTGAAGTAATATCGAGAATGGTGTGGAAAACGAAAATTTCCAAAAAAACTTGATTTATTCATTATTTAAGTACATATGTTTAAAAATGTTGCAGTTTTGTTTTGATTACTAATATGCTTATTAGGGTTTGTTATTGTTTGTCTATGGTTTAAGTTTTTGCAAATGTACCTAAAAATTGTAAATTATATCTGTTTTAAGTAAACTACCTAACTACCTAGTGCGTAACATTTAATATTGATTTAGAGGTTGTATAAAATGGCTCCTATCAAAATGTTTTTTTCCCGAAACACTCATTTATGAAATATTTTTGGCACAAAGTTACTCGACGAGCATTTTCGAATTTTCATATTCAAAATAAACTCCATACGTTTGCTAATATCAATTTTGTTCCACTAATTTTACTAATTAATTTATGACTAGATTCATAATTTTCAAAATATATTATTTAGAATGAGGTGTTTGGAACTTCTCACAAGTCACTTTTAAAAATGCTTATCTTATGTTAACATATTCCTCTCAATGAAACCACTAACTTTTTTCATGCTATTCTACATTTTCATATTGTTAATGAGTGAATTTGCAAAAAAATGTGTCAACACGTATTATGAATTATGAAAATTCTTATGAAAATATTTGAATTGGTAGAAATGTTTTAAGATTTTCTTTAAATAAATTTAAGTACGACATGAAATTTTATTTTCAATTTTTTAATTCTGATCTATTCCCAAGATTCAAACTAAACTTTATATCATATTCATTCCTCATAAATTCAAACATATCGCGGAGATATTCTAAAAATAATAATGTATTAAATTTATTATAGCGCTGAAACTTATTTTTGAGATATTCTTCAGAGTATACGATACGATTAACGTTTTAAAACTTGTATACATTATGTAGATAACACAGTGATTTGAGTTGTGGTTTTTGAATCGGTATATAGGTACCTGCCAACAGAGGCATAATGTAAAACTGGAACTTTCCATCTTCCGATTTCACGTTCGGTGCGATGACTGTTTCTGTTGGTGTATATAGAACTGATTCTTATAATTATGTGATGATATAAAGGCCTATCTTCTATGTCAGTACTAGAGACTATGCATACTGAAGATGGCGAATTAAAGTTAAATTTGCAACCGTGCACTTTGTTCAGTGCAGCTTCTAGAAAAAATAAACAGCTAAATTAATCATTAACATCACACTAATGTATCAAAATTTAATAAGATCTGTGAAGTGTTCAAGCAACTAATTTAATTCATAAGAGATTTATAAATTCAAAATATCAGAATTTGATAGAATTTCAAAATAACATGTCAGATACGAAATTTAAAAACTTTAACTTAATTATCTTTCGAATTTGATTTCATTTGAAATAATATTCCATAAGGAATCAGGAAACCCAATTCATTTTTGTTAATTTTAAACCTCTGGCTTTCAATTGGCAGAAAGTCATAGATCTATTCATCATTCTGATCGAAATCAAGGATGAGACATCTCTTTTGCTTTCACCCCCCCAATTAAGTATGACTACTGTTTTATTAAAATTATTTATATATGTATTTCTAAATGGAAACTAAATTTTCAATGTTATTTCTCATCAACAACTAAACAGAGTTCCGAAATTTCAATTTATTTAAATCATACTCAACCCTAATGCTCACGACACGAAAATCCAATTCCGACATTGATTTACCATAAAAATTGAATAATCATTTTTTGTTTTAAAGGCAAATCCATCATTTTCGGTTTTTTAGCTATGTATGACTTAAATGGAAAACCATACAAAACACAAGAAACAAATTTTAATGGTACGCTGTATACGTATGTATGTACATATATATAAACATTGAAAATGGCATTTCCTCTTCTTATATACTGTATATAGCTATATAGTGGTACATAGTATAGTATAGATAAAACAAAAGCCAACGAAAATTGTCAATTTCCTTTCACATTATACAATTTGTGTGTTTTGTTGTTTTTTTCATTCGGGAAATTTTGCTGTTATCGCGAAGAATTTGATTTATTTTCCCTCCGCCACCAGCACCATCAATGTTTTATGTTTACGTTTTTTTCATCATTTTTTCTGTGTTATTTTTCCTTTTATTAGCTTGACTTATGTGTGTATACACAATATATGTATATATATTTTTATAGACATTATTCCGTTGTTGTTGATACTGGTGTGCGTATGTGTGTGTGCATATGATTCAAGTAAGATTGAAAAATAAGATGGAAAATGGATTTTGTTAATTTTCTTTGCTGGTGCTACTACTTCTACTGCCTTGTTTACGGTGCCTCACGAACGATACGAAATAGAATAAAATTAATTTTTGTTATTTATTTATTTAGCTTCTTTTGCCGCTTTTGCTCGATTTTTTTTAGCGTGATAAATTTATTTGAAAATTTATTTAAAAAAATAAAAACATTTTATATAATTTTATTATTTATTTATGTATTTTTTTGGTTGACTGGTGAATGGAGTAATACGCGATTGGCATTCTAAAATATGCGATGAAATTTATCATGAACTAGAAGAAAACCATATTCTTGTTTGGAATATTTAATGCTGCCCTCGCTTTGATCTAGTTTTTTTAGAGTTAAATTAAACGTATGTTTAATTTAAATTGTAGCCAGTTATCTATATGTAAATAAGACCGCATATATTCTTGACTCTGCCTTAATCACCTGTCTTATATCCATATACAATACTCTATACAATTGTAGATACAGACAAATAATAAAATCTTCTTCTGATAATCGGGAAAACAAACCAACAATAACAAAACTGGAGATTTTTTTTTTTGGTTCAAACATTTTGGATGAGTTTTATGATTATTTTTCAAAATTAAAACTTAATGCGAATTAATGAAATTTTTTTAAATCATTTTGTTCTTTTCGTCTCGTTTTTAGGTAAAGTTTTCGTTGGCTGGAAATAATCAAAATGTGTAATGTGATTTAAATTATAGTTTTCAATTCAGAAATGTTTTAAATGCTATAAAAGTTAAACGAGAAAAACGATTTCTAATCAAATGATTTATTAAAAATGGTATATAAGATGCTGCTGGCATAACTACATTAATTTTGCTCTTAATTATATAATGAAACGCCAAACTCTCCGAGTAATAAATATAAATTTTGAAAAGTTCTTGCTCATTTTTAATGATTTCATAAAATTAGTGGATTTTGTAAAAGAATATGTAAAAATATTTTAATTTTTACTGTCGCTATAGCAAATATATGGCACAAGTGGAAGCTCTCATTTATTACTTCAAATCGTAATGCAAACTAATATATGAAATCGTATAGTCAAAAATTTCATAAGATTTGTTCAAGTTCATCATAAAATATCTGAATTTGATAAAATTTCAATTCATTTGAATATTTGTACGTATCGGGATTTCTTCAAACTAATTCAACATTTTCGAATTTCAAAAGTTAATAAAATTTTTATACATATCCATATAAAATTCTAGTTTTATTAGTAATAATAATAATCAGTTTTTAAAGGCCATTACTGGCCCCTTACTGTGCCAACTATTTGGCTCCAACGGTTTCGATCCTGAGCATGGTCTTCATACTGTCTAAGACAATCTGCAGAGGCCAAGTCGTTCTGTACCTCGTGGAGCCATCGTCGGCTGCAACGACCTCTGCGCCTACCATATGGTGGCTCTCCTTTCAGAAATCGCTGCACAATTTGTTCCGGATCAGCACGCAGAACATGACCGAGCCAACGTACTCGCTGCGATTTTATTTCATGTACAATATCGGGGATCTTCATCAGATCTCTGATCTCGATATTGTACAGAGCTCGGAAGTGATTGCACGTTCCATGTGCCGATCCTAAATCTCGTGTCCCGGTACTTGAGCGGGGGTCCAGTGTTGTTTTGGCGGTATCCATTTTCTTTTTGTTGACTTTATAAATAGTTGATTGCTTTACGGATGCGGGTCGTCAGCCCAGCGATCCAACCGTTTAATCCCCTCCTACGACAAGCAAACGCTACTGTGGTGGTATTCTTGGGAAACAGGTTCGTGCAATTTAGATTTACGAGACATGTGAGTGCTCCCCGACCACAGGGGCCACTAATTTACACAGGGGCTACTAATTTTTATTAGTACATTTTTATTAAACTTCAATATGTGAACTAAAATTGTGAATTCTCAATGATTATAGAACTTAATTAATACTCAAAGTTCAATAAGTGTATGTGCATATAATAATTGGTTTATTTTTAAGAATTTGTTGAACGCATAACACATTTGCACATATAACTTCACTGACTAAACCAAATGTTCATCACTTCAATCCTCAATTTCAAAATATTTTAAATTCATTTACACTCCAAACAATATTTGCAATTATGCACATACAATATTTTATACAATATTTGCAATTATGCACATATACATAATTTATTAAAATTCATACACAATTCAAAATCAATATCACAAAATACCAATTTTTGAATTTATTTTTATTTTCTGAAAAATTGATTTTTTATAAACTTATACATATCACATTTCTTATACATACATACATATCACATATGTATATAAATTTGCCGGGTGTAGTATATAATAATTTGAAATAATAATTATTTGCCATAGTTTTTTCTACTGGTCTTAAAAGCTGACTAAGAATGCTAAACATGGAAAATATTGTTAGCTTAATGAACGATAATTCCGATGAACTAATGAGCATGAACTTAGAGATGGTATATATAGCATCATACTGACTATGAACTCTGAGTTCAAAGTCATAGTGTGATGGTGTATATAGCATCTATGGAATCAATAGAAAATCCTATAGAATCACTACATTTAACATCTACATTTTAACATTTGATTCGAAATAAGTCAAATTAGAGAATGAATTCTCATAAATCTATAAATTGCACATAGGTATAAAATTAGACCAATAACAAATTAAAATAACAATTAATTATGATTAAAAATTATCAACAATCAATTAAACTAAATAAATTAAATACAAAAGAAAATTACGTAATATGTAGTATATTAATAACATTCGACTGAATCAATTAAAATTCAATTAAATTGTCTAAGAGAAAATGTCTTAAAATATTTTATCGAAAATAATATGTATATATGTACCCGAATTAACAATAATAATTAAATTTTCAATTTTAAACCCTGAAGAACTGCCCTTTGAACTGAGACAATGATGAATTCCTAATATTTAACTCAATACTATTCTAAATATATGAACTCTACTCCACTCATACAAATATACTATCAAAGTGGTACTGATCAAATAAATAGAGTTTTCTGATCATACCAAATATAATTTCCACCCCCCCCCTCCCCCCCCCCCCCTTCCTAATGAAAAGCACACTGTTTAACAGCGGTTCAAATACTATTAATATACATATAATAGAAATAAAACGTCTCATCACAGATCCTTACGGAACACCTGTGCTCAAATACAAAAAGTTTGCTTAGACTAGGCAAATGTGATTTAATCAAAGTCGCACTGCATGAAAAACCAAAATTACATCTAAACAAGAATATCCATATAAATTAATAGAAATCATTGAATCAGAATAACTCACGTCAAGCCAACTTTCAACTAGAAAATGGTGCCGTTCACTGTGCAACAAAATGCTGCAGTTTTTGAAAATTTGTCGTTGACTGAGCTCCAAGCGTGTGACAGTATATTATGACAACTTGGTGCATATATGTTGTCGTTGACACAAATTCTCATTTTTTAATCGCAGTCTCAAGTGCTGTTAGTTTATGTTTAGTTAGTTGATGTTCACTTTATAGTTGTCAAATTATATTAAAATCAAAAACAAAGTTTTTTTCACACAAAGACTGTGTCCGAAACCTGTGATAAAAAATCGTGAATTAATTATTTGACATTTACTTGATAATACCGAACACACCCAAATTATTCGAGTCAATTACTATGATCATTTTTGACAGCTATCGAATAATTTGTGTACGCATGTGCAACATATGATTTATACATACATAATAATATATTATAAAATTATTAATACATATAATGATAATAACGTGACATTAAAAGGATTATCGCATCCATTATTTTAATATTTTTATATTTCTATGTAATTTATTAGTTGTCACAAAAAATTTGAGGTTATGAAAACTAAAATTACACATTTCGGACAGCATAATAAAAAATCGCGAATGTAGGGGAATACTTATCATTAAACATATGTCAAAAAATTAATTCACAAAATTTAATTTAATTTTTTATCACAGGTTTCGGGCACAGTCTAAAGAACAATATGTCGTTCGCTTCGTGAAAAAGTAACCTCGACCAACATCGACCTCTATTTGACATTTCCGACATTACACCACACCGACATCCGCTTTTGCAGTGTAAAATTATTGGTTTAATTTTTAGGATAATATTAATCGTACATAAAATAAATAAAATGTGTACAAAATTTTACCACCAAAATAATATGTTATACAAAATTTTACCATTAATAATATTTCTGGTCATCAATTTTGTTTAAAAAAAATAATTTAATAAATCTTGCACAAAATTTTAACATCAAAAAATAATCTTTTTGTACAATTTTGGTGTGAAAAAATAAAATATTTTGTACATAAAAATACATAACATAATTCTAAATATTATTTCAATCAATTATGTAAAAAAATTATTTAACATTCGGTAACTAATTCCAATCGACTCCTATTCTTTCGACATGTTTGCTGAACCTCGCTCTTATATCTCCCGGACATGCATTAGGGAGCGCAGCGACCCAAATATAATACTGAACATGTTTGCTAGACCTTCTATTCTACGTCTTATAAGGAGCAAAATGACGAGAGCACGCAGCGACCCGAATATGAATAATTCTAAATGTAATTTCAACCAACTACAAGTAAAAAATGATTACACATGCTGTAACTAATACCAATTGGCCCCTTTACTCCCGACATGTTTGCTGAACCCGTTCCTACGTCGCCGGGCGGTTTTTTTTTTAGGGAGAGAAAGCCACTCGAACATAGTACTAAGTGAATTTACTTAACTTATTTCTTATAGTCAAATAGTATAATTAGGTAGGTAGCTAGCTGATATATCGCAATGATCACGAGTTCATTTTAAAATTTTAGTAAAAAGTTCTCACCGAAACTAAAAAAATGTCAAACAAAACATAATTCTCTTTTTAAATAAATTTGTGGTTGGGCCGGGCAGAATGAGGTAAAGCTATATACCGAACTTCAGCTTTAAAATTTTGAAGCTATTGCCATAACCCCTTCCTCTTCGCTCTTATCTTATAATGTAGATATCGAAATTTATACCGAAAAAGTGGTTTTAACCATCTAATTAAATTTGCAAAATAATAATTTTTTGAATCTTTTTTTCAAAATTAAATTTCAATATTTACAAAATACATAATATGTCATGTCGCGCATCTAGTAGATAAAATCTAGACACAAATTTGTAGTCCCATTTTTCGAGATATCTTGCATTCAGCGCATGTCTATATGTATTTTATTAAGCCTATATTATATGTATATACGCTGGATGTAAGCATCATTTCATCAACATGTTGAGAAAATTTTAATTTTGTCTAAAAATATATACACTTTCTTGATTCTAGCAACTAAATGCAATCATGTCTGTTCTATAACTCGATCGGAAAATGTCCACTGGAATAAAAAAATCATTAGAATTTACTTTGCTATTCTGTACCTTGTTGAACTAGAAATTTCTGTTGGATTTGTTGTATCTATTACTAAACAAAATCTACGTGTATGTTTTCGTTTTCTGAATGTAATATGTACGTACAATTTATTGTTGGTTTCTTTTCATGTATCCTCTGGCAAGATCACGATTCTCCGACAGTATATCCAACAATTTTTGTTGTTGTAATTCATTTGTTGTTGTCGACATAATAAATTTTTATTATATGTATAATGTTTAAAAAATTTTCGCTAGATCATTTTTAACTGTTTCGTGAAAGCTGGCGATCGATTTTTATTGTCCCTGCAACCTTTCAAAATATTCCGACGTATAGTAAAAATTCACTTTACCAACCGGCAATTGACGACTGATAAACTGAGTTTTGCGCTATACACATACACATTCGGAATATTTTTATTTTATTTTCATATTTATGCAATAAAAATTTGCTACCAAACAAGACAACAAGATTTTTTGCCAAAGCAAATAATGTCATATATTGTTAAAGCAAAACAAATATTTTCCACAAGTAAAACATTTTTAAAAAATTTACAAAAATGCCACCACAATTTTCAGACGTCGATTTTTCTTCAAAAATAAACAAAAATTCTAAGGAATCGAATCGAGTAGGGTAGTAAAATTAAAACAAAATAAAATTCGAGATACAGAATAACAAATTGTCCAATGGAATCTTTTTCCAGTGGAATGTAGTACGCAGAATACGCATATTCGATTGCATGTAGTGTTAATATTTTTACTTCGATGTTGATTTGTTTTCCTTGTATGTATTTAAAAGTTACATAGCAGCTTTATCAGAACCAATTCTGGGGTAAATCATTTACTAAGGTACAAGTCGATTTTTAATATTTTTGAATAATTGAAATGCGCGTTTTTGTTTAGTTTCAGTTTTCTCAACCCGTAGATTTTAAAAAAATTAACAACTTAAGCGTTAAATATTTACTCTTGTGTCCTCGGTTTACCCTACTTTTTGATAGGGTAAATTAATTTACCGAAAATTACAGGAAAAGTGAGTTTTATTCGCGAATTGGTCCACAGCCTAAATAAGTAATATAATGTTTAAACTTAACAGGGTTAAACTATAATTCAATGTTACATGTTGATGTTAGAAATAGCCATTTTAAAAAATTGTTTTATTCTAATGCGGTATTCAATCTGATCATGTTAAAACAAGAGGTTTATATTACTACAGTGCAATAAACACACATAAGATGTACCATTATATATGGTTGATAATTTTGATCCATTTCGCATTGTATAAAGCAGTGCAGATACTTTCAAATTTTAAAGTTTACTTATTTGATATCTAATGGTTAACAATAGCCGCGTTTCTTGACGTATGATCTGATCCGGATCAGATCATATCTGCTTCCCTTTCATTTGTATAGCCGCGTTTCATGAAATCAACACAAAAATTGTATTATTTTTTGTTTTTAGGTTATTATATTGATCCTAGTAGCATTTCGGTTCAAAATTTTGATACAAAAACAAAAAATAGTACAATTTTTATGTTTATTTCATGAAACGCGGCTATACAAATGAAAGGAAAGCAGATATGATCCGGATCAGATTATACGTCAAGAAACACGGCTTATATTTCCTTCCGTTGTGAACCTTCGCATACAAAAAACCAATTTAATTTTGCAAAGGTAAAAAATTATTATCATTTAATCACAAACTATAACGTTAAAAATCATTTCTAATATTCTTTTGTTTTTTTTCTTCTCATTTCAGGATACTTATTATTTAAAGATTTTTGTGAAAATTGTTCAGAAGAACCTATACCGCAATTAAAATTTTATGAAGAGGTAAGTGATGTGACATAATTAATCGAAAATCCTTTATTTAGTTTGACGTGCATGTAAGTATGTATACAGTCCAAATTATTTTTCATGACAAATTTATGTGGCCTTTCTGTGCAGCTCTCCGCGTCGTAGGAAATATGTATTAATTATACGAATTGTGAGGTCACTAGTATACAAACATAAATAGATACAATTAACTGAATTCAATTTAATTTAATAAACAATTTAAAACAGGCCTCATTTTAACCTAGGACGTAATAATTAATACCAAATATATTTTAAATATAAAATAAATATACATAATTACCGATTTGATTCAAAATTATAGCGCCCGTCCAATCATTATAGAATCCAACGAAACTAGTTCTAATGACACCAGGATTTTTTTATCAGATTTCCTTTTTTCACATACCTCTCTCTTTATTCCCTGAATCCAAATTGAACTTTTTGAAAAATGTCTGTATATGTGACTGATGTATGTGATTGATTTTTCAACGAAAACTTAAAATCTACTTCAGAATTCAGATTTTTAAAAGAGTTATAACTAACGAGATAATATAACTATAAGATAACTGAGATAAGATAACTTATATAGAGCTTTTTCTAACTTACATCTACATGGTTTATAAGAAATTCAAATTATTATCGATTTCTAGTTTTGACAACCCTCAATTCGCAAGATTTTTCTCCTAAAAACCCTGATATATTCGCTGAGCAACAAAAAGTTGATATCCTTATATAGACGAGCGTCCTTAAATTGAAGGTGTATTATACCATTTGAATGTATTTCGCAATTTGAAACACTACAATTTTCGATGTTTTCGCGTCTGCGCGTATTTTATAGGTTTTCATTCCATTCTAAGTAATTGTTTCTCATCACATTTGAAGAACTATGATTTTCTCAGGGTAAATAAATTAAACCGTATACATATTATTTACACTCATAAAGCACCGACTGAATACATTACCGCAAACTAAAACAACAGAAAAACGGAAATGTCAATTTTAATGCTTCCTTCTCGCATCTCATACCATGAGTTGTGCGGATGGAAAACCTTTCACGTTATAATATAATTTTTTTTTAATTTTTCCTTCAATACATGAAAACCAACAAATACACAAGCAAAAAGAGAAAAACGAATTCAAAAAACTGATAAGGTCAATGGTTCTTCGGTGGTTTGGTCGTAAAAATAAGATGAATGTCTTGGGACTTTTTTTCGTTTTTTTTACTAACAAATAAT
Organism: Tipula unca; assembly: GCA_951394425.1. Classification (NCBI taxonomy): domain Eukaryota; kingdom Metazoa; phylum Arthropoda; class Insecta; order Diptera; family Tipulidae; genus Tipula; species Tipula unca. The sequence continues at coordinate 143,514,512 of OX596380.1, read as the reverse complement.
TTTTTGTTTTGGCTATTGTTCTGAGTAATGAAATTGATAAAAACAAATACGTAATAAAACTGGAGAATTTATTACTGGCTGCAGGCGAATCAATACAGAAGATGAACGGATTTCAATCCTTTGTCAGCAACCCCTTCGAAAATTATCATACTAAGTATTAGACGATTATAGACGATAAATCTTTGTATATGCTAGTGTTAGCATGTATATTTTGATTTTTCATTTTTGTTTGTTAAATTTAGTGAAAACTGTCTTTGAAACCAAATTGTGGAGAAAAGTTGAGATTGACTGCTCTATATTATGACATACGAATAAATATGCAAAATTTAATTTGTTTTGTTTTCACTTTTGCCCAATTTTTATACATTTTTCGTTTCAAGAGTTTTCAATTAGTTCTCAGAGGATTTTATCGAAGATTTTATTTTATTGCGCTGTGTGTGCTCTGTGCTATAAGAAGAAAATTAATTTACTTGAATTTTTTTATTTGAATAAATTAGTTACTGACTATTATGGTGCGGAGTGTGTTAGTTATGGGCGGTATAACTATTCAGATTTACATTTTTTTAATGGTGCACTTTTATTTCATTTATTTGGTACTGTTACGGATAAGATAAGATGAGTTAGGTAACGGAAAGAAACTTTAGCGCTTTTAAAGTTCCTTAATTTGTATTTATCAGACGGAACGGGCGTATGTACATATGTGTCTATAAGTGTTAAAATTTTGTTCTGTTTTTAGTCTTCCTTAGATTTTCATTTTTCATCACAATGGAACGTATATGAGAAAGAGATCTGATTTTATTTATGGTTATGCCGATGATTCTTGAACAACATATTTTTTGCAAGTTGTGTGATTTTTTTTGTTTTTTTCTTTGCTTTTTTGCAGAACGAGCATATTTTAAGAGTTTGTGAACTTTATGATGTGTATATGGTATACTTATGGTAGATAATAATAAATCATAATTTTTCTAGATGTGTGGTTATAGTCTTTGGGTGAAGATGATGACAGAAGGTTATTACAAGTCGAATAATATGTGAATAATATGAGTAGTCTTTTTCCACAACTTGAGTAAGTATTGTGATATCGATAAATTTGAATCATTCGAATTTAACGTTTTTTCTGGCCTATATAAATAACCCTTTAATTATAAGGCTTATGATTTTTTTTATGAAGTTTTACTATTCTATGCTCAAACCGCTTGAGTTGCGAGAAGGTTAATGCATTTTGCTATAGTTTTGTCATTTTGTTATTTTATTATCTTCCTGCGGAGTTTCTATGTTAGGTTAGGTTAGGTATTCTCAACTTTACTGTTAGGGGATATATATAAAATGACGTTAGGAGATATATTTCTGGAATATGAAGAATTCAATTTATTTGGCAGAAATAGGATTTTAAAACGTAATGCTGTAATTATAAAATTATTTATTTTTAATGAAGTCACTGTAGTTATTGATAATTCCCAATAAGGTGCTTATCATATTCTCACTGAACTGATTATTACGCAATAAACTATTCAAATTATTGTTGCGTATAGTTCTATGGATACAATACTACGCATATGTTTGGATATAATACAGACTTTTTTCGTTCCAAACTATTGATGAAACTTGATTGCTTTGCAATCTTGATACTATTCAATATTTTAGTTATTTTATACATTCCTTAACAAGTCCCTCAAACCTACAGCCCTTTTCGTCGATATTTCTAAATCATTTGATGTCATAATTTTAACAAGATGGACATTAATAATGAATTATTTAATAAATGAAGTCATTTGTATTGCGGTGTATTATCGAACCCATATTGTCTCTAGTTTTGTTTCAGTATTGAAGAATATGCTATCCAATTTCTTATCATGTTCGATTGTAAAGTACAGCATCCTCCTACTATTATCAGTTACAATTTCGTATTGGGTGCTCGTACCTATATGTCATCACACAAATCCGTCTAGTGTCGATTTTTGTCAGCTCTTTAGCATTATAGTTACCAATTATCAAGCAGAATCTTAATCAAAAAGTTCGTTGACTATTGAATAATTAAAGATAATTTGAGTTTAACATATTTTTATCGATACTCCCTACATTATTAATTTCTAATCGCAAAATTCGAATTCTACAAATAATATAATTCGTACAATGTTATAATTGGCGTTCCTATATAATTTCTTATCACATAAATCTTGCCATCACTATTCTTACAATGTCTTGCATTTTTTTCATAACGTGTTAGGAAATTTTCTTAATTCCTACCCCCAAAAAATTTATGTGTATAGATTTTATTGAGATTATGTACTTGCGGATATGTTTACCATCATTAAAGAATGGTAAAATTTGTGATTACCTTAGTTTCAGGTTTCAACATGGTGAAACCCAAACAAATAATTTTGTAGTTTTGCTTTTGAAAGTATGCAATAAGAGCCTAAGCACCTATTTTCTCTGATGAAATAGGATAATCCGACTGGCTGGCAATGTACAACAACTTTTTCTAACACGCGTGATAATCGTTTAAGGTTTTTGTTTGATTTGACAAAATTTCTAGTAAATTAATCAACTAAATCCTAAACTATGGCTTTGCTACTCCATACTAACTTAGTAGAAACATTACTTTACAAAGCAAATGATTTTTGGTTGCTGCGGTCTACGACTACCAGTATATCACAAATAAATGTCTGCCATTTGGTCAGCAACATCAATACTCATTTTCGACATACTCATTATTATGTATGTATTTACATAAAAACCATAATTCATAAACTGAAATTTAATTTAAGTATACTCCACACAACCCGCACCAAATGTGCAAACAACAACATCAACAACTTATCAGCAATTTTCTTGAAAATTTAATTTTGAGAGATAAATGTACAAAAATTAATTTTTCATTACAAAATTAGGAAATAAGTATATATACAGAGAAAAATATAAAAAATTGTAACTTCCATTTTTCTAATTTTTTTCTAGTCATGTTTTTACATTTTATTTTCCCTATATTTATAAATACAAACGATGAGTAGCAAATGAATGTTAGATCCGAAACGAAATGAGGATTTTATAAATGATCGTTAATTTGTCGCAGTCATGAGAAGAAAAGTCAAAATTAATCGAAATTCGCACGTGAAAAATTTGACAATACGTTCTCATCCCACCCTCGAAATCAAGCGACACACATACGAGTATATAGAGAACAGAAACCCAATTTCTAATAAATATTGTAAATCTAATTAAAAATAAATATATATAAGAAATGACAAATCCAATGATACTCGAATACTGATTTTTAATTTTTTTTGCTGCTACTGCTCTTCCATATTCTAAACCACATTTATTTACAAGATCTTGCAGGCAACTACAACAATGACACACACACACACACATATACAAGACACAAGTTGAACAGAAATTAACGACAAAAGACGTAATAACATGAAAGTAATTTAGCATTTTAATGAAAAATAACCACCAACAAATCTCCCATCATCCAATTATTCCATTTTGCTTCGTCTTCCTCGTCGTCATCTTAGTCTTCTTCTTGGTTCCGAAACGAACTTCTTGTTATTAGTTTAGTTTCTGTTTCTTAAAAATAAATGCGAAATTAAAATAAAAAAATTGAAAGAAGAAAATGAAAAATTAACCATCTTCAGTTTTTCACCATCATCATCATCAGAATTTGGCCCTTTCTTTGATTTGTATTGTTCCTTTTGTTGCTTTATTTGGTTTGGTTGGGAATTTTTGTCATTTTTATTTCAATTCTTATACTCGTATGTATGTACATATATAATATGTATACACAGTAGAAAATTTTCTTTGTAGTGTAGTTCTTTTTTCAACTGTTAATGTTATATTTTTTATTTTTGGAAAATTTTAATTAACAACAGGCAGTTATAATTGATAGGGGGTGGTAGGAGAATAATGACTACATTTTAGCTCCTTATATAGAGGAGTAACTTAACAAAATACAAAAAGGATCAGTTGAATATTAAATTAAATAATACTTGAGAAAAGATAAAGGGTTTTTTTTTAAATTAATGTAATAGAAATGTAAATAATTTACTTCTTTGAGAATTTTTTGTTTGGTAATGTTTTTTGTATATACTCTCGTATATAGTTAGTATATCAGTACGCAGTACTGATTTTTGATATATAATGAAACGACAAAAGAGTCATTCTATCGAAAAGCTAACGTCATAATATGTATAGGGTGGATTATGAATTGTTCCTATTTTTATGACTGGTTCTGTCATTTTTCATGGAATATTATGCCATTAAATTTAAAAATGCTGAAATATACTTATATACTCGTAGGTAAGAGATGCTAACTCGAAACTATAAAATAAATTTATTCAAATGAAAGGATGATTTTCAAACTTAGCTTTTACATTTTTAAAGTTTTTGATAATATTTTAATTATTGTGATTTGTTTGCAATTAGTTTATTCGATGTTTTTCTAAATAATTACGATTAATGAAAGCATCATTAACCTCTGAGTTCCTAAACTAAAACGTTTTTTTGGGATTGACGCTTTGTTATATTCGTCAGTTCAATCAGTCTGAAACCGTTTTCTTAAGTATTATTTTGATTGCTAATTTAAACATAATTTATATTTTTTACCTCCTTCTACATTTAAAAGTGTATCTAATCTATACCAATCTGAAATATTTAGCAGCATCATATTATGAACTTCGTTCTAATTCAAATATGTCGGCGTTTTTATATTCTAAACCCCATGCCTCATCGGTTTTGTTAAGTTATAAAAATTATTAAATAAAAACTCCATCCTTATAGATCAGGCAACTGCACAAGCTTTAATTGATTTATTATATCAATATAATTTAAAAAAAATACGAGGAAAGAAGTTTACAAATAGAGAGTGTTTTTTTAACCCTGATAGAACTTTGAAATTGTAAAAAATAAAACAAAAAATTAAATTTTTATGAAAAATATACTCTAGCAGATCTCAGTATACTCTGGCAAATCATCATGAATAGTCTCACGTTTTAAGCTCAGTATATAACTGCGGGAGTGAGTCGAAAAAATAATCACACTTCACTCTCTACCAATCAAAGTACGCCAATTTGACAAAAGCTCCTCCTTTTTCATCACACTCGAGTTGAACATTTTCTTACTAACACCAATTTCTCGACTCACTCGCAGTTATCTAGTGAGCTTGAACAACGCTACGAAATTATTAAAATTTACTTTGAAAATGAGTATAGTCAATTCGCGCAACTTATAAACGACTTCGTGATTTTTATGGCGCACATAATCGTCCATCTGAGCAACTGTGGATAGATTTCGTACCACATACTCTCTAGAGGATGAAATAAGTCCCTACAGACTCCAGTACATCCAGAAAAATGAACCTTTTGGTGCGGTTTACACTCTAGTGGCATCATTGGACCTTATTTCTTCAAAAATGAGGCCGGTGATCGCGTTACGGTCAATGGAGATCGTTACCGCACCATGATCAATGATTTTTTGTTTGAAAATATAGATGACATTGATCCGAACGAGATGTGCGGTATCAACAGGATGATGCTACGTGCCATATGGCGACCGCATTCATCGATTTATTAAATTCAAAATTTGGTGATAAGTTGATTTCGAGAAATACACCTGTCAATTGGCCTTTAAGGTCGTGCGATTAGACACTTTCCTTTTTTTACTTTTTTTTTACGATTATTTCCTGTGGGGCTACGTGAAGTCACTGGTTTATGCTGATCAACCAGCAGCAATTGACGCCTTGGAGGCCAGCATTGTTCGTGTTATTCGTGAGATACGGGCAGTAGCGCTCGAAAAAGTAGCTCATAATTGGACGTCAAGAATGCGTTTCGTCAAGAACAGCCGCGGTGCTCATATGCCCGAAATTATTTTCAAATATTAATGCCATGTATTGAACTTTCGAATAAAAAAATGTTTACACAGTACATATGTATATGTATTTAGAGATTAGAAATTAGAGATTAGAAATACTTTCTCTAAATCCGAACTGATGTGGTGGCATTAGCTTTCTCTCAAGTATTATAGGTTTCATCATTTTGTATAACAGTTTTTTAAAAATTTTCGAAAGTACTGGAAGCAAAGAAATTGGCCTGTATGACTTTTTTTGATTAGATGGTTTGTTCGGCTTTGGTATCATAGTTATTTCTGCTACTTTCCATTGCAGTGGTACATATTTCAGTCGAAATGAAGCGTTGATTATATGCAGAAGTTTTCGCACCCCTTTCTCAGGAAGTGCCTTCACTTCAGTTTTTCACATTTCACCTGTAATTAAATCCCCCTTGTGCACTGGTATTAAATTTTCATCGATGATTGTCTAGCATATGCTTGGAACGTTTCTTCAAGATGAGATGCGAACAGTGTTGCTCTGTTTGGTACTTGTTACCCAATTTCCCTCATCATTTTTTATTGGCGGTATTTGATAATTTGGTCTTTTTAATGTTTTTGTAGCTTTCCATAGAGAATACTCAGTTTCTTTATTTTCTGTAAGACTATACGAAGAAAAAGGGTGACCAATTCATTTTTTAGTTCTCTAATTCTTTGCTTAAGCTTATTGCAGAAGTAATTAAAAATTGTTTTGCTTTGTGGTGCTCGGTTTCTCTGTCATGTATTCCTTGCTTTCCGTTTTTCATTAACCAACTCCATGATCTCGACTGGATAAGTGAAATTATTAGGCTCCCTGTTTTGGATTACAGGGGTTCTATTTTTATGCTGCTTGTTGTATATTATTCATTAATAGTTCCACTTCATCTTCTAATTGAACCGGATGCTTGATTGTTACAAGAAGATCGGTGTCGTTTTCAACCAATTTTCTAAATAATTCCCAATTGGTTTTGTTATTTGTTAGTCTAGGTGGATTTTCCTTGTTAACAATCGTGGAACTAATAGTCATGAGAGACTTTCACTATTTTCTAGAAAAATAACGTTGGTTTTCCTCCTAAAAGAAATTCACAATTGTAAGCTCGACCTGCGGCGTATAGCTCTCTACCCGTTGGAGTTGTTAATCTTGACCCCAGAAAGTATTTTTTGCATTAAAATCGCCTCCAATGATAAAATTATATCTTAGCTGGTTCAATAACTTTTTATAATCCTCTTTATTTAAATTATGTCTTGGAGGACAATAAATGACATTGAATATTTTTTTATTGTTAAGTTGACTTTCATCTTCAATTTTTATTCCCTCATGATGTTGAATATTTTCTTTCACAAATATTGTTGATTCTCCTCTTGCTCTTTCTGCTGGATGTAAAGCGTGATAAGAAACGTAACCACGTATTTTGGTGTAAGAGGTTTTAGTAAGATGGCTTTCTGATATTAAACATTTATCAATTTTTTCAGTATTTAAAAATATTTCTAACTCTGGAATATGTTGGATTATTCCATTTGCATTTCAGATTACAATTCTTAATGTTTTATTTATCATATTAGTTTAGTATAATATGGATGTTATTTCATCCACTGTTTCTCGGCTATCTAGTCGCTGTTTAAAGCATCAATGGATTTCTCGGCTTTTATAATCCGTGTATTTAGCGCTTCGATGCTTTTAAATATTTTTTCAAGCATAGATGTATCTTTGGAGTCTTTGAAATTTACTGATTTGTGTGGGGCGTACTTCATTGAAAAATGAAATTTGTTCCTTAAAGACCCTTGTTTCCGTCTCATAGCTGTCCGCCATATTTTTTGTTAATATACTTTTTATTTTAAGAGGCATGAAAGTTTCCCTGTGTCTTTCCTCTAAAATATTTTGCGTTTTAGTGAAAGATACTTTTCAAGCAATCTGTTGACTTCAGGGTATAATAACAAAAATTATCTCTTTGAATAGTTCATTTAATGGCAGTGTTTACAAATTCACAGAAACTATTCAGGTCCTCTGTTCTTATTGTGTATATAAAGAAAAAATTATAAATGGGGCAGCCAATTTCAATTATATCTCTATTTGTACATTTTTTAAGTAGTGAATAGACGTTATTAGTATTTGGAACTTGCAAAAGAGGTTATTTAAAAAGTAGATTTCCATTTTAACAATATAATGAATTCATCTAAGTCAGTATGAAGGCCAAGCTCAGGATCAAAACCGTTAGAATCAAATTGTTGATACAGTCGTAAGGGGCCAGTAATGGCCTTTAAAAACTGGTTTATTATTTAATAAACTTATAAATGATTTCGTTACCTTTTCTTTGTAATCCGCCGAAGTTCGTATTACAGTTGCCAGCAGAAAGTTAAATATATTCGTTGAATAAATTGAACTCGCGTAATGTAATTTCTAAATAATTACAAATCGTGACAGCCATTTCAGGATCAGGAGTAACTATTTCTTATTTAAGAATCAATATCTTATATATGTATAAAATTTATTGAGGAAATCATGACAGATTTGTACAGTTTCACTTTTTAAATGCCGTTTATGTTAATAACGAATTTTACAATTTAAACCAAACCAATTAAACATCCTAACTACCTATAATTCATTCATCCTTTCAATATATTAAATAACCTGTCAACTAACGTCAATGAACTATTATGAAAATACTTTTGACGTTTTTAGTAGATGTCTATAGTTTGTAGTTTCTAAAATTTTAAATAATATTTACAAATTTATAAAATTTGATTTAAATTCAATTTAAAATTAGTTTTAATAAAAATATAAGACACAAAGCAAGGGGAAAATCAAAATGGAAATGAAAAATTTAATTGCGTTTTACGTATTTGTGAAAATTCATGAAAACCCGAGAAACCACTTTTTATTGTACTTTACCTTTGAAAACACTTTTTCAGCTTCTGCTTTTATGTTCGGTTTTTTAAACTTGAGGTTTGGTCGAATGCCACGATGTTGATGATGATAATGATTGGCGTGGGATCACGACATATATTTCTCGTCTTGAATGTGTATGTGTGCCTGGGTATGAAAAATATATTTGAAAAATGTACATTGGTTGATTTTTATTTTGTTTCGACGGTTTGTTTGTTGGTTTTTTTTTCTGAACTGTTATCGAAATTATAAATTTACAATGTAGTAAAAAGTTTGTTTGCCTGCAAGTTTATTGCTTCTCGTAAAAATTAATAAAACATTTTTTTTTTTCATTTTTATGCGCGATAAATTTGTAGATGTGTAACATAGAAATTAACAAAAAATATTATAACCAACATAATATATTTTCCGATCAATACGGAAAAATCACAAAAATATTTTTGAATTTAAAATAGTATTTAATATATACTAGATATGGTAACGAACCATGTGATACATAGAAAAGAGGCTTATTACTTTAGTTCTAGCATTTTTCGCTTAGTTTGCATAAATAACTCGTTTAATGAGCCAAATTTATTTAAACTAAAATAAAAAATTGAAAATAATTTCGCGCGATTTTTTTCGTTTTTTAATCGATTAGGAAATCCTTTACTCTTCCAGTGAGTTCATTAAACTTCGGTTCTCTCTCATAATGTATGTAATATGTATAGTCAAGGTTTTTCCAAACACCCTGTATACGTAGTAATGTACACAGAAACGGCAATCTTTAGATGATAAAAAAGGAACAATACCCAAAAAATGTTTGTATTGGGGGTTCTTTTATAATATTATTTTTCAAACAATCAATTTTCATTTTTGTTGTTGTTTGTACTATTTTATGGAAGTTTTCTCTTTTATTGTTATTATTTCCGAAAAATGTTCGTTTTGTTTAGTTCTGTTTGAGTAATACATTGGTACTATATATATATACATTATATATATATATATATATATATATATATATATATATATATATATATATATATATATATATATATATATATATATATATATGTATATATATATATACATACATATATGGATATCAGATAAATGTTCGATAAACATCTTAATCGATAAGAAACAAACAAAAAACTTAAAAGGAAGACATTTTCTTGTGTACGAGAGTACATACATATGTACATACATATATGTCTGATATATAGGATTTGCCATGATATCCATATACAACAAACCACACATTTCAAATATGTCTTGAATTTTTATTTTTTATTTTTGTTTTCTCTCAAGATGAAAATCGTTTTAATTAAATTTTATCTGCAGAAAGTTATATTGCTAAGCTTTTCAACAAAAAAAAAATATTTCTAAGACTTTGATGCGGAAAACTTATTACGGATGTTTGACTAATAATTAGAATTCTAACTAAGTAACATAAATAGACTATACACATATATTTATGCGGTCAGTCCAAGTCTTCTTTATATGCGCGATTAAAATATAATCGGTCGTACAATAGTATACCACATAAAAAAAATGTCATCAAGTTTAATTAGAGTTGTTATACATTTTGATTATATGAACATCCCTTTAAATAAATTTCGTGTTTGTTATTGTGGTTATTCTTGCCACAATTAAAGTTTTATTGTTCAATTTTCGGGATCATAATTAGAGTCGTATATATTGTTAATATTCTGCTCGATGGACCTTTATGTAAACATAATATGTATACATAAACTGATTAGATAAATAAAATTTATATATGTGGATAACATGATTTTTATATTGACCATAAAGAAAGAGTCATTTCGGAAATTGATATCGGAAAAAGGGTTTATCTAAGATTCATACAAATGTGGTCCGATTTTGTGTGATTTAAAATTTTTTGACGAAATACATATGTACATGTTGTATAAAAGCTCAATCGCTAATCTAGAATTGCATAAATTTTTAATAACCATATTTCAAAACTGCTTATTATGATACACTATCATATAAAACTTCAGTAATTAATTAGTCAATTATTGATTTTATTTTGACTGATTTATGCACATTCTTTCTTCTGAGAAAATCAAGCGACTGTAATACTTGTATCGAAAATGATATTCAACATTATTATTTAAATATTGACTCAAATTATGTTCAGTTATAAATTATATAGCTTTATTCTCATTCATTTAAAATTATTCAATTTTTGATTTTCTTATTCCGATGATTGAATTGAATTTTAAAATTATGAAATTAATTAATTCTTAATAAAATCTTAAATTTTCTGAATTATTTCTAATCTATGGAGCCACTAAAATATTTTATATCGATTAAATTTAGGATCTTGCTTAATTCTATATATATGCTGATTCCGAATTTTGTAAATAATAGAAAGTTCAACAATTTTAGTTGCTTCAGTGTTTTTTTGCTTTGTTTTTAGTAGATTCAGTGTTTTTTCCAAACTTTCAAATAAAGTTACAAACAGAGTAAATTTATATGTGGTGAAAAATACGTGAAATCGCAAATTTTTGGAAGTAATGTTTTAATTTTGTGAGTTTTATGGCTGAAATATGTGCTACTAGATAAACAATTTTTTTTGTAGAACTGAATTTTTTGTTGTTGTTGTTGCTTAAGATACAGACGGTGAAATGTTTGTTAATTTGTTGAAAATGGTGATGCATTTATGCAAATATAAAAAAAAAGTATTTATCCGAAAAATACGGAATATGGGTCGTTTTAAAAATAAAGAAATAAGGATTAAGAAATTATTACAAAAATAGTACCGTCTTTAAGTTTCTCACTTTCAAAATGACTGCCATAATAGTTTTTCTGACTTTCCCGGAAATCGGATTTTTTTTAACTTTATTATTTTTTATTTTTTTTACCATTCAATTCTATAAAACAAAAACATTTAAATTAGTAACTTAATTTTTAATAAAATATTTTTTACCAATAATTTTTGTTTTAAATTTAATTTTGCCTAAATATAAACAGTGGATGGACTTACTAAGCCGTATTTTGCAAGATAATGGTATTTTGGAGTGAAAATAAAATTTAGAAACACCAAGAATGAATTTGTTTTGATAAAAACAAAATTGAAAATAAAGGTTAAAAAAAATTTTTATATGCAGAAATGGAGTAGGTCGTGGTATTAAAACGTGTTTTGCAAGAAAATGAAAAATAATACCTATTTTGTTTTTTGATGTGTTTTAATTGAATGGCAAAAAAATTTTTAAAAAAAATCCGATTTCCGGGAAAGTGAGAAAAACTATTTTGGCGGCCATTTTGAAAGTGAGAAACTTAAAGACGGTACTATTTTTGTAATAATTTCTTAATCCTTATTTCTTTATCTTTAAAACGAGCCATAATATTTTTCGGATAAATACTTTTTTTTATATCTGCATAAATGCATCCCCATTTTCAACAAATTAACAAATATTTCACTCTCGGTATCTTAAGCAACAACAACAACAAAAAATCCAGTTGTACAAAAAATAATTGTTTACCTAGTACTACACATTGAAAACGTAAAAATCGCAAAATTAAAAATGACTTCCGGTTCCAAATGTTGAATTTGCGATTTCACGTATTTTTCACCATTGTATATTATTGGATCAAATCAAGTTTTGACGAACGAAAATTACATACAACCATATTTTTCGAATGAAATACTGAATCAAATTCAAAAGTATTCAAACTTTTATTATTTGTTTAACTAATTCTTCGCAATTAAGCTTTTCAGTTGATTCAAAATACGATACACTACGGCTAACCACGAAAAATTTACTAAATCACGGTTTATTTAAGCCTAAGGTAAACAAATTTTCGGATTCCACCCAAAATAGGTTAGCCAAGTTTAAAATTTAGATTGCATGGCTTCTAATTTAATATTATGAAATATTTTAAATGGTCCTTAGGCCTAATACTCGTACTATTTAATCTACTATCACTTTTTTCATGATTCATATTCTAATTTTACCACCATTACTAGTTTTGAAACCCAGATATTTAAAAATTTACGAGTACATATATTTTTCGAATTTTAGGCCTTAACGAACCAGGCTCATTGCCTCATAAATCACCCTATGGCCCAGAAATTCTTCTCCAACTGCTCAAATTAAAACCGCTCTAAATAAACTGATGAATTTCAGATTATCCGACCTTAGTAAATTCCATAAATCGACTTGTGCCACTTTCCGCTTTACATACAATAAGCGAACAAATAAACTGCCCAACGATGTCTGCCAGTCTTATAAATTTAGTTTATTTTTAGTTTTTGAAAATTGCTTGCTTGCTAGATAATCGACTTACTTGGCCGTGGTAGTTTTTTAGACTTAATAAACTTAATAAAGTCGCATTTATTTTGGCTAAGTATTGAAATAATTATTTGTTAACTAATCTTTTAGAGATTAAATAACTTAATTTTGAAATGACATACAGGAGGGCACTGAAGTGGCTGAAAACGGAAAACTCATAAGAAAGATGATGTGATCCTACTACTATGGGCAATTAAACAAAATTCTACAAACTCCGCATGAGGATGCCTCACTGGTCGCAATAATAAATAGTTACTTAAACAAACTGGGATTTAATAATCCGTTTTAGTGAATTTTTCGACGTTAATTTTCAAAATAGTATTTGATATTTTTCATATTATTTCTATTCTCAGTTAAGATTAGAATATAATTAGAATATAATTTGGATGAATCAAGTTGATAAAATATAATTTGAACGAATCAAGCGGAATTACAATAAAATTGAATTCATTTTTAAAATATGTGGCCTCACAGTACGATCTGGACCAATTTTCGAGCACTTTTTCGAGTGTATGGGGTCGTATCTCGGCGATGGCATCACGAATGTTAACCGTGTTTGGGGCTCAGAAAACCCACACGTGGTCTTACAGAAGCCAATGCACTCATTACGAGTGACTGTTTGGTGCGGCTTGTAGAGCGGAGGCATCATTGGCCCATATTTCTTTGAAAATGAGGACGGCGCAACCATTACGGTCAATGGCGACACCTATCGCACCATGATAACCGATTTTTTTGCGCCTGCTCTTCATGGTATTGATGTGAACGATGTTTGGTTTCAACAGGATGGTACACCTCATGCCACCATCGATTTATTGCGTCAAACGGCCATCAATTTATTAGCCGAAATGGTGATGTCAATTGGCCGGCAAGAAGCTGCAATTTAACATCATTGTACTATTTTCTGTGGGGCGCCGTTAAAGATAAGTGTTATGCCGACAAACCAGAGACAATTGAGCATTTGAAGGCCAACATTCGTGATGCCATCGCCGAGATATGACCCCATACACTCGAAAAAGTGCTCGAAAATTGGTCCGATCGAATGGGGTACTGTGAGGCGCTAATCGTACAGCCATATGAATGAAATAATATTCCATCGCTAATCGGAACAATTGTACTTCACAACAAAAAAATAAATTTGGCAACATTTCAAACCGTTTTTGTTTTATTGCATTTTTAAATTTAAACTTTTAAATGGCCCACCCTTTACATACATATTTCAAAACTGGAAAGTATGATACAATTTCTCAGCAAATTTAAATGCAGTTATAATAAAATTTATTTTAAATTAAATTCAAATTGTAATTTAAATTGAATTTTTGAAATGATAATTCTACCTGATTTAGCGTCAAATTAATTTATGAAATTGATAAGTGATATTTAAAAGCTAATCCTATAGAATAATTTTCAAACTAAGCAATTTATACAACTATTTTTATCATCAAACAGCACCATTTACCCACACAGAAGATAAAAAAAAATTATCGAGTTCAAATCACAATAATGTTTAAATTTAAACTTAAATTTCATAAAATAAAATCGATTAAAACCAAGCAGCAAAAAATTGCGGGATTGCAAAATGTATGTATTCACTCTCGTTATGGTACAACATTCCAACCAATACCGTATACCATTCTGGATTAGAATAATTTCCACTTGAGTTCGACTTATTTTCATACAATTTTTTTTTATTTTATATTCTTTTTTCAAATTTCAATTTTCCATGGTGTTTTAAGGTTACGTGGAAACTCAATCTGACTATACATTAATATACGTACATATATATGTATATTTTGTATATGTATATAAATCATGGAATGAAATAAAATCTGTATATAATATTATTATGCACATATATTCAGGGTACTATTATACTATATACAAATATAGCATCATCTATTGATGTACATTTTCTTTATGTACTATGTATGTATGTATTATCACTTTAATCAAATAAAATTCCAATTTATATCCGTGACCTCAATTTCTTTCATCCCACGTAACACATATTCAATCAATTCGAAAAAAACACCCGATTTAACATCCCTAAAAATCTTCTATTGTCGAATTTCGAAATGAGACAAAGATATGTTTATCTCTATCTCTCTGCCTTATATCTTATACGAGTATATTGCATTGTAATGAATCGTCAAACTGATATTTTCCTTTTTTCAAACGCCTTTCTGGTTGTTTTACTGTTTGCTGCAGTTTTGTTGAAAAACATTCCTTGTCGTAGTCATCGTCCTTTTTTTTACAGATATGTGTATCTGGTAGTTTTGGTGAATTTATGATAATTGAAGAACATAGTACGGATGCTAAACAAAAATGAATGTTCGAATTTCCGCTTGGTCCATGTTTTTATTTTGAACTTTCTTTGTTTGTTGGTTATTTGTGCTTTTCCTTCGAACTTTCCTTTAAAAACTTTCTTATAGTGATATATTAAAACATGATAATTATGAAGACCGGTTTCAATTTACTACTCTACAAAATTGAGGTAGTAAAATTAAGTTGACAACGGACGACCTCCGGAATTTTTAAAATTTTTAAATAATGTTGTATTTCTTTATTAACCATATTTATATGTATATTGTAAGAAAGCCACAGCCACAACACCATAAAAATGGATTTTTACCATTATTTTTATTATTGTCTACATATACGAAAACTGTTTCGCCAGAAGGTTGGGAAAATTCTATACCATCGCCAATCTCTATATCAATAGAATTTTTATTAGCTGTATTTAATTATTTTTAGTTCGACTGTCTACGGGGCTATCTCACCGGAAAATCCTAATTTAATATTTTAGAGAATATTGAACTCTACATGTATTTATCATGATAAACTCATTAATCATTGGATGCCGTTGCCGTATATGAAAAAGATATTATACGAATTTTATCAAATTGAAAAAAATGTCACCAAATTGGTAATATTTTATATTGTAAATGCAAATTTGTTCGTAAATAATTATAAAGGGTTTTCCAATAGGAATGATATAATTTAAAATGGTTATAATGGCAACAGTGCGTATTATTTTTTGACATTTCTGTTCAGTGGGTTATGCCATTTAATCATGGAAAGATACACACTTCAACAACGTTTAGAAATTGTTAAATTGTTTTATCAAAATCAGTGCTCATTTGTGAATACTGTGAGAAATTTAAGAAGAATTCATGGACGACATTATTCAGTTAATCGACTCACTATTCGTCGTATTGTAGACAAATTTGAAAGTGAGTTTTCTTTACACGATACAAGAGTACCAGTGCGACAAAGAAATGCACGCATACAAGAGAATATTGATTTGGTAGCAGCAAGTGTAATAGAAAATCCAAATTTATCGGTTCCACGTCATTTTCAGCAATTAAATCATTCAACATGGCGAATTTTAAGACAAGATTTGAGTTCACATTCTTACGAAATTCAACTGGTTCAAGAACTGAAGCCATTAGACCACCATAAACGTCGTTTATTTTCTGGTTTTACTCTTGAACAACTTGAAAATGATAAACATTTTTATCGAAAAATTTTATTCAGTGATGGAAGCTCACTTTTGGCTAAATGGTTATGTAAACAAACAGAATAGCAGAATTTGGAGTGCGGAAAATCCACACGAAACTGTTCAGACACCATTATACCCAGATAAAGTCACAGTGTGGTGTGCAATTCATGCTGCTGGAGTGATTGGTCCATAGTTCTTTGAAGAAAATGGTCGAAGAGTAACAGTCAATGGAGAACGATACAGAACAATGTTAAATTATTTTTTTTCCTGCTGTTGTTGAGAGTAATCTGGAAGATATGTGGTTTCAACAAGACGGTGCCACCGGCCACACAGCCACCTTAACAATCGAGTTAAGAGTTAACAAAGTTTGATGGGGAAATTATCTCAAGATTTGGTCCAATTAATTATCCTCCCAGGTCGTGTGATTTAACACCTTGTGATTTCTTTCTTTGGGGATATGTTGTCACAAGTTTATGCTGATAATCCAACAACAATTGAGCAACTAAAAATCAACATTAAACTTGCTATTGATGAAATACAGCCAAATTTATTTTAAAAAGTATGATAAATTGGGCTCACAGAATGCAGTACGTACGGAGAATCGTCGTTAATGTCATTTGAATGATGTTATTTTCCATACATAATGGCATAATGTAACCTTTCAAATAAAAAAAAATTTTGGTCTCACTGAAAAATATATGTGTTTTTTTAAATTTTTTTAATTGTACCATCGCTATTGGAAAACCCTTTAGATTAGTTTGTCGGACCCAGACTATCACGTTTATGTATATTCAAATATTGTAAATTTTATAGTTTTACTCAAAATCAAACTGAAACTTGTTTTCCAAATTTAATTAGAAATTAGCTTTCTTTCAACTTTAAATCTGGAATGTATATACAAAATATTTTTTTAAAATATGGTTCAGAGAGATGATTTCAACGAACAAGAAATGCAGATTAAAATATACATATATACGTAAACAGGGTATAGTATATCCCTAGTGTTAATTATCAACATTTAATAAATTTTTAAAAATCAAAAAATTATGCACAAAATTCAATTAATTTTACAAAATAATTCTGAATCTGGTATCGATTTTTGTACATTCTTTACAAAGTTTTCAGAATTTAGTATTCTGTTTCCAACCAAATTCTAATAATTTTTTCAGAATTCGATAACTTCCTCACATTAACATGTTCCCTACCGATGTTGTGTCTACTACTAACTGGTATATGCCACATCAAATAATACAGCCAGTAGACAGTGTGCCATTGATACATCACAGTGAATAACACCATCAGCGGCTAATGAACCACCGATGTACCATTCAAAATAATTAATCTAATGGGCAGTGATTATCGGTACCATGATTAATCGACTAGTGTACGGTTTGTCATATAGAAAAAGCTGCCTGTATAGCCATTGGTTAGTACCATTCTGCCTTTAAAGTTTCAAAATATGTTTATGACTGATTATCGCCGGCCCCAGGAGGAACCGTTCTACGTGGTATTTCGATGTCACCAGCCACGGGAAGAAATATTCAGTGTCGTATACCCGTGGTATACTGGCCGATAATCGTGGTATTTCGGTGGCCATTGTCTGCTGTGTGAATTATTTCGCATGATATACAAAGGCTGTAAAAGTAGGATACCTTTGGTACCACTGCCCACTGAAGATATTTTTAACCGTGGAATATCGGTGCTCATCGGCCGCTGGTGAGACATATCGACGTACTCCGGTAAGAAACCTGTTATAACTTGAGATAAAAATTGAATTTCTTTTACTAAGAGTTTTTAAAATTCTATAATTCGTTGAATTCTGGATGCGATTAAATCTTATGCGCCGCTTTTATCGAGCTGCTACCTGCTGATGGTTTTATCATCTGCAAATCAAGCAAAGATGGAAGTTACTTTTGGGTTTTACTTTGAAATTAACAAAATAAAAGACATCTGGAATAGCAGTTTACTTTCGGTATGTAAACATCCGAAACCCCTAATACTGTACACATGAGTTCTTAGGCCACGTGAGGATCCTATAGTGTTCTTATTAACAACATCGGTTTGATGAATCGAAATGTTTCGATTATTGAGATTCAATTCGCCAATCGATTGGATTCAGGGTTGACTAGTGGTCTTCGAAAATACTAAGTTCGTTCGTCTCTACAATATGTTCTTGAGAGGTTTCGTTTTCGATTCATCTCAAGATTATATAGGTTATTGGAACTCCAATATTGGTAGGTCCTTAAGTATTAATAAGGTTATTTCGGCTGATCAGCAGTCACGTTGATTACTCCCAATTAATTGTTTTGGTTCCAAACTTATTTGTTATTGCGTCATTCTATATTTGCTTCAGAGGAACTGGTGAATCTTTTAATGTGGTGTGAGGATAATAAATTACCATCAGTTTCTCAATTATTCTTCTCTTCTCTGCATCGTTTAAGGCATTGAACAGTTGCGTTTTACTTGAATTACAGCTCGTTGCACCAATATTCAATGGGATTGAGTTCTTGGCTTTAGTTTGGTCAGTTCAATTGCCGAATTTTCATATTTTCGAAAAACTATTTTTCTACTGTCGAACGATGTTTTGGGTTATTGTTTTCCTGGAAAATCCAACCGCGATAGCTATAATATTCACCTAAACCTTATCATCCATTATTCTATTTTTCTGAATTAACGAGCCAATCATGTCACGAGACAAGCATCTCCAAGCAAATTCATTTTGTGCCGTCTGGTTCTTTTTGGATATATGTATGTTTGGCTTCCGATTGATACACCAACCAAATAGACCCTGCTTTCTAAGTCGACGTTTAATCATCGTAGATTGAATTTTAACTGATGCGGGTTATTAAAATTCAGGCCTTATTACTGGTCCAGGTGGTTTCTGATTTCTAATTAACATTAAATATCTGCTCATCTTGTAAATTTTCGAGAGCGTCGGGGCGTTCGAGAGATTTGCAAAATTCTTCGTTCTTCAAAAACTCTAACCCAGTATCCCACTAGCTGCATTAACATTTTAAATAAGCGTGGGCTTTACTTAATCCGTCAGTAAAGCTCCTTAATTCTTTTTCTGAATATTTCTGCGGGTACTCTGTGGTTTTAAGCATTTATGTAACCTGTACAGTAATTAATTGAATTCATAAAATAATAACATATCATGTAAGAACGAAATTATTAACACAATTAAGTAAGAGTGAATATATTCTTTTGAACTCACCTCTTCACTAAAACTACCTTAAAATTGGAGATTAATTATAATTTTATTATTTTTTCTACTCGAAAAATTTCTTAGTAAGACTACTTTTGAACGCTAGTTTGTGTATAATTATATTAACTAATCTCATCTGAGTTTGAGATTCATCATAATGGTTGTGATGTGAACTAACTTTTGTCAAATCTGTTCGCGGAAGGAAGTGATTGACATTAGTGTGAATTTTATGCTCAACTATGATTTATCATAGGTGTTTCTCTATTAATATTAACCTTAAAAGGCCATATCGAAATAGGAAACTAACTGATTAAGAATTTCATCTCTATTTGAGCTCGTATCTCGACTAAATTCATCTAAACATATATAAGGTCATACCACAGATCATGAATTTCACGTATAATGCAGATCTTAATTCAAAAAATTAAGGAAAATGTTCATAAATTGAAAAATAAATACCAAAATACAAATCTTTTAAGTTGGATCGGAGTAAATTTTTAGAAGCTATAAAAAAGCCTGAGATTTGGTTACAGAACTGCGTAGAATTTGTGTGCGATGATTAATATAGCTTATTTTGAGAGGGAGGTTAATAGTTCTCACCATATTTAATAAAACTGTGGTTGAGAATGTCACTTATAGACTCGAGAATCTTTGTCTAGCTTCCGACCAAGTTACCTCTTGCAAACAAGAAGCTCATGAGCTGTTAGGTGTTTAATTCTCTGGTTGGGTCTGTTAATTCGAGTTTGTTTACCTCCTAATCTTTTTATCGGTACTCCGGATTGGGATTTGCGTGTTAACTAATCACTAACGATGTTTTAGATGTTGGGAGTGTTTTCTAGTTTATACCATTCAAATCGAGTGGTACTAATGGCCATTTTCCCGTTGAATTATAGCGTATTATTTCATTTAGCACTGTAGTACTCTCCTGGAGCTTCAGAAGAATAGTTTTTATAACGGAAGCCAGCTGTAGATTGTTTATACTGACCCCAAGCCTAAAGATTTTGGTTCATTATATTTATATACTATTTATCAGGGATAGTTATTTCCTGTGGCTGTACCAATTTTTGTTATTGACCTTTCCTATATAAATAGATTTATCCAATCTATGCTTACGTCTCGTATAGTATCAGAGCTGGATGATACGTCAGTTTCCGTCAAACTTGCCAAAGGTAGGAACCTTTGGCTACTTTGATGGAAACTGACGTGCCAAAGAGGAATGCTAATGATGAGTTACTTGTTAAATTGCAACGATCTGGTTGTCTTTACTAAACGAAAAAGTATTGCTAACTTATTTGATCTTGATCCCTATCTTTACATGGTTAACTCTCTTACAAATATCAGTTTCATTATTACCTGAATAAAGCCATTTGCAGCCCTCCGTTCTGAGTTCAATTTAATCATATTATTTCGGTTGGTTTACATCGGTTAGTTCGCTCAGAATTGGTCTAGACAATTATCTGCGTCTGTAGTCTTTTTTGCAAGTGGCTCACGTTCAGTAGTCAGAGCAGGGTTTAGCTTCGATTGTCGTAAGTACGGACTTAGATCCTCGGGAAATCCGATACAATTTAAGCCAATAAATCTTAGTACAAGTATAAAATGTTATAATTTAATCAAACTGGTTAAATTATATGTTCTTCTTGTATGTAGTTTAGTGACAATGACAATCATTAAATTTTTTGCCAGGCACTATTTTATCATAATGTATCAAATAAATTTACCAAAATTCTTAACAAAATGTAAATAGAAAAATGTGTACAATAATTTTATTTTGTTTAATTTCAGGTACGTAATCGAGTTCCATATACGGGTTAATTTATTCACAGCAATGTGTAAGTTATCGATATATAAAAATATTGCAATTTAAAAATGTAATTCATTATTCGAACAATTTCAAATTTTCTAATATATACTTTTCCAAATTTTACTTCAATTTCCTATGATTTTTTATTTTCAAATTTCACCCAATAATTATTATATTGTGGTCATGACTATTTCATAGGATTTGAATAAAGTAATCAAACCCTAAATACGTGGATAATTTCATTAACATTTTGCTTGACTGTACCAGGCAAATTTCTCGCCGCTGCGTAGATGTGCAATAAAATTGAAGATATCATGCATGATACAGCTTGTTATAAAAAAATGATGGAGCCCCAAATCGCAATTGTTTTTGGTAAGTGCATTATAAGATTGTTCCATTATTCTCGTTGTACTGGAAACTGCAAGTTCAAAATTAATGGCTAAATATTTATTCCAGGTAAATGGAGCACTTTATGTATTACCATATTCTTTTATCAATAATACTGGTTATATGCTGAGAATACAATCTCAAACCATAACTATATAAAACTAATTCACATCAAAAGATTCTAAATGATATACTTACTCCCACATTTCTTCCGGTTGACTACTATACCACATAGGGAAAATGTAGGAAGGCAGGGATAGCAGAAAATAAAAATAAAGCATAAAAAATCTTTTTAATTTCTTTGGAACTTTTTTCATACCATCTTGTCTGAACACAAAGCAGAAGATATAATATTATGTTGTGCATGATAAATATATATGTTGTATGTAATGATTCTGTGTATATTGTTTGTTTGTTACTTGTTAACAACATATTTGTACAAGAAGAGTGTACATACTATATATTCGTATGAGTTGAGCTATATATAACATCTCTACCTGCTTTTTTTTGTCTTAAGTACATTCATGTAATCTTTGTATGCAATCAATTTTTAAATAAACATTTTTTTTGTTTGTTCGTTTCGTTTTTTTTTGTTATACATTTTCTTGAAAAGAAAATTCTCAAAGGAAGATAGCTTTTTTTTGTATATTGTATTGTATTTTTAATATCATCTTTGTATTAAAATCGTTTTGAGATTTATTGATTTTTTTTATTTCAATTTTAATTTCTTTTCTTTTATATCTAAACACAATAAATATATTACACACACACAAACTTACATATGTGTATATTGCACAGATGATGATGAATAATTCTGAAGTGCTTTTTTTCAGGGAATTTACACTTAAGTACTTTTTGAACAGGTATATAGGATTTGCATAATATATATTTCATATACATAAGTAATTCCTTTGTATTATTTTGTTAAAGCAATACTAAAGTTACTGCTAGATCGTATTGTATTAACAATCTGGACTTCACCGGATTAGGATCCCAAGCTTAAATTTTATATTGTAGCCTTTATTGTAACTCGTTTCCACTGGAAAAAAATCCATTGGACAATTTGCTATTCTGTATTAATTCCAAATTTTGACTCCGAATTTAATTTTGCTGGAATTTCGATATTCTGTACCTCGATTCCATTGGAATTTTTGATTATTTTTGTAGAAAAATCTTCGTCAGAAAATAGCTTTGGAATTTTTCTATAAATGCATTTTTTGTGAAAAATATATGGTTTGCTTTAACAATATATAACATTATTTGCTTTACCGACTGGTATTGTCGTTTGACGGCAAATTTTTACTGCATAAATATCAAAATAAAATAAAAATAAAAGATATTCCGACATTGTAAGTATTGCGCAAAGCTTATTTTAACAGTCGTCCATTGCCGGCTAGTAAAGTGAGATTTGCACGAGACAATTAAAAATGTTTTAAACATTATATGTACAGTAAATCTTTGCCGCCAAACGTCATATCCAGGCGGCAATAGACGGTTATTTGCTCTTAGTGAATTAATCGAGTAAACATTGTTAGCCGCGATCACGACTTTCTGAATTATTGCTTCTTTATGTTTGCCAACATTCATAAAAATCGGACAATGTGAAAGTAGATTACAGAAATATAAAAATCTCTAGTAAGTTATTCTTGATGAATTTCTTAAAAAATAAAAATTCCTTAAACATTAGACTATTTTAGTATTGTAGTTTTTTTATTACTTTCATTACAGTTATGTACTTTTATTTATAGGCTTACCCACCCACAAGTACATTTGTTTGGTAAAATTTAAAAAAAATTTGTAAGAATGTAATTTTTTTAAATTTTGGAGTTCGTTGAAAATGAAAGGTGGGCGGTCAACAGTATTATTTTGAACTATTCGCGGCTGACACATTCATATCATAATAAACTCAACAGGAATTAAGTACTTGTTTGGAAAATATAAATTCGGTTGTTTGTGGCTTACTCAGGGAATTCTAAAATTATTTCAACTTTAACCTCTCTACGATTTAAATTGTACCTCAGTACGATTTAAAGTGTTGTGCAGCGTTTTGGTTAGGAGTCTAATTGGTCCATACTTTTGCGGAAAGGAAAAGGTGCGTTATCGATCGATGCTGCTTCCATTTTATCGCTTGATCCAGCACTCAGATCCAGCGATTTGCTTGATATTATTTTCCATATTTAATGGGAAAGTTTGTATTTGTGGTATTGATATTAAAAATTACGATTTTTTTTTAAAACGCAGATTACGTTTCAATCTGCGCCAATACAAAATACCGGTTATGTTTAGAACTAATAATTAATTAATACGTTCCAGAAATAATTATCTTGGCTAAAACTATAGTTAATGTAGATAACAGTATCATCACCACTATATTATAGCCGTCTGTACAATTTAAAAAACATTCATTCAAACAAATTATTTTCATTTTCTGTAATAGTTATCAACTATGTATATGTTTTTGGTTAAAAATATTGACAAAATTACGCAGTATATTTTCAGTTATTTTTTCAATTATAAACTTCCTAAGAGTTTCTTTGTATCAAGAAGTATATACAATCAACGAGATTAAAAATTCAATATTTGTAATTTTTGAAAATATTTGCCTAAAATTCGGTTTGAGAATTTGATAAACTAATGAATAAAACGTAGCATTTGCTAATACTACAAGCAATTTCTTCATTGTGAAGTTTATGCTTCAATAACGATAATGAAACATTTGGTCATATTCCCTAATAAATTTTAGCAAATTTGATGACCAATAGCAGCGATATATAAGAGCAAATACTACAACTCTAAGTATTTCCTATACTGCTAGATCAAATACTTCATTTTCATTAAAGCTAGCTTCGAAGCAACTTCGTAATTTGTTCTTGAAAACAGTTGCTACTTCGATGCGATTTAAAAGCATATGTTGATGTTATTCTCACATAATTGGGCCTCTGATCCGTCGTCAATCGTGCTTGGTTCATTAGGAAAGAGCAAAAATGTTTTTTTTCCTAAAAAATTGTCAAGTGATTTCGAGATCCAAATGATCAGACCCATTTCTCGAAATAATGAAAGATTGTAAGTTAGATAAAAATTTAATAGTCTTTAATGGAATAATATCGCACAGACACATCTCATCATATTGAAATTCATGAAACCCAGAATATTGGGCAACAAAGTTTAAATAGCATTGGGTAGAGATGGCTATTTGTTGGATAACAATTTTCATAATTAAACCGAAGCAAAATGAATTATAATGATGCCAATAAAAGATGTCACTCGTAATTTTGAAAAATTTTCTTTTAGTTACTGACTTATTCAATAAACGAAACGTTTTTTTAGTAATAGCACATTCCATAGATATACATAATTAATTATCATTTTAGAAATTTAACATTAAACATTTTTTTCTATTCATTAAAGGTTTCATAAAATTTATGATCGACATATTTTTTTTATAAAATTAAATACCAACACATACATGCATTAATTAGGAACTAATCGGCTAGTCGATTTATTGTCCTTTGAAAGCTGGACAGTAGCTCTATTTTATACACTGCTCCAGATCCGCCTTTTAATTGGCCATCTGCACACTGCTTAACTCAATGCTAGCTTGTACTAACATTAAGTACCTATTTCTTCACCTTTCAACATAGATAAAGGAGAATTTTTACTATTGTTTTGACTATACATATATTTAGAGTGATTCAAATAGTTCCTTAATCTTTTGAAATGCTAATTACAATTTTGATATATGTAAAGTTTTCCAATACGAGGTTTTATTTTGAATAGCCTGCTATTTGGGCAGATGTCAATTTTGAAGCAGTCATCTTTTGACATTTAACAAGTATGGAAGATATTGATGTGGATGATCTTTATTTTCAGCAAGCCGGCGGCACGTGCCACACGAGCAACGAAACCATCGCAATTTTGCAAGAAAAGTTTCTTGACCGTGTTATTTCTCGAAGAGGTGGCCACCGCGATCTTGTGATTTAACACCTTTAGACTTTTCCTTGGAGCCACGTAAAACATAAGGTCTATGCCAATGGTTCACAATCGATTTAAGACCGTAAATTGTGACCGTGTCGAGGACATATAGCCGCAAACGTGCGATTTGGTCATGGAAAATTTCATAAAAAGGATATGGTGCTGCAAGCAAAGCCGTGGCGGCCATTTGGCTGATACCGTTTTCGAATTTTAATGGCATAACTTCCTCTTACATACAATGAAGTAAACATTTATTGATTTCTCTTATTAAAAAACTCGTTTTTTTTAAATATCAACATCTTTTATTGGAAAACCCTTTATGAAATATGTTTCGATTTAGTGTACTGATATTTTAATTCTATTCTATCATAATAAGAAACGTGCACACCATACCATTATCTCTCCACATCTACTATGATTACGATTCGATGAAAGTAATACATATTGATCGGTTTGAAACAATTCAACATTCAAGTTTCTTGGCGAATTTCGACGACGTTACTTAACGTAAACCGAATAATTTTGCACCTATCTTGTGGTGATATGATCTTAGCAACACGTGCTTTGTAGGTTTTACTTACTCTGTTGGTTCTTTAAATAATCAATGACCAATGTGATAGAAAGCAATGCTTACCGTTTCGGATTCGATGAAAATGTTGTTTTTTCCCATTTTTAAACTTTATTCACCACATAATATATTAAATTTCTTAAGATAAACAATTTGACCATAATCTATAACCTACTTCTATAATTATACATATTGTGAAACACCTAAAACCTAACATCAAATGTTGCGAAAAAAAATACGATTTTTAGGTATTTTATCTAAAAAAAACAACAAACGCAATTTACCTAGTAAGTGACGCAAAGTGCTAGAAGACTAGCAAATGTATTGCAGAACAGACCTACCAGAAATACAGAAACTACTGAAACAGCAATATTGTACAAATATTAATTTTTTTTCATACCTACATTTTTTGCTTCTTTTCGGATGACCACAGAATAAATCACCAGCCAGCCAGTTGAATAGTGCTGGTACATACGATTTAAAATATTTCCTGCTGTGACTATTTATTGCAAGTTAATTTTATTTTATGATCCCTATGACCTTCGTTTTATATACATTAATATGTATATATATTATGTAATATGAAATGTAGCCCCAACAAAATATTTTTCACATCCATCATATTTATTTACCACTTTTTGCTAATTTTTTATTTTTTTTTACATGGAAAACATAAAAATGTATACATTTTATGCATGAAATTTGTGTTAAATGTAATAAATATGAAATGAAAAGCTCGAATAAGTATTTTTTGTTGTTGTTGGGCAAATAAATAAAAATTTCCTGTGTATATATTATATTATATATGTACATGTATATGTAAATACATATGTGTATATGAAAATTATGGAAATGACCTCAATTTGTATGAAATTATTATAATTTTATATTTTGTTCATATATGTACTTATGAATGTATGTATGTATATGAGTTGGACTAATACGACCAGTGAGAGATTTTCCAAAAACAAATTATATATCCCAGAATTACCACTCCGTAAATAAACGTTGTACACACATTATCTATCATCATTACCACCATCACTATACCACCATATCATTTATTCATTCATTCGATAGATGAGCGTACATAATATAGAGTTAAAGTTCCTTTATATGTATCTAATGTACATCTAGATCCTAGTCTCTAGTGAATTCTGTGAAATGTATATAAAATTGATACATCAAATATGTATGCATTGTTTATTCATTCATCCATTCATATAAAACTATATATATATATGTATAAGTATAATATGTATATAAATTGTTGGTAAACAAAATTGACATGACGAAATGGAAACATGTTCCTCTGCTGCTGTTTTCTGGGAAAAAATGCATTTTTTTATAATGTACATTTTCAAAGAAAATACTAACTTTTTATTTGTTATTTATTATTTATATACTGAATTATACATGTCTATATTGTGACGTTGTACATACTGTAAAACAATGCACGATACGTTAAAACGATGCACTTACTCTTATTATCGGATAAATATTTAATGATACATTTAAAATATTTTCTATAATATTTATCTGGTAAATTTGTGCACGCAAAGGTTAATAAAGATCAATCAGATATGGCGGCATAGTTTAGTAAATAAAATAACATTTCTGTGTGTCAATTAGTGCAGTGAAACTACTATATACACGGTTTTATTAACCAAAACATGAAAACGAAATTTTCAGATCACGGTATTACTATAGTTTACCACTAATTCTTCATTATTTAAACTGAATTAATCCAAATTAAAACGATAACCGTTTCTGTGATTTTTTTGAGTAGTTAATTGAATTTTTGGCGTTTTTGAGTTCTTCGTAAGTATTCCATTTTAAATTATAAATAACACAAATGACGGGTTCGATAATGGTCCCTTCCACATGAGTAATAAGAGATAAATGAAGCATGTGAAGTTATCCCAGTTTTTTATCCCAGAAAAAAACAAAATATTTATCAGGCAACACATTTGCAACCCATCCCAATTTGTCTTATTACTACATAACAAGATACAAAAAATTAAAAATAAATTTTACAATATTCTAGCCCATCCCAGTTTTTAATAATGAAGTGCCTAGAACTTTGTGAACTGTTTTGAGATGGTGAAGGTTAGGATCAAATTATAATCTAACGACAAGACCAAGTCTATGTACAGAATTCCTACAATCAGCCAATTTCTAATGGCCCCACATACAAAAATTTATATGGAATATTGTCTTACAGTAGTATTTCCTAAGAACACGAAGTGCCTAGCACTTTGCGAATTGTTTTGAAATGGTGAAGGTAAGGACAAAATTATAATATAGAATTTCTACAATCGGCCAATTTGTAATGGCCCCATATACAAAATTGTATATGGAATATTGTCTTACACTACTATCTCCTAAGAACATGAAGTACCTAGAATTTTGCGAGTTGTTTTGAAATGGTGAAGGTTAGGACAAAATTATAATCTACCGACCAGACCAAGTGTATGTACAGAATTCCTACATTCGGCCAATTTCTAATGGCCCCATATACAAAAATGTATATGGAATATTGTCTTATACTACTATCTCCTAAGAACATGAAGTGCCTGGAACTTTGCGAACTGTTTTAAGATGGTCAAGGTTAGTATAAAATTATAATTTAACGGCCAGACTAAGTCTATATGTATACAGAATTCCTGCAATCGGCCAATTTCTAATGGTCCCATATACAAAAATATGAGGGTATATGGGGCCATTAAAAATAAATTAAATAAATATATTTTTAATTTTTTGTACCATGTTATGTAGTTATAAGAAAAACTGGGATGGGATGCAAATGTGTTGCCTGATGAATAGTTTGTTTTTTTCTGGGAAGAAAAACTGGGATATCTTCACATGCTTGATAAATGGTGGTCGTTGAAGGTAAAAAGCCCTATGTCTCGTAAAATGTCCCCGCAACCTATTGACATAGATACATTGGATACCGCCAACATAATAGAAATCTCCGCTCTACGAGGTATTGATCGTTTAATCTTGGACCGTTTATTCAAAATTGCTGATGTTCTAATTTGAGGACTAATGCTAATAAAATTGTAAATTCATAAAAGTGTTCATAATTTTTTCGTATACTTTTCGTCCTACAGTCTAGTGTGAATACAATTTTTGATAGCTTCGAAAATCTGTGAAAATGTCTAAGTATAAACATCATAAATATGATGTTTATTAATTAGCTCTCCAATTCCAAGTCAAGCTCTTGCTCAAATTTCATGAACAGAAAATTCTAAATTTCGATGCTTTACAAAAGACAGTAGATGAGATTCTAAACCGATAAATAAAGTTTTTATTCTGGAAAATTTTCAAACAACGACTGCCGAATTTACTATTTAATTTGATTCTAATTTTAACTTAATTAGAATTAAATTAAATTATAAATTGATCAGTCATTGGAATTAGAAACTAAAACTTCATATCAAAATATTAGTTTTTACAAAAATATGATTTAAAAAGTTTAGTAAGAATTTAAATTAAGCCTCAAATCTTCTAAGCTTATCCCAACTCAATACTAAAACCAAGCGACAAATCAGGTCTTAAAACCGGGTTAACAACAAACCTCAAAACTAACGTAATTTATGTAGGTATATCAAAACATTATTGAAGATTATAAGCGATAAACCAATCAACTTGCTTGAGTTTCGACATACGTCTAATTATGATTTGGTTTAATCTCTTTGGTTTTCTTCAATCTAAATTTTTAATAAATATTAAAATTATGTGTAAATCTAAAATAAGAAAACAGAAATCATTTTAGTCTTAAGGCTCAACTTAAGTTACGGAATGTTATTTAGTTAAATGTTCCGCTTGTTATACATAGGTTTGATTTTATATTGACCTTTTTATGTTTCGAAATCATCTTAGATTGATTATTATTCAGCTTATACGACATAGGTTTTAGTTTTGAGTATGAATCTGATTTAGGTTTGATTTTAGTTTTTAGTTTGGCCTGGTTTTACATTTATTTTTTCGTTATTGGTTAAAACTTATCCAGTATATAGTCATAAGTTTTAACTTCAGTTTAAATTTTTAAGCTATCTTTTTACACAAAGTTACTGCTTATAATTAGCAGAGTATTTGCTTTATATGTGTTTTTAAACGAAGTCTTTGGCGATCAAATAATATCGAAATTTTTTCAGTTTTTGGAAGGTTTGTTTCTCATTTTTGTTCGCCTGAGAACTGATATTTAATAAACAATATTATGAATGGAGTTATAAACGGTTTCCTGTTTCAATTTATGTTACCATTTAAAATAATTTTTCAAAATTATTCTTGGAAACAATTGTAATGAAAACTTAAAAAGATGTCGAACCGGTGCTGCTCTCTATACTTTCATGACTTAAAACGTTTTAAATATTAAATCTGGTGGTAGTTGCTGTTCTTATAATTACATCCTAATGCATGTGTACTATGTGACTAGACAAAATTATCTATCGAAATAAAATTCTCATCAAAATCGATACTGTTTATTATTCCAATAAAAATCAATTTCCAATAAATTAATCAATAAACTATAGCGAGAAGAGACATAACAACTATACATTTGTAATCAAAAAATTATGAACTTTTCGGTGAAATACATAAAAAAAACTTAAAAAATAACATATTTTATCACTGTGAAGGCGCCTGTGTATGTTTGTATCAATTTATTTGCTCCACATAAAACCTGAACATATAACAATAAAAAATAATATAAGACGTTTTTTGTTGTCGATAATGTCTTGTTTGGAAGATGAGACAAAGCTATAATTCTCCATAAAAAAAATAAAAAAAAATCTGCCAAGAAATGAAATATTATTTATGTGACTTCTATCGTCTGTTTCATTAATAATAGACGGAAATATCGCAGCAGAGAAAAGACGCCAATAGCTTAGTGCGGGAGGTATATGACAACTTCAAAAAAAAAATGCAATCGATCACATTATATTCTGCCAACGTTAACATTTTTTTCCAAGAGATCTACAATATTGGTAGTCGTAATATGTACTAATGATTATAAATATATAGATTTTCAATTTTCCCATGAAAATGGGTAAAAATTGTATAAAATTGTTATATTCTACTATATGTACTACTGGTACAAATACAAATTTCGGTCATCATCATCATCATCGTCATCATGAACCTAACCAACCAAACGAAAAATAAAATTATATAATCTTTACAAATATCGAAGTATTGGTGTACGAGATATGGAAAATGGAATAAGAGAAAAGTTGAAAAACTTTTTTTATATTGATTTAAAAAACAAAGAAAAAGTTTTAAATTTTAGAGCTTTCCTTGTACTTTTCTAAGGTTGCTGTTTTTGTGCTGTGAACACGATAAGAAGCATTCGAACATTAATATACATATATGTATGTATGTATGTATGGCAATAAAATAGTTTTTTTTAAGTTTTCTTTTATTTGAAAAATCTGTATATAGTATACCGAAACCCAGAATAGTTTTTCTTTCATTTTCAACTTAACTGGATAAAATGAATGTTATAATCATCTTCATCATTATAATCAAAAAGACATGACCTTTTTTCGTTGATGTTATTGGTTGGTTGATGCGATGGGCAAAAAAGGGTATCTAAGCTCTTTAAAACTCAATTTCATTCTCGTTGTTGTTCTATATAGAGAGGCCTAGAAAGTGTAAAAAGATGAATTGATTCCTAAACATATTGATGATGAATCCAAACATAATTTGATGGTTTTATTATTGATATATGGGTTTGTTATCGAGAGTGTGTGTGTGTGATTATTTGACTTTCCGAGCATACCTAATCTTATCCACTTCAGTATATTAAAGAATATAATTATCAAATCTTCGAAATGTTCTTTTACCTCTCTTAACTTGAATAGTAGGAAATTGTAATGAGGTCATAATAGGCAGCGTCTGTGTGTAAACCTATTGTTTAAGTAAATCGAAATTTATGTGTATGTGATTAATGTGGATATCAGTTTGGTTTGTGTGGTCAATTTTATCTGGTCCATATTATATATTTTATACGTCTGTATAATTTAAATTTAGAGTTTAACCAAATCAAAAAGTCACAACTTGCATACTGTTCATTTTGATTTAGTGCTAATACGCGACCATAAGTGTTGTCTAACTAATAAATGATTTCATTAATTATATAGAATTATTTCCTATTTAGCATACAGGTATATTTAGTTTAAACTATTCTATATAAAAATCAAAAAAGTTATGAAAGGTTCGTGTAGCGATGCATACATATAGTAGCGAATTACTTTAATTTTGAATTGGCAAGATTGGAAGTTTATCGATAGACGCCGTTCTTCACTAAGATTTTAGGTAGCGCTAGTTTTTGGAGATAGCAATGGTGAATTTATAGTAGAAATGGAAAGATTGCATTTATATCAATACGCGGGATGCCCGTTTTCTATGGCAGCGATAAATAAATTTAGGATCAGGAAAATCATTTCTCATACTCCTAATTCCATCAAATAAGAAAGAAGCGAGAATGGTGGAAGGCCGAGGTTCTGAAAGTACAACAACTCAGCAATGAGCGCAGTTCGCGTAATTTCTTTAAAGGAATTACTGGACTGCACCATACTTTCAGGCCTAGGTCAACCGCCATTCGGGACCGGGATGGAAACCTCACAGACTGTTGTTGAGCCACCTCTAATACAGACTGCGGAAATTTGCACTGAGGAGCCATCCCATGAGGAATTCATTAAAGCCATGCAGAGATTGAAAAAACCGCTCACCTGGAGTGGACTGCATTAATTCGGAGCTCTTGATATTCGGAGGGGATATTTTGTGGAACTGTCTTTTCGACCTTATTCGATTAGTATGGCGAACCGAAGTTGCAGACCGCTTGAAGTGTGAGAATTATCGCGGTATAGCGCTCCTTTGCACAGCATACAAGTTACTGTCATACATTGTATTGGATAGAATCACTCCTTTAGCGGAGGGCTGGTCAAGGAGCATTGCGTCCGAATCGATCAGTCGCTGATCAGGTCTTTTCGCTGCGGATGATTCTGTCTAAATATTATGAGACATCCATCCCCGTGCATCAGGTGTTCCTGGATTTCCGGCAGGCCTATGACTCGATCAATCGAGAGAGTTTGTGGTCTGCCCTGGAATACCTAGGAATGCCAACAAAACTGGTACGACTATGTAGGATGACAGTGACGCAGTCTCAATGCTGTGTTAATGTTGAGAACAGGCTATCGATAATTTTTGTAGTTAACTCGGGTGTTCGGCAGGGATATGCTCTGTCCCCGATACTCTTTAATCTCATGTTGGAGTACATCTTTCGTAAAACTGAAACACCGCAGCGTAACATCTTGTATCGCCAGTCCAATCAGGTGCTTGCATATGCAGATGACATATGCGTGATTGGACTGAATAGCAACGGAGTGAAAGAAATACTTGATCCACTTGTAGAGTTTACAGCTTCAGTTGGACTTCAGATCAATGAGTCCAAAACGAAATACCTGATCTCTGGTTTTCGGGACAATGGCACACCAGATTTTAGTAGTGGCCACCACACGTTTGAGGAAGTGAGGAGGTTCAAATATTTGGGTTCTCTTATCACTCACGATAACAGTGTGGATGAGGATATTAAAGTGCAGCTGGCAGTTGGCAGTCGTTCTTTGTATCTGCTAAAATCTAAACACTTATCAAGTGCCGTGAAGCTGAAGCTTTACCAAGCGTTGATCAGGCCCGTTGTTATTGTTGGATCTGAAAGTTGGGCGCTGACGGATGAGTACGAAAGATGGCTCCTAACATTTGAGAGAAGAGCCATGCGTGTGATTTACGGCCCAAAACGCGAAATAGATGGTACCTACCGAGCTCTGTACAATATCAAGATCAGAGATCTGATGAAGATCCCCGATATTGTACATGAAGTAAGATCTCAGCGAGTACGCTGGTTCGGGCAAGTTCTGCGTGCTGATCCGGAGCGAATTGTGCAGCGATCTCTGAAAGGAGAGCCACCATATGGTAGGCGCAGAGGTCGTTGCAGGCGACGATGGCTCCACGGTGTAGAGAACGACTTGGCCTCTTCAGATTGTCTTAGAAAGTATGAAGACCATGCTCGGGATCGAAACCGTTGGAGCCATATTGTTGATTCAGTAAGGGGCCAGTAATGGCCTTTAAAACTGTTTAATGATAATAATTCCATCAAATTGTAATTTTGATTTCCTGTCAAGATTAATAAACAAATGCTCGTAAATATTAAATTTTCAATTCAAATCATCAATTTTTGAAAAATCTTCTTAAATTTGTGCGTTTGCCGTACAATTGGAATCGATTATGTACTTACATATATATTTTCAAATTCCAACAAAGTTTGTCAAATTTCAAAATCCCTTGGAATAATTGATTTGGATACTTGCATTTTTAATCAAATACCCAAATTGACTCAAGACCCATATGTACATATAAGTAAGAAAAGTTGGATAATCTTTTCAGGAAATACTATATGAACCAAATTTTTGATTTTTAAGTTTTTTCGTTACAAATTATTTTTAATCAAATTTTGATTTCAGTACCGAGTTTAAGAAAATTTGATGTAAAGTAATATGTACATGATCATGTTTCTTTCTGAAAAAATAATTTAAAGCTTCAATGAAGGACCTTACTTTAAAAATTTATTGTATAGTCCTAGGCTCCATTACCAACAATGCTAAATTGAAACTACCAACATGAACCTGTAGTAAATATAAAGTCATTTTCTCAGTAAAAGTTTTAACTAAATTTATTGTAAGTTTAACGTAACTAAAATTCTAAAATTAGAAAAATTAAAAAATAATTCTTTCATATACATGGTAAATATCAAAAAGTGTGAAGTTAAATTAAACAATTTAATTTATAATTTTAGTTAAACTTTTATGAAATTTATTTTTAGTTATAAAAATGATGTTTTCATTTTATTTAGTAACTTTAACGACAAGATGGACTAAGATGCCTTAATAATAATTTTTTTAGGTAAACTTATAATTGAGTATTTGTAAGAACATAATGTAACATTGCAATAATATGTATATACGATTAGCTGTAATACAATTTTTGTGGTTTATTAATTAAAATCGAAGATAGTAAATTTATAGTGTTATACATCATCATAACGTGAGTAAATACTTTAAGTGAAATTCGAAATTAATTGTTAATCGAAATTCATACTCAAGGTTTGAACTTATGAATTAAACTCCATATATGTATTAAGTTTTACGGCCAATACAAGATATAAAAATTTTGCTTTCTAAAGACAAATTCGAATGAAAATATAAATACAAATTCAAGTCTAATTTTTAATCAAAATTTAAACATTGAAATTATGTTCTATGTCAATGAAATTGGATTCTACAATTAATGTTGGATAAAGTTTTTGTAAATGGCCAACTTGAACGGAACTATAGGCTCTATCTTTAATCGACTATCATGAAACTCGACTTATCTGATGGAAATCGGATTTTAAAATGATTTTTGAATAAATTTCTGGAATATGATGAACTGAAACGGAACTAGTTGTTTCCTTAACCGATTATGATAAACACTTGTTTTTGTTTTTTTTGTTTTAAAAAAAAAAAAAAAAAAAAAAAAAAAACTTGGTTTAATATTTTCTAATCTGACCAACTGAAATGGAACTTAACTTGTTTGTTTGATCATGTTGAAACTCGACTTGTTCATGGGATAATGGGATTATAAAATTGTTTTGACAAAATTCTGGGATAAAGCCAACTAGTTGATTACTCGATAGAAACGAGATTATAAAATGATTGAACTGAGTTATTCTCTGGCCGATTATTATGAAATTCTATATGTTCGGATGAAATGAAAATTCTAACATGATTATTAAGATAAGTTTTGGATTCACTGATTAAATTTCTTCACTTAAAAGAATTTTCCTTCGTACCTTCCCCTAATAATAATAATAATAATCGAGCAAAGATTTACCTTTAATTGAAAAACAAAACAAAAAAATATTCTTTAAAATTTAGTTTAATTTGCCTTTACTTAACTTTTAAGAAAAGACCGGGGTAGTAAATAATTGGCCGAAATTCTTTATAATCGTCAAAATCTCATCATATAAACGATTAAAAAATAGTCTAGCTCCATTCCATTTGACCACATTCCAGAATATTATACAAAAATCGTTTTATATACTCCACAATTAGCCATATTTTAAAACTTTACCCAAAACTCAATTTATAATTCCATTTATAATTTATAATTCAACATGTCGGATTTCATCATAATCGATTAAGAAATAACCTCGTTCCGTTTCAGTTGGCCAGAACTTTATCCAAAAACAATT
This sequence comes from Tipula unca, assembly GCA_951394425.1. Classification (NCBI taxonomy): domain Eukaryota; kingdom Metazoa; phylum Arthropoda; class Insecta; order Diptera; family Tipulidae; genus Tipula; species Tipula unca. The sequence continues at coordinate 143,477,742 of OX596380.1, read as the reverse complement.
TAAAATCCCATTTCCATGCAACATGCGAATCCATCATAATCGGTGAAGGAAAAGCCTAATTATAATTTATTGTAATAGCCACCCTTGTATGATCCTCTAAAAATTGAAGCAAATGAAGCTTGTGGTCTTTGTTTGATTGGGTCGCTCTTAATTTGGATGAACTTGAATCCATATTATTATTATTAGAATAAATATTAGAATTAAATATGTAAATTAAATTAAAATAATTACATACTTCGAACGTAAAAAATATTTCACTTAGTGTTCAAATATATTGTTACAGGTCTATGTGGACCTGTAACAATATAGGGCACTCATCTATCCTATGCAACAGGGGTATTCCGGAAGCCACCGACTACGCTATCGCTTTGCCATCTCTTGAGGTGAAATTCCAAACTGAGTTTCCCATACCAGAGAGGACTGGCTGAACGAAACGGTTATGGACAATGAGGCCCTAAGCTCTTTCACGGATGGCTCAAAAAGGGATAGAAGGGTTGGCTGCGGGGTATTCTGTGAGTCACTAGGAGTCAACCTCTCTTTTCGTCTTCCCGAATTTTGCAGTGTTTTTCAAGCTGAACTTATCACGAAAATGGAAGTCATGGACTGGTTGAAGTATAATGTAATATCTACGAGGGATATTCACATTTTTACGGATAGCCTGGCTGCTATTAAAACGCTACAATCATACTCCCTGACTTCGAAGGATTCCCCAGAACTGTCTGGCATCTTTAAATGAGAAGGCTGATCAGTTCAACATCCGCTTGACGTGGGTCCCAGGGCACTTCAATATCACAGGGAATGTAAAGGCAGATGAGCTGGCCCACAAGGGCACAGCACGCCTAATAACCCAAAGCAGGCGAGAGATAAAGACACCGCTTGCTTCATATAAACTGCTGCTTCAGGAAGAAGCCATAAAAGAAACGAACGTCAGATGGTCGAACGCCAGTTCGTGTGTAATAACCAGGCAGAGATGGCCTGGACTTGACCGGTCTATATCAGGCCTACGATGCCACCATATTGGTATAGTCGTGGGAGCTTTAAGATATTATCTTAGGACATTATCTCATTGGGATACATGCGAGCAGACTGGGTGTCCCTGCCCATGATTTCTGCCGCAGCTGCGGTGATGAGGAGGAGGAGGAAAGAGTGCTCCATCTGCTCTGCACCTGTCCTAGCATATAGCAGAACAAAATTATTTATGGGAACTTCCCTTTTGAACGACCTCACGGATCTTAGTAAGATCGAGATTCGGGGCTTTAAACGCTTCTTGGTAAGCTCAGGATGGTTTAACGAGTGAAGAGCAGGCAGCTCGAATGTGGTATAGCTACGGACCAATTGTGTATCTATGCTAGTCCTTTAGGACGGGCACCCTTACCTAACCTAACCTAACCTAACCTAGTGTTCAAAATTGCACAGTTACCGAAACCCAAACACATTAAAACATGAATAGGCAATAGAAAATACATTTTATTTTTTTCACCAATTTTGGCGTAAGTTTATCATATAATCACTAAACCGGAATCGCCTTCGTAATTTTCTCGATGATAATTTTATCATTTTTCATTATCATCGAACCAGAATCGCACCCCAGTAAGCCACATTCCAGAAATTTATCGGTTCATCACAAAACACTTTTGAATTGCTATCGCGATGAACTGCTTGCTACGGATTCCATGCGGTAAATTGCTTTCGATAAACTAGCCTTGAACTAAAAATTAGACCCTAAATAAGGCCTGGAGTTCTGTTATGTAAAATTAATTGATTAGCAAGTAATAAACAATTTCATCAGTCTATCTATATAAAAAGATGAAGGAACAAATTTATTCGTATAATTTACAATTTACAAAGTTTTAATTCGATAACAGAAAAATTTTGAAAAGCCATCATCTTGTACTATTTCGAATAATATTTTGAGGTAAGCTTAAATTTCTCGTAACCCATACCATAATTTCATTTCCATGTTTTCATTTAAACCATAAAAATTAAATTGTTTAAATTAGGTCAAATGAGATAAAACTTTGTAGAAGTTTGTGGGTCGTACAATATATAGTCGCTTCTCCATTCTAAAAACTTTTTTTTCGCATCCAACGGTTAGCTAATTTCTGGATTTATTATTTCTGTATGTATACGTACATAATTGTACAAGTATTTACCACACAATTTATAAAATTGAAAATAAAAAAATTTGCTGTAAAATTTAGTACCTTAAAAATCGGGTTAATCATAACAAAAACAAATTTATTTTCCCAACACTAATTTGCATTTTCGTTACGACTACTGATAATTTCGTTTCGCGTATATTATCTGTGTTAGTGTTGTTTTGGCCCATTTTGTGATTTAATTTTGTGTATATGTATACTCTTATGTATACTACATAAATATTCTATGTACATATATATATACATATATGTATACATTCAGTATTCATCTTGTAAATACGACAAGCACTAAATTGACTTTCAATGTTTTGTACATTTTCAATATGTAGCTATGTATATATAAAAATTGAAAACTGATAATCATAAATTTTAATTTGTATTTCCTTCATCTTCCACTGCACACCACACTCTTCTCTATATAATACGTATATTTATAAGAAGTTCTAATCTTTATGTTTTATTTATAAATGTAGGTGTAATGACGTAGGTACTGGTGGTTAACATAAATATTTCATAGCAATTTTCTTTCAATTTTCTTCATGATAGCAGCGAGTATTTTGAAATTATCTCTCGCTCGTGGTGTGGAACGTTTTAAATGTAAAAAAAATGTAATTTTCAGCCATTTTCTTGTTGAAGATATTTTTTTTTGTGTATAGCTTGTGCTCGATCGATGTGATGTTTAAGTGGGTGTAAAATATTGTAATAGTTTTTCCATTTTCGTTCTAGTTTTGTTTTTGTACTGCTATAATAATTTTCGTGTTTGTATATATATGTTATTATGTTTTTAGCAATTTTAGGTAAAAAAAATACCATAATTTTTAATTTATGTTCCGTATACGAGTATAAATATAAATAGTATTGGAAAGTGTAGGTTGAGTGTGTATCTGTTTCATTGTTGTATTGATAAAGGAGTCGATTTCATGGATTGGGTCCTGTATAGGGCTGAACCTTTAATATAAATTTGTGATTCCATCAATACATACATACATAGATACAAATTATATTTTAAGTTATTAAAATAAAGCTTTCATATTATGTATGTGGTAATAACTACTATGAAAATGAAAATTTTTTACTGAAATTGACGAATTATATGTATAAAAATAATTAAACAAGCTTTATCTGAGCTATACAAAATTAAGTTTGTCGGAAACCGTACGACAAAATACTAAAAATTTGTATTCAATCATATTTGATGTACATATTTCAGTTCATTTTATTTATTTAAATTGTATTGACTATAATCAAGCTGATTGAATTTTTTATATCGCCGTTGGCTAATTTTGTTTGTCATATTGATTTCAAAATTTCATATCATTGCAAAAATAGAACTAAATCGTGAACATTTTCGTGCGATTATTTTCTACAACATTTGGCGTGGATTAACTCAACGTATGAAGGACCATCAAGGACCAGTGTTTTACGATGGTTTACATAATTTAATTGTGGCCGCAGTTCGCTCAACGACGAATTTCGTTAAGGTCGTTCAAAATCAGTTGTTGTTCCGGAAAACATCGTGCATGAACTGATACTGCAAGATCGTCATGTAACTTATTGTGAGATTGAGGCATCGTTGGGCATTAGTGGAACCAGCATCCATTCAATGTTGCATGAATATTTGGCCGTCAAAATAATTTTTTCGCGCTGCACCCCACATAATTTGACAATCGCTCAAAAAAAACTCGTGTCAGTTGGTCGAAGGAAATGCTCAAAAAAATATGATCAAGGTGCTTCAAAACATGTCTATAACATCGTGTAAGGTGAGAAATCTATGAATATGAGCCCGAAACCAAATAGCAGTGTCGATATTATGGGTTTTCCAATGTCAGCCAAATCCAACAAAAATTGTTCGCTGCACACGAAGTACTTCGAAGCAAATGGTCGCCTGTTTTTTCGGAAAAACTGAGCATGTCGAAACCGTACCATTGGTGTATCGTAGAACCAACCAAAAAAACCAACTCGCTTGCAAATATCCTTCTGTAGTATACTCGCTTGCAAATATCCTTCTGCAGCCATGATACGATTTGTACGATGCTCAAGTTTTGGTAAATTGAGTAAAGTAGAGCCTTACGTGTAAAGTTGAGCTTGAACTACATCAAAATATAATTAAAATCAAATTGCTAGCCTTAAGGGATTATGGTTAGAAAAGAATTCTTTAAATTCTCAGAATAAAAAAATCACAACAAACGAAAATAATATGAATTCTATATTAGAACCATCTTAGAAAATAACAAGCATTTTGTGTTAAAAATACGTTAAATTTAATATTAAACATTTCATAATTTAATGTTCCCAAAAGATGCTATTAAAACAATGGAAAGAACCAACAACAACAAAAAATATTGAATGAAATTTGTGGGTGTTCATCATGTATAGAAGTAGTAATTTTTATTAACTCACAGTGTTTTATTTATGCCGGTTTATGGAACTAAAGAAATGATTATTTTTTCTTAAATTAAATTACAAAAGGCTGGAGCCCTATTTCTGTATACGATTCGTATCTTCATTCGATACGAAAATGATATACGATACGAATATGAATTGGTATTTCTGAATACGATCGTACCAAGCATTTTGTTTTTTGAAGTGTAGGCATAGGGAATTTTTTTTTACATGAAACAGCCTTGAAAAGTGACTGTAAACGAAATAATTGTCAAATTTTTGACTTTTAAAAAATATAAACATTGAAAATAGAAAAAATAATTTAGTTTTCATTTATTGTCTGTGTCATAACACAAACAATTTTTTCGTTTTCAATAAAAATAAATCGCCTCAATAACGAATTGCGATACAATAAATTCAATAAGATAAGTATTTTTGACAACATTTTTTGCACATCTAATTTTACATGAAAGATTTTATTCAGATTCTCTTCATGTCTTCCTAAATAGCTCATTTGGAATCAAATTTCGTGGCTGATGCTTACAACCAATTACAATTAATTACAACCTATACGGCACTATTGCAAATCCTATGGGATTCAATGGCAGCTTCACAGTTGTATAAATAAGAAAATTAAATATTTTGTATTCGTAACAATATGTATGACAAAGTTTGTAAATTCAATAAAAAAATTTAAAATCATTAATTAAATTTATAGTTATTTCCTTAACACAATTAATTAAATTAACTAAATTATGTAATTATTAAAAAAAAAATTACTAAAAATTCTTTCCAAAATTTTTTTATATGGAGTCGTCAACTAATTCATCAACGTACAAAACTCCGTTCATAATCGAACAAAATTGGTTCGAATTCGTATTGCGGAATAAGGGAAATTGTACAACGTATCAAGTAGACACAAATTCGTATTTGAATTATTCGAATTCGTATTCAAAAATACCAATGGTACGAATTCGTACAATTTTTATACGAATTCGTATTCAGAAATAGGGCCGCAGGAATAAAATTTAATTTTTGTGTCTAATTTTAAATCAAAATTGAGTTTGACTTAAATAATAATTCGAGTGAAAAATTAAAATGGATATTTTTTGTATGCCATTCTGAAATTTAAATCTGAATTTTTGAATGTTGAAATGCCAAAATCGACATATTTTACCGAATTTTGAATTTTTGAAACCGAATTTTATAAATGATTTCAATGTAAATGCCATATTCATATGGCGGTTTGGACTATTGATTTGATTATTTTAGAAGTCTAATGAATTTTAAAATTCTAATGTTTAAGTTCTTTTGAACTTTGATTCTGATCTGATTGAAAAATCGAAATTTTTGTTATAGATTTTACTAACACTAACAAATGTTGAAATGCCAATTTTTTTATTATTAAAAATAAAATAAAATTTTAGTCGATTGTCAAATTTCATTATATAAAATGAAAATAAATTTACAAATATTTTCAGTGTTCTTAATTATATCAGGCAATTTACAAATAAACGATATTGATTTCCTTCTAAATTCTGTTCTAATCTACGAGTAAGTCGTTAGAAGATCTCCGTAAATATTCTAATTTTACCAGCAAGAGATAATTGGAGTACGTGGTTAAATAAAAATAACAAGTAGACTACCTTGTAGGATACCACAGTTAATACTGAATAGTGCTACATTCTTATTAATTGCAGTTTTGTTGCAAACATTGATTCCTATTATGAAGATACACTTTTCCAAAAGATAATAAGAAATACCACGAAATCCATAACAGTATAGCTTACAGATTATTAAATCACAATTTATGCTATGGAAACAAACTATGGAAACTTTTGATTGATAAAACCAAATTAAATCAGTTATTTCAATTAATGCAAGATCAGTGATAGAACCTTATCAAATACCACTTTGATACGCATAAAAACAAAAAAAAAATTAGAATCACTCAAAAATTCAATAATTCAAGTCTCAGTCGCAATTATTTTCAAGTATATTATCAAATGCAGATAAGACAGCCATATAGGTCGAGAAATTGCTTTACTGTTACTTAATTAAAATAATGGGTGTAATTCCTAATTTAAAACAGTTTCGGTAAATCCCAGTTTCCGGGGCTATTTTCGTCAGAGGTGATTTCCATTGGTCTTCATCGATGGAGACGTTAAAATAAATGAAGATTTCTATATTGGGCACGTTTTGCGGAATATTTTCTTCATACAAGCTCAAAATGTATACGGAGATGATTAGTTTTCAATAAGACCTTCTCATAAAGCACTACCTACTATTGGATTGGCGGCGAATTAATTTACCCGATTTCATCATATGGGAAGAATGGCCAGCATCTTTATCGGACCTAATCTATTGAACTTTGCCAAATGGAAATACATGCTGATTTAAGTTGGGAGTCATACAATTGGATTCATTTAATCTTCGGATATGGGATGGGATACGTAATTCAGTTTTTACAAGAATGCGAAAAATAATGCAAGTAAAATGGCGGGAGATTTGAACTAATTAAATAAAACTTAAATCAATATACATATTAATTTTATGTATCGAATGTTTCATGATGATTTCAAACTATGATTATATGTATAACAAAATCAGAAGTATCTCTATTCTGCCTAATCATGACATCTAAAATTCTACATAATATTTAGTATCCCATCAAAGTGGTCTACAAAATCCACAAACACGTGGACTTATAACCCAAATGGCAAAGAAATGATATTTTATATCTTATTAAAATATCATTTCTAATGTACATGATGCCTCGTCCCAATCTGTCGTCACTATACATGAGAAAATACCTAAATAATTTTCTATAAGAGAAAACATTTTTAAAGTCCTCATCACTTTCCTCACAATGTTTCTGTTACCACTAACATATTAATATCAATGTATTGTAAACTATCAATAAAATGTAACAAGCTATTAAATTTGGGTAAATAATTTATATCATATAGACATTAGTTTGTAGTAGATTCAGATTGTTAAAAACAGAAACAATTATATTAACTGTCATTGAAAAATCATCATCATTTGCAAAAGATTTGTTGCAACAAATATTGACATTTGCGATATAGAAGTGTTTTAATTGTCTGACATATAATCGCCGTAAATAAATCAAACAACAAACGAAACAAATACACATTACGAACACTTCATTTTTTAATATCCTTTTGGGATTAAAAATTAGAAATCAAAATTTATAAAAAACAACAAATAACACATTAATACAAATTTCAAAATTTTTAAATTTCGGTTCGTGTTATTGAATTCTAAAAATTCGAGCCAATGGCGTTTTGATAAAATGTAACAAATTTATATTTTAGATTTTATAATTTTGAATTTGAAATACCAATTGCAATTTTAATAATTTTTATTTTGATATTTCTTTATTTTATTAAATTTTAGTTTATTGAATTTTAGGGAGTGCAATTCTGAATTTAATATTTGAAAAATATGAAATGCGGAAACGGATATTTAGGGGTAGGACTCTGCAGAATAAGATCAATAAACTAAAGATTGAACTAATTTTTTATTTTTCATTATAATCATTATCGACTACCGTTTCATAAATTGTGTTTTTCTATTTATAAAATATTCATTAAATATGTTTACTATGTCAGATTTTATCATACTTATTAGCATCATATCAATATGATGAAAATGATTAATATTTTCCACAAGTTTCTTTTATTTCCTTTTAAACATATGAAGGTTTAAGGATTACCTCAAAAAATAAATGAACCTTGTTAAAATTAATAAAGCTTTGCTCTAATTTATCTCTAAAAAATTTTACTTTATAAATAAAAGATGAGAAAATAAAATTATGCTTTAAAAAAATTGTACAATTATAATCATTCAAGATGCGTGATCAATAACATTATTACTTGCTGTTCCAGTGGCAAACGTGTTATAGTAGCAATCAGTGTGGAACCACTTTGCGGCGCATTTTGAAGGATTTTTTGCATTTGTTTCCGTATAAAATGCAATTAACACAAAGAATTATGCCGACGGCATAATACGGCTAAACAGTCGCCCGAATGGTTGACACTGAACCTGGTTTTTGGAAGCAAATTTTTATGACCAACAATTCTCATTTTACACTCTTTGGCGGCTCTAATAAGCAAAATTGCCGTATTTGGAGAACGGAGAATTCACACTATATCCATGAAACGCCATTACATGGCCAAAAAATTACTGTTTAGGCGTTTGCGCCAGAACCATCATTGGGCCATATTTTTTGAGAGAAAACGAAACAGTCGATCGAAATCGATATCGGTGGATGTTGGCTCATTATGTCTGCCCGCAAATACGTGAAAAAGGTCTTGACGGTTACTAATTTCAACAAAACGATGCGCCAAGTCACACTGCAAATCAAACAATTCAGTTTCTGCAACGAAAATTCTCTGGACATTTGATGTCAAAAAGAGGCGACATTGACTGGCCACCCAGATCTCCAAATTTGACTCCTTTGGACTTATTTTTGTGGGGTTATTTGCAAAGCAAAGTGTACGCCAGCAAGCCTCAGACCATTGACGAGCTCAAGGCAAACATTCTCGAAATGTTAATGAAAAACGTAGCACATTAAAAGGGCACATTTTGCTTAGGCCAATAAAGGCGGCCACTTAATTGATGTTGTATTCAAAAGCTAGTCCAAATTGCAAAGGACCAAATTGCATAAAAATACCTCATATATAGAAATCGGTTGTTTTTTCAAAGTTATTCAATGTTTACATGACGACATAAAAGATGCGCACCCATTACATTCCGCAACTATATCCAAATTGTTATTTATTGGAATATTTAAATCGCCAACCATAATTGTGTCACTATCGATACTATCGATATTGTTGAAACTATCTACAAAACTAAAAAATATATTTATGAAATATTCATGAAGGCGTATAAAAAGCCCTTATAGTCTTGTTGTAGCCAACCCTAGAAGCTTAATACGCATATATAGGTAAATTGAAATTCAAGCTGATCGATGTACGATGATATACATACTTTAAAATTTAACATTTAAATCATTTATTATAAAATCAGCTAAACCTCCACGCATTTATTATTTATTTATTTACACTTGCTGCTGATCGCGGGCTTCTTTTTCTTTTAGGTTGAATAGTTACATATCTGTCCATTCCCGTTTGAACTAATTTTTCTTGATCGCACTGATCTATATCAATATTTTAATTATTGTCAATATTCTATTTCTTTTACGTTCATGGAAATTTAATTTAAAATTAAATAACATTTATTTGGAATTTATATTAAAATCCATTTTGGAATTGAACTTTCAATTAAACTTTCAATTTTCAAAGTTTGTGAAGTTTGAATGCTCACAGTTTGACATGTGTTTAAAAAAATTTACTATATACATAGTTGGATTAAAATGTGATAATTACGCTGAGTCAGATTTGTCAGAAATGATTTATTTCGGTAAAATACGTAAAATTTGATTAGAAGAAATTCGTTTAGAAGTTGCCAAAAAAAATTTAATTCTGAATATTATAATTTCAACGTTAAAGATTTAGAGAAATTTGTCTTAATTATAAGAATTTTAAACAAACTACATTTTGAATTCTATATGTGAGATTCAAATCAAATTCTAGAAATAAAGATAATGTACTATATCAGATCATGTTCAAAAATGTTTTAAATTTAATGTCACAAGCAAGCGATTCGAATAGTTCCAATTGCTAATAGTATTACGAGTAGATGCAATCTTATTAATGCAGTCTAATAGGTAATGAACAAATGCATTGTTTGCCTTTCATATAAGAAAGCCACATATTTATCATCGTTTATTGAATTGATGATAACCAATAAATTTACCCCCCACTATAAACCATAATTGAATGTATAGCGAAAATTGTTCATCAACCAGATTACAACAATAATATGTACAACACAATACAGAGAGAGCAATAGGGAAAAGGTTAGGAAAAATAAATAAAATTAACCGCATTTTGTTGTTTTTGTTGTTGATTTTTCTGCTGTTATTATTGTACGCACATAACAATTAAATAATAAAATATCAAATAATTTTTGTTAACAAAAGGTGGGATATATGTATTATGTACATATGTACATATGTATATTGAAAATTGAAAAATGATTCCCAAATCGATTTTCAGTTAATTAAATTAATTTACAACAATTGTAGCAACATCAAAATAAAATTGATTTTTTATTGGAAATATTTTATGCGTCCGAGTGATTCTATAAATTTTTTTTATAAACGCTCTGAACAACAAATTACAATGTATGTACATATGTATGTATATTATACATACATTATGTGTGTGTGTGTAGATTTAGTTTATTAAAACAAAATAAAAAACAAAATAATTTTGCACAAAATTTTCCGCTATAGTAATTGAAATTTGATAGAATTTTAACGACACAATGAAAAACAAAGCACAAGTCAATGTCCTTTATTACCCTTCAAATCAAAATAAAAATATAGCGGGAGTGGAGAAGAGAAGCTGGGATACGACTACGAATATAGACAAAAACGATGGAAAATGTATTTTTTTCACAAATTTTCCCCAAAATTAATTCAATCAACCTATTTAGCTACTGTGCGAGTAAGTATTGTATGTATGTACGCACCCTAAAAAGAAAAGGGATACCATTTATTTATTTATGATAAATTTTCCTACTCACCCATCAGAGTTAATGGTTTGCTGGATAATCATTTCATTAACACACAAAGTAATTAGATAATAACGACGACCTAAATATGCCTTTACTTACGTACATATATGTATGTATATGTACATAATATGTGTATATAAAGGGTTTTCCAGTAGGAATGATATAATTTAAAATGGTTATAATGGCAACACTGCGTATTATTTTTTGACATTTCCTATGTCATTTGTGTTCAGTGGGTTATGCCATTTAATCATGGAAAGATACACACTTCAACAACGTTTAGAAATTGTTAAATTGTTTTATCAAAATCAGTGCTCATTTATGAATACTGTGAAAAATTTAAGAAGAATTCATGAACGACGTTATTCAGTTAATCGACTCACTATAATTTTCTTTACACTATACAAAAGTACCAGTACGACAAATAAATGCACGCAGACAAGAGAATATTGATTTGGTAGCAGCAAGTGTAAGACAAAATCCAAATTTATCGGTTCCACGTCGTTTTCAACAATTAAATCTTTCTCAAACAACAACATAGAGAATTTTAAGGAAAGATTTGGGTTTACATCCTTACAAAATTCAACTGGTTCAAGAACTGAATCCATTATACAACCATAAACGTCGTTTATTTTCTGGTTTTGCTCTTGAACAACTTGAAAATGATGAACATTTTATCGAAAAATTTTATTCCGTGATGAAGCTCATTTTTGGTGAAATAGTTAGGTAAACAAACAGAATTACAGAATTTGGAGTGATGAAAATCCATACGAAACTGTTCAGACACCATTAAATCCAGATAAAGCCACTGTGTGATTGGCAATTCATGCTGGAGTAATTGGTCCATATTTCTTTGAAGAAAATGGTCGAAGATTACCAGTCAATGGAGAACGATACAGAACAATGTTAAACGATTTTTTCCCCTGCTGTTGTTGAGAATAATCTGGAAACAAATCTTCCGTCGGTTTCAACAAGCCGGTGCCACCGGCCACACAGCCACCTTAACAATCGATTTATTGAAAACAAAATTTGGTGATGAAATTATCTCAAGCAACATATTTTGTGTCACATTAGTTGATGGGTTGAATCATTGCTTGTTTTACATCATATTTATTAGAGAAAAGTAAATTAGCACCTCAGATTTTGGGCCTCTTTCAGGGCCCACTGAATATTCGGCAAGTCAGAATTTAATTTTACTAACTTGGTTATTATTTTAAGGTGTTAGTTTTGTCAACTTAAACATTACTGTGAAAAAAATGTGAAACTTATGTATGTTTAAGCTTTAATTTTTACATGATGGAATGAAAAATCAGATACCGAGATTCTATAGAATTACCTTCGAACATGATTCAGTGTTCAAATCCAATAGGGATGATCGATGCATTCGATATTGTATTTTCCTTTTATCGATCTACTGACAAGGCAAATGCGACATTAGCAATGTTTCTTGAAATTCCTCAGAAACTAATATATTTTGTTTGTGTGCTGTCGATGTGTGATTTGAATTAAAAATAGAATAATGTGTGTTCGTGTTTCGCTAGCCAGCCTAATTGCCATTAGAATTATGTCGATCAGGCCCGTTGTTATGTTTGGATGTGAAAGTTGGGCGCTGACGGAGGAGTACGAGATGTGGCTCCTTACATTTGAGAGAAGAGTCATGCGTGTGATTTACGGCCCAACACGCGAAATAGATGGCACCTACCGAGCTCTGTACAATTTCGAGTTCAGAGATCTGATGAAGATCCCCGATATTTTGCATGAAGTAAGATTTCAGCGAGTACGCTGGCTCGGTCACGTTCTGCGTGCTGATCCGGAACGAATTGTGTAGCGATCTTTGCCTCTTCAGTTTGTCTAGGACAGTATGAAGACCAAGTTCAGGATCGAAACCGTTGGAGCCAGATTGTTGACGCAGTAAGGGGCCAGTAATGGCGTTTAAATACTGAATTATTACCTTAGTCGATATGGTAAACGATTAACTTTATTTGTTCAGTTTTTTAAAGACTAATAGCGATTCAGTAAGAATAATGAATCTTCTCCAGCAGTTTGATATTGTTTTTGAATGAGCCGTTTCCTGACAATCTTACATTCTTACATGCCATTTATTAAATCAAACCCTATATATTACATATATAAAATACTAATGACATGCTAATGAAACATTGTCACATCTGTATACATTCTTGTCATCTTATATATATCCTATGTGTAACTTAATAAAAAATAAAAAATTAACACAAAAGCTAATTCGTTCTAATCCAAAATCAAATCACCTAATTATTCACCGTGCAAATTTTTTTTTCTTTTGTCTCATCGCACATCCATAAAATATTCATTATGTTCGTCGTGTTTTTTCTCTCTTAAATATTTAAATTTATTATACTTAAGAAAATAATTTGCATATACTTAAAAAAAATATGTGTTTGTTGTAGGTTTTGTTCCAAAAAACAAAAAAATTGTCACTTAAAGTAATAAGACTTTATTATTCACTTGGCGTCTCCACTTAAATGTTAACACTCCATAGTTCTATGTAATATATAAACAGCACAGCAATACTTTGTTATATCTAACAACACAAGAATAAATATAAGACAAGCAACAATAAGAGTGAAGAGCAATGAAAATTTTTAGTGAAAAATCGCTATTTTTGTTGTTGTATTTATTTATCTGGTGAACTACATTCGTTCGTTGAATTTTCTTCGTCTTTATATCTTTTAGAATTTTGATTAAATTCTTTTTATTTATTTATTTATTTCGAGTGAGAATAAATTTTAAGTAAGATTTACGTTTTTATGATGGCAAATGGAATCCAACTTATCGAGAGATATTTCTTGAAAAATAAAAATTTACATAACTTTACAAAATAAAGTTTAATATTTTCTTGTTTCTGGTAACCAGATAATAATTTCTCCTATCCACATGTAACGTACGGGTATGTTAAATATTCAAGTATAATCTATATACCTTATACGATAAGAAGAAGACAATACAACTACAACTACGCTAGATATTTATTTTTCCGTCTATAAACTGGGTCATCGAGTTGTTTTCTTATAATTCTTATAAATCTTGATCAGCAGATGGAGAAGGATAGAGCAGAGCAGCACAAAAAAATGGATATATAAGAATGAAATATAGTGACAAACACAATCTTAATACTAGCACTTATTGGATAGATATTGGAGAAACTAGATTTTCATTTCTATACACATTTTTGAATGTCCTATTTGACATTGAGCGCACGAGATTCAATTGATTTACGTGTATACGTATGTTAATGAACCGCCGTATAGTTTCAATACGTCTACAGTTATATTCCTCGGATAACGACGAACAAAAATCAAAATGGCGCCTTCGATTTTCATCATTAATTTTGTATCTGTGTGTAGTATCGCCGCCGTGTCTTTCTTTCCTGGCAATTACATATATCTACTCTCGAGTTTTTCAATTTTTTCAATATCACCATAAAAATTGCGATTCTGTATTTTGTTTTATTTGTTTTTCGTATAGAAAATGACTTAACCGTAAGATAATTGGAAATGATAAAAATCTATAAGATTTGCGAAATGTTTTTTTCGATGAGTATTGCTAAACAACAAAAATATTAAAGGAGATAAAGTTTTATGTTTTTTACAGTTTATATCGTCTAATATCATAGCGAACTATGTACAATATCTTATATAAATATATAGAGACGTATAAGATCTTTAATAAGGGTCAACCTTATAGGTACAAATTTTTATTGAAAAATGCACAAATTATATACTAAATTTTACTAAATATTTTCAACAAAACTATATAAAAATTCATTAATCTTCTTTGTTCCAACAATACCGTTACGGTAATGTAAGTACCACCATATTCTGACATCGACGGCAATGAGTTCCGTTTAGACAAAACCGGTTCCGAGTTACCTCTAATTGAACCGCAGCTCCTTTATTTTTCAACTACGCCAAGAAAATTATAAAGAAGTATTGCATTGAAGGTTTCAAGAAAGGCGAAGAACTTTACTAGCGAGCCCTCATCTATCCTATCTATCCTATGCAACAGGGGTATTCCGGAAGCTACCGACTACGCTATTCCTTTGCCATCTGTTGAGATGAAATTCCAAACACCAGAGCGGACTGTCTGAACGAAACGGTTATGGACAATGAGGCGCTAAGCTTCTTCACGGATGGCTCAAAAAGAGATAGAGGGGTTGGCTGCGGGGTATTCTGTGAGGCACTAGGGGTTAACCTCTCTTTTCGTCTTCCCGACTTTTGCAGCGTTTTTCAAGCTGAACTGATCGCGATAATGGAAGTCATGGACTGGTTGAAGAATAATGTAATATCTACGAGGAATATTCGCATTTTTACGGACAGC
This sequence comes from Tipula unca, assembly GCA_951394425.1. Taxonomy (NCBI): domain Eukaryota; kingdom Metazoa; phylum Arthropoda; class Insecta; order Diptera; family Tipulidae; genus Tipula; species Tipula unca. The sequence goes on along the minus strand of OX596380.1, from coordinate 143,462,170 downwards.
CTGGCTGCTATTAAAACGTTACAATCATACTCCCTGACGTCGAAGTTAGCCCAGAACTGTCTGGCATCTTTAAATGAGATGGCTGATCAGTTCAATATCCGCTTGACGTGGGTGCCAGGGTACTTCAATATCACAGGGAATGTAAAGGCAGCTGAGTTGGCCCGCAAGGATACAGCACGCCTAATAACCCAAAGCAGGCGGGATATAAAGATACCGCTTGCTTCATGTAAACTGCTGCTACTTCAAGAAGAAGCCATAAAAGAAACGAAAGTCAGATGGTTTAACGCCAGTTCGTGTGTAATAACCAGGCAGATCTGGCCTGAACTTGACCGGTTCAGATCAGGCCAGCTGATATTGCTTCGACGGCACCATATTGGTATGGTCGTGGGGGCTATAACGAGACATTGTCTCATTGGGATACATGCGAGCAGAGTGGGTGTCCCAGCCCACGATTTCTGCCGCAGCTGTGGTGATGAGGAGGAGGAGGAAAGAGTGCTCCATCTGCTCTGCACCTGTCCTAGTCTAGCGTACAGCAGAACAAAATTTATGGGAACATCCCCTTTGAACGACCTCACGGATCTTAGTAAGATCGAGATCCGGGGCTTTAAACGCTTCTTGGTAAGCTCAGGATGGTTTAGCGAGTGAAGAGGAGGAAACTCGAATGTGGTACAGCTATGGACCAATTTTGTGTCTATGCTAGTCTTTTACGACGGCCACCCTTACCTAACCTAACCTAACCTAAGTATGCACTATCTTTGAAAAAGGACCAGCTAATAATCTGGATGGCAATTCGTACGGGATGTAGTCGAAGATGATTACTGCCTGCACTTTGTGTATATAGTTTTCCGACTTTCAATATTATTCGGTTTCAGGTTTTCAACTCTAGGTCTGTTAATGTAGCTCAGTTGTAGCTACAGTCTGCTAAAACTGCAGTGTGTTTCTGCGAATTGGGATAGAATCCTGGGTTTGCACCATGTGCCGTTCCATTGAATGCAGAGTCCTCATGTGTTCCAACCAACTTAAGAAAAATAAAAAATAAAATTTTGCTGTAATATGAAAATAAAATTATTTCACAAATTTACTTGGGATACATACGTATGGAACACTAGTCAAAATAGTTTTAAACCCAAATGACTTTTCAGAAATCCTTTAATCCTAAAACAAATTATGACTAAAATTCTTTCTTCAAAGTAAACAAATTATGACTAAAATTCTTTTTAAATTTTTACCTGATATTTCTTTTAAAAAGATGGTTCAGTCAAAAAGCTATGAAATGAATTCTAAGTACAAATTGTTGTTGTGAAATAATTGTTTTAAATATTTAATATTTGTGACGGTTCTATCAGAAATAGCGATAGTACCGATAAAATTGATCTGTGCCTTTAAGGTTGACGAAGCGATTTCTTGATTTAGAAATACGATCATAAGAATAAATGTAGAGTTTATATTTTAAAATTTCAGATTTTTAACGAAACATGTTACTCAAATATCAATCCAACCAAAATGTTTTTCAGTTAAAAAATTTGTGGCTTAAATAACATTTAATATCAAGAAGGTTGTTCAGCCCAAATACGCAGTAAAAGCATTTCAGTTAAACTGATGGAAAACACTTTTTTAACCAATAGTTTCTTTTTAAAAGGAGTTTTTGTCACCAAGTTTGTATGGAAAACTAAACATCTTTCGTTTTTGACTGGTATGCCCGTAATCACAGGGGCGGTTCCAGGATATGTGGTAGAAGAAATTTTATGTTTTTAAAATCACATTATTTAAGTGTTTCAAATATCAAAATGGTTTCACCTTCATCTAGGTTATAAAAACAATCCTATATTTTAAATGAATTACATTAACCATGAAAAATTCGATATGTATTTGATTAATGGACTTTTGGAAGTTAGTTTATTAATTTGCAAGTTGAACGTTACCCTCACAGAAAATATTACTAATATTTATCTGGAAAAATATTTAACGATGGTTTCAATGTACGGTTTACTGTAAAGCATAAACACACATTCAATTCGTGGAGCCATGTTGGAACTAGATTTTGTATTTTATGATACACAAGTAATTTGGTAGGATGTATCCCCATCCTATATACTACATTAATTATACCATATCTATAGCATATCAATGGTGGACTGAGACTTAATTACACTCAATTTCTGGTGAAAATTTGTATTATTGTTTTGTGTTGCAATTTTGGAAAATCATTGGGTTAAATCTTACATTTATTCACAAAAAATACCTATGTTTTAAATAGTTTGAATTACACCAGAAAGACTATTTCAATCTTAGAAAGACTTGAAATAATTATACATAAACATGTCATTTTTATGAGAATAAAACAACAGAAAAAGTCTTTAGATCTTATTATTTTTCTAATGTCGTACCATAAATGTGTCTTAAAATACTTTTGAATCTTTAATTCTAAATTTTTTAGGATTTCATGCATAAAATGAAAGTCGGTACCTACCCTTAGGATGTTAATCTGCATATAGCCTGTAAGACATGCTTATAACTTTTGAACTGTCATTCGTAACGAGTCCAAATGTTGCATATACAGGATTAAACCACTTATCCTCAGATAATTTAGCAGTTGTTTAAAAAAAAAATTAATTAATACGGGTAATTAATTTTAAAAATTTATACTTTGCCATCTGATATCATTTCGAAATTAGAAATTATTTTGGCATTCTTCTCTTTCTGATCACTGGTCACAAACTTTATTTAATGTGCGATGTTTGACAGGATCAGTTGATTATGTAAGCTTTATTACGTGATATATGATGAGTAATCTTAATTCAACCTTTTGCATACCAATTTCATCCTTTTGCAAACATGGCAAATCTTAATCCTTTTGGAAAAATGGGGCCGAAAATAAAAGTATTTTTTTAATTTCCCAACAATTTGAATCAATGTCATCAAAATTTATCCTTGAATGAGCCTTGAAATATGTGAGAAAACTACAGCAAAATCTACAGAGAAAAATCAAAATTTTTTAAGTTACCAAATCCAAATGATCAATTTTTGTTATCAAATTTTGAATTAAAATTTAGTAAAACTAATTCCATTTTTTTCACAATTCTGGGTATTAATCAAACGCATAAAGTTTTTAAAAATTTCATTTTTGTTACACGAAATTCTGTATTTTTAAGCTAAGTGTTTTACACAATATTTTAATATTTTTAATTTTTTTTAAATCGAGATACTATGAGTTTGGCTCAAACTCTAAAAATTAGTAAATTAAAGTTTTAAAAAATCTATTTTCGGTTTATGGCCTCAATTTGTAATTATTGGTGAATTTTATTGCTTTAATATGGTACGATCGGAAAATTAAACTCTAAATTTAACTAAGTAATACATTTATGACTATCAATCGTAACTATAGTTAACAAATATGTTTGCTCGGCTGACTCATTAGAAAAAGTTAATTTGATACTGTGAAATGCTCTTCTTTTTTGAATACTCTTCTTTTTCTAGAAACTATGACCCAAAAATAAAAAAATGAATGTATATATTTATAGATAATATAAACCCCCAATAAACCCACGGTGTAGAGAACGACTTGACTTCTTCAGATAGTCAGACCACTCGTTTAACGTGTCTTTGCTAAGAGATTTTTGAAGAGAGAATTTTTATGTATTTTTTTAAAACTAGTTATCTGAAATTTTGTTTGATTTTGAGTTATGAATGAAAATAACACTAAAATTAGATAAAATTTCAAAATTTCCTTCCATTTACAAAAAAAAATGTTGCAAATGAATAAATAAATGAATAAAAAAAAATAATTTCTTAAAATAATAAATTGATAATTGCAGTTTCAGTTTTTTTTTATATACAGTTTTAAAGTCCATTACTGGTCCCTTACTGAATCAAAAATTTAGCTCCAGCGGTTTCGATCCCGAGCATGGTCTTCATACTGTCTAAGACAATCTGAAGAGGCCAAGTCGTTCTCTACACCGTGGAGCCATCGTCGCCTGCAACGACCTCTGCGCCTACCATATGGTTCTCCTTTCAGAGATCGCTGAACAATTAGTTCCGGATCAGCACGCAGAACGTGCCCGAGCCAGCGTAGTCGCTGAGATCTTACTTCATGTACAATATCGGGGATCTTCATCAGATCTCTGATCTCGATATTGTACAGAGCTCGGTAGGTACCATCTATTTCGCGTTTTGGGCCGTAAATCACACGCATGATTCTTCTCTCAAATGTTAGGAGCCATCTCTTGTACTCATTCGTCAGCGCCCAACTTTCGCATCCAAAGATAACAACGGGTCTGATCAACGCTTTGTAAAGCTTCACATTCACGGCACTTGATAAGTATTTAGATTTTAGAAGTGGCCTTAGAGGATACAGAGAACGACTGCCAGCTGCCAGCCGCACTTTAATATCCTCACCCACACTGTTATTGTGAGTGATAAGAGAGCCCAAATATTTAACCCTCCTCACTCCCTCGAACGTGTGGTGGCCACTACTAAAATCTGGTGTGCCATTGTCCCTAAAACTAGAGATCAGGTATTTCGTTTTGGACTCATTGATCTGAAGTCCAACTGAAGCTGAAAACTCTACAAGCGCGGGATCAAGTATTTCTTTCACTCCGTTGCTATTCAGTCCAATCACGCATATGTCATCTGCATATGCAAGCACCTGATTGAACTGGCGATATAAGATGTTACGCTGCGGTGTTTCAGTTTTACGAAAGATGTATTCCAACATGAGATTAAAGAGTATCGGGGACAGAGCATCTCCCTGCCGAACACCCGAGATAACTACAAAAATTTTCGATAGCCTGTTCTCAACTTTAACACAGCATTGAGACTGCGTCACTATCATTCTACATACATAGTCGTACCAGTTTTTTTGGCATTTCTAGGTATTCCAGGGCAGACCACAAACTCTCTCGATTGATCGTGTCATAGGCCTGCTGGAAATCCAGGAACACCTGATGTATGGGGATGGATGTCTCATAATATTTAGATAGAATCATCCGCAGCGAAAACACCTAATCGGTGATTGATCGATTCGGATGAAATCCTCCTTGATAGTCACCAACCAAGCCCTCCGCTAGAGGAGTGATTCTATCCAATACCACAGATAAGGACATACAGATATGGAACTTATATTGACCAATTTTACATTTGTGAATTCAAACTACAAAATTTGTATCCAAATGAAATCTAACCCAACGAGAAATAGACCGATATATAAAAATTTACATTTTCATCCTTTTCTATTTTGTTTTGTACACAAATATTTTTTATTGTATAAAAATATAAACAATAAACATAAACAACATTTTACATCTCCTTTTATCGTATACACCAAATTTGGTATCTTCTTTTGTCGCAATCATATTTTCAAAATAACTAAAATAACGGTTAATTTGTACATATTCATGCAAGATAAAATAGAAACTTGAATGAAACAAAACCAATACACATATTGTGTTTACCAAAATATTTTGAAACAATGGTACCACCAAAATCTTCTATATTAACAGCACAGTGCTGGGATGTTCTATCATCACTTCGATTCGCTTCGATAGACATTTGTGTCTCTTTTTTTACAAACAAAATTATGCTCCATTGCGTTTTTTCAATTACGTTTTGTCTATTGCGATCTCAGCCTGTTAGAATAAATTTGAAAAGTATCTGTTTTTCCTCTTTTCACTTGCCATCGAAAATAAAAATATTGGTGATATTTTATCGAATGAATTTATAGAAATAGAATCGAGTAGGCTATGATCGCAATATAAATTGCGAAATAGAATACAATTTTGCATTCCAAATCGAAACAAAACAAAATCAGTGAAACCCGCTCTTAACGTACCCTGTTTACAACATACACCCCCTCAATAAAGTACAATTTCTTATCCCGTCTAAAAATTCATGTATTTATATGAACTTTTAGCTGGATTTAACGTACTCCGTTTATAAGGTTATAACGTACGTCGATTTAGCCCCTCTAGGACAATTGTATGTTAACTCACTATGGCTATAACGTACGCATAAGTTTTATCGTACGTATATATTATGTATGTACACCGTAATTTAAATGTCCTGATAAATTTTTGTGTTCATCTCGTTAATAAAAATAGAAAAACTGTGAGATAAACTGGAATCATTCTGTACCTCACAGTTTTTATAAATTTTTTTTTTTATAATTTCCACAGTTCTTATAATTTAATAATGAATAATTTTTAAGTCTTGGAACTTGAGTTCCTTTTTTTGTGATTTTATTTATGTATTATAACTATTTTATACCTAACAATTTGAAATTATACACTAATTAACCATTAAAAAATATGTCCATACTTATGTATACTACTTTTTTTCAATGTCACCATGAGAATAACGTACACTAGGTCTAAAGCGTACCATTATCATAGTCCCTTGGGTGTACTTTATAAACGGGTTTCACTGTAATATGAACAATTTTCTCGTTTGCATAAAACATTTTTGATTCTTATTAAAATTAATACAGGAGTTGACACGGCAACGATGCAAATTTGAAAAAATATAATTTGTTTATCCAAAACCAACACAAATGTACATATACTACAAGCCTGATTCAGACAGTGAGAACACAGATACCCTCTTACATTTAATAGCTTATACTTGAAAGTGTTAGTGCGAAAATAGAATAAAAATACTCTCATCACTGTAAATTAAATAATAAATTCATTGATAAATTACGTTTTTTTTTATATTCGTTCTCTTGTTAAAATAAAGTTTGTTAGTACGTTTGCTTTCTTTCTTTTTGTAACTCTTTCTGAGATCATGAAATTAATTTTTTTAAATCATTTAACGATTTTCAAACCTTAATTACTTTACCTTAATTAATTTAAAACAAAAATTAAACAACAGGAGTAGTACACAAAATGTTTCTCTACAAATTTTATAATGTAATAAAGTTAAGGAATAACCAACAATGTACTAACGTATATAATTTATTATTTAAAAGAGAATATTATGTTTGTTTTCCATATTTCTATACCATATTTTCTGTGCACAATTCGTTGGTTTTGTTTTGACTAAAATTTTTACGTAAATTCTCACTCATTTGTATAGGTGTATCGATCACCAATACTTTCAAGTATAAGCGCATAGTAAATTAAATAATATTGGTGACAATCAGGCTTGAAGTACATTTGTGTTGGTTTTGACTACCACCAACAAAAAGTCCATTCCTACATTCTGTGTATGATTGTAGTACCATTGTTTCAAAATATTTTGGTAAACACAATACGTGTATTGGTTTTGTTTCATTCAAGTTTCTATTTTATCTTGCATGAATATGTACAAATTAACCGTTATTTTAGTTATTTTGGAAATATGATTGCGACAAAAGAAGATACCAAATTTGGTGTATACGATAAAAGGAGATGTAAAATGTTGTTTATGTTTATTGTTTATATTTTTATACAATAAAAAATATTTGTGTACAAAACAAAATAGAAAAGGATGAAAATGTAAATTTTTATATATCGGTCTATTTCTCGTTGGGTTAGATTTCATTTGGATACAAATTTTGTAGTTTGAATTCACAAATGTAAAATTGGTCCATACAAGTTCCATATCTGTATGTCCTTATCTGTGCCAATACAATGTATGACAGTAACTTGTATGCTGTGCAAAGGAGAGCTATACCGCGATAATTCTCACACTTCAAGCGGTCTTCCTCTTGAAGATGGGGCATATCGCGGCCACTTTCCATCACCAAATGATGATCGCTGCCTACGTATTTGGTTGCTGACCGATAAGTTCTCACATCCTGCACACCCTGAGCCCGTCCTTTAGAAACTAACACATGGTCAATTTGGCTGCGGGAAGTTCCGCGAGGATGTGTCCATGTCTCTAGATGTATGTGTTTGTGACGAAAGAATGTGCTTGCTACTTTAAGATCATGAGCAACCGGAAAGTACATCATTCTCTCACCATTATCGGTCGCAGTTTCGTGTCGGGAGTACGGACCTATGTTTTCACACAAGTCGGTCTGATTTCTCTGATTTCTGCCAGCTCTAGCATTAAAGTCCCCAATTACCATTCTAACATCGTGTTCGGGTATAGATCCCATCAGATCGTCCAAGTCATTGTAAAATGAGTTTTTATCTTGGGGCTGGCTGACTTCTGTTGGGGTTGGCAGTTTCATTATACATACATATATTATTTAAATTTACATAAACTTTTGTTTTAAATGAAATTGTCATAAAAAGTTATATTGTTACTATAAAACAATAAATGTTTTTTGAAACTCTCCTATTTCGTTAAAAATAAATAAATTCTTCTTTATAAAATCGACTTCCTATAAAATAACAAACACCTTAATGATTATAGTGTAATATTTTTAGCTGCAGTTGTCAATTCAATAATAAAATTCCATGTGGATGGCTTTGTTATTATTTTCTAAATTTTTATCAGTAGTTTATTTATTCTTGATTTCGATAGTTACTTTTTAATTTATGCAAAAATGTTCGTTTTGTTAAAACTAGTTATCTTTACTTAAAAATAAAAAGTGTTCTTTGTTTCTTAACTATCTGCAGACATCAACTTTATGTAAATTAAATTTTGATACACCAAAACTGACATATTTTCAAATTACAGCATAATAAAACTGTTTTTATGTAATATGTTGATATAATGTGATTTCTGCCAATTTATTAAATTAAGAAACCGAATAAAATCAATAAATTTTTCAAAATTATTTGAATCACAGTTTGGTTTTAAATGCGATTTCCCAAAAATGATATATTTGTATTAACTAATTTCTCAAAAAACAAATATGTGCAAAATCGTAATATCTTTTAGGTATGGGAAATTATTTAAAATTTGTTTGGCAGACAAACACAATTTACATCAAATCACTTTAATCTATAATTAAACATTTCATTTTATTGTGTTACAAATTTAGAAGTTTCAGTGAAATACATACACAGTATTTTAGTCTCTATTTAATTGAGTTTGACAATAGTGCTCATTTTGTCCGCATAAATTCAATTCTACACAAAAATTGAAGATGATTTTGAAATTTCAGAATTTTCGATATCAAACTTGGTTTCTTTACATATTTGTAATGCGATACTGATACTGAATGGATAGAAAAATCAATTTTCAAAATAAATTATTGTTTAAATTATTATTATTGTTTATTTTCCATTTTATGAATGGATGGATTCATCGGTTAGCTTAAACCGACATTACTTATTGAGTAACGAATCAATCATGTTTAAAATTCAATTTATTTTTAAAATTTTTAAATTTTTAGTTATATGCACACGCCATTTGAAATATCAATCGAAAGGTTAATCGAATTTGATTAAAATTACAAACTGACGTGAACTGAATTTTAATTTTAAATAATTCAAGTAGTTAGTTAAACATTTATAATGAAAATTGAGAATAATTTGAATATTACCACACTTATTTTAGTATTAGTTAAATTTGAAGTCACCACCATTCAAACTTCGTTCAAATTGATTTCCATTTTCAATATAAATTAGGTCGAACTAACTGTGATCGTATTGAGTTTCACTTCAAATTTTACTTTCAGATTTCTTGAATATATATAGCAACTAATGTAATAGTAAACGATAAATTGGATCGTTTGTAGTTTATATGCGAACTTCACTTAATTAAAATAATTTTAAAATAGTTTATTTTTTTCAATTTATACATTTTATAAAATAAACGTAATCAAATTGACAGTGCTTTCAATTATTATATATTCCGCTACAACACGATGAAAAAAACTTGCACAGGAAAAATATTCAGACTAATTACATATACATATTTTGTAAAAAAATAAATAAAAAAGGATTTAACATTTTCATTTTTTTTCATCAAACGTTTAATTAGAAAGATTAAACGCATAAATATGGTATAAATGGTAGTAGCAGCAGTAGCAACAAAAAAATTACATTTCCATCTGGTGACAAAGCGAATTGTAATTAGAACGGAGTTTGATTTATATATTTTTAATTTCCCGCAACGTATATTCCGTCTAATTTTTTTTCTAAACGCAGCACAAAATATGAACAGTTTTTATTATTTTATATCCAAAATATTAATAGGCATTAAAAAAAAGGAAAAATGAAAATTATATTTGGCACGAGAAAATGTGATGGAGGAGTAGTAGGTAGCCCAATTATATGAAATAATGAAAATCAAACAAAATTATATATAGAACAGAATCTGCCACTCTGAAATTGTACGTCGCTCATTATTTTAATTTAGAATTCATTTAAATTATATTTTATTTTTTTCTTTAATTTCAGGTAAGATCATCCATGATTTTCGGCAATTTGTGTATATACAATAGCTAAGTATTTGGGATTGATATTGTTTATTTATTTTAATTACATATAATTATAAATGCGGATATCCCACATACGTTGATAGGCTCATTAATCATTTTGTAGCACTGATATTAAATAATTTGAAACATTCAATTTGAAGATTTCAATATAATAACTTTATCTTTCTTTAGTAAATAATTATAAAAAAATCGTATAAATTCTGTTGGGTTTATTATCTTGTTAGAGAAACATAAAGTTCATGTAAGGATTTGCCTTATTTATTAAGAAAAGTTTTCATTTCTGCCCTTATGAAGAAATAAAATTGAAACGATGAATGTTTGTAATTTAGTGGATGTTTGGCCGCAGAGCCCCGTTATGAATATTAGCATGTTGCTTGTTTTATTCTATATTCGATCTATCTAGCTGTGCTTCCCTTGTATACAACAGTGTGTACAGCTAAATTCTCACGTTAGCCAATAAAAAAAGAATGTCAATTTTGTTATGTGGCGTTGCTTGGGGGCTGGAACTGACAACAAACAGATTTTGGATTTGATTCTTTTAAAAAAATAGATATTGTAAAAAAATTAAAATAAAATAAAACCAGCAATATCAAAAAAAACATTCAAACGAGTACATGCTACTTTGAAAGTACATATTCGGTAAATAAATGAAGTACCTAGCTATGTTTCTTAAAAAATGATTCTAAATTCCAGTTCAATAAAAATTATTTTCGTTTTTATAAAATAATGAAATGTTAAAAATATAAGCTAAATATGTATATTAAACCAGAATTAAACAAAAAAATCTCAAACGCAATACTAATAGTTAAATTAAAGATATTTACTTAGCTAGTGCTCCTCCCATGCCACATAAAATTAGCGAATTAATACGAAAATCAATTTTCTATCAGGTCAATGTTAGCTTTTTTAAAGTCGTCTCCTAACCGAGCAAATAGCGCAGTGGTTAAAGCTGCGACGTTTGGATCGGGAGAGATTTTTCATCTCCCGATTACGATCGGTGAGAACCCATGGGCCGACCCATCTTCTATGTCACGTACAGGGTGACATGGAGCATGCATAATGCGCAGGTGGAATACTGTACTTGTGTGAATGGGATGAATGGGTTGAATGAATATTCGTGTGAATGTAAGAAAGGCAAGGCTATCGACCAAAAATGTGTCTATGCCACGTCCTTAAAAAAAAAAAAAAAAAAAAAAAAAAAAAAAAAAAACGTCTCCTGATCTGTCTGAAGACAGATTTCATCTGCGTGAACATCCAGTAAAAATTGTTGTTTAATCTGTTTTAGTTAGTAAGTATTTACGACTTGAAGCTTTGTACAATTGGAGAGCTTGGGGATTCACTATCGAAGCTGTTAAGAACCAATTCATTCAATTTAGCCGGACTATCATTTTTTGATGTTAAAATCGATAGACTTATGTGAACCTATTATTAAGGTTTCTTAAAATATGTTTCTACTATACAACACATATTTGAATATGTGAACTCAATAGGCCACTACTATGGTATATAGAAATAATGGTATTTCATTGCGCATGGCGCATCATATCTCCCTCTCTCTCTTAGTTTTATACGTCATGTAAAGACAAGTTTAACATTAAAACATTGTACATATAAATATATACAAAACACTTCCCAGTCGATTTCTTTTCAAGAAATTTGAAACATGATCTAAATTATTCGAAATAACGAATTAAAATGATGATGCCGTTCCGACAGAAAATCTTCCTAGTTCTACAATTAAAAAAAGGTCGTCATCAAAGAGGCAACAAGTTCGGGAATCAAAACAGATAGTAACAGATATTTTAAATACCACCTCGAAAATAACGAAATCTGAGAATAGCATTGCTGTATAGTTATTCCCCTTTGAAGATGAAACCGTTCCTCATATTCTAGGATATGTATTGTTTGTAAACTATAGTAAAGTATTTTCTTTACTATATATTTTTAAACCGCCAATCAGTTCAGTAAGAGACAGTCCCTTAAAATTTCAAGGTCTAAACAGTATTACGGTTTGGGCTATACCTACCTATCCATTTATTTTTGTTTATAAATAATATGTCTAAAAATTAACTCAACTGATTTAAAAATTACCCATAATATTTTTGGACCACCCTGTCGTAGATAAGTATTCCAAGAAACCTCATACACTTTATCGTATTATTTTTGATTCTTCCACGAAATGGTCAAAAATCAACTTATGTGGTTAGGTTTAAAAGTTCCTTCTATAGATATTTTAGAGCCCTCTATCATCCCTAGTGAACATATTTCAACAAAACCTAATATAACTTTAGATTTAATTTTGATTAAAAATTAACCCCCAGGAAGAGTATTGTAAAATATTTCCTAATATACCGGGTGTTTTTTTTAAACTGAGACGATCAAATATCTCGAAAAATAGCCACTCTACGGAAAAAATGTCCATAATCAAAATTTAATCATACCGCGGGGGAAATACATTAGTGCAAAAAAAAAAGTCCCCCCACCCCCGCTTTGTAGGTGGGGCGGGGGTAACTTTTAAACTAAGATAGGAAGCCATATTTTTTATTGCAGATATGGATTCTACGACTAAAAGTACGTATGATTTGAATGAAATATTTGGTTCGGTTCATGATAGATGGCGTTGCAATCGACGAAATTCAATTTTTTCAATTTCTCCTTCTTAGAACACACGCATTCGATTCTGCAATACGTTTGAAATAAAAAACATCACGTTTTCATTGGAAATACTCGAAATTCGTCATCAAAACAATTTATTCAGTTTTGTAAATCTAAATAAGTGTTCAAAATGATGGCCTGAATTTTGTATTTTTGAAATTTAATAATAAAACTTGAAATTAATTTTGAACACTTATTTAGATTTACAAAACTGAATAAATTGTTTTGATGACGAATTTCGAGTATTTCCAATGAAAACGTGATGTTTTTTATTTCAAACGTATTGCAGAATCGAATGCGTGTGTTCTAAGAAGGGGAAATTGAAAAAATTGAATTTCGTCGATTGCAACGCCATCTATCATGAACCGAACAAAATATTTTATTCAAATCATACGTACTTTTAGTCGTAGAATCCGTATCTGCAATAAAAAATATGGCTTCCTATCTTAGTTTAAAAGTTACCCCCGCCCCACCTACAAAGCGGGGGTGGGGGGACTTTTTTTTTTGCACTAATGTATTTCCCCCGCGGTATGATTAAATTTTGATTATGGACATTTTTTCCGTAGAGTGGCTATTTTTCGAGATATTTGATCGTCTCAGTTTAAAAAAAACACCCGGTTTACATACATATGTATGTACGAGTCAATTTATTTTTGATTCTTCCACAACATATCTGAAAATCTGTTCAATAGCAGAGTTTTAGGAAATTCCCCCTTAGGAACTTTGCAAACCCTATACATATGGTATATCAAGGGGTATATTTAAAAAAATCCCTTACGCTTACAGTTACAACATAAAACCTATGTCATTTGGCAGTGCCACACCGAAACCTAATCAATAATTTATTATAATTGTATATTTATTACACCAGTACCTCAATTTTGTTGCACGAAACAAAACCTTCTATCTATAGGCGGTTTTGCTACGAGAGCAAAAATTACCGGAATATGCATGCGCTGTTCCATTTGTTTTGTATTTTGATTTGACATCTTCATTTTAAATTTGTTTGAATGAAGACGTTTGTTGTAAATTGTAATTAATTACATTCCTATTAATAAAATATTATTACTCCGTTTCAGTAGCACGAGAAAGCGGAGTGTAGTAACAAAATTGTTTGTATTTTTTTACCGATTTATACCGATTCGATAATTTTTGATGCTTATGGACAACACACAATAACAATATTTAGTACTAGACACAGTATACGTACAACAAAATAATTCGTACTCTCGTAGTCTCGAAAATGCAACAAAATTGGGGTACAGGTTCCAATTTTATTACACTTGCCGTTCGTGAGAAATGAGTAGTCGGTGTAACTTCTAATTGAACCATGATGGCGAGTTTATGCGTTTCTATCTTGCTGCAAAATGTTCACCGACCATATATAAGCCAATCAAAACAAGCCATTTCGTAAACAAATTTCCCCTTCCAAATTAAAATAATTTCAAATCGATGCAAAATGCGCAGCAGGCTAGCAACTGCTACAAATTAAAAATATGCTCAAATTTTCACTCATTATGTCAATTTTAGCTCTTTTTCAATTAATTTTTTTTTTTGTTGCTATATCTTGGCGAAACCGAAATGTCATTGTCGTCTTGACGTTGTCAAGGCTAAACGCGAGGAAGCTAAACAAAATTTGGACAATCACCGTGTTTTATAAATCTCCGAATATATTAAATTAAATAAATTAACAGGCCAGTACACATAAATGTAATGCATTAAAATGACAGCGATAAAAAATGATATTCGAATCGATGAATTAATCCAATACATCGCATTGCATATACCAAATCCAATCATATGGATAAACGGGAACATATTTTTGTATTGTATGGCCTTTGGTTTAGCCTGTGGATTTTTGTTTTCGGTGTCGAAAAATATTATGAAGAATTGTCACAATTGTGGTGGTAGCATTTTTACAAATAATTCTATCGCTATGCTGTTACTGTAGTGTTCACATTCATACGTTTTTAAATTGTCGCTCAGTAAGTAAATATCTCTTAACGTAATTAATTGATTAATTATTCATGCTCGTATCGATTATATAGGCGAAAACTCCACAAACAGCTGTGGTGGCAAAAGTAGTACCAACGTCTAATAATGGATCATCCGAAATGGTCAAACTGAATTCTGTCGAAAAACGATAAGATCGATGTAATCTACTGGTACTCTGGTAATCTACATCTAGGATGAAGATAAAAAGCAATTCAGAGGGCTCGAATTTCCAGTTCACAAAACGTATCGCGAATATATTGAATCGAAAGGACATGAAGATGAGAATGAAATTAGCCTAGCCGAGAAAACATATGGCAAGAATTAGATGACAATGGTTGTGTCAGAATTTTATCAACTATTTATTGAACGTGCCACAGCTCCATTTTTTGTTTTCCAAATATTTTCTGTCGGTCTATGGTGCTTAGATGAATATTGGTACTATTCTTTATTCACATTGTGCACGTTAATTGTATTCGAGTGCACGTTGGTTCAACAGCAGCTAAGAAATATGGCCGAAATTCGTAAGATGGGCAATAAACCATACATGATCAATAAAATAAAATTTATTAAATTAATTAAAATTTTATTTATATGTACTTTTATACTTTTATTTCGGTTCTAAGGTCGTTTGGTTTTCTAATATAGTCTTAATTCTTGATTATTATAACCTTCTTCTGGTGCATCCTTACAAGGTACGCACATACATACAATGATTCAGTATTTAGAGTGGGTTTGGTTGTGAAATTACAGTGTGTACAATTCCCTCTCGAAAAATTTCAAGAATCAAAGGTTTATGCAAAGAAATTACCAACAGTAGTATTTTATGTGATATATTACCATCATACTTGCTTTGCAAATAACATCAATTTATTTACATTATGTCAAAATTATGTCAATATTATGTCAAAATTACGTCAAACTGACATAATTTTTGACAACCGCAAATTGAGCAAAAAGCCATGTACCAACATACTAGAATAAAAAGTGGCTAACCTCACCCCGCTTTGCAGACAATTTTGCAGCAAGATGCAAATGCATAAACTCGCCATGAATCGACACTTTGTAACTTTTGATGTAATTGTGATGTCGAGATGGGAAACAAGTTAATTTACAGTTTACTCACTGGTAAGACGAAAAAAATAAGTAATTATTTTGTGTAAAAATCAACTTAGCTTAATAGAAACGCTTTGATATTCAAATAAAAATACCAAAATGTTGATTTTATTACTTGTAATAATTTATTACAACAGACCGCCACTACATTTTGGATAAAACTGGCCATTGTGTACACTACATACGGTATATACATATGTATATTCCTTGTCAAGCGGTGACAAGAGTTAAAATCGTTATTTTGTAATTGGAAAATGGCGGTGTAGGTGGAATTAGAAGTTATACTGACCATGCTCGCGAACGGTAAGTGTAATAAAACTGGCATCTGTGGCGGGCTAATTTGGCTGGTGCAGTACTTGGGATTGTCTGGGCATTGATGAAGTGAGTCATTGAAGTTAGATTTTTATATTATGTAGATTTTAATTTTCAGTAAACTACTTTAATAATAAAAAAAATTGTCAACCGTCATGAGAATCGCGTTGTCTGCTAAATAGCATGCACCTACGATACTATCAAAGGTGCTTATGGAAATTGTTAAACGAAATAAAGTTATATCGTCCTACCTTCTGTGTTCATTAAACAAATGCCCTTTGTATTCTAGCATTCTACACTAATCGCTTGAAAGGTAATTTTTAAATTTTTTTTATATTCACACAGTAAGAATGTTTGTAATACCTGCTGGCTTTGCCTTATAAATGAAAAATAAAATTAACTTCAAGGACATGTATACATAAGGATAATAATATACATTGAAAAAACATTATATTGTGTTAGAAATTTCTTTTCAAACCAAAATCAGAACATTAACATATGGGTGGTGCTTGCCACGGTCTATTGTATAAACTTTATATTGAAAATTTGAAGTGGTCAATCTCTGGGGTCGAGAAGAAACTTGATAAATTAAATTCATAAGATTGACATGTGGATTGGTATTTCGTACAGTCAATTGCAATGACTTTGCATAGAGAATTTGAAGTGGACAATCCTTGTAATCGGCTATATAAAAAAACGTGCAAGATACATGAAGAATGTTACCACAAAGTTCAATGAAGAACTCTGTTAACTGATTGAACTTAGAAAAACAGATATGTTCGCAAAGGCTGTAAGGTTTGGAGGATCCTTAGCTCTTCATCTGCAATTGACAAAGTCATTGTAATGGGCTGTCCGAATCACCTCTCCGCATGCCATACTTCTGATTTTTGATTAAACAGATTTCTTCCTTCAGTATTGTGCAACATTTCTTAAAACATGCAATATCGTTATTCATATCGCCGTCCCAGGGATAATTTACAATACTTATCAAATTATCTATGCAAAGTCATTGTAATGGAATATCCGAAACACGTATTCGCATGTCAATTTTCTGATTTTTGTTTAACATATTTCTTTATTCAATCTTTTTGCAACATTCTCGATATATATATTACAAATTTTTTATATCGCTGACCACAGCGATTGACATCTTCAAATTTTCTATGCAACTATGCAAGTTGCTAACAGATTGCTTCACTGAATTTCTCTTCAACATTTTTTTTCAATACAATTATATTTTACATATTATTAATATTATTGACTAGGTGGCCGTAGACCTGTTAGCTCTTTCGACAATCAGTTCTATGGTCCATAGATACATTTAAAAAAAATTCTTACAAATGGTACTTTACATTTTTAATTATCAAATTTATTTTTCTATATATAGTGCAACATTCCATTTTGATGTTGGCCTTACTTACATAAATTATAGGCTACCAGGATCAATCATTTGGTTGACCGGTGGTCTATATGTTGGGGATCTTTTGTCTTTAATTATTTTTAATTGTATATACTTTTAACATAGATTTTAATCAATTGTAAACTAATCAATAGCCAGACGTAATCAATAAGAATTCTGTAATTTATTTGTTGCAACTAATAAATAATAATAATACAGTATTTAAAGGCCATTGCTGCGATCCTTGGCTTGGTCTTCATACTGTTCTAGACAACCAGAAGAAGCCAAGTCATTCTCTACGCCGTGGAGCCATCGTCGTCTGCAACGACATCTGCCCCAACCATATGGTGGGTCTCCTTTCATAGATCGCTGCACAATTCATTCCGGATCGGCACGCGGAATGTGACCGAGCAAGCGTACTCGCTGAGATCTTATTTCATGTACAATGTCGGTGATCTTCATCAGATCACTGATCTCGATAGTGTGCCATCTATTTGGCGTTTTGGACCGTAAATCACACGCATGACTCTTCTCTCAAATGTAAGGAACCATCTCTCGCACTCATCCGTCAGCGCCCAACTTTCACATCCAAACATAACAACGGGTCTGATCA
Organism: Tipula unca; assembly: GCA_951394425.1. Taxonomy (NCBI): domain Eukaryota; kingdom Metazoa; phylum Arthropoda; class Insecta; order Diptera; family Tipulidae; genus Tipula; species Tipula unca. The sequence continues at coordinate 143,443,771 of OX596380.1, read as the reverse complement.
ACGCTTTGTAAAGCTTCTGCTTCATAGCACTTGATAAGTGTTTAGATTTTAGCAGTGGCCTTAGAGGATACAGCACGGCTGCCAGCTGCCAGCCACACTTTAATATCCTCACACACACTCGTGAGTAATAAGAGAGCCCAAATATTTGAACCTCCTCACTCCTTCAAAACTCTAGTGGCCACTACTTAAATATGGTGTGCCATTGTCCCTATATAACCAAAGATCATGTATTTTGTTTTGTACTCATTGATCTGGAGTTTAACAGAAGCTGAAAACTCTAAAAGCGGATCAAGTATTTCTTTCACTGCGTTGCTATTCAGTCCAATCACGCATATATCATCTGCATATGCAAGCACCTGATTGCACATTCGATATAAGATGTAGCGCCGAGGTGTTTCAGTTTTACGAAAGATGTACTCCAACATGAGATTAAAGAGTACCGGGGGCAGAGCATCTCCCTGCCGAACATCCGAGCAAACTGCAAAAATTCTTGATAGCCTCAACTTTAACACAGCATTGAGACTGCGTCACTGTCATTTTACACAATCGTACCATTTTTATTAGCATACCTAGATATTCTAGCGCAGACCACAGACTCTCTCGATTGATCGAGTCATAGGCCTGCTGGAAATCCAGGAACACCTTATATATTTTTTTAATAATTTTATTGAGTAGACAGGCAAAACACTGAGAATAATTTTGAAATGGGTGCCGAGTTAATAGATTATTATACAAAATGTATAATAAAATTCATTCACAACTTCACAAGATTAATTTTTCACTAATTTACGTTTTTCACTGAAGAGCCAAATCGAAAAAAACTTTAGAAGCGTCGAACAAAAGTGAAAGGCGAGATATGTTTAAACGTTTTGGTTGCTATTGATTTCTTTAACTGTAAAATATTTCAACTACTCTCACATTATGAGAAGATGCGCCATCCTTTTGAAAATAAATGTATTATTTATAGCAACTACATTATGTCTGAAAATTTAGGTATCATTGTGAGGTAAATTTGATTTCGTAAAAATACGATCTAATGAGTTTACCTAAATGTGTCTCACCCTACATTTGCTCTTCAAATTGTTTGGTGTAAGTAACCATGCTTTAAAATCTAATCTACTGATATCCAAATCCCGCAATAATTAAACTCACCTTGGTTTATATAACGATGCATTTTATGTTTTTGGCTGTTTTATGTTATGCCCGTATGGAAATTCGAGTTCTCTTATCCTTTTGTTGGTTACGATTCATTTCTATCTGTTTATTAAAACGCCCTCAATTGCCCATATTTCGATCTAAATAAAATCGTCGGGAAATAAATATTATTAAATTCACATTCCATTCATTATATTGCTAATTATTTGATAAACAATTTTATTTCACGTTAATTCCAATCAATTTTATGAAACAAAATATCAAATGATATCTTATTTATCAACATAAAATGTTTTGTTCACGTTCGCGAGTGGTGTAACCCAGACTTAAGTTGGTTATTATTATTGTATGTATGTAGGTATTAAATTTTTCTGAACGTCACTTTTTTGTATATAGTTTCAGTTGGTTAAAACAGTTTAATTGTGAAATATCTGCGCAATTGCCGATTTCTTAAAAGTACCCATGTTCCCATTTTCAAAATTCTATTATCGAATGAAGTATGTATGTACATATGTACATAATTCATATGTGGAAATGAAGCATTGATATTTGCATGAACTTTCTATTGCGTACTCTCGAGAACGAGTAACGAGATATATGATAATTTACAACCACCCCAATTTTTTATTGCCCATGTTGTAATGCACGATTAATACGTTTACTATTTGAATTATTTATCAGAAGGCTTACATACATACTTAGTTATGATATGCATATTGTTATCTTACTGGTTTTTGTTTTTACACGCTTTTATTATTGTTGTTTTATTCAACCATTATTATCGTGCGGACAATTTTTTGCCTATATTGCTCTCTATATAACGAGTACACAATATGACGTATAGATAACAATTTTTCAATATGCATACATATTTTAGTTTGTATCATTTCCATTTCAAGAAAAATAATGTTAAATCATTCACTAGTATATTAACAGTCATTTCTTAACCTATTTATTATTGTGAAAATGTATAATCGCATTTGATAAGACAAGAACAGCATTGAAAATAATTTAACGCAGTAATGATACGTAACATTTATATTGAAATGACATTTTATTTTCCATCACTCTTTCACGGTTGTAATTTATATTCTTATCATTATTATTTACAACAAATGTTGTAAACTTCTGCCAATTAAATTTGTTTGTTATTTTTCTATTATTTCGAAAAGATAAGTAAGTGTATTTATATGTTTTTTAATAGACATAACATTCCAGGCATCCAAGTCTATAAGTACAATTTTAAGACGACAGTATTACAACGTTTAAAATATGGATACCGAGAGCAAAATTGAGGAACCAAGTGAAAAAATAGCCGAACTCGAAAAAATACTACTTACTGGTAGTATTCAAAATACGTACAAGGATTATCATTTGAGTGATGAAAATAAGTGTCGATTTCTGTTTTGCTTTAATGGCGCAATTTTCCAAAAGTAAATATGAGCATTGTATGGGTATTTTGTGCGTGTTTTTAATGTGTATAAAATAATTCGTATATTTTAGATTGGCGAGCAAAAAGGTATTTATTGTCCTCTATGGCTCCGCTATTTTTATGTTGTTCGCTAAAATGGCATATTTAAATGCCACAATTACAACACTTGAGAAACGATTTCAAATACCAACACAAAATTCTGGTATAATAATCGGATCGTTTGATATAATGTCAATTATGTCGCCAGTCATATGTCATACTCTGGCGAAAAGATATCGGCCGCGATGGTTAAGTTTTTTTATGCTTATGTTAGCATGTCATTGCTTTTTTATGGTGGCGCTTAATAGTTTTTACGGTCCTGGAGAACAGGCGTTAATACTCACGGTTGAGTATGGTGAAAATTTTACAACGCTTATTAAATCGGAATCAGAACATAATACGGCATTATGTTTTACGAATAGTAGTAAGAAATTATATAATTGTATATTATACTAAAAATGTGTTCTAATATGATATCGTAAAAAATTACAGGCAGAAATACTACAAGGGAATTGGACCCTCTACCGCTTACAGCTGATCATGGATATTTTCCTCAATTTTTTTTGTTTATGAACCAAATATATGGCGGTACATTCAATTCTGTGTTCGAAACATTGGCTTCATCATATCTCGACGATAATGCTATGAAATCAAAAGTGCCATTCATTTTTAGCGTGATCAATTTTTTCCGTTTAATGGCACCGATGTTTGGTTACAATTTAGCTGCGTACTGTTTATCGAAATATATTGCGGTCGATGTAACACCAATTATTGATCCGACCGATAATCGATGGTTAGGTGCTTGGTGGTACGGTTGGATAATATTGGGTATAGCTTTCACAATTTTGACAGTGTTATTTGCGGGGCTACCAAAGGAATTGCCACGTGCAGCAATTCGACGTAAAATTGCGGAATTAACTAAAGGAAAAAATCATTTAATTAAATCTGAAGAGAATGTCGAGGATACAAGTATGCGGGCCACATTTGGCCGCATTATAAAAAACAAAATATTTTTGTTTAACACAATTTCAGCGACTGGAAGCTTTTTTGGCCTAATGCCATATTTTATTTATTCCATTAAATACATTGAGGTGCAATATCGTCAATCGGCAGCCGAGTCAAGTTTTTATATTGGGACAGTAACACAAATATTTTCCGTCATTGGTACACTATTTTCGGGATGGGCACTTTATCGTTTTAAACCGAGTGCCCGGTTACTTGTGTTGTGGAATATTACTGTCGGGATTTTATCAGTCATGACGTCGTTAAGTTATAATTTCCTTGGATGTTCGGATATTTCGAATTCGATTCAAATTGCGAATGCGAATTTAACCGATGCTTGTCTGTGGGATTGTAATTGTGATAGTGCCAAATATACACCAATTTGTGGTGATGATGGTCTATCGTATCTAACGCCATGTGATGCAGGATGTTTAGATCAAATACAGTTTGATAATGGAACCATACGGTACGAGAATTGTTCATGTATTGCGAACGGTGGTGGTGCCGGTTCGGGACTATGCCCAGCCAATTGTAAACCAGAACTTTATTTAGTAATCACATTTATGTGTCTAACATCATTTTTACAATCATCAGCCAAACTAAGCATATTTTTGATTTGTTTGCGATGTGTTACGAGGGCCGACAAAACAGTTGCACTCGCAATGTTTGGCACTATGTTCAGTTACTTTGCCATGATTCCATCACCTATATTGTTCGGTTGGATTGTCGATCAGACGTGTATATTTTGGGAACACACTACCGAAGGTGATGGGAATTGTTGGGCCTACGATGAAAAAGCATTCCGGTTTTGGTTTAATTCGGTTGCAGCTGGTTTTTTGGGGGCTGGATTAATGTTTGGTGATTTTAATGTGTATCGAAATGTTAAACATTTAGAAATATTTGATGACAATGATGAAAAAATGAATGAATCGAAATATCTCCCAGCAAATGATTTCGATATGAATATTGAAAAATCTCATAAAATTTAATATGTAATGAATAAAATTATAAGTCCATAATGTGTTAGTGTACTTATGTGTAATACACATTTATATAATATACAGTTACCAAGTTTATCAAATTAGTTTGTCTTATTTTCCTTATCTACATAAATGATTTATTCGTAATAAATTAGAGAAATTGCAAGTCGTCTTCAATTATTATACATCGTTTACAGTTGTATTGTAACCAACCAGCGCATTAAAGTGATGTTTGGAATATGTGACATTGAAATAAAGATGCTCATTTTTTAACTACATAGTATTTTATTAATATTCTTGTTCTTATGGCAAAATTTTATTGTATTGCACGAACAAAATGTTCTTAATATGGTCCATATTGAAATGTACTTAATTTTCGTTCAAGTTAAGTGTAATTCTATCTTTGTTTTGCCTCTTCTTACTGCTTTTGTTTCTTGCTAGAATTTGATTTGATGTTGATTCTAAATAGACTAATTGAATTACTGGTCTTGAAAATTGAATTTTTTTATGTTTTTGAGTTACATTGGTTGAAGAATGGTTTTTAAAGGTTTTTGTGAAATTAGTTTTAACAGTGTTGCATGTTGTGTTGTTGTACCTTATCAGGTCGTAAATAGATATGAAGGGTGATCTTGTATATACGATTAAAGGTGTACAATTATTATTATAAAATAAAATATAAAAGTTTAATTTTATTTTTAAATTCATTTCGGAACACAAAGTTACGTGAATTCTAAAACTCATATGTGTATGTACGTATATGCGGATGTATGTTATTCAATAATCCGAAAGTTGATTGTTTTAAAAGGATTTTTATTTATTTTTCCTGTATAATATTTTCCAGTTTTCCACCATGTTTATTAAAAAACTGAAAATATTTTTGTTGCTGTTGTTGTTGGATGTAGAATATAGAAAGTTTGGAAAGTTTAAAATTACTTTTATTAACAACATAAAGTATGGAATTTTAAAAACTATGTACATATATGTATGTGTTGTGTATATATGTATATTACGAGTATTTAAGCTTTAGTCTCAAGAAGAAGCAAGCATTCAGATACGTACGAGTATTTGGTATTATTTTCTAAAAAAAATCACTTCGTAAATTTTATACAGTCTTTTATCTTTTATGTCTTTTATCTACTTTATATGAGTCGTTGGATTCTTTTCTTAATACGTACGTTTTTAAAAATCATTTCAATGTAACCCGAACAGATTTTTCTTCGTCCCTGAAATACGATTATTCGGCATTTCAATTTATGCAAGTAAGACATATCCTTGTTTTAGCTTGCCTGTCACGTTGTTGATAAGTATGTTTTCTAAACGGTAATGGCTAGTCTTCCGTTAAAAAAGTGCTTTCGTTTACATACATGGTCGTGCGAGCAATGGAACTGTTGTTCTGGGTTTTTGGCGCCGAGTTTCAAAGGCGCATCTGTGTAAAAATATCTGTTTTTATATGAAGTCTGATTGTGTGATACCATCCAAATTAGCGTAATGATGCAAACTCCAAAGTTGATAGTATGAATATATGTAGATGGTCATGATTTATGCGAAGAAATAATTATTATGACAGTGTTATTGCCATTTAAAATGGAACCAACACTATTACTTAATTATCTAAATATGAACAACACGTTAACAGTTTTTTCCGAATTTTTGCATTTCATTGAGGATTATGTTAACTTTACTACTAGATTAAGAAGCTTCTGAAAATCATAGTTTCCCAAAATTAATATTTAAGATGGAACAAGAACAATTATGTAGTTCGTTTAGCAATGATGTCTACTGAAAATAGTATTTGCGCATAATTTCACGATTAATAAACAAATAAAAAAATTTCATAATTTCATTAATTTTTTATAAAAACATTGAATTTATTTTTAGACGCGCATTTTCTGTTCATCTGCACCAGGCGCAAAAATACCACCGCATGGCCCTGTTTATACAATCACATCACAAATATGTGTTGTTTAGACGTATTTTCTTTATGGTAGTTCCAATGCTATGCATGTCGGCTTTGGATTTTTATATTAATTCATCTGTATACCAAGTTAAAGAATCCTACCCCAGTTTCAGTTATACTTACGTCTTTATAATCGTCAAATGTTCTAAGTACAGTCACATAAATTCCCTCATTCGGTAGCACGAAAATTCACCGGAAAAAAAAAGTTGTCAACTATTCGCCGATAATGACAATTTACTGAAAACTACAAATTTAGCATTTGTGCCTCTATCAGAAGACACATATAATCCGTTATTAAATCCCTTTGATTTGTGTCTGAAAGGTTGACTAAGCTATTCCTACTATCAAAAGTCTCGTTTTTGCTTCTGTCATTCTAAGGTACAAAACGAATTAGAGTGGCTTTAAAATTAATTCCCATCGAACTTATAGAATTTCATTATAATTGGTTAAATGTTAGCCTAGTTTCATTCCATTTAGCCCTAATTTCCAACTTTATCAAAAAAATAGTATAGAATCCATCAAATAATCATTGTCATTCTCGGTGAATTTTCATTTTCGGTGAATTATTTACTGTGAATCGTTGTGAAACCTCCATCATGGCAGAGATTTCTTTCAGTATTATCCAGTGACCTATACATCTACATTTACTAACTTCTTAATGTTATGTTAAGCATTGCTTGCATCATTGGAGTTGTATAGTTCGCAGTTCGTCGTTTGCTCCAAAACCTTTGGATGTGGTTGCTAATAAATTATTTTAGCCGCTTCATACTTAACATAATACATCTGTGATCGTGACTCATACAATAGGTGCAACTAAAAAGAAGTTTTTCAGAAAAAGTTTATACCTCCTAGAGGACTGGCACAACTTCAATTAAGCCAATTTTCATTTCAAATTTTCATAAATAAATAAGTTTATCTATTTAATATTTCATTTACGTTATGTAAGACAACATATTTAAGATCTATATTTAATTCCTTAATTAAATTTACTGAATAATTAAGATTATGAAAATATTTAAAATATAATCATTAGAAATTATTTACTAAATTGTTTTATTTGGATTCGCCGGAAAATTTATCAACGTACACAATTCCGGTCATAATCGAACAAAATATAGGTTCGAATTTATATTGCGCAATTTGGGAAATTTCGTAACGCATCAAGTATACACACAAATTCATATGAGAATTTTTTGAATTCGTTTTCGAAAATACCATGAATTCTAATTCGGAGATAATAGGGGCCCCAGTATTCAATGGTGCACCAGTATCTATATAATGCAGCGTAATATATGATTAAAAACGTTTGTTTTGACTTTGTTTGTGAATTTGACAAAAAACTTTACAAAGACTTCCACATTAGACTTGAATTATAAAAATAAATATAAAGGCTATGTATAATAAAATATTAATTTATGCTTGAAATTAAAGTTAAGATGACATATATAAGAGGTATAGAATATTACCTTAACACAGCTTAAATCTTATCACAGTATTGTGCATTAACTTAAGTTGATATTCATGAATACAATCAGAAGAATGAAAGAGTCTAGAATACTATAATCCAGCTGGAATAATTTCGAAATATTCCACCGACTGAACATAATTTGGGAGTCGATTCTTGTTCTGTGGAGAAATGTATCGAAAATTCTCTTCATTTACATCCATGTAATAACTCAATCTCAGTTTTTCAGTTCACCAAACCATAGGGAGTCTTCACGTATAGTTAAGCATTTCCGCAACTTCTCATTTGCGCATCTTCGAAATTGGGTCCTCTTTTACAATTGGCTCAAATTATTTTCGAAAAACTTAATGTTGACATTTTTTTTTATCTACTCTACGAAGCCGTCTATATTTCGGTTGCCTTAATAGTTCATTGGGGTGTGTTTCGACTTTCGAAAGGTACTTCAAACTGTGTGCTTGTGTCATATCTTTTTATTATACTGTTTTAATCCTATGGATGTTGCAATTCGGATATACCACGGAGCATTTGTAATACAGCGAAGTATTTTTGATGGCGTTCGTTGTAAAAGATCTATATTTGATGCGATTGTACAGCCCCATAACGGAATTCCATCTATCCATATAGGAATTAGGATCATTTTGTATAGTAGAATCTTGCATTCTAGGGAAAGGTTTGATTTTCTTCCAATTAGCCAGTACATTTTTGAGAATTTTATTTTTATTTGGTTGCGCTTTCATCAATGGGTTTTCTCCATGTTAATCTTCTATGAAGATGAAGACCCAAGTATTTGACATTTGTTTGTTGAGGGATGGTGACATTGTTTAATTACACCGCTGGACATTTACGCTTATTCAACGTAAATTTTATGTGTTTTTATTTGTTTTCATTCGCTTTTATCCGCCACATTCTTTGCCAATTCTCAAGTTTGTATAAGTGATCTTGCAATTCTCTTGATACAGTTTGAGGATTTTTGTGTGAAAACATGATAGTTGTGTCATCTGCAAATGATGATGTGGCAACCTTATCAGTTGTTGGTAGATCGGCAGTATGCAGCAAATACAATACTGGCCCCAATTATGTCATATAGTGCAGTAATGGCTGAATTGTTTTAGTTTTATACAAATTAATTTCATTATTTTTCCACATATTTATTAAAAGTACGCTGTTCTGTGTTTGTTGAGCTAAAAATGTTGTTTTATGACACCAGTGATAAAACTAATTTATGGGACCAGTGGCAAAAGTGATAACTTTTAACAGAATAAGTATTAGGCTCGAAAAAAGGCAACATTTATAAACTTCAATTTTATATTCAATTAATATTAAAATTTATTGTACAAAAGGAACAATTTGAAATTACAATTCCTTGAGGATTCTCACGCAATATGATTTTATTGGCAACTTCTGTGCCACAGATAACAGAGCCAGTATCAAAGGTAATTATCGTAGAATTTGACGTGTATTTTATTTTTATTAAAAACAGAGTCTTCTATTTATGTAACTCTCTGCTATCTTAGTAGACTGTCAACTCCGGTGCCTCTTAATTACGGTTATGTCTGCACCAGCGTCTGCCAATAAGGTGCCCGACGACCGGCGAAAACAATGCCCAGTGTATAATTGACATACTAGAAAATTCAAAAAAATTTACAATATCGGCAGGCATCCTTCCAAAAGTGTTGATTCCAACTAGTATTTTGGCAAATTTGTTGTTGGCATATTTAATTTAAAAAAAACGGTTATGGTTTAGGTCTGCAAGACAGAGGACTAAATATTTTCTATATAAATTAATTAACTATATATAAATCAGCATGTACCAACAATGGTGAAAATTCGTAGTATATTAGTTTGTGTGTCTGGTATAGTCACAACAAACGATGTTGCCGTGTAATGTTATCTGACCAAATTCATCTAGGCGGCAGGCACCAAATATTCCTATAGTCATGGCAATCTTCATCATCGAACGTTTTTCCATCATTTGCTTCATTACAGAAATGTTCAATTTGGACCTACGTCAACAACTTAGATTTTTTGGGGCGATTATATATTTCTCACATTTTCGTTTAATTTTAAAATTAAAATTAATAATTCAATAAAATTTCTTTATATCTCGATTGTTATTTATATTTAGCATAGTTTTCACTATCGATTAATGTGATCAAAGGCTTGACGAATCTCAGGTTTTGACCTGTTCCTCGAAGTAAAAAATAGTTTTGCTATATTTCCCGGAAACATTTTTTCTTTCTTGCCATTCCATAACTTAATTATAGGCGATCTCGTACTGTTGCCTAGACTTCATGGGAAGTAAAATAAATATAACTCTATTTCCTGTTAATCCAATTTCCGCTCGAATTATATTGGAAATGTCTTGAAAATGTGCCATGTGTCAAGCTTGTCTATAAATGACAACTCAGCAATGCTTGCTACGACAAAGCAATGCCTGGTATATAAAAATTAATTCATATAAGCAATTAGCGAATTTCTTTTAATTTCTATACTTATTTTGCAGTTTTATTACCTCTTATAGTGTCCCAAATTTCCTTTCTCAGACTTGAATGATTTATAGCTATTCAAAGTAGCTTTATTATTTTGTGATTTTCATTGTTCTGGCGACCGAATCTCGGTTCCATTAAATGTAAAATAAAAACACTATTTTCAGTGATAAATAAATATAAACATATTGTGTACATCAAAGTATTTTTGTATGCAAACGAGTTAAATGACGTCAAAATATTTTCATTAAATAAAAAAAATTTCATATCACAAAATATACTATAAATTTGAAAATAAATAATTATTAGTATTTACTTTAATGGAAATTTTATTAATTTTAATACCTATATCTAATCTAATTAATTATCCTAAGGCCTAGGGATTTCAATATCGCTATCCCGATAATAAAGCTATATATCGATAAATCGATCAATAACAGGTTTATAAATTGTCGATAATTTCCCACATTGTATTGAAAATTCTAATTGATTAATTGGAACAAGCAAATAACCATTTATTGTAGGGTTAGTTTACAAATACCTGAGTTTCGCAAAATCCATTGATTATATATATACATATATGGATAATACGATAAAGCTTTTTACACACGATTTTCTGGTAGACGTTGAGTACACTCGTTTTACACATAACTAATCTGACGGGTGGAACAGGTTATATAATTGTGTCTAAAGTAACAGACACCTAATATAGCCGATTAATAGCACAATACAATTCTAATCTTCATCATTAATTATTCAGTTAAGATGTACTTCCAATATAGTTTGACATCCTAAATTTAGAATTATAAAATTAGTTAGCTCAATGATGTGTATGGCTCGACCAGATTTATACAGTAGAAGGAGACATCTTAAAATAAATTAATAAGGTAATGAACACATTAATAATAATTATACATATTGTGAAATTATTATAACAATCAGCACAATGAGTTCTTTTTAGTTCAGTATGCTATACAATCCTAAAGTAAGGTATAGTAACATTTCATATAATAACATTTCAATTTTACAATTTTCCTTCACCTGCTTAATTAAATTAATAACAAAGCACAAAAAGTTTTGGTTCTAAGTTCGCTAATACTATAATTTCGACTTTAATTAATACGAGTATATATACATAGTTACATAATTATATAACTAAAATAATTTTTAACTAATTCCATTCTATGCAAATGTACTTTCACGCACCATCTCGATCGCCTAGTTCATATCATTTGATACTATTTCCCTCGTATCATTCAATAAAAGTTCCAACAAAAATCTAAATTTTTAGAACGCCTAAAATAATATAATTTTCTAAACAAATATATAATTAGATATTTGATTTAAAATCATAGAACTCCCACTACTATATAATTCGATGGAATTAATTCTTATCATTTAAATCACTAATTGGCTCATGCTATTAGCAAACCCGGTATTATCCCTACATATTTGCTATATCTTTGTCTAGCAATCGTTCGTCCACGATATTGTTCACTTGGTAAAAATAAAACTGCCATCTGCACGAATCTCCATGCAAAATACAAATGTTTTATTTTCGTCAACCATAATAAGCCTTTATTTTTTCTAATCTATGTTAACCTAACAGTTTATTATTCCTTCAATGAATCCATGCTAAATATATCTGGAACCAATAAGTCGTTCTAGAATAAATCGAGAGGATAAATAAGCATTCACTTACCTCACTTTCTCACAAAATGATATAATAGTCGTGTTTTTTTATTCAAATATTTTCGAGTTCGAATATAGTTCTGGATAAGAATTTTCTCGTTTTTTCAGTAAAATCCAAATGAATTTAATATTTTATCAATAAATATGATACGTTTAATGTTAAACTACAGATTTTAATTCAATATTATCAACATAAAATTGCATTTAACTTTATTTTTCAATGAGTTCTCGAGAAAAGCATAGTACCCGAGTTCGTGTAATAAGGGAAATTTTAAAAGGAAAAACAATTTTAAACAAATATTTTTCATTGTATTTAGCTTAAAACCTGTATCATTTGACAATAAATGTCAAGAAATGTTGTTAGAAGTTGAAATATATTAAAATAAATAAAATTTATTGGTTAAATTAAATAAAATTTACCAGTATTATTCCCGATGTTCTATATAGGACTTGAAGTTCTGTTAATAAAAATACGCAGCAAATAACATCACTAATAACGTACTTTTCCTATGAATGAAAGCAGAAATCGCTTAAAATATTTAAACAAATCAAATCTAAAATTGCCTCAAATGTATCGCAAAACCCATGAGAATTTAATCGAAATACGCCGTAGAATCTTCGGTCTTGATATAAGTATAGGGTATAACTACTGTGACTTAAGTATGGCTCAGATAGGAAGGTACCAAATATTTCTGTGAAATATTTTTCGTCAACAACAAAGAAGAGTCATTTAGAGAAATCAGGATATTACATATGTATCTTGCATTTTTTTATTTAAATTAAAAACTTAGAATTTAGATCAGACATACATACATACACACATAATGTATCATGGTATGATCTATATTCAGTCGAAAGAATCATTAAATTGTAGAAGTTTTCAAACGTATCGTATATTAATTGCGAATAGTGGGAAGAGAAAAATCTGTTCGCTTATTTCCAAATCTATAATTAATAGCGGACGCAAATAATATGGAAACACTTAAGACAAATGTCAGAATGTCAAAATTGGGATCAATACTACTTTTAGTTTTTAAGATATCGGTAGAAAAGTGAAGCGAGATTTTTAATAATAATGCTTTATAACGTCTTAATGATAACTAATTTCGAATTTTACCCTCTTCAATATATTACTGTCAGTCGTGGACACCTTTACCCATGCATAGTAATAATTTATTATTTTTATTTTTCACCGGAACTACAATCGACTATCTATCATCTTCAGTATTATTTAACTTGGAATTTGAAAAAAATTATAGATTTTCATTTTTATTTTCACAATTTTAGTTAAAACATTTCTTCGAGTTTAATTTATATATGACATTGAGTTTGTCTAATTATTTAGGTAAGTATTTGACTGGAATTCTGCAGTACGTAAAGAACAAAATATTGAAACTGAGAACTTCGATAAATTTAGTTTTAAATTGATATTAAACATTGATTCAGTTTTATTTATTCAAGTCCTTTTTGTTATAATAAATTTCTCGATTACTTAAAGTTCAGAAATCAATCAAAGGCTTTGAAGTGCCCAAATTGTTGAATTTTTAAACTTGAAAGTATTCATGTTAAATGACGTCAAAAAATTTTCATATGAAAAAAAAAATTTTTTCTAATCACAAAATATACTATAAATTTTAAAATAAATAATTGTTAGTATTTACTTTGTCTGGAAATTTTATTGATTACCTACATCTACTCTAATTAATTATCCTAAAGCTTACGTATAAAAAGTTATCCCAAAATTTTCTATCTCATGATACAACTATGTATAACGCATATAAAAACTAATTCAGTTAATACAAGTTGTGAAATCATTACAAAATAAGTTTAAAATTAAAATTTTAAATAAAATTGACAGAATAAACTGGAAAATACATTCAACATAAAAAATTAATTTATTTACAAAATGTTTGAGCTTTTCAAAATAACACATATTTTTCATTATTTCACCATCCCATCGTCTCCAGAGTCAATTAGGTAAAAGTGTCGGATTAGCTCGGGTGTTTTTTAAGTTTAGCATACTAACACCAATTTATCCTGTTCGTTTCAAAAAACTTCAACGGTCGTGAGCGAGCCGAGTAGCTTTAAGCTAACCATTTCATATTTTTTTTATTATTTTTAATTATTTCACCAGTCCCATCGTCTCCAGAATCAATTATGTAAAAGTGTCGGATTAGCTCGGGTGTTTTTTAAGTTTAGCATACTAACACCAATTTATCCTGTTCGTTTCAAAAAACTTCAACGGTCGTGAGCGAGCCGAGTAGCTTTAAGCTAACCATTTCATATTTTTTTTATTATTTTTAATTATTTCACCAGTCCCATCGTCTCCAGAGTCAATTAGGAAAATTTGTCGGATTGATTAGCTTGGGTGTTTTTTAAGTTTGAAATGCTAACATCAATTTATCCTGTTCGTTTCAAAAAACTTCAACAGTCGCGAGTGAGCCAACTTAGCTTTAAGCTAATCATTTCATATATTTTTCATTATTTTTAATTATTTCAACAGTCCCATCGTCAACAGTTTTTTGAAACGAATTTTTATTAGTATGCCAAACTTAAAAAACACCCGAGCTAGTCCGGCATTGGCTCGAGTGGTTCGAAGTAGTTGTTTTTTTTTTGTTGGCTCAATTGACTTCGCACGTTACTTTATCACAATCTTTTTTGAATCCGACTTAATAAATCGAATCATTGAATGGTTTGATTTATATTTTTTTTATGATATACATTTTAGTGTTTTTTTTCGTGATATTGAGATGGTTTGGTACGAAATTCAAGGTTATAGTGATTTCCTGAGATGATAGTTTTATGAAACTGTCGTGACATTAGGACATATTTTTCCTAGGATGGGACAAAATTATAGGATGGTAGTTATTCCTGGGCTGATAGTTGATACAAAAATGTCGCTATAGTTATGGTGTTGCCATTGGGTTTTTCTGGGATGAATCCTGGGCTAATTTTATATACATCTAAAGCTTAGGGATTTCAATACCGATATACCAATAATAAATCTAAATATCGATAAATCGATCAAAAACACATTGTATTAAAAATTCTAATTGATTAATTAGACACTATAAGCAAATAACCATTTATTGTAGTGTTAGTAGGGTAAACTTGAACTTTTAAATTTCTTGAAACTTTGAAAAGCAAATTATGATTATTCTAAAAAATATCAATTCAAATTTTCTTTAAACATTTTTCCTTTCAAAATTTCACTACTTCTGATATTAACATTATTGCTGGTATTGCATTGTCTAACCGTGATTATAGTAAAAGGGGCAGATTTTCCGATTCACATTTGGTATTCAAAAACATATAAATGAAGCGATTTTTTATGGTGAATTTACGTTATACTAATGATACCAAAAACCATAACACATGTTAAATTGTTAACCAAAATATGTACATGTCTTCCATGTTCTTCAATACGCCAAATTTGTTATGCGGTACAGTTATAGCGAATTTATTTGGTTAGCATTTTTTGGAGTACGTATTAATTTAGACATACACTTTACATGGTCTAATGAGTTCTTCTTCTATAAATCAATATAAAAATCGTTCGATTTACATTGTACAAAATGTTGTCTTTCTCCCACAGTAAATCAGCATATCACGCGATAATAACAGTAGCTCGTCGAATTAATATAACATATAACTTCGCCTACACACACAACACACAAAAAATATAAATGTATATTTGTTTAATTGACATATTATTATAATCACGTTAATTCTTTTTGGTGTTCTAGTGCTCTGATAAGGTGATAACAATAATCGATTAAAAAAAGTCCGCAGATTATCGCGTTTTTCCTATTAAATACATATATGTAAAATCCAATCAATCATCTATGGTGGTAAATTCACTATAATATAACCATCAAATTCGGTTCTTGTGTTATTAAATGTATTTACCCAAAAAAAAAAAAAATTCACGGAAAGTAGTTTTGTAAATGTCAAATTTTACGTAATGTCAAGTTTATATTACACAATTTAGTATTTTCATTGTTGAATAATTTAATATATTTTGTATTGTTGTTTGTTTTAGTTTTGTTTTATCTAGAATCAATTTTCTAAATAGCGCGAGAGAGCGCTATGGAAAAAATGGGAAAATATGTTTAACTCACGCAAATTAATGTTTTTCACGCTAAATTTACTTAGGCTGAATATTTTATTTTTTTATAATCTTTTAACTATAACGCAGATATAGGTACGTATAGTTGAGTAGATTGACGATTTCATTATTATATCGTGGCTTAGTTTTATAATATATGTATATATATATATATGTATGTACCATATATGTATATATATATGTACCATACTCGTATATGCGTCCCCGGATGATTAGAGTTGCGTGAATTTCACTGATGATGAGATGGTGTATTATACTACTCGTTTATATATATGTATGTATATACCCATATCAGATTATGTCATTTCGAAATTAAAAATTCGTTTATCTTTTGGATGTTTTATTTACGTTGTATTATTTACCTATACGGATTAGATGATGTTGTAGAATACAACGACCACGCTCTGTAAACTGGGAAATAAATTCTAGATATGAACAAAATTTCTTTGGGTTTTGAATATCATCATTTAAATTCTTATCTGCGAGTATTTGGATTTTGGTTTGTATAGCCCAAGCTACAAATATAGAGATAGTCTGAGTCATAATCACAAATAAATTTGGTTGGTATTAAACTTTATTACATGGATAGAGTATTTATTTTAAAATAGTATATACATATATTCACATCAATTTATCATTCCCGCAGTATCTCACAAACTGGCCAGATTATTTATTTATAATTGGGTGGACAATTCTGTGTCAACATCGACGCAGTACTCGACGCATGGAATGGACACTTTACCGACCTGCTGTGTTCATCATGCGCCACAGATTGTAGTTGATTCACCTCAAATACAGACTGCGGAGATTTGCATTGAGGATCCATCCCATTAGGAATTCACTAGGGCCCATGCAGACACTAAAACGAAACGGCTCACCTGGAGTGCATTAATTCGGAGCTGTTGATATTCGGAGGGGATACTTTGTGGAACAGTCTTTTCGACCTTATTCGATTAGTATGGCGAACTGAAGTAATGCCTGACGAATGGAAAGTGGCCGCGATATGCCCCATCTTCAAGAAGGGAGACCGCTTGAAGTTTGAGAATTATCGCGGTATAGCTCTCCTTTGAACAGCATATAAGTTACTGTCCTACATTATATTTGATATAATCACCTCTCTAGAGGAGGGCCTGGTTGGTGGCGATCAAGTAGGATTTCGTCCGAATCGATCAGTCACTCATCAGGTCGTTTCGCTGCGGATGATTCTATCTAAATACAATATTATGAGACTTCCATCCTCGTACATCAGGTGTTCCTGGATTTCCGGCAGGCCTATGACTCGATCAATCGTCATGGCACACCAGATTTTAGTAGTGGCCACTATACGTTTGAAGGAGTGTGGAGGTTCAAATATTTGGGCTCTCTTATCACTCATGATAACAGGGTGGGTGAGGATTTTAAAGTATGGCTGGCAGCTGGCAGCCGTGATATGTATCCTCTAAGGCTACTGCTAAAATCTAAACACCTACCAAGTGCCGTGAAGCTGAAACTTTACAAAGCGTTGATCAGGCCCGTTGTTATGTTTGGATGTGAAAGTTGGGCGCTTACGGATGAGTGCGAGAGATGGCTCCTTACATTTGAGAGAAGAGTCATGCGTGTGATTTACGGCCCAAAACGCGAAATAGATGGTACCTACCGAGCTCTGTACAATTTCGAGATCAGAGATTGGTAGGCGCAGAGGTAGTTGCACGCGACGATGGCTCCCCGGTGTCAATGACTTGGCTTCTTCAGGTTGTCTAGGATAGTATGAAGACCAAGCCCAGGATCGAAACCGTTGGAGCCAGATTGTTGACGAAGTAAGGTTAATGGCCTTTAAATACTGTATTATTGTTATTTATATTATTAATAAATTTAAAATTTGAAATAAAATATTAATATATTAATTGATATAGAAATTACAATATTTGACCTGTAAAAAATTGACTGACATTATAATTATAGGCGCAAATGAACTTTCAACTAGTTATTTATTATCGTAAATATTCAATAAATTGATAATGATAACCTAAAATATTAATCGCTTTTATTTTTGTATATAGTTACAATAAAAATAGAAGACTAATCTGATTTGCCATCCCTGTTTTAAATTTTGTTAAGTTTGGACGACAAATTTTGCATTCATAAGTTTCTTTAGTGGCAGAATAAAATTAAACGAATTTTTGTTGAATTTTATGTTTTCCATGGATGAAATGCCATTTATCGTATTAATTAAGAATACGATTATTTTTTTTTAAATTTATAAAAATTGTAAGTGGCCATAAGTGGTTTAAATAATAAATATAACTTAATTCAAAAATGTTTCATAATTTTCCAGCTTCTCATAAATTAAGTAGATCCATCATTTAATTTTTGGCTAAGGTTAGATATATGTACATACTGTACTTTTGGTTTAAACAGGTGGTGCTACTAAAGTGTACTAAAACCAAGCAGGCTCCACAAACATTAATATACAACGTTCTGAAAATGAGTTTAAACAAATTAGCTATACATATATATGTATATAGGAATGAATGTGGTAACACATTCAAACTTATTATCACATATTTCCAATCAAAAAAATGTCCACAGCAGCAGGCCTTATGGAAGGTTCAACAAAAAGCAAAACTTTGTTGAATGTTTTTTTTCCTTTTTGTATTAAAGTATTAATTTAATTTTGTTCAAAAAGTATTTTCGCCCACACATTATCCATTTTATTTATATTGGTAAATAGATTACGAGCATCATATTACACATTTATACAGGGTGTTACACAACTAAACTGAATGAACTGTAAAGACTTCTACTTACGGTAGCAACTAATTTCTTGTTTGAGCATACTAAATTATTTAAAGAACCAGAAATGGTTGTTTCACAAATTTTAACCTGAAAGAAAGTACACTACAGCCAAATAAAAATAATTGGCAAACTTTCTCGACTCGGCGTAGTTATACGTTACTGGTACTTTGAAACATTTGTATGTGACTGAAGATTGAGCTTTAAAATAATTTATGAATTATACTTTGTGCTACTTCATTTTCGTTCAGTTTAATTTCATGAAAATGTGTATATCATATCTAGATATTCCCTTGTTAGTTTTTATTTACGAGTATATTAATAATTATTTTGATAGTTTTATACTTAAATTTAATAAATTTATTTTTATTTAATAATAAATTTTTTTTTGTGGTGTCGTTGCTGTTATCATTATTATTGATAAATTTTATTATATTTCATATATAAATATATATATATATATATATATATATATATATATATATATATATATATATATATGATAAAACATAAAAATATTTTATCATAAAATATCCAATTATATATCGGTTTGTGGGATGATTGGAACGGGTAGACGAAAATCTTTACGACTCTTTTTGCACAATATACGCATGTACATATGCACATATGATGGACAATGACAGTTGGAGCATTTTCAATAGTTCCTCGTGAGATTTTCATTTAAAGATTTACGAGTATAGAGTAATAAAACCAGCTATGGCACACACGTATCACACATGTTTTCGGGAATTAAAAATTAATTATCACGCGATTGTTAAAAAGGAGAATAACAGACATAAAAAAATACGTTAGATAGTGACGGCCAATTATGATTTCACGTTGATTTTAATTGGTCTTTATATTTTATGTGACTGTTATTGTCACTTTTTATTGTTATGTGTTGAAGTTTTACGAGCATATAAATGGGTGGTGATAAAATTAAATATTTGGTGCAGATCAAGATGATTTTGCAATTCATTTATGATGCAGCATTTAATAGTGGCAGGCACCTGCTTTATCACCGAACTAATTTTACCAATAAATAAACCCGTACCTAAAATTTAGACTAGCAGCAGATATAGGATATATATGTAGTTATTTTAAATTTGCCCTTAATTTGACTTAATATCATCATTGGATGCGGGAATGGCGTAATTCCAACTTTTTAAGTTTTCTACATATTATATCGAAAATTCGATATTCTAATGTATGTATATTTAGAATTTACAAATCTGAATTGACCTTTCAAATTCTGATTTGTGTTTATGTAAACATCAATAAACCGAAGTTTTTCATACTTTCATTTGATAATCCCATTCTTCAAATAAGTGTACATATACCTATATATGCTAATGGAAATTACGAATGCTAATGGAAATTACGAATTGGAAAATTGGGATTTGAACTAACCATTTCAAGTTTTGGAGTACATCTTTCGTAAAACTGAAACACCGCAGCGTAACATCTTATATCGCCAGTCCAATCAGGTGCTTGCATATGCAGATGACATATGCGTGATTGGACTGAATAGCAACGGAGTGAAAGAAATACTTGATCCGCTTGTAGAGTTTTCAGCTTCAGTTGGACTTCAGATCAATGAGTCCAAAACGAAATACCTGATCTCTGGTTTTAGGGACAATGGCACACCAGATTTTAGTAGTGGCCACCACACGTTTGAGGGAGTGAGGAGGTTCAAATATTTGGGTTCGCTTATCACTCACGATAACAGTGTGGGGATACAGCTGGCAGTCGTTCTTTGTATCCTCTAAGGCCACTGCTAAAATCTAAACACTTATCAAGTGCCGTGAAGCTGAAGCTTTACAAAGCGTTGATCAGACCCGTTGTTATGTTTGGATGTGAAAGTTGGGCGCTGACGGATGAGTACGAGAGATGGCTCCTAACATTTGAGAGAAGAATCATGCGTGTGATTTACGGCCCAAAACGCGAAATAGATGGTACCGACCGAGCTCTGTACAATATCGAGATCAGAGATCTGATGAAGATCCCCGATATTGTACATGAAGTAAGATCTCAGCGAGTACCCTGGTTCGGGCACGTTCAGCATGCTGATCCGGAACGAATTGTGCAGCGATCTCTGAAAGGAGAGCCACCATATGGTAGGCGCAGAGGTCGTTGCAGGCGACGATGGGTCCACGGTGTAGAGAACGACTTGGCCTCTTCAGATTGTCTTAGACAGTATGAAGACCATGCTCGGGATCGGAACCGCTGGAGCCAAATTGTTGACTCAGTAAGGGGCCAGTAATGGCCTTTAAAACTGTTTTTAAAAAAATTTCAAATTTTGAATTGTATATGTGAAATTTGGTTTCTAAAGACCATAAACTAACATCAATTTGATTTATTAACATACATAATGAATTTTATAATTTTAGATTGCATACATAAAAAATTGAATCCGGGTGAAGAATTCGAATACATAGTAATTTACAATTTTAATTCTTTTTAAATTCAATAATTCAGAATTTCAAGTATGAAAAAATCAGTTAAATTTAGAGTACTTTTTAATTTGGATAAACTTCAAAACTGCAGAATTCGGATTATATCTATTTCAAATTTATTTGTTGATTTCGAATTCCAGTTGGAGCAGCGTGAAGAAATTTAGAGGATAAGTGTTGTGAATTGGATGTTATTAGAAATTCAAAATTTTGGAAGTTTGTATTTTCAGGAATTTTCTTTTAAGTGAATGCGTCACGAATTTTAAAATTTAATTTTAAAGATCTATAAATGATTTAAAGATCTATAAATAGTTGCTATTTTAACATTTTTTTCAAAAATTTTGAGTAAATACATTTTTAATTTTTTTTTTTAAATTAATTCTTTAATTATGATCAATCTTATTAATTCTGGTCTTTTATTTATAATTTTCAAAATTTCTTTCGAGTTTTGAAAATCTCAAATTTACCAATTTTGAAAAAGAAGATCATTTATTGAAAACCGCTATCGGTGCCTAAATTATTCGAACTATTCCAATTCAGCTCACAGCATTCCAACTCAATTTTTTTAGTATTAAGTAATTCAGAAAGATTGGCGGGTTATAGTTAATTTTAGAAATAGTCAATTAATAATTATTTGAGTGTATTTATCGTGCTGTTCGAGAGTCAATCGATCAGCGATGATTAATTACTGTAACATAGATATTTCCTACAATATTTAGTAAGTATCCTATTGTTTAGTGACCGCAGTTTTGTTTGTTGAATATTGGTATAGTTGGCATTGATCTAATCTATGATTTGCGTGTGATTTACGGCCCAAAACGCGAATTAGATGGTACAAACCTGTACAATATCGAGATTTGAGATCTGATGAAGATCCCCGATATTGTATATGAAGTAAGATCTCAGCTAGTCTGCTGTCTATGACAGTAAGACCAATCTCAGAATCGAAGCCTTTGGAGCCAAATTGTTGATTCAGTAAGGGGCCAGTAATGAATGACCTTATATAAATTGTATTATTATTATGCCATTCGGTTGCGCCTAAAGATTTGAAAAAAATTAAATTAGAACTTTGTTCTCAATTCTGAAAATTAATAATTTCTAAAATCCCAAAACTTTTAATTATCATCTCTAAAACTTGCAATTTTCCATTTTCAAAACGCCGTGTTTCAACTCAAATTGTAAATTTGCGCTAAGATTGCCAAAATATCTTCAGTATAAGCTGGGTAGTATGAATACGGAATTGCGCATAAGCGGTAAAATAAAATCTGCGAACTATCTAATTTGTGGTTTTTGATTTTACAACCCTAATAAAATAATCATTTTCGAATTAATTTCATATTTCATTTCAGTCAATAAAGATTTTAAATCGTGCTGCATATCGTAAACTTAACAAAATGTAAAAATTCTATTAAATGAAGGTAGAGTCGAATCGATACATCGAAATTTGAGTTGCTTAAAATTTCAAAATTCGAAAATTCAAATTGAAATCGTATAATTCGGGCCACTAGCTGGATTGAACTTGTCTAGACTCTAGATTATGCTAACTTGAATTTTATAATATTTTAAATATATTTTTATTGCGCTAAAAGTTAATTGCGAAATCATTATCCGAACACATATGTTCATCATTTTGAATGAAGCCATATTATTAACACATATATGAAATATGGTGATATTGGTAGAGGATGTAAAAAAAAAGTCTATGTATACATATTTGAACCCTCCATATCGATCCGTTTTACCCTTTTTCATGATATATACATTCATAATATGTTAAAAAGTTCAATAGACCACAATGGTTTTTTTTTTCTCTCTGGCCTATAATAATAATAAAACATAATCCAAAATAATCTACTCTGTATCTTCTCCACCATGTTTTTTTATTTCGAATAAATCAAAGTCATCCTCTTCATTATTATCATCAGCAACATACATAAAATTTAACAACAACAAAATGAGGAGCGATGAAAATTTTAATCATTATTATTCTATGTATGATGATGATTACAGAGAAAACGCAATTTTTATATGATGGCTTATGTAATTATTTTTTTGGCGGTGTTGTTATTGTTTTTGCCATCTTATATATACCACTTTTGTTTTGTCTTGAGTCTGAAAGAAAGGTTTATAATGTTGACTTATATTTATAAAATATACTTTAATGCGTATAATCAAATATAACAATTGTACATATGTATATCAAATGTTGACTAGTTCGTGAAATTTCCATGTCTCAAAGACCTCCCTACTGTGAAGGTAAATTGTTTAGTAAATATTTCCACTGGAGTATATCCTCCCACCAATTCGAATAAATTCATAATATAGTAAAAATGAAAACGGATATATTTTCTCACCGGAAAAATATATAAAATTGCCAGGACATATCAATTTTCTATAATTTCTTTGTATGCTTCTTCTACTAATATATAAAACGCCCTCCCTTCGTTTTCGTTTCTAATTAAATGTCTCAATTCTATATACGTACATATTATAACCGGAAAAATTCTGTTTTACACAATAATAATATCCTAATTTTCCATTTCTGTGCCAAATGATTTTTCTTTATTTTCCTGTGTGTGTGTGTATATGTATGTGATTGTATGTACATACATATATGTATATACAATTTATTTTTATTTTGTTCGATTTTTTTCAGTTTTCCCTTTTTGTGGTGTCTTCAAAAAAATCCAATAAATCAAAATAGAAAATAATGCCGCACATAAGCAACAGAAACTATATACACTTAAACCCAATATTCATGAGTACATATATATACAGTAACAGAATACACATTCCTTTTCCCGTACAAATAAAGGGTTTTACAATAAGAGGTTTCATTTTGAATATCCTGCTATTTGGGCAGCTGTCGATTTTGAAGCAGTCATCTTTTAACATTTGACAAGTAAAAACTACGTCGTTACTAAAAATGGTACGATACACGCTTCAACAACGCATTGAAATTGTTAAAATTCACTACAAAAATGGTAAACATTTTGCAGTCACAGTTCGCAAAATTAAATCACTTTTTGGTCGTCGTGAAGCACCTTTTCGGCCGGCAATAGTGAAACTGGTGGAAAAATTTGAGCTGTTGGAACAAGTTAATGTTGTGAAGAATCGAAGCCGTGTGCGTTGTGTAAGAACAACTGAGAATATTGCTGCTGCAGTCCGTAGTGTTGAAGAAGACCCAGGTTTGTCGTTTCGTCGTCGATCTTTGGAATTTCACATTCCACAAACGACATTACACCGTATTTTGCATAAAGACTTAGGTTTTACAACTTTTAAAGTTCAGTTAACACAAGAACTCAAGCCGGTCGAGCACCATAAACGTCGTATCTTCACTGATTGGGTCCTTCAAATGCATCAAATTGATCCGGATTTTCATCGAAAAATCATCTTCAGTGATGAGGCCTATTTTCACCTCGGATGCTACGTTAATAAGCAGAATTGTTGTATTTGGGGATCAGAAATTCCAAGAATGATTGTTGAAAAGCCTCTCCATCCTCTATATGTCCCTGTTTGGTGCGGTTTTAGGGCTGGCGGTGTGATTGGACCTTACTTTTTCGAGAATGAGAAAATGAGGCTGGTGCAACTGTTACGGTGAATGGATTGAGCTACCGAGCTATGATTAATGATTTTGTATGGCCGGAATTGGAAGATATTGATGTGGACGACGTTTATTTTCAACAAGACGGCGCTATATGCCACACAAGCAACAATTTTGCACGAAAAGTTTCCTAACCGTGTTATTTCTCGAAGAGGTGATCACAATTGGCCACCGAGATCTTGTGATTTAACACCTTTAGACTTTTTTCTTTGGAGCCACGTGGAAGATAAGGTGCCAATGCTCCACAATCGATTCAAGACCTTAAAGATCGAGGACATACAGCCGCAATTGTGCGAAATGGTCATGGAAAATTTCATGAAAAGGATATGTTGCTACAAGCGTTATAGCCGTGGCGGCCATTTGACTGATATCTCAAATGTTAATGGCATACCTTCCTCTTTACAATGAAATAAACATTCATTGATTTCTCCTAAAAAATACTCGTTTTTTTTAAATATCAAAATGAAACCTCTTATTGGAAAACTCTTTTATATACACAGCATATTATCTGGATATATTGGACAATGAGCGTATAAATATATATAGTAGTAAAGGATATAGAATTTTTATATTTCCTTTTGCTGTATCTTGCAGTGCCGGAACATTTGAATTGGTGAACTGTTGAACACAAGGGAAATCCTGAATGTATATGTTGAATGCAATCTTCCGTGTGTATACGATACGATTAATCTGAACATTTTGAACACCACTATACCTACATATGTATATGTATGTATAATGTAAACAAACTAATACCAGAACTTTACGTAAGTAATGCACCTGAATTCTTGCCACTCAAGTTGTTCTGTGAAGCTTTAGCAACAAAAGTTCAGTTACGAAATTATTCTGATGATGACCACAAAGCTATTAAATAAAACTAAATCTGTTCAATATAAGATGTCTTTACCAAAGCTATAAACAAGCTTTACGAGCCGGCCCAATGTGTTTATATTTTGTTTAACTAAAATGGAAAACTCTAATTTATGTTTCACCTAATTGAGACAGAAATTACTTGTTAACCTGAAACTTTGGAAATTTATCGAAGCAAGAAATTATATAGACGTAAGGTTAAGGGATACCGTTCAATTCTAAACTATGGATCAATATAGTAATAAATTATTTTAATTTCACAACTGCGTTGATGTGTTTTTACAAAGAAAACATTAGGGCGTTGTTTTTATTGACGTAGAGAAACAAAATCATTTTGTTTTTGTTATCTAATTTCTTAAACATATAGTAAAGCCTTTGTTTAAATTTGATTCATTGTTGAATATTAATCATAATCGATAATTCTAATAAGGGTTTAAAAATTATCGGTTTCCTAATATGGAATTAAAAGAACCTCTTAATGTTTATCTTGATCCATTTTAAATTCGTTTACTACATAGTGCAAATTTTAAGCTTTATTGGTTGTTTGTCTCATTCATTATAGTAAATTTAGTTACCATTGGTAACTAATTTTTACCATTTATCTATAATATACGTACGACATTTTAAAGTTTCGTTTGTTTGTTGTTTACGAATTTAATTTAAAATTGTTCTAAATGAAATCGATTATGAGAGAGAATAATTTTCTCTGAGTTTTTTTGTAATAAGTTCGTTGCAGTCCAAATTCTATAATAATTTTGACAAGCGTAAAGTTTGAAATCAATTATGGAAGTAGAATTTGATCCGAATGTATAGCACACATTTTGCGTTTTAACACCCAATTATAATGTATTTAATGAGAAGATTCCGTAACCAAACACAACATATATTAATGCAACTCTTGACAACGTAAGAATAGTTATCATATCTGAAAAAGGCTGATATATTTTTCAATGAGATATTTTGCATTACTTCTTAGCAATATAACTGCAACTTGTATATAATTTTCCAGCCGTACGTCTTGCATGTCCCATCTACTTCAACAATATGTTTTCAATATAAAATATAGAACTGACACCTTGCAATTTTTAGTAAAAAAAAATTATGAAACAAAATAGCCAACATCGGAACTAAGAAACCCAAAACTCAGAGGTAGAAATTGGCCCAGTAGTGTGACTAAATATTAAAAGATGTTGAAGAACGAACAAGTATTTTTCTGTACGATTCTGTGGTTCAAAGTTAATTATGCAGTTATTGATGTGAAATGTATGACCAAATAAACAAATTATAATAATAATACAGTCTTTAAAGGCCATTACTGGCCCTGGCCCCTTACTGCGTCAACAATCTGGCTCCCAACGGTTTTGATCTTGGGCTTGGTCTTCATACTGTCCTAGACAATTTGAAGAAGCCAAGTCATTCTGTACACCGTGGAGCCATCGTCGCCTGCAACGACCTCTGCGCCAACCATATGGTGGCTCTCCTTTCAGAGATCGCTACACAATTCGTTCCGGATCAGCACGCAGAACGTGACCGAGCCAGCGTATACTCGCTGAAATTTTATTTCATACACAATATCGGGGATCTTCATCAGATCTCTGATCTCGAAATTGTACTGAGCTCGGTATGTGCCATCTATTTCGCGTTTTGGGCCGTAAATCACACGCATGACTCTTCTCTCAAATGTAAGAAGCCATCTCTCGCACTCATCCGTCAACGCCCAATTTTCACATCCAAAAAAAATATACACTCCATTCTAAAAGTCCATACAAACATAATTTTTCATTTTACAAACATAAATCTACGTGTAAGCGCGGCTTTTTACAATGTTTATTTTCAAAAATAGTTGCTCGCACAAGCACCGCCCGTACTACCAAATAAGCTCATTGCCCACTTAGTGTATGGTAAGCCAGAATGTCAATTTATTGGATGGACAATTATTTTTAGAATATAAAACTATTTTGGCGTTTATTATGTATATGCATAGTTGTATACATATTCATTGGCATGTTGGTTTAGTAGTTAAAGAAAATTAGATTAGGTAATATAAGTACAGTGAGGATATTAAAGTGCGGCTGGCAGCTGGCAGTCGTTCTTTATATCCTCTTAGGCCACTGCTAAAATCTAAACACTTATCAAGTGCCGTGAAGCTGAAGCTTTACAAAGCGTTGATCAGGCCCGTTGTTATGTTTGGATGTGAAAGTTGGGCGCTGACGGATGAGTACGAGAGATGGCTCCTTACATTTGAGAGAAGAATCATGCGTGTGATTTACGGCCCTAAACGCGAAATAGATGGTACATACCGAGCTCTGTACAATTTCGAGATCAGAGATCTGATGAAGATCCCCGATATTGTACATGAAGTTAGATCTCAGCGAGTACGCTGGCTCGGTCACGTTCTGCGTGCTGATCCGGAACGAATTGTGCAGCGATCTCTGAAAGGAGAGCCACCATATGGTAGGCGCAGAGGTCGTTGCAGGCGACGATGGCTCCACGATGTAGAGAACGACTTGGCCTCTTCAGATTGTCTAAGACAGTATGAAGACCAAGCTCAGGATCGAAACCGTTGGAGCCAGATTGTTGATTCAGTAAGGGGCCAGTAATGGCCTTTAACACTGTTTATTATTATTATTATCGAATGGAATTTTAATATTTAATATTTTAAAGTGGATAGAAGATTTTTGCGATAACTTATTATTTGCGATATATCAACGGTAAGCGTAAATGTAATAAATGCTGTTTCAATAAGTTTTCAAAGTCAAAGAATTATGGCAAATTTTCAAATGATGTACTTACTGAGATCATAATTACGATACTATTCTGTTTCGTATATCAAAAAAACAGTGATGATAAATGATGCGAAAAATAATGACGACGCAGTAACAATTTATAAATAATGATGGTAGTGTGAAGTTTTTAACGAATAAATATGCGTATCTGTTATTAAAAGTATGGAACTACACGAATATCCTTACAACGGTAAAAAAAGTATTAAACAAAGATAATTTGTATACAATAACTTAAATTACTTTGCTCTTAGGTCTAGTAGATAATAAAAAAAATTCAAACCATCTAAGGTTATTGATCAAATTTTATCTGATAATGCAATGACGACAACAAGTTTAACACAAAAGTGTAAGTGATCAAGAGGATCATCGACAGATTTATTAAAGATTATTATTTAACTATCTCCCCTCTCAGTAACATGCAACATGCTTACAGAGCTGGCAAGTCCTGCGAAACTGCTCTACATGAACTCGTAACCTGGATCGAAAGATCTACAAAGAGTTTCTAGTAGGTACCTTCCTGGACATTACACGAGCTTTTGATTGCACTTCGTTTTCCACGATCACAAGTGCGTGTACCAATTTTAATATTGATCAAACCGTTGTTCATCGATTCCATGCACATTAAGTCTCGGATAATTGAGATGGAGCTGGATGGCTCAACAGTGTCCGCCAAAGTAGCCAAGGGCTGTCCGCAAGGAGGGGTTCTCTCACCCTTGCCGTGGTTCATGGTTATCGATGAACTACTTGATAAATTGCAGCGATCTGGGTTTTTCGTGCAAAGCTACGCGGATGATCTTGTTTTGATAGTATCTGGTAAATACCTGAACGTCTTATCTGATTTGACGCAGAACGCCCTTAATATGGTAGAAGTTGTTTATCTTGAAAAGGGGTTGTACGTCAATCCTTGAAAGACTGATCTGGATCTTTTTACAAGGCATAGAGACAGTGCTAATCTGTCTGTTCCCACTCTCTTTGGTAGAGCGATCACAAGGACAGAGCACATTAAACACCTAGGTGTCATTCTAGATGGTAAACTCTCCTGGAAGCTTCACCTTGATTATAAGCTGCAAAAGGCCATTGCTATTTGTTGGCAATGCAGAAGGGCCTTTGGCAATTCCTGGGGTTTGACCCCAAAATGATGTCTTTCATCTATATAAATCACTGGTTTTACCCTTACTGTCGTATGAATCAGTTCTTCGATAGCAAGGTTGGATGGATTGCAGAGGACATCCTGTAGGGGTATAACTTGGGCTAAAGTGGGTTGAGGCATGGAATGTCTTCGGAACTTGTACGGGGCATAGACAGATAATAAGTATAAGTCACATATTCCGGAGCTGGAAATGGTGATTGACAGGCCTGAATTTAATTTCACTAATTCATTCTCCGTCGTTTTCCCTTCGAGAGAATGGTGGCTATCTCAGGATTTCTATAGACAGCTGTCTGAGTCGATAGTTTTTTGCGGATGGCTTTCGTTCGGAAGTCCGTGCAGGGTTTGGATTTTATTGTCCTAAGTATGAACTAAGATTCTTGTGTAATCTGGGTAAACGCTGCACGGTTTTTTAAGCTGAATCAATTGCACATACCCATGGTGCGAATGAGGCGTTTAAGTTTAGCGATTTACGGAGGGATATTATTGTCTGCACAGATAGTAAAGCCGTGCTTAATACACTCATTAATACTTTGACTATGTCCAAACTAGTCAAAGATTGCAAGCACTACATTAATCTCCTTTGCTCTAATATGAGTGTAAGGATCATGTGGGTGCCTGATCATTGTGGCGTTGAGGGAAATGAGGTTGCTGACTTTTTAGCGAAAGCTAGTTTGCTTAGTAAATTTGTTGGCCCCGACACCTGAACTGGCATTTTCCTCAATATTTTCGTTTAGATGTTGATGAATTTCTAGTTCCGGTTCTTCCAGAGTTAACCAATATATGGTGATATTATCGTTTGCTGTAATACAATAATAAATATATTGTGGAACACACAGCCTGCAACCACGGTCTTTACGCAATTTTTAATTTGACGTTTCAAAAAAAACATATAACGTGGGGATTTCAGGTGGGGAGATTTATTACACATTTCGGACGGCATAATAAAAAATTGTGAATGTAGGGGAATAATTCTCAAATAATGTCAAAATTCTGTACTAAAAAATATTTATTACAGATTTCAATATGTGTGGACGGCATAATAAAAAATTGTGAATGTAGGGGAATAATTCTCAAATAATGTCAAAATTCTGTACTAAAAAATATTTATTACAGATTTCGGACACAGCCTAAGCATTAATATATTGTGCTTTTGAATTGTAAATTAAATTAATTTGTTTCAAACTTCGAATAGAAATTCCAACTAGAAAACCATGAATAGAATTTTATATTTTTGATCGTATTCCGAATGGAATTTCTATTAAAATCTAGAGTAACTAATATTTGGAATTTCAAAGGAATTGGAACTAAAATGTTGATCACAAATTTGAATTTTTCAAATTGTAATTAGAATACTACAATTAGGTAATATTTTAAGCCAAATTTGCTATTAATAAATAACAATTTGCTTTTAATAAATAGATTCGAATTTCCCATTATAGATTTGTTTACGTTTTCTAATATAAAATCAAATTGAGAAGAAATTTCGCCATCAAGTTGATTTATTTTAGATACATTTTTATGGTGTTCGGCGCCAACTCAATGGCACATTGAACTTCTCATAGTATCATCAGTTCACTCGACACCACTCCACACGGTAGTTGTAACAAAAATCAAAAATAAGCAGGACAAAATCAACGAAACCACAAAATAATAAAAATAACAATACAAAATAAATAAATTAATATGATTAATTAATTTTTTTGTTGTTTTTGTTATAATACTCATATAATTAATATTATATTCAATATAAAATTTAATTTATTCAATTATTTTTGCTTTTTATCGTATTGTTATATGAAAATCAAATAACAATGATATTTTTGGGAATGAGCACATACATACATATCTCCGATCTATCTAATATATTTACCCGACCATCGCCACCAATGAATTTTTATAACCATCCATATACTGACAAGTATGATAAAATTTAATCGATTTTGCCATTCAGTGGGAAGAAATTCGATAAAAACACAAGCCAAGCCAAACCAACAACGTAAAAATGTTTATTTATTTTTACCAATCAATCTGAATCAATGAGGTGAGAGTTGATTAGATTTTATGAGTCATGAATTGATCATTATTGTATGCTACATATGCATATACATACATACATTAGAACATGAATAATGAGGACCAGATCAGACAATTTAACGTTGCTGTTTTTTTATATTTACATATATATGCAAAACCAATATACATTGTTTTAGTCTCAAGGTGGAATGACACGTATCTCTATATATGAAATGTGGTGCATGCAAATCGTTATTTAATTAGCGGTTGCCATATTAAATTCTAATTTGGATGCAATATACTCTTTGTTTTTTTAAACTTATTTACGCTTAAACTGTGAACATACATGGCATTAACAATAAATTGAAATATTCTAATGGTATGTTTTTTATTTTTTATAATTTTAGGTAAGACGATAAAACGACTGTATTATAACTGACTGCGGGTGGTAAGCAATACCCAATGTAATTTTTTTCGATCCTGATCTTTTGTAAACAGCTGTTTATTCGTCATGTTCACAAGTACGAGCTTCAAAACGTGGATCAGACGAAATCTAAGTATTTACTAGCTAATGTGTAATAATATTCGTTGAAAATTTGATCTTCAGTATATTATTCAAATTTTTATAAGTTTTTTTTTTGTTTCGTTCTACAAACTCTATAAAGAAAAATTAATTGTATTCATTTCCTAATACATGAATTTGTCAATCAAAATAATATTCATCATCCGCATCGATTCATCTAAAAACTCCAAATCAATGACATTGATTTTTAAAATTACCATGATAAATTCAACAAACATCATTAAATCCTTTTGCCTTTTTTATTGTGTGAATACGTTCCCAATTGTCAATTCACAAATAAAAAAATGAACAAAAAAAATATCATCCTTTTTTAATACCTCAAATGATTTTTTCGTTTATTCTATACTGATGTGTAACTGTGTACATATAAATATTTCAGCCTCCCAACCCAACCAGTTTTCCCATATTACCGGGAAATTTTATAAAGATACGCACACACATACACACAGAAACGCAAAAAGTGCTAAAGTAACCACCAAGCTAGTGTGTTGATTAAATACATAAAGAAAAAGAATAAACACTAAACAGCCAATATAAAGTCAATTTATTTATTTTTGTATTTTCAATTACATCTCGTACGGCTCGTACGGACAGGACTCGTATACTAAATGAAAATTTGTGGGAGTATAAGCATATAACAATAAAGTTGTTTAGAACTTAGAAACGACTAATTTAATTCGGTGTGTTGTTCGATTTTCTTGGCCCTGTTTTGCAGTTTTATTTAGACGATACTACTTTGACCTACTTAAGCGCTGATCTAAATACCACCCCAAAATCATATAAGCGCATATCATATTGACATGCATTGCTTTTGTTTTATTTATCCTCTAATGCAGTAATGTCTTAACATTTTTAAAACTGACCGTGTAGCACCTGCCAGTATTTTTATTTATCAAAAAATTATAAGCACTAGGCGTAGTAATGGCCAACATTGTCTCAATTGATATGAGAAAATAGCCGTCCCTTCAAAATCTTGGACATGTGAATTTTTCTTCGATTTTAATTTCTTTTGATAAGTTTGCAAGGACGAAACATTTATTTATGTAGCAGCAATTCTATTAACTAAAAAATATCAGCGCTGGCATAGTGGTCCATTTATTTACATTGAAAAGTTCGAGAAAACTGATATTGATTTATTTAGCGGCAATTTCAACTATCAAAAAATTATCAGCACTGGAAAAGGTCTATGATGAATCAACTGTACATATATAAAAATCTCGCCATGAACCAAATGTATAAATTATATATGTGCATATTTTGAAAAGTCTGGAATAGATTTTTTCACGTTCGTGTTGTTAGAACTAATCTTATATTTTCCTGGTATGAAAGTTGGGGATAAGTTCAAGGTAGTCCTATATATTTTATATACGTCCACGCTGCATAAAATGGTTTTAATAATGACAATAACAGCGTTAATAAGGCTATTGTGAAAATGCGCCGATATAATGTTTTAATAGTGGGTGTGTTTTATGGTTTTTGAGGTTAGTTTAAAAATAAATGCATTCATTACCAGCGATGTGAACAAAAATAGGAGCATTTGATATGAATACGGGCGCCTTACAATATGTGTGTACGCTACCAATGGTTCAGGAGGTACCGGTTGGACATCATTGCTTTAATGACTTCATGATATGCCTTATGTTTTGGTATACATACCTGCTTTGTCAATATGATACTCACATAGGTCCGGTTCGTCCGATAGTTAAAAACCTGATAGTTGCAAATTGTTGATACTCATTCATAGCTTCGATAAAGTCATTAAATAAAATTATTAGACGGAAAATATGCACTCATAATTTTTGGGTATAGGACCATTAGTTTTCAGTTTTATAAATTCATGTTTAAATTTCTCCTCGACCCTCTTGAGAAGAGTCCTTCTAAGCGGTTGCAAAGATTGTTTTCACATTTACTGTTCTCAAACTGAAAGACTACAAGACGATATATTTTCCAAAGTCCTTTAACTCGGTAAATAGTTGCCATAATGTATCCAAATGTTTCCATGAACAACATATAAGCAAAGAAAATCTCGAACTTATTCGGATAGTCCCTCATTTCTTTGCTTATCCTGGCTATAAAAGAATTCAAATTACATTTTAAATATTTGATTAAATTAACAATGTTAACTCAAGTCGAGGTTACCAGTACGGATAAAAACCTAACTAAATCTAAATAAAATTGTATTCAATTTCTAATAATATTAAAATACTAGGACAAATGCGTATTCGAATTGAAATTATTTATAGATGTTAAAATTTAATTTCAATTCAAAACTCATTATCGAACTGCCAAAAAACAGAAAATTTTAAATTTAAATTTTAGTTTTTAATCAAATTCTCATTAAATTTTGAATTTGGTTTTAAGTTTCCAATCTAAATCTTCTTAAATTCTACATAAAATTTAATGTCAAGTCGATAAATTGTATATGATGCTGCAGACATGTGTTTCTGTTTAATCACATACCAATACAAAACAATTAAGATTCAAATTTAAATTAAATTAAATTGATTTTAACATCGTAAGTACTCATAAATGTTGCCTTTGCCCAAATAAATTCACTTGTTGACAGAATTAAATTCAATTATTTCGAAAACATTTTGACTGGTAAGATTTGAATTTGTTGCCAACAATTAGGATCCTGAATATTGCAACTGGAAGTCTGAAGAAAAATATAAATTTTTCTTGAAATTATAATCTGGGATCTGGAGATTAAGTTTTGGAAACAAGATAATTTGGAGGCTAAAAATTTATGTTGGTAGTCTGGAGATTAAGAAAAATTAAACTTTGTGTGGTGCTTAAGAATTTAAAACTACAAATTTCTTTGAAGGCTACATTTTATTATGTATTATATCTATGGCGATAAATTTTAAAGGGGGAAATTAGAAGTTGGAAGATAAATGGAGTATTTCAGAATGTAGTATAGTATGTCCAAAAAATTGTAGTTTTTAGTCCAATGATAGTAATTAGTAGTCTGGAGATTGTTCGTATAGAGTCTACAGATTACAATTAGAAAACTTAATATTGAAATTTGGATACAGAGATTATAATTTGTAGTTTTGAGTCTTAAGATTGGAATTTGTATTACCTTTAACTCTGAGTAATGTGAAGTTCAATTTAACTTGAAGCCCATAACGAATTAGTTGCTTATCCTTATTACTCAATTTATAAGTAGGTCAAAAATTAGAAAACCTAGGTAATATGAAGAAAAGGCGTAATTTTGGTTGTCGTTTATTATTTATATTGAGCTCAGGTACATACATATGTATATGAAAAATCATATACAAACAATTTCCTTAAACACATATTAGTTATCACAAATTTTCTACAAAGAACGCAAAAACCTAACGATAGACGAATAGAGATAACTAACAATATTTTCGTGTCACCCATTACATACAATTACTTTACTTTGTATAGTTTTCTATGTATGACTACACTATACATATATAATAACGTATATGTTATGGTTACCATATCACTATATCAGAATCTCTGTTAGTTTTCATCCCCATTCCTCCGTTCTAAAGTCTATCAGCTCTAACTATCTGGTATTATTTCAATGGTGACTTTACATCAGTTTTATGTTAGTTTTATAGTAATCATAATGTATATTATTTCAATCGAATAGAACAGCAACAACATTGACAAAATGCAATTAAAAAAACTGTTTGTTTAATGTCGTAGAATGGATCTATCTATTTACTACGACGCGATGAGAAAAACAACTTTACAGCTTAACATAAATTAAAAATCTGAACATATCTTGTAAACTATGTATGTACATAATTTTACAATGATATATGTATATACGTATAATGTTTATTGTGAAGTCGAATTGGTATATCGTTTATTGTTGTTATTTCTCGCTACAGAATATGTGGCTGCAGTTTGGTAATCATGTTAGTGTGTGGTCAACAAGCCCTTCCCCAGATGATTCATCGTGTAACGCGCAAATTATTTTGCAATATACTATCATCTCACTTTCGAGATTAAAATTTATTTAGTTTTAAGTTTTAAAAGGAATAATTTAGAATACAAAAACGAAGAAAATAGGAAATTATTTTATTTTATTTTTGTCATTTACGCGATTGTTTTTACACTGATAACGATTTTTACATTAAAAAAAAACTCGACTAAAAATATTACAAAAATGGAAAATGATCTTTTTCCTTTTTTAATCGTTTATCTATCTTAAGTTTTAATGAAAAATTTCATTTAGTTTTCGTTTTTATAAATTGGATTTCTCATTTTTTTTATACGCCGCTTGCACACAAACACATACATAAACATAAAAAAAATTCGAAAAATGGAAATGAAAATTCGATTTTGTAAAGATTGATTGAAGTGATATAGGCTGATCAGTTGTGATTGGATTTTTTGTTCATGTCTGGATACTGGATAAAGGTGATGTAGCGAGTCGTATGTCGTATATAATACTTTAATTTAAACGAACTTTATAGATTTTAATCTAAATCCTGTAATTTGGTTTCAAACGTCCAAATATATAGTGTTAAACATTTAAACCTGTTGATCTCTATAGCGACTTGTGTTGCTAATCGTTAAAAATGCGTAATTATATCTTGGAAAGCTGGCTAGATAGCCATCTAACTTTTCACATTTCATAATTCTTTACTAGTTGAAATTTTACCAAAAATTCGAAATGTGTTCCTTGTTCTATATATCTTTATATAGATAGCAAACCCAAATCTACAGATATGCTCATTGTAGAAGATCTTATTTGTGTTTTGACAATAATTTATCGGATTGGTTAATCTTCTGGCCGACGGATAAATCAGCGGATCGTTATATTGTAATAACTGGGTTCATCTTTTTCTTACAACCTGCCACTTGGTAGCTAGAATTTACCAAGTTCTGATTTTGTGTGGCGGTGAACTTTGGACTTTTGGAATTTAATACAAGATTTCACCAAGTTGCAGCTTTTTTGTGGAAGCAATTAATTTGCGTGGGACGAATGTCGCGGTATGATACACCATTGAAAGAATCGATTTTTTCCTTTTACCAAACTTTGTGCTGATTGTCTGGTAAGTTGGCTTGTTGCGAACTGAAATCAATTTTTGCAATTTGTCGTCGCATTGTTGCTGTTCCAGTAATTCTTTCATGTCGCAAGAGTATACTCTGATTTCTAAGGAAAATGTCTCACCCTTGGTCGAGACAAATAGTTGCTCATCACATTTTGTTTACCTTTGATATCGAAAATTGAGCAACATAATCAAGATGTCGTAATTACCGTGGACTGGTTTTACGCAATTGCTGTAATGGAGGTTTGTTGTCGGTAAAAAAAGAGAAATTGTAGCCTTCCATGAAATGGCGAAAGTTGATTGCTAGATATATAGCAATAAGTTCCCTATCGAATGTAGAGCATTTCATTTCCGCTGGAGAGTTTGGCTGCATGAAAGTGACTACTGAATTCTAGTACTCTATTTTTTTTTCTCTACAAGCAATTTATGTAAAAGGTAAATGATAATGGAAATGAAAGATGGTCGTCAAAACTATCTAGTAGAATTTTCAAATAAACTGATCTGATGGAATGTATATAACTCTGCGTACACAACACCTTTGTTTATTAATAAAAATTGTATGTATACAAAGAGAGGGAGAACTAAAACTATTTGATTTGAGCTTACTTGGTGACTACAGATAAATACATTTTGTACTGTGTAGGATAAGTCTTGTTTATCGCTGAACAGTTGGCAGTTTTAGAGCCATTTCAGCGCAATTTCGGCGATCAATAGTAAAATCTACGTACAATTAAACTAAGCCAGCTAAAATCAGAACTGACAACGAATTTAAAGCCAGCGTGTCAACAGTACGGCGTGTTACAAAGTCATCAGGACACCACAAACCAAAAAGTTCCAAAAAACCTTTACTTAACTTGCAAAGAAAATGAAAGCTAGAATTCATGTTTTCAAACGAAAAATATGTAATCGACACCCCTGCCTAGAAGACGACATTATAGTCTCGAGGGCAGTGTCCTATTAAGGAGCTGTTTTCTATACAATGATTAAAATAAAATTTAATCCATTTAGTCGTTCAGATTAGTAAGAATCGACTTATATTATATGTGATCTAGCCTGTTATAAAAAAAGCCTTATTCTATTTTCGGACTAAAATTTAAATTCCAACCAATTCAAATTTCAACTGAACAATAAAAAAGAATTAGAGTACAAGTGGTTTTTCGTCGTTGTCCGTAAATCTTTTTCAGTATCCCTTGATATTTTGATTTTCACAAGAAAAGCATTTGAAGAAAAAAACAAACACAAGTCCAACAACACAACTTTTTTTTTTTGTTCTTTCGAAGATAATCTTATTAAAGTTGTTCTTCCTTCTTTGTTTCACGGAAAATGGAACGAACGAACAACAACAACATGGTAAAAAGGAAAAATTCTAAATATACATAGATTATAAATTATATATTCCACAAAATTATTATTTATTTATTTACATTTATTGTTTTTTTTTATTGCTGTTTTTGTATTTCTAATCTTTTGCCATCGCGTTTTACGCTTAACTGAAATTTTTTCACAAGCAACCGGATGATAACACAAAAAACGAAAAATCCCAAGAATTTTTCATTTTTGTATAGTTTTTGAAAGAAGAACAAAATTGTTAAGTATGATTTGTATGGCTACTTAAAATACAAAATGTCATCATCACCGGCATACACCTCCACATTTCGGTATGATATATTGAATAAATCAATTCTGAAATTCAATCCATATGTATACGTCAGAGGAAGGGAGCTGGAGGATGGCAGTACATACATATATGTATGAGTTTGTGTATATGACTTAAATGACAATTTTACAAATAAATATTGAAATATGAAGAATCAATTTTTCTCGTTTTTGAAGGGCGGAGGGAAGAGAACTACGGGAAAAAGACGAGAGGGGTCTGAGTGTAATGCTGTCAATTATTAATACGTTTTCTTTTTCTTTTACAGGTGAGTTAATTTCTTAGAAATCTATTCTTTACTACGTAAATATATAAGAGGGAAATATCACACATATAAGATGGAATGAATTAAAATAAAATGAAAACGTAGAAATTCAAAGAAAATGATAAGTATTGGATTTTCTATAAAAATTTACTTGATTTGACAGGCTAATTAGTTTCAAAAAGACGTTTGTTATTACTATTGTCGGTACATTGATTATTTTGGATTAGCTTTTTCTTATACAAAAAGGAAAGTCAATTTTTATTTTCGGTTTTTTGATTTCATCGACGTTAGAAGTACAATTTAATCGAAATTGAACATTTATCAATTTAATTAAATTATGGGTGTTGTTAGTATATAGGCTCAGATACAAATGTAATTGTTTTTTTTTGACGGGCACGAGGATGGGGAGCATTTGTTTTGAGCATTTGATTATTATTATAGATAAAATCGTTTGGGATAATTATGGGATGCCTGTTAATGAATCAGGTATATATGTACACATGTATAATATGCTGTTCATGAAGAGCCTACATTTCATAGAAGAAGATTTTCCCAAACGGAGGATTTGAGATGAGTTATTTTTTCACTTATATTTTGAGTTATTTCTTAAGATTTTTTTTTCATTTACACTAAATCACATGGCACTCTCGGAGATTTGGGCAAGATTC
The DNA here is from genome assembly GCA_951394425.1 of Tipula unca. Lineage (NCBI taxonomy): Eukaryota > Metazoa > Arthropoda > Insecta > Diptera > Tipulidae > Tipula > Tipula unca. The sequence goes on along the minus strand of OX596380.1, from coordinate 143,403,580 downwards.
CGCTATATAGGTCTAATAGGTCAATTGTGAGTTAACATTTCATAGAAGAAAATTTTTCCAAACGGAGGATTTGAGATTAGTTATTTGTTACTTATAGTTTGAGTTATTTCTTAAGATTTTTTTTTTATTTACACTATATAACATGGCGCTCTCGGAGATTTGGGCAAAGTTTCGCTATATAGGACTGATAGGCCTCTCGTTAGAGTCTATTTAGGACGATTTTTCCAAACGGAGGATTTAAAATGAGTTTTCCAGATCTGTTTCTTACAGTTTGAATTATTTCTTAATATATTTTTTCATTAATCCAGATCCCAGATTTCCTAGGATGAGGCACATGGTATCCACTTTAAGACCAGCGAGTTTCTTGAACAAAACGGGTTCCTTCCGATACTTTTTCATGCAAGTGATTAGGCCTTCCAACGCTCCTGGTTTCCGTATTTACTGTACTGTTTCACGGGCCGATCCTAAATCTCGTGTTCGGGTACTTGAGCGAGGGTCCGTTGTTTTTTGGCGGTATCCGATTTTCTTTTTATTTGAATGTTTAGGTTATTTGTTTACGGATGCGGATCGCCAGCCAAGCATGTAGTCGCCTCTTACGATATGCAAAAGATACTGTGGCGGTATTCTTGGAAAACATGCTTATGCAATTCATATTTACGAGACATATGACCAAATGTACGTAGTTATAAAATGAGAATCTTATTAAAATAAATAAAAAATAAATAAAGTTGTTTTTAAATTTTTCTTTATTAATTAATTAATTCATATTCAAGATTATAAAAAAAATTTAAATTAATAAATAGCGGAATCTTGGCCAAATCTCAGAGAGTGCCTTGTTTTTTAGTGTAAATGAAAAAAGTATTTAAGAAATAACTCAAACTATAAGTAAAAAATAATTCATCTCAAATCCTCCGTTTGGAAAAATCTTCTTCTATGACATGTTCCCTTACGATAGACCTATCAGACCTATATAGCTCAGTCTTGCCCAAATCTCCGAGAGTGCCTTGTTAATTAATGTAAATGATAACAAATTTTCAGAAATAACTCAAACTATAAGTAAAAAAAACGCTGGAAAACTCATCTCAAATCCTCCGTTTGGAAAAATCTTGTCCTATGAAATGTTCCCTAACGATAGGCCTATTAGACCTATATAGCGGAATCTTGCTCAAATCTCCGAGATGCCTTGGTATTTGGTTTGTTTAATTCAAGAATGATTCTAACAAAAAATTATGTTGTTTTTTAGTTTCTTGTATACCTATAATTTTTTTAAAATTATTATTATTACTTGCTTTTAATAATTGATTAAATTTTATAAAACATCATGTCTACAAATTTTTTTATTTTCAATATACAATATTAAAAATCAATTTATTTTTAATATTGTATAAAAAAATTTATTTTTTGTTACAAACTTCACTCCGATGTTCATGAATCTATCTATCTTTTTTTTATGGTAAGATATACTTTTATTTCTCGGCCACATATAGGCAAAATAATCTTTACTTGTGCTCTTCTCCATTATTTAGATCAAAAAACGGTGGCTTGTGGTACTAAGTGAAATTAAGGTTTTAACATTCCAAATGCTGCAAGAGTCCTAATTTCTGAAAATCTAAGAAGAATCTGTAAAATTCGAAAAAAATAAAACTATATATTTAAATTTATAAATCTCCCATCACATGTAAATTTGTATTATTCCCAAATTCCAATTTTTCATTCTCTAATTATGCATTTGAATCATGTTAGGTTTGAATCTCAATATAGGGGTTGTCTGATTACGATTGGAACTTTTATGAATCTTAAAATTTTCATAATCTTATAGGTAATTCCAAAATTTTGTAAAATTTCAAAAATGCTTAGCATAATAAATTGAGAGCATATATCCGGGTTTGCCCTAATAATCTCCTTTCTTTGAGATTATTATGGTTTATATTGTAGAGTTTGACCAGATAAAATATTTCGTGAAATATTTGTTCCGATGAGCTTTCTTACATATTATTGTAGTGAGCGCATTTTTATATTGGCAGTTGCTTCCTATACAGTTTCGATAATGTCTCCTGTGTATAACTTCTGCGATCGTTTCTTGCCGTCTTCGCTACTTGTTGGGCTGTGTTCTCATATTTTCTTCGGATTGCCATTGCGTCGTACTGATATGCTTGCAATTAGATTTGGAGACGTTCCTCGATTTGCTTTCGCTTATTGATCACCGTTATTCCACGGTATTCTAGTGTTGTATTGATAAGTACTCTGGTAGCAGTAAGCTTCTATTTGTTCCCATTTTTGATCGATGGTAACCATGTTAGTTTAACGCCTTGTTCTGACATTTTTTAAGGTTGCTGTCAGGCGATATGTACTTGTGTAACAACTGATTCTTATGATTCCTTGGTTTGATCTCCTAGTGTACATTTACCCATGATTATCGTTATACTAATATTATCATTCGGATTTCAATTTTTGCATTGCAATCGCCTTGGAAATTTTTTATTTCATACCGCTATATACTAGATATTGTGTCTTGTAGCAGACCGTAGAATTTATATTCTGTTGTGTCTTCGTTTTCTTTTACGTAAGATTGTTGTGTTTCTTATTTTCGAATGTAATAGTGCTGCTATTATTCTGCTACTTATTGATTTCCATTTGAGTAGCAGCTTTTTACGCTTTGCTGTTGTTAGTATTCCTACGCCTTGTTCATTGTATGTCAAAGAAAATCAGAAAATAATTCTTGCTCTCGTTGTTCCCTAGTAGTTTTCCATCTCGATGATTTATAGCTGCATTTCCCGTTCTGATATAGTTCTTATGTTCCAGCTTCAAAGCGGTCACCCATTTTTTTGTAAACTTATTGCATATAATAATATTATGTCTAGATGTTGTTGTCTTCTTACTTAGTCTTTAAGTACATCAATGAAGAAATCAAATTAATTCTGAATCAGTATATTTGATCAAGCAAAAAGTAAAATGATTTAATGTGTTTATTAAATGCTTACTTGGCAATTTATTTGTACATAGGACAATTAGTATTCTTTCATTTCAATCATGGCATGAAATTCGTTCAGCGAACAGACATAAATAATTTTACCACTCTATACTCTTGATGTGATAATTAGTCCTTAAGCTTCGATAATTTATCAACAAACATGCTTTTTCATCCATATTATCACAATTTATCATAAGAGACCCAATCATATATATACTATCTATACATATATTATGTAATAATATTGTCTATAGCAACATATATTTTTCTACCATAATTGTATTTTAATATACATTATTTAAATTATTCGTTTATTTTTGCTATTTTGTGTTCTCTCAACTCAGCACTATAAAATTGAAAAATATATTATGTACATATGATGAAAAACATGAAAATGATGATGGAAATAAAAAAGGCCATAGAGTGTGTGATGTAAAATAAAAGATAACAAAATAATAATAAAAAAATGTTCAGTAGCGCCGTTGTCTATAAATAATATGGTGAATATGATTATGTAGTCATTACTATATAGTGAACCTATATATACTGAACCCTCCACAAAACCCAAAAACATACAGAAAACCCAAACCAGCGCCAACGGAATAAAATAAAATTTGATTACTTATTTGCGTTATGTAAATGAAAATAAAAACATGGGCCATTTAATTCGAAATTAGCAAACAAAGTATATTTTACTATATATGTGCTTACATACGAGTATGTATATACGTACATACATATATATTATGTACTCATATACACAATTGCTACGATATGTTCTCTCTGATATCATATCCATAATGTAAACACGACAATTATATAGTTTTTAGTTGTATAAATATTTATTTAGGCTCAGATCCGCATGATACACATACAACTTAAAAGAAAATATTAAAACAATTTTCCTTTTTTTCGAAAATTTCATTCCAATTAAAAATTTTGTTTTCATTTAATTTGTACAACAAAAAAAACTTTTCATGATTGTGTGTCACGACGACGTTATGATATCTGTATACGTATAGAGATGAATGTACATATACATACATATATGTATATTGTTAGGTTGAAAGATGTTGAATTAATTAAAAATCTAGTATGTACATATGTATATATATGTACATACAATCAAAAACAAGTGTCTTTACTATATATTTGAAACCGATTTGTAAAATTCGCGCACTAACTCAGTGTGTGATAAAAAAATTTAATTCAAAAAAAGGGCCAACATATATACATAAACATGTATGTAGAAAATTTTCGCGATCAAAACCCTGTGATGCACCGTTTGTGGTGATGAAAAGTTGTTTTGTGTTTATATAATTTGGTTTGGATGTTATTATATTTTGGGTGTTTATATTACACATTTTTAGCATTAACATTTTTAGCATAACAAAATAATATATACAAAAAAATTAGCATTGGGAATTTTAGGATCATAAATTACGTTTTTATTTTGTTTTTGTTTTTTAATATTATGTTATTAATACTAAAGAAAGTTTGGGAATTGAATTTAATCATTTTTTGTGCTGGTTGATTCTAATTTTATACGGTTGACAATGAGATGACAGAGCAACCACATTACAAATTGTATTGTCAACAAATAATAATTTAACTTCAGTTTCCGCTTTGATATAGTGTTATAATGTTCAATATATAAATGTTCAATTTTGTTTGTGAAAAATAATTTACCTAATTCCTTTTAAAAATTTCAGTTTTTAAAATATTCTCCATTGGCGTTAAGTCAATGGGTTTTAATGTAAATTTTAGGGTTTATTCTTCCATTGTTGAATATTTTTCTAATTTTAGGTGAATTCACAAATGTATAGATATTCAAAAAATGAATTGACTGTGACAGATTAAATAATAATTTTAGACAGTTTTTTTCTTCATTTCATCTGACTGTATAGTAGGTGTCATTTTCTTCGACGCTATCTATTATTGTAACCATATTGCTCCGTATCAAACTTTTACTGAAGATGAATTGGTCCATGACTTGTACACTTCAACGAGTGATCATAAATAGATCATATTTAGAGGATGCAAACTGATATAATATTTTAAATTAATTCTTTATTAAGCTGCCACACATTTCTAATTTAAACTTGTCATCACGCACATTCACATATCCACATTCACAGGTGCTTGAGTCCACTAGACTCAGTCGGTGCTTGAGTCCGCTAGACTCAGTCTTGAGCAAGCCCATGAGGTTTGGCCGAATCTGATCGCCTTCTATTATCACATTTCCGTAGCTCACATTTTGTCTTTTCCTTATCTTGTAGTTGGCAGTTTTCTCATTTAAGAGTATATCAATAGGAATCAACAGTATATCGGCCAAGACAGGAACGGCGTCAGTTGACACTGTTCTGTATGCCTTGGTAATTCCGAGCAAGATACTTCTTTAGGCACTGAATAGTGTACGCCGATGGTGGCAGTCCATTCTGTCTGCCCATGCCGCGCACGCTTATGAAGATACCACAAGGCCCTCTTATATTATTGATAGTGTTCGTTGCTTGATGCTCCAGTTCTCTTTAGCAACTCGTTTTAGCACAGCGAAAACCTTTTTACTATTTTCTGCGACTCTTTTGATATGTGAAGTGACTCCAAGTCGTTCATCGAAGTCAACTCCCAGCCATTTAACAGTTTTCACCATCTTAATTGGCCATTATGGAAACGAATGGTGCAGGTCTCCTAATGTCCAGTGAACCTTTAAGTTGGATCATAACTGTCTTTACAGAGGATAGCTCCATTTTGTAGCTTTTGCACCATCTTACCATCCTGTCTATGGCTAGTTGCGCTTTTTCTTGAATACTTTGTCTTGAATTCCCAGCAAAAAGCATTACCTTATCGTTCGCGAATGCTACTTCTTGAACTTCCTGGTTCATGCTTCCGTTGAAGACAATATTCCAAAGGTGTGGACCAAGGATAGAACCTTGCAGACATCCTTTGTTAACCATTTTTTCAAGTGTGCCATGACTTGAAATAACAGTGGCTTTTCTTTCAGGAAAATAGTTGTTTAGGATGTAATAGAGATTGCGTGGGCAATTGAATCTCTTTAGCACCAACATAATGCTGGGCCACCACAGGTTGTCGAACGCGCCAGATACATCTAGGAATACTCCAAGATTGTACTTTTGGTCCGACTCTTTGACCATATTGATCATTGCGTACTCTGTGGATTTCTGCCACTATTTTCTCTGAAGCCAAACTGTTTGTCACTATAGGTACCACTTTTTTGGAATATGTTCATTAACCTCCCGGCAATTAGCTTTTCGAATAGTTAGCCAAGGACTGGCAACAACATGATTGGTTGATAAGATTTGGGATCGGTTTGACACCTATCTCCAGTTTTTCCAGGTGTAGTTGGTGCAGAGCTACGATCTATTATTTTCCTGATAGTCGTCGGGTGATAAGGTGTTAAGCAAGCATTAGGAGTGTCCTCCCAACAGATTGTTGTTAGTCCACCACCGCTCACCAGGGTACTTAGTACCTCATTCGTTTTCAATTTACCTGTGCTAAACTTATAGACAAAGCCCACGGTTCAGCATTTCCATGCTCCGTTATGAACTCTTTTAGGCTCATTTGGCTTTTGTCTCTAAATCATTCTTGGAGTATGCCTTACGGTGTAGCACATAGTTAAGCCTTTTGCTTTTCCGAAAATCGGGATTTTTATCTTTTTGATATAACTTGCGCAACTTGCGAACCAATTTTCTTGATTCGGTTATAGGTCAGGAAGCCACCAATTTTGACTTACGAGCACGTTTACGTGTAATAGTAGCGCTACAGACTTTGATCATTGAACTTACTATTATTTGTTCAACTCGATCGATATCGCTTTCGATCGAAACCTTCAGGTCTTTTGCCAGGCTTTGCCAGATGTTACTTAGCTGGCTGTAAAAACACCCCCAATTGTCATGCCTTAAGGCATACCGAGGAACTTTCTTTGATGCTGGGGAATCGTTATGTATGTTCTCCGAACCCAAGATCGAGACAATTACTCTGTGGTCACTTGATGTCCAATTTTTATGGACGGACCAACTTAAAATTCTCCTTAACAGACCGCCCGTCATGAGAGTGAGATAAATATTCGACTCTCCATTGTGATAATATGTACTTGGCTACCCTTCTACGAATAACGAATAGGTTTCTTCTTGCTATGAATTCTTCAACGAGGACTTCTCTCGTTTGCGTCCTTTTGTGCCAAAGTTTAGACTTAACATTGAAATCGCCAGTAATGATAATATAGGATGGTCTTTTAGACCTTCCATGATTTTATCGAGTTTACTAAGATATTCCACTGGATCGTCTCAATATTGGAAGTAAATACTGACAAGGAAAAAATTTCCTAATACCCATATTATGATTCTCACCTCACCTCACCTCTCACCGTGACATCTACAGTTGCGCGAGTCAAATTTTGGTATTATGATTCTCGCTTTTATTTGAGTGAGTGACGTACGCAGCGATATGCGTCATTTATCATATTTTAATTTCTTTAAATTAGTAGTTGTTATTGTTTTGAGAAATTTTGACATTTGGTCAAATTCAAATCTGATCCTTTCACACTACCGATGACTAGTCGTTAACGATCAATTGATGTTTAAATGTATTTTTAACATATTCTAAAGCATGGTATTATAAATTTCTTGATTTACAAGCATTTTTCGTATAAATGAAGATGAAGTTTCGTATCTATTGGACAAACTAGAAGGAAAATTCAAACCATCTTATTATTACTTATCCAGTATTCCTCCACGGGCAATATCTGGGTTTTTCTCCATCTCCTCAGCGAGTTTTGCGAATTGTTCGCCATTAGCGATTTTCGGTTTATTTCTAGTTATGAAAAATAAATTTTTTTATAATACATACACAATAATATTATTTATTGTAATACATAAAGAAATATAAAAACTTACGATTTGCCTTCCATTTTGTCTAACGTAAAAAATACTATGTATATCTTTTTTTTTTTAATTTAAAATTGGGCGGATTTTACTCCAGCACTCACAATGCCACTAATGGGCCCACGGTGCAATACCCACATTCACACTAACATTCATTCAACCCATTCATCCCATTCACACAAGTACAGTATACCACCTGCGAATTGCATAGCTCCATGTCACCCTGTACAGTGACATGGAAGATGGATCGGCCCATGAGTTCTACATTCCAACAGAGGGTCATATTTTTCAATTTAATCACCTATCGTAATCGGGAGATGAAAAATCCCTTTTTGCATCCCGCCTCTGTTGGGATTCGAACCCGGACCTCCCGATCCAAACGTCGCAGCTTTAACCACTGCGCTATTTGCTCGGTATATATCAAAAAATATTTCAAAAATTATTTTCTCGCTCAGTCTCGCCACTAAATTGTAGGTGAGGATATGTGACATTAGACTCACTCACGGCGAAAATCATAATACCAAAATTGAAATACGGCGACGTCGCGTCACTCGGTGACAAATTTTAAGAACCTCAATATCGTTATTGGATGAGGATGCCAATTGCTGCTTTACTGCAAGAAATTAAGCTATTTAAAAATGATCCCAAAATTTATTGTTCGAAATAACTAACTCTGAAATTCTGGGACTAGATAGGAGCGCCACATACAGTACGTTTAATAACTAAAGGGGGTCCAAACAACAACTTTAGGATGTTGAAACGGTATAACTGCTAACTTCTAATTTATAATGTTAAAGTTATTCAAACGTATTACAATAAATTTTGATTTTTGCAGTGGGTTTGTTAATAAACGAATATGCCGCATTTGGGATACTGAAAATCCAATGGGGATTATTGAAGAATTTGTATATACAGTGGTTCCAACAAGTCGGCTCCACATTCCACATGGCCTTTGAAACTATTACATTATTTAAAATTAAATTCAACAACGTATTATATCGAGAAACAGCAACTTCAACAGCAAACATTGGCCGCCGCTTTACAGTGATTTGATGCCTTCATTTTTGAAATTAAAGGTACGCCAGTAATCCACCAAAGAATCCTGGACTTGAAGAGCGAGATAACACAACATAGCTAGGAGATTTCGAGAGCGTTGTAACGAAAAGATAGTTAAAATTTAGACACACAAATTATGTCATATCATTGAAACCGTGATGGTTATCGGGCGGATATTGCGTGATAACTAATTTAAAGCATTTGGAAAAATTAATGTAAAATACACTTAATTCAAAACATGTTCACTTCGATCAGTATATAAAAAAATTTGAGGATGGTAAAACTGTTTATTGTTTCGTGACTAAATCGCCACTTTTTGAAAAATTTACAAACTTCAAAAATTAAATCGAAATGAAAAAAAAAATTTTGTAAACCCTTCTTCGCGTTCTGCGAGAGCTAAAAGCCGTTTGAGCATGCTTTGAATTAATGAATTAATAATTTCGAATGATATTTCATTTCAGTCATGTTCAACCTCGATCCATAGTTGATTAACCGTCTAAAGTTATCGATTACCCCCATAAAGGGCCCAAGGTGCAATACCCGGACAAACACATATACTTACACATTAGAAACACCCAACCGTGATTTTTGGTCACCACCGGGAATCGAACCCGAGACCCTCGAAAATACTTTGGATATGGGGTCTAGGGAGATCCAGAATTATCCGCATCTACAGAGGCTTAGAAATGGAAATTTGTATCGGGTTTGAATTATCCGAATCTAGAAATAGAAATGTAGAATTTGAAGCACAGATTTTAGAACAACAGTTTAGATTTTAAATACCAGGAATTAAAATCGGAAGAACTGAGATTAGAAAGACAATAAAATTTGCGGTGTGAGAGAGAAGAATTTAAAATCGAAATGGAAACGCAACTATTCAAAATTCGGCGAATGTAATCTAGATTTTGGCTGTAATAAAAATATTAAAGCCATCCTAAATTCAGGCTTCGTTGAAGACTCCCAGAGCTTAAAATGGAGCTAGTGAACTTTTCCTTTTTTTCTAGTATCAAAAATACAAAGCTATCATTTCTTCTTGTTTAAACTTGGATTTTTTTTCAGTTCTTTATTCTAAATATTTTAGTGAATTTGAAGAAAATTTTGGAAATAAACAATTGACATTCACGAGGATTTCAATTTTCGAAAAAATTTATAATAATAATAACGAAAATAAAAAATTTATAATCAACGATTTTACAGCATTGATCAAAAATCCAACAATTTTAAAAATTATTCAAATTTAAGAATTCTTCTTGGTTGAATTACAACACCAGTAAATTTAGCATTAAACAAGGCATAAAGTGTTGACATGATAATAATTTGAATAAATAATAATTAAATGGCTCTACTAAATAATAAATAAAAATAATAATCAGTTTTTTAAAGGCCATTACTGAGTCAAATATTTGGCTCCAACGGTTTCGATCCTGAGCATGGTCTTCATACTGTCTAAGACAATCTGGAGAGGCCAAGTCGTTCTCTACATCGTGGAGCCATCGTCGCCTGCAACGGCCTATGCGCCTGCCATATTGTGGCTCTCCTTTCAGAGATCGCTGCACAATTTGTTCTGGATCAGCACGCAGAACGTGACCGAGCCAACGTACTTGCTGCGATTTTATTTCATGTACAATATCGGAGATCTTCATCAGATCTCTGATCTCAAATGTAAGGAGCCATCTCTCGTACTCATCCGTCAAATAATAAATAGATGGCTCTAATAATAAATGGTTCTACGTATTTAATTTGCAGATTTAATATAACAATCATTACGTATACCATGGTAGATAATGATATAGTTGATTGATGTGGTCTACGGTAATATAAAGGTCTATGAATAAAATTGATTGCCAACTTTACATTGATAGTTTGGAAATTTCACTTTCGCAACTGCATGTATACACTATTTTATAATAATTAATGTTTTCATTAATAAACGTTTTTTAAATTACAAAAATTAAAAATAAATGATGTCAATCAAAACCACAAAACTAAAACGAACACATAAATAAGATGAAAATAAGAAATGAAATACAACACGAAAAAAATAAAAAATCGGTTTTGATAGTTTTGATTAACACCTTGAATAATGTGGCAATAAAAACTACTTCTAAATCGATGTATATGTATGTTATGTATCGAATATGGTTAGTACAAGGCAATTATAAAAAATTGTGTACAAATGTATATATGTATATAGGTATTTGTTGCAATTGTAGAAACGGTCCTCGATGTACACGGTGTGAATTTTGAATCAAGTTATAGTTTGCTAAAATTATTCTATATTCATTTAATTTAAAATTTGTTCTAGAATTTTGGGTAGAATTTAATTTTAATTAAAAATTCCACTTTAACTTAAAATTCGAATTCGAATTTGATTTATAATTTAACGTAACATTATATCTGAAACGTGCTAAATAATTTTTATTTAATCGAATTTCGATATTGGTTATTAAATTATGAAATAAAATTTTAAATCAACAATTCTAAATACTTTGAAATAAGTATTACGAAGTAGATTCTAAAATTTCGAACTTTTAAACGTAAAACGTTTAAAATTCAAAAGATCAGATTTTTTGTTGTTAATTTAAAAAATTCGAAAAATTAATGCAAAACAGAAGATGATTACATTAAATTAAAAATATAAATGTTCACGGTAAATGTAAATTTAAAAAAAAATTAATTCATAATTTGTAAAATTTAACAAGCAGTTTTAATTCTTGAATTTATGTTTTTCTTATTTCCAAAATTAAATTATATGTTAAAATAAATATCTTATATTTAAAATAAAACACATTTTGCAAATTTTACCAATATAAAGTCCCGACGGTAGATTTGAAATTTGTGATATTTGTTCGGTACAGCGTTGCCAACGAAAAAAAGACATTTTCACAGCTGACAGTTCAGGGTTATTAAAAATGAAGTATTACACGAAAGAACAACGCGTTTTGATTGTTGAGCAATATAATTTTAAACTTAATGAAGGTTATACGGCTCAGGTAATTTAACGCCGTTCTGTTTTTCTTTATCTAAGGTTTATGCCTACAAGCCCACAACCATCCACGCCTTGAAGGAGGACATTGCGCGCTGTGTTAACGAAATTCAGACAAATTTACGCAAAACGCTCCTGGATAATTTTAACAAAAGAGTGTATATGTGCCAGCAAAGCCGGGGAGGCCATCAACCCGATATGCTATTCCATACATAACCCTATACTGTATACTTTATGAACCAATAAAAAATTCACTGTTTTTCTTTAAAATCTGTGTTTTCTATCAAAATTACTTCTTTCGTGAATTTTGGGACACCCTTTATTTATAATAAAATAAGTTCAAGACAAATTCTAAAATGTATTCTAGAAAGAAATATATTAACATTTTTTCGACCGGAGGAGTTTTGTGATAAAAGTATGAACTAGGACTTTTATAAAATCCCAATTTTTTAAAATTATATAGCCTACTTCCTATTATACATTCGAGTAATTTAAAATTTTTTCCAAAATTACGAAAATATTAAATGGCCTCTTAATATTTCGTATCTATAAGTCAGAATTAAATATACAGTGAGGTATATTTGCCACAGGCACCAGATAAAATTAAAATTCTAATGATCTGTGCTCTGTTCAAGTACATAAATCTCCACTCTGTAACAGCCATTATTTCATTTAAAATATTTTAGAAGCTTGTGGTACTGACAAGCAGGCTACTTGTTTATAATAATATATTCATGACAAAAATTGTTATCAACTATACGACATTTAAACTTTAAATAAATCAAATCTTAAATATTTTTATTACCATTAGCATTCCTACTAATTCCATATTTGTTTCTCTTTACTTAGCCGTATTTTTATTTACTTAAATGTTCTCTCTATCTCTTTCACTTTGTAATACATATTTATTATTTTTTGTTGATATTTAACAAAAAATAAAAATAAGAAAATCTTCTTATAATGTTTTTAAAATTAAAAAAGAATTTTTTTTATCTAACTTTTTATTTTCTTGTTTATATTAAAAAAAAAATAAATAAATAAATTTTTAGAAAAAAAATTAAAATTATAAAAAAAAGTTTAAATAAATAATTTATTTTTCTTCTACTTTTTCTCTTGCACACAAAACAAATACATACAGCACTTTTTGCGATGGAAAAACAACGTTGGTATTTGTTGGAAAATTGAATGTGTGCTGATGTTTTAATTTTCAATTTTTAATAATATTAAATTCAAATTTCTATTATTATTTAAATTTTTGTTTGTTTTAGTTTTAAAATTTAGCTAGAACATTAACATATGTATAAAGTTTTGTATGTGTAAACGAAAAATAACTAAATTGCTATGATTCAACTACGGAAATTGCTCAGTGATGATGGATCGATAATCATGGATATGTATGTTTAGTAAAGTAATTCGAGTGTATACGTTATATTATTATATTTTCGGCCTAACATGATTATAGTGGCACCCCTCACATCGCTATTTCGTAACTGTATACAGTCACAATAATACATTCGGATTAGACAAATTAGATATAAAAATGGCTTTAGGCATATGTCATTAAATGATAACATTTCTTCAGTAAAATTGCCATAAATAAATTGGAAAATTGAGGAACCTATAATATCAAAGGTCTCACATGCGAGAAGATTAACATATTTATGAATTAACCACGTGCTAATTTCGAGAAAATTACTGAATTTCTTAGATTAGAAAAGATTATATGCAGCAAAATTCGATAGTTGCATAGGAAAATTAATTGCAAAATCAAAAAATCTGTAAAATTAAATGTAAGTATTAATTACTATGCTTTTAACGACCTGATCTTGTCGCCGTTACCAATTTGTTCTAGGACACACGGCTGGCTGCAGGTCTGTTTTAATTAATTCACATTGTTGAGCACGATACCAGCCTATAGTATTGACATGAACGATGACTTGGCCCTTGAATTATTTACTCTCAACAGAGGGTTATCATCAATCATTCTGATTGAAATCAACGATGAAAAATTCCTGTTGCTTCTCACCCTCCTATTAGGAGTCAAATTCTGAAACGAATTTTCATTTAATCTTAATTGTATTTTTGAAACTGATTATTTTAAATTTTCTAAAATACTGCTTCTCTAATTCGAAATTCGATATTGAGAATTCAAGTATAAATCGGTTTTCAAAGTTCCAAATTTCATATTTTAAATAATCCTAAACATTCAGTGATATTATAGATATCGATTTCTCGTTCTCTCTAATTCGAAATACTAAATCCTGATAAAAATATGTACTGCAAATCAATTCATTATTTAAAATGTAAAAAAAAAATTAAATCTCAGGCCCTCTTCTATATCAAATTTAAATTATTTTTGAAATAAAACTTAACATTTTATTTTTGTAAATTTAATTTTGAATATTTTTTTTTTCTTTTTTGTGATAATTATATGTTTTTATTTTTAAGATCGATGTCGGAAATGTACTCCTTCTTCAGTTATTAAATAAAAAAGGAATAAATTTCAAAATCGATTTTAAAAATAAAAACAAATAATTATCACAAATAAAGAAAAAAATATTCATAATTAAAATTACAAAAATAATATTTAGTTTTATTTTAAAAATAATTTTCAAAGTGATAAAAGTGATGTTAAAGGTGAGTTCGCGGGGTCAATATATAGTCTAGCTATTTACCCCCGACCATAAGCTAAAAATATTTTAACTTGAAAGTGGGAAAATGGATCAATTTTTTTGGTTATGAATGAATTTTTTTGGTTATGGATGAACTTTTTTGGTGATTTTATTGGTTTAGATCTCGGATGTAAATAGCTAGGGTTTATATCCGTCCGGTTGGATATACAAATACCCTAGCTATTTACATCCGAGCTCTAAACCAATAAAATCACCCAAAAAGTTCATCCATAACCAAAAAAACTCATCCATTTCCCATCTGTCAAGTTAAAATATTTTTAGCTTACGGTCGGATGTAAATAGGTAGGGTAGATATCCAACCTCACGAACTCACATTTAAAAATGCATATCCATAACATTTAAATTATCTACCTATGATGCGGACCAATTCTCAGGTAAATTAATCACCATTGTTAAAGTCGAGTTTCAGTACTTCTAGACTGATTTCAATAAAAACTGGGCCCGTTTCTCATCAAAATTAACCCCAAACACAGAACGAATTGCACAGGTTGACTGAACATGCTCTATATTTTTATTGATGCTTAAATATGCTTTTTGTAGGCCTTTCTGATTTATTTTACTGAACTGATCGCAATAACAATTCGAAAAGGATTGGCTAACTCGTGTGATATTTGAATAAAAATTAAAATTAGGCGAACAAATCCACGTAAAACCCAATGTGGTGATCCGGACAAACAAAAACACTTATGTACATATATTAAAATTACGATATGATTTTGATTATCACAGGAAATGAATCCCGGAACTTCCAAACACCAAATAAACGCTACACTCTATTAAGAGAGTGACGGCTTGTGTTGGGAAATAATATAGCCAAACTAACAGGAATCTAAAGAAAACTAGTCCAGAGTTGATTCTCATCTTGATAGGCTATACGCATGTCACGTGTAGTAGCTTAACGTGTAGTTTAAACATATAACTACATAGTTACATGTGTATTGCGTCTCACCAGTGGTTGGGTTGAACAATTTAAGTCGGCTGGCCAAATTCTGGATTAGAATCAGATTTTGACAATTAGCGCACTTCTGACTTTAACTAATGCTTTATTTTAACATTTGATTGAATCCTGATACTCGTGAATCACTTAATAATTCTGGCATTGAGTAAATCTGTCATATGAGCCAATATTATCCGGGTCCTGTTTATATTTTTTATCTAGATACATATCTGTGGTTTTTTGAGAAACTAGTTAACTGCAAAAACATCATTTTTGGGAAATCGCATTTAAAACAAAAATGAGTGTAATTCAAATAATTTAGAAAAATTAGATGATTTTATTCGTATTCTTAATTTAAGAAGATGGCAGAAATCATCTGACATCAACATATTACATACAAATAGTTTTATTATGCTGTAATTTTGGGCGTTTAAGCGTACATATTTGAATTTTATTCACATAAAACTGATATCTGCAGCTGTTAGTTAGTTTTATTAACTAACAAGATAACTAGTTCTAGCAAAACGAAAATGTTTGAATTTGACAACAATAGTTAAAAATGTTACACTACAATCATTTAGGCTTTTCTTTTAATTTTATAGCTAGTCTATTACAAAATTTATTTATTTTAAATGAAATAGAAGAATTTCTAACAAACAATTATTGTTTTATAGTAACAGTTTATGTAAATTTAAATAATAAAGTATCATGTTTTCCAATAAGTGGTTTCATTTTGAATAGCCTTCTATTTCCTTCTATTGTGTGGTTTAAGTGGTTTCATTTTGAATAGCCTTCTATTTCCTTCTATTTGGGCAGCTTTCAATTTTGAAGCTGTCATCTTTTGACATTTGGCAAGTAAAAACTACGCCATTACTAAAAATTATACGAGACACGCTTCAACAACGCATTGAAATTGTTAAAATTCACTACAAAAATGGTGAAAATTTTACAGTTACAGTTCGCAAAACTAAAGCACTTTTTTTAAAATTTGGGCTGTTGAGACAAGTTAGTGATGTGAAGAATCGAAACCGTGTGTCCCTCAAGAATTACTGAGAATATTGCTGCTGTAGCCTGTAGTGTTGAAGAAACCCCAGGTTTGCCGATTCCTCGTCGATCTTTGAAATTAGACATGTCAGAAGATTCAAGACCTTAAAGATGGAATTCGTGTAGTTATCGAGGACATACAGCCGCAAATGTGCGAATTGTTCATGGAAAATTTCATGAAAAGGATATGGTGCTGCAAGCGTAGCCGTGGCGGCCATTTGGCTGATATCGTTTTCAAATGTTAATGGCACACCTTTCTCTATACAATAAAATTGTTCATTGCGTCTCTTAAAAAATACTCGTTTTTTTTAATATCAACTTGAAACCCTTTATTGGAAAACCCTTTAATAGCTAGTTTCTCAACAAAAAAAACATATATTATTGGCTATACAACTTGGGAGAGGAGTAAGAATTTTTTTTTTTAAATGTTCTCTATTGGGATGTGTAATTTTAATTCGAAACGACGGTGTAGTCTTTGGTAAAAAATTCATTATTCGCAAGACTCATTTTTGTATCAATATTAGAGGTTTAATATTTGAGTAGTAGATTCCCCCCAACATGTTACAACATATATTGAGTTTGAGAATCAAACAGAGCATAATACAGCACATTTAAAAATTCAGGGCTGCAGATATATCATAAATGATAAAGCGATCTTAAAGTTTGACAGAGCTTCGTTTTCAGATTAACTACATGATTTTTGAAGTTGAGCTGGGAATCCAAATTCAATGCTAGATATTTGAATGAATTTACTATTTCAATACATACGCACAATGAATTACAAGCGTGCTTATTACATATCAGAGAATGATAAATCATAGTGTCAGGAGCGATAATGCAGGAACTCAAATTAAAATACATGATTATGGAATTAGAGCTAAGAATCATATCATGAAAATAAAACCATTTTTTTTAACAATTTCAGATCGGGGCCCGTATTTTTGAATTCCACATCAAATTCCCGTGTGTCAAAATTCAAAAAAATATGTGATATTTTAAATCTAGTATTCTAAGGGAAAATTTCCGAATATGGGTATATGTACATATGTGGAAAAAAATTACCCGCACAGGGAATTTTGACAGCTAGCTGTATTTATTTTAAACTACACAGCGTTAGAAGTTAGAAATGAGAATTAGCTTAGAATTGTCAGTTTGATTATAACATAGAAATTTCTCTACAATAAATCTACTAAATTATGAAGTTAGTCACAATTTAAAATTGGTGAATTTAATATTTAACAGTGAAGAATAAAAAATTCCGAAAGTTTCAAGAATACGGCTTTTGGTTGCATATGGAATATGCTTAGGAAAATACTAAGGGAATTGGATGAGGAATTTTGACAGATGTTCACACGGGGAAATTGATGTGGAATTTAACAATACGGGCACGGATTTCATGTTACTATTCATTAAATTTATGTCAGTATTAGAGTAGAGGATTGCCATATCATCAGCAAAAGCGATAACATTGCCATGCAATTTCAGATCGGAAATCGACCTCAACATATGTAACCTTTTTATTACTGTAATTATTATTTACAGAGACACACTATGGTGTCGAAAGCCTTTGTAGTATCGATAAATAGGTCAGATACTTTTTTATTTTCATTTAGATGGTCATGTATAGGCGTTAGAAAGGGGACAAGATCTTTTTTAGTTGACGAGTCTTTTATAAATCCAAATTGTCTTTTATCTAAAAAATTTATTTTTGCAAAATTTGACGGTTAATATAATTCAATAACAAAGTACATATTGAATGAAATTTCTGTAAGTTAATTAGAAACATTCAATACAATTTTTGAACTTTTACTCTGGCACGATTATTTTTTATATAAAATTATTTTATCACACACGTATTTGACAAATTTAGAATTGGGTGACGTTTTCTATGTGCTGTGGCCATTCTCTATAGCTGTATACAATTTGTTCACCTTTTTTATTTCATTTTCAACACAGATTTTAAGTTATTTTATCATAATAAAAAAAACATCTATTCAAGTAACTCTTTGTTAATTCGTGTAGCCACAAAAATCAATTTTAAATCCAGAAATATGCGAGAATTAGTTTTATAAGTAGAAGGGTTTTGAAAAGTAATAAATCCTAGAAACCAATAGGATTCCAACAGTTTGTTACAAAACGTTAAAGGTAAAAAACACCACTCTCCATAGTTATGCGCGTAATCACGGCCATTTTCATATTTCATTACACTTTTGACTTTACCATATCTATAATCAGCTTACGAAGAAACCGATTGACCTTCAATTTTCTATAACTTTAAATATAATTGGCCAGCTGTTCACGCTACATAAAACCATTTGTTATTCCTTCCATTTGCATTTATTTACTGTCCGACCCCTAATTTAGCCTAACCCACCTAACAAGTATTTCTACTTAATAAGCAAAATTATGCGTAAATTAAATGCTTGTGTTAAAAATGTCATCTTGTTCAATTATATTTAACACAAAAAAAAAATGAAAACGAAAACGAAAATAAGTTTTTCCAACAAATCATCTTTTTTCAAGAGATTCCCATACAGCCGGGTAATATCAGCACAATAAATTTCCACCTCCTACCAAATACCGTAAACACCAGACATAAAAAATGTTCGTATAATCTATTTACTGTCCCATACATTTTGATCTCACCCATTTTTTGTTCGATGATTTTGTGTTCGTTTTTGGAAGAAAAATATACACAAGAAAGACGAACGGAATAACAAAAATAAAGTGGAAAATCATTTGCATAAAAACGAAAACATCATCATTACTATCATCAACATTTTCCATGTTTTTTTTTTACCAGTTTTGTTGTACATACTTTGTTGTGTGTGAATATCATATTTCATTTCTTAAATTTATGTTCCTTTTGTATTTTATTCCTCCTCCTATTATATAAGGCGTCGATGAAAACAAATTTGAGGCTCTGAAGATGATAGAGTTTCTCTTCTCGGCATAACAAAATATATTTATGGATTTTTGATATTAATTTATAATTTTTTTTATGTATTTTCATTATTATACATATCGGAGAGAATATTTTGTATGGATTTTCTCTATCTGTATGTGTATGTGTGTGGATCATAAAAATGAAAATTAAGATAAAATATTCTTCTTAAATTTCCCTTCAACTACGCCATTGTATATACAGATATATAGTATAGAGTACTTGGTGGCATATAAAATGTTGTATATAATCTTTTTTGATTTATGGGTAAATATTGGTTAAAGTATCGTTTTTATTTCTGCTTAAAAGGAACACACAGCTCTTTTCGTTTTTTGTTTTGTTTTTAAGGTAAAAGATTTGATGGTATTTGGTTACCAACAAGATTTTTGGTGAAATTTAGGAGATTGTTTTTAGGAAATGTTATTAGGAATGTTTTGCAAAAGTAATAAAGTACTATATACTAGTAACTTAATACATAGAATCTGGTTTCGAGGTTTAGTCAAGAGGGACAGTCGTATCTAATCTTTTTTTTAGTTAGAGGGCTCCAATTAATGATCAGAAATGGGCATTTTATCAGTTAATTTGCCCTACGCATTCATTTTATCAATAACGATATTGTTCGTATGACCTGACATTCGTAAGCTTTACATTTTAAGAAGTTTTCATTAAATAGAAAAAATGTCTTTACTTCCAAAAAATGAAAACGTGTGATCTTTTGAACAGTACAAAACTATATAGTATACTATAGGATTAAGTTCCTATTTTAAATATTTTTGTTCGGTGTGATCCGAACTTCTCAAAATGAAACAAATGTACACACTCAAATAATTCGTTAATTTATATAATTTATTTATTTATTAATTATTTATTAATTGTTATTTAATTTGTTTATTAAAAATATTTTATTTATAACTATTTTTGTGTACATATAATTTTTGGTTTCCAATTTATTTATTTTTTGTTTATCACCACCACTAACACTTGTGTCGCTTTAAGAGTTTGAAATCGCAATGGACGCAAAATGTTGTTGTTTTGTTTTGGTTGTGACGTCGCCTTCGTCTTCCAAAATACGTGTCGTATTTTTGGAGAGGGAACAGATGCGCCGGCGGCGGTCGACATTGCACTTATGCATTAGTGTTGCATCACCGAACATTGTTGTTCGTGGTGATGTTGTTAGATGGCGATGTGTTTTACTATAAATGTTTTATAGTAATGGTTCGGTTATTAGATAGTGGTGGTTGGATAGATGGATATGTGATGGGGTTAGTGAACGCTTAATTCAAATAAGTTGGTTTATATTTGAATTTCACTAATTGTTTTGTTTGTGGCAGAATCGAATATCGGTGAGTCGAATATTCGAGCTGCTACAATACTTTTAGTGAATAATGATATAATTCGAATTACTTTTTTCTTGTCCCACACCACTGACGCTACATGGTTTCATAATCTAATAATAATTACTAACATTTTTCTAAAATTGCAAAAAGTAAAAAACTAAACGTTTCAGTGATTGACAAATGTTACGAATTATGTTAGGAAGAAGTCTTATCAATCTTGATACTATGACTCTAAAGCGACATAAAACATCCTCCTCGTCCATACAGGTTCTGCAAAATTCATTAGCTTCTAGACCTAGCCTCCTCGCATGTTCTCCAAGTAGGCAGTGTCCTGTGAGTATCCCCACGATCGTTTTAAGTTAACGTCTACGTAGGGAGATCAGTGTCTTTGAGCGTTTCAAGTCCAGCATTGGCCAGACTTGCCTTGCTACACTACACGAGAGAGTGTTCGTCCACCTTTCGTTTGCTGAGGCTACTGCCTCCTTTTTAAGCACAGTCTTGAGCGCCTTAATGAACCTCCCCAACTTTGCCCTTTCCGGTAGCAGTTGGAGAGTTGTACCATGCCTCGCCAGTTCGTCCGCCCTGCAGTTCCCCATGACGTCCGAGTGGCCGGGGACCCAGACTATCTGAATGTTGAAATGCTTCCTCATCTCATTCAGAGACAAGTGGCAACCCAACGCCACCCTAGATGACAGATAAACTGAAACCAGCGGCTTGATTGCCGCCTGACTGTCCACATAAATTGCGATATCAATCGAGGATACCACATTATGTTTCAACCAATTCAAGATCTCCTCAATCGCTATCACCTCTGCTTGGTACACGCTGCAGTGATCAGGGAGACGAACTGATATATTTATTTCCAATTGATCACAGAAGACTCCAGCTCCTACTTTTGCAGCCATGCAATGCTTCTGTTTCAGAAACCAACCCGCTCCTCCAAAATTCTCTTGAGAGGCAGGTAGTTTGGAACCTTTTCTCGAATCATAATGTTCGTGTAACGTATAGTCTAGATTCGCCAGTTTTTTCCTAAGCGATCTAATCGTCGAGTGGCCTGTCTGAAGACATTTCTACGGAGATATGGCTGGTAGTCGGCTGGCCCTAATTTCCGCCACCTGCTTACCATAAATATCGACAGGGAGAAAGTGAAACATAACCTCCAGGGCATGTGTTGGCGTTTTCCTCAGCGGCCCGCTTATAAGCATGTAGGCCGTTCTTTGCACCTTCTCGATCCCCTTCTTATAGATTATTTTATCAATAACTGGCCACCACATGCTCACCCCATACATAAGTACAGGTCTTACTATGGCTGTGAATAGCCAGTGTACCAGCTCCGGCTTCAGTATACATGGCTATATTAGCCTTGTTTACTCTTTCCGAAATGTTGGGCTTCCAACTAAGCTTACTGTCGAAGATTACGCCCAGAAATCTTGCCTTATCAGTAAAAGCTAGTCTCCTACCATTTAAGATATAGGTGGATCTACTACCGGGATTTTATATTTCCTAGTAAAGAGTACCAGTTCAGTTTTTTGCGAGCTGATTGCCAGTCTACATCTGATGGCCCACCTCATAATGATTAGGAGGGCATTTTGAATTACTTCCTTTACCGTGTTTAAATATTTACCTGAGACAGCTATCCCTACGTCATCTGCATACGCAATCACTCCGATCCCCTCTCTCTCTAGCTCTAACAGCAACCCATTGATTGCTATGTTCCAGAGAAGAGGAGGCAGGACACCTCCCTGCGGGGTGCCCTTAGCCACCCACCTCCTAATGGTGGATTCCCCCAGCTCCGAGTTAACCATCCTGCTCCCCAGCATATGATTGATTAACCCCAGTTCACCCCAAGGAGCGACAATCCCTCGATAATTGCCTCCGTCTTTACATTATTATCTTGCGAGAATATTGATTTCTCAATTATACTTACCAGGGCGTGCAGAGCTGTGTCCACAGATTTCCCTTTACAGTAAGCATAATGAGACTGGGCATGGTATATAGATCCATCAGGCTTTCCAAGGTTTTCAATAGAAAGGATGATAGAGTTATGGGTCTTAAGCTCTTTGGGTAGCCACGTGAGCATTTACCCGCTTTCGGAATAAAGATCACTCTGACCTCTGCCCACCTCCGTGGAATACAGACCAATTTTAAACACCCTTTGAAGATTACTTCCAGCCAGGGGAGAATAATCGACGAGTTGTTTTGAATCTCCGCTGTATAATTCGGTCAGGACCGGCCGATTTATAAAGTTTGAAACCTTCAAGTGCCCATAGGATCCGTTTTTTAGTTACGATATCTTCTATGCGCAGTGAATGGGTTTCTCGATGAGTACTAATCTCTGTCGAGACGTCGAAGCTTCCTGGAAAGTGGGTTTCGATGAGAAGTTTCAAAGATTCCTCGCTAGAAGCAGTCCAAGATCCATCCGGTTTAATTAAATAACTGGGACTGGTTGGATTAGTAACAGTATCTTCTTAATACGAGAGGTCTCGGAGACTTCTTCCACTTTATCACAGAAGAGCCTCCATGACCTCCTTTGTGCCTTCCTCAATTCTTTTTTGTACACTGTTAAGTCCTCCTTATAAGAGTCCCAATCTTGAGCCTCTCGCGTGCTTTTTGCTCTATTAAAGGCTTTCCTACATTCCTTTCAGTAGGTCCCCAGTTTCTTGAACCACCATGCTGGTTTTTGCTTGCCCTTTGCTTTGCTTGGGCTTAACTATTGGGCAAGTAGCAATGAAGGGCCGGTTGCAGGCATTAGTGATTGTGTCTACTATGCAATTCAGTTCCTCGACTGTCGCTGGCGGCTCAAGGGCCCCCGGCGTTATTAATTCCCTATACTTGCTCCAGTTTATCCTTCTAGGATTCTTTAAAGCTTTCCGGGTACCCGGGGAAACGTTAAGGCTGAATATTACATATCGATGCGATATGGTCAAAGAAGGAGTGCTCTTCCGCCACTCTCCATGCCTTGACCATAGGATAAATATTATCTGAGGCGAAGGATACGTCTGAAACCTTCTGTCGGTTTTTAGTAACAAATGTGGGTTCTTGCTCAATATTACACACCCAAAGGTTAGTATTTAATAAGCATTCAAAAAACAACTCATCCCTTTCTTTGATATCAGTGCTGCCCCAAATTGTGTTGATGCGTATTAGAATCACATCCAACAATCACCCCAATCTTCTTTCTTTCCGATTCGAGAACCAGGTCCCCCAGATTATCCGGCGGAACCTGTTTGCCCGGTCCATATAGGCTGAGACCAGCCAGATTAGACTGTCGCCAACCTCTAAGCTGACAGCAGTTATGTAACCATTTCTGTATTCAGAACGCAGAAACATGTTTAAATTATTTTTGCCAAGAATGCAGAATCTGATTTTCCCAGAATTCCTTGAGTATATTAGGTTATATCCCTTCATTCTGAGACCACAGATCCTGTTACTGTTTATCCAAGGTTCTTGAATAAGGACGACGTCCTCTCCTGATCCAGTCAGTCTGAGGAGTAAGGCGATCGACGCCGCCTTCGTATGGCGCAGGTTAATTTGTATGATATTTAGCATAACACCATGTTGAGCCTACTTACCTCTTTTCACTCCCCGCTGCCGCAGGCTAGTGTCTGTCGGTTCCCGTGGAATCGCCGGTGTCGCCCGTATCTCCTCCACCAGAACTTGATTCCCCGATGCTGGCAGCCTCCTCGTCCCGCGAGTCCGACAGGTAATCCTCGTCCGACACTAGGGACAGGCGGCTGTCCATCTCCTCCCTTAAGTGCAGCCATCTCGGAGAGCTGCATTGGTTGGATTGTCGCCCCTCCAGGTGCATCTGCCTCATGTGTAGACGGGCTGCCGTCCTTATCAGGTTCACCTGAGTGAACTCCGCATCTCTGCAGGATGGAGGGGGACCCGGATTCTCTCCTAGGACTTTGAGAAAAACAGAGTTTAGTGCGTTATACACTAATTTCTATTTTTCCAAGAACACGATCCTTCACAATATTGGAGAACGACTTGTGCTTCGACATAAACTTGAGCGGAGTTTCCTTCTCTGCTTGTAATTTGATCCGTTTGTTGTCGACTGGTTCCAGCTCATCAAAAAAAAAGTTTTAACAGTGTCGAACAATTTTGAGTAAAACAAAATTGTACTCTTTTACTTTAACTTGTTCAGGACCTGGTATTTCAAAGAGACTATTTTAAAATTTATTAATGAGCTGTAGGTTTGAAATGACGTATAATTATGAAAGCTATATGAATAATTTTCCTTTTCGTATTGTTTATAAACTTAATATAACCACTTGGCTTTTGAAGAGCATTTGCGAATAAAAATCAATCCATTTATTCCTATTTGCTGCCTATTTGGGCAAAGGGATCTCTTTATATTAACGTGCTAAAATTTCGAGATGTTGAGTTTTTGATAAATATTGGACGATGGCTATCATTATATTTTTTCCAGGATTTCCAACGGTTTAAAGAAATACGACTGACTCCAAAATGAATCCTGGCATCAAAAGAAAAAATGTTGGTCCAATTTTAACAGCGTCGACTATTCTGTCTCACATTCGATTTTTTATTTTATGACTATGCAACTGGGATTTAACTTTAACATAAAATAAAATGTAGGTGATGATAATACATAATGTAATTTGTCCGCAAAACACATATCACCCAAAAGCAATTTTGTAATTACGCAATTGTAGACGTGGTCGTCTGCTGATGTTTACGTTTTTAGAAATTAAATTCTTTATCCTAAATGTGACCAAGCAAAGGTAAACTGAGGCCATCAGTAGAAAATCACAGCAAAAAAAATTTTTAATTTATGCCATTTGTCAAATTTTTTTTCATCACCCAACATAAATAAAAATAAAACATAGAATGTAAATTAGTGTAATGCATAAAATTTGAATATCTTTTAGATATTCGCGTCAACAAAGTCAATGTTTTTTTGTTTGTTCAAAGTTCAGGATAATGAGAAAACTTTTGTTTGGTACACCGTACACCGTATAAAAATAACCAAAAATGTGTCATTTATTTAATTGTACCCATCCTGTTGGTTAATATAATCATTAACAGAATGTCGAAAGGTATTCTCGTCCAGTAGAAAAACTTTTGACTATGTACATACGTATAACGACGAAACTCTAGTTAAAATTTCGAACCATTTCAATCACATTCCATCCAACTATTATCCACTTGTTATTAATGTGATAGCTGTTATATACTCTACTCTATATATGTACTCTACTTTCTCGTATGAATACATTTTTTTATTGTTTTCAACTTTTAATTAAATAATTTCAATTAAAATTAATTGAATTAGTAGATTGTAAAATTGTTGTTTGGGTAAAAGTTTATAGATCACGACATTACTACGAGTCTATATGTATATAATAATACTATAGCTTGTGTTCAGTTATTATCTTTATTTTTATTATTATAGTTTATATATGTTATCGCAACTGTATTCGCTCTACACGCTTAATATAAAAATCGTCACCAATTACTATCGTTATTAATTCTGTTAATGTTGTACAGTACAGTACAGATTATTTAAGCAATCTCTTATGTAATCATTTTGATAGTTTTTGCTTAGAATAAGGCCAACGCCTTTATGTGCATCACATACAGCTCTTCTCTTAGCTAAAGTTTTCAGACTAAAAAATTCAATAAAAAATTCAATTCCAAAAACTTTCTAAGTTGATGCAATCATTGGAATCATTCAGGTCTGCCAACTGTTGGCAACATGCCGAGTAAATGTAACATGCTGAAATAAGAATGCATCTGATATAACGACAATTTAATGGGAATATGATAGTTTAAATGTAATTTTTTCCATCAATAAATTTTCAATACCAACATGATAAATACATGAATACCTGAATATACAGTACCGGGTTCCAATCCTAACAGAGACTGGACGGATGCAAAAAGGATTTTTAATCTCTCCATTACGTTGAGTGATTAAATTGAAATCATATATGACCTTATGTTGGAATGTAACTCATGGGCCGAACCATCATCTTTGTCAATGCTGGTGGTCAATTAAAAACCGAACCTGTTTCCGTATAAAAAGAAGACATATCGTTCAGCTTCCGAAGGAGAATAAATCCTAGCGAGTTTCTCTAATCAATAAATGTTGGTAAATGTGTTGGTATTAAATTATTTAAATTCATTTATTCGTAGCACGATCTACAATAATTTAGAACCCAAATTGTTACATAAATTTTAATAATTTCGTATGTATTGTGTTATCGCTCATTGTAGTTAAGATATAAAGTAAACGTTCTGCTTTGCTGTTAATCTGTTCAATAAGAATTATTTAATATTTTCTCAACCTAAAGAAACATGATTCAAGAATTTAAAGGTACATACCTGCTAATTCAACCAGAACTAAATTATGTTTCTTAGCAACCCACAATCAAAGAACAGCAGTTTCAATAGACGTAGACACTATCAATCCATCATTGTTGTTGCTGAAACTAAAATAAACGCTGACCATTAATAGTGATTGTATATTTCGTTCAGTTTAATTTTTGGGAAATATAAGAATATTCCTGTTGTTAAGAAAAGTGATTAACATATTTTTTATTTGCTTCTTTCTATTTTCAGATAAAAACATACGAAAAAACAGAATGCCATCAGGAGCGTAGAAAATTAGCACGTGAAATTTATGATAATTTTATAATGAAAGAAATGCTCTCACATTCGTATGAATATTCGAAAGAAGCTGTTGCACATGTACAAAAATTTCTTATGAAAAATGAGGTACCGGTAAATTTATTCGAACCGTATATAGAAGAAATATTTCATCATTTACGTGGAGAACCATTTCAAAAATTTTTAGAAAGGTAAAGTATTTTTGTATTTTGGTTAATGCCGAAACAAATGGACCCCGCGAGTTATCAAGTAATCATTTCTTATTGCAGTGATAAATATACACGATTTTGTCAATGGAAAAATTTAGAATTAAATATTCAATTAACAATGAACGATTTTAGTGTTCATCGTATTATTGGACGAGGCGGATTTGGCGAAGTATATGGTTGCCGAAAGGCTGACACAGGTAAAATGTATGCAATGAAATGTTTGGATAAAAAACGTATTAAAATGAAACAAGGTGAAACACTAGCGTTAAATGAACGAACAATGTTATCATTAGTTAGTACAGGGGTAAGTGATAGCTGGGCAAATATCGAGACTTTGAATATATTTGAGCACTTCTACTTTTTATTTGTATATAGGTTGACTGCCCTTTTATAGTTTGTATGACATATGCATTTCATACGACAGATAAATTATGTTTTATACTTGATCTAATGAATGGCGGTGATCTACATTATCATTTATCACAGCATGGCGTATTCAACGAAGCCGAAATGAAATTTTATGCAGCTGAAGTGATATTAGGATTGGAACATATGCATAGACGTTTTATTGTATATCGTGATTTAAAACCAGCCAATATTTTATTGGACGAGAATGGCCATGTGCGTATATCGGATTTAGGTTTGGCATGTGATTTTTCGAAAAAGAAACCACATGCATCGGTAGGCACTCATGGTTATATGGCACCCGAAGTATTATCAAAAGGAACACCGTATGATTCAAGTGCTGATTGGTTTAGTTTTGGTTGTATGTTATATAAATTATTAAAAGGTCATTCGCCATTTCGGCAACACAAAACAAAGGATAAACACGAAATAGATCGAATGACACTTACCATGGTAGCTAGCACGACAAAAAGAAATTCACTCACCCATTAAATATGACTAACCAATGCGATTTTTCATTTTTACTTTACAGAATGTTGAACTACCCGAATCATTTAGTAAAGAATTAAGATGGCTATTAGAAGGACTATTACAGCGTGATGTTGATAAACGATTAGGATGCAAAGGCCGAGGGTAAATTAAACCGAAAAGTGAATCGTCGAACAATTAAAATAGTTTTTATTCTTTATTTGTATAGCGCCGATGAAGTAAAAGAGCATCCATTTTTCACCGGCATTGATTGGCAACAAGTCTATATACAAAAATATACACCGCCATTAATTCCGCCACGAGGAGAAGTAAACGCAGCCGATGCATTCGATATTGGCTCATTCGACGAGGAAGATACCAAAGGAATCAAATTAACCGAAACGGATCAAGATCTATATCGTTATTTTCCATTAACTATTTCCGAGAGATGGCAACAAGAAATCGCAGAAACTGTATTCGAAACAGTAAATGCAGAAGCGGATAAAGTGGAACTGAAACGAAAAGCGAAGCAGAAACAACGGTTTGATGCGGATGAAAAAGAATCCGATTGTATGTTACATGGTTATATTAAGAAATTGGGTGGAGCATTTGCGTCTGTATGGCAAACACGTTATGCTAAACTATATCCAAATAGGTAAGTGATGATCAATTGAATTTAAAATATTTCAATTTAATGAAAATTGAGAACAAAATTACTTATTTGTACACTGTAAGCGTAAGGCCGAATTTTATGTAAAATTCAAATAAAAAGATAACAGTATTTGTTATCATTTCCGATCAATTTAATTATAATACCAACTTTTACGTTAAGCTCATGAGCATTACCGTTGCCCTTAAGCTACTGGAACTTATCAATGTAAGCGACATGATCCCACAAATTTTTAAATAATATAATTTCCTGGCATACACTAAACAATCTTGCTGTTGAGTTCTCAGGTATTCTTTTGTAAAAGTAAGTATCACTTTTACTTTATATTGCATTCTGCTAAGATAATTTGAATATGTAGGGTGAGAAGCTTCATCTCCTGCTGCAATATCCGTAGATACAGAAGTAACAATATAATATCTATATTGCCTCTGAAACTATGGAAAAGAGTATGGTAGAATATAGAACTGTATTTTCAGCCCTAGTTGGTCCCTCACACAATTCCGTGTTCTGTATTACTGATTTTTATATTTTTACCAAATTATGAAATAATTGAACAATGCGTTTCTTTAAGAACATACAAATCAATCTACCATGTTTGTCTTTCCTTTAGTAGAGATACATGATTTGGTATTCTAAATTAACATTAGTACCAAATAGTAGTAGGAGACATAGTTTCTCTTGCGATCACTGAAAATAGCCTGACGCTGTTGGGAAAGTTGTTACATTTCTTCTCTCTGATCATCTCGACCCTTTACTGTGCTTTCATATCCCGTTTTAAAACATCCAATTATAAATGACTCTCTTTGAACTTTTATATAAGGATCTTCGATTTTGGTTATGAGACTTGAGAATTGAGACATTTCATATATGTATGTACGTAGGAGGTGTATAATATTCAAGTTAGTTGAGTTATGTTTTTCTTTGTATTAGTGACCAAAATCAAAATGGTCACTGCTTTTATTCCATGGTAAATCTCGGTCTCCTACCCAAACCATCGTACAATTAATTGAAATAGTATTCTGAAGGTTTCGCCGGACATTTCTTGAATTCTCTTAGAACATGCAAAGCTAGGCAAAACAATTTATAATTTTTCTTCCTCTCAAGTTTGTTGGCTCTTTCTGATCATGGCGCCTAACCTTAGTTTTTTTTTTGGTTTAACATAGGCGTATAACTAATGCTATGCTAAAATAAATGTTCCCTACTATGCAGTAGACTAAATAAAATGAGGTTTTGACGCAAGTTTTTAGCAAATAATTATAATTGTGCATCCATTGATTCAAATGCGATAATTAGCTGGCGATACACTATAGTTATTTAACGTGTATCCTTCGTAAGCAGCTCTCGAATTACCGTAGGTATCATAGATAATGAGCTTTAATTTTCATCAAGGCATCGTTAGCAATTCTTCTCGTATCTAAACGATCTTCTCTCTCACCAATAGTCTCTGTGTTCTTTTGGCATTGGTTACAGCTTAATTTTGTTTATCAGCATTTTTTCGATGATAGATTATTTTATAATCTGTATAATACTCACTGCCAGATTATGGATACTCCAAGTACTGAGGCCAGTATTAAATAAAAAGTTCCCTAACAAATGTCATGAACTACTTTGTACATTTAACATGTCGAATTTGTTTTTGTTACAGTTCCAATTTAATTATAAGTCCCTGCCGATCCACACGTCACAACTTTAATCACTGCACTATTTTGCCAATACAATTCCAGTGACATGCTAAATCTTAATTGCGATTGCAAATTCATAATTTGAAAAATTACCCAAAATTGGAGGAATTGCCTAAAATTGATAAAGGTTCACAATAATAGAAGATTTTAATGAAAGTTTAAAAATTTCACAATTTTGAATTTTTAGAATTATATACATATACGAGTATATACGGAAACCCGGTTTTGAAATTTTAAAATCTTAGAATTTAATTAAAAATTTGAAAAACTGCTGTGAATTGGTAAGTTTTAAGAATTTTTCGAGTTTGAAAACCGAGTTAAAATTCAATTATAAACGTCAAATTTGAAATAACAAAATAATAAATTAGTTCGATATTTGGGCCCTGAGGCTGGTATTGTGCCATACGTCCCTGATAAAATTATTAACTTTCCAAACATAATATTGCTCAGACTTTAGTCATCATTGATTTTTCCATTTTTCTCACCAACCTAAAAATATATTTTTTTCTGTTTTTCTTCTTTACAGATTAGAATTGCATACAGAAAGTTCAAGTACAAAACCGGAACTTATATTTATGGATCAAATAGAGGAAGTATCAGCTGATTTTGTTCAATACAAGAATGAACAGTGTATACAAATTAGATTAAAAGAAGGGCGGCTTGTTTTAACCAATCCGGTAAGTGTTTCGCTTTTTTTTTTTGTTAAAAATGTGTCAAAGACTATAAAGTTATAAACTTTTTATGTATTCCAGGATGAAATCGGTCTAAAAGAATGGGCCCTTTCATTACGCACCGCTCACAAACAATCACAAGAAATTCTAGGTTCAATGGCTAAAAAAGCTGGTAAAATTTACGGCACCGATGGCCGTCAAGTAATCACTGGACCAAGTCTACCGCCAAAAAATACGAATGGTTCCAACTAGCGGTTGCTTTTACGATCTCGGTCGTGTTTCATTGAGCCGAATCGTTTAAAAGAACCGCTAGCTAAACTCAAGTGTAAGGACACTTAAATCAACGTACACGTATGCCCTCACAAAAACACACATCCACATAAAACGATCCAAAACTATAAACACGCGTTCTCCTTCCAACCCACAAACAAAACAACCAACAAACAAGTATTTATCTAGATGTAACTTAGTATAAAAAATGAAGTTTTAAGCTAAAAATGAAAAAATAATAATTTTTAATAATTAAACAAAGAAAACTTTTTATTTCGATTAAAAATTTAATTATAAACAAAATATATAGAATACAATTTATAAACCCGAGTAGTAAAAACCAAGATTCTGCTTTATCGACACTGTTACAATACCGACCGAGTATTTTTATTCTATCCAATGCCTCCTAAAGCACAGCGGCAGAGCTTGACCATAATTTTGGATACTTTTTTACTATTTACATGAGTTTTTTGATTTTTTTTTATCCCTGGACATTTTCAACCCATTTATTTTTTGCACTTGAATTTTGTTTTTGGTGAATCAGTGTGCCATAGTACAATACCGAAACAGTAGCGTCACACGATTTCATCATACTCAATATATTTCTGCATATGGTTGAACAAAAACCATTTCCAAATATGGTTATCAAAGTACAATAGGAGGCATTGTTTTAACTCAACAGTGAACCAACACGTGAAGCCTATTTAAATACAATGACATAATAAAAATACACACACTTACAACCATTTCATTGTATATAAAAAGGCCTTTTAATAAACAAACAAACAAAATCATTATGATAGCATCCTAATAGTGTCATGTAATATATAATATGCACACGAAATATAATTAAATCAAACAAATCAAATCATTTGCTTCCAAATGCAAATTTATAAATAAAAATATAACAAAAAAATAATAAATTTTTAAATAAAAAAAATTTATAAATAAATAAACAAAAAAAAATTATATTTAGAAAGAAAAAAAAATAAATGTGTCAATTTAGGTTTTAGAATGAAACAACAAAATTTTAAAATAAATAAATTTAATAGTACATAATACACAATTAAAACAAACAAACAATACACAATTTTTAATTTTGTTTTATTATATTATTATTATTATTATTAATTTTTATTTAATTATTTACATAATATATACATATATAATTATGATAAAATATGTAATAAATAATATATTTATTAAATTATTATTATTTTAATTTTTAATTTAATTAATTAATTAATTAAAAAAACAAATAAATGTTTATAATTATTTGAACAGTTTTATTATTTTCAATGTTTACTATTTTGGTTTCATCCTTTCAAAATTATTAGAACCTACTCCTTCCGGCCATGTGGTGTAAAATTTTTTTAAATTTAATTCTACTATAATTTTCTCATTCTAAAGTGAATAAAATCTGATTGATATAAAACGTAACATTTTTGTTAGAACTGAAACTGTAAATTTTAAAACTGTAAGTTTTTATTATAACTTACAGTAAGACCTGCCCAAAGATAGCTTACAAAATTGTATTTCAAATCGCTAAATGCACAATTAATAAGAACTGTGATAATACTCGATTCGATATTGCACTCGATCCGATCTATTGAAACATTAGTAGTTTGTACATTGCGTCAAAATGCCAATCTAGCTCATTCCTATAAAATTTTATCTAGCAAAGTTATGTGACATAATCGTCTATTGAGACTAAAAATACGCTAATCTGATCTCTGACAACTCTCAAGAAAGTTTAAATATACTGTTGCCAAAAGGTTTCCAAATTGAATTATTTACCTCAGATTGACTGGATTTGAATCTAGTCGATGTACATACGAAGCACGGAAATTTATTGAGAGACTTTTATGATTTCATCATTTCAAAATCATGCGATTAGTCATAAATCATAATTATATTTATTGAATGTTGCGTACGCGGCTTATAACATATTAAACTTTTCCTAATTAAATAAAGATTAAGCGACTTACACGTGGATTAGTAATTTGTTTCGATTTTAATTGAGCATCGCTTATAGAATCTGGTATCGCGTTAAGATTAAATCAATTAAGTAAATGAGATTAGGTTTATATACTTAGGGATTATCCTTCCGAACTGATAGCAGAGAATTTGCGCTTACAAAAATGTTCAGTTTGTCGATTTTTTTGAGTTCTTGAAGTTATGGTCATTCATTCAACGGCGAATCGGATCGCTCGAATCATTGAATTCACCCAATAATGATCATGTTCGCAAACTGTACGCACGAAGTAGACGCATCCAGTTTTCTCGGACTATCTTGTATAGTTGATCAAAGTCACTTTTTGAGGAGCTATATATTAAATGTAAACCTTATCCGGTATGTATGTAATTCAGTGTAATATTTCACTACTGGGTGTTGTTTATATTGTGGCTTTCAATCGGTTTAATGAAAAATCTTAACATTAAATTGTTACATCGGGTTATTTCGTTGAGTTCAACCTAAATGTTAGATATCCTGAATAAAGCTAATATAGAAAATGTAGATATGTTTGGTCCTTAAAACATGAGATTTAAATCATAACTATGTTTCTTATATATATTGAAACTTGGATTGAACTTGTAATACGAATTATGTTTAAATAGATTTTCTCATAGTAATTAACTAACATAAAGTTAAGTTTAAACTAAATAAACCAGGAAAAAATGAACCACTTTAAACATTAAATCCATTTTGTATTCACATATATTTATTTCTATCGGGTTGTAGCGTGTTTTAAGTAAGTATAACCAGTTTATTTCGGAAACTTTATATTACAAAATATGTTAACGTTATAAGTTAATTCAGATTTATGAGATGCAAGCTTAAAGTAGGACATCAGTGATATCTTTACTACACTCAAAATAATGAAATTGAACACCAGTTTGAAATTAATTCACTAATTAAAATTAATTGATTAATTAGCTGGAACAAATCTGTTAAAAGACACTGATTTAATTTTAGATTATTTAAGTTAAAACCACTCGCAAATAAAAACGAATTCGTGTATTTATAAAAATAAGAATTAGCTTTGGCAACATTAAAAATTCAAATTCAAATGAAAGGCCACTTTAAATTTTGTACATAACGTTGAAATTTCAATTTTTCTCGCCAACTCCACTTACGCTAATTCTATTCGGAAATTATAAGAAACTACGATCATTAACAATAGTTTAAATTTAAACCAGTTTTAATTTAAATAACGATTTAGTTTTACAGTCCACATGCGAGTAAGTTTTATAAATTTTAATATTATTTTGAATTATAATTAATTGGGGTCGAATCATGTATATATAATTTTTTATATAAATTATTAAATTTCCACTGCCGACTTAAGTTTTAGTATTTCCGTTAATTTTTATTTATTAATATTATTTTCATGTACGCCATCAAACTATATACATACTTCCAATTTTCTATTGTAAAAACTAAAAGTTAAATTAAAACAAAAAAAGAAAAACTATCTTATACTATAAATTAAGCCTAATGAAAAATTAAAACAAAAAAAGCGGAAAAATTAGTAAATTATTGTACATTTATACCTCCAAATTTATGATTATTATTATTATTATGATTAAAATAAAAAGAAAAACATAATAAATATATATATTTTTATTTATAATTAAATTAAATAAAAAAATTAATAAAATTTTATTTTTACTGTCGGATAAATTATTAATTAATAGTTATATATTAAATGAATGAAAAAAAACATCTATTTCTTATAATCATTTTTACGTTATTAATTTTTATTTATAACATATAATTATATCCGATCAGCTCACTGTTATGCAACACCAAGACTTAGATTAGAATTATTTAATTTTTTTTGTTGATGAATGAAAAAAAGTAAAATAAAATAAAAACTATATAATTAAAAACTAAAAATAAATAAATAATAAATATATATTTATTAAAAAAAAAATATTAAACAATTTACGTTAGTTCTTTTTGGTTTTAGTATGTATTTTGTTCCGTTTTTATGATTTCCGTTATATTTTAAGTTCGCCCGAATTCGATCAAAATCTAAAATATAAAACTAAAACAATAAATAAATACGAGAAACATAAATTAATATTAAAAAAAAAATTATTTAATTGTGTGATTTTGTTATAGGGTTTTCTATTTAAATGAAAGTATTTACAAATTAAGTGTGCACCATTATCGAAATTATGTGAAACATTATACAAATATTACAGAAACGATTTAGAAATTGTATTAATTTGAAACTTTATATCAAATAAAACTATGTATTAGTAAACTAAACTTTAAGATAAAACAAATGAAAGATTTTACAAATAAAAAAAAACATTTGTAATTTTAACATAATCCATGTTACAGGTCATATTTCTTATGGTCATGGCTATTTCTACAGGCCATATATATTACTAAGAATTAATGAAATAAAAGAAAATATTGTTATTTGGGATGTGATCTATTTTTTATACAATTATAGCTGACGAAGACATCCATTTTTTTAATCACTAAAATTTATTTTGCATCTCGATTTTTTCGTTTCGTTTTTTAAATAATGTGATTTTCGAAGTATTGCAAATTTCTATATACATACATATGTTTTTAGATTTAGATGGTACATTTGTACTCCTTTGAATTGCGTCCATCTATTATGTTTTTTTAAATAATCCGTGACCAAATACAAATCATTGCATCTTTTCTTCATATGTATATGTTTTTTTATTAGAACGCTTAGTAGATTATTGGTTTTGTTTTATAAAAAATTAATCTTTATAGAACACAAATAAAATGGAAATTTATTTAATCTAATGATGTACTAATTAAACGTTGCAACTCAGTGTATCCGTATTGTTTAAATTGATCTTCCGTTAAACAATCATAAAACAACGTCAGCTCCAACGCATATGCTGTTGATTTAAACCGATGGACTTGAAATGTTTTTCTATTTAACTGCATCAGTTAAAAATAGATGTTGTGTGCGGCTGCCTTTTCTAATCGAAATGATGTTAGGTAATAGAAATTTAAAAAAAATATTTTTTAAATACGGATTCTCTCTGGTTTGATGATGGTCTAGTCTAGTTCGGTGTTAAATTAAATGTCCACGATTAGGTACTTTTGATACATTTCAATTTAGAATAGAACTGGCGTCATTTGGTTAAAAAATAAGAAACATTTTATGGTTAGCAAACAAAAATAAATTTGAGTTTTCTGCCAAATGTTAATTTTTAATGAAATTTTTAACTAATTGTAAGTTTAGTAGGCCTTTTTAATAGCTCGTAACCACTTTAATATCTTTAATTATTTGTGAAATTTTATACAGGTATACAGTAATAATGAACCATGTTTGTTTTTTCTAAAAAATGTAAATTAAAAATGATTCACGTGAAATTTATCCTAAACCTGTCCTAAAAGCAACAACAACAAATAAATATTTATATGTGTGAGTGTATATATACATATGTATAATAAAAGTCTCGATTTGTTATTTTTTAAATTTTTATTGCCACTTATTAGAAACATATGAAAATATTTAGAGAAATCGATGTATTTCAGTTCGATTAAGTATCCGAAAACCTAAATAAAACCTACATATAGTCGTAAGTAACTGAAAAACCTATTTTTTGGAAATCACAATAATTTTCTGTGAAACAAAAACCAGACCTATTCAAACAATTTTCGGCTATGATGGCCCCTTCTTAAAAACACTCGAAAAAAATCGAAAACTTTGATATATGTATTTCAGTTATGTTACTATGAACCAAAATTGTTCAATCCTAAGTACCTGAAAGCCTATATTTTGGAAAATCTGGAAGATTTTCCAAAATATAGGCTTTCAGGTACTTAGGATTGAACAATTTTGGTTCATAGTAACAAAACTGAAACCGAGCAAATAGCACAGTGGTTAAAGCTGCGACGTTTGGATCGGGAGGGTTCGATACCGGGTTCGAATCCCAACAGAGGCGGGGGATGCAAAAGGGATTTTTCATCTCCCGATTACGATCGGTGATTAAATTGAAAACATCTATGACCCTCTGTTGGAACGTAGAACTCATGGGCCGACCCATCTTCCATGTCACTGTACAGGGTGACATGGAGCTATGCAATGCGCAGGTGGTATACTGTACTTGTGTGAATGGGATGAATTAATGGATGAATGAATGTTGTGTGAATGTAAGGTAAGGCTATGGACCGTAGAAGTGTCTATGCCAAGTCCTTTAAAATGAAAAAAAAAAAAAAAAACAAAACTGTAATATTATAATAATTCCGAATTATTTCGATTGTTTCTAATAAGGGGCCATCATAGCCGAAAAATGTTTGAATAGGTGTTAATCTGGTCTAACGGAAAACCATTCAGATTTCCCAATATTTAGGCTTTCAGGTACTTATGATTAGACAGCTTTGGTTCATAGTAATAAAACTGAAATACATATGTCGAAGTGTCCGAATTTTCCTAATATGTGATCATTTGGAGTGGGCACGAACAATCTCTTATTAAAACTTCCTACTTTTTTTTAAGTGTGCTTTAATCGAATATCAAATACTACCGACTATAGAATTCCTGATATCTTTACCATGTTTCGAGGTATTCTACTTATTTTGTTTATATATCAGTAGATCTCTAATTTACATTAAATTTAATTTAAAAGTGAATTCGGTAAGTTAATAAATTTACTAATTTCTATTAATTTAATAATTCACAAATTTAATTTGTTGTTGTTGCATTTAGGACAGATGTAGGACAAATTTCACATATGTTTAAAAATGTTATTATAATTGATTATTATTTAGTCAAATGAATTTAGGTAGGTTCCTAAATAAAAATTATTCAAATTTTTAATTTTTAATAGAAAAGATCATTTTATAAAAGATGTAAAATAAAAGTTTTATAAAAGATGTTAAATGTGTTCTCATATAAAGTTTATCTAATATGTTCTATATCTTGACGCTATAATTAATTGGAATAGTTATGACTATAACCTTATTCTAACCGACATTCTCATAACTAATTAATTCAGTGATGTATGAACTATCAATGTACATTACTTTATAATCATAACTGATTGAAAATTCAATTTATGATCAAATTAAATTTTTTAGTACCTACCATAATTAATTACAGCTTCAAGACATAACCTCATGTTATTATTAATTATAGTATAAAAAATTAAATATGATCATAAATTGAATTTTCAATCACAGTTATGATTTTCGATAATAATTTTTTTACGCTTGAAAAGAAATTGGAAATATTAAATTTCAAAATTGCAAAAGGTTCAGTTTATTTGTAAAATGTATCATTTAAATAATACTTAATTCATGTATGACAAGTTTCAAACAATTTTTAAAACGTTTTTATAGACTTGTACATGTAATTTGTAAACGGTTTCATTCAATCTGAGACTCTATATACGCATATATAAATATATAAAGCAAAAGTAATGAAATCCGAAAAACAAATGAAATCAAAAAAATGCTTGTTTTTATTTTCTATATATAATATAATCTAATAAATATATGTATAATTAAAATTAAGTAAGAAATAAAAAATGTAAATAAATAATAATAATAAAATTAATTATTATTATTATTATGTGAGATAAATTATTAGGCACACTTTCTATATACATTTATAATTATATTTATCGCCTTATTACTTAATTATATTATTTAATATTTTTATTAATAATTTTATATATTATATTATAGTTTGTACTCGTAAAACATTATTTCTCACATTATATAATATAATATAAAATTAGAAGGTTAAAAAACAACAACAATTTTAAATTTTATCAATTTTATATATTATAAAAATTATATGAACTTATAAAAAAAAACATTTGTGATAACAAAAAAAATAAATATTATAATTATACTTATACAAATTTTATTCAAAAATATATAACTATATACATGTTTTAACAACAAAATGGCGTACGTTTTATATAAAAAACGGCTACCATTTTAAAGCTTGTTTCCAATTTATTTTCCGCCATTTTAAAATTTATTAATTTTCATAATGTATACATTTCTATTTTATAATTTTTTATTTATTATTATATTATTGTATTTTTGTTTACTAATCATATAATTAAATAACATACCTATAATTAATATATTATAATATTATAATAATAATAAATATTTAGAAAAAAATAAAATTTATAAATAATATAGAAATAGTAAAACAAAATATATAGAAATTTATATAATATTATATAAAATTTAAAAAAAAAACAATAGAAGATATTATTTTATACATAATTTTATAATTTATATATACAATAAATTAATAACTATACATGTTATATAAATAAAAATATTTTATATTAGTTTAATTAGTAATTGTATTTATATAAAAAAAAACACAGAACTTAAATAAACAAGTAAAATTTAAAAAAAAGATACATACAAACAAAACAACTTTATTAAATTAACATTAAATAATAATATGTATTAATAAAAATAGTAATAATTAATCATAATAAAATAAAATAATTTAACCACAACTAAATTAAAAGAAAAACACATAACAAAAACCTTATTTGTCGAATGTTATTATTATTTTATAATAAAAACAAAATAATAATAATAAAATTAATTTAATTACAAAAATGAAAACCATCTAATAATTATGAATCATATTTAAATTGAAACCCAGAAAAAACAAATAATTAATTAATTAAAATTAATTTAAAAAAAAAAAAACTAAAATTATAAATTGTAAATACGAGTGAACGAAATAATGAATGCACATATAACAATAAAAATAAAAACATTTTTAGATTAAAAAAAAAGAGAATTATCGGTCTTTTTATTTCAACACTTTGGTCCGGATACCGATATCAAGTAACATAGATTTTGTTTTTCAATGCCATTGGCTTTATTCTCAGGGATGGGTTGTCGACACGTAAAATATAACGTAGATGATCTTACTTGGCAGTGTTTTTTGTCAACTTCGACAATTAAAATAATGTCAACAATTTACGATATTTTAGCGATTTGAAATCGAATGCGCCAGTTCGCGGAAGTATTTTGTAAAAGCGTTCAGCTAGAGATGATTTTTTCATTTGTTTCTTTCTGACAAATGACGCATGAATAGTTTCAAACTGTCATCGTATTTTTATTTATTCAGTATTGTTTGCCATTTCATCATGGAAAGACCCGGCATAGCGTCTACAAATTGTTCAGCTTTATTACGAAAATCAGCGTTCTGTGAGGAATGTGTTTCGTGCGATTAGACCAAGTTACGGTTGACATAAGACCACTATTTGGAATAACATCGAAAAGTTTGAATCCCAGTTTACAGTATTGGATGATGCTGCCTGAAATTGAAGCCCGACCTCGACGACATTTGGTTCCAAGAAGTCGACGCTATTTGCCATATAGCGCGCGAATCAAGGTACTTATTGAAAAATCATTTTGGCGAGCAATTAATTTCACTGTTCGGATCGTTGAATTGGCTATTTAGATCGTGTGATATCCCTAGGCTTTTTTCTTTGGGGCTACGAAAAGCCCAAAATCTGTGTGAATAAACTAGCTAGATTTGAGGCATCGGAAGCCAATGTTACTTCTGTCATTCGCCAAATACCATACGATATTCTCGAACGCGTCATCAAAAATTGGACTTTGAGAAAGGACCATCTCTAGAGAAGGTAGCCCAGAACTGTCTGGCATCTTTAAATAAGATGGCTGATCAGTTCAACATCCGCTTGACGTGGGGGCCAGGGCACTTCAATATCGCAGGGAATGAAATGGCAGATGAGTTGGCCCGCAAGGGTACAGCACGCCTAATAACCCAAAGCAGGCGGGATATAAAGATACCGCTTGCTTCATGCAAACTGCTGCTTCAGGAAGAAGCCATGAAAGAAACGAACGTCAGATGGTCTAAAGCCAGTTCGTGTGTAACAAAAAGGCAGATCTGGCCTGGACATGACCGGTCCAGATCAGGTCAACTGATATCGCTTCGACGGCAACATATTGGTATGGTCGTGGGAGCTATAACGGGACATTGTCTCATTGGTGATGAGGAGGAGGAGGAAAATGTGCTCCATCTGCTCTGCACCTGTCCTAGTCTAGCGTACAGCAGAACAAAATTTATGGGAACTTCCCCTTTGAACGACCTCTCGGATCTTAGTAAAATCGAGATCCGGGACCTTAAACGCTTCTTGGTAAGCTCAGGATGGTTTAGCAAGTGAAGAGGAGGAAACTCGAATGTGGTACAGCTACGGACCAATTTTGTGTCTATGCTAGTCCTTTAGGACAGCCACCCTTACCTAACCTAACCTAAGGACCATCTCAGTTGAGGCCATCATTTGAAAGAAGTAATCTTTAAAAAATAAATGGCAAGAAATGTTCTTTCGAATGGTAATAAAGTTTCCATACGATTAAATTAAATTTTTTGAGTTTTTTTAATTTTTGCACAAATCACCTCTAAAATAAAAATCACACACATGTTGTTTGATGCTCCCTATTTCTGGCATAACTGCCGGTGTGACTTTTACACTTCAGCACTCTTTCCACTATACACCAAAATTGTTCGATACATCGAAAACCTGTGGACTCTTTGAGATAACATTGATTTGATTAATCTCGTGCAAATTTATTGATTCTGTTAAAATTAGAGTCGTGTGAACGGCCAAAACTTTACTGCTGAATCGTGTTGAACGGTTGAATCGTGTTGAATAATTAGCGGCAAAATACGTCGTTATGAAAAATGTGACAAAAACCTGGCAAAATCAATTTCATGTACGTTTCGTCATCCATCAAAACACTTCCACTACATTTTGTGAAAAATTTGTCATCAGTCTGGCACATATTTTATCGAACAAGTGTTGGTTATCTCAACAATTGGGCTTTTTAATAAATCGGTAGCACTTATAGCCTTCCTGAACTCGAATGCCTTTTGCCATGGAGTGGGGTGAATGAAGGTTATAGCCTTTTTTTAATGAAGGTTATAGCCTTTTTGTAAAGATTTCTATCAGTTGTGGCATGTAAAGATTT
Source organism: Tipula unca (assembly GCA_951394425.1). Lineage (NCBI taxonomy): Eukaryota > Metazoa > Arthropoda > Insecta > Diptera > Tipulidae > Tipula > Tipula unca. The sequence goes on along the minus strand of OX596380.1, from coordinate 143,360,710 downwards.
CTATCGTTGTTCAGTACCAATTTTTAATACGACGATGGTCGAGTAAGTAGAGTCAATGCTCTTGAAATCGTGGACTCGAGTTCAAGACTCGTCAGCGCCAATACTTCTTTAATTTAATTTCTGCTGTAAAAATGGTTCAACACAGCTTCTGTTGAAATCTACATTCACTTTGTGCAAGTATAAGAGCCATCTCTTGTGTATGGCCGTAATGAAAATATACGGTGATGGTCAAATAAGCATAGTACATTCATGTTGCTAAAATTTTCAATTTTCTCTATTGAATTGGCAATCATAAAAGATTTGTTTAGCAGCATTCGTATATACGGCAGTAGTGCAGTTAACAGAGTCATTGCTTTTTGATTCGTGGACTCGAGTTCAATTCTCGTCAGCGTCAATGCTTTTTTAATTTAATTTCTTCGGCAAGTATAAGAGCCATCTCTTGTGTATGACCGTAATGTCCATTCCTCTTGCTAAAATTTTCAATTTTCTCTATTGAATTGGCAAAAGATTTGCATAAAAGATTTGTATAGCGCCAAATTTATATACGCCGGTGGTCCAGTAAGCAGAGTCGTTGCATTTGGAATTGTGAACTTCAGTTCAAGCCTTGGTTTGTCATTAAAAAATGTTTAATTTAATTTATTTAATTTCTCTCTTTATTTGGAAAATATAAAGGATGAGTATAGCGGCAAATCTATATATGGAAATGGTGAGGTGGTAAAGTAAGCGGTGGCATAGGATTTTGAATCGTGGATATTGTGCAGTGTTCGAACCTCGATTAAGGGTAAACAAATTTAGTGGGGCATCCACACATTTCTCATTAAATTTAAAAAAAAAAACTTTTTGATTTAAAAATGACTTATTTGGTGCAATTAAAATAAAAATATATATTGAGGCTTTCAACTAGTCATGATTACTACAATCCAATCACACAGCTTCTTTTACCACTGAGCCACCGCCATACATTTAAATAGTGATATTCCTATCGTTTATAGCTGCCATTTGAATAAAAAAATTGAAAATTTTAGCAACGGCAATGGACTCTGCTTATTTGATCATCGCCGTACAATTTCATTACTGCCCTATACCCATCTTTTATACTTACTTGCCACTTATACATGGAGAATATTGAAGTTTTGAACAGAAGCTTTGTTTCTATATTATATTTTGTGAGTGAACAAGAAAAATTACTACAACACAACATAATTAAATTAAGTGTTTTGTGTGTAAATCATAAAAAATTATTTGAGTGTGGAAAATTATTATGAAAATAACCGCAGCATTAAAATTACTGTTTTTACGATGAAATGCAAAAATATTTCGAATAAAATCAACAATTTTGTTGTACAAAATTTAAAAAATTTAAGGTGAACATAAATTTTATGAATTTTATAAATTTAATTTTCTTCACAGTTGTACCTTTCCAATTTTTCGATATAAATAATGCGTCGTCTGTCCCAAATGTTTTTTTTTGTTTTGTTTTTGTTTTTGCAATGAAAGTTTTGAAACAACAAAAATGTAAAACAAAAAAAAGTTGGTATATTTTATAACGTGAAATGTATAGTGGCTCAAGCAAATTTTGTGTGTGCTCTATGTATCTCTCCTGGTTTGATTGGTTGGTTAGTGGAGGGAAGGAAATGCGCGCGACAAACGGAATAGTAAATATTCTATTGTAGTGTGTTGTGATTTGTTTTGACGGTTATCTTTTGTTGGTGTTTTGATTTTGATTTTTTTTGTTGTTTTTGATGCTTTGGCAACATTTTTTGGAATTTTGAACATCCAATTTCTATTGCAAAGTTCAAAATCGTGTCTGTACACAGAATGAAAGTTGGGTTTTTTAAAATTTGGTCGTTTAGAAATTTGAAAATTTGTCCCAAGTACTTGAATTAGAATTTTAAAGAATTATTATAGTTAAAATTAATTTTTTGAGCCACCAGTTATTATTTTGTACATATTTTGTAAAAAAAAATCTGATATTTGAGCCAGTCTAATTTAAAAACTTGAGTTCTAATAAATTTGTGAAATAGCAAATAAATTAGATGTATGGTGGCCAAAATATATATTTAGGTAATTCCATCAAAACTATTTGTTAAATTTAAAAAACAATATCAGATGTAATTTCACTCTAAATTCCTATTTACGAATTCTGGTAGTATTGTGTTAATTTTGTCGGAATGAGTAAATTAATATCGGAGACTCCCTTATCTGTTTTATTTTTACTATTTTATTTTTTTACTTTTTATCTATAGTTCGAAATCTGTGGCAATCACTTATGAATTCTATTAACAAACTCCTGAAGTTTACTGATACCATAAAAAAATAAAAAATTTCATTTTATTATTATTGCCTACCTGTCCACCGATTTGCCAACTAACAAACTTTGAATCGAAAAAAAAATTGTTGCGCGACCGTTTATCGTGCTGAGTAATTTTATTTCACCATCACCAATTTGACAGGAGAAATTAAATCAAAATATTTTTGGTTCAATCGAGAATCGAACTTAGAACCATAAATCCAAAGTCACTGACTTTGCTTACTGGACAACCGCCGCATATATATTTCATTCTATACAAATCTTTTATATCTGTCATTAGAATAGAAAATATGTATTGAAAATGTTAGCAAAGGCAATGACTCTGCGTTTATTTCATCATCGCTATATTATACTCATCTTGTATACATGCCACTACTTGAAAAATATGAAAATGTTTAACAGAAGCTGTGTGTAGAACCAATTTGAATACAAAAGAAATTAAATTAAAATAATACCGTCGCTAATGAGACTCGAACGTTGGTCCACGGATCCAAAGTCAATCACTCTACTACGTCGCTCACCAGTCATCACCTTATATATATTTGATGTTAGGCAAATCTTTTATACTTCCAATTGAATTGAGAAACTTGGGGAAATTTTTCAACAGAAGCTGAGTTGAACCAAAAATGTCCCAACATTAATATCGTTTGAAATTTAACTGAACAGCATAGTGCCAGGTGCAACATTTAATGCGATGCAATTCCAAGCAGTAGTGCATTACGAAGAAGTTAAAAATCTAACAAGCTATTCCTCGACTTATGTTCTTAAAAATTATAAACTGGACTTCCGTTCCAGTCAATGGTGCTTGATGCGATTTTCTAGGCGGGCCACAATATTGACCACTGACCATACAAATTTTAAGTTTAAGTCAGTACATGAATAACGTCCAAATAAAACATTTCCCTATACAAACTGAAAGTATAACAAATAGGTATAGCTGAGTTTAAGTCTCGATTAGAGCTAAAAAAAAAATTTAATTCAATTTTTTACAAATTAATTCAATTCAGATTCTGTTAAATTTTCATTTTTCTCTATTGAAATGGTGAGTGTCAAAAATGGATCTACCAGTAATGAAATTGTACGGCAGTGGTCAAGTAAGCAAAGTAATGTGCGTTTGATTAGTGGACGTGAGTTCAAGCGGCATTCGTGCTACCGTTTTTTTAATTTAATTTCATCTTACAAATTAGTTCAACTCAGCTTCTATTAAAATGTTCAAATTTTTCCAATTAATTGCCAAGTATAAAAGAGGGATGTAGCAGTAATGAAAATGTACGGCGATGGTCAAATAAGCAGAGTCCAGAAATACTTTTGGTTATAAAAAAATCGATCAGGTCAGGAATTTTTCCTGGGTCAGTTGGCCAATATGTTGGTTTTCCAGTTGAAATGGATTCACATCCATTTTATTTAATGGCAATCAGTAATTCTTTTCCTTTATATAGTTGTAGTTAATCTAGAACTCCAGTGAGTATTCTTCGCATTGAATTGCAAACCACCTATTATGAACCTTTTTCCCAGACGCTTGAAGAACTCTGAGTATTGTTTGTTTATAATAGAATGTCTTGGTGAGCAATACAATCCTGCCACAATAATAGGAAAGTTGTTGGTTTTTATATACATGAACAAGTGTTGGTTATCTGAACGATTTGGCTTTTTAATAACTCGGTAGCACTTATAGCCTTCCTGAACTGGAATTCGTTTTACCATGGAGTGGGGTGTGTTAAATTTTATGGCACCGTCATAGTTAAAGTTCCCCGGATTATTTTTAATGAAAGCTATAACCTTTTAGTCTGATTTTTTGAGCTGTTTTATACTGTTCCACCGTTTTTAGAGAGCCCATTCTATATAACGCAATATATCGTTGTTTTGCGTTAATTTAATAATTTTGTAATAGATAAACATGACGTTGGAGTAGCTTCATGGTATTTGAGCACGATTAGTTTTAAATTCCGCTCTTTTTAAAAAGAGATTTAAATGCATTGACGGACATTTTATAAAACTATCATCAATAACGCATTGTTATTAAAAAAATTTGGTCACTCTTTAGTTTAGAACTAATTGACAAAACAACTCTAGCAATTGTCTACAATATCGACGTTGTCTACGTTGTTGACGTTATCTACTGTTTGTCGACACGTCAATGTAGAAAATAATAGATGACGGGTAAACGCCCATCCCTGACATATCCTAATATAAATTAAAATTTTGATATTTTATCCAGCATCTCAATGCCAGATAACACGTTAAAAATGAAATGTACATATGTTAAATTATGCACCCTACCTAACAAAACAAAAGTTTCCCTAACATAATTTTTGATTATATCTGTTATTTTCAATCTATTGGTTTTTGCCAATTTACATGGACCACCCGATATAACGGGGCACGTAAAATAAAATTTATTTTTGTTCTCAGCCACTAGATCGCAATATCGCCGGTCGAGGATAGAACGGTATTTGGTTATGAATATTTATATCGAGGTACAGGCGATTTTTAATTGGGTGTTACAATTTTAATATTTTAAAATATTTTCAAGTCATATATATTAACAAGAGCAATAATAAATTTTACAAGTAAATCATTTGTCATAGTAAAACAATAAAATTAGTTATTTCAGATTTTTTAATTTATAATTTGGGACTTTTGTTTTATTTTCTATAGGAAATTACCAAAGTTTAATTATTTTTATAAATAAAATTAATTCGAAAAAGAGCCATTGTCGCCTGCGACAACCTCTGCACCTACCGTATGGTGGCTCTTCTTTCAGAGTTCGCTGCACAATCTATTCCGAATTCACATGTAAATCGTGATTAATCCAGCGTATTCGCTGAGATCTCAATATTGCATAGAGCTCGATGTGTACCATCTTCTTCACTTTTTGGGTCGTAAATCACACGCATGATTCTTCTGTCAAATGTTAGGAGCCATCTCTCGTACTCTTTCGTCCTATTAATATCCTCATCTACGCTATTATCGTGAGTGGTAAGAGAGCCCAAATATTTGTCCGTATAACCAGAGTACATGCATTTTATTTTTAGCTCATTGATCTAGTGTATTCACTCCGTTGCTATTTATTATTATTATTATTAAAACCCATTAAAGTTCTGCACACAATGTCACAAAGGGCCCATGGTGCAAACCTTGGATTCTATCAAATCACGCACACGCGTCCTTAGCAAATTAGAGAAGTTTGAATCATGGCGGAGACGATAGTAGCTGCACAGGAATTGTGTTGTAATTAAACACAATCATGTGATCTAATACAGTTGAAAGCAGGGCAGCTGCCAATGAAGTGTATGCTATCAACTGCTGCTATCAACTGTGTATGCTATTAACTGTTGCATAAGCAAGCACCTGATTGGACTGCCGATATAAGATGTTACGCTGAATGTTTCGGTTTTACGAAAGATGTACTCCAACATGAGATTAAACACCCGAGTTAACCAAAAAGCCTCTGTTTTCAACTTTAACACAGCATTGGGTGGGACTGCGTCATTATCATTCTACATAATCGTATCAATATTGTTGGAATTCATTCCTATGTATTCCAAGGTAGACCACAAACTCTCTCGATTGATCGAGTCATATAAGCCTGTCTGAAATCCAATAATAATATACATTTAATATTTAAACGTATCTAAAAATTTAACGGGCTTGTATTTAAAACAATATTAGAACAATTGATATGTTAGCGAAAGTTAATTTATTTTAATGGAACTTTATTGAAATGTAAGTTCATAGCGCCAACAAAAAAATTGATGCTATTCCCTTGCTATCTTAATCAGTGCTTTGGATTGTGTCCCGCACTTGCGGTTTTTTCGGTCTGTACTATTTAAATCCGCTGATATTAGGTATGTATTGTGTATCACATATATGTGTATGTAAATTATGGTCCGATAAAAATAAGTTATTACACATTGAAACGATACCTATACTAAGAAACATAATAAAATATATATCAGTCAAACTAATATCAACGATTGGTAAAGTAAGTTATGCGCAATTTTCGATTGTAAAAGTAGGGAAAGCGCCTCTCGTGGAAAAAATAAAAATAAAATATAAGCGTTTGGAGATTTGTGAGGTATCGACGATTGGAAAAGTAGGCTAACCTCCTCTCGCGGAAAAAATGATTGTTAAGAAGAACGATCCATTTGAAGTTTGTGTTGTTGTTTTTGTATTCGAAATTAGGTGGCTGTTGTGAGTTTTATGGATAGATAGTTTTATTTTTATTTTAAACGTCAATGGATAGATAGTTTTATTTTAGAAAAATTCCGCTACGTGGAATCCGTGATGCTTCAACCGTTAATTGACTAGGAGGAAATAGTAAATAATATGACATAATTTTATACATAATCAGATTTAAATTTCAATACAAAAAACGCACTTTAATTTCTCAATGTATATTCGCTTAAAATTTCTCAATGTGTATTCGCTTCTAATTTTTTCCGCTACGTGGGATTTGTCATCCTCCAATCGTCAATTAAGGTTGGAATATTTTTACACTTAGTTCGTACATTACATGTTCGTTATTTACCAGCTCCAAATTTTTACCTTAAGAACTAATAGATGAAGTTAACTACAATTAAAAATAAATTGTCAACATCGCAAGATTTATCGATTATTTAAACTTGTTTCGTGAACAGTATATGATTATTAAACATACCATCAAGAATGCAGTGACCACGAGATACGATTTGTGTACGATTTTAAAACACATTAAACAATATTATTGCAATGACATAGCACAAGAATTGTGTCAAGGTGAATTAGGTCAAGAGACAAAAACACCTTAGATTCTCTTCAGAAAATTAATCTCGTAGCGTATAAACAAACAAAGTTCTTTTTTATTCATTAATATAAACAAGACCCCACCAATGAAATTAACTACTTTAAATTCGCCATATGGCTAAACTTAAAAATTGAACATATCTATACATATATAAAATAAACACAGATGGCGTTGACATGAATAAATTTAAATCTATAGATTGTTTTTTCAAATTATACTGGCCCCTTACTGAATCAACAATTTGGCTCCAACGATTTCGATCCCGAGCATGGCCTTCATACTGTCTAAGACAATCTGAAGAGACCAAGTCGTTCTCTATACCGTGGAGCCATCGTCGCCTGCAACGACCTCTGCGCCTACCATATGGTGGCTCTCCTTTCATAGATCGCTGCACAATTCGTTCCGGATCAGCACGCAGAACGTGCCCGAGCCAGTATCCTAATTATATACTGAAGTGAAAATGTTGATTGTCAATTGTTTATTGAAATTTTGAATTTTGTGTTCTTGGCACGTTTTATACATAACTTTATTGGCTTTGACAGCAAAAGGTGAAAAAATCAGTGCTAGGATATTTTATCATCACTTCGATTGGCTTCGATAGATATTTGTGTCTCTTTTATTACGAACAAAATTGTATTCTATTTCGCAATTTATATTCTGATCATTTCTACACGATTCTATTTCTATAAATTCATTCGATAAAATATCACCAATATTTTTATTTTCGATGGCAACTTTGGCAAGTGAAAAGAGGAAAAAGAGATAGTTTGCAAATTTATTCTAACAGGCTGAGATCGCAATAGATAAAACAAAATTCAAAAAACGCAATGGAGCACAATTTTGTTCGTAAAAAAGGAGACACAAATGTCTATCGAAGCGAATCGAAGTGATGATAGAACATCCCAGCACAGATGTTAATTTAAGGATACATAGCAAAAAGTTCATTTTGTTTAAATTTTATCCACATGACGCGCTAAGTCCATATTTAAATACGTCAATATTTTCTATTACAATGGTCAATTGACGATTATAAATCTAGAGAAAGCGCCTCTCGTGGAAAAACTAAAAAACAAAATGTACGTGTATAATGACTTTTTTGATATGTTAATTGGTATTGACAATGGCGGAAATAGTAAATAATTATACATATTCATAATCAAATTATAAACGCTCCAATTGTCAATATACGAGTTGCGAATTTTGTATCATCTCGATACTCATCAATTTTCGTTATAAGTATTTTTCACCTATCCATTACCGTTTACGATACATTTTTTTTTTAAATTCACCCGGTAGAAACACATTTTCAATGAAATTAGTCTTATTTTGGCTAATATACATACATATCTATATATGTAACACAACATATTTAAAAACAAAAAATAATAATAATGAAACAACTAATTATTTAAATATCGATTTGGTTGTGCTCATTTAATATCAAATTTCCATGTTAGATTATTTTGTTTACATTTTTTATATAAAATGGAATTTTACATTCACATTAACAACACTATACATATAAACTTGGTAGCGTATGTACGCGTCCAATTAACGTTTATAATGAAAAGGCTTTGGTTCGGAGCCCTAAGAAAAATTATAGATTTGCTTAATGGCATAACACAGGGAAATGTTTTATTACTAAAAAATTAATTTGGTTTATTGATAAACAGTTTTTGACAGATCCCGAACGGAGGCTCATAATAACAATAGAACACATAAATTGAAAATTATTTATTCGACAATAATGAGCACTTTTAAAGAAATAATGGGTATAGTTACTATTGTTAGAAATATTTGAGATAATTTATGTTTTATTTAATTTAAGAGAACACCACACAGGACAAACTGATTAACTACAAAATTCCTCTGAAAACTAGTGATATTGGCACGAAAAATAATGTTACTGCAGAAAGTGAGGCGGGTGAGAATGATAAATCAGAGGTAAAGCCACCAGCAGATATTGAAGTATTTCAAACTCCTTTGACATATGTAGAGCCGGACACTCCTAGAAAATTGGATACAATGAGATTCAACTATACGTATCAACACAGTGTTACAATTACGCCGACCGTGAAATATGGCGGAAACAAAGGTAGTTACTGTTTTCCACCGCCGCCACCACCTCCACCACCACCATTACCCGAAGAAGAGTTTATCAAACGATATCCATATGTAAACAGCAGCACTTTTCCTGAACCATTAAAGAAACTTTTACAACCTCTGGCATGCCAATTGTGTCATGTTCGACTGAATTCCAGAATTTCCGGTCAAATGCATTATGATTCAAAGAATCATTCAAAAAAAGTTCATATCTGGCTACAGGAATGGGCAAAACAAACGGGAGAGCCAGCCCCAAAACGAGTAAAAGTCCTGAAAGAGAGTTTACCAGCCGGACCGAACGCCTATCATTGTGAGACATGCGACATTGCCCTTACTTCGGTACAACATGCTGAACAACATTACAGTGGAAAGAAACATCGCGCTGTTGTAATGGGATTGTCCACACCATCAGGACCTGGGTACTATGACGCAAATAGAAAATGGATAAGAACGTTTGTTTCTATTACGCGCTCATATTTTGGGTAAATTTTAAATCTATATTCATTTATATTTTTGTAGCCAACCTGAACCTGCTGAACCTGTAATAAATTTTTACCATTCGACACCTGCTGCAGATACTAGATTACCGACCAAAACGACGACTACTATAAGTTCGACAGATCCATCAATATTTTGTAGTGTGTGCAATATACATGTATCACGAGAATCTCAAATGAAAGCACATCTGGAGGGTTCAAAACATGCCAAAAAATTGCGAACTCTTCAAGCTCCTCCATATGTTGCACCCCATGATACTCTGTTAACTAGTGTTACTAGTGTTGTGTCACCGGTAAAGGATCCACCTGTTGCTTCTCAACCAAAAGTCGATATTTCAATTTATCGAACACCGTCAGGGAGTTTCTATTGTCAACTCTGTGATATAACAGTGGAGACGGAACATCTATTCAATCAGCATTTAAACTGTAAGAAACATATTCGAAAACAAAATACCAATGGGAAAGAATAATGAAGTACATACCTAATCTTTTTGAAATTATTATGTAATTAAATAATAATTTTACTATCTACGTATTATTTTTATTGAATTCGGAATAAATATTGAAAAAAAAAATTAAAATCGAAATAATTTGAATGATTACAAAATGTATGAACCTACCGGTATAGGTTTATAAAATAAATAGATCAGTGTGAGCGGATTCGCCAAACGCGCATAATAACTCTACCCACGATTGAAGCGACTAAGAACTTTCTGAGTTATAAAAAAAAAGAATTACCATGTGGGACGTTAAAACTTTGCACCAACTGTAACCAATCATTATTAAAACATACGATATGCTTATTCACCGTTTACATATCAATGTAAAATTATTTTTGTTATTCTATGCATATTGAGGATTTTATATTAATAAATATTTTTTCTGATTAATTTTAATTTTAACCACCAGTGATAGTGTTAAGAAGATAGTTCGCGCCTTCATTTTTCCAATCGGACGGAATCATTGATTCATCTTAACAACATTGAACGTTCATGCGGCGAACACGTTAACTAACGTTTGTTTTGTACAGCTATTTTGTGTTCGCGAAATGTCAACAGAATTTACAAAAAATTGCAACGCTTCTATGTATGGTGTTCCAATATATTGAAAGTAAAATGTAAAATAAACGAATATTAGAAAACTTATAAAAGTGATTCTTAAAATGTCTATAAAAATATCAAAGGTAACTCTCGATAAATTAGAGCACGATATTCAAGAGATACGAATTCGTGCCCTTCGAGATATAGAAAGTAAAGTTACACGAGCAATTTTATTCGATGAACCCGTCAATTGTATATTCCCAGATTTATTAAAATCATTAATTCGATGGTTTGCTAGAATTCCAATATGTGAAGAGGATACTGTATTGAATTTAATTATCGTTCTATTAAGTAGTGTAAGATTGAAGAGAAATGTCTGTTTGGGCCGCACCATTATAAAAGGTATTTTTATTTCGCAGAACACCTATGGACCGGAGATGATCAATTATTTTGGTACAGAAAAAATCGAAAAAGAAATCAATAAGATTCGATTAATAGTATGTAATTCCGAATATGATAAGTTATTTTTGGAAATAATTGATATACTGCAATTGTTTGAGAGAGAGAAGGAAGGTGCAATTATCAGAAGTCAAGAAGCGAACAAATTGTCTAAGGAAGTTCCGATGCCCGAGATACGAATTGATCTCACAACGCTCGATAATGCATTGGATGATGTGTAAGTACATAATTTTACTGTACTAGTTAATTCTTCATTTCGAATTAGTTACTTTGTTACTAGTCTTTGTGGAGACTATCAGGTGTTCGATATTTACTCTTAGGCTTACCGACTGTTAAACATATAAGTATTTGAATTTCGTCACTTCTCTTAAGTATTTGAATTTCGTCACTTCTATTAAGTATTTGAATTTCGTCACTTCTCTTAAGCCGATGATTTAGCTATTTATTCCTGGTTTAACTCTTTGAGTCGTTCTCGGAACATGAAGAACTAGAAATTTGTTCCCAATTGCCATTCTGTTCAAACACCAAATTACATATATTCAGCTTAGAATTTTGTATATAAAAAAAAGATTTATTAACTTAATAATTAAACAAATGAAAATTTCTCAATATTCTTTGAGGTTGTTCTTGCCGTATGAAACGAATAAATGTACTCAATATTATTCGACCTTAACCATGTATGGCGAAACAAAGTTATGCCTCCTGAATTTAAATTGGTTTGTGCTTTATTTATACAATAAGAAATTCGATCGTCCGTAAGGCGACAACGCACAATGTGTCATTTGTGTAACTTACTGATCGTTTTTCTCGTATGATTATATCAAAATACTATGAAACAGATGTACATAACAGATACGGTTCGATCAATCATGAGGACTTATGAGAATGAGTTAAATTATTTGGGCATACTGAACAAATTTGTAAACTAAAAATAATACAGTTACAAGGTTGTTTGAAAGTGGGTATTAACATCACGTATTAGATGCAATTAGCTCCGTTCCGAGGAAATCATAATATATACTCTGTTCCCGATACTCTTTAATCGATTTAAGAAGCCCTTTGACCAGATGCTTTAACCTATTTAGAAATAAATATTTCGGGAAAGTGGAATATCTCAGTACAAGTTATTATGCAAGTTCTGACATCTGTAGATGCTCTGTGTGATTGAACTGCATAGCAAGAGTGGGGATGAATTACTTGATCCAATGATATAATTTACAGCTTAGTTGAACTCAAAATTAATGAGTCAAAAACGAAATATCTGATCTCTGTTTTTAGAGACAATGCTACAACTAATTTTCGTGGTGGTAATGGTAACAAGTTTGAAAGAGCGAGGAGAGGAAATTCGGGTATTTGGGCTCTTATTATGGCTAATAATGTTCGAGAGAAATATGATTTACGGTTCAAAATTCGACGGTGACGAGATCTGTATAATTTTGTAATGGTAAAGATTTTTCTACACTAACTCATGTAATTTAATCATATTCTGCATACCGATCCAGAATATATGGTGGCGATACCCAAATACCATGGTAAGGTTTGAAGGGCCAAAATGACGGATTAAAATAATTGTTACTCCGGTATGATTCCCATACATGGGTGCTCCGTTTTTCAATCACATTACGTTCATAAAAGGTACTCCTTGCCTCAATTCGGATTTCATTATAAAACCGTCTCTAAGTATTTTTTTTTATCATTTCAGTCTCGACTTAGATTACGTCAAATGTTGGAATATACCGGGACCACTTGAATTAAACTCATTGCATTTGCTCAAAGATTCATTGCAAACTGATATAAATAAGCCAAGCTTTATGCACGCATTAAACTATTTACACACTGCATTGCGTGACTTTCCCGTAGAATATTTCTTACAACCACCATACATTTATAAATCGCTAGTCACATTGCTAAACGAAAACAGTTCGAATAACCGCTCCGAATTACTCTCGGTATTCACTCAACTGACACAATCCCTAATAAAACGCAACAAATATCGTACACTCGCCGTGACTTATAATTACGTAGCAAACGATTTAAATCCATATAATCAGATTTCATTACAAAAATACTGTTTCGATCTAGTAAATTTAGTTATAAAAAATTTAAAATTATGCTGCGAAAATGTCACGTTTATCTTGAGTTCATTCAATTTAATTAATGCGCTGTTAGAATTACTAAAATTCGTAAATATCACTAAACATAATCGGGATACGTTTTATGCCAATATCCTTAATGAGTTGGCCTTGTTAGTGCGATACTATCGAACTAAATATGAGGAATTGGGAAATGATAATATTTTGTATCGAACAATTTATATAAATTTAATTAGCTTTTTAATTAAATTTAATCAGTGTAATAATTTTAATCACAGCCGAGTACAGGATGAGTTCCGTACGGCTGCTGTGACTGAAATGAAAAGAAGTGAAAATGTTGATGAATTAAAATTAGTTTTGTTCGACGTGACAATCCGAGTGTTTTATCCAAAAATATATAATGCCGCCAAAAATATTATCGGCCCGTTGGACGCCAGTTCTGATTTGAGTATTATGCTTGATTTGGAAAATAAATTAAAGATGCCAATTGAAATTTTAAAAGATAAAAAAGTTTACAGTGAGATTGATCTGATTCGGAATGGGGATACAATTTTAGAGACGATAAATACGGTGAAAAGTTTTAATATTATCAATTTATTGTTCGACGCGATTTGTAATAATATCGATCACATCAATAATAATGATGAATTAAGCGAAATTGCTGAAAACTTATTTATTTCGCTTTTAACAATAGGTATGGCCGACACGAGAAGTTTAATTTACAAACAAACCGGTGATCGAATTAAATGCTATTTTAATAGTTATATGGATGGTGAAATCGGCATCAATAAGTGTAGTTTAAACAAAAATACGAATCGATTGTTTAATTTGGGAATTCCAATCTCGTCGAAAATTCTTACCGAGATTATTTATTCCGGCTATAAATCGGACGATTTCGTGATTCACCAGAATTCGGAAACCATTTTGATACTCATTTTACGAGGCAAAACAGTACTTGGTAATTACTGGAATCGTATGATTGAAACAATAATATCAGTACTTCCGCTACTCCAGTGCCTCGCTGAATCAAAAACAAGCTTAGGCCAAGCAATTATCGATTTGTTTGATCCAAACTTTGATTTGAGCGAAGAGGAAATTTTGAAGGGAAATATTCGATTTTTGTTTAATAAAAATTATGAGCTGCGAAAAATTGGACTATGTCGTACACTCTCGATTTTAAGGTTACAACCGGATTGTAATCAGTTTTTACCGAATATAACGAATGTATTCGATACAGTTCCGAATGAAGTTTGCACCATAGTCAATAATCTGTATGACTATAAAATGTACGAAATTGATTGTGATGTCAGTACAGTAAATCCACTTTTGGAGCTTTTAAAAAGCAACGATGTTCAACCGTCCGTTAGAAAATCAACGTTAATGCAATTGAATTTAATGGCGGGTAACTCTGTGATCAATCGATATATTCACGATAATAATGGTTGGTTAATTGCAATATCTTGTCTTGAGAATGCATTACTTGAAAATCATACATACGAGTATCCGGATGCAGCGATTCCGTGTATTGGCATCTTAGCCAAAATTGCGCTTCAAATTCCAGAATTTCGGCGAGATATTTCCAAAGAACCAAATTTATATTTTCTTATCGTTCGTTCTTTATTTTTATTTCATCTTAATATATCTCTTAAACTCGACTGTGCCGTACTATTATTCCTATTCTTGTACAGCGATTATATCATCGGAGCGAAAAATTTGACCGTCCCGTTTATATTAAAGAACATAAACATTCCAATTAACACCGAGTTCTATCGAAAATATAATAAAAATAGCAATAATATTACCAAATTAGATTTAATTTTTGTAAACAATGAAAATTCCAAGGAACCGAATAATCAGACCTTAAAATATTTTCGATTCATTTTTGCGTATCTATGGTTTGAGGAAAATTTGCCTGCAATCAAGACGCTTGAATACAAAACTAAATTCAAGTTCGACCCAAAATTAAAATTGCTTTCGACTGATGTCGATCAAATCATGAATACATCGAATTTAGAAACTTTACGAAATTTTCTTAAAAATGTTGAAAATACCACAAACCATGAAAGTTTTACGATCATAATAAATTGTTTAGAATTACTCCTGCTTGTAAATAATAAAAATATCGCCTTATTTAATTATATAGATTTAAAAATATTAAAATTTTACAAAATATTGCCGAATTCCCCCGAGGACGAACGTTTATTTATAAAAATTTTAAATTTTATAAAAAAATTATTGAATTATACGTCCGCCAGTGATACGAGCTTCTTAATTAAATTGCTACATGACTTGACACGAAATGATTCTATATTCGAATTAATTATATTGAATTCATCAAATTATACGAACGATTTGTTTAAGGAAACGTGCTTATTTATATCGTGTGTATTGACAAATCTATTGTCCAATTGCAAAAGTATTATGACTGCGAGTAATGACAGTGGTGGTGATTGCAACGCAACTTTTGTAAAAAATTTACTACAGAAATGGTTTGGTATTGTATCAGAGGAGTTTAATGAGTTTTATGCTAAGAAGACTGAGGAGTTCGGTAAGTTAATTTTAAATTGTAAAAACAAATCAACCTATGTTAGATTGGTGCAATAATTTCAAATTACATGCTTCTTCAGATTCTATGAAAATTTAAATAACTTCCTAAATTCAACTAAAATTTAGTTTGTTTTACAGAAAAAATTCAATCACTGTTAACACTTTATCGGATCCTCACATCAAGCAAATTACTTGATTACGACCCACTTTACAATCGATCGATTATTAATCGCCTCTTCCACTTCATCTCATCGACCAAATCGCTGTCGCAGTCGGGTGCAGATTTTACAAAACATTGCCTTTTTTGTATCGGTAATCTAATTTGCGATAACATCCAAATTAAATTAAAATACTATCGACTTTTGTCGTCACTTGGTAGTCATAATGATTTCGAGATCAGATCATGTGCCTGGGGCATACTGGATAAACTAGCAATGAGTATCGATGGTGCGGAAAATATAATCAAAGAATTAGTATACCTTCCGGGTGGAATACATGCTTGTTGTTTAAGTACGGTACTCGATTTACACGAAGTTCCAATTGTACGATTATTAGCAGCTGGATTATTTTCGAAGTTAATTAGTTTTGGTGAGCGAAAAGGTGGAGGATTAAATGCAAAAGTGACGCCAAGATGCAATGAACAAAGAGGCACGCAAATTGAAGACCCTGTTAAACTAATTGAAGAGATAATTTTTCGACAAAAGGTTTTTGTTCGTATTCGAGATAGTTTAAAATATTTTCACATTTCGGAAGTGCTCGAAGGCGAATTAAATCAACCGATTACGACATGCGAAGTTATCACCGGATTCTGTATGGTTTTGGTTAATTTAATCGATGTCAAAGAGGAAATCCTTGAAAATAATCATGTATTATCTGCCGTTTACGAAATAGCAGTACTATTGTCGTACGTACCGTTAGTGCCAACGCGTTCCTCTCTTGATATGGTTATGGAAATATCTCGACTATTATCGCGATGTTTTAGCGCAAAAAAATATCCATCACTTTTGGATCGCATATCAACCCATGACTTCGCTATAATAGAATCACTTGGAGTTCTTTTAAATTTGAAATATTTAAACGAGTATCCATCCCAATATTTGACTGATTGTTGCGTGAATATTTTACTCGTGATTCGACTACTAACGTCAAGAAAATTGGGTTATGAAAATTACTGCCGGTTCTGGCAAAAGGATAATAATGCGTCAATATTTCTCGACCTGATAATTTATTGTCTAAAAAATTTCAAAACAAATGCAGAACTTTCAAAAGCGGCATTAAAATTTTTACTATCCATCTACACCATCAGCCAAGAAGAAGAATATGATTTCGAGACATTGGTCGAGATTTTCGATAAATTAAGTTCCATTAAATATAATCAAATAACTGATCCGGTGTTAATAGATTTAACCACTGAAAATGATGAACTAAATAATGAAAATGTAAATCCTAATGTGTCCCGCGGTGATGTCCCGAAGAAAATAACTTCAAAAATCCTGAATGAACAAAAATCAGAAACGCATGATATTGAGGTGTTGTTCAAAAGAATTTTGCGTATATATGATTGGTTGTGTTTAAAAGATAAACCCGAGAATGGAGTGATTACTTGGACGAAAGAGAAGCGATTGTGTTACCAAACGATGGAGGTTATGCTTAAATGTTCACTAAAATTAAGATTGTTTGCTATAAAGTCAAAGTTTATGGATAAAATTATCGATAGGATCGAAGGAATACATAATGGGCTAGGTATGACATGCGCGGATTATATAAGACGACATGGAGATGCTAAGGTAATAAACAAATTGTGATTTACAAATTGTAAACAGTTTTTTCATTCATTTCACAGAAAGACCCCATCGTGTCAGAACTTCAAGAACTTCTTAGTCTCATCACTTATTGGTATTCGAACCACATATTCGACAATGAAGTACAAATTTATAATTTGTTTCGTAATTTCTTAAATATTTGGCCCTGGACTTCAGCTAATTCGGAAATTCAACTAAAATACTTTAACTGTGTTCTTATTTTGAGCGAGAAATCGATACCAGTTTGTCGCCGAATTTCTTCGAATTATACAGGATCTACGGGATGTATAATACAAAAAATAATTCAAAAAGTGAATGAAGAAACTACTAAAGTTAAAAATCCTTCGGGTAATAATTTATTGTTAGAAATTGGTTTACGGCTTCTGGCAAACTGCTCCTCATGTATCGAAGGCAGAATTCAAATGGGTAAACAAAATATACTCGATAATATTAGTCGATTCAGTCCAGCTATAATTAAAAGTCATAAAGGTTGGAACGATGCTTTATATCTGTGGCTAAAATTTTGGGAAATTTATTCGCGCTATCCAGAAGGCGGTGTAATCCGACACATTCCATTAATGTGTTCGCTGATTGTTAAAACTACTATCATCTCGATACGTATTGAGGCTTTAAAAATTATACGAAATATGTGCTTTTTAAATTTAAATCGCTCTGGAATTTTATCGTCTCAAGATATTTTATATATTTTTTGTTATATATTGGAAGAGGGTCAGCCGGATGAGAAATTTATCATCGTTACATGCATATGGAAATTGATTGCGAACAGTTCCAAGGGGAAAAATGCCATTAAAAATAGTTCGATACCGGGCCGATTACGTTCAATTCTTAAAAAAATCGCATCGGTAGACGAAAATTTAGCGGAAAATGAATTTTACAATATCGGCTCCATTACGCTGAATATTTTGGATGAGTGAATTAGTTATTTTGATTTTAATTTTTTGTTGTTAGTATTAAATAAAATGAATTTGTTTAATGGATATGGAATAAAGTTTTAAATTGAACGTGTTATTTGTCGATGTTCTGTGATTTTGCATTACTAGTTATTATTTTTAGATGTATAGTCCATTTATAGAATCGTTAAAATCTAAAAGCGCAAAAGTTTTATTTTTATTGTAAAACAAATTTCCAACGCTACGAGCAACAAGAAACCCGACATGCTTTATAAATTTGTAAAAAGTGCAAGCGAAATAGGTAGGTAAGCGCTAAATTTATTCAAAAAAGCAAATAACAGAATTCCGATTCTATGATGATCGTAACAAATAATACCTACCTATTAATACTCTATCTAGCAGTGTCATGATAAACCAAATCAAATAGGAATCATACTATGTCGATCTCGTATCGTATTCAGAAATAGTTCTCATGTTTCAGGGCTGAGTGAAAGCGGCCAAACGGTTTAACCATTTAGTAAAAATATCGCAAATCAGTGATCGACCAAATTAGTTTTTCGGTTTATGTTTAGATTTGGTTGCTTGAATTGGTTCACTTCAAGCAGTCTCTCTTTTTGAAGATGGGGCATATCGCGGCCCATTTCCATTCGTCAGGCATTACTACGGTTCGCCATACTAATCGAATAAGGTCGAAAACACAGCTCTACAAAGTATCCCCTCCAAATATCAAAAGCTCCGTATTAATGCAGTCCACCCCAGGTGAGCTGTTCCGTTTCAATCTCTGCATGGCCTTAGTGAATTCCTCATGGTATGGATCCTCAGTGCAAATCTCCGCAGTCTGTATTAGAGGTGGCTCAATAACAGTCTGTGACGCATGATGAACAGCAAGCAGGTCAGTAAGTATCTACTCCATTCGCCAAGTACTGCGTCGATGTTGATACAGCGGTTTCCATCCCGGCCAGCCCACTAATTCCACTAAAGAAATTACGCGAACTGCGCTCTTTGCTGAGTTGGTGTACTTTCAGAACCTCGGCCTTCCACCATTCTTATTCTTCCGTCTACAAATCCGCTTAGCTGCCCTCCTTGCAACACCAGCCTTGTTTTTCCTCGCGATTGTGAGACGTTGTTGCACTTCACTATGGGGTATATTTTGTTGCTCGACTGCAAGACGACACTCGTTATCAAACCAATCATTTTTGGGTTTGATTTTCGTTATACCTATAGTCTGTTGAGCAGCACTGACAACCGCAGTTTTCAGTACCTCCAGGCAGAGTTCACACAGTCAGACTGGTAATTAGCTTCCTCAATGTTATCGCTGACAGGATCCTGATATCGTTTCGTTTGATCTTCATTTTTCAAACCTTCACAGTCGAAATGTCCCATGCGTTTCGCTGTGTTCCCAGACGTGTAGAGAAACTTCCATCGCTGCCTACGTATTTGGTTGTTGATCGTTAAGTTCTTACATCCAGCACAACCCGAGCCCGCCCTTTAGAAACTAACACATGGCCAATTTGGCTGCGGGATGTATCCATGTCTCTAAAGTTCCGCGAGGATGTGTCCATGTCTGTAAATGTATCTGTTTGTGAGGGAAGAACGTGCTTGCTACTCTAAGATCGTGAGCAATTGTAAAGTCCATCATTCTCTCACCATTATCGGTCGCAGTTTCGTGTCGGGAGTACGCACCTATGTTTCCACACAAGTCGGCGTGATTTCTGCCAGCTCTAGCATTAAAGTCCCCAATTACCATTCTAACATCGTGTTCGGGTATAGGTCCCATGAGTCTTTATCTTGGGACTGGCGGACTTCGGTGGGTGTGTACACAAATTATCGACAGGTTGGCTAACTTCATGTACATGCGAAGCGTATACAATCGGTTATTGACTGTTTGAAAAACCAAAACAGCGTTCTTTACCTGCGATCCAAGAAGAAATACAGCTCCAAAATTTTCTTCAAGATTTCCAAGGTCATCTCCACTGTAGAGCGACTAATAGCCCTGGGACCCATGGTCTCCACTTTAAGGCCAGCGAGTTTCTTGAACAACAACGAGTTCCAATCGATGCTCCTTCATGCACGTGATTAGGCCAAATTTTAAAATTTGGTATTCACTGCTTAATTCATTAGTGTCCTTGAGGTATTTAGTCAACATTAATGTCTTCTTTGAGGACGATTGTCCTTTTGGAGGCCATGTCCTCCTCAAAAATAATTGGTCCTCCTTTGAATAAAATTATCCTCCTTGTTCTCCTTTGTTTTATAATATTTTAAATCAGGGGTTGGAATGTTGTAACATCAGCATTTCCGATATACGATTAACTCTTTTCAAAAACAAAAATATGCGTTATTTGATTTATTCAATAACGCTGCCTAGTTATTACATACGAGGTGGTATTATACCATCTGCGGTTCGTTGCTCTCAGGTTCCTTCTGCGATAATCGTTTATAAAGCGAGCGCTATTTATATCTAACCTGCTTTGTGAAATGGGATAGTTGTGCCTTGGCGAGTAGATGAGCTATGCTTGGGCAACCTGCGAAATGTTGAAATACCCTGGCATTCAAGTCCGTTTATAGATGAGAGATTCTGAGCTACCTCCTCGAAAAAGGAAATATGATTGTAGGTTATAGCGTTTTAATTGCAAACTAATTATCCATATAAAGTAGAAGAGATATTCGTATTATCTCTTGTAGATACTACTTATTATACTTAGAGGCACTGAGGTATTGAAAACTTCGGATGTCAGTGCTGCGCAGCAGCTATAGTGGAAGTCAGATTAAAGAATGATTGGTTTGATGATGAGTGTCGTCTTGCAGTCGAGCAACAAAATATAGCCCATAGTGAAGTGCAACAACGTCTCACAATCGCGAGGAAAAACAAGGCTGTTCTTGCTAGAGATGGATCTAAGTGGATTTGCTTAGACGCAAGAATTAACGGAAGAAGCGGTAATGGTGAACGGCCGAGGTTCTGAAAGTACAACAGGTCAGAAATGAGCGCAGTTCACGTAATTTCTTTAAAGAAATTATCGGATTGCTCCATATTTTCAGTCCTGCGTCAAACGCCATTCGAGATCGGGATGGAAACCTCTGTGTCAACATCGATGCATGGGCACTTTACGGGCCTGCTTGGTGTTAATCATGCGTCACAGACTGTAGTTGAGTCACCTCAAAAACAGACTGCGGAGATTTTCACTAGGGCCATGCAGAGATTAAAACGAATCCGCTCACCTGGGGTGAACTGCATTAATTTGAAGCTATTTAAGAACTGTTTTATTATTATTTGTAAACCTCCACCAGTACACGGCTAACATTATTGCGATAAGTTCAGCATGAAAAACTCTGCAAAAGTTTAGAAGAGGAAAAGAGAAGTTCATTCATCCGTGAAGATATACTTCATCGGTCATTACTCAGTTTCACCAGACCTCTCTGGAGGGAATCTCAGTTAGGAACTTCTCTACGAGAGATGGCGAGGAGATAGCATAGCTGATAGTATCAGGGATATCTCTACTACGTATAATAGATGATTGTCCTATATTATTACAGTAGGTGCTCCTGATTGCTCCACTGATACACCAGCAGGCATAGTTCTTTGAACTTTCATCAGAAGTTTCAGGTTAATCATAATATTTAAAGAATATTTGTGATTAAAATAATGTTATTTCCGAAATGGCTTAAATGAGCAGTTCGAATAACATTGAAACTTTGTACTAAGCATGTTAAATTTTAAAATGTCTATTACAGAAAATTTCGGCTAGAAAAATATCGATATAATTATATAGTTTGCCGATTCGTATATATCGGCTTGGACACAATATCGAATTGAAAAGCTCGAGTTGGAGAAATTTTCGATGGTAAAATATTGCCGGTTACATTCATTTAATTCAGATTTGAAATTACTGAAAATTTGTATACATTTTCTTATGTGACATAAAGAAAAAAATATTTAAAAAAAGCCGAAAAGATGCCTGGAAAAGCTTTATAATTTTTTTTTCGGTATTTTCTGATGAAGGTCCAAAAAACAGTCACTGACCAGGAAGTTTTACAAAATCAGACGGATAACGTAGAAAATATATTCAAAAACGAAATTTGAAATATTTACATTTGTAAATCCTGCTCATGTCAAGGTTAACCTTAGCATGGGCAGCAAATTTTTATACATATTATGGGCAGGATTTACAAATGTATATATTTTTTTTCCTTGTATTTCGTATGGAAAAATATTTGAGTACACCATGTTTTCAAATAAACTGCAGTTTTCTCGTGCATTTAGGTATACACTGTTATCAAATTTAGTTGTATAATTTGTTGCAGTTGTTTATTGTATTCGCAAATATGTATGTGTGTAAAAAGAAATTTACAATATTGTATAATGTGATCCGAAAAACTAAGCGTATACATTTTTGTGTTAATGAGTTATTTTCGAAGTGATTTTTTGGAACTTTGTTGTGTGTGCTGTATAGTTCATCTTTGAAAGTGGCAAAAAATATAAAATAAATTTATTGAAATAATAACATAAACATATGACTGATTACCAATTTTTATTTGCGAGTGCGTTAGCTAGGTAAGTATTTGATAAGTTGTAAATCTTCAAGCGAGTTATAAACCATCGGAAAATATTACCGACGAGCAATTATTATACCATCAAAATCTGCTAAGTTTGTCATCAAAGTGTGGTGGGCTTGTGATGCGAAAACGTCTTATCCGTCAAGTGGCCAAATGTATACTGACAAAGTGGGAAATCAGAGGGACGTGAATAAAGGGGAGCGTCTTGTGGAGGATCTCGTAGAACCTATAACAATAATACTGGCCGAAAAATTACAAAACACCATTTTTTACGTCAATTTCTTTAGCGCATACCCTACGAAGGTGTAAATTATCCATTGTATTATCCATGAAAATAAATTAACTGTGTCCTTCTCCATGGCGGGTAGTGTTATCTTCTATTTGTGGATTTTTGAGAATAATACAATTTATTCGTAAGTCCATTGTCTTACTATCAATGTTGCATTTTGATGACAAAATTTCTAATATGAAAAGTAAGTCTGAGATTATTTTATTTTATAATAGTACGAAAGGTAATGTGAACATCATGGATAAAATGTTGGGACAATACACCATCAAAAGGAAAATGAATCGCTGGTCATTGGCCCTATTTTATCACATATTGGACGTGGCAGCTCTTGCAGCCTACATAATTTATGCGGAAAATAATCCATCGTATTTGATATCAAGAACAAGTGATTATACTTTTTTATTTTCTTATATATATGAATAATAATAATGAAATATTTCTTTTCTATTTTTTCAGGTGGCCCACGTGAATTTATATAAGCGTCAGATGAGCATTTGTGTCCCGACTAAATCAGCCATAGAGTGAATTTCGGGACGCTGCGTAGAAAGCGTCAGCAGTTCCACAGAGGAATTTGTTCGACAAATCGAAAGCTTTTGCTATCAAAACAGATATAACTATATGGCCATTGCTTCCATCACCTTAAGTATGATGCACGGCTGTTTCACTTATACGATCCGTTTTAGATTCATTTTATTTTATAGTATAAATATTCAATATACGGCAGACGGTTAAGAAATAGGCGTGCGATATACATTCTGGGGAAATAAAACAAAGTTGTTGTCTGTTGTAACAATTTGGCTGAATTTTATTTGAAAACACTTGGCTTTTTTGAGTACAATACCTATATACGAATAACGTGGAATGGAATTAAAAATTATTTTCGAAAAACTTATTTTTCAGTTTCAATTTCAAAATGCTGCCACTATTATAAAAATAAACTTACACTTAATTATAACTACATATGTATATCATAATACTAAAAATAGGTTTGTTTTTTTGGAAAGCTTCTAATTTTACTATTAATTAAAACATATATCTAAAACTATAAAAACTTAATACAGTTAGTATTAAATAGATATTTAATAACATGGTTCGGGCTGAGTTGCCATCCTTTGTCGATGCATTTGCACATTTATCTGTATTTTTGAATAGTTGAATATAACTTTCCACGGTTGGCGCTAAATTGGCCTCTTGACCGGTGACCAATCCCAACATGGAATCTTTGAACAGTAAATGACGTTGTGATGAATAAATGTTGTACATTTTAAAATCAGGATCGAGGTTTAGATACCGGTCGAATGATAGCAAAGCATTAATAATACCTTGAGTTTTGCGATCGTTACGTCTTACTACAATCTCACCATCGACTATAGTTGTTAATGGACATCCCGAATCAACATTGAAACCGGTTGAACTTGCTAACGAACCATTTTGACACATGACACGGAAATTATTCGGGCTTAAATTTAACTCTTTGGCAAATTGGTCCAAATTTTGTAATTCCAAAATGGCCACTTCACCAACTTCGGCCAAACATTGTAGTGCACCTTTATTATTGTAGAATCGATTGCTGATGTCTGCTTCGCAGCTTGCCTTTAATTGAGCTGCACTTTCTTCGGGTACTTCAAAATTTCTATCACTTTCACTTCCCTCGAGTGGAAATTCTGTAGTTGCTGGTTCAATTTCAACAACATCACCATTTTCATCGAAATATTGGCGGTGTTCATCATTTGCTTGATTAATTTGTTGTAAAGCGCTTGCAGCTATTATGTTCGACTTGCATAATGAGCATAAATTTTCAGGATTTGATTGTGATGGGTCGTGTAAAATGTCACGTGCACCAGGAGCGCATGATTCCGAAAAAAAATTGCTCAACAAACGACCATAGTTACAGTCATCTGCATTCAAGAAGCCACGTCCTTTTCCAACATTTATAAATGCAATTGATGCAATACCGTCATACTCTTGGAAACATGCTTTTGAATTTTTCAAATTTTCAAATCGAGTGAACGGGCTACCCTCTTTGATAACAACCCCGGCCGATGAATATTTATGATTTTCTGTTTCAGCGTATAGAGCATTAGTTAAATTATATAGCCTACGGAATAATGTAAAATAAATAATTGACTATACATTAAAATAATAATTTTCGAACCTACCTTCTAGCGAGGAAGCCTAAACTCGAATCAATACCGGTGAAGTCTGATTGTAATTGTGATATTTCATTCATACAAGCAACATCATTTGAAACTTGGGATCTGCATTCAATCGTTGGTTGAATACCAGTTGTAATTCCAGCGTGACGGATAACATCACATTTGTCGAATTCGACAGCAGATATGGCACACCAAATCGCTTGGGTACTACACATGTCAATGGCCAAAGGAATTTCGCGAATAGCTCGAACATAATCACGCGGTGTTTGAATTGTTGTTTGCATTGGGTAGTGATTATCTGCTTTAATAATTTCATTGATTGCACTTGCCCATGCTCCGGTAGAGCTTAGCCATTGGGAAATTTTTGGGGCGAGTTCTAAATTACGTGTACTGCAATAAGATGGAGCCGTTTGAATAATTTAGAAATTAGTGGTAAAATTTTGTTTGCTTACTTCTTAGCTATAATTGTTTTCCATGGTTGCCTTAACCAAGCACACGACCCGGTTGTTGTTGTACCATTTGGACATAAATAGACAAATTTACTTGAATTTTCTTCAAGCAATAAGAAAGCTTTAGCATCTTGTGCTGAGACATAAGCTATGTCACCACCATTTTTCAAACAATCGAGTGCTTGAGCATGATGTCCTGCAGAATTACCAGCATATTTACAACCTTCGCCGCCACAGAGCGTGCATAAACTTGGATATTTTTGTTCTAAGCGGCAAAATATTGATAAATAAATTAAATATAGTAGTTACAAAATATGGAAGCCGAAACTTACTTAGAGTGGCATCTTCCTTAGCATCCATCGACCAAATTCCAGGGCGACACGATGAACCAAAGAAATCACTCAATGTTCTGGTTTCCAATTCAGCCGGGGATGTAATTGTTGATAAAGTTGTACAATTAACGGGCGCAACAGTCCGTTCAAAATGTTTCAAAAAACGTTCTGACCATTTTTGTGTCTTATCATAGAAGAAACCCGGATGACAGTATTTTAATCCAGCCACATTTCTTACACCACCGGTAAACGAGTTCTTTACTAGTACAACCGATTCAAAATCTACTGGCTCATGGATACGTTCTTGATGGCGTAACTCTTTAATAACAGTCATTCCTTCCCATGCCAAACTTGCCAAATGAAGCGTACTTTCAGCCGAAAATATTCCAAAATCAGCTGTTCCGTTTATAATCCGCTGTGCACATTCTATACTATCCTGGACCCATTGGCATTCCACTTCTGAGCTACCACGTTGTAATTGCGTACATTGATCGATGAAACGATTTGATGAACATACTTTATCGACTCTAAGATCTGCAATCGAGATAGTAGAAAAAATTATTTTAAATTATTTAAAAAAAAAAAATCAGGAGTAAAATACTATTCATTTTTACTAATAAAATTATCAGCTAAACGGTGAAAAATGGATGGTATTAGTGTAAGTCATGTTTATGTAAGTACCTACATATATACAGGTTGGGTTAATACTGATAAGCGATAGTAAAAAGATCGTCATCGATAATAAATGATTTTTTTTTATCAAATTCAGTTGTTTTCAAAAAAACAACGTTGAATCATATTCATATGTACGTATATGTGTGCCATGTTGAAATATTTCATACAGTCTGGTTGTGAATCAACGGTCCTTTAAATTTACATAAGTGACTGACAAAAATGACTAATGAATTACTAATAAAAACAATTTTTTGTTTCTTAATTTTCATATTTTGTGCGTCATTGCCACTATACGCAATACTATTTCAACTTGGGTGAGCTAATGAATAAGTTTAATCGGCAGAAACACCTCGGATCTGCTTGGAACTCAGAAAATGAAAAGCGTAATAAAAATGCATTTCTTGTTAGCCGTAACCTATATATTGGTAAGCATGCGAATAGGTTAACTTTAATTGAATTTAGTAAACGACGAACGTTGAAAGAACCGAAATTTGCTTTCTTATACAATACGGCAACTTTACTGAAATTGAAAATTATCCACTTCTAATTTTCCGAAAAAAAATGTAGTTGATAATTAATTAATTCAGGTCAGTTTGCACAAACATGTTGATAGTCAGCTGGACTTTTCAAAGTAACTTGCAATCCACACTACCGCATTAATCAAATTTCTTTATTATTTACAATTCCTGGTGTATAAAACTAGTGAAAATCTGTAATGGAAATCTATATCTTGAAGATTAGTTAAACTGCTTGGATATAGTTGATTTCGATTAATTAAATTACGAATAGTTGGAGTTAGATTAGAATATCAAAAATGTTATAATGTTTCTCAAGTTTTATGCAACCAACTCTAAAATTTAGGAAACCATTGTCGTTTTTTTTGACTACTCAATGAGTAGGACTCACTGCAACAACGAACATTATTATTATTTTGGTATAATTGTGAAAATTACTAAAATATCGAAGGTTTCGGTCAAATATATTTTCAAACTATGAAATACTCATATGAAATCGGCTTTAAATAATATTCGGTTATTCCTTTTCAAATTTTAAAATACCTTTAGTTTGATTTGGTTTAGAATTTAGCATTTTGAAAGGTTTCACTCGACGTATGAAAATATAAAAATTTATCGTAAAATATAAATCGCAAAAATATTAACGGTGCCATTGGTAAAAATTTACATTCGCGAAAATTATCAGAATTATCATGGTAAAAAAATTAACTAGAAGGGTATGTATGTATCTATGATGTAGTATTACAACTAGTCGCTTTTTATAAAATTAAAATCCGGACATTTTATCCGTGCAGCATTGATTTTATTTTCGAAACCAGATTTTTACCTTTTATACATAAAACATTTTTTGATTGGATTTGAAGTGTAAGGTTGATAGTTGCATGAGTAAGGCAACAGAAAAACATACAGAATCAGGCAAATACTAATCGCAGTATTGGTGTACTTGAAACACTCGGATATTTTCTATATAAGTATGTATGTATATAATATACAGTTTTATTACATTTTTATCATTTTAATAATATTGAACCGAAACGTTATCAAGAATTTTAACTAAGCATCAGTTAAATGAGGTAATCGTTATTACACCTTGTTAAGGTGTGGCGGCCATCGTTATTTTGTAAAGTTGAATTTGGAAGCGCAATAATTAAACTATATATTCCAATGTTCATTCATTCGACATCATTTTAATATGTATGCGTATAGTAAATTTTAGTTAGTAGGAGTATGTCATCAATTAATTGAGCCTCTACGAACGATGTTCTTATCGCGTTCCTTATTTTGTACATAAAAATATGGATGTCTAGATAATAAGTATATTTATGTAGTTAGTATTTTTTTGTTTTAATTAAAGCGACAAAGTTTATATTCCTATATCTATATAAAGTCAATATAAAATTTCACACTTGAATGTTTGTGATAAGAAAATTAATTTGAATTGATTCGATCGACGATTGAATTAAGTCATGTTTCCCTTGAAATGTAATAAAAATTAATAACAATTTACACCGGTCGCACAATATATAGACAATTATTATAGAGTTCACATTGAAAAATGCATTACATCTGCCACTAAAATCACTTATAATATACCAAAACTTAAGGTAAATTTGTAATCACTCATCACACCCGTTTAACTAAAGTTTTATTTTTTTTGGGTGTGCCAATTTTTTTCTTATCGAACTTAAAAATATGCAACAAGTGCCCATTTAAAACATTATTTATCTCACCTTGTGATAAAACTAATAAACAGTTAAAACTAAATACTATTAAAACTAACACCGATTGTACACTTTTGAAACGCATTTCTAATAAATTTTTGTAACGAACAATTTTTTTTTTCTAATTATTTCAATTTTTGAACTGTTAGATACGGCGGACGAATGCAAACTAACTTTATGGAATATGACGATACTAAAATAGTAAACTGAAGTGTATATAAAACCAATAAAAATATGTACATAAAATTGTATCTTATCTTATCGCACGCGTAAATAATGTTTACCTGTTTGGTTATCGTTTGAAATTTTGGTATATTTTGTAAGTTTGGACGCATCGGGGTAGATATGGAAGTTTTTATTTTAGTTTTGGTGGGAAATAATAAAGCTCGATGAATGAACATTACTAATTACTAGAGCGGCATACATCACTATATATAAGAATATGACTTTGATTACACATTAGGTATATGCGGTTTTACACTATTACATGTTATATTACGAACCAGTGATGTAATGTGTATCAATTTTTCTAAACTGACGCGTTTAAATTAAATATATATATGAAAAAATGCAATGAGTAAGCACATATATGTACCTATCAAATGTATATAAATTCAAAATAAAAGATTTCATTATTCTTAGAAATTTGATTGAAGTTTGTTAGAACAAAAAATCGCATATGAAATCATTCCAAAATATAATTAATCAGAAATGATATGACCTTGACTCATGATAATCATAACCTCATTATTTTACAGCACTCTTAATACAAATATGAATTGGCCGAACAGTGGCAGGCAGACAATTCCGCCGTGAGTGCTATAGAGTAACAAAAAGAATTTTCCAAGGCCAGATTTAACCTTTTTAAGGAAATTCTGTTTTTTTTTTTTAAATTTCTAACGTTTTTAGAGAAGATATTGTAACATTAGACTAGCAGATAGTATATTGTTCTCAGTTCTCACCAAATCTTCCATTTGCACTCACATTTAAGATCTAAACCAAAGTTGCATGCACAGAAAAGCATGCTGTGCGTTATGCGTATGTATGATCTTTCTGATTTTTTTATTAATTTTTATTTTTTTTTAAAGGAGGTAGCATAGACACATTTTTGGTCCACAGCCTTGCCTTACATTCACACGAACATTCAATCAACCCATTCATTCATCCCATTCACACAAGTACAGTATACCACCGGTGCATTGCATAGCTCCATGTCACCCTGTACAGTGACATGGAAGATGGGTCGGCCCATGAGTTCTATACATTCCGACAGAGGGTCATACAGATGTTTTCAATTTATTCGCTTTTGCCTTTGAATTACAGTTTTTTTTTACGGTACCTCAACTCCAGTGGCGGTTTTAGCATATGCGAGACCGCATAGGTAACATTTTATGCAAGAGGTTTTTTCGTTTGCAAGGTATAAATATTAAGCGAGAAACTTACATATTTAATCAGGTATTACTTGCTCGTCAAGCTTGCTTCACGAACATTTACTGCAGTACATCTGTACCGCGGGTAAATATAATAGAGTTAAATTTTTTTCATCATTAAACAATTGTACTACAGTATTATACCAATAAAACAAATCAACAATTATTAATTAACCATTTAACCATTTCATAGTGAATAAATTAATCGACATTAAACAAATCTTGCACTGTGCAATGTCTAGCACTTAAGCAAGGCCATTTTACGTGTGTTTTACTCTGTGATTGTTTAAAAACTTGATTAAAATTGGGTATCGAATATTTTTTTTGAAATTTTTATTTACGAAATTTTATAAAAAAATAAAATTTCAATAACAAAAGTCGACTTTGCCAAGCACTCACATAGTAAAATACAGGAAAAAATTTCCCTACCACTGTGATAACACAATTCTACTGTATTTCTGCTAAGTTAATTTCCGCTAAACTATTTTCAATTTTCTTTTTTATTAGTGCTAACAATATTGCTAAAAACGCTATTGTATTGAAATTATATATTTTAATATATTGTTACAGAAGTCAGCCAGCTCCAAGATAAAAACTCATTTTACTACGATTTGGACGTGGGATCGATACCCGAACGCGATGTTAGAATGGTAATTGAGGACTTTAATGCTAGAACTGGTAGAAATCAGGCAGACTTTTGTGAGAACATAGGTCCGTACTCCCGACACTAAACTGCGACTGATGATGGTGAGAGACTGATGTTCTTTGTAATTACTTTCTAAAGGGCGCAATTGCTTTCTAAAGGGCGGGCTCGGGTAGTGCAGAATGTGAGAACTTATCGGTCAGCAACCAAATACGTAGGCAGCGATCATCATTTACTATGGAAGTTTTCGTACAAGTCTGGGAACACAGTGAAACGCACGGGACGTTTCGACTTTGTGAAGATCTGATAAATGAAGTTGAAAAGAAACGATATCAGGATCTTGTCAGCGACAACATTGCGGAAGCTAATTAACAGTCTGACTGCGTGAACTCTATCTGAGAGGTACTGAAATTTGCACTGCAGATCCAGCCCATGAGGAATTCACTATGATCATGCAGAGATTGAAATGGATCCGCTCACCTGGGGCGACTGCATTAATTAGGAGCTCTTGATATTCAGAAGCGACACTTTGTGGAATTATCTTTTTGGCCTTATTCGATTAGTTATGCCTGACGAATGGAAAGTGGCCGCGATATGTTCCATTTTCAAGAAGAAAAACCACTTGACGTGTGAGAATTATCGTTCTATAGCTCTACTTTGTAAAGCATACAAGTTACTGTCTATTGAATAGAGTCACTCCTCTAGCGGAGGGTCTTATTGGTGACTATCAAGGAGGAGTTTGTCCGAATCGACCAGTCACTGATCACGCGTTTTCTTATCTGCGGATGATCTTATCTAAATGTTACGAGATGTCCTTCCCCGTACATCAAGTGTTCGTAGATTTCCGGGAGGTCTATGACCCGATCAATCGAGAGAGTTTTTGATCTACTCTGGAATACCTAGGAATTCCAACGAAATTGGTACGATTGTGTAGAATGACAGTGACTCAGTCTCAGTGCTGTGTTAAAGTTGAGAACAGATTATCGAGAATTTTTGCAATCTCATGTTGGAGTACATCTTTCATTAAACTGAAACACCTCAGCGCAACATCTTATATCGTGTTTACATATGCAGATGACATATGCGTAATTGGACTGAATAGTAACGGAATGAAGGATACACTTGATCCGAGTTTTCACCTTCGTGAATGGCACACCAGATTTTAGTAGTGGCCACTACATGTTTGAGGGAATGAGGAGGTTCAAATATTTGGGCTCTCTTACCACTCACGATAACAGTGTGGATGAGGATATTAGAGTGCGGCTAGCAGCTAGCAGTCGTGGTTTGTATCTTCTAAAGTGTCTAAAATTTAAACACCTATGTCAAGTGCTGTGAAGCTAAGGCTTTACAAAAGCGTTGATCAGACCCGTTATTATATTTGAATGTGAACGTTGAGTGCTGACGGATGAGTACGAAAGATGGCTCCTTACATTTAAGAGAAAAATCATGCGTGTGATTTACGGCCTAAAACGCGAAGTAGATGGTACATATACCGAGCTCTGTACAATAACGTGATCAGAGTACATGAAATAAGATCTCAGTGCTTCGCACTCGGTCATATCGGTCATGTCGTTGCAGCCATGAATGGCTCTATGGTGTAGAGAACGACTTCAGATTGTCTACAAAGTATGACGACCAGGCTCAGGATCGAAACCGTTAGAGCCAAATTGTTGACTCAGTAAGGGTCCAGTAATCGCCTTTATAAACTGATTATTATTATAACTTTTATTATATTTGTGTTCTGTGCAATAATCTTGGCACAATTTTAATACTGATTCTTAAAATACAAAAATGACAGTTCAAAAGTATTTTTACTTGATCAATAAAACCATTTAATTCATTTTGTATAAAATAGTAAAATATTAAATGAATTATTAGGGAAATTTGAAGCGATAATAACGGCAAATCTTTGCTGCATCGTAGCCACCAAGTTAATTGGTTTCTCAATTCTTCTTCTTAATGCATCGCTTAAGGCATGGGACAGTTGCGCTTCATTCGAATAATTTTGAGTTCTGATGCATCCGTCCAGCTACATGTTGAATCGGATTAAGGGCGGGCTTTAGTTTGGTCAGGTCAATTGTTCAGTTTTCATATTTTAGAAAAACTATTTTGCTACTGTCGATGCTATTTTGGGTCATTTTCCTACTGAAAACTTTCTAAGCCGACGTACAACCATGGAAGATTGAATTTTAACTGATGCGGTTAAGTTAATAATTTTTCGACGATATTCGAGCCTTTGAGAGATTTGCAAAGTTCCCCAAAATTTATTTGGTAGACTTTAATTTTATATATTAGTTCATTGTGGCAAACATTTTCAAAGCCTTGTCCATAAAGCACATATAAATAAGACGGCAGAACAGTTTTTCTTTTCCTCTAGTGCTAGTTTGATTCCATTTACATTTCTATATTGTTAGTAGACTGCTTATAGGATGGTATTACGAAAGCGCTTCATCTAATTATAATTTAAAATATCTACCAATTTAGAGGGATATATTCCGACAGCATGATCGCATTGAAAATATATTTAAGTTATTAGTTTAATACATTTGTTTGGTAACTCTCTTAATATTTTTCAAATAGTATATATATATATATATATATATATATATATATATATATATATATTTGTACTTTGTTCTGGTTTATGCATTCCTAAAACGATTGCATTTGAGATTTTTGTTGTGTTGCTAGATCAATATCTACTAGTGTGCTAAGAGATCCAATTAACAATTCCGCTCATTTATTTATCAGATGTTTCGTTGAGTGTGCTTTTAAGTTATCGTTGGTAAATGCGGATGATAAATAATTTGTACCTCTATTATATGGATTCATACAGTTGTCTTTTGGCGTTATTATTCCTGCGTCCCAATAGATATGGTTAGCGTTGGAGATCATCATTTCAGTTAGCTTGTTTCAAGCTGCTGAGATATTTAGTGGTTCACAAGCATGAACTTTTGAAGAAAGTATATTTGCGTAGGAAATGCCTAGATACACGTTGTTACTTGCGGTTGTTGCTTCATTTCTCTGATTCAAATTTGTGTACATGTTCCTCCTGACTTATCAACTGAATTCAATTTAAGCATTTTTTCATTTTACCTAATTCTAGTTCTTTTAAAACAATGTTTTTGTTTTAGTTTTATTTTCAATAATTTAAGTTGAATTTAAGTTTTCTGACAATTTTAATAAAAGAAGGTCGCCAATAGGTGAGCTCTAGGGAAATGACTTGCTTGCCTAATCGCAAGTATAGCAATACGGATTGCCATCAAACTATAATATGATGAAGAAAAGTGTTACTTCAGCCTACGTCTAAAACTCTCTTTGTTTAGGGAAAGATCAAATAAGTGGGCAATTTTGTTGAAATTTTAGTACATCATGTTGATAGGTCCATTGATACCGTAGTTGTTTCTGTGTATATCCACATGTAGGAATTCATGATCTATGTTTCTGCTAGATACGTTTATTATTTTAATTCTCACTATAGTATATGGATAGCCCATCGATGTCTGGTATAGTAAAATTATTATTTTACCAATAAACGATCACTGAAAGTACACGTTCATTCTCTAAAGTTGTTATG
This sequence comes from Tipula unca, assembly GCA_951394425.1. Taxonomy (NCBI): domain Eukaryota; kingdom Metazoa; phylum Arthropoda; class Insecta; order Diptera; family Tipulidae; genus Tipula; species Tipula unca. Next base: position 143,325,823 of record OX596380.1, on the reverse strand, counting down.
TTCTATAGGTTTTACATCCTGTATGATATAGTAATTGCTCCACATTTTGATGGTATGCCAATTCATAATCGTACTCATATTTCCAATGGATGCCGTAAAAGGGACACCATAAGCATTCAATAAATATTAAAGTTGTGATGGGACGTAATATAGGATCGTGATCATCTGGGAATCGTAAATGTTTCCAGTCCGCCGCTTGATAAAACCCAGCTTGGATTTGGCTGAAGTGACATGTTGGTCGATAAATTCTTTGTAAAGCATAAATCTTCAATGAAAGTGACTCCAGGTGTTTATTCAATAATTGTTAACATGTATTTGTATACATATATATATATATATATATATATATATATATATATATATATATATATATATATATATATATATATATATATATATATATATATATATATATATATATATATATATATATATATATATATATATATATATATATATAGCGTGTTGATAAAAGATAATAAAAAAAGATAAAAAATTTGTATCTGGAAGAAATCATCTTGGACAAGAATTTGTTTGGTCATATATACATACATATACCATAGAGTCATAGACACAAATAGGATTGTTATCATATATATATATATATATATATATATATATATATATATATATATATATATATATATATATATATATATATATATATATATATATATATATCTATTATTAAATTATACAATATCTTAAGTCATAGGTATATACCATTATTATTATGTAAATAGATGAATGTACATAAATAACACGTATATTTCTGCTTATATGTATATAATCAAATTATCAAACTTGTAACTGATAATTTTTGATAAAAATTAAAATATGACTCTTCAAAATGAACAGAACAGAGCCGTTAATTTTATAGTTTATTCATAGAACTATTCTACAAATCTACACGATATTACTTGCATGTATTGGGTATCAAGCTACATGAATAAGTCACAAAATAGATACTTTAGTTATGGCCATGTTTTGTTGATTCTTAAAAAAATCTAATGTATGTGGTCGCATTTTTTTTTGTTGAATAGAAAAAATACAAATCTTATCAGTTAAATTATGTCAACTGATCAAACACAAAATTTATGGTTTTATGTAAATACCTGATTGAGTTATCCGATTGCACTCTTTTAATTTTTAAAAATATTGTATATCTTGTACAGTTGTGCACCTATACCTTAAACCTGAAGTTTGTTTGTTTTTTATAAAATTTGCTGTTTAAATAAACAATATTTAAAAACGAATGTAGGTACGAAACGTATAGATAAAATGGGTATAAAACTATAAAATAAATAAATACTAGTAAAATTTGCGCTAATTCATGTATATATAGTCAGCAATTCAATATATGGTGATCAAAATTCGTAATTACCTTTGACTGTAGTTTGTTATCCCTATATTTTGTAACCTCTGTTCAAAAGATAACCAATCTTTGTTAAACTTTAGTTACAACCGTGAGTTTCATCTAACTGACATCCTAAAGAAAGAACATCCTTGACTATCAATGAGGATTTCGTCCGAATCGATCAGTCACTGATCAAGTCTTTTTGCTTCGGATGTTTCTATCTAAATATTATTGAAACGTCCATCCCCGTAAATCAGGTATTCTTGGGTTTCCGACAGGCCTATAACTCGATCAATCGAGAGATTATTACATCGTGAATATTACCTGGTTTTGCTAGCACCACAAACATGATTTACAGTGTGATCAAATAATTCAGAGAACTCAAATGATTCGAAGAACTCAAATAAAATAAACAATCTAATAATGATTATTAATTACAATAATTTAAAGTTCAGAAATAAATCCTAGCAACATTCAGCGAAATTCCAGAGAATTCCAAGAACGGGAAATATTTAAAAGGATTTGTATGCGCTTTGTATAGACACTTTATTATGATTGTGCTGCTGTATATGTTCACAATATGTTAACTTTTACATCACAAAATGAAATGAAAATTAAAACACTTTGATATGGTTCTTACTTCAAGTTTCATAACTTATGTTCATAATATAGGGTTTTCCAATAAGAGGGTTCATTTTGAATAGCCTGCTATTTGGACAGCTGTTAATTTTGAAGCTGTCATCTTTAGATATTTGACAAGTAAAAACTACGCCATTACTAAAAATGGTTCGATACACGCTTCAACAACGAAATTGTTAAAATTCACTACAAAAATGGTGAAAATTTTGTAGTCACAGTTCGCAAAGCTAAAGCACTTTTTGGTCATCGTGGAGCACCTTCTCGGCTTTTGGGACAAGTTAGTGATGTGAACAATCGAAACCGTGTGCGTCGCTCAAGAACTGAGAATATTACTGCTGTATCCCGTAGTGTTGAAGAAAACCCAGGTTTGTCGATTCCTCGTCGATCTTTGGAATTAGAAATTCCACAAACGACATTACACCGTATTTTGCATAAAGAGTAGGTCTTAAGACTTTTAAAATTCAGTTAACACAAGAACTCAAGCCGGTCGATCACCATAAACGTCGTATCTTCACTGATTGGGTCCTTCAAATGCATCAAAATCATCTGGATTTTCATCGAAAAATCATTTTCAATGATGAGGCCTATTTTCACCTCGGATGCTACGTTAATAAGCAGAACTGTCGTATTTGGGGATCAGAAATTCCAAGAAGGAAAAGAAAAATACCATGTTGAAAAGCCTCTCCATCCTCAACGTGTCCCTGTTTGGTGCGGTTTTAGGGCTGGCGGTGTGATTGGACCTTACTTTTTCGAAAATGAGAAAATGATGCTGGTGCAACTGTTACGGTGAATGGATTGCGCTACCGAGCTATGATTAATGATTTTTTATGAGCGACGATGGCTCCACGATGTAGAGAACGACTTGGCCTCTTCAGATTGTCTAAGACAGTATGAAGACCAAGCTCAGGATCGAAACCGTTGGAGCCAGATTGTTGATTCAGTAAGGGGCCAGTAATGGCCTTTAACACTGTTATTATTATGAGCAGAATTGGAAGATATTGATGTGGACGACCTTTATTTTCAGACAGACGGCGCTACGTGCCACACAAGCAACGAAACAATTGCAATTTTGCAAGAAAAATTTCCTAACCGTGTTATTTCTCGAAGAGGTGATCACAATTGGCCACCGAGATCTTGTGATTTAACACCTTTAGACTTTTTTTTTGGAGCCACATGAAAGATAAGGTCTATGTCAATGCTCCACGATCGATTCAAGACCTTAAAGATGGAATTCGTGAAGTTATCGAGGACATCAGCCGCAAATGTGCGAATTGGTGATGGAAAATTTCATGAAAAGGATATGGCGCTGCAAGCATAGCCGTGCGGCCATTTGGCTGATATCGTTTTCAAATGTTAATGGAATACTTTCCTCTTTACATTGAAATAAACATTCATTGATTTCTCTTAAAAAATTTTTAATCAAAACAGTAACGAAGAAAATCCTAAATTTCCAAGGTTATAATCATACGCAGAAATTCCGTGGACGCGAGACAACGTGTGTTAAATGTGAGATGCATCCAACACAATCCTGTGCGTACACTGGCAAGAGATGCATCACCCAAATGCGTAAATTGCAGTAAGCGAACCCAAGCCAGTTATCGGTGATACGAAGTGGCCATCAATTCTAAAGTCTTGGAGAACAAAATAAACTAAACAAGTTAAAATTTTATCAACTCAAATTACTAGGACAACCAGGGATGGGCGTTTACGCGTCATCTATTATTTTCTACATTGACGTGTCGACAACCCATAGATAACGTCAACAACGTAGACAACGTCGATAATGTAGTGTAGATAATTCCTAGAGTGGTTTTGTCAATTAGTTGTAAACTAGAGGGTGACCAAATTTCTCTAGGAAAAAACGGCTCACAAAAAATCAAACAAAAAGGTTATAACTTTCATTAAAAATAATTCAAGGACTAACTATGACCGTGTAATAAAATTTAACGTACCCCACTCCATGGTAAAATGAATTCGAGTTCAGGAAGCTATCAGAGCTACCGAATTATTAAAAAGCCAAATCGTTCAGATAACCAACACTTGTTCATATATATAAAAACCAACAACTTTCCTATTATTATGGCAGGATTGTACTGTCCACCAAGACATTCTATTAAAAACAAACCATATTCAGAGTTCTTCAAGCGTCTGGGAAAAAGGTTCATAATATGTGGTGACTTCAATGCGAAGAATACTCACTGGGGTTCTAGATTAACTACAACTAAAGAAAAAGAATTACTGATGGCCATTAAAGAAAATGGATGTGAATCCATTTCAACTGGAAAACCAACATATTGGCCAACTGACTCAGGAAAAATATCTGACCTGATCGATTTTTTTTATAACTAATAGTATTTCTGGACTCTGCTTATTTGACAATCGCCGTACATTTTCATTGCTGCTACATCTCTTTTTGATACTTGGCAACTAATTGGAAAAATTTGAAAATTTTAATAGAAGCTGAGTTGAACTAATTTGTAAGATGAAAATAAATGCCGCTTGAACTCACGTCCTCTAATCAAACGCCCATTACTTTGCTTACTTGACCACTGCCGAACAATTTCATTACTGATAAATCCATCTTTTATACTCACCATTTGAATAGAGAAAAATGAAAATTTAACAGAATCTGGATTGAATTAATTTTTAAGAAATTAAAGTAAATTTGTTTTTAGTTTTAATCGAGACTTAAACTCAGCTATACCTATTTGTTATGCTTTCAGGTTGGATAGGAAAATTTTTTATTTGGACGTTATTCATCAGTTATTCACTTAATCTTATAACTTGTATGGTCAGTGGTCAATATTGTGGCCCGCTTAGAAAATCGCATCATTGACTGGAACGGAAGTTTTATAATTTTTAAGAACATAAGGAGGAATAGCTTGTCAGATTTTTAACTTCTTCGAAATACACTGCTTGGAATGTCATTGCATTAAATGTTGCACCTGGCACTACGCAGTTCAGTTAAGTTTCAAACGATATTAATGTTGGGACATTTTTGGTTTACTCAGCTTCTGTTAAAAAATTTCCCCAAGTTTCTCAATTCAATTGGAACGTATAAAAGATTTGCCTAACATCAAATATATATATTATAGGTGGTGAGCGAAGTAGTAGAGTGGTTGACTTTGGTGGATTCGTGGACCAACTTTCGAGTCCCACTAGCGACCGTATTATTTTAATTTAATTTCTTTTGTATTCAAATTGGTTCAACACACAGCTTCTGTTAATAAACATTTTCATATTTTTCAAGTAGTGGCATGTATACTTACAATATGGGTATATAGCGGTGGTAAAATAAACGCAGAGTCCATTGCCTTTGCTAAAATTTTCAATATTTTATATTCAAATGACAGATATAAAAAATTTGTATAGCATGAAATACATATGCGGTGGTGGTCCAGTAAGCAAAGTCAGTGAATTTGTATTTATGGATCCTAAGTTCGATCGAGCCAAACATTTTTTGATTTAATTTCTCCTATCAAATTGGCGATCGTGAAATAAAATTACTCAAATCCAACTCTGCTTCTGTTTAAAACTTCAATATTCTCCATGTAAAAGTGGCAAGTATAAAAGATGGGTATGGGTAAGGGTATAGAGCGGTAATGAAATTGTACGGCGATAGTCAAATAAATGAGTCCATTGCCGTTGCTAATATTTACAATTTTTTATTCAAATGACAGCTATAAACGATAGAAATATCACTATTTATATGAATGGCGGTGGCTCGGTGGTAAAAGAAAATGTGTGGTTGGGTGTTAATCATGACTAGAGTTCACAAAGCCTCAATATATATTTTTAATTTAATTTCAAATTGGTCATTTTTAAATCAAAAAGCGATTTTTTTAAATTTAATGAGAAATCTGTGTGGATGCCCGCTAAAATTGTTTACCCGAGGATTGTTTACTCGTTTAATCGAGGTTCGAACACTGCACAACATCCACGATTTCAAATCCTATGAGACACCGCTTACTTTACCACCTCACCATTTCCATATATAGATTTGCCGCTATACTCATCCTTTATATTTGCCAATTGAAGAGAGAAATTGCATAAATTAAATTAAAAATTATTTAATGCCACACCGAGGTTTAAACTCAAGTTCCCAATTCCAAATGCAACCACTCTGCTTACTGGACGACCGGCGTATATAAATTTGGTGCTATGCAAATCTTTTATGATTGCCAATTCAATAGAGAAAATTGAATATTTTAGCAACATGGATGGACTATGCTTATTTGACCATCATCGTATATTTTCATTACGGTGATCCATCATACACATGAGATGGCTCTTATTAAATACATTAAATTGAATGTAGCTTTCAACACAAGCTAAAGTATTGGCCCTGACGAGTCTTGAACTCGAGTCTACGATTTCAAGAGCAGTGACTGCTTAGTCGACCATCGGCGTATTAAAAATTGGTGCTGAAGAACGATAGAAATCTTTACATGGCACAACTGATAGAAATCTTTACAAAAAGGTTCTAACCTTCATTAAAAATAATCCGGGAAAATTTAGCTATAACTGTGCCATAAAATTTAAAACTCTCCACTCCATGGTAAAACGAATTCGAGTTCAGGAAGGCTAAGATTGATATACCGAGTTATTAAAAAGCCAAATCGTTGAGATAACCAACACTGATGACAAAATGTTTATAAAATTTAGTGGATATGTTTTGATGGATGACAAAACGTATACATGAAATTGGTTTTGAAACACCAAGTTAGATAATTTGCAAAAAAGTGTATGATTTGGCTAGCAATTTGCAGTAGTGGTTTTTGTCACATTTTTCATAACAACGTATTTTGCCGCTAATTCTTCAAACCGATTCAGCAGTAAAGTTTTCTCAGCAAAGCAATCTTATCCCACAACATCAATTCGAATTTAGAGAGAAGCATTTAATCTCAGAACAAGTACATAAAATTATTGATGTTATAGAAAAGTGAATATGTTTTGGCACCTTTCTAGATGTAGCGCATAGGCATATTAGGCGCATATTTGGTAAAGTAGAAAACAGCGGTTGAGTAAAGAAAGCTACTAATAAAATAGCGCTCTACTACTGTAAAAATGCCATTGGAAAGAGATGGGGTATGGAGCCCCACATACACTGGCTCTACGTCTCAGTGGTCAAACCTATACTGCTGTATGAGGCTAACGTTTGGTTGCCAGCTTTAAAAATTATGGCCAACCTTAAACGAAAGATGAAGTCCAAAGAACGGCCTTCTTGTGTATAAGTGGGGCTCTCAGGAGCACACCTACTCAAGCTCTGGAGATTCTCTTTCATTTCACTCCCTTGGACATTGCGGCCCAACGGCTTGCATATTGCACAGCCATCCGGCTCAAATCCATATCTATGTGGACCTGTAACAATATAGGGCACTCATCCATCCTATGCAACAGGGGTATTCTGGAAACTACCGACTACGCTATCCCTTCGCCATCTGTTGAGGTGAGATTCCAAACGGAGTTTCTCACCAGAGAGGACTGGGTGAATGAGACGGTTATGAACAATGAGGCGATAAGCTTCTTCACGAATGGCTCAAAGAGGGATAGAGGGGTTGGCTGCGGGGTATTCTATGAGGTACTAGGGGTTAACCTCTCTTTTCGTCTTCCCGAATTTTGCAGTGTTTATCAAGCTGAACTTATATCGCGATAATGGAAGTCATGGACTGGTTGAGGTATAATGTAATATCTATTACATTATACCATTTATAGGGATATTCGCATTTTTACGGACAGCCAGGCTGCTATTAAAACCCTACAATTATACTCCCAGACGTCGAAGGTAGCCCGGAACTGTCTGACATCTTTAAATGAGATGGCTGATCAGTTCAACATCTGCTTGACGTAGGTGCCAGGGCACTTCAATATCGCAAGGAATGTAAAGGCATATGAACTGGCCCGCAAGGGCACAGCACGCCTTATATCCCAAAGCAGGCCGGACATAAAGATACCGCTTGCTTCATGTAAACTGCTGCTTTAGGAAGAAGCCATAAAAGAAACGAACGTCAGATGGTCTAACGCGAGTTCGTGTGTAATAACCAGGCAGATCTGGCCTGGACTTGAGCGGTCCGGATCCGGACAACTATTATCGCTTCGACTGCACTATATTGGTATGGTTGTGGGAGCTATAACGGGTCATTGTCTCATCGGGGTACATGCGAGCAGACTGGATGCCCCTGCCCATGATTTCTGCCGCAGCTGCGGTGATGAGGAGGAGGAGGAGGAAACGGTGCCACATCTGCTCTGCACCTGTCCTAGTCGAGCGTACAGCAGAACACAATTTATGGGAACTTCCCCTTTGGACGACCTGACGGATCTTATTAAGATCGATGTCAGGGACTTTCAACGCTTCTTGGTAAGATGGTTCAACGAGTGAAGAGCAGGTAGCTCGAATGTGGTACAGCTATGGACCAATTTTGACTATCTATAACAACTCAAAAACGTGGTTCTGACGCAACGACTAACTTTATAAAGCCAAAACTTCATGATTTAGTACTACTAACTGGATGATTACGTACTATTGGACTAAGTGGATATAAAAAAAACCGTAATTGTACCACAACCGAATCAATCACCGCTCAGCTCACTCTTACTACAAAATATGTGTGACGGAAGCTGTGACGGAATTCTAAATGCATCTGCCGACCGCCACAAATCATTTTCAGAAATATGTATATAAAAGATAGATAGAAGAAGAAAAGATTGATTTTTGTTGGGTTATGGATGGTGAGTTGGATTATATTTTTGTTACACGTTAAGACTAGTCATAAAATAATTTAAGAACCGCTTTGAACATTCGTTGTATTACAATCCACCCAATTATTATCGAAAAAAGTAGTTGATTCCAAAATTTATAATTATATAATTCATTATGAAAATTTACATAGGTTGAAACATTGTACTCGCTTAATTATAAATATCTTAATATATAAAAAAAATTATTTCCCAGCCGCTGTTGCCAATGGATTTCTCAAAACCAATATTACGGAATCTCCGCGTAAAAACATTTTCGATATAAAACGATCCTTATTCACCGGTTTAACTTTCTTTTTACCTTTCCCTGTACGCGGAACTTCGGTCCACATTTCCTTTACGTTCTCCAACACCATGTTACAGTGGCGATCGAATGCTTTTACCCGACCTAACAATTTTTTGTTGTTGCGACAATTTATTAATACTTGTGTATTGTTTTTAACGGATTGCGTTAGGACTGATAGTGGGCCAGTATTAAATTCTTCCTCTTCTTGGCGGGCCAATTCTTCAGGCGTTAATTCAGATTTTGGTTTTACAAGAGCCCTATAAAATCAAAATTGAGGTTATGTGTTGGTAAAACGTTTAGAGAATTCTATTTTCTGTATACTTACATTATAATTCTATATATTAAAATGTGAGTAGTTCAATTATCTATTTCAATAGTAATTTATTTATTTAAAATTATAATTATTTACGATAATTCATAAAATGCCGCTTCGCATATGAATATGAATTTTAATATTTTGTCACTTTGTTTTGTACTGAAGATAGCAATAGATTTATAACGAATTCATTGTAAACGAGTAACGAGTAACGACTAAAAAAGTTACCGTCGACACCACCAAAAAATTACACCTGTCACTGTCACAATAAAACAAATTGATTTGTATTTTGTTTTGATAATTTCATCACATAACATCACACCATAAAGACGAAAAACACCAAAATTTTTGTTTTATTTAATTTACTATAATTTATTTAGTTAAGGTTATGCTAATTGTGCTAATTTATTGAATTGTTGTTAAACGTGTTATTTATTTAATTTAAGTGTCATAGTTTTTTATAATTTTACATTGTTTTTTTTATATCAAAATTTCATTTTGATGAGTCAGAATAAAACCAAATAAGAGCGCTATGAGTCAAGCTGAATGTCATCGTTTGTTAAGAGCGGCTTTGGACGCCGATGAAAAAGCTGATAAAGATAATGCAATTGCATTTTATTCGGAGGCCGTTGAGGAAATATTGAGATTACCGGCCGAGTTGAAAGAAAAGTTTAATGGATTCGCGTTACAAGCTCTCGATCGAGCTGAAGAATTAAAGGGCATTAAAAACGAATCGATCATTCGTTCTTCATCACCATCAAACACGAATCTAGATTTAGTTCAAAGCTCGAATAGTGCTAATAAAACACCAAATACATCACCAAATAGATTGTTGAAACCAGAACTTGAAGTATCCGGAAATGAAAGCTACACACCGGAAGAGCGGCATGTGCTTGAACATTCGTCTCGAATTAACGATCGAATATTTGTCCCATTCATGGATGTTGACTTAAAGGAGCGTTTTGTATTTCCAATTCCATTTACCGACAAAGAAGGACGATTAGAGCTAGCACCAAAACAGAAGCGAGATTGCAATGCTTGGGTTAGAATTAGTGAGCTAAGTGAAGATCCCAAACTGGTCTATGGGAATAACGTGGATTTCTATAGTATTCGACAAACGGTTGTGTCCGATTGTAGTTTTGTAGCTTCATTAGCCGTTGCAGCATTATATGAACGAACGTTCGGGAAGCGACTAATTACATCGATTATTTATCCGAGAAATTCCAAAGATGAGCCAATTTATAATCCGTGTGGAAAATATTCCGTTAGGTTGCATGTTAACGGTATTCCGCGAAAGATTGTAATCGATGATTTTCTACCAATAGGAAGGTATAATCAACTACTGTGTTCATACTCCAGTAATAAAAATGAATTTTGGGTGTCTCTACTCGAAAAGGCGTATATGAAACTAATGGGAGGATATGACTTTCCTGGTTCAAATAGTAATATAGATTTAAACGCCTTAACCGGATGGATACCAGAGCGTATCGCTATTCGCCCAAACGATGCTGATTTTAATGCCGAAGCTATTTTCGATCGACTAAAAGAAGGCCAGCAAGCCGGTCGATGTTTAATTACAGTAGCAACTGGTGATTTATCGGATGCAGAAGCTGAACGGACAGGTTTGGTATCGACCCATGCGTATGCGGTATTATCTCTGCGTGAAATTGACGGTGTAAAATTAATACAATTAAAAAATCCTTGGTCGCATTTACGATGGCGTGGAAATTATTCCGAATTAGATACAATGCATTGGACACCGGAAATGCAAGAACTTCTAAACTATGACCCAACAATGGCGGCTCAAGTAGATAATGGTGTATTTTGGATCGATTACAATTCAATTTTACATTTCTTCGATGTGTTCTATTTGAATTGGGATCCAAAATTATTCCAGTACACATATTGCATTCATCAGATGTGGCATGCCGGTGTTGGACCGACAAAAGATGCTTACACAATTGGGGATAACCCACAATATAGTCTAACTGTACCTGCTGGTCATGGTTCTGTTTGGATTTTATTAACACGACATATAACCACAATTGAAGATTTTAGGGAAAATAAAGAGTACATAACACTTCTTGTTTACAATAACAACGGAAAACGGATTTATTATCCATGTAATGTTAATCAGATACGATACGGTTGGAAATTTAGAATAACATTTCTCGTTTGTTTTTAGATGAACCGAAACCATATATTGATGGAGTGCGAATAAACAGTCCGCACTATTTATGTAAAATTCGACTTGATCCGAATAACGCACGTACTTACACACTAGTCGTATCACAATACGAGAAGTCGACTACAATTTATTATACACTTCGAGCCTATTGCCGAGATCGCTTTAAGTTAATTAAAATTAATGATAATTATCATTTGAATCACGATCTTAGCGGAGAGTGGAATATATCTTCAGCTGGAGGATGTCCAAATCATCCTCAGACGTACAAATCAAATCCATGCTACCGGCTAACCGTTGGACCTAAAGACTACTGTAATCTAATAATTGAATTACGTGCTCCAAAAGTATATCAAGTGGGTATCGAAATACGAAACATTTCGATCGAAGATCAAACCATTACGGCGCCATTTAAATCGCATAGCACGGGAAATTATCGTTCAGGATTTTGTGTGCTTGATTTGGAGAATATTCCGGAAGGTGTGTATCATGTAATGGTGTCGACATTCTTGCCAGGCCAAGAGGGGCCCTTTTTCTTAAAGTTCAAGTGTACAACAGGTGTAAGAATTGAAAAACTTCAATAAGACAAAACTTTAACACTAAGTAGCTACTAACTATTTTATCGATACATGTTTTATTTACATTTTCTCACTGAATTGAATTGTGAAATATATAATGTTTCTTATATTATTGTGTATTATATTGTATTTTCTTTAATAAAATTTATTTAAAGCGCTTTTTATGCCTAACCAAATACACCAACAAAAAATTCAGTTTCAATTCAACTAGCTCTCGGCTAAACATTTTTTAGATCTTTGCAAACTGTTTTATCTAATTGCATTTGGATGAGAATATAATTAGAACATAATTTAAATAATTCTTGTAAAATCACATCGATTTAAAATGTTGTTTTGTTTCATTTAAATATGATTATAAAAAAACATAAAAAATGAATGGCCCATGGGAGGATCGAACTCACGACCTTCGCGTTATTAGCACGACGCTCTAACCAACTGAGCTAATGGGCCGATGTTCATTGAGAATAAATTATAAACTGATTGGTTAAATATGAAAATATTATCCTTTGACCATAGAGAATTACATCAGAGTAACTTTCATACATTAAAATGGTATATGAATCGAAAAGTCACTCACTGTATAATAATTGTGTGGCTATTTTAACGAAAAGAGACCATAACAATTGTATAACTATGCTTATTTATAAAAAAAAAAAACTTTATAAACTGAAAATTAATATCCTAGTAGGCCTACTTTTTATGTATTTTACATAGCAAAATCAAAATAATAAAATTATGAATGAATCAAGCAATTCAATATTTTTAACACAATAATGACAGGTTTTCCTCAATTCTAAAATAAAATATGTTTATTTAGACTAGACTATTATGGTGGTTTTACAAACCGGGTTTGATAATTGTATTGCTTTGATTTTGTTATGTAAAAATACATACAAACGTGCCTACTATTTTTCGGTTTATATATAATTTTTTATAAATAAGGACAGTTATACAATTGTTATGGTCTCTTGGTTTTTTGCTTCAGTACACTTATACCGGTGACCGTCCGATTTCATCAGGCATAACTTCGCTTCGAATCCATTTAACCAACTTCAAGAAAATCTTGGCAAAAGTTCTCAATCTTCGCGATTTGCATGGTAAGAACTTCATTTACGGTTGATCATTAAATAGGTTAATAAAAATATTCATTTTCTATATAGGACTCTATCTCGTCGCGAATGGAATTTGACAATAATTCCTATGAAGCAATTACGTTTATTTCATTTATTGCTATGGTGTACTATCAAAACGTCGGCGTTCCACCATTCAACGGTATATACATCTTTGCGGCCTATATTTTCCATTCGACAGCAAGGCAATGCTCTCTATCATACCAATTAAATTTGGCATTATTTCTAATACACCATGAGGATTTCAGTGCTTCCTAAACAGAATTCATTTCGCCAGACCAAAAATTAGTCTTCACAGTGCTATTGGCCACTCGTATTGTTGTGTCGTCATTTTGCAGGCCCTACAATTAAAACGGTTTGTGCTATCTTAATTAGTATGAAAACAGACACAATCGCTTCGCGATTAGGCTCCTTCCGATTTTGGCGGCAGATTGATTAGACCTTACAAGTTATTTCGATGGCCCATCATCATTTAGTCGAATCTATCATACTCACGCGGATGTTAAGAGACACGAAAACTCGGATTTAAATTCAATAGAGTCAGATTATTGAAAACATAACAACCTTTAATCAAATAATAATATTTCTGAGTTCTTGTTTTAGTGGTTCTAGAGATGTGTGAAATGTGTTAGACAGTCGACAATATTGCGCTTTGTACCAAATAGTTTCTTTTAGTCATAAAGGATATCGTATAATCCAAGATCGATACAATGCTAGTACTATTTAGAATCTCCCGATTTTATTAAAATAAATTAAAGCACATTGCCCTGACCTCATTACTTTAGTTATAATAAGAGGCCAGGTGAAAATGATCTGAATGAGGCTTTGTTACAGAATTTCTCACAATGTTGCGGCCCTTATTTTGAGTGTTTCTCCAAAATAAAATACTATTTAAAAACATTGTTTTTATTTCATTTTTATTAATATAATTTTTTTTTAGTTTATTATCCACTTTTTGTTGGTACATCAAATTAAAATTATCCTTGTTTTCTTTTATTTATTTCATTTTTTTGGATTACAATAATAATAAATTATTCAAAACAAATAATAATTCATTAACTAAAAACAAATAAAATTGTAATATTAATAGTTTTTATAATATTTCAGTTTTCTTTATCTTTTGTTTAAAAATGTGTTAAAATATAATAATTTTTATTTTTTATTATTATTTTGTTTGTTTATGAAAAAATAATTGTTTTTGTTTATTTTATTTTGTATTATTATTTTATTAGTTATTTTAGTATATTTTTATTGTATGTATTTATTATTTTCTTATTTTTAATATAATATACTCGTATATATTATATGTTTTAGTTTTGTAGAAAATCAAAATAATTTTAATATAGTATTGTAATGAAATTACAAATCTGTTATATATATATATATATATATATATATATATATATATATATATATATATATATATATATATATTTATATATATATATATATATATATATATATATATTTATATATATATATATATATATATATATATATATATATATATATATATATATATATATATATATATATACATATATATATATATATATATATATATATATATATATATATATATATATATATATATATATATATATATATATATATATATATATATATATATATATAATATACATACATATATATAATTATATTTATAATATATATAATTTGTTTTCTTGTGTTTTGTATTTAATGTTATATTTCTTTGGTTAATTTAAAATACAGCAACAAAATAATAATAAAACAGTATACATAATATTATATAATTAAATAATATTCTAATGTAAATATTTATAGAAAATAAAAATAAATAAATTATTTAATTTTAATTTTATTTGGTAAAAAAATATACTTTTTGATTATTTTTTTATTTTGTGTTATAGACCTAAAACTTTTATTTTTAATGATTTCTAAAAATATTTACATTTTTTGTCCGAACATAATAATAAAACATAACAATTTTTAAATATATAAGTACATATGTATAAAATAAAAACTAATCACAAATTTGTATTGATTGAAATACATAATTTTTTTTTATTAATAAATAATTGTTTATTTTTAAAGCTCAACATTTTTGTTTTTTTTCTACTAAATTGTTTATTTTTATTTAATTATAAATTAATTTTGAAAATAATTCCTAAAATTTTTTTATTTTTGTATTTTTAGCCAAAGGCGAGGCACATTTTTTGTTTTTAATTTAATTTTTTAATCAAAAATATTATTATTGTTATATGATAGTTTTATTATTTATAATAATATTTATTTTTTGTGGGTTTCATTTTGTGATTAGCTAAAGATTTTTATAGGATGTTCAGTACTTTGGATAAAATTATTCATTTTTGTTTGAGCGTCGCAAGTACTGGTAAAAAAACAAAAAACTTACAAAATATGAGAAAATATATACCAGTATACATATTTGAGTCAAATAATAAAGGTAGTAATTTAATTTAATTTTTTGTAATTTGTTTGTATAGATATTCGAATGGTTGATAAAGACCAACCCGTGACACTGATTCACTTGAGAGATTCGAATAAAAGTTCTTTACAATTTGAACATTACGCCTAATTTAGAAGAATCCATTAACTTTTAGAAATCATCTAGAATATTTTTCAAATATTAAAATTTTTGAATTTAAAACAATTTATCAAATTTTGAACGCCTTTACAATTATTTCGAAATTAAAAAAAAATTATCGAGAGAATTATGGAAATACATAATACATGAAGTTTTGGAAAAATTATTGAGTTTTAGAATTTAGTAATTTCTAGAATATTTTTTGAATTATAAAATAGCCCCATTAGATAATGACCGTCTGCCTAAAGATGCGACTTATAATAACATCGTTAATAATCGAAGCAATTAACCACGTAATATTAGTTAGAACATTAGGTACATATTCAATTCGAAATTTTAAAATAATCCTACATTTTTAATTCTATTAATTCATAATCTTATATTTTTAAATTCCAGATCCAGTATTTTTTACAACTTATTAATTGTAACACAATTAGGTGCTCGACAATATGTACTTATTTAAAAAAAATCTTAAATCTCAAATACGTGATTATTTCTTAATTGTATTGTTTATGTGGTTAAGTACTTGGCAATATAATGTAGGACTAATAATAGGACTCGATAATATTTTTCTCATTTTTGTTTATTTTTGCAACAACTCGATATTTGGGATATATTGAGGTCCGTTGTACATTTCAGCTAAGCTAAACTAAGCAATGTGAGCTATCCTCATAGACTTCGGTTGTAAATAAATAGTTTTAATAGATCGATACTCACTTGAGCTAAGCTATCTGAGCTGTGCACTTTTGTTTTGAACTATGAAAACTGGCATATCTCGTATTGTCTTCGCCTTGCAATTTTCAGCTGTATCACTGCTCACACATACATTAATATTTTCTATATTTAATTCATAACGTACTACGTTCATTCAATAAATAAAAGATATGAACATAAATGTAGGGGTGAACCAATTTATTAGCTTAAATATGCAATGCGTCGAGGTAGCGAGCAAAACTAAGATATGTTTTCTCAAGAAAACTAAGATATGTTAACTTAGCTGAAATGTTCAACGGTCCTGATGTTTGTACACTCTAGAACAAGCAATTTTTTTATAAAAAAATAATTGGTAATAAATGATCTACGATTCAATTTATTCTTTAGTATTAAGCCGAGTCCACACGATGCGTAATATGGACAAATGTTGGTGAAGTGTATAAGTTCGCCGCGTCGTGTATACGGTTTTCGTATGACCAATGTAGGCCAACATTTGCATTGGCTTATGTTCGCCAAAGGCTGTATATGAAACGCACATGAAAGAAAACGACCAATGTAACGACCGATAAATTTGCGTTTCATCCACTCAATTGCTAACAATTTTTTGAGCCCGCATATATAAAAGAGACCATTAAAAATATTTTGTTTCTTCATATAAAAATTGGGTTCTTGCTTTCGACAATCTGCCCTTATGTCAGATGATCAGTAAAATATAAAAATTTCGAATAAACAAATTCCAAAATGTTCATAGATTTTATGGAATTCTAGACTTTGAAAAGTTTAGTATTTCAAATATTTGACAGATTTCATAACGTTTGCAGAGGTTTGATATTTAACTGAGATCCAGCATTCCAATCGAGTTTAAATAATTTTTACGTTTGTTTTTCATTCATAATTATATGATAAAATATGATATGATTCATTTTTCAATCATAATTGTATGATAAAATTTAATTATTATAGTAAATATGTACATATTATGTTTGTATAATCAAATAATTATTAATCAATTTAAGTTTTGGTTAACTAATCACAAAATAATGTTTTTTATATACTTACATAATTGTTAATCAATACAAATTTGGATTAATACAAACATATATTTAATTATATGTTTGGATTAATGTAATTAAAAAAAACATAATAATAAAAAATAATTGTTTAATTAATTATTTTCTGTGTATTGGGTGTAATTTCATTATTTCTTTAATTTTTTGGAATGATAAAGAATTTTATAATAGTGTAATAGTAGTGGGTTAGGCGACAAAAATATAAAATTAAATTTGTTACAGTATAATTAATAATATTAATATTGTTAATTTCACTATAATATAAGCTCTATATATTGTGAACATTATTATTTTTCAATTTTGTTTTAGTAGTACAGGGTATTGGTTTATAAATTTACAAACATAAAAATCATAATAAAAAGTAAACATAAAAATTTAAAACAAAAATAACAAATAATAATTAAATAAAATAGTTTAATATATAATTTATAATTGATTCATTTTTCTTTCATGTTTTTTTTTAAATTAATATTTATTAACCTATTTGTACATTTATATTTGGAAAAATATATATTTTGTTTTTATTTATATTATTTTTTAAAATATGTAGTTTTTTTTTATATCTGGTTTCATTTTTTTAAAATGTTTTGCCAATTTTTTAAAAATAAGTAAATTCATTATAATTAATAATATTAATAAGGGAAGATAAAATATATAAAAATGGTGGTCTTAGTATTTTTAAATTCAATTATTAATTCAAAAATTGTAACAAATTATTGATATAATAAACATGGCACTATATTATAAAAATGTGTCTATAGTTGGGCCCGACCAAATTAAAACAAGAGAAAATACCTTAGGAATACATTTCTACTTCCAAAATAAATGTGATTTTTATAAACTAGTGAGAGCTGAACAATTATTCGATAATATTTAGTGCTGAGTTCTATAATTAACAGCGATCTAAATTATATTTTCACTGAAAACAACAACAAACTTGTTGTTTTATGAAATATAATTTGATCTGGCTCAGACTATTATTAATCGTCATACATATGGTATGACGTTAAAGGCTTATCAGAATTATTCAATGTAAATTATCAGCATAATGATGTCTTTGTATTTGTAAGATATTCCCCCTATTTACTAAATCTCACAGACTTTTTTTATATCATTTTATGGTAAACAGATTTATTTATAAAATTCGACTCTGCTGTTATTCATATACTAACTGGGTATCGGAATTTCGTAACGCTAAAAATTAAAGTGAAATGTAATTTACAGGTTTACTTTGAAATTAGTCGATGACGGAAAAATGATTAGACAGAAACGTTAGTTTATATTAGTTATAAATATTTGTTATTTCAGGCATGGTGAAATTAAAAAATAATACGATAAAAATTAAATAATTTACGGGCAGTTTAAAATAGAACCGAAAGCAGGGTAGTTAAAAACAATATCTTGAATTAAATACCGAAGAACAGTTAGTGGATATTTGTGGCATGGAAAACATGGATGGCGCAAATAACGTAGATAAAAATTGATAAATTCACATTATATTATTTTATATAATTTGTCTTTTTACATATTGGTTTTCTTTATCTTTTAGGGGCTATCTATGATTCAACCACAAACTATCTCACAAAGTATATCACTACTCGCACCAGAATTGTCAATATTATTCCATCGACACCTTTGTAATCACAACCAACAACATCATATTTTTCGCTATCATCATTACGCGGATTACTGCATCCATTTAAAAAAAATATTTAAAATTAATTATATCGATTGAGATCCTTTTGAATTCAATATAAACATAAATTCAGAAATAAATAATCCTGTAAAAAATAATACTTACGAGTACTTGCCGCTGTAGAACATTTAACACGATTAGGAGATACTAAACGAAGCTTATACGGCTTCATAGATAATCTGGAAGAAATTTTAGGCCCAATGTAAGAAATTAATGCAAAAATCGTATTACGAGCAATTCGAAATAACATAACTGGAGAAGTCAATTATATCTTCAACATGTATTAACTTCCTTGAACTGATACGACATAAAAAATAACTTTACTATTTATTATAGCAATAAGGGCAATGGAACAAGTTTAATACAGGACGTGACTTACATTTCTGTTCTAAAGTAAATGATTCAGCGAAAAATGTGTATCATCAAAACCGTCTATAGATACAAGCTGGAACAAATGCTTCGCACGCAGATACCACCACGAATAATGCACACGCGAATGTAATAGTTACCATGTAAATTGATACAGTTTATTTTGCTTTATTATTTCTCTTATATACGATATTTAATTTGGCATATACATATACGACACAAACTATCGCGCGTGTAGTAAAAAAAATTTAACATTTTCTTTTAAAATCCTCCAGCTAAACTTTAAATCATAAGTTTAACAGCATTTGCACGTGTAATATTTTAAAAACACCTAAGCATGAATATTATCAGCTCAATTGAAAAGGTGTGAAAATTAAAATCTATAATAGAGACAATAGTGTTAAAGGATTTTAATGTTATTAATGATTACAATGGTTAAAGTGATGAGGACATTTTATTGCTACAAAATTTAACGTAAGAATTAAACTATGTACATTTATTATAATATCTATTGTACTACAGAGTACTATTTTAACGTATGAATCTTATTTATAGTCGACGTATCATCATAAAGCTAGAATTTGTACAAGAGACAAGTTTTTATAACTTAAATCAGTTACATTTCAACTTAAACTTCAGTTATATTTTCCACTTAACTAGTGGAAAATGTAACTGAAGTAGAAGCAACACCTCAACCGGAATCGATAATAGACGTTACAATACAACTGAAACTGCCTCTCATTGATGGATCATGTGTTATTGGATTGTCATTTTGATAATTATAATACCCCTATCCAAAAGTCACAAAAAACTATACAACTGAATTAGCAATTAGAAAAAATATTAATTATCTTTTATTTTTAGATACCTACGTGCGGTATGAATGTAAGAAAGACAACAATTTAAAAAAATATTGGTCAACACTAAAAAATTTTGTAAAATTTTATTACATATGAAATAAAACTGGAGATCCAATATATTTTCACTGTATTACAAGTAGAAACAGGATACAGGTGCTTGTTCAAAAATTTTTGTTTCTGTGCACTAGTATCGCAGTCGATCTGGCAATCTAGATCATCAGAATGAGTGAAGAGAGACGGAGATCAGTTATAAACACGAAATGAGCGGCATCGTGAAACAAAATGATTCCATTGTTCCTGGTATTGGGTTGGTTTATTCACGAAAAGTAAGATCCGAGTCAATAAGAATAACAAACCCGGACAGAAAGGTAGCAACATTTAAATCAACCTTAACAGCCAACACCAATTACACCCCAAACTCTACTATCAACACCGGAACCTACATCTGCAATCTTGCCAGATTGATCAGTATCATTGAGCAACCATGTCACAAAGGTCAGGTCGGTCGAAATTATAAGAAATTTAGTTAAAAATCACATTGGATTGTTGGGTATATCGTTTATTTGATTTATAGGTCTTTTATTATATAAAAGTTTGAGAAACTCAGATTTAAAGAAATAAACCATTTAACCAATGATAGTAAAACGAATATGAAAGAACGTTGACAAAAGAAAGATTCATTGTAACGTGTTTCTTAGAATAGAATAAATCGTTGTTTGAATAAAGAAATTAATTTTTACTCACCAGAGATAGTGTTCCAAATTATAAAATTACATAGTTCCAGAATGTTTAGGATATACATATACTGGTATCGTATGTTCTACTCTATATATATAATTTATTATTATATATTTATTATTATTTTAGGAACTTGGGTCAAGAAAACAAAATATATTTGATAAAAAAGGAAAGATAACTTCAATATTATCTGTATAATCATAATGGATGTAAAATATGAACTGACATTTCTGCAATGAATAAAATTACATTTAAAAATATTTTATGCTAATCAATTATGCCCTCTTGCTAGCCGTTACACACATTGTTATCGTTAGTTATTTTCGACAAAGTTAAAAAGAAATAACTAAAACATCCTCTGGTTACAATTTTTGAATTAACAGGATATATTTATTTAAATCAATAATATATGTATAATAATTAATCTGAGCACTTTGGACCATATTTAAATGTAATCATTTAAAATTTAATTTAGATTTCATATAACAGAACGATATCCAATTGGTAATTAATAAATTTTTAAAAACAAATTTTCTATATTTTTTAAATTCCAATTTAAGTTTTATATCATATATATATATAAGTTTTTTTTATAAAAAAAAATTAAAATATGTAGTAATTTTTCTGTTTAATTAAAAATTTCTAATTCATCACAATTCATGGTTTTTTAATTTAATTTAATTTTTTGTTTTGTTTATTAATTAACATTAAAAACAATGATAACAAAATGGTGTACGAAAAAAATGTTTCATTATTTCGTAATAATAATTTTTAATTTCAAAATAACCGTTTAATTAATTAAGAAACAAACAAAAAAACGACATTTAATTTTTTCATAATAATACTTGAATCAGTCAAAATATATAACTTTTGTATTTTTTTGTTTTGATAATTGTTCAAATTTTAATCACAAAATTAAAAATATTTTTTATTTTTAATTATTATATAATATAATATAATAAATAAGTCACATTACTTTCTTTTTTTTACTGTAAAATAAAAACTAAAAAAATTATTTCTCATCATTACCTTTATTATCAGTTGCTGTAGTGTTATCATCATTATCATAATCACGTATTGTAGTTGGATTTGTGCCAATCGTTTCATCATCACCATTATTATCGTCGTTAGGCGAATTCGCGAGTTCTTCTGTAGTTTTCAGTATTGGAATTGGTTGGAGCAATTTAAATGCAGAACCAAGTGATGGACGTAATTGAAAACCAACACAGGGTTTAAAATGTGTTGCTGGTTCCGTGTCGGACACTTTTAGGTTTATTTTAAATGAAGACTGGAATAGAATCAAAAGAAAATCGATTAATGTCTGTAAACATTAAAACAAACGTAAAAACAACGATAGATGTAGTGGTTAGTGGTTGAGATCGTTGTCGAAATAAAATATTATCTTATTACTGAGAATGGTCTTATAATACCTCGCATTAAATAGCTGCCTCTCTCCAAGCTGCTGCTCAAAACATCAATACGAGCAGTAAGATTGTCTGTAGTGAGTTATCTATTCAGCCTCATTGCGAAGCTATAATCATGAAATAACTTCGAGTCACTCTCAATCCTCATCTAACCGATCTACCCATAAAGGCCAAAAGGACTATTGCTGAATTCGATACGAAAGATTGTAAATCTTATTTTATCTTAAATAAACGGCCCTATTGCACTAACTATATATCAATTATCATGTATTAACTTTACACACATTATTTTTTTAAAGCCGTAAATGAAAGTTTTTGTACAAGGGCAGCAAATATTTGATCAATTGATAAGTCAGATCGGTTTTATTTCTCTTTGTACAACACTTATTATTTACACTTATTAAAATAATAAATGTTTGATAAGTTGAGTATCATCATTGAATGATAACTGAGAAATGTTTGGTGATATATGGTACAGATTCGTCCGATTCTTATTCAAATCAAATACTTATATACTTATGTCACGTTTAGGAATTCGCATCGCATTGAGAAATACTCCTCTGAACGTTTCCATGTTTCCGGAAATTTGAAATACTGTATACAATTTATTCTATACTAAATATTTTTTCAAAACCGCTATCATTTATCAAACTTATACTTTTTGATAAGTGTAAAAGAGAATTAAAATGTATTCAATTTTCAGTTGAATAATTTATCAAAGCTGAAAACACTTTCTCAAAAAACCTAATTTGATAATTGTTTTGTTATTTTCTATTCCGAAAAAATGGCAAGTGCAGAGTCAAAAAATAAGAAATTAGCCGTTTCGCAATTAATAAAAGAAAACAAGGTAAGTTTAATCTGTGGTTAATTAAAATAAATGTAAATATTCCTAAATATAATGAATGCTTGTTTCTTTTTAGAAAGGCGTGTAAATTGATGAAAAAAAAAAATTTTAAATTTTAAAATAAAACATGTTTTGGAATCGATGTTATGTATATAAAAATAATGAAATTTGAAAGGAGTGTGGAGTTCCAACGTCTAAATTTACAAGTGAAATCAATATTAATAATACATAAAATTATTTTAACTAGTGATAGGATGATACCAGTAGATAACGATAATTCTGAAAAAATATGTATATGTATAAGTATGCCTTAACAACAATATATTTTAATGATTTTTGACATGAAAAATTATAATTGAGAAAGAAAAATTATATTTTAAAAAAATGGTAAATCTTTAGTTTTTGGAAAATTTCCATGTTGCTTGTGCACCTTATTTTTACATACATCCATCGTTCTTTTTCGTTTGAAAAAAAATTCTTAAAATATTCGCCTTTAAAATAATTTTAAAACAGTGTTCCTTAATTATTATAAAAAAAAATATCAAACTTAGTCCTATATGATTTCCCTTGCATTTTCATATCACACTACGAAAATGCGAAAATTGTTTAATTGTTAATTCAACGGATTCAAACGTGAAATTATAGACTACCTTAAGAAAACATAAATTTATCCGCTCAAAGGATTTAAAGCAGTTCTCTCATAGTTTTAACTGCAATTTCACAATAATTTGTAGCAATTATTCTGCATTTTCTTTTACAAATTTAATAAACTTGAGATTTATTAAATTTTTAGATTTGCGAAAGGTAAGTCAGATCGTCTTTATGAAAATAATATTGCGTCCTTTTCTCTTGATTACGAATTTTTAGATAAGCCGTTTTGTGAGGTATACATTAAAAACAGTATGTAGATTATAAAACAACTATTTAAAATATATCGGTGTTGGAACAGTGAAGTTATAAACTAAAGGAACGTTTAGTGCTTAAACAATTGATTGAATCATCTGACTATAATCATGAAATATGATTTCTATAAGAACAAACTAAGGGATACAAAGAATTCAAAAAAGTTGATAGTTTTGTTAATATGTATAACAAATGCAAACATTTGTGGATTTCGATTGATTTTCTACCTCTCCTTGAAAAAGTAATCTCGATTTCGGCTTCAATCGAACTTGTTATGTTGCCGGATTGCTTTTATTTTATTTGCGTTAGTTATCTGTCAAAGCTTACATTGGTGTTATGACAACTTTTGAAAAAAAGATGTTGTTGGACATCATTAAGTTACATAAAATAGCAATGATATTGTTATTCCAAATGACAGTACTTTTGCCGGCATTAGTAACGTAGGTGTATATCTAGTATAAAAACTAGATTTTTAAAGTGATTTAGATAAAAAAAATCACTTTTTTTTGTAGTTAATCGAAAAAATTTCAATCAAAAAAAGCACCTTTTCCAAATTCAGATTGCTATTTTTGATCATCGAAATTGACAATAGTTTCTTATCTAAGGAACCAATAATCGTTTGTGCTTTTCGTTCCAAGTTCAAATTTCGCATGAGGTAAATGGATTTTACTGCTCAGACATATATATTTCAATAGATGAACAATTGATTGGCAGATGTGGATTGACCCTCCCTCCCTAGAATTATTAAAAGATACTATGATAATTTGTATACTTACTTTTTCACAACCATCTGGGGGTTCTCTAGCTAAAAATCGATTAATCCTTGGCGATGCCCCAGTCACACACGATGCACCATCTTCTGGTGATGTACTTTGACTTTCGTCTGAGGATAGCATATCCCCACTTGGTGTTTGTGTATTAACTGACCTTGTATCACCATGCAATAAATCAGCTAGAGGCGCTCGATGACCTTCTGGCGTACCACGAGAAAACATACTACTACTCTCCGGGCGACAAGTGTGTTGCTGTCCCGGAATCAAAACCAATTTCTCGATCTCTTGATTCAATCCCTCCACTGAACTGCGCATTGGTCGCATGTGCGCCGATGGACAATTCCGCGTCGGTATCAAAACGGGACTGGCTTTTATATGAATTGGGCTTAAGGTTTGTGAACTCACTGAGTTTTCACCGCGCTGGGTCCTTTGCAATCTTTGTCGTATAACTTTTTCTATTTTCATGTCGGGTGGTGAAAAACTGATACCACTTTTAGACGATCGATCGAGATATGATTCATCCGTTTGAGTAGCTTTATCTAACTGAAGGAAAGTACACGGATGCGGTTGAATATTCCATGATGGTCGCATATATAGTGCATCTAAAGATGCGGTTCGTCGTATTCCGGATCCTTCGGTTTGATCTAAATATTTATCTTATTATTAATCGTTATGTTGTAGTTCAGATGATATCATACTGGTAACTTACTTTTATAACTCAAAGCACCGGGGCTTCGATGTCCCGATATTGCGTGTTCTGGTGATATATGTCTCATCGGTGAAGTTATGCTTGTACTAAAACTAGAACCACAGTATATAGTTCCTCGTAATAACGACGGCATTGGAAGTGTCGCTTTCATTGGACCTAATTTTTGAGCGGGGCCATCCGTTTGTTTTCGTACACGACTCGACATTTTATTCTGTGTTACTGTTAATTAACAAAACTTAGAGGTTGATGTTTTATTCTTTTTTTTTAGAATTTTTTCCTTAGCACTTTAACATTTTTGTTTTTTCGTGAACAAAATTTCAATACATGTAAAACATCATAGTTATATCGGTCAAAATTATTTAATATATTTGCTATAGTCTAATTGTAGTTTTAAGTTTTTAGAAAAAAAGAAATAAGCTTTTTTGTTTTTTACATTTTTCGATGTTTTCTCTTTTGATTAAAAAACTTTTTTTGTTTAATTCGATACCGACTTGTCAATTTTATCAAAAGAAACACGAAAACTTGGTTTTCTTTGTGATTTTTTTCGATCTCGAATAATATGGAGAAATTATTAGCTGCAGCTTTTGACAACCTTTATCGTTAATAGGGGTACGAACTATCAAGAAATGTTTACTGCGTTCGGGTGTCTTGGGATTGTTGGAATTGACGATTGTAAAACTAAGTGCCTCTCGTGGAAAATATTAAAATACAGTATACAAGAATAAATGACTTTTGCGATTTGTCTGGTAAGGTCTATGGAAGAAATCGTAAACAATTATACAAAATTGTATACCCTTAGGTTTAAATTTCAATGCAAAATTGCATACTGATTTCTTTAATTTTATTCGACAAATAAATCATGAACACCAAAATGCGTGTATTTACGCTTCAAAATTTATCCGCTACGTGGAGTTAGTGATTCTCCAATCATCAGTACAATAAAGATATGTACAGTCAAAAATGTATTATGGAAAATAGATTTAGTATCAGTCAACATTTGGCTAAGATAAAGCTACAGCGATATGATTTGCAAATGGCGATTTGTATAAATATCCAATCGTGTAAACAGAAAACAAGTGACAATTGACGAGTTACACCGTGTGGTCTAGCGGGTAAAGTGTGAAGTTATCTTAAATGTATACTAACATTCGTAATATGAGGTTATATGAAAAAATAATTCATTCAATTTAAATTTTATGATTAACAAATAAAAATAAATTTGAAATTTTAATTTTTAACAAATATTTTAACTGATTAACTCAGTTAGTCAGTTAAAAAATTTGTTATAATTGGAAAATATTATAATTGGAAAATATGGTTAATGTAACGCTTACTTAGATAAAAGTATTTTAATATATTTTACCGATTTGGTTTAAATTAATTTTCTTAATGCTTAAAATACGTGTAAGTAGAAATGGTATTTGATAGGTACTCTAAATTTGAAATCTCGTGAATAACAAGTTAAAAATTTGTGTGTAATCACTATTTCAATAATTGATAAATCTATTATACAATACATTTTGGAGAATTACAACTTTTATTTGCTGTGAATAAATTATAAAGTTAAATTCCATATAAATTATTTTTAAATTTATGTAATTTTTTAACCCAACTATCAAACATATGTATTAAATATTTAGACTAGGTCGATAAAATATTCAAAAATCACCCTGAAATTTACATATTCGACTAACAAAATTTTCTAATTACCTCAATTTTAATAAATAAAAATTAAAACTAAACGGACCCTATTTTCATATATCTACTATCAGTTATCACACGTGCGTACTACGTTTTGTTTACATCCAATATTTATATAAAAATTCTACTAGAGGCGCTTTTTAATGTTTCCAATACTTGTCATTTGACTGAGCATCTCGGATCTCACATAGCAGAATAATTTTGAAACTAATATACGGCCAGTTTGTAGTTAATGATTTATTTATAGAATACAAAATAAGCTGATCCGTGAGAAATTTTACCAAAGTACGTCTTTTATATTACACATAATTACTAATTATGTATATATACAACTTTTTTTCAACTGGTTTTATTTTTTCCACGAGGTTTCTAATGACGATCCCCGACATTGTGCATGATGTAAGATATTAGCGAGTATGCTGAATCGGCTACGTTCTGCGTGCTGATCTGGAACGAATTGTGTAGCGAACTATGAAAGGAGAACCAACTTATGCTAGGCGTAAAGGTCGTTGCATGCGACGATGGCTTCATGCTGTAGAGAACGACTTGGGTTCTTCAGATTGTCTAAGACAGTATGAAAACCAAGTTCAGGATCGAAACCGAATTATGAGTATTATTATTTAAAAGTAAGATAAGCGCCTTTCGTGGGAAATATTAAAACAAAATATACGTGAATAAATGACCTTTGCAGGTTATGTGGTATCCAGTATCCACTATGGAGGAAATAGTAAATATGTAATACATAATTTTATACATAATCAGGTTTAAATTTCAATACAAAAAACACACTTTGCTAAAACTACACACTGATATGTTTATTTTTATTCTAAAAATAAATCATAAACATCAAACTGCGTGTATATTTGCTTCAAAATTTATCCGCAACGTTTACATTTGTGCACATTCTCTTAACTGGCAATTATTTTAAAATGATCAACGGAAATTATGTGATCTATCTTTTATTCAAATCGTGTGAACATTACAGTCTAGTTTGCCGAATAGATTATATTTTGCGAATATTTTTCGAACGTTTGTCGAATAGTTTTGCAAACCGAGTGGCTGCGGCTTAAGGTTCAACTAGAATGTACATGTTTCATTTTATTAGAACTGACAATTTGTATGAAAAAATGGAATTATGAGGACAATAAACGGAGCAGGGTAGAGCGGAACGGACTCTAAACTCACATTTAAAATTTTGCGGACGAGATAACCATAAATATATATTTGATGTGTGAGCGAACAACATATTTCTTCATGAGGTATTCAATGTTCATGCGAGGTATAAGCCCACATCATTCCGTAATTATTAAATATGAATATGAAGAAGCAAACATTTAATATTTATTATTATTATTTTTTATTTATTTATTATTTTTTTATTTTGTTATAAGCTTCTAGCCTTTGTAGATATGAATATTGTATAAGCGACCTGTGTAAGTAAACGTATGGTAATACGAAAGTCTGACATCGCAAACTGTGCAGTGGTAATCATACTAAATTATAGAACAAGAAGTTGTAAATTGGGAATTTATACAGAATGTTACGAAAACGAAATTGTTAATATCAATTTTAAATATTTTTCTTTAAATTCCTATTATAAAAATGAAAATTTGTTAAATTATTTGACGAATTGACGCTGTTGGATATATTTAGTAATGATTTAATCCTTTAAAAAAATAAATAATTATCGAGTGTATAGTTAATTTAAGTAACTTTTAGAAGGTTTACCATTCAAAATCCAAACTTTTTATAAATATAATGCTGAATAATTTGGGTGCTGCGTAGTTATCAGTTTATCTTTATTTCACTAATGAGTTATGGACTCCTAATACTACACAATTTACCTAGCAAAATATAGAAATGTTCCACTAGTCTGTATCCACTTTAATAGAATTGTGAAGGTTATTTAATGATAGAAATTATTGTTGTATCACAGTTTATTCTAGAGTCGAAAGTGTTTTTAACTGATTATCATGGGAAAGTAACTCGATTCTTATGTTTCACAGTATATTCTTCTCGGTTTGCATGGCAATTCAAGTACTACATTTATAGTTTGGGAAAATGTTGCTTAAAAAATTTCTCAATAAAAGTATCATTATAATTTTTAAATAAGGTGAATCAATTATTGAGGACTCGATTATTACTCTATTCCGTTGTTTAGTACAACGGAACAACATTCCTTTTTGGCGAAATTTTTCATCACTTAGAGTCAGCGCACAGTAATTATGCTTCTAATAGGTGGCAGTTTAATTTATTTCATGTGTTAAAACCAGTATAAATTGTTGTGCACAACTAAAATAATTCGCACATGGTTTGCATAATTTTTTTTTTAAACTGTCCAGCTTCGAGTTAGTATATCCGTGTTTTTATGATACTTGACGATATTTAACCAACTGTCATTTAGCCTTAATTCATGTAATAATTGTATTATATTGTTGTGGTGCACGCAACACTTGAAGATAACATCTCAATTGTTGTTTGTCCAAAGTTTTTTAGCATGACATAATTCTGACGGATCTCGTGCGTGTAAATTTGTACCACTACACATTTGATGCAATAAAATACAGATTAATGCTTTTTTCGTTCTTTTATATAATTTTACTTTTATCCTTACATTTTATCTTGCTTTTTTTTACTATGGCAATGATTGCGAAGGAAATTAAAAAAAAAATGTTCATTGCATACAAACTTGTATAACCAATTGGATAGCCACCTTAATAATACCCGAGACAACAACCGACAAGTAATTAAAAGTACAGTTTGCGTATTTTATCTTTTGATTTTATTATTTTTAATTATCATTACAGTATTTTATATGTTTAATGCTTATATATGTATATAAATTATATGAAACTTGATTTTTATTTTTGTTGGTAAAATTAAAACTTTTTAGTGATAAATAATAAAAAAAAATACTGAAAAATTGTTAGATATTGGATTAAAATGGCTGATTGCCATCGAGAATTGATCATTTTTATTACAAATAATAAATATATATTTTTTTCATTTCATATTTGTTTATAAATTAATTCCTTTTTGTTTTATTTATATAATTTATTTTAAATAATATTAAATATTTGTAAATTCTATTTTTAATAAGTGTAATGTGATTATTAATTTTATTATATTTTTTATTATTATTATTAATAAAAAAATAAAAAATACAGTTTATATAAATTAACTATGTTATAAATGTATAACAAAATTTAAATAAATTGAAGGAACAGTGAGGCAACAAAAAGTAAAACATTTACAAATTTGATAAGTAGACAAAAAATATATATTATTTGTTTTTTAATTATTGTTATGAAACTAATCAAATTTAATGTATATATATATATATATATATATATATATATATATATATATATATATATATATATATATATATATATATATATATGGATTGTGTAGAAAATGTATATTTTATTATATAATTATCTATATTCTGTTAAGGCAATACATATTATTATTATATATTCACTAGAAATTCAAAAATAATATTATTAAAAGTATTGTCAGTTTATTTAAATGTTAAAATTTTCTCCCGACAATGGTTTGTTTAGTTTAAAAAATAATTATTAAATATTAGTTAAAAAAAAATATAAATAATAAATTGATACAATTAACTAACAAAAAATATTGGGTAAGTTCATATACAATGTTATGAAAATTTTTCTTTTTCACTTAACTTAAAATTAATAAAATAATTTAACAACTACATTTTAATTATATTAATTAAGAAATTGTTTGTCTTTTAAAATTAAAAATACAGAGATGTGTGTATGTGCGTTTGTGTTTTATGTTTACTGCTGTAATAATAAACTATTATGTTGGAGGTGTTGGATGGGAACATTTAAACACAAAGGCTGATACTGAAACATCATCAAATTTCTTTAGACATTTTAAGGCATCGTTGCATGTGCAGCTATATAAATATATATAAAAACGAACATAAATTTTTTTATTAGTATACATAAATTTTTATTACCCGAAAGAAGATTTTTTTATTTTAATACTTACGTATTTTGAACGAAGTAATTTATTTGTCTTGTAAATGGTGTGTAAACGGCCCAACCGCAAATTTCTTCTGTATCACATTCTCGTTTAGGTTTTGTTGTTGGTGTGTTTCTTGTCTATATAAAAATTGTTTAATAAAATAAAAGACCATTAAATTTAAACAGTTAACCTTCATTACTATTTATCAAGGTTATTTAAATTTATTTAAAACTATGATTTTCTTTTACATCTTCCCCAACACCCACTACAACTTATATACTCTTGCTCTATATTATTCTTAAATTATATATATATATATATATATATATATATATATATATATATATATATATATATATATATATATATATATATATATACACATAATATTCTAAGTCTTTTCTAACCTCTATTCAATTATCATAAACAAATAATTTCAAGTGTAAATATGTATAAATATTTATTTGGTTTCTGTTATAATTTTCGTTAGGTAGTTTTTTATTTTATTCATTCATAAACTAAAGCTTTCATTCATAAAAATAATATATTATTTTTGGAGTACAATGAAATTGAAAGCTAAATTATATTTCTTTGGTTTTTATTATAGTTTCGTGGTATAATAAATTTTGATATACATACACTTGAAGGTAATGAATTAATATTAATAATAAATTACCTTTACACCACTCTTTATTCATACTACCGCTTAGTTATTGTATTAAGCATTTTTTAATTGTAATTTTATAAAATTGTATGCATATTTATAATAGTATATGGTATGAACTGATGTAATATTTTTGTAAATGACTATATACAGGCACTTATAATGAATATTCTTATACCTTTAATTAGATTACTCATTAAGTTATGTACAAAATAAAAATGTTTTCATATTTCAGTGGCGTTTCTATGTACACATTATATGTAAGCCCTTAAAGAAATGATATGTATGATCAGAAATATTTGTAAATTATTTTGTAACATTGCTGTTCATAAATAATTATTTAATTTAATCAAACTAAATTAATGAAATTTGGAAACTAACACTTTAGTCTAACTATCATAACAAATGAATTTCAAAATTAAAAAGGAAAAACCAATGGCGTAACACAATTTTTTATAACGATATATATATAGAATTTCACATAACAGTTGATAAAGAATTTAACCAAAACGTATCTAAGAATTTCACTTTGTTGTTAATTTAAAGTAATTTCATGTAGGCTTTGCATGGAATTAAATTATTCTGATTGTCTGAATATTTTTAATTAACGTCGAGCCTTCTGACAATCTTACGTGATTTATAAGAATAACAAGTATAGCAATGATTAATGACCTAATTATGATTAGCTGGAAGCAATGTGTATCGCGTGCGCTCAAGTAATGATGCAAACGATACTTTGATAGATAATTATCATAACTACATTTTATCTTTTTAAAATTATTTTACTTGCATAAATTGTAAGATGTGTTTATAGTTTATTTGTATTTATGTTATAATTACTTCCGATTTCAAAATCCAATTTACATTCATACAACAAGTATTTTACGTATATACGCATATTTGTCATAAATTCACATATTTATCGCGCAATGTTTTTAAAATAATCAGTGTTTTTTGATACATATAATATATGTATAATATTGTGATACTGATAGCCATGTTATACATATATGTTTGTTTTTATTAAAGAATCAAAATAAAATTATAATTTGTTTATTAGAATAATATAAATTGACGCAATGAATCATAAAAAAAGTAATATGATGTGATGTGACTGATTATTTAAATTTTTATATAAAAATAATAATTTTATGAATCGGAATATATGTATATAATAATAATAATAATATTATTATTATTATATGGAATGTCGAGTCAAGCCCTCTGTTTACTATATATTTACATTAATTTAATACATTGATATACATGTGTACATGTATTTTATCTTATAATTTAATATTATTTATATAAATTATCGATCAACATGACATGACGTCTTTCTTTGCAAACGAAACAAATAAATAATATGATGCGATTTTTAGTCTGTTTACCGACATTTGAATGATCAATAACGTGGGGTAGGTAGTGGATTTCTCACACTTTTCATAATTTGAACACATTTTTGTTTACAATAAAGTTTACATTCTATAGTTTTTATTTTATATTTTATCAATTAACATATTTGACCTAATCTAATCGGACTACTTCATATAAAATAATAGTTTATTTATTATGATTGTGTGCTATTAATTTTCGTAAAATATGCGTAATTTGCGTATGTTTCAAAGTCAATAATAACTACGCAGTTTTTCTGTTTCGTATATGTTCAACTTAAATATACATTTTTTAAACCACAACACACAAACTGACATAAAATTTTTATAATATTCTTAAGAAATAAATATTGTAAGAATGTTGTGTGATTTTTATTTATTCAGAATATTATTTGTACTTGCATATTATAGATTCGGGTTCTTGAACTTGAAATTATGTGTTATAGTCAGCGCATATATATCATATAATGACATAATTAAACCAGGAGGTTTAAGAATACTGAAAACAACGCAAAATATAATAAGTTATGAAATTTTTATTTATGATTTTTTATGGCCTAAATATGTTTTGTATTTCCAAATAATAAAATATGATATCATCAGAACATCGGTGACTTATATCATATACATATATATATATATATATATATATATATATATATATATATATATATATATATATATATATATATATATATATATATATATATATATATATATATATATATATATATATATATATATATATATATATATATATAAGCCACATGTTGGTATATTATTTTAATAATTTCACAGATTGTTTATGTCCGTGAAATTCTATTTTGATTTATTAAATTTTCAAAAAGTATTTTCCTTCTCAATTTAAAAATCGAAAACAAAATTTAAAATATAGTAAGAATTACTTTTATCTTGCAAGTTTGTATGAATGAATTATTTAAAAAAAAATTTAATTTTTGAATTTTCATCAAAAAAAAGAAATCTATACATGAACTTGAAAACTATATTTCTGAAAGCAAATCCAAATTATTGTTTGTTTAGTCGAATAATAATTATAAATTGGCGCCCATATCCAGTTACTACATAAATACGATAACACGGTATTATTACAAAACACGATAATTTTCATATCAAATGAATATTTAAATAACTAAGCAACTTTTAATTTTCAATAATTTATTATTTTATTGACAAGATAAAGTTAAATTTTAAAAGAAAAAGAGTTTCATTGCGAATGCAAAGTAAATCGATTCAGTTCTTTCATGCTTTTAATTAAGTATAAAAAAAATATGTTGATTTGTTGAAATTTTTGTTTTGACATATTTTATTACTTAGTTTAACAGTAATTTAGTTAATTTTCTTGCTATACATTTTTAGTTTAATACTTTTACTACGAGTATTTATATTTGCTGGTGTCGCGAGAATCCCAAAGTGTTAATATAAAACAAATTAAAAT
This sequence comes from Tipula unca, assembly GCA_951394425.1. Taxonomy (NCBI): domain Eukaryota; kingdom Metazoa; phylum Arthropoda; class Insecta; order Diptera; family Tipulidae; genus Tipula; species Tipula unca. Next base: position 143,290,675 of record OX596380.1, on the reverse strand, counting down.
TCTGAAGTTTGGAATATAATCCAAACCAATAAATAAGTGAAAATTGAGTGGATTATCCACGGTCCATACCACAAAAAGCAGTTAAGGGCACACTTCACAAATTTAAAAATGCTGGCTGCATTTTGATTCATGTTATGTTTCCAAAAAATGAAACTAAATAAACAAATTTCATTCACCCAAATTAAATATTCATGTCACACTTATAACATATTAAATTTGATTGGTTCGTATATAAGCGCGATCATATATTTAATCAACTATATTTAAACACACACCTTTTTAAACGTGCTACCAATTTAACGAATTTTTTTTGTTTTTATACTTCTTTTAATACAATTTTTAAATTATGATAGTTTAACTGTAAAATCATTATAACAATTCTATTCTATATCATTCGTTATCGTTATAAATATATAATTAATCTAATTTAAACTGATGTGAGAATATAAAATAAATAAAAATTAAATAAAACACTATATATGTATATACATAATAGTCATTTCCTAACCTCATGTTACATTGAAACGAAAATAAAAATAAATACATATGTATACATATATGTATTGTTCTTAGGAATAAAATAAATAAGAATTAATTTTTTAAACGCACTTATCCAGATATAAAACGCACCTCATTTAAACTTGCCCCCGTTGAAAAAGCTTGGTCATATAATAATTCCATAAAACTCACCTGTCTGTTATATACTGTTGCGGATTGTGCCATAACTGCACACAACAACAATAATCCTAACAAAACAGCACAACATTTATTGAATAATTTTTGCATTTTGTATTTCTGTTTGAAATTTATTTTTTAACAAAACGTTTATTGAATTTTCTACTTTTTTAAAAACTCAAAAAAATTTTAATTTAATTTCGCACACTCAAAATTTTTTTATGTTTATTAATAATAATAATAATAATAATAATTAAAATCACTTTTATTTATTTATTTATTTTTTTTCCAAATTTATTTATTTAATTTCGACAAATTTTAATAACGAATTTAAAACAAATTATTTTTAAAGTTTTCCTCTTTTATTTTAAAACGACGTGTTAATGTAAGGAGACTACTTTTAACTCTGAAGCAAAAGTAAAGAATGTCGTTGAATTTATAATATTACGATAGTAACTTCGAAAATAAAAATCAAAATAAATAAATAAATAAAATAAAAGAAAATGTTGAGTATGTATGTATGTATATAGTGAGCGATGTTATGAGTTTAAGATTGAGTATCACAAAAACAAAATATATACATAAGTATATATGAATGTTGACTTGTGAATATGATTGTTTGTAGGGGAAATTCTCTTCTGAACATAATTTGTGTCGGTCTATGAAAAAATTTGAAAGCGTTATTAGAATTTTGTTTTGATGTATGTCAAATGGGCTACCGGCAAGTTACACACCCATCACTTACCTCCAAATGGTTATTTAAATCTCTGGAATCTCTGAATTAAGACTCCTGCTCAAATGAATGTACATATAGTTGCTTGAAATGATAAATATTGTTAATACATATAACTAATTATGTAGTTGATTGTTGATTTACCTATATGGGTCAAAACTTATTTAAAATTTTCAACAAAATGATTTCTTGCCTTATACTGACTGGCACATTAAACCTAAAATATGTATATTCGCTTCATCGACAAATTTTAAATATTTAGCAACAGTGTTGTTTATTTTTATTTCTTTATATAATAAAATACTATAAACAGCAAAATATATAAAGATTACCCGAAATTTCTAGTATAGACTTATGCTATCATGTTCTTGAGAAAGAGATAGTGTAATTTCATAAGCCCGATCGATATGTATTAACAATTGTTTTACCAAATTTATATAGAATATTTTCTATGCAACAGCATAGTGCTTAAGTGGGGACTACATATCGAACATAAGTGATATTTTGAATATACATGGGGAATTTTTTTAATATATAGATAATATATATTGTATTGAGTTGTAATTCCACTACATTTAAAACCATTCAATAAATAAACCAATACGTGTGTATGTATACGACGTTATATAGACGATATAGTAAAACAAACAAATTCTCGTCTCTTATTTAGAATCGCAAGCAGTCTCATTCATAATTTTTACGAGAATGGATGAATGTGTGAATGCATTGAAAAGTATAGATATCTTATTTAGGAGCATCTGATTATTATTTGGTTGGTAGAATTGCCCATATTATGTATGAATGTGTGGGAAAGAAAATCACGGATAATTTTAAATAGAAATAAATTTATTGCATCAGGCATATATGCTAATGTATAATATATGTCTAATTTCATTGTATATATGTAAATCGATTTGTATAAAGTTTATTAGTATCGATATATTGTATGTTGTGTGTGGACTGTATTGTTTTAACAATAATTCTCTCTTAAATTGGTAACAAATTCTTAAACTGCGGTCATCAATTATAGCACGCATCTATGATGATACCAAATTAGACATCGCTTTCATTCTAATCCTGAGTCAATTGTACAGAACAACAGAAGTTGTACATTACTTCAATAAAACTTCGATATGATCGTAAAATGGAATTGTGGTATCAAGTGAATAAAACTCAGCTTCTGAAAATGCTGAAGAAGAAGTCGACGCTTGGGTTGGGAGTGATGCCCATACAGGAACCTGCAAACCGTTAAAACCTAACATAAAATGCTGCAGAAACACTTACGATACCCAACTCAGCAACAAAAACAAATGTTAACATTTTAATAACGCACAATAGTATAATACCGCTAATTTAAGACGCCGTTATTTCCGATTTTCTATAAAAAATTATGCGTACATGTTGTAGGTTGTAGACTCACAGAGCTTTCCGAACCAACCAACTTAGACCTGGAACGAAACTTCGATTTTTTTAAAATTCTTCTCCATTCTATTTCTCCATTCAATCGAGTTTAGTTACATTTTAATTTTTAACTATATATACACTCGATTAGTTAAATCCACTGCAAAACAAAAGGCATCTAACTTTGGTTTTCATTGCAGACCCAATAATTTGATAGTCTCACTCTCTGATACGAGTTTGTTATCATTATTATTATCATTTTTAACTCGCTTTGGATTCTGGGGCTTCATTTTATTAGTGTGAATCCATATGATTCAAGTATATTCGCGACCTCATCGTTTGATTTGACCATCAGATCTTCAACGTACATGTTACTTTGGATGGCGGTAACGGCTGTATGATATTTTACTTAATTCCTTGAACATCTTACGGCTATAAATGATGCTGCAGCGGCTATAAATGATTCTGCAGCACTACCATACGTTGACGGCTTCAATTCAAATTGTTTAATTGGCCCATTTGGGTTGGTTCTCCATAAAATTCTCTGTAATTCCCACTTTCATCGGTATCGACGTGATCTAATTAAAATTTCGAGAAACGACGATGGAATTGAAGGACCTGTTAGCAGCAAATGATCGAGAGATGTTCCACTTATGTCTTTTGACCAAGCAACAAACACTGCCTTCAACTTTGTAGTGGTACTCGTCTTCTTTACCCCACCATGATGAGGTAGGAAATAATAATTTTGGTTGACGTTTTGAAATTGATCTATTACCCTATAATTGTACCGCAAATTCGTCAGAAGCTCCCTTGCAGATAATTTTACGACAAATCTTCTATCCTCATGTCTTTCTGTCGTACGCTCAGACCAATCCTCGCAGTAGTTTTCCTCATCAGTCAGCTCGCTTGTGGTAGGGATCTTTTCAATTTCCCAATCTGCAGCATCTACTTCTGGGGCTACGCTTAAATTGACTATATCGTTCTTATTTATTTGCTCGGTAAAACGACCTTCAATCACCCAACAGAACTTGGTTTCTTGAGCGATCAGAAGTGGAGATAATTTTAGTTGCCCGCTTTCGATTATTGAGAAGAATACTTGCGCACCCATACATTAATTTGGCCATTTTGATTGAACTTCGAATCAGCAACGTTCATTGATTTTAATGTATTGAACTTCAAATATTAACTTCCGTATTAAACGTAGTCTGTGACGCCGAGCTGGTTAAAGTAAGACATAATTTAAATTCATCATCATTGTCCCTTATTCGTACAGTTGCTGTGGGGTTTACAAACTGGTTTGGCAAAAATAAGCGTACGGTGCAGTGTTTAAGTTGCATTCAAGTATCTCTTGCGTCATATGTGATGTTACAGTGCTAGTCTTGGCTGCGTTGAATTCCTCGTGTATCAAACTATATGATGTTTTATATGACATTTCTTGCATCTACTTTTAGCATGGAAATTGTAGAGGTTGTGTCCTTTATATAAGCAGTTGAATCATCGCCTATACGCTATTAATATTCCTTTATTGTCTGGCACCGCCATTCTCTTAAATTTGGAACACTCATTCAGCAGATGAGCATCGTCCTTATAGTTACATACACTGGACAACTCCACGCGGCTTTTCTTGGTTCTATTGAACCAGCCCCATATGCTCTTCTGTAGGTAGGTTTGGATTTTGTATATGATGATATTAATTCTATGACATCGTTTGTTCCGAATATCTAAAAACTTATTCTGAAGCTGACGATTCTTGCGCCCATAACATTTTGGTTGCTTGGTCCTATTTCTTTATCTTATGCTTCTGCCTTCATGTTCAGCATATTTTAGTCTCGGAGCACTTCATCCGATGTATCTCTCGTAATTTTCTAATGTTTCGCTGCTCACTTAATTGATCCATATATGTTCGGATTCTGCATTCACTAAAGATTTTTTACGATCGTAGCGCTCAACCAGCTTTAAAAATACTTCGTAATATGGCTTCTGAAACAGCAAAATATCATATTAATTGCACTGCTTCCCCCGTCAGTAAGCTCTTCAGATACTGGAACTTTTGCACCGCTGTGTGTGGATGGATGTTTTCTATAGAGACAAGAAGTATGGATAATTTCTTCGTAAACTCATTATGTCTTCCGGTACCATGATCGGTTTCATTTAACTGTCGGATTCATTTGTTGAGCTTTCTGGTAACCGCATAATATTTTGATTCAAACTCGTCTAACTGTGTTTCTAGATTAGAATCCACCATATACAGCTTTTCTTTTTTCAATTCGAGTTAGGCTACTCTTTATTGCTGTATACACAGTCTCTTAAGCGCCAATAAATCGGCCATTGTATTTTATTGGTTATGTACGAAATAAAAAAAACTCCTTAATTTTATCACAACCAGTTTATAATTTTTATTTTAACTTGTGATGTTCACAGTATGGTGATCAAGTAAGAGAATTTTATTGTACTTTATTGTGTTACAATATCTTTAGTTTTTATTATTAATGCTAGAGACACAATATTATAGTTAGCCCAGCAATTTTAGAATGCATTATTCTTTATTCAGAGTGTATACTACGAGTATGTAAAATAGATGGCGAATATTATTATAGAAATAATAAATATATTTATATAAAATATTTGTAAGGTTTGAGATTGAATTTAACATTTACGTGAATTTTAAATTGAATGTCAAAATTAAATTAGGAATTCATGCACAAAAGGTAAGTAATTAATTATTATTAAATTGGAACATACATTAATTTTAGATTAATTATTATTTATTTCAGACTACTAATATTTATACTGAATGAATGGTAGGTATCATAAGAAAGGGTATCATAAAGGGTTTTCCAATAAGAGGTTTCATTTTGATATTTAAAAAAACGAGTATTTTTTTAAGAGAAATCAATGATAGTTTATTTCATTGTAAAGAGGAAGGTATTAGTATTTGAAAACGATATGAGCCAAATGGCCGCCACGGCTACGCTTGCAGCACCATATCCTTTTCATGAAATTTTCCATGACCAATTCGCATATTTGCGGTTGTATGTCCTCGATAACTTTGATTGTGGAGCATTGGCATTTAGACCTTATTTTTCACGTGGCCCAAAGAAAAGAGTGTAAAGGTGTTAAATCACAAGATCTCGGTCGCCAATTGTGATCACCTCTTCGAGAAATAACACGGTCAGGAAATTTTTCTAGCAAGATTGCGATTTTTTCGTTGCTTGTGTAGCATATAGCGCCGTCTTACTGAAAATAAACGTCATCCACATCAATATCTTCCAATTCCGGCCATAAAAAACCATTAATCATAGCTCGGTAGCGCAATCCATTCACCGTAACAATTGCACCAGCCTCATTTTGGAAAAAGTTAGGTCCAATCACACCGCCAGCCCAAAAACTGCACCAAACCGTGACACGTTGAGGATGGAGAGGCTTTTCAACAATCATCTTTGGATTTTCTGAGCCCCAAATGCGACAATTCTGCTTATTAACCTAGCGTTCGAGGTGAAAATTGGCCTCATCACTGAAGATGATTTTTCGATGAAAATCCGGATCATTTAGATGCATTTGAAGGACCCAATCAGCAAAGATACGACGTTTATGGTGATCGACCGGCTTGAGTTCTTGTGTTAACTTAACTTTAAAAGTCTTTATGCAAAATACGGTGTAATGTCGTTTGTGGAATGTCTAATTCCAAAGATCGACGAGGAATCGTCAAACCTGGGTTTTCTTCAACACTACGGACTACAGCAGCAATATTCTCAGTTGTTCTTGAGCGACGCACATGGTTTTACCTTTTCCGGCAGAGAAGGTGCTTTACGACGATCAAAAAGTGCTTTAGTTTTGCAAACTGTGAACTTCCACCATTTTTGTAGTGAATTTTAGCAATTTCAATGCGTTATTGAAGCGTGTATCGTACCATTTTTAGTAATGGCGTAGTTTCTACTTGTTTCTACTTTGCTTCAAAATTGACAACTGCTCAAGCAGGCTATTCAAAATGAAACCTCTTATTGGAAAACCCTTTATTTAGTTGTAATTCCTATTGGAAAGATTTAATTTATTATTTACTATTTACACTATTATTCTTATATGATTTAAAGTTTTAACCACAACATAAAGATGGTTTCAAATGTTTAAAATGGTTTAAGGACACTTATCTTGTTGAAATATAGCTAATTTTAAGAATAATTTTAATTTATGTGTTTCTTTGTAGCTGTTACTGAAGGTGGCCCCTTCCAACAGCTACTCAATCACTTTTCAAATTACAAAATGCTTTACCATATACTCTTATCTAAAATTATATATTGACCAAAGAAATAAAAAAAACTAAATTTATGTAAAACCTCTATGAAGAAGCGTTTCAGTAATAATATTATTTTCCATAATATTATGTATACATTACTCAGCATCAAAATGGTCAAATTTATAAATATCCTAACATTAAATTATCATAATAATTCCGCGACTCAGGTGCTTTTATTTATCAGTTATATAGTTAAAAGTCATGTTTTTTGGAACTTTTGTTTGAATATCAGTATTTTCCTATTAAACTAATGTTGATTTTTACACAAAATAGTTACATAACTATTTTGTCGTCTTACTGTAATTAATTTGTAATAAATCCTATCTCAATATCACAATTACATCAAAAATTACAAAGTGGCGGTGAATTATGGGTTAGGTTTCGTTGCTTCAAAGCCCTGAATAATTGTTTATTTTCCAAATATATCTTTTTATGTGCATAGACAAAATCTTTCAATCAACAAACGAATACCCCACCATCCAAATAAGTATAGTTAAATTTTGTAAATCATGATGAATGTTTTATTGGAAGCACGTGAATGAAATCACGTGCACACAGTATTTTTAACATTTCGAACTTCAGTATACATATTTGTAGTTTTTATTTTGACTATATATTTTATATATAGTTTTGAAATTATATGCTGTCTGTAAAAACTATGATTCTAACATTCTAATTTATTACATCAGAAATATATTATAATTCTTGGCATAAATTCAATAAAACGGAATATAGAAAATTTAATACAAGCGAGAGGGTATACAATAAAATATGAAACACAAAACAAATATTAAAAATTACATTTTCAAGTGATAATAAGTAATCAATTGATATGTCTACGTCTATATTTTGCTATTCACGCGTCATTATACTAAGAGTACATAGACAATATTATGTATACATAATGTAATCAACATAAAATGTCATTGAATACAATTAACATATCATCACAGTTTTATATGAAACGAAATTTTCCATTGAACTAAAAAAAAAAAAAAAAAAAAAAAAAATTCCACTGATATTTTTGAACTGATAAAATTCATGGAAAATTTACTTTAGAATTCGAAGAAAAGTTATAAGTATTTGTATTAAATTAAAAAAAAAAAATATGATTCAATTAAATAAATGCGTGCGCTATATGTGATCAACATACTCATACAATGTTAACTTAATGGCATGAGATATGTATTTATTTGCGTTTTATTGATAGAGATGCTTATAAACAATTCGACTAAAATATTCAACGCAATATTTTGAAACATATGCTAATTTTTATTATTCTTTTAATTTTTTAATTAATTGGTTAGTTAAATTTTTTTTTTTTTTTTTTTTTGGCGTTTTGATCTAGGACGCCACTTGAAAGATGTTACTTGTTAATATTTTTTAATTCTTGGAATTGAGGAAGCGTACGCAGAATATCTTCAATTAATATACTCGAATTTATATAGTATGTGGATGTTACATTTTGTTAAATTTATACAGCCGTTTTGGATGTTTTGACCAAACATATCGGATTCATTTCTACAGTTTTTCGATAAATGTATATAATCTAAAATGTGTACTAGTATATCTAAAATTGTTAATTAAAGGCAAAGCAATTATTTGACTAAAAATTAATGTTTTAACGGTTCCAATTTGAAAATGTAACAAGCTTATATGCATTGTTTGAAGCAGATATAGAAGAAAATAATCCTTTGAATTGTCTTCATACAATGATTTCAGACAAGAGAAGAATGATCATTTATGAATTTTGAATTGCTGGCGCGAGAATAATCACTTATTCTAAGCACTGTTCTGATGGAATAAAGAGGCGTAGCGTGTGGTTAATTGGACCATTATACGCGAAATTATTCTTTCATCAAAAGTTTTTTGAGTAAATCAATTGTAGCGCGCGCTGTGGCATGTGGATCCACCCTGTTGGAACCACATGTCAGCAAGATTAATGCCAGCTAATCGAGGTAAGCACACCAAACAGTAATTTTCTGTGGATGTTGTAATGGTGTTTCGACAAAAGCTTGTGGATTATCCTTCCTCTAAATGCGAAAATTCTGCTTATTTACGTACCCATTCAACCAAAAATGGTTTTAAGCTATGATCCTTTCGTAAAATCTTACATAATGTGGAAGGACACAACCCCAGTTGCTGAGAACGGCGACGAATTGATTGATTTGGATCTTCTTCAATGCTTTCCTGTACAGTGGTTACATCATCTTCAGTGCGCACTGTTCGGCGTCTCACGGGATGCACATTATCATTAAGAGTAAACGTGATCCGAAAACGATCTATTGTTATTCGAATTAGCCGTCCTGAAGGACGATTATGTACGCCATAAAATGGATGAAGTGCACGATAAGTTTGACGAACAGAACCATTATTTTGATAAATTTTAACAATTTGCAAGCGTGGCTCTGATGTGTCTATCCATCAAAAAGCAACTATCAGGAGTGTGTCGACATTGTAACAATATTGTTACGACTGTCATTGTTTAAATGACGTATATAGTTAACAACAATATTGTTGTAAACGTCAAAAGAAAAATCAAGCCGTATTGCTCTAATTTAATAATTACACAACATACATATGTCTTGACTTCGATCAAGACATGCTTAATGTGTATATCACGGAGGGTTTAACATCACAAAACCATAATATTATTCCAGAAGAAGTAGAATTACCTGGATCACGGAGTCAAAATCAAGTTTTACCAACAAACATTGGCGCCAATTTGTATCCAAATACAAAAATAAATTGCTTCTTTTAATATTATCAAAATTTATTGTTTGTTTTCCATTATTTGTAATAACTGATTTCAGCCCATTCACATAAATGGAGCACCTTGTCCTGAAATATTTTGGTGTTGGCTTGATTATTATAATAAAAACAAAATTACATACTCCAGCCTCTCCAACAAATCCATGGATAACCACAAAATATAATATATCCATTACTATTATTTCCTATAGATGCGTGTTTTGGCCGGAATTATTCATTTTAGCAAATAATAAATGCTTTTGACGTATAGAGAGGCAGTACCGACTAGAGTTGGTAATGACGTTTCTAACAATAAGGGGAAATTTTGGTTAGGGTTTATGAACAACAAAAAGCAAATGGCTGTTGATAAAATCGCAGTTTATGAACACTTTAGTACTGTCATTGTTAACAATATTGTTACAATGTCGAGTTTATGAACACACTCCTGCTGTTATATGGTTCATAACTCAAAGTTATGAACCTCTAAAAAAGCATCCTTTACATACTCGTATATGTATATAGATATTACATAATACACTTATGTACAAAAAAACGCATAATCTGTATTTTTGAAATTACGAGTAGCTTAATAATTGTTTTTGTAATTATCATGATAAAATCTATATAGTATCTAGTTCTCACTGAAATACACATGCATTAAAAAAAATACTACCATTTGTTTTGTTGAATTCGAGTTTAGCAGAAATTTGAGCACTTTGGCTGTTCAGTCGAAAAGTTTATTTGCAATCAATTGTTATTTAAATTATACAATTAAGTGTAAAAGTAAGGTTTTTCATTAAAAACAAATAGAAATGAATAACTTGTCGGCCAGAAGAAATCATTTGAGTGTTGAGGATTGAGTGAGGGCCATTACATTAGTTGAAGAAGGAAGAACTCAGTCTTACGTTGCACAACTGTTAAGAGTGGACCAATCCACAATACCAAGAGTGATTAAACGATTCCAGGAGAATGGACAGTATCATCGTCGTGCTGGTAGTGGGAGAAATCGGTATACAACACTCGCTGAGGATAGGTATATTATATTAATTTGATTGAGAAAACGGTTCGTAACTGGACGTAGCATCAAATCAGACCTAATTGGATCCCGAGATACACCCATTAATGAAAGGATAGTGCGTCGACGAATCAAGGAATTCAATTTGACTGCAAGAAAGCCAGCCTCATGTCCAGAGTTGTCTACAGCACACCGCAGAGCTCGTTTAACATTTGCTCTCGAACATGAAAACTTAACAATGGGCCAATGTTTTGTTCTCCGACGAGTCTAGATTTTGCCTTGGATCATCAGACCGTCGGATAAGAGTTTATCGTCGGCCAGGTGAGCGTTATGCACCGGCATGCATTATTTCTAAACGTGGTTTGGGGTGGAATATCACTTAATGCAAGAACAGAGTTGGTACCGATTTCTACCGGTACCATGACTGCAATTAGATACATCGACGAGTGTTTGGAACCTCATGTGATGCCATTTGCACCATTTATCGGAGATGAATTCATGTTTATGCATGATTATGCTCGTCCACACGTCGCAAATGTAGTAAAGGAATACCTAATGTATCATTTTCTTCGCCACAAGAACTGATCAACGCAGTTATTCTAGCTTGGGAACAAATTCCTCAAGATACTGTGGCTAATTTGATAAATTCAATGCCAGAGAGGGTAAAATGTGTTATAAATGCAAGAGAAGGTACCACACGTTACTAATTTTTAGGATTAATCAATAATTTAAAAGATAACTTTTAGTACTCATTCAAATGATATTGAAATACGAGTCAAATTTAGTTGATTTTCTTTACTTTAACGGTTTCGTTAAATTTGTCCAATAATTCACAAAATATTGAAATAAATTAAGCTTAGAACTAATAAAAATATTTGTTTTCGATTAAATTTTATTTAATAATAGATATTTCGTTGAGAATTCCCCTTATAAATCAAGCAAAAAGAGTTATGCGATTTTTTTGTCCATAAGTATATATTATAAATACAAATATATTTAGATACAATTTTTTTATAGATATCTTATATATGTTCGTATAGATATCTGCTATATCTACATGTTGCTATTAATTGTTCTTGTTAAATCTAAATTAAATTTGTTTTAGATAAAATTCTAATTTGTACAATTGTACAACCATTCAGAATTCAGATAGTATCTACTATTTATATAGCCGCAAATTTATTAATTACGACAAATCAAAATAAATCAATTTGGTTGTTAACATTTTATAATTATTATTTTTACAATTGTAGAAATCGTATGAGTTAAATCAATTTAATGTTTTTAAAGTCAATGATACGAGTAACTCGACATGATATCAAACAATTAAGACGAACAATCAAAAGTGCACGTAGTATTTACGTTGGCAATCGTCCATGTGATCTTTAAAACGCACGTTATTCTAAAAAATAAGGGGTGTGTCGATTCACACAGCTTATATAATATGAATATCGTGCACACCGAGCATATAAAAAAGATAAGAGACGACACAAATACCTAAAATTGTCTTGAATCTCATATACTTATATTATATATCATTTAGTTAAACCACTACAGTTATAATTTTATTTCTTAAATAGCATTGAAAATAGATAAAAAAAAACAACATAGAAAATAGCTTGAGTGTCTAAACACATAAATAAACTAATTCTTATTTTTTACAATCCAATTACATAGTAAGGAAAGTATTGCAGTCATACTGATAATTCGATGTTGGGTTTAAACATTTTTTGACTCTTTTTGGGACGTTGAATTCAATATATTCATAAGTGTAGCAAAATGTACTTCTCAACAAGTACGTTTCTTATTGGTATAGTGATACTGTTTACTAATCTATAAACAATTTATAATGTATATTATATAATCTGACATCTTTTGAAGATACATATTGTTGGTCGCTTTAATATTAAAAATTTAGTTTCCTTAAATTTATACATCATAAGGGTAACGGAAAAGTCATGTGCTGTTCAATATCAGAGTTTTTTTTCTTCACATTTTTGTTTAAGAAAGATAGAAATAAATTAAGAATCTAGACATTGTTATCGTCATCGTAATGTTGTCGTGGTCGTCATTATTTGTGTTGTTTCATTTAACTTACACAAACACACTTATAAGAGTTTCTAAATATTTCATTGGTTAAATACGGCGAGCCCCCAACTCACGCCATATATAATGAATATTTCGTTTTCATTATTTTATTTATTTACTATTATTAACTACATTAATTAAACTCGTAGAAGTAAAAAAACAACTAAATCTTGTTATTATTTTATAATAAAACTAACAATAAATCCAATTACATACTTTAAATTTCTTTGGAATTGTTTTATTAATGGTGAATGTTCTCGAAAACCATTAATTGGTTTTTGTTTATCAGAAAATACATATGATGTATACATACATATACATATTATATTCTATATTTCTGAAATAAAAGGTTTTCGTATTGATCCATTTTGGTTGTGTTATGTTAAATAGTTTTCCGTTTTGGGATTTTAACAGTAACCGAAACATATTCTTCAATTGGAAACGTATTGTTTAGACCTCCTTATTTTGTATAATTTTTAAATATTTATTTAGGCATAATATAAATATTTATTTTATTTTTATAACCTTTAATAGTACGCTGTGGTGAATTTAATATCCCTTCTATTTTGAGTTATAATTTTTCTCCGAAATATACCCAAAATTAGACATTTTTGTCACCAGTTGCGGGACCATCAGCAACATCACCTATAACATCGCAAATAGCCGATAACGAGGATAGTAGTGATGGTGTTACCCGTTATTGGGAAGTCTCCTATATATCCGAGTACATGAGAAGCGAGGCTAAAACATCAGCAGCAAAAATTAATCGATTTAACTTCAATGACAGTATCAACATCTTTGGTTTCGGGAATCGTGCCGCTTTTTAATCAGTCAACCGATGACCAAAGGAAGATTGAACTATATGATGAATTGATTGATAATCTAAAAACCAAAATCAAACAACTGGAAAAAACCAGTGATAATTACTATATTGCCAAAATTATTAACCATTCAAGAAATTCAGGGCGAGTTCAACGCAACGCAACATATCGTGTGAACAGCTAAAGATCTACGGAACAAGAACGACGCACTAAGTCGTCCAGCAACTAAAGTAGGAAAGCGAAAAAGTGATAAGCTGAAGCAAGCAGTATTATCTTATTATGCTGATGATGATGTTAGTCGTCGGATTATGCCCGGTAAAAACGATTGTTTAACTATCGATAAAGCTAAAGTTCAAAAGCGGCTGTATGATGTGTGCACTGAAAGAGTGCTACGAGGGATAAAAGTCGTTACACCAGGGCGAGTAGTAAAAAAAAATTGGATTTCCCAAATTTTCACTACTTCGTCCTAAATATTGTGTACAACCAAGTAGTAGTGGAACGCATACAGTCTGCGTGTGTACCATACATCAAAATGTTAAATTAATTATTTATGCCACCAAAATGGAAACTATTACCAACAGAAAGGTAGCACACATTTCATCTATATTATGTGCTGAGCCTACACCAACATGTTACTTTCTAGAATGCGAAAACTGCCCAGGGCTGGATAATTTTAAACAATATTTGAAAAATTCATTTCTGGAACATGGCTGCGAGAATGCTGATTTAAAGTTAAGTCAGTGGGTTTCTACCGACAGATGCAATTCGGAAAGTTTTTCACCATTAGATGTATTTCTGGATTATTTCATAAATAAGATGAAGAATCTGTTGCCTCATTGCTTCATTTCACTTCAGCAGCTTCTTAAAAAATAAAAAATAACGCTGAAGTCGAAGCATGCATTTATAATGCAAAATGTCGCACAAGGATTTCATTGGAATAATAAACTAGCGGCTCTTCATCCATTTGTAATTTACCAAAATTTAAAAGGCAAATTACATCACCACACCTTCCTTATAATATCGGATTGTCTTCACAACGATACTGTAGCGGTTGACTTATTCATTGAAAAATTGATGCATTTTTTGATAACTAAAATATCCAGTTTATCAAAAATTAATTATATTGCCGATGGTACAGTCACGCATTTTAAAAATAAGAACAAATTTAAGAACTTCCTAAAACACAAAGATGATTTGATTGAGTAGGGGTACCATCAAAAGAATGGCATCCAGAGCTAGTCTCACAATGGAATACGGCACTAGAATAACCAAAGCAGATGAATTATTTAAATGGGCTAAAACGTTGAAGACAGATATCAATTTTGGATTCTGTTCAGAATGTAATCCAACAGATGAAATGAACAGAAATACTAATAATTTAAATGAACTGTCCTTTTTGTAAACAATTCCAAAACACTAAGAAATATCTATTCAAATATAGTTTTTCCATATAAAAATGAAATAATGCTCTCTTACTAAAACGTATTTTGCAAGAATACAAAAAATAACGGTGGTCAAGTTTTTTTCATATGTTGTAAAATATTAATTGTCGAATTCTTTAAAAAAAAACAAACACAGTTTTTGAGAAAATTGAAATAGATGTTCTATTTTAGCGGGAAATTTAAAGAAGAAGAAACAACATACTATTTTTATATTGTTTTTTAATAACTTACCTTTATTAACTTACCCTTAAAATGAGTCCAAGATCATAATTATCGGATAATTATTTTTCATTTTATTGCCATAAACATAACATCATGATTTTCATTTTTCTTAATATTTGACACCCTGTATCTTTAACAACAACCACAACAATAAAAAATTAAGTACATATTTCAAATTTATTTTTTAATCAAGGCTATGTATTCAAAACATAAAAATCATAAAATTCAAATATGACTTACAAAAATTTGTGATTTCAGGTATTTTTCACCATATATGTATATATATATATATATATATAGTTTTGTATTGCAGATCTTTAATACAAACCAACTGACTATATTGAGTTTAGAGAACATACTAGAATATTTCAATTGTATAATATTACTGTAATAGACTACTTTAGTCTTCCGATTTTACTCTCTTGAATCGTAATTTTTATCCGCAGGGCACTAAATTCATATTTCTCTCAATATAAAGGTATGAATGCGTCAGACTAATCAAAGCATTCTAAGAAATTATTGACTTCACATACGGAAAAATGAAAATGTTGGAACAAGTGTATAGCGACAAAAGTATGATGTACTATTAACTTTATAACTGACATTTGAAGCTTGCCAGTATTTAACTTATCGGGGTAGAACCCTGCGAATAAAAAGTAGATTTCTTGGAACAGTTTCACGGCTATAATTTCGCAAGACGTACTTTAACAATTATCTCAACAAGAGACCGCAAGTTATTTGTTAGTTAAAACTTAAACACTATATATTGTCATTGTATATATTCGTATATATAACCTTATACTAGCACTATTCTCCCCATTAAAAAATGTTATAACCTATATAATATGTAATTGAGGGTTTATAGTATGTATTCGTAAAAAAAATGTTAAATGTGATTATTGTCACGTACGTTTACTTATAAAATTCGAAACACGTGTCGTTCAAATATACAAAAAAAAATATCTATGTTGAAATAAGTACAATCTATAAACTATATGTATAAAACTACTATGTGTATAATATATACATATCTTGTATTCGTACATATTCTTCTACCTGTTCTAAATATTTAATAGAATTCACTTTTCCAATGTAACAATATGATAAAGATCTATCGAAGGTTGAAATACACTTCTTTTTCTAAAAAAAAAAGGGATTAGAATAAAAACTATATGGTTATACATAGTATAACTATATTGCATCATACCAATTAGGTTATTTACCTCTTGTATATATGTACATTTATAGGTCGTTGGAGTTATTTATATAAAGGAATAGACCAATATTATATACTTAAATATGGGTATTGATAGGGTTTTTCTTGCTTATTCATCTTATAGACTTTATTTTTGTATCTATGGAGTTGTCGCCTCGAAATGAACTCGTGGTGGGAAAACACGTGTCATATTTATATGACAAAACTATAGTTTTTGGGCAATATAGTAACGTAAATTTAGAATTATTCACCATGCTTTTTTCCTATTTCAACAATATAATCAAACGATACGTCGATTGAAAGGTAAGGAATATTTCTTAGCTTACATACTAAAAAATAACCTTTCACTTACGATTTCACGCTCCCATCTAAAGCTATTGTTAGCTTATTTTATGCACAGTATAGTCAAACACCCGCAAAAAATATCGCCCACATTAATTTGTTACGTTTTTGATTTGATGACGTTTTGATTTGATGTTACGTCTTAAATTAAATTTCCTGTCCAGTGAACACCCGATCTTTTTTATTTTCAAAGATAAACGAGTGAACTTAAATTTTTAAACATTCACAAACGAAGATATAATAATTTTAGAAAAGTCAATTATTCCACAATTATTATCCAATGGAAATTGCCAATTTATTCACTAAAAATGATTCTTGGAAATTGATAATTTTTATAGAATGTCCAATGGGGGTGTGGATGTGTTTCAATAGGGTAGTCGTTGACTGTATATAAAAAAGGTCTTAATGGTCTATATTCCAACGTTGTAACTATGTGAAAATCACCAATTGTATGTTTAGTATACCTCCATGTGGTAACACCCGGGCAACGATTTTAAACATCGGCTAAATACTAAATGCGAGGTGCAATGCACTATAAATTAAGTAGCAATGGACACAACGAATGTGGAAACAAATACCCCAGGTGACAGACCTGATTTTCAGGAAAATCCATCCTCGTTAAAGGCCGCTCCCAAGTATTCTGGGGGGACCAACTATTGCACTACTATAATCAGAAAAAATCCAAAGATACGTTGATGAATGGTAATACTCGGATGAGTGAAGCAGAAATGGATAATATCAATCCTTTCCAAAAGAATCAGGTTCTGTGGCACGTTCACCACGAAGATTAATAAAATAATACCTACAGAAAATGTGAAATTATCGTGAAATGCTTTTCCTGAGAACAATAACTGTTCTAAAAAAGAAGAAATGCTGTATCAGGAATTGCGTAAGGCCAATGATGCATTGGTTGAATCTAACAATTTAAATAAGCAATTAAATGATACAATTGCTTGTATGCAGGAACACATGGGAACGAAGTTAAAGCCCTTATAGCAAAGGAAAACGTTGATTCTCCTCCTACCCAAAAAGTAATGGAATAAGAATACCATACGGAGCGAAACTGAGTGGATTAGAGTCAAAAACCAGAGAAAAAAAAGGAGAAGGAATGATACACCTACTCCTCCACAACTAAAAGAGACAATTCCTAAAATAATCCAAAACAATCCAAAAAAATTACTAGGCTTATACCACATTGTAAAAAATGTCAAGCATATGGACATACTCAAAAATACTGTAACAAAGAACACAGATGTGTCAAATGTCTAGGTAAACACCATACTAGAGATTGTGTCAAATAAACAGATGTACAGCCTAGATGCGTACAATGGGGAGAAAACCATCCTGTAAAAATACAAATGTAAAATAAAGAAGCAAACTGTTAGAATAAACCGGCCTAAATCATTTTAAGGAGACTTAAGGCGAAAAGCGTTGATAGCCTCTCAAGCAGAAGTGGGCAAAAAAACTTACGCTCAAGTAATCAGTAACGAAAGCAGACAAAAAACTCCTCAATCAGACGACAAAAATCAAACGCTTAAGCTGATATTAAGCAAACTGAATACTTTTGATTAGCGATTGCAGAAACTAGAATACAGCACTAAGGGAGCCAGCCACACCAATAGGACTTGCAAATGATTCTGGACGATGAGAAAATCGATGACTGTCTCATCTCTGAAACTCACTTCACTAGACAATCAATTATCAAATTTAGAAATTATAAAACATATCACACTATTCACCCGGGAAATACTGTTAAGGGAGGTAGTGCTGTTATAATTAGAAATAGTATTAATCACTTCGAGGAATTAAAATATGAAACAGGTTATTGGAATTTACTGCCCACCGAAATACTCTCTAAAAGAAAAAGATTATCTTGAATTTTTCAGTAAACTAGGGGAAATATTTGTAATTGGAGGAGATTTTAATGCAAACAATATCCACTGGGGTTCTAGACTAGCAACAACTAAAGGTAAATAACTCCTCAACAAGATAAATGGTATCAGCTTAAACTTTACAGATAAAGCGAAGTATCTGGGTAATTTAAATCCGTTCAGGTATTGGGCACATCCGTTCAGGTATTGGAGACTCTATAACATCCGAGTCCCATAAATTTCATGGGCAAACAGTTGGTAGCATGCTAGTAGATTGACTATATACTATACCGCCACTATCTTCTTTACTATCGACTACATATTATTCCACCACTATCTTTTGCTGTAAAGTTTCTGACTGTGACCTTCTCTAGATATGAAGCAACCCTCATTTAACAAATTATAGGAGGGTTTCCGTCAAAAAATATGTAAAATTATGAAATATATTTTGAACATTTGGTTTTTATATTGCATGCTATTAGACCGCTACAGCTTTCTAAAGAGTATTCGATCAATAGATTATTTTGAGTGGTTTACAAGATATTAAATGTTTGGTGACCATGTGATAATCGTAAATGAATTTGTTATGGTCGCTATTTTGGCAGCTCCGAAATAGAAGCGAAATGACGCAAAAATCAGAATGTTTTACACCCCTATTCTGATAGTCGCGACGCTTCAATCGACACGACTACTGTCACGTCACTTCAAATATAAATTGGTACATATTCTCTTAGTCGCCCGCAGTGCCGTGACACGACAAATAGAATTATCTGGCAGCACCAATAATTTCCTGATTTTTGACGGAATATTGACGTTTGAAATACACATGAATTGTCAGTTTTGCATTTGTCATGATATTTATATGGTGTGTTAATGGTTATTAAAAACTATTGAGAAATAATAAGTAATTGTAATCTCTGTAATTTCGTGAGTTTTAAGAATTAAATACGTATAAAAATCTTGTAGGTTAGCTAAATATTTCAATATTTTTCCATCAACACACAAATTAGTAGATAAAAAATAAAAATATAAAAACATTTTAAATTAATTATATTTTGATTCACTAAATATGAAATACGTCAAAAAAAATAAAATTAAATGTTTTGCTATCTTCCGATTTTCTGCATTTTTGCTCCTGTCGCTTAAAAATTTTACGCGTCCAGAAATGTCATTTCAGGTGACACGAAACTTTTATAATGACTACTAGAATACGATGTTTGTCACTTGAAACGACGATTGTCACTTCAATTGCCTTAGGGAATACCAAAATTTGACTGTCGGTACAAGTGACAAGTGACACGACTAACGGAATAGGGGTATTATTTACGTCGGTTATGAATATTAATTAATATACAAAGAACCATTTTCACAAAATTGTATGCTATTTAAAAGTGATGTTGTTAAAATTCCTAATTCAATTGTCAGAATTTGAATTCCAAAGTTTTCTTTATATTTAAAAACTTAATATTAAAAATTCAATTCAAAATGAAAATTTTTAATTACGAGCATCACCACGATCTTCAAAAATTTTAATTCTTCAAACCAACATGTTAAACTTTCAAAATTAGAATCTAATTAATGTTCCATTTTACTTTTTTTTTTTTTTGGTTTTATTTAATATTTTAAATAAACAATTATTACAATCTATAGTCACGGACCTATATAAAGTTTGTATTTCCTAGAAGAAAGAACCAATTCAGTTTCGTGTGGGTTTGCGTTTATCCCGCATTCATTGGCTCAGGTGGAATGAATGCACAGAACGTTCACAAAGAGTATTATAGGATATTTAATAAACGCTTCAAAATAGTAACATCATCCGCATACGCAATCTTTGAAGCCAACCGCTCCAGTTTTGCTAACATGCCAATAATCACCAAATTCCAAAGTCAGAGGAACAGTATACGCTAGTTTGCAGTACGCGGTGTGCTTTTACTTATCGAAGGGTTTCTCTAAACTAGTATTAATGATTCTGTCTCTTAGCATTTGATCAATCCTTTGACTTTGCGTATAGCCTTGACATATCTGAAGACTCCTGGATTTGATCATAGTAGATAGTCCATGATCTGCATTTATATGGTTTGAGCACTTCCTTATACAGTATACAGTAGCTCGGTTATTTTACTTGCTTTGCTAATGCTATAGAGACGCTGGTATTATGGACTGGTTTGTTTGATCTATACTTGGAATACTAAGCTGGCCGAGATTGACATATACATCTCAGTATCTGACTCAAACTGAATACTCCCAATGGCGCCTCCGGTTTGTTTAGAATCGCTAGGTTCTGCAGGGGCCGACATCCGGGCTCTCGGTCTATAAAAGAGGTCTCTTCTCTAGCAATGACCGCAAAACTGGTTTCATTGAAGACTAAGAGAACAATAAAAGAAAAATAATAAATTCAAAGTTTGTAAAGTTTGGTGGAATTTTCTCACTTTTAGTTCTTTCACTATTCCTATTACCCCTGTCATTCCATTAGCCCTATTTTTAGGATTATTTCGATTTATCATATTTATAACTATAATTATTTTGTACGTACATATGTACATAAATTATTTTCATTTTTGTTTTGAATGTAATACATAATTTGTTTTTTTCATATTTTGATATCTCCAGATTCAAGGGTGAGAGAAATTAACTGCAATCTTCGCCATTATCGTTGTGAATGATATTTTCTAAATATATTATTGTCTTAATTTTTTCGTAGAATAATTCATCAATCATACTAATTTTCTATTGCCATGTTTTTATGGATAACTAGAAAAAGATGTCTGCTTACGTCATTGGTGGTTACTATTAGTATTCACAGATGTCATTAGTTCCAGTAGTAGACCCAAAATTATATTAATCACAAGTCTATGTATGTACTTAATTATTTTGTTGATTTATTTTTATGATTGTTGGTAGTTTTACAGCGGCATTGAAGATGCCCATTAAAACCTCTAATTATTTGTTTGTTACCAAAAAATCCGTTATTATTTTTATTTATTGCGAGATTTTATCTAAAATCGAATAATGTCGTTTTATATTGCCCTAGTAGTGCATGTCTATCTATTATACAAATCTTGTTTTAATTATATGAAATATACCAAATAAATTTTGTTCTCGTAGCTTCCAACAAATTTTAAAATATTTTAAAACCACAACCATCATTTTGACTAGTTAATTTCTGTAGGTTTCGAATACACCAATAGATAATGTTTGCAACATACAATTAACTATATTAAAAAACATGCTTTAATTTGTATGCTAAAGTCGCGAGAACATTTTTCATTTTTTAGAGAAAAACAAAAATAAGTTGTTGGAGTCAACTTCAAAACAAATTTTCAAAGTTTCTGTTCTGCAGAGAAATATTCAGATTCAAACAAAAGTAATAACAAAGTGCGTATATAATGTACAAACAATTAAAATATTCCGAATAAACGCGATAAGTGTATTTTGTACGTCCGTAAATTGAATTACGATTACAAAAGTTGAAAAGTTCAACAGAATGTGTAAATCAAAAAGTTTATTCAAATTTTATAAAATATTTCAAACAACAAACAAAATATTTTGATTCATTCATAATTCTTACAACAAATATTATTGCAAAATTATTTTAATTGTTTGTTTAAAAGTTGTTTTTTTGTTTATTAGATTATTGTGATGTGTAGGACAAAGTTGCTAGAACTTTGTGAGAATACAATCTTAGCGAATTTTGTAGTGATGTTATAGTGATCGTTAATATTGGTAACTCTGATCACAAACATCTATCCATCGCCTTGATGGACCGAGCAAAACTAAAAGTCGTATATAACCTATAACAATCTTTTAACCAGTACAAAGCAAATTCCAGGTAAATGTTGTTCTCCGCCACGAGTTATTTCCTATCACGGTAGCTTATGATATCATCGTATTTCTGACGTCTATGCTTTCCTTTAAAGTTTTTAAAACATTTCCGCCTATTAAACAAAATAATATAATGGATAACGAAAAATAAAATGTTAATGGACAAATACTCGTATATATAGATATAGAAAATCAATTTTTTTTTTAAATTAAAAAAAATATATGTTTCATTTTTAGATAATCAAAGGGCTTTTAATTTTTGTTGCTATACCGGGTGTTTTTTTTAAACTGAAACGATCAAATATCTCGAAAAATAGCCACTCTACGGAAAAAATGTCCATAATCAAAATTTAATCATACCGAGGGGGAAATACATTAGTGTAAAAAAAAAGAAGTCTCCCCACCCCCGCTTTGTAGGTGGGGCGGGGGTAACTTTTAAACTAAGATAGGAAGCCATATTTTTTATTGCAGATACGGATTCTACGTCTAAAAGTACGTATGATTTGAATAAAATATTTTGTTCGATTCATGATAGATGGCGTTGCAATCGACGAAATTCAATTTTTCAATTTCTCCTTCTTAGAACACACGCATTCGATTCTGCAATACGTTTGAAATAAAAAAACATCAAGTTTTCATTGGAAATACTCGAAATTCGTCATCAAAACAATTTATTCAGTTTTGTAAATCTAAAATAAGTGTTCAAAATGATGGCCTGAATTTTGTATTTTTGAAATTTAATAATAAAACTTGAAATTAATTTTGAACATGACGAATTTCGAGTATTTCCAATGAAAACTTGATGTTTTTTTATTTCAAACGTATTGCAGAATCGAATTCAAATCTTATTCAAATCATACGTACTTTTAGACGTAGAATCCGTATCTGCAATAAAAAATATGGCTTCCTATCTTAGTTTAAAATTTACCCCCGCCCCACCTACAAAGCGGGGGTGGGGGGACTTTTTTTTTTGCACTAATGTATTTCCCCCGCGGTATGATTAAATTTTGATTATGGACATTTTTTCCGTAGAGTGGCTATTTTTCGAGATATTTGATCGTCTCAGTTTAAAAAAAACACCCGGTATAAATAAAAGACTCATAAAGTCTAAAGACCCATTTTATAATGACTTGGATGATCTGATCGGATCTATTCCCGAACACGATGTTAGAATGGTGATTGGGGACTTTAATGCTGCAGAAATCAGGAGGAACTGTGTGAAAACATAGGTCCATATTCCCGACACGAAACTACGACCGATAATGGTGAGAGAATGATGTACTTTGCAATTGCTCACGATCTTAGAGTAGCAAGCACATTTTCCCCTCACAAACGTATACATTTGGAAACATGGATCCATTTTCGCAAAATTTCCCCCAGCCAAATTGACCACGTGTTAATTTCAAAAGGGCGAGCTCGGGTTGTGATGGTTGTGAGAACTTATCGGTCAGCAACCAAATACGTAAGCAGCTACGTAAAAAGCTACGGTGGAAATTTTCGTACAAGTCGCATGGAACGTTTCGACTGTGAAGGTGTGATAAATGAAGATCAAAAGACACGATATCAGGATCTTGTCAGCGATAACATTGATGATGCTAATTACCAGTCTGACTGTGTGAACTCTGTCTTGGGGGGCACTGAAAACTTGTCAGTGCTGCTCAACAGACTTTAGGTATAGTGAAAGTCAGATTCAAGAATGATTGGTTTGATGACGAGTGTCGCCTTGCAGTTGAGCAACAAAATATAGCCAATAGTGACGTGGAACAACGTCTCACAATCGCGAGGAAAAGCGAGGCTACTCTCACAAGGAGGGCAGCTAAGTGAATTTGTAGACGGAAAAAGAGAGAATGGTGGAAGGCACTCGGCCAATTCATTTAAAAAAAAATCAATTAATACTTACAAAACTATATTCGAACTTGAAACTTTTTGTTTAAAAAAGCGAACCTTTTGTGTATTTTAGTATACCGATTTTACACATCTTTATGAATTTATGAATTTCAGTACATTTATCACTGTCAAAAAAATGAATAAAAATTGAACGTTCGTCGAAACCGTCGTAGTTTTTGTTTTCACGTATACGAAATACGCATACATGCCACATCTAAAACATAAAAGAAAAAGGAATTAAGATTATTTTCGTAAGTGCTATTTAATTTAGGTGCTGCATAAACAAAGGTACATATTTAATTCATTATTTGTATATTCATAATATGTACTTACGACCATGTACTCGTATATGTAAATATGGAGAAAATATATAACTCTTTTTATTCCAGTTTGTTTAATCCAATCCGAATATTCGTTTCGGAAAATGGAAAGATCAAAACAAGCACAACTTGAACACTTTTTTAAAAAATGAACTTAATAAGAAATAATTCTGATATTAGCGCTAACCTAACTAATTGTGCCAACGATACGATACACCTATTAAAACTCCAAATGAATTAGTGGACTCACTATCTCAAAATAATGTATTTCGTGCTGATGAAATATCTGATAGTGAACTTTTCCCCCAACTCAGCTGATATTGAGAACTAAGTTAATTGATCAAAAAGTGTTGAAGAAAACCGTAAACGAATCAAACCCCTTATTGAACTGCTAATATTATTAGGACGACAGAATATAGTTCTTCGAGGTCACCGTGATGATGGCGTATTAGATTGTAATCCGATGAAAAATGATGGAAATTTTCGTCAAATGCGATGCGATCCTTAAAGAACATTTAACCAATACGAAATCGAACGCAACATATACCAGCAAGACTACCAAAATGAATTAAATGATATCATTGGAGCTGAAATTAGAGATGAAATCATAGAAAGAATCAAAAAAGCAAAATACTATTCTGTCATTTTTGATGAAACTACCGACATAAGTACGGTTTCGCAATTAAGCTTAGTATACTAGCTTATGTAAATAATGGAAAAAGATTCGAAGATTTCATTGATTTCTTGGATGTTCATCAAACTGCCGATGAAAAAAAGTTTTAATCTACAGGGTAATGAGCCAAAAATTACAGGCAAAATTCTTGGGCAGTTAATTCTAAAGCAATAAAAAAAATATGGATTAAACCGCAATTATTATTTAATTGAAATTGGCACAGATGGGTGTTCTGTGATTATTTCGGAACAAATCGGAGCGGTGAATTAAATACAAAAGGAAGCTAAGAATGCTTTTCGATGTCGATGTTTTAATCACGCACTAAATTTAGCTATCTCAAAGTCCTCAACGGTACGAAGTATTCGTAACTCTATCTGTGTATAATAAAGGAAATAATAGCATTCTTCAATATGTCGGCCAAACGAATGTTCGTGTTTAAAAATATTTGTGATAAGAAATTAAAAAAACTTTGCGAAACTAAATGGTCGGATAAAATTGAAGCTATACCAGATTTTGCCAATAATTTTAATAAAATTGTGGAGACTCTTGAAGAAATTTCTGATTGGAATGGTGCAAAACAGGTGTTAAAGCAAAAATATTGATTAAAAGTGTTTTAGACGTTGATTTTTTAGTAAGCTTACAATGTCAAAGTTCTGTTTTGCATTTGTTCTTTCCAGTAACGAAACTTTTACGAAAAAAAAGCTTGACTTAGTAAGTGCTAAACAGTACATCGACGTACCATCAGCACAATAGAGGATCGAAGAACTAATTGTGATTTGGAATTTGATTTCATTTATAAAAACATTAACCAAATCTGCGATACATACATTCTATATAGAGTTTAAAGTACCACGACTTGCTGGTAGACAGCGACATAAGGAAAATGTTGAACACAAAAGTCCATTGGATTATTTAAAAAACATTGTGTTTCTTTATTCCGTTATTGGACAGTTTAGAAGATGTTTTATTTAATTTGAATGAAGATATTTATCCCCGGATGATCGAGACAGTTAGTATATATGTGTCATTGCCTATAAGCATCGCGTCGGGAGAAAAAAGTTTTTCAACTCTTAAAAGATTAAAAACATATTTGCGGAATTCAATTAGTTAAGACGGATTGGTAGGTTTAGCTTTATTAAATATACATAGAGAGGTGGAAGTAAATATTGACAATGTGATTAATAAATTCGGCCAAGGGCCGAGAAGATTAGATTTTATTATAAGATAAGTTTAAACAATTTATAACTGCTATATTTACATATGAGACTAAATATCTTTTTTAATTTAAATTTTTGTTATTTTATTATATGAATTTTCTACACATTATTTCTAAATAAAATTTGAATTGTTTGGGATGAATAAAAATACGTGAATATGTTTTATTACAAACCTTCAATATTAAATACATTTGCTTTTTCGGATATTGATTTCTACCACAAATTTAAAAAATGGCCCCCTAACAGAAAAGGCTGGATCCGCGCTTGGAAGATCCCCGAAATTGTGCATGAAATAAGAGTACGTTGGCTCGGTCACGTTCTGCGTGCTGATCCGGATCGAATTGTGCAGCGATCTCTGAAAGGAGAGCCACCATATGGTAGGCGCAGAGGTCCTTGCAGGCGATGATGGTTCCACGGTTTAGAGAATGACTTGGCTTCTTCTGGTTGTCTAGGACAGTATGAAAACCAAGCCCAGGACCGAAACCGTTGGAGCCAGATTGTTGACGCAGTAAGGGGCCAGTAATGGCCTTTAAACACTGTATTATTATTATTAAAATATATAATATAATACAATGAAACATTTCTTTAAATTAAATCATATGAAAAATAGGTTTCTCTTACTATCTTTATCTTTATCTCTTTTCATTTCATTTGTACACAAATAGGTTAACAAAAAAACTTCTGATATTTCCTATGTTATCGTTATATTGGTGCGTTCTACTGACACAAGGACGAGAACGAAAATATTTCGCTTCGTTCATACGCAGTTCAAATGAGAAATTTCTAGTAATCTGTTTTATCTATGGTATAGCCATAGATAATAATATTATTGTCTACGGTATGACCACATATTATATTCGAACGTACATGTAACTGTGGTATCCTTATTTTGAATAATCCTCTAAAAACCAAAAAATAATATCCTAGAATTTATAGTTTTTTATATATAGCAAAAGCAATATTTGATGAAATATGAAAAAAGACATATATCTTCGTACATACAATAAGTAAATGTTATGGTAGCTTTTCGTTAAAATAGCCATTCTATTTCGATTTTTATAGATTGCAGCAGTTTATAAAGTCGAATGGCATTTTAATGTATGTACCCTGCTCAGGCGTGTCCACTAAATAGAAATTCCCCTCCAACATGTGTGAACTGCAGAGAGCAACATCCTGCAAACTACAGAGGCCGCATAGTAGCTATAAAAAAATACAAAAAATTAGAGACAAATCACGGCAAGGTCCATTATATAATAAAACGCCGGTAGCCAACAGCGTAAACACCAACCTAGGGAACATTACCACATCTATATCGAGTAAAGTAACCGATCGCAAGTCGTTTTCGCAAGTGGTGGCATCCGGGCTACGAAAGACTCCAAAGATACTATCTATGAGTGAAAAAATATTTAAGAGCATCAAAGCGCTAAATACACGGCTTATAAAACAAGAGAGATCGCTAGATGCTTTAAACAGGCGACTAGATAGCCGAGAAACAGTGGAGAAAATAACATCCATATTATACTAAACTAATATGATAAATAAAATATTAAGGATTGTAATCTGGAATGCAAATGGAATAATCCAACATATTCCAGAGTTAGAAATCATTTCAAATACCGAAAAAATTGATATATGGTTAATATCAGAAACCCATATAACTAAAATCTCATATACCAAAAAACCGCGACTACGTTTCTTATCACGCTTTACATCCAGCAGAAAGATCAAGAGGATCAACAATATTTGTGAAAGAAAATATTCAACATAATGAGGGAATAAAAATTGAAGAAGAAAGTATGCAGGTAGCTACTATCAACTTAACAACAAAAACATATTCAATGTCTGTTAATAGGGGTCAAGATTAACAACTCCAAAGGGTAGAGAACTATACGATGCAGGTCGAGCTTACAATTGTGAATTTCTTTCAGGAGGAAAACCAACGTACTGGTCTACTGACACAAGGAAAACTTCGAATCTAATTAATTTCTACATTACAAGAGGTATATCCGAAAACCACATTTTTCTAGAAAATAGTGAAAGTTTCTCATCGGACCACTCGCTTGTCATTATGACTGTTAGTTCCACGATTGTTATAACAAGGAAAATCCACCTAGATTAACAAAAAACAAAACCAATTGGAAATTATTTAGGAAATTGGTTGAAGACAGCACCGATCATATTGTACCAATCAAGAATCTGGTTCAATTAGAAAATGAAGTGGAACTATTACTCAATAATATACAACAAGCAGCATGGAATAGCATCCCTGCAATCCAAAACAAGGAGCATAATAATTTATCTTATCCAGTCGAGATCAGGGAGTTGGTTAATGAAAAACGGAAAGCAAGAAAAACATGGCAGAGAGACCGAGCAAAATAATTTTTAATTACCTCTGCAAGAAGCTTAAGCAAAGAATTAGACAACTAAAAAATGAATCGGTCACCCGTTATCTTCGTAGTCTTACAGATGGTAAAGAAACTGAGTATTCTCTATGGAAAGCTACAAAAGCATTAAAAATACCAAATTATCAGATACCGCCAATAAAATGATGGGGGAAATTTCGTAACAAGTGCCAAACATAAAGCAGCACTGTTTACATCTCATCTTGAAGAAACGTTCCAATCATATGCTAGACAATCAGCGATGAAAATTTAATATCAGTGCACAAGGGGGATTCAATTACAGGTGAAATAGTGAAAGCACTTCCTGAGAAAGGGGTGCGAAAACTTCTTCATATAATTAACGCTTCATTTCGACTGAAATATGTACCTTTGCTATGGAAAGTAGCAGAAATAATTATGATACCAAAGCCGAACAAAACATCTGCAATCATAAAAAGTCATATAGGCCAATTTCTCTGCTTCCAGTACTTTCAAAATTTTTTGAGAAATTGTTATACAAAAGGATGATATCTATAATACTTGAGTGAAAGCTAATACCACCACATCAGTTCGGATTTAGAGAAAGCCACTCCACCATAGAGCAAATTCACAGTATTACAAGTATTATTGAAGATGCACTTGAAAATAAGAAAATAAGCTCAACAATATTTCTGGATGTAGCACAGGCCTTCGATAAAGTATAACATCTTGGATTGGAATATAAACTGCATCGAGATCTGCCAAAAGAATACTTTCAGATATTGAAATCTTACATTGATAACACATATTTTCGCGTTAGATGTGAAGAAGGATTTTCCGAGCTAAAAAGGGTATCTGCAGGGGTTCCCCAAGGTAGCGTGCTGGGGCCAGTCTTGAATTTACTTTACACAAGCGACTTACCATACACAAGCGGGACAACAATAGCAATAATCGCGGACGATACTGCAATTTTAGCTACTGATTATAAAGTAGACGAAGCAACCTAGAAAACTGCAACGGGATACGAACCATCTAGGTAACTGGACCAAAAAATGGCGCATTAAGCTAAATGAAGTAAAATCAACGCACGGTAACTTTACCAATCAAATAATTAACTGGATACCAATAGAACTAAATTCCAAACAAGTTCCTTATGCTAACACAGCCAAGTATCTTGGCATGACTCTCGATGCTAAGTTAAAATGGAAAGAGCACATTAAAAATAGAAACGAAGAACTACACATTAAATACAGAAATATGTATAGGCTAATTGGAAGATATTCAGAGGTGTCAATATAGTTGGTACTATACCAACAAGTATTAAAACCTATATGGACTTATGGTATTCAGTTTTGGGGCTGTACTAAGAAAACCAATTTTAAATAATACAAGCTTTTCAAAATAAAGTGTTACGTGGAATAGTGAACGCTCCTTGGTACATAAGAAACGATAACCTACATATAGGGATCTACAGATGGAAAATGTCAGCGAAGAGATAACAATTGATACAAAGAAACACATACAACGGCTTGGTCAACATCAAAATGTTGAGTTACGTGGTATGCTATGAGTAACACAAAAATTTAATGTACTCATTGCACGAAAATGTAAAATTTATGTTAATATCTGTCATTGTTTGTCAATTATTATTGTATGCACATGTAAAACATGTGTGAAAACAATGATTTTACAATTAAAAACCAATGTTTCTATACAGATTTAGACTTTGTATATAATTTGATATGCAGAAATTATTAATAAAAATTCAATTGATTTATAACAATGCACTCTCTGTTGTGTGTTATAAGATTGTAATAAAACCACATGATCTCTAGTAAAATGTACAATTAATTAAATTATATACATATATACATACATTCATAATTTATACATTAACAGAAGTAAATGAAACCAAATTAATCTTTTAATACAATATGTATAATAAAATTAAAAAAAAAAAATCTGAAATTATCAATAATGTCAAAAGTTTAATAAATGATAATTCCAAAGATATCGCGGCTAGCCGCTAATAGTTAGACTGAAGTAAAACAGACATGGATTTAATCACGTTATTATCACGTTTACTACATACTCGTACATATATGTTTACTTATATGTTTTATGTTTTTGTACTATATACATAAATCAAGTATCTTATCTCAAGCGAATTATGGCATGATATGTATACATATATGACAAGTAGATTATGGGTAAAAATGTACTATATTATTTACATGTTATATGTAACTATATGTTGACTTTATGATAACATACCCTTAATAAATCAAAATAAAATAGTACGAAGGGAACAAGGTGCTGGTTCAGTATGTTCAGTATAACTATACAAATTTACCACATCGAAAATAAACCAAACAAATCTTGTTCCATCTTCTTCAATTCCAGAAAGTAGAACATTCTAGTTTCAGATAACGCATAAATTCAATTACTTATTACATAATTGTTATCTTTTTATAAAAACTTTAAGTCGATTAATTGAATGTATATATATATATATATATATATATATATATATATATATATATATATATATATATATATATATATATATATATATACACTACGTCAATACATCATGTTGTGTGACCTCCTTGTATTCAATTAAGTCGCATGATGATTTAAATTTTTAAATGAACAATAAAACATTTGGTTTAAGACTCTATAACACTGTACCATATAAGGCTAATACAAAAACCGTAATTAGCCCCCTTTCGAGAAATAATCATAATGATAATAACAAAATGACTCATATACTTATATACTCGTATATAATTAGGAAATACGTGCGTGACATTATATTTCTATATAGTAAACATTTGTGGCATTGGTAGTGATTGTGATAAGGAAAATGAATTAATTTTGCTGACAGTTTTTGTTTTGGTTTGTTTATTTTATTTTTTTTAATTAAATAAATCTAGTTATTTCCAACTCTAAATTTTTTAATGATCCAAAATTAGTGGGATCGTATATATAATACTCAAAACATTTTAAGTTGAACTTTTAAATATTATTATTATCTAGAATATTTCGTGGACGTGATTTGACACGACGAAAGCAAATAATTGTCGCGTTAAATGTATGCTTTTAAATGCCTATGTCTTGATGGTCACTTTTTAAGGTTATCACTTCTAATATTTTACGAGCTTATTTATATTAAAATTTTGAATACTTATGGCTTATCGTTTAAAATGTTACATTCCATAATAGAGTTAGGAGTTAAGTTAAAATCATAATATGCCAAAAAAAAATCCTTATCCAAAATATTTTCTTAAATATAACTATATATGCGCATGCATATTCAAATACATTGTTTAGGCGAGAATCAATCTATATTTATAATCTTAATTAATTACTGAAACGATCATTCAAAAAGAAACCTATCCTAATTTAGTAAATAAGCACACAAATTGGGAATACTTTAGTCTGTCTTTAGAAAGAAAAATTAACTTAATGGTTCCGCTAAGGAGTGAGAAGCAATTAAGGGAAATTAAGGGAAATAACTACCCTAGAGAAATTAGAGAGCTCCTGGCAGAAAAAAGAAAGGCAAGGAGAATATGGCAACAAACTAGAGCCCCTCAAGATAAAACTAGGCTAAGCAATCTGACTCAGCTACTTAAAAGGGAAATCAAAGATCTGAAAGACCAATCTATCAGTAACTACCTCAGAAAATTATCTAATGCTACTAGAAAATTATCTAATGCTACTAGAAGAATTAAAAGGCCAATAATGCAGATTCCTCCAATCAGAACAGAAGATAAAAAATGGGCCAGAAATAACGAAGATAAAGTACGAAGTTTTGCTGAATACCTGGAAAAACTATTTGAACCACATGATGACCAATCATTGGAAGCCGAAATAATAACTGGAGAGGTTGTACAGGAAGTGAAGAAATCCTACGAGCAACACCAAAAGAACTCATGTATGAGATAAAAGTAAATATGAATCCGAAAAAAGCGCCGGGTTAAACCTTATCACAGCAGAAATTTTAAAAGAACTACCAAGGAAAGCTTTATTAAAGCTCACCAATATTTCGAATGAAATATGTACCCAGCCTGAAGTAATTATGATTCCTAAACCTGGGAAACCACCGCTGCACAAAACTGGATCTTACAGGCCAATATCGTTATTACCAGTTATGTCTAAACTCGTACTCGCTAAATCCGATAATTGAGAGGAAAAACCTGATTCCAAATCATCAGGTCGGTTTTCGCAACCAACACTCAACATTAGATCAAGTACACAGAATAACTAATCCATAATATAAATGTTATTGAAACAGCATTAGAGGAGAAAAAAGTCTGCTCAACGATATTCTTAGACGTTGCACAGGCTTTTGATAAAGTTTGGCACGACGGACTTAACTATAATTTAAGAACTGTACTACCAATGCAATTCACTACAATACTAGAATCATACTTGAAAGATAGATTCTTTAGAGTAAAATTAGACGATTCCTATTCTGAATTGAAAGAAATCAAGGCAGGAGTGCCACAGGGCAGTGTATTAGGTCCGGTCCTATACCTATTGTACACTAATGATCTCCCTGTATTAGAAAACAACACTGTGGCTACCTTTGCTGATGACACGGCAATCTTAGCTGTTGTAGATAGCAAATAAGAATCAATTCAGAATTTCAAACTCAAATACATAACTGGACCAAAAGACGGCGAATTAGACTTAACGAAACTAAATCAGTTCACAAACATTTTACAAACAAACGACTCGAACATATTCCGGTTACAATTAATCAAGAAATAATACTGTATGCCGACACGGCTAAGTATCTTGGCATGACAATAGGTGCAAAACTACAAAAGCACACGGCAAAAAGAAAAGCGAAGAACTAGGACTTAAATATAGAAAGATGTATTGGCTGATAGGAAGGAGCTCCGCTCTATCAACATACAACAAACTTCTATTATATAAACAAATATTAAATCTGGTTTGGACTTATGGTATCCAACTTTGGGGTTGTACCAAACAGAGCAACGTAGAAATCATCCAAAGATATCAAAACAAAGTATTAAGGAACATCGTTGATGCACCATGGAAACAGAGACCTCCATAGGGACCTTAAAGTGGACACTGTTTCAAAGGAAATTCAAAAAAATGCACTGAGACAAAGGCAAAGAATCGAACAACATGTTAACACTGAGGCAACTAAACTGTTAAACAACACAGATATTGTACGAAGGCTCAAACGGACTAAACCTTTTGAGCTGGTGTTATAATTGCTAGTGTAATGCTGATCTAAAATCCACAATACGATGTGGTTTACTTCAATTTATCATACACTATGGAACACCAGTGGTAAGAAGCCATAGATACAACATAGTACGTAAATTAAGAATAAAATTGCTCATTAGTTCAGGTGACTTGTAATAATTGTTTATTTAAAATATTAAATAAAAACCAAAAAAAAAAAAAACCTTAATTACTGGCCTCTGTGGTTAAAGCACACATCATGTCTCGTAAACCTAAATTGCACGAACATGTTTTCCAAGAATACCACCATAGTGTCCTTTGCTTGTCGTAGGAGGCGACTAAACGGTTAGATCGCTGGGCTAAAGACCCGCATCCTTAAAAAAAATATATAAAATGAACAAAACGTTAAAGGGATACCGCCAAAACCACACCGGGCCCCGCTCAAGTACCCGGACTCGAGATTTAGGATCGGCACGTGGAACCTGGAGTCACTTAAGAAACCAGGAGCGTTAGAGGGCCTAATCACATGCATGAAGGATCGGCGGAAACTCGTTGCTTGTCCCAGAGCTATACGTTGTTATGGAGATGACCTCGGAAATCTTGGAGCTGGATTTCTTCTTGAGCCGCAGGTAAAGAAGGCTGTTTTGAATTTTCAAGCAGTCAATAATCGATTGTGTAAGCTTCGCTTCGAAAGAGTTTGTGGTCTGTGCGCTGTATCTATAGGTTTGCCAACAAAATTGGCACGATTGTGTAGAATGACAGTGACACAGTCTCAATGCTGTGTTAAAGTTGAGAACAGGCTATCAAGAATTTTTACAGTTAACTCGGGTGTTCGGCAGGGAGAAGCTCTGTCCCCGATATTCTTCAATCTCATGTTGGAGTACATCTTTCGTAAAACTGAAAAACTGAAACACCTCAGCGCAACATCTTAAATCGCCAGTCTAATCAGGTGCTTGCATATGCAGATGACATATGCGTGATTGAAATTAATAGCAACGGAAATACTTGATCCGCTTGTAGAGTTTTTTGCTTCTGTTGGACTTCAGATCAATGAGTCCAAAACGAAATACTTGATCTCTGGTTATAGGGCCAACGACAGACCAGATTTTAGTAGCGACCACTACACATTTGAGGGAGTGAGGAGGTTCAAATATTTGGGCTCTCTTATCACTCAGTGTGGGTGATGATATTATAGTGCGGCTGGTAGCAGGCAGCTGACGGATGAGTACGAGAGATTTTTTTTTTTTTAAATGCTGCCAATGGCTTTATTCTTGAATCTTTCTACAAAAGAAACTAACAAGAAGTATTCAAATCTTAAGCTAAAATTATTACATATTTTAAGTCTTAACCAATGTTAATACTTGTTATTGTGCTCACTATTTAATTAATTTAGATTACATTTATATGTAAAACCTAAACGTTTAATATATTTACAGGTTCATCAGTCCAAGTGGATCTGCTCTTTTAAGTCGCCTAAATCGCGGCTGTTTTAATATACCCCTGGCCAATTCATTGGGATGTGTCTCTAGTTTTGAGTAATATTTCGAACTGAATTCTTTAATGGTTTCTTTAATAGTTTTAATTCCAAGATCATCGTGTATATTACTATTTCGAATGTACCACGGAGCATTGGTAATAGTACGAAGTATTTTCGCTTGGGTTCGTTGCAGGAGTCCTCTGTTTGACGCGATGGTGGATCCCCATAACTGAATACCATATGTCCATATGGGTTTGATTATCACTTTGTACAAAAACACTTTATTGGCTAATGCCAGCTGAGATTTTCTTCCCATCAACCAATACATTTTGGAAAATTTTATTTTTATTTGTTTGCGCTTTGCTTCGATATGATTTTTCCACGTTAGCCGTCTATCCAGGTGCATTCCTAAGTATTTGACCTTGGTTTGTTGAGGAATATTTATATTGTTTAATTCCACTGGTGGGCAAGTGCGTTTGTTTAGCGTGAATGTGACGTGAGTTGATTTGTTTTCGTTCACTTTTATGCGCCATGTCTTCAGCCAGTTCTCGATTTTGTTTAGATGATTCTGTAATTCCTTTGAAGCAATTTCGGGATTACCGTGTGAAACCAGGACGGCCGTATCATCGGCAAAGGTTGATATGACTACCTTGTTGGTTACAGGTAAGTCAGCTGTGTACAGCAAGTATAATATTGGACCTAGAACGCTGCCTTGTGGAACACCTGCGTTGATATCATTTAAACAAGTAGTTGCATTATTTTGTTTAACCATGTACTGCCTTTGAAGGAGATAGTTTCCCAGAACTGAGTGAAATTTCTTCGGTAGAAGTCCATTAATTTTGTATATTAGCCCATCATGCCAAACTTTATCAAAGGCTTGTGCAATGTCCAAGAAGGCAGCAGAACAATATTTCTTTTCCTCAAAGGTGTTGTTGATTGCATTTACGATTCTGTGTACTTGTTCTGTGGTACCATGTTGGTTTCGGAACCCAAATTGATGGTCTGGAATAATATGCCGTTCTTCTAATACTGGTTTCAATTTCGTTAGTAACATTTTTTCAAATAGTTTTGAGATTGTAGGCAGCATGCTTATTGGACGATATGATGAAATATGTGTTTCATTTTTTCCAGCTTTATGTATCATTGTGATCAAAGATATTTTCTATTTTTGAGGAATATAACCAGTCCGCATGATTGCGTTGAATATGAATGTTATTAGTTTTATGCATTTGTCTGGCAATTCCCTTATCATTTTTCCAGTAATAAGATCATGCCCTGGTGCCTTTTTTGGACTTATACAATTTTTAATTGTATTCTTAATTTTCTTCCACTTATATTGTATGGGTTTGAAGAACAAACCATCATCCATTTGGTCGGGTAACACGAAGTTATTAGTTTCTTCGTGTGGTGCGAATACTGTTGTTAGATGAGCAGCGAAAGCATTGGCTTTTTCCTCATCGCTTCTCGCCCAATTTCCAGTTGGTAATCTAATCGGGTGATTCGAGTTTGTTGGCCTTTTTAACTTTTTTGTTGCCTTCCACAAAGAATAATCTGTCCTCTCGGTTGCCGAGAGTTCATTTAAGTAATTCTGGACGCTCTGGTTTTCTTCTTCCCGCAATGCAAATCTTAGAGTCTTAATAGATCGATTTAATTTCCATTTTAACAACGGTGATTTTGTTTCTTGCCATCGGCGGCGAATTTTCTGCTTTTCCTGATTAGTTCCTGTATATTTTGTGACAGTTTATTAACTTTTTCTGTACTATTTAAGATCAGTGTGGCCTTTTCAGCTGATAATGATAAGACATCTTTTAAATTTGCTTCCGCCGCATCAATATCTGCTGGTGTGTTAAGAGGGATATTCAGTACACAATTTTGTTCGACTATAGCCTCTTATATTGATCCCAATCAGTTTGTTTGTTTGTAAGCCGTTTTGGCGTTTCTATTCTTAGGACGCCGGTGCTCACTCTTACAATTACAGGTGAGTGATCAGAAGACAGATCATAGCAATCGGAGGCCTTAGCATATGTGCGTGGAATGCCTTTAGTTACACAAAAGTCAATTAAATCAGGAACTTTCTTTTTATCTGTGGGCCAGTACGTTGGGTGACCGGCAGATAAGTAATCCAGGAACTATTCTTCTATAGCTTCATAAAGTTGTTTGCCTTTCGGCGATGTTAATCTGGACCCCATTGGGTGTGTTTGGCGTTGAAATCACCCCCCGCAAGAAATTTATTACCTAGCTGGCTGAAATAATCCATGAACTGAAGTTTTTTTATAGCATGTTTTGGAGGACAGTACACTGCTGATATGACACAGTTTCCAGACCACTCCTGAAGAGTACGAGAGATGACTCGTTATAATTGAGAGAAGAGTCATGAGTGTGATTTACGGGCCAAAACGCGAAGTAGATTGCACATACCGAGCTCTATGTACAATATCGAGATCAGAGATCTGATGAAGATCCCCGATATTGTACATGAAATAAGATCTCAGCGAGTACGCTGGCTCGATCACGTTCTGCGTGCTGATCCAGGACGAATTGTGCAGCGATCTCTGAAAGGAGAGCCACCATATGGTAAGCGCAGAGGTCGTTGCAGACGACGATGGCTCCACCGTGGAGAGAACGACTTGGTTTTTTAGATTGTCTAAGCAGTATGAAGACCAAGCCCAGGATCCAAACCGTTGGAGCCAGATTGTTGACACAGTAAGGAACCAGTAATGGCCTTTAAACACTATTTATTTTAATTTTATTAATTAATTACTACAATACTATATAGAATAAATTATAGCAAATATGAATGAAATATTTAAACAAAATATGTCATAGGGGCAATCATAAATTGTTCACGTGTAAAGAAAAGCATGTTATTTACACATACTTATACTCTACATCTGTATACTATTTAGAATCAATAAAAGATTTTTCTCTCCTGAAGTATACTAATTGAATTTAATCAATACAATAAATTATTTGTTACAGCTTATCAAGAATTATGAAGTCATGAGATTTTATAACACTATACATACATACATACATATATAGACGTACGAGAAATACTTCAAAGTTCATTTGAGTATAATTGCGATTCTACGATTTAGTTTCAGCTTAATTATGCTGCATAAGGGAAAACCTATATAGGAGAAGTGCTTCCCATAAAGAGATATGGAAATTGTAAAACGCTAAATAATAATTTATAATAGCGAGAGAGGTTATCGCATATTTAGTTAACATTCATGCTTAATGAATTTTATAAAAAATTCATTCTGATATGCAAGTATACGTATGTATGTATATAAGTGAAGCAGTTGATGCTTACTGAGTACTATTCATTATTACATTACTATACATTATACTATTAATTGTGTCTCTTTGAAAATTATCAATTCCGAAAAATAGCATACCATATATATGATTTGATAAAGTAATTATTTAGTAAAGTTTGATTAATTTCACAATTTTATATATAATAATAATTATTATTATTTTTACAATTAGTAAATACGTCTTTAAAAATCCTAGAAAAATGAAATCATTGCAATATGTACGTCTCTAACCTTTGACGTAGAATTGTTTTAAATTTATATTACGTCTTAAGTAAAATTCATTACGTATTAAATTTGATTATTATTCCTTAGGTTAGGTTAGGTAAGGGTGGCCGTCCTAAAGGACTAGCATAGACACAAAATTGCTCCTCTTCACTCGTTGAACCAACCAGAGCTAGCATAAGAAGCGTTGAAATTATTATTGTTATTCCTTAGGCGTTAAAGAATTTTCAAACTTTTTTTCTTTGTCGCATTCGACTTTGTGTCTTCATAAAATAGTTGTTCGTAATTTTAGATCATTAACATCGCCGTGTAGTTTACTTGAAGTATCATTGAGTATATAATGTATATACATTATTATTATTTTTTTTTATTAAAGTTGGGCGGATTACTACAGCACTCAATGCCACTAACGGGCCCACGGTGAAATACCCGGAGAAACACCCAATCGTGGTTTTTGGTGACCAGCGGGAATTGAACCCGAGACCCTCGAATAATAAAGAAACGACGCTACCTATTGTGCCAACGAGGGCGGTATGTATATACATAGTGCGTCACAACTTGTCTTGGAACAGTTCACAAGTTCCATGATCGAATAAATATTTTGTATTTGATATACGGTGGAAATTCCAAAACAAAACCTCCAAATTTAACGTCAGATTAGATAATCTATATACAATTACGTGTCACAGGTATGTGTACATACCTAGTGGTGCGAGTGATCCATTCGAGCACAAAGTGATCAAAGCGTGTTTGAATACCTGTCGCTCTATAATTTTAAGTCTATAATTGCTTTGGTAATTCCTTTGGCTTTCCTATACTATTTTGCCACTAGATTTGCGAACATAATGTGATGTCATTAGTGAAAAAGAAAATTGATTTAATATGTTATGTATGAATGTATGTATGTATATGTGGAAATTGACTACAGGTTCATCTTTGGCCTGTTTTTCATTTTGTTTCTCTCTTTGCACCCTACACATCAAAAGCATATGATTTTCTTGGTCTGAACGGTCAAGTATTCATATGTACATGTGTAAAATTAAGCTATACAGTACTCGACTCTGAAATATGAATATACCAAAAGTGTTCACCAGTTTATTTATCTCATTAAATAAATTAGATAAAAATTCTGATTAAATGTTGTAATTTGTAGCCGCACCTTATCCGATATTTAAGAGCTTATCTCGGAAACTCGAGATGTTAGGTAGCAAAGTGAAGCCAACATTTTGAAACTCCTTTAAACATGTTAGTTCCAATGTGTATTTGATCCTGTTCTCTTGTTTTCATTGAAATTGGGAAAGTATCGCAATATTTTTAGCCAATCAATATTTTTTGACTTAACAAAACAATAATCTAACTCGTTTCATTTGCTATTCTGTATCTCATTCTCCAAAAAAATCTCCAACAGATATTGTCGTGGAATTTTTATGAATATACAGTTTTTGTGGAAAATATATGGTTTGCCTTAATAATATATGATATTATTTGCTTTGGCGACTGGTATTATTGTTTATCGGTAAATTTTTATTCCATAAACACAAAAACAAATAAGAAATAAAAAATACTCCGAGATGTGTATGTATAGCGCAAAAGTGCAAAACTCATTTTAATAGTCGTCAATTGCCGGAGTCATTTTTTTAGTTGTTGGATTTGTTCGTTCGTTGAAAATGAAAGGTGGTCGGTCAACAGCAATTTTTTGCTATGGCTACTAACTAGTTTCAGAATTATTATGCTGGTGTCAAATTTTTTTAAGCTGTCACACACTGTCTAATATTGTTTTTTATGCAAAAATACAAAATTTTATTTAAATTTTTAAGATTAATTTTCTAATATGTTTTAAATATTTTAAAATATGTCGCAAATCACGTTTCACTTCGTCGCTTCAACACTGGCGCCTTTGTTGTGTTTATCAAAGTGACATTACCGGCACCCAAATGTATTTGTCGATGTATCGCTGGTTCTGTTTATACCTTTAGTAGTGTAGTAATGCAACTATTTTGTTACCAAAAGTTTATTATGTCAAAAACAACAAATAGTTTATAACAACAAAAATTGTTGGATTTGCTGTCGGAGGGAGAATCATGACCTTGCCCAAGGAGACACGAAAAGAAACCAACAACAATTATACATCTTCCATTTGGATTAAAATTTATATAAACTTTATTTTTTAATATATAAGAATAAATATTTTATTGTTGTAAAACAACATTAAACGAATCAACAATAATTATAATCCATTTTGTTTTTTAAATAATAATTACCAAATTTCATATTTTTCTCTATTTGACAATAATCAGTAATATTCTCGTATTTTTTAAGTCCAAAAAAACAAAAAAAATCCAACAGAAATTTCTAGTCCAACAAGATACAGAATAGCAATTTAAATTCCACTGGAATTGTTTTCCAATGAAAATTTTCCAACCGATGTTCAGAGAATAGACATGATTATTTATTTATCTACATTAACTAATTTCATCATACAAAAATATACTAATATACAAATCAAGCCGAACGAGGAATCTGATGTGTATATTAAGCACAGAATTGTTGACAATTAGGTTTGGATTTATAACGTATAACAACACCATACAACGCGGTATACATATATTCAGGAAATTGAAAATAATCCGCCCTTCAAAAATTCATATTATCTATATAACTGTATTCAATATTTCATATCTCTGGGAAAAAAGAACAAAGCAACTTCATTGTGCGTGTCAGCACATCCTAAAGGCACTAAAGTGGAGGAAATATTTAACTATAGCAAACAAGACATTAGAACAGTACGTAGCCAAAACAAATATCACCGTCATAAAATGAGACTAACTAAAATGATCTCTCTAGTTTATGAGATTTTCTATTTCAGAAGAATTGATCAACATGACAATTACCAGTATCCTAAGATACTACAGGATATTTGATCGTATATAATGTTAAAAGGTAAACCTAACCAATTAATGCTATACTTAACCACTTTTCATTTTGTTTAATCACAGATTACTATAGAATTTCATAATCATGTGCAAATTAAGAGGCAAATTCCATCAACATGGTGTGAAGGCAAATTTCACCAACATAAACCACCAACGATGTTTGTAGAACTCATTCACACTGTTTTACTATACTTATTTATTTTATCTCGAAAGAACAACAATATAGATAAGAAATGAAAAACATACCCAATTTCATTGAAATGCTTAATGCGAATGAAAGGTGTTGTCAATTAATTTTATTAGGAATTCACTAAAATTATTTTAGATATATTCGTATATAAATGATGTAACTTCTATTTCATGTTGCTAAGGGCTCACTCTTAGAAAACCATTTTTTTTCTATATAAAATAAAACAGACAAAATTTTTGGTACACCGCCAAAATTCCTTAGAAATCATTAATTGAATTGTATACACATACATACATATATACATATAAATATTATCCTACTACACAAAGGGTCATTATATCGATCGTTTCTATTGCATTGATTAATAGTGTACAAGTACACATTTAAATCGTTATACGATTACAAACTAATACAAATATAAATTTCAGCAGACTTGTTGATCGATGGCCAAAATATAATAATAAATAAGAATAAAATTTAAAAAGAAATTCTAAAGAAATCACGGGATTTAACATTTAAACACTGAAAAAATAATTTCACAATTTTACTAAGAATTGAATGAAAACGTAAATTCTTATGGCGTGGCGTACAACAGTCCAACAAAAAAATTTCATTGAATCATTCGTTATATTTAAGACGCACATCTACATACTAGTATATTACTATATTATGTCGCGGCGCGGTTAGAAGGTTTTTTTTAAAATTTATTTAACTGTAAGAAAAAGGTTATATTGTATGTTAACTTCTTATCAGTGTTCTTTTCACTGACGTCTGACGTGTAGTCATTTAATATACTGATTAATGAGTATGGTATATATTGCTCAATCTGAAATAAGTTGAAAAGTCAATTTTTTTTTGTCGTAAAGTTTCGGTTTATCATTCTGAGAACAAAAAAGAAACAAAAGAACGCGCGATGTGTGGAGCATTAGTGTAGTTAAAAGATATATTATATGAACAATTAGGACGTCGATTTAGATTAGTCTCCATCAACCGTTTTTACCGTAAATTGCTACTATCCAAAATTTTTTAAATAGAACTAAAAACTAAATTAAAATGCCAGTTTTATGTTTAGTCTATAGACAAATAATGCATATAATATTATGTTCTAATAGATGAATAAGTTTTCATACATATACTTTTCCACAATTATATCAAAGATTATCGCATATGGCCAGGTCAATACTACGCAGTTAACGCATTTTGTTTTGTGTAATCAAAGATCATTTTAAGCAGTGATATGACTACGACAGCATCGTATTAATTTATTTAGTATGTAAGTTTCATGAACTAATTAATTGAACAATGTTATTACAATGAATTATAGTAGACATAATCATTTTATAATGGCCTGATTGATATTAAGTAATACTGAATGATGTGTATAATATTA
Organism: Tipula unca; assembly: GCA_951394425.1. NCBI lineage: Eukaryota > Metazoa > Arthropoda > Insecta > Diptera > Tipulidae > Tipula > Tipula unca. The sequence continues at coordinate 143,246,767 of OX596380.1, read as the reverse complement.
AGACTGCCATAGATATTCACGCAAGTATGGTATGAAGGTCAGGGAAGGACAATTTACTAAAACTCAATATTAAAAAATAATAAAATGTGTAGATATATACGCCACGATGAGAAACGGATATTGGAGACTTTTGAAACCCCCAAATTTTGAAAGTCTATACCTACAATTTCAGCTAAATTCAGAAAATCACCATTTTCTGGGTTTCTCCCCGAAGGGAACGAAGGATTTACTTTTAAATTCAACTGAATTCAAAAATTACAATTTTCTTGGTTTCCAACTAGTTCTTTGTATTTCTCGCTACCATGTACCGTGGTACGGCCTACGAGTTTTTGGACCATAAACGGTAAATTGCTTCAAATAAAAAATTTCTTTGAATTTCTAGGCTCTGTGCGAATTTAATTAAAACTTCAACGAAATTTATAAAATTTCAATTTTATTGGTTTCCAACTAACGTATTTTTCTCTGGCTGGCCAACATTTTTCTAGACCAGAAAATTGGATATGGTTTCAAATAATAAAATAATAATTCTCTCTAGATTGCCAACTAGAAAATGAAAATGGCTTCAAATTACAAAATGTCTCTGAAATTCTAGGCCTCCCAAATGTGCAAAGGTTTTAATTAGTTAATTAGTTCCCAACTCCTATTTATCTATGGGTTGTCAACTCTTTCTTTTCTGGACCAGAAAATGGAAATTGTTTCAATTAATTTGATTTCTCTCTGAATTTCTAGACTCTCCAAATGTGCGATTGATTTATGAAGAATATTTGCTTTGACAAATTGCTGGAAAGATGGAAGGGTCTTTCCAAAATTGGACGTCTGGGGGTATCAGTATAATGTATATGTCAACTTCGCCATAATGTATTATTAAACTACACTTGTTACTAACGAATACACAGAATAGGATTATGTAGCAGCTCGAATATTCGACTCACCGATATTCGATTCTGCCACAACAAAACAATTAGTGAAATTCAAATATAAATCAACTTATTTGAATTAAGCGTTCACTAACCCCATCACATATCCAATAGCCGAACCATTACTATAAAACATTTATAGTAAAGCATGTCGCCATCTAACAACATCACCACGCAATAACAATGCGGTGATGCAACACTTAACATAAGTGCAATGTCGACCGCCGCCGGCGCATCTGTTCCCTCTCCAAAATACCACACGTATTTTGGACATGAAGGCGACGTCATCCCTATACACATTCTTGGTCGTGCAAGCAATACATTTTTTACCATTCTAAAAATTCCATTTTATAATAAATATAATTTTGTGGTGTTGAATATCAAGATAAATAAAAATTAATTAAATTCAATAGTAATAAAATAAATGTAATAATAATAATAATAATTATGCAAATCAAATTATAAAGATCACAATAAATAAAACAAACTAATAAATTAAATTGTTCAAAATAATAAATTGTGCATACATATATAAATTGTTTTATTTGGACTAAATACATCCAAATTGGTGACCACGACGTCGGTTTTTACCGAGAAAATAAAATATAAAATAAATATAAAAACACATACCAACGTAGGACCCTTATTTTTTTGGACTCGTGCGTAGGGCCATCCCACGTACCCAACGAGGGATTTGGAATTTTAAAAACTCTTGCGTAGGGCCATCCCACGTACCAACGAGGGATTTGGAATTTAAAAACAAAACACGTGCGTAGGGCCATCCCACGTACCCACGAGGGAATAATAATAAACACGTGGCGAAGGGAACAACCCACCCACGCAGCGCGGGACACCGTGGGACGCCGATGGACCACTAATAACGGTGTAGCGACCTACCCACACCGCAACGCAGCAGCAGCAACAGGAATAACAACAATTAAACCGGTACAAAGTTTTTTTTCTATACAAAAATTTTTTTCTTGTACTTTCAAATTGCAAATTTTTAATTATTAACGTAGAATCATTTTTTTTGTTTTAATTCATAACGTAAAATCATTATTAGTTGTAAAATTTTTAATTATATATAATTTTCACCACCACTATCGTTCCCAATCCATTCATACACCTGGTCGGTTTCTCGCTGCACGCCCTCCCGCCATCACCGCTGTGGTAAAATAATAAAAAGAATAATATAAACGGTTTTTCTTAAGACCACAAACCACAACGGTGACATAAAATCCGCTGTTCAAAAACCAAATTCGCATGACCTAAAATTTTTATTATTACAAATTTTAACGAGCCCCCCCAATCGCCTGGAAGGACACAAGAGGCCTCCTCTATTCGGGGGTATCTTGCACCGGGAGTTAAACCGAAGGAACATCCCGGCCTTCACATCATTACACGGTAACCATTCCGAATTATAATTTTTCACACATTTTAAAATTCAATGCACCAATGCGTCAGTCAAGTCAATGTACCATACCGGCAATCAAGAGAACGCAGTGGAGACAGAACTCCCCGTTCAACAACAACAAACTCTCTCGAATCAAGATTGTCGAGAATTGAGTCCAGACTCGACGGGCTATTCCGAGGTCGAAGCCGTTCGCGTGAACGACGAGCTCCCTCATAAAACAGAGCCCGCAGTCCTAGCAACAACACGTACCGACATGGTAAATGCTGGTTCCACGAAAAGTTTGGTAGAGCCGCGCAAAAATGCACGCCACCGTGCAACTTCAACACGTCGCAACAATCGACGTCCGCGGCCGCCGCAAAAATGGACATTGACAATCTAAAAAACTATTAAAGTCACGGGTTGAGAGTATCACACCTCCCCTGACACCAAACTATACGTCCCGTTTGTTTGTGTACGATAGACACAACAAACTCACCTACCTAGTCGACACTGGCGCTGACCTTTCGGTTATTCCAGCAATGAATTTTAAATTGAAATATTCATTATCCAATCGAAATTCCGATCTAGTCTTATCGGCTACCAATGGGTCAATCATCCACACGTACGGCACAAAATTGCTTAACGTGGATATCGGACTCAAACGAACCTTCACGCACGCTTTCATACTAGCTGCAGTGAACCGTCCGATCATTGGCGCCGATTTTCTAAGCAAATTCGGACTTCTTGTTGATGTTAAGAACAAACGGCTGATTGATCCAGCTACAAAGCTGTCAATAAACGCCACAATGGTTCGTGTTAACACACCAACACCGATCCATTTTAACATCGACAACGGCTACGGCACTCTGCTCAAAAAGTACCCACTACTTACAGCAGAGCCGAACTACAAAATGCCAGTCCGACACAACGTGGTTCATCACATCGTCACAGAAGGCCATCTTCCCGTGTCGAGACCACGCAGACTAGATCCGGTGCGTCACAAAGCTGCACAAGCAGAATTTCAACACATGGTGGAATTAGGAATTTGTCGAACATCGACATCTTCCGTTTCTTGTCCATTACACATGGTCAAGAAGAAAGATCACGATTGGAGGCCATGTGGGGACTATCGGCGTTTAAACACGGTTACGATACCGGATCGCTACCCGATACCCCACATTCAAAACTTCACCATGCACTTGCATGGCTGCAAAGTTTTCTCCAAACTTGATCTCATCAGAGGTTATCACCACATTCCCGTGGCACCTGAAGACGTTTTCAAAACGGCAATCACCACACCATTTGGCCTCTTCGAATACACCCGAATGCCATTTGGATTACGCAATGCCGCGCAAACGTTTCAGCGCTTCATGAACGAAGTCGTTCGAGATCTCGACTTCGTTCTCGTCTACATAGACGACATTCTTGTGGCATCTCAAACTGAGGAGCAACACAAAATCCATCTGGAAACGCTATTCCAACGACTTGTCGAGTTTGATGTTCACATCATGAGCTCAAAATGCGTCTTCGGCGCATCCACTCTTGATTTCCTCAGTCACAAGATTACCGCTAATGGCATCCTTCCGTCACAAGAACGAATCAATGCCATTAAAGAACTCCCAGCTCCAACCTCAATCAAAGGTATTCAGCGATTCATCGGCATGGTCAACTACTACCACCGATTTATACCAAAGCTCGCTAAAATACTCAACCCAATTCACAGCCACCTGGCAGTACTACTACGTAAGCCCAAAAGCGCCAAGAACTTCTCTTGGCCTGACGAATGTCAACACGCATTCACGTCACTCAAGGCTGAATTGGCACGCACAACACTCTTGTCACATCCACTGAGCGACTCAAAGCTCAGCATTACTACTGATGCATCAAACACTGCTGTCGGAGCAGTCATGCAACAGTACAACGACAAGTGTTGGGAGCCCCTGGGATTCTTCTCAAAGAAGCTCTCGGATGCCGAAAAGAAATACTCTGCATTCGATCGGGAATTACTCGCAATATATCTAGCAATCAAACACTTCAGATATTTTGTCGAGGGTCGGGACTTCACAATTTACACCGACCACAAGCCTCTCACTCGAGCAATTCAGTCTAAAACTGAACGCAACCCAAGGCAAGCACGCCACTTGGATTATATTAGTCAATTTACCACGGACATCCAGCATGTTCAAGGTACCGAAAACGTTGTCTCGGATACACTATCGCGCACAACATCAAACGAAACGGCCACAGTCGAGACTCACTTCGACTGCAACAAAATCGCACAAGCGCAAAAAGCAGACTTGGAACTTCAGAATTTACTTTCTGGTTCCGCTTGTCACGCCAGTTCATCACTGAAGCTATAGCTTTTCAAATTACCTGGCCTCGAAATCTACTGCGAAACATCTACGGGTGTAAATCGCCCGTACATCGCAGAGCAACTACGTCGAACCATCTTCGACACACTACACGGTATCTCACATCCTGGTGTCCGCGCAACTCGTAAATTGATTACTGCTCGATACTTTTGGCCCAGCATAAACAAAGACGTGACCCATTGGGCACAATCCTGTTTATCCTGCCAAAAATCGAAAGTCCAGCGACACACAAAATCGCCTCTTGGACAATTCGCAATTCCACCTGGTCGATTCGAGCACATTCATTTGGATGTCGTAGGACCACTTCCTCCATCCAATGGATACACATATCTACTCACCTGTGTCGATCGTTTCACTCGATGGCCAGAAGCGTACTGCATGAGCGACATGTCTGCAGCAACCATTGCCACCACATTCGTACAGAACTACGTATCACGATTTGGCGTTCCACTTGACATCACAACTGATCAAGGAACCCAATTCGAATCGAAGCTTTTCTCGGAGTTAACGAAACTCCTCGGCTCACATCGGATACGTACAACGGCATACCACCCGCAAGCCAATGGCATGGTCGAACGTTTCCACCGCCAGCTCAAAGCTGCTCTCAAGGCCCGAGGCAACACTCTTCACTGGAGCTCCGAAGTACCAATCGTTCTACTTGGTATTCGAGCAACGGTTAAAGAAGATCTGAAGTGCTCACCAGCTGAAATGGTTTACGGTCAAACCATCAAGCTACCCGGTGAGTTCTTCGTCGAACATCCTCTACCGTCTCCACCCACAACCGACACAGTCATCGACCAACTCCGCACCACCATGCAAAATCTTATCCCCACGGCAACAAGACCAACGAATGAAAGCAACATATTCGTTCCCAAATCGCTCAACAATTACGTCTTTGTCCGGGTTGATAAGGTTCGAACTGGATTACAATCTCCATACGATGGGCCATACAAAGTTATACGCCGCTTACGCAAGCAATTCATTGTCTCAATCAAAGACAAGCATCACACAATCTCCATCGACAGATTGAAACCGGCGTACGGTATTCTCAACACGGCTGATCAAATATCAGCCAGCAAACGATATAAAACCGTCCGGTTCAACGTTTCCAGTTTCAACGAACTGGATTACAATCTCCATACGATGGGCCATACAAAGTTATACGCCGCTTACGCAAGCAATTCATTGTCTCAATCAAAGACAAGCATCACACAATCTCCATCGACAGATTGAAACCGGAGTACGGTATTCTCAACACGGCTGATCAAATATCAGCCAGCAAACGATATAAAACCGTCCGGTTCAACGTATAACGTCTCAAAACCTATGGTTTCTCATCTGGAGAGGGAATACTGTAGCAGCTCGAATATTCGACTCACCGATATTCGATTCTGCCACAACAAAACAATTAGTGAAATTCAAATATAAATCAACTTATTTGAATTAAGCGTTCACTAACCCCATCACATATCCAATAGCCGAACCATTACTATAAAACATTTATAGTAAAGCATGTCGCCATCTAACAACATCACCACGCAATAACAATGCGGTGATGCAACACTTAACATAAGTGCAATGTCGACCGCCGCCGGCGCATCTGTTCCCTCTCCAAAATACCACACGTATTTTGGACATGAAGGCGACGTCATCCCTATACACATTCTTGGTCGTGCAAGCAATACATTTTTTACCATTCTAAAAATTCCATTTTATAATAAATATAATTTTGTGGTGTTGAATATCAAGATAAATAAAAATTAATTAAATTCAATAGTAATAAAATAAATGTAATAATAATAATAATAATTATGCAAATCAAATTATAAAGATCACAATAAATAAAACAAACTAATAAATTAAATTGTTCAAAATAATAAATTGTGCATACATATATAAATTGTTTTATTTGGACTAAATACATCCAAAATTATATAATTCCACTATAGTCACAAAGGTAGTTACATTTATGTCTTACAATCTTAACGCCCGATCTGCCCATTCGGAAAACTAAAAGAATTCAAAAATCAAGAGTGACGAAATTTCTTGTAGCTTTCCTATTACTGAGTGTTAGTAACTTTACAAAATAGGCATTAAATCACTGTTTACCTTCCACTTATTTTTATACCACCCTGTGTATTATACATTTCTAAATTGATTCATTATTCGAGGAAGTCGCTAAATGTTTGTTGAAGAACGTGTAGCAGCTCGAATATTCGACTCACCGATATTCGATTCTGCCACAAACAAAATAATTAGTGAAATTCAAATATAATCCAACTTATTTGAATTAAGCGTTCACTAACCCCATCACATATCAATCTATCCAACCAACACTATCTAATAACCGAACCATTACTATAAAACATTTATAGTAAAACCATCGCCATCCAACCAACATCACCACGAACTAACAATGTTCGGTGATGCAATAATAATCCACTGCACTACATAAGTGCAATGTCGACCGTCGCCGGCGCATGTGTTCCCTCTTCACAAAACGAAGACGAAGGCGACGTCATACACAACAAAACAAGCAACACAGAAGACAACACGTTGATAAAAAAATTGTGATTATTTTTGCCGACAACAAGTCAGCCATTTTTTCATATTGTATTGTGGTGGTGAAAATAAATTAAATAAAATTAAATTGAATAATAATTATAATTATAGTTAAATAATAATTGTAAATTAATTAAATAATAATCATAAAATTTATGTAAATAATAATAATTAACCAAACTAAATAATAAACAATTGTGAATTTTATTGGAATAAAATTGTTAGTTAATTTACTTAATTGGGACGTCCAATATTAAAATACGAGCAGCCTTGCAACCCCAAAATTGGTGACCATCGACGGCGGTTTTTATCGCCAAATTAAAAATACAAAACCAACCACGCAACCGCGTGGGAAGAAATATATATTTTTTTATTGCGCACACATTTGTAGGAGTCCGGCACGTATATACCGTGCCAGGCACATGCCAACAACCCACCACGCAACAGCGGGCAGACAGCAAAACACGTGGTGAACGGAATAACCCACCACGCAACAGCGGGCAGACAGCAAAACACGTGGTGAAGGGAACAATACCTCCCACGCAACGCGGGATAAACCGGTGAAGCGACCAACCCTCACCGCAACGACCAACAACAACAGCAGCAGCATCATCAGCGTACAAAAATCCAGATAAGAGTTTTTTTTATTTTATTATTAGTAACAAATATTTTTTTCTCATTTTTCATATAAATTTTTTTTAATTATTAATAACATTTCAAAAATTTTTAACGTAAAATCACTTTTTTATTAAAATTTTTTAACGTAGAATCATTTTTTCTGTACAATTTTATATATTTTTCACCACCACATTGCCACCCATCCATAGTCTCACACCCTGGTCGTTTTCTCGCTATTTTTACATTTATTTTTTTTAAATTTCAACGAGCCCCCCCAATATAAGGTAGGATGCAAGGAACTCCATATTCGGGGGTATCTCGCATCGGGCGTTAAAAAGAAGGAGCATCCCGGCCTTCAAACCATTCACTACACGGTAACCATTCCGCTTAATTTTTCATTTTTTGGTCAATTATTTTTTTTACACGGTAACCATTCCGCTTTAAAATATTGTATTGTTGTATTTTTATTGTTTTATTGGTTTGTGCAAAATGTCGGATGATGAAAAAGATCAACCACAAAAAATGGACACCACGCCTCAAGGCGCTAGTCCACAAGTAGAGATCGCGGCATCACATCAGCGAATCACAATACAACCTTTCTGGCCACAAAGAGCAAACACATGGTTTCAGCTCGCCGAAATACAATTCGGACTGCAAGGTATATACGCTGATAAAACCAAGTACCTGCAAACATTATCAGCCTTACAACCAGAAACGTGCGATGTGATCTCGGATCTCCTCCTCAATCCGCCGACAACCAACCAATACAACACACTAAAACAAACGCTGCTAGAACGACTAGCACCATCGGGCGAACGTCAGCTAGAACAATTGCTTTCAGGCCAGCAATTAGGCGACCAAAAACCATCTGACGCTTTACGGCACATACAAACACTGGCTAACAATAATTTTAATGAAAATATCATTAAATCTTTGTGGGTACGTAAAATGCCGGAGTTGATTCGCATAGCGCTGGTAGCACAGCCCGAATCCTCCACGACACAAACGTTAGCCAAGATAGCCGACAAGATGTATGATGTCATAAACATCACATCTCAAAGCGTCAGTCAAGTCAATGCACCATACCGGCAATCAAGAGAACGCAGTGGAGACAGAACTCCCCGTTCAGCAACAGCACCAAACACACTCGAACAAAGACTGTCAAGAATCGAGTCCAGACTCGACGGGCTACTCAGAGGTCGAAGCCGTTCGCGTGGACGACGAGCTCCCTCACGAAATCGAACCCGCAGTCCCAGCAACAACACGTACCAACATGGTAAATGCTGGTTCCACACAAAGTTTGGTAGAGCCGCCAGAAAATGCACGCCACAGTGCAATTTCACCACGTCGCAACCATCGACGTCCGTGGCCGCCGTAAAAATGGACATTGACCATCAAAAAAACTTTTAGAGTCACGGGTAGAGAGCAACATGCCTCCCCTGACCACAAACACACCCTATACGTCACGTTTGTTTGTGTACGATAGACACAACAAACTCACCTACCTAGTCGACACTGGCGCTGACCTTTCGGTTATTCCAGCAATGAATTACAAATTGAAATATTCACCGATCCATTTCAACATCGACAACGGCTACGGCACTCTGCTCAAAAAGTACCCACTACTTACAGCAGAGCCGAACTACAAAATGCCAGTCCGACACAACGTGGTTCATCACATCGTCACGGAAGGCCATCTACCCGTGTCGAGACCACGCAGACTAGATTCGGTGCGTCACAAAGCTGCACAAGCAGAATTTCAACATATGGTGGAATTAGGAATTTGTCGAACATCGACATCTTCCGTTTCTTGTCCACTTCACATGGTCAAGAAGAAAGATCAAGACTGGAGGCCATGTGGGGACTATCGGCGTTTAAACACGGTTACGATACCGGATCGCTACCCGATACCCCACATTCAAAACTTCACCATGCACTTGCATGGCTGCAAAGTTTTCTCCAAACTTGATCTCATCAGAGGTTATCACCACATTCCCGTGGCACCTGAAGACGTTTTTAAAACGGCAATCACCACACCATTTGGCCTCTTCGAATACACCCGAATGCCATTTGGATTACGCAATGCCGCACAAACGTTTCAGCGCTTCATGAACGAAGTCATCCGAGATCTCGACTTCGTTTTCGTCTACATAGACGACATTCTTGTGGCATCTCAAACTGAGGAGCAACACAAACTCCATCTGGAAACACTTTTCCAACGACTTGTCGAGTTTGATGTACACATTAAGAGCTCAAAATGCGTCTTCGGCGCATCCACTCTTGATTTCCTCAGTCACAAGATCACCGTTAATGGCATCCTTCCGTCACAAGACCGAATCAATGCCATTAAAGAATTCCCAGCTCCAACATCAATCAAGAGTATTCAGCGATTCATCGGCATTGTCAACTACTACCACCGATTTATACCAAAGCTCGCTGAAATACTCAACCCAATTCACAGCCACCTGGCAGTACTACTACGTAAGCCCAAAACCGCCAAGAACTTCTCTTGGCCTGACGAATGTCAACACGCATTCACGTCACTCAAGGCTGAATTGGCACGCACAACACTCTTGTCACATCCACTGAGCGACTCAAAGCTCAGCATTACTACTGATGCATCAAACACTGCTGTCGGAGCAGTCATGCAACAGTACAACGACAAGTGTTGGGAGCCCCTGGGATTCTTCTCAAAGAAGCTCTCGGATGCCGAAAAGAAATACTCTGCATTCGATCGGGAATTACTCGCAATATATCTAGCAATAAAACACTTCAGATATTTTGTCGAGGGTCGGGACTTCACAATTTACACCGACCACAAACCTCTCACTCGAGCAATTCAGTCTAAAACTGAACGCAATCCAAGGCAAGCACGCCACTTGGATTATATTAGTCAATTTACCACGGACATCCAGCATGTTCAAGGTACCGAAAACGTTGTCGCGGATACACTTTCGCGTACAACAACAAACGAAACGGCCACAGTCGAGACTCACTTCGACTGCAACAAGATCGCACAAGCGCAAAAAGCAGACTTGGAACTTCAGAATATATACTTTCTGGTTCCACACGTCACGCCAGTTCATCACTGCAACTGGAGCTTTTCAAACTACCTGGCCTCGAACTCTACTGCGAAACATCTACGGGTGCAAATCGCCCGTACATCGCAGAGCAACTACGTCGAACCATCTTCGACACACTACACGGTATCTCACATCCTGGTGTCCGCGCAACTCGTAAATTGATTACTGCTCGATACTTTTGGCCCAGCATAAACAAAGACGTGACCCATTGGGCACAATCCTGTTTATCCTGCCAAAAATCAAAAGTCCAGCGACACACAAAATCGCCTCTTGGACAATTCGCAATTCCACCTGGTCGATTCGAGCACATTCATTTGGATGTCGTAGGACCACTTCCTCCATCCAATGGATACTCATATTTACTCACCTGTGTCGATCGTTTCACTCGATGGCCAGAAGCGTACTGCATGAGCGACATGTCTGCAGCAACCATTGCCACCACATTCGTACAAAACTACGTATCACGATTTGGCGTTCCACTTGACATCACCACTGATCAAGGAACCCAATTCGAGTCGAAGCTTTTCTCGGAGTTAACGAAACTCCTCGGCTCGCATCGTATACGTACAACGGCTTACCACCCACAAGCCAATGGCATGGTCGAACGCTTCCACCGCCAGCTCAAAGCTGCTCTCAAGGCCCGAGGCAACACAATTCACTGGAGCTCCGAAGTACCAATCGTTCTACTTGGTATTCGAGCAACGGTTAAAGAAGATTTGAAGTGCTCACCAGCTGAAATGGTTTACGGTCAAACCATCAAGCTACCCGGTGAGTTCTTCGTCGAACATCCTCTACCGTCTCCATCCACAACCGACACAGTCATCGACCAACTCCGCACCACCATGCAAAATATTATCCCCACGGCAACAATACCAACGAACGAAAACAACATATTCGTTCCAAAATCGCTCAACAATTGCGATTACGTCTTTGTCCGGGTTGATAAGGTTCGAACTGGATTACAATCTCCATACGATGGGCCATACAAAGTTATACGCCGCTTACGCAAGCAATTCATTGTCTCAATCAAAGACAAACACCACTCAATCTCAATCGACAGATTGAAACCGGCCTACGGTATTCTCAACACGGCTGATCAAATATCAGCCAGCAAACGATATAAAACCGTCCGGTTCACCGTATAACGTCTCAAAACCCATGGTTTCTCATCTGGAGAGGGGGTACTGTAGCAGCTCGAATATTCGACTCACCGATATTCGATTCTGCCACAAACAAAATAATTAGTGAAATTCAAATATAATCCAACTTATTTGAATTAAGCGTTCACTAACCCCATCACATATCAATCTATCCAACCAACACTATCTAATAACCGAACCATTACTATAAAACATTTATAGTAAAACCATCGCCATCCAACCAACATCACCACGAACTAACAATGTTCGGTGATGCAATAATAATCCACTGCACTACATAAGTGCAATGTCGACCGTCGCCGGCGCATGTGTTCCCTCTTCACAAAACGAAGACGAAGGCGACGTCATACACAACAAAACAAGCAACACAGAAGACAACACGTTGATAAAAAAATTGTGATTATTTTTGCCGACAACAAGTCAGCCATTTTTTCATATTGTATTGTGGTGGTGAAAATAAATTAAATAAAATTAAATTGAATAATAATTATAATTATAGTTAAATAATAATTGTAAATTAATTAAATAATAATCATAAAATTTATGTAAATAATAATAATTAACCAAACTAAATAATAAACAATTGTGAATTTTATTGGAATAAAATTGTTAGTTAATTTACTTAATTGGGACGTCCAATATTAAAATACGAGCAGCCTTGCAACCCCAAAAAACGTTGTTGAAGAATTGGGAATTTTGATTGATGGAATTTCCAAACTTCCACTGGCCAAATGTTTGTCAAAACTACTGGTTTTTAAAATACCCCCATCGCTCTGACTATCATAAGCGCCCACGTCGAACATAGTAAATGAATAATATGAGTGGCACACTCTGAGTAGAACTAAACTGTGATGTCCTATATAATTATAAAATAGCGAGCCATGTGGTGGACACTTAACATTGATGTAATTGCCATCAATCGAACCAAAATAATTGGGCATTCCGGCCTTAGCTTCATTCAAAATCTTCTGCAATTTTGATACATTGATTTTGCCACATAAATAGGATTAAGCCCCCAAATGGCGTCACATGTTTCTGAAATTACCTCCCGAAATGGTTAAAACTCTGATTTTGAAACTCCAAGCGAGTTGGGCGTCCATTGAGCATTCATGTGTTAGGAACCTAAAAGAAGATACAATTTACTTCATGTATCAAGAAATATTTTTTATCTTACATATAAGTGTTATAGCCAACCTAAATTCAGCACTAATTGGTTTCCTATGGGAATGTTTTTCTTTGTTTTCTTTAATTAGATTTAATAATAGTTGGAAGTGACCGACGCTCTTTCAAGTTGCTCGCTGAAAGTGTTCCGGATCATTCTCTTTGATATTTATAAAACTCCGATTTAATTTTTAAAAAATATATATTTAAAATTTTTTTTTTTTAAAAACGCTTTTATTTGCTTTGAAAAGGCATTGAAAAGGCTTTGAAAAGTAGAAAATAAAATTGTTCTTCCTTACTCCTGTCAAGGTATATTTATAACAAGTAGAAATTTAAAATTAATATGACTAAAAATATAAGCGTGGGCGCTCCTTTACGGCATTAGTAATTTATGACTACTAGACACACGAAGTAAAGTCTTAGTAAAGTCTTTTAGTAACACTAATGGAACAGTCTATTTCGATGTATCCTAAGAATAGATTTTTTGCTGGAGCATTTCAGTATTAACGTAAAAATGATATATTGAGAGATAGTATATACATTCAGAAGGAGCGTTTAAAAATGCGCCCCACGCTTATATTTTTAGTCATATTAATTTTAAATTTCTACTTGTTATAAATATACCTTGATAGAAGTAAGGAATTAAAATTTTATTTTCTACTTTTCAAAGCCTTTTCAATGCCTTTTCAAAGCAAATATAAGCGTGGTTATTTAAAAAGTTTTTTTAAATTATATTTTGTTTTCTACTTTTTAGTCATCGAAATTTGCAATCAATTTTTCGACCATGTTAACATTTGTCAGGAAGTTGCAACAAGATAGATGGTATATCTATTTTTGGACCATATCTCTTAGAGTGCGATCCGAGAACACTATGTCATATGATTGTTTTTTATTATAGCCAACTTTTATAAGTCTGTCTGTCAAATTTTGTAATCAATTTTTTTCGAAAAATCAACATTTTTCGCCTAAAAGGCTCTGAAAAGGCTGTAAGTGGTTGGAAAATTTATTACACAATTTGACGACACAAACCGATACACAAAGTGAGCTAATAAGAGCGTGGTAATAATAATAATAATAATAATAAAAACCGTAATTGTCTCTAAATAAATTGACTGGTCTAATCTACCAACGCCTATGAGAAGCTATTGCCTTATAGTACTCATAAGTCATGAGTATATGTTTACAAGTTTTAAGAATTTTATTAAATTTTATTATTCAATTTCTAAATTATTATATTTTTTTACTATTTCTTTGTTTATAAAAATTTAGCCGTTAATTGGCGGTCAAAAGAAGGCTTCTTCAATATACTCGATTGGCAGAAAATTCACACCCTGGTCCTTCAACAGTGCCAATTTTACACTGCAGTATGTATATGATTGTGCAATTGAAATTATAAAATAACATAAAATATGTATATATTTGTATAATACTGAAATTAAACGATTTTTAATTTAAATCACCCGCCAAAATTCAAATTTAATAGATTTACGCACACATGTGTTGTTCCCGCCAATTTGAAAATGTAATACCAGGTTAAACATAATTCAGCCATAACTGAACTAAATGATATAAACGCAGGAGTTCCACAAGGCAGCGTACTTGGGCCAGTATTGTATTTGCTGTATACTGCCGATCTACATTAACATATAAAAATGACACTGCTATCATGTTTTCACACAAAATTCTTTAAACTGCATCAAGAGAATTGCAAGATCACTTATACAAAATTGAGAATTGGCAAAGAACGTGGCGGATAAAAGCGAATGAAAACAAATCAACACACATAACATTTACGTTGAATAATTAGCTTACATGTCCAGCGGTTAAATTAAACAATGTCACCATCCCTCAACAAACAAATGTCAAATACTTGGGTCTACATCTTGATAAAAGATGCACATGAATAAAGCACATTGAATCAAAGTGGAACCAAATAAAAATAAAATTTGCAAAAACGTACTGGCTGATTGGAAGAAAATCAAAACTTTCCCTAGAATGCAAGGTTTTACTATACAAACCGATCCTAATCCCTAAATGCACATATGAAATTCAACTATGGCGCTGTACAAGCGCATCAAATATAGATATTTTACAACGAACGTAATCAAAAATACTCCGCTATATATTACAAATGCTCCGTGGTATATCTGAAATTGCAACATCTATAGAGACCTTGGGATTAAAACGGTCAAAGATCTGATCCAAGCACACAGTTTGAAGTCCCTTTCGAAACTGGAAACTTCCCCGAAAGAATTAGCAAGGCAACTATTAAGGCAACCGAAATATACACGGCTTCGCAGATTAGATCCACTAGATCTAATGTATATTGATAAATTTAATTTAACTACATATTTAAGCTAACACACATTTAAATTAATTAATTATTATTCATGCATACTAATAATAAGTATTTAACATAGGCTAATGGCTTAGAAAATATATTTTTTAGATTGTAAGCTTTGAACACTTCTTGTTAGTTTCGTTTAAAGAAAGATTCAAGAATAAAGCCATTGGTAGTATAAAAAAAAATGTATACACGAACACATGCGCACAATTTTTGTATATTGTGTTTCGTCCAGTTTCGACTTATCGCGACAAGAACCATGCGCTTTCTTAGCTTAATTCGAAACTTAAACTTAGTTAAAGTCGAAACTAAGTTTAGTAGTTTATAGTCTGATAAATGTCAAAAAAGGCGAAAGTAAAAATACTTCCTAAGTACGCCGATGAAAATTTAGAATAACAAACCAATAAATCGTACAGACACACACACACGCACCTAAAGATAGTGAGCAGGAAAGCTGTCAGTGTGTCTGCAGCTCTCTCCCGTATCATGCCCAACACTGGAGGGTCTAGACAATGTCGTAGAATGCTGCTGGCAAACGTCGTAACCTCCATCATTCTCTATGGATCGCCTGTATGGGGTGATGCGATGGACTTCGAAACATATAGACGCAAATTGGTATCGGTGTACCGCCTAAGTGCACTCAGAGTGACTTGTGCCTTCCGCACAGTATCTACTGACGCGGCACTAGTTATTGCGGGGATGATCCCAATCGAACTCCTTGCGAGGGAGAGGAAGAAATGGTACCCCAATCGTTTACAACCAGGAAGCAGAGCACTAGAACGCACTTCAACAATGATAGAATGGCAAAGACGATGGGATTGTTCGGAAAAGGGTCGCTGGACTTACCGTCTCATACCATCCATTGAAAAATGGCTAAATAGGCAATACGGCGAAGTTAACCACTACCTGACGCAACTGATAAGTGGACATGGCTGTTTTGGTGCATACCTATGCAGGTTCAAGCACACTGATACTCCAGGTTGTCCTGCTTGCAGAGATACACAAGAAGATGTGGATCACATTTTTTTCCAATGCCCACGATTTGAGGATACTCGAAGGGAACTGTCAGCTGTCCTAGCTAGGGCAGCGTGCAACACCAGAAAACATAGCGCAACTAATGCTTGACTCTGAGGAAGGATGGAATGCTGTAAGCCATATGGCGACAGTGGTACTGAATGAGTTGAGGCGCCTAGAGCGTGCAAGAGAAGAACAAAATGATTTGATAGCGGTGACAAACTCAATCCAAGATTGAGGCGCTATATACGGAGAAGAAAGAGCCAAATGGCTGGTCACCTCCATGTGAAGTAATGTCTAACGATAGTTCCGCATGGAGGAAGTGAAAGCGGCGGGTGTGTGGTTTTTAGGTGGTAGGAATCCGCCACTGTTGCTGAGGTGTTTGTCCCACCGACGCATCGTCTTCCGAAGATTTTCCACACGTTACCCAACCCCACAAAAAAAAAAAACACACACACACACACACGCCCTGGGCTCGATGGGATACCAAACACCGTCTTAAAAACTGCGGTACTGGCCAAACCAGAAGTATTCAGTAAACTGTTTACAAAATGCATGGCCGAAGGGAAATTCCCCAAGAGATGGAAGAGACAAAGATTGTTACTCATACCAAAAGGAGGTAAGCCACCAGAACAGCCCGCATCATACAGACCACTATGCATGTTAGATATTACCGGTAAGCTGCTCGAGAGAATTATATGTACCAGACTAGAGCACCACACGGAAGGTACTTCCGGGCTACATAACGATCAGTATGGCTTTAGGAAAAAGCGTAGCACAATCGATGCTATTGCAAAGGTGTGTCACATAGCACGCAGTGCACTGGCCGGTATTAGGTGGACGGAAGGCGACAAACATTACTGTGTAGCCATTACACTTGACATTAAAAACGCGTTCAATACTGCGAATTGCGACAAAATCCTCAGGAAACTTCCAAGTTTCTGCGTGCCAATTTACCTTACCCGCTTAATAGGTAACTATTTTCAAGAACGGATGCTGATATACGACACTGATGAAGGGCCAAAACAGTATAGGGTAACCGGCGGTGTTCCGCAGGGCTCAGTACTCGGTCCGGTCCTCTGGAATATCATGTATGATGAAATATTAGGAATTCCAAAACCAAAAAATGTGCAGACAATTGGCTATGCGGATGACATTGCAATAGTAGTAGTGGCAAAAAACATTTCACAAGTTACCACAAGCTGTAACGAAACGATAGAGGACATAAGAAAGTGGCTGCAACAAGCGGGTCTTTAACTTGCGGAACATAAAACCGAACTGGTCCTAATGAGTAGTCGAAAGAAGGTAGAGACCATCAAAATTCGCGTGGGTGATCTCTATATTACTTCCGCGCAGCATCTGAAATACCTGGGGGTACTTTTAGACCACAGGCTCAATTTCCGAGACCACTTAGAGCACGCAAGCGAGAAAGCCAGGAAAGTGTATTCTTCGCTGTCAAGACTGATGCAAAATATCGGAGGCCCAAAACAACCGATCAGAGAGCTGCTCGCAAGTGTTATCTACACTGACATACGCATCCCCGATATGGGCTGACTCAACCAATGTCAAGTCGTATATTAAAGGTGTAAAATCTGTTCATAGATTGACCACGATTCGAATAATCTGTGCTTTCCAAACCGTCTCAGATGAAGCTGCTAACGTAATTGCACGGCGCTGTCCAGTCGACATTGAAGTCAAAAAAGCCAAAGCCATTTACGTTAAAAAAACACGCACAAGGGGAAGAGGACACAATGGAGCCGGATAACGAGGAAATTTTAGCAGAGCACATTCTTTTGGAATGCAAAAGGTTCGATGAAAAGCGAAGGCATATGGAAGATATAATAAAACAACCAGGAAATCCAGCCGCAATAGTGCAATACATGCTGACCTCCAAAGAAGCTTGGGAGGCAATGAGTGGAATTCTGGTAGATATCATGAAACTTGTGCGATGTGACGAGCGAGCAGCTTACCTTTTGAGGAGTCAGCTGTAAGCACTGGGAGGAAAACAAATTAATAAAGTAAACTAACATGAGCAACTAAACCACCTGCCTCGCGAAGGAATGCCTTAATTGGTGGTACCGCTGGGGGAAAAAACAGGTCAGCGAGAAGGGAGATGGTTTTACACAGTAAAACCCGTTGTCGTACGGAACACCGGGTTCCTACGTCTTTTTTAAGATTTCCATCTTTCTACATAAAACAAAACAAAAAACAAAAAAAAAACACACACACACACACAAGATAACTAACTGTAATGTCAAATTTGCCGTGTATTTATATATTTTTTATACACATGTTTATATGATTGAATTCTATTAACAAAAACTAAATTAACTTTTCACTATTTCGCCAAAAATCGAAGGAAAATACGATAGCTCAATTTTTAGTTTCATATTATTATACTTGGATTGGGTGGAACATATTTTGCCTAAAAAAATATTCCTTTATCAGAAATCCAAATAGAGCAACTGGTTTTGTTGGTCGTTTATTTGTAAATAAACAAAGAATTTTCATTTTGAGTATAGTTAAACAAAAGTTTTCCCTCAAAAGTCATAATATTTTCGTTATTAACAAAGGCTATACCGCAGTGTTGCCAGAAAAAATAAAATGAAATCGTATTTTTTCAGAGGCACAAAACGTCAAAAACGTCATTCAATAAAAACTATGCTAACGCAGAATTACTGTCAAATCAAACAGACACACACTACATCACATTACAGGTTTAAATACATTACGGAACAATATCAAAATAGAATTTAGTATATATTAGTTTTGTTCAATTTTCAATATTATTTTGTACATACAGTATGAAAAATGAAAGTTCATTATAAATTTAGCTTTGCTTTTGTTCATTTAGGTAAAATGCGTATGTGATTAGTATCTTCAAAAATGTTATTAAATTTAAAATGTTAGAAGATTTAAAAAATCATAAAATTATTTACGGCTTTTTAACCAGTGATACTATTGCTTTCCCTGGATATTTCCGAAATAAAGTTGTTTCGAAAATATTTATCCCGAACTTATTTCTTTAGTAGGCCAGACAAATACGATCATATTAGTAGGCCAGACAAATACGATCTGTCATATTACTTGCACCGTCAGCCGCGAAACCAATTAGATTTTGTTTATAGTTAATATTTCCTTTGATAAACACGTCAACAATATCTTTATACAATGTTAAAGCGTCTGTAGACACAACCTCAATCAAATCAAAAAAGTAGTATCGCACTTGAAATTGTTCGCTAATTCTAACTACCAAACTTAATAATTTTGTTGTTGATTTATCTGTTGACTCATCGAGACATTTGTATAACTTTATCAGAGAACATACCTTTTCGTACTGTTGTAATCCAATAACATTCTTTATTAAAAATCCAGTTTTGGTTCTGCTGCAGTTAATACTGCGTGCGATTTTGGAATCATTACAAGCGTTGTTTACCATTGACGACAAATGATCTGCCAAATTATGTTCCGCAATGAAACATTGTTTTAGTATTTTTGATTTCATTTTCTGTTAAACATTGTTTTAGTATTTTTGATTTCCTTAACCTAAAAATAAATTAATTTTATAGCCACAATTTATAAAACAAATGTAAATTGTACCTGAGGTTGTAAAGGTTTTTCAGGTGGAATATAAAGGTCATCGCCAGTGGCGTAACTACAAATGTTGGGCTCACCGCAAAACTTAATGTGGACCCCTAGACTATCCTCCCTCCACCTTGCATACGAGTATCTTTCCCTTGAGGAAGATCCTCCCTCCACCTTGCATACGAGTAGCTTTCCCTTCAAATATTGGAATGTTAGATTTTTCGCTCTTGATTTCATATTGGCAAAATCCCTAGTTAAGGTTTTTGTTTCCATGTCGCCGCCGCTTTTGCTTCAATAGAGAGAATGGTCAACAAATGGATAACGTAAGAAACAATAAGAAACATGTTATTACCTGCGAAACAGTGGTAGCCATTGTAGAAGGGGATGGAACAATTCTTCATTACAAGACAAAAACCATGCATGGGACCCGCATTCCGCGTTTCGGCTCGCTCGGGCCCCCTACGTTATAGGCCCCAGCAACGCGGGGGTTGCGCCTTGTAGTTACGCCGTCATCGCCTTCAGCGTCAAATAAAATAAATGAACTATTAGTATTACGAACTAACTTGTGTTGGCTACGTCGTATGTTGGGTGGCGTATCTTCGATGCTCGTTTTCGTGTTGGTTTTTGCTAAACAACATATAATAAAGAACCTTAAAATTGACATGGTATATTATAAATTTTGTAACTTACAAATTGTTGGAAAATAGCGGTTTATCGTAAGAATCGTTGTGCGTGATTTATGCTTATTTTCAAGCGAGATATTACATGCGCTGTATGGTTCATTATTTACCATATTAGAAGTAGTAGAACTGCAATCTGCTGACTCGCTTAGTATATGTTGGTTCGACTCAACTTCGACGTTCGATTTTTGTTGGTTTTTGCTAGAAACGTCAACATAACAAACCACTGTGTACCAATGAAATTATATTTCGAGTAGTGAATATTTCAACTCATACAGCTAACTTCGTGGTGAATTTTCCTGCATCGAATTTTTATTTTTTGTATCATGTACGCACCTTCACTCAAAATATTCACATTGACAACTGAAATATTTTAGGCTTACATTGTTTATTTTTATTTTTGTTGTTTAGTCGCTTTAGTGCACCGAACCTCTTGTTGTGTTTACCAAAGCGACATCGCCAGCAGACAAATTTTTTCAGCTTTTTATTTAAAAAAAATTAAATTTATTTTAATAAAAAGTTTGATAATACTTAAAATATTTTAGTTTTTTTTTGCATTTCTGCACATGATCCCAAAATTCACAAGTGTTTTGTTAGCGTTTGTTGATTTTTAACTAGATATAAATGGCGATGATTATTTTAAAATTGGTCGCCAGTTCATTGTGATTTCTTTAATTCCCTATATCCGCAACCCAATGCAATGATTGTATACAAATTATTGCTATTTACCATTTGACTTAACTAATTTGACCAAATTTATCTCTTACAACGACCATTTTCGTATTGTATGAATGAATAAGTTTCAACGTATAGTTCGTATACAATTTTTAATATTATTTCCTTGTCCTTTCAGGCAGTTTTAGTATTTTTATTTGTTGTTTTTACTGTTGAGAGAACGACCAACTAGTGCTCAATTTTTCAGTATCATTTTGCACGAACTATACATGTAAAATGTACATGTATACCTTCTAAAATTATTAGAACAATTGATGCACTCGAAGGAATTATAAAATACTCTATTAGTCTTGGGTCGTTTTATTCTTGAAAAAAAAATCCTTTGCCTATCTATATAATAGGTATAGGTATAAACCTATCATAGATAGGCGAAAGAGTTGTTTCGCATAGGTATATACCTATCATAGATAGGCGAAAGAGTAGTTTCGCATAGGTACATTGTATGTGTATAGGTACATATCTTTTCCTATGCTTGTGCCAATTTTTCCCAGATCTCTGGTCCATTACGTCAGAAACAGCTCTAATAACTTATATATCGATACCTGCTCCATATGTTTCACGGTTGACACTAAACATTGATAATATAAGCTGCTTACAGTACAATTTTAAATTACTATTAATGTTCACCTATTTATCCTATCGAAATTTCCAAATTTTGTTGTATTAAATAATTTCTTCGTAAAATATTATAACCATTTAATTTACTGCCATAACCTCATTTTCAATATACATAATTTACTCGTACAATATGAATGTTTGAGTTTAATTACAAATCAGCAATTTTTAATAATGAAATACCAGCAAAATATGTGAAATTTATACTCGTAAGAGAAAAAACATCAACAACAACAAACAATTATACAGCATAAACAATTGCGTATATCAGCAGAGACGCAAACCATCATATTCACCATACCATATTTTATTGGACGAAAAATGTATGGACTGCAATATCAACCCAATGGAAAGAAATGGTAAAGAAGACGAATAGGAATACGTCAAACGTAATGAAGTTATGTCAAGTTAGTGGATAATTTATATTACTAATTTTTCAGGATATTTATACATTATTATTTATATATATATACACATATTTATTTTCAGGATATTTATTTGTATATACATATTTATTTTCAGGATATTTATTTGTCCAAGTAACTTGAAATACTATAGGGGAAATTGCTGCGGATTTCCATAGTAAACTGGCGTGACTTGTGTTACATGTTATCGACAAAAATTAATAAAGTTAAATCCTGCAGACAGTCGCACTACGTTTTTTAACAAGAATTTTTACGTTACCTGTTATTCCCAAGTTATTTCAGCCGGATGTTGTCAATTTGGTTTTGTTTATTTCTTTTTTTTCTTTTTAGATTTATTTACATTTTTTTCAAAATTTCGTTAAAAAAATGGTGTTTATTTGCCAGTGGTGCCATCTAGTTAAAATAACCTAGCAGCGACCGATTTAATGTTTGAAGTGGTATTTTGTATAGATGTGGTGGAAGTTGTATTAGTGGGTGTATAGGCGTCCGAATGGGCATAAATCCGGCAACGGCCACGGTCACGGCAGTACGGCTCATGAATTAGGTTGAATTGGTACTGGGGTGGTTGCCCTCGGTGGGGTTGGGATTAGCGGTGTTTGTCAAGGATTGGAAAGGTGGGTCATTCGACTATGTTAAGCCCCTCTTCGGTATTTTACCAAGTGTCTCACTAGAGTCCGATTCATCAAGTGCATAGATTTCATTTGCCGCTTGCCTTAAATCAGTACGTGTGGGGAGCAATGTCTCCCATGCTATATGAGGTCTACCAAAGTAACCCAAATTATGCCTTAGTGAGTCATTCCAGGTGTAACAGGGGCGTCCAATTTTTTGGGACCGGCAAAGTAGGAGGAAGCTGCTCTAAGAAGGTGGGTGGGATTCCTACGATTGATGTGTCCCCAATAATTAATTCGGTGTACCTTGATTCTTTTGGTAATAGTCTTCCCATGTAATATGTCCTTGATTTTACTTGAGCGAGGATTCTAAAGACAGAACTCGAGTAGTTTCTTTAGAAAAAAAACTCGTATTTCTTTAGCCGGCATCGGCTTGTAAAGGTTAGAAAAGCTGTCTGTAAACCATATGTCAACACAGGGGAAATAACTGAGCAGTACATAGAAATAACCATCTCATAGGGTACTTGATTTCTATGAAAGAACCTCTGCATATGATGAGTTATTCCGAGCGCCTGATGATATCGAGTACGAATGGTGAGAAACCGACTTAACTTGGAGGT
Organism: Tipula unca; assembly: GCA_951394425.1. Taxonomy (NCBI): domain Eukaryota; kingdom Metazoa; phylum Arthropoda; class Insecta; order Diptera; family Tipulidae; genus Tipula; species Tipula unca. The sequence continues at coordinate 143,222,875 of OX596380.1, read as the reverse complement.
TAAATAAGTACTCAAATATCGCATCGTATCAACACGGTTGAAAGTGGTACCACGCAACACTATGCTGGGGGTTATTATTATTATTAATATTAAAATTGGCTGGAGCCCACGAGGATTCTGCACTCAATGCCACAAAGGCCCATGGTGCAAACCCAGGATTCTATCACAATTCGCAAACGCGTACTGCTGCCTTCGCAAACTGAACAAGTTTAGACCAAGGCAGAGAGGACAACTGATCTAATTTCAAAGACCTAAAGTTGAATACCTGAACTCGTATAGAACTGAACGCAGGACAACTGGTCACGAAGTGAAGGGAGTCATCATCCTCCTCAAGGCAGTCCTCGCAAATAACATCAAGAGCGAAACACATACGATGTAGATGATCTTTAAAGCGGCCATGTCCCGTAAGAATCCCTACCAAGATTCTTAACTGGTTCTTGTTTATAGATAAAGCATACTTCGTTGACCTCAAATTGGGCTCCTTAATGAAGTACTTCGCCTTACGACAACTAAAAGTCGCAATCCACTGAGACCTTCAAAGCGTAATCCTTTATAACTTTCTTCCCGTTGTTGAAAGATACAGGAGCCGCTGGGTCAGGACAAATTAAAATTAATTGGGAGCCAGCTTTGGCTAAACAATCCGCGATCTCATTGCTTACGATGTCACAATGAGCCGGTACCCACGTGACCGTAACTTGATTGTTAGAACAAAGAAGGTTCATGAATTATTTGTATTCCTTGACGAATTTAGAAACAGTCAAGGGATTTCTTAAAGAGTTAAGTACAGCTTTACTATCTGTACACAGTAGAATACTTTTGTTTTTAACAGCAAAATTCAAAGCCTCAATAACACTACGTGTCAACGCTATTAGTTCCGCCTGAAAAACAGTACAATACGAACCAAGACTACTGAAAAGTTTCAGATCCGTCCAAGAACAGTAGAGTCCAAAGCCTGCACTGAGGGTTAGAACGAGAGCCATCAGAATAATAGACTATGGACTCATCTAATTTGTTAAGAAAAACATGCAACTCCACAAATCTCTAGAAGGATAAGCCACCGAGAAAAGATTTGAGAAATGGAATTCGGGTAGTAGTCTGTCATTAACCATATCGATGTCTGGTAAACATGAAGAATAATTTTTAAAATTTTGTCGATGTCTCACGATAGAACCGAAAACATTCCATGCCTCAATGCACCTCAGACGATAAGCTGCAGAACAGGCTGTTCCTAAAATAAAGGTGCGTAATTGAGGCAAGGAAAGAATGGATTCCAGCAAGAAGTGGAATCGAGGACATAGCCCCAGTTATGACTCTGCAAGCAAGATTTTGTAGACCATTAAGCTTGGCTACAGAAGCCCTCAGGTCAACTACTGGCCACCACACAATAGAGGCGTTCAATAGTAGCGGTAGGACTAGTGATTTATAAATGAAAGAAAGCATCCTAGGGCTTAAGCCCCAGGTTTTCCCAAAAGCTCTTCTACTATGCCAAAAAATGGCAGTAGTTTACTATCCAGGACAACACCAAGGTGCTTGACGTGGTCACATTTAGTGACCATTCTCCCAAAAAGGGAGGGAACAAATAATTCAAGAGTATTCCTCTTCCTTGTATAAAGTCAATTAAATCAGTTTTAGAAGGGTTGACGTGAAGACCCTTCTCAACACACCATGCCTCCACAATAGTTAAAGCATGCTGAGTAAGGTCGGATAAAACACTGAGATGTTTGCCTGAGACTGTCAAAACAAGATCATAAGCGTAGCTCTGTGCAATGCTGGGGGTTGGTACAAATGATGCTGAGGGATCTGAATCATAGTGATTCATCCAGAATGGCTTCTAATGCTCTGCTGTCTCGTGCGATAAGTATAATTTCATCTGCATAGGCGAGTATGAGAGGAAGTTGCAACTCAACACGCTGATCTAGTTTCAACTTTCAAAAGGGAATTCGTCCGACACGGTTGTAAAACCTCATTCAGGATGAAATTAAATAAACGGGGAGATATGGGGCATCCCTGTTTAACCCCTTTGCTTTTCTTGAGTTTTTCTGTACAAATATTGAACCAATTAACAATATAAACTAATTATCGTTCATTACAGTGTCTATCACAGCTCAATTTAAATTTAAAATAATTAATTAAATGTTGGAATGAAGAATAAAGTAAATCATAACTAATTTGAGTTGAATTTTCAGGAGTATCTCATGTCTGATCGAGCAAACTAATAAATTGTATTTCAGAGCCCAGTGATGCTGAAAAAAATTATGTAACCGAGTCAATTTCTATCATACTAACTGAACCTATATCCAAATCCTCTTTTTGTTATGTGTAAACGGGTGTCGGTGAGGCCCGGCCATCTCCGGGAGATCCTGCTTAATGCTTGGTCGAACATTCCAATCAAATCAAATCAAAATCAGCAATTTTTAATAATAAGAGTACCACAAAGATAACTTTCTTACAAATTTTTCATTATTAACTATAACCATATTTTACGTAAATTACGGAATATAATACCACAGGAAGAGGTGCGTCTAGAGGTCAGTCTAATTTACATCAACCGAAAGTTTGTGCCAACAATTATTTATGTTTCCCTAATACATACATAGATTAAAGATGACAAGTAATCGATAGTTTCAACTAAGGCGACCAGGAAGACGCCCAGGAGGGTTATCGTGGAGAATAGCATTGTATTGTGTGCTAAATTATAAATTATTATTGAAACCTGAAACATAAAACGATAAAAGTATAACGCAATAACCGCCCTCGTTAGCATAGTAAGTGGCGCTTGCTCTGTTATTCGAGGGTCTCGGGTTCGATTCCCGGTGGTGACCAAAAATCACGGTTGGGTGTTTTTAATATGTAAGTATATGTGCTTGTCCGGGTATTGCACCGTGGGTCCGTAGTGGCATTGAGTGCTGTAATAATCCGACCAATTTTAATTTTAATTTTAATTTTTATAACGCAATCGGGAAACGGTTTCAAATTTTAATCATCGGCATAACTATCACATTCATTTTTCCAATACATATACATACATATGTATATGTATATGTTTCAATGTGTATTGTTTCAATAAATTTTAATTATCAATAAAATGTTCCAACAATTAATTTTCATTCAATGAATATAATGAATTAATCAATTAACATTTATTTAAGAATTTTTATCTTTATGGCATTAACCTCACTTCCTTTTTATTATAATTGCCTCATAAATATAAGTTAAAAATTTTACAATAGAAAGAAGAAATTATATATTTTATAACAAAACAAAATATGTACGAGTATAATCCTCAATTTACATGTTAAATAAAGTTATCAATATAAGTAAATTGGTGTGAAGCTGATATCTTTGATAATAGATTAAAGGTTAAACATTTTTGTTTTATTTTAATTAACTTTAGAGAAATATGTCTGTACATGGCGAAAGTTTTCATGACCAAATTTATGATAATATGTACACGTACATATGGTTAACTTATTTTAAAAATATGTACATAGAAATATTTTTCATATAAAAATTAATTTTCAGATTGTAAAAAATCATTTTGTGAACTACAATATATAAGTCAATCAGTGTTAATAATTATTGACGCAATACTTGCCAATAACGTTCACAATGTTTTGATTCAACTTGTAAATTTGAAAAAAAAAAAATTCATTCAGCGGAAATATAATCAATGTACATACGTACTCTCGTATTACAGCCTCATAACAGTTTTTTGTTAAACGAAATGTTATCAATTTTTAATTGATAATCGGAATGTAAATAAACGTCGACGTTATCATATTAAAATTAATTTGTTGTTAAAAGAAGAAATAAATTGATTGTGTTAACATTCTATTCTAATTTGTTGTTGTATGATTAATTATCAAATTACTAGTGGTGCTTCTCGAGAAATCAAGTCAATTCTCGAGAAATTAGAAAACATCACATTCAAATATTTTGCAATAACAAATGTAATTTGGCAAGAATACCTGGTTTTACATGAGAAAGAAAGTGAAACTAATTTTGTAGTATGAAACTCGCTGGACTACTTTGGACATACGAGTATTAAATAGATATGACGTTGACAGAGACGGTTGAATTTCTGCATGACGATGATAATTTGGAGTCTCAAAAATCGACATACGTGTTGCCATCTTGTTCAAATGCCATACACCAAACGGGAAAACCACAAATAAGGATAGAATTATTCAAACCATCAATAAAAAATCCAAGGAACTTTCGAAAAGTAGCAGATGTCTTTGCTTTGTCATAATCTCAATTGAAATCAATCTCCTAACTGAATATAACCATCTGGGGGAATATGGCCAATTGTTTGGCAAACAGCATCACAAACTGCTGACAACTACCATTGAATAGCCCATTTTCCGGTTGATGTATTGATCATGTTGAGTCAATATAGGCATTTGATCTTTATGCGACACCCATCTATAGAATGAAACTGGTGGCAGTCCGATTGTATTCTTAGATAACCGGTGAAATATACTTACACTATTTTATGGATTATATCCCGAACGGTTGTTTACCATGTTCACTTCATTTTACCATGTTCACTTCATTGTCTAAATGCCGAATTATTATCACCTAAGCTGACCATCCATCATCTTTTGCAAAGGACAGCCTATTATTTTGGGCTTAGTAGATAAGTTCCCTTTTGAATACAAATGCGACAGTGTAGCTTTGTTTAACATAAATCATATCTGGATATCTGTTAATTTTCTGTAAAAAAATTTATACAACAAAATAAAAATATAAATCTTTTTTTTTTTAATTTGCAAAACCATTCATTTGCGTAAGATACAAGACAGTTTTATATATACACGATCAACTTAAAATAAATTAAATTAATGTTTTAAATAAAATTTCAATGTTGCTAATTGTAAATAACCAATCTTTTAATAATCGACTAAATTTAGTACTTGTATTTGCGTTCACAATGTCGGTCGATACTTGGCTATACAATTTCGGAGCAGTGTATGAGAAAAATTTCTTAAAATGTTCTTTATTCGGATGCGGAGTTTTAATTCTGTTTTTGTTCCGGAACATATACGGTTCAGAAATATGAAAATTAATTAGACGATGCCCGCTCATCACATAGTAGAATGTACTAGTACCTTGAAAATATTTTTAAATGCACGAACAAAGATGGCGTGGTCCTTGGTAAGTAATTCATAATTTTTAAAACTCCTTTTTGGATAGTCATCAAGGGTTTGATATTTGACCAGTAAATACCACCCCAACACGTTATACCATACTGAAGATGCGAATCAAACAATGCATAATAGAGGCATCTTAAAAATTTCGAACTACATATATTTCTCAAATAAAAAAACGTTCTTAATGTTTGTCTTACGTTTTCAATAGGTACACAAAGAGTATTACAATTAAACTCATTGCAAGCCAGTGAATGGAAAAATATTGGATTAGGATCTTGGATGGCATAACTCACATTGAAATATATAATTTTTTATTTGCAGCTAAGAACCATATCATGTACGTAGAACCATTTCTTTAGCAAACTCATGTCATCTTTAACGGCACATTTTAATGAATTCATATCTGAGCTGGAGTATAGAAACGCCATATCATCCGCAAACGCAACAAGCCTACCATGCGGATTAAGATCAAAGATCGAATTACAATATATCAAAAAAGTAATGGCCCTAAGACAGAGCCTTGGGGAATCCCAACATTAACAACTTTCTCATCGCTATGTATTTTGTTAATGCAAACAGTTTGCACACGATTTTGAAGATAGGATTGAAAAAGAGAAAGTGCCGCGCATCTCATACCTATATGTGATAACTTAGGTTTAGGAGTAAGAGTAGTAAGAAATGAAATAAGTGCTTTTTCAGTCGATGATTGTTTTATAAAACCAAACTGCCTCTTATCCAAAAATTGTATTCTTTCAGAACAATTCAGCAATCTAAATTTAATAATTTTTTCAAAAATCTTCGAAAATGTATTCAGAAAAGTGATTAGGCGATAATTGTTAAGATCAATACGTGAATCCATTTTCTATAATGGTTTAACAATGCCAATTTTTAATTTATAATTTATAAACACACCCTTTTCAAAACATAAATTAAAAATAAATTCTAAAATACGGGTTATACTGAAAATAACATTTTTTACCAGTGAATTTGAGACCCCGTATCTGAGACAGTATCTCTGATTAACTAATTCGAAAAAAGAAAAAATTAAGATTACTGTATCGGGACAAAACCATATTATTTATAACAACATCTTCAATAATAATATTTTCAAGATTTTTATTTATAATCACATTAGGTATATTAATAAAATGGTCATTAAATAATAATGAACAGTTTTAAAGGCCATTACTGGCCCCTTACTGAGTCAACTATTAGGCTCCAATGGTTTCGGTCTTGACCATCGTTTTCATACTGTCTAAGACAATCTGAAGATGCCAAGTCATTCTCTACATCGTGGCCCCATCGTCGCCTACAACGACCTCTACTCCTACCATATGGCGGCTCTCCTTTCAGAGCTGCACAATTCGTTCCGGATCAGCACGCAGAACGTGACCGAGCCAGCGTACTCAAATGTAAGGAGCCATCTGTCGTACTCATCCGTCAGCGCCCAGCTTTCATATCAAAACATGACAACAGGCCTGATCAACGCTTTGTAAAGCTTCAGCTTCACGGCACTTGATAAGTGTTTAGATTTTAGCAGTGGCCTTAGAGAATACAAAGAACGACTGCCAGCTGGCAGCCGCACTTCAATATTCTCAAACACACTCTTATCGTGAGTGATAAGAGAACCCAAATATTTGAACCTCCTCACTCCCTCAAACGTGTGGTGGCCACTACTAAAATCTGGTGTGCCATTACTAAAACCAGAGATCAGGTGTTTCGTTTTGGACTCATTGATCTGAAGTTCAACTGAGCTGGAAACTCTACAAGCGGATCAAGTATTTCTTTCACTCCGTTGCTATTCAGTCCAATCACGCATATGTCATCTGCATATGCAAGCACCATATTGGACTTGCGATATAAGATGTTGCGCTGAGGTGCTTCAGTTTTACGAAGGATGTACTCCAACATGAAATTAAAGAGTATCGGGGACAGAGCATCTCCCTGCCGAACACCCGAGTTAACTGCAAAAATTGTCGATAGCCTGTTCTCAACTTTAACACAGCATTGAGACTGCGTCACTGTTATCCTACACAGTCGTATCAATTTTGTTGGCATTCCTAGGTACTCCAGGGCAGACCACCGGAAATAGACCGGAAATCTACGGAGATGGATGTCTCATAATATTTATATAGAATCATTCGCAGCGAAAAGACCTGATTAGTGACTGATCGATTCGGACGAAATCCTCCTTGATAGTCACCAACCAAGCCCTCCGCCAGAGGAGTGATTCTATCCAATATAATGTATGACAGTAACTTGTATACTGTGCAAAGGAGAGCTATACCGCGATAATTCTCACACTTCAAGCGGTCTCCCTTCTTGAAGATGGGGCATATCGCGGCCACTTTCCATTCGTCAGGCATAACTTCAGTTCGCCATACTAATCGAATAAGGTCAAAAAGGCAGTTCCACAAAGTATCCCCTCCCAATATCAAGAGCTTTGAATTAATGCAGGCCACTCCAGGTGAGCGGTTTCGTTTCAATCTCTACATGGCCTTAGTGAATTTCTCATGGGATGCTCCTCAGTGCAAATCTCCGCAGTTTGTCTTAGAGATGGCTCAACAACAGTCTGTGACGCATGATGAACATTAAGCAGCTCAGTAAAATGTCCACTCCTTGCGTCAAGTACTGCGTTGATGTCGACACAGAGGCTTCCATCCCGGTCCCGAATGGCGGTTGATGTAGGCCTGAAAGTATGGTGCAATCCAGTAATTCATTTAAAGAAATTACGCGAACTGCGCTCATTGCTGAGTTGTTGTACTTTCAGAACCTCGGCGTTCCACAATTCTCGCTTCTTCCGTCTACAAATCCGCTTAGCTGGCCTTCATGCAAGAGCAGTATTGTTTTTCCTCGCGATTGTGAGATGTTGTTGCACTTCACTATGGGCTATATTTTGTTGCTCAACTGCAAGACGACACACGTCATCAAACCAATCATTCTTGGGTCTGACTTTCACTATACCTAAAGTCTGTTGAGCAGCACTGACAACCGAAGTTTTCAGTGCCTCCCAGACAGAGTTCACGCAGTCAGACTGGTAATAAGCTCCCTCAATATTGTCGCTGACAAGATCCTGATATCGTTTCTTTTGATCTTCATTTATCAGACCTTCACAGTCGAAACATACCATGCGTTTCGCTGTGTTCCCAGACTTGTACGAAAACTTCCATCGTAGCTTTGCAGCGACCAAGTGATGATCGCTGCCTACGTATTTGGCTGCCGATAAGTTCTCACATCCTGCACAACCCGAGCCCGTCCTTTAGAAACTAACACATGGTCAATTTGGCTGCGGGAAGTTCCGCGAGGATGTGTCCATTTCTCTAGATGTATCTGTTTGTGAGCGAAGAACGTGCTTGCTACTTTAAGATCATGAGCAATTGCAACGTACATCATTCTCTCACCATTATCGGTCGCAGTTTCGTGTCGGGAGTACGGACCTATATTTTCACACAAGTCGGTCTGATTTCTGCCAGCTCTAGCATTAAAGTCCCCAATTACCATTCTAACATCGTGTTCGGGTATAGATCCCATCAGATCGTCCAAGTCATTGTAAAATGAGTCTTTATCTTGGGGCTGACTGACTTCTGTGGGCGCATGTACACAAATTATCGACAGGTTGGCTAACTTCATGCGCAAGCGAAGCTTACACAATCGGTTATTGACTGTTTGGAAATCCAAAACAGCCTTCTTTACCTGCGGCCCAAGAAGAAATCCAGCTCCAAGATTTCCGAGGTCAACTTCACTGTAGAGCAACGTATAGCCCTGGGACACATGGTCTCCACTTTTAGGCCAGCGAGTTTCTTGAAGAGCAACGAGTTCCAGCCGATACTATTTCATGCACGTGATTAGACCCTCCAACGCTCCTGGTTTTCTAAGTGATTGCACGTTCCACGTGCCGATCCTAAATCTCGTATCCGGGTAATTGAGAGGGGGTCCGGTGTTTTTTTGGCGGTATCCATTTTTCTTTTAGTCAACAAAATTCATTAAATACGTTCGCAATTTCTTTTGGGTCAGTTTTAATAGTATTTTCACCAATATCGATTGCTGTTATACTATTTATACTGGGTTTGTTATTTAATACATTATTTACAATTTTTCGTTTTGATTTCATATCTGTTCCTGCCTCTATCTTATTTTTAAAATAACGTTCTTTTCTCAGTGGAACCAAGATTTTAATCTTAGAATTCAGCTTTTCAACTTTTTTCTTGAGCATCATTATTTTGATTTTTTGATAATTTTTTAGATAAACGATTTCGCTAATTTATCAGTTTTAATAACAAGTCGCTCATCCAAGGCTTGAGTTTAAAGTGACTCCTTTTAATTTTAACAATTGTTTTAAATTTATTAAGATTAAAAATAAATTTATCAATAAAAATTGAATACGCGATATTGGGATCAAACGAAGAAAAAAATTCACTCCAATCACTAGAGTACAAAGCTTCAGAAAGGCCATTGTAATTTATCTTTGTTTGATGCACCGGTTCGTACCTACGACCTCTTTTAGATTTATTTGCTAACTTTAAAGTTAAATGAATAGTAGTATAATCAGTCACAAATAAATTCAAATTTTTAAGTTCAATAGAAAATTGTTTACAAAAGGTGTCAGAAAATACATGATCAACGCAGGTATTTGCACATGGTCTAGTTACGTTGTTAAGAAGGGACTCCAGCCCAAACGAAGAATATAATAATAAATAATCATCTTTTGTACGCGATTCCTTCAACAAGTTCAAATTTATATCACCAAGCAGGATTTTATGCTTCGATTTATGATCATATAAGAAAGTCGTTAATTGTTCCAAAAAAGTGTCAAAAATACAAAAATTAAATCTATAAATTATTATGAAACAAACTTTAACATTTCCAAGTTGAATATAAATTTTCATAATATCAGCTGAAGACTTACTGAGAAAATATCGTAAATTAATGATGATCTAACAAATACAGCTACACCACCAGACCTATAACAGTCATTACAATTAGCATGGAATGAATAACCGTCTAAACTATAATTAGACATTTCACCACTCGAGATCCAAGTCTCAGTAAAAAATATTAAATCAAAATCCAAATTAATCGCATTAATATTTGTCAAATAAATAAATTCCCTACTTCGACAATTAATTTTAATGATGGTTATTAAATTATTAATGCTTTTACCTCCTCAAACCAATTTTTTGGGGGACTTTTACATTTTTTTAATTCACACGTAAATTGTTCTAAAATTTTCGTTTAGGTCAAATAAATGATTTACTCTTAAATTCGCCCACAGCCTATGTATAATAATCAGGTATGAGGAAATTAGGTTAAATTTGTTAAAATTGCAAATATAAACCATACACTTACATTTGCAACTAACTTGTACAATAAATTAATTATATTCTTATCACCATCTATTCTTACATTATCTGAAGACCATATACGAGTATGATTGAAATGGTGATTGTCATTTCTGATTGAGTTAATTTAGTTAGTAAATAAATGTTTTTGCAAAACCGGCATGTTCTCTCTATGTGTTATTATACCGATTGAGTAAGGTCAGTTTTATTTTTGTTAGCTAGAGTTGAATTATTCCTAATCATCTTTATGTATTATTATTTTTATTCGCAAATTCACTTTGATCGCAAAATGAAAAATACACATTAATTTAATAAAATTCAATTATTTGCGCTCTTCCGCAAATTATAATACATTCGGACTCTATATATATATATATATATATATATATATATATATATATATATATATATATATATATATATATATATTTATATATATATATATATATATATATACATATATATATATATATATATATATATATATATATATATATATATATATGTATATATATATATATATATATATATATATACATATATATATATATATATATATATATATATATATATATATATATATATATATATATATATATATATATATATATATATATATATATATATATATATGACAGAGAGAGAGAGAGAGAGAGAGCACAAAATTTAATTTAATTAAGCAATGCATGGTCAATGGTCATATACACACAATCATGACAAAAATTGGCGTGATGCTTTATAATATAGATCAAATCAAATATTTGTTTGTGCCACCGTAATGTTGGCGGCTGAAAGTGAGTGGGGTGATGTATTTCTGTTATTATTACTTAAACTGTTTCGGCGATTAGATCTTAATTCTAAATTTAAACGGTCATTTATTTCAGTCGCGATCACACCATCGCTTAATTTAAATACATATACATATATACCAAAAGTATATGTGAATGAATCACCCGTGCTATAAATGAATTTCTCTAACGTCAAAACAAACCGCACCGTGGAAAATATCATCCAATTTAATAAATAAGTTTTCTAAAAATAATAATTTATTTTACAAGCGTCTATATGTCTAGTACGAGTACATTAAAAATTAAACATAATTTTTTCTTTAATACAAAAAAAAAATACATCAACAGACAAATACGTACCAGAATAGTTTAATCATAATATTATCTTCAAACAAATTTTTAGTATTTCTGAAGGATATTGAGGACAAGTTTAAATTTAAATTTTTAAATAAATTGACATTCATCCAAAAAATATATATAATTTTATTTCTTTGCTTTCTTTCATCAAGAAATAAAATAGCATTTTAATTAATAAAAAAAATGGCCAGACAACCGGTGCGCGTATGATTTCAAAATAATTACAAATTGCAATTAATTTAATTTAATAAATTTACCATTTCTATTAATATTAATGTTATGCAATATTATTGTTGTTGCTATTTAATACAAGGCGGCAACGACAAAAACTGTACATATTTTCAATTGGATAATCAGTGCTGTCCAACTTCAGTACGGCCGCGGATCAAGCAATGTTATATGAACATTGTATGTGGTATAATAAAAAATTAATTAATATAAATACACGTTCAAGGACCACCAAACTTTCAAAACATATTACAAAGCAACATGAAAATTAAAAAACACACAAAACTGACCATGTCACAATCTTAAGGAGACACAAACATTTCTGTCGTTTGAACTATAACTCTTGTTCTAGATATTTTTTCGAAAGATTAGGAAATCTTTGTTCATTGTATCGTAGTAGAAGAAGCAAATGCTGCTATTAGCAAGCTTGTCTCCTACATTAATATGCGGCGATGAAGTGTGGAACTATTGGAAGTTAAACCTCCTCCAACTGAAGAATTCATTCAAGAGAAAAAGAATACGATCGATACTAATGGTTTAATCAAGTTGCTAAAATGTAGCAGATTCGAGTAAACCAAGGATCAAGCACCAGTGTCAATTGTTTGGACAAAAAAAAGTGTTTGGACATAATTTATGTGAGTGTACATAGTGTAAAATCTTTGAACAACAAGAATTATTGATGAAACAATTCAATTTTTGAGAATGCACACCTTTTGGCAGTGTAATTAAACAAAAAATATTATAACAACAAATTCAATTTCTCAAATCTCAGAGATTGGCTCATATGGTGACAATATAGATTGGAAAGAAGATAAATTAAGATATTCATATGAGCCGTAGGAGGTATGATATGAATGCTTCTGTTGTCCTTATATTCATAGTTGCATTTTTAGTGAACTTTGAAAAATTTTGCCCAAGAGCCCTACGGCTCATATCGAAATACTATTGACAGATTTTGAACAGCTTAATGTATTTTCTTTCTAATCCATATTGTCTCCATGTGAGGCAATCTCTGAGATTCGAATATTTCAATTTTGTGTAAGAGAGCTTCCGTCCAAATAGTCGCATTTTTAGTACATAACTTTTAGAAAATTTTACATAAGAGCTCTACGGGTCATATCAAAATACATAATATATTAACTGATTTGAACCGTTTAATGTATCTTCTTTTATAATGTCTTTATCAGGGATGGGTGAGGTAGATTACGCAAAATATTACGTAGATTACTTGGCAGTGGTTTTTGCCAACGTCGACAATTAAAATAATGGCAACAACCTACGATATTTTAGCGATGTGAAATCGTTCATCTAGAGGTGATTTTTTCATTTGTCTCTTTTTGACAAATGACGCATGAATAGTATCTTGTCTACAAATTGTTCAGCTTTATCACGAAAATCAGCGAGGAATCTGTGAGGAATGTGTTTCTTGTGCTTAGACCAAGTTACAGTTGACATAATCGGCCTGTCGAGACCACTATTTGAAATACCATCGAAAAGTTTCAATCCCAGTTAACAGTATTGGATGATACGCGACTAAACAGACGGTTTGGTGTGGTTTATGCTCCTGGAAATCATTCGCCCATATTTCTTCAAAAAAGAAGAAGGCCGGGACGTACCTGTGAATAGTGCTCGTTATTTCGCCATAATAACGGAATATTTCATGCCTGAAATTGAAGCCCTACCTCGACGACTTTTGGTTCCAAGAAGTCGGCGCTCTTTACCATATAGCGCGCAAAGCAATGTACTTATTGAAAAATCATGTTGGCGAGCAATAAATTTCACGGTTCGGATCATTGAATTGGCTATTTAGATCGTGGGATACCTCTAGGCTCTTTTATTTGGAGCTACGCAACGTCCAAAGTCTATGTGAATAAACCAGCTAGATTTGAGGCATTGGAAGCCAACATTACTCGTGTCATTCGACAAATACTATTCGATATTCTCGAACGCGTTATCAAAAATTGAACTTTGAGAAATGACCATCGCAGTTGCAGCCATCGTTTGAAAGAAGTAATCTTTAAAAAAATAATGGCAAGAAATGAATGATAATAAACTTTCCATACGATTAAATTGAATTTCTGGATTCACCTCTATAGATTTCATTATTACGAATAAAATCACGCACACATTGTTTGATGATCCCTATTTCTGGCATAACAGCCGGTGTAACTTTTGCACTTCAGCACTCTTTCCACTATACCCCAAAATTTATTGCTCCTGTTGGAATTAAAATCGTACGTGACCGCCAAATATTGCCAAAACTTTACTGCTGAATCGTGTTGAAGAAATAGCGGCAAAATACGTTTTTATGAAAAATGTGACAAAAACCTGGCTCCACAACCGCAAATTGCTGGCCAAATCATACATTTTTTTCTAACACTTCAAGTTTCAAAACCAATTTCATGTACGTTTCGTCATCCATCAAAACACAACTAAATTTTGAGAAAATTTTGATATCAGTCTGGCACATATTTTATCGAACAAACAACTCAGTAACACTTATAGCCTTCCTAAAATCGAATTCGTTTTACCATGGAGTGGGGTGTGTTAAATTTTTTGGCACGGTCATAGTTAAATTTCCCCGGATTATTTTTAATGAAAGTTATAACCTTTTTGTATCAGTTGTGCCAGTTGTTCAACACCAATTTTTAATAAGCCGATGGTCGAGTAAGTAGAGTCAATGCTCTTGAAATCGGGGACTCGAGTTCAAGACTCGTCAGCGCCAATACTTTTTTAATTTAATTGCTGCTGTAAAATTGGTTCAACGCAGCTTCTGTTGAAATCTACATTCAATTTCTGCAAGAATAAGAGCCAGCTCTTGTGTATGACCGTAATGAAAATATACGGTAATGGCCAAAGATACTTAAAGCTCTTTAAAGCACTTCCAAAGAATTAGAGTAAAACAACCGATTGTACAAAATGTCACATTAAACATGAAAACTCTAAAGTCTAAACTGTTAAAAAAAATGGGTTCGATTTGTTTGGCTCCAATGACAATTTTATCACTCCACTAATAATATGCTTAAGAATCAATGAATTTTCTTCGTGTTATTTGTATCAAGACAATCAAATGTTGCTGTAAGGGTAAATCGATTTTTTTTAAATATTTCAATTAGTTGTTGTTGATTGTGAAAACGATCCGAATTTCAATAAATTTTATATTAGCTGAAGGCTTTGTTGAATTTAGTGTTCAGCAGTGAAGGTTACTGTTAAATGGAAGCCATTCTGACATCCTATGTAAAATTATTACCAAATTTATATTTCTACTATTTTTTCCACTAAACATGTTTGTCCATTTATGTACATATAACCCATTCATTTTCTGAAGAAAAAAAATCGTGAGTTAACTTAAATCAATCACCCTGTATAAGGCAAGATATAAGGTGTGTCACAAATGAACGATCAAAACAAACAAGGTAATAGTAGGGCACAATTATAATTCAAAATAATAGCTGCATAATTATATAAGATTTCAATTAACATCAATATATAGGCGTTTAATTCAAATCCAACAAGAAATTTTTTAAAACCAACTTTCATGGATTTGAATAAAGTATCAAATAATGAATCAATAACATATGTATATATGAATCCAATCGGAATGTAAGTAAAATTAAAAATAATTGAGTGTGCTTAGAACTCTACTTTACTTAATTTATCAAAAGCTGGGTGTCGTACAAATCAATTTTTGGCCATACACACACTTAGGTATTGATTTAAATGCTTTTTATAGCAAAACTAAGTATATTTGCTAGTGATTAATAGTTAAGCTCTTTTTTTAATCCGCTATAGTTTTGACGTAATTACGTCTCAACTCAAGTTGATGAATTACGGACGAAAACCTTTTGCGTTAACTAAAGTAAATTTTTCAATATTTTTCCGCGACTCTGTAAATGTTCTATACCGGGTGTTTCTTTTAAACTGAGACGATCAAATATCTCGAAAAATAGCCACTCTACGGAAAAAATTTCCATAATCAAAATTTAATCATACCGCGGGGGAAATACATTAGTGCAAAAAAATAGTCCCCCATCCCCGCTTTGTAGGTGGGGCGGGGGTAACTTTTAAACTAAGATAGGAAGCCATATTTTTTATTGCAGCTACGGATTCTACGACTAAAAGTACGTATGATTTGAATGAAATATTTTGTTCGGTTCATGATAGATGGCGTTGTAATCGACGAAATTCAATTTTTTCAATTTCTCCTTCTTCTCCTTCACACACGCATTCGATTCTGCAATACGTTTGAAATAAAAAACATCACGTTTTCATTGGAAATACTCGAAATTCGTCATCAAAACAATTTATTCAGTTTTGTAAATCACATTTAACGTTTGTGTTATTTCTTATCTTCATGTTTTTCGTAATTGCAAAATAAACGACAAAATACTTTAGAATGGAGCGTTTAACTGTGCCAGAGAAAATTGAAATGGTTCTGGTTTATGGAGAAGCTGGCAGAAATCATGAAAATGCTGTTGCTATTTACGCTCAACGTTTTCCGGATAGGATTCGTTCACGTGCTGCATTTGGCCGTACTATCAAACAATTTATTACTGATGGAAATGTTCAACCGAAAAAGAGGACCCGTAGAGCAACAGTCACTGGAGAAAATAATGGTGGCTCTAACAGTGGCTCATAATCATCATATTAGTACACGAGAAATAGTACGCGATTCCGGATTGCCCCTCACCAGTGTTTGGAGAATTTTAAAACGGCACAAGTATCATCCATATCATGTGTCTTTAAACCAAGATCTTCATGGCGTTGATTTCCAAAATCGGGTAACTTTTTGTCAATGGGCACGTGAACAAATACAACAAAACCCCAATTTTTTTCGTTGCGTAATGTTTTCCGACGAATCGTCTTTTACAAACCATGGAACGGTTAATCGACACAACATGCATTATTGTAGTGTTACAAATCCGCACCGGCTTCGTGGAATAATTGGCAACAAACTCATAGGCCCCCACATTATTGAAGGCAACTTGAATGGTCAAATGTACCGAAACATTTTGGAAAATGAACTGCCAATATTACTTGAAAATTTGAGCTTAGAAGTGAGACGGAACATGTGGTTTCAACATGATGGTTGTCCTGCACACTATTCGTTGATGGCACGTGAAATACTTGATCGTGATTTCAATGGTCGCTGGATCGGTAGAGCTGGTCCGATAAATTGGCCCGCCAGATCACCAGATCTTACTGCGCCAGATTTTTTTTGTGGTGCTACCTCAAAAACAAAGTTTACACACAAAAACCAACAACACGTGAGAACATGATTGAGCGAATCAGAAATGCGTGTGCTGAAATTCAACCAGACACACTTCTCAGTTGTGTACAATCATTTGAAATGCGGATTAATAAGTGCATTGAAGTCGCAGGCCATCATTTTGAACACTTATTTTAGATTTACAAAACTGAATAAATTGTTTTGATGACGAATTTCGAGTATTTCCAATGAAAACGTGATGTTTTTTATTTCAAACGTATTGCAGAATCGAATGCGTGTGTTCTAAGAAGGAGAAATTGAAAAAATTGAATTTCGTCGATTACAACTCCATCTATCATGAACCGAACAAAATATTTCATTCAAATCATACGTACTTTTAGTCGTAGAATCCGTATCTGCAATACAAAATATGGCTTCCTATCTTAGTTTAATAGTTACCCCCGCCCCACCTACAAAGCGGGGGTGGGGGACTATTTTGTTTGCACTAATATATTTCCCTCACAGTATGATTAAATTTTGATTATGGAAATATTTTCCGTAGAGTGGCTAGTTTTCGAGATATTTGATCGTCTCAGTTTAAAAGAAACACCCGGTATATGAGTACGATTATGAACATATTGCGTGGATTGAATAAAAAATCTAGAGTCTTGCTTTTTATATACGGGAGCAATATAAGTACTATGTTTTTTTTTCACCGTTTATAATTGGAAAAATTTTCACCATTTACTTGAAAGTGAAGTATTTACTTGAACATTAAGTTTTAACTCCACCAACTAATTACATGAATTTTATTCACCTGCTCATAATTAAATGCTTGAAAAGGCCGAAGTAAAAGCATTATTCCACCGGCACCGTACCTAAGTACATACTTATACATACTTATAAGCACTTATGGTTTTTGTCTTTGCTAAATTAACTAAACATAACTGCTGTACCTTTTCATCATGATTAGATTACAAGCAGTTACGTCAAATTTGACCGCTTGGTGGATTGGTGTCGAATAACACATATATATAAAGTACATATGTATGAACTTGCGGTGGTCGATTGAGAAGCAACTATTATTAATTCACGTTTTTATAAAAATTAAAAAATTTACTTTACATTGATAACCGGTCAGATTTATTTATCAAAAAATTTGTGTCTTCGATGGAAAACTTGATTATTATTATGGGTAAAGTAGAGCCTTAGAAGAAATTTGAATTGGAATTAAACGTCTAACACATCGTAATGTATTAGATAGGAAATCAGCAGTAATTGCGTTAATTTAAATGTTTCCTAAAACTTTAGCGAATTATACGATATTTCGAATATTGCCTTTGGAATAGAATTAAACGCATTCACTGATTACACATAAAGAATGGTGATTGTGTTACAGAAAAATATTAGTTCGTTTCTATAATCTTAAAGATTATTTAATACTAAAATGCTATTTGTTATGTGGTAGTTAGATCCGACAGTCTTATCTATATAATTATTGATTAAATTAAGTATGTATCCACATATAGTAAAAATTAATTAATTTACAGCATTAAGGTTATCATGAACTGTGTAAAACATTTCGAAATGTACAAATGAATATGAATTCCACTGTTCATTTTCGATGAAATTTACGACAATTGGATAATTAGCATTCGAAATCTGGCATTGATTGATGGAACGCGAACCAGAACGTACGCTCGTATGTCGACTGTTGAACAGCTCTGAAATATTTTATTCTTTAATATATAGAAAAACATTCGTTGGTATAGTCGAGTGAATTATATTTAAACTCGTATATAGTGGGAATAATAGAATAAAAGTAAATAATACAACATTATTTTTATAGTAAAATAGTAATTGAGATAGGTCATGTCATAATAAATATAGTCATTTAAAGACGATTATGCAATTTTGCGTATATATATAAATATAATATTATACGTGTGTGATGACAGAACTGTCAGTATCAACTTGTTACTTATGTATTGTATGTATTAAGATAAATGCGAATGGAATTGTTTAACAACATTATAAACTTTTACTTACTAATCGAGATTATTTTAATAGACGCAGTATACAATTTTCTTGGCTCGTATTCGTTTCGTTTTCTAATTAGCAGCAGCAGAGAGAAGTTATTCTGAATTTCAAATTCGATCGATAATCGTATGAAAAAACTTTTCTTATGCACGAAAATACAAATCGACTATAACTTGGAAAGACCAGTTCTCTGCGAAAACTGAAATTAAATTAGTCAGATTTATTCAATTCTAATATATTCTCAAAATGGTTTGCATGCATTTCTCGCAAAAGTGGGCGTTCTTGGAAACTAACGTGAAACTAGCGCGTCATCTATTAAACTATACGAAAATATATTCGAATTCTAAGGGCCACAAACATTTATTAAAAATCGTATCAATAATATCAAGAAGATCATCATTAGCATTGTGAAATTTAATTACTATAGTATGTATGATGAAATAAAACCCACATAGGAATGCATTATCTCACATGTTGTACAAGTAATAAAAAACCAGCAATCATGTTGAACTTGAGCAATAAAACAGTTAACACATAAAATTTGCTTTATTCATATAAATACATATATACCATAAAATTTGCTTGTACCTATAATAAATAATATTGTATATGGCCACAATTATTATCCAGATTTAAATGAGCAAAAAATTAACGAGTTTTGTTCGAAATAAAAATAATTAATGATGAGAAATTTTCGTTTACAGACAATCTGTATAACCATTTAAGATTATATACGAAACTACGAACGTATACGAGACATACTCATACAATTAGTCTTTTGTGTCTTGTAAATAGAAATTGGCAGTGATATAAAATTTAATTCAAATTATTTTTCTTTAAGCGTCATATGAAAAACGATATAAATCGCACGTAGAGCAAATTTAAGATATTTAAAAAAGAAACAGATTTTTCTTAGTTAATTGTATAGGATAGGCCATTTAGTTAAATTGATAAAAAAAAATGCGATATTTATATGCAACATTAGCATCGGTCTCCAGCTTGTTTCCATATACCGCAAGACTCCGAACCTATATATGTAATATCTATACCAAGTGGTAGCTTGTTGAAAGTATAATGTGGACTTTAGATCCACCAATTTTATCTATTCGCCTTCTGATGCAGTGTCTGACATCTGGTGACATATTTTAAAACTACAGAAAAAATGGTTACGCGCATATACAATTTTTAAAAATTAGGCAATTTCACATAAAAACAAATGTTGGCGATCTTCGGCTCCTATGCTTTACTGGCAGCACTTTAAACGCGAATAGACGCTATTTTTGAAATCCATTTTATGGTTTCATTTTCGGTTACTTCACAAGGAAATTGTTCTACTCAAATCGAACGATTGTTAGTTTTGTTATAAGTATTGATTATTTGGTTTATAAAAGTTGTCCCAGTATTGTATTATATAAAGAAGGTATACTCGTAGGCGTTCAAAAAATAATAACAATTGAATATAGTTGCTTACAATTTTGTTTTGTTTTTTATTGACAAGAATTCAAAACTGTTGAGACTAAGAGAAAAAATTTTACAGGCCAAGTAAACCGTAATTTAGTTTAGCGTATACCTCATTAAAAAGCTGGGTTAAGCGTGGTCAAATTGCACAACCGCAGTAATATTAGTATGTACTTAAACAAGAGGGATTTTTTTATGGTGAGCTTCCCACTAACAATCGTTTAATCTAATATGATATTATTAATTCCAATAAACTATCGCACGGGATACAAGGACCTGCGAGGCACTCTATAAATAGACAATCAGAAAATACCTAATTATTTTTTTCGCCACAGAAAGGTGGTTCTTCTCTATCAGCAGTGAAAATTTGTAATGTGTTTTGACTATACTAGAAGCCGAAGAGAGAGATTTAATATTTGTATTGGACATAAGCGGTGGTGTTTAATATATGTATATGTAGTTCACCTCATTATACCAATCGAGCTCCAAACTAATACAATCAAATTCAGTAGAACAATTTTTCGATAGCCAGTATCAAAAAATTGGATCTTCAATATACCCAAATCGAAGCCCATTTGGTTGAAGATCAGTTAGATCTAATTTCTTGGACAACACGAGCATATTAAATTGGAATAAACATGTGGTCAGATTGGTATTTTTGGTAAGTTTTTCATATATGTAGATGACACCAAAACTTACCAAAAATGATGGGATCATAAAAATCATGGCCTCAAGAAAAGATCATCCATCAGATCATTTAAATTGATCAGTTAAATTAAACAGATCATTTAAATTCTATCTTAGATAAATATGCGTATATAGATTACAGGGCAAAGGAAGGAGAAACCATTTTCTAATTTATGGCATTTTCTTAAAACTGTTCACGCACAGTAACATGAATAAACAAACGAAAGTTTAAGCTATATTCTATCGAGCGGTTTAATTCGCGTAAAGTTTGTCGTAAATTTCACCATCAATTTTATTAAGGTAGTTAACCAATTAGAATGGAAGAGTGGGAAAATGTTGGCCAATAAATCTAATCGATAAAATATACAGAAAAGTATAATCAGTAAGATTTTTCATAAATTAGGGGAACAGATAATTAAGAATTGTTTTCCGTTTTGGAAAGTAATAGAAATCGATTTTCCTATATTTTCCTGATATTCTTGATTAGTGGCCTAATTCTTTTGAGTAATCAGCGTCTATTGTAAAAGAAAATAATTTTCCGAAAAGAATAGGAACTGATAGTTTGGATTAGATAATTTTCTACTTTATGAATTCAAAAATGTCCAACCATAAGTATCTTTTCCTTTAATTTTTGAAAAGATTAGTGATTTTCCTTTACAGTAGATCCAGACCTACTTAAGATCATCAATTGCTAAGGTGGGTACTATAATGAGAAAAATTAGATATTTGGTTCTACGTATTCGAAAATGGGCGTCATCAGCGCATGTAGAGTCTACAATTGGTTTGTCTGAAATGTAGACTAATTTCAGCTTATAGGGTCTATACATGCGCTGAAGGCCATTTATAAATATTTTTTTGGTGTTCCTTACCTAATGTTTTATATATATACATATACATATATACCGGGTGTTTCTTTTAAACTGAGACGATCAAATATCTCGAAAAATAACCACTCTACGGAAAAAATGTCCATAATCAAAAATTAATAATACCGCGGGGGAAATACATTAGTGCAAAAAAAATAGTCCCCCACCCCCGCTTTGTAGGTGGGGCGGGGGTAACTTTTAAACTAAGATAGGAAGTCATATTTTTTATTGCAGATACGGATTCTACGACTAAAAGTACGTATGATTTGAATGAAATATTTTGTTCGGTTCATGATAGATGGCGTTGTAATCGACGAAATTCAATTTTTTCAATTTCTCCTTCTTAGAACCCACGCATTCGATTCTGCAATACGTTTGAAATAAAAAACATCACGTTTTCATTGGAAATACTCGAAATTCGTCATCAAAACAATATATTCAGGGGCCCTACTATCACTTTCGACAACGATTTTCGACGACGGTCGTTTTCCTATAGTAGGCAAAGAAAGAAAAAGGAAAACAATATTATAAATTTACTATTGTTTACCTTTTTCTTCCTTTGCCTACTATAGGAAAACGACCTTCGTCGAAAATCGTTGTCGAAAGTGATAGTAGGGCCCCTGGTTTGTAAATCACATTTAACGTATTTATCTTCATGTTTTTCGTAATTGCAAAATAAACGACAAAATACTTTAGAATGGAGCGTTTAACTGTGCCAGAGAAAATTGAAATGGTTCTGGTTTATGGAGAAGCTGGCAGAAATCTTGAAAATGCTGTTGCTATTTACGCTCAACGTTTTCCGGATAGGATTCGTTCACGTGCTTCATTTGGCCGTACTATCAAACAAATTATTACTGATGGAAATGTTCAACCGAAAAAGAGGACCCGTAGAGCAACAGTCACTGGAGAAAATAATGAAATTGCTGTATTGGTAGCAGTGGCTCATAATCAACATATTAGTACACGAGAAATAGTTCGCGATTCCGGATTGCCCCTCACCAGTGTTTGGAGAATTTTAAAACGGCACAAGTATCATCCATATCATGTGTCTTTACACCAAGATCTTCATGGCGTTGATTTCCAAAATCGGGTAACTTTTTGTCAATGGGCACGTGAACAAATACAACAAAACCCCAATTTTTTTCGTTGCGTAATGTTCTCCGACGAATCGTCTTTTACAAACCATGGAACGGTTAATCGACACAAAATGCATTATTGGAGTGTTACAAATCCGCACTGGCTTCGTCAAGTTGAACATCAGCATCCTTAGACTGGTGTGGAATAATTGGCAACAAACTCATAGGTCCCCACATTATTGAAGGCAACTGGAATGGTCAAACGTACCGAAACATTTTGGAAAATGAACTGCTACTACTATTACTTGAAAATTTGAGCTTAGAAGTGAGACGGAACATGTGGTTTCAACATGATGGTTGTCCTGCACACTATTCGTTGATGGCACGTGAAATACTTGATCGTGATTTCAATGGTCGCTGGATCGGTAGAGCTGGTCCGATAAATTGGCCCGCCAGATCACCAGATCTTTGATGATTGAGCGAATCAGAAATGCGTGTGCTGAAATTCAACCAGACACACTTCTCAGTTGTGTACAATCATTTGAAATGCGGATTAATAAGTGCATTGAAGTCGCCGCCATCATTTTGAACATTTATTTTAGATTTACCCCTGTGGTCGGGGGGCACTCACATGTCTCGTAAATCTAAATTGCACGAACATGTTTCCTAAGAATACCACCACAGTATCCTTTGCTTGTCGTAGGAGGCGACTAAACGGTTGGATCGCTGGGCTGACGACCCGCATCCGTAAAAAAAATCAACTGTTTATAAAATCAACAAAAAGAAAAATGGATACCGCCAAAACAACACCGGACCCCCGCTCAAGTACCCGGATACGAGATTTAGGATCGGCACGTGGAACGTGCAATCACGAAAACCAGGAGCGTTGGAGGGTCTAATCACGTGCATGAAAGAGTATCGGCTGGAACTCGTTGCTCTTCAAGAAACTCGCTGGCCTCAAAGTGGAGACCATGTGTCCCAGGGCTATACGTTGTTCTACAGTGGAGATGACCTCGGAAATCTTGGAGCTGGATTTCTTCTTGGGCCGCAGGTAAAGAAGGCTGTTTTGGATTTTCAAGCAGTCAATAACCGATTGTGTATGCTTCGCCTGCGCATGAAGTTAGCCAACCTGTCGATAATTTGTGTACATGCGCCCACAGAAGTCAGCCAGCCCCAAGATAAAGACTCATTTTACAATGACTTGGACGATCTGATGGGATCTATACCCGAACACGATGTTAGAATGGTAATTGGGGACTTTAATGCTAGAGCTGGCAGAAATCAGGCCGACTTGTGTGAAAACATAGGTCCGTACTCCCGACACGAAACTGCGACCGATAATGGTGAGAGAATGATGTACTTTGCAATTGCTCATGATCTTAGAGTAGCAAGCACATTCTTCCCTCACAAACAGATACACCTAGAGACATGGACACATCCTCGCAAAACATCCCGGAGCCAAATTGACCACGTGTTAATTTCAAAAGGGCGAGCTCGGGTTGTGCAGGATGTGAGAACTTATCGGTCAGCAACCAAATACGTAGGCAGCGATCATTATTTGGTCGCTGCAAAGCTACGGTGGAAGTTTTCGTACAGGTCGGGGAACACAGCGAAACGGATGGAACGTTTCGACTGTGAAGGTCTGATAAATGAAGATCAAAAGAAACGATATCAGGATCTTGTCAGCGACAACATTGAAGGAGCTAATTACCAGTCTGACTGCGTGAACTCTGTCTGGGAGGTACTGAAAACTTCGGTTGTCAGTGCTGCTCAACAGACTTTAGGTATAGTGAAAGTCAGACCCAAGAATGATTGGTTTGATGACGAGTGTCGTCTTGCAGTTGAGCAACAAAATATAGCCCATAATGAAGTGCAACAACGTCTCACAATCGCAAGGAAAAACAAGGCAGCTCTTGCAAGAAGGGCAGCTAAGCGGATTTGTAGACGGAAGAAGCGAGAATGGTGGAAGGCCGAGGTTCTGAAAGTACAACAACTCAGCAATGAGCGTAGTTCACGTAATTTCTTTAAAGGAATTACTGGATTGCACCATACTTTCAGGCCTTCGTCAACCGCCATTCGGGACCGGGATGGAAACCTCTGTGTCAACATCGACGCAGTACTTGACGCATGGAGTGGACACTTTACTGAGCTGCTTGATGTTCATCATGCATCACAGACTGTTGTTGAGCCACCTCTAGAACAGTCTGCGGAGATTTGCACTGAGGAGCCATCCCATGAGGAATTCACTAAGGCCATGCAGAGAATGACACTAAACCGCTCACCTGGAGTGGACTGCATTAATTCGGAGCTCTTGATATTCGGAGGGGATACTTTGTGGAACTGTCTTTTCGACCTTATTCGATTAGTATGGCGAACCGAAGTTATGCCTGATGAATGGAAAGTGGCCGCGATATGCCCCATCTTCAAGAAGGGAGACCGCTTGAAGTGTGAGAATTATCGCGGTATAGCTCTCCTTTGCACAGCATACAAGTTACTGTCATACATTTTATTGGATAGAATCACTCCTCTGGCGGAAGGCTTGGTTGGTGACTATCAGGGAGGATTTCGTCCGAATCGATCAGTCACTGATCAGGTCTTTTCGCTGCGGATGATTCTATCTAAATATTATGAGACATCCATCTCCGTACATCAGGTTTTCCTGGATTTCCGGCAGGCCTACGACTCGATCAATCGAGAGAGTTTGTGGTCTGCCCTGGAATACCTAGGAATGCCAACAAAATTGGTACGACTGTGTAGGATGACAGTGACGCAGTCTCAATGCTGTGTTAAAGTTGAGAACAGGCTATCGACAATTTTTGCAGTTAACTCGGGTGTTCGGCAGGGAGATGCTCTGTCCCCGATACTCTTTAATCTCATGTTGGAGTACATCTTTCGTAAGACTGAAACACCTCAGCGTAACATCTTATATCGCCAGTCCAATCAAGTGCTTGCATATGCAGATGACATATGCGTGATTGGACTGAATAACAACGGAGTGAAAGAAATACTTGATCCGCTTGTAGAGTTTTCAGCTTCTGTTGGACTCCAGATCAATGAGTCCAAAACGAAATACCTGATCTCTGGTTTTAGAGACAATGGCACACCAGATTTTAGTAGTGGCCACCACACGTTTGAGGGAGTGAGGAGGTTCAAATATTTGGGCTCTCTTATCACTCACGATAACAGTGTGGGTGAGGATATTAAAGTGCGGCTGGCAGCTGGCAGTCGTTCTTTGTATCCTCTAAGGCCACTGCTAAAATCTAAACACTTATCAAGTGCCGTGAAGCTGAAGCTTTACAAAGCGTTGATCAGGCCCGTTGTTATGTTTGGATGTGAAAGTTGGGCGCTGACGGATGAGTACGAGAGATGGCTCCTTACATTTGAGAGAAGAATCATGCGTGTGATTTACGGCCCTAAACGCGAAATAGATGGTACATACCGAGCTCTGTACAATTTCGAGATCAGAGATCTGATGAAGATCCCCGATATTGTACATGAAGTTAGATCTCAGCGAGTACGCTGGCTCGGTCACGTTCTGCGTGCTGATCCGGAACGAATTGTGCAGCGATCTCTGAAAGGAGAGCCACCATATGGTAGGCGCAGAGGTCGTTGCAGGCGACGATGGCTCCACGATGTAGAGAACGACTTGGCCTCTTCAGATTGTCTAAGACAGTATGAAGACCAAGCTCAGGATCGAAACCGTTGGAGCCAGATTGTTGATTCAGTAAGGGGCCAGTAATGGCCTTTAACACTGTTATTATTATTATTTTAGATTTACAAAACTGAATAAATTGTTTTGATGACGAATTTCGAGTATTTCCAATGAAAACGTGATGTTTTTTATTTCAAACGTATTGCAGAATCGAATGCGGGTGTTCTAAGAAGGAGAAATTGAAAAAATTGAATTTCGTCGATTACAACACCATCTATCATGAACCGAATAAAATATTTCATTCAAATCATACGTACTTTTAGTCGTAGAATCCGTATCTGCAATAAAAAATATGGCTTCCTATCTTAGTTTAAAAGTTAGATTCATTTCTGATTGGTTGTACATTAATTTACAATGTTTACTTGTTTTTTTGTACGTATACTGTCAGAGCCACCTATATATACATGTATATATAGGTGGCTCTGATACTGTCCGTGTGAGCTGCTTTGTAGAAATAAAAACGGGTTTTTCTAGTTAGTTTTCTAAACGGATAGTTCGTTCAATGAATACTATAGATCAAGATATATGAAGTTTAGAAGGTAATATACTTTCTGGTTTCATTTTCGTTTTTTTCTGCGCATCTACCAAAATCTATCAACATGGCGGTTAGGTGCGTTAAAAAAATATAAAATATAATGATGTTTCAATGTTTATAGTTTTAATTTAGTAATTTTTGAAATAAATTTCATGAAAAATTATTAATAATTGTGCTCAAAGTGTGTTTGTGTATTTAAAAAAAAATACTGTATTGAAATTTTTATATCGATAAATTTTTTAATGAAAGATTGACGTTTTTTAATTGGCTTCAACTAGTTTGTGTTTGCACTATTTTCCTCAAAACTGTATATTTCGGTGATATTTTAATTGACCAGTGAATTTGTAAGCACATTTGTTCAATCGAAAAACGGCATCCGTGAACAGAAATAATAAGTTTTATTAGATTTTATAGAAAAGCAAACCAGCGGAACACGAAAAAATTCACTTCACGACAAACAACACAAGTTGGATTTCATAATAATTTAATTAAAATATTGCTTACAATACAATCTGATATTCATAATTTAAAAAAATGTTATTTAATTTGTATAAATAATCGCCGAAATACAATAGTTTTAGGCAGATATTTTTTTTACCACAAACAGACTCAATTTAAACGTCATATTATTAATTAAAAAGACATAGCCCCGCGGTTATAGCCCTACAGGCAGTCATCTGCAGTCCATCCAGCCTTGCTACAAAAGGGGTCAGTTTAACAACTGGCCACCATACAACTGCTGCATACGACAGCAAAGGAAAAATGGAATAAAAAGTTGGGAATTATTGAAATATTTTTCCCCAATTCTCAATTCCCGGGGAAAACCCGGAATAGGTCCACTGGCAAATAAACGCAATGTTATCATTTTTTTAAACAAAATTTTGAGATATAATGTAAATAACTCTAAAAAAAAAAATTAAATAAACAAAACCAAATTGACAATACCCGACTGAAATAATTTGAAAATAACAGGTAACGTAGAAATTCTTGTTAAAAAACGTTTGGTACGCCATCTGCAGAATATAACTTTATTTATTTGTGTCGATAAAATGAAGTCACGCGAGTTTACTATGGAAACCGGCAGTAATCTCCCTTATAATATTATAAGTTATGTGACTCGGCCCATACGCATTTGGGATTATGGATTATGATAATATAGATTTTATTATATTGCTCACTTTGCAATCAGTCAACATATCTGTGGACTATGTAACTAAACGTTTATGGCTACTTATTATTATCAGCAGATGGTGCCCTAAAATGGTTATATTCAAATTTGGTATTTATTGAAAAAAACTGAGTAATTTATTGTATTATATTGGCAAAGATATAACATGAACTCATTACATTCCTCATAGATTGACGTATACATTTTCGATATTACTCTACTATTAATCGAAATTCCCATAACATACTTTTAGAATGGCACTTGGTTTTACTATCCATATTGAAACATAAAAAAAAGATGGTTAAATCACATCGAAATATCAATCACACGTATATAAATATATGTATTATGAACAAAATCTTAGGTTGAAAAATCTCATTAAAAATTTATTGGTAAATTCAGACATATTTAATTGATTTTTTGTAAAAGTAATACAAATTTTCCCAACTACATAGAATAAGAAAACCATAAAACGTTCAAAAGTTACAAAAATCATTTTCGAATCGAAACATAAAACATGATTTGTGATGTTTTTATTACAGATCACAGACCGTTCAATCTACGTATGTACGTATGTATTTTTGTTCTTACTTTCTTATGGAAAGTACATATTATACATATACTTATGAAGTATGTATATAGTAATCTCAAAATATAACCTCTCGAGATTTTTTTAAGAAAAATTGTATTTAAAAGTGGCGTTTGTCTGGAGGATTTTCTGCCGCTATCTTACCTATAGCGCAGACGGCTTAGCTCGACCTGAAAATTCAAATTTAACTTTGTGTATAAAACGGTTCCAGTAATTTGTGACTTAAATTATTTTAAACGTTTATCGCTATTTGCGAGTGCAATAATGTCCCTAATTAAATTTGGCAATAAATTTCGTTCATATAGAACTTTAAAAAGATTCCACCAAAAGTGATGATTTATTAGCATTTGCTTCTCTTTACACAAATTATGCAAAAGTTGATTGACAGTGCTGTAGGTAGAGTGATGGACTGTAATACTTAAGATGAAACATTCAAAACTATAGGCAGAATTTCTTTTTAACATCGGTAATTTTGCATGTACATAGATACATATTCAAAATATCTTCTAGATATTATATAAAATTCACAACACAGTCCAAGACTTTACCTTAGATATTTGGCTACCGTAGAACAAAAATCATGATGATGAACACATCTATGACCCTCTGTTGAGAGTGCAGAATCCATGGGCCGAGTCATCGTTCATGTCAGTGCAGGCTAGCATGGAGCTATACAATGTGTAGATGGTCAAAACAAATCGGACTTGTGGCCGTGCGTCCTCTATTTGGCTGACAAAATGGAGTAAGGTAAGGACGCAAATAAGCGAACAGCAAAATAGCCGGAAGAGCCTTGAGCCCCAGAACAAGTAGAGATTATAAAATATAAAAAAAAATAAATAAGAATAAAAAAATCTAAATTGATGTCGATAATTAAATGTCCTAAAATGTGTCTAAACTTAAATATAAAATAGTGTAACTCTTCGTTATCGAAATTTAAAAAATTATTTGTACATGAAAAACTATTAAAAATTGGTCTTTGCTACGTATGACATCTGCATAAAATAGAGTTAACTAATGGCTGATTTATATTCAACGTAATTTTGAAGATTCGCTCCTGTGGTCGGAGGGCACTCACATGTCTCGTAAATCTAAATTGCACGAACATGTTTCCTAAGAATACCACCACAGTATCCTTTGCTTGTCGTAGGAGGCGACTAAACGGTTGGATCGCTGGGCTGACGACCCGCATCCGCAAAAAAAAATCAACTGTTTATAAAATCAACAAAAAGAAAAATGGATACCGCCAAAACAACACCGGACCCCCGCTCAAGTACCCGGATACGAGATTTAGGATCGGCACGTGGAACGTGCAATCACTTAGAAAACCAGGAGCGTTGGAGGGTCTAATCACATGCATGAAAGAGTATCGGCTGGAACTCGTTGCTCTTCAAGAAACTCGCTGGCCTCAAAGTGGAGACCATGTATCCCAGGGCTATACGTTGTTCTACAGTGGAGATGACCTCGGAAATCTTGGAGCTGGATTTCTTCTTGGGCCGCAGGTAAAGAAGGCTGTTTTGGATTTTCAAGCAGTCAATAACCGATTGTGTATGCTTCGCCTGCGCATGAAGTTAGCCAACCTGTCGATAATTTGTGTACATGCGCCCACAGAAGTCAGCCAGCCCCAAGATAAAGACTCATTTTACAATGACTTGGACGATCTGATGGGATCTATACCCGAACACGATGTTAGAATGGTAATTGGGGACTTTATTGCTAGAGCTGGCAGAAATCAGGCCGACTTGTGTGAAAACATAGGTCCGTACTCCCGACACGAAACTGCGACCGATAATGGTGAGAGAATGATGTACTTTGCAATTGCTCATGATCTTAGAGTAGCAAGCACATTCTTCCCTCACAAACAGATACACCTAGAGACATGGACACATCCTCGCAAAACATCCCGGAGCCAAATTGACCACGTGTTAATTTCAAAAGGGCGAGCTCGGGTTGTGCAGGATGTGAGAACTTATCGGTCAGCAACCAAATACGTAGGCAGCGATCATTATTTGGTCGCTGCAAAGCTACGGTGGAAGTTTTCGTACAGGTCGGGGAACACAGCGAAACGGATGGAACGTTTCGACTGTGAAGGTCTGATAAATGAAGATCAAAAGAAACGATATCAGGATCTTGTCAGCGACAACATTGAGGGAGCTAATTACCAGTCTGACTGCGTGAACTCTGTCTGGGAGGTACTGAAAACTTCGGTTGTCAGTGCTGCTCAACAGACTTTAGGTATAGTGAAAGTCAGACCCAAGAATGATTGGTTTGATGACGAGTGTCGTCTTGCAGTTGAGCAACAAAATATAGCCCATAATGAAGTGCAACAACGTCTCACAATCGCAAGGAAAAACAAGGCAGCTCTTGCAAGAAGGGCAGCTAAGCGGATTTGTAGACGGAAGAAGCGAAAATGGTGGAAGGCCGAGGTTCTGAAAGTACAACAACTCAGCAATGAGCGTAGTTCACGTAATTTCTTTAAAGGAATTACTGGATTGCACCATACTTTCAGGCCTTCGTCAACCGCCATTCGGGACCGGGATGGAAATTTCTGTGTCAACATCGACGCAGTACTTGACGCATGGAGTGGACACATTACTGAGCTGCTTGATGTTCATCATGCGTCACAGACTGTTGTTGAGCCACCTCTAAAACAGTCTGCGGAGATTTGCACTGAGGAGCCATCCCATGAGGAATTCACTAAGGCCATGCAGAGAATGAAACGAAACCGCTCACCTGGAGTGGACTGCATTAATTCGGAGCTCTTGATATTCGGAGGGGATACTTTGTGGAACTGTCTTTTCGACCTTATTCGATTAGTATGGCGAACCGAAGTTATGCCTGATGAATGGAAAGTGGCCGCGATATGCCCCATCTTCAAGAAGGGAGACCGCTTGAAGTGTGAGAATTATCGCGGTATAGCTCTCCTTTGCACAGCATACAAGTTACTGTCATACATTTTATTGGATAGAATCACTCCTCTGGCGGAGGGCTTGGTTGGTGACTATCAGGGAGGATTTCGTCCGAATCGATCAGTCACTGATCAGGTCTTTTCGTTGCGGATGATTCTATCTAAATATTATGAGACATCCATCTCCGTACATCAGGTTTTCCTGGATTTCCGGCAGGCCTACGACTCGATCAATCGAGAGAGTTTGTGGTCTGCCCTGGAATACCTAGGAATGCCAACAAAATTGGTACGACTGTGTAGGATGACAGTGACGCAGTCTCAATGCTGTGTTAAAGTTGAGAACAGGCTATCGACAATTTTCGCAGTTAACTCGGGTGTTCGGCAGGGAGATGCTCTGTCCCCGATACTCTTTAATCTCATGTTGGAGTTCATCTTTCGTAAAACTGAAACACCTCAGTGCAACATCTTATATCGCCAGTCCAATCAAGTGCTTGCATATGCAGATGACATATGCGTGATTGGACTGAATAGCAACGGAGTGAAAGAAATACTTGATCCGCTTGTAGAGTGTTCAGCTTCTGTTGGACTCCAGATCAATGAGTCCAAAACGAAATACCTGATCTCTGGTTTTAGAGACAATGGCACACCAGATTTTAGTAGTGGCCACCACACGTTTGAGGGAGTGAGGAGGTTCAAATATTTGGGCTCTCTTATCCCTCACGATAACAGTGTGGGTGAGGATATTAAAGTGCGGCTGGCAGCTGGCAGTCGTTCTTTATATCCTCTAAGGCCACTGCTAAAATCTAAACACTTATCAAGTGCCTTGAAGCTAAAGCTTTACAAAGCGTTGATCAGGCCCGTTGTTATGTTTGGATGTGAAAGTTGGGCGCTGACGGATGAGTACGAGAGATGGCTCCTTACATTTGAGAGAAGAATCATGCGTGTGATTTACGGCCCTAAATGCAAAATAGATGGTACATACCGAGCTCTGTACAATTTCGAGATCAGAGATCTGATGAAGATCCCCGATATTGTACATGAAGTTAGATCTCAGCGAGTACGCTGGCTCGGTCACGTTCTGCGTGCTGATCCGGAACGAATTGTGCAGCGATCTCTGAAAGGAGAGCCACCATATGGTAGGCGCAGAGGTCGTTGCAGGCGACGATGGCTCCACGATGTAGAGAACGACTTGGCCTCTTCAGATTGTCTAAGACAGTATGAAGACCAAGCTCAGGATCGAAACCGTTGGAGCCAGATTGTTGATTCAGTAAGGGGCCAGTAATGGCCTTTAACATTGTTATTATTAATTTTGAAGATTAGGTCATCTTGAAGCAAGATGGCAAGAATAAAATCATTATGAACCAGAATGAGACCCAAAATTTGTCTCGGCTGTTTTATAGTAGATATTATATTATGTATTAACTATTCTTACCGGTATTTTTCTTTCCATTTTTTGGATTTATTTATTTATTTAATGCAGATTACAATACATAAATACACAGCACAACAAAACATAAATACACAATAAAATATTATATGTCAAAAAGGAATACTTTCGAATCTCCGTATTTATATTTTTATAGCGAAATAATGACATATTTTCGTCTTTTTTAGTAAAAAGATGACTACTGCGTTTGTCTTGTTCTATAAAAGACACCATAATTTTGTGTTTGTTTCTCTGGTTTCGTCTGTTGATTTTCAAAAAGATGAAGTTCTGTCTCGTTTTTTCTTGAATGATTTTTCAATGTTGTTTCTCACTTTTTTACAAGACGAATTCATCTGCAAAATTTCGTTGAATGTAAATCAGCCATAAAACATAATATTTAGCTGAATCCTAAACCATTTTCGCATCGAAGACACAGATTTATCGATAAGTACAGTTAATTTTTAACAACTTATCGATATAAATTATTTTTCAATTAAATTTTCAGTTTTCTCGCTTACGAATTTTTATAAAAGCGTGTATTAATCGCTAGATAATATCTTCTTGAACGTATCCGTATTTAAAAGTACAGATTAGCGGATTAATATGCAAAGTTTTATTTTTGGGCGCAAATGAATTTCATCCACTTTGAGACGTAATTACGAATTAAGTCAATTAGAAATAATATTAAAACCAAATTAATAATTATGTATTAGAGTAAATTTATCAGTTACCGACACCTGCATAAAATTATTTAAAACTAACTGCTGGTTGAGATACAAGCTAATAAAATTTTACTATATTCTTCTACATGCGTTTGCCTGTATTAGGGTAAAGACTCAAACCACTCAAATAAAATTGCCCCACATACTATCATACAGGGAAATTATCGTATTATTTATTATTTGTGTTGACATTTTGTGCAATTTTTTTTCTAGTAGTGTGTTGTCAAAAGTGTAGTGAAGTAAAAGACAAAAAAAATCAACTCGGAAGAGAAAATTTTTATTTTTAATTAATTATTATTTTTTATTTATGTGTCATATCAGCACTTTTATTAATTTAATCGAAACGTAAATACAATAAGGAAATGGGAAATGCCGATACAAAATTAACATTTCGTAAGGCAATTGTGCAGCTAGGTGCTAAGAATCAAGTAAAGTATCGAAAAATCTCGTCTCCTACACACAAAACAGCATAACACACAATAGAAGGGAACAAAAATTTGTTTTATCGATTTTTAGATTTAAAGTTTTACGATTTTTTTTCATTATTATATTACAAATAAGCAAATATTAAGTTAATTGTGTTTTGTGTTATCAAAAAATGTGTGGTAATCGTGGTTTTGTAATATTTTATGATTAAACATATGTTGTTGTTTTAATTGGATTACAGACAATCGATGCAAATGACGAATCTTTTTGGGAACAATTTTGGTCTGACCATGGTACAGCCGTTCAGGATGTGTTTGCTCTGGTGCCCGCGAATGAGATACGAAATCTGCGGGAAGATAATCCATCCAATCTGGCGACCTTGTGTTATAAAGCCACTGAAAGATTGGTAAGGGCTGTTGATAATAGTTGTAGGACACAAACAGAGCAACAGGCAGTTTTAAATTGTGTCCGGTTAATGACACGGATTCTACCGTATATTTTTGAGGACAGTGAATGGAGAAATTTTTTCTGGTCGTCACTTCCATCTGGTAATGAGGCTGACGAAACATCAACTCCACTCGCTCACAGCTTACTGAATGCACTGTGTGATTTATTGTTTTGTCCAGATTTTTCTGTGGTCGCAACAAAACGGGCTGGCCCGGATAAAGCTGAAGAATTAACTAATATTGATAGTTGTGAATATATATGGGAGGCTGGAGTAGGTTTTGCTCATTCACCACCAAAGAATTCGCATATGGAATTGCGGCGAACCGAAATTTTGAAACTATTGATTACATGTTTTAGTGAAACTATGTATCGAGCACCGACGAGTAGTGAAGAGCCCAACAAATGGATTGGACATTTTACAAGTGCAGAAAATCGGCACGCATTGCCCCTATTCACATCGCTCTTAAATTCGGTTTGTTCGTATGATCCAGTTGGATTGGGTCTACCGTATAATCATTTAATTTTCGCCGATTCAACCGAACCACTTGTCGAAATTTGTCTTCAGATTCTAATTGTCACGTTAGATCACGATATGACGTTAAACAGTTCGACACCTGGAGGCACACAAACCGTTACGTTCGATGAATCAAATATTGGCGATAATTTATTCATCAATTATTTGTCGAGAATTCATCGGGATGAGGATTTTTTGTTTATATTGCGAGGAATAACGAGGCTATTGAACAATCCATTAGTGCAGAGCTATCTTCCTAATTCCACAAAACGTTTGCATTGTCATCAAGAGTTATTGGTATTTTTCTGGAAGCTTTGCGATTATAACAAAAAGTTTCTCTACTACGTTCTTAAAAGTAGTGATGTATTGGATATTTTGGTTCCAATTTTATATCATCTCAATGATTCACGAGCAGATCAATGTAAGTAGAAATCTGTTAAGCGATTAAAAGTTGAATTTAATTGTTTATTTTTAGCTCGAGTTGGATTAATGCACATTGGAGTATTCATATTGTTACTATTATCGGGTGAACGTAATTTTGGCGTTCGTCTCAATAAACCTTATACAGCTACCGTACCAATGGATATTCCAGTATTCACTGGAACCCACGCAGATCTATTAATAACAGTATTTCATAAAATCATTGCTACAGGGCACCAAAGACTTCAACCACTTTTTGATTGTTTACTTACAATTTTGGTAAATGTTTCACCGTACTTGAAAACTTTGTCCATGGTGGCTGCTATAAAATTACTTCACCTTTTGGAAGCGTTTAGCACACCATGGTTTTTATTCTCAGCACCGTCCAATCACCATTTAGTATTCTTTTTATTAGAGATTTTCAATAATATAATTCAATATCAATTCGATGGCAACTCAAATCTAGTGTACACAATAATCCGAAAGCGTCATGTGTTCCATTCCTTGGCGAATATTCCGTCGGACTCGGGTGGTATATCAAAATGTCTTAATTCGAGAAAATTAAATCGAATAGCTGGCGGTATAAATAAACATATAATCAGTAAAAGCACCACCTCATCTAATAACGTATCGAAAAATCATGTTGAAGATCTGAAACCTGAAACGGAAGATGAAGACGAGGAAATTGATAATAACAATGAAGATGAACTTGAAATTTCAGACGGTGAAAAAAGTGAAATTTCCGAAATTGTTATGGAGGGATCGAAACCGGCTCTTCCTGCTGAGCCCGGAACTCTAAAAGCAACACTCTTGGATACACCTGAAATTAGTCAAATGACCGAACGTGAATCAGCACATCCAGGAGGAGTTAGTTCAAGCTCATCAACATTTGAACTTCAAACGCCTAGTAACGAGACGAAAGGGGGTATTGTAATGGAAAAAGCACAACCCGTTCCGATTGTGGAGCCTCAACCAAAACAATCTGTAAATATACTAAAGCTTCATTTTATTTTTGGATTTCTTATTGGATTTTGGCTTTTTCATTTTCTCAAATTTCTATTTTCTTTTCTTTTTTTTTTTGTATATTTTTTTCTATTTTGAAATACATTGTAGCCTCCATCCCCTTTTAAACGGGCAGTCAATCAGGTAGTTATAAAACTATTATTATTTTGTCAAAATTTGTAGAATTTTAGTTTGCTTTGTGGCTGTTGGTATTTATTGATAAATATTGTAAATATATTTTACTAAACGTTAATATTGTACGTTACAGCGTGGAAGTATACGAGTAACTCCGGCTAACACGAATATAAATCAAACATGGGGGCCAACACCAGAATGGGTTCAATCGTGGCGAGCTAAACTACCATTACAAACAATCATGCGACTTTTACAAGTTTTGGTACCGCAAGTAGAAAAAATTTGTATTGATAAGTATGTGGCGCGCAAGATTTGTTGCATGCAACATTGTATTAGTTATCATTAAAATTTAAATTAACATTCTACCTTTACTTCTTAGGGGATTGACCGATGAGTCGGAAATCTTAAAATTCCTTCAACATGGCACTCTTGTTGGTCTGCTACCAGTGCCGCATCCAATTTTAATACGTAAATATCAAGCAAATAGTGGAACCACTGCATGGTTCCGAACCTATATGTGGGGTGTAATTTATCTGCGAAATGTAGATCCAGCAATATGGTATGACACGGACGTCAAATTATTTGAAATTCAAAGAGTTTAAATTCAATTATTTATTAAATATTAAGCTTAATATCCTTAATTTATTATTTATAGAACTTTTTTTATGCTTTATATCGTAAAACTGTTATAATAAAAATGTATCTGTTATAAATAATTTTTACCTCAAGTCAGTTCCAGAAACACACAAGATAAAGTATTCAACTTATTTTTTTTCGTTGTTTTATATCATTCCAAATAGTGTCTATTTATATACTACTCATTACTGTATTTTAATGCTTTTTTTAAAATATGTATCGTTATGATCCAAACATACAATATTTATAAACAAAAAAATTATTTAAATAAACAATTTGTAAAAGTGTATAAAAATAAATATAACAGATTATAATATATTGAAAATAAAATATGTGAACTAATCAATGTGAATGTATATTTTTTTCTTTGTGAACTCCAGGGCGGCCGTGCATTTGAGCACTTATTTGCTTTGATGTAGTCCTTTAAAAATTTGTTAAGACTGCCAATCGATAAAAATTGACTCGAAAATACATTTCTAGCATAACAAAAATGTTGCTGAGGTAGCTTTTATAAGCAAACGTGACATAAGACGTTATGAATCATGCTTAATAAACGTTATAAATCATGCTTTTCGAAAATTCCATTACGTCAATATAATGTGAAGCACTGTAATAATTTTCTGACGATTATAAATTCTAATCGATAAAAAAAAATGATAAAGACCTGATTGTGTCTTCGCATAGATAACAATTATCACATTAATTTATTATTTATATTAAATTGGTTTTCTGGTGTCATTCATTCGATTAAAATAATTCAGGACTTCATACCAAATATTGTTTGTACGAGCTCAGCTGGTCGCTAAATACAAATAACTTATAATTATAAATTATTTGGCTAAATAGGAAGCACAATGTTTCTAATGGGCATGTTGAATGAATATCCATCATTATGTAGATAGTCTGAATTATTATTTCTGTTGGGCATGATCCGGTTTGAATACATAATTGAAATTCCGCTATCATCATTCAGTTCCGAAACAATTTATTATGTGCAATACCTCAACTTAAAATTGCTTTCCATTCCTTTAAAAATTGTTACTATTAAGTCAAAAATCATACAGGTAATTAGGCAAGGAAAGTACACAAGAAAAATTCATTACAGTTCAGCATATTTTGTCGAAAAATAAATTCATCTTATCTGTTCTATTTCTCAAGGCTAAATTAAATATTCAACTTTGTTCTTACGTTTCCCCCATTTACGATTAAACGGGAGCAAATTTATGATTATAAACACGTTAATGTGGCTAAGAACGGACTACAAGTTTTGGATGGCCACCAACCACAAGCTGCCAATCACTCCTGATATCATTGATTTTGACAATTTTCTCACAAAATCAATTATATGTTTCTTCATTGCGGTATTTACAAATGAAGACATTAGCAATTACAAGGAAGCGTTAAACCTCAAATTAAAAACCATGGATAGAATGATGACGCAGATTATGCAACGTTTAAAAGGTTGATACGTTAACCAACGTATAAAATAAATTATTTAAAGGGCCATGTAGGGGGCTCGGCAGAAAAGCTGCTAAATCACTTACAACCCACTGAATTTCCGTTTTCAACCTACTGAATAGTAGCCTTAGTTATGAAAACCATCACGGAACGGGTCTGAACATTGAGGTATAAAATAATGAAATATTAACCGATCCGACTTTTGATACACCAGGGCCCATTGACCTGTTGATAAGCCCCGACACATGGCGAAATAATTCTAGAAGGTATAAAGAAGGATCCGCGTCAAAAATATATTGCCCAAATACACAAATGCGATGGATTATATCTGGTGGCCTTACAAACAACAACAATACTCCGGTCGCTCATCTAAACAGCCCCAAAACTACCACCAAATAGTTAGAATGCAATGAGCGCTATGAGAGATCACACAAAAGACTGAATAATACGTTATGAAGTTCGAATTCTCCTTATGAACCACCAGCTTTAAGAGACAAATATTGAAGAGTCTAAAAATAAATCAGCTGCCAGACTACTTCAGATGGAAAACAACTTCACAAAGAACGAGCTCAAAGAATAAGACCTTCACGCAATAGAATTCGATGATACAGTAAAAACACTTGAGCTCATCTGGATCTTCAACAGACACGTTTCAATTTACATTTTCCCTATACCAGAATCTAAGACAACAATTTCCTAATGGATAATCCAATCAGAATCATCAAAACTGTGCGATCCACCAGGGTGGCTAGGACCAGTTGTGATCCAGGTAATAATCTTGCTTTAAGATTCATGGAAGTCCTCAAGCTAGACAAGCGTATGCTGCGGTGTTATAAAACAAACATACTTACCGCAAAACCTAGAGTAGCACCACTAAACCAAACACTAATACTACCAAGATTAGAACTAAATGCCTCATTGTTACTCTCGATGTTATGCAAGCTTTGGACATCAACCATGATATACAACAGTTTTGCTGGACCGATTCAATTGCAGTATAAGTTCAGATCAAAGGAAAGATAAAATATCATAAGACGTTCGATTCTAATAGGATAACAGGAATACAATCGAACACCAATCCTATCCAATGGTATCCCGTAAAAACTAAAGAAACCTGTTACCGACTCCTTTTTGGGGTAACAAGATAAAAGAAAACACTAAGATGCTTTAATATTAATCGGATTTGATATACTTTTTATTATTTTATTCCGAACAAGAAAATCGCGTGTACTACCTATTGATAGCTCAATCGAATTATATCTTTTAGTTTTGACCCCTGCCGCTAGGCCTGGCTATTCACAATTTACTAGGTTTACACCGTAGTACATTTCGATTGGCTGTCCAACATCTCCCTCCTTATTTGCAGACGTATTCTGCTAAGCGAGCAGTTGGCTGTCGCTGTCGTTGTGGTCGAGTTTCCGCAGTATTGTGCCATGGTGACCTTTTTTGTAGAGAATCCTGAAATTCCTTGATATTGTTGTGTATATTAACTGATGAATTTTCCGTTGGGTTCAATGGTGTCTCAATATCAACTGCTGATTCCGGGTCAGATGTCATAATCAAATCTAGTGGTAACTGATCGGATCCGGTATGATTATTCTCGGTGTAACGATGTCGATGTTGATTCGTGTCAATAAGACGTACTGAATAAATAACACGACCAATTTTTTTCTCGATGACGCCGCATTCCCAAAATTGTTCATTGTGGCGATACACTTTTGCGTAGGCATTGTCGCCTGGAGAAAAACTACGATATCGGGCTTTGTGGTGGTGGTTAAATTGCTACTCTTGTTGAATATCACGATCCGTACCTTGTTCTGGCGTAGGTTGCAACAAATCGAGCTCCGTTCGACTCGGACGACCCAAAAATAGCTCTGCCGGTGACTTAGTATTTTTGGTGTTTCGGTTTGGTGTTCTATATGCATGGAGGAATTGATGAGTACTTCCTTGTTTGTTCTCTCCCTCTTTGCTTTATTCAGTGCTCTCTTTAGTGTGTCGACGAATCGTTCGGCTCGACCGTTTGACATTGGGTGGTAGGGTGGTGTTAATTTGTGATTAATTCCTCGAGCACGACAGAAATCACTGAATTGTTTACTGACGAAATGAGTCCCATTGTCGGTTACTAATGTTTCCGGATTGTCGTTATGTGAAAAAATCGAACCACGGATTGCGCGTGGCCACTATTGCAGGAGAGTCTTGACGGGTGATTTGGCGTTCTCAGCGCATTTACTGCAGGATCGCGCGAGGTCTGTGATGTCGTAATCAGTTTTAGGCCAGTACACATATAGGCTCGGCCGAGTATTTTCATTGCCTCAATTCCCAAATGTGCTTTGTGTAATTGTCGTAACAGCAGTTTCCGGTATCGTTGTGGAATGACGAGTCTGTCGCCAAACATAACACAACCTGATGTAAACGATAGTGATCCCAGTCGGTTGTAAAGCTGCGCCAGTTCGTCGTCATCCGGAATTTCCCTTTTCGAATTCAGCCATTCTGATTTCAGATACTGAAGATTACTCTAAGAGTTCGGGCGCTATTCGTTTCAGCTTCAATAATTTTACGAGTAATGGGTAATACATCGATGATTTCCTCGATTTGATTGGTTATTTCTTCGAGGTGGAGAAAGGCAATCTCGTAATTTTCATCGTCAACTCGGTTTGAGGCGATTAGTCGAAAGAATATCAGCTGATCCAAAATCATTTGTCGACATGTATGGCCATCGTTGTGGAGTCGATTTGCGGTATACACGGGAATTCCGTTTTACGATCCGAAAATGCTAGCGAGTGGTTTCTGGTCCGTTACTAATATAAATCTTCTTCCGTAGATGTATCTATGAAATTTCTTGACTGCGTGGACAAGGGCAAGACCTTCTTTTTCCACTTGGCTGTAATTTTTCTCAGCCTTTGTTAGCGATCGCGATGCATGCGAAATCATCTTCTCCATTCCGTCTGCATACACGTGATCAATCGACGCGCCGACTCCCGTGTTGCTAGCATCAGCGAAGACTTTGACAGGAATTGTTTGATCGTAGTGTGTGAGAAGCAACTTGGAAGTGATGATGCGTTTGAATTTTTCAAATGAAATTCCCATTTCACATTTGTATTCAAAAGTCGGTCTAATGGAGATCGTAATTCATGCATTTGTTGGACAAATTTTCCGTAGAAATTTTTTGCTCCTAAGAACGATCGCAGTTGGGGAACGGTTTTAGGTGCCGGCATTGATTTTATTGCAGAAATCTTTGATGGATCTGTAGTGCTGCCCTGGCTATTTATAATCATTCCCAAATAATTGATTTCGTTGCAGAAAAAACTATATTTCGTCAACTTCACTCTGAATCCGTATTCTTCCAATCGTGTTGATTGTCAGGAATCGCGTTGATTTGTCGTCAACTTCGATTTGTAAGTAAGCATCCGACAAATGGATTTTGCTGAATACTTTACTGCCAGCGGGCTGCGCGAACATTTCTTCTGGACTTGGAAGTGCGAATATTCAGTTGGGGCGCATGACCGCGACGATGGGTGCTGCCTATTCTGAGTACTCAATCGGCAAAATGATGTCGAGACGCTCAATTTTGCATTCAACGCCTTCCAATGCAGCGAATGACACCGGCTCCTTCGGTCGGTATATAGGACGGACGTCCGGCCTTTTGTGGATAATGGCTTTAGCCCTTAAACACTTCCCTGGTGTTTCGCTGAAGATGATTTGTGCTTCATTTGTCAAATCCGCAATGAACACATCATGTTCTGATTGTGTCGCATGGATGACATTGCATATTTGGTTTATCGGACGGTCCCAAATGCCAACACGTTCGATCCAATCTATGCCTAAAACATCAAGCTCTGTAATATTTGTGACTAAACATTTACCAGAATATACTTGCCCGATGTTTTTAATCCCCATTTCACATACAAATTCTGCGATAATGGGGACGCTGTCCTTTGAAGCTGATTTTATTCCCATGGGCCTGTTTGTGGCTCCAGGTGATCCCAGAATTTGCCATGTTTGCTCTGATATTATGGTTAGTTTGAACGCCGTGTCGATCTGTAGTTTCCCGCTGGTTCCATTAATCTCGACGTTTATGTATCTCCGTCGAGATGTAATGTCGCCATGGTTATTTCCATTGATGATTCCGTTGGCACGTAGAACCTGTGATCGTGGCTGATTAGTCGGTTTGTTGGATATCGAAACTCGCGGTTTTTTTAGTTGGCAATAACCGTCCTTATGCCCTACGTTATGACATTGGTTGCACAATTGTGTGTCGCAAATTTGCAGTTTCGAACGAAGTGTATACCACCGCAGAGCCAACATGGTCTGGATGGCCCAGTTGTTTGTTTTTTAAACGGGCTTGATTCTTTCGTTTTATCGTTAGGTTGTTCCGATGGCGTTGAACGGCGCGGTTGTACTGCTTCACGGTGTTGATGACTGGTTGAGATTTGGAACTTCCACCAATGACCGCTGTGTCGCTCTTGAGACTTAAAATGCGTTGTGTTTCGGCGATTAGTCCAACAAAACCCCTGCGGATTGGGCGTCAAGAGGTCTAAGCCCGCTCCAAATAGTAACTTATTACGTCGTTTAGTGGGAGAGACCAACATAGCTAAAAGGTTCTAACTACCCAACAACACCTATGATCGCTCAAGAAATGAAAGAAGTTGGTAACATTGAAAAAAAATTCATAAATGGATTCACATCGATAGTAAATCAACCTATTATCGATTTTGATCGATTATTATCGATAAACGCCCATTGGAAGTATTGCATACTATCTGCGATTTTCATGTAACATAAGATCAAGGATTAAAATCATGTCTCAATTGGCGCCAGGAGAGCTTAAAATATATTTAATTAAAATCGTATAACATGAAGCCTTTAAAGTCGAATTAGAATCGAATAAAGGCATACTAAAGTTTAGTAAAATCACAACTGTAACCCCATGAACCTGTTGAGTTATTAAGTGTGAGTGAGCCTTTATTTTATTTTTTGTTTTCTATGCTAGCCACTTGTGGCGCTCTATTTCTTATTTTCTCTTTTTAGCCTCTTAAGTTTCGAGGAATTCTCGACACTTCTAACCCAAATAGAAGCAGGCTTGAATTCTAGGCCACTAGTCCGTATTTCTAACGTTGCGATCGATGATGGGTTTATAAGTCCAGCACATTTTTTGATATGAACAACTATTATTTCAACAGCACAACCTGATATACAACCGGGAAATCCTCTACTTTTTGTCACCTATGGTACTTCTTGTTCTGCAAAACATAAAGCTGTTTGTATTTTGGTTTGGTTTCGATGAAATAACATAATTTTGCATTTATTAGTGTTGCATCTTTCAAAATAGTATTAAATTCGATAAACTTTAATTTTGAAATAAATGATTTGAAACCTATGGTCAAGAATGGTATATTAACTAACATTCTACTTTCCAAATTAGAATATGCACTGAAATGGATGCATGTTAAGTTGTTATACTCATATAAATTTCTCAATATGAAATTTACTATACCTTAGTTATTGCACACATTA
This sequence comes from Tipula unca, assembly GCA_951394425.1. Classification (NCBI taxonomy): domain Eukaryota; kingdom Metazoa; phylum Arthropoda; class Insecta; order Diptera; family Tipulidae; genus Tipula; species Tipula unca. Next base: position 143,178,065 of record OX596380.1, on the reverse strand, counting down.
AGGGGCAATATAATATATATATAATTTTAGTACAGTGTTTCTTCGCTAATCTAATATTTTTAGAACTAACACGTGAAATTCAGCTAATAGCCGGTATGTATTTCTGAATTATTAAACAAACCACAGCAAAAATATTAATTTCGTAGAACACAAATTAATTTCAATTTATGATAAATAATAAAACATCAACTGTTTCTTATTAAATATTTTAAAGTCATCATTTTTGTTGTTTTTATTTTTATTATTCAATTAAATTTATATAATACAATATTCTTTAATTTAAAATCTAAAAATAACTAAATCATTTTATTAGTTTTTATTTAAATAAATTATTTACAATTTTTGTTGCATTTTATTATAATATTTTAATAATCGACAATTTATTTTAACTTTTAAATTAATTCACGCATTTTCAATCATATCTTTTATTATTATAATAAATCATTTGAATTTTTTTTACGTTCACATACACATTACTCGGATACACACTAGTACACAATAAAGTAAAAAATTTAATTAGCGATTATTAATTAAATAAATTAAATAAAAAATAAAAATCTCTGAGATTACATTATTTTGTTTGTTTGTTTTGTTTTTTTAATTTAATTAATTTTTTTTATTTAAAATAATAATAAGTATTACAGAGGACGTGTATTAGGTTAGGTATATGTAAATTTAAATTTTGGCACAAAACTAAGTAAAACCGAAACAAAAATATTAAATAAATAAATATACATAATATATAAGTATATTGTATATAATACATAAGATAGATTACATAATTATTAGATATTTTTACAATTAATTTTAAGTATATATTATATTCATATTAAATAGTACTTAGATATGTTGTGTGTCATGGAAAACGAAATGTTTCTTGTAGTTAATATTAAATTATTGCGCTGTAATTCGATCAGTTTTTTGTTTTTGTTAGTTTTATATTTTATTAATTAATAAATCACATTTCTACTAAAATTCTAACTAAACTATAAAGATTTTAAATTAGTTAACAATATTATTGTTCTTCTTATCTTCTTTTTTAATTATATATGTATATAGGACTTTTTTATTTATTTATATTTACAAAATTTAAATACTTTCTGATGTGTAATTTGTAATATTTCAATCAACAAAATTAATTAATATTTTGTTTAAATTAAAAATAAGTAGGAAACTTTTAAGTATTTTGTGTAATTTATTAACTATTGCGTGTGTTGTTCTTTTTTATATCTAGTATGGACGATTATCTCGTAAATGCGCCTTTTTTCGGTATCCAGCTTTCAGGCATCGATGGCTTTTCATTTGTTTGCAGAATTTTTCACGTTTCAATACAAAACATTTTGTTTGTACAATGTTAAAGAATAGTTTGCCAACCATATTTGCATCTGGACAATCGGCTAATTTTAAACACGTACGAAATCTGGAAATATAAAAGAATAGAAAATTTTATTTACAATAATTATTATTTCGCTACGCAAAATTTTATAATTTAAGTCGATGTGTTCCCAAACGAGATCATAAAATGGTTCATTACTTTAATCCGCTTGGTTAAACGTTAAATACACATATGTATGTATATTGATTTAATAACCGCGATAATCTTCGATACACGGTAATAAATTTTCCCCAATTAGTACGAAGAAAAATTGATGCGTATACAACAATATTACAGACGACGTCGATGAAGAAGAAGTACACATTAAATTTAAAATCCAAATATTTAACAACTTTGCGTCGATTATGTTGTAGGTATCGAGTCATTTGATTATCATGTATATAACATTAAATTATTATTTATGTATATTTTATGTATAAATATGTTTCGTATATATTCTTCGCTCGCATCTCCCCTGGTTGAATCTTACCATATACAGACGTACAGAACTATACGCTACACACAAAACAAGCAGATTACATATGGTATAAATACAGTAGTGAAAATTAATAGGATTTTTGTTTTTATAGTGTTTTGATTTAACGTCAATTAGTTACACATAATCCAAAACAATACGTAAGAAATTAATTAGGATAATTCCATCAAACCGTACCACCACTATTCATACTCGTATATATCGTACAGACATACTATATATGTATGTAAGACATTAAATACCTTTGAAGTGTGTACCCATTATCTTATTTCTTTCCTCTACGATAATTTTTTTTTTTTTTTGGTATTGGATAATTGATTAAAATAATTAATTCCGAAAAATTATTGATAAACATCTAGCAGAAGAGGCAATTTATTGCATACTATTCTTTGCGAAAACAAAAATATTTTAGGGTTACGGTTAGGATATTGCACGGCCTCAAATGTTTGTGTATATGTAGTTTAATTCTAGCCTAAGTAGAATATTTTCTACTATTGTGGCCTCAAAATAATATATTTCTACGTATAATCGATTTTAATAAAAACGTACATTATATGAAAGGTGTGTCGTGCATATATAATTATATATGATGTAAGTTCAACCAAACATAATTACAATTTCTTCGGTAACAGAGTTTTTATTTTGCAATACACATTTTGCATTGATAAATAATAAAACTGCAGAAAATGTATCAACATAATTTCTCAAATTGTTTTGAATTTATCATTAATCGCCATTTAGAATATTCAATTTTGAATAATCTTTTGGAATTATTTTAAATTTTAAATTGTACATGAAACGAATCCAATGTCCATAGTTTAATAAAAATTGCATCTAGAATTGCAAATTGATGACCATTTATATAAAGGGTTTTCCAATAAATGGCCGCCATGGCTACGCTTGCAGTACCATATCCTTTTCATAAATTTTCCATGACCATTTCGCAGATTTGCGGCTGTATGTCCTTCACGAATTCCATATTTAAGGTCTTGAATCGATTGTGGAGCATTGGCATAGTCCTTCTTTCACGTAGTCCAAAAGAAAAAAGTCTAAAGGTGTTAAATCACAAGATCTCTGTGGCCAATTGTGATCACCTCTTCGAGAAATAACACCGTCAGGAAACGTTTCTTGCAAAACTACGATTGTTTGGTTGCTTGTGTGGGACGTAGCGCCGTCTTGCGGAAAATAAACGGCGTCCATAAGTAAGGTCCAATCACACGTGCAGCCCAAAAACCCATAAAGTGCTTTAGTTTTGCGAACTGGGACTGCAAAATTTTCACCATTTTTGTAGTGAATTATAACAATTTCAATGCGTTGTTGAAGCGTGTATCATACCATTTTTAGTAATGGCGTAGTTTTTACTTGTCAAATGACAAAAGATGACAGCTGCCCAAATAGCAGGCTATTCAAAATGAAACCACTTATTGGAAAACCCTATAGATTTAAAGATACCGAGTGATTTTACTAAAACCTTTACTTTGGTAGTTTGACTGTAAATTTCAGATAAGTTTTCGAATTTCAATTTGAAATTGGCTTCGATTTATTTTTACAATTTACCGTACCAGGCCATATTATTAGGCCAAAGAAAAATATTAAAATTTTTTATATCAGAAGTTTACTATACCTGTTACCTGACCTGTTATAATTTTTTTATGCATGATGGAGCTCCATGTCAAAAAGCTAAAAGTATATCTAAATATTTAAAGCAAAAAAAATTAAAATTCTTGATTGGCCTGACAACCCTTCTGATATGAATCCTTTTGAAAATGGTTGGGATTTGCTTAAGAGGCAGATGTTTAAAAAATATAACCAACAAGGTAGAGTTGCTGGAATCACTAATATACGAGTGGTACCATAACGAACATCTCCAGGATACCATCCAAGCATGTATAGAAAGCATGCTTCGTCGTGCTCGAGCACTATTAGTTGCCAAAGGGTCACACACAAAATATTGAATTTTCATTTAATTCATTTTTTTTTATTAAATATTTTATTGTTAAATTTTTTGTGTTTTTGAATTGAATATTATTTATATTATCGAAATATGAAGTAAAAAAATAATAAATAATAATTTAGTAATAATAAATATTTTTTTAAAGTTTTAAATATTAAAAAATGTATAATTTTCCTTTGGACTAATAATTTGGCCAGGAACTGTAATTTAACATTAACCGCCATTGAAAATTTGAATTTGGATTTATTTAAAATTTAAAATTGTACATGAAACGAAACCAATATTCAAAGTTTAAAAAAATTGCATCTAGTACAAGTTAGATTTGCAAATTGATGGCTCAACTCACCTCCTCATTTATATATAAGCGCGAGGTCAAAACATTACATCCATATGATTATTTATTATTCGCAAGTATATGATAAATAATGAGCCCAAATCTAATTTTTATAGGATTTCTGGTTATAGGGACAACGGCCCACCAAATTTTATGGTAATCGTTGAGAGATGGCTGCTTAAATCGCCCAAAACGCGAAGTAGATCAGAGATCTGAAGAAGATTCCCGATATTGTGCATGAAGTAAGATCTCAGTGTGTATGCTGGTTCTGTCATGTTCTACGTGCGGATCCGGAACGAATAGTGCAGCGATGGCTTCTTTGCTTGTCTAAGACGATATGAAGACCATGCTCAGGATCGACACCGGTGGAGCCTGATTGTTGACTAAGTAAGGGGTCAGAGTAATGGTATACAGGTATAAACTGATACAAAATTAATTTATCAAAATAATAAAAAAAAATCCAAACTTTAATTAAAATTCACTTCTAATTTTTGTTTAAATTAGAAGTTAACTTCGAAATTTGTTTACAAGTTGAGTTAAAATTTCTCTGTAAAATTTAAGTTGATTTTCAGTTTGAATTTAACATTAACCGTCAACATTTAAGAATTCCAATTTGAATAATCGTTATTGTACATGAATAAAATCGAAATATGTCCAGTCCTGTACATTTGAATAAAAATTGCATCTAAAAACATCAAACCTGTTTAGATACGCAAATTGATGACCCCCTCACCTACTCCATTTATTTACAGGCGCGGGGTTAAAACATAAATTACATCCATATGATGATTTATTATTCGCAAGTGTACAAAAAAAAAAAAAAAAAAACCAAATATTTCAAATAAATCAAAGTTGATTGATTAAAATATTTATTTCATATAAATAAATGAGATAAAACTAATAAAAATAAATTAATATATCAAAATTTTCTAATTAGGTTAGGGGTAGAGATCTGTCACAATGCCATAGAATAATAGATAACACATTCGTAGTATATACGCTAGTATACGTACGTACTATAAAAATCAACGTACTTTAATAATTTTAACAATAGGAAAAAAAAAACATATTTGTTGTTCCCGCATAGGGCGACGCGAGCATGATTGAAATTAGGAAAAAACATACCTATTTATTGTTTAGGAAATGTGTCGCATATTACGCCAGCACCAACAAGAAAAATAACAACGCATATAAAATCATTCATATACCGTCTTTTTTTTGTCTTTATCTATGATTCTTATGCATCGTTGGGTTCTTCCTTTAAGTTTTTCATTAAAATTGTTATTATTTATAACAATAATAGTAAAAATAAATATACATATATACCTTTTTGATACACATATCACATACATACACACACAAGTGTATTTCCTGTTTTGTCGTTTTCCTTGTGTTTTGTTTGTGTGTTATTCTTGTGACGATGATGGAATGAAAATTTGGAAAATAAGCTTTTTCGACAATTTAATGAGTTAATTTTTTGTTTAATATTTGTTTAAATGATTTTTTATGAGTGAGTTTGTCAAGTTGTACACGGTGTTCAGAAATTGGAAGAACCGAGGAATTCTAGATAAATCTGAAAATATGTTTGTACCTACTTTCAGTGGATTAGGTGATGAAAGCAACTGTTTCACAATGACAAGGAAGCAACTGGGAAATTTTCTGTATAAATCGTTAACATTCTATCATTGAAATACAAAATTTTTTTAAAAGTGTCAGGTATTTTTTCTTTTGTTTGATCACTTTTCAAAAATCAAAATGATAAACAAAATACCAACGCACAGACCAATATCCACAACAATAAAAATCACCATACATAAAAAAATCGATTTTAAACTATGAGGATCCTTTTCTCTAAATTCCGTATACACAACCAACTAGTACCCAATTGTTCAATTGAAATTGAAACATTTCCAAAAAATAAAAATAAAAATCTATAACAAAAGTATTATTATTACAAATGATCATTTAATGTTTTTGACAATTCCTGTATATATGTACACACTTCATCCAAACGTATACCACATACATACATATGTTTCCACCGAGAAAGAATCATCTCAATATATAGGATAGCCATAGATAGCCACAAAAGAATCAACAACAAAAAAATGCTAAATGACAATGACAGCAATAATATAATGTACAAGAGAGCGCTGTGTGTGACCTACCCCAAAAAAAAATGTTCAAATTATTTTATAGCTTTTCTAAAATTATTTTTCATTTGTCGAGTGAGGGAAAATTTATTATGGGTTATTATTATATTCTCTGTTGTTTAAAATGACTAGCATCATCATCGTGATGACGATTATTTACAATCGGAAATTGGAGAGACTATACAAAATTAATAGTAGCTAATTTGGAATTTAACACTTTGATTCGATATTATAATTCCGGCTTAAGCAAATTCTGAGGGTATATTTGAAGGTAATTTGATTTTGAATATACGAGCACCTTTCACTCAAGTGTATGTTATAATATGTGTGTGCGTTGAATAGAAAAAGGTCATGCAATTGTTTGATGAATGAATTTGCCAAAAATCCATGGTTGTAGAGACATTGAAAAATATTTGCTTAGTTGAAATACTTAAGACACCAACAACACAAACAAACCAAAAAACCAAAACGACATTCAACCAACCATCGATATAATAATACACCTCCAAATTTTTAAGTAATGTGATAATATCTTAGGCTATAGTTGTTTATTCTTTTATGGTATTATAACTGTAATCTATTTCAAGATTTTACCTTATGGTCGTGATGATAAACTTGATTGATTTTTATTTTGGTTTCATTTTCTTAGAATTTCCTAGATACGGACATATATATATAGAAAAGGACATAAATTATGAATGTTTTTGTGAACGGGTGTGAATATTTTTATTGACTAGTGTGTTATCTATATCCTATTGTTGTATCCTTATGCATTTTTGTTAATGGTGGTATATGATGCATTTTCTTGAATATCGTGGTACACAGAAACGAGGAAATAAAATTTAATCAAATTAGGCAGTGAAATGAAAAGATAAATGATAATATTATTATATTTGATGTCGACTAAATAAAATGATTTAGGGTGGTTTTCAAAATTCGTAATCGAATAAAGTTAAGTTCCAAATTAAAATAGAAATAAAATCCTAATGCTAATTCTTTTCAGAATTCCAAGTTAACTACAATATCAAATTTTTGGTCAAAAATAATTTGAAACGTATTGAAAGGGCACTGGAAATATTAAGGTACAACGTAATTAAGATTTAACCTCTGCTATTCAAGATTGAATCTTCTAATTAAAAAAATTATTTTACTAAAATATTCAAATGCACATAGTTTAGGTCGAAAAAGCAGTTTCTTATCACATATAGACATTTTAACTCATTTTAACATCTCAAAAATACATGAAATAAATATTTCACAAAATTTTATCATAAATCTTATTGATTTACACATACCCAACAAAATCATAATAATTCGATGAATAAAACTAAAATTTAATTAAAACCAATAAAAATATTTCCCAAAACAATAAAAACCATATCATTTTCATCGGCAAGCAAACGTTCTCGTCGCGAACTCACATGATCATCACAGAACAACAAAATCATCAGGAATGGTGCAATCATGATAACAAAAACAAAAAAGTTTATGATCATATATATGTAATTCTAAAGCGCAGAAGAAAGAGCATTACACGGCATCATAAATCAAACTATTCAAATCAAATCAAGATGCTGTGTAAAACTATTTTGGATACTCAAATATTGATGACATTTTAATTTCGTTTTTATTATCTTATTAATTAAATTAGATTTTCTTTTGTCTATTCAAATTAAATTAGGATGTAATAAAAATGTTTTTTTGATGAGTTTATATTTAAGTCGGGTTCGACTATTGTCTATAAACGATCTATTATATCGAAATTGAATAGTTTTTTTTTACTATGCCCTACAGAATTTTATGTCAACTGTCATTTTCATAATAAATATATAAATTAAGAGGAAATTTATTATTTAACCCTTTTTTTTTTGGAAAATTCGTTTTGTTTAGTACAACTATATATAGCAACAAATCTATCTTAAAATTGACATAGTTTTGTATGCTCGTATAATATGCATGCTTCAACCGCATGAGCCCTATCTATATTTCACACTGAAATGCAGTCACTGTTTGTATATAATTATAAGGGTTAATTAAATAAATGTATGTACATAAATATAAAAAAAAACAATCGATAATCAATTAGAGCCCATGGTTAAATATCTTTTCCATACTATATGCGGACACTACAATGTGCTTATGTGTGTTATAAATTAAAAACTATTGAAAATACTCACAATGGAACCGATTTATTAAAAAAAAATCAAAAAAAATGGGCATGAAACATATAAACCACACTCGAAATTGTTATGGATTAATTTTTGTATTCTGCTGCCGCACAAACTCCCAAACGTATATAAACTATTCTTCCTTTTATAACACCCAAAAAAAAAATTTGTAATTTTGACAATTTTTTATGTGCAAATATATTTGTATACACATATATATAGATAGAAATTAAGTGTTAAGGATATTTTCATCATCCCTTTTTATTTTGGATGCCAATACGACGAGTATTATCAAAGAGATTAGTTTGAGATGTAGATTTTCTAATATACTAAATTTAGCTTTTTGTGCACATATGTATATGTACATACGTATGATTGAAGATATATAACATATACGGACATAATATGTCTTGTATGAAGGGGTGCGAGAAAAACCAAAACGAAATAAACGTTTGAAGTGCACTTGAAAATATGAAATTCCTATATATATGTTCTCGCTCTGTATTTAAATTATTGCTTGGTAGATGAGTAGTATTATGTCCAGAAGGCGATTATTATTATTTCCAGGGGATACCGCGTGCTCGTTTGAAAACATCTTCAGCATTCGATTTTGCAAATTTTTATATTCAGTAAAGGCCTGAGTAAAATGGTATTCAAGCTAATTTCACGTTTCATGAAATTTAACCTTTCATTTGACAAAATCAATTATAATTCGCAAACTGCTATGTCTAAGTACCAAATTGCTACTCTCTAAAGTTCATTGATAGTTCGAAATTAACGCAATTTGCCTTATAGATTGCTTATGAAAAGGTTTTTGAGTTATTAAATACTATTTTGGTTTAATTCATACAAGATTAGAATAAATTTCACATCATCATTGAGAATAGAGGAGCTTACTTTTTTTTTTTTTTTTTTAGGAAGGACGTGGCATAGACGCTTTTTTGGTCCATAGCTTTACATTGCATTCACACAACATTCATTCAACCCATTCACACAAGTATAGTATATACCTGTGCATTGCATAGCTCCATGTCACCCTGTACAGTGACATGGAAGATGGGTCGGCCCATGAGTTCTACATTCCAACAGAGGGTCATAGATGTTTTTTTTTAATTTAATCACCGATCGTAATCGGGAGATTAAAAATCCCTTTTGCATCCGGCCTCTGTTGGGATTCGAACCCGGTACCTCCCGATCCAAACGTCGCAGCTTTAACCACTGCGCTATGGTAGGAGGAGCTTACTTAATTACTATGAATTCCGAAACGAAAATTATTTTAGTAGAATTCAGAAATTTGGCACTATACGGTTTTCGATTTTAAATTTCAGATTTATGCAAATTGTTGGTGAAAGTGATGCCAATCGATATTTTTAGAGTTTCGATTTTCGGTTACGAAATTCAGAATATTTTATTCGGAAGTTATTTATTTGTTTAGTAACAATTCTCGTCTAAATTTGAGTAGATATTTTGTTCGAAATTTTTCCATTCTTATTTTACTTTTGTTTGCCTATATACTACATACATATTTAATTTTATTTGGTTATCAAAACACAATCTGCAAGGAAATGGTAATTAGAAAACATACATGCACTGAATGCACTCATTGATCTTCTTATTCCTTGCTATTCGATATATAATTTAGTACTATCCAAATTAGAGTGTCATTAACTGATGATACCATAAAGTTTTTCAAAATTCCTACTTTAAGTGCGAATTAAACTTGGTAATTGTGGTTATAAAAACTAATAATCGGTAGATAGAAAAATAAACCTAAATAATAGTGAGCATTAACCACCGTGTGAATATATGATGTTGGTTCAGTTTATTAAATTATTTTTTCAATTATTTCTGGTTGATACGTCTAAAAAGATGTTTTCTAGGATATACGATTAGTCGATGTGGCCGTGCAGAATATCTCCTTTAATTGAGATACCTAGATGTTTTCTTTAGGTTAGATTAGGTTAGCGTGCTTGTCCTAATGACATATACACAATTTGGTCTGTAGCTGTACCACTACATGAGAGAGTGTTCGTCCACCTTTCATTCGCTGAAGCTACTGCCTCCTTTTTAAGCACAGTCTTGAGTGCATTAATGTGCCTCCCCAACTTTGCTCTTTCCGGTAGCAGTTGGAGAGTTGTACAATGCCTCGCTAGTTCGTCCGATCTGCAGTTCCCCATTACGTCCGAGTGTGGACCCAAGCTAGCTGACTGTTGAAATGCTCACGCATCTCATTCAGAGACAAGTGGCAATCCAACGCCACTCTAGACGTGAGAGAAACTGAGTCCAGCGACTTGATTGCCGCCTATTTAATACTTTAGATTAGATACATTCAGTATTTCTGAATCTTTACCATCTGTCTGAACATTTTATTATGTCATCAGACTAGCTCGTATTAAGTTTACTGAACGTATACTGAGTTGTCCTTAAAAGACTAAATGAATATCACAATTAAATTGACCACATTAAATCAAAACAATTAAAAATCAACACAAAATACCCGGAAAAACAAATAATATTACCATAATCAACAAATTAACACGTTTCCTTCCTGTTACTCTCCGCCATGTCCTCATTCTATACTATTCCAACCAACAATAAAGAAAACAAAGAATTATGAACGTATATAGAATATTTTTCAACCACCCCCAAACAATATGAAATCTGTATCGTTTCTAAATCAATTTGGATAAAATTGTATGTGCGGTTGACCGACAAACAAACCAAAAAAAAAAAAAACTACACCACCCTGAAAAGAATTAAATTTGTGTACTACATATTATAAGGTTACAAGCGACACTTATCAACCCCTATATTACATATTTGGTATATAATAGTGGTAGCAGTAGCAGCAGCACATAAACACCAAAAATCATTTGTTACAATTACCGAATTGATAAATCGCAAACAATGAATTTTAAAAGGGACGAGGATGGAGTATGTGATTATCAGATAATATTTCATGAACCGAGGGAAAAGAGTAATGCGGAGAAACCGAATTTTATTGGAATATATAAATATAAAAATTAATGATCTAATAATCATTTTGTGAATTGATCTTACAAATGGTCATATTTTTCCTAATTAATATATCTTATATCTATATGTATACAATACATACCAAACAGCAGGACATACTAATTTGATTTTCATTTTAAGCCTAATTGAATTTCTGTATAAAGGGATATGAGATCGTTGTATGAATATTCCTGTAATTGACGCGCCATGTATTTATATCGTCGTGAATTCATGATTGATGCTGTATAGCGAGATCAATTCAAAATTAAAAAAGATTGGAATTCTTGTCCTTAATTAATTTAAATAAATATATAAAGTAATAACAATAGTGATAACCATATAATATACATAAGAAGATACCAATCATCAATTTTTCTATATGTAAACGGTTGAGTGAGAAAACATTTTGATTTCATCTTATTAATTTTAAAACTAAACAAAACAAAAAGAAACAAGATTTCGACATTTTTATGTATTTTGTTGTTTTTTTTTGGTCTATCGATAAAAAGCCATAAACGAAGACAAAAATGGTAAGATAAAATTATTAATGAGACATAACACTCAACAAGAATAGTATTCGTTGTTAATGTTATCCTCCAATTCATAAATCTTTTTTTTCTAAATTTTTGTAAATAGTTTTTATCTTGATTGGAACACAAAACAAACCAAAAAAAATATCTAAACGACTATTATTATTAAACCCTTTGATGATGGACCCTTATCCCCAGCTTCATATATACTTTCAACACCTCAACGAAATTCGCATCGTACGTATTATAAAATCGATACAACCAAAGAATTTTTGTTTTGTTTTTAATTTTTATATCAAATTGGGGCGGAATAAATTTTTTCATTTTCATCTCTCTCGTATACTGTTTTTGTAACATTTTCCGTATCGCCAAGAAAGCGCATGGCAAACATGAATGTAGGTGAAAAATAGGCGGCGTATATTTTGTAATAGCATTATAAAAGACCTACCTACCTCCTGTTGCGCGCCGCGTTCTTAAATATTTATAATTTACATAACCACAAAACAATAAAAAATTACCTTTCATCACAGGTACAATGTAATATCGTGCTAACGCGCCAATTGAATAGGCCGTATTTCGTATCGAATCCAGAGATCCAAGACGGACATGCCTTATCGTGTTGTCGACAACATCGATCGGCTTTTGAATAGCCACCAATTTCGGCATATCGCTCAGCCGTGTATCCTTTGCCACACCATTTTGTGCCCGGAAACCGAAGCACATCGGACAAATCACGTCGTTTACTGTAAAATGTCGTAATTAAAAAATATATTAATGAAAAGCGTATGTGTGTTATACACGCTGCTGCCATACACACACTTTTCAATAAAACTTTTTTTGTATCGTTTGTATTTGTATCGTTTGTATATCGCGCGTATTTGGAACACCACTTATCATATATTGGGACACATTAGACTTACCACTCTTGTATACTTAGTATACCATAAAATAATAAAATTAATTTAAAAAAAAAATGTATCCTAACCTTAAATCACAACTGCAATGGCTTATTGTAAATGGCGAAAGATTAAAAAAACTCCATTTTGTTGTCATTCCATCAATGAATAATTTACAATGATCATGTTTACGACAACATGTATCCGCTTTTGATGATCCACCCAATTCATTATAACGTTCGGCCGCTTGTCCTGTACCACACCATAGTGTGTTGGGGGCAATAAACCAATTTGATATATCACGTTTTTTACTATAATTTTCATTTTAGGAGTGTCGTAGGTGGTCGTAGAAATAAAATAAAATTGAAACAAAATAAAATAAATAAAAACATATAAAAAATAAGAAAAAAATTAAATAAATAAGATAATTAGTAAACGCATATAAATATATATATATTTAAAGGCCGAAAAGCACGGGTGAAAATGTTTGTTCGAGCTAGATTAAAGGATTTATAGTAGATTTACGATTAACGGACATTCAGCTTTAGACCTTTGAAATTTGTATATCCAAAAAGCTTTGATGTAAGCTTCCAAATTTATTCCATAAAATTATTAAATTTCTTTACCTAAATCTAATACTTTAAAATTCAGAAACTCTTTGCACATCCTACTTTTATAATTTCGTGGTTGTAGTCCTAAACTAAACACAAAATGTATATTACAGCTACCTAGGTTTTCGTTCTAAATCGTTTATAGTTCTTATCATTAAAAGCTTGATTACTAATACAAAACCAATATGATAAAAAAAGAGTAAACCATAGTGGCAACTGTTTTATCTAAAATGTAAACTTCTAGTTGGTATTACAGCTAGCATAAAACTTTATAGTTTTGTTTTTTTCAATATAAACTTTCACTACTATGTCATCGGGTAATTGATTTCAAACTGACTTTTGTCAAACAATATTGCTGGTTAATATTTTCAGAAGAGGTGTAGTAGATACACAATGTGTATCTGCTATGGACTTGAAAATATCAGAGTTGAATGGCATTTAAAACTAAGAAACTAAGTAAGAAATTTGTAATTGTTTATGTTCTTCTAATTATTAACTGGCATTTAACTATTCTAAACTATTCTGTTAAAATATCGAAGTTAAAGCTACTTCAAAGTGTCGTATAAACGTTTCCTTTTTACTCTCTATTAAAATTGTTGTATGATGTTTCACGAAAGAGAGACTGGGAGACTTTCGTTATACTTTCGTTAATCGTCACAGTAAAAAAACCTAGAGTACGGTATTTATTGGCGTAAGTGTTTTACAAAATTCAGAAGAAGCATAAATATTGCACAAAATGTAATAGCAAGCCGAATACATTTTATAAATCAGTTATCAGTAGTAAAAATATTGTGGTACGATCAACAACTTTGTTTTATCAAAAAATGTGAAATACTGTTATTTTTATTTTGAAAGTGTTAATACCGGCTAGGTAAAATCTTCGTGGTAAGTAATAAAATTAGGTTAACTATTTGGCAATACATTTTAAAAAGGAGTAAATATTGTAGATATAATTTAAAATGTCCAAGATGACAGAAGAGCATGAAGCATCCAGAGAAAGGTTAAGGAAATTATAGGACGATTGCCTAAGCTGATAGTTCAGACATCGATCCTTTTGTCATGATGGTGAATTTGGAGGTGATCCTACATATGAACCATCAATATGCGATAGTGACGAAAAGAGTAATATGGAAAAACCAAATATTGAACTAAATCATTCGGATCTCCGAGGGGACGAAATATCCGAGATCGAAAATGATTCAGAACAAGAAGATTTAGGTGAACCTATTGTCGATGAATCGGGTGAAGAATGGGTGAATGACGTTAAAGAAATACCGCATTTATCTTTTGATGCTAGCAATAGCGGTGTACAAATTGAAATTCAGCCTGACGTAACACCACTACAAGTTTTTGAGCAAATTTTTTAATCCATTAATTTTAGAAACGCTCGTCGAATCAATAAACGCTTATGTTAAAAATTTTTTTTAAATTAACCGTCCAGCAACCAGGAACTGTAGTATTGCTAAATTTAGACCTACTGATTCCGAGGAAATGTTTAAGTTTCTGGGACTTTGTATGCTGCAATCACATGTAAATCACTTTTATTGTTTCTAGGTAGACTGAGTTTCAAACAATATATTAAGGGCAAGAAAGCTAAGTTTGGAATCAAGTTTTACGAGCTAACCAGTAGTAGTGGTTACGTTTTAAATATTGAAATTTATCAGGGCAAAAATGAAGTTTCTAAGAAGCTAACAAGAGGAGGATTTATTTCGAAACAGAAGGGAAACGTATAATGGAAGGCTAAACACAACGTTCTTTGTATCACAACAGCCATTCATCCCAAAATGATTGAAGTCCGAAATAGACATGGTACAGCGTTCATAAAACCTGAACAAATAGCCACTTACACCAAATACATGCCGGGAGTGGATAGAAGTGACCAGATGGTATCATATTACTCATCACCAAAAAAAAACCATTCGCTGGTATAAAAAAGTGATGTTCCACTTATTGGATATAGCCACCTGGAACTCCTACTTTTTGTACAAGAAAACCACTGGCTCAAATCAAAGCTTCCTACAATTTCGAGATCTACTAATTAAAGCCATGATACGCCTGCCTAAAACGGTTACAAAAGGGCAAGATTTAGTTGTAATTAACAGGCCGTTTCATGGTGGCTCCAGAAATACAGCAACAAAGTCTGCTGTTTATTTAAGATGCAAGGAATGCGCGAAAACGAAAATTCGCAAAAAGACATCTTATCGATGTAAGAATTGCTCTTCATTTCCAGCACTGTGTGCTGGTAATTGCTTCGAAAAATTTCATGCAAACTAAGTAGTCACAAAAATTTGATATTTTGCAAAGTATCATTTGCCTGAATTATACGTTGCTTATATTATTTTCAATTTTTACCACAAATGAATGTATTTTAAATTAATTTTAATGTTATTAAAATATAAGTTTTTGAAATTAAAATGGTTTTTTTTTCTGTAAATTTTCGTGTCGACATATGCCGTCTTGTAAACGCCTGACATATATTTTCTATCTTACAGGACAAGACGGGATTAGCCGACTAGTCGGCATTTTTAGGCCGTCTTGTGATTTGAGACCAATTTTTTCTGTCATTTAAAAACATCAGTAAAACTTGTCTAAAAGGACTAATCACATTTCTAGTAATTTGATCTTTATCCGGCAATTTTATCTTGCATATCTCGGAAGTTACAATATGTGTCATTCTGCAAAACTTCTGGTCAAAAAAGTGTCCGGGAATGCGATAATTTATGTTAAAAAATGTTACCTGTTACATTTTGTAGTGATACACTTTAGACAAGGTACACTTATTTTCGGATTAACTTCATTGGCTTTGAGTACACATAAATAAGAAAATGGAAAAGATCTTTTAATCGTAACTAGTATTAGTTTATGGAGGCTTTTACCAACTAAATTTTAATTATTTGTCTCTAAAGTTTAGCGCTTTTCGACATATAGCTAGGTCTAAATTTAAAAAAAAATTCAATTTCCATTGAAATATTAAATTTTAACAATGGTTTCTTCATTTATATTGAATAAAGCTCTGTTTTTCGAAAATCTAGGATCTTTTCAGAACTTATATACAAAATTTTGTCCGCAGTTTTGTGTAAATCGCAAATCCCCATCCCTATATATTTACATATATAAGCCCAAAACAAACACTATTAAATATAAATATATATTAGTAAACGAAATAATTAATTAATAAAATTATATAAACAAAACATAAAATAAATTGTTAATAATATTTTGTGATAAATAATGAATAAAAATGAATGTGATTCGCCAATAAATAAATACAATGTGTTTACCCAAATTAATTATAAAAGCAATAATGAATGACTGCGATTGATTATTTATATGATAATTCAATTTTCAATTTGATAAATAAAGTTTTATCAGTGCTGATTTGTCAAAACTTTTTTTTTAAATTATATTTATGATAACAAAAATGAAATATTATAAATCCTATCCAAAAATAAACATAAAAAAAATTATAAAATTTAAATGAAAGCATTTTTCAAAAGATTTCAATGAATTGTTGAAAAGAAAACTGACTTTACTTAATATACTTAAAGAAAAAAAGATGATTCGCTGTTATAATATAGATTAAGTGGTGTTGAATGCAAAATTGGTGCATTTATTTGGCTCGTTTTTTCCAGAACCCGTGATTTTTTTTTTTACAAAAAATACAAGAAAAGCAATTGAAAATTGTGTTTGTGCTGCGCGCAGTGTGTATGTGCGTGTATTTGTGTAAGTTTATTTTATTATTGTTATATGAGTTGCATAAACTACACTAAAAAAAATGTAACAAAATCTACAAAAATCACTAATGGAGTATTTTTTTGAGGTACGTTCTTAGCTTGGGCCATTCATGTATTTGAAGCCGCAAGCTATAAAAATACTCATAGCAAATTTATTTTTAAAGCCAATATATAGGTGTTGCAGTTTTTTATCAAACGCAATTGAAAGATCAGAAATAATTTTAAAAAAAATTCTATAAATTAGCGTGCTGACCAAACAGTATATAAAGTACATGCAAATTTGATTGCACACGCTAATTTATAAAAATGTAATGGACACACGCGATCATATTTTCAATTAAATGGCGCTTTAATACGGCGCCTCTCGTTTAATTTAAATTTTTCGTTACTTATTTCCGTCTTTCAATTGTTTTTAATTTAATTCTATTATACAATACTATTATAAATGTATATAGCTAAAATAGAGTTAGCGCATATAATCAAAAATTAAAAATATATATATGTATATTGTTTAATGTATATAGTCTTACCGTTCTAGATGATCTTTCGCCACCATCCGATCTGTATCGTTTCGGCTATGCATCCGTGTCACAATTTTTTTTAGTTCACGATTTTTACGATCGCACTGCCTTCGCATATCTTTCACACTCATCCATTGCGGCAAATCGTCGGGCAAATCAAATAAATTTGATAATTTGCGATAGTGTAAATCGCGCATACCAAAGTACTCATCATCAATCGGTATTTGATTCAACACGTCCATATTGTGTTCGATCTCTTTCAGTTCCGGCGTTACAATATCATTTTCTAAATATCCTAAAAATTCACGATCACTTATTTTACGATGCATATCGTATTCGGCCAGCGCATGTTTTGACGTAAAATTACGTCGTTGCACTGATTTAAATTCGTGATGGAATTTTTTAATAAAATCGCGTACATTATGCCGTTCCCGGATATATTCACAATTCAATAGTTCACCGTCGTTGGTGAATATCATTTGGAAAAATAGTTTACCATTCGTTAATTGAAATAGTTTTGGTGATTTACTGTGGAACAAAAAAAAAAGATAGTTTCGATTAAACATTTTTAATTTAAGTATTCTTTACAAATCGTTTATGTTATGTACCACCTAAATGGTGTTTTGTCCGCATTCAAAAGGAACATGGAAACAAAATTTAGAAATTAGTCGATAAATAAATATTGCTTGAGATGTGAATTCGTAGGTGTCACAATAAAATGCGTGTGATCATTAAAAAGAAAAATACGATCATCGCTTCGCGTGTATACATAAATATATATATAGATAGTGTGTGATAAACACATAATTATTGTTATCACAATGTATAGTTTTTTCAAAATTTATGATCGTTTGAAATACGGTATGGATGTGATTTATTGAACATGGGCCGAGTAAATAAATATTAGAATTTTTTGTTTTTTTGTTTTTAGAGGCTTGTCACCATGTTTGGAAGGCGCGTTATTTATTTTATTGTCATTATCATTAAAAAAAAAAGTAGCAACTAACTAACAGAGATTTCTTTATCAATAAATTTGTGTGACATGATGAAACACCGCTTTATTTAGGCACCCTATTTGATTTTCTAATTTTTTTTATTTTATTTATGTATGTTAGATATATTGAATTGGAAAATGCATTTTTATTGATTTTTGAGAAATGAAGTAGAGAAAAAAAACAAAGTTATTGACATAACCTTAAAATATGTCATAATCATTTAATTATTTTTAAAAATTTAAGAAGAGAGATTTTTTTATTTATGTCTATATATTTATATAGTTTTATGAATAAAGGATGAATATAGATACTAGAGCCTATTGTTTAAAATACAATACGGTCGTAGTGTATGAAATGTTTAAAAGAATTTTACAATTTTTCCCAACTTTAAATATTGTATAGAATTTAATAATGGACATAAAACCATCTTTGTTATAATATTAGAATTGATTGGCTTTATTATTCTGCTTGTATATAGTTTAATTTCTTTTCGGGAATCAAGTTCATCAAAATTTTTCGACGACTCATCAGGCGTGTGACCATACACATAATATAATATTGAAATTAGGTCAGTACAGTATCAACAACTTTATCTGCTATACATGTTTTGTTTAAATTTATTAATTATTAAAAATTCCAAATATGTATCTATACTAAAACTTATAGCCTTCAACAAAATTAAACTTCCACAAGAGATTTGGTAGAAAAAAACATAATTTAATCAAATGTTGATATATTTTATGTATAAACAGATTTTAAATTGTTGAATATAATCTCGTCAAATATTAAATACAATTTTCGTCAAATATCAAAAATTCTGCAAAATTTTGCCATCAGAATTTTGAAATATTGTTTCCAAATATTGGTTATTTTGGATGCAGACAGAGTAAGTTTTTTTCCTACTATTTACTATAATAAAGTTCAATCAGATCAAAAGTAGAATAACAATTTTACATTTAGACCCCCATAAAAAGTTATTGAGCTAGGATTTAATTTTATCATTGGATTTTAATGCAAAAAATACTTTCTGGGGGTCAAGATTAACAACTCCAAAGGTTAGAGAACTATACGCCGCAGGTCAAGCTGTGAATTTCTGTCAGGAGGAAAACCAACGTACTGGCCTTCTGACACAAGGTAAACTCCGGATCTAATTGATCCGAAAATCACAATTTTTTTAGAAAATAGTGAAAGCCTCTCATCGGACCACTCGCCCGTCATTATGACTGTTAGTTCCACGATTGTTAACAAGGAAAATCCACCGCGACTAATAAATAATAAAACCAATTGGGAATTATTGAGGAAATTGGTTGAAGACAACACCGATCTTCTTGTACCAATCAAGCATCCGGTTCAATTAGAAAATGAAGTGGAACTATTAATCAATAATATACAACAAGCAGCAAAGAATAGCACCGCTGTAATCCAAAACAAGGAGCGTAATAATTTCACTTATCCAGTCGAGATCAGGATGTTGGTTAATGAAAAACATGGCAGAGAAACCGAACACCACAAAGCAAAAGAATTTTTAATTACCTCTGCAATAAGCTTAAGCAAAGAATTAGAGAACTAAAAAATGAATCGGCCACCCGTTATCTTCGTAGTCTTACAGACAATAAATAAACTGAGTATTCTCTATGGAAAGCTACAAAAGCATTAAAAAGACCAAATTATCAAATACCGCCAGTAAAAAATGATGAGGGAAATTGGATAACAAGTGCCAAACAGAAAGCAGCACTGTTCGCATCTCATAAAAAAACGTTTCAACCATATGCTAGACAATCAGCGGATGAAAATATAATTGGATGGAGTTACAGGTGACTCTACGAAAGTTGAAAGTACAAATTAACCATAACATAAATACGAAAAAATCTCCTGGCTATGATTTAATTACAGGTGAAATAGTGAAAGCACTTTCTGAGAAATGGGTGCGAAAACTCGTGATATAATCAACGCTTCATTTCGATTGAAAGATGTACCTCGGCAATGGAAAGTAGCAGAAATAATTATAAAAAAATAATAAAGCCGAACAAACCATCTAATCATAAAAAGTCATATAGGCCAATTTCTCTGCTTCCAGTACTCTCGAACATTTTTGAGAAACTGTTATACAAAAAGGAGAAACCTATTATACTTGAGAGAAAGCTAATACCACCAAATCAGTTCGGATTTAGAGAAAGCCACTCCAACATAGAGCAAGTTCACAGGATTACAAGTATTATTGAAGATGCACTTGCAAATAAGAAAATAAACCTATATAGACTTATGGTATTCAGCTCTGAGGCTGTACTAAGAAAACCAACATTAAAATAATACAAGCTTTTTAAAATAAAGTGTTACGTGGAATAGTGAACGCTCTTTGGTACATAAGAAACGATAACCTACATAGGGACCTCCGGATGGAAAACGTCAGCGAAGAGATAACAATTCATGCAAAGAAATACATACAACGGCATCATCAAAATGTTGAGTTACGTGGTATGCTGAGTAAGACAAATGGAGTACGACGGCTCCAAAGAAAGAAACCGCTGGAATTGGGAAGACCACAATAGGGCGGCCAAGTTTTTAGAGACTATATCTCTGCAAAATGAACATAACAAAGATAGACAAATTACTAGATGATATACATATGTAATCAGTTGTAATATTTAAATTACAATAAAATTCGATATCCTTCAAACATGAAAAACCGTAGATTTATACTTTAATCAATGAACTTAGTTAAGATATAAAATACTTAAGTCTAGACTCTAGACATTTCATCGGTTCAATCAATCGATCCAATTTTTTATTCATTGTATCATTATTATTATTCCTTATTTATTTAAATTCCCTCAAATCATATACACTTATTACAATCCAATCAAAATAATCTTTCGCATTACAAATTCTTATTTTCATTGCTTACATCGTGTGTAGAGACGAACTACATACATAAAAAAAAAAAAGGACACAGCCACCAATTTAACATAAGTAATGTGAAAAAATTGTGGCGTTAAATCGGATTTTCTCATGTTTTTGTTAGTTTTTTGTCGTATAAGGATATGTACAAACCTTCTGAACACACATTTCACATTCAACATCAGAAGGAAACTACCACACATATTCTCATACCTTTTACGAAATTATTTTTTTCAACTAAAATAATTCTATTACCTCAAAAAAAAATAAAAAGGAACGACTTAAGAAGTATTTTGTGGTTTAACAGAAAAGGAAAAAAAAAAAAAAGATTTTAAGATAATGTATTTTATTTTAATTTTATTTTCATTGTCCTTTTTTATGGTGGTGCTGCTTTTCGACAAAATTTTATCATATACATACAAGTAATGAAAATTTGAATAAAAAGTTTATTTGGTTGGATTGTACATATAGTGAGTGTGGGAACTCATATTGTGGTTGAAGCCTTATATCAGTTGAAAATTCCATATTTAGAGTTACTATATACATAGATTCAATAATTTGTTTATAGCATTGATTTACCAAAAACCCAATAAGAGTTACGAAGAAGAGGCCGTTTTTAAAAAAATTGTAGCGGGTTAAAACCGGAACTTATAGATTACAAAAGATTAAACCATAGGATTTACATTACAAAATTGCAATTTTTTGAAAGTCTTTATTTTTATAATAAATATTTCGAACACTGTATATGAACATATACCGAACCATCATCACATCAAAACAAGTGAATTTAAAATGATATATGTGTTTATGTTTTGGGATAAAACGAACAACTCAACATAAAAAAAATTGCATTGTGTGTGAAAAATAGGGACAAACAAAAACATAAATGTATATGTGAGGGGAGGCTGAAAATGCATTTGTTTTTAATAAATTTTTTTATCTATCAGAAAGAATTATGAATTACACCCAAACCATATATCGCGGCATTGTACACCACCCCATTTTATATATGTACATATATATATATATATATATAGAATATAGTCTGTGCATTGTATACTATACATATATTTATGTATGTAAAATGATCTTCTTTATTTTTTGATTGTCATTAAGTGTATCGTTATCCCATCATAATCACTGAACCAACTTCTTCCCTTCTTATACACTATAAAGTTATTTTTTTTATCAGTCGGAATTTATCTTTCCGTCTAATGTATATAAAATGTACATTACTTTTGACATTAGGGTTGAAATCTAGCTGCTGTTCTTTTTAATTATTTTATTTATTAGTAAATTGAAATTTTTTTTAGTCCTATATATGTACTTAAATGTTAAAACGGTGTCGTGTGACTAAACACTAAGATGTTAATTGAACGAAAGAGTATTCAACAAGTTGCATTTAATTGTTAGGATGTTGTTAGGGTAAAATGTAAAAATCTTGACTGTAATAATATGCGATCATAAATTCCAATCGTATATTAAAATATTAATTTCTATTTTAAAACAAAACAAGTTGTCATTCGTGATATTGGATCATTAATCATTTAACTACGCGATGACCTACATTACACAAATATAATAATAGTAATAATATGATCAACGATCGTACACATTGATATATGTATAAATGTATGTACATATATAGAAAAACACTATACTAATGCAAGCTTCTAATTAAAAAAGGGGCTTGTTTGCGTTATTACTGTACATGTGACGTAACATCGCACGTTGTTAATAATTCAAACAAAAATATAATTTGTAATTCGTAACCATTATGTCATTAAAAAAATTAATAAATAATTATTGTTTACAAAATTCATAAAAAATTTCATTCAAAAAAAAATTGTAAAATAAACAAGTGACGTGGTTTCTTTTAACAGGTACAATCAAAACAACGTGTTCGATCGTACGATCGCATATTTGTATGTAAATGTAACTGTGTGTAGTTTTTTGCCAACTTTATTTTTCATTTTATTTTCTGTTGCTTTCAAAAGCTATAAAAAGAATAGCCAATAACATTTTAATAAAAAAAAAAAAAGAAAAAAGTTAATGCTTTGTAATACACCGCCGATATGTAAGTATATCCAAACACACATTTTGTGTAGATTATAAATTAAATAGAAATTACTAGACCACGACCAAAAATTATGTAAATTCCTTGTAATCTTTCGACAATACTTGAAATGTATTGGATTTCAAAGAGTTTATGGACTGCATTCTATACTACTATAGTAATTGTAATAAATTATAATATATGTACACTAAGAATGAATCGCGAAAAAACAGGTAACAAAACAAAAAATTATCGTACGATTTTCTTACCTCATATTATAAATACGCATGTATATAACGTTAGTGTACGTCATCACGCGATCTTTTCCAAATCATATGAGGTATTCAAACTATTTGTGTGGTGATTGCGGTGATTCAATATTGAATTTAATGCGACGGTTAGTGGGGATGCGAGATGACACATATAATTTTTACGTTGATTATTATGTTATACATACATTGCATTATTGATTAGGTGATCGATAATATATGATGAAATCGATCATGTCTTGAGAAATTTGTTTTGTGTTTTCTATTTACTATTATTAATAATTCATAATACTAAACAACCTGCATATTTGCGAAGTTTGTTATGCGATGAACCGAACCGATACATTATACTAACCTTAACGTAATTAGCAGTTTTTATTTGTACGACAGATTACATGCGATTATTATATAGACTTTGTGCTGATGTATGTATGTATATATTTTGAACATATTTTGAAAAGTAAAAATAAAAGTTTTATTTCTCGAAATAAATATTTAAAGGTTATCTTGAGTGGTATGATAATATGATTATAGATCAAAAATTATTCAATATCAAGGATTTGTAAATATTTATAGAAGGCTCATGTTATATTTGAACAGCTTAAAATGAGAGTACATTTAATACAATTTGTTTAAACTGATCGACTTAACTGTACAAGTTACACGACTAAGTGATGTGATTTGGACAAATACAAAATTGTGTTTCAAAATTTGGGTCCTAAACCATGGTATAATTATTTCCATCACTATATACAATCTCAAAAATTATAATAATAATTCTCGTTTCATCACAGTTAAGGGTGTATTTATGTGTGTGTGTGTGTACATGATTATGACTTTATTATTGTAAAAAATTAACTAACCGTGATTTTTTATTTGTTCTTTTTCATTTCAATTTTATGCTACTGCTATGTGTATGCTTTAAGACATGCTGCTACTGCTATACTAAAATCATATCACAACTTATTGTCACATTAAAAGAATAAATGTACACATGTATGTATACATAAAAAAAAATTAACAACATTAAAATTGGCAGAGTATCGCAAGTACCCATAATAAGTTTTAATTATGTTGATTGAAAATTCCCATGAGGCTTGTTTGTTTTAAATTTTAACATACAAGGTCTTGTAGACGAGGAATATATAAAATATTACAATAAATTGGGGAAGACCGAAGAGCGTCACGAGATCGATGCCAAAATAAATCAATATACACACAAAATTAACTACCCATTTTTGTATAAAACGCGATATGATCGTGTTCGCCACCGCTATTTGTTGTAGGTGTGTCCGTGTGCGATCGCGTACAATTTTTTTTTATTAAACAGGTTAAAAAAAAAGATTGTGTGTTTCGTTTTCAAAGTGGCGTGATCTTTTTTTTTGTTTTTTTGTTTTTTCGCGCTTATAAATAAACCACGACAATTTAAATGAAATACAATTCTAAAATGCACTGTGGTAATCTAAATCTATTTTTGATTTTTCGTGCACGATACGCGTGGTGCGGCACTCGACATGAAGATCATGATCATTTCAATATTTTATTTTTTAATTGATTAATGTTACATGTATCATGTGCGTTGTGTATATATTATAATTTATAACGAATCATGTTAACATTAAAATGCACTTTCTCTTAATGCAGCAAGTGAGTTGAGTGAGTTTTTAAAATTAGATTGAATTGATTTGATGTGTCACATAAAATTAGACTGTATTATATAAACTATATATACAGATGTATGTACACAATTTTTTTTTATATAAATAATTGACGTTGATATCAAGTGACAAAAGATCAAATTTGATTGGGATACATTTTTGTTGCTTTAACTAGTCTCTCGTCAATGGTTTTTATTGAAATTAATTTATTTTTAATAAACACGACATTTTAAGCAAAATTGTATACGAAACTGTACAGTGGGATTGCAGCGATGATTGAGAACTGCACTTACAAATAAACAGTAAACAGCCATTCGATTTCTAACAAGCTAAATTTGTAACCATGACCCTTTTGATTTTGTAAACATAAATAAAAAAAATAATAATTTATGATCACTTACCCAAGCGAATTATTTCCAACACTTGTTTCTTTCGCTATTAACCCATTAAAAAATATTCGACGTTCCATTTCGCCGTCCGGCAAATAATCCACCAATAGAAAATTTTCACCATAATTTAAATAAATATCACTAAAATTTTTTCTATTACTCCTACTATTATGATTTAAACTATAATTATTATTATTCACTATAATATCACGTGTACTATTACTATTATTATGATTATTGTTAATTTGATTACGACTGCTATCTATCGGCGTTAATCCTGACGCAAATCCAGAACATAGTAATACCGTTAATATAAATCCATACGATATCATATGCCGTAATTTTAAATTGACCAAAAACATTTTTAATTTAATCTTATTCATTATTTTAGATATTAATTTAATAAATAATTAATTATCTGACACCGTGTATTTTTAAATAATATATATTATATCGTGCGCACACACAGCAATTAATTTGTAAATCTTAATTACGGATTAATTAAGATTTTTCGAATTAAAATAGTAAATTTAAAAAAAAAAAAACGGTTAATTGAATTTTTAATTACTCGTATCACTTTTAAATTATTATTTATTCACTTTTTGAGAGCTTTATTTAAACTTGTTTAACCACTTTTACAAAAACTGTTTGCAATAAATAAGGAAATAATATTTTAAATAAAAAAATAAAATTTAAATTTTAAAATTAATTTTTTTTTAAGCTACGAGCATGTGTGCTTTCTCGTTAGTGGTCAAAAGTGTAATAAGAATTTTTCGATCAATTGCTTTGCTATTTTAAGTTCGGTGTTTTATTTTAAGCGCCTCGTATTCCATCTCTTTCTATCGTATTTTATTTTTGTGTGATTAGTGGATTCTCTTTTGTGCACAATTTTTTTTTTTGAGAGAGAGAGACCTAATGAATTTTTCACTACACAATATTACACACTACTACACTCTAGTACATACATTCAGGTATTACACAAAATTTAGAAAATTAAGTGATTACGTTTTCGTTTTGTAAAAAAGATTTATTTTTGTGTTAAGATGAAGAGTTTATTATTATTAGCATTTTAGACAAAATGTAAAGATGAGATGATAATTTTTTTTTTTAGTTTTCATTTATTTATAACCTTCATGTAGTGTTTAGTAGAAATAATATTTTGTAGTTTGTCGTATATAACTATGTATATAGGTACAGTTTTAAAATATGTACACATGTGAAGATATTTTAATTAGTCGTGTATCTTAATAATATCACATGGAGATTTGATAAGAGAACGATAATATAATTAAATTATACAAATAAATACATACATATATGTACATATGTATATTTAATTCATGTAAGATGATTCAGACGTTGATTTCACATTAAAATGTCTTTTAAAATTTGTTATAAATGCCGCGTCAATGAATAAATTTCATAGCGGTGTTTAACTTGAGTGTAGTAGTAAGTAATTAATGTTGACCTAGGTTTTGTATTTAATTATTGATGTATGGAAGTATGGAGGTTTGATATATTTTTTAATTAAAGTTTCTTCTCAATCATTTGGACGATATTTATGTACATATGCATATATGATTTTTAATGAATTTGGGCAGTTCAGCTGTTAAAAAGCAAGACTTTCAGAACCGTAAAGTTGACATTTCATTCTAATATCAAAAACCAGTTTAATTACGTTTTCTCTCTCAAGATTACTAAATATTTTTAAATATGTACATAATCCACCCTTTGTCCAACTTTTTGATCGATGGAGTCTGTGGAATGGTTAGACTCGTGCCAATCCAATATTTGTATTAATTTTTTATTCTCTAGTCTTTACATGGACTATTTCCTCAACCTATAGTTTATTTATTTACATAAAATATAATTTATAAAGGGTGTCCCAAAATTAACTAATGTGGCTGAATTTGTTGCGGCTGAACGCTGTGGATGCATTTGTTTTTCGACAATCACATGTGGGTTCTTCGTACTCCAAATACGAAAATTTTGGCGATTAACAAAGCCATCAAGGTGAAAATGTGCTTCATCGCTTAGGATGATTTTGCTCGAAGAATCAGCATCCTCTTGTTGATGCTCAGTAATCCATTCAACGAACTCTCTTCGCTGTGCATTAGGCTTCAGTTGTTGTGTTAATTGAATTTTGTAAGAATGAAGACACAGATCTTTAGTGAGTATACGCTGCAGAGAGCTTCTTGAAATTTGCTATTCTTGTCCACGACGCATAATTGATGTTCCTGGATTTTCACCAACACTCTCACGCACTGCTTCGAAATTGACTTTTGACCGGCTTGTTTTTGGAGGACCAGTGTGTTTAGCATCTCCAACTGATCAAGTCTCCTTGAATTTTTCAATTAAACTCTTAATAGTTGACGAAGTTAAAACACTATTCCGATCATATTTTGTATAAAATTTTCGAACTGTGTCTACCAAACTTTCATTATTTTTAAGATATTCTTCAATAATGAAAATACGTTGTTCTATCGTGTAACGCCACATTTTTACTAACTCTAACCTCTCATCTGTTAACTTATTTTTTTGGGGGTTGCTAACACACTTTACTGCACAAATGGCGGCAAATTCAATTCTTGGGTTAATTTTGGGACACCCTTTAATTTATCATAAGCAAGTTGAGGTGGTGTATACTGACACGGATGCTGTGGCAAATCATGGAAGAGTAAATGGCACTCAAGAAGCTGGGGAGGCAGAAGATGAATTTGCCTATACTCTTAAGCATGCTATCCAATTAAACGTTTTAAGAACATCGCTACAACGGATTTTAAAACTGAATCTTAAAATGTTCCCATATAAATTTCACAAGAATTAAAACCGCAAGATCGACAACAACGTCCGCTATATGTCAACAGATTAGAGCTGCTGACCAGAGAAAACATTGATTTTCTAAACAACTAATAACTAGTTCTTGTGGAACTACTTGAAAGATCTGGTGTAGTTGACCATTCAAGTTGGAATTTGAACTTTGACGGCAGAAACTTTTAAATCAGGTATGCAAAACTCGTTAGAAAGACTCATAATGTGTTAGCAAGAGAATGGGAATCATTTGAGAGATGTGGAGTATGACACATATAAAAAATTCAATTAATTATATTTTGTTACAAAAATAAAATAAATATTAAAAATTAATAATTGCAAAACTTGTTCGGGTTTTACAATTATGCTGTCTTCGTTGAGGACAAAATACAATTTATTACTTTTACCAGCGCCGGCTTAACAAAAATCCATGAAATTTATTATATTCACCAAACATGCACTGACAATTATATATAATTACCGGCGATTATACATACATAATATACAGATTTATCATTTTAACGGTAACATACATACATGCAAGTTCAACGATCCGAAGAAAACATATTTGAACTTTCGTAGCATATCTCATTTAAGACATATTCGCTGTAATCAATGGTATATATTTCTTCAAACAACCTTCGCTTGCTGTGCAATTTAAAATAACCATGGACCAAGGCAGCCAACAGGCTAGGTTCATATAGAATTCGAACTATCATCCTTAACCAAATGGTACTGTCACCAAATTTGTATAGCTGTGAGTTCACTTTTGCTAAACATTTCAACCGACTGAAATTTTGTGGTTTCTGAATATGATCAGACCTATTTGTTTTTAATCTTGGCGTTTCTACTCCTATAATTTGATAAGAATTAAGTTCAATAATTATAATTTTATTGAGCTACCCGATGTTGTCCATTTTTAAGTTCTGTGGACAAATTGAAAACTTAAAATTATATTCTAATAGTATACTTCATTCTGATCATGAATACAATTCTAACTATGTACACACAATTAAATATTTTTATGTTCACGACAAAAAAAATAAAAATTTAACGCGGTAATACCGCGCCGATGGGGAATTCTGACAAGAATTTCAGTCCTATATCATTAAGACAAATTTTGGTATACTAAGGTGAATTTTAACCTTAACAGTGTGGTGCCAATACTGTAAAAATTAATTAACTCTAAATTAATGTACGTTACCATATTTTAGGATTTTCAACCAATTTGGAAACTGTAATATATTTTGTATTAAACTGAAATTTAATATTCAGATCGTTGATTTGAATTTTAACTATATGTACATATATAAGCCTCAAAATTGTTTGCCGTATGTGAAATAGTTAAAAAAATATCCGGTCAAGAATGATTCATGCCCTAAGTGTTGCGTACAGTGAGCATAAAACGTATATTTAAATATTCATTAACCAATATTATTTGAAAAAAAAAATCACTTTGTAAAAATTTATTTGAGTAAAAGTTTATTTAATTAATTAAGGAGAAATGTCGAATATCTCAACCACGGTTACAGATAGAATAAATAATACCAAATATTTTTTGTCGGCTGCCAGACCCCAAATTTTTTTAAAATCATTTTGTAGCACTTTATTCACACCCTGTAGTTTAACAAATATTGAACATTTTATTTTCGCTATATGTAGTTTTTATTTAATCTTTATCACACTATTCACATTCCAGATATTATTCAAAATTGTGGGGCTTAAACTTTCAGAGATAAAGGGGCATACATTTTCCGCTATATTTTCATAAAACCCGCTATCAAAAAAATTATTTAAATCATTTTTAGAATGTTTAAACAGAAATATGTTAAATTTTGTGAAATCAAAACGTGCATGCACAATTTCCACTCGGTACGAATTATAATTCAACAGTTTTATGAGCATATTGGATAGACTGGACAGACAGACAACGAAATGACACCGCATAAGGGTTTCATTTTAAATTTTATGTACGGAACCCTAAAAATAGTTATTATTTTGACAGCAAAATTAAAATTTTCTTATTTATTCATCACAAAAAAATAAAATAAAAAATTGAACGCGGTAGAGACGCGGTCTATATTGACAACTGACATTAGCCTTCTATTTTAGTGTCAAAACTCAAAGAACAGTGGAAAAATCACACGCAATTTGAAAAGTTGTTTTATTTGCAACTATTGGAATGGGGCATGCTTATAGTTCAATCCTTGCCGCTGTTTTCACAACGCGAGTGAGTATGGTCAAACTATATTAATTTTATTTATTTGGTTTGCAACAATGTACGAGTATGGTGAGTTTGGAGACGAAACAATTATCCGGATTTTAATTAAAATCATTAAAAGCAAAATTGCCAACACATAATATAATTAATTTTATTAAATAAGTAACCCATTAAAATTATCAGAAATTGCACCTCCAAACGTCTCAGAAACAAAAACAACCATTCCGTTTTCATCAACAGCAACTAATGATTTAAAAGTTGTTCTATTTGTACGGCGAGGAGGTTAGTTTATGATGAGTTGAGTCCTCTGATTTGTGTACAGGTATTTCGGTACAACTATAGGTCGATACGAGCTTCTAGATTTCGAAATTTTCCAGCAATCGATTTGTTGCAAAACGATGTAAATATTTTTAAAGATTTTTGAAATCACATTTCTGGTTAATTCAAAAAATACTTTGTATGAATAGAAAATCATCATGTCTATACTTAAAAAGCGTTATTAAAAGTTGATCTTTAATATCGATTTCAGGATGATTTAATTCACTTTTATCTTTTACCATCAAACTTAATAATAAATTAAATCGCTCTAAGTCCAATCCGGTAAAATATTATAATTGCTCGTTGATGATATTACAAAACCGAAGAAAAGATACGGAACTAGAAAGCGTTTGTGTCGTCCGTTGTTTGTATTAATAGGGGTTTGTGTTGTTTGATCTTCTGTGGGAACAATGACTGTTCCATCGTTATCATCATTTTTAATTACTACGGTGATTGCTTGAGAGAACTCGATATGTTCCGGTTCTGAAACAGGCACCACACTTCTGCTTACATTGTTACTTATCGTTATATCAAACTTACGTAGTGGAATATTTTGGGATGGTATTGATCCAGCCTTGAGAGTATTAAATGCACCTATTGAACTTAGTATTTCAAGGTTATTTTACTTTTGACTAATCAAACTCAGCCAGACTTACCTAAACTGCATATTTGGTAATCGCCTTCTTTAAAATGAGCGGTACAAACTTGAGACTTGTTTTTCCAGTTCTCAAACTTATGATCCATTTTTTTAAAATTTGTGCTCACTTGGAAAATGGCGGAATTTATTTACCTAATTTTTTGAATATTTACTCCGGCAATTCGGCACACAACAAGATTTAACCATCATAATATATATTTTAAATAGCTGTATAATTATACCAATTTAATCACACACAATTGAACACGAGTGAACCAAACTTATGTTTGCTTAAATTGTTTGTGTTTAAACGTTAAAGTATACACTTCCTACGCTATTGCCACCTATACGAATAACAATTGAACTAACATAAAAAAAAACTCGTATTTTAAAAAAACACGCCCATTAAAAAAATGACTTTAATATTTTTTTTTATTTATTTAATTAAGTATTTTCTAGTTACTTGTTAAATCACGGAAACTTGGCTTTGGGTACACTCTTTTTGGGAGATTGTTTACTATGTCAGATGTGTCAACCATTTATATGTTATTTTATAAATAGTAAACTCTCTTAGAAATAACACCTTCAGTATAAGCTGCAAGAGCTATATTTTGGAAATGCAGAAAGCCTTTTAGTAATTGGTTTTAGCTTTGCTCTTCTAAATGCATCATTCTGCAGGATTGTCCGAATTGTGATCCATCATTTTTGGTACAATTCGTTCTTTTCGATTGAGGTGCATTGAGGCATGAAATTCTCCCACTCTAATCGTGGGATATAAACAAATTCTTAATAACCATGGTAGAGTTGGACACGATGATCGACAGAGGCAGTGATTTAGGTAAAGATATTAATCTCTATACTGACATTATAGTTGGAGTTAATTACCTAGATAATACTATTACTGTTTATAAATTGGTCAATGATTGCAAGGAAGAAAGGTTGTTCTTTCCTATAATAATAAACTATAATAATCTTAGGTAAAATTAGTTCACATATAAAATTTACTCTCTAGCTGTTGAAAGGTGAAATTGCCAAGACGTTCACTAAATATGTGTTAAAGTTTTAAAAAAAGCACCAGAGAACACTGGTCACGCTTAATACTATATGCATGGTAGTTTTAAGGTTCATCTTTAATGTATGTAACTAGCCCATTGTAGACTGTCTGGATGAGGTGGATGCATTATGGGTCCATTGTGACATTGAGTTTTAACCGATTTCATAAAAAAATATGGTTTTTAATAGTACTCTGGAGTCTAAATAGCCAACATCTGATAATAAATCAAATTATAAAACCTGATAATATATTAGGATATGCAGCCGGATTATAACAATGATTCGAATTGGATTGTTGAATTAAATTGTTAATTTCAATTCTATTTGATTGAGTTGTACACTTATATAGTTACAATTTCGTCTAATATATAGTTTCATCTTAGTAACATTATTAAGGGATATTGTACTATTGGTTTAAATGTTCGTAATTAATGCACTGCTCAGACCACTTAACCCAAATTAATTTACTGATAAAAGATAACAAAAATTTTGAAAAACCTAGAATTTTGCGGAA
Source organism: Tipula unca (assembly GCA_951394425.1). Taxonomy (NCBI): domain Eukaryota; kingdom Metazoa; phylum Arthropoda; class Insecta; order Diptera; family Tipulidae; genus Tipula; species Tipula unca. Next base: position 143,144,459 of record OX596380.1, on the reverse strand, counting down.
TTTATGCTCGCTAATACCACTGACTCCTAATCACAAAACTTCAACTATAATTTTATGTGTGTTTTCAAATCATGCAATATCCGTAGAATTGTAAAAATTACATTTTTTTTGTGATAATTTTTTTTTAATTTACGCAACGTCACCTTACTTACATATACTTGTGTACGTATGATATTATAGCGATCACACCACATTTGTTAAATACCAAATCATGACTATACGAGTATGTATGTGTATTCGCATAATATAATGAATGAGTTTACATTTTAATATTACGGCTCGTCATATGATTAAACTGAACGCGAAACTATGCATTAATCATGACTTTTCGTCGATCGTAAATTGCTATGAGTTCGCGTTCTGTTGCGAATTTACGATACGCTTCAATCGATACGCGCTAAGTGGCTTGTCTAAATTTTATGATCGATTGTATTTGCATAGATATTAAATAGTAAGAACGATTTCAAATTTTGATAATATGCTAGATAAAACTAGTTTTGGAATTTTAGAATTGATATCATAGATGGAAAAATACCATATACAAAATACATACATATATCGTATGTACGTGAATTAGTTTAAGTAAAGACGTAAATTAAAATTTAAAGAATTTATATAATATGATCATCGTAATTTAGACAATTAATATTTGGATATTTTTAGAATATTTAGTCGTCATTTCGTTTATACTATTCGATTAACTTTTGGCCGAGTGTTAACATGTCAATATTACATTACGTATACAGCGTAATTAGCAGTTTGGTACAAAGTATTTAAATCCACCTTTTTTCATTTCACTTCTAATTTTTTGTATGAGGTCTTGTAAATAGATGAGGAAATTTGTGATAATTAAATGAACCATTTCTTTCATTTTTTTCTGAATCTGAATCTTATGATCATTTATCATTTTTGAACGTTTATTACCTCGTGTTCATTCTAATCGAAGGATGGGTGTGCAAGAAATTAGATCATGGAATTTTTTTGCAAAATCGTATTTGCGTCAACAAACTTTCTGAAATGTTACAGTTCAATCTGGTACTCCACGAGGAGGTCCCCAGTCCTCAATAATTTTCAATCTAAACTTTTACAATACACATTTTATGCTTATGTATGTATCTGTTAGGATTGAGTGAATCGCAACGGATTCAAAGAACTACCTGGTACAATTATCAGTAGTGGTATAAGTCCATTTGATAGGGTCACGTCACACTGCCACTTGTTCTCCAAAACAGTGTGTTTTTATCAGATTTGCAGAGTGAAAAATCTTTGCCATACTGATAGAATTTCTAGGTTAGTTGTGCAGGTGTTACAGTGGTGTGTCATTTCATTATTTCAATTTCAATTTATACTTTATAGATAAACAGAAGTTTCATGTTAAATGTTATTTAGCCAGAATTTAAAGCTTAAATAGTAATGCATACAGATTTAGTAAATCTTTAGATTCAACTATATAGAATTCCACAAAATACTAAACCTTTATCAAGTTCCATGGGCTCAGTGCTATATAGACATACTTAAGTGCCAAATTTTCACTAAATTCGATCAGAGGGCGACATTTCGCTTAATACAACATTTTAAATATATTTATTCTAGAATTTATAGACTTAAGCTAGAATTTGATTCAATGTCAACATTTCAGTTGGTGGACAGCGGAAGAAATATCCCGCATCATTAGATTCTTGCGGTTATCAACAGAATTCGACTGACATATAAAATGTATGTTTGTCTCGACTATTATAAATCTAATCTTTATTAAACCTGTTTTAGCTTTAGTTTTTAAACATTAATTTGCTAGGATTTAGCATTCAAAATGCGACGACCGATCAGAACTTCCCATCAATCTGGCTGTCATCAATGGCCACCATGATCACCTGATCTTATCCTGATGAATTTTTTCGTGAGACGATTTTTGAAGGATCATGTATTCATAATATGCTTCCCGGAGATGTTTTAGAATTACGAAATAGAACATTGGTAAATTGTGCGATTTCAGTAAATAGTAAATACATTTAAAATTGTTAGAATCATTTGAAGGAAGACTATTCGTCTGTTTAGAGCAAAATGGAGGCCATTTTGACTATTTATTATAATTATGGATTTGATAAATTAGTTTAAACGTGTAACGCGTAACTTATGGTTTTCTTCAGCGTCCAAAATTTCAAGACCCAAAATTGATGTGTCTTCCTCTGCGTTCAAAATCCAAGAGTCAAAATTCGTGTGTCTTCTTCAGCGTACAAAATCCAAGAGTCAAAATTCGTGTGTCTTCTTTAGCGTACAAAATCCAAGAGTCAAAATTTGGGATAAAAGAGACCAAAAAAACTCAAGCCTCCGCTTATCAACCAAAAATTTGCATTCCGCTTATCGCTCATTCTTCTTGCATTCGTTCTCTCTCTCGATCAGCAAATAGGTATTCGGAAATTTGGGAAAATCATGGTTATTTATATTCGCAATTCTATCAAGCAATCAAAACACGCCTGGAGAAAGAGCGATCACGACCATTAATTCGCAATTCCCATACTATACTTAAATCTTTATGTATATATATATAGCGAAAGAAAGACCTGAAGCATATAGTAATTGCAGGGTTTTAAAACCAAGATTAAAAATATTACGTTTAATTCAATACAGTGCGTACTCATTCAATTTGACCCGCTACAAACGTTTAATAAATTATTTTATACATTTAATACTAATACACACTCTGTGAAGGTTTCCCACCTAGTAAACCCCTAACCCGAACTGCCCCAAAATCACTGATACATTGACTTCATTGCAACTGGTTTACGAAATCAGATTACCAAAAAACTTTCGGGAATCACAACAAATTCAATATTTCAAAGTAAGTTTTTTTTGCTGATCTGGTAATTTTTATGTCTCAAATTTGCATTCTTAAATGTACACGTTTACTGGGTTGTAAGTTGTAAATTGTAATACATGTGTTTAACCCCATATGTTATTATTTTGTAAATTGGCCAGCCTTCAACTTTAGGGTTGAAATCTTTCTGAAACTAATGTTAATTTCTTCCTTTTTCTATTTCATGTGCTCTTTCCACTTTAGATCAGCGTTAAACGTCATGTATTTGGCTGTATATTGCTTCGTCAAACATCTTCGTTCTAATTGTCATAATTGCCGTATTGTTCACAAAAGTTGCAAAAATTTCACCTCTTGCATGGTGTGAGTAGGTCTCTTGTGTACAATAGATACAAATTTGGTCCCATAACCGTACCTTGTGGTACACTCGCTAAGATTGGTTTCAAGATAGAGTATTCCTCATCATATTTCAATCTAAAGTTTATATCAGTTATATAGGAAGTTAAGATATTATAGTACTGCTTAGGTAGGTGCAATTTGTATTGCAATCCCTTATGCCATACTTAAAAAAATAGATTAGCTTTTCCCTCGTTTTTCTTAATTTGCATTTTTCATCTTTTTAATCTTTTCATTGCTTTCCATAGTGAATAGTCCGTGTTTTTTCATGTAAGACAACACAAATATTTATAATTGATTAATTCATTTTTAACTTATTTTATAAGTGGCTTTAGTTTGTTACATAAGTTGTTAAGCTTTGTTTTGTCATTTGCCAGATTTTGCGTTCTACGTTTTCCTTGACCAATTCTCTTAATTCTACTGGATACGTTGTATCGAAGTTCTTTGTATTCTGATTATTCGTTCATCTTCCAGTTGTTCAGGATTTCTTTCCTGATTATAGTAATTCAGTCACTTCACCATCTTTCAGCCGCCCTCGTTAGCACAGTAAGGAGCGTGCTTGCTTTGTTATTCGAGGGTCTCGGGTTCGATTTCCCGATGGTAACCAAAAATCACGATTGGGTGTTTTTAATGTGCAAGTATATGTGTTTGTCCGAATATTGCACCGTGGACCCGTTAATGGCATTTTGAGTGCTGGAGTAATCCGCCCAATTTAAATTTTTTTAACAATCATGATGATAAAAAATTGCTCTCGTTACAAACAAATCTATATAAGAATCTTATTTGTGTCAGGAAGCTAGTATGTTTGATTGCCACCAGAGTGAAATTGGCACTTAAATGCCCGTCTTATATGCTTGGAGCCATTCTGCCCTTTTTAATGGTTGCTTTGGATCCCTAATAGATATGTTTTGAGTTAAAATCACCTCCATTAATGAAACTGCGTCCTACTGATTTGAAGAGTTTCGTATACTCCTCTCACTTCAAATTATGTCACTGGAGACAGTATTTGACTGAAACATTAAAATGCCTATTCTTATCTTGCACATTTATAGTTGTAGTTTGCATTATATTTTCTGGTGTTATCTCTGTAAAGTAATTTTAAAATTTGAAAGAAACAAAACAAAACACTTTTGTGATTGTTCTGATATTCTGATCCGTCAAGTTTTCAGAACTATCTACTAAAATTCAGTTATACATCAACTCTATAGTTAACACACGAATTTTTATTCATTGTAAACAGAAATGTACAGTAGATATTATGGTATGTATAAGAACACTCTAGCGTTTAGCTCATAGATTTGATGTATATTCATGGTTGTTTGTGTAAATTTTTGTGGGTCAAACAAAGTCGATACAAAAAGAAAATGGGATATGATAAAATGGTATATACCGAAACTTATTGTTTGTGCTTATAAATATACTACTTTATTCCCCTCTGAGTCAAAATTACAAGATCGAATGATCTCAAAATATACTGTGACGATTCACCGTTCTATACAAAAAAATTGCTATACACATTATGATGCATCTAAATTAACTTTAACTACCAACTGTATACATACCAATATGATCGCAACTCACAATTCATTTTTAGATTCTGCTACACAACATACATAAATGATTTAGCGAATTGTCATGAAAACAACAACAGCAACAAAAACAAAAACAATTCCACATTAGTAGCGAGAAAAAAAATCGTACGATCGATTTTGATCAATGATGGTTGGCTGGTGAATTAATTATTGCTTTTCTTTTCATTTATAGTTTTTAATACATATTTCTGTTCAACAGACTGCATATGTATATACATATATGTATATATTCATATATACATACCACACCACCAAGTGTTCATTCCAAGTATAAGCGCGAAAACACAAAACAACTAAACTAAGCTATCATAATACATACTCGTACATATATATGTATAAGAAGCGGTTATAGACAGAGACGCTAATTAAACGCTTGAGGAGAAAGTTAAATATGTAACGTCACATATTTTCTAACAACACACATATTTTCTCAACGTACGAAAATTTATCATAATAATTGTATCTAACTTTTCTAAACGTTTCTAGATGATTTGGCGGCGAAATTTATTTACATCACGGTGTCTCTCATATTTTATATAATATGACGTGTTTCTTTACGATTAGAAAGAAGATCGCTATTCAGAAATATAAACAATAAAAAAGTATGTTTGTCAAATAAACAAAATTCAACCTGTATCATCGGCATTTTTGGCATCAACAATTATTAAATTATCAGATGATTTTAGAACAGAAAAAAAAAATTTCCGCTAGCCTACACATACACACACACACACACACATACATATATATTGGTCGTGTTTTGTGAGCATATACGATCGCATAATTGCAGGAGCCAAAAATATATCATACACGAACATCAGAACAAAATGATGGCACGATATATTTAGAAATGATTTAGACTTTAGAGAATAGACTATAAAATTGTAATGTTTATTCAAAGAAATGCGTGTATGTACGTAGATGATCGTTTATTTAACTATCGCGACGCGCATATTTATCCCAAATACAAAAACTAGATTTATCTCTGCGTATACCTAAATATTTATCGTCATGGGTATTTAAAAACAATTTGAAAAATTCACATTTTTATGACTCAATAATCCGTACAATATGCAGAATTGTTGAAAATCGCGCGGAAGATTGCTGTTTTTTTCCATCTAGTATCTCTATTTAACCAATTGCATCATTGTTGTTGAATGTTGATATAGAATAGATGAAATTTACTAATTTCTATATTCGGTTAAATACATAGTGACTAACCATATTGATCAAAATTACTGCGATTCATTCATAAAAATCATTGCTCAAGTTTATTAGGATGAAACACATAAATATTTGTTTGTAAGTTTGATTCAATACCTGGTATTTATATTTGATTGGTAAAAGAATTGTGATTCGTATTATACTTTTTCTCGTTATCCTCTTAATAGAGAATCGCATGAAGGCCACTGTTTGATTCCATCGAACTTGATGCTCACTGATATCTTTGAAAAAGTTTCTTAATTTTCTTAGTTTTTTGTTCTAATGTCCGTGGCTAGGTGGTTAATTCATAAAGTTATTAGTAATCCTCCATATTTCTCCAAACAGTATAGTACAGAAAACTGTTCGTAGCTTTTGTAGGTGATGGAAGTGGAAAATAATTTTAATTGAACTATGCATAATCTGGCAAACTTAAATACTTATCATATAACTGTTGTGACCAATTGAAAATATTAGAGAATAGAGACACTAAAGCAAAATTCCATTCACCAACGTTTGATTCAAGCTACTGATAAAATATGCCTTATTAGGATCTAATGCCCTTATTCCCTTAGTCGGGTCACCTGTCGTTTCTTCCGACAATCAATTTTTACTATTCTCTTATTCGAATTTGAACCGACAGTCGTTGGAGTGACAAACATCATATTCTAGTAGTCGTTATAAAAGTTTCGTGTAACCTGAAATGACATTTACAGACTCGTACAATTTTTAAGCGACAGGAGCAAACCTGAAAGAAAACGGAAAATAGCAAAACGATTAATTTTAATTTTAGTGAATTAAAATATAATACATAATTTAAAATATTTGTATATTTTTATTTTTTATTTATGAAAATGCGTTGATGGAAAAATATTAAAATATTTAGCTAACTATAGGATTTAGCTTATACGTATTTAATTCTAAAACGAAATAACATGGGACCGGCAAAATTTTCCGTGTGTAAAAAATTACGAAGTGAAATTCTAGAATTTATTGTGTAAATTGAATTTACTTTTATTGCTTCATAAACCTTACAAATTATAGGTATAAACGTACATTTAGAAATTCAAAAAATTTATGTACATACCATCTAGTACGAAATTATAAATAAAAATAAGTATAAAAAATAAAATTCAGTAAAATTATAATTACCACAAAAGTTAAAAAATTAGGAACAATTACTAATCAAATCCGAAGGTATGCAAAGATAGCGTTTTTAAAAAATTTATCAATGTAAGTTGCTTTATTGAACGATTTTTTCGTATATCCACCAAATTCTAAACATTTATTTTTATATTTTCGATATCGTTAAAAATTACCGATTCACCGGTTCTAAGCGCATAGTCTCGTACAGCTTTAATATGCTCTTGAGGCTCAGGTACGTCGCCTTTTTCGGAGGAGGAATCATTAATTATTTATAGTACATTCGTCGAGGTTAATAATAATAATCAGTTTTAAAGGCCATTACTGGCCCCTTATACTGAGTCAACAATTCGGCTCCAACGGTTTCGATCCTGAGCATGGTCTTCATACTGTCTAAGACAATCTGAAGAGGCCAAGTCGTTCTCTACATCGTGGAGCCATCGTCGCCTGCAACGACCTCTGCGCCTATCATATGGTGGCTCTCCTTTCAGAGATCGCTGCACAATTCGTTCCGGATCAGCACGCAGAACGTGACCGAGCCAGCGTACTCGCTGAGATCTTACTTCATGTACAATATCGGGGATCTTCATCAGATCTCTGATCTCGAAATTGTACAGAGCTCGGTATGTACCATCGATATCGCGTTTTGGGCCGTAAATCACACGCATGATTCTTCTCTCAAATGTAAGGAGCCATCTCTCGTACTCATCCGTCAGCGCCCAACTTTCACAAACAAACGTAACAACGGGCCTGATCAACGCTTTGTAAAGCTTCAGCTTCACGGCACTTGATAAGTGTTTAGATTTCAGCAGTGGCGTTAGAGGATACAAAGAACGACTGCCAGCTGCCAGCCGCACTTTAATATCCTCACCCGCACACTGTTATCGTGAGTGATAAGAGAACCCAAATATTAGAACCTCCTCATACCCTCAAACGTGTGGTGGCCACTACTAAAATCTGCCGAACACCCGAGTTAACTGCAAAAATTGTCGATAGCCTATTCTCAACTTTAACACAGCATTGAGACTGCGTCACTGTCATCCTACACAGTCGTACCAATTTTGTTGGCATTCCAAGGTATTTCAGGGCAGACCACAAACTCTCTCGATTGATCGAGTCATAGGCCTGCCGGAAATCCAGGAACACCTGATGTACGGGGATGGATGTCTCATAATATTTAGATAGAATCATCCGCAACGAAAACACCTGATCGGTGACTGATCGATTCGGACGAAATCCTCCTTGATATTCACCAACCAAGCCCTCCGCTAGAGGAGTGAGTCTATCCAATACAATGTATGACAGTAACTTGTATCCTGTACAAAGGAGAGCTATACCGCGATAATTCTCACACTTCAAGCGGTCTCCCTTCTTGAAGATGGGGCATATCGCGGCCACTTTCCATTCGTCCGGCCTAACTTCGGTTCGACATACTAATCGAATAAGGTCGAAAAGACAGTTTCACAAAGTATCCCCTCCGAATATCAAGAGCTCCGAATTAATGCAGTCCACTCCAGATGAACGGTTTCGTTTCAATCTCTGCATGGCTTTAGTGAGTTCCTCATGGAAGGGCTCCTCAGTGCAAATCTCCAGTCTTTATTAGAGGTGGCTCAACAACAGTCTGTGACCCATGATGGACATCAAGCAGGTCGGTAAAGTGTCCACTCCATGCGTCAAGTACTACGTCGATGTTGACACAGAGGTTTCCATCCCGGTCCCGAATGGCGGTTGACGTAGGCCTGAAAGTATGGTGCAGTCCAGTAATAATTTTAAAGAAATTACGCGAACTGCGCTCATTGCTGAGTTGTTGTACTTTCAGAACCTCGGCCTTCCACCATTCTCGCTTCTTGCGTCTACAAATCCGCTTAGCTGCCTTTCTTGCAAGAGCAGCCTTGTTTTTTCTCGCGATGTTGCACTTCGTTATGGGCTATATTTTGTTGCTCAACTGCAAGACGACACTCGTCATCAAACCAATCATTCTTGGGTCTGACTTTTACTATACCTAAAGTCTGTTGAACAGCACTGACAACCGAAGTTTTCAGTACCTCCCAGACAGATTTCACGCAGTCAGACTGGTAATTAGCTTCATCAATGTTGTCGCTGACAAGATCCTGATATCGTTTCTTTTGATCTTCATTTATCAGACCTTCACCATCGAAACGTACCATGCGTTTCGCTGTGTTCCCAAACTTGTACGAAAACTTCCATCGTAGCTTTGCATCGACCAAATGATGATCGCTGCCTACGTATTTGGTTGCTGTCCGATAAGTTCTCACATCCTGCACAACCTGAGCCCGTCCTTTAGAAACTAACACATGGTCAATTTGGCTGCGGGAACTTTCGCGAGGATGTGTCCATGTCTCTAGATGTATGTGTTTGTGAGGGGGAAATGTGCTTGCTACTCTAAGATCATGAGCAATTGCAAAGTACATCATTCTCTCACCATTATCGGTCGCAGTTTCGTGTCGGGAGTACGGACCTATGTTTTCACACAAGTCGGTTTGATTTCTGCCAGCTCTAGCATTAAAGTCCCCAATTACCATTCTAACATCGTGTTCGGGTATAGATCCCATCATCATCTCCACTGTAGAGCATCGTATAGCCCTGGGACACATGGTCTCCTCTATTAGGTCAGCGAGTTTCTTGAAGAGCAACAAGTTCCAACCGATACTCCTTCATGCACATGATTAGGCCCTCCAACGCTCCTGGTTTTCTTAGTGACTGCACGTTCCACGTGCTGATCCTAAATCTCGCGTCCGGGTATTTGAGCGGGGGTCCGGTGTTGTTTTGGCGGTATCCATTTTACTTTTTGTTGACTTTATAAACACTTGATTTTTTTACGGATGTGGGTCGTCAGCCCAGCGATCCAACCGTTTAGTCGCCTCCTACGACAAGCAAAGGATACTGTGGTAGTATTCTTGGGAAACATGTTCGTGCTATTTAGATTTACGAGACATGTGAGTGCCCCCCGACCACAGGGGCAATGTTCGTCGAGGTTACTTGATTAATAATTGCATCCAAATCGATTTCTGTCATTACTATGGCCGAGCAAACAGCGCAGTGGTTAAAGCTGCGACGTTTGGATCGGGAGGTACCGGGTTCGAATCCCAACAGAGGCGGGATGCAAAAGGGATTTTTCATCTCCCGATTACGATCGGTGATTAAATTGAAAATATCTATGACCTTCTGTTGGAATGTAGAACTCATGGGCCGACCCATCGTCCATGTCACTGTACAGGGTGACATGGAGCTATGCAATGCGCAGGTGGTATACTGTACTTGTGTGAATGAGATGAATGGGTTGAATGAATGTTATAGTATGAAAGTGGGTATTGCACCGTGGGCCCATTAGTGGCATTGAGTGCTGGAATAAAATCCGCCCAATTTTAATTTTAAAAATGTTAAAATGGCCAATTCGTTATCAACAGTGTTATCACAGTGTTGTTATTCTTGTGCCTGGAAGTTACCATTTTCGTATAACTCTTGAATAAGATCCTGCACTTCATTCAACTGGTTTGAGTCTATGGGATCTACATTATCTAATGTTGAAATTTTAATAGGAAAACCACAATTTTTAAGACATTTTTGAACAGTTTCCTTAATACATTTAATGACCTCACTCATGTACATAATTACATTTAAAACATTTATGGAGCTAGTTAGTTTGGATACTTTCTGCGCTAGGTCAATATTTACCAAGATGTTTTTCAAAACTACAATAGCCTTCGGTAATTTACTTTCATGTTCTGTATAAATTTTTTGCCAAGAGGCTGAAGTACAGCTGGTATTTTTGGTGAAAAAAATACCAACTTGACATTAGAGAGCAAAATTTTAGGGTGCGATGTAGCGTTACCCAAAAACAGTAGAATATGTCTATTGCTCTTCCCCATTTCTAAATTAAGTTTAAGATACTGTTCAAATATTTTATCAGTCTTTAGAATTTGCAAAATATTTCATAGGCAATTTCGATTTATCCATTTTTTTGAAGAACGAATATTCTTATATTATATATTCTATTATTTTGAATGACACATTCTAATCGGCATCACGTTTAAGCTTCATTTTTAATTGAAGAGATAGACTAATCTTCATTTTATAGTTAATATATGGTGTTGATCTTTAATCGAAAACTATTACAATTGGCAAATCATGCGCCTCCACCAAATCGCAACTGTAATTTTAGATGGCTAAATAACTAAACAGAGAGAGAACAAATACAAATAGTATGTATCGTGGCGTGGCGACTGACGACGCTATATAACAGAACAGTTTGAAAATTGACATAACGAGTATTAGTCGGACACGTAAAGACTTTAGACACTAATGGAAACATTTATGTAGATTTACGACAAATGTGTTAAGAATGTCATGAATCCGTTAAATTAATAAATTGTAACAAATAATTGTAACATAAAATGCTGCCATTGATGTGTTTGTTTTTTTTTTGGAACTACTTAGGAAAACGCATTTAAAACAAAACTGATTGTATTTCAAATAATTTAGAAATTTATTGATTTTATATTTGTATATGTATTCTCAATGTAGAAGTTAGCAAATATCAACGTACATAAACATATTACATAAAAATAAGTTATTGTGCTCTAATTTGAAAATATGTCAGATATCCAGTTTTGGTATATCAAAATTTAATTCACAAAAAGTTGATATCAGGAGATAGTTAGTTTTATTAACAAATAAGAGGGCACTTAATTAATTAATTTTTAAGCAAAAATAACTAGTTTTAACAAATCGAAATTATTTTATTGTTGCACGATTTTTAACTTCTTTTTCAGAATTAAATGGATTTTTCGAATAAATAGAATTTGCTTACTAAAGAATTCATGACCAGTATTCCGATAAAAAAATATGGATCCCACAAATTTTTTTTCTCAATTAGCTAAAACAATCTGGCAGCACTGTTGACAGCGTTTTTTTTTTTTAAACTGCCAATGGAATTATTCTTGAATCTTTCTTTATACACCACTAATAAGAAGTATGTGCAAAGCTTACAATCTAAAAAAATATGCTATCTAAGTTCTTAAAGTATTTTGAATACTTATTGTTAGTATGCAAGAATAATAATTAATTAATGTAAATGTGTGTTACCTCAAAAATGTTAGATTAAATTTATCAATACATTAGATCTAGTGGATCTACTCTACGAAGCCGTCTATATTTCGGTTGCTTTAAGAGTCCCCGTGCTAATTCAGTAGGGTGTATTTCCAGTTTCGAATGGTACTTCAAACTGTGTATTTATGTATCACATCTTTGACCGTTTTAATCCCAAGGTTTTTGTGGATGTTGCGATTTCGGATATACCACGGAGCTTTTGTAATTCAGCGGAGTACTTTGTATTTGTAATACAGCACTTGTACAGCCCCATAGTTTGTACAGCCCCATAGAATTCCACATGTCCATATAGGGATTAGGATCGGTTTGTATAGTAAAACCTTGCATTCTAGGGAAAGTTTTGATTTTCTTCCAATCATCCCGTGACGTTTGTTTGCATAGGGATAACATTGTATAATTTCACCGTTGGACCTGTAAGTTTTTGCAACGTAAATGTTATGATCTTGCAATCCTCTGGACGCAGGTAGAGGGTTCTCGTGTGAAAATATAATAGCTGTGTCATCTGCAAATGTTGATGTGACAACAACGGCAGTATACGGCAAGTATAATACTGGCCCCATGTATATGCTGCCTTGTGGAACTTCTGCGTTTATGTCATTTAGTTCAGTAATGGCTAAATTGTGTTTAACCTGGTATTTTCTTTGAAACAAGAGGGTTTCAAGTACTGGATGATATTTTTTTGGCTGACTAATTTTAATTTTATATTTAGGGCCCTCATGCTTTTGTCGAAAGCTTCCCAATATCTATAGGAAAACTGCCGAACAATAATTCGTTTCTTTTAAAGCGAGTTTATCTGTTGACAACTGTACATGGTACATGATATACACTACCTTCATTTAGGCGTTTCTATTACTTTATAGCAAGTTTATCTGAAAATATGTGTATCTAATTTTAAGGTTATAAATCAAAATAGTCAAAAATTCGATTAACTAGTTTCTCTAAAAATTTACAGAAATATTTAACCAGTTTTTATATTTGTTTACTATGGTATTGGCGATGGGTAAAGTGATGTCAGCGCCGTAAGTTGCATTAATTTAAAATTATTGCCACTATTTGATACAAAAATTCTTTTAGCTTGTGGTACATAAATACATATGCCTTTATTTCAATTTCTTATTTAAATTTTCGCTAATAATTATAGTTGTTATTTATTTATTTTATTTTTTGAGTAATCATAATTATGTAAATTTTTACAAAATCAAGCTTCACAAATGCCTCATTGGTGGTATGTTACCTAGTGTCAATAAAGTATGTATGCGTGAATTATGAATACAGTGAAATCATCCCGCTATAACAAACAATCAAGTGACCACCGCTGATGTTTGTTATAAACGGATGTATGTTATAGCAAGATATCGGTTATAACAAACGTTGTGTTTTATAACCGATTTTTTTTATTTTGGTATATAACAAACTATGTGTTTTTTAACCGAATTTTTTGTGCATAAAATATTTCACTCTGATGTGAAATAATAAAACAAAGCGTCTTAATAAGTATGTACTTTCGTGTAATTCATTAAAAATTATGCAAATGCATACATACGTAGTCCCACATAATGAACATAAATAAAAAAACATAACAACAAAAATAAAACATGACTTCATTTGAAGAAACTGTGGTAGATGAACTAACTGATTCAAACTCTATATTCAAATCGTCCGACGTACATTAGGGGACATTTTGTATACTGAATCTACTAGATCGTCGTCAGTTAATTCCGCTGTTACGAAATCATTTAAATCGATATTGCTGGTAATGTCGCTTAAAGTTGAATCTCACCAAAGTGTTTCCAAAATAGCTTCTCTATGTTGAACGATCAATTCGCATTCGGTTTCTTCCATTTACGTCGCTAAATGGAGCCTTTTGAAACAATTAGCGATAGTTTCAGGCTTTACCCGTTCCCAAGCCCGTGTTACAAAATGTACTGCAAATAGCAAATTTATATTAATATCTGATGCATGTAGTTGAGGGTCTTCACCAATTCTATTTATTATCTCCTCTACGACGTACTCTCTATAAAATAATTATAAAATTTTGATTCCCTCTTGGTCCATCGGTTGTGACAATGACGTAGTGTTGGGTAGTAAATAAATTTCGGTTTTGTTTTTAAACTTTTTATCTAAAGCTTTAATATATTTATTCCACTTCGTCGAGATCATCCAAGCTTTTTTATTCGCAGCATACAGATGTGGGGGCGTTTTTACATTTTTAAAAGCACTATAAGTATTGGCAACTTTTCTGAACCGTTTGAATTGGCCCCCAAAAGAATGGACAAGCGATTTTTGCTCAATTTTCAACCACGGCAAGGTTCATTCTTAAAAACCAACGTTTTATTCGGCATTAATTTGAAGAATAACGCTGTTTCATCTAAATTTAATACGTTTCGGTGTTCATAACCAACCAAAATCCCAGGTTGATTTATTTTTTATCCAATCGTCACAAATTTCTGGTGGCACACGCGAACTTTTACCCACTATTTCTTTAAATGAAAAGGCATTTCGTTTTTTGAAGCGATCTAGCCATCCGTCGCTAGCATTAAAATTATTTAATTTCATTTTCTTACTAAGTTGTTGTGCCTTTTCTTTAAAAATTGTGCCGTTTATGCTAACACCAGCATGCCTCATAGTTTTTATCCATATAATCAAGGCCTTATCTAAATAGGAATACTTTCCAGATCTCGTTTTTTTTCTTTTTTTGCATTCATCATGCTCGCTACTTTCATATTTGTTACGATTTCGTACAATTCCCGACACTGTTGATCTAGGCAAACTCATCATTTGTGCAATTTGCTCATAGCTTTTAATTCTACTGTCAACAATTTTTAAAATGTCAATTTTTTATCCAAGGAAATGTCCGATCTTTTCTTGTTGACGCTCGGTTTGTCTATACTCATAAAATTACAATTTAATAAACAATTCGTTTGTTTTAAAAACAACCAATGTGCGGAAGAATGTACCTAATATGAACTTACCTTTGTGAAATTTAAATTAAAACTATCGCATATCAAATAATAGACAAAGGAAAAAATTTATGGAGCGAGGTCCTGTCATAGTTTAGATCCACCAATTACAAGGAATGTAATTGTCACGTGTTAAAAACACTTGCGCTTAGGTTACAATATAATAGGTAGGATATTGTTAGTGCCTTGAAGTTGTACCAGCCAAATCAGCCAGCCACAACGAAATCTATAGCCCATAATTTATTACAATTTATTACACCACGTCCCGATTTTATTACACTTGCAGTTCGCGAAAAAAGCGTGGGTGGAGTAACATCAAATTGAACTCACACCGCCACTTTGTTTTTTTTGATGTAATTGAGATATCAAGATGGGACTTGGGCCAGAGTTTATTACAAATTAATTACAGTTCCCTGGTAAGTCGCCGAAAAATAAAATGTAATTCTTTTGTGTAAAAATCATCTTATTTTAACAAAAACTGACTGAAATTCAAAGAAAAATACCAAAAAAGTCGATTTTATCATCTCTAATAATTTATTACACCAGACCGCCACCATATTTTGGATAGAACTGGATGTTGTTTACACTATACGGTACATATATACCTTGTAAAGTAGTGATTTTTTAATTATTTTGGGTAAAGTCTATTTCAAGTCAACGAAAAATATTAAAAAAGTCGATTTTATCACCTGTAATAATTTATTACACCAGACCGCCACCATATTTTGGATAGAACTGGATGTTGTTTACACTATACGGTACATAAAAATAAAGCAGTGATTTTTAATTATTCTGGGTAAAGTCTATTTCAAGTTAACGAAAAATACCAAAAAAGTCCATTGTATCACATGCAATAATTTAATAATTTAATAAACACTACATTACAAGGTATATACATATGTACCGTATAGATTAAACAACATCCAGTTATATCCAAAATATGGTGGCGGTCTGGTATAATAAATACAGGTGATTTTTATCGACATTTTGGTATTTTTCTTTGAATTTCAGTCGGTTTTTATTAAAATAAGATGATTTTTACACAAAAGAATTACATTTTATTTTTCGGCGACTTACCAGTGAACTGTATTTAATTTGTAATAAATTCTGGCCCAAGTCCCATCTTGATATCTCAATTACATCAAAAGATACAAAGTGGCGGTGTGGGTTCAATTTGATGTTACTCCACCCACGCTTTTCTCGCGAACGGCAAGTGTAATAAAATCGGGACCTGGTTTAATAAATTGTAATAAATTCTGACCCAAGTCCCATTTTGATATCATAATTACATCAAAAGTTACAAAGTGGCGGTGTAGGTTCAATGTGAAGTTACACCGCCCACGGGTTTCTCGCGAACGGCAAGTGTAATGAAATAGGGACTTAGTGTAATAAATTGTAATAAAATTGTAATAAATTATGGGCTAGGTTTTGTTGTGGCTGGCTGATTTGGCTGGTGCAGCTTCAAGGTACTGATATTGTTACGTGTTGCAATTTCTTATTTAAACGGAAAATGCAATTTGCTATGTAAATACATGTACATACATATGTATATGTATACAATTTCAAACCGTTTTAGATAATACAATACATATACACATACATATTTCAAATTGTTTGTTTTATCCGAATTATTTTACATTGCATTACAATAAACTAAAATTTTATAAAAAGTGTTTGTTATAGTCCTAAGTTTTCTATAACCAAAGTTTTTATCATATACATTTTGTACTGAAAACTCATGGAATGTTTGTTATAAACGGTGTCTGTTATAGCGGAATTTCACTGATAGCAACACTATTAACAACGAAAGCAGCAACACTTTGTACATTTACATTTTATTATATTTATTTGTTCCCCTTATATGAAATTATTGGGTTAGTATCAGCCAATCTTAACTATTAGCGAAAACTAAAGTAATTTGTAAAATTTACACCTTATACTTGTGTTGATACACGTCATTTTCCTTCTCTCTTCTTAGTAATTAATTGAATTATTTTTGAATTTTAACTCGATAACCAACTCTTAATTTATCGTGTCGTCCATATAACGAACAAAATGGTTGGTTCCTTCATCTAACTCTAACTTACGTGGCCATGATACCCTGTGGCTGTTATATTATTTTTATATTGATAGCTTTACAATTTATGTTTGGTTGTTGTTAATATTTTTATTTTTTACGTTTAAGGTGAGCTCGCGAGGTGGGATATTCACCAGCTTGAAACTTCTTGAAAGAAGTGAAATAGACGAGCTATTTTGATTATAGATGAATTATTTTGGTGATTTTATTGCTTTAGATGTCGGATGTAAATAGCTCGGGTAAATATCCGACCCCTAAATTTGGAATTCCGCATTTATTTCAATATCAAACTTATTATCAAAAGTGGAAAAGCTAATAAAATAATTCAATAACAAATTTCCTTATCTACGACTCATCCATCATTTATTTTCGTATATATAGTAGATATATACTAGTATATTGTATACTAAAATAATGCGATAAATTTTTCATACCATATCACGCGATTACTAATCAATTACATATTTTAATTTACGATATGTTCTTTTGAAAGCCTTATATAACGTTTTATCTGTGACTGTATTTCCTATAAGAAGTATGAAAAGCCCCCTGTACTATTTAATTCTAATACTTAATACAAATATTTACAATAAATATTTTGTGATGGTGATGGGGTTATTTATTTTCTAAGAGACAAATACTTGACCTACGTAGCCCAATTAAAAAATAACTTAATAAAAAATTTAATGTCGGTATAATTATTTTCCATTTTGTGGGTTATGGTTCCATTTCCTTCTTCAAGTTTTGCTCTACAAAAAAAAACTAAAATTTGGTTTTAAATTAGAGATTTGAATCTTTGTATATACAGACATACGAGTACAAACGAAATTGTAACATTTTTCGTTGTTGCGATTAAGATAATTTTTTCTAGACAAATATAATTATGTACATAAGAAAATTTGCAAAATAAGCATTTTATTGTTATGATGCGATTGTATGGAATAACAGACTGAAATGACGGCAAATACGGGTGAAGAAATATGACCTTATCACTGAAACATGCATTAAGAATGTACACATTATATGAATACATATAAAATTTGCAAAATATGCGCGATTGGGGAAAAGCACGCGATATACACGAACGATATTTGTTTAATTTTGGTTACAATAGTATATGTAAGCATCTAAACAATTTTAATTACAACCTGCGAAATAATGAATTTCTGTGAAGAAAATGTTACGTCGATTAATTAATTTTATCGCATTATGTGGTTGTTACATACAATAAACAAGGTCTGCACTAAAATACTAAGGCCATATCCGTTGCATACGATAAGCAATACTTATTTCAGGAATCTTTAATACAGGAATCTTTATTAAATTTGTGTGGTTTGTACGCATTATCGACGAGTTTTGACCCATAAACTCTCGAATGTCTAGAATATTAACCATATTTCGTATTCATTTGTAGAAGTGCTCACATCTGGATATGACAACAAGCCTTATTTACCCGAAATCCAATTTATAGATACCCTTCTAAGAAATCACCGGATGTGTACCAAATTCGACAATATCATCAACACTGTTATGTATAACAACGAGTTCGACTCAAATATACCTTAATTTCTTAGTTTTGCAGGTTCCATGCACTGATTCTAAATCTCATATCCGAGTATTTATATGCAGTATGTAATATTTTGACAGTACTCATTATTACTTTGGTTGACAGGCCTTTCAGTGCAGCTCTCGAGCAATAAACTGCAGTATCATCAGTAAGGAAATAAAATAAACATATTTGAATACTATGCTTTTTTTTATTAAATCTGATAAACTAAATGTTTGATCAGTTCATGTCAATCATTCAAAGGTTACGCACATCAATTGTTGATCAGTTCATGTCAATCATTCAAAGGTGTCTAGCACATATAAAAAATGCCATAGCATTTTTAATGTTGACAATCTTGTCATCTCCTCTCAGATTTTGAAATAGAATAATAATAATAATAATCAGTTTTTAAATGTCATTACTGGCCCCTTACTGATTCAACTATTTGGCTCCAACGATTTCGATCCTGAGCATGGTCTTCATACTGTCTAAGACTTGAAATAGAATATTATTAAATAATTTAGAAGCTGAATTTATGATGCAGTTCTGTCAATTCTCCATTGTTCAGTTCCACGGAAGAGATTGTCGGTGAAAACTTCTTTGGTATTCTAAAAATTGTGCTTCATAAGGATAATCTAAAGAATCCGAAATCCCATCCCATTGAACAAGCTTCATTCGGATCTGATTAACCTAATATCGTTATCCAGTTGAATGTGATTGAATGCGTTATACAAGACAAACCACATGCTGTATAAGATAGCAGAAAATGTTCAGCAGAAAAAAAATCATTTTTCCACTCACCACCAGGAGCAGCACTATAGATAAAGATAATTATTCTGCTGTAATTTAATTAACTAGGAGAACAATTATGAATTTGTCCATATTTTATAAGAATTTTTGTAACAACATTTGTAAACTTTCAATTAAATTATTCGTAACAAACAAAATATTTTATATTTTGAACTACATGCCAATTATTATATTAATAATTTCTCATAAAAAACCAATATGTAACCAATATGCCGGGCTGTTTTTCTGGTAGCTGAGATCATAACATATACCTATAGGAGCAGTTTAAGAAAAATCGTTCGGATCAGAAGATTTCCAGAATTTTTTGAAATCTCGGCCATATGAAATTTTTCAGTTTTTTGACCATAATGTATGGAAATACCACCCTGTAACCAATATACCATGCTGGTTTTCTGATAGCTGAGATCATAACACACCTACAGCAGCAGTTTAAGAAAAATCGATCGGGTCCAGAAGAGCTCCAGAATTTTTTAAAATCTCGGCGATATGAAATTTTTCAGTTTTGGGCCATAATGTATGGATATACCCCCCTGTAACTAGTATTCCATGCTGTTTTTCTGGTAGCTGGGATCATAACACACCTACAGGGGTAGTTTAAGAAAAATCGATCGGGTCAGAAGAGCTCCAGAAATTTTTGAAATCTCGGCCTTTATGAAATTTTCCAGTTTTTTGACCATAATGTATGGAAATCCCCCCTGTAACCAGTATGCCATGCTGCTTTTTTGTTAGATGGAATAACACACCTACAGTTTAAGAAAAATCGGTCTGGTCAGAAAAGCTCCAGAATTTTTTGAAATCTCGGCCAAATTAAATTTTTCAGTTTTTTGACCATAATGTATGGAAATACCCCCCTGTAACCAGTATGCCATGCTGCTTTTTGGTTAGCTGGAATAACACACCTCAAGAAAAAAATATTGAATTGAATTTATTTACAAAATGTTATATATTTAATTAATTATAACTAATTTTTACAATTAAATACCTGATTTGGTAACATGTAACTTCAAGAATAAATTTGTAAATGAATGGTAAATGGTTAAACCAAAGCTTAGTTTGTCTAGTATGCCGTTCCTATTTCATTTGGAAACCACAGATTCAAACTAGTACGCGTTTTTGGAAATTGACCGTAGTAGTTTCACAGTAATTTTTGTTTTTGTTAAGTTAGTAGTAAAATTACTAATTGAGATCAATTTAATTCTAATCAGTTTGGAGTTAAATTTTCAAAATGCCCAAGAGTTAATTTTTTAATTTATTTTTTATTGTAATTTCTTGCAGTTGCTGTCGTTTTTATATCAGATTTTAATTTTATTTATCTAAACCTACATTGTTTATTGAATTTTTAATGTAAACAAAACAAAATAGTTGGCAATTTCATTAATTTTTTGTTAAAAATGATTTTCGATTTTTTCAAACTAAAGCATTCAAAATTTATTTTAACTTTTTGTATCGGCAAGGTATTTTTTTATTTTTTTAAATTGGTTGGAACCCATACGGATTCAATTATAGCTAGCTGGGAACCGGATTTAGTTAAACAGTCCGCGATATCATTCCCTTCAATTCACAATGTACTGACACCCACATTACCGTAACGGTATTGTTGGATGAAAGAAGATTAATGAAGTGTTTGCAATCCTTGACATGTTTGGAGACATTCAAGGGATTTTTCAATGAATTGATCACAGCTTTACTATCAGTACACAGAATAATGTTTTTGTTTTTAACAGCAAAGGTCAAAGCTTCCATAACACTACACGTCAGCAATGAGGTCCGCTTGGAAAACAGTGCAAGGCGAACTAAGACTGCCAAAAGATCTCTGATTGGACGCAGGATAGTAGATTCCAAATCCAGCACTGAGGCTAGAACGAGAGCCATCTGAAAAAACACTATGGACTTGTCTAATAATTGGAGAAAATCCTTCGAAAACCACAAATTCCTTGAAGGATAAACAACCTTGGAGAAGTTGGAGAAGTTGTATTCAGGTGATCTATCATTAACCATATCGATTTCTGATAAAAATGAAGTGTAATTTTGAAAGATTTGTCTATGTCCCACGATAGAACCGAGAATGTTCCAGGCCCCAATGCACCTCAAGCGAAACGCTGCAGAACAAGCAGTGCATGCCATGAAAAAAGGTGTGTATCTGGGGCAAGGAAAGAATGAACTCCATAGCAAGAAGTGGAGTCGAGGACATAGCTCCAGTAACAGCAGCAGGTTTTTGTAGTATGGAATCAAGATGAGGTTTCCAGGAAAGTTTTATAACTAAGATAACACCAAGGTGCTTGGCTTGGTTACATCTGGTAATCGGTCTCCCAAAAAGAGAAGGAACGGATAGATCCAGACCACTCCTACGCCTAGTAAAGACAATTAAATCTGTCTTAGAAGGGTTGACGTGCAGACCGTTGTTAATTGCATTAAGTCGGATAAGATATTCAGGTGTTTGCCTGAAACTGCTAAGACAAAATCATCAGCAGAACGCTGTGCAATGAAGCCAGATTGCTGCAGCTTAACCAGTAATCCGTCAATGACTAAAAGCCACAGCAGAGGCGAGAGCACACCCCCCTGGGGACAGTCCTTGACAGCCTTGACAGAGACTGTGACGCGTTCAGTCTCTACAGTTCGAGACTTGAGCATGCGGATTCAATCCATTTGACAATGGTGTGATTAATACCAAAATTATTACAGGCATTAGTAATCGAGATAAACGAAGTGCTATATCGAGGAATGCACCTACAAGAAACTCATTATTACAGAGGGATATTTCAATCCTAGTTACAAGTTCATGTAGGGCCGTTTCACAGGACTTACCAACTCTGTAAGCATGTTGCATGTTACTGAGCGGGAAGGTAATTAGGTGCTTGTCTCTAATATATCTGTCGACGATTCTTTCTAAGGCTTTAAGAAAAGTTGAAGACAGACTAATAGGTCGAAAAGACTTGGGATCAGTATAATCGGATTTGCTTTTGCCGGACTTCGGAATAAAAACGACACTACTCCTGCTCCAGGATTTACGAACAACGCAGAAAGCAATACATGCCTGGAAAAGGTTTATCAGATGGTCCTAAATGATAGGAAAGCCGTGCTGTAATTCAGCCGGGAAAATATCATCAGGTCTACCAGCCTTATAACGTGCAAAGGAAAATAGACTCCATAGTGCGGAACATCAAGATTGATCAGCTTTTAACCCATGCCCCAGCCAGGAGCCATAGAAGGAACCTTAAAGGATACGGTAGTAACATCATCTGAGTGGAAAATGGCACAACCAGGGAAATGAACAGATAGAAGCAGCTCCCCCAACTTCTCTATGATAGAAGGT
This sequence comes from Tipula unca, assembly GCA_951394425.1. Lineage (NCBI taxonomy): Eukaryota > Metazoa > Arthropoda > Insecta > Diptera > Tipulidae > Tipula > Tipula unca. Next base: position 143,121,477 of record OX596380.1, on the reverse strand, counting down.
AAGCTGACCGTCAGATAGACGAAGAGTATCAGGTCCATATACAACATTCTTAGCAATGGCTTTGTTTAGTTTAGCCACCGCCGCTATTAATTAAAATCTATTTACTTTTAACTTACAGGATTGCATGAGTTTTAGTTTGAAACAGAAAATGTTGTGTTCGTTAAGTTGGTGGTTGCCTAAAGCAAAAAGATAGCAATATCCAAACATTTACCTTAAAGCAGCGTACATAACAACATGTTATGTACGCTGCTTAAAGCCCGATTTAGATGTAGAAAAATCTTTGGCATGCCAAAAAAGAAGACACTAGTTTATTACAATTTATGTGTGAATGACAAGAACAGCAATATAAACATGCAAAATTTTGCATGCGTTTTTCTCTTTTTTTTTAGCAAATGTTACTATAATAATGAAAATGTTACCATAAAATATATTCAACCCGAGTATATTTTATGGTATCATATTGAAAAAATATATATTCAACCAAGCAGCGAATAGACGTCAAATTTTTATAGTTAAGTTTAAAATAAAATTATAATATTGAAGAACGAACGAGTTCAAAATTACCCATTTCCACCGACTTATGGTAACAAAATAATTAAATGTAATTTAGGTTATGTTTTATTATAGCAACGTCATTTTTGTTTACATACTTTTTCTCAGTTTAACTAATGGATTTTTTTTGTATTGTGTGTAGCAATTTTGCATGGCAAACCTTTTTCATCATCTAAATCGGACATTAGACAGAAAAGGATGACGTTAACTACATTTCGAAACAATGCAAAATCGTATCTATAATGAAGTCACTTCCTTGATAGAAATTGACTTTGACAAATAAAATAAATACAAAAATTATTATAATGAATTGTGTTTTAATTTGAATTTTCCTTACTTTGCCTTAAAGGCTTGTACACGAGTTAGGAAATATTTGCTAGGAAATCATAGCCGATCTCTCTCTCTGAGAGAATTTTTGTGTGATTAAGAGAATTTTTGTGTGATTATATTGGTCGTCTGCGTGTTTTTTTGCTGAAAGTTAAATATATTTCAACTCAAAGAAGAGAAAAAGGGGCGTGTTTTTCGTCATTTTAGTTGATTTGATTGGGAGAGAGATCGGCTATGATTTCCTAGCAAATATTTTCTAACTCGTGTACAAGCCTTAAAGGCAAAAGTTAAAAATAAAGTTTTTCTGTGTATGCGCTGTACCTTGAGTAATTTTGCTACCAACATAACAAAATCAAAAATTACTGTGAAACTACTATGGTCAATTTCAGAAAACATCTATTGTTAATAAACGTGAACTTAGGTAAACCGCATACGATCAATAGTTATTTTGCTACACGCACTCTTATTAAAAAACTTGTACATATACTGAAACGTAATTTGAACGCTGCCAAGCCTCCATATACGAGAAAAAATTGTAGATAATAATTAATTGATATAATTGTATATACTTCTACATACGAGTATATAGCATGTATATACGTCGCTTATAAAAATTAATTGCCATGTAATGCAATTTTCTTTTATTATAAATATAGCAATTATTTTACTTAGCAGAAACAAAAACATATTTAAATTGAAATAAACAAAACAACAACAAATTATGTCATCCACATATTTATTATAGTCGTAATTAAGCAAAAAGTTTGTTTGAAATTATGCACAACAAAACTATGAATTGATATTTTGAAAAAACAAATGCACTTGTGTAATATATTTGCGTACTTATTATATCGAATGATTTGGTTGGAAATCGGTGAAGTAATGGGCTAGGAGAAATTATATAGTACAACTGCATAGTCTTTTATAGTTTGTTTTAAATTTAGGTTAATATATATTTAGTAAATATAATCCAATCAAAAAGTCCAAATTTCAAAAATTTAACGCATCTTGTTGATTATGAAATTAAACACTGTTATGTTTCCTTGACAAATTGACCCGTGTGCGCTGTTGGTGGTTTGATAAGATTTGTGTCACAGTAAAAATACTTCTATAAAATATTATACGATCCAATGTCATTTTAAAATAACCTATAGTTGGCAAAATAATAAGTTTATAAATTTTAGATTTAGTATTGGCGTGATATCAAAGTGTTTACATAATATTATTTATATATCAAAACAACCAAAGTATTATTTTGGTCATTTGATAATTAATGTAAACAAAAACCAAAAATATTCATTTAGTATGATCCCAGATTTCGCAATAAAAGAAATAATTACACAAGCCGATCAAAGTCTGAATGGACAATTATTATCAAATGGGGTTTTGCAAACAAAAAACAAATCGCCTTGTAGTTTGCTCTGGACAAAAAGAATAAACGCAGGTATGCTGAACTAATTTATAAATGTTAATATAGATTTCTTTAGAAACCCATAAACAGTATGTGTACGGGTTATATTATTTACCGCATACGACGATTAGATTACAGATTATAGACTAATGTATATATTAAGTTTTCTCTTACAAATATGTTGTGCTTCGTTGACCAGAAAGAATGTTCTTTTCGTCTAAATTAAATCATGTATGTTACGTTTACTACAATAAAAATGATAAACTACAAGCAAATCTGGGAAAGACCATTTAAGTAATTGAACTGATTCTGAATTGGATCGTATAATATCCCAGGTGGCCTCTAGATGAAGAATTCATACTGAAACAATATATGAAATACATAATATGTGAGTCTCTCATATCTTTTTTATGATAAATTTTTCGATTTATAAAGTTTGTAATCTTTTACTATGCCGTTGCCAGCCAATTTGAAAACCCACGAATAAGAACCGCATTATTTTTTATATTGTTGCGGATATAGTTAGAAAGATATTCTAGAGTCTATAAAGTAAAATGAATATAATTTCTAGAATGTATTAATGTTCCAAGATATAAACTTTTTTTAAGAAAACATGATAGAAACAAAGTTAGGAAGAACAAATAATATGCTAAATTTGGAAGCAATAAAACAAAAAATCATACATGAAGTTGTTGCAAATTCGAAAAATAAGAAATATGGGAGGATGGATGTTGATGCCAATAACATTGTATTAATACATAAACCCTGTTCTGTTACGTATGTGAAATTTGCCCAAAATCTGTCCTAAAAGCAACAACAACTAATTGTTATGCATGTGTAAAAATTCCGTTATAACGAATTTTTATATTTTTATTGTGAATTATTAAATTAATAGAAAGTAGTAAATTTACTAACTTACCGGATTCACTTTAAAATTAAATTTAATGTATAAATTAGAGATCAACTGTGATATTTAAACAAAATAAGTAGAATACCTCGAAACATGGCAAACATATAAGGAATTCTATAATTTTCGGTAGTATTTGAATTTAAAAATATTCAATTAAAGCACACTTAAAAAAAAAGTAGGAAGTTTTAATAAGAGATTGTTCGTGCCCACTCCAAATGATCACATATTAGAAAAACTCAGTTTTGTTACTATGAAACAAAATTGTCTAATCCTAAGTACCTGAAAGCCTATATGTTTTGGGAAATCTGAGTGGTTTTCCATTAGACCAGACCCACACCTATTCAATCATTTTTTACAACACTCGAAAAAAATCGGAAACTTCTCGGAAACTATTTATGTATTTCCGTTTTCCAAAATATAGGCTTTCAGGTACTTAGGATTAGACAATTTTGGTTCATAGTAACAAAACTGAAATACATATGTAAAAGTTTCCGAATTTTTTCGAGTGTTTCTAATAAGCGGCCATCATAGCCAAAAAATGTTTAAATAGGTCTGGTTTTTGTGTCACAGAAAATTAATGTGATTTCCAAAATATAGGTTTTCAGTTACTTACAACTAGTCATTTTTGATTCTAAGTAATTGAACGGAAATATATCGATTTCTCTTAATATTTTCATCGGTTTCTAATAAGTGGCTAATTGGATTGGGGACAAGAAGCGCTCAAATCTTAGTAAAAACTACTACTATTTTAATCATTCTTATTTCAAATAGAAAATTCAAATACAAAAACAGACGGGATTGCATTACCGGTAAACGCTTAACCGGTTAACCGGGTTTACCGTCCAATTTAGCTTACCGAAATACCGGTAAAAAAATTAGAACTTACCGGTAAATTCGGTAATTTTTGAAAATGAAATAACAAAACAAATTGCTTGGATATTCACACGTTTCTGAAGAAAAATATGGTTTTGTAGTTAACTAATTAAACACACATCAGATGATCAACCCATTGACAAAGAAAATCTTCGTCCCTGGTGTTTGCAACCAAAAATGATAAAATATAGCAGATGCCCCAGAAGAGTTCGGAGCAGACCTTGTATTAATCTTAGATTGCAAACCGCAGGTGGAGTGCCTGTTAGTAAAGATTTGTTTAGGTTAAATTATCAAGATAAAATACTATATACGAATTTCTACCCATGAATCTATAGCTGTGGAATAATTAAGTCCAACGAATATTACTTAATACTGATCTTGCGATCAAGCGTATATATACTTGTCCTATAGGACAAAGAATAAGGACAAAGACGTGGAAAGTATTTAACGTTGGCGTTCAACCACATTTCATCAATAAAGCCCAGCGTCGAATCTGACGTCGAATCTGAGGGAACTTTTTCAGCTCAAGTTCAGAACAAGTCTGAATGATTCCATTTTAGATACAATTTGTGTGTTAAGGGCATATTTCAATTACCCAAAAGATTTATTGGATGTTTAAAAAAAATTAGTGTTTTCTTTTTATTTTATTAAATTAATGTATTTTGGTTTTATTATTGAATTATTATAATTATATTTTCGTGTTTTCTTGATAAATGAATTTAAAACAATAAATTCACAATAAATATTGTAAATTATTTTATACAATTATTGTTAGTTATTTCTTCGTACGTTTTTATCCTCCCGCCATCACTAATATGCTATACATGATTTTTTATATTTAAAAACAAGTTTTACAGTAATTTACCGGTAAACCGGTTTATACTCAAATATTTACCGTTTACCGGTAAAGCCGAAATTCGGTAATTTGCAATCCCTAAATTTCAGTTTTATTTGCACTTTCCGCTAACTGACTACTCATTTATAAACCACTAGGTGTTACTTCATAGATGTCACTAGTATGTGTTAAAAGGATTAAATATATAAATAAATAATTTTCTTTGGTGGCGTATCACGGCCTACGATCAAATTTTATTTATGTTTAATGTTTTTTATTTATATATCAAATTTTAAATTGAACAGTGATCATATTGTAATACTTAATTCAAATGCAATAAGATTGTGCCATCTTTATAATGAAGCTGATCGTGATTTATTATTATAAGGATATATTAGTTTCTATTAAACTTTCTTCTATGTTTGATAGTAACGTAAGTGACCTATCAAACGTTTTGGTAAACGCAGTTCCGAGATTCTGGAGTTGCATGCCTGTGGCCAATATTTCAAATTATCAATTTTATCAATTTTCCATAAAAGAAGAAATCCGGTTATGCATATTTGTATCAGTCAAATTATCGGGTGACAAATACTATCGCAGTTTATCTGTAATGGGCTAATTAAAATTTGCGCCGACAATTAAAAAATATATTTAATTAATAAGCGTCATTGACAAATACATTATCGCGCTATAATTAAATTGGTTTCTATCTTTACACATGATATTAAGCTGGGATGTGTATAGCTATATGGTATACCTTATTGTGGCATACCTTATATTTTGATTTCCATTTACAATATCTACATATACTCGTAGATCTTAAAGAAGATAAAGAAAATCGAAAATACCTATAGAAGCAGGAAATTAACTTCGAAGTGTTTCAAATCGACAAAATTGAGCCTTGACGACATTTTATACAAGTATGCAGTAACACATATTTTAATAGTTTGAATTTTATCAATCGAACCTATAGGAAATTTTTTAACTAAATTTGATTTAAGAAACGAATTGAATTGCCGTCTTTTCAATTCAAATGATTTTAATTAATGATCTTAAAGGTTAGTAATTATTTTTGTGTTTTACCACTACTAACTAATCAGTAACTAAGGTCTCACGTTTATGCTGTCTTAAAAATAAATACCAACACTTACATACATTAATTAGAGACTATTCGGCTAGTGGGTTTATTTTGTACACGGCTACAGGTTCATCTTTTAATTGGCCATCTGCACACTGCATAGCTCCATGCTAGGCTGCACTAATATGAACGATGGGTCGGCGCAGCAGTTCTACATTCCAACAGAGATGTTTTCAATTTAATCACCGATCTTAATCGGGAGATGAAAAATCCCTTTTGCATCCCGCCGCTGTTGGGATTCGAACCCGGTACCTCCCGATCCAAACGTCGCAGCTTTAGCCACTCCGCTTTAGCCACTGCGCTATTTGTTCAGTGTTCGGTCTTCTCAGCTTGTTTTGAAAATCATCGACGAACGTTAAAACTTGGTATACATATAGCTTTTTACTGAAAGTTTGGTGTATTCAAATCCGCGGACGTTAACACTGTCCTTGAATCCAACCGGCAAACATCTAGTTATAGACTCTTCAAAATTAAGCCCAATGTGGAGTTCTATGCGGTGTAACTATAGAAAGTAAAGTTTAATGATAAATTATCATCTTTTTCATACTTTTGCACAAATTTGAACATGTTAAATACATGAACGATTTACCACTGGCGGCTATTGCATCGCACACATAATTATATTGTTAAAAGAAGTACGAAAATTTCCGGTGTGTGATCAAAATAATAATTAAATTATTTTGTTCTTTAATAATCCATTCGCAGTAGTCACTATAGAGCAAATTACCTTGGCTGTAATAACAATAATTACATCGAATATTAATTATACATAATATATCTTTATATCGGCGTTCTCAGACTCTATTCTCTGGAGTCATAACTATTATAATGATTATAAATTAATCACGCGACATTACAACTTTAAGCGCTACGTACTTATAGGTATGTGAACGCCACTATATTATCTGCGCCATTTGAACGCTAATTAATTGCTCGAATATATTCAACAAAACTTCTACGTACAAATTTCATAAAATGGTAACATGAAAATTTTGATTATGATCTTATAAAATCGTTCCAAAATATGATTTATTATAGAGTTCGCGATTCAGACAAATTGTTGAAATTTTCTAAATAATTTTTGGATGATTTATTACAAATATGGTTCATTTCATATTTTTGATTGCGGCCAGACTAAATATGTCTCGGCTTTCTTTAATTAATGCTAATTTATTTATGTACCATGTTGTATACGTATATGAGCATGTATATACATACATACTATACATATAGTATATAGTGACAGAAATAAATGTAATGTTTTTCACGATCGTATATGACGTACATTAAAACTAAACTAAAATAAAAATACAATTTCAAGGTTATTTTCAGCTTACGTGTTGACTAAATATTATAACACGCTGATCTTGTTACATCACAAGCCTCTTTATTATTTACTCTTATAAATAAACCATTAGACATGCGCATTTATAGAAATTGTTTTCGCGATCAAAGTAAATTAGCGTCTCCTTACCGATCCGTGCGCGCTCACATACACATACATACATATATACATATATGTATATTCATTATTATTTATTTATAATTAAATTTTTATTCAGCCTGTCGTTTTCTATTCTTTTTAATTAAATTTTAAATTTATGTTTTTTAATTAAAAATAAGAAATTTCGGGTTTTCTTGGTTTTCTTGTTATGTTTATTACTCTATAGCGTATATACGGCTAATTATGATGGAATTTTATGAATGAAATCCAGATATAGATGAAACTCAATTTGTTAGGTTTATAATGTGACGATTTGTTAGATGGAAGATAGTAATTAGTTTAATTAGATATTTGGCAGCAAATGAATATTAAAATATGAACATAAAAAATTTTACAAGCAAAGTAGATGCTGGGTAGAGTTACCTCATTATGATTTTAAAGAAGGCATCCGGTGAATATTCCCATGAAGGGTTCTGGTGAATTGAAATAACGATCGGAAAACAAAATTGCGGATTTGTAGACGAAAGAAGTGGGAATGGTCGAAAGCCGAAGTTCTGAAAGTACAACAACTCAGCAATGAGCGCAATTCGCGTAATTTCTTTAACGGAATTCGGGACCAGGATGGAAACGTCTGTGTCAATATCGACGCAGCACTCGACGCATGGAGTGGACACTAACCGATCTCCTTGGTGTTCATCATGCATCACCGACTGTTGTTGAGCCACCTCAAATACACACTGCAGATATTTGCATTGAGGATCCATCCCATATGAGGTATTTACTAGGGCCATGCAGAGACTAAAACGAAACCGCTCACCTGGGGGGGCATTAGTTCGGAGCTCGTGATATTCGGAGTATTATTCGATTAGTATGGCGAACCGAAGTAATGCCTGACGGATGGAACGTGGTCGCGATGTGGCCTATCTTCAAAAAGGGAGACCACTTGAGGTGTGAGAATTATCGAGGTATAGCCCTCCTTTGCACAGCATATACAAGTTAATGTCCCACATTATATTGAATACAATCACCCCTCTAGCGGAAGGCCTGGTTGGTGACTATCAAGGAGGATTTCGTCAGAATCGATCAGTCACTGATCAGGTCTTTTCATAATATTTAGATGGTACATACCGAGCTCTGTACAATATCAGGATTAGAGATCTGATGAAGATCCCCGATATTGTACATGAAGTAAGACTCAGCGAGTACACTGACTTGGTCACGTTTTGCGTGCTGATCCGAACGAATTGTGCAGCGATCTCCGAAAGGAGAGCTACCGTAGGGTTGCAAGAATGACACGGAAATAGAAGGATAATCAGAAAAAGAAGTGTTCTGGTGGACCGAGGAAATAGCCCAGCTTCGTAGAGAATGCCTTCGAGCTAGACGTTTATGCCAACGTGCAAGATTGGAAACTAGTGACGACCTACGCAAGCAGTACTGTGTCGCCCGCTCTATACTGAAGTGTGCAATTAAAGCAAGCAAACAAAGATGTTTTCAAGAATTGTGTGAAAAAGTTGATCGGGACCCCTGGTTTAGGCCTTATAAAATGGTTATGAAAAAAGTTAAGAGTGCATATGTGCCAGCCCATCGTGCCCACGAACGCTGGAAAATATCGTCACGTCACTGTTCCCACAACAACCAGATTGGAGTGTTTCGAGAGCAATGGAAGTTACAGCGGTTGGTACTATTGCCTAAAGCGGAAATCCATCTTCCTACCGGCCAATCTGCTTACTAGATACTGCAGGTAAATTATTTGAGAGAATTATATGTGAGAGACTACAGGAAGCCATTAAAAACAAAGAGGACTTGGCGGAGAACCAATATGGGTTCCGTAAAGCTCGCTCTACCATTGAAGCGATTAAACTCGTAGTGGATACGGCGAGAGAGGCAATATCTGGTGATAGATGGAAAGGAGGTTCTAAAAATTACTGCCCGGTAGTTACATTAGATGTGAAAAATGCATTTTACTCGGCGAGTTGGGATTGCGTATTAAACGCGCTAATCAATAAAGAGGTTCCTCTGTATTTACTTAAAATGGTGGCTAATTATTTTAGGCAACGAGTTTTGAAGTATAAAACCGATGAAGGTACTAAATACTATCATATGTATATAGAAAGAATGAGGTGGAAGAAATCTGCAACTGGAGTATAAGAGTGATTCAGGATTGGTTATCGTCTGTGGGTTTACAGTTGGCGGAGCACAAAACAGAAGCAGTGCTTATCACCAGTAGGAAAAGGTTAGAATTCATGACGGTGGAAGTTGGTGGTTAACTGATTCAGACAAAACAATCTATTAATTATCTGAGAGTAATAATTGATGCTAGAATGTCCTTTAAATCGCATTTGGATACCGTTGGGGAAAAAGCTGGAAAAGTGAACGGGGCGTTAATGCGAATTATGCCAAACGCAGGGGGCCCGAAAGAGCCGCAAACTGTTACTGAGTAGTGTGGTGCCATCTATTTTTAGTGCATTTAGAACGGTATCAGATGAAGCCGTATGTCTATTGGCTGGTATGCCTCCAATTGACTTATTGGCTAAGGAGCGTGAAAGAATATATTCTCGCCGTGCCAATGGGGATAAAAGAGGAAATCATATTGTGGCTCGCACAGAGACCATCAGCAGCATTGGGACAGCTCTGGAAAAGGTCGGTGGACACATCGGTTAGTCCCTTTGGTAGTTAAATGGCTAGATAGGAAACATGGAGAAACTCACTTCTATATTTATGCCAATTTCTGACGAGGCACGGTTGTTTTCCCGCTTATTTATATAAATTTAAGCATGATGATTCCCCTTATTGCCCAATGTGCGACGGAGAACTGGAGAACATAGAGCATGTAATTATTGACTGCCCGCGATTCGAGGAAGAAAGATAGGAACTATATAGTTCTGTGGGAAATGAGTTATGACCGTTAACAGTTGTTGATTGTATGCTGCAGTCCGAAGAAATTTGGGAGGTGGTGTGTAAAATAAGTGCAAGGATCATTAAGAAACTGAGAAGTCTAGAAAAATATAGACAAAGACAACAAAATTAGATGGCAGCTAAGGCTGAGCCTGCTCTCGCAAAGTAATACATAGCAGTAGTTCCACGAGACAACTATAGGTATACGAATTTGGGGGTTAGGGTTTAGTCGGTAAGAATCCGACACCCTTACATGTTTATGGATTAGGTCCACATGTGAGGTTTATGAAGATTCCCCCCTCCACCACAAAAAAAAACAAAAAAAAAAACACACACACACACACACTAAAAATGTATAATGTGTTATCAGAATAAACCACTACAAAAAATTAAGAGTAAATAGTTCAGTTGAAATATCTGGGAAATAGGAGGAGGTTAGTCCGAGACCATGACATCACCTGATGAAATTTTCGTAAACTACATAGGTAAGACCTCTTAGAGCCATTAACTCTAGAAAAGCGTTGAGCGGCCAAAAAGCTATTTAAACTTAAATATTAATGGTTGTCCAGCAATGGTTGTTAATATTAATATCGCTATAATATATAGTTTATTAATTATTAATATCTTTTTGTTATAACAAACCATTATTTAATAACAGGTGATTTGTCAGAATGACAAAAATGCAACCATGAAAGCCCAGATGTGGTATTCAATATAATTGGAGAAAATCTCCGAGGCGATCTATTGTACTTCTCTAAACGACGTTTGGTGATGAAAGTCTAATGGTATGTGGGGTTTTCTCTTCGTCGCGTCGGTGTATTAATTAGCCTTTTTATCCACCAAAATATAGACAATTAGTAGTTTAAATTAGATATTTAAAAAGAAACTAAAAATCATGTGATGATATACAGTTATAAAACGAACTGTAGAATTAAACCATTGATATTGTCGTTAAACATATTAAAATTTAACACAGTCATCGGCCTAAATGCCATTTGTATATTTTATCACGCACACACTACATACATAATATGTATTCGCGTAGCAACAAATTGTTCAATTAACCTTCTCGCATCAGTTAAATTGAATCCGCTCGCACATTTACGATTGACTATGTGTATATCATTCTGGTTTTCTTTTTTATTTGTATTCCCATTTTTAAGTCGATCTAGAATTCTATATAACAAGTGATACAAGTATATGCGTAACCGAACAGTAAAAAAATTGTCTGAGATGCTATAAATAAACTATAAATTTACCATAGTTCAGTTAAACGATCACTACAGCCTCCCAGTTTATTCAATTTTTAAATTATGTATATGTACATACGAGTATATACTTGATCTACAAAAAAAACTGAACACAAATTCTTCCTCTCTTTTGCCTTGCGATCATCTTATAATATTATTTATTTGCATTCTTTCAAGAATGTTAATCATACTATCATACGATTTTTTTTATCCTTTAATTTTTTTGATTATCATTATGCTGTGTATTTACGGTAAGAAGAATGTACTGTTCACATAATATAATATGTACGAGTATTGAGAAACAGCATAAAACATATCTTAAGACCGGAAAATTAAAAATAAATAAATAAAAAGTTGATCGTTCTGTACTCGTACTCGTACTTGCAACAAGTTACAAGACACAATACTATAATAAAAAATCGTAGCAAAAAAAAATGAAGAAGGAATGGTATATACTCGTATGTATGTATGTACATATTATACTCGTAGAAGAAGATTAAAATCGCGAAGAATGCTAAAATCAAAAAGTCATGAGAAATTAAAAAGGCAAAACATTTTTTGTATAACACGTTGGTGGCCATTATTCTATAGATCATTTGATCGCGATTCTTGAGAAGAAAAGCTGGTTTTCAACTGTCTTGATTTAATTTGGAATTAGCTATTATCTTGCCTTTCTATCTTCCTTTCGATTTATGTTTCATTCGTTATTATGTGTTATATCCCCATCGCGTACTGACAGTTGGTTATCATTTTTAACGTTTTTTGCGGAAGCAGAAATTACTTATCCATCATTATCTTGAAATAATGCCTTTCCATATGCGAGTATAACTTAATGAAGGCCAATAAACTCTTAAATATATTTATATTTATATTTTTGGGCGCAATTTCGTGACTAACCAAATTATTTACAAATGGTTTATACTTTATGTTATTTCGTTTGAAACCGCCTTCTATAGTTATAAGGCCGTTTCGTTCTAAGTATAATTAGATTGGCTTACAATAATTGTTTCTCTAAAATGTGGTATGACACAGTTGCACAAGTTTGGAAATATGTGAGGCATTTAGTGTCTGTTAAGTCGCACGGCCACCGCTTAATAAATCCCAACATAGCATTGGCTTTTATTACTGAATATTAAGTTGTCTGCAAATGTAACCCTCAAATCTCGAATTTCATCTGTTCTATATAGAACTACGTTGTTAATATGATACTCGGATTGAAGAGGCGTTTTCTTTCGAAAGAATTACATAATTATGCCTTAGTTTATATTTAGTGGTAATCGATTGGCTTCGTACCAGCTAGTAATTCCGTCTAAGTCATCTTGCAGTACAGATGTATCGTCAATGTATCGGATTACTTTGAATATTTATATGTCGTTAGCGCATACCTGAGCACATCATAGTTTGAGATAACATTCGTTATATCATTAATGAGAACGATGAAAATCCATAATCACAGATGAGAGCCCTGCGGAACTCTAGAATATGCAATTATTGCTCTTGATCTTACACCACCAATTTCGATATATTGTTGTCTACCGTTAAGATACGATGAGATCCATTTCACAAATACATTGGTCAACCCAAACTTCAGCAAGTTTTGAATTACTTTTACATGGTCGATCGAGTCGAACGCTTTGCTGAAATCTGTATTTATAGTGTCAACTTACAGGTGTTTGATGACAACGATGAAATTCCACTGTATAGCACGAAATGTTAGATCTCTTTCAATCCACTGTAGTACGAAATGTTAGCTCTCTTTCAATCTGTAAATATCGGGTAGCTTTAATGATTTTCTATTGTGTAGGAACTTGCCAGTCTGAAGAGATTGATTAAAAAGCAGACAAAACGGTTGATTAAAAAGCAGACAACTAGTTCAGGTCTGAAATACCTGTATACGGTATCTGTATATGTAAACTAGAGTGGATACCTAATTCGATGGTGGACGTTGAGTTGTTGGTTTGGTACATTGATTGAAAAAAGTCGTCAAACATATTTACGATACATAGTTGGTCATGATACATGGAGGCAGGGTAGCATTTGGCCTGGCATTCAGAAGTACTTAGGATCATTATTGATGTTATCTTGTAATATCACGATATGATTTTTGCACTTTAGTTCATGACGAATTCATTCATGACGTTGAGCTCTTGGAGTGATCTCTGTTGACCCGTGTATTGTTGCTTTTCATTTTTTTATATGCTTTGTTCTTCCTATTTTTCAAGTTGTTATTTTCAGGGCTACGGTTTCTCGATAATTTTGACGACGTGGTCTCCATTCAAATTCTTTGATCAGCAGTCCAGGTGGCCACAATGTAGATTTAACAGCATTGGTGAATTGTTTGCAGGCAAACTGATACGAAATCATGTATAGTTAAACTCCCATTTATTTTCTTGGCTATGATTAGGAGACATTTCGATACAAATTGCACTAACCAGTTTCATTTTAATTTTGATGAAATTTTCAATTTGCTGATTGGTAACAGATCGCGTTATTTTGCACAAAAAAGCCACTGTCGAGGATGTACTGCCTTGGAATGTATGGAATGGTACTATACCAATTTAACACAGTTTTAACAATTTAAACCTTATAGTTTTATTTATTTGTAAAATAAATTCTACAAATATTTATTTTTGTGTTTTTTCAATTAAAATTAACATTTTAATTTGTAGTTAGTTGTTAACTAATTTATGTAATTCGGATTATCAGGAATAAGAGAAATACAATACCACATTACAAATGCATAAACATTCTGGTAGCGTTGAAAATCCATTTTATCACAAAAAATTACATTTTACAATCCCAACGATTTTGATGATACTTGGAATACTCACGACCTCCAGTTGTAAGTAATCTTATTTGCGTATACGGATCTCTGCGCAGGTGGACCAATATTTCTCCGATACTCGTGGGACCACTATGTCTAAACTAAATAAAAATATAAGCCAAACCGAGATCGGCAATCTCCAAAGGCCGGAAACATCGAGGGAGAACTAGAACCGTAAAGGTGGGGCTCCCTCCACCACACTAGAGGGAGGTGACTCCAGGGCACCAAAGACAGGGACAAACGTGTACAATGCACTGAACTCGGTCTTTCTGATGGTTCTAGGAGAGAATCCAGGACCTCCCCTCCATCCTGTAGAGATGTGGGATGGTGTCAAGGGCGCGCTTAGCTAACAGCGTGCTCAGATGACAGATCGGTTGATCTCTATAAGAAGGCAGTAGCGGAGGTAGGGGAGGTTTGGCAAGACGCGAGGCTGGCGGCTATAAGCTGGGAAGAGATTCCTAGCAGGCCAAGAGCGCGTCTGGCTACCAACCGAGCCGGCTTGTCCAGAGGAGATATTAAAGATAATTAGGATCAGTAATCCTAGTCTTCCGACTGAAAATTGGAAGATAGTAAGGCAAGAGGACGCCAAGGGGAGCTCTAGATTATACACTATAGTGATCAACAAAGAGTCTCTGGCTTCTATTGCCGTGACTAAGGGAGTAATTGACTTCGGGTTCGGGTCAATTACTCTCAGAGTCTATAAGAAAGACGAGGTTGAGACGCTCACAGGGGAACCTGGAGAAGACGGCAACATGTCCACACAGGAGGCAGTTGCACCAGGAGGAGGGACAATCCAACCAATGGAACTCTGCGAGGTGGCTGCATTAGGAGAGGAGATAGGCAGCCGCCTTTCCCTAGTGTTGGACGAATATTACCTGTCAGACTCGCTGGAGGAGGGGCTGCCAGCATCTTGGAACCGAGTACAAGAGGAGGCGATACGGGCGATACCGGCAAATCAACTGGAACCAACAAACATTAGCCTGCGGCAGCGGGTAGTGGCAAGTGTTAAGTAGGCTCAAGTGATAGTGTGCTTAATATCGTACAAGTCAACCTGCACTATACAAAGGTGCCGTCGGCCGCTTTACTCCTCAGACTGACTGGATCAAGAGAGGACGTGGTCCTTATTCAAGAACCTTGAATAAACAGTAACAGGATCCATGGTCTTAGAATAAAGGGGTATAACCTAATATATTGAGGGCGCTTTTAACAATGTAAAAACGGAGGCAATTCTGGAGGGATTGTCGCTCCTTGGGGTGGACTACTCTGTAAGTTAGTTAAACAATCACATGCTGAGGAGCAGGTTGGTACCTTGTAGCTGGGGGAATCCACCATTAGGAGGCGGGTGGCTAAGGGAACCTCGCAGGGAGGCATCCTGTCCCCTCTTCTCTGGAAAATAGCGATAGTTGTTTCTGGAAAGCATTTAAACACGGTTAAGAAGATAATCCAAAATGCTCTCCAATTCATTACGAGGTGGGCCATCAAAACTGAACTGGTAATCTTTACCAGGAAAAATAAAACCCCGGTAGTAGACCCACCTGTCTTAAACGGCATAAAACCAGCTTTTACTGATAAGGCGAGACTTCTGGGCATAATCTTGAAGAGTAAGCTTAGTTGGAAGCTCAACATCTTGGGAAGAGTAAACAAGGCTAATAATGCCATGTACTCGTACAGAAACGTCATCGGTAAGATATGGGGCCTGAAGCCGCACCTAATACACTGGGTATGCACTACCGTAGTAAGACCTATACTTATATGTATGGAGTGAGCGTGTGGTGGCCAGCTCTTGTAAAGTAACATACAGGAAAGTAACATACATTGTCCAACTGTAAAGTGCGAGATATATCACGCTACATAAGTAGCTCTAACTGATTCAAATAAGGGTAATAGGGAAGTAAGATCCTGTGGTATCACCATGGACGGTCCATCGGTTTAAGTGGGCCGTAGCAGCCCCACTCTAACCTAACCTATATTATTCATGCCGTATATTAATTAATGCACGATTTTCATCAATGGATGTTAAAATGGAAAAATGAAATTAAATCGATTTACATTTTCATTTGGTTTTTAACATTCAGTACGACCTTTGCAAGCGCTCACGTAGTAAAACTCACGAAAAATTGTCTTACAACAGTGCTAAAGTGAATTTTACTATGTGAATGCTAAGGTCAACTAAAATTTGGTATCGAAATTTTATCTTTCTATAGATTTTTATTTACTATAATTCATAAACAATAATATAAATTAAATATAAATCGTAGCGCAAATGGTTAAGTTATAAATAAAGTCGCAAGCCTAAATTATTTACATGTGATGTTTACAATGTAAATGAAAATCGAATGAAAATTGTGAAGATTTTAGCTTAATTAGTTCAGCTAATATGGAGTATGGTTCACCTGATATGACTTATAGCTAATAATTAATGTTAGTTTAATGGGAATTTAAATCGCAGGATTAAAATTAATTTTTATTTGTAGACCTTGGAATTTATATCATACATATATTCAAATTATAATCAACCAGTTTTGCGAATTTTGATGACTAGCTATAATACCATCATTATGGATAATATAGTGAAGGTTATCAAACTAGTATGATAATTGTCGAGAGAAGTAGTTTGTGTGATAATGGTTACTCGATCATTAATTATTAATTATTACTACAAACTAACTTTATATATTTATAAATTAAATAAAAGTATTTACTATTCGCTGGCCCCTGTGGTTGAGGGGCACCCACAGATCTAATCACGTGCATGAAGGAGTATCTTGGAGCTGGATTTCTTGGAGATCTTTTAAATTTTTGTGTTTTGGATTTCCAAGCAGTCAATAACCGATTGTGTAAGCTTCGCTTGCGCATGAAATGAGCCAACCTGTCGATAATTTATGTACACGCGCCCACAGAAGCCACTCCCAGGATACAGACCAATTTTACAATGACTTGGACGATCTAATGGGATCTAAACCCGAACACGACGTTAGAATGATAATTGGTGACTTTAATGCTGGCAGAAATCAGGCGGACTTGTATGAGAACATAGGTCCGTAATCCCGACACAAAACTGCGACCGATAATGGTGAGAGAACGATGTACTTTGCAATTGCGCGCGATCTTAGAGTAGCAAGCACATTCTTCCTTCACAAATAGATACATCTAGAGACATGGCCCATCCTCGTGGAACTTCCCGCAACCAAATTGATCATGTGTTAGTTTGTAAAGGGTGGAATGAAACGATGGAGCGGCTGAATGTTGTAGGTCCCCCAGAGAAAACCGTAGAGGTTTGGAAAAAAGTGAGGATATATTATGAAATATATCCTCACTTTTGGTTTGGAAAGATTTCAAATACAACACAAAAAATTAATTACAGGAACGAGTGGAGGCCCATGTAGTATGAAACGGTTGAATAACAACGAGGTGAGAGTAAGCAAATTGTTGGATTACTTGGAGGAGATTTGGATGTGGTTTAGAAAATTCAACATTTAACACAGGCAGTTCAACCGAAAATGTACATAATACCTACATTAGTAACTAAAAAAAATACGAAGAATTGCAATTTAAGATGTGGGAGTTGGATTTACGAGAAAGAGAACTGGATTGAATAACTGAAATCATAATTTTATTTGAATTCATAATTTTGGATTTTATTTGAATAAATGGAATCATAAAATATAACTACTTTTTGTCTTAAACAAATTTATTTACGATCTATATGTTATTCATAAATTGTCTCATATCCTTCTGGTTTCTTGCGCGATATTTTCGTTTTCTTCATTGTCTTCGATGGGATTTTGATTATCCTCGCTCGCATCTCGCACCACATCATTTTCTAGGATTGGAACGTGGTATCTCGTATATAAATTATGCAGCACACATTTATTGTTTGTGCGACCTTTTCAGGTTGATAGTGCAGCTCTCTCGCAAGCAGTAAACATCTCCACCTTCCCTTTACTATACCCATTAAACGGGTAGATGTGGTGAAGCGTACAATAATATCGATTTATATATGAAAAACAACATATTGGATTAAGCCCCAGGGTTTCCCAAAAGCTCTTCTACATTGCCAAAATATGGCGATAGCTTTTTGTAGTTTTCAATCAAGAAGATATTTAATTTTGCTATCTATAAGATAACAACAAGGTGCTTGACCTAACCACTTTTGGTAATCGGTCTCCTTAGACAGGTTGATGTGCTGGGCCTTGTCAATACACCATACCTCCACAATAGTAAGGCATGTTTCGTTAAGTCAGATACGAGATTCAAGTGTTTGCCTGAAACTGTTAAGGGAAGGTCATCACCATAACTCTGTGTAAAGCCACTGTACTGCAGCTTAACCAGTAAACCGTCAATAACCAAAAGCCATGGTAACTTTGACAAAAACTGACACGCGATCCAGCTCAGTTTCTATACAATGCGAGACTTGAGCATGGATTCAACCCATTTGATAATGGTGTAATTAATACTAAAATTAGATTAGTAATCGAAGTAAACGAGGTACTATCAAAAGCTCCCGTTATATCCAGGAAAGTACCTACAAGAAACTCATTATTGAGGCATCTTTCAATGCTATAGTTACCAGCTCATGCAGAGCAGTTTCAACGGGACTTACCAACTCTGTAAGTATGTTACATTTTACTGAGTGGAGAGGTAATTTAGTGACGGTCTCTAATAAATCTGAAAACGACGATTCTTAGCTTCTGGTTGTCCAGGACAGTATGAAGACCAAGCCCGCAGGATCGAAACCGTTGGTGCCAGATTGTTG
Organism: Tipula unca; assembly: GCA_951394425.1. Taxonomy (NCBI): domain Eukaryota; kingdom Metazoa; phylum Arthropoda; class Insecta; order Diptera; family Tipulidae; genus Tipula; species Tipula unca. The sequence continues at coordinate 143,102,262 of OX596380.1, read as the reverse complement.
ACGCAGTAAGCGGCCAGTAATGGCCTTTAAGCACAGTTTTATTATTATTATGACTTCGAAATTTGATTTAAATAATTTCGTGGTACGTATATTACAAGCTTGAATCAGTTTTGAAAAAAAAAACACCAAGCTACGCATTTAATTTTACAAGTTTCTGTTTACCGTCATTTCAATCGTTACCAGTTACCACGTGACTGAATCTAAAGCTGCAAGAATGCAAGGTTGTTTACTTTTAGTTAAAATTGACCTCCACATCGAGTATTACCAAATTGAATTAAGCATTATTATGAATATTACAATAGCGACAGTTACTTCCGCCATGTGAGATGTGAGCCCATACTATATAGAAAGATTTGCATAAATAATTGATAAGAACCAAGAAAATCTTAAATATTTTCTTTTATTCAAATCATTTAAGAACTAATTACATTTTTCCGTAAACAATTCAATTATATATTATGTATATTGAACAACAACAACAAAAATCGATTTAACTAAGAATAAATTACATTTTAATTGTACACCTTACGAACGAGGCAGGATAAAAAAATGTAAGACCGACGAAAATTTTACCACAAACTCTCAGTATACATAATATGTGACGATCGTGTTTATGTGTAAATTGATCGATCGATCATACCAACATTTTTTTTTTGTCACACAATTTAAAGATACAAAAAATAAAATGCTTGACTAACCGCATATTTCGGGTTATTGATTGATTGATTGATGATTGATACAAAATTGTTGTCATGGGAAATAACAAAATGATCGGCTATACGATCGTACGATCATCAATAAACTAATTAACTAAAAAATAAAAAAACTAACACAAAAACCAAATGATTTCAAAGTTAACGGGCAATTTAAAGAAATTTACAAACCCAACCAAATATTTATGTTGTTCAAGTAGTTTGTAAATATTGACCAAAATGTCATGTAAAATTAGCTTTCAATCATGAAAGTAATTTTGAAAACAAAACCAAAAAAAAAAAAAATGTTAGGCCAACTCCAATTTTGTTTTGTTTTGATCTTTAACGACGACGTAAGGTAAATATTTAAGTTAAGTGTTACTTAATTATGTTGTTGTACACCCGTAAATATCGAAATGATAACAATGAGTTTATTAAGGTAGCTGCGCGCATATATAGTGTTTCATTGTTTAGATAGGACTAATTTTAATAAAAGGAGGCCACCCAAATGTGATACATTTTAATGAACTGCTAATTTGACGTGCAATATTGTACGCTGGTGATTAAAAATATATTTAGAAGATAATATCAACACTATATGGATGTAACTGTGTTGGCTGATACAGTTTAAATCACTCATGCATGTAGTCTCAGTGATTGCTACTTATTTTACCTATATACGTCCCAACAATTTATTTTCAATTTCTTGGTTTTAGAATAGTTCGGGATCTCAACTTATTTAATTTTTAAATTGTTTACATGTATAAATAGACAGTTTTGAAAATTTAAAACAATTAGACAACTATAGGCTTTATATAGAGAACAATTTTGGTAGTTATACATGGTCATCCCATCAAAATAATTCTTTAGAATAATTATCCCTCTGACTTGGATATAAATACGTTTCTGTAAAGAAGTTTGATTACATCAACTTTAGGACCCTGAATTTTTAAATGCTTCTCCAACTTTTTAAGAATTTCATTGAAATTTTGGAGAATTGGTTAAAGTATAATTGTTAACTCCATTTCAGATTAAAAGTTGATTAAAAAATCTCGAATAACGAAACAAAAATTTAATTCTTACTATACATAATTTTCTCGACATGTGAAAGAAATTTCAAATATTGCATAAAAACTCCGCAAAGCCTGAAAATTGGTTAGAAAAAATCGTATGGTGACCGCATACCGTACATTACATATGCATCTTCTAAAATAGACGGAACGAAGCAGACCTCAGCTTAATTGTACGCAGGAGATATTGAATTGTCGTAAAATAGTGATACAATAAATATGAAAGAGTCAGACACTTCTTCACGTTAACTTTCAGATCCGCAATCCATTTTGTTAATTGACCAACTATGAAATTTGAAGTGATCCTGCATAGATTCAAGCAAACAGAGACATTACTAATCCGGGCGAAAATTATAACAAATATCATCAGAGAAAAGAAGGTATTTGTAAACTTAAAACCAATATGGGACGACACGCGAAATTTTTGGAAAGAAAAATCAAAAAACCTAACGTACTGCCATCGAATTGAAAGGTAAGGTACTGTCTGGAGGTTAAATTATTGAATAAATTACCACATAGTAAGTATGGAGAAGAACCGACCAGGATATAAAATCCATGCTGGCCAGACAAAATGAATGCTTTAGTAATGTTAATTCAAAAGATTGGATAAATACCACTACGCATAAGTAATAGGAATGGTCAAACTTAATACAAACCATTTTCTTACTCCTGACATATTTATACACCATGGAAATGCGTGAATATGGAGACATGATAGAGGGCGAAGTGGTCTGGTGCGAAGAAGTCTTGGGACAATCAAGTTGGTACTTGTTGCCAGCTCCATATCTTGCAGCTTCCATAAGTGTGCGTGTTACCTCTCCGGGGTGATCATCGGGCAACTAGTACACCATGTTTATGTGGTGTACTAGGTGAAAACACAGCGCTAAACAACTGGGCCGGGTTAAGGTATTAACCGTACCGTGCTAAAAACTAACCCAGTATCTAACGGTGTAATCGGATACTTGGCACCCTCCAGATCATGCCGCCTTATCTTTATATTGCGGATCTCTGCATAGGAGGACTTCCTTTCTGCACTACTCGTGGGACCTATTATGGATTATGAAAATAACAAACAAAAAAAGACCGGCACTCTTAAAAATCGTCATCTGGTGTTGCGGAGACATCGGCCCTTATGCTCGGCCATCAAAGAACAAAAAAGGGCATAGGCACAAACGAGGCTGACCCCTCGAAATCAAAGGACAAAGGCACAAGTGCTGGCCCACACGCATCAAACTACCAGACCAGGAATAGAGCCTGACGTATGATCTCTAAGATCATCAACATTCCCGTTGGCGCAGAGAACGCTTGCGTGGATAAGACGTATCACTCAGCCGAAGCAGGAGGGTTCCGCTGAGATCTGACAGGCGAGAAGGCAGAGATCTGATGATGAACCGCCTACGGAGACAAAGAAGAAAAGGATTCCGGACACTGTCACCAGGCCCTTCAACGAGATGCTAAAGGAGCACCTGATCTTCGTTGAGGCAGTCGTTGACAGGGCTCAAGAAGAAGGGAGCATTACAGCTCTTAACTGGAGGAAGGTGGAGAAGACCCTAGCCGCCACCTACCTAAATATTATGAAGGAGAATCCGGAACCTACTTCGTCCTACCGAGACGGAGGGTGGCACCGGGGTGATGTTAAACTGACTGTCTGTGCCGACGAAAGGTCTGCAACTATCTATAAAAAGGCGATCGGCAGCCTGGGTGAAGTCTGGCAGGGGGCCAAATTAGAAGTGGTGACGAGGGAAGAAATTCCCCGCAGGCCTTGGGCACGAGCCTGGATCCCTGCGGAGCCAAACAACCCAAAGCAGAATCTGGGAATGCTGAAAATCAGCAATTCGGATCGGCCAACGGCCACTTGGAAGTTTGCCAGGTTAGAGGAGGTGAAGGCGGAAGCAGATCACAGATCGACATGTTATCATCCTCAACAGAGACTCCTTGGGAGCTCTGATAAAATCTGGAGGCTTAATCAGCTATGGATTTGGAGCGATTACGCTCAACGTTTATTAGCGCGATGAAGCCGACTAATCTGGGGCATCTGCAGCAGGTGGAGATACCACTTGTAGAGCCTCGCCTGGTGTTGGCGACCCAGAAGTCCAGAGCATCCCGGAAGACGCTCAGGTGACACTATCCATGGGCTCGGAGATGTTGATATCGTTGGGGCTGCATTGTGAGCTCCAAATGGACCAACCCGACCAGATCAACCTCCATCACTGTCCATCACTGGCCCTTGTGCATAAAATGAAATCTGACTCCATTGATGTGGTTCAGGTCCAGGAACCTGGGGTACTGGGGCTCTCAACTCTCAAATACAAATAAATAGGGGTGTAGACCCCATAAATCATATAGTAAATAGGCGGAATATCCTTTGGGCAATAAATAATTTTAAGCCTTATGCCTGAGGGTATCCAGCGAACTATTGACTTAACCCTAGCCTGGCTGGAAGTTATCTTCAAAGGCAGCTTAGAAATCTGTCACATTCCTAAGAAATGGACTGAAGTAAAAGTAATATTTATACCTAAGGCGGGAAAAACCATTCACTGCAATCCCAAAGACTTTAGGCCTTTAAGCTTATCCTCTTTTCTGTTAAAATCACTAGAAAGACAAATAGAGGCTTACATTAGAGCATTAAAGGCTCAATCAATCCGGGCGAGCTGTCGGGATCTCAACACGCATACTGTAAGGGACAATCGGTGGAAACAGCTATCCACTCCCTTATTACTTTTGTAACTGTAACTTTTTTGGATATAGAGGGGGCCTTTGGCAACGTCAGACCGCGGTGGTTCCTTCAAGGAATGTTGCTATTGCGGTTTTCGGAAAATATCTTTGTACGCTGAGTGAGCGCATGCATGCGCACTCGGCTACTTCTCTGGGTGGGAACGCAGTTGCGGACTGAACGAAAACCAACAGAAAACGGAGCGTGTTCTCTTTACCAGGAAGTACAAACTTAATCAGCGTGACCCGCCAATATTAAATGGTACTCGCTTGATCTTTACGGATAAAGCGAAATACCTTGGACTACTTTTGGACAGTAAGCTAAGCTGGCAACCAAACATCTTAGAGAGATTAAAGAAAGCTACTATAGCGCTCTATACTCCTGCAAAAATGCCATTGGAAAGAGATGGGGTATGGAGCGCAACATAGTACACTGGCTCTACGTCTCAGTGGTCAAACCTATATTGCTGTATGGGATGGTCGTTTGGAGGCCAGCGCTAAAAATGATGGCCAATCTTAAACTGTTGATGAATTTCCAAAGAACGGCCTGCTTATGTATAAGTGGGGCTCTCAGGAGCACACTCCGGAGATTCGCTTTCATCTCACTCCATCTTGCACAGCCAATCGGCTCAAAACCATATCTATGTAAACCTGTAACAATATAGGGCACTCATAGGAACCCTATGCAACAGGTGTATTTCGGAAAACACCGACTACGATAGCCCTTCGCCATCTGGTGAGGTGAGACTCCAAACTGAGTTTCCCACCAGAAAGGACTGGGTGAATGAGACGGTTATGGACAAAGAGGCGATAAGCTTCTTCACGGATGACTCAAAAAGGGATAAAGGGATTGGCTGCGGGGTAATCTGTGAGGCACTAGGGGTTAACCTCTCTTTCCGTCTTCCCAACTTTTGCAGTGTTGTTCAAGCTGAACTTATCGCGATAATGGAAGTCATGGACTGGTTGAAGTATACATTTACATTTTTACGGACAGCCAGGCTGCTATTGAAACGCTACAATCATACTCCCTGATGTCGAAGGTAGCCCAGAACTGTCTGGCACCGTTAAATGAGATGGCTGATCAGTTCAACATCCGCTTGACGTGGATGCCAGGGCACTTCAATATCACAGAGAATGTATAGGCAGATGATCTGGCCCGAAAGAGCACAGCACACCTTATATCTCGCTGGACATAAAGATACCACTTGCTTCATGTTAACTGCCGCTTCAGGAAGAAGCTATAAAAGAAACGAACGTCAGATCGTGTGGACTTGACCAGTCCAGATCCGGCCAACTGATATTGCTTCGACGAAACTATATTGGTATGGTCGTGGGAGCTTTAACGGGACATTGTCTTATTGGGGTTCGTGCGAGCAGACTGGTTGCTCCTACCTCAGCTGCGGTGATAAGAAGAAGGGGTAAACTGTGCCCCATCTGCTCTGCGCCTGTCCTAGTCTAGCGTACAGCAGAACAAAATTTATGGGAACTTCCCCTTTGGACGATCTGGCGGATCTTAGTAAGATCGATGTCTGGGACTTTCAACGCTTCTTGCTAAGCTCAAGATGGTTCAACAAGTGAAGAGGAGGTAGCTCGAATGTGGTACAGTTACGGACCAATTATGTGTCTATGATAGTCCTTTAGGACGATCAGTCTTACCTAACCTAACCTAGAGGGCGAGACATGAAATAGGATTCTACCAGACAATTTTTTAAATTTATTCGTGTCTGTCAGGTCGTTAAACATTAACACAACGTCGTTGAAATTTCCTTCACATTCCTTCAGTTTCTACTCACAAACGAAATTGCTAAAGAATTCGTTCAAGGACTATTTTATGCTACTATATGGTTATGGACTATTATGGTTGTACATGTTGTAATATAGAAATACATTTTTTTTTTTTTTATATGTAATAATTCAAGTCAACTCCGTAGAGCGCATATAAAGCTACGAGTATGGTCGAAGAATTATCAATTTGACACGAACAGCTATGATTTCAAGACTAAGATAGCAGGTCACCAATTTATTAGAAATCATTCTCATCAATCAATACGTCGCCAAATCTAAGATTAACTCATTTTCTAAGACTGGTATTAAAATCGTTTCTGTCTTTCATCAGTAAGCTATAGGACTCGCTAATTTAAATGATGACATAAACATTAACAAGCGCACGTTCAGATGAAAACCCTTGACGGATACTATAGTTGGATTAGTATGATTGTAGTTTACTGGTCAGCATTAGCACTGTTTGTTGCATCGTAAACGAGTTGGGTGTAATTAATGCTGACAAAAACCAAAATTAAAGTTTGGCGGATCAGCTCGGCACTCAATGCCACAAACAGGCTCACGGTGCGTTGTTTTTTGGTTACCAGTAGGTATCGAGAATCCAAGACCTTCGAATACCAAAGCATGGACGGTTCTTCATTATCCGCACATTATTTTATCGATTCGATTAGTCAGAATTTGTGTAATTTAAAATGCGTTCGCTCTTTTTTTCTCTTATATTCATCAAACACCTTGCAAAATTTTTGTGAAGTATGGGTACATAAAGTTCAAGGAATTTCAAAAAATTAAATTAAACAAATCTGTGTAAATTACAATCAGCTTTAGTTCAAAAGGAAAATGACATTAATCATAACCCGCTGCGGCTTCATGTATACTTAAATATGTTCAAAAACCTTAACTTATTTCATTTTTTGTTTATATTTTATTTTATTTACGTATGAGCATTCGATTCATAAAAAATAATATCCAACCACTTTCTTATGAAACGCAGGCTCATAAGGTCCTTAGCATATATGTATGTATGTAAGAAATCGAAACGAAAAAATCGACAATATTTCATATACACGTATATTAAAGATTTTTTTGGTAATTTTATTCTTGTTTGCTTCTTAACCAAACTCACGATTTCAATTTATTTCAAAGAAGCAGCAGCAACAACAACACAAACAAACCGAGAAATAAATAAATAATCAGCCAAAAAAATGTTGTTGCTAAAAATGATCGTACGATAAAACATTATATAACTTTCTTTCCACGGTTATTTTTAGAATTCTTGCTCGTTGTCGCTCTGTCTGTGTATTTATTATGTTGAGTTGCGGTTTGGTTTCTTAAAATTTACCAAATTTTGAACGATGATGGTTCGATGCTCGCTCGAATAACATTGTGCCAATGGGCAAAATTTGAAGATTATTAATTTTTTTTTGTGTCGTTATGTGTGTGTGTGTATTGATAAATAGGAATGAATTTTACCCTTTAGCTAATTGATGTTTTGTATATAATTTGATCTTAATAAAAAGAACCGAAATTGTTAATTAAAATTATTTAATGAGTTCTTAATTACTCGAGTATAAATTAATAAATATAAGAGTCTAGTTTAACATGCCCGGCTAGCTCAGTCGGTAGAGCATGAGACTCTTAATCTCAGGGTCGTGGGTTCGAGCCCCACGTTGGGCGATATTTTTTTTTTTTCGGCTGTCTTATTTATAGCCAACATAATATACCGCACTTAATAAATCAAACATAATCGTCAAAACAAAATAATTCCGCGATCACTGTTCAGTAATTCAGTTCCACTTAACGATCATATAAACAAAACGATGACATCCGGAGTCTATTTTTGAATGAGCGCGCGACATTCAATCGAACATAGACACATTACTTTTGTTGATTAACTAAAGATACTAAAGGGAGTCCCAAAATTAACGGAAGATTTGAATTAAATAGAAAACACACGCACATTTTTATCGAAATTCTCCATGACCTTTTTGCATAAATGTGGCTGAATTTCGTTGATGTAGCGTTTAATTTCCTCCTGTAATGCACGGGCGGTTCTGGGCTTGTTGAATTAGACCTTTGACTTCAAATAACTCCATGAAATGAAATCTAATGGTGTTAAATCACAAGATCTAGGGGACCAATTCTGCTCACCGAAACGAGAGAGTATACGACTAGGAAATGTCTCATGCAGTAATTGAATTGTTTCACGGGTATTGCATGTGGCACCATCTTGTTGAAACCACATGTCGCCTATGACAATATCATCCAACTGAGGCAGAAAGAAGTGTGTTATCGGGTCGCGATATCGAGCACCAGTAACAGTTACTGCTTGACCAGCCTCATTTTCCAAAAAGTATGGTCCAATGATGCCTCCAGCTCAAAATCCGCACCAAACAGTGACACGCTGTGTATGCATTTGTTTTTCGATAATCACATTTGGGTTCTCCGAACCCCATAATTTTTCAATTAAGCCTGTATTCCATTGTGAAAAATTTACTGTCAGCAAAAACAAAATGGGATAAAAATATAGATTTGCTGGTGGTGCGAGAGGAACAACTAACATTATCAGTAAAATTTTACTGGAAAGAAAAATGTGTTTGTGTTAGTATGTTGCCTTAATTTGTTATAAAAAAGTATCAAGTTGAGTATTTTTTATGGCAACATTTAAACACATCGACATAAAAATTGTGTGCGGATACGAAATTTTTTTCACACACCCATGTAAATTGTATTTGAATATTTTTATGGTCAAATGTCATCTCTGTCACACTAATCGAATTTTTAATTTTTTTGCTCGTTTCGTCAGTAAATTTTTCACAATGGAATACAGGGTTTCATCTGTTAACAGTTGATGAAGTTAAAACACTGTTCCGACCATATTTTGTATGAAATTTTCGAACTGCGGCTGCTAAACTTTCATTATTTTTAAGATATTTGGGGTTGCCAACACTTTACTGCACAAATGGCGGCAAATTCAAATCTTGCGGTAATTTTGGGACACCCTTTATATACAGTCCATGTGTACATTCATACTCGTATAGTTATTTGTTTTAAAAATTGATTAGTAAGAAATTCTAGAACACGTGACTTTATAATTCTTCTTAATGAATTTCATTTGATGTGACGATCGATCTTTTAATTATAATCTTTGATCATTTTTAATTTATTATTTTTATCTAAATGAGCTGAACAAGAAAACGTTTCTGAATTGTTTGATTAACAACAAAATAACTAATAAAATAATAAATAATGGTATTGGGAAGTAGGACACCGCGCATATTCATATTTTCGTCACCATTGAATTAAAACAAAAATATGTATGTACGTATAGTGTATACGCGATCGAACGATCAATTAAGAAGAATTCACACTATTTTTAAACAAACGTTGATCGTACGATTTTCTATTACGTGTGTGTGTGTGTGTTATGGCATATTCTAGGTAACGGGCGGTGTCGTTGTTTATAAAATGACATCAAATTCTATGAAATATTTTTGTTTTTATCTTTGGTGATGGTGATTCATATACGTAAATCGAAAAACAGTATATTTTTTTATTTAAATGCGTTAAATTAAGCAGATCGCGTGGGTCAATATATATATATATATGCATTGATGTAATCAACTTAAAAAAAATGATATAATTTGTCAGATAGCCGCTTTATTGGATTTACAAGGTAAGTATACAAGTATACATAATTGATTCATTCGATCTATAGAGTTTAATTCACAAATTCGTCTATATAGTAACAAAATCAAAATTTACTGGATTCATTTCTGAATAAATAAATTAATCGACACAAAATAGGTAATAAAATTGCATAAAATCGAAATTTCATTGTTCGAATAATGTACAGATGCGGATGTACACGTACGAGTACATTATAGACGAGGGAAGAAATTAATGATCTGTACAATGTTAGATAAACTTTGTGTGTACATATATGTACACGGAAATCTATCTGCGTTTTTGTGATGCAACTACGAAATACAAATTTATGAAAAGAAAACATAAAACCAAAAAAACTGATGATTTACATAAAAGAAAAATGTATTTATGTTGTTGATTCATCTCTTATATGCGACGGAGGGCCGTACGTTTAAATCGAACAACCGAATTTCAGACTTTGAAAATGTTAATTTGATTGACAGTTAAAATTGAACAAGTACAAGACTAAGATTGCAAAATGATGAAAACAATTCAAACGTTATAAAATAAGTACTCATAATTGTTAAAAAGCGATAGAAATAAATCTTCGTCTAATCGGTCTGCTCAATTAACCAAAAAAAGTTAATTGAATTGGTTTACAACGTCAATAAATTTATTGTCAGTTAATTTCAATTTTCGCAAGAGTATTACATTACATACTTGTAGAGTATTAATATTTTGTCGTCTGTTTAATCGAATTGTATTCAATTTGTATTAGTTTCTATAAATATGTATATGCAGTTAAACTATATATAGAGTTCAAATAGATATAAATTTAAATTTGTTTGAAATGATAAAATAAATTAATTTTTTGAATTTGAATAAATTTCGTGACGTTTTAATGCGGTAAATAAATTGGTATGACTATTGTAAGTGACAGTGAACACAGTGATTATGTTATATGGTCCAATTCAATGTTGGCTATCTATATAATTTGATTAGAGACAGAGATATAATATATTCTAGGGTCTTATCTTGCAGCTTCCACATGAGTGCGTGTTATCTCCCCGTGATGACCACCGGGCAACTAGTACACCATGTTTTATGTGGTGCACTAGTAAAATACGGCGCTAAATAACTGAGCCAGGTTTACGGTGTTAACCGTACCGTGCTGATAACCGGCCAGGCTGGGGGCCCATTCTAAAACTAGCCCAGTATATTTGGCAACCTCCGGATCAGGCAGCCTTATCTGTGTATTGCGGATGTCTGACAGGTGGCCCTTCTTTATGCGCTACTCGTGGGACCTATTATGAATAGTGAAAATAAAAAACAAAAAGGGACCGGCACTCTTAAAAAACCGGAATCTAGTACTGTGGAGACATCGGCCTTTAGGCCCGGTCTTCTAAGTGAAAAAAGGGGCATAAGCACAAATGAGGCTAGCCCCTCGAAACCAAAGGGCAAAGGCACGAATGCTAGCCCTCCAGTATCAGTATCAAACTATATCAGGCCAGGGAGAGAGCCGGGCGCATGATCTCTAAGATCAATAACATTCCGTTGGAGCAGAGAACGGATAGAGACAAGGATACGCTGCGTGGGAAAGACGTATCACTGAGCCGAAGCAGGAGGGTTCCGCTGAGATTTCACAGTCGAAAGGCCCTTCAACGAGGTGCTAAAGGAGCAAATGATCATGGCAGTCGTTGACAGGGCTCAAGAATTATGGCCTTTAACTGGAGGAAGGTGGAAGGCTTTAGCCGCCATCTTGCCAAACATCATGAGGGAGAATCTAGGACCTGCCGAGACGGAGGCTGGCACCGGGGTCATGTTAAACTGACTGCTTGTGCCGAAAGGAGGATCACCCTCTATAAAAAGGCGATCGGCAGCCTGAGCGAAGTCTTGCCGGGAGCCAAATTAGAAGTGGTGACAAGGGAAGAAATTCCCTGCAGGCCAAGGGTATGAACCTGGATCCCTGCGGAGCCAAGTAATCCAAAGGAGATCTTTTAAATGTTGAAAATCAGCAATCCAGATCTGCCAACGGCCACTTGGAAGATTGCCAGGTTAGAAGAGGTAAAGGCGGCGCAGGTTACAGACCCGCCATCATTATCATCAACAGAGAATCCTTGGGTGCTCTGGTAAAATCTGGACGCCTGATCAGCTATGGATTTGGATCGATTACGCTCAAGTTTTATAAACGCGATGAGGCCGACAGGTCTGAGGCATCTGCAACAGGTGGGGATACCACTTGGGGTGTTCCGCCTGTTCGGAGCATCCCGGAAGACGCTCAGGAGACACTATCCCTGGATTCGGAGATGTTGAGATCATTGGGGCTACAATGTGCGCTCCAAATGGACGAATCACCGTCAGAGGTGGAGTCCGACTCAACAGTGGTAGAGGTAAGCACTATCTAATGCTTAAGATCCTTCAGATTAACCTCCATCACTGTAAAGCCGCCTCAGCGGCCCTTCTGCTCAAAATGGAATCTGCATGAGTCCATTGATGTGGTTCTGATCCAGGTACCTTGGGTCAATGGTGACCGAGTGCTGGGCCTCAGAACTTCTAAATATAAAATACTACATGTGAAAAATGAAGGTAAGATACGTTCCTGCATTCCCGTAGAAATAATTTGAATATTTTTGCCCATCCATCGAGATCGATAGGCAAAATCTCTGGCTTATATCGGCCTACCTGCCATACGAGGAGGAAAATATACCACCAGGTAAGTTGGGCAGTGCAATAACGAAAAGTAGGAGTCATCGCATGGACAGTGATGCTAATGCGCATCATTTAATTTGGAGAAGTACAAATATCAACAGGCAAGATGAGTTACTCCATGATTTTATTTTAAGTACTAACCTAAATATATGTAATATCTGGCGTAAACCAACCTTCATTACTAAAAATAGACAAGAAGTGCTAGACATCACACTTGTCTCGAATAAGGAGAGGGTATTTAACTGGAAAGTGTGCGAAGACTATTCCTTTTCTGACCATTGTTATCTCCAGTACGAAGTGGATACAAAACCCACTAGCAAACCATCCTTCAGAAATAGGAGGAAAACTGATTGGGATTGCTTCAGAGTCATTCTGAGTAATTCATTACCGGTATCGGTTCCAAACCCAGATGCATTTTAACAAAGCCATGTTAGGTGCATGTTCTATCAGTAGGCCCTTGGGTAAATCTCAGCCACCCTGGTGGTCGAGAGAACTCCAAGGTACTCATATGAAATGCAGGAGACTGTTCAAGAAAGCGAAGAACACAAATGCTCCTGCAGGTTGGGTCTGTTATAAGGAAGTCCTCAAAACCTATATAAGTACGAGCTAAGAGCAGCCAAAACAAGGGCCTGGAGGCTCTACTGTGGCAATATACAGGAGTCCTCGGAGGCGTCCAAACTATGCAAAGTACTATGTTCTAGTCCTTCTATCCCGAGTTATCTACAACGACCGGATGATTCATGGAGTGTATTGAGGAATCCCTCAAGGAGCTATTAATAGAAACGCATTTCCCGGAGTGCTCGGTACTAGCTCCGGAGAGACCCATGATTAGTAGAGGTGTAGAACCTGTAAGTCATTTAGTAAATAGGCGGAATATCACATGGGCAATAAACAGTTTTAAGCCATTATCCCTGCGCATATCCAACGAACTATTGACTTAACCCTACCCTGGTTGGAAGTTATCTTCAAAGGCAGCCTAGAACTCTGTCGTATTCCTAGAAAATGGACGAAAGTAAAAGTAATATTTATACCTAAGACGGGAAACAAGCTTATTCTCGTTTAAAATCAGAGGATAGTGACAGATTATCTGGGTGGGACGTCTGCCGGCAGATTCGTGAGCAGAGGGACACGTCAAGGTGGGGTTTTATCCGCCCTTCTTTGGAACTTGGTCATTAATGACCTGTTACTAAACCTGCAAGGGCAAGGCTTCAATGTGGTTGACTACGCAGATGATGTTACTATTACGGTCTTCAGTAAATATTCTTGTATACGCTGAGTGAGCGCATGCAGTCCGCACTCGGCTACCTCTCTGAGTGGGCACGCGGTTGCGGACTTGACGCAAACAAACAGAAAACCGAGCTTATCCTCTTTACCAGGAAGCACAAACTTCCTCAGTGTGACTCGCCAATATTAAATGTTACTCGCTTGATCTTTACGGATAGAGCGAAATACCTCGGACTACTTTTGGACAGCAAGCTAAGCTGTACCTAACATCCTAGAGAGAGTACAAAAAGCTACTATAGTGCTCTACGTCTCAGTGGTCAAACCTATACTATTGTATGGGGTTGTCGTTTGGTGGCCAGCGTTAAAAATTATGGCAAACCTTAAACGATGAAAGTCCAAGGAACGGCCTGCTTGTGTATAACTGGGTTTCTCACGAGCACACCTACTCAAGCTCTGGAGATTCTCTTTCATCTCATCGGAAACTACCGACTACGCTATCCCTTTGCCGTCTATTGAGGTGAGATGGATTCCAAACTGAGTTTCCCACCAGAGAGGACTGGGTGAATGAAACGGTTATGGACAATGAGGCTGCGGGTTGGCTGCGAGGTATTCTGTGAGGGACTAGGGTTTAGCCTCTCTTTTCGTCTTCCTGACTTTTGCAGTGTTTTTAAAGCTGAACTTATCGCGATAATGGAAGTCATGAACTGGTTGAAATATGATTTAATATCTACGATGGATATTCGCATATTTACGGACTGCCCAGCTTCAACCACCAGCTTTTAATTCCACCTGTTTCTTGAAGATACTTCGCCAGCGAGTTTTCAAATGTCCAAAAGCGCATTCAATGCCGATCTTGCTTTGCTGTGCTTTATATTGAATTGGTTTTGCGTATCTGTCAATGGCCTATTTACTTTAAAATGAGTAAATATTCCAATTGGTGTTAACCGACAAGGATAACCACTATCACCTAATAAAAACCATGATGGTGGAGGATATAGCTGATTTTTAAAAATGGGGCTATTACACAGCACCCGAGTATCGTGGACCGACCCTGGATAACCAACGAATAATACACATACCGCTTGGCATTGCATATAGAATAGTCTAATTTCCGGTTTATATATCGGTCGTGAAGATGTGTGGAACAAGCTATTTTTATGTGTCCGATCGATTGCTCCAGCAACGCAATCATTAAAAATCGATGTCCTAGCACGTCTTACATATTTTCGCCCGAAGTCTGGCAACTCACTGGTAGACGGTAATCTAATCACTCTCGGCATTATACGGTCAAACATAAAATCCTTCATTTTATGAATTATGTAATTTATTGTGAACCTCGGTATATCCATGAATCCACTCACCATTCTTTAACTAGTGCCACTTCCCAGCCATAACAAAAAGGCCATTAATTCAAGCTCTGGAGACCACCCATGACACTTTTTATCTAAAAACAATCCAATTTGTTGAAAGGTTTTGGCTGATACGCGTAATTGCTTACAGGTTCAAAGTCGTCGTATGACTGAATTCTTTTAATTATTGGGTTTTGGCTTTGTGGTGTATATGGGATCTCTGTATTTATACTCAACAACATTCTGGTATTTAATCGTTGTTGAATGTAAAGCCAATAATAAGAAACCACAAGAAAAACAATTATCGGTTCCATTATTTTAATTGTAAATGTAGGGGAATAATTCTCAAATAATTTCAAAATTTTGTACTAAAAAAAATGTATTACAAGTTTCGGACAGAGTCTTAAAAAATAAAATGAGAAGCATAGTAGCGGTGAGAAACCATCTCTAACAAATGGACGATTATTTGGAGTCTAAAACGTTTGCCTATCCAATTTAAACCGAATTCAGATCCTCAATTTAAAGTACTAATACCCTCGCGGGCTGTACCACTCTCCTGTAAGACCAACGAAAATATTACCCATTTATTGTTATGTGGCGTTACATGGGGCTAACTCCGGTTAATTTTGAAAAATTTGTTAAGTACTTAGTTCACGTAATCACAACAGTCACAACATTTATGAAACCCATAATATCAAAAAGACACAAATCTGAGAAGATATCGTCAATTCCCCAGCAAATGAAATTCATGTAAAAGTCTTGTAGAACAGAATTGTCAACTGAAAACTTTTAAAGATGCTCTGGCACATGCATAAAAGCAGAAAAGGCTACGCCTAATATCTGCATTTCTGAAATAGTTAATAAGCATCCATGTTCAAACTTCAAACAAAGATGAAACACAAATGATGATTTTTTGTTCCGATTTGAATTGAAAAATATATTTTATTACTTAGATTTTATAAATGAAAATTAACTTTAAATATGTTAGAATTTATTTTCCACAATAGTGGTGATATTTATTTTGTCTCGCTTGATTCATAATATTTTTTTACCTAGAACAAAAATTAAAATTTATGTCGATATTTAAATTCCCTAAAATGTGTCCAAAATTAATTCTAAAATAGAGTAAATGTACAAAATGGATTACAACAGTACAAAACTGTTTTGTTTACCACATATGACATCTACTTATGATGGAACGATGATCTAAAATCACACCATATTTAGTTGAGTTCTAAACCATTTTTGCATTGAACAAATACACATTTTTCAGGAGATGTGTCGGTTCCGAATCCCAATAGAGACATATGATGCAAAAGGAATTCTTCGTCCTTAATTTCGGTCAGGATGATGATTAGCACATCATGTTGGAGTGCAGAATCCATGGGCCGAACTATCGTTCATGTCAATACAGGCTGCTTCAATACATGAATTTCCATTCTTTTAATAAAATGAGTTGAATTTTAACAAAGTAAACCAAATCCGTATTAAAATAGAATTAAACAAAAAAATACATATTATAGTTAAATTTTTATAATAGTTAAATTAACAACCTACTCTGTTGTCTGGAACCAGTTTATAACCAAACAGATGTAGTGACTCACGAACATGCCACTCAAATCTGGTCAAGCGATAAACTATTTTCAGTCAATGTCAGCTTTTCTTAAATTCTGCCTCTGAAATTTATTAAATGTTATTTTTTAATTTATTTTTGTGGACAAAAGTGTACAAATTTGGCTCGAACTGAATATGTCAAAGATGAAAAATTCTTAAACTTTTTAAACATAGAATTCAGTTTTGACATTACTGAGTCTTAAATAATGAAGGACCTTGATTGTATCAAGGTCAAAAATGACTCCAATCCACCGCTTGATAAAACCCATGATGGAAGTGGCACTATCGACACTTATTGGTTGATGTAATTTGTAAAGCATATATATACTCGTATGTTCAACGAAAGTGGCCATTAGGTCTTTTATTTCTTATACTTTTAATAAAAGCATTCCATTTATTAATTTTATTTCATACCGGTGTGAAAATTTCGACAAAATTTGCTACATTAAAAATTAAATAGCTCATACTATCAACAATGTATTGATTTTTTAGGTGGAAATGTTGTTCAATATATTTATGACTAGTGGGGAACACTATGATTTGACTAGCTCTGAAATGGGTGGAAATATTGTTCAATTTATTTTCCTAGAGTTTTCCAAGAGGTTACACTATATAAATTACATTTAATCGTTTAGTGGCGCTGGTGGGATTCTTCCAAGCAGTTAATCTCTTTATCCCACAAATTTTTCTATGTGTCTCAGAACACACATTGCTATAGAGGCAGAATTTCATATCAGCATCATAAGTCCAATGAGGATAATCAGATGTATTCGCGGAATTTAGTTATACATTTACCCTGTGCTAACTAAGTGCCTAAAATCGTAACCTGAAGCCTTACCATCGCAAAGTGTGAATGCTTTTAAGTTTCGTAATAGCATTATAGGACTACCAATCTTCAATTTAAAACGATGTACACATTCCAGGAGGATTTAATGAATTTAGAAATTCGACAGGTTAATTAATGGCTTTATCATTACCTAACGCACAATCGATACAATTGTAGATCATGTCAAGAATATCTATCTGGTAAGAACAGTTTATTATTCAATTTAGCCGTACTTTGCATGTTTTTTAAAAGTGATAGTTTTTATATTTCCCACAAGGTGTGTCTTTAATTATGAACTTCATCAGCTCATAAGTTCCTGTAGAGACTATAGGCAGTATTTGTCTGAAGTATCAGTAAATAAAATTGCAAAATTTCTCCAACCAAACAATCATTATTATCTTCGTACTTTGTGAAAATCTTCAATTGCTTTCTATGCGACATTGTGCACTAATCGCAAACCATAATGAATCAATCACGAGGAACTTCACCAATTTTGCTTTACTTTGAAAATTCAAACTGAGAAGTGATTTACACGAGAATTAACAGTCACGTAACCTTCCAACAATATTTCCAAAATTTCCGAAGAAGGTAAGGCAATAGCAATTTTGCGCATTCTTACTTAGATAATAATAAATTTAGAAGTAATAATTTCTCCGTATCTTTCTGCTCTTCTATATAAGCAAAGATTCATTTCGTTCAACGGTTTAGAACAGCCCAAATGGCCTCGTAGTTGTTTTTTTTTTAAATAATCTGATGTTACTGTATTTTTCGAGGAACTGCAATAGTTCGGAAACATGACCAAAACCTAATATTATGTCGGTTGCTTCCTCAATTTTAACTAGTTCTTCAAATATATGGCAAGTTACAATCTGTAAATTATTTGAATAATTAATTAATAATAAGTTCTCACGTACTTTACGATTTTTTTTTTGATTGCGCACGAAACATTCCAAAACCAGGATAATACTTTTCAACTTCGGGAATCATATACGGTGATTGCACGAAAACCAATTTATGGCTATGAAACGCAAAATTCAACCTGCTATGGAATTTACGAAGTTTTATCTAACCACTGGAAAGGTTTACCTACTATGGATTACGACTGAAAATTGTCAATGCGATTTTTTGCCAATAGGGACATGTAATTGCGAAAAGATCGCTGCCTGGGCAGATATATTGAGTTCTGCAAGTCTTTTCGATCTTCTTCCTTGTGGTGCTTGTAAACGTTTTAGTACTCGGCAAGTCTTTTCTGAGGCATTCCTTATGCTAATTTCAACAGCGTGAACCTCGTGTTGGACTATTGTAATTGTCGATCCTAAGTCCTTATATGAACAATAGTTTGTTGATTCTTAATCTGTGTTCTCGGAAATTAACATCGCGTAACAGTTCATAACACTGTGCGCGATTAACATAAAGCCTTCAGACTTTATACCGTGACATCCAGCTTACGGAATATTTCCAACGTTCTTAAGAGACCTTTCAATTCTAAAAGAATTCCTTCTTCTTAAAATGAAAGTACCATAGGAATAGAATATGTTAAGCATATTATGTATGTGTCGTTTACTGTGAGAGGTATTTATATTTTAGTGAATGAAAATTGGGAACAGAGTCGGTAAATTAAAAATCTACAACGAATAAAACTAAACCATTATAAAATGTCCAACTTTCAACGTGCGTTTATCGTTTACAAAGTTATTTTTTACAGTTCCATCTACATTTCATCAATTGAAGACATTTAGCTAAAACCCTAATCATTATAAAATCATTAACCACAATGCCATCTATCTAAAACATAACGTATTACAATTCCAATACGATTACATAAACGAATTGTATCAACAACAGAGAAACAGCAACAAGAAATAATAAAAAATCAACCAATATACATAATAAAAAAAATATTATCTTAATTGCTTATTTTTTCAATTTACAATAATTTATTTTAATTTACAAATATTAAAAAAATATAGATGTATGGATATATTCTTGTTTACGATATTCGTGAACACCTACAAAAACAATCGTCATCATCATCAATGTGAAATTATAAAATGATTTTCTTTCCTTTTCTAGCTAAAAATTCATATGTATATAATATACTTATAATATATATTATATACGTATATATAACATATATGTATATACAGCCACAAACAAGCGCGCTTGAGAAAATAATGTAAAAAAAAATCACATCAGTATACGTTGTGTCGTTTCTTTATTCACATATAATCAAAAACAGTATAAATTTATTTAAACAATGTTTAATTTTTTAAATAAATAATAGTGGAAAATATTTTTATATAAATGTCGTGAATAAAATCGTTTTTTTTTATATACATATAAGTATTTTAATTAAAATATGTATATAATGTAAGTTTTAGAGAGGATATGTAGATTCGTTTTATATACACATTTTTATTAAGTAGTGTGCGTTTCACTGTATAATTTCGTGTCTGTATATAAGTATATATATATATATTATATATACGTATACGAACGAAAGAACGACGACGACGATAGTGAATACAAAATCATCATTCTATAATCATCAACATGATGGCTTATAACTTATACATAGACGACATTTTATTCTATTAACAAAAAAAAATTTATATAAATTAAATAAACTGTGTTAGTGCTTATATATATTTTTTTATTATTATTAGTTTAATATACGTGAAAATTCTAAAAAATTTGTTATAATTATTGTTTAAAGTGCGCTTTTTTTTGTGTGTTTGGAAAATTGACGCGTTCAAAGGAAAAAGTTGTGTAAAAAGTTAAACACGAAAAAAAGTCGAAAAAATGTGTGCGGCACAGAGTAATCCGCAAACTAATTTTAGTGGATATACATGGAGTTTTGCGGATAATTCGAGGGCTGAGTCGGTTGTCGAAATATCACCGAACATCAACTACTCAGTCTCAGAAGCGGTAAGACGACATTTTGATGATTTTATTTTTATGTAGAGAGTTACATATCGTAAATTCGTAATTATGATTTGTATTTAATTTGGCTGATTGACTTTGACTGCTTGATTTTCAAATATGAATTTGTGTGACTTTCCCGCGTTCCTTTTTGCAAACCCCAACACACTCATTATTTTAGTAAATGTAATGTAAAGTCAAAATTAGTATTATAATCAAATATGTATATATGTATATATGTATATATGTATATATATATATATATATATATATATATATATATATTATGTATGTATATATATATATATATATATATATATATATATATATATATATATATATATATATATATATATATATATATATATATATATATATATATATATATATATATATATATATATATATATATATATATATATATATGCATATATATATATAGAGAGAGAATATGTCGTATATATACGTACATACATTATATTATGTATACAGATGTGTTATCTCATCACAATCATCCAGAACGCAAATAACAAAAAAATAAGGAGAAAAACATTTGACTATATTTTTTACTGTATGAACGCAGTAAAAGGATATAAAAATATAATATGTACACCGCCATTCACGTACGACATATATATAGATGTATTCATACATAGCACAGGGTGACGAACTTGGTATGGGTTCTCTCCTCTTTCAAAAATAATTCACCTGTTTTCATTATATCCTCGATGCTGTCTACTGAACACATTGTACACGCAAACAGGCGTCAAATCTATCAAAAATTAGTTTATATGGTCACATTCTCAAAATATTTTCTTCATCGAAAACGTAGTTTTTTCTGTTTTATTTATATAACAGAAAAATACCATAAAAATATATCAAGATGGCGTCTGTATTGTACAAAATCACACAACACACCCAGCCAACATTTTTTCTGTATATGAAATACCAACATGGCCGACCACAAGCATAAGAGAAATTTTTATATTAGATGCGTATATACATATATACAATATAAATTATATATGTATGTACATACTTATGTATATTATAAAATAGTTTGATATATGTATATATGATATATAAAACTTTTTAGAAAATATGTACATATAATTAAAACTAGTAAGTATCACGTACACGATCATCAACAGCATATAAAAATTTAGTTCGGTTGTATTCGTGTATATAATTGTGTTTATATATATACGAGTCCATTTCGACGAAAATTTTTGCGTTGTTGTTTATGTATTACAGATTTGTATACGATCGAAAGAGACAAACGATACAATAATTTATAATGGAAAATCTTTTCAAGTATTGTATTACAATGTTTCTCAAACTGTTTTTTTTAAATGTACATTATATATATATATATATATATATATACATATATATATATATATATATATATATATATATATATATATATATATATATATATATATATATATATATATATATATATATATATATATATATATATATATATATATATATATGTATTTATATACACATATATGTATATACACATATGTATTTTTAGAATTTTTACAAGCTATTATATATTATAATATATAGAAAAAAAACCGAAATGGGAATAGATATGTCAATATGTGTACATGTTAATATACGTGTACATGTTAATATACGTGTACATATATACATATTTGCAATTAGATTTTGGTTTTTGACATTTAAAATTAAAGTTTGTGTGTTGTAATTACCGCGAAAATTAAATTTTATATTTTTATCAAAACCACCTTGTGTCTCGTTCTGTCGTTTACAACATTCACATTTTTTGGAAAATTTTAATAAAAGGTTATACTGTGTTGAAGCCCGCGATTCCCAATTTTTATAATTACACAATTGCGGGTTTGTTCTACTTCCTACTAATACATCGCCTGTTATCATTGGTTTCAGACATGTTTCTTGATCATTTGTTGGTTATTCATCTCGTTATTTTTGTTTAACCCCTTGACTCACATAAAAATATCATAATAATGTTTGTCGTACATTTATGTATGTATGTATGTATATACAAATATGTGTATAGAAAAGCTTATTATACGAGAAAATTGCATCAAAATTTAATTCAATGACCTTCGTATGTCTCGGTATGTTTATGGAATTAACAAATATGTTATGTAAGTATATTCAGACGAAAATGTGGTCAAATAAAATAACCCTTCTAATCTTAAAACGGTGTATAGATTTTGAGGAATTCTGTTCTTATTCAAGTTTTCACCATATAACCGAACTGATGATTTCAACCATTCGCAACAAAATTTAGTAAGAAGGATGTCTTGAAACCTAGTTTCTTCATCCATAAAATGAATTATTTTCCCCTAAATTAACCACTTTCGGTGCATAAAGATAATATACATATATAAATATTTTTTGTAAAATCTCACCCAAATATCCTAATCGTAATAGAAAAACTGTAAATATGTACATATTTATGTACATACATATATGTATATCGAAAAAGTTGCGCCGGCAGTCACATCAATATTTTTTACATTCAGCAGCGAAACATAATCGCTTTTCACGCCTAGCATAACCCTTAAAAATGGACGGTTATTTTTATTAATTTTTTGAAATTATATATTTAACAAAAACGAATGACGAAACCGTCACACTAGAATCTGACTAAAGAAAATACATTTTATGATAAATGCCAAATACAAAAACATTAACCAAAAAAAAGAAAAATATCATCGCGCTTGATGAAACTATATCCAAAATAGATTATAGATGTCTCATTTGCACGGTATTTGAATGAAAATATATTTTCAATGTCATAATTGTTAATTCCATTGAGTATGCAATCAAAACAGTCTATGATTGCGTATGACCATATGTTTCCGGCATGTATCTATAGACGGGTTTGTAACAATTTATAAAGAATAGAATGGACTAACACAACGATGGCATGTGAAATATCTGAATGGTGTGGATTGTTTGAAAACATTGCTCTGCTGTTGGTGAGTTTCATATTATTGAGAATAATAACAAATTTGCATAATCTTATTTTCAGTAAATTGCACATATTACTTAGGCCGAAAAATCACTGTTTTGCAATTTGGAAACCTTAGTAAATAATCACCTGTTAAATATCTTATCATTCGATATTGGTAATTAAATCTTGACGTGTAGTATAGAAAATTACAAACACGTTTTCGAATTCATTTGTAAGAACAGTGTAAGGTGCTGTTTTTACAAAATTGGTTAATTGTTCTTCGAAACAAGTTTATTGGAAGAAGTTAATAACAAAATCTTGACATTACGTTTTTGAAAAACAATACATTTACTACTTGCTTATAAAAGTTTAAAAATAGCAAAACTAATCAACATTAAATATACGATTTATGGTGCTTTAAAATTATGTATGTTAAATAAAACAGTTGTTGCTCGAAAACAGTGGTTACAGCAATTGCAAATTTGTACAAGTCTATAGATTTCAATATTAATTCGATTTCGTGTCATTTACCCAACCTTTCGGTATGTATATATCGGGGTTTCCATTTGGGACTTTGAACGCATCCTTAAACAAATAACCAAACTGTCATTGTCAAAACATTCAGTAAAGACAACAGTTTCATCATATGGTGAAGTAAACGAACGAACAACTTTAATTAAAATTTACTACAAAAATTCTGAGTTGGTGATTGCAATTTCAAGAGCGATAATTCCGATTTTTGGTCAAGCGTATTTTTGACAAAACGGCTTCGTCAACAAACAGAATATGCGTTATTGGTCATGTGAAAATACTCATATGCTTCAAAAAACACCACTTCATCTACATAAAATAACTGTATGGTGTGGTTTTCATGCTGGTGGGGTCATTGGACCGTTTTTTTTCGTTGATGGAAATGACCGTCACGTTACAGTCAATGTAGACATGTTGCAACGTTATTTCTTTGGTCTGTTGCATGAGCTAGACATTAATGATTTGTGATTTCAACAAGACGGTGCAAAATGCCACACAGCGGGTCTAACAATCGACTTACTGAAATATAAATTCCATGTCTTATATCAAGAACGGATTCTATCGATTGGCCGCATAGATCATGTGATTTAACATCTCTAGACTTTTTTATGGCGTACGTTAAATCATTGGGCTATGCCAACAAGCCGGCGTCGTTACAGGAGCCTATTTTGAATGGGAGATAGCGGCCGTTTCCGTCGAAATGTGTGGCCGAGTTTTTGAAAATTGGGTTCAACGAATCGACACCTGCAAACGTTCCCGTGGTGGACACATGAACGATTTCGAATTCCATACATAAATGTTTTGATTGTGCTTCAAGCCATTAATAAAGTTTTCGTGATATCTCAAATGGTTTGCGTTTTATTTAAATAAAAAGTTGTCAAGTCCTTATTGGAAACCCCTTTACAAATATATTATATACATACTATATATGTATTGTATATAATATATATCTTAAAGCGTATTTTCGTTGGTCAAATTGCAT
Organism: Tipula unca; assembly: GCA_951394425.1. Taxonomy (NCBI): domain Eukaryota; kingdom Metazoa; phylum Arthropoda; class Insecta; order Diptera; family Tipulidae; genus Tipula; species Tipula unca. The sequence continues at coordinate 143,077,245 of OX596380.1, read as the reverse complement.
AGTAAATTCAGATGATCGTGTTAACGAATGAAAAGAATTCAATATTAAATTGTTCTCTATTAGCTCATAAGTGAAATGCTATATAACATATAGTAAGTGAAACTGCTTGTTGATTCACCTGTATCTAAAATTTATTTCCATAATTAAACTCAAATCACTGGTGAAAAACTGCGGAAAATGATTGTCAATTTTAATTTTCTCGTTTTTTAGTCGTAACTCAAATCAGATATCTCTAAGAGTTTTATGAAAGTTTATCAAAACTCTTTAAATTTAATTTACGGATTCCGGACAAAAAATGTTAAACAAGAATTCTAATGGCTAGACTTTGTTTTGTTTGTCTGTAGGTTTAAAATTTGGCATTGTTATAAACTTGTTTGTCCAGAACTTATCTAATATACTTAGAATTACAAAAATATTTTTTGGCCATTTTTGGGAAAGCCAAAGATTGATGAGCATAACATTTTTTTTCTTGACTCGGCCATGTGGTGGAGTATCGACTGTCGAGTCTAGAAAAGTTTAAAAAAATCACAATAAGAGAAGGGATAACCTAGAAGCCTATAGTTTCCCAAGAAAAACTAATAACCTAACAACAAACTTAATTATTCACTTGGATTTCACTGTTAATTTGTGTGATTCAAAAAAATCATAGTAAGTAGAAGCCTTTGAGCGTTATAAGTTTACATTTCAAAGAAGCCGATGAATGTAATGCTATACACTCGCATTTGACCAGTATTTTTATTTTATTTAAATAAGTAAGTATTTAATTGAATGAAAACTATACACTTTCATTTTAAGCCAAAGGTACAGTTACCAGAAATTTTATTTGGTAATTATTAAGATTGTACATATGTATGTTCAGCATGTGTATTGTGTATACGATTAAAATTAAGTAATTTACAATGACGTATTCATTGGCACAATTTTTTTCTAACTACCGGATTGTGTTACATTTTACACTGTCAAACCATAAACCAAGCTGATATCGAAATGAATGACGGGAACAAAATCAATAAGTATACATAGTTAAAACTAGTAATAATTTAGTAAGGTGGTATTTATAAATTATGTAATGTATTTTAAGGGGCAATAAGATTAGCCAAAATGTTAAGAAGCGTTATGAACTGGGAGGAGAGGGTTATGAAGAAATTATTTAATCGTTTTCGGACCACGTTTACTCTTAATGATAATGTGCATCCCGTGCGTACGCCGAACAATGCGCACTGAAAAAGCTGTAGCTGCTGTACAGGAAAGCATTGAAGAAGATCCAAAGCAATCAATTCGTCGTCATTCTCATCAATTCGTCGCTGTTTTCAGCAACCGTCCTTCTACTTTATGGAGAATTTTACGAAAGGCTTAAAAGCTTTCAAGATTCAACTTGTGCAGGAATTAAACGAAAATCGTATTCAATTCGGCGAATGGGCTGAAGCACAAATTGATATTGATGTTGAATTTCCATGCAAAATTTTGTTCTCCGAAGAAGCCCATTTTTTGTTGAATGGGTACGTAAATAAGCAGAATTGTCGCATTTGGAGTGAGAAATTACTGTTTGGTGCGCTTTATGGGCTGGCGGAGTCATTGGTCCATATGTCTTCAAAAACGATGATGGTCAGAATGTTAATGTCAATGGTGAGCAGTATAGGGACATGATTAAAAAAAATTCGTACCTCGATTAGCTGGCATTAATTTTGCTGACTTGTGGTTCCAACAGGACGGAGGCACATGCCACACAGCGCGCGCTACAATTGATTTACTCAAAGAAACTTTTGATGAAAGAATACATTTTATGATAAATGCCAAATACAAAAACATTAACCAAAAAAAAGAAAAATATCATCGCGCTTGATGAAACTATATCCAAAATAGATTATAGATGTCTCATTTGCACGGTATTTGAATGAAAATATATTTTCAATGTCATAATTGTTAATTCCATTGAGTATGCAATCAAAACAGTCTATGATTGCGTATGACCATATGTTTCCGGCATGTATCTATAGACGGGTTTGTAACAATTTATAAAGAATAGAATGGACTAACACAACGATGGCATGTGAAATATCTGAATGGTGTGGATTGTTTGAAAACATTGCTCTGCTGTTGGTGAGTTTCATATTATTGACAATAATAACAAATTTGCATAATCTTATTTTCAGTAAATTGCACATATTACTTAGGCCGAAAAATCACTGTTTTGCAATTTGGAAACCTTAGTAAATACGCACGCCGAACAATGCGCACTGAAAAAGCTGTAGCTGCTGTACAGGAAAGCATTGAAGAAGATCCAAAGCAATCAATTCGTCGTCATTCTCATCAATTCGTCGCTGTTTTCAGCAACCGTCCTTCTACTTTATGGAGAATTTTACGAAAGGCTTAAAAGCTTTCAAGATTCAACTTGTGCAGGAATTAAACGAAAATCGTATTCAATTCGGCGAATGGGCTGAAGCACAAATTGATATTGATGTTGAATTTCCATGCAAAATTTTGTTCTCCGAAGAAGCCCATTTTTTGTTGAATGGGTACGTAAATAAGCAGAATTGTCGCATTTGGAGTGAGAAATTACTGTTTGGTGCGCTTTATGGGCTGGCGGAGTCATTGGTCCATATGTCTTCAAAAACGATGATGGTCAGAATGTTAATGTCAATGGTGAGCAGTATAGGGACATGATTAAAAAAAATTCGTACCTCGATTAGCTGGCATTAATTTTGCTGACTTGTGGTTCCAACAGGACGGAGGCACATGCCACACAGCGCGCGCTACAATTGATTTACTCAAAGAAACTTTTGATGAAAGAATAATTTCGCGTAATGGTTCAATTAATTGGCCACCAAGATCGAGTGATTTAACCACATTGGATTATTTTCTTTGGAGTTATGTAAAATCACTTGTCTACGTCGATAAACCAGAGACAATTGAACACCTGGAAATCAACATTCGAAGAGTTATTGGCGAAATGCTGCGAAAAGTTTGTGAAAATCGGTGTTCTAGATTCTTGTACGCGCCAGCCGTGGCGGCCACATGGCAATCATATTTAAACAAAAATTGTCTATCCAATGAAGCCCGTTTCATTGATATTAAAAATATATTTCTTTGTTTTATTGTGATTTGAACTTGTGTAACTCTATAAAAACACCCTTTAGTGATTACGATATTAATTTTAGATTAATATTAATTCTAAAAGATTTAGAGTAATATTAATTCTAAAATGATGTATAATGGATGAAAGATTTTGCTTATATTATAGTGACTAATTTGAGACAGTCGATAGCCGCTGAATATTGTTGTGCCTAAATATGTATTGCATTGCCATTAAAAGTGTTTTTTTTGCTTGTTTTCTTTGCTGAGAAAATTGTATATCTTTTTGTCTTATTTTATAGTTACCTACAGCTTGTCAAAGAAAGAATTCTTTAATATATTGAAATCTACTTTTATATTATTTTCCCGTCACATTAAGAAAAAATATATTACGTAATTTAAGAGATAGTTAAAGAGATCTCTATACATTATGATTATATACCAGCAAAGAAGAGGCATAGTACAAAATTCACTGCCAATTTTTTAGTTGAATTATTAATTTAACTTATTTTTATCCTTAATCATAAGTGGGGAAATGCCGTGTATAAGAACCCTCTTGCTTTATCTTCAAATAACGGTAAAACAGCATAACAATTTGCAAATGAACTTCATTTATCACGATAATAAATTTCAACACATCTTTCTGGATAGGATGAGATTTTAAATATACTTAAAGCGTATTTATTTTATTTTATCAATACTTACGAATGTACGTACCAATAAACTTAATATTTCTATATTGATATTTTATTACAACTATCAATCTAGTTTTGGTTGTATATTCTACTGTAAAAACGTATTGTCCTACTAACCCTAAACATTTATTATATTAAATGCAATTTATTTATTTATCGACCAGAAATTTAGGGCTCATTTTCGAATATACCAGTTCTCATGAAAACGAAGGAAGAAACACAGAATCTGACTGAAACATGACTGAAAATTACATTTCAAGTATTTTATCACATCTTGAAATGTTGGGCATGATACTATCTATGTATATAATTACAATGACTCCCACTTGTAATAAAAGGGATTGGTTATAATCAATAACTAAATTTAAAATAAAATTGAACTCACAATTATTTTATATTGTACATTGTAGCAATGTTTCTGAAGTATTGTCCACCCACAGCCCCATACTAAATATTAAAAAGTAAACCTCACTATTATTATTATATACATATATATTCTTCTCATGCCTCAGTTACAACTTAAAATATTTAATTTGACAGTTTGTCCACTGTGTATTTTAGAACCCAACAATAATACAATATTTAACGAAATGAAAATCTAACCCAAATCATCAAACACGACATTTTCATACATACATTTGTTGTTGTGTTCCACCAAAATTGTTGTTGCATGTACATAGAATACAAAATGTAACCCCTCAAATCATATAATAAAATCGAGAAAGTTTTCTTTGAGGAAAAATTGTTTTCGGTCACGATTCTCTGAATTTTTGTTGCTAACTTGGGCACTAATAAATATTTTAGGCTACTTAAAACTACATTGACATAATTTTTCTAGTCGAAAGCCGAGTTTAGGTTATTACACATAAGTAAGTAAAACTTGTTACATTTCGTCCATTATTTTTTCGATTTATTTCCATCCGAAACCTAAAAAATTTTCAATTAATCAAAACTAAAACTACAACTAACTATAAATTGAAATTAACAACCGATTACAAACAATTTCAATTAAAATTTTCCAGTGATACTAAACCTTCCTGTAAATACATACACACACGACACAAATACTAAACAGTTACACAAAATCACACAAGCATACACAGAAATGATGATTAGTATTGGGAAAAAGGGCAAATAATACCACGTGGATGTGTTGTTAGTTTGTGTACTTGTAGTACACATGTACTGCTACATATATGACACAAATACCGATTTTTTTTCTAAATTTTTAAAAATACATTCATACACCTCTAAAATATAAAAACAAACAAAATAATAATAATAAATAAATACCACTAACAACCTAACCTTTCTCAACTAGTCTACTCCTCTAACTACCATACCATCATTGAATTGTGGTAATTTTGTTTTTCTTTTGTATATTTTGGCTTGTATGTTGAATTATTGTATATACATATATGGTTGGGATTTGGAAATAAGAATACTGTGTATATGTGTATATATGTATATACATATATACTGACGCGATATACGTATACATATTCACCCATCAATATTATCTCATGAGTGTTGTGTGTGATAACACACAACAAAACTGTAGCCAACAAAACAAACCGAGTTTCCATCATATGTTTTTGCTGTTTACATACTATAAAATAATTAATATGTGTATGAATTAATTTATTAATAGAAATACACAATACCACCTTGTATCACACAATTATTACTATTTATAATAATATTGTTGCTATACGTGTACAAATTTTTTGTATAGTTGTGTAGTTTTGAAAGAGAAATTATATTTAAACGAAATTATTATTATACACCATCATAAAATGTTTGTATATTTAGTAAAAGAGTGAAAGTGATGGAATTTTGTTGTCGTTATTATTGCTGTAAAATTATGTAACTGATGTATGTTGCAATTTAGTTGATTAATGAATATATGTGTATATATGGAAGAATAAGGTGGTAATTTGCAAATATGCTACACAGTATAGGATGGTGGAATTTTAATAATTTGCGATTCACCAAAACCAGAACCCCATATAATATTTTACTTGCACATAATACATTATAGTGCTGTATAGTGCTTATAATTTAAACTAGGTTTTATACTTGTAGTGGTTTTTTCGATGAAAATATAATAGAATAGTCTGATGTAAGCGTTAATTTTAATAATTTTATTCGTTCACAATACGTAGAAGAAATACAAACAGCGATAGTTAGTAGTTAAAACGATATATTAATAGTTCCCTATATTAAGGAAATATGTAGTAATCATTGGTCTTAGCAAAATTGATAATTTACTACACATTTAATAATTTGCCACTTAGCAAATTTAAAGATCTTGTGTTTTAGTCATGCAGCCTATCCGGTATAGCTAATACGCCAGATGTCATACGAAACACGAACGATTTTATAATAAATTCATGTTAACATGATTTTCTTATTTATATCATCAGTTTTATGGCAAAAAAAATTCAAAGTACATACATATGTACTTATATAAGTAATCATAGTATAAAAATAACAATTCCGTCCCATTGTTGAATTTAATACTTTCCCATTCGCGATTCAATACTTTCAAGAAACGCCAGGCAACGACGATAAAATCTTCGTTAGTAAGACATGATTTTCTTCTATAATAGGACGTGTTTATATGTATATGAGGTTGCGTTATTAATGTTTGCTGATTTTTGTGTGATTTAGTAATCAAAAAGTCTTCGTAATCAAGCAAACAGCATAATTGCTAAAAATTAGCTTAGAAATCACCGTTCATAAGCATATGACACAAAAATAGTTTTATTATCTGCTGTAATTTGAAAATATGTCAGAAATCCTGTTTTGGTGTATTAGAGTTTAATTCACATAAAGTTGCCAACTATCTTGTTGCCGATAGTTGGTTTTATAAACAAAAAAGTGGGTTCTTTGTCAATTTTGAAGTAAATATAACTAGTTTTTTCAAAATGAAAATTGTTGGCGTGTATCTTAAATTTTATAGCAAGTCGATTACAGAACTTATTAATTTTTAATGAAAAAAACTTTTATTATTTTATAGGAGCAATATAACTTATTAAGTATAGCAAGTTATAATTTAAAAATAAAAAGTAAAGTATAGTAAATTTAAATAATATAATAATAACTATAATTATCAATTTATTTAAAAACTGGTAATTATAATTCTTGCTCATTGAGGCTGCTGAGAAATTTTGCTATTTCCTTTGAGCATTGCTCCATCGAAATTTTATCATCGAAATTGTTTAACTGATCACGCTAATTTATAATGTTATTCCTTGTACATAATTTCTTAATATAACATAATTTAACTCAAAATAATTATTAATTATTAACAAAAACAATTTGGGAGTTCAATAACCTAAACATAAATAAATTAATCTTTCCAATGAAATACTATTATACATGAATGTATCCATATATGTATGTATGTATATAACAAAATTTGACATTGACCTTGCACTTGACATACATACATAAATATGCAATTTTTGCACACATTTATGTCTCAAAATACCAACCAATTTTCTTTTATGGAATTCTCACTACTACAACTGTAGAATATTGAAAACATTCAAATCTCACGCACAATTTTTCATCTAAAAAAGAAAAAAAATACACAAATGTTCCACACATACCGTTAAACACATTTACAAAAAAAAATTGTAAATGAAAAACAAATACTCAAAACTCGAAAGTACTCGTCGTCGTTGCTCCATACACAATCATAATTATATGCGTATTTGAGAAATAGTACATAAAAATAAAAAATAAGTTATGTGGTAGAAAATCATTTTGCGTTTGATAACCCTTTTTTCCTCGTCTAGTACTATAGTATATTATTTTTGTTTCGTATAGCTCCCCAATACAATAACACCCTAACACAACATACACACGCGACGGGAGAATACAATAAAATTTCACATGTGCTTTTCTCTCGTCGCTACTCACTCGTCACACAAAGATACAAATGTGTACACATTTTTATTTTTCATCTTATGTATTTTTCACGCGTGTTAGTTTTCATCATCATCAACATACTTTTGTTGTTGTGTTCAATTTTCTACCACCAATCAAGCCGAGAAAACTAAAGTATATATATAGATATATTATATATACATATATATTATGTACCATACCACCAACCAAAAAAAAAATAGAATAAAAAAATATATTACACCACCATCATCAAATTACACACCATCACTATCTATTTTATGTAGCATAAAAAAAAGTTGTGTTATCACAATATACAGCAACAAAAAGTTACACAAAAAATCTTTTATGTATATGTTTTTGTTTTATTTTTAATTTTGCATATAAGTATGTATGTTGGATTCTGTTTATTTTTTTTTTTTTTTACTTCGGAAAAGAGATGGAAATGGTACATACATACATTTGTATATATGTATGTACATATATATGTGTTACATGTTTCCTTTTAGTATTATGTATTATGATTATTACATGTTGATTCGAACAATATGATTCAAAGGGAAAATTTGATTCTTATAGTGTATATAATACACATATACAATATACATACTTACTTAAATATCGAGTATATACAACAATACAAAGCCAATTTATGATAATAAAGAAAGTCGTCTTTAAATCTACACGCAAACACAAACGTACATACATAAAGATGTATGTATATATACAACTTTTTGTTTACATTATTATTTATAAGCTAGCTAGTATGTTTGTTTTCCTCTTACAATGTTGAGATGACGATGGTACATACAAAAATAATATCTTTGATGTTTATCCGTGCGCATTCTTATCTTTAGATTTTGTTTCGGGAATACTGTATCGTTAGCCAAACCAGCATCATCATTCCTTTGATCTACGATCATTTCAAAACCTTTCAAGGGTCTCTCATGTTCTTTCTCCTTCTAGTCTAAATATGTATATATAAAATATTTTAACATTTTAATAATAAAAAGGGGTCAAAGAAACTCACAAGTATTTTGGCTGAATTCAACATTCCATGTCCCCTTGTATGTTGATTTGGTATGTTTTATACATATAAGTACATGGTACCTAGATATTCATGATCATCGACATGAAAAATAATTCAAATTCTCTCGAGCTAGGGTTGGGAAATTTTTCCTTTACATAAGAAAGCCAAAATCGTTTGTAATAAATTCAAGAGATTTTTTTGGTCGTCGAGCAGACTTTTCTTTGTTGCAGTTTTATTCAAATCATCAACGTCTATTCCTGTCTTGACTTAAATAATTTTCTCTAACAACGTTAAAATATTAGACACTCCAGGGTGAAATATAGATTTTATTTTTACTAATATTATAGATGACTAAGCTTAATTTGTAAACGAGAATGTCAATGTTTTAATATAATGACTGTTCCAATAAGAGTTATAGGATTTGTTTACGTGAGAATTACGTTAGAAATACAATCATGACGATTGTAGAAAACGCGATGCAAATGCGACGGGAATCTCGAAATTACAAATAGAAAAAAATCCGGTCAAGCATGAACTACATACGCCGAGGGTACAGTGAAGCATACGTCCTTTGAATATGCGTACACTATATAATTTTATTTGGAAAATAATCGTAAATATTAGTATGTAAAATACTTATTTGAGCAAAACTTTGTATGATTAAATGGAAAATATTTTAAGTTGTGAGTCAATCTAAATTTTATAGTTAATTTACAACAAAAACGTCGTTGCCACAACCACGGATAGGCTGAATTGTCATATATATTTTGTAAAAATTAATGACTGCTGTTAGACACCAATACTGAACATTTTATTTTCTTTATTTCAAAATATTGGACCTTATACTTTAAAATGATATATCACATGCCATATAAATTTTAGTACATGCATACATACCTACATTTAATTATTAATTAATTTTATTTCTGAGCCAATAGTTGAATTATCTGTGGATTAAATGATTTAATATGCGTAATTTCCATCATAGGGTCCCGTTTTACATTTTATGGTCGGAATCCTAAAAATGACAACAGGTACAGTAAATTGAAAAAGTCACCATTGAAAACGGGTATGTTTTCATTTGTTTCGTTTTTAATTTCAAACAAAAAAGTTCTATTTCTATATATCCAAGTCGAAATCAATAACACATCCAAAATAGCCTTTCAGGTCAAAAGTTATTGGATGATTATTGCCTTATTTACCTTAATTTCACGTAATAATTCACAAATTCAATACCTATAATCTTCAGTGAAACACTCTTTAGATTGAATACATTTATAGTGTGTTATGTAGGTGAACTGGTGAACTGATGTAATTAATTAATAAAATGCCCAAACCGAGTGACATAAAAACAATTTAATTTACTTCGAAATAGTTGAATCTGTCATTAGCAACTGATTTGAACTGAAGTACTTAGAACATAATTAATAGTTAAAAGTATTTTTCTACTCTAATCTACTCATTTCAATTTACTAATTTTGCACCAAGAGCAGTTGTCTGTTAGGGAATTAGGATATATTCAAACCCCATTTAAATGTAGAAAACACTTTTCCTTATTCAGTTTTAAATATCTAACTTTACCGAATCAAACTATAGAGTATCAATTAATATTCATATTATCTTCAGACAAGGTACTTGGTACTTTTAAACTATTTTATTATATTATTTAATTTTCAAAGGATTATGATTGTAAAATAACGTAAACATCTAATCTAAAAACTAAGTATTCTGGCTAAATAATTATAATACTAATCAATACATTTATTGATTTACAGCTAAACTCAAAATTTCACACTACCAAATAAGAAGAAAGAATTTATCTAGAGTGAAATAAGCTACACTTTGATCATTCTTTTAATTTTCGTAATTGGTTAATTTCAGATGGGTGGTATTAATTTCAAACATCTTTATTCGGCGATTTTCTAATTAAATAACTGACTTTATTAAGAGGCCCTAGAGAGTTTTACGAGTGGTCCATTTAATTTCTGGATAAACAGCGCTTTGCATTATTATTAAATCAAAGCGAGCTTTAGCAAGTTTGTACATGAAAGTTTCGATTATTACTTCTTCTGTTGCATAGTGATTAATGTCAAAAAGTAGATTATGCAGATTCAATCATAGTTAGGCCGCCACCATCAGGTCCCTTGAGCTATGATACAATTACAATTCAAGTCATATTTGAGATTGAGATAAACATATATTATTTTGTATTTGTATATTTAAATTATATATAACCTTAATTAAAGATGATAGCATGATCAATTATTTTTGTATAAATGTATTTGCAATAATGTAATAATTACCTTGATATATTCTTTAGTATTGTTTTAATATGAAAATGCAAATATAAATAAACCTCTAATAATGTTAGTGATTAATTAACATAAATAAGATTTAATGTCTGAGTCATATTTTCTGTAATATGTATGTAGATGATTCTAATTTCCACTTATACTATATACAATATCGTAAGCCGCTAATCTAATTATTAATTTACAATTACAAGTCATGGTCACGAACATTATTTTTCAGTCGTTTTAATGATCTTTAATTGGGCTAATTTAAACAAACTGGGTAGCGCAACATAAATATTTCAATTTAGTTTCTCGTGCCAGCAAAAATTATCGGTAATCTGTTTGTTTATCTTCTTTAAGCGGGTATAGTATTTTACCAAAGAGTATACATTTATTGTCGTGAAAGACAATATGTGGGTTGGTTTCATGAAAACAAAATGCAAAAAAAAATCGAAATATGATGGCTTTGTATAAAATGCAATCAATAAACTATACTGTGAGAGGTGGGTGTTTCTCAATACCATAGAGTCTCTAATATAACATGCAAATTTGTAAATCTATCTATCTATCTATTGATAGTATAGTTTGAAAACAAATCAATAAAAGTTTCCCAGTAGAATTGGATTAATAATTTAGACAGGATGTCCGTTTTATTCTCCTTCTCTGATCTGATTTTGTTGTGTATGTATACATCATATTCGTCATCTAAGAAAAAAAAATTTTTTTGCGTCATCGACCTACATTTATGTTATTTATTATACATAACTTAATTGACATAATTGACGTTGACGGATTAAATATTTTTTTATATGTTATACCCAAAATGGCAGCCCGATTTATTACACAACCCCTACCAAGATCATTTGACTCCGCGAACTCGACTTGCTCATTATATTATGTTACGTTCCGTTCACAACAATAAACTCAATTATATTTGATTATATATAGAAAAAAAATTCTCTTCGATAACAACAAACTCTCCATCACGCGATTCAACGATAAAATACTGCAGTACACTCGAGTAAACGAAACCAAATCAAAAATTAATTTAAGCGTGGATTTGAAATGATTGATTGAAAAACGTATTCAATGAATCAAGAAATTGATTTCTTAAAAAAAAAATTTTCCATCGTCCATTTTTTTATCGCAATAAACATAGCAGACAAATACACATCATTTTATTGAGAAATTTTTCGTAACATACAAACTCTGATATTTTAATATTCAAATCACATTTTTTTGGAAATTAACATTTACGAGTTAAATATATGACATGTGTGTTAATATTAATCACATGCGACTGTGTATGACTAATATGATTTTTAATGAGGAATTGTGGTCAAAATTTGTGTTTGTGCCATTATGTATATGTATGTATGTATGTACAATGCACATGAATCACAGATAAGTATTACATGAAAACCAATCTACTTTCTTTCTTGTAATATTCCACATATTATATATGAAAATCGCACAACTTCAACAAAAATAATTTGTGGTTTAAAGTTAAAATGATGTCGCTGATAGAAGAGAATTAAATAAAATCAGATAAATTTAATTTTTCGTTTTTGAAATTTTGTTGAGTTTGCGTGTCATTAATAAATAACTTTTTCACTTAATGTTCTACTCTCCAATCTCCATATTTTGTTCGTATATGCTGTGAGTGTTATGAAGAACATCATAAACCACAATTAGTATATGTATATGTAGAGATTTTAATGTATATAAACGATTACTAGCGCCAATCGAACGTATTGAGAAAGTGGGGACAGGAAAATTAACATCTTCTGCTAAACCGAGCTCCAATACAACTCAAAAACCGATTAATTTTATTTTTTGTTGATATTTTAACATACTTATTGCAATAAAATTTCTCAGAAATCAAAATGTAAAGTAATAAAACGAAAACTATTTTTTTGTAGTTAACCCTCGACTAGAATGTGCTTATATTGAATTTTATTGTATGTCGTGTTGAATTTTAATACTACCAGACATTTCTGTTGTTTCATGATGGAACTAGTTTTGAATAAATAGCGTTAATGATCCTAAATAATTTAGAAAATTACCAAATCCTAAAAGGATACTATAATTCCTGTAAAGATTTTTATTTTCAGACGAGCCATTTATCATAACATGTTCAATAACGAAGCTTAATACGGAAAGATGATTGGTTGTGTTGTTGTTAAAAGCTAATTAACTTGATTTTTAAAATTATAAAATAAATATTGATTTTTATAATTATATCGTTTACCCAATTAGTTCTTAGTTGATGTTTTGAAATAAACATATAATCTATGAAACAAAAAAGTTAATTAATAAAACAAATCTTTGAAATGATAATATATACTGGATTTTTAATTTTTAAAACTGGCATTTCCAATATTTGAAAGATTTTGGGTTCTATAAATTTTTATACTAGATTCGCTCAATAAAATTCAAAAATTTTCAAAATTCATTGAATATCACCAAACAAAATTATGATTAAATGTTATAATGAAATACCTCGTTAAATTTTCTATTTCTGTTGTCATAATAATCAAACAAATTAGAAACTAGTTTTATAATTTGACATTGTTTATCCCAGTTTTGAAACAAATTTTCAAATCCTAAAGCATCTACCTAGGAATTATAACAGGCACAAAAATTTTACAAATGCATTCAATTGTCAACATATACCGAGCAAATAGCGACATTTTAATCGGGAGATATGGGGTTTGAATCCCAACAGAGGCAGGATGCAAAAAGAATCATCCGATTACGATCGGTAATTAAATTGAAAACATCCATGCCCCTTTGTTGGCGAATTTATGGGCCGACCGATCTTCCATGTTAGCACAGGCTGGCATGTAGTGCTATTCAGTGTGAACACAGCTTTTCGTAAGGCTATAGAACATAAAGGAGGCTTGAAATGGAGATACAGATACTATGATACAAATTTTAGAATTTAAACATTCCATAATGGGCTAGTTTTAAATTTCTTAAATATCCTTAAACTCTAAATATTGTTATTTTTTAATTTTACATCTGTGGTGAACTATCATTTACATTTCACAGACGAATGATATGATGAAATTATTATAAATAACAATGTTGGTTTACGTTATGCCCTGATGTCAAAAATATTTTTCTAACAGTAGTAAAATCTCAATGTGAAACATGTCAGCTTTTTACAAGTAACAATAATTTTGCAAAGTTTCCAAATTAAATGTATTTGAATGTATGTATATGACTTTTAAAAACCTATAAAATCGGTCATGCATGCGGACACAAATAAAAAATATTTTGATCGTCGAAATTGTTAATAAAACAGATAAACTATTTGTGTAAGATATTTAGTGAAATTTAAATTGATTTCCCACTTTATTTATCAATTAAACTAATAATAATAATATAAAAAAACTTTGTTTTGGCATAACTTTATACAAAAACCATACACTGGTGCTGGTCTAGGAAAATATACTATGTACACACTAGTAAAAGTAAAATAAAATATACACAACCACGTGAAATTCATGCATCATGTAGTATACAAAACAATACACTTACATATCAAAACCTTATTATTTACAAATAAATTCAAATATGTAGTGTGTTGTAAATTATTTATATAATATACTAATAATATATGTATTAGGGAAGGTCGTTCACACTCACATAATTATTCTAGTGTTTTGTTACCAAAATGAAAAAAAAATGAAACAGAATAATATCACCACCAATTTCCAATCATTTTTTAGAGTGTAGTAGTATTCATATAGTATTATAATAATCATCATCATCATCATCATCATCTAGGAAAACACATGTTATTAAATTTGTTTTTCTGCTTTTTCTCCATATTACATTCTTATAAGACACAGAATAAAGAAACATTTACAAGAGATACAAAGAAACAACAACATATTTTTTTACTTTCATATCCAGACGCAGCATTATATATGTGCGGCGGCAACGAACGGCACACACAGTAAATGAAATGAAGAGATTGGAAAAAAATAAATACATTACGATTACACAATACATACCGTATTATTGTTGAATATATGTATATGTATGTACATGAAACGAAAAACTAGTAAATATGTGTTATTTATTTTGCGCTGGTTTCGGTGTTTTTTTTTATGTACAAAATACATAGAAGGAATAATGGTATTAATATACGTATTATATATATATATATATATATATATATATATATATATATATATATATATATATATATATATATATATATATATATATATATACATATATATACATATATATATCCATATATATGTATATACATAAAACATACCAGACAAAAAGATCTCTTTGTGTGTTAAACAAAACAACAATAACAAATCGGTGTGCGACGGTATTGTTCAATATTTTAATTCATGATTTTTTATTTTTTAATAAAACAATAATAATAATAATCTTATGAATGAATTTATTAAATTGATGTACAAATTGTTTGTTAGTATGTGTCCTTCTCTGTGTGTGCTTTTAAGGGGAGTAAAATAATTTTAATAAATTGATTATAGTATAGAGAAATAAATAATTCGATTGTATGCATTACATATATATTTCTTATTGACAAAAATCATCATGAGAAATAATATAGATAATAAAATAAATTTAAGTGGATTTAATCTGGTTCGAAGTTCAAATTTTTAACATGCAACGTACCTTCTCTTGGAGAAAATACTGGGAAATCTAACATTAAAGTCAACGCACATATGTATATATTTATTAAATTACAAATATGTATGTATGTATATTCAAATCCGTGCAAGTCTCAAGAAAACTGAAAGATACAATTCAATCGCCACACCAATAATTAGTTATTGCAACTACAAAATATGAAAACTAAATAATTTATGCTAAATTTCTCCATAGCTCATCAGGAAGTGAGCGACAAGGCTTCCTGTAAATACTTCAGTTTTCCACACAACTCAGGTATTTAAAAAACCTATTTAAAATAATGAAACTGAATATGAATTCAATTTCTGTATAAAATCCTATTTTAATATTCAAGTGTAAAAACAAAATGATTAAGTACAGTAATACGGATCTTTGGTTAAAATCCAGAGTTTTTAAACTGAATTTACAAGTTACGCAGATGCAACTGCTACCCCATAACAATTCCCTCAAATTTTATTTACCTTAAGCATTTCATTTCAAACAATTTGTTTGTGTATAATCAAAAGCCATACTTCATTTCGAAAGGGTGGTAAATTAAATGTTAACTATTTTATTCAATCTAAAAAACTTAAATACTTATGTAAGTATGTAATCGAATTACATTTTGCACAAATTTAATTTAAAATAAAGACAAACATATATATTGACATCCCACAGGATCCCTTAAGGCATAACCTTATCAACGTCGGTATTTTGCCTGGTAATCTTGCAACCTTTGAAACATTTGTATGACCTGTAATAAAGAGCGTTGCTATAAGGCATTTCAGCTTTGCTACAGGTAAAACATATGCACCGCGTAATATTTTTGGTATTTTTTTTAGAAATCAATGTATAGGATTATGTCTAACGAAGCATTGTACGATGTATGCCTGTATTTATCTTACAGCCAGCCAAACCTTTAAAAACAAAATCAGTTAAGAATTCATGTTTCAAAGTGCAGAATATGAGGCTATATTCTTAAAATCGGTGGAAATTGTTCTACGTGAGAATATCTGTAATATATCCCATAGGGATGCCTTTCACTCTATTCGAATTTATCGGACATTTCACTTTTTACTGAAATTGTCAATAAACTTAAATATAAAAGACATCATGTACATATTCTAGTAAGAGTATTTATCATGTAAATAGGATAAACAAAATATAAATTGACTTAACATAACGGGTAATTACCGGACGATTAACTTGTTTTTTTTATGTATATTACATGAATTGTCTTCACGATTATTTTTATTGTTTATTTAAAACAACAAAGTTCACTCAGCTAAATAAACGCTATATTTATCACACTCGAATAATAAATAACAACTATATGTATATTGAATAAAATGTAAATTACATGCATATGCATTCCTCCATATCAAATACTATACAGTACACAACGTATGTCATCACACAGCTACAACACAGAACAGAATGACTCAATTTTTTCATTGCAATGTTTTCGTTTTTATATTAAAAACAAAATTTAATGTGACCTTACCTCTTAAGAATCCATTGATTCACTAATTAATAACGATGAATTTGTACATGAATATAATATATGTATATCGATATACCCCTCAACGAATGGTACAATTGTACTAGTAACATATGTGGCTGTCTATACATATATCAAGATATATACAACAATAATAAAAAATAAGTTGAATTTCATACATATGTACACTAATTCACTTTCATTGATTACAAAACCACGTGTCATTAGTACCTATGTATTTTGTGTGTTTATATATATATATATATATATATATATATATATATATATAAATATATATATATATATATAAATATATATATATATATGTACATATATACATATTATGTATGTATATTTAGTGGAGAGAAACACTCTTAATAATTATATACAACATAAGAATATAGTAATATGTGTAATAATAGTTTTTAATTGATTCAACATATGTTTAATATAAATACGAGGTTTGTTGTTTATGTTATTATTAAAGTATGTAGTTGAATCAATTACAATATTCTTTCTCTCTATATATTTGATTTAAAATATACATACATTATAAAATATAAATACATAACAACACAAACAAATTATTTGATATGTATTTCATTTTCTAGTGCATGTTTGTCTGTCTGTATGTATATGATATGTGATTACACAAATATAGATGAAATCACCATTTTTGTTTTTTGGGTTAATAGAGTTTTTATATATACTGACCTGACTGTATATGTAAATAAATGTATTAGATTTAATTGTTGTTTTGATTAGCGTTATGCTTGGTATGTGGAATAATTGTTGTAATTGTGTTTCTTAATTATTATTTTTTGTATCGCTGCCGAAATAACATGTGGATTTTGATTAAGCAAAGTTAATGTTTATGTACGTATATACTGCAAATAATATTTATTAAAACAAAATTAATTTGCGAAATATCGAGATATTTAATTTAAGTTGTTTCAAAATTACGTCTATTTTTGTTTAAAATTTGTTGATGTTAAACACTTTAATAACAGTTTTGGGGAAATAATTTTTAAGAATTGGAGTTTTGAGAATTTGAAATATTAGCCGTGTTTCTTGACGTATGATCTGATCCGGATCAGATCATATCTGCTTTCCTTTCATTTGTATAGCCGCGTTTCATGAAATAAACATACAAATTGTACTATTTTTTGTTTTTGTATCAAAATGTTGAACCAAAATGCTACTAGGATCAATATAATAAATTAATAACCTAAAACAAAAAATAATACAATTTTTGTGTTGATTTCATGAAACGCAGCTATACAAATGAAAGGGAAGCAGATATGATCTGATCCGGATCAGATCATACGTCAAGAAACACGGCTATTAAAACCGTGATTTTGATTCCAAAGTTTTAAACCTTCTTATATGTGTCTCATAATAATACTTGATACGTGTCCGTCTATTAGTTGGCATGATACGAGTTTCATACGAAAATGATATACAGCCAAATTTGCATTAAAATACATTTCATTTTATTGCATCTGGGAATTGTAATCACAAGATTCTTAAAAGTGCGGCATGTTGAATTTAATTTTATTCCATTGAATTTTGTTTTTTATTGTTTGGAGGAATCTTTTCGTGCTAATTTTAGTGAGGTTTAATTTCGGATCCCACATTTGTCGAACTAGAATTCAGATTTAAATTCCATAAAAAGTAAATTTCAAAAAACGAAATTTATGGTATTTTCTCGTTCTGGCTATTGTTGGGAAATTCTTGTATTTATTAAAATGGAATACTTCGTTTAGCAGTATGCGTTGGTTAGTATGCGTTTAAAAGACTTGCAATAAGGTCCCCAACATAGATAACTGATCATCTACATTCATTAAATCCTGCATATTTTCTTTATTGAAGCCACAAATTTAATTGTTGATGAATTAATTATAAATAATTTAATGTAAGTAACTAAAGCATCATTCAAATTACTTAAATAATTAAATTTTTAATTAAAATTGGGCGGATTTTACTCCAGCACTCAATGCCACTATTGGGCATTGGGCGCCCACGGTGCAATACCCACATTCACACTAACATTCATTCAACCCATTCATCCCCATTCACTCAAGTACAGTAGTATACCAGCTGCGCATTGCATAGCTCCATGTCACCCTGTACAGTAACATGGAAGAAGGGTCGGCTCATGAGTTCTACATTCCAACAGAGGGTCATAGATATTTTCAGTTTAATCAACGATCGTAATCGAGAGTTGAAAAATTCATTTTGCAACCCGCCTCTGTTGGGATTCGAACCAGGTACCTCCCGATCCAAACGTCGCCTTTAACCACTGCTCTATTTGATCGGTTACAAATTGCTTAACTTTTATTCAAATCCGAACGTATAATAAAATTAGTTGCAGAAAGAAGTTGGACCTCGTTTGAATTGATTAAAAATGTTTAAAACTTGAGTGGTTTGATTATAAAGAGATGATAAAGTTTGTTAGGTTAACGAATTGAAAATAGTATCAGAAAAATTCATAATGAAGACATAGAAAGTGTTTATTTCATATTGAAAATATTCAAATTAAATCAGGCTCTCCTCCCTGATATTTCAAGTTTCATTCAAAAATATGTGCTTATTTACGTAAACAATTATATGCACACACATATTTTCTTTCGCTCCTCAAAATCATCATCACCACCATCAACAACCGTAATATCATCATCATCATCACAATCAATACCAACAAAAAATACAACACGTTTTCGTACTTTACATCTGCAATCGGCTTCTGCACACTGAGTAATAAAATAACGGAATCAAAACAAATAATTATGTATATAATATATATACATATATTTTTTTCTTGTGTGCGAAGCTCTGTTTATACTTTTGCTTCTGCTATGTATGAGAACCACACAAAACAAAAAGTTCGAGCATACCTAAAAAAAACCCTGTTTGTTGTGTTTCACAAGATGTATGTATGTCGTACTGTATATATGTGTGTTTGTGTTCATTTTTTTAGCAAGTGGCAAAAATATATAACAGTCAAAATATAACACACAACAACGAAAAATATGTATATACATAAATACTTATTTAAAAGCTCCCTACTTATATACATACGTACATATCCCTTATATACATATTAGTATATATGTACATATATTTTTTTGTGATTGTGGAGATGATTTTACTTTTATTATTTTTTTATTCGGTCGTTTCATTCCTTTTCTTTTCTATTTCTTTTTCTATCTTTGACTTTCTCTCTGCCGCCGACAAACGCTTTGATGATGTACGTAACATACAATATACACACATGCATATGTACGAGTACGTAATCGGGAAAATACAAACGGAATATACATTTGTATAATGAAAATTATAATTTTTTAATACATTTGAGTCAATCAAATCATGTTTTAGTGTTGTCGTAGTCAGTTGTGTAGACTAAAAATTAATTTAATTTTATCATCGCGCTCCTAGGTAAAGAACACGCGATACGCGAATATTTTTTTGTTGTTGTATTTATCAATTAGATTATATACTTATTGATTACATTACTTGTTTGTTATTTAATACGGGGTTATAATGTTCCCTCCAAAAATTTTGTACATATTGGTAATGAACGTGGAAGTAATCGAAATTCAATATGTGCGCCGAATTGTTGGAGAGACAAGAATTGGATACACTAGACGAAATATTTATATATCGTAATATCGAAATATTTTTTTTTGTTTTTAATTAAAATGTTCCCTATGGTGTGATGTAGTATGTGCTGTGCTCTACTAGACATTGAAAATTTCACACTGTGAATTTTTTGGTTTTCTTGTGAACGGCAATAGCACTAAACATTTATTAATTTCAGTTGATTAATTCATTATGCTATGGGGAAATCAACAGTAATGAAAAAGCACCATGAATAATATAGAGAGGAAAATTAACTTTCCCATTTTCAAGAAAATTTGGATTTATTAATGGTAATCTGCACTAATCTTTTTTACATCAAATAAGCCTTCTAAGTTGAAAACAATTTATGGAAATAAGGATTTTGAAAGAAATCCATGCGTGGAAGTTTATCAGAGAATAGTGAGAATTGTCGTTGGAGTAACAAAACTCTATATACATTCAGCGATTTGAGTTTTAGTTTTTCACTCGATACATTGAAAGCGAAAGTAATAAATTTGAGCAAGTCAAGTCAAGGACTCAATTAAGCCTTGGCGAAAGTTCGATGAATATTCGCCAAATGTAATATTTGGTCAACATCACTAACTACGCGATTCGGCGAATATTCATTTGAGAATATCAAAGTTTTAATTTGTCGCTAATTGTCTCTAAAATTAAAAAGCATATTTATTTACCAACAAATTTTCAATTGAATTTGTGTATAAAATATTTTAAATTTATTTAAAATTATATTCTTAAATATAAGTCCTAAATAATGAATCTGTTCATTAAAATCTCAAAATGATTAGTGCTTTCACGAGTCGTGTGAAAGATATCACCAACGTGTACCCGAACATTCGTCATTCGCGTTAATAATCAAGTATTGAGTATTGAAAGAGTGTGTTTTAATTAAACTTGAAAATTTCAAAAATATTTACCCAATTTCTTTTGTCATAATTAAATTTGAATTGTTCAAAGTTTTGGGGCCGACTCTGGAACGATACAATTCACGTTGTTATTATATTGCTTCCATTTCCTATCCATACATATATGTTTATGTATATCAATTGGGGTTTTCAATGAATAACCTGAAAGAAAACATCCGTTCAATTATTACCATCGCAGCCTAGATACACATTTAACTGATATGATGTTAGCTATCTAATGGTATAGGCTCAGTTAAATATATACATTTTTTGATTTATTTATTTTTGGGGTTATTTCGAAAAGTAACTACGGCTACTTTCCACTAATTTGAACACTCTTTTATTTGTTTTGCGTATATAGGCTCGAGACCCACTCCATGTTTTGTAATTTCTCATAAAGTTTGCACATAATTGTACGACCGTTGAACATTTTTTAAGTTCTAAAACATGAAAAGTTACCTAGTTCTGACTAGTTTTGTATACCTTTTAACTTTTTAGGTGACGTTTAATTTAAATTAATCAATAAGTACATGGTGTTTATTATGTTCAAGGTCGATACATATTTTTGCATAATTTTTAAATGAAACACTATTTCATAACATTCTCACAAACTTCTGCTGTTATTAATAAACATATTAATCTCTATTAGGGCACTGGAAACTTCAATTAAGACACCAACGACCATTACAGCCTCGTAGAGTGACTGTATGATACGCTATTTGGGTCGATGGCATTATTATTATGTCACAATGTCACATTACACACAGCTCGTGCTACGAAGCAAATTTTGTGAGAAAATTTTTTCGGCTGAACAATGTAAACCTGTTATATCGACTGGGCCCATGCTTTCCTGATTTGAGCGTCTCGATTATTTTTTATGGGATTACTTTAAGAGAAGGTATTCACCAACAAACAAACCACAAGCAATATTCGAAAAGAAATTGATGCAATAACACCAGAAGCCTGACAGAATGTCATCAAAAATATGATTATTTAAAAAATTTGACTTTGCGCCACGGCCAGAAACATAAATTATAAAATTGTGTTTCATTTAAAAGTTGAATGAAAAATGTCGACCTTGAATACACGCAATCAGTACATTTTAACATGCCTAACAAGAACACACATACTTATCTTTTTAGAACTTAAATTTATTTATTTTTGAAATATCATTTCACTTTAAAAAAAATAATTAAGTTTAAGATTAATGAATTTGAATCCAGCCCTAATCGGAAGCTAAAATTTAAAATTTTTAATCACTATTCTTTTCGATATTTTTATTTTGAATAAGTATTGCAATTAATTTTCAAAATCTCTGATAGTTTTCTATCTACCATAATCAGAATTCATAAATTATAAATAAAATTCTCTGAAAACGTTATTCATAAATAACGAACTATGACACATTTACATTTATCACGACGTCAGAAAAAATAATTCTCTTGTTACAAAATTTCGAAAAACGTAAATTTGTCTTACGTTTTCGTTTAAAAACGAACACAAAAACTATAAAATCTAACTAAATACATAATCTATTCTGGATCTATTCTAAAAAAAATATTTTGTCATCATCATCGAGACAAAATATATCTCCAAGAATACAAAAAATGACATTTTATTATGTAGTTATATAGTTTGCAACTTTTGATATTTTTATTTTATTATTGATTTATAATATTGAGAAACTATATCGCGGTTATATTATGATATAATAAAACTATATATTTACTTAGATAATGCCATTCTCTTTAAAATGTTTTCGAAAACGAAATACAAACAACAATAAACTTTGTAAACAAACGGAAATCTGTCTTCATGTAATTTTTATATCTATTCTAAACAAACTAGACAATATAGTTATGGGTGGGCTGGGTTGGTCGGGCGGTCGTTTTTCTTGTAAATTGCAAAACTAATATTTTTTCGAAAAAATGTATTTAAATCTATCACCAACAACCACATTAATTACTATCTAACAATCTTTGTTACTCCACAGAGGCTAAATAATTCTTGTTATTTCTAACATAAGATTTATACAGTTTTATAGATTTTATCAGTAATATCCGGTTGGAATGTAAACTCCCCAAAAATTTCTTTGCTTCATTGTGAGTTCAAAGGGAATTTTTAAAAATTCTATTTCATACGTCTTAATTACGCCTACAGCCGATCTCATTATACATAATTCATTTGTGTTTATACAAATTTAGAGAAAACGAGGGATAAAAAATCAACGTATATATGTACATATATATAGAAATCGCTTGCATTTTTACCTTGTATTAGTTTTTATTTAAGTTTCTTATCTATTTGCCAATCGTCGATATCGTTTAATAAAATATAATTCCTTATTTATTTTTATTTATCTTTATGGACTTTTTTGTGGCCATTTTTTGTTATATGCCAAATTAAGTTTATGAAATATAGAAAAATATAGAGCGCACACGAGTGACCTGCTTGAAATATACCTAGTAATTGGCAAATTTACAAATTTTTGTATATTCAAATCCGTCGTGTGCAGATCATATTATAACTGTTACACTTGAGCATATATTTTTCTAATTCGGTATTCGAGACTCAACTTATATGTAATATTAAAAGTAGTTTTTAAACAAATGGTACAGTTTAATAGCGATAATTTTGGTAGTTGTTTTTGTACATATCTTTTTGCAAGAGTTATTATTATTATTAATAGTTTTTAAAGACCATTTTTGACACCTTACTGTGTCAACAATTTCGAGTGTTTTCGATCCTGAGCTTGGTCTTCATACTGTCTTAGACAATCTGAAGAGGCCAAGTCGTTCTCTACATCGTGGAGCCATCGTCGCCTGCAACGACCTCTGCGCCTACCATATGGTGGCTCTCCTTTCAGAGATCGCTGCACAATTCGTTCCGGATCAGCACGCAGAACGTGACCGAGCCAGCGTACTCGCTGAGATCTAACTTCATGTACAATATCGGGGATCTTCATCAGATCTCTGATCTCGAAATTGTACAGAGCTCGGTATGTAGATGTACCATCTATTTCGCGTTTAGGGCCGTAAATCACACGCTTGATTCTTCTCTCAAATGTAAGGAGCCATCTCTCGTACTCATCCGTCAGCGCCCAACTTTCACATCCAAACATAACAACGGGCCTGATCAACGCTTTGTAAAGCTTCAGCTTCACGGCACTTGATAAGTGTTTAGATTTTAGCAGTGGCCTTAGAGGATATAAAGAATCGTGATTAATAAAAGAGCCCAAATATTTGAAGCTCCTCACTCTCTCAAACGTATAGTACTGTTACACTAAAATATCTGCAAGAATAAAAACCGAACTCTTGTTTGTTTTGTATTATTTGCTTTGATTACATAGGTGGCGGAATAAGTCACAGAATAATAGGAACTGAAATCGACATATTTTAATCTGTCAATAAACGAGTAGCGTACAAATTGCCAAATTCAGATGACAAATTCGTCATGTTTTTCCAAACGAAATTATGGATTTCTACTATGAGTGGAAATAGTAAATTATCAATTAGAAATTTTGAAAGGAAATCATAACAACTTTTAAATGCTAGCTGTTAACTCTAATCCTCAGTGAAACCTTCCATCAGAACATCGTTCGAACAAACAAAACAAACTGCGGCTTTAACTGAATTCCGAAGTTGATCTTAAAATCAGAGCGAGTTAGACAAATTTGATCTACTAATTATTCAAATGCTATATTTTTGATAGCATTATACCCAAGAATGGTCGGTAATCGAAAATATTTATATATAAAGTTATACATAAAAATATAATTAGTTATAAAGTTATACATAAAATTTAGTGCTGATTCCGACTACATCTAAACTTAAAAAGATGATACTTAACCTCGAAATAAATCTCTTCTTAACAATCTAAAAAAAATATCAGATTTTTTAGCGATCCAGTATAGTTGGCTCTTCCCTTACCAGATCAAAAACTATTTGGGATAGCCTATTCTTGAGACAATGCCTATTCATTCTGTCATTAAACGATATATTCCAATTTCCATAGAACTCCCCTAGAATTCATTCGTTTGAAATTTAAATTGAATTTAATTGGAAGAATTAAATATTGTTGTATTTATTTATTTCACACAGATTCAATTCAATTTTCAAGCAGAATTGATTTTGTTTCAGTTTCGATTCAATATTAGTTTCAATTGTTACCTTAATTCAAGACTAAACATAAACCTATATCGGAATAATCATGTTGAATAGTCTCTACGTTGTAATGAATGCTGGTATAAAATAGTGCATATAATAGTAAATCCAAAAATCACGAAGCTACTTTCAAATTATAATTTAGGCATATAAGGTGTTTTATAAGAATTGGCATTATCGATTAAAATGTACGGTGAGTTACCTTATCACAATACAGATCGGCTACAGTTAAGATCTCTTTGTGGTTTCATTTAAGTTTAGAAGGATGACTTGAATGCCAGGTAAAGCTGTACAATACATAGTATTGTTTGGTATAGTTAGATTAGATCGCCGAGAGTCACAGGACCTAAATGTTTCAACATGTAAATAAACGTTAATTTGTATTACATATTTCTACGTTAGATCCTAAATGTTCAACTCATAATTACTGCCGTACTCATCTACAATCCTAGTCCCAGTTGGTATACATGATCATGTGCTATAAATTCATCGGCAAATGTTAATTTCAAATGATTCCGTAAATTCATTTTCAAATTTTAATACTTATACAAATTCATATTAAAATTCTATTTCCAATTTCTACCCTAAATTACGCTAAATATTTCAATGAAAATTTCTAAATTGAATTTAATTTTAATTTTATCAAATCCATGTTAAGAGTTTTATTTCAAATTGAATTCTCATATTTTATTCTAATTTTTAAAATACCCGCCAAATTTAGAATTTGTTTTATTTTATCACCATTATCTGTAAACTAAATTTGATTTTAGTAAATTTATAATTTTCCTCTTTTAGCGATTCAAATTAAAATGAAATCTATTGAATTTTAATGTGGTACGGGATCGGAATTTTTTGAGAATAGTCTAGTCTTCACTTCGAAGTTAGTATTTGAACTATAAATATTTTAATGAGTGTGTTACGACTGAGGTTGAAAGGTGAATTAAATAAAGTCATTTAGTAGTTAAATATGACGCATGCAATACCTTTGATATTTTTATGTTGTAATTTTATTTTGATTTTTTTTTTTCAAAATT
The DNA here is from genome assembly GCA_951394425.1 of Tipula unca. Taxonomy (NCBI): domain Eukaryota; kingdom Metazoa; phylum Arthropoda; class Insecta; order Diptera; family Tipulidae; genus Tipula; species Tipula unca. The sequence goes on along the minus strand of OX596380.1, from coordinate 143,050,329 downwards.
TTAACACAAAACACATGCTTTCTTTTTTTTTATATATATAAAACATATTACATAAAAAAATTATGTGCGCTTTTTGTGAATGCATACTTTTCTCACTGTCACAAAAATATCTTCTTCCTCATAAAAAATATGTTGTGTATTAAAATAACAAAAAACCAAAACAAAAATTTCTAACATTCAACCGAAACAAACAAACAAAAATTCAAAAGATGCCATACTTGCAGTTAGCTGATGGTAATAATATAACAATACAGAAGGAAACAAAAGGGAATATAACCCATGCAAATAAGGGGGTTGTAAGGAGGATGGTTTATGTGAGCGATTCATCATTTCAACAAGGAACAACTCAAAGGTATGTATTTATAAAATACTCTTGTTGTTGGATCGCGACTGTGCCATTTTCACTAATTACGATTTTATTTTTTATGTTTTGTAGGGTAATTACAACAGGCTCACCAGCCACAACAGCTGTGACAACACATAAAAAACATGATGTTCTGAGTATGGGTTGTGATAAAAATTGTAATTGCAATGATAATACAACGACAGCGATAACACCAATTTTTAGTGAGTTTTGTATGCTATTTTTCTTATCATTAATTAGTTAAACCGTCTGATGAAAAATATATTTGGTTTTCGAGACGAATCGATTTATAATTTTATGTTGAATGAACTCGGGGTTAAATAATTTTATTAGCGATGATTATTGATTTTTTTTTTTTACGCTACGGCCTTCCAATAATAATTTCTAATTTGTCGAGTCATTTCGTCTCTCTAATTCCAGTTCAATCAGATCAATCAAATCACTCGATTGCCAATGGAATAATCGATTCAAAAACTCAAACCGTATTAACGACATCAGGCGGTAAAGCAACACATTTTATGAGTCCAATTGGTCCACTACAACTTACAGCCGAGGAGTATAGTGAAATACTAATGAAACGTGCAATTGCTCAACAAAATCAGCACACAATAACCACGACGACAAGCGATGGGCATCACACTGAATTATGCTTCAAAGGTATATCCGTTCAAGTTCAAAAAGTTATCCAAGGTTTAGAAGATGCGGATGATTCGCAAGCCACGTCGTCGACGCATTGTAAACTTGAACCTGTTCTTAGCATTTCACCGAAGCTAGAAGTAAGCCAAACATCGGTAAATTAAGACTTCATTTTAGATTTAAAGCCCTTTGAACTGTTTCAGCATGAAGACAGAGATTTAGAACCAAATCCAGCAACACCAAAAGAGAGGCCTTATTCATGTGATGAATGTGGAAAAAGTTTTCTGCTCAAACATCATTTAACAACACACGCACGGGTACATACGGGTGAACGTCCTCACGGTTGTGTACACTGTGGCAAAACATTTGCACACAAACACTGCTTAAATACGCATTTGTTGTTGCATTCAACGGAACGTCCATATCAGTGTAATGAGTGTAAGAAAAGTTTTACGCTGAAACATCATTTGCTTACACATTCGCGGGTCCACAGCAGAGATCGCCCATTTATATGTCAAGAGTGTGGTCGATCCTTTCCGCTTAAGAGACACCTAGTAACGCATAGTAAATTTCATGCAGGCGAGCGTCCATTCGTGTGTGACGACTGCGGCGAAAGTTTCGCTCAGAAAGAACATTTGGTGATGCATTCTCGATTTCACGGATCGTTAAATCCGTTTGTATGTCCCGATTGTGGTGCAACGTTTCCACGAAAGTTTCAACTGGTTAATCATGGTAGAATTCATGGCCGCGTTCCACATTCGTGCACCGTTTGTGGCAAAGAGTTTTTACAGAAACGAACGTTGGTAGCGCATATGAGATTGCACACTGGCGATCAACCGTATCCATGTACAGCGTGCGGTGAAGGATTTCGGTCGAAAGCGGATTTAAATCAACATAATCGTTTGCAACATGGCGGAATTAATCCTAATTCGGCAAATACTACTATTGTGACCACGCCGGACAATAAAATTTTAATACAGCAGACAGTACAGGTAATTTTGATTTGTATAACCGTATCATGCTGAATAAAACAACATTTTTTTCTCTAATTTAAGAAAAACCTGAAGGGTAATTTCCTACAGGCTCATCAGCAACAACAGCAGCAACAACAACAGCAACAACAACAGCAGCAACAACAGCAAGCAGCCGTTGCCGCTGCCGCAGCTCAACAAGCTGCACAACAACAACAGCAGCAGCAACAACAACAAGCTGCTCAACAAGCCGCCGCGGCAGCTGCTCAACAACAACAGCAGCAGCAACAACAACAACAACAGCAACAGCAGCAACAACAACAGCAACAGCAAACCGTCACAGTGGTTAGTAATTCAAATAACAGTATGGTTATCCAACAAGCCGCATCACCAGAAACATCACCTCGGCCGCAATACGCCTGCCGAGAATGTGGAAGTGCCTTTAATAGTCGTGAAGCATTAGCGTTACATTTACGTTTACACACGGGCGATAAAAGTTTAATGACAGATTTGTGTGCACTAACAGCCGCATTACCGGGTCATTTCTTGGCCAATACAAATCTAAATCAAGGTAACTAATTTTATTGATTTTCTTCGATTATGAACATTGATAATACAACATTTAGTAGTGACTGCAGTTCCAGTCCAAATAATTACATCGTCGGGTCAGGTTGTCAATCAAACGATACCGGTTCAATCGCCACCGCATCAAACAACAAATGTGGTAACAACAGTTGGCGGAGGTGGTGGGGGCGGCGGAGGTGGCGGCGGTGGAGGACATCAACCAAAGCCAAAAACTCATTTTTGTCCTAGCTGCTCGAAGGGATTTGCATCAAAACATGGGTTGTTCCAGCATAGTAAACGGCATCCGAATGGAGGTTGTGCGGTACGACAACACGTGTGTGATAGTTGTGGCAAAGCGTTCTTCCAAAAGAATCATTTAATGTTGCATCAGCGTCAGCATTTCGAAACGAAACCAAATTTAAGTCAATTGCAACAGGTAAGATTTATTATCTATTAAAATATATTGATATAATCTTAAAGACAATTCGAAATAAATAAAGCAGTTTTGTTTGTACACTGACCCCTGTGGTCGGGGGGCACTCACATGTCTCGTAAACCTAAATTGCACGAACATGTTTCCCAAGAATACCACCACAGTATCCTTTGCTTGTCGTAGGAGGCGACTAAACGGTTGGATCGCTGGGCTGACGACCCGCATCCGTAAAAAAATAAAATGTTTATAAAATCAACAAAAAGAAAAATGGATACCGCCAAAAAAACACCGGACCCCCGCTCAAGTACCCGGATACGAGATTTAGGATCGGCACGTGGAACGTGCAATCACTTAGAAAACCAGGAGCGTTGGAGGGCCTAATCACGTGCATGAAAGAGTATCGGCTGGAACTCGTTGCTCTTCAAGAAACTCGCTGGCCCAAAAGTGGAGACCATGTGTCCCAGGGCTATACGTTGCTCTACAGTGGAGATGATCTCGGAAATCTTGGAGCTGGATTTCTTCTTGGGCCGCAGGTAAAGAAGGCTGTTTTGGATTTCCAAGCAGTCAATAACCGATTGTGTAAGCTTCGCTTGCGCATGAAGTTAGCCAACCTATCGATAATTTGTGTACATGCGCCCACAGAAGTCAGCCAGCCCCAAGATAAAGACTCATTTTACAATGACTTGGACGATCTGATGGGATCTATACCCGAACACGACGTTAGAATGGTAATTGGGGACTTTAATGCTAGAGCTGGCAGAAATCAGACCGACTTATGTGAAAACATAGGTCCGTACTCCCGACACGAAACTGCGACCGATAATGGTGAGAGAATGATGTACTTTGCAATTTCTCATGATCTGAGAGTAGCAAGCACATTCTTCCCTCACAAAAACATACATCTAGAGACATGGACACATCCTCGTGGAACTTCCCGCAGCCAAATTGACCATGTGTTAGTTTCTAAAGGACGGGCTCGGGTTGTGCAGGATGTGAGAACTTATCGGTCAGCAACCAAATACGTAGGTAGCGATCATCATTTGGTCGCTGCAAAGCTACGATGGAAGTTTTCGTACAAGTCTGGGAACACAGCGAACCGCATGGTACGTTTCGACTGTGAAAGTCTGGTAAATGAAGATCACAAGAAACGATATCAGGATCTTGTCAGCGACAACATTGAAGGAGCCAATTACCAGTCTGACTGCGTGAACTCTGTCTGGGAGGTACTGAAAACTTCGGTTGTCAGTGCTGCTCAACAGACTTTAGGTATAGTGAAAGTCAGACCCAAAAATGATTGGTTTGATGACGATCGTCGTCTTGCAGTTGAGCAACAAAATATAGCCCATAGTGAAGTGCAACAACGTCTCACAATCGCGAGGAAAAACAAGGCTGCTCTGGCGAGAAGGGCAGCTAAGCGGATTTGTAGACAGAAGAAGCGAGAATGGTGGAAGGCCGAGGTTCTGAAAGTACAACAACTCAGCAATGAGCGCAGTTCACGTAATTTCTTTAAACGAATTACTGGATTGCACCATACTTTCAGGCCTTCGTCAACCGCCATTCGGGACCGGGATGGAAACGTCTGTGTCAACATCGACGCAGTACTTGACGCATGGAGTGGACACTTTACAGAGCTGCTTGATGTTCATCATGCGTCACAGACTGTTGTTGAGCCACCTCTAAGACAGACTGCGGAGATTTGCACTGAGGATCCATCCCATGAGGAATTCACTAAGGCCATGCAGCGATTGAAACGAAACCGCTCACCTGGAGTGGACTGCATTAATTCGGAGCTCTTGATATTCGGAGGGGATACTTTGTGGAACTGTCTTTTCGACCTTATTCGATTAGTATGGCGAACCGAAGTTATGGCTGACGAATGGAAAGTGGCCGCGATGTGCCCCATCTTCAAGAAGGGAGACCGCTTGAAGTGTGAGAATTATCGCGGTATAGCTCTCCTTTGCACATCATACAAGTTACTGTCATACATTGTATTGGATAGAATCACTCCTCTGGCGGAGGCTTGGTTGGTGACTATCAAGGAGGATTTCGTCCGAATCGATCAGTCACTGATCAGGTCTTTTCGCTGCGGATGATTCTATCTAAATATTATGAGACATCCATCTCTGTACATCAGGTGTTCCTGGATTTCCGGCAGGCCTACGACTCGATCAATCGAGAGAGTTTGTGGTCTGCCCTGGAATACCTAGGAATGCCAACAAAATTGGTACGACTGTGTAGGATGACAGTGACGCAGTCTCAATGCTGTGTTAAGGTTGAGAACAGGCTATCGAAAATTTTTGCAGTTAACTCGGGTGTTCGGCAGGGAGATGCTCTGTCCCCGATACTCTTTAATCTCATGTTGGAGTACATCTTTCGTAAAACTGAAACACCTCAGCGCAACATCTTATATCGCCAGTCCAATCAAGTGCTTGCATATGCAGATGACATATGCGTGATTGGACTGAATAGCAACGGAGTGAAAGAAATACTTGATCCGCTTGTAGAGTTTTCAGCTTCAGTTGGACTCCAGATCAATGAGTCCAAAACGAAATACCTGATCTCTGGTTTTAGAGACAATGGCACTCCAGATTTTAGTAGTGGCCGCCACACGTTTGAGGGAGTGAGGAGGTTCAAATATTTGGGCTCTCTTATCACTCACGATAACAGTGTGGGTGAGGATATTAAAGTGCGGCTGGCAGCTGGCAGTCGTTCTTTGTATCCTCTTAGGCCACTGCTAAAATCTAAACACTTATCAAGTGCCGTGAAGCTGAAGCTTTACAAAGCGTTGATCAGGCCCGTTGTTATGTTTGGATGTGAAAGTTGGGCGCTGACGGATGAGTACGAGAGATGGCTCCTTACATTTGAGAGAAGAATCATGCGTGTGATTTACGGCCCTAAACGCGAAATAGATGGTACATACCGAGCTCTGTACAATTTCGAGATCAGAGATCTGATGAAGATCCCCGATATTGTACATGAAGTTAGATCCCAGCGAGTGCGCTGGCTCGGTCACGTTCTGCGTGCTGATCCGGAACGAATTGTGCAGCGATCTCTGAAAGGAGAGCCACCATATGGTAGGCGCAAAGGTCGTTGCAGGCGACGATGGCTCCACGATGTAGAGAATGACTTGGCCTCTTCTGATTGTCTTAGACAGTATGAAGACCAAGCTCAGGATCGAAACCGTTGGAGCCAAATTGTTGATTCAGTAAGGGGCCAGTAATGGCCTTCAACACTGTTAATTATTATTTGTTTGTACTATGACATTCGCCTACTATTTTCGACGGCTATCGTTTTCCGTAACGATAAAGGAAGAAAAAGGTAAACAAATAGTAAATTTATATTCTTATTTTCCTTTTTCTTCTTTTTCCTACTAAGTATAGGAGACGATAGCCGTCGAAATAGGTAGGCGAAAGTCATAGTAGGGCCCCTGTGCTGACATTGAATTCGAATTTTTATGGTCAACATTTTAGGGTCTTTTATATTCGAGAATGAAAAGTGGCATTTCCTTACACCACATGCTTATTGGAACATTCTCCCTAGTATATACATACTTAGTATATAATTTTTAACATTATGTACCATAAATCGCGGGACATTTTATTGTCACCAACATTTTTCCATCGCTTGTAGGAGATACAAGTTATATAAAATTATCTGTTTGACTGAGATGCTGCTTTTCGATGTATATAATCTATTGAATATCGATGCATTTGGTCTATTTTTGATCAACTTATTTTTGTGATTGTTTTCTAACTGAGTTATTCAAAAATATATTCCGCAATCCTTGAATATTAACTTCATAGTTCATGGAGAACGACCACGAGATATTTTTTTTTAGATTCCATCTGTTAATTAAATCAGACTTGATTTACTATGGCATTTAAAATTACTTTAATAAGTTATTCATTGATTCTGCTATCAACCACAACCAAAGCTCTTTCGGAAATTCTTCACACACTTTTCCACATCACGATCATTGGAGATTATTATAGATACAAGCTCGTTAATTCGTTGTTGATTCTCTACGAACTGGAAAATAAGGATTCTTGTTGTGATCATTCCACAACTTTTTTTCTGAAGGAATTAAAAGATCGAAATATCATTTGGAACAGCTCTTTTGATTATTAAAATATATACATAATTTTCATCAAAAATTTTAGTTGTGTAAAACATGGACCCAAAAAGAATTTGCTATTCCTTTGTTTGTTTCCTTAAAAATTCGGAAATGTTTTAAGTTTGTTTTTATTTAGTTCAGAATTATCCGGTACATACTTTTCAATAAATCTAAAGGTTCGTTTGTTTTATCCGTTCAGTTCCTTACAGACACGTTACCAGCACAAACATCAAATATTTATATTATCCGTACGTTACTGTACAGTACAGACATTGATTCATAATATGTCGCCATGTCGATGGTATATATCCGTAACTACGGACAGTAAACATGCAACTACGTACAGTACAAACAAAAACAAGAATAAAAAAATTAATTAAATTAAATATTTAATATGAGATATTTAATCCAATGATAATATCAGTATTATTATAGTAATATTAATAGTAAAAATTAATAAAAATGTTGATAAAAAGTATTTAGATTTACATAATCACAACAAACTAAATTAATTTATGTACAAAATGCATCAGTTTGGATGGATCAAGATGGATAATGAAATAATACAATATGTTCGAGTTATTTCGTTTTGTTCGTATATTTTCGCTTACGTATGATTTCAAACAAATATTATTTTATTTGACTGTACGTTGCGTGTCTGTAAGGAAACTACGAACAATATCAATACTTCCTTATAAAATGCATGGAACAATATTTTTTGTGTGTGTGCAGGTCGTGTCTGTACGGAACTGAACGGATAATGTAATTCAACCTTTAATATAAACCAACCTTTAATATAAACCAACCTTACCTCTTTCGATAACTGATATTTCTTCTTCACTTGACATTCTGTCCATGGAGGTTTTCAGCGTAGATATCCTAGATTTGGGGTTTACCTTGTTAGGTTGGCATGGTCATCCACCAAACCACAATCATTGGAATGTGTGTTGAGGTATTACTAAAAACAAGGGAACTCTACATGTAAAATTCGATTTGTCCATTACAGCTTTTATTAAAGAGATTTAGATTATGTTGTTAAGCGGCAATTCCTTTTGAATTAGCTTTCTTTTAAATTCGTCAAAGTGAACACCATACACACCTAAGTTAATATTTGTGCGATATATTATTCAATCGATTTTTTATTTCCTTGAACAGGTAACTCAAAATCAATCCCAAGAAGTGATTACAGTGCAACAATCACAACAAATCAATCAACAGCAATTGAATCAATCGCAACAACAGCAACAACAACAGCAGCAACAAAATCAACACCATCAACTAAATACACGTGAATTAGTAATTAGTAATCAACCTGTACAAGTTCAAGTATTACAAGGTAATACCGCTCAAGTAATTAAATACGAGATCAATATTCCGCAGGATTCGCATCAAGCGATCGAGTGAGGCCAGACAATGGCCATGTTGCACATAAAAAATCCGGATGGTACTGAAGAAATGAAAAAAGTCTATCTAATCGAAAAAATGCCCGAAAATGGCACCTATATCGATGGTAGTAGCTTAACTATCGAGAAACAAGAATAAATATTATTTATTTACACTCGTTAGTCCCCACCCGAATTCATTTTCCTTTTCCATGCAACATGGCCATGTTTTTTTTCGTCTTTTTTTTTACGATTGGTTTTGCTCTAAATTTTTATAAATAAAAGAGAGTTTTTTTTTATTATTATTTTATTTACTTATATATTATATAATTATTTTAGTTATAACAAATATGAATTTACAAAAAAAAACACAATAAGATACTACATACTAAAATATTGACCAGTGTTAAAAATCAAAAACTATGTTTATGTCAATCAAAAAGAGATGTCACCACAGTGAGTGTGCGTGTATAGGGTGACATTAAAAAATATTTTATTCTATATTTACTACTAAAATCTCAAATATTTTGTATATAAACAATATATATATAATTTTTTTTAATATATAAGCATAATAGAAATGTGGATTTTATATAAATATATATATATATATATATATATATATATATATATATATATATATATATATATATATATATATATATATATATATATATATATATATATATATATATATATATATATATATATATACATATATATATATATATTCTAAAGAAAACTAATTGTATTATATAAAATAATAAATCGTGTAGAAATATCTGTATAAAAAAATATATTTTGTAGGAAAGAGAGAGACACAAAATACGTTTTTGGTTAGTCTAGAAACAAAACAAAATGTTTATTTCAAAATTTAAAGGAACATATTTTTTTATAATTTTGCAGCTCTATATAAATAAATACATAAATTTATATTATTATTATTATTATATATTATTATTAAAACGTTAAATTTTAAACAACAAGTATATATAATAAATAATATTATATTATATTGTATAATATATATGTACATATATATAATGCTAACGTTTATACACCATAAATATAATTTTTACTTGGTTTTTTGTGTTACACAGATGATATCGCTTCAATCGATAAAATGAATCATTAACTATTAATCGCCTAACCTAAACAATATATAATATTTTAAAGAGATCATTTTATTATCATTGTATTTTAATTAATTATTTTAGTTTTACAATACGTTATTATTTTATGCAAACGTAAATAGATTTTTATATTAAGTACAAATAAATCAATCAATAATTCACACATCAATAAAAATATATTATTAGAATATCAATGTTGCCAGAAATTTTTATTTTATCCATTATGTATAATTTGCATTAATATCTATAATTTTATTTTATTTTAATTATTATTAATTATTATCTACATGCATACTATGTTTTAAAAGAAACATGCAAATATACAATAATATTTTACTGAAAATCAATATAAAATAATAATAATAAAATTTAAAAATAAAATTTCAAATTTATGTATATGTACTAAATTATTATTATCTAAAAGAATAATAATAAACAAACATTTTTTGTTTAAATTGGAAAAAACAATCTAAAAATAAAAAATATCAAATTATCATTATAAAAATTAATTAAGTAAAAATAAAACAAATAATTAATTAATTAATTAACACACAATTAAAAATGATGAGGAAAATAAAAAATTTTATGTTATTTTTTAGTTAAGTTAAATGAAAATAATTAAAAACAAATATATATATTTAAAAATAAATTTTATTTTATATATTATTTTATTTAGGCCGTTGCAGGGGATGTAATCGGAAATTATTATTTGTAATAATTTGAATAGAAAGTGATTCAATAATAACATTAACTTGTATTTAATTCTATCCCGAAATGGTGGAAATAAATAGTAAGACATGATTATACCTATCTCTTGATCTCATCCTGTGTTAGGAGCAGGAAGACAACGAAATTAAAATTAGGATAGGTTCTGATAGTTATCTTAAATAATTGTCTAGTTTCCAGCTGACGTTCTACTTTTCTAGCAATGATCTAGGGAATCGTTTAATCTATCAAGTGTTATGTCATGTCTTAATGTTTCAAAAAAAGTATTTTTCCATGCTTGGAGTTATTAAAAGATCAACTAAAGTATTTGAAATTACAATACATTTACGCTACCTATACTCTAGCTTTGCTAGGTCAGACCACCCTTTCAACAAATTCATATTGATTGAATAGAGTAAGTACAGAGAAATATACACAGTTTGTAGATATTAAAATGATTCAAGATTCAAAATTGACTCACCCGAGATTCTTGAATCTATAAATGTTTATATCTCGGAATGGTATTTGATTTGCGCCAGCGTCTTTAACGCTCGATTTTCATCGAACTAATTACGTTATTAGTCGCGTAGTCATTATATATATATTTGATTTTACAATATCTAACAAACAATTCGAAAACATCACTAAAATATCCTTTATATGTAGTTCCTAGTACGGCAAACCTTCTGAAAAGTTGGCTGTCAAAAAATGAAGTTTTTTTTAAGTTAGTGTTCGACAAATTAAAATCTAATTGACGCGATGTTGAATGATTTTGCCAATCTGTTGATTGGATTATTTTCACCAAAGTTAATGATGTCATATTACTAAAAATCGATGATTACGGAATGCTCTGCTTAGATCATGAAATGAGATGTTTTCTAAAACGTAAACTGAGTGAGTCTGGCCAAGAAGGGCTTTACCAATAAATACAGCATCCAAAAAAATCGTATATTTTCGATGGTGGACACCTTATAATCGTAGCATCTAATCTTGTATGGAGGTAATCGAGCCAAATTTCCATGGAATGGTATATTTTGATCGTAATCCCAACCAGTTTTATTCAACAGGAATACCTGAAACTTTTTGATTACTTTAGATTTTTTTGAGTGCAGTCGATTCTTTTGGTGTGCCCATCATAGTAAAACTCCAGACCATCACCGCGTATTCCACTTCAGATCTCACATATGCAAAATATAGTGAAAATTAAGTTTGCTCATCCTTAAATTCCCCAGTTCAACGTTTTAAAAAGCCAAACATAGCGTTTGCTTTAATAATACAAATTTCAATGTGCTGGATGAAACTAACGATTCGAATCCAACTGCAGTAAAAAATTGATTTAAGCCTAAAAATTCTCAGCTACCAGCTTCGAATATGTTTAAGAATTCTAATTCTTTTAACGACTGAGCCAGAATCTTCGGAAATGTAATGAAATTGCACGATTAGTACGAGATATAGATAGGCATTAAGTATTTGGAGACAGTTTCACGGTTGGGTCTGGGTTTTGGAAATATTCTGCATAGTAATAACAAGTATCACCCACAAAAATAAACTGAACAAATTTGCATTTTTTTTAAATATTCAATTTTACAATGTACATGTAAGTTGTAGCTAACGTTGAGTCTAGTAGTGATGGTTGATTTAATTTTGGCTATAATTCAAAACCGGGTCCTTTCAACAAAGTGATTTAACCGTTAAGATGACATCATAGCAATTTAACATCCCAAAATAAAAAGGTTCATTCTCTCAATGAAGAAACTTGATGAACAAACAGTAGTTTTCAAGGCGAACAATACGGTTCATGTTTCTAAACAGTTTGAATTCACTAGATGTTCCACCATTAGATTATGGATGATTGCCAAAGACATGCAGATGTACTGCAAGAGGAAGTAAATTGTCTCTCATTCCCAGAATACATTTTTTAGCTTTCAATAATTCCTCAGCAAACTTTTATTAGCTTCTGAAAGTATTTATCACCTTGGAACATATTTGTTCACTTTGCTGATCGCCAACTATGGTATTTTGAGGTAGTTGAACACCAGAACTGTTTTAAATTTTACAATGAAATTTGTTTCCAGGCTTCTGGAGTAATATTCTATATTAATATTGAAAAGCAGTTTTACTTACTTAAGATTTTTAGACATGAATTGACGACAACCAAGGTCTTTATATCCTACCTAACCAAATTCTACCTATAATTTTTAATATGACTTTAAACCATAATTAAAGTGTTAGTTCGTAATGTGTGAAAAACTTAGTAGCCACAATTATCAGTTTTATAGTATAGGGCTTACAAGCGTACACCAAATTTAGGCTAACGCCTTTGTCCGGAGGTACTTCGAAAGTTGCGATTCAAATGTATCCTAAATAATAATTTCAAGAACACAATCTTTTTGAACTACTCATCTCATCCGTAGGTCAAACATATTAAATTTTCTTCCATTAAGTACTGCTGAAGTTCTCTGATCTGATGTAATATAATGAGTCTGAAATCTATTTTAGTCTTAGAAAAAGAACAAAATTTTGAACGTTTCTTGAAGAAGTTCGACAAAGAACCATAGCACAATTCAAATCTACTAAATTTGGATTCTAAAAACATACAAAAATTGGTACTACGAGGAATAAATTAGGGAAGTTGGCAAATTTTAAACAGATATGAGCCATGAGACCATGACACAAAGAAGGCGGAATCAGGCAAAATATCAGCCAAATTTTAATTAAAAGTAAAATTATAAAATTTCGCAAATTCTATAACAGTTAATCGAAATTTCCCTGAAGTTTCACAAGTAGTGTTCTCTTCGTCTGTAATGCACCAAAAAAGCTGCAAGATATATGTACATAATTGCTAATAGCAGAATAAGAACCCCAAAAAACCAAGTTAAAAGAATTGAATCCAATTTAATTAAAACACAAATCATAAAAAACAGTTTCACTATTATCTAATAGATGCCTCGTCACACCATCATAACGAATTTATTACATAAACAGTACAAAATTCAATACCAGCTGACATAAAAGAGAATTCATAAAAGTTTTAAAAACAAAAACATTCAAGATAAAAACAAGTGAAATTGTATAATATTATATTCGATGATGGCGGTACAAGAGCAGTGAGAGAGCGAATCAACCAGTTCATTTCATATGCATGAATATGGGTGTGTGTGTGTATGTATTCGTATTGGTTAATAAACATTATTATTTGTTGTCTTTGCAAATTGTGCGGACGCGTATTTTCGTAAAATTTTCCAAAATCTGAAAAACAAAAGAAAAAATATTATCAAGAAAATTATTTAATAAAATAATTGTAAATATATTAATTACAGTTACTAGTGTGCATTTGTATAATAATAATAATAAAAATCAGTTATTTAATTACCGTGTTAATTGTGTTTTTGTTTTCGTTTGTTTGTATACATTTTTATTTTAGTGTTTTGTTGTTTTTTTTTTTTAAATTTAAAATCTATGTGTTAATGCAAAATATAAATAAAACAAAATGGTAATGGGATTTAGAAACAAACGGTAAAAAAGGATATTTCGTCTTATTGGAATGGATTTTGATCGGGTGTAGAAAAAAAATTGTGGCGTAATTTGATTTTGTTTCTTCTACATAAAGTAATATGTGACATCTTGTTTATTGTTATTTAATCTGTCAGTTTTTTGTTCTCAACATACATATTATATTCAATTAATTTTTCTTTATATTTACTGTTATGTTGTGTTAAATTGCTAGTGTATTGTGTAAATAATAAATTGTGTACAAAAAAGTATTATTGGAATAAAAACTGCATTTTGGTTAAATCTAAAATAAAAAAGAAACAATTGAAAAATTGCATATATGGAGGAGGTAAGTCATTTAGAAAAATTTGTTTTGCAAATTCTAAATAACAAGTTATTTAAATATTTACATTATAGAACTAAATCAAAAATAAAAATTAAGCAATAGTATTCATTCAAATTTTGGATAAAAAAAATTATTGCGCACTTTATAATTTTTTCGGAAAACTTTTTTATTTTTCTTTTCCGTTTTTTTTTTTTTTTACTTTTCGTTCGACGAAATACATATTATGATTTTTCAATATGTTAGCTCTATGCGTTTGACAGTGTATGTATGGATGTGTTGTGTTGTGTGCACGTCTTGGCTTCGATGGAGAGTACAGTGGGATATTGAACATTTAGATTGTCGTCTCACTTGTTCAAGTTCTCCATATTGTTAATTATTTATATTGGGGGGTTTATCAGCGAACAAATGCAACGAGAGGGTACGAAGCTCTACAAATATATTATTATCTATAACTTGAATCCTACTTATGTATGTTACTTTGTACATAATATGTATTGTACTTGTAATTTATTGTAAACGACTTCAACACGAAAGATAAATTGAAGCAATCCTAATTCCTATTAACTGTATTTCACTTAGTTAAAGCGGTTTTCAACTAGATACAACTCGATAGAGAATTTAGTAGCGACTATACAATGATTGTATAATTATGCAAACAGATTATGTTTAAAGTTTATAAATTATAACATATTATTCTTTTATTTGAAATCTGGTTCCGCCGAGATATTTTATAAATTGAACCCAAAAGTATAATTCTATGTTAACAGGGTTAATCAGCTTAACCAACAGATTCATAAGTTAGTTAAACAATCTTATACTTGTATAGTTATACTTATAAACAGAAATTGACTTGGAAATTACTTGCAAATTATATTGAGAACTTTACTTTTCCCATTGGTAGTCGTATGAAACTGGCTTATTGACAATGTTTGAATTGTAACCATACATTACCAAACATTGGGCAAAATTAAGTCTGTCAGTAATATATGTATATATACCATAATTTATATACCTATAAATAAATGTATCTAAATATTGAATTCCTAAATAATGTTAGGCCTTATATAGGTTTAACTTTGAAAATATATCTCAAATGTCCACAATTTTTAATATTTAAACTGAACCTGATAATGCCAGATTGTTACTAAATTTTATACTGTTATAATTATGAGATTTTAATCTTAAAGTGAATTATTCTTTTGTGCACAATATGACTAAACATATCTAAACATCGACACAATATTGGTTCAGCGATTTTTTCTTTGGCTAGTTGTGCTTCTGAAAATAAGTGAATTAAAAAAATGTTCTTCAATTAGATTGTACTAAAATATTGCAACTAGGGTCATTTATATGAACTAACTAAGATTAAATTTGATGCTAATTTCTCATAAGACCATTTAAGTTCAAAAATGCGAGAGCGCACAAAATTACTGACAAAGGCAATTATGAAACAGCATCCCGTATACAATAAAATCAAATCATAAAGTAAATCAATCAACATTAACGTAATTTAAAACTTCTATTAACACATACCAGTTCCCAAATTACTTAGTGCTCATATATTAGTCCTGACAAATTATTAAAAAATAACACCTCGTACATTTTTCTAAAAAATGTACGTTTTAAAATCATGCATACTGCTGTTCCAAATATCACATTTTGAAATTTACCTCAAAATATTATGAGCAATACGTGCCATTTTAACCATAGGTAAATATTTGATCTCATTTGTTTATACTGTCACTATCGTCCACCTTTTTAAATATATACATAGTTAATCCTTTAAATTTTAACGGCTTTGCATAAAGAGACTGTTTCACTATAAGTGTTTTGTAAATGTAAATCTGTAAATAATTGTAACCACATATTAAGGTTTGTCGGTCGATTAATCTTTCCAAGCAGAATTCGCCTGGGTTTTATTATTGGATATTCCATGTAAAACTCTTTATTATCATAAGCTTTAGTGAATTAGAGCGACTTATATCACAGCATTGCTTGTCAGATAATTTTTGTTATTTGTACTGAGATTGCATACCTTTGTAGCTAACAGACTAATAATATTATAATATAATCTTAAAAAAACATGGTTTACATTTTATACTATACCAAGACCCATTAATATCAATTTATCATCTCTTTCTCCGAAAGATAACGGTATAGCGTATTTGGCATCATTTGACATCATGTTTCAAATAACCCAAAATCATTTGGTTTTTAATTAATATTGTTTATCTTACGCAGGATCTACACCAAAAAAATAAGTCGTTAATAATATATCTGATAAAGTTTACAACATTTTTTATTTTCCTGATTCCTGTATTGTAATTTTTGCGCCATCTACTTTGTATTGTCCAATGTAATAGAACTCGGTACGGATAACTTTAGTTTCATCGAAGACCACAATCTGTTTGTCGAATTGGCGCTTGTTTAACAAACTTCTTATCGAAGTTCTTGAAGGATAATAAGCTCAAAGACAATTATTCAAATCTCATTGCTTTCAATTTTTGTTCATTTTATGTGGTTTTATTTAGATCAAAGTTTCAAAAACCATTGAAATTTCATATGCATGTAAGAAATGGTTAGTTTTAGTGTAAGCAATTGTCATTTCATTTTAGAGATCATCGATAAAAATTATCAATAAAAGTGGTCTTAGAATAAACCCTTGTGGAATCTCTTAACGCGCCAATATAGACTTTAAAAAATTTAAGGTTTAATTATTTATCACTTAAATATGAAAATAGGTTAGGTTAGGTTAGGTTTGAGTGACCGATAACGGTTCATTGTGATCCTAAAGGATCTTGTTTTTCTTTCATCCCTAGTGGAACCAATCAGAGCTACTTATGTAGCGTTACGTATCTCGCAATTTACAGTTTTCGAGATCCGAGAGGCTGTCTTTTATGTACCCATATGTTTATGCCTACTGTGCACTAATGCCGGATATGAGCATATGAAGTTAACTAAAGTATCTTTAAAGTCCATACAGCTTTTGCTGACGTTATTTCCTTCCACATCTAGCCTGCTCACATGCTCTCCAAAAAGGCAGTGTCCTGTGAGTATACCCACAACCATTATTAACTCACATCTACTTACTAAATTTAAAATAAATACTTCACTTACTAACATGTTGTATCTTAAATTATATACATATTATCAATAGAGTTGCTGATTACTGCCATCTTTGGCAGACATAACCATAACTATTGTATACAAAATCGAAAATTTCATTCACAAAATTAGTATATGATTATTTTATGCTTAAAATAATAAATCTTTTCAAATTTTCATTAAGTTGAGTGTTTTAAATCTGTATTAAGAATTTCTAAAACTAATCTTTATATTTTATGTTTGCTAAAATTTCAGTGAAATTTAAAATTCATCGATTATAATCATAAATTTCTATTTGAAAATTTGCATCATCACTTAGTAATTAAATAATGCAAGATAATTTTGTTGGTGAAAATTGAAAAATTATAATACAAATGTATATTGAACAATTTTGACCTTAACCGATAATCAATCACAAAATGAACAGATTAAATACCGAATAGTATTGATTGATATATTATTTCGATAAGAATTCTGGTATTGCATTGCCCAAATGAGCAATTTAACCTAAAACCTACTGAAATTGTTTGTACCAATCTGTAATATTTCTCAGGTATATTTCAAAGATCACACAACTGTGTATCAATTCGATGCACTTTTTTCCTATATAGTATTCCTCTAAACATCTTTAGAAAAAAACATTGAAACCGTTTTACTTCTTTTGACGTCACACGCGAGGAAGAAATATTACTTATAAAAAATTATTTTTAGTTAGTATTGATCCTTTTAAATATTCAATCCATCTTTCGTTGCGATAACGACGATACGGTCATGAGGTCTGCGCTTAAAAAAGGAGGTAAGAAAAATCGATTTAATTACCTGACCGTGACCTAAAAATCTTAAAAACAGCATTTTCACAAACAGATTTTCTTGCGTTGTGTAATAAGAAATTGTGAAAATGAAAATCAAATTGAATTTGAAAATTTGTGGGTGGATAATTTTGTCTGTGTACGCATACGTTATAAAAATATATTACGTTCTTTCACAGAAATCATTATGGATTTTATTTTTTGTTCTTCAATTACCATAATCAAATTTTACTTTTATTTTGATTACTGCCACTCTTTGTTATTGTCATGTCATATTTTTGTTTTTGACGCAGTATAGGCAAATCTGGATTAGTCTCTCTAGCCGAAACAGGATTTGTGTTTGTATTTTTCTAAACTATTTACTAGATCTAGATAAACACAAAATCATTTAAAATTAGTCCTGGGAATGAAAAAAAAATTCTTTCCAAATCTCCAAAATATTATTATTTGTACTCATATGCTCTAGATTTTTTACATACATACCTACATATTACCGCATTTATTCAAGTCATTTAAGAGATAAAAATTAGGTTTTGTTGAGGTTCTAAGACTAGTTTCATCAGTTGCATTTATAAAGGAATTCGGTGATATGGTTTCTGTATTAATTATATTTATAAGTTTCCTAGCAGTAATGCAACATGATGGTGCACCTAGGTAGTCACTACACCTTAATTGTTAAGCATTGTAGGTTACACGAAAATTATCCAAATAATTGAATTGAAAAGATGGGTTAAATTCATTGGCTTGCAAGATTCTCAGATCTAATTGCATTCGATTTTTATGTATGAGGAAAGATAAAGAAACTTAAAAAACATAGAAACGAAAGAAGATTTAATACTTGGAACGAATACATAGCAGCTCAACAGATAGAGGAAGCTTTGTCATGAATTCAAATATACAAAGTAAGATTTAAATGGATATTACTTCTATATTCAATCAAAAGAAGGTCATTTTGAGCATCTTTTGTAAGAAAATTAGAAATAACATTAAAGCATCACTCCACTCAAACCGATGCAAATACGAGGTAACCACTTAGGTCTTAAATAAAGCCTATGTAAATTACTAGTCAAATAAATCTTAGTTGTTATTCTCCGTTAATTTGATGCATTTGGGTGCATTTTTTCTGAACTCAATTGTTTAAACGCCTGAATCTCTGTGGTTATTAAAAATTAAGATGATGTATCATTTATCTCTTCTAAATGGAGTCTCTATACCTATTTCCATGTGATTATTTGGGGCTATTGAAAGTTAATAAATCTAAGGTTTAAACAATTCTACTAGCCTATAAGAAAATTCCGTTAATAATGATACAACATTCATTGAAATCTTGAACTATGCGGTGTTTGAATGTTTATAATAATAAAGGATTCTATTTAAAATAATGTTTACTTTATGTTAAATGCAATCCTTCCAAAAAATATTAAATCAAACCACAAAAAAATAAAGTAAAATTAAGTTATACATATATTATCTACACCTATGTACATATATAGCGTGTGTAAATATGCAAAATAGTATGTTGTTATCGTGCTAATTTTACTAAATAAATTATTCAATGTCGATAGACTGTAATCGATTAATTGCATGATTATGCGATCGCCTTATATAAAGTGCAAACATTTAAAGTTTATTTAGGATAAATATTATTATGGACTTTAGATCATTTAAATGAATAAGTCACAATTATATTTAAAATCACTAACTTGATCAATATAAATATATTTCAAAATTTGATAATATTTGTTTAACGTACTTAATTTCACATAATTTTTTTCAAGAATATTTATTGAACATTGTTAAAATGTTATCGCTAACCTATCATTACAATAAAAATATAACATTGTGTGTAATGTACATAGTTTGCAGTGGTGAAAAATTGTTTACCATTTTTAGTTTTTGTATTTTCAGAAATATATATTAGCATGTATTTTACAATTGGTGTTCTTCGAATACTTCATAATTTTAGTATTATATGGATGTAAGTATGTATTAAACCAAATAACATGATTAGGAAAAGTTGATGTAACTTTTGAATTCGTTTCAAATTATCAAAAACTTCAAAAATTCTGTAACATTGTAAGACATGTTTAATAAAATTTCGGATTTTGTTTAATTTTAATTTGTTTGATTGGAGTGTTCGACTATGCTTTAAGCAGGATCCCTCGGAGATGGCCGTGACTCACGGAATATTTGTTTACACATAACATAAAGAGGATTTGGATAGGTTTAATTAGTATGATAGAAATTGACTCGGTTACAGAAACCTGTAGCCTAATTCTATAACGAATAAGATAACGTGAAAACGCGAAAACGAGTGATTTACACGTTTTCATACCAAAATGGTATTCTATAACTTTACACCAAGATAAATTAAAAAATGGGTAAGATATTAAACGTCAATAAATTACACATACAATTTATCTTGTGTAGTTCGTTTTCACGGATAAAAATTTAAAATATAAAACTAAAATTTCACGAAGAAGGCGGGCTAGTGCCGAACAAAAAAACCATGTTTGTCCTTGTTACTCTTTATATTATATTATGAAATGAAACACTAACAAAACGTCAAAGTGGTTTTAGACACGATAAAATTATTCAGCAAGAAAAAATTTACACGCTGACTACTTTGTTTTATAGAATACCAGTGGTCTAATTCTGTAAAAACAAGATAATGTGAAAAAACGAAACATTGAAAAAATTTACACAAAAAAAATTTACACAATTTCTATCTTATTTAGGTTAAATGGTATTCTGTTAACCTAAATAAGATAGCAATTGTGTAAATTTTTTTTGTGTAAACTTTTTCAATGTTTCGTTTTTTCACATTATCTTGTTTTTACAGAATTAGACCACTGGTACAGTCAATAGTTAGTAAGACAATGACAGCAAAACTGAGATCTGAAATAAAATGTATTAGTTTGCTGGATCAGACTTATGAGACACTTCTGAAAATCAATTCAAATTTACTATAGTCGTGTTTTTTAATTCAAAAAATTTTCTTATTGGAATGAAGTTTTGGATAGAATTTTCTCATTTTTTCAGTAAAATCCAAATGAATTTAATTTTTTTATCAATAAATAAGATACATTTAATGTTAAACTACACATTTTAATTCACTATTATCGAAATAAAATAAAATTCAACTTTGTTTTTCAATGTTCTGGATAAAACATTGGTTTTTTCAAGTTCGCGATAAATTCATAGTACACGAACTTGAAAAAAAAGGGAAATTTTAAAAGAAAATATTTTAAACAAATAATTTTCATTGTTTTATGCTTGATACCTGTATTATTTCACAATAGACGTCAAAAAATATAGTTAGAAGTTGAAATTTATTCAAATAAATAGAACTTAAATTAAATATATTGGTTAAACTAAATAAAATTTCCCAGTATTATTCCCGATGTTCTTATAGAACTTGAAGTTCTGTAAAAAAACGCACCTTATATTCTACATTCAAAGCTATATTATTATTATATATTATATTATATATTATTGCATATTTGATCTATGGTAGACACTAATGAATGTTGTTTGAGTTTAGTACTCCTTCACGTTCTCCCCGCCGTCCATCAAATTCGTCTAGCAAAATTCAAATCCTTATTTGTATACATCTGTGAAGTTAGTACTTATTACCCCTGTCCATCATAAAAATATAATTTAAATATATCTATGTATGTATGTTGGCCCCTGTGGTCGGGGGGCACTCACATGTCTCGTAAATCTAAATTACACGAACATGTTTCCTAAGAATACCACCACAGTATCCTTTGCTTGTCGTAGGAGGCGACTAAACGGTTGGATCGCTGGGCTGACGACCCGCATCCGTAAAAAATATCAACGGTTTATAAAATCAACAAAAAGAAAAATGGATACCGCCAAAACAACACCGGACCCCCTCTCAAGTACCCGGATACGAGATTTAGGATCGGCACGTGGAACGTGCAATCACTTAGAAAACCAGGAGCGTTGGAGGGTCTAATCACGTGCATGAAAGAGTATCGGCTGGAACTCGTTGCTCTTCAAGAAACTCGCTGGCCTGAAAGTGGAGACCATGTGTCCCAGGGCTATACGTTGTTCTACAGTGGAGATGACCTCGGAAATCTTGGAGCTGGATTTTTTCTTGGGCCGCAGGTAAAGAAGGCTATTTTGGACTTTCAAGCAGTCAATAACCGATTGTGTATGCTTCGCCTGCGCATGAAGTTAGCCAACCTGTCGATAATTTGTGTACATGCGCCCACAGAAGTCAGCCAGCCCCAAGATAAAGACTCATTTTACAATGACTTGGACGATCTGATGGGATCTATACCCGAACACGATGTTAGAATGGTAATTGGGGACTTTAATGCTAGAGCTGGCAGAAATCAGGCCGACTTGTGTGAAAACATAGGTCCATACTCCCGACACGAAACTGCGACCGATAATGGTGAGAGAATGATGTACTTTGCAATTGCTCATGATCTTAGAGTAGCAAGCACATTCTTCCCTCACAAACAGATACACCTAGAGACATGGACACATCCTCGCAAAACATCCCGGAGCCAAATTGACCACGTGTTAATTTCAAAAGGGCGAGCTCGGGTTGTGCAGGATGTGAGAACTTATCGGTCAGCAACCAAATACGTAGGCAGCGATCATTATTTGGTCGCTGCAAAGCTACGGTGGAAGTTTTCGTACAGGTCGGGGAACACAGCGAAACGGATGGAACGTTTCGACTGTGAAGGTCTGATAAATGAAGATCAAAAGAAACGATATCAGGATCTTGTCAGCGACAACATTGAGGGAGCTAATTACCAGTCTGACTGCGTGAACTCTGTCTGGGAGGTACTGAAAACTTCGGTTGTCAGTGCTGCTCAACAGACTTTAGGTATAGTGAAAGTCAGACCCAAGAATGATTGGTTTGATGACGAGTGTCGTCTTGCAGTTGAGCAACAAAATATAGCCCATAATGAAGTGCAACAACGTCTCACAATCGCAAGGAAAAACAAGGCAGCTCTTGCAAGAAGGGCAGCGAAGCGGATTTGTAGACGGAAGAAGCGAGAATGGTGGAAGGCCGAGGTTCTGAAAGTACAACAACTCAGCAATGAGCGTAGTTCACGTAATTTCTTTAAAGGAATTACTGGATTGCACCATACTTTCAGGCCTTCGTCAACCGCCATTCGGGACTGGGATGGAAACCTCTGTGTCAACATCGACGCAGTACTTGACGCATGGAGTGGACACTTTACTGAGCTGCTTGATGTTCATCATGCGTCACAGACTGTTGTTGAGCCACCTCTAAAACAGTCTGCGGAAATTTGCACTGAGGAGCCATCCCATGAGGAATTCACTAAGGCCATGCAGAGAATGAAACGAAACCGCTCACCTGGAGTGGACTGCATTAATTCGGAGCTCTTGATATTCGGAGGGGATACTTTGTGGAACTGTCTTTTCGACCTTATTCGATTAGTATGGCGAACCGAAGTTATGCCTGATGAATGGAAAGTGGCCGCGATATGCCCCATCTTCAAGAAGGGAGACCGCTTGAAGTGTGAGAATTATCGCGGTATAGCTCTCCTTTGCACAGCATACAAGTTACTGTCATACATTTTATTGGATAGAATCACTCCTCTGGCGGAGGGCTTGGTTGGTGACTATCAGGGAGGATTTCGTCCGAATCGATCAGTCACTGATCAGGTCTTTTCGCTGCGGATGATTCTATCTAAATATTATGAGACATCCATCCCCGTACATCAGGTTTTCCTGGATTTCCGGCAGGCCTACGACTCGATCAATCGAGAGAGTTTGTGGTCCGCCCTGGAATACCTAGGAATGCCAACAAAATTGGTACGACTGTGTAGGATGACAGTGACGCAGTCTCAATGCTGTGTTAAAGTTGAGAACAGGCTATCGGCAATTTTTGCAGTTAACTCGGGTGTTCGGCAGGGAGATGCTCTGTCCCCGATACTCTTTAATCTCATGTTGGAGTACATCTTTCGTAAAACTGAAACACCTCAGCGCAACATCTTATATCGCCAGTCCAATCAAGTGCTTGCATATGCAGATGACATATGCGTGATT
Organism: Tipula unca; assembly: GCA_951394425.1. Classification (NCBI taxonomy): domain Eukaryota; kingdom Metazoa; phylum Arthropoda; class Insecta; order Diptera; family Tipulidae; genus Tipula; species Tipula unca. Next base: position 143,026,215 of record OX596380.1, on the reverse strand, counting down.
GGACTGAATAGCAACGGAGTGAAAGAAATACTTGATCCGCTTGTAGAATTTTCAGCTTCTGTTGGACTCCAGATCAATGAGTCCAAAACGAAATACCTGATCTCTGGTTTTAGAGACAATGGCACACCAGATTTTAGTAGTGGCCACCACACGTTTGAGGGAGTGAGGAGGTTCAAATATTTGGGCTCTCTTATCACTCACGATAACAGTGTGGGTGAGGATATTAAAGTGCGGCTGGCAGCTGGCAGTCGTTCTTTATATCTTCTAAGGCCACTACTAAAATCTAAACACTTATCAAGTGCCGTGAAGCTGAAGCTTTACAAAGCGTTGATCAGGCCCGTTGTTATGTTTGGATGTGAAAGTTGGGCGCTGACGGATGAGTACGAGAGATGGCTCCTTACATTTGAGAGAAGAATCATGCGTGTGATTTACGGCCCTAAACGCGAAATAGATGGTACATACCGAGCTCTGTACAATTTCGAGATCAGAGATCTGATGAAGATCCCCGATATTGTACATGAAGTTAGATCTCAGCGAGTACGCTGGCTCGGTCACGTTCTGCGTGCTGATCCGGAACGAATTGTGCAGCGATCTCTGAAAGGAGAGCCACCATATGGTAGGCTCAGAGGTCGTTGCAGGCGACGATGGCTCCACGATGTAGAGAACGACTTGGCCTCTTCAGATTGTCTAAGACAGTATGAAGACCATGCTCAGGATCGAAACCGTTGGAGCCAGATTGTTGATTCAGTAAGGGGCCAGTAATGGCCTTTAACACTGTTATTATTATGTATGTATGTACATAAAATATGCAAATAACTCCAAGCTGATTGAATGCCACTGTAACGTTACTGTTATGTAAATTAATTTTGAAATAACTTTAGTTAAAATTATAAAAATTAAATAATACAATTTAAATTTTCAAAATATTATTATCAAAGACACAATACATAAATTTCAGTTTCACGGCACTTGATAGGTGTTTAGATTTTAGCAGTGGCCTTAGAGGATACAAAGCCGCACTTTAATATCGTCACCCACACTGTTATCGTGAGCGATAAGAGAGCCCAAATAATTGAACCTCCTCACTCCCAAATCAATACATGTAAGTAAATTTTAGTAATAGAATAGTGTACTAGGTACCAGTTATACTTAACGCTTAATATCTGGACATGATTCTTGACGCTAAGCTCAAGTGGAAAGAGCATGTGAAAAATAAAAATTTAATATTAAATTTAGAAAAATGTACTGGCTCATAGGAAGGAACTCTGAGTTAACCCTACATAATAAATTACTTTTAAATCAGTAAATACTACCTATATAGACCTATGGCATTCAGCTTTGGGGTTGTTCTACGAAAACAATTGTAAAAATAATACAAGCATTCCAAAATGCGAATGTCCTACGCGAAATAAGAAATGCTCCAGGGTACATAAGAAATAACAACCTTCATAAAGACCTAAAAATGGAATACGTCAAAAAAGAAATAAAGAATCATACGAATAAACACGTACATCGTCTATATATACGTCATATATTGGACAACCCAAACCCAGTAAGATCGCTTCAAAGGAAGAAGCCACTACTACTGGATACCTAGGACCCAAACAACGGTTAAATCAACTTAAATATACATTTTACTGTGAATAAATAACCAATAAATTACCTGATGATTTGTAAATTACATAGTTGTAATATTATTTAAAATAACATATAAAAAAACCAGGTACTTGGTTACTAAACAATAAAAAAAGAAAAACCACCTAATTAAAATATTACTTCTATTAAATTGTTAGCTGCCGCATTTTCACCATTTACATAAATGTGAATTTAAGTAATTCTCTAAATTATTTCTATTTTACAGTTTTCATGCCTTCCATGTTTCAGAATTTTGAGATTCGGACCATTTTTTCGTAATACTAATCTCAATGAACTATTGTCTGCACTCTGCAGTAAACAGCTTAATGCTACTGGGTTAGATGATATCCCACCTAAATTTTTAAAGATATTCTTTCCTGTTATTGGTGATTATATTTTAAATTATTTTAATACCATTCTTACGATATCTGTTTATCCGTCAGCTTGGAAGTCTGCTAAAATAGTGCCTATTAATAAAGTCACTCAACCCACAACTGTATCCGATTTTCGTCCAATCAGTATTTTATATGCGATGTCAAAAATTTTCGAATATGTTCTTAAAACTCAAATAATGAAATACCTGAATGATAATAGACTATTATGTGAATTTCAATCTGCGTACAGACCTTTGTATAGTTCGAACACAGCTAATTTAAATATTGTGGATTCTGCGTAGAAATATCGATGAAAAAAATGTGTCTTTATTAGCCTTATTTGACTTTAGTAAGGCATTCGATAGAGTTGATCATAAGACACTGCTTTCCAAACTTACCAACTATTTTAATTTTGATAACACTGCATGCAACTTGGTTTCGTCTTATCTATCGAATCGCTTTCAAGAAGTTCATACTGATACAGTGTCATCCAAACTTGCTGTTCTATCAGTAGTACCACAAGGATCAGTATCAGGACGTATTTTATTTTCTATGTACATCAATGATCTGCCATCCAGTTTAAGATTTTGTAATTACCATCTATATGCAGATCATCCAGATATATGCTAGTGATAAGATGTTACGTTTGACGGATCTGATTAGTAAGCTTACTGATATTGATGCTATTTCTACATGGGCCACAACTAATGGACTCAAATTAAATACGTCCAAGGCGTATCTAGCATTAAAATGAACATTACTGATCTTCCTAAAATATCCGTTAATGGCGAATTGATTAATTATTCGGATCATGGAATTAGGAATTTATCTCGATAGAGAACTTAAGTTTGATAAGCACGTAAGTGAAATTAGGAGAAAGGTTACTTTTAGTCTGAGAAAGTTATGGAGTCTTTCCAGCTTTGCCGATGTAAAGCTTAAAATAAAGTTTTTTCGTATATACATCCTTCCATATTTTCTATACTGCCATTCTTCGTTTTTTGGACTATCAAAAGTACAATTTTCCAGATTAAATCTATCTTTCAATTCTTATATATGTTTACAATTTAAAAAATTTGACCATATTTCTATGTATACAAAATCAATATTGGGTTGCGAATTTGCGATCTAAGCACGTTTTATGACTTTCACGTGGTTACATCAACTTATATTATTCTTCAGGAAAAGAAGCCTTCCTATCTGTATGGGAAACTTTCACGTATGAGATCTCGATGCACTGGCAATATTTTATTACCGAAGAACCGGAGTAAAGTTCTTAATAGTTCATTTTTTGTCAGAGGAGATGGCTTATGGAACTATTTGCCATCTAACATTAAATCGTCATCATCATTAGGCATTTTTCGTGAGACGTGTAGGCAGTATTATTCTATTATTAATATCTAATTATTATATTATTATTGTTATTATTATTGTTATTATTATTTTTATTTTAGTTTGTATTTTATATTGTTTTAGTTTTAGTTTATTTTTTGTGTCTTACCTAAATTTGTAACGTCTCAAGCATATTTTAATACGTTTATAACTTGTATATGTGAAATATTAATAAATAAATAAATGAAAATAAATAAATTTAACATAGATTCAATTTAATATTTCTGAAAACTAGTAAGTTTATATTTTTTTAGTATTCGTAGATTCCAAAAATCTGAACTATGCTATGACGCGGCCGTAACCAATCTTACAATTCCAGTTAACATTAAATATTTATATGATTTTATACAGAAATACAAATATTTCATATGAATTTAAAAAACATTATTTATTTATTTCCGAATATGTTTGTGAAAAATGAATGATTTTATATGCTTTCGAAATATTAATCAAATTAAAAATATATAATATTTTGTTATTCAATTATCCCTTATACATCCACGAAATATAAAATAAATATCGTCACCTGAAAAAAGTTATGATTTTATTTATTTCGTAATGTCAATTCATTTAATGCAAAATAATACACATATGTACATCTGTATTTAATACATTGTAATGAAATCAATTAATATTTTGGCTTATACATAAATGCAATTATGAGAAAAACCGTAAATTTAAAATAAATTTCAGCAAATTTGTTTATGCTCGAGAACTCCCAGATTAACAGCGACAAGAAACATTAAAATATTTTTTATCTTTAACGGTACATTTGTGTTTGGATGTTTCGCATTATCTCAGAATCCACAACAAATATGACATTGTATAGTTACAGCTCTGGTGAAACAATGACGCATCTCATTGATCTTCCTTCCATTCAATGTATCCCACAAAATCGAATATCTTGATATGACGTGAAAATGATACATGTTTTATGTTCTACATTTTGTCTTTATTCCTGGGAAATAGAATGATAAAAAAGTTAGTGATTTTGGAGGTTTTCTAGTCTACAGTTTGACTACTTCTCAAAAAATTATATGTTATATATGAAATACGAATGTGTTATACGATTTGTATCTGTGAAGTTACATTCACTTCATAGGGCACATACGTTTTACACATCATACGTTTTAAAATTAAACCTAGTAATTAGGCTTTTGAACAAACATTGCATCGTAACCGGGTTAAATAATTTTATTAGTTATTCTTTGAGGTATAACCAATTTTGTGTCTGCACGAAGAAAATGTATATGGAAAATCAATGTTATTATGGCACGGTTAAACTAGATATTATAATATAGCATAACATCATTTCTGACTAAATTATATAGCAAAAACAATTAGACTCCTTCTGTAGATATTATATGAACAAATTTAGCTATTTTTTAACTTTGAAATTAGAAACATCGGGGAAATGTAAAAAATTGGGGTGAGAAAAAATCAAAACAAAAACAAACAAGCATGTGTTAAATATTTTTTGAATAATTGTTAATAAATTCTGCGATGTTCTCCAAATCGAAGCGGTTCAGGTCAAACAATTTGTTCAATTTCGGGTGAATTGTCATATTTGATTTGAAATGTAAAAACGACAATTATGTACTTTCATTTCAAAATAATCCAATATGTAAATTTATTGCTGTTTACTAATACCACCTACTCAAGCCTGTTCAGTTAGTTTTAACATGATACAATCGATAATTTTTTATTCCATTAATTTTGTTATTCTACGTATAAAATATTCAGCTACATTTTTACTCTGCTGTATTTTTATTGTGACCCTGTTGTTTAGCTGTTTTCTTCTTCTCAACTTGGTCGAAAAAGAGACAACTATAATAATATGTAGTATCTTGTACATGTCAGCTGTTTATTGTTATTATATTTTAACATGAAAATATATAAAAAAAAACAAACAAACTGTACACGCACAGTTGTTTTTATTTTTGTTTTTTTTATAACTGGATTTTAATTAAAAAATCAAGAAATCACGACATTTGGTTTCGAAATTAAACGTAACAATAAAATAGTTTCTAAAGGACAATTTTTTTACGAATTAATTCAGTGTTACAGTTTAGAGTACGGATACAATGTACTGTGTAGTAAATATTATGTATGGTACACGGTAATAATGTTTTGCCAGAAGTTTAAAAATAGCCTTTGTTATTTAATAAAATAAAATAAATCATGACATTTTAAATTTATTTGTGATTATTTAAAAATGTATACCTATATACAATTTGTTTTTTTTACGGTTTGGCATTTTAATTAATTGCATAATACGCACGTATACCTATGCAATATACGCTTCTACTATTTTTAATTAGTTGCAAAACCAACCCAAATACATTTGGTTTTGTTAATGTTATAATTTGTATCGTTACTAATTAGAGACGGGCACGGGATTCGTCAGAGAAAGAGATAATATGAGTTTCGAGGAGAAATCGCGGAAGTTTTTTTATTTCAAATAAAATAAAATTCTTGTCAATAACAGGCGAAAAAAAATATATTTTTTAAAATATATTTGGCTTATAAAGAGAGTATAGATAAACATACATACTTTTTAGTTTTTCCTAGCCAATAATAATTTATCAAAGAGAAATTGCAATAACAGCTAACATAGAAGAAAACACGTACACCACCAAATATCATTCATATTCTCTTGTTTTCAATTCTTGTTCTCGTGCGACCTACGAATTTTGGAAAGAGATAACTATGTACATGAAAATTCAATTGTTTGTTTATTTGCTATTAATTTAGTAAAACAATTTCCGCAATTTGGATTTTACTCAAAAATGTAACCTTTTATAAGACAAAAAATGAAAACCTGATTTAATTTTAGAATATTTTTCTTATAATTTTCTCAATTAGTGAATAATTCGTATATGTTTATATTTTGGATATTTTTACATAATCGAAAATTGATTTTTTTCTGTTTTCTCTTGTTAATTATTAAACGTAGTATATGGTGTTAGAAAGAATCGAATATATTTGAAAAAGGTTTTTTTTTTAATTTTTAGTAATATCGGTAGTGTTATCTCGTTTTTTTCCTTTGTTTGTTTTTGCCGTGTTTTACATACTAAGCAGTTAAGTAGTGGTAGTGGTAGATACTTAGGTAGGTAGACCGTTTAGAAACAAGAATGAATAAAATTTAACTTACTATGAAATAATTGGTACAATAGTGCTTTGCACATGTTGTAATAATATCAATTAATTAATACAAGAATAACGCATATTAGACTTTATTTAAAATTTATTTGGTGATTTTTTTTGTAAGTAACAGGCGGTTATAAATTATTATAGTTTGCAACGGTATAATGAAATTTTCGGTGATGTAAAAATTACATGGCAATAACAACCATATATTTTTATAAGGTTACATCTCAGCGGTACAATTGTGGGCTTCCATCAAAGCTCATATTGCTAACTAAGCTCAGATCCATCCTTTAATGTTGTAATAGAAATAGTTCTAGTAGGATAATAACTTTTTCTATAAATACTTATTCTATTTTGAAATATTGAGGCTTATGCTTTCAATAAAGGTCATTAAAGGTTTTACATATTCCAATCGTAATATATATATGAGATTTTTAACAAAACCGCTCAAACAATATAATAGTGTTTGCATAGTTAACCTATTTATGTTTTAAAATAAGTAGTTCATTAATCTCAAATTTTAAAATTATTATAAATAAATATTGACCAAATGGCTGAAACTCGAACTAGCTTAAAACCTACCTAACTGGCCAGAGTCAAAACAATTCAAAAAGGCAAACGCCTCTGTTTTGGTGCTAGGTTAATGGGAGTAATCCCCCAATCAATAATAATATTTGGTTACGCTTATGCGACACCGGTTTTTATGACAGAGGACCGGGATTCAGATTAAGAAACAATATCAAAGAATAATGATGTTTTAGTGTATGGTTAGAAAAAAGTTCAATGCACAATGAGTCAATCAATTACAGATATAAGAGGTATGTGAAGTTAATCTTCAAACCACATATACATATATCAAGGTTTTTTTTGAGAATTATGTTCCAGTATTTATGTTGATGCAAGATAATGCTACATCAAACATCGCCCATTTTTTTAGGAGTGAAACCATCGACTTTATGAGGTGACCGACTAAAAGTACCAACTTTCTGATCAAGCACGTATGGGCTATCCTAAAAGGCGTTGTAGAGAGTGTGTCAGATCTAGAGAGGGCCAGACATCATATTAAAATCGATATGTTTGCTTTGTAGATTACCACTTTGGTATCAAAAATGGTTTCCACTGTTATTTTTGGTATTGTTTTACGGCAACCTGTACTACGTTTTACAGTTACAAGATACGATTCTTATTTTGTAGTGTACATGGAATCAATCACGAAGCAATTTTTATATTTTATTAAATTTAACCTACAAAAAACCTAGGTTAAGGTTTGTATGTTTATTATTAGGGAAATAAAAATTATAGGTCTAAATTTTTTTTTAAATACAATAGTATACATATGTATATTAAAGATAAGTTGAGTAATATTGGACTAATAAGTTAGATATTAGGCTATACAATTAATAATAAGTCTAAGTGATAAGTTTAAAAAAAATTTTTATTTTATACGAAATCAACAAACTGATGTTTCAGAATTTCATTTCACGTCATTTGATGTAAAAACAAAATGTTATATATGTATGTTTATATAAAATCTATGATTTCTAAATGAAAAGGAAAAATCCTTGAGTAATCAACCAGTTTTAAATAATAAATAAACACAGTTACTGTATTTATAAAGATAAAGATAATATTTATTATATACTCTATAGGTATTAGGTAAACATAAAGCAATTGACAGAACCACCATTTTATAGTAAAAGCCATTAAAAATCATTCCACCATTTTGCAATAAACTCGCTTGCATTATACATATATGGGTCATAGTTTATTTTGTTTTATTTTAGCTGTCATTCACATTTAATTAAATCCAAATATATGTATGCATGTACATATTGGAATATAATAACTGCTACCAATCGATTTATCGTCAAATCACAATTCCATTATTTTGCAATTCTATCGCAGAATAAAAAACAAAACAAATCTCAGCCAATATACACCTTCAACAACAGACCAATAATTATTAAAATAACGTGACATATTATTTGTATACATACTCGTATATTATGTACATATATATTTTATTTCTGTATTCAATAATTTATCATGTCCTCGTATCCTTGAGACATACGAATACTAAATAACAATTTTGTTTTATTTATTATTTTGCCTTACCTTCAACAATGACAGTATGCTGAACGAGAAGCGCACTTCATACCCCATAAAATAACTATAAGTACAAACATAACAGCAGGAATCAAATGCATATCTGGATTTTTTTTATATAGACCGCTACTTTGTACGATTACATACCAAATGGATCAATATGATGTGAATTGAAAATATTTTCCAAAATATGTACGTATGTATGTATTGTATATGAAAACAAAACAAATCTGGTAATACAAAAACTAACAATACATGTACATACTAAGTATGCGAGTATGTATGTTTAAAATGAAATAAAAGAAAAATTAGGTTACAGCAAATAATTGGGTCATGAGGTCAACAGGGGCAGCATAATTTATTTATGTAGTTTACAAACAATTTTTTTAAAATATAAAACGAGTTGATATATACAATGCACTACTATATCTGTATAACTACTATGTAAGATTCTTATGCAAGACATTATGTAATCGCAAAGAAAAACAAAGCAGCGAGAGAATTAAACAAGAAAACATTGTAAATAATAATAGTAGTAATAAACAGAAAGAAAATTTAACCTAGAAAATGAAAATTATGCCATAGACGCAAGGGGGATTGTTATATTTATTGCCATTTTGAATTTTTTTATTTTATGTACGCTTAGGGTTACCTGTTGTGTAACCGACATAAATATGGTTATCAAATTTTATGTTATTTATTACTGGTAAATTACCATACGTTGACCGATTTAAACGATGATATTTTTAATGCTATTGACCTATTATTGTAGCATAAAATGAAGAATTGAGTAAATTATTGGTTGTTTCTTTTGATGGTGAAACAATGCAAGGCCAAGTTACCCGCCTTGCTATTTTGGTGTTCATCATACATTGCGAATGGGGTTTTTCTATAAATGGGAACGAACTAGGCGGTTTGGTGAGATATGTTTGAAAATAAGGAAGATAAAACCGGAAATGGTATTTGTTAATATTATATAAAATGTATATTATATAAGTCTGATATATTCCTATTTTGTTAAGTAAAAAAAAAAAAAATAAAAACGGAAAATGGAAATATAAAAACTAAACGAAATTTATTTAATTTTTCCGATGTCCGTCAAGCTAGTTCAAGGGTGAACATGTCTATCTTGTTGAACATTAACTAAGAAATAAGATCTTGATTGAGCAAGAATATCAGTTTTGCTTGCTTGATTAAATCTATTAATTACAATGAAATTCCAACTAAATATAATCGTTTAATACAATTTTTTAAACCCTACTATTTTTCTATGTGACGATTTTACCACAAGTTGAATCTCTAAGATATTTGAACGTTCCGTACCATTTGGTACACCCAGTATGTAATTATAAAATGTTGTAAACAGAATAAAACTACATATTTGTTCTTATTGTTTTCGAAATGTTCTATCTGATTGCGTAAGTGCCTTATGATTGCTCAAATGCAACTGAGATTGCGAACTCAGTTTCTCTTGACAATCAACACTTTTCTAAAATCATATACATATTTAAAGGGGAAAAGAAAGAAATCTTATCTTCAATAAATTTGCACTAATGAAATTTGTGACTAAAATACTCTTTTAGACCAACAGAAAATTCCAATAAAACAAATTGTTTTCTTATCGAAAAATACAAATAAATAAATCCTTCTGATACTTTGAATATGAAATAAATTAATTTTATCGAAAAACTGTTACTGTCATTTATAATTTCCGATATAATGATGTTAATTATTGTGGTCGATTCCTTGTTATCTCCTATCAGTGATCGATTTTCTGGATTGTAGATCAGAATAGCTATTCTGACTGACAAATAAGACATTTATACAAGTGATTTGAAGACAAAACTTTTCAAGCCTAAATCCAGATAATGCACATTTAACGCGTGATGTATTGCTTGCGTAATACAGACAAAATTGTATGTTCAAAAACTGGTTTTATATTTATATCACTAATCTAAATTAAATTAGTATAGGTCTGTGATTTGCCCCTGTGGTCGGGGGGCACTCACATGTCTCGTAAATCAAAATTGCACGAACATGTTTCCCAAGAATACCACCACAGTATCCTTTGCTTGTCGTAGGAGGCGACTAAACGGTTGGATCGCTGGGCTGACGACCCGCATCCGTAAAAAAATATAGTGTTTATAAAGTCAACAAAAAGAAAAATGGATACCGCCAAAACAACACCGGACCCCCGCTCAAGTACCCGGACACGAGATTTAGGATCGGCACGTGGAACGTGCAATCACTAAGGAAACCAGGAGCGTTAGAGGGCCTAATCACGTGCATGAAGGAGTATCGGCTGGAACTCGTTGCTCTTCAAGAAACTCGCTGGCCTAAAAGTGGAGACCATGTGTCCCAGGGCTATACGTTGTTCTACAGTGGAGACGACCTCGGAAATCTTGGAGCTGGATTTCTTCTTGGGCCGCAGGTAAAGAACGCTGTTTTGGATTTCCAAGCAGTTAATAACCGATTGTGTAAGCTTCGCTTGCGCATGAAGTTAGCTAACCTGTCGATAATTTGTGTACATGCGCCCACAGAGGTCAGCCAGCCCCAAGATAAAGACTCATTTTACAATGACTTGGACGATCTGATGGGATCTATACCCGAACACGATGTTAGAATGGTAATTGGGGACTTTAATGCTAGAGCTGGCAGAAATCAGACCGACTTGTGTGAAAACATAGGTCCGTACTCCCGACACGAAACTGCGACCGATAATGGTGAGAGAATGATGTACTTTGCGGTTGCTCATGATCTTAGAGTAGCAAGCACATTCTTCCCTCACAAACACATACATCTTAAGACATGGACACATCCTCGCGGAACTTCCCGCAGCCAAATTGACCATGTGTTAGTTTCTAAAGGACGGGCTCAGGTTGTGCAGGATGTGAGAACTTATCGGTCAGCAACCAAATACGTAGGCAGCGATCATCATTTGGTCGCTGCAAAGCTACGATGGAAGTTTTCGTACAAGTCTGGGAACACAGCGAAACGCATGGTACGTTTCGACTGTGAAGGTCTGATAAATGAAGATCAAAAGAAACGATATCAGGATCTTGTCAGCTACAACATTAATGAAGCTAATTACCAGTCTGACTGCGTGAACTCTGTCTGGGGGGTACTGAAAACTTCGGTTGTCAGTGCTGCTCAACAGACTTTAGGTATAGTGAAAGTCAGACCCAAGAATGATTGGTTTGATGACGAGTGTCGTCTTGCAGTTGAGCAACAAAATATAGCCCATAATGAAGTGCAACAACGTCTCACAATCGCGAGGAAAAACAAGGCTGCTCTTGCAAGAAGGGCAGCTAAGCGGATTTGTAGACGGAAGAAGCGAGAATGGTGGGAAGGCCGAGGTTCTGAAAGTACAACAACTCAGTAATGAGCGCAGTTCGCGTAATCTCTTTAAAGGAATTACTGGACTGAACCATACTTTCAGGCCTACGTCAACCGCCATTCGGGACCGGGATGGAAACCTCTGTGTCAACATCGACGCAGTACTTGACGCATGGAGTGGACACTTTACTGACCTGCTTGATGTCCATCATGCGTCACAGACTGTTGTTGAGCCACCTCTAATACAGACTGCGGAGATTTGCACTGAGGAGCCATCCCATGAGGAATTCACTAAAGCCATGCAGAGATTGAAACGAAACCGTGCACCTGGAGTGGACTGCATTAATTCGGAGCTCTTGATATTCGGAGGGGATACTTTGTTGAACTGTCTTTTCGACCTTATTCGATTAGTATGGCGAACCGAAGTTATGCCTGACGAATGGAAAGTGGCCGCGATATGCCCCATCTTCAAGAAGGGAGACCGCTTGAAGTGTGAGAATTATCGCGGTATAGCTCTCCTTTGCACAGCTTACAAGTTACTGTCATATATTGTATTGGATAGAATCACTCCTCTGGCGGAGGGCTTGGTTGGTGACTATCAAGGAGGATTTCGTCCGAATCGATCAGTCACCGATCAGGTCTTTTCGCTGCGGATGATTCTATCTAAATATTATGAGACATCCATCCCCGTACATCAGGTGTTCCTGGATTTCCGGCAGGCCTATGACTCGATCAATCGAGAGAGTCTATGGTCTGCCCTGGAATACCTACGAATGCCAACAAAACTGGTACGACTATGTAGGATGACAGTGACGCAGTCTCAATGCTGTGTTAAAGTTGAGAACAGGCTATCGACAAGTTTTGTCGTTAACTCGGGTGTTCGGCAGGGAGATGCTCTGTCCCCGATACTCTTTAATCTCATGTTGGAGTACATCTTTCGTAAAACTGAAACACCGCAGCGTAACATCTTATATCGCCAGTCCAATCAGGTGCTTGCATATGCAGATGACATATGCGTGATTGGACTGAATAGCAACGGAGTGAAAGAAATACTTGATCCGTTTGTAGAGTTTTCAGCTTCTGTTGGACTTCAGATCAATGAGTCCAAAACGAAATACCTGATCTCAGGTTTTAGGGACAGTGGCACACCAGATTTTAGTAGTGGCCACCACACGTTTGAGGGAGTGAGGAGGTTCAAATATTTGGGTTCTCTTATCACTCACGATAATAGTGTGGGTGAGGATATTAAAGTGCGGCTGGCAGCTGGCAGTCGTTCTCTGTATCCTCTAAGGCCACTGCTAAAATCTAAACACTTATCAAGTGCCGTGAAGCTGAAGCTTTACAAAGCGTTGATCAGGCCCGTTGTTATGTTTGGGTGTGAAAGTTGGGCGCTGACGAGAGATGGCTCCTAACATTTGAGAGAAGAGTCATGCGTGTGATCTACGGCCCAAAACGCGAAATAGATGGTACCTACCGAGCTCTGTACAATATCGAGATCAGAGATCTGATGAAGATCCCCGATATTGTACATGAAATAAGATCTCAGCGAGTACGCTGGCTCGGTCACGTTCTGCGTGCTGATCCGGAACGAATTGTGCAGCGATCTCTGAAAGGAGAGCCACCATATGGTAGGCGCAGAGGTCGTTGCCGGCGACGATGGCTCCACGATGTAGAGAACGACTTGGCCTCTTCAGATTGTCTTAGACAGTATGAAGACCATGCTCAGGATCGAAACCGTTGGAGCCGGGTTGTTGACTCAGTAAGGGGCCAGTAATGGCCTTTAATACTGTTTATTATTATTATTATTAGGTCTGTGATTTAAATACTATACATGTATGTGAAGTTTTGTCTGCGCTACGGACCATGATTCTTAAAGCCGTCTGATTGTATTTTTCCACATTCATATTACCTTCATTCCCACTGTTAGTTGCAACAGAATCAATTTTCTGTATGAGTGTGACGCAGTTATTTTCAAAGTCTCTCTTTCAAGTAAAACTTTAAATAACTAGTTTAAGCATATTGCAGCAATAGGTCAGTTCACTACGATCATTTTAAACCTAACCTAAACTATATTGTGCTATACCTATATTAGTTTAACTTGTCTGACAATGCTAATTCATCGTTTTACTCAATCTATTCAAGTATTTCCTTTGTTTACTTTACAAGTTTCCGTAATTGATATACTGACTGACATACAACTGGCAAATGAAAATAATACACATGTGTGTGATTTTTCTATCGCGTTATTTGTTTATTTTAAGAAAAATTATTGCATAAATAAATTATTAAGTTTCATAATCTTTTTCTTCTAAATATATTTCGAATTGTGAAAATTTAATTAGGAAAGTTGAATGAATTTGAATTCAATAAAAATATAGGTTCTGGTTCTGAATCTATATTATGCATAAACAAAAGTAACAGAACGCAACGTGCAAATTAAAACAGTTCCGGTTTCCTCTACAAACCGCTAAAGAGCTAAAACTTACAAGTATGTGAATTACATCAATATTTTAGCTAATTTCATCACAACATATAGATGGAAATAAATTCTAAATTCTATTTTTACAAAAAGAAAAACTCAAATTTGACCGACAACAACATACAATGAAAAAGGAAAATTACGAAAATTAAAATCAATTAAAAAAGAGTAAATAACCATTTTTCTTCATCATCATTTCATATCTTCTACGCTACGAGAGTTAAAAGAAAATCCGTAAGATGTGTTTTGAGTTTTGACCCAATTTTTCTTCGTCATTCCGTTCTCTTCCTATATCTTTGTAACATTTTTTTAAATGAATTTAACTCCAAGTGATCCAATTTACATTTTTCGTTTTATTTAATTTTATTTATTTATTTTCTGTTTCTTAAATTAAAATTTATTTAGTTTTGTAAGAGTTTGGGATGTTGCAAAAAAATAAAATTAAAGAAAGAAAATGATATGAAAATGAATAAATTGTTTAGGTTTTTTAAACACTGCGGTCGCTGTGGGTTTTCGTAATTGTATATTGGTATAGTAGGTAGTTCTCAAAATAATAATTAGGAAATATTTCAAATTTTGCAGTATTTTATTTTATTTTTGACTGAGTTTAAGAAAACTGTGACTTTCGACACATGGTAGATCAAAACATCAACAAATATTTTTTGTGTCGTTTTTTACATATTGGCTCAGCACTTCAAATTATGTAAAAACTAGCACGCTTGCAAAACACGTGAGGATGTACATCTGATTATGTAAAATATACAGTTCGGATGTACATCTGGTTATGTAAAATATACAGTAAATTTTATAAATAAAATGGTTACTTGTGGTTGAAGCGTCGAGCAATGTTTTACATAATATCCCTTGCAGTGCAGTTAAATAATTTCTGTACTATCAGAGCATATTATAATGCTATCTATGTTTTGTCCAAATTAATGGCCTGCCAGGCACTAATTTTTATTAAAATTATTTATTTATATAATTTTTTAACACCTTGTACATAGTTTAACAAATATTGAACATTTTCTTTTCGCTGTAGTTTTGTTTTAGCCTTTTCACCCCATCTGTATCCCAGATTTTAATTTTGGCCTTAACACTTTCTTGTCGGTTTTGACAGAAACAGTATCGTTGAACTTTTTCAACAAAACGGCGCTGCAGTGGTACCAACTATTTTCTGGCTTGCTACGTGGGTTCTGTATTTTTATGTGCATACGAGTATGCTTACAAATTAAAACAAAATGATTTATCTGCTTTAGCGGTGACGCTCTTTGGTCTGTTTACTAAAGCGACACTGACAGACAAATGTATTTTGTTGATGTATTTGGTCGTTGTATCTTTGGTTCTATTTATACCTTACTGTTTGTAAGTTTATCATTTTTAAACTTTTGAATTCAAAAAATTTGAGGTCAAATAGAATATTACAGCACATATTTACAACTAAACTCAATTTTTCAAAGAAATTCAGAAATCAACTTGTTGATTTTGCTCAACATGTTGCCATACAGTTGGCAGAACTAAAAGCGCCCATAATGCCACAAAGTTCATTTTTATTGTTTTTGGCGCTAACATTAATTCGGTCTTTTATATTATGAATCGTTTGAAACCAATTTTTAAGAAATGTAAAACATTTGTATCCAAATTCTGACTGCTATTTGACCAAGATTCTGTACCAGCGCACTTTTTAAGGAGATCTTGAAATTCCTAGAACAGCGGCATGTTTTTGATCCATCCTGCTAGGTGATTATTTTTGGTGGAGCTATCTAAATTTATAGTTCAATAAATCTCGAATTAAAGCCATTGGCCAGCTTAAAAACAATACAAAGGTCTCGAAAATATTGAGCTAAACGGTGTCTTCTAAGTTTTTGAAACTATGTATATATAAGTAAATAAAATTATTTCAGAAAAATCGTACTAAGCAATTATGTTTTATTAATTGAAATTGTTCAGGTTTTTAAACAAGTTATAATTGCAAAATATTAAAAAAATTACGAGGTACTATAAGAATATCCAGGCGAAGATTTAAAGAATTTACATAACTTAACAAATTTTTCTACACATATCTGAATTAAATACAAAATTCGTTATTTTTTAAATTCGAAATTTCGGACTTGTTACCTATAGGCGACTTAATCCAAGTGTAAGTTAGATAATGGAGTTAGCTTATATAGGATTTTTGGATTTTAGATTATCAAATTATGACCTTATCACCTAAACATTCAGAGGACTTTGGTTAACGTTTTTTATTAATATCTAATTGATTGGTGAGTTTTTAAAGTGGAACGAAACTTAACAATTATTTAATCTATCTCCCTATTGTTCTATGTTTCTAAATTTCTTTCAGAATTTTATGTATATTATGATTCTGCTCTTAGCCATTTGTATAATTAGCTACATACTTATATAGTTAATATAGATCAGTTTCTATTATAACTTAAATCCCAATATACTCATACGTATTAGATACATGCATTAGAAACTGCGACCGATAATGGTGAGAGAATGATGTACTTTGCAATTGCTCATGATCTTAGAGTAGCAAGCACATTCTTCCCTCACAAACAGATACACCTAGAGACATGGACACATCCTCGCAAAACATCCCGGAGCCAAATTGACCACGTGTTAATTTCAAAAGGGCGAGCTCGGGTTGTGCAGGATGTGAGAACTTATCGGTCAGCAACCAAATACGTTGGCAGCGATCATTATTTGGTCGCTGCAAAGCTACGGTGGAAGTTTTCGTACAGGTCGGGGAACACAGCGAAACGGATGGAACGTTTCGACTGTGAAGGTCTGATAAATGAAGATCAAAAGAAACGATACCAGGATCTTGTCAGCGACAACATTGAAGGAGCTAATTACCAGTCTGACTGCGTGAACTCTGTCTGGGAGGTACTGAAAACTTCGGTTGTCAGTGCTGCTCAACAGACTTTAGGTATAGTGAAAGTCAGATCCAAGAATGATTGGTTTGATGACGAGTGTCGTCTTGCAGTTGAGCAACAAAATATAGCCCATAATGAAGTGCAACAACGTCTCACAATCGCAAGGAAAAACAAGGCAGCTCTTGCAAGAAGGGCAGCTAAGCGGATTTGTAGACGGAAGAAGCGAGAATGGTGGAAGGCCGAGGTTCTGAAAGTACAACAACTCAGTAATGAGCGTAGTTCACGTAATTTCTTTAAAGGAATTACTGGATTGCACCATACTTTCAGGCCTTCGTCAACCGCCATTCGGGACCGGGATGGAAACCTCTGTGTCAACATCGACGCAGTACTTGACGCATGGAGTGGACACTTTACTGAGCTGCTTGATGTTCATCATGCATCACAGACTGTTGTTGAGCCACCTCTAGAACAGTCTGCGGAGATTTGCACTGAGGAGCCATCCCATGAGGAATTCACTAAGGCCATGCAGAGAATGAAACGAAACCGCTCACCTGGAGTGGACTGCATTAATTCGGAGCTCTTGATATTCGGAGGGGATACTTTGTGGAACTGTCTTTTCGACCTTATTCGATTAGTATGGCGAACCGAAGTTATGCCTGATGAATGGAAAGTGGCCGCGATATGCCCCATCTTCAAGAAGGGAGACCGCTTGAAGTGTGAGAATTATCGCGGTATAGCTCTCCTTTGCACAGCATACAAGTTACTGTCATATATTTTATTGGATAGAATCACTCCTCTGGCGGAGGGCTTGGTTGGTGACTATCAGGGAGGATTTCGTCCGAATCGATCAGTCACTGATCAGGTCTTTTCGCTGCGGATGATTCTATCTAAATATTATGAGACATCCATCTCCGTACATCAGGTTTTCCTGGATTTCCGGCAGGCCTACGACTCGATCAATCGAGAGAGTTTGTGGTCTGCCCTGGAATACCTAGGAATGCCAACCAAATTGGTACGACTGTGTAGGATGACAGTGACGCAGTCTCAATGCTGTGTTAAAGTTGAGAACAGGCTATCGACAATTTTTGCAGTTAACTCGGGTGTTCGGCAGGGAGATGCTCTGTCCCCGATACTCTTTAATCTCATGTTGGAGTACATCTTTCGTAAAACTGAAACACCTCAGCGTAACATCTTATATCGCCAGTCCAATCAAGTGCTTGCATATGCAGATGACATATGCGTGATTGGACTGAATAACAACGGAGTGAAAGAAATACTTGATCCGCTTGTAGAGTTTTCAGCTTCTGTTGGACTCCAGATCAATGAGTCCAAAACGAAATACCTGATCTCTGGTTTTAGAGACAATGGCACACCAGATTTTAGTAGTGGCCACCACACGTTTGAGGGAGTGAGGAGGTTCAAATATTTGGGCTCTCTTATCACTCACGATAATAGTGTGGGTGAGGATATTAAAGTGCGGCTGGCAGCTGGCAGTCGTTCTTTGTATCCTCTAAGGCCACTGCTAAAATCTAAACACTTATCAAGTGCCGTGAAGCTGAAGCTTTACAAAGCGTTGATCAGGCCCGTTGTTATGTTTGGATGTGAAAGTTGGGCGCTGACGGATGAGTACGAGAGATGGCTCCTTACATTTGAGAGAAGAATCATGCGTGTGATTTACGGCCCTAAACGCGAAATAGATGGTACATACCGAGCTCTGTACAATTTCGAGATCAGAGATCTGATGAAGATCCCCGATATTGTACATGAAGTTAGATCTCAGCGAGTACGCTGGCTCGGTCACGTTCTGCGTGCTGATCCGGAACGAATTGTGCAGCGATCTCTGAAAGGAGAGCCACCATATGGTAGGCGCAGAGGTCGTTGCAGGCGACGATGGCTCCACGATGTAGAGAACGACTTGGCCTCTTCAGATTGTCTAAGACAGTATGAAGACCAAGCTCAGGATCGAAACCGTTGGAGCCAGATTGTTGATTCAGTAAGGGGCCAGTAATGGCCTTTAACACTGTTATTATTTTTATTAGATACATACAGTAATAGCTTAATTTATATTTTCATGATAATAAGACATTCAACAAAACCAAAATAAACAGAAGTCATATATTGTGTCATGTTAAAGAACAAAAGGCACCATAATATACACAACCCATAACCCACATAACTTGAAATGGTCATGAGAAGTAGTAAATGTACAAAAAACAAAAATGCAAACAAATTGTCTAGAAATTTTCCGAACGAATACAATACAAACAACCCCATCCTACATCCACTTAGGTGCTATATTTGGTAGATTATAAGAGTACGAGTTAAACTTTTAAAGTGTTAAAACTACGGTTTATATTGTTGTTGTTTATAATAATATGGGTAGTAGTGAGTGATGGATATTTTGGAACGGCGTATTTGTGGTATGCGGCGTATTGGTGGTGTGAATTTGCGATGGTTTGAGAAGCCAAATACAAAATTATTTTTTAGAAAAATGTTCATGTCAATCAATAATAATTTCCATAATACTATTATTTTCAATTTGAAAATCGTATATACAATACAACAGCACAGTATAATACAAACTCATTTATATGTATATACAAGTGAAGTGAAATGAAGAACTTAAAATGTGTGTGCGGTATTTTTAAAGAAAATCAATAATATGAAAATATATAAAAAAAAATAAAGGATTTTCCAATATAAATATTATAGTAGTTTATTTGTATATATTATTACCTTACCATACGTATGTATGTGTGTGTGTGTGTTTATGGTTAGAGACAGTAGAATGTCGAGAGTGTCCCAAAGAAGAGGTTTTTATATACATATATAATGTGTATGCGGGAGTGTGAATTACGATGTTCAATGTTTAAAGAAAATAAGTATATATACGAGTAGGTTTCAATTAATAGTTCCAATCGTATAAAGTTAGTACATCGAACTTAATATACGTACATAATAGGTGTTAAGTTGATCACGCAGGTTGGTATGTTGAATGCTAAACACTTGCCTTTATTATTTTATATTCCATCTGTTTCAAACGTTTGCTTTGTCTAAGTGTATTTCGTATTTCAGATATTGTGTTTTTCACAATTACATTATTTTTTTTTAAATATCTATATGTGTGCGTGTATACATTTTCTGTCAACGGAAACTGAAAATCTATTAATTTAATAATAACACCTAATAATGGCATTTAATAAATATACAAATATGTATAAAATATATTTTGTAATAAATAAATGTTGCATAAAGTCAAATGATAAAAATTAAAATAAACAGACGTAAAAGATAAAACAAGATAAAAGATAAAACCAGAAAATGCACGAAATTAATTTTAAAGTTATTCCTTAGCTGTTTCATAAACCTTATTATTACCAATGTACTAATGTATAAAACGTATATAACGGGTGATTTTTTAAGAGCTTGAGAACTTTTTTTTAAAAAAAAACGCATAAAATTTGCAAAATCTCATCGGTTCTTTATTTGAAACGTTAGATTGATCCATGACATTTACTTTTTGAAGATAATTTCATTTAAATGTTGACCACGGCTGCGTCTTAGGTGGTCCATTCGGAAAGTCCAATTTTGGGCAACTTTTTCGAGCATTTCGGCCGGAATAGCCCGAATTTCTTCGGAAACGTTGTCTTCCAAAACTGGAATAGTTGCTGGCTTATTTCTGTAGACTTTAGACTTGACGTAGCCCCACAAAAAATAGTCTAAAGGCGTCAAATCGCATGATCTTGGTGGCCAACTTACCGGGCCATTTCTTGAGATGAATTGTTCTCCGAAGTTTTCCCTCAAAATGGCCATAGAATCGCGAGCTGTGTGGCATGTAGCGCCATCTTGTTGAAACCACATGTCAACTAAGTTAAGTTCTTCCATTTTTGGCAACAAAAAGTTTGTTAGCATCGAACGATAGCGATCGCCATTCACCGTAACGTTGCGTCCAACAGCATCTTTGAAAAAATACGGTCCAATGATTCCACCAGCGTACAAACCACACCAAACAGTGCATTTTTCGGGATGCATGGGCAGTTCTTGAACTGCTTCTGGTTGCTCTTCACTCCAAATGCGGCAATTTTGCTTATTTACGTAGCCATTCAACCAGAAATGAGCCTCATCGCTGAACAAAATTTGTCGATAAAAAAGCGGATTTTCTGCCAACTTTTCTAGGGCCCATTCACTGAAAATTCGACGTTGTGGCAGATCGTTCGGCCTATTCATTATGAAATGTTAAAGCATACTGAGGATCTTTCTCTTTGACACCTTGTCTGAAATCCCGCGGGATCTGTCAAATACTAATGCATGAAAATCCTAACCTCAAAAAAATCACCCTTTACATATATGATAAAGTAAGTAAAGTCAAGTGAAGTGACTAGAAGTTTTAATAATTGCTGTCAATCTAAGCGGCACTCAATTATTATGTGGGTGGATTAATTTTGAAAATCTAAACCAACATTTAATGATTAGTTATATAAGCAATTTTCAAGGTAAGTTCTAATTCTAAGTAGTTAATAAATTGTAGATAATGTTTAGACAAATTTTAAATCAAATTATAAATTAAAATGCTGAAAAAGCTGAAATTTCAATTTTCAAATCAACAGTCGAAATAATTTTTTATGCTACTTATATGAATGTTAGGCCTTGGTGTCAAAAGCCGTAAATATAATTTTATTTATGCATTAACCAACATACATATAGTCTTATATACATTCTTATAGTCTACACATATGTTTTCGATGCTAGTGTTCTTCAATATACTGATATGTACTTGTTTCTACATACACCTTTGAGAATTCAATAAAATATTTGATTCATTATTTTATTTGGATTTTAAATTTGTATTACAATATGTTTGCGAATTTGACTTATGAATGACATTTCACTTTGTATTTAAAATTATTAATAAAATAATAATTTTAAATACAATTTTGTCTGATTTTGGGTTTATAATTGTACAGATAAAAAAACTTTAAAAATATAATTTGTATATATATACTTAGAATCACTCCCGAGTTTTACCTTTCTAATGAGTAAATAGGCAACAAAATTTTTGTACAATGTTGACAAATATTAAGTATAAGTATACTCGTATTTACAGTCTGGAGAGAAGGTGTATATCTCATCGATAAGTATACAATTCTGAGGAGATGTTGTAGATACAATATCACATTTAATAGATTCAATTTTTATGTAATGTCTAGGTCATTGTAGAGGAATTTTTTCTGTGTGAAAAAATAATACATCCTGAACTCCGCATACATATATTTTCTAAACCATTGCATACATATATATTTTAAACCATTGGTCCTCATAAACACGATCGCGACTGATCGAATATTCTAATACACATTTAAAATTGATTGCTAGAATTAAAAGAGTAAAGAGGTAATTAGGTACTGAAAGATGTATATTGGTTTAATTCTTCCTTTATTTAAATTCCTTAATTTTTACATTTTTATAATTTCTAATTTTATAAAATGCTGAATTTTTGAATAATGAAATACATTTATGTAAAATAATTTCGAAATATGGAATATATACGCTTATTAAAAAATACATATCAAACTAAAAGAGCCAAATAAGTATTTTAATTAAAAGCTGAAATGGTTTTTTCCTAAATATTTTTTTATGATAACAAATTTTTTGTAGTAGAAAATTAAATTCAAGAGATCCAGTTTAAATTACTGTCTTACTTTGAAATTTGTATAAAGTTTATCAAATTTCAAATTTTATTTTTTGTTAAACCTTTTCCAAATGCTATGTAAAGATGACAACAATGACAAAATAGAGGAAAAGAAGAGCCTAAAAAAACAAAATTGATGAAGCAATACAAAACCTATTTATTTATTTATTTTGAGAAAAGTGTACAAATGTGACTTAAGTATAAAGCATATAAATAATAGGACGAGTACAAATACAAACATAGAAGAAAAATTAATTGAAATTGATTCAGGTCGGAGTATAATTAATATTGGTTCAACTTTCGTTTAAAGTTTACCTTAGTTATAAGGTAAAGTTAAAGAGGTGGTCAATTTTGTTGAAACTCTTAATGACGTCCACTGGTTCAGATCGCCATAGTTTGTTCTGTGTTAATTCAAGTGAAGGAAGTCATGATCTCTTAAACTTCAACTAGTTGCATTTATTTTAATTGATCCCAGTATAGATGGTGCATCGATTTGATCAAGTAAGATATTGCCAACAAACAAACGAAGATTTTAGAATCTCCCGCCTGTTTTGTAGTATTGCCATGTTGTAGATTTTCAATCCAGTAAGATACGCTGGTCAATGATTCATGTTAATAGGTGTTATGGTATATCGTGGTTCTAATCACATACATTTTTCCATGTTATATAGCGCATATACTTTTTTTTGGATTTTCTCAATGCTGAGGATGTTTTCGTCGTAAAAAGCAGCAGACATTGACGGTACATTCAAGTTGGGATCTAACAGGCTCTAACTCGTGAACATCACATCAATTTGCTTGTGATTTTCAATTTCTTTAATGATGTTACTGTTAATTGGATTTTTTTAAATAAGCAGCGACGAATGCCATACCAATAGCATATGTTAACGTAAAGGCGTATGCACCGTCCCAAAACGTTCAACAGCTTCTAATGATAAAATGCTCATTGGCAAAACCATCTACGCACTAAAATCAAAATTAAATAATGCTATTAAAAATACTCCCTGACGGAAACTTGCCGAGACTCGATGCAGATAAGCTTGCATACATATATTTTTATTCAACAAGCCCAGAATTATTACCGGATGAAGCAGATGCCCCAGAAATTCAGCTGGCTATAAACGGAACAATGATGAAAGAAGTTCTGGCAAAATGTGTCAAACTAAACCTTTGGCACTAAAAATAAATTCAAATATAATTATTTTTAGGGTTTCGTTCATAAGATGAAAAACGAAACTCTTGGGCTTCGTTGTCCGTCTGTCTAATAACATTAAGTGATTTAATCCACGATTCTAAAAATAATTCAATTATATTTTTTTTATGAATTCTGAAATTTTATGGAATCGTATTAAAAAATGTATATGTCAGTTCATGCTTGACCGGTGTTTTTAAAGAATAGATTGTAGATAGATTTTAATTTTAAAAATGGTGGCATATAATATTCCGATCAGAAGTTTGCACTTGCAACATTATAAGTTCTTGATAACTCGATGATGCCAGTGGTTCTTTGTTGTCGGTAAATAGCGAATCCGCCGTGATTATTTCACCAACTTGGATTAAATTAATGATTTTATTAATTAGTCTTTATTTATTTGAAATGACAGATTTTGATATTTTCACTTACATTACAATTGTGAGTAACCAGGGAGCCCAACATATTGAATCTTATCCCTTCAAATGTTGAAATATGTTATACCGTTTTGTCTAGAACGAGAGATCAGATATTTAGTTTTGGACTTATTTATTTTCCACTACATTACGTTTCACAGATATGCTTTGTTTGCTTAGGCCGGCTCAATAACATTATCAATGAACTATTTCAAATTACCACATAACGTTGATAGAATTCAAATTCACAATTTTAATATGTATTCAGTTTTTTTAATACAACTCATTTATTTTTTCGATACTTTTATTGTTAAGGTTGTCTGATAATTATCGATCACTCAAAATACTCTTGTGGATTTTTACATTTTCAGTTCAGTTAATCCCTAACACAAAGTGTTAATTGTTTGTTTAATGTATAAAACCACTCTTAAAATCTAAATTTATCTATACAAATAAGAAGATTAAGGCCGCACGCACTCGTTTATAACACACAATATGTCTTTAATTTAATCTATCCATTAATATCCAGCGTTTATAAGATACAAAAATTTCATCAACTTCGTTATTATATACCCAAATTATAAGAAAATGAGGTCAACGCATTTAAAAGTACTTCATTTTATATAAATAGCCTCTCAATGACAACAATAAATTTAAAATTTGGAAAATATTCATTGTCAATGAAATCTACTGCTCCCATTGAAAATTATATAAGTATTTATCTCATTTTTGGTTTAATTAACTAAATTTTTGTATTTACAAATAGATAAATATTATTATTATTGTAACTCGCAAGTCGCATATTTATTTATTTATTTCTTATCTTATCATCACAGTATTGTTATTAACACATAGACGACATTATCTCTTGCTCAAGTAAATAATAAAATATACAAAGAATATCCACAAAAATATAATAAATATACCTGTGTGACTATCGCCGCGCCAGTTGGTTGGCCTAGATGCGAGGTGTATAAACTCTATACACAAAATATGTATATATATAAGTATGTAGATAACTTAATAAAAATGCGTGTGAATTTTTTACGTTAAAAGCAAATGTCATTTGATTTTGGCTGTATTATTGATAAGCGGATTAGCTTTTCATTTGAGTTTTTAAAAGTGTCACCTATATATGTGTTGTTGTTAATTGTTATCTGCGATTTCAAAATATAAAATAATATTTAAAAAGAATTGAATGAAATCGAACGGATATCCTAATAAAAATAAATACGAATTGGTGCGAGAAAAGGTTGCACATTATATTTTATTGATCTGAGAGCGCGCTGAGTAACATACTAGATTGGGGATCTCAAATTTAATTCCACTTTGTCTGAATATAAATATGAGTGATAATATCCTCTAATCAGATTTTGGAAAATAATATTGTTCGATTACGACTTTGACCAGAAAGTGAATAGTAAATTCTATTAAATGAATCAATATTTTTTTTTTTAAACTGCCAATGGCTTTATTCTTGAATCTTTCTTTATATGAAACTAACAAGAAGTGTGCAAAGCTTACAATCTAAAAAAATTATTTCCTAAGTCCTTAACCTATGTATGTTAAATACTTATTATGTATGTTAAATACTTATAAATATTAATTAATAATGTGTGTTAACTTAAATATGTACTTAAATTAAATTTATCAATATATTAGATCTAGTGGATCTACTCTGCGAAGCCGTCTATATTTCGGTTGCCTTAATAGTTGTCTTGCTAATTCATTGGGGTGAGTTTCCAGTTTCGAAAGGTACTTCAAACTGTGTGCTTGGATCATATCTTTGACCGTTTTAATCCCAAGGTCTCGATGGATATTGCAATTTCGGATATACCACGGAGCATTTGTAATACAGCGAAGTATTTTTGATTTCGTTCGTTGTAAAAGATCTATATTTGATGCGCTTGTACATCCCCATAGTTGAATTCCATATGTCCATATAGGAATTAGGATCATTTTGTATAGTAGAATCTTGCATTCTAGGGAAAGTTTTGAATTTCTTCCAATCAGCCAGTACATTTTTGAGAATTTTATTTTTATTTGGTTGCGCTTTGATTCGATGTGTTTTCTCCATGTCAATCTTCTATCAAGATGAAGACCCAAGTATTTGACATTTGTTTGTTGAGGGATGTTGACATTGTTTAATTTCACCGCTGGACATGTACGCTTATTCAACGTAAATGTTATATGTGTTGATTTGGTGCTTTTATCCGCCACGTTCTTTGCCAATTCTCAATTTTGTATAAGTGATCTTGCAATTCTCTTGATGCAGTTTGAGGATTTTTGTGTGAAAACATGATAGCAGTGTCATCTGCAAATGTTGATGTGACAACCTTATCAGTTGTTGGTAGATCGGCAGTATACAGCAAATACAATACTGGCCCCAGTACGCTGCCTTGTGGAACTCCTGCGTTTATATCATTTAGTTCAGTAATGGCTGAATTGTGTTTAACCTGGTATTTTCTTTGAAACAAGTAGCTTTCAAGGACTGCATGAAATTTTTTGGCAGACGAGTTTTAATTTTATATATAAGGCCCTCATACCATACTTTGTCGAAAGCTTGCGCAATGTCTCGGAAAACTGCCGAACAATATTTCTTTTCCTCTAATGCAAATTTAATTGTGTTAACAACCCTGTGCACCTGCTCTACAGTGCCATGTCGGTCTCGAAACCCAAATTGGTGGTCTGGTATAATCTGTCCTTCAGATAATATTAGTTTTAATTTTTGTAATATCATTTTTTCAAAAAGTTTAGAAATCCTCGGAAGTATACTTATTGGCCTGTACGATGTCTTTTCCAGGCTTTGGAATCATTTGCGATATTTTCCATTTTTTAGGGAAATACCCACATCTGATAATCGCATTAAAGATATAAGTTATGAGTTTCATGCATTTATCAGGTAATTCTCTGATCATTTTTCCGGTAATAAAATCGTGTCCTGGAGCTTTCTTTGGGTTTATACAATTTTTAATGGTATTTTTAACTTTTTTCCACTTAAATTTTAAAGGAATAGGTTTCAAACGATCCTCCGTAAACTTTTGCCAGTTTTTTCGTTTGGTGTGAATACTTTTTTCAAGTGGTTAGAGAAAGCAGTAGCCTTTTCTACGTCACTTCTGGGCCAATGTCTATCTGGTTGCCTAATTGGATGGTTTCGATAATGTTGGCCTCTTTAGTTTTTTTGTTGCCTTCCATAGTGAATAATCTGTCTTCTCGGTCGCCGAGAGTTCAGTAAGGTAACTCTGGATTCCTGAGTCTTCTTCTTCTCTCAATGCTCGTTTAAGGGCTTTAATAGCCCTATTCAATTTCCCTTTTAGTAATGGAGATTTTTGCTGCTGCCATAGCCGGCGTATTGTTCGTTTCTCTTGGATTAACTGCAGTATATTAGGTGAAGGCTTATTAACTTTGTCAGAAGTGTGAATATCAGGGGTATCCTCTTTTGCTGCTATTTCCAATATATGTTTTAAATCATCCGCCGCCGCATCAATATCTTCCGGGGAGCAAAGTTGGATATCCAATTGGCAATTTTATTCCACTATATTTTGGTATAGAGCTAGTTAATTTATTTGTTAGACGTTGGGGTGGTTCTGCTTTTAAAGCTCTGGGACTCAGAGTTATTATTATTGGTGAGTGATCGGATGATAAGTCATAGCAAATGAATCAATATCGCTCCAAAATTGGTATATGTACATAAATTGCAAAATCGCATTATCCGAATATTAGTTGGCATTAAAAAAAATAAAATTCCTAAATAATGTATTTTTATTTTGTTTCGACCGATAAACATAAATTCAACAGCTTCTTAAAAACCTTATATTAAAAACATTATATTTAATATACCTATCGTTGAAAATTTATTCTATTTTTTTAGCTTACTCATATGGTAGGTTCGAAGAGCAGTTTAATTTGTTTTAAATACAATTAGATGTAGATATCCCGCAAGTGGTATGAAGAGGAGATAGTGGTATTGAAGCAAATATATTTTAATGGAGAAATAGTACATACCCTTAATTTTTGAAAAAGCTAACTAACAATTTGTCATAATAGCAACGTTAAGATTAAATGTTAATCAGTGTTAATTAGTCAATCAGTGAATTAAATTTATTAAAAAATGAATACTTCATATATTTCTAGTGAATATGTGAATATGGTTTTAGGTTTTGTACGAGGCTAATGGAGCCTCCTTCATTTTCACTAACAAAAAGTACAAGACACTTTGGTAAATATTATTTATTAAGAAAACGTTTTGTTGAATTGATTATTGGGCATCAAATCTAAGACTTTTGGAGAAGAAAATATTTTTTATTGACGAAGCAGATGTATGAATTTACACAACACACATTTTTGGTCATTAAGCAATCCTCCTTTAAAAATTGTCCATTTTCATTTAGAAATTAAAATTACAATTATTAAATAAATAAATAAATAAATATGTACTTATTTAAATATATTGTATAAAATCGTATGAAACTTATTTAAAAATGTGTAACTATAGAATTAAACTAGACAAAAGAAAAAAAATATTTAAACATACTTCCCAGTCAATTTTAATCAAAACACAAAAATACAACACAATGATAATCTGTTTTTGTTATTAATCAACAATTTTTTTTTGTTTATTTACAAAAACAAGAAAAATAGAATAAATAAAAAAAAAAATATGATAAAAACGAAATCTTGCTAATTTGCCAAGAAAACAAATTGCCAAAATAATAACACAACGAAGAAAATATTTCACTACTACTACACTAATAATGAGTGTGTAAGGCGAGTATATTTTCCGCATCGCACAAAAAGAAATTTGTTGAATAAACTAAACAATCAATAAAACAGCTCAGTCAGTCCTAGCTAAATTTATGTGGACACAAACAAATAATATGACCTCGCACTTGAAGCATCACTTGAAAATTATTAAACGAAAACACGAGTCATTAGTTTTTCTCTCTCAAGATTTCTATACTATTTTATTACTTTACTTTGTTTATTGTGATGATGGCTTTGTGACGATTTTTTTTTTAAAGAAAAACTGCTTAAAATATGTGAATCCTAAATTAAACATTTCAACGTTGCGAACAAAAAATATTCGCAAATATATATTAAAGAAAAATTGTAATACATAATTTAAAAGTTCATTGTGCTTTTCGCATAAGAAAATTTTGAAACAGCAGTTGTTGTTTTCTTTTAAACAATTTTTATTGAATGAATTTTTTTTGTGATAAGAAAATATTTTGATTGGCTTGGGAGAGAATATACTATGTATGTATATATGTATACATATTTACGACTACAATGGTGAGAATTTAAAACTACATATTGAATTGATGATTATGATGCACTGCTGCAATGGTGTTTTGTTTTTGGATGAATCGATGCAAAGTTCAATGCACCAGTATTATGAGTTTCGTAAAAATATATTTTCGATCAGGATTATGATGAACACATTTATGAATTCCCCGTTGAAAGTGCTGGGACGAGTTATCGGTTATGTAAGTACCACAGGCCTCGCATGGAGCTAACCCGCGTGAGTCTTTGCGAAAAAAAAGAAAACTATTCTCAACGTATTCACTTTAATTTAATTAAACAAACTTGTATTTCTTTAATTTATTGATTTATTTCTTGATTCAGAAGACGTGGATGTTTTTCTTAAATCGCAGCTCGAATATTCTGTTTTAGGTTCTGAAATGTCTATGGAGTATTGACTAATACTTCACTTTTCAAATAACTTCATAAGAGAATCATATATAAAGAGCGCAATAAAGCGATTATATCATGATTTGTGCCGTTTTGTTGATTAAATCCAGAGCTGACTCAACATGTGGTTGTTCACGCATAGTCTCATAGTCCCACTCACAGGGGCTAGCTTGAGGGCTGGATTAGGATGCGTGGTAGTCCCTACGACCTGCCATGATTCCAGTTTATTCTAATCGTGCTATTATTCCACGTATATTCCCCTCTGGCTAGAGCGATTGTGTTAGCCAAAATAATTGCAAATTTTATGAAATTTATTTAAATGATCAGTTTAATAGTAGGTTTCAATACCTTTTACTCATTGCTCGGTTGTGACCCTTGGCTACTTGCTCAATGGCATCATATGTCAGAACCTGTTGCACTGATCGATCACGTTTTATTTTATTTAGGCAAGTGGTTTTTACCACAAAGTTATCCACAATAACTGATTATTTTATTGCTATTAATGATTACGATTACCGTTGTCAACCAAACTTCTATCCCATTCTAAAATCTACTAGATCTATTTTCATATTTTCAGATAAATTTTCCAAAGTTTTAAAATTTCCTTCCATTTATAAAAATAAATTTTGAAGTAAAAATCTTCTTCAAAAGAAAATTATTTTTTTAAAAAAATATTGATAATTGTAGTTATTACTTTTTTAAATGAACTTGTTATAAAAAGTTATATTATTACTATAAAACAATAAATGATTTATTGAAATCCTTCTATTTAAATAGACATACATAAGTTCTGCAATCGACTTGCTGTAAAATAAAAATACGACTTAACTCTGTTTCCTGTGAAAAATTTACTGACAGCAAAAACAAAATGGGATAAAAATATAAATTTGCTGGTGGTGCGAAAGAAACAACTATCATTATCAGTAAAATTTTACTGGAAAGGAAAATGTGTTTATGTTAGTATGTTGCCATAATTTGCTATAAAAAGTTATCAAGTTGAGTATTTTTTATGGCAACATTTATACACATCGACATAAAAATTGTGTGCGGATACGAACTTTTTTTCACACACATGTAAATTTTATTTGGATATTTTTATGGTCAAATGTCATTTTGTTGTAGTTTTTTTTTTTAAATATTTCCGTCGTTATCATAATAAATTTTTATTATTAATTATATTACAATAAATTATTTATTATGTAATAGCTCATGAATAAATGAATAAAATTATGTTCGCACTCTAAACATCAAAAAATTATGAAATTTGATGGTTATGTTACAGAAGCTGTCAAAACGTAACCATAAAAGTTTTGCTATAAAATAAAAAAAATACGATCTCTGTCACACTAATGGAATTTTTAATTTTTTTTTCTCCTTTCGTTATATCAGCAAAAAATTGCTGTCAGTAACTTTTTCACAATGGAATACAGGCTTCATGTTTGTTGTGTAACATTTTTAACTACAATTGTCAATTCAATAATAAAATCCCATACGATCGAAGTTCTTTATAATTATTTTTTTACATTTTTGTCAGTAGTTTATTCTACATTTTTATAGGAACTTTTTAATTTATGCAAAAAATTTCGTTTTGTTAAAACATTATCTTTTCATAAAAATTATCAAAGATGTTTGCAAATAAAACTAACTATCTGCAGATATCAACTTTATGTGAATTAAATTCTGATACACCAAAACAGGATTCCTGACATATTTTCAAATTACAACATAAAGAAAACTATTTTGATGTAATGTATTTATGTAAGGTGTTTTCTATCATCTTCTTAAATTGAAAATACGAATAAAATCAATAACTATTGTATTTCAAAATTATTTAAATTACCGTCATTTCTGTTTTAAACGCATGTTTCCCAAAATTATGTTTTGTTAGTTAACTAGTTTCCCAAAAAGACCATAGATATTCTGTAATACTGTAAAAGTGTAAATACTGTAAAACCATATAAAATGTAATTCTTGTCGCATGCACATAAATTAAATTTTAAACGAGTAATTAACAGTATTATCCGTATGGTCAAGTCACTATATAGCCTATTCATTGTGCACAATCCACTCTGCCACTATGCGATCAATTCAGTGAGGACAGTTGTGTTAGCAAAGTTTGGTCAACAAATTATGTTTGCATTTATCAATGTAACTATATTTACTACAATACTTAATGAAACAGAGCTACTCAATAGTTCAAGTTCTATAGTATAGTTCAAATCAGAATCAAATTTACGTACAGAATGTCACCACTATTTTTGCCTCTTTTGTCAGTAATAGTTATAAACAATAATAAACATTTTAATTGAATAAATTTTATTTATGTTTCGTATAAAACCTTATATATTCATTAGTGTTGGATACAGTTTTAATATTGGTAATACACAGTATGAATACATGTCACATACACTATTAAATGCAGCAGAGAAACCTTGATATTCCTGCTTGTAGCTTATCATATTTCGGGCGATATTTTGACTTGGGGATTCATATACATAAAAATTTCATGAATATGCTACATTTTATTAATAATTTCTTCGATTAAACCAGTGTTGTGTAGCAATGCACTAATAAATGTATGTATTATTATTATTATAATTATGTAGTAGTGCCATAATGGTATATTCCCGTAATCCGTCTATAAAAGCGGATTCCACTCCTAAATAATTATTAGATGGATATATATTCAAGATATTAAAGATCCACTCATCTAACAAATTATAAATTATATCAAAAAGTGTATAGGTAAATAAATAAAAATTAAATAAATTAATACAATAAAAACCAATATAAATTGTGTTATTAATTATCAAAATTATTGTACCTATCTGACTTGATAATTCTATTAAGCCGTCGTTAATAAAACGTTGTGGCTTGTTCTACAGGTACACTGAACGGTTCTTCGACCCAATCGACCCAATATTCTAATAAGTTCCACTCTGGAAGAAAATATTTACATTGCAACTGTAATACCATATATGGATGATTTAAATTTTGGGTCATTGGCATATTCCAAGTACATAATTTCCTCTTTGTTTAATCCTCTTGTAATACGAGCAAATCTGACAATATCCCAAATTTGGCCATTTAAGTGTCTGGCAGATAATGAACCTTGAGTAATATGAAACAACATTCGCAACATAACACGTGTTGTACTTAAAAAAATAATCAGCATCTATAGTGCCATCCATAGGTTCGAAATAAAATATAATTTTTTAAACGAAAAGCTTGATGCTATATAAAGGTAGCATGCTTAAATATTTTACAATCATGAATTTAATCAGCAAATTCGAACAACTAGATATGTGGGTCGAGTAAAAATATTGCTACAGTGATGCGCATGTTAACAGGATTTATAACAGGAACATTTTTCATAACATCCCGACTATTTTCTCCATGTTGGAGATGGTGTATTTTCCAAGAAAACTGTTTTTAGCGATTAACCTTATTTCAAATTCAATGAATACTACATTGCAAATTTATTTGAATCTATTGGTAGAAGCTCGATAGTAAATTGAGAACAAACTATATAGTTGGAGTGGTAATTTATTTATTCAGTGTTATAATCGATATCAAAAATTCTTTTTGGACAAAAAGTTTATGCATAAATCGGCTTATTAGTAAAACTATATTTTTTCATTACTATTAAATAGTATATTAAATATACAAATAATAGAAAAATGACTGTAATTAAAATGACAGTTATTATACATATGCACATTACTGCAATTTTATAAAATTCTATTAAAAATTTTGTGTATATTATATTATAATAAGTACATAGTTTGTGGATTCTACCTGAAATATCAATCATGTGAGTATAATTTTGAATAATCGGTTTTATTAATTGACAAACAGCACGCCGCACAGTTAACCAGAAGAAGTGCGAGCTACATAACCTAGTGATTGTTTAAATAGTCAGCACATTTGTATTCTTTTATTCGTTACTGTATTATTATTCATAAGAGTTGATTACTATTATTGTGTTTTATAAAAGTAAATAAATAAGAAATTCTTTTTATATTTCTCAATTTTTTATTTTATTTTTAATATTTACATAAACTTCCCATTTATTATATAGCCAAGTAAATACACGTATAAATATATAAGTAGACGACAACGGTTGAAAATAATAAGAGTCTATATGCTATTATAACACTACTCATATGTATTAACCACACATATCCATCCTTCAAAAAGTTCATTCAATTCTAACCTCACTTTAAGTGAATCGTTTATAGAAGCGAAGTTTTTAGTATATAGTTGGGTTTTTGTGTATTGTGTATATAGAATATTATTAAAGAATTCATATATGCACATGCATGTACAATGTAAACTTTTATTATACATATATATATATACATATATGTACATATTATTCAATTACATTTGAACAAATGTAGAAAAGCGAAAACAGAATACATACACAGGAAAATGCTTTGATTTACATATCGAATTACCTCATATATTATGTGTATATACTCGGTATTATGTTGATGAAACGGATGGTACATTATATATAGTATATCGTCTGGGTGATTTTTATGCTGATTTATGTTGATAACATGCATTAATGATAAGTGCAATGTATAATCTGTGTGCGGTTTTATATTAAGGAACAATAAATGGGTCTCTATAATTTATATTATATACATTATTTATAATCAAAATTATCTGATTTGATATGCCGTTTGTGAAGTTCATCGCACTACGTTTTCGCATAGATATTTATAGCCTATATTTTAAACATAACTCACCGTATAAATTCCATAACAACATCTTTATACAAGTGACAGAGCCCAAATTAATTTTTCATCATCAGCATTGTACTAGCTTAAGAATGTACCATATTTCCTGCCAACATATGAAACTGCAACAAAATCGTATGTGGGAACATGTGGTATTTCAAAATAAATATTCTACACACCTGTTTTGATAAACAAAAAGAAAAATCGTCATTACCGCCACAAACAAAAAACTAAATATAAGATAAGAAAAGGATATCCGAGTGTAACATAATTTCCGTATTTTACTAAAAAAAATAACTAATATAATCAAGTAAAATTGATATTTTCTTTAGTTTATTTCATTTCTCAACAATTTCCCAATTTAATTTCGTTTTTTTAGTATAACAACCGTTCTGCAATTGTATCAATGTACAAAGACTTTTACAACTTAGATTAATAGTTTTGTAAACAAATCGTAATTTATAGACATATTGATCAAATTTAATTGATAAATAAAATTACCAGCTGTATGTGTGTGGTTTATGCGATACATACCTAAATAATATGTTCGTATAATTAAAAACATTCAATGTATGATATGCATTTGTAATTATTGTATTACAATATTTATATACAAAACACGTTCACTGGTATAAACCACTATTCTCCATTGATTGGTTTGGTTTTTGTAGAAATAAATGTATGTAAATATTTCATAGAACTAATTGAAAATCCAATTTTGTAGTTACATTAATTCGGCATTGTGGCTAAACAGCATAACAGCATAAACTCATTTTTTCATTTCATTCATTCAACTACTAAAGCTTCATTAATTTATTAATCTTATCAGTTACAATCTCTAAAAGCTCAAGATTTTATCTATCATACAATTCTAAACAAATGGGCCACATTCTGGTAGATACATACTTAATATATTCATCGATACCATAGATAAATTAATTTTCTATAGGACTCCCTTTTCTGTGTCGATACCAAAATTCTAATCCTTTTGATTTTGAAGATGGATTCGATTTCAAATTAATGATAATTATGTAAAAATTGTAGCAAATTAAGTCAAAAATAAATTACTTATTAGTTTTCTTGTGATTGTCTTAGACAGTATGAAGACCATGCTCAGGATCGAAACCGTTGGAGCCAAATAGTTGACTCAGTAAGGAGCCAGTAATGGCCTTTAAAACTGTTTATTATTATTAATAGTTTTCTTGTAACTAGATTATAATGGTATTTTTAAATTGATTGTTATACATACTATACACAAGTTCTCTAATAAACGTTCAACAAAAAGCATGGCGGATCCTTACGGCTCAGTCAATAGTCAAGAACACTCAGAAACTTGTTCAGATGAATATGGATTGCCATAACTTTTGTATGCAATATATTTTGCAATTTTGTTTAATTTGTTAGTCATGTGCCGAATTTTCCTCATTTTCCAAAATTTTACACTAAAAAGCCCTACACACTATCCAAGTTGTCGGTCCAACCAAATTGCATGTTATCTACAGACGATCCAACTTAACATCTGATTTGACGATTTTGTTATTTATTTTCACTTAATGAATGAATTATTATTCAAACGAATGAAATTTTTTTCTGTAGTTTCATTTTTTCTTCATTTTCTGTTTATATTTGCGAAATGTCGGTCCGATAATAATACACACGATCCAACTTGGTTGATTGGTTGGTCGGTTGGATGGAATTTCCATCCGACACATCCAACTTATTATTATTATTATTTTATCGGACCAGCACATACACACTATCCAATTTTACATCCAATCCGACATTTGGTGGTTCGACAAGTTGGATCGTGTGTAGAGCCAAAACGAACACAAACGTACTCGTATTACGAGTATACTATGTAGTCGTGCTGTGTGCGCGTCGTATGCAGACACTATGAAGCAAAAACTACAAAATAGATGTAAGTTTTATATTTATATATATATATATATATATATATATATATATATATATATATATATATATATATATATATATATATATATATATATATATATATATATATATATATATATATATATATATATAAATCGATACAGAAACCAGATTCTAATACGAAGTTATAATTTAATCAGTTCATTCTCTGGAATAAAAATTCTCATTTTGTATGTTTTATTTGGGATGTTCTACGATTATTTGTACGAACAGTAATGGTTTGAATATTATTAAGATCTATCAATATCCATATTTTAGAATCGTCCTGCTCTGTTCTGCAACTTTGCAGCCTGTTTTTGTAAATTCCACTCTAGTGCTTTTCAGCTCATTTCTCGACGGTATTTAAAGTAAAATAAAAAATTGTATTCACCAATTTAATTCTTTAAATTAAGATGTATGAGAACATAAAAAATAGTGAAAATAATAAAAACTTTGTTTTTCAACAAAGAACCACCACCAACTAGAGTTGTGGGATAAACGATAAATGAAATGGAATGAGTATACAGTAGAAAGTTCTGAATTCGTTCTATTGTATTGAATAAAATGGGTGTGAGTGTGTCTACTGAGGGTGATGTTGATCGAAGGTGATTATTATTATCACTACTATTTTATGTATATCTATGTAATAGTGTATACTATACATAGAACGTGTATATGTTTGATTTTCACTTGGTTTTTGCTTGTTTGTTTTTTATAGATTTATATTATATATTTGTTATCTTCAATTATTATTTTAATAAAAGAAATACTGATTATGAGAAAACGGAAAGAAATGTGCTTTTACAGACAAGCACATGCACACAAAGAAAAAGGAAACCATAGTTGAGATTCTAATAGTTGAGTTGGATTAATTTCTTTGTGTACTCAATCTCAATTGTAGTTTTGCTACTTGAATATTTTTCGTTCATTTTACAATTGGATGGAATCTTAAGTAGATTTGTGCGATTTATAAATTGTTGGTGTTGTTTGTATATTTCATTCGTTCGATTTAATAAAATCAGTATTGGTGTGGTATTTAAAAGATTGGTCTCGAATTCTTTGAATATTAATGTTTACTAATCTAACTTTTCTAACTAATCTTTTCTTTTTTTTCGGAACCCAGTGCAAATATATAGTTAAAAAAATAAAAATAAATATAATATAGTTTGATAGCTCAAAAATAGCTGAACACTCATTTGAACTGCAAAAAGTAGAGTGCTGACGTATTTAATACGTCTAATCGGATGTTATAGCCTAGTATTTGTTAACTTTAAAGTAAATTCAATTAAATTATAATCCGTCATTCAGTTTCCGTGGTGGAATTTGAGTTGAGAAGGAAAATAAAATAAACCTAATAAGTGTAACTTGAAAAACTCTTTTATGTACAAAGATTAGTGTGAAACAAACTTCTTTAAATTCTAGTCGAAGTTGATAAAAGTATAACATTTAAATATTAAGGGATTTAACTGCAGGAAATCTCGAGTATTCCTATTTTCTTTTAATTCCGCAGCATTATTAAATTTGCGTTTATCACTTCGAATTAATTTAAAAACACGTAGTTTTATAAAGGCATATAAAGGCGTAATACAATCAGTATGTGAAGGTATATTTGTGAATTTTTTGACAAATTGACCATTATAATAATAAAAGAAGATATGGATTTTGGGTGATTACGCGAATACACGTAAAATATTTGCCACTCAATTCGTGTCGTCGACTATTATGAACAACTGTGAACGATGCACATTTAGTACCTAATTTTGATATTGCTAAAACTTCAGAATCTGACAAAAAAAATCTGCGTTTCACACTTTGAAGCAACTTTAGAAATTATTAAAATTTGATTAGATACACAATTTTGAAATTTTAGAGAAATTTTGGAATAATTTTTTAAAATTATATAATTTAATATCAAAATTTGGTAAAAATTTTCGAATATTATATTTTAATTTATTTAATGGTATGGGACTCGGCAATAGATTGCGCCAAAAGTTATAAGATGTGGATGAAAGGCGCGTAGTTTTCAATATATGTATAGGAATAGGAAGACTAGAATCTGTAAAGAATTGCTATTTGTGTTGTATCAATTTATTTTATGTAGCCTTCTATTAAGAACACTACTTTTAAAATTATTTAACCCCAAAGTAAAGTTTAAGTTAGACATGCTTCAAGATTATCACAAAAGGATTAAGAAACCGCAATGTCTACATGATTCCGGGAAATTTAGTTTTATATACACATTATTTTGAATTGAATTATTCGATTGGCAAAATTATAAATAATAAAGTATAAGTATAAAATGTTACATTCTAACACTGATTCGATTTTTACTTAATAAGAGTTGTGCCTTAAAACCTAAAATAGGTGCCTTAGCAATGCTCGTAAACACTTAATAGGGTTTCACATATTACGAGTATACACATATTAAATAAAATAAAATAAAAAAATAAAAAAACCACACATATGTATACTGGATCCGGCTGGCAAAATGCTGGAGAGAATCATATACAACTGACTGGAGCAAACTGTGGAAAACGCTGGAGAACCCGGTGAGAGGCAGTACGAGTTTCGGAAGGCTCGATCGACAATGGACGCTATTCAACACGTTGTTGAAATAGCCAAGAACGCAATGGAAAAAGATGGAAAGGAGGCTAAAAAAAGCACTGTGCTGTTGTCACCCTGGATGTTAAGAACGCATGCAACTCGGCCAAATTGAGCTGTATCCTAAATGCACTGCAGGCGTTACAAGTACCAGTGTACTTAAGAAGTATCATCACAGACTATTTTAATGATAGAGTGCTGAAGTATATATGACACCGATGACGGTGTGCAGATATATACAATGTTTTGGGTGGTGTATCTCAAGAATCAGTATTGGAGCCGCTAATGTGGAATATCATGTACGATGGTATCCTGAGGCTTCGTGTACCTGATGATGTGGAAATCGATGGTTTTGCTGACAACGTTGCAGTCGTAGTGGTTGCAAAAACCACAGATGAAATAATGGAGATAAGTAGGTTGACAATCATAATTATATAAAGGTGGTTGATGTCATTTGGGCTTGAACTTGCTGACCATAAAACCGAAGCAGTTCTAGTTACCAGTAGGAAGGTGAAAGAAACCGTAAAAATTGATGTAGGTGGAATCTTAACCCATTCACAGCCCTCATTACGAGTTTTGGGGTGTGGAAATAGATGTGCGTTTAAACTTTAAGAAGATATACAGGAAAAATGGCTCTTTTCTTGCTTATTACCTCGTTTTTAACAAGATTTCACCGAAATTATGTGGAAAATGGCTCTTTTCTTGTATATTACCTCGTGTTTAGCAAGATTTCACCGAAATTAGGTGGAAAAATAGCTCTTTTCTTGCATATTAGCTCGTTTTTAACAAGATTTCACCGAAATTATGAAAATGGCTAGTCACCTCCTTGTGCGGTAATTTCCATCGATGGTTCCGCATGGAGGATGTGAAAGCGGTGGGTGTGTTGTTTATAGGTGGTAGAAATCCGCCACTGTTGCTGAGGTGTTTGTCCCACCGATGCATTGTCTTCCGAAGATTTTCCACACTTTACTCAACCTTAAAAACACACACACACACACGCTAAGGAGCGTGAAAGAATATATTCTCGCCGAGCAAATGGGGATAAGAGAGGAAATTGTATTGTGGCTCGTGCAGGGACCGTTAACATGTGGCAGCAGCGTTGGGACAGCTCGGGAAAAGGTCGGTGGACACATCGGTTAGTCCCTTCGGTAGTTAAATGGCTAGATAGGAAACATGGAGAGATTGACATCTATTTATGCCAATTTCTGACGGGGCATGGTTGTTTTCGCGCTTATTTACATAAATTTAAGCAAGATGATTCCCCTTATTGCCCAATGTGCGATGGAAAGCGTTCTCGAGCATGTATTTTTTGACTGCTCGCGCTTCGAAGAAGAAAGATTGGAACTATATAGAGCTATGGGAAATGACTTATCACCGTTAACAGTTGTTGATTATATGCTGCAGTCCGAAGAAATTTGGGAGGTGGTGTGTAAAATGAGTGCAAGGATTATTAAGGAACTGAGAAGTCTAGAAAAAAATAGACAAAGACAACAAAGTTAGATGGCAGCTAAGGCTGAGCCTGTTCTCGCGAAGTAATACGTAACAGTAGTTCCACGAGACAGATATAGGCATAAGAATTTGGGGGTTAGGGTTTAGTCGGTAAGAATCCGACACTCTTACATGTTTATGGATTAGGTGCACATGTGAGGTCTTATGAAGATTCCCCCGTCCCCCACAAAAACAAAGAAAAAAAAACACACACACAATATTCCAAACAGAAACTAATTAGTTCAATAATAAAGCAGTTTCATCATTATTTATCAATAACAAAAAAACTATATACTATATATATTTTTATAACTATACATATACTCGTACATAATATATAAATTGCTACTCGTATACATATATAGTTTTCCAATATTCAACTCAAATTTAATATCGTATTATCGTTAGAAGGTATGATTCCTCAGTATGAATAACAGCTGGAACCTATATGGATGTGTATAACTAGAAATTTGTCGAAATTAACACACGCACGCAGACAACAAAGAATCAAAATACATAGTTATAAAAATTAATGAAACACTATAAAAACAGCAACAACAACAAATCACCGATGTGTTTATGTTTCATGATGATGATGATGAGAATGGGTTAAATTGATAAAAAAAAAATTAAAAAACTACAACAAACATCGAATTGTTAAACAAAACTGAATCATGATAAAGAAAATCCCATGTGGATTTTAAATTTAGATTAATTTTAAAAAACTTGGATATTTTTAGTTTTATTCTTTTTGAACTGAGATTGCATAGTTTTCAGTGTATTTACACTCGTATATATAATAATGTATACATGTGAGGCAATGCATGGGTTTAAATTTTATCAACTCAACATAGATGTATATGCTTTTTTTTTGTTTTTATGCGATCGATTCGATTAGCATGCAGTAGTTGTATATAAATATCTACACAATACCGATTTGTGTATACACATGTATCCGATTTATTCTAGAGCTATGGTATATCGATGTTCGATTACTTGTTTTATACTAAAACACATACAGATTTTATAAGCAATCTTCATTGATTGATCTTTTATTAAGTAATCATGATTGAAATGCTTAATAAAAATATCGTACTTCCAATTTGAACAAAAGAATGAGCATCTTTAAACAAACCATTCTGTGTTGTTCGGTGTATACGCTTCATAAATTTTAAAAACAAAAATTACAAGAATAATAGTTATACATTAGTATATCAGAGCATCGAACTGATATGTTTATCGTTTGCGGGCAATATTTTTCATTCCGGTTTAGTTCCGGGACGAAACCGGTTTGCAATCGGTTAGTAATACAAATTAACTATGTAAAGAAGTTATTGCTTTGTGTAATATTGCAATGTTCTTGAATTTGTAAATTTATCATTTTACATGAATTGTGGTATTGACACCTATAAAAGGATATATATACTAAAGATTTCGTTTAACCGTTTTTAAAATTTGTACTTATATTGTTATAGTTTTTTAAATTGACCTTAATGAAAAATTGTAACGAAAGGTATATTTTAATTTAGAACGATTAAATTAGAAATTAGAAATAAATATTTTATTTTATACAAAAAAATAATTTTTCTTATTTTCGCCGATGATTTGATGAAAAGGAAATTTTTATAATAGCAAATTATCGTTCAACCGGAAAACGAACCAATTCCCAATTATTACGACTTCCTGGTATACAAAGCTTAAAATAAATTGTTATAAATTATCATCATTATCATGAATGATATAGATAGTTAAAATGAATTATTTCTATAAACGTCAAATTATTTTGAATTTTATCAGGTTTGTAGCTGCGATCACGAAAAACCCATCATAATGGTCCACTTTGCTGTATCTTGGATCCCTTATCTTTATAAAAGTAAAACTGGATGACGTTAACTTTAATTTATTTTGTTCAAGAAAATAGCTAAACAAGTATTTTATTTGCTGTTTAAATTGAGCAAACAAATAGCTAAAACAGTATTTGATTGGCTGTTTAAATTGAGGCATACAATTACATGTATGTATGTTTTATTGTTTCGTGAAACTAGGCATGTAAAATAAACCGTATTCAAACATTCTTCGTTCCGTTTTCGATTTCGGTTTTATTTTTTTAATTAAAACGTTAACATTTCGGATTAAAATCAGACAAATATTTCGGTTAATTGCGGCTTATTGTTTCGGTTCAATTCCAGCTCGCAGCCCTAATACATGTACATACATAGATACATTAAGAAAATTTGTATTTTCGTTGGGATATCGAAATATGTTTATTGGTAGTCATCGCGGTATCTTTCATTGTTTTTTTTGTTAACCCACTATGCTTTTATAACCATTCAGGGTTATAAGCATATATTTTTATTCTTATATTTCCGGTTCAATGTTTGTATTCTAATTCTAATAAAAATGGATATGCGAACTAATATTTTCGCAAATATATACGTATTTTGTTCCGAATAAAGATTGCAGCGTTGAGACTTACGTGTTTGAATATCGGATAGGTATAATTATTTCTACAGACATTGTTATGACTT
The DNA here is from genome assembly GCA_951394425.1 of Tipula unca. Lineage (NCBI taxonomy): Eukaryota > Metazoa > Arthropoda > Insecta > Diptera > Tipulidae > Tipula > Tipula unca. The sequence goes on along the minus strand of OX596380.1, from coordinate 142,982,582 downwards.
AATGATAAACCTGAACTGGAACTGCTAACGTCTTGTCTTGAAGTGATATTGAACTGTACTCCACGATAGCAACAAAACAGTTATTTGATAACAGCATTAAAGCTAAAAATATGCTAAAATCGGTATCGGACCAAGATTATGCAAATAATGAAAAAATTCTTGTATGGTTTATTCGAACACCCCGAATAATAAAAAATTGCTTCTGTGGTTTGCTTTTATGCGTTCAAAATTGAAAAATTACTGGAACTGTTTTATTGGACCCTATCCTCTGAAGTAACTAGTTCTCTTATATCTGGTACTGTCATCATGTGAATCTAAGCAAACTCCAGAAAGACTCGTTTGCCTTGTGGTATTGATAACATCCAACTTTTCCGCTATGCGATCATTTTCATTTATTTAAATATTTCTCCACATCCCGCATCGAGAATCTTTCAGTAATATTTGATCTAGGATTTTTTTAAAATTTTCTTTTCAATCGTTATACAGATAATTCGTTTTAATTTACACATTTCATTTCTCGAAAAAGTATAAAGCTATATGTATGCAAAATTATCAGCATTACGAGTTATGTGGTGTTTAACCATACTCTTCAGTTTTGTTTAACACACCTGGATAGATTAAACAGGTTCAAAATCATCCGACACGACCGACACATATCATATTAAATTTTAAGTTGGAATTTTAAAAATTCAAATTTGTTTTATTTCGATAAGCAAATTATGAAAATTAGTAACTAAGCTATTAGTATATAGGAAGTATGATTAGGAAATATGAAAACCAATTCTAGGAAATACTTGCGTATTAAATTTATCACGCTTTTAATAATACCCTTGTCAAATGTTAACTTCATTCAATTTCTCCTTATCGCACTCCGTCATAGCGTTGATTAAAAAATCTGATATATGTTTGCTTCTTGTTATATACATATGTACGTACATAATATGATTGATTGTCACGCAATAAAATAGACTAAACAAAGTGATTTAATTTAAATAAAACCAGCGAACAAATAATAAATGGAGGACACACACTATTCAATCAATTAGAGAAGTTCATGGTCTTAATTTATTTAAACGCTTATATGTTTCTTGGTTGGCATTTTTAATTTTCTGTGTGTAAGCCTATATACAAAATTGCAGTATCGAATAGTAGTAGAACGTCATTTTCGTCCATAGACAGACAACAAAGAAAGTTGTTACCAGACCACACTATAATATATACTATAGCACTATATACATACATATATGTATAAAGATAGTATATAGTAAAAATGATAATGGTATGCTGTGTTGTGGGCAGTAGCTATCTATGCGCTTTACTTGTGTTATGTATGCGGCATGCGAAACACATACAGGATAATTCCTTTAATTTGTTTTTGTTTATTCTAGTGCTTTATGCCAAACAACAACAAAAAAATAGTTTTTCTCAATCAACAGAATAGTGAATTGAATTTAATTTAAAATTATATATAATACGTATACGTACATTGTTGTTGTTATTACTAGTTTTTTATATTCATGTGTAGATTTTCTTCTTTTTTTTTGTTTTAGTTAAAAATTGATAAGAAATCATATTGTTGTATATAGTGAAGTACACTTCGCGTCATAAGTTTTTTTTCAATTGTATATTTGTTTAGTCGTCAATATGCTCGTTTATCTACGAGCCAAGCCTAATAAAAAAAAGGTATTAAAAAAATGTATTTTATGGCGCATGTGCTGGATACGAGTACATTTTCTTTAGGTTTTTGGGGAGTCCCGAAATATTCATATTCTATTTAATAAATATATTTATAGTTTTTATATTTTATTTCGAGTTATAATCATATTATTTTTAATATGTTCAACAATTCGGGTAAAATGATTTTAATAGTTTTATCCAAATCCGTCCACTTCAAGAAGCTTTAATCAGCTTAAGAGTGACTTCATACATCATCACATTATTGTTCGTCCTGCATATGTTTTTCGGAAACACCAAGACTAGGCCTCAAGGCAATTCAACTTTATTTTCAATGTGTAATAGATAAAACCGTTCTTTATACTATACAGTTTGAGAAAACTAACTCCAATACGTAATGTTATTGATTATGTGATCATGCACGCATGTATTTTAATACATGCGTTAAGCAAAAATTGTTAAGCAGAAAACTGAGAAGTCAAATCAATAAAAAAATAGTTTACGGAAATTGATCTTTTAGTTCTTGCAGTTGTAAAATAGTTTTTTGATAAGCGAATTTCATAGATTTGGCTCGATCGACAACCAAGCGATCTGGTCACAAATCAATTATTAGATCCGTCTGACCGCTGTAAATCATAGCGAGCATCAGAAAGAAAGAAATGAATTACTTTTTCCGATTACCGTAAAGCATATTAGGCAAGTTTTTATGTAAAAGTACTTTTTATGATTGAAAAATGCTCGAGTAACTTCAAAAAATACTTTGTGAGCGAGTATTTTTGATCCATATCACTTTGAACAACATAAATAGTATGTATTATCATTTTGAGGAATTATTGATTATTTTGAGTAATTAATGATTTTTGCACTGCTCTAGTAATGCTAAGATCTGAGCAAAACGTCGTTTATAATTTTATTTATAACTATCGGGATTAATAAAGAATACATCTGAACCAATTATAACCACAATAAAATATAAGTTTTTTACATTAAATTATAATTTATTATAAATAAATTCATAAATCTTAGTATTAAATTCAAAGACTATCAAATTAATTAAAGATTTCATGTAATTTAAAAAAATATTTCATTCATTCTGAAAAACCTATATAACTGTCGAAGAAACTTAAAACAAAATCTAATCCAATTTTTTAAAGCAATATTGTGTTCTTCCAAATTCACATTCCCTCTAGGACCTGCAAATTCTGTCATAAATATAATTAAGTGAAAAATTAAAAGTAACGTGTACAATTTAATTTTGAAAATGACTGACTCTAATCATGTGACGCAAAGTGTATGTTTACGGCTTTTCTTTTCTTATGTTATTTGTTTATTTATGCTTTAAGTTATAAAATATGTAATACATATTATATTGATATTGTAGTGGTTTTCGATTTCAATAATTTGTTGAACAGTTTACTATTGATTTTGGGGGATGCCAAAACCAACACAAATGTATTATACAAGCCGCGCGGTACGCGCCGTACGCAGATACCATTAAACAAAAAGTACAAAGTAAATTTAAGTGTTAGTGCGTTTTTATAATATCCAAATAAGAAATGTGTATATACTCAACGAGCATATACATTTTTTTATATTATAATACGTATGTATTGTTTTCTATTTTGTACTTCATGATTTTTATATACCAAAACATCGTACAGTAGAGGTGGTCAATTTGTGTTATTTGTGTTTCTTGTTAATATTTCGGAAAAATGTTTTTCTGAGTCCGATATCGATATTTGAATTTATTGCTGAATAAATAAATAAAATTTGTAATAATTGGACCGGTAATGTCGTTTGGCGGTAAATTTTTACTGTAGTTACTTATAGTAAATTAAAAAAATTCCGCTAGACCACTTGTAACTGTTGCAAGCACTTGCGATCGACTTTTATTGTACGTAAAACCTTTCAAAATATTCCAACGTATAGCACAAAACTCACTTATGTCGATTTTCTTTGGTCAAAAATAATTGATTATTTTGACAAATAATTGATATTTTTCAGGATTTCATTTTTCTTTGGCGAAAATAATTGATTATTTTTTGATGTATAATCAATTTTTTCAAATCATGATTTTTTCTATAATCTACTACCACTACATTGAAAAATAGAAATGTCAAATATGACAAATAGACGCCTCGCAATTTTTATGCCAATTCAATTGTTTTCTTGCTGTGTGGTTATAATAATTTGTCCATAATAGTTGTCCATAATTTTGTTGACGAGGTAGTCTGCATTGACAGTGGCGATTTATGGGATGAGGCATCAAACATTACCTCAGATCGTACACAAGATCAGCAGATAACATCGACAGAACAAAATGATTCAACTGATAACTCGGGAGAAAATGTAACTGGCAATGTATTGAAGCATTTGGTCGAAGTAAAATGCAATCGAATTGCTTTTAGTTTTTAAAATTTAAAGCAAAAATATTACAAATAAATTAAAATAATACATAGATAGATTATAATAAATAAAACACAAAATGATTCATTATATTTATTTCATTCACATGAAATTCACATTAAACTGACAGAAAACAAAATGTCAAAATACCAACACAAAGACAAAAAATAATCAATTATTTTTCGTTTTCGATTGGCAAGAAAATAATTGATATTTTTTGTAAAACCAAAGAAAATCGACATTAGCCAGTCATAAATAATCTATTTACTTTTATGTATAAAATAAAACCATGCAAGTCGGCTTGAAACGCAAACTTACATAACAATCCAAATAATTTCTATATTAATCTATTATATTATTATTCATGATTCTTACCTATATTTTAATTGCACTAAATCACTGAACCACCTGATCCTGCTTATATTTCCATATATGTACATATTATTATAATGTACCTATCAGAAATTTAAAATAATATTGTTGTTGCAAAACTAAAATATACACGGAAATACAGGTATTCCTTTACTTGCAATTTGAAAAAGGAACAAAACAAATCATGAATAAAATGTTTATCGAAGAAAAAAATTGGTCATAAGTGCGTAATTCAAAAGGTCGCCAGTCGGGGACTACCTGTATTGTTATATACAAATATTTTATTTTATTTTGTACTTCACGTTTGTGTTAGTTTTCTATTTTGTACTACACGTATGTGTTGGTTTTTTACTTTGTACTTTTTTGATGTTTATGTGTCGGTATAGCGCGGCTTGTATAATACATTTGTGTTGGTTTTGGTTTCATTTTAAATTTTTATTGTGCGATGTATATGTACACAAGCAATACAATAAAAATGATTCAGTTTGTCTCTTTAAATTTTGGATTAATCAGAATTGTATAATATAGACGATTTTGGTTAGGTAGTTAGTAAATTGACGGGAAAATATAACAATACCAAAGTAATTCGTGTTAGTACTCAAGTATATTTTTTTGTCATTATCATTATTATATCGTTGATAATAGGGTCAATATCCTCATAAGCTAAAAAGTAAAAAAGATGTAGACAGTATGATAAAACAAACCCGTTTTCGGAGGAGTAGTACATGTACTTGTGACTGGTATATCTTACATCATGAACTTATTCAACACAATAGACTATAAGAATGGATTGTATGCTTAATATCTATCTGATTCTATACATAACTAAAACGAGGTAGCTTAATTGAATTGTTTGTGTGCAAACGACAGCAACTAAAATAAATAAAATATACTCCAATTGATTTATCTAATATAGCACTGTGTACAAGTTTGAGTCATTTTTTTAGAAGAAAATTTATAGATCTTAAATTAATTTTATCCCAACCGATCCAATTGGTTGAAAATATAATTAAATAGTTATTGAGGAATTTTGAAAATTTTAATTTCCCCGCAAAAACCTGTTATTAATTTCACGAATTACGGAATAATGGGATCATGGTATTTGTAAACCCATAAAACCTTATTGATACTCACAATACATATTATTGGTAATGCAAAATACAGATTTGAAATTTTTACTTCATTCTTAAAAATTTATCTATGAATAAAGCTAAAATTTATGTGTTCAATTCTTATTAAAACGGTTAGAATCATATTACTATTTATAGCTTTCGGTGTTTCGAATTGATAATTAACTGGATATTTATTATTTACAAGATAAATGGTTTAGGTATTTTGAAATCACATTAAATACAAAGTTAGTGAAACAACTCGTTATTCGTTGGTCCTAGAACTTCCAGGTGTGTTGAAATTTATAATTCAATCCCCTTTTTACAAATCGAATACAACAAAATAGAGTAAATAATAAAATCGAAATGCTTGCGCACATATACTATACATAAATATCAGGTGGTTGTCGAAAGGCGAGATAAAAGAAATAAAAACTATGTAAGTATGTACAATATATTCTGCTGTATACGAATAGTGATTATTTAAATCGGAAATATAATAAAATAAATTTATTTCTAAATATAAATTTTCTTCGATTTTTATGGGAAATTTTCATTATTTGACTGTTTACATTTTCCAGGTTTTTTTGCTTGCATATTGAAATTGATAAAACCGACAGACATGACAGACTATATGTTGTGTATTATCCTGCATTTCCATTTCTTTGTTGTCTGGATTTTCAATATACACGAAGTATATACACAATGTATTGTATACTATTCGTGTAGTTTGTATGTTTTTATCTCCGTTGATTCGATGATGATGGAAATTAAATTTTTTTTAAATAGTTTTTTTTAATAGATTATTTGTATTATATTAATATAAATAACTATGTATCATAATAATAGTTTTTATTTAAATAATTTATAATCTTCAAATGGTACGTGTCGTTACCAGACTTAATTGTCTGTTTGGCCAAACAACAGTTTTGATAAAATCGAATTATAAAAAACAAAAAATCTCAGACATGTAATTCGAAAAACTACTTTATAACAATGAACATAATGTCAGTGAGTTAAACACAAAAGAAAATAATTTTCAATTTTCCCCAGCACACAATCAATACAAAATCACATCATATAAATATATATGTATATGTATGTACAAATAATGAAAAGCGTTTTAATTCATTCTGCTCGTCTCTCGTCGTCTTTTCGATTCAATCCTTTTTATTTTTATTGTGTGTTTCCATTTAAATTTTTCAACATCACATTTTTCCAAAATAATAATACCCGTTTAATCATGGAAAAATCCCAAATGATACGGAAAAATCTGAAAATCCATAAATAAAATAGAGCTCTCGAAAAACAATTCGATTTCTTTGTTCATGATTTTGGTTCGTCATATATAAAATCACTAACGAGTTTTACTCGCTATTATTACAGAATTTTCGACAGATATACATAAACATGGAACATGATGCACTCGTTGTGCATATTTTTGTACTCTGTATCGATGAATCTCATTGGAATGACGACGGTTTGCTGTAGTTTGAGTTTAGTTTTTTTTTAAAATTATGTATACATATTTTAATTTGATTTTCGTTCTCATTTTATGATCTCAATTAATAATCAGGGTTGAATATAAAGACAATAACAATAAATATATTTAAGCAGTTTATTAAAATTAATATGTGGATATCGTGTATAGCCGACATATAATGAGGGTGGCAGATGAAACATACTATACATATTTGTAGATATAATTATAAATTTGACGTATATGTAGAGCAAGAGACGATCGAATCAACATAAATGATAGAAATATATGTACCTCTGACATGATAATAGCAAACCGTCTGCCGATGTATTTTTTTCTTGTATGTATGTACATAGATTCATTTTTGAATAACGTTTACAGAAATAGTTGCGCCAGTTGTCATTTGGATTATCATTATTATTTTACCAAACCTGTAGGATTTGTTCCAAATTTCAGAGTTTAGCAGAAAAATAGTCAAATATTTAAAATTCAAAAGAAATATTTACTCTAATAAAAAAAATTGTTCCATAAGTGTTATCCATAATATTCAAAAACAAATTTAAAATTAAAATATATCGAATTCTCTAAATTATATGAGATTAGATTGCCACTAATTTAATTGTTTAAAATGTCTAGAAAAATGAAAGCATGTCATATAACATATTGTAAAAAAAAATTAAATTCTCAGTCAAAATTGTTTTATCATATTCATCTGGTTCCAAAGAGCTTTCAAAGATCTTTCAAAATCTGAGGTATGAAGTTTTATGACTCGTATAAATCATTTTGAAAATAGTTTTTTACACACTAGCTTCCTATTTAGCTGAAAATCACGTTTATTGTGTATTCGATTATTTTGTAAATCATATTATATGCGATTAGGCGATTCGGTTCGGCATAAGTAATTCGATTGCATATGTAATGTATGTATATTCGTATATGCCTTTAAATGTAATTCATAAATTTATTTATTGATTAAAATATTTTCATATTTTGTTTCATTTCAGGTACGTATCGGGTTTTCTTCACAATAACTTTGATCATTACAATACAATATCGACATGTAAGTTATCTTCTGTTATAAGGGATTTCAATAATTTGTAATAGTTTCTGTGTGTTGCAGTAAACATTATTAATATCCATGGAACATTTTCATGATAATTTACATTGCGTGTAAAACCATCGGCTATTCAAATGATATTTAAATTGAAACAAAACCTTTTAAATGTATACTGTATAGTTGTAGTTTGAATAAAATTTAAAATTTCAATTAGTTTATTGAATTTTACGCAAAATTTCACTGAACTTGAAATTTCTTGACTGTTTTCAAAATCAATATTGAATAATATATTTTAGGTCAAAAATTCTGATTTGGAAATTTTAATTCGATTTATTGAATTTCAATCTGTAGTAATATCAGGTTCCGAAGAAGTATATGTTCATATGTATTATACGCAATTATAAATTAAAAATATCGAGTGGAAACTTCTAATGTAATTTTAGAAATGAGTGAAGACGATCCGGATAAATGTATAAACTAATACTGGTTTTACACCGTAGATAGTATATTAGCAAAAAAGTATATTACTATTTTACTATCCACCATATTCGGTTTTACACCACTCCACGTGAAGTTAGCTAATAATTAAATAACACGAAAATAATAAACAAATTATTTTAGTTTGTATCAAATAATAACGAATTTGGAATTATACGGTATACCTTTTTAAAATGTCAAAAGTACACGGTCTTAGTTTACTATAAAAAAAATAAAAATATAATACCTATTATATATTTGATAGCTATTATACTGACATATTTTAATATACTATTATACTATCGAACTTCGGTTTTACACCGGCTAGTATAATAGTATTATAGTTTTTCGCTATTATACTATCAACGGTGTAAAACCAGTATAAATAGTCATCAGTGATGAAACGCGGATTCATCACTATGATCCAGAGTCGAACGAGAAATCCATACAACGGATAGCGATTCAAAATATAATTTAGGTAAAGTAAAATATTTGTTAGGTTTAGCTAAGTAAATCAGAATTTTAGTTCTGCTTCCAATCACTTGGATTTTTTTTTTAAATTTTACTTCCAACCAATTGCAGCAATGAAAAATTGACAAATCAAGCAATCATATAATTTTAAATTTGCTGTTTCCTTTTGCAATTGTCATTTTTGTGAAGTAAAGCTCTGCGAATATTAATAACAGTTTGTGAAGTTATTTTGACATTTTGATAGACATTTATCCAAAACCACAATAATTATTAAAATATTTTGTTTTTATTCATTTTCACTTTAAATCTAAAACAATCAAAAATATGTTCTTTTTTTCAAATAGAATTCTAGATTATTTTGGTCGTTTCGTTTTTTCAGTAAAATAAATACTGCCAGTAAATGTCTCTCATGGAATAGTGGATTAACTTAAACTAAAAAAAATTGAATCTTCTGATAATTTCTGATAGACGCCAACTGAAACCCCAAGTTAGTTTTCGATGACTTTTCGTTTATACTGTGTCAAATTAATAATAAATAACAAAGCAAGCAATAATGACGTTTATTGTGGTTTAGTGTAAGTAGAGGCTCAGATACCATTTTAAGTTTCTGCCATGAATTTACATATTGCATTAACTTACTCATCATACTTTAGATTAGTTAGTTTAGTCGATTAAGACTGTGTGTCATAATATACCGGGTGTTTTTTTTAAACTGAGACGATCAAATATCTCGAAAAATAGCCACTCTACGGAAAAAATGTCCATAATCAAAATTTAATCATACCGCGGGGGAAATACATTAGTGCAAAAAAAAAGTCCCCCCACCCCCGCTTTGTAGGTGGGGCGGGGGTAACTTTTAAACTAAGATAGGAAGCCATATTTTTTATTGCAGATACGGATTCTACGACTAAAAGTACGTATGATTTGAATAAAATATTTTGTTCGGTTCATGATAGATGGCGTTGCAATCGACGAAATTCAATTTTTTCAATTTCTCCTTCTTAGAACACACGCATTCGATTCTGCAATACGTTTGAAATAAAAAGCATCACGTTTTCATTGGAAATACTCGAAATTCGTCATCAAAACAATTTATTCAGTTTTGTAAATCTAAATAAGTGTTCAAAATGATGGCCTGAATTTTGTATTTTTGAAATTTAATAATAAAACTTGAAATTAATTTTGAACACTTATTTAGATTTACAAAACTGAATAAATTGTTTTGATGACGAATTTCGAGTATTTCCAATGAAAACGTGATGTTTTTTATTTCAAACGTATTGCAGAATCGAATGCGTGTGTTCTAAGAAGGAGAAATTGAAAAAATTGAATTTCGTCGATTGCAACGCCATCTATCATGAACCGAACAAAATATTTTATTCAAATCATACGTACTTTTAGTCGTAGAATCCGTATCTGCAATAAAAAATCTGGCTTCCTATCTTAGTTTAAAAGTTACCCCCGCCCCACCTACAAAGCGGGGGTGGGGGGACTTTTTTTTTTTGCACTAATGTATTTCCCCCGCGGTATGATTAAATTTTGATTATGCACATTTTTTCCGTAGAGTGGCTATTTTTCGAGATATTTGATCGTCTCAGTTTAAAAAAAACACCCGGTATAAAACATAAACTATAAAAACCTGGTGGTTCATAGCATAATTTCATTTCATATTGACCAGCTAAACCTCCTGCACAATAAGCTAACACTTTCTATACTAGATCAACAACCATTATTAAAAGTTAGTTCTTTTTTGAGTTAATAAAACCAATAGATGGCAGCATGTTTAATAAAGACATATGTGTGTATTTCATTTCAGTTGTCTAAATATTTGGTGGTGCTTTCTGTGTACTTATTTTAAATTGTCTATTTGGATGATTTTTAGGTTTTCGAAAATTAACCAGCTTTGTTGGATTAGACGTAATAACAATATAATAACAGTAAAATTATATTGGTTGTGAAGAAGAGTTATGCTCTTTCAATCAACGTTTAGGAAAATAAGTGTTCTCGAGCTTATTACTGTTCATTTTTGTTTGATTACATTTTCCCCCCAAAAAAAATCATGAATATTTGAAGAACAAATACTTTCCTCCTTTAATATAAAATAAAATCAAGAAAATTCTTTTTCGTAATTTTTTGGACGTGTCTAAATTATTTTCTTTATAGCTTTTTATTAATAAAAAATATTATTTTAATTTTATGAAAATGAAATAATGTTGCTTTTATTGAGACAGGTCACTAAACTTTATTATTACTATGTAAACAAAAAAATATAGAAGAAAAGCATTATTCCATTAAATAATAAAATTAAATAAGTTTTATTGAGAAAAGGAAAAATGATACCAATAAGAACGAAATCCAGAGAAAGTATATACCAACAATAATCACTTTATGATCTGGGGTGGAGAGGTTTTAACCCAAAAACTACTAAAAGCACAATACAATATACAAATGGTCTTGTATTCGACTCGTGCACAATTGATTGGTTTTATATTAACATAATACGCAAGCCTCGTTTTTAAATACAAACACGTGCCTTTTTGTGTATTTGGAATAATTTTCAAAAATAATATTTTTTGTGTCGGTTTTTTTAAATGCCATAAGTTTACAATAATAAGCCGTGTATTTATTATTTTGAGTGTGCATAATTTATAAAACTCTATATGCCATAATACAGGTGAATACAAGAACACATGGCGGAAATGTTTTAAGTATTTTTTTTTTATATTACTGCAAATATATAGGGTGTCGTCTCCATATGTGTATGTATGTACATTCGTTTAGCAGATGCAGTTTGTTTAAGTTCACCTCATGTCTTTTCCGTCTGTCTAATATGAATACATACATCATTTTCTTTGTATAAAGTATAACGCAGCGCTGTCCAACTGCAGATTCGCGGGACTGATCGGAAGGTAATATTTTGTAATTGATTGTTCATTTTTAGCGCTATAACATGAGCTCTATGTAAAATTTTCACCGTAAAAACGTTCATTCTGTCAATAAACTTATATTCATGTCTATTCTGTAACTCGGTTGGAAAAACTCTACTGAAAAAAAATTCCATTGAAATATATTTTGCTATTCTGTATCTCGTTAGCACGGGAATTCCTATTGGCATTTTTTTTGTAGTATTCTTATGTCGTTTTCGTTTGATTTTTTTCCCCTCATTGGCCGAGTACACTGATTTTGTGCGTCAATCGAACATGAAACCGATTTACCCTCATTTACAAGTATATTTGTGTTTGTGTTTTCTGAAAAAAAAAAAATGAATATTCACAAACAAAACCGTCTATAGATAGACGTTTTTGTTCACAAAAGTTAAAATAGCAGCACAATGACAGATAAAATTATAGTATTGGTGTAAAATTATGATAACTCGGTCGAAAAAACCAGAGTCATTGAATAATTACATATAGAAATGACACTAAAAAAAATAAATTGTTATAGCGCTGCCAGCAGAGGTATCTTAGATAAATTGAAATTAAAGGTTTGAGTATACACTACATATATATAAATATAAAGTAGTAAGAAATGAAAAAATATTTTTTTTTTATATGGTTTTTCGTAACACAGGAACCTATGTAGCAATAATTAAAAAAGCAAAGACACTTTAATATAATTTAGTAAAGATTGTTGACGCCATGCTCATATGTCGCTGCTAATTTGGAAGTGTCACCTTCTATATGTAATTATTCAATGCCAGAGTAGACAAAATTGAATCGAGTGCAAAAAATTTAGCTGTCAGGCAATTTTTTTTGGTTCAAACGAACGGTTTTCGTGTAATTTTTTGCACTCAGTGCAAGTTTTTATGTTCAAACGAAAACGACATCAGATTGTTATTTTTTCGGACGTAATTTTTATTAAAAAGAAAATCTTCCAAATGTATATTTTTTTGTTTAGTTCTATTTTTGTTTTATACTAATAAAATAATTATTATTATTAGGTTAGTTTTGTGTTTTTATTTTGTAGTCATTCAAGTTATTTAAGAACCTACATATCATTTAGAAATTTTTTGCTTTGATCTATAATCTTAGATAAACTTCATTTTCAGATAGAATTTAGTATAGTAACAAACCTAAATAATTTCAAAAATTATATTAGTATACGAAATACATAAATCAGCACAAACATAAACCATCCGAGTTACACTACAAAAAAATTCTACCACGATTTTGTGACGAACTTTTCCTTTTCGACATCATGTTTAACACAAACTGACAGTAAAAATGTAATAAATCACATTAGTTTTAAATTTAATTATCTAACATTGTTTCAGTAATCAAGTTATTAGGAAGTAGATTTTGGATTTCTTTTTGGATCCAAATTAATCATATACAACACTATTTGATTTTAATTATTTCAATTTATTAATTAATTTTATAATTTGGTTTATTCATTTGTTGTACATTTATTTTGTTTTTATTTTTAATAATCAAATTAATTTTGTTCATTTATATTTTTCACCACCACTTCTTTTAGTATGTTCATCAAGAGATAAAAACGTAATGGACGCAAAAATGTCTTGTTGTTTTATTGTTTTTGTTTTTTGTTGTATGACGTCGCCTTCGTGTCCAAATATACATGTCGTATATTAGAGATGGAACAGATGCGCCGGCGGCGGTCGACATTGCACTAGTATTTAGAGTGCAATAGATTTACATCACCGAACTTTGTTAGTTCCTGGTGGTGTTGGTTGGATGGCGACATGCTTTACTATAAATGTTTTATAGTAGTGGTTCGGTTATTGGATATGTGATAGTTGGATAGATGGGGTTAGTGAACTCTCAATTCAAATAAGTTGATTTATATTTGAATTTCACTAATTTGTTTTGTTGTGGCAGCATCGAATATCGGCGATTCGAATATTCGAGCTGCTACAAGATTATGAAACTTTAAATTTTGAAATTTCTCACAGAACATGAGCTTTATCAAAAATAACCTTCAAGAGAAATTTAAATCACCTGAAATTAAACTAAGCTAATTCAATAATTGACTTGTCAAATAATTTTATCGATTAATCAAACACGTTAAACGAAACAGCAAAATTCAATTTTTATTCTACCAAAAATAATTAAACTTAAATCAATTTTAATGAAAACCGAAATTAATGCAATCAAATTTAGGATAATAAATAAATTATGTACAACATCTTCTGCTTTCAGACTGCTTCTGCTCATTGTCATGTTGATGAATGGTATCTTAATGTCTACAATCTATAAGGTACAATTAATTTGCCTTGAATTCTAATTTTTAATTAATCTGCAAAAAGTTTTAAAAATGTTAAATTTAATTACATATTTTAATTTACTCTCTCGTGACATCTATATCAATTTATACTATACACTGAAAATCAAATCAAATAAAGTTCCAATAAGAATCTAAAATAATTAATTTAACTTAAATTTAAATAAAAAGAAAATTGAATTAATTATGCTTTAATAAAATGTATCGACTTGGATGATTTGACGAAGAAAGAAAAATTATTTTCAAATTATATTTGACCAGAATTACAAAGCTTCAAAATACTCGCTAATAGCTACCATAAACATAAATTTTTATACCAGCTCATAATAGAGATACCATATAAAATTCTTGAACACCTTTAGTACCGTTTACTCGTCATCGACGGTGGGAACTTTAGGAAGGGTAAATTTCTAAGGTCGATAGGAATTTATTCCAAAAATAATGTTAAAAATGATAGCTGTACTATACTAAAGCTTGGGCAAAATCATTTACCTATAAATTAGGCATCCGCTTGGATATAGCAATTATGAACCACGTTGGTGATACAAATGTTATTTCTTTCATTGTTACTTAACTTAAATAAATAGTTATCCATTTTTAAGTTGCTAGCCCACTATGTACATACATATTATGTATATTATAAAAAACATAATTTTATTGTATTTTACGTATAAAGATAAAAGCTAGAAAACAAATATGAACTGTGTTGGTTACATTATACAAAAGTGTAGCTGTAAAGTATAATATAAAATAAAATAAATATTACAACTATCAGCCAAACTATATACAATTATACAGGGTGATTTTAAAATTGAACCGCAAATTTGTAAGGCATAATTCTCTACGTACAACTCTAAGGAAATTTATTCTTACATAGTTTTTTTAGAAAATCTTTAGCTGTTTACACTACTCTATAAAAACTAACTAAAATAAATAGCTGTTTACCATCCTGTTACACTATTTTTGAAAAACAGTAATTTTAGATATACGTACGTAAATAAAAACTGTAATTCCACTGGATTAGTATATGTAGACATCTGAACTATTTTTTTAATTTTCAATTAATTTAATTTTCTGTTTGTATAATTTTTAAATAATTAAATTAAAAAAAATCGTGTTTGATTCCTAAAACTATAAAGTGAAAATTTATTTATTTGAAAATTATTAATTCAGTACTTAAATCTAAACAATGCAATTTTAATGCCTACTTTAGAAAATATTAGCAAAAAAGTATGTGTTTTTAAAATAAAATGATGTAAGATCATATTTCTTTCTTTAACACTGATTCTAGAATCACCCTGTATTTAATATACAGCATAAAAGTGCCAGACCGAAAACGTACGGTAAAAAATATAAGAAAAACTTCAACCCAGACTTATAAAAAAGCATTCTGAAGAAGAAATGGAAAATGCATAAGAAAATGGTGGAAAATGCAAGTTGTCAAAAATATGAAGATTTTTTTCTTTATACATATGAAAAGCTATTACTTTGTCGTCTACTCGTTCCTTAAACATTAAAGTATATTTTTAACTCTCTCAATATACTTATAGCGCATATAATGTTAGTTTTCAACTATGTTTTCCCGTAGCTGATGTTGCTTTTTTTGTACTAGGAAATAAATATTTTTTTTGAAGGAAATTTTAAACAATTGTTTTCCTTGTTTATTGTGGTTGTTGTTGGTGGCGGTATCTTTCGTATGAAATGGAAATTTTAATTGATTCCTAACAGATATATACATTAAGAGTTTTCTCGGTATAATAATATTTTAAGAAAATTGGAATATAATTTGAAAGACTGTACTGAGGTGCATTTTTTTATATATTGCTACTAATTTAAATTCATTTCTGGTATAAAAAATGTGTATATAAGTTCCAGACAGTATAAACTATATAGCTGCTATAATGTGAATGACCTAACATAAAAGTCGTACCTCGTACAACTTTGTGTTTATTTCCTTTTTATAAATGCAAACAATTATTTAGGTAATATGTACATAAAGTACATATATTTTCGGGTAACGATCGGATCTCGGTATATGAATCTATACATATGTTGGTTTTTTTATGTTAATATTATACGTGAGGTGTTAAATTGGGGATAGCATCTGTCAAGCCATATATATGGAGATTAAACTATGTATATAAATAATAACCAAATTTTGTAAATAGCCTAAATTTTCTGTTATCTTTTCGCGCCTCTACTTTGTCTATAAAACAGTCAAACTGTCTAGATTGGCCAATGTTCAATGTTTAGATTGCTAAAACATTGTTAATTTGTATGAACGCGTAAAATGGTGAAAAATATGGCTGCAACAATTGCAAATCTTGATAGTCAGATTAGCCCGATTTATTATGGCCAACATTTTCATCGCCATTTAGGTGTTTTTTTGTTTTATAAAAATAAAACATATGAAATCTTTATTTTTTTACAAATTAGAAACGTTAATTTGTAATTATATACAACATTTTTTTAAAAATTTAAATTAGTTCAGTAGTTGTTAATGATTTTTCTGGGAAATGGAGGAATTACCGTAGATAACATGTTTCCAAGAAAATTACAGAAATTTTAAATCTTAATGTCAAAATTAAATCTTTTAATCAAAATTGAATATAACAGTTGTTTGAACAAAACGTTTGAACAAAATGTTCAAATAAAATGTTTGAAATTTAAAATTTTTCGTTAGTCCTTATTCCAAAATTTGTAATTTTAATAATCGTAAATTGCTTACATGGAAAAGTTTTATAATCTAATATCCAACTCCTTAAATTTGCATTTTGTATTTTCTTAATTCTAAAAAAAATTTTAGTTTCTAAATTTTCAATTCGTAGTATTTTAGATTCCTAAATGGTCAAAATCAAAAATTATGAATAGCAAATTTGCCAATATGCTAGTTTCAAAATTATTGAAAACTTAAATAATGAAACAATAAATTCTAAAAATCAAAGTTTTTGATTTTTAAATTCTCCAATTCGTTAGGTAAAATTCTCAAAATATTGAGGAAAAATTTAAACATTTTAAAAATGATGATTAATCAATTTCTCTTAAAATTGTACATTTTAAATTATTAGTGTCCAATAAATTTCCAAATTTACCAATTCTATAATTCTTGAATGAAATCTCAAATTATGTATAAGGATGCACATATCGTGTACAAATTTAGATAATTTTATCTAATTAATAATTCCAAATTTCGGAAAGCTCTGTTTACGATTCAATATTTTTAAATTATTTAGATTATTTTCTAATTTTTAGTTCTGAATAATAATTCTATTGTTCGGAGCACCTTGTCATAATGTATATAAACGTATTAAACTCTTCAGAAATAAACTCCGAATGCTAAAAACATCAAACGTATAAAATATTAAAATGGGAAACATAAAACGTACCCGTCAAAATCTTTCAAATATAGACATATAGAATAAAAACACTGACCAACATCTGTCAAGACAAGACTCTAATGTCATTATCTTAAAAATTGAAAGTGTATATGCATCTATAGATGAGAAACCATGCAGTTTCATTATAGCTCACCCTGAATGGCGCAGCTATTTGACCTTATACATATTTTCCCCACAAATAAAACAATTTCTGGAATTGCAAATTGTTTATAGAATAAATTATATTTAGCCGCTTTGTCAATTATGATTGACATTCTTCAGCAGTGCTCTGTCCTATCCAACTCCCAACAAGCCAGAGCTTTAAATATTGCCATCAGAGGATCAATTGATCAGATTGGTCTGTTTTAGATATTCTTAAAGACTGTCTCGGCCATTACTAGAAAAGTTGGAATGAAGTTATAAAACCAGAAGTGTTCAAAAATATAAACGTCATCGAGACTACACTTTAATAATGGATAAGAATGTATTCTCAGAGCTGCTCTTTTATTGATAATGAAAATATTTGAGAGTGAGACTAATGATTTGTTGCAATTTTCAATAAAAAAAAATAGATAGCGATTAGAAAATGTATTAAAAATATTTAAAAACAAGAGGCTACAAAAATAAATTTTGTTTGCAAAGTTATTTGAAGTTTCTAAAAACAAAAGAGTCCGCGACACTATACTCCAACGAGTTGAAGATTTCTAAAACAATTTTGGGTTGCTTAAACCGTTATTCTAGAGGGCTATTTCTATGCCAATGTTATAAATAATAGCTTCAAAAAATTAACAATATTCCAAATTAAACGGTTTATAACATCTTTAACAATATGGTTTCACCGGATTGGCTCTTTCGGTCAAATTTAACTTTATTGCATTCAACAAATTACATTTTTTACAGTACATATATTCAAAGTTGTCCAAAATCTGTATAATAAATAATAATAATAATAAAAACAGTGTTTAAAGGCCATTACTGGCCCCCTGACTGCGTCAATCTGTATAAATTCGTAAATAAATGAAATGAAGTCACCCGCAATTATAAACAATTGAATTTGGTCGTACATACGTATATAATTATGTATTTAATTCAAAAGAATTAATTTGTACAAAGTTTTATAAAACTGATTCAAATCATTCGATTATACATGTATATATGTACGCGAATCTTTTTTTCCAGTTCAATGTCATCAGTTTTTAGGTTACCGTGTATAGACCGAGTATAAAATTTATAATTTTATGTAATTGCATAATAACACAAGATTTTACAATGACACACCAATAAAAGTTTTATATACTATCAATTTTCTTCTTATGGTGAACAAAAAACTTACATACATTATTGTATTTTACTAAATCAAGCAAAACTCGTTATTAGATAATTTATCTTATATGCGTAAGTTGTTTAGAATCAACTTATTACTCTCGAACGTGTATTAGTTGTTATAGCATATATACTAAGATGGCTTATCAGCTGACTTGTCTTATATAAATGAGTAATTTTAGGTTAGCGCTTTTCGT
The DNA here is from genome assembly GCA_951394425.1 of Tipula unca. Classification (NCBI taxonomy): domain Eukaryota; kingdom Metazoa; phylum Arthropoda; class Insecta; order Diptera; family Tipulidae; genus Tipula; species Tipula unca. Next base: position 142,963,398 of record OX596380.1, on the reverse strand, counting down.
TTCCGCGTTCATATTAATAATTACATTTATATATAGTTTAATTAATGGTGCATTTAATAAATAAATATTAGTATGCATATATTATAAATACACTCATATAGTAGTAATGAATTATTAGTTTTAATTATTTAATTGTCTTGTACGCGGTTATCTATCCAAAAGGCAGCAATAATTACAAAATGAAATATTATTTATTTATTTATTATTATTAAGTCTTAACACAATCTTATACATGTATATGTATATGGATGATGAAAAATAAAGTAGAAGAAATTAATTTGCAGACATGTCACGTAAAAGCCATAATTTTGGTCGTTCGAACAGAAAAATGTACATATGGGTATATGGTGATGAAATGACCATCTCTATACATAATCTAACATTAATTTGTCGAAAAAATCAATTTATGTCTATATACACATACGATTATTTCTTAATATACAATTCTAAATGCAAAAGTGTTCAAACATTTAAGGTGGTATGTGGTTACATATCACCTTATCATTCTTATATAAGATGGTGAACAATACAATATTGATATACAGCATACATCGACAATATAAGTATACATAAATTCTAGTATATAGAGCCACACACAATGTGTCATTTGGAACAAAAAGAAACCACATTTTAGTTTTTTTTATGTGTGAATCACACAAAGTCAAGAAATTATAAATAAATAAAAATCTTAGAAGTGAAAAAGAAAATAAATCTTTTGTTATACGAATTAAGAAAAATATTGTAACAAATAAATTGTTAACAACGTAATAGACGCACGCTTATTATTATCACTATACGGTCACTGAGAATATATACATACATATATATCGGCCAATTTATTAAATTAGACAATATTGTTTATGCATGTGTTCAGATTTGGGGGTCAATATTTATACAGGATACTAACAAAATGTTTAATTTCCAAACTAGCATTCTTCAGTTTTTTTGTATCTAATCTCCAGACTTTTTAAATTTTAACTAGTTCGATACATTTGTCAGTTAGAGTTTGAACTATCTCTAACTTGTAGCTTCTAAGTCATTATCTATAGTCTATAGGCTTCAGATGCCTTCAAATTCCAAACCTCTCTATCCAGACTATAGCAAATTATAATTTTACATAATGACAATGATTCTATAGTGATTATGAAATGACCAATCTCTGTCACCTAACCGTTTTTGTTAAAAAATATTTATTTTTAAATTCTGGATCGATAAAGTTTTAAGTTTCAGTATTCCGAATTCAGAACTGGAAAGTTTTCATTCTTCAAACGTTTATTTTCACAATTGGTGTTTTACTTTATTTTAAAAATTATTATGTTCAATTAACAAAAGTCTAATATTTTAATTCCTCCCAAAATTTCTATTTTTAAAATATGTATTGTATGTATGTATTAGTCTCAAATTTCTGATCTGACACAAAAGAGCAATTTAAAATGTAAGTTTAATTCATTTCAAAATATACTAATGTGTAAATTGGGAACATTTGCAATTCCGTTAACACCAATAAAAATTTCCTATATTCTAAAAATACCTGCTCGGAAAATTTGAATCCTCTTGTTGAATGGTATTCAGATTGTAATCCATATTTTCAAGTACAGTGTATGGAATTTGTTGTTTAATTTGGGATTTGTTTGTGTTTGTTTTAATTTTCTTCTTCTTTTTGTAGCCAGTCCTATTGGTATTGAAACCGACATTTTCCGTTGTAATCATATTTACTCGGTGCAAATTAACGTTCGAGTTTAAAAATTTACAATTTTTATTTTAAATACACGATATCTCAATTTTTAAGTCTAATAACATAAAACATACATCCTAAATATTTCAAGATCGTTCATCACCGAAATAATAATGTATGCCTTAATTATAAAAATTCAAATTTAATTGGAGATTTGGTAATTGTGAGATAGTAGTGGGATATGTACGAGTTGATTAAAATATGTGAAAACTAGTAGACTATGAATCTATGCCAATTGCATCACCAAGTTCTGCATGACCGATATTTAATAATTCTGTTGGTTGCCGCTATCAACTTTATGAAATTCCTATTAATTCCAGTAAAATGAGATCAAAGGTTACGAATACATCACCTTACACATCTTCAATTTATCTGTCAAACAACAATATGAAATTATAACTCATGCTTTAAAAACTTGTGAAATCCAGATTATCAATAAAATGTGTTATTAGTCATATTGGGTTGTCAGAAAAGTTTGCTGCCCTAAACAGAGAAATTAGTTATGTTTTACCATTTTTTGGATAAAACGTTTCGCAAGCGGATTATTTGGATTATTTGTGTAAAGCTGGATAGATAAATAAACTCGAGGTGTAAGTGCCATATACGATTTGGCGTTAAAAAAAAGAATGATCGTACTTCCATTTGCGAATCGTTGCTGAAACCGAACGAAATTTCAGCGGAATTTATTAACGGTAGATAAAAAATCAAAAATGCACTAGAGCAATTCAAGAAAACAACAGGCGCCTCAAACGATTGTAAAACCCGAAATGAAACATGATTTTGCGTGTATATGATTGGAAGAGAGTCATCCACATATGAGGTACTGTCGTAAATTAATGCGAAGTGGAAGAGTTGGATTTAGCAAGATTGTTCTTTGAGGACAGGGACAAAATGTTGGGACCCAGTTTTTTTTATGGAGGCTTAGACCAGATTATTAAATTTTGTAAAAAAAATCGTAAACTCTAAATTTAATTTAAACATCAGGCGCATTCAGACCCCCTATCATGTTGGCGTTGAAAATTTACTGTTGCATAAAATGAACACTATCACATTACCTTGAAATTATCTGTGTATCAGTTGTATTCAGAACTCAACATGTTGCCATGGGACCTTAAGGCGCCCATTGATAAAATATATGTCTATAATATAGGTATTTCTAGTATTGTTAAAGCATTCAAATTCTAAAAAATTCACTAATTGTACGATTTTGTATTATAATACTATACGAAAACTTTAATGTGTAAAATTAATTGCATTCAATCTTAAATTTGACTAGAATAGTGCACCATCTAAAAATAAATTTAAGATCATCCTGTTGTTCGATTTCTGACTACCAGACGTATTAATCAAACAAGAAAACGTAACAAAAAATCCAAAAAGTTCCAAAAAAAAGCAAACACAAAAATAGAAAATCTATCGAGAGAAAGATAACCAAGAAAAACATAAAAGTATCTCTTGAAATAAATTTAAAATTTTCAAATGATATACCGGGTGTTTTTTTTAAACTGAGACGATCAAATATCTCGAAAAATAGCCACTCTACGGAAAAAATGTGCATAATCAAAATTTAATCATACCGCGGGGGAAATACATTAGTGCAAAAAAAAAAGTCCCCCCACCCCCGCTTTGTAGGTGGGGCGGGGGTAACTTTTAAACTAAGATAGGAAGCCAGATTTTTTATTGCAGATACGGATTCTACGACTAAAAGTACGTATGATTTGAATAAAATATTTTGTTCGGTTCATGATAGATGGCGTTGCAATCGACGAAATTCAATTTTTTCAATTTCTCCTTCTTAGAACACACGCATTCGATTCTGCAATACGTTTGAAATAAAAAACATCACGTTTTCATTGGAAATACTCGAAATTCGTCATCAAAACAATTTATTCAGTTTTGTAAATCTAAATAAGTGTTCAAAATTAATTTCAAGTTTTATTATTAAATTTCAAAAATACAAAATTCAGGCCATCATTTTGAACACTTATTTAGATTTACAAAACTGAATAAATTGTTTTGATGACGAATTTCGAGTATTTCCAATGAAAACGTGATGCTTTTTATTTCAAACGTATTGCAGAATCGAATGCGTGTGTTCTAAGAAGGAGAAATTGAAAAAATTGAATTTCGTCGATTGCAACGCCATCTATCATGAACCGAACAAAATATTTTATTCAAATCATACGTACTTTTAGTCGTAGAATCCGTATCTGCAATAAAAAATATGGCTTCCTATCTTAGTTTAAAAGTTACCCCCGCCCCACCTACAAAGCGGGGGTGGGGGGACTTTTTTTTTTGCACTAATGTATTTCCCCCGCGGTATGATTAAATTTTGATTATGGACATTTTTTCCGTAGAGTGGCTATTTTTCGAGATATTTGATCGTCTCAGTTTAAAAAAAACACCCGGTATAAGCGAGGAGGCGAGGCGGAAGTGATTCTTGTTGAAAAAAGAATGATATGATTTTCTTTCTTCTTATCTTTTCGTATGTGCTACAACAACAACGCCAAAACAACTAATCATTTTACATAAAGTTTACATAATTTCCTTAATTTTACGTTATACATTTTACTTCTTATATCCATTTAGGTTTTTTTTGTGTCTGGCTTTTGTGGGAAAATTTCTTCTATTTATAAGAAACAGTTTTCTTGTCTACCACACATTATTTTTTTTGTGTGTTTTTTGTTTGTAAGGAAAGACGTGTGTCTAACTTGAAATTAAGAAGATTGTTAGATAAATAAATTGTGTTTTTGGGGATGATTTTTGTATGTGTCATTATTAGATAGGTTGGAGCACAATCTGTATGGGTGTGTATTTGTGTATGTTGTATAAAGATTAAAACTATAGACAATCTAGAAATAAATATGTACATACAATGTATAACCATCATAATATGAGCCCGCACCTTAATTTTCATTATTAAAAAAACGACAATTTTTTTATAGTATGTATGTACTCGTATAATAGTAATCACCCGCATATCTATACTAATGAATACCGTCCCTGATTTTCCCTTCCTTATTCGTTTTTACGATATAATATGTATATACAGACAACAATTGTATGCATTTTTTAATCCACATCAGACATCATTAATATTTGCCATCATCTTATCATATTGTCATTATTTAATTTGCCTTTTTTCATTTTCTGTTGCCTTATCCCGCGCCCCCTATTATTATCTTATCAAACAGCGCGAGTTATTTTTCAATTAGATTACACTATACTAATAGAAAAAACAGTTATCATTACATAATAGAAAATTAATTTTTGTATTATTTTGCTAAGTTTAAATTAAACAAGGAAATTTATTTCGATGTAATTAATAGTAAGTCTTAAGACAATTTTATAAATAAATAAACGGATAAATCATACAACTGAAAAGGTAATTAAACATTTAATTTATTTATTATGTACTTACTGTAATTTTATAGTTAACAAAGAGGCAAATAAATAGTTGATATGCAACCAAACGAACAACAATAGATACAAGTATGTAATAGATGAGCATCGTAATTGTAATGTTAATTAAATAAACAAAAACAATTCAATTATTCAAAATTGAAGATGGATGTGTGAATCGGTGAAAGTATACTCGTAAAGAAAGTATATAATGTGGGTTTATAATGATGGCAATAAACTAAAATAAATAAGCTAGGATCGAGACAAAAACGTTTAGTATAGGGTTAATAATATTAAGCAAAATTTTCGAATTTCCTATCTGCTAATTAAAAAACACTCATACTATATTCAACAGAATTAAATTAAAAAAATGAAACATTTAAACACTTTTTCTAAAACATGAGAATATAGGAATAATAGTTAATATAGTTCTATTTCAACTGTTAAGACTCAACAGAATTATAAATCGCTTCAAAATCACAAGAATCATTATTAGTGTATCATTCATACAATTTATTTATAACGAATTGTTCCACATTTTTTGGTTTCACGTCTAGCAGATATAAATAGTTTAATAAATTCTGATATTTTCCTGTGACGTTGAACGAAACTATAAACATTTCTGAAACATTCACATACATATATTACCATATTTCGAAACATGACTGAAACCTTTTCTTAATTTTAGATTTAAAAATTAATGACATAGAAAACATTTAAAAATCGAAACCACATTGAAACAAAATTACCAAATTATTTAAGTTTAAATAGAAATTCTTTCCGAATTTTTGATTATACAAATTAATAATGTGCACGATTTTGGGCTATTTAGGTAAGATGTTTTTTTTTGTTCAATTTAAAACTGTTAGAAATATGAAATTTTCTTTTAAATAAATACGAGTATGCAAGAAATAGCTCTATTACCAATAAACATTGTTTGAAAGAAAATTTGATATTTCTACGCTATTTTTAGAACAATTCGGATTTCACTATTTAAGGTAAGCTAATTTTAAGAATTTATTTTAAAAGTTATTTTCTATAAAACAATACAAGAGAGTGTTTGAGAATTTAAAATTTAACCTACGAGATTTTTAAAATTGAAACTGATTCATCCAACTTCTTAAAATATTTTCAACCTAGTAAATTAAATTGGTTTAATTTTAAATTTATTAAACATGGAAAATTGCTTTAATTTAACATTATTCAGGAATTTAGAATTCCAGAAAATTTTACGTATTTTCTAAGAAAGTTTAAAAATTCTAACCGATATTTAAGATTATGTAAAATTGCAGGTTAAATCATAATCTAGATTTGATACTATTTATATTTTTTGGAACACGAGGTTGATGTTTTTTTGTGACAGGTTTATATTTATATATTTAAATCAAATTTGTATGATCAAAACATAATGTTATCCACTGTCATAATTTATTTAAAACAATATCCAAGCATATGATTTAAATTCGAAATCTGGTACAATACTAGAAAATTATTATCTCAGCGGTTTAACGTTTTTATAATAACTCTTTCAGAAATTCATTCAACTTTCGAAGTAGAAAGTCAAATTTTGCTTTAAATTTTTCCAGAAATTGTTAAGTTTAAGCTTATTGTTGAAAGTGTATTTATAACAAAAAAAATGAATTCGTACCAATATTCTAAATTTTATAAACTGAATACATGATTTCTCTAAACATTTCAGATTTTCAAATATTATAAAAAACAACATCAGTATTTGATGTTATTTCAGAATATCTAAAAATATCAAACAAAACTTGATAAAAAATGGCAATAACTTTAGAATTTGATCAACATTTAAGTAATATGTCGTCTAACCTCTAAATATGATTAGACTTTGGAATTTTCTGAAGATTAATTATACCCGAAATTTCTAAATTTTAACTAATTTATATAACATATAACATAACATACATATTTGCTGATTGCTCAGATTATCGGAATTATGGAAATAAAAATTTATAGATTTGGGAAACGATGTCCGGATACTCAAGCTTTATCACAGTTTGCCAGATTTATACAAAAATCTTGAGAAATATTTTCACTTTGGTAAATGTTGTTTAACTTTAGTAACGATTAGTACTAGAGAAACGCAGAATCGTAATACTATACCGGACTGCATTGAAAAATACATGAATTAATTAAATTAATAGTTTTTGTTCAAAAATCAAAACAATGTATAGTTACGACTGCAGCTAACTTCTGCGTTACTACCTAAATATCTATAGAGATTCAGGAGGTTGCTCTAATCTATTCTATTATATGGTTTACCAGTCATACAAACCACAATATATGTTAGTAAAACCATCTTTTACACACACACATACATCATATAATTTGACTATTAAATATTACGGTTATAGTTCACTGTTCACACACCATACGATTATTAAAAATATATGTACATATTATATAGTTTTCTTCACTATCCTCCACATACACTCTAATCACCAACTCAATCAAATATGTTAATTTTTGAACTAACGATAAAGCAAAACATGATATGACATCTGTGTGTAATGAAAATATTTTAGATGATTGCACAGGAGAATATACTGTATAACATATGTATACATATACATATATATAAAAATATATAGACAATAAAGAACATAAACTATGAAATTATTTACAAAAATAATTAATTTCATTAAAATATTGATTAAGCGCATTTAAATTGTGTATACGTATATTCTATATACATAGTCTAGTTTCTATATAATCCTATAGTTTCATTTACCTCTTCATTTATACAATGTACTCTATTCACCTTGTTGTCATCTGTCACCTCAAACTAAATATTTCTTACTTACAAAAATAATTATAAAATTCCCATTAATTGTCATTTCAATTGTATATCCATTTTACAATTACTATATACGTTTTATTAAATAAACACAATTTTCATTCAACATCAACAAAGTTCATTGAACGCGTCTCAATTAATTACTTTAGTTGATTTTTATTTTCCATCTTTACGATATTTTTTGCTCTCGTACCCCCGCATCATTGTCGCCACTCATATAGTATCGAATTCACTCTTTTTTTCATACATCAATTCATTTTCTCAGATCATTAATCTTTAGTTTTCTTCATCTTAGATACTCCTTGTAAATCAACTAAAAAAAAGTTTTCCAATTTTCTTTTAAAGAAAATACACAATCAAAACGAAAATTAAATAGGATTAACTCAATAGAGTAAATGCATCATCCGATATGAATGAATTCAATAAACGAGTTTATACAATCTCAAAAATTTGTACATATGCATATATTCGTACGCATGTAAATATGTATATCACTCCGTGAGGCTGGTATAGCTATAAAGTAAATACAGGAGCGCTAAACCGATTGTATATAAATTTAACTATGAAATCTACTTAAATATCCACCTAGACGCGCGCATACCATCATCATCATTTCTAATAAAGAATAATTTTTTTGCCATTTTGCCATGACTCAGTCGTTTTATTTATTTTTATTTTTATTCTGTGTTAGCTTTTCCCCATTTTCTGATCGTATTTCATATCGTCTTTGTTTAGTGTTGTTTTATCGTTGTTGTTTGTGATAACCAAATGGAAATGTTTTTTTTCGGTTTTACAAATATTTGATAAACATTATGAAAATGACATGTGACATGCGGATGGATGTAATATGTACGACTTGTATGGAGCGAACAAACCACTCCCATCTCTATCCTTATAGACAAATCAATGTCTACGTAGCGTAATCCCATTTGAGTGTGTAACATAACCGTAAAAAGTTGACTAATTCGACATAAACTAATTTTCCATGAATCCAACCAACTTTTATAACATTTAACTATTTTTGTGTTGCAAATGGAAATTTTCCATTTAAATTATGATTTTGGTTTTTCCGTAAAATTATAGGAATTTCCATTTTCCTTTAATAATTTTGTATGCTCTCTGTATTTTTCAATTTAGTTTTGTTTAGGGAAAATTTTCCTTTTTTGTATTTATAACATATTAAGGTTTTTATAGGAAATTTTTGTAATTTGTATTAGGTGTAAATATGTACAAATATATCAGTAATGAATTAACATTCTATGTATATTTGCGGTTCAGAGGTGTAGAGATGTAATAGGTTAAAGCCAAAAACTTATGCCTGTTCATAGCGTTAAAAATGTATGTTTTACAATAGCCTAACTTTGCACTGTTGTAACCCAGGCATATGCATAGAGCTCTGTCAATTTGAACAGGTGTACAAATAAAAATGATAATTCATAAATTCGCCTGCTTGAAGAAAACGTGAATGTTCGTTCGTTCTGTAATTCTGTAATTTTATTATTAGACATTTTGGAAAGTTCAGAAATCATAAAGCTCCCATTTACCAAATTTTGCAGATTCTCGATTTAATTTTTAAGTTTTCCAAAAAACTCTAAAAACTCTAAAGTCTGAGAAGCTACATAAAGGAGTCGGCCATGGTAGTGGACACCATGCGGCTAAGAGAGTTACTTCAGAACGATATACCGTCAACGGAGAGCCGCTGCAATTCTTTTGTTTGTTGATACGTCCGTCGATCCATGGGTTGGAAGGCAAATAGGTTTACCCCGCGCATAGAGTGGAACTGATCGGTGATCCCGCTTGCAAAGAGTTCCCACCATTCCATGGATCACTCCAAATTTTAATTAATTAATTTCGTGTCATTTCGTGAACCGTCATGCATCAGGGACTTAATGTGAATTTATAGAGGTGTCGTTTCGTGAACCGTCATCTATCAGGGACTTAATGTGAATTTATAGAGTCGTGGAAACATAAAATGACAAACCAACCATATTTGTAATGAATGGCGATCAGAGGCAAAAAACCAGAATTTATAATATCTTTTAAAAATAAAATTATAATATTGTATTGAAACCCCCGTGTTTTCTATAGCGCTTGGTGGGCAAGCGTTATAATTCGCAAAGTAAATTTTAATTTTTTATTTTAAATTAAGAAATTTTCTTTGTAATGAAACATTTTTTAAAACCAAACTATCAATTTTTCCTATATTTTAACATCGATGCTAAATTATTGTGACAGTTCTTGAGCTACCATGGGTGATGTTTTCTGATACCATCTAATTCTTATTCTCAAGTCGCCCCTGCATGATACCAACTCGAATGAATATATGAATAAGTCTTCTCTCGTCATCCATGGACATTGTATTAATATTACCTTTATAAGCATTTCTATTTTCCACAAATTTAATCCCCGGGTACATCAGAAAAAAAACCTTACGGATAATCCTTTTCCCATATGACGGAATAAAATATTTAACGAATCACCCTATATTATCTAATATAAAAATCTTCTCTTAAGATTATTATTTCGTGTGTTCGTTTTCGTATGCTGCAGACAACACACAGAAAAAATATTATAGAGAAATTGGAAATGGGTATAAATTTAATCTTGAAATCTAATTTATTTATTTATTTTCTTCTGTACTGAGATGTTGCTGCTTCTTTTATCTACTCTCATCATAATAATCGTCAGTTTTCTTCTTCACCATCTTTGTGTATATATACATATTTAGGAGATGAATATATATGTTATTTAGGAGATGAATTGCAATGCAACTGAAAGAATCTGTACGGTTTTGTACACATAAAATATGTTTTTCTTTTTTATTGTAAATCGTTTATATATAGTATATACGATATAATATCAGAAGAAGTGTTAACATTTAAGCTTCTACTTTGTAAACTTTTCGGTTGTTGTTAATTTTAAAATTTAAATTCTTCAGACACAATATATAATAAAGGATTTGAAAATAAATAAAAAAAACTAATCATGAATTTTACAACGTTTCAATATCTTATCGCACACACAACAATGTTGATACTAAATGAAACATAAACCGAAACATATGCAGACTCAAGAGTTCACATCTCTATATTTGTCATATTATACCAAATATATTTACATACCTCAAATGAAATATTCCATAGTCTTGAATATTATTATTTGGTTGAATAAAATTGATGCACCTCAACCTCGTATAATATTTGTCGATGCTATTCATTCATTATTATCTGACGTATTACTGCTAAATTACTCATTGCATTTGTCGAGAAAGCTACACATTGAGAGTAAAATTAAATTGTAAAAATTGCATCACGCTTTTATTCTTCTCAAGGAGATAAGCATACATGTGTATGTGAATATGTATACAAGACCAAATAAGACACTATTGTATTGAAAATTTGTCAACAGCACACCGCAAAAGTATTCGTTTCGATCCAACAAAGGAACGCTAACAACAACAATCATATGGCGGAATAAGAAATAAACGCGACGTCTCGCGATAAATTTTGTTCTTTCCGCTTTATTTTCGTTGCTCTTGAGTTCTCTATAAAGAGAACGAAACAGCATTAAAAAATGTTTTCCTTGTTATAAGATACGGCTAGGAATTTCGGTGGCGAAATATAAACATAAACAAAGAAAATCAATTTTTTCGGGAATGTAACATTTTTCGTCTGCAAGTCTGCAAGGATTTTACTGTTTCAAGAAAATTATTTTGAGATATACATATACATATGTATGTATAAAGGGACTATATCCAAAACCAATTATGTTTGGTACATATAATGAAGGCACAAAATTTCATTAAAATTAATTTAATATACATGATCTTTCCGGATTTGTAGATATCGGTAATATTTACTTGAAAACTATCGCAATTTATGGAATATTTTAAAAATTCTCAAATTTTATTATACCAAATTTTTAAAACTTAGAACAGAATAGAGCTTCTGAACTTGAATTTAGTTGAACTAAATCTTACAATTTCATCAGAAATTTACAGAGAATCTAAGAAATGGCCAACATAAGCCAAAGAGATGTGAATTAAGATGCTGAAAAACAAATGATGTAGACTTTAAATAAATTTCATTAAAACCATGTTAATGGTTTTGTTAAATATTTTAACTGTGGTGAAAATAAAAAAAATGTCCTCACTTTTTAACTGGTTTGCTGTGCCAATTGGAACCAGTTAAAATTTATAACGTTTAACAATTTTTGGGGTCGGCGCAATTTCGTGATTTTATAATTTCATTTTAATATAAGATTCTTGAATTAAAATAAAGTTGAAATCTTATAAACATTAAAATGAGCAAAGGTTTTATAAAATATTTACCTAATTTGTGCAAATTATAAAAAAGGTTAATTGAGATTCTGTCAAAGTACCAAAAAAAACTTGCATTTTATAGCGTACAAAATGCTTACAAGTTGTAACGAAATCAAAATTTGTCACTGGTCCGTGGTAACTTTTTAATTAATTAATGCGACATCTTGCAAGACCACGAGAAATATATGTAATTTGAATTTTTTTTTCATAATTTAGAGTTATAAAACTAATCTTATCTATCTACATGTATATATGTATATATTATATACATACTTTAAAATTATAATTTATAATAATTTCAATTCATTTCATATCGAAAATTGAAGTTTTATTATTATCATAGTTTTATAATTTCTCCTGATGCTTCTGAGTGAATGACACAAAATTGGTAAATTTACAGAAAAAACTTTGTCGCATTGATTTAAAAATATTTGAAAGGAATTCGAAATTTAGGGAAATATTTAATTTTCTAAATAATAAGAATATACAATTCTAGAATTAAGAGTAGATTCAAATTTCAGAGGAATTAGGTAAATTTTTCAATCGAATATTTAATAATAATAATAATAAAATATTTTTAATTCAACATTACCTTAATTCGTGGTACAATTTAACAGAATTTCGACTATGCTTCAGAGATTCAGGAGTATGGTTAAAATTGTAAAAATTTTTAATAATTGTATAATGTATATTTTAATAAAGCATTTTTAAGACAAACTGGCTCTATGAAATAAACAAACCGAGATCTTTTACTGTTCACACGAAAGTAGTACTTAAAATTAGTTTTTAAAAGCCAAATTTAACGTAAAATTTTAAATTTTGGCAAAATTTCACGATTTAAAGAATCATTTTTTGGAACAATATCCGGAGATTTTTAACTGTCGAAATTGTATAATTTAATTTGATTTCAACAAAATTAAATCTAAGCGAAGAAATAGATTACTAAATTGAATTCAAATGTACAAACAATTTTATTCTATTTGATTCTAATTAAATTTGAAATTTAACTATAATATTTTAGTGAATTGGGGAAATATCAATGATCTTTAAAATAAAAAATGAAATTCGGCTAACAAATCCAGTTTTCAATACCACGAAGAGTTCACGATTAAATCAAACACAAATACTTATACACAATAAAAATAGCCAACCGCGATTTTGGTGAAGGCTCTTTTCAACACAGACAAACGTATAAATTTACTTTAGTTTAATATTAATGCTTACAAATTTCACTTCATTTGAAGAAATTTAAAATTTGCTTTCTGGTGAGGGATGGATTCAAATTAAAAGTATATACATATGTTTGCTTATTTTGCTTCGTATAATTAATTTAATTTCTCAAAATATATACACAAACCTCTTATCTGCACGTGTTCTCGTTATTCAAATTTCAGTCAAATTTGGAGCAATTTCAAACCAAAATTTCAAATTGCTATCACTTGCATATAATTTTATTTAAATACAACCACCATCAATATAAAATTTGAATTTAATCACAAACTGTTTGAATCTTTTGATCAATATATACATACATTCAGATTAATTTATAATTTCAATAAATCGTTTGAATCTTCAATAAACTATATTTTTCATACTTCAAATTCTAAGCGCCTTCAGTTTTCAAATTATAAATTCTAATTCCCAAATTCCAAGATTGTTAATCTCTAGCCTCCAATTCTTATGATCAAACAGCAAATTCTATCCAAATTCTTAATCTAATATATGTAGAATCCTAATTCCAAAGATAACTTGCAATTTTGTTTTAAAACTATACCAATAAAAATGTTAAAACTATAATAATAATAATAAAGTAATAATATACGTATAATAAGTTAATAAAATAATAAATGAATTGTAATATATAAGTTTAAGAACTGGTAAAGAAAAAAAAATTTATATAAAACAATGTGTTAATTATAAAGACAATATGGAATCCAAATATACTAACGCTAAAGTGATTTGTGATTCGATTATAAAGACTATATGGAACTGTGAATTAAATAATATGATATAATAATAGTATGAATTAAGGTTTGCTGACTAATAGTTAAAAATATATATAATAATAACATAATAATAGTAATAAGACGTGGTACAGTAAAATTTGCACACAATGCGCTTTTTTTTGACGAACGCACCAAATCAAATATAAAAAAACAACATGAATTGTAATTTGCCGTTAAGTTACAAAGCAGGCTGTGTAATATTTATTTGTTTTAAATCAGTCGTTAGCAAAATGTCATCAAATCAAGAAATAGTTCGCAAACAAATTGTGCAATTTTATTTGGAAAATCAAAGTCATACATATTCTACCGTTAGAAGGACTATAATTCGGTTTATGGAGACTCAGAGCATCAATAGAAAATTTGGAACAGGCATATTGATTAAAAATTGGAAACTAAAGTGGTGCGCGCTCTGAAAAACAATCCAAACCTATCTCTGAGGGATTTAGCAAAAAAAAATAACACAAATCATGTGCGAATTCTTCGAATTAAAAAGAGGTGTGATTTTCGATCGTTTAGTAAATTCAAAGTACCACGGCGTGAAGATAAACAACAAGCTACGGTAATCCGACGAAGCCGAATGCTGTACAATCTTTTGGTGGACAAAAAAGATGATTGTTTGGTAATCGATGACGAAACCTACGTTAAAGCTGATTTCAAATCTCTGCTAGGTAACCAATATTATTCTGTAAAGGATAAACTGAGTGTCGACATGAAATTTAAAATTATCCAACATGAAAAGTTTCCGAAAAAATACTTGATTTAGCAGGCTATTTGCCAATGTGCTCTAGAAGTGCTCCGTACATCACCAAAGGAAAAATATCTTCGGAAAATTACATTAAGAAGTGCCTCCAAAAGCGACTCCTGCCTTTTTCACGTGGGCACCAAGTTGGTAGTTTGTTTTTGCCTGATCTAGTGTCATGTCATTACTCTAAAAAAACATTAGAATGGTACGAATCTAACAACGTGTGTGTTGTTCCCAAATTTGTCAATCCGCCCAACTGTCCTGAACGTCCAATCGAACGATATTGGGCAATAATGAAAACTAAATTGAGAAAGACCCACAAGGCAGCAAAGAATATGGAAGATTTAAAAAAAAAATAGATAAAAAATACGAATTTGGTTCCAAATTCATCTGTGCGTACCTTAAAGGTGGCCGTCCGCTCCAAAGTTCGACTTTTCAGCCGGCGATTAATTAATAAATAGTTTAGATGATTTTTCATTAATAACAAATATGTAGGAACATAATGGAAAAAAGAAATTAAAAAAATTCGTTGTTTATGAAATACTTATTGCCGTTCTAGAATTTGCAAATTTTACTGTAACACGTCTTAATAAGAATAAAAATAAAATGGGAACGTGGTTTAAAACTGTTGTTTCGGATGTCCTTCATTTACCCGGCACTAAAAATTATCATATCGGATCCGCAAAGCAAAGGTTACGAAATTTTGTTTATAACATTAAAATGTATATTTAGTTTTTTTTTTTTTTAATAGTTTTTTTGTATAGAATTAACTTTAGGGTGGAGGGTTAATAATATTTCTTTTGTTTTGATAGTTTTAAGAATTATATTACATATAAGTAGATTAATTTTTTTTTGCACATATATGTACATAAATAATTTTCATACATAAATATTTCTTCTTGAATAAATTAATTTGTAGATTATATTATCAATAGTTAAATTCTGTGTTTTTTTTAATAAGTTAACATGAGGTACTAAACTGTTATAATTAATATTATACTGTTATAATTTTCAAGCTTTCCAAGTGATCGAGAAAACTACCCCCCCCAACCACTGCAACCTAGCCGGCCGAAATAATGCTGTCTGGATAATCACTAGAAAGTCTGTGACGAGTTTTTGAGTTCTTTGAAAACTGTTAGATTGGGTGTTTTTAATGTGTAAGTATATGTGTTTGTCCGGGTATGGCACCGTGGGCCCATTAGTAGCATTGAGTGCTGGAGTAATCCGCTCAACTTTAATTTTTTTAATCCGCAGATACATTTCTTAAATCAACAAAATAACCATAATTTGGGAAAATGGCTAATACTCGTAATTACATATTTTCATGATAATTAATAATAAAATAAATTTAAACTCAATTTTATTTTTTATTGACATTCATTCAGCTATCTAGGTTGTTTTGTTCAGTGGGATTTGAATAAAATTGTACCTTGCAAACTTTAATTAAATTCTAAATTTCAAAATTTGTACCTATTCCGTGGTCGATTTGTAAAATTAATTATCGGTGTGTGTGTGTGACAGATTTTCTTTCTTTATATCTTGTAAGAAAATGTTCATACAAGTGGAAATAACGCATTTACAAATATATTCCTGTCAAGTTTACTCTGTAGAGATGATAATGAATAAAATTAAAACAGAAATCATAAACTATGACATACATATAGGCTCCAACCGGCCCTTACTGTGTTTCTGGTGAGATCATTCGAATCATTATTGTACGTATTACAGAACGTTATGGCTGTTGACGCATGTTGTAATCAATTTATTGATTGAGCCGCGGCGTGATAATCGAACATCTTAACCATCACCCCCCGACGAAGGACGATAATGAAAACAAAGCAATGCTTGGTCGCATAATATTGTTATCCCTGTTTCACCTCTATGTTTTATCAATATTCCTTTGTTTTGTTATCCTTTGTATAATATTCATACATATACATATTGTGTACAAATAAATTGTGCTGCAAGTTGTGCTGCATTATTGGGTTCATCAGAAAAAATTCAATTAATACAAAATTAATACTTTCTTCCCCAGAAACCCACGTATAATTGTTAGTTTATAGTTTACAGCCAATAAAACGATGGTTTATTCGTGACTCTAAAAAGACGAACCAAAGTAATCCTTGTACTATATGAAATCGAACCAAAAAAAAAACATTTTTTACTTCCGGTTTTCTTCATCTGTAAATTATATTTGCTCATATTATTCTGTTGTTTCTTTGTTTTGTATTTCTGTAATTGTAACTAATAGAGTGAATTAATATCAATTTACGGTGTGATGAATGTTGATGACGGTATATTAAATGAGAATTGAATGGGTCATTGAACTATCCCATATTATGTTTTTTCTTTTCATCAGACTACCAAAAATGTTCCTGGAGGTAAATGCCATACCGTATGTGATATACAGCGATCGGCAAAATTTGGATCAGTACGGGCATTTCAAATCTTTAGAATTGAATGAGTGTTTGAAAGCACTATAATAGTTTAATCATACAATTCACATTTCAGAATAGTTTGAGTGTTTGAATACATTTTGAAACTAATATCACTAATACAGAATGCTGTGAAGTGAAAAATTATTATTTTTACTCATTTGTATTCCAATTGTAATAAAATGTTCAATTTTCTACACTATAATTTTACTTAAGTTGGTTCAGGTTTCGCTCAAGTATTCTCTCAAATTCGTTCTTAATTTATTATGATATATTTGTTAACATACATATACTCGTATGTAGATATGTAAGTACTCTTTCTATTTAAACAATCAATGAATGCAAATAAATATGAAGTATTTTTTCAACTCAAACTTTCTCAATCACAAAGTTAATTCAAATTTACTTCTTATTATGGTACTCAAAAATCAAATTATATTATGTGCAGAATACCTCTTTCAGTTTGAGTGGATCATGAAAATTTCATGCTATTTGAATATTTTAATTCAAACTCATTTATTACTCTATATTCGATAGAATTCTCTTTTTCTTATAAATAACTCAAAACTAAAACGAATGAAACTAAAGTATGAAACAAATTTAATTTAAATTTAACTCGAATTCATTTCAAACTCATAATTGTAGAAAAATTAGGTAAGGCCTTGAATGATGAGTATTGTATAAATTGGATATATTTAGTTTTTATTTTAAATTCTACTTATCGTTCAATTCAACTTACGATTCAAGTTCATTTTACGATAATCTGTTCGAATTAATTTACCAATCAATTGTAAATGAAATTAGAATATAGTTTCAATTCAAACACATCAAAGTTTCATTTTTTTAGTTTGATCACTCGGACAATTGCATTTAAATGTTAACTAAACCTTGTTACAAAATTATTTGGAATTATTTATGTATAATTACAAACGATTTGCCTCATTTATTCACTTATTTTTTTAATGTCTACGTCGAGGTTTAATATTCAAATTAGAGGTATTCTAACTCGGTTCCTACTTTAAGAATTGCATTATGCTAAAATTACAAAATTTTAAATTCGTTAATCTGCATCAAAAGTTAAAAAATTGAGATTTTAATTCGTCATCATAATTCAGAATTGTAAACTGAAATTTAATATTCATTTCACGTTGGTCAATCCATAAATTGGATTTTGTTTCACGTCCAAACTGAGATAATTAATTGAGCCGTAGGATAGTTTCTACCAGTCTTCCTCTGTAGGATAGTTTCCACACATTAATTTTTTCGAATCTTAAATCGCCCGCAGGTCCTACTTTGCCAACAACCGACAAATCGTATAAAATCGAAATTCCCATTGAATCACCCTGCATACTTGTTCTTTGTTTTGTTTTGATGAAAAAAAAAATAGAAAACCAAAAATACAAAAATTAAAACGAGACACACATACAATGCATTTATTACACACGTACATAAATTCCAATTAGAATTATTATTTGGTTTAAGCAATTCTCTCTACATTTTGTTTCTTTTATTTATTTCTCTTTCAGTTTCTTTGTTTGTGTTTACAAAATTTTTGCAAAGCAAAAGAAATAGCAAAAAATTTGTTTGTTTTTATTTTGATTTTTTGTTGTAATTTTTTTAGTTCGATTTTCATCTCTATATTACACTCTCTCTACAGTCTACACTCGATCTATACAACCATCCCCGTCTAATTGTGAAAAAGAAACCAAAACAAATGAATGAAATTTTTCTCATTAGAATCGAAGTCGAACATTTTTTTGTTCATCAGTTTTGTTTTGTAACTGAAACTGTTTAGAGGTGTCTTGGAGTAGCATTAAAGGAAGTAAATAAATAAGAAAATCAATTCAATATTGAATTTTATATTTAGAGAGTAAAAATAAATGAAAATTCCTTATTTTGATTTCATTTTAATTTATATACAAATAAAAGTAATTAAAATAAAATATTTTTGTATTCAAAACGAAAAAAAAAGAAAAGTTTTCTTAAAATAAAAGAAAAAGTTTGTTTTAGTTTTTTGTATTTTTGTAATAAGAAAAAAAAAATAAATTACGTCTCTAAACAATTTAGAGTTAAATTATATACATATAAAAGTGAATTTTGTGAATAAAACAATAAAAATTAAGTGAAACGATCAATAAAAATTATAATAATAAGAAAAAGTTGTTACGTTTTTTTTACAAAACACACACGATCAATTAATTTACAATTTGTAAATATAAATATATACATCGATTTATTTTACACAAGTTCGGATATATTATATTTTATATATTTGCGAGATTAAATAGCTTAAGGTGAGTGTATTACTATAACTATTTATCTATACTTACTAAGTTGAGTAGTGTCTTTCTTAAGTGAAATTTAAATTCTATACACGAACCAAATTATTTAAGGTCACCTTCATTACTGTACTGATCGTTTTGTGTACGTACTACATAAACACACAACAACAAAATTCTGCTATCAAAACTGATTAATAAATGGATGTGAAAATCAAAAAAAAAAAACAAAGATAAAAAACCAAAACAAAAAAATGTTATGTATACGAATATGTTATCATTATCACACCAAATACAAACCGAACAAAATAAACAAAACACCATATGTTAATTTTGATTTGGCTACATTTGTGACTGTGTAAACCTACATTAACGGTGGTTTTTCGATGTTAAAAGACGAATGCATTATTCAATGATAAGTTAAGTTTGTGGCTAAGTAAGTAGTTGAAAAATCGATCTTTATATCCGCGTATTTGTGTTGTTTTATAACTCAGTGTAATGAACATGACTACACAATACTTCGTTTGATCAATAATCGAAATAAACATTAAAGTCAGCTGTTTGTTTTGCTTTCATTTTATTCAGTTTTAAGAACTATTTACACCCAAAAGTACTTAATTTTGAGTATTGAGTGCTTTGATCTAAGTGGAAATGTTTCGAAAATTGCTAAAATTATGAAAATTACGATTTGTTAAGATCTATAGCTAGTGTTAGACGTATAACTATATAATTCTGCAGCTATAAATTAATGAATCTGCAATGATTATAAATTAATGAACCAGATTCGTTCTAAAAATAATTTATTTAAAAATTGTAAACCATTTGATTTTACAAGTTGTTTAAAAATGGTTAAAAATTTAACTATATGACTGGGGAACATTTGTAATATGTTGGCCTTTACGCCGAATTCCGGCTATACAAACAAATACGCTTGATGGCGAAACGTATGTTTCACCTATTCGGTTTCTAATATTTCCAAAAGTATTCGAATTCTACTAATAATTTTTGTTTATACACATTATATTCTAAATATTTATAATAAAATGCATAAACTATATGCTACATCGTAAAACTACTTACGCTTTGTTCCATAAACTTGAGAAATTATAGGAACTGAACTCTTTTTGTACAGATCTTTAAAAAAATAATAAATGAAAGAATGAATACTATAGTTTTGTTAATCAAACTTCAGTATAGAGATTTACTGAATAGTCTAAGGGTTTCTTCTAATAGTCCAGTAGTTACTTTGATATTGGATATTGAACCCTAGAGATACAAGTTCATCGACATCATACGCCCTATATATTACTAAGCAAATAGCGCCAGACCGATATTAAATTTACTATGTATTTATGTATATGAATGGCTAATTTTTACGATCTATAAAAGTGCCGAGACAAACAAGTACATTATATCTTATCTTGAACTTAGAATAAACACACACAAATAACGGATATAAAATTAGACAAACGCACAATTTTAAGCATATGAATTATTTTACATCATTAAGTATATTCCTCATAATGGCTTTTCCAAAAATTTTGCTATTAGTAACTGCAGGTCACAACACCCATTAAAATCAAATCAAGGATTAAGTTAACAAAAACGTCAAATTCTTTATTGTTTCTCAAGTATGTAAGTATGTATATTAAGCGTCTAGAATGAAAATATTTTATTAATTCGTAGTATATTTGCATTTTGAGTTACAAAATATTCGATCTTACATTTTCTAATTAAGTAATACTGAAATTCCATTCAGTCATTTTTGATGGTATTACAGAAATTGCAAAATTAACTTCTTATTCGTTGGTCTATTTCTTAATATGTAATAAAAAATTGAACGCAATAAATATGAAGTAAAGGTTCAAACGTTCGTTGCAATCTGTAGGTTCAGAACAACGAGATCAATAACAAAATGGCAGATACTAGTTAAAGTAGAAAGTGGTTAAAGCTGCGATGTTTATGGGTGGAGAGGTAGTTTTAATGAATTAAATATTATGAATCTTAAGCGAGAGAGTACCTTTAGGACGTATTCTCGAAATATAAAATTCCATGCAATACACTCTCGTTGTTAAAAATTGTAGCCGTTTTATTTATTTTTCTTCAACTTAGGGGGAATTTCAGATTCCATTTTCGGCTGGGATAAGTAAAAATTTCACAACTCATATGGAATATTCTAATTCTCAATAAAAAATATGTTTTTTTTAAAACAAATTATACAAAAAATATGTTTTTTTTTAAAACAAATTATACAAATCAAGAGACTCTGTACCTGATAATTCCGGTTCCCTTCAAACTTAAGCTAACTGTTATTAGTTATTCGTTGATTAGCATTTTATGCGCCTTTCCGAATTAAAATTTCTTAAAATTCTTATTAAAGGTCCATTTATTATTACATAAAAAACTATTTGCCAAGATCGAAATCCCATCCAAACTTTCTTCACGATTGCTAGATAACATGATTGACCGACAATTAATAAAGAAACTTCAAATCAAGATTATAGAAATAAAAACAATATTTCAACTGTTACAAAAATAAAATATATTTTTTGTTCTCATAGATAAATTTAGACCAACCTTTGTTGTTTGGTCTTTTCTAGAGCCAAGACTACAATCTACTGAAACGAAGATTTCGTTAAAATGTTTACATTTAAAAAATTATATATGATTTAAAGCCAGTTTTTAAAATAAATTACTGATAGCTTGTGTGAACCACTAATATTAGAAGTTTTAGTGCTATAATTTATAAAACAACATAATTATTCATTCAAAAATATCAAATTTCCTTTTTCTCTCAGAAATAGAATTTGGATTAAATCAGGGGCATTATATTTATGATATTAAATAGAATTGCTTCGGGTGTGAAACTCGCGAAATTCAGCTGGCATTCTAAGTTAGTGTCATGGGGATAATGAAACTCGTGATAGTCACCTGGAATTTTAAGTAAGTGCGAGTCATATCCTCGCTCGTCTGATACATTAGCAGGCCACAGTGATTACGCTCCAATATATCTAACACAACTCTTGTTAGTATTCGAATCAATATAACTCGGCGTTAACAGTTTATCTGTAAGAATTTTCCATTTTGTTAAATTAACACCATTCATTAGCTACCTTAATTGAAAGCTTGATTTTTGGTAGAGTATGCTCAAATTTCCAAATTAGAACAGCACCAAGTTACATTTGGTTGTTTCTACCAACTAAAGATTTGTGTGTGAAACAATTTCTGTTGCAGAGATGATTTGAATTGAACTAAAGCTATCCATATAGCTATGAAACATCAAGAGACATTTAAATAATATGTAATTAGAATATACTGACAATTTAATATCTTAAATCAATTTTTCCTTGTCTATTTTACTTAGGCTTTTTTATTTTAAAAGATTTATACCATAAAAATCGATTTCTAATTATTATGATCATGATCGATCACGACCGCTATAACCAATACAAAATAAGAGTATTTAATACCGATTCCAAAAATCGGATGTTCAAGTCAAACGGTTGTTTGAAAAAACAGCAAACGATTAATGTTAGAGTTGTTTTAACGTAGCAAATGGCTACTTAATCAGGTCTGTGAGCTTATTTACGCCCCGAATTTAATGTCAGTTCCGCGTTAATGTTTAATTGAGTAGTAATGTCGTTTGTACATAATGGTATACGTATAAATGTATACCTATTGGCAATAAGCACTTTAATTTTGACTTCGAAGAGCCTAAATTAAATTATCAAATTTTAGAAGCTTTAGTTTATCATAACTTTGTAACTAACTATGTATAACCGTATTTCGGTTTAGAGTTTGTGTAAAACCAATTATAATCCTCCACATTCGGCCCTCGTACTGAGCTGAACATTGGCGTTTATCAATTAATTAATTTATAAACGCCTTCATCAGGTATTATGATTTATAATAATGCCTAGATAAGTACAACTGCTTATATGTTGGCGTTATCAAAGGTAACTGTTTGCGACTGATACTTTGATCTTGATTGATCTATCAAATCAGGTTGTTTACAGCGGAATTGAGATCTTCACAATTATTCTGCAAAGCTCTTGTGTATTTCTAGGTTCTATAGTCTAGATCGAGACCATTCAGGTGGTAATAGTCTAAGTCTATAGTCTAGATCGAGACGATCTAGGTGGTAGAAAATGTCATGAAGGATAGTTAATTGGTAGTTGAACTCTTAACTATGGTTAATATAATTGGTAGTTGGTACTAATATAATTGGTAGTTGAATTCTTAACTATGGTTAAATTTGAGAAGTTCTTTAGGCATATCATGTAGCTTGATGATTTGTAGTTTTTCATAATCACGATATTGCATTTTTAATTTTTTCAATTGTTGGTGGTTGAATTCTAAACCGCCAATGGAGATGTGAACACACTCCTGTTCAATTGGAAGTGCAAAGTATCATACAGAAATTTGTTTTTTATCTTTTGTTTTTCTAATGATCTTTGCTGAAATTGCAGCACAATACTTCTACTTAAAATATTAATTTCGTTGACAAGTCTGAGGTTGATTATATATAAGCACTTCATTCACCCGATCATCCAATAGGGTAGCTACTTCTTCGCCAGTTTAATGATTTGAAAGTATCTATTTGATTAGAAAATGTACCGTTTTAAATATTTTAATAATATTATCATTAACAAGAACGACAATTATAATTTAACGAACGCGTTATTGTAGATTGCCGCAATAAAATTCCTCACACATCATCAAAATAAAGCAAATGAAAACAAAAACAGATGTCTGTATGTTATGTACAAGTATTTGTATACAAAAATTACGTATAAAATGGTAATGATACCTCATAGCGCATGCACATATTTGTAAATATATTTTTTTACATATTGCTTACGTTGATTCTGATTGTAAGATAAAGTGTACATAATACACTATATACAGCGGGATCAGTATTATATAAGCATACTATTTACTTTACTGAATTATGTAATAACAAAATCAAATCAAATATTCGATCATCAATTTTCGACTGATCAATAACACAACAATTGAATAAAACAAGACAAAACGACAAACACAAAAGAAAATGTCAGCTGATATATACTTAATTATACTTCTCTCTTTCTTTGTACATATATCTGTTTATTCGTTATCTTATTTGTAAATAAATAAGTTTGTTTTAAATGTCTTTATTATTATTTGAATTGTTGTTGTTGTTTTAAACAATACGATCGCTGGGAGACGAGAACTACATCAAGTGGGATCTTTCGATATATTTTTGTTGGATTTTGAGATCAATTAAAATGTGTATTTTTGTTCTATTTAAATATAAAAATGAGAGAAAAGAGAAGGTTGTTAAACTTTATATAAATAAAATTATAAATTCTTATTTATTTTGATTAATTTTCTTCCGTGAAATCATGTGTATACCGATCTGTTCTCTGTTAGTTCATCGGACGGACTGAGTTGTCCGTAACAAATTATTTCGAGAAAAGATCTATTATAACAATTATGATTATTAATATTATTACTATTTAACATACATAGCTTTTTGTATTAAGAATATACCAACCAACGTGTTTTTCTATACTTACATATCTTAATACATATTATAGTTTTAGCAACAGCGCACAACCAAACACGGAGAACGTTACAAACATAGTGCAAAAAACTGATGATCATAAATAAAAATGAAGATGAGTTCAAGGTTATCGTTTAGAATTTTTTTGAATACATATTTCAATACATTTTTAATTAGAAATTGTGACAAGTTCGTTTTACATTTTCTTGTTCAAATGATGATTGAAATAATTGAAGTAAATATTTATACGTCACCACTACTTTCTAGAAATAAGACAATTAGTTTTCTTTTTTAAGTTACAATAATTTATAGAAACAATAATTATATTTGCATTGCTAATTTAGCGAGCCATGCGATCGATATTGCGGACCTTGATGTTATAGAATTTTTAATTTATATACGTATCGCGCGCTATTAATTATTGAGACTGTGTCGTGGATTGTTATTTACAGAATTTTATTGGAAAGTTGTTTATTATTTGTATGTTTACTGTTGATAACGGTAAAGTTAATAGTTCTAAATATGATAAGCAGGTTATTATATAATTCACACGGATAAGACTTACCAATGTGTTAGTTCTTACACATGCACATTTAGGGCGCTCCTAAGCGTGTACATGTGTGCGTCTAAAATACTCTCAATATCCCTTGACATCTGTATGTAATATATAGAAGGTAGGTACACATAGCTTAAAGCTTCAGTTTTTTTGTACCCACTTTACAAACTGAATATCTTAATATTTTATTCAAGAATGTTTAAATTTCAATACTGCTTATGGCAAAGTTTAAAATTGTTTTAAAAGTTTCGAAACAGGAATAATTAAACCATGGTGGGGATCTGTATCAAACTCTATAACTCAGCACAATTCATAAAAACTGTAAAACTCGTGTATTCATGTAATTCGTAAATTTTTGATTTGGACTACTTACTCGTAGTTCTAATTTGTCGAATTCTATTTATAAAACGCTTTAAATGTTACATTGGTTCAGTTCAAAAATATACTAAGGTCATGAAGATTATCAGCTTTTGGATTTATTGGATATGATTACTAACTTATTTGAATAAAGTAATAATTATTTAGGAGTAACTTTTCGATTGCGGAAAGTGGTTTTGTCTATATGCTATACAGTTTCTATACCTATAATTTATATGAAATTTAAATTCGTCTAGTTTTTGTCTTTTTTTTACATAACTCTCAATATCAGTTTCAGCGATCAAGCAAATTTTTTATCATCTTCATCATTCTCAGCTCCATCATTGCCAGTATGTTCTATAACGTTTGTGTCTTAAGAATCTATTGGTGAAATTTCAAAACTACTGAATTGTTAGATTTATTTTTAATAATCTATTTCTTAATGGTCCATTAATATGAATGCTCCATTCGACCTTTCGAATCGCTTCCGTTGTTTCTAAGTTTACTCTTGAATTTTAAAATATCCTTCAACAAAACCAAATTGATTAACTTCATACTCTTTATTTAATTAGTGCACTCCTATACAAGCAAGAGTTGCTATGTTTAAAAATTATTTTCGCTTAATATTCAATTGTTTAAAATTCATTAAAGATCTTCGACTTAAAAAATTACTCACGGAATTAGAATATAATATCCAAGAAGGAAGTTTGAAATGGTCCTAAAATGTATTACAAACACTGCTTTCAAATAAAATTTAAGATTTTTGTTTTCCTAAAAAGATAATTGTTGTTGTCTAAATGAACAGAATAAATACTAACTTCCTAATGTTATTCTAATGCGCCACTGGTGGCAAATTAACTGCAGTTGAAAATAATTTAATGAATCCCTGCGAGAGTTGATCTATTCTATAATTCTATGCCAGGTTCTTTCTTTAGAAGTTCAAATCTAAAAAAATTCTAGGCACTAGCGGAATTTGTGTGGTAGAAGAAATACTAAAACTTTAATAAAACAACTTCTTTTATTTATTTAATAATTTTTGTATTGTCTTTTCATTTCAGGTAATCATTGGAATCATTTTATCAACATTAGTTACTGGAATACTACAAAACAATGCTCTATATAGGTAGTGTGTACATTCAATCAATTTCACAAATTCAACTTCATATTGAAATACATACATACGTGTTAATTATATGCATATTTATATCTGTATGTACATATACATACATAAATTACTAATTCTTAGAAAGAAAATCTTCAAAGAAGACGGTAGGAATGACGACCAAGCACAAATCAAATATATAATTTACAAGTAAATTATTTTATTGTATACGATGATGATGATGATCAATTTCATCATAATCACAGTCATCATCATTATCATCATCATAATAAAATAAGTAGAATGTGGCGACTTGCATTATATGCACTGTTTAATATTTCTGACTGGATTATCATTCGCGTAAATTTGCTTTATTATGTGCGGTACATTTTATGTATAGAGTTGAGCGATCATTATTTAGATATCACCAACGGACTAAGTACTAAAAACCACACATGCGACTAATCAGTGACATTTAAAAAAATGTCAATTTAATGTTTTTTTGTATTTGTTTGTTTGCAAGAAGGAAAATAGCAAGGTATATATAGTAATTTACAACAGCACAGACGAATTAAACGAGATAGTGCCTTAGTTCTTTGT
Organism: Tipula unca; assembly: GCA_951394425.1. Taxonomy (NCBI): domain Eukaryota; kingdom Metazoa; phylum Arthropoda; class Insecta; order Diptera; family Tipulidae; genus Tipula; species Tipula unca. The sequence goes on along the minus strand of OX596380.1, from coordinate 142,935,494 downwards.
GTGTATATATTTTTATTTATTTATTTTGTGATTGTAGATAAACTGTTTTCAACCGGTTAGGTTATTTTGTGTTGTACTCGTATACAACTTATTATATCGTGGATAGTTTTATGCATACTCCGATATACACTTTTGTGTATACAACAAAATCATAATAAACCAAACAGCAAACTCAGCGCAATTTTTTTTATTTTATTACAACAAAGAGCTTGAAATCAGAAACCAAAAAAAAATTATATGTTTTTCAAACACAGCACAAGAAGACGAATAGGACTTAAAAGTGTTGAGTTTGTAGAATATTTTGTTAGAGTTGCGCTGGGAAATTTTTTTATATATAATGTACAAATCTTTTTCCATAACATATAGTACATAAATATCTCTATTTATAAGCTTATGATTTTTGTTTTTCTATAAAATAGTCTTACAATAATTTTTAAATTGTAGCAATCATTATTAATAGATAATTTTAATATAAAGGCCGCAAATTTCAATAAACCAATCAAGTAGGATTTATTAGGATTTAAGTAATGATTAGGAGAAATTATAGTGGATGATAAATAAGAGATATTATTGAACTGTCCTATTGGGTTTTAATTAATTGGAATGTTAATTTGATGTTGTTTAAATGTTTTCTTGAACTATGTAAATAATTCAGTTGCAGGTAAATTCCTTGGAACTTAATTATTCACGAAGTTTGCTGATTATTTTAGAGAAAGTTTTCTTTATTTTACAAAATTAAAAAAACGTAACAAATTTAAAAACACTGTTAACAAAATTCGTTTTCAATTAACTTTTGCTTGAATTTTTCAAAATTGTAATACAGATGTCATCCATCATCGAAGGATGTTATGGCTATCTTCTATTTGGAGACTTCTTTCATCATATACCCTTCCCAAGGGAACAACATTGTTCAGAAATATACAAATTGAAGCAGTTTATAATAAATATTGAAAATAATTTGAGGTCAATTATAAAAACCCTTAAATTTTAGTGAAATTTAAACCGTGTTTTCGTGATTTGAGCTAGAAACTCATCGGAATTAAAATTTAAATAATTTATAATATTTGTTTACTTATTAGGTAAACTTCAAACTTAAAATAATGGAATTTAGTAATATGTAATTTAAGTCAAAATGTTACGTATGTTTAACAGTTTAAATGGCTTTGAAGAGATTTTGCAAATAAAATATTAAATTATGTCACTCAAATTAGATGGAAATTCGACTGGAAATTGAAGTGGATTTATTTGAATGAGATTGAACAAGTGAGACTCATTGAATGAAATTTTACAGCGAAGATTCACCAGAAGAAAAACTATTTATCAATTTTTAAATGAATACATACCCTATATACGAGTATGAATTTGAAATTTGCCTTCAATTAAAATATAATCTATTTTGATCTTGATATAAGAATATATCAAGGTAGATTATAATATTGATAATTTCGTCTTCACAATCGATTCAAATTTGAAGACGTCGCCGATTATAAGCAATATGAATATCGAATATGGTAGGTATATTAATATGAATTCTTTTATGTGAAATAAATTGAAGGAAGTCATTTTTGAAATAATTTAACATGTGAGGATCATTACAAAAGAATTAATTACGCTTCCCAAAAATGAATATAACCAAAATTGGCATCCAGATTTGAGATTTTCGCTCAAATACCATTAACCTAAGAAGCATAACTAGGTAACGAAGCGAACTTTTATTAGTACAACTACTCCATCAAGGGGTAGTGCTGTAAATATATGCTAATTAATTTTATATGCAATTCTATCTAATCGGATACATATCCTAAACATTATTTTAATTCTAACAACCAAAAAGTTCATAAACATTGTAACCTTCTAATTTTAGAGTTTCTTATGGTTACGCATTCAAAATTGTAATTTGTGACTCTCGAATAGGGATTGTATGTATGTATCTATACGTAGACTCCAAATTAGAAACACAAAAACAGAATCGAAATACTTTTTTTTTATATTTATAATTATAGACCGAAACCACCTACACAGATTTAACAACAACTTTGGAATCAATCAATATGTACTCAGTCCTAGCATTTACATAATATCTATACAGATATGATTTATGTAGCCGACGCCGCTTCATTCCGGTCAGTTCATACCACTTCCAAATACATAAAAATTCATACTCATCGGATATACATACATACATAAATAAGAAATATAATTAATCTTATATACGAGTATTATACCAACTATTTAAAATTTGGTTTCTTTTGTCGTCGATCTTTTGTGTAACATTTTTTTTCAAGGACGCCCAGTAGAACTATTAATTTTGTCTTTATTATACAAGCCATATGTTTAACCGGGCTCTATATAGCTGGTTAATTTGAGTTTAACTATATTTCATTATTATTATTAGGATATTAAACTTTATTATTGAGCAAAATGCGCAAATGTAATGTTAATGAAACCAACATGTCCGATCGTGGTTCTCTAATTATTGTACATCAGCTATCTACAAAACGTGCTTTGTATAAAATTTTATCAGTTTTGTTTTGTTGCGGACAGGTATGGTCATCTTACATCTGGTATTAATATGGTTATATATTTAATACAGTTAATTGAACAAAGTCATTAAACTTCTTGGATTCAAATTACAACACATTCTCTCATAGTATAATACTATAATACATGTGTTTTATGCGCGAATTAACACGACCAAAGCAAACAAATATATGTCATTGCACTCGATTCTCTGGTGTTTGGCTTGTTTTCATTGTCGCGTGAAGTGAATCACAAAATATTCGTTCAACAATTAAACCTTACAACAACAAAAATGTGGATTATGTTTTTATATAATTATGTACATATTTAAGTTGTCTAAGTTTTGGCTTGACATGATACTATCGCGCTACCCGTTAGGCTGTCAACGGACTTGACTTTTCGTGATCTTTATATTTATATTCCAAACAAATATTCCACGATTTTAATAATAAATTTTAGTTAAAACGATTTGTTTTAATTGACATTTAAATAATATGTACGACGACCAAACCAAATAATCAATGATTTCCGTATGTTTTAAAATACAACCAACCAGCTTAACACAAAATTTAAATTTAATTAATTCAAATGCTCATTAAATTGCGTCGCTTGAATCATCAAAATGAATTGAATTAAAACTATTGTATCGATTTTGTTTTTGTTATTAATTTTATTGCCAAAATAATACAACAAATTTTTTATACGATACGAGAGAGTGAGAGAAATATAATATGTATGTTCAAAATATAAAAAAGAAGAAAGGTTCTTATTAGTATTATTACCGTTAAGTGTATTACCATTTTTTTTAATGAAATAAATAAGAACATTGACATTTTATTTTTGCGTAATAATAATTTTGTTTTTGTTTTATATAATATTATATAGCTAAGAAAATGGAAAAGAAATATTAATAACAAACCGACGATGGTGGTTGTGTGACACGAAATGAGAACAATATGTAAATTTATTTATGTATTTATTTTTCTAGTAAAACAATAGAAATACTAGTTTGTGTTCGAGAATCGTATTTCATCATTCTTTTGGCTAAATGTTACTGTAATGGTAATTATATGTATGTACACGGATTTCTTAAGGTGTTGTACGGACAATAGATTGATTATCTTGCACTTTTGTTTTTGTATAATTTATTACTACTAGATTGAGGTTATGTGGAAATATAATACTTATTATTTTGTTTTCAAAACATGTAGGTTCATGTTTAAGCATGATTTGATCATGTGTATAGTTGTTATTGGCATTTGACTTTCATTTACATAATTATATTCGCTTTGATTAGCTTGATCAAAACTAGTTCAAAAACTAAACAAAACATATTTTTTGATCTCCTTACGGCCAAACCGAACTCCTAATTTAAAATTCAATAAATTTGATATGATCACAATGAAGTACGCCCAGCGCACGGAGTCTACCAAAAATTCATAAAAATTTAAATTTCACTACATACGTGTCTACATACGTGTTTTCCAGTACCACTAGAAAATGGAGAAGAAGCAAAGAAGATGGAGTACTGTTTCTTCCTTCCCTTCGTCTTGACTGTTCACAGTAGTCATGAGAAGAAACCAAATCTATTTGCTTGCTTGCCTAAGAAACAGTGTGCTGTAATAATTCCGACAACCATCCTGAGACCCCTGATGGACCGAGGTGCTGGGCTACGTATGAAGTACTATTTGACCAATTATTTTTCGTCATCTTACTGACTATTTCCTCAAGCAATAGTTTACATGATACAAGAAGTATTCCAATATTCCTTTATCCTCTTTTTCAAATGTGGCTTTATAATGCCAAGTCGAACAAGCTTATCGGCTCTCATATCCATATTAGATGGATGTTGAACTGATCTGGATCTTGTTGGGAGAGGGGAAACAGATTTCAGCCTACAGCAGTACATACTGCCTACTGATTATCCAATTGGTGTGATACAACTAAAATAGTAGCAATAGTAATTATTAAAATTATTATCAAAATCAGTGACTTTTTTTTTAGAAACATTTTTCTCGAAAAATTTAGTTTTGTGACGAAGCTCATTTCTGATTAACATTTAAGTGATTTAATTGGCAGAGGAGTCTGGATATAAAACAACAAAACTGGTGTTATTGATGAAATTAGGAGGGCAAATTTGTGTGAAAGAGTGGCTCATCATCAAAGGTCAAAATAATCCGTCATGTTAAACAGAGCCTTGTTGCTCACCATGAAATCAAATTCCATCATTAATACCATCGAATGATCTTTCAAATAAAATTCATTAATATCATACTTACCTATTTTTTTTAAAAATAAATTTTAGAATATTGCAAATTCTATTTTCAACTTTTCAAGTGCACTTAATTTTGAAATCATTGGCATAACAGAGAGTCGTCAATGTAATTTCAATTCGTAAATCATATAAATCAAATAAAATCTAAACACAATGCTTTTCCAAAAGATTTTATATTTTGTAATGAAAAATATGAAATAAAACACAAAAACGTTTAAATTAAATTAAATTGAATACTAACACTAATACATTAATTAGAGATCCGTCTATAGCTCCCTGCTAGCTTGTATTAACATGAACGATCCAAACGTCACACTTAACCAGTGCGCTATTTGCTCGGTATATAAAAAATTGTTTAAGATATTACAGAAACTTGTTTAACTAACAAAAAATTACCGATTGTTGCCGAGCTGAGTTCATTAATTACGATTGCTTCTTCTATGGTATTTGATGTTTTTTTATACTCCCAAGAAATAAAAATATATGGGGATTACAGCCAATAGGAACAATATTACAATTACAATTTTCTAAAGCAATGTATACAATATAATTTTCTATTGTGCTTCCCGAAGTTAATAATAATAATAAACAGTATTAAAGGCCATTACTGGCCCCTTACTGAGTCAACAACCCGGCTCCAACGGTTTCGATCCTGAGCATGGTCTTCATACTGTCTAAGACAATCTGAAGAGGCCAAGTCGTTCTCTACATCGTGGAGCCATCGTCGCCGGCAACGACCTCTGCGCCTACCATATGGTGGCTCTCCTTTCAGAGATCGCTGCACAATTCGTTCCGGATCAGCACGCAGAACGTGACCGAGCCAGCGTACTCGCTGAGATCTTATTTCATGTACAATATCGGGGATCTTCATCAGATCTCTGATCTCGATATTGTACAGAGCTCGGTAGGTACCATCTATTTCGCGTTTTGGGCCGTGGATCACACGCATGACTCTTCTCTCAAATGTTAGGAGCCATCTCTCGTATTCATCCGTCAGCGCCCAACTTTCACATCCAAACATAACAACGGGCCTGATCAACGCTTTGTAAAGCTTCAGCTTCACGGTACTTGATAAGTGTTTAGATTTTAGCAGTGGCCTTAGAGGATACAAAGAACGACTGCCAGCTGCCAGCCGCACTTTAATATCCTCACCCACACTATTATCGTGAGTGATAAGAGAACCCAAATATTTGAACCTCCTCACTCCCTCAAACGTGTGGTGGCCACTACTAAAATCTGGTGTACCACTGTCCCTAAAACCAGAGATCAGGTATTTCGTTTTGGACTCATTGATCTGAAGTCCAACTGAAGCTGAAAACTCTACAAGCGAATCAAGTATTTCTTTCACTCCGTTGCTATTCAGTCCAATCACGCATATGTCATCTGCATATGCAAGCACCTGATTGGACTGGCTATATAAGATGTTACGCTGCGGTGTTTCAGTTTTACGAAAGATGTACTCCAACATGAGATTAAAGAGTATCGGGGACAGAGCATCTCCCTGCCGAACACCCGAGTTAACTACAAAACTTGTCGATAGCCTGTTCTCAACTTTAACACAGCATTGAGACTGCGTCACTGTCATCCTACATAGTCGTACCAGTTTTGTTGGCATTCCTAGGTATTCCAGGGCAGACCATAAACTCTCTCGATTGATCGAGTCATAGGCCTGCCGGAAATCCAGGAACACCTGATGTACGGGGATGGATGTCTCATAATATTTAGATAGAATCATCCGCAGCGAAAAGACCTGATCGGTGACTGATCGATTCGGACGAAATCCCGAAGTTAACATTTGCATTATCTTATCTTATCGAATTGGTTGGTGACGGCGTAAGATTAGGACTCTAAAAACAAGAGCCGCATCAGAACAGGTAGAGAGACTTAAATAAAAATAAGGACTAAGGCTGTTTCCGAAAGCAAAACTTATTTGTGGAACCTAACTTATTCAAATAAGTCTCCTCGCGAGGTAACTTATTTGCTATCTCTTTCATGCAAGAAAAGCTAAATTAATTGGCAATTTTTTTGTTGTTCTTGTTAAATGACCACATCAAATTACAATTACCTTTTAGTAAATTTATAATTAGGTAAAGAAAATTAAAGAATATATTATTATTAAAGAACAAATATAATATACGATTTGACGTTTTTGTTCGTCATTAAATTTAAAACCAACAATTTTTTTAAATTATCCATATTGTATTAATATTTGTTCTGTTTATAATAAATAATACAAACAAAATTTCTATCTATAGAAGCACAAAAATTTATTGTTTTCGTGTTTCTGTCTAAATAAGTAAGTGAAATCAATTCGAATGACCTTTCTTACTTATTTAAGATGGCGGCAAATAAGTAAATAAGTTTGAAATAAGTATCGATTTCGGAAACAGCCTAAGTATATAACCTTTTGTTGCACATTGAATTCATATTATAGATATATGTACTTAAATAATATACGAAGATATTCAATGAAATCAATAATCAATGGTACAGAATTTATCAATATTGTAATTTTCAAATTACGAGTTTTTGATTAAAAATTAATTCTCCAAAGGCAACATTGTAAATTATAACATTTTTTTAGACTATTATTTAACATAGTTTCTGAATTCGTTTTAAAAATGTCGGACTGGTAGTATCACTACCAGAAAAGCATTTGCAGAGAGTTATCAATTACGACGTTGACGGAAAAGATCGAAGACATAAAATAAGCTATAGTAAAACAAAGATCTGAATGTGTAAAGATCGAGGACATGAAACGCTGCTCCATGCTGAACCAAAAGATGGCAAGTTTGTCAATTGGGTGGTTGAGGTGTTGCCAGCGGCTAGATAGGAATACCTTTGTTAGGAACCGCAGATTGTAGAGTAACAGAATTTGTCGGGGTTATAAGGTGCTATAAATGCCATGCGTTTGGACATATTGCGAAACACTTCAAAAAGGCCTGCCCAAGAAAGACCGAAGACTCTAAATGCGCTTGTTGCAAGAAACCAAACAGGGCGTTCGACGACTCATCGAGAAGCAAAATGCCTTTCATATAAAACGGCCTTGAACATAATGATAAAGGAATCTGTTTATGACAGTTAAAGACAAAAATACTTGTCGATTGAAAATTGTTCAATTGAATATGCCGAATGCAAAAGCAGTGGGACATGAAATCAGACATTGTATTGATTAAGAAGTAATTGATATACTCTGCATGCAGGAGCCATACGCGGTTAAAGGTATAAAACAGGCGGTTTGGTAACATCCACAAGAGTTATCGTGGGTAATGATGATAATGTTAAGGCAGCCATTGGTATCCTCAATAATGATCTAGATGTCTTAGAGATTTCACAGTACTGCGACTCGTATTGTGTATGTGTCGGACAAGATCGGATTTAGATAGTTTCTATCTAGTCAGTATCTACTAGATCTACTAGTATCTAATACTGACAGTAATTCAGATGAGCCAGGGGAATATGTACATAAGCTTGACAAAATTAGAGATGGTCTAAAAAACCATCCGATTATAATAACAGGCGACTTCAATGCAAACTCAAAATCAAACAACTTTTTTCTCTAAACTCGAATGCTTTATTAAGTTGTACAAATTCAACCATTTAGGAGAAGTTGATGTCGATGACAAATATGAGTATAACTTAAAAAAGTTGATATTAAATTTAACAAAAATTTTAACGATCGCGATCGAGGTTTAATCTGGATTTAAGAATTATAACCTAATATTGTATAAAGCTTTTTATTTCCATCGTCTCCATATTTTATTTAGTTTTATTTAAAACGTATTTAAAGATCAATAAATATAAATATACAGACAAGATATACAACACCATGTTATGTTGTATTTTATTTATGCAAACACAAACTTTCATATATTATAATAAGAAAACCATTATTATAAATATTATTAATAATAATTAAAAACATATGATTATTGTATTAACATTTATTATTCAACAATTCGTTATGGAGTACTACATTTCGAAACTTTAATAAAAATAAAATTGAAACTGAAAGTTTGTTAGCTTAAAAAAATAAAAAAAAGTTGGACTAGTTCAAGGCCGTTAAGACGGTTTTAGTTAAGTTTTGTGTTATGGTTTTTCAAATAAAACCGAAAGTTACTGTGTATACTTAAATAATGTCTGCATGCGTTTTGAAATTTCCGGCAAAAATATGCGCACTATCAATTCAAGCATGATAATTTGTTGTATTTTCAATGTTACAATATACACTTATCAAGCTTTCTCTCCAGTTAAAAATGGTCTCTTTCAGATTTTTATAGTTGACTTAAGATAGATTTATAGTACACGACTTTCACAATTTATTAGTTTATTTAGTTAGCTCCGGTAACAAATTTTGCATTAAATTCTGTTGACTCCACAATTTTATAAAAAGCAATTATTTCGACAATTCTTTTGTTTTTCGAAATAACAGAAACAAATCAATTGGAAACTTTATTTTTATATATATTTATCGGTTAGTTTCTTTTTACTATCCGTGTCTATTTATGTTTATAAAGACTATAAGATTACATTTCGTTATGGTAAGAAAACAACTGTACTCGTATGCGCATAATAATCCATTGCCATTTTTATATGTACATTAATATATAAATGTACGAAATAAATAAGAAATTAAATAAGAAACGCAAAAACATTTTCTTTATATATACCATTTATAGTACAGGGTCAAATAGCGGTTCTAATAATCATTTTCTATATAAAAGATAATTTATTTGTAAAAATTGATTTTTTATAAAAACAAATCCTACCAAGAGTTTAAATTCATATTTAATGACTTATGAATGAATTATGATAGAACACGCATTTAAAAGTCTAGCTATATACAGTACACTGTACATATATGTACATAAAGAACAAATCCTTGTAAGGTCAAGTTCGTAAATGTTATAAAACTAATCTAGTTTGACGCTTCTAAAAATAACCGAAAAAACTGTTGGTATGACTGTATGACTAATCAATAAAATAGTTATATATATATATATATATATATATATATATATATATATATATATATATATAAATATATATATATATATATATATATACATATATATATATATATATATATATATATATATATATATATATATATATATATATATATATATATATATATATATATATATATATATATATATATATATATATATGTATATATATATATGTATATATATATTTATGTATATATATATATATATATATATATATATATATATATATATATATATATATATATATATATATATATATATATATATATATATATATACAGTAAAACCTCCAACATGGACACTCCTATATATTGGACACTTCTATTCAGTCCCTTGAAAATCCATACAAAATTTATCAAAACTTTTTCCATTTCCTTTATATATTGGACAACCTCTGTATATTGGATATTGGACAGTAAAATAGTCATTTGTGTATTGTTTTTCTATAATTTTTACCTCCGTATGGTGGACGTCAATGTCTGTATATTAATAGGTAACTAACAATAAATGTATGTAGGACCAACACTATTCAACGTTGCACAAAATCTTTTGTACAGCTAGAGAGATTCAGTATTAATGCTACTGATGAGCGCAACGAAATTGAAGATATTATACCCATTCATGAGGCAGAGGGAGTATCGGCCGATCAATTCGAATAGTTTGTCGCATCTGACGATGGCATAGCAATTTGTTGTGGAACTTAGAAGATTGATCTGAAGAGGTTGAATCAGACCATGAAACGGATGAGCCAAAGGTTTCAATTGAAGAAGCCTTTAAAGCACTTGAAGTAGTGAAACATTTGTCGTTAGATACATGTCCGTCTATTTTCAATGATATCTTGGCTTTGGAAAGCAAACTTCAAATGAGTTTAATCTCAGCAAACCAAATTGCAAACAACCATTGATTATTTTTTTAAACAAAATTATTAAGATATAGGGTATTGCGCAAAGTAAATTTCTGCTGCATATGTATATTTAATAGTTTGTGATATATAGATAGATAGTTTGTATATATACATACATCGTATACAAATATGCTAATTTAATATTCGATGTGAATATTACATTTATTGTACCTAGACAAATCAGTTGTATAAGCGTACAATTTAAGTAGGTCATTAAGAAATAGCCTCTTGGATATCCCGGTTGTCTGCCTTAATAATAAATATATGTAGGTACATACATACATATGTACATATAAAATAAACACAATTGACGTACTCAGATTATGTAACAATTACATAAAACATGTAAATATGTACAATAAAAGCATATATTCTAGTTTTCTGGAAAACAATTTTCCGTGTATTGCTTGTGAATGGGTAAAATGAAAATTTAAAAGTTTTTTTTGGTATGATGTGTAATTTGGTTTTTTCAAAAAAAATGTTTTTTAACTTTAAACTTTCATAGAATTAAATAAATTAATTAGTTATAAAATTATATGGTAAACTATTTGTATAACCGTACATAGTTTCACTTTCAGCTACCAGAATCGAATTTGAGGCTGCAAAAATGTAACGAAAATTGATAATTTTTGTGGACCTATACTCTTTTGGAAAATGAAATGACAACCAAATACAGGGATTGGTCGACCTACAATTCACTATAATATTGCCCGATTTATATATTATATGTGATGTACATACATATTATATTATATACAAGAATTTTGAGAAATCGATGTAGAGTATTCCAAACAGAAGAATTATTTAATAAAATTAATTATGATCTTCGGCTGTCATCCGTCAAAGATTTCAGGTGGGAATTTATTTTTTCATTAGAAGACGGATGGAATGAAACTGTCGTGAGATCAATGATTCAATTTTTCTGAGTACCTAATCTTATTTGAAAGACGGTAAAATTTGATAAAATCGAAAATGATCCAGAAAACCAACTTCTCGATTTACTCATAGTTTTTTTTAACGCAGTCTGTCTCTTAACACAGTCTAGCATTTACTCGTATGTCATTACGAACGACATTTCTTGAAAAGCTCATTTCATTCTCTTATCTTAGTTCATTTCGAAGTTTTGACTATTATAACTAATTGCGTCGGAGGCGGAGGTAATTAGTTGTAATAGTCAAAACTTTGAAGAAACTAGTATTTTCTTGGAAAATATTGATGTGGCGATCTTTGTCAGGATCGGACCTATTATATTATTTTTTTATTATTGGTGCGACACAAAATCTGAGAAATAATTTAATAATTTGACATTCTTTGATTTTTCCATTTTTTTAATTTCCTGAGTTTAATGTTATAAACTCATTAAAGTTTAGTTATTAAAGAATACCCAAAGCCTATTATCCCAAAATTGTACTAATTTTAAATTAATCAATAAAATTTTGTATAATATATAATTAAAATTTTTAAAGAAGTTTCAAAATCTATAAAATTTTACTATTTTAAAACATGACTAGTATAGTAGGCAGTTAAGTACATAGTTATGATTTTATCACGATAGTATGCCACTGTTATCGCTAAATTGCAATTATGTAGTTTAGTTTATTTTAATGTTGTTAATTATATACTCAACTCTTTGGCATTACATTCAAATGTATAGCTCAAATACCTAATTCAAAAAAATAAGGCGACTGCCAAAATATACTAAATACTACTAAACGCCGATACTATTAAAATTGGAAAATCGTAAAAACAATTTGAATGTATACATTTTATACATTATAGAAGAACACGACAAAAATATAAATTATTAAGTTATTTAACTTGTATACATATATAATGAAAAACATATTTTTTGTACTGAAAATTTAATTTCCGTGCCAAAAACTAAAACATCATGTATGGCTGTACCCGCACATCCAGATAGGCATAACTTGTTTAGAAAAATACAAATGATTATAATTTTTCGTATTGTTGATAACACAACAAATAGAAATCACACAACAAAACTACAATAATACTAACATATACGTTTTTTCGATGCGCAAAATACTAATAAATAAATAAATAAAATTAAAAAATTGAAACATTTCCTTATCTTAATTACATTTCATAAAATGGAATAGAAACGACGACATAGTATAAATACGAAACTAACCAGAGACTAGAGTATGTCATAGCTGGTTGGGATCACGAAGCTCAATAAAATATTTATAATATTTTTGTTTAAATTGCGCGCACACGAAAGCATGTCGTAAAAAAAAGGGTATTGCTTATTGTTTATGTTATTTGTTTATAGTTTTATCAATTTTGTATACATTTGACGACATAGTCTTATCGCCGATAGTTCACTTTATTTATGGCGTGTTATCTATCAGTCCAATAAAGTATACAAATTGTAGATAATTTTCTTTTCAGGTTATTTCTATAGTTAAAGATCGTGTACATCTTGTTTAGGATAAGAAAATCTTATGGTCCTAATTAAAAACGGTCAACTTAATTTTTCCACTCCCTTGAGCAACCATATATTCATGTGCTCTCTTTATACAAGTGTCAATCATATACCTTTAATTACCTGGACTATATAATTTTAAATTTAATTAGGTATAACAGGCCTTTGAAAATGTGTCAACCTGGGTAATTTTACATACATACATATATGTATATATACATACAAATTTTCTTTGTGAGAGAAACACATCCACACACAAAAAGACTTTATCATCCGGAAAAAATAAACCGTAACAATAAAAAATCTGTGTGATGTGCTTTTATATATGTACATATGTACATACATTGTCAATGTTATAGTATATATTTATACAAAAAATAAATTGTGAGCGGATATTATACCGCGAAATGTAAATCGTGTTTATTTTAACAAAAAATAATTAAATAAATAAAACCAGAAAACCAAATTAAAAAGGCTTGTCGCGCTTTTCTTAAAAAAATAACAAAATACATTAACAACCGTAATGACAATTTTAATAAAACCACAAATAAATGTCTGATTGATGTACAGTCGGCGAAAGTTTACATGGGAGAAAGAAAATTTCCAATATGGCAGTAAGAAAATATTTCAATTTGTAAGAAAGTTTTAACTTTACGAATTTAAAATATCAATCGATCTAGAGTCTCAAATATCCATATAGTAATATCATTACGGTAATATAATTGATCGAAATAGAATATGCGTCGAGAAAGAATATGCATTTCAAAAAAATTGAAATTTTTTAGCCTATCTAGTCGGTGCCTTCGATAGGGGTATCAATTTAAAACGCACCAATGAAATCTAACAGTTCTTTGAACAATAGCTCGCCTCAAAATCAAATCACATAAAATGATAATATTCTTATTCTCTTTCTTTTATTTGTTGCATATCAATGAACGCTTTGGTTGAATCAAAACATTAGAAACTGGTGATTCAATTTCGAGTTCGATTGAATTCTGAAATTTAAAATTTCCAAAAACTTCTAGTTTAATCTTTCTTTAAAATATCAAATAAATTTTGCAATTTTTTTAAAACTGAATGTTGAAACTTTTTTCTTCGCAAAGAACACAAGATCCAGCAGTTTTAAAATTACATCCTGATTCGTCGAAGAATGCTTCTTACATCGTTCATAGTCACAAATCGAAGCAAACTCTCCTAATAAAACATCGCCAAACACTCTCAGCGTACAGACATGCTTTTATACATATACAATTTTTCGTGTAGGATATTGTGTGGTCATTGACCGTGATTCAGATCCTCTTGATATGAAAATCTTATTTCTAAAAACTACGTAATATCTTCTTCTAATAATATCGGCTATCTTCGTTAGATGAGAAGGTCTTTCTCCCATACTTCACAGTAGACGACGCTTCTATTAACAAATTGAAGAGTCCGTGGAATTTCCGTAGAATTATTATGGTGTGAAAAAGCAACTCATGTATCTTAATCTATACGATCTCATCTATCTGTGACATAAAAAAGGCGATCAAACGGTCGTGTGCATATTACCGCGGCGTCTATATTAAAGCTCTATTAAACACTGTCTACAAACTGATTGTTAATATTGTACTCGCAGAATCATTGATCTAACCGAACATCGGTGAATATATCAATGTGGCGTTTGCCCCAACTGATTAATCGCTGACTAGTGTTTCATCATCAGGGGTGATTTTCGGAAAATGTTTGGGAATACAAGATTAGCATTGGAATTCAGAATTGGACGAAACTTGTAACAAATATTAGAATATAAAAACCGACTTGCATAAAAATTGTATTACTTGAAATTATTTTTTTTCCTTTCTGAAATTCAGTTTACATAAAGTGTTCCTTTTTAAAGTGTTCAATTTGAGAGTGCAAAGTGAATATATTTATTAACTGTCATATGATTATCGAAAGTCACTTGCTATATTTTTAATTAGTCTCGGATAATCGGTTAATTAACCTGTGATAAAGAACTTCAATTATATTTTAGCAATTGTTTTATTTTTGTATTTATATAAACGGCTTGTACGATACAAATTAAAAGCGTCGTAAATTTCAAATGCACAATATTCACTTTATCCGTTAAAATTATTAATAAAATTACGTGTTGTTGTTGTCAATCGATTATTATCTAATCTCTAGTATGTGAGGGCGTTTGATTAATTTCCAACCGTTATCAGTAAACAAATATTGAACTGTGTATAATGTAATTTGTGTATGTCACACTCGTTTTGAATTTAGGTGTCACATACAACTTAAACCCGGATATAATACAAACGCGAATTATAGTGAAAGTGCTGTGTAATATTTAGATATTTAAATTGCGCGCATAAAACGAATATCTAGCATGTTGTGCAGAAAAGTAACATATCACATTTATTATTATAAAGTTCAGTAGGTTAATTGCTTGTTTTGTATTTTTGAAGGTAAATTTGATATTTTCTTTATTCTAAAAAATTATTAAATATTGCGTGTTAAAATTAAGCCGTGATTAAAAACAGCTCGGGAAATTCTACTTATATATATATATATAGGGTTAATATGATATCATTAAGATATGACGAACAAAGAAATTGTTTTGATTTTTTTATTATTCATCTCAAGATTAAATTCAAGAAATTGTCACTCATAAAGAAAAGAAGATGATTTTAGAAAATTTTTCGTTATACACGCGATAAAAAGATTTGTTTTATAATTATCGTATAACATTTTGGTGAAACGCAATAATTATATTTGATCTCAGTAACTATCGCGCACTTACGATCGATTAGTTTGAAGCAAAAATATTCGTACTCATGCCTCAGTGGAAAATCTTAAATTATTATTTTGTAACAAAATTACTGTACTTCCAAGTTTTTTTATTTTTATTGTTATTAGTTTAAACAAATAAAACTGACAGTCATACCAAATTATTGTTATTAAGCCAGTAAAAAAAGAATAAATTGCAGATTACGGTTAAATGATGAATTAGGTTCCGTGAAAGAAACCGTATACTTCTCTAATTGTTGTTTCTTCGTATTTATATTTTTTTTGGTGTGTGAAGATCAATGTACGATCAATTTGAATGACCCATTTTTATATAAAAACTTTATTTGTTGTTGCTTGTTTGATCAATTAAATTATTGTTTGGTGCGCGATCTCTAAGTGTATGTTTGCAAAATAAATACATTTTGTAGGTTTTTGACTTTGTATTTTGTACATCTTACGTCTGTTTTTAGTTATTTATTAAGATTTATTTAATTTGTTTGTAATTTTACGCTGTTTTATTAAATTGAAGAAAGTGAAAATTCTCAATCCGACATGCTTAACGTTATAAAGACAATAAACAATTAAAACTATACTCGTCTTAACAAGATCATTTATGTTCAGCCATACCGATTGATACTTGTTAATTGATTTGTGTACCAATTTAATAAAAATCGCGCACAAACTAAAATTATTATAAATAGTCGCGATACGCGTGCGTTATTATACTCGTATGTACATAATATTTGCGACGTATATAGCTAAATTAGTCATAAACTAAATCAGTTTTAACTTCAAGGCTACTAACCTTAATACTTCCTTATATACATACATACTTATGTACATATATAAAAACGTAATGGGCTATATACTAAAACCGCATAACATTATAGCATGATAACACAACTTCACATAGCTCCAATCAGTGTTATTTATTAGTATGTCATTTGCGCTTATACAACACACAATATGTATACAAAAAAAAGTCAAGTCCAGTCAATGTCGTTTGGAAACATGTACTATTAATTTTCATTACAAATCATTCGATTAAATAATAGTAGCGTTAATAAATAATAATAGTAAAAAACTATAAAAGATGTAATTACTATTCAATCGAATCAAAATATATTCATAAAGGTAAATTAAATGTATAATGGACTTGAAGTGATTCAATTTTGAATTCATATGCAAAGTGCAATGAATTCATATTTTGTGTTGTTATTGTTTAACCAAACACGACATATATTATGTACACATACACCTTTCTGTATCAATTGGGACATGAGACAACCTTGGTGGCTTCCGTTTGAAGGTTTAAATTAGGTTTGATGAATTTTATCAAACCTACACTAAAAACTGTTGTATTCCCACTCACATAATACAAATTCGAATGAATTTCAATTACAATTTACTTTCAAACTATTTAAATTAAATGTGATTTAAATACCTTCGAATTCTTATAAAAAAAGTATTTTGAATTTTCTAGTAATGGATTGTGGTGTGAAGTCAAAATCTGTCACATTCTGCACATTTAAATTGTGGAGTCTACGTCAGAAACAATCTCAAAACTTTAAAATTCTGACAAAATCTCAGATACGAGTAAATCAGAAATTTTAGGAGTAACATTTTTCACAATTATAGTAATCCAATTTGATATTAATATTCAGTAATTTCTAATGATTCTTTAATAAAATTTAACAAATATCAAATTTAAGCTGGAATTTCCGAAATTTTGAAAATAATAATTTTTAAACTTTTTTTTAACTATTGTATCTGTGCGCACAAAATTTCTATAATTTCATTTTAATATTCCATATCATTCCAATTTTTTGCTTTTTGAATTATACTGATATTTAAACTGATCAGGTTTGAAATGCTATGCAATTTGTAAGATTTCGATAGTTTATAATATAAAATTTGGATTTCTTATAATTAAATTTTACAAATATTTAGAAAATATCTATGTATATATATGAACATTTAATACAATACAATACATACAATCTGTCAAGAATCATCAAGCCTTTGTTGGAAATATTTCAAATTTTTTTCTGTGGAATTTTTGGTTGAACCTTGAACCACTTTCAAATTCTTAAATTTCTTAATGTCCATAACTTACAGTTAAGGTCAGTTTTTTTTTAAAATTACATTATATTAATAAATAGACGTATGTCACTTGCTAACGATTGTGGCAACTGAGTTTTTTTGTTCTTAGTTGAATTCTATTACCAATGTGTATATTCCGTCTGTCTCCTCTGAAAATATATTAACGTTTAACACCGCCATGCAACTTTTTGTACTTTATGATTTTTAAGACGATATTTGTAAGGATTTCATTTTGGAAATATCATGAAACTGCCGTAGTTCTATTTATTATATTTTGGACTGAATAACAGAATCGGTGATTGGTAAAGAGCTTATAGAATTTTGATAAAATTTGAAAAAACGTAATCAATTTTCGACATTTTCAAAGATTTTCAATTTTATGTATGTGGAATTTCGCATTTCCAAATGAAATATTAAATTCTGAGTTGTATATTAACGTATGTATTTAATTTAAAATTAAAGAGGGAACATTATTAACTATTTATTACAATGATCTTTTAAAAATTGAAGAATTTAATAAATTTTGAATTTTAATTTTGAAATTTTATTTAAACTAAACTAATCAGATTATCAAAATTTGAGAATTATACATTTTTAAATTTCGAAGTTAAAGAATTTAGAAGCTTAAAATTAAATTATTTTTATAAATTAAAAGTGCATTTAGAAATATGCAGGATAACAAATTTGAAACATTTTATGTGAAATTTTAAATGTTAAATCGCGGATGTCAATTAAATTAAATTGAATTTAAGCCAATTCACGAATGTCGAATGGTGTAAGTAGAGGGATCATACATATACTTACAAAATCTCTCAAGATTATTAAAATATTATTATTTTGTAAAATTATTTTTCTTTCGCTTACTAATGTACATACGTGTATTGAAGGGGAAATTGGTTCGTGCAACGGTTTTATGCAAATTAGTCCAACTGTCTGTTTTATCAAAATTGTTACAATTACATACTTCCCGTACTATAACTTAAGTAAAAATCAACTGACCCGACAGTAAATTTTATATCGCTATTCTGCAATTTGTATGTTGGAAACTTTCATTATCGTTGCTGCAAATTTTTTCAAAAACAAAAATAAATTTTACTGTTGGTGTTTACTTAATTTTGTGTTAAGTTCAATTAACTAAATTTCTAATTATTTGGATTAAAGGTAGAATATACATAAGTACATATTGGTTTTCAAGTTGTTTTTTATGTTACTTTGAGTCATCTATCCCACAGTCAGTTTTTTACAATTTTATGCTTGTTTTTGAGGTGTGTTATGCTTGCGTATATGAATTTTCGTAATATAAAATGGAAATGATTACGTCTATACACATAATAGAATTGTTATTCTTGTTGTTGTGTAGGAAGTGGGTGATCATGTCTATGTTTTACGCTCGCTCTAATGATTGACTATATAGTGGTGGTACGATTGGTTTAGTATTAATGAATGCTTATATTTTTTGTACTTCGTACATTATGTACATAGTAGGAAATTGGTTTTTGGTATTTTTCCAAAAGATCTGTACTTATAGAAAATTTTAATTTTTCTTTTTTTGTTTATTTCCAGATTTCACGACTATGACAAAAGCTTTTAGCCGGCAGCAACGGCGGCGTTATTCATAATAATCAAACTTAAGAAGTAAAATACATAATAATTATAGCGAAAAAGATTCTTTTAAAAATCGATTTTTACAAAGAATTATTTATAGAACCAAATCTTATAATCGTCGAGAAAAATTGGAAAATCTTAATTGAGTCAAAAAAAACAGTTGGAAAAATAAAATCGTTACAAAATTGATTTAATCAAATTAATAATTATTTTCTTTGTGAAATTGTTTTATATAAAAATCGCCAAAATTTGTCTCCAAATATTTTCGTTGTACAAAAAAAGTAAAAATTTTTTTATTTTTTTTGTCACAAACACCGGCTTCGGTCTGGACCCTAATCAGGAAACGACCCAGGTAAATATATTTTTTTGTTGGTTTTGTAATAAACGGGTTGACTTTTTTTTATGGTTTTGGTGTGCTTGATTTATGTAATTTATTATTTATTTTGTTAATTATAAGGAACAAGTATTTAACCGTATATATGTATTTACAATCATTTTTCGATTCATGGTTCAAAACGTAATTTCATTGCCATTCACATTCTTCCTTATCGCACTCGAATTAAAAACACAAAGTTGTAATGTTTGTGCAATTTTGGACGTCATCATATTATCTATCTAAACTCGTTTTGGGTCACTAAATAGTAACCGAGATTTTAAATGTTCTAAAAATCAAAACTATTTATAAAATGAGATTTTAGAAATAATCATACCCAAATATGTATATCAGGTGGGTTTTGTTGGTTAGATATTTTTAGCTATTGTAGCATAACGATATATACATATACAATTCTTTAAATCCAGTGAATATCTCGTATTGTTTAAATTTATTAACCGCACTGCCCGGATATAAGCAACATATTGGTATATGTATTTATCAATATTTTTTTGAGATACAACTCAGAGTATGTTATGCTCAATCAAACCAACGTATTTTGATATGATTAGTTTTATATCTTATGGGAACAAAAAAATCCTTTTAAAGTTACCCAAAACATACAATATACACAAACAAAGGTATGTTTTAGGTAACTATACCAATACCAAAACATCAGCACAAATAGATATTCATAGAAAAAGAAGAACCATTATAATCTAAAAATGCTTTGTGGTTTTGTTGCATTAATTTCTATAAATGTGTTTAGAAGAATAAATGATAATCAGTGCTGGGATGTTCTATCATCACTTCGATTCGCTTCGATAGTCATTTGTGTCTCTTTTTTTACGAACAAAATTGTATTCTATTTCGCAATTTATATTGTGATCATAGCCTACTCGATTCTATTTCTTTAAATTCATTCGATAAAATATCACCAATATTTTTATTTTCGACGGCAACTGAAAAGAGGAAAAAGAGATAGCTTGCAAATTTATTCTAACAGGCTGAGATCGCAATAGACAAAACGTAATTCAAAAAACGCAATGGAGCACAATTTGGTTCGTAAAAAAAGAGACACAAATGTCTATCGAAGCGAATCGGAGTGATGATAGGACATCCCAGCACAGGATTGTTGATCAAATGAACTTGCTTGCTATCATGTTTGAAAAGTGAAAAAGAAACCTTTCGATGCCACAACATATAATGTGGGTAACAAACTACCTGTGACACACAAAACATAAATCGTAGTTCTATCATAATATTAGCAACCTGTTGATCCTCATTTCGTCATTGGACACTTTTGTTCATATCTCAAAGGTAGTTTGTCTCGTACGACCAAAGTACAATGATCCTCAGTTATCTAAAGTAACTATATTTGAGGATATTACTCCTGTAATAAATAAGTCACGTAGGAACAGCGAAAAAAACGTAAATAACGATATTTTTGATTTACAATTCATGTTTTTCTCGACAAGACTCTTTTTTGAGTTGAATAAGATGTTGTTTTGATGGCATGGCCGAAATAATGGAACTCGTATGAAATCTTTTTGTCAATAATTGTACAAATGAAAAATTTGACTAGAATAAATAAAACCAACCACAGCCGGCAGTTCTATGTTTATTCGGTGAAGTTGCACTCAAAGCTTATTTATCGTTATACGTATGTGTATTATTGCTACCATCAGTGACGTCAACACGTATTATGAATGAGCATAATCTACATTATTATTATTATAACAGTTTATTAAAAGACATTAGAGCCACTTTATTGGTGACACATAAGGTTACGATCATAATCTTCATAATTCATTTAAATGCTGCCTCCGAGAGTTGAGATTGACACTAGGAAATCTGTTCCGTCAAATTTGTTGCATTGAATGAATGTTGATTATGATCTGCCACCCCAACATAATCATTTAATTTTTTATTTCTTCTTTGCGGCTTGAGAATTTTCGCTTCCTCGATTAGGTGATAAAATGACGGGCAGTGCAGATGGCGGATGATCGTAGTAAGACCAGTGAAGATAACTATTTATTCGTTTTGAAATATCGTTCCAACGCTAATTTTCAGTACGGCATGATTGATGTTTACCTTGACTCCAATACCAAGTTTTAATAAAATTATTTATGTAGCCATATTGAAATATGTTATTAATTGTAGAATGATGGTAAAGATTGTTGCTTATTAAGGTACGGCTTCAAATTCAATTCTTACTGCCGTAAGATTTATTCCCCATTCACGACAAATTAAATCGTTTGGCATGCTGACGAATAAATGAATTGGTAGAATTATGAATAATAACAATTACTTTAGAATAGGAATTCTGTTGCATTCGGCCTATTCAAAACATTCTATTTTCACAATTGGTATTGTTAAACAGTTTATTTGATTCATTTAGGGTCTATAATATGTTCACCTGAATATACCTGTTACTTCTATCAGGTCAGCAACTCTGGTTTATCAAATATAACTTGGAAGGTGAAATCGATTAATAATCGTTAATCATTTACTCAATTAATTATAAGCAAATTAAAACCAAAAAATATATCAAAGTCAACATACCTTGATTAAGACAGTCAAGGTGAACGCACAGATTTAACGATGACATATTATTTCGTAGTGAGCATTTATTTATGTAAACTTTATCGCACTGCACAGAACATATTTTTCTTGATTGGTCTAAAATTAGTGTGCTATGCATAAACCTTCAATCGTAGTGATCACACACATCAATCAGTCACAAAACTTGTTCCTTTATATAAAACGTTTATTATTAATTAATAATTTTTATTTAATACAATTTTTTTATTAATTTTTTGGTAAATTATCATTTTTATGTTCTTTTTTTCTCTTAATTTTAGTTATAAGTTCTCCGTCCAAAATAAAAAAATTGTAAACTAATAACGTACGAAAGAGACAAGATACGAAAACAAAGAATAAGATAGAAAAGAAAAACAAAATTAAATTTGCGATTTTTTGTTTTAATTTTGGATTTTTCCTTTTTGATAATTGTTAAATCACAAAATTAGTGACAATTTTTAAAATTAAAAACGAATTTTTTTTTATTAAACATCGAATAGTATTTAAATTTTGTTTTTGTTTTTAATTAATTTTAATTGAATTTAATCCTTAAAATTAATTTTTAAATTTTAAATTAATAATTAAAAATTGCAACTAAAAAAGGAAGCGGCCAACGGGCACGCAAACGGGACGCAAACACATTATACAAACGGTGGCACAATGGTGAAAACGTTTCAAGCATATTTACCAGCAACAAATCGGACATATTCATGCGTTCATTGTCGTGCGCATTTAGCTAGTCATGATGAGCTTATATCAAAGGTAAGCAACTGCCACCACCAATTTGTTAAATATATTTCATAATTCTTTCACAATTTTATTTATTTATGAATACATTTTTTTCTTGTCTTCTATCTTCAACAGTCATTTCAAGGTAGTCAGGGGAGAGCATATTTATTTAATTCTGTGTAAGTTGTGAATTTTTATTTATTTATTTAAAAAGTCGATTATGGTTGGGAAAATATTTTTTTTATTATTTAAGTTGTGCATACATTAAAATACGATAACTGACTCGTAAAATAACGATAATTACATTAAATTAGTAGAAATATTAGTTAATTGAAAAAATTGATGCAATTTCTAGTATTATTGTGTGACGATTAATATGCACGGGGTGATATTTTTGAATATGAAAGGGAGCATGCAATTATTCGTATTGGGAATGGCAAATTTGGGGTCAACACTTAATATTTTCATGTGTCTACACGATTGATTCGGTCTTACATTCGTTTATTTAAAATTTGGAATAATCGTGATGATTCCTACCACTATTATTGTTCTCACTTTTGCGTTACTATGGATGATTTTTCTCATAAGAAAATGAATGGGAAAATTATTCCGCAAATATTTATTTTTATATTTATAGATGTATTAACAATATATTATTATTGATTATACTATGTAATTTATAATAATTATGAAAATTTATTTTCGTGTAATTTCTTATTATAGACAGAATTTAGAGATAACAAATAATAATCATGCACGTTTCATTCGGATGATGTTTAAAATATAACGATTTGTATATTAACTATTATCTATTAATGTAATTTCGTATAATAAACAGACACCTGGCTAATATTTACAACAAAATATACAAATGTATGTGTTCACAATATATAGGCTAGTATAGGCTAATTCACAAAATCATTCCGATTAAAAATGGTTGAAATCCATAAATGAAACGGATCATCAGGAAAAAATGGGAACCATTATTTAGAATTAGAACTTACCAATAGGATATCGATTATTAAAATCATTTTGTCAAAGGTGACATCTATTGGTTACATTAAATGATATAATTTTTGTATTCCAGGCATGATTGATAGTTTTTGTTGGTTGATTAGAAATATCACTAGGCTGTCAGTAAATGTTCGGGTAATCATCAACTTTTCTTTGACGTTCTAAAAACGAAGGTAATGCAAAACGTAGATGGTTTCATGTTTAAGTTATATTTTTCTTGATTTAAATATTAAGCGCAGTAAATGATTAAATTGTAAATTTTAAATATAATACATTTAAAATTGAAACTCCGTGCCGCGGCTTAAGAAGTCGAGTATAGTCAAACAACATTATACCTACAATTCCATATAGCGTAGCCTCGTAATGATGGATTCGAAAGAAATTGATTCTTTAAATTGTTTAAATATTATGTATGACAACAGAAACCTTGAATGACAACAGAAACTGCATTATGATCGATAAATATATCAATATATGTGTAACGTTTCAATATTATTCGTATTATTCAATTTGTAACTGAACTTTGGACACAGACTCTGGACGGAGATATCGGTCAGGTTTTTTCGGTTATTAACAACGGTTAACGTGAAAGAAGCAAAATTGTATGTTTAACTATGCGGCTGAATTCTTGAAATGTACATAGAAACATAAAATTGAGCGCTAGTTTGTGTCACTCAAAATTGGATAATTGCATTGAAATTTTATCTTGGGTATTATTAATCGTTTCAAAAAATACATTTCTTGACAACTTTCAATAATAGATTTGTTTACGAGCCCATCGATTGTATCATTATCATGAACATGGCCATCCAAATCAATATATGCAATTCCCAGTCATGTTATTGGCTTTGCATTATTATAGAATATCAATCTCAAACGCATTGTACGATCACAAAAATTCGATCACATTTATCCAAAGTGGAAATAAATGCATTTCATTCCCAGAGAATTTGTAATTTGTCACTTATAAGATTATTTAATCTTTAGCGTTCATTTGTTTTTATTAATTTACTTTATTTTCTTGGATTTGCCATATGAATTCATGGTTTCAAGTATATCCATAATTATGTGAGATAGCCTTCATTAGGTATTTTATTTTTTTCAATTTTTGAAAATTTATCCTTCCGAGTCTTTGCTGATTAAATTATGACCATTACTTCGTTCTAAGGAAAAAATCTATGAGTTAGATCAATCGTATTGGATTTTGAAAATATACATTATAATAAAGATTTTGTGAATTTTGAAAATGTGATTTCAACTTTAATTTAATAGATTAAATGTTTTTTGCTCAAAATAGAGGGCATATTTGCATATTTACCGGAAAATGAACATATAGATCCATAGAATTACATACATGATTTTGTCTAAGATTAAATAAATTGAACGACATGCCATATCATAATTGTTTTTTCGTTCTGTTTATTCTAAGACCAGGCTCGTCAATGTCGTTATCGTGTAATGACGTCTTATTTATGCTTCAATCTGTTATTATTAATGTAGATTATTTTTGTTTTGAATTAAGATTATTCTAGGTCGCTCTTATTATATGACATGTGCTGCGATATAATCCTTTGTGTATTTCGAAGCAGGAAAAATAACAAATGAAACATGTCAAACCAAATCGTATAATTAGAGTTTTTTGTCTCAAAACAATTACGTAAAAACCAAATTTGTATGTTTTGTATTTTTCATTATTTCTTAATAGTCGCAAAAGTGGAATCTCTGTTGTTGAGATTTGTTTAAGTACAATTTTATTATGACTCGATATCTCAAAACAAAATATAATCCATCATTTCGAATGGTGAAATGTGTCATTGCTCAATTAGTACATTCAGTACATGCAAGTGACAAGCTTTATTCCTAATAACGGTGTTCGCATGTTCCCCTCAAGTTATTTAACTCAAAATTGTAATCTAATCAATTATGTTTGGTAATAAGAGCTTGATCGCCAATCTCATATTTTTATAGAGTTTCATAAATTCTCTTTTGTAATCTAAAATTTCTGTTTATGTGACTGCAGGGGAATATTGAAATGGATGTTACCAGATAGTACAAAAACCCAAAACAGCCAAAACATCCAATTAACCGAATTTATGAATTCAAATTCAACTACTACGTCCGTAGATAAAATTGCTGAATACTTATTTTATAGTTTGCGTGGTAAGATGATACAATGAATATTACGTACAAAGAAGTTTACTTATATATGGTCTTGATTGATTAAACTTGACCACAAAAAATAAGCTTTTTTATGTCTAGGCAAATGGTTTGGTTTAAAACTTATTTCATGCCTTGTGAGACTCTGCTACCAATATAAACAGTTTAGATTACTTAGATAAAAGTCATTCTTAGATTAAGTCAAGTTGAACTGTTCTTGAGCAACAATTTTATTTAAATTCTAGGCTAGCTATTACAATTATATCCTACCATAATTTCGTCATATGATTTTAGAATTTATCAAGAAAAAGAATATGAATTGGGGTTCAAAATGAATTTGGAGTTGGACTGAAATCTAAATTTCACTTAAATTTGATTTCGATTTTCACGTACAGCATTTAAGTATCCTAGTGGTTTTTGTCAAACATTTCTTATTAAGCTTCAATAGCTATCAGTTTTCAAAAATCGTGGTTTGCTGAGATCCCATTTGTTTCGATCTCGTTTATGTAATTCTCAGATATTGATACTTTCAATCGAGTTCGTATTTTAAACAGCTAATTAAACGAGCAGTTGTTTTTTATTAAATGAAAATGTCTACACCAAGTCTTGTTTAGCTTAATTTTAACTAATACTCTTTTATCGATCAAGGGATTTCATACAGATTTGTCTGAACATAATGTATGCGTGGTCCACATTTTAATCCGCGCATTACACAATACAATAAAATAAAATCTCTAAGTGTATAAGATAGTATAAAGATTATGAAATTAATTAATGTTTATATTTGTTAGGTTAAAATTATTTTTCCAACAAAAAAATACTGATTTTATAAAGTTGAAAATTATTTTAATTAATATATTTTTTTCATTTATTTAAACAGAGTTAACGTCGCATGTGGTCAGTCGGAAGATCGCGTACTTTTAACCGGATTACATTCAGTTGCCGATATATACTGTGAATGTTGTAAAACTACGCTCGGATGGAAATATGTAAGTAAATCATACTTTAGATACAAGTTATGTGATTTCGATTGATTGTTTTCCCTCTCGATTTCGGCGATATGAAAATAAAAATAAAACAATTTATACCTTAAAACATTTCGATGTTACAACATCCCTAGTACATATTGCATTGTCGTCTGTTCAATCGAAATCAACATTAGTTTTTGTTCTAAACTGATTTTTCGTATTTTTTTTTGTTTTTTAGGAACAAGCATTCGAATCTAGCCAAAAATATAAAGAAGGAAAATACATTATCGAATTAGCTCATATGATTAAAGAAAATGGATGGGATTGATCCATACCAACATCATCACCATCTTCATCCTCATCATCTTGAAACTGAATTTAGAAACAAAAACTTTTTTCGAAAAAAGCTAAATAATATAAAAAAATTTCATTCCAAAGTGAAAAAAAAAAATTAATAATAATTAAATTACAAACAAAAATAAAAATGAGAATTATTTCATTAAACTATAATTATTATTATTATTACTATAATTACATTTATTTATTTTTATTTTTAAAAAATAATTGGATAATTTTTATAAAAAATTTTAAAATTTTATTATGACAACAAAAAAAAATTAATTAAAATTTAAAAAAAGAAAAAACATTTTAATTTTCGATTAATTTTGTTTGTTTATTTCTTTTTTTATATTTATTTGTGATATTATTAAAAACAAAAAATTATTAAAAAAAAAATATTATTTAAAAAAAAAAATGATTAAATGAGAAAACAATGCAATTTTTCGTTTCTTTTTGATATAAATATAAATTAATCATTTTCAATTTAAATTAAATTGGAGATGATAGTTAAAAAGAATAACGAAATATTTTTTTTTTATCTATTATAAATTATATTTAATTTTAATTATTACTATTTCGTGTTTTTTTATTTTATAATTTTATATGTGTATATTAATTTTATTATTATTATTATTTAGTAGAATTTTTTTATTAAATTAATTTTATATATACTATTTTTTTTAGTTTACATGCTAATTGTGATATTGAATAAATAAAAAAAAAATTAAAAATGAACGATGATTATTTTTTCATTTTTATTTTAAAAATTAATAAATGTTAATAATTAATGATGGATAATATTTAAAAAAATGTGGTGAGACCAAACATTATAGGAAACGTGTGATATATATATATATATATTTAAAAAAAAAAGTAAATAAAAAATAAAAAAAAATTAAAAATAAATAAATAACATGATTATTTGTAATTAAAAATTAAGGAAATATTTTTTTTTCGTTTTCGGTGTAATCAGAATTGTGGAATGGCATTGGAATTTATAATATGATGAATATCGGAATTAGGGTAAATCTTTTAAACGTCAATTACTCCCCACAACACACGCAGACAGTTATTTTGTTTAAGGCCGCGCGCGTATGGCCCAACCCGAGAATTAGCCCGATAACGTTCCACAGTTCTGATTAAATCTGCATATTAAATCTAGATATTTTAGTGTAACTGAATAAATAAATAAATTTAGGCTCCGTAATCTGCCCGTCTGAAAGTACCGCTAATATTATATCAAAATATTGTTCAGCTACACTAGGTTATAAAATATAAATTAGAACTATAAAATAATAAAATACAACGCGTAGTAATATTCTAATTAAACAAAAACTAAACTAAAGTTATTATTTGTGTTTGTGTTAAAATGGCGTCAATACATTACCGTTTTAATTTAAATTTTATATTTTAAACAAAGACATTTAATTTATGTTTTGTTTTTTGAATTAATTGCGCAATTTATTTTGCTCAATCTAATAAACAAAATACTACAAAAGAAATTATTTCTGATCATTTCACCAATAAAAATATAAGAATACTCAATTTTACCGTTAACTGAATTTAGAAATAAAACTAAAATTAAAAATTAAGCAAGATGTCTTCTCTAAATTTTATAACCATTCATGTACGGCTGGCTGTGATAATAAAAAAAATATAAAAAACATCTGATAAAAATTAAATTTCATAATAAAACTGTTGGTTTAGCGCGTGTTTGGAAATGATCAGGATAATATTTTTTATCCACCGATTTTTTATAAGTATATGTGTGTACTACGTACGCCACTTTGAATATAAGATGGCTGATATATTTTTTTGTTATATCGATTTTACTACATGGCTGCTTTACGATGAATTGCAATGCGTTAAGATGATAAAGAATACGCTCTAGGGAAATTAGTGTGGAATGTTGCTTGGGTGGTGCTGTGATAACATATACTACAATATTAACAAATTTGAATCTCACTTAGATTGAAATTCATCAATTCTGAATATTTATAATTTTCCGATGAACGAAAGAAAATTTAAGTTTGATTTCATCCGTAATTTTTAATATAGTGTCAAATT
The DNA here is from genome assembly GCA_951394425.1 of Tipula unca. Lineage (NCBI taxonomy): Eukaryota > Metazoa > Arthropoda > Insecta > Diptera > Tipulidae > Tipula > Tipula unca. The sequence goes on along the minus strand of OX596380.1, from coordinate 142,905,630 downwards.
TAGTCAGATATGTAAATTCCAGGAATAAATAAAAAATATTAATTAGAGCAGTTTTCACCAAAAATGTGCGCCTAATGAAGTTTTTTTCACTTCTAAAGAAAATTGTGTTTGAGGTTCAATTACAGAAATACTGAATTTTTATTTAACTATTAAATTTGTCAACACTTCTATTTTTCTTCCGTCTAATTTCCAATTTACGTACTTATGAATGAAAGAAATCTGAAATTTTTTATATTTTACAAATATCGTTTATTCGCAAAATTATGTTATTAAGTTACAAAAATTCAAATCAGAATTACATAATTTTATTAAATTTAGAAAGAAAATATTCAATTCAGTTTATCCATTCAGTGAAATTTTCTATATTCTGAAATTCTGAGTCACTTAGTATTTAATTCACTCCCCAAATTTTAGTTCACATTACAACACATTCATTTAGAACAATCGATTCTACTTTATCTTGTGGCATTTGTATATTTTTGTTTGAAATACAATCAAATTCGCAACATTCCAAGTTCCAGCAAGTCTTTCTTGAATTGCATCAACTCTATATTTTGGAATAATTATCACAAATTTAGACTCAAAATTACTTAAAACTTTGAAATGTTTTGTATTATACGTTCTTATTCCGATAAAAAACTGTTTGTAGACTTAAAATTAATCGTTCTTATATTAAAAACGTCATTAAAATTAAATTCAGTACAGAACATAATTAAACCAACAGTTGCATTTTTATTTTGCTTCTAAAGTTCTACTTCTTTATTTTTAATTCTAATTCTTCGGATTTTAATCGTTATCATTAAAGAATAAATAATTTAATCGTTATCATCGATGTTAATAGTTGTATATAACCTTCATTTTAAAAAGTATTTGGATATGTTAAATTTTAATAAAATTTAATACGTCTATTGTATATGAAGTCTTTTTGTAAATACAATATTCGCCACCTATGTAGCTTTTCGCACATCAGTGTTTTGTACCGTAACACACCCGCTGGAAACCATTGAGCTAGATTAATGTTTGACTTTTAGTGCCATCAGCGAGACGATTAATCGTAAATATTTAAACACATTAGTGTTGACTGATATTTCGACTGATATTGGATAATCTAAAACTTCTTAAGAATTGATTAATCCAATCAGCTTAATGTGAGGTAGTATATCAAATATTTTAATTGGAATCTAGATCGAGATAAAATCAAGTTTACTATCAATAATTATGCCAATCAGTTTTAATTAAATTTTATTAAAGTTAATTCGGACCGTCATCGGACTAAGTGTGCTGAAGTAGCCAATCTAAGCTAGCTAATGAATTTTAATAAACTTATTAGATTCAAAAATAAAAAGTTAAATTTGTTATTTCTAATGGCGCGTCTAAAGTTGGTTTAGCGTAGAATTTCCAAAATTTCCGTGTTAATTAAATTTAAATCGTAGCAAATTGTGAAATATTAGTATTATATGAAACGAATTAGATGAACTTGATTACAATTTGAATCATAGTTCAGGCAATACATTTTCTTGGTGTAAATGTAATTTACGCATTGTTCTATTCCACTATACATTATCCTCAGAACGGGTTCGTAATCATTCCAACACGTTCTAAATTTAAAAAAATATATATATTTTAAAATCACTGCCATCTATAATAATCGATCAATCGCTATAACGAAAATATCGTATAAATATTATTTAATATATTAATATGGCAACATTGCAATTCAGAACGAAAAAGCACGTCGACTAAACTGGGAACATTTTACTCCTGAATAATAAAACGCAACATTTTTTAATTAAACCATTTGGATTTAAAAAAATTGCTTTAAAATAAAAAAAATTTATTTTACAATAAAATAACAATTTAATAAGAAAACGTAAATAATAAATTTGCACCTTTTGTGGCCTTCAAAATTTTTAAATTAAATTAAATTAAATAAAAAAAAATGTGAGAGTAAGCACCAAAAATAAAAAATAATAGTTTATAAATTTTAAAAATGCATCGATTTTTTATTAAGGATCTATTATTCAGGAGCAAAATTTTAAATTTTCTTGACATTTTAATTTCTATAATATAATTAATATATATTACATAGTTGTCGATGTACATAATAATATAAATTGAATGTAGTATTTACGGCTTTTAACAAGCCCCATAAAAATAATGTTTTATTTGATTGGTGCATACCGCCATGTATTTTATAATTTTTTTCGATTAAATAATATTGACTGGCGTATGTGATCAGAATTCAAAACGCCAGATCAATGTTTTGACATAATATTATAAAAATAAATAAATAATAAAAGCCTTTTTATTAAAATTAAATACATAATATTAAAAATAAAATATCGATTGTCGACTGTCTAATTATAATTATATAATAATATAATATATAATAAAGTATAATGCTTAATTATTAAGTAGATTTTTCATATAAAAATAAATAAAAAAATAAAATAAAAAAAAAATATTTTTCGATTTATAAATTAAAAGACAAAAAATAATCGTTCGCTAAACTTCATTTAAAAAAAATAGATGTCGTTGTTGTCTTTGATTTTAATTTTTAATTTATAAAAGTTGGTTTTAAAAACAACAATCTATAATTAATTGTGTGTTTAGTCAAAACGCTAAAAGCAATTTTTTTCCTCTACTACTGCAAAACTACCAATACCAACAAAAATCACAAAAGTTTATCTTTTTGACGTCATATTTATATAAAATTAAAAATAATATTCTAGTAATGTATTTAAAATCGGTAATAGTCGAGAAACAATCCACTTTTAATAGGCACAATGCATAATGAAAAAAATATTTTTTTAATATTTAAAAACAGAATTACAAATAAAAATATATTTTGGAATAATAAATAAATCAAAAAAAAAAAATAAAAATATTTTGTGTGACATTTAAAAAAAAATAATTCATATACATACATAACAATAATTATATAAAAGAAATAAAATTATAATACAAATATTTTAACATGTTCAATAATAGATGGCAACACAAACAACAAAAGTGAATATATTTTTTGTTTCTTTCTTGTATTTGAATAATAAATTAACTTTAAACTTTTCAAGTAAAATGACGTCCTTTTTAAATAAAATAAAAACCATTTTAACAAAACAAAAAAAATAATTAAATATCTAAAAATAGTAAGTGTTATTTAAATCATTAAATAAATAAATTAAACACAAAAAAAAAAAAAATTTATAAAAAAATCTACATCAAACTGCCAATAGATTTTTTCGTTTCGTTATAAATCATTAAAATATGTATGATAAATAAACGGTTAACATAAATAAATAAATACATTTTTTTTGTCATCATTTATTATAATTATTACGTATATATTTGTGTATTTATATTAAATTAATTTCTATTTATGTATTATACTATGCATATAAACATCATCATCCACTATTTTATTAAAATACATACATATACATATATCGAAAAAAATGTATGTAATTACGCCTGACCCTCCTGTATAATTTAATTCTCTGGCCTAAAAATGATTTTACCTTTATTTCTATATTAATTATAAACGATTAAAACAAAAAATGATACACCAAAATAATAAAAAAGCAAAAAAAAAAAAATAATTTCCTTCCACCATCTCAACAAAATAATTATTATTAATTAATTAAAAAAATAAAATTAATTTAATGGAAATAATATGTTAAAGAATAATTAAATATTATTTCACACAACACTTAAAATTATATACATATTATATTATATTGTATTGTCGTGAATTTTTATAATTATTAAAAATTATATACCCGCATAATTACCTAAGTTAGAAGATTTTAAAATCTATATAATTTATTATTAATTATTACATATATAAAATTATTATTTACAACAAAAAAAAAAAAATTAATTAGATATTTTTTTTTTTAGTTTTTAAGTAAAAATGGAAAAGAAAAGAAAAACAAAAATATAAAAAAATTATTAAAAATTTAAAAGTAATTAGTTTTTATTATGCTATATTATAAAAGTAATTTAGTTATTTATTTATTTTGTTTCGTATAAAGCGTCAGTTTGTACCGCGTAATGGTGAATTGGTCTTTGTTATTTGTTAAACTGTATATGGAGCGATTACGCATGAATTTCGCATTCAATTAGGCATTTCGTTCTTAGGCTTAAAATTGCATAGCAGAATTTTAATTATAGCCTTTCGATAGTTAAAACATGAGATGCAATGTATCGTTTAAAATGACTATCTGCATGACAATTGTTTGATTTCATTATAGAATTCATCACTATTTTTTAAAATATTCATTGAATTGATAAAACAACTGACTATAATGTAGTTAAGTTGATTTTTACTAAACTTGCGCAGAATTCCTTTTAACAAATTTAAAAATATCGTCTAATCACAGGCAACTGGGGTTGATGAGACCCTGGTATTCCTGAATACGAATTCGTATAAAAATTGCACGAATTCGTACCATTGGTATTTTTGAATACGAATTCGAATATTTCTAATACGAATTCGAGCCAATTTTGTTCGATTATGAACGGAATTCTGTACGTTGATGAATTAGGTGACGACTCCAAATAAAAATATTTTGGAAAGAATTTCTAGGGATTTTTTTTTAAATAATTTCATAATTTAGTTAATTTTATTAATTGAGTTAACAAAATACATATCTATAAATTTAATTAAAATTTTAAATTTTTTTATTGACATTACAGATTTTGTAAATACAAAATGTTTAATTTTTTTAGTTATGCAACTGGAAAGTGTAGATTGTCCCATAGGATATGCAATACTGTTAATGGTCTTGGTAGTATTTTTTTCTGAGTCTTTTATAAAAGCTCTTCAAAATCAAGCATTAGTCACGCAATTTGATTACAAATTGAGCGATTTAAGACATGAAGGGAATCTGAATGCAATTTTTGATTTAAAATTAGATGTACAAAAATACGTATCTTATGGAATTTATTGTATGATAGTTCGTAATTGAAGCGATTTATTTTTATTAAAAACGAAATAAATGTTTGTGTTATGACACAAACAATAAATGAAAACTAAATATTTTTTATATTCAAACGTCAAAAATATATACCCCAACTTTAAAATTCATAGAAGTATAACCATTCAAAATAAATTTCGCAATGACGTATTCATTCGGGAACACAGCGAAACGCATGGTACGTTTCGACTGTGAAGGTCTGATAAATGAAGATCAAAAGAAACGATATCAGGATCTTGTCAGCGACAACATTAATGAAGCTAATTACCAGTCTGACTGCGTGAACTCTGTCTGGGGGGTACTGAAAACTTCGGTTGTCAGTGCTGCTCAACAGACTTTAGGTATAGTGAAAGTCAGACCCAAGAATGATTGGTTTGATGACGAGTGTCGTCTTGCAGTTGAGCAACAGAATATAGCCCATAATGAAGTGCAACAACGTCTCACAATCGCGAGGAAAAACAAGGCTGCTCTTGCAAGAAGGGCAGCTAAGCGGATTTGTAGACGGAAGAAGCGAGAATGGTGGAAGGCCGAGGTTCTGAAAGTACAACAACTCAGTAATGAGTGCAGTTCGCGTAATTTCTTTAAAGGAATTACTGGACTGAACCATACTTTCAGGCCTACGTCAACCGCCATTCGGGACCGGGATGGAAACCTCTGTGTCAACATCGACGCAGTACTTGACGCATGGAGTGGACACTTTACTGACCTGCTTGATGTCCATCATGCGTCACAGACTGTTGTTGAGCCACCTCTAATACAGACTGCGGAGATTTGCACTGAGAAGCCATCCCATGAGGAATTCACTAAAGCCATGCAGAGATTGAAACGAAACCGTGCACCTGGAGTGGACTGCATTAATTCGGAGCTCTTGATATTCGGAGGGGATACTTTGTGGAACTGTCTTTTCGACCTTATTCGATTAGTATGGCGAACCGAAGTTATGCCTGATGAATGGAAAGTGGCCGCGATATACCCCATCTTCAAGAAGGGAGACCGCTTGAAGTGTGAGAATTATCGCGGTATAGCTCTCCTTTGCACAGCTTACAAGTTACTGTCATACATTGTATTGGATAGAATCACTCCTCTAGCGGAGGGCTTGGTTGGTGACTATCAAGGAGGATTTCGTCCGAATCGATCAGTCACCGATCAGGTCTTTTCGCTGCGGATGATTCTATCTAAATATTATGAGACATCCATCCCCGTACATCAGGTGTTCCTGGATTTCCGGCAGGCCTATGACTCGATCAATCGAGAGAGTTTATGGTCTGCCCTGGAATACCTAGGAATGCCAACAAAACTGGTACGACTATGTAGGATGACAGTGACGCAGTCTCAATGCTGTGTTAAAGTTGAGAACAGGCTATCGACAAGTTTTGTAGTTAACTCGGGTGTTCGGCAGGGAGATGCTCTGTCCCCGATACTCTTTAATCTCATGTTGGAGTACATCTTTCGTAAAACTGAAACACCGCAGCGTAACATCTTATATCGCCAGTCCAATCAGGTGCTTGCATATGCAGATGACATATGCGTGATTGGACTGAATAGCAACGGAGTGAAAGAAATACTTGATCCGCTTGTAGAGTTTTCAGCTTCAGTTGGACTTCAGATCAATGAGTCCAAAACGAAATACCTGATCTCTGGTTTTAGGGACAATGGCACACCTGATTTTAGTAGTGGCCACCACACGTTTGAGGGAGTGAGGAGGTTCAAATATTTGGGTTCTCTTATCACTCACGATAATAGTGTGGATGAGGATATTAAAGTGCGGCTGGCAGCTGGCAGTCGTTCTTTGTATCCTCTAAGGCCACTGCTAAAATCCTAACACTTATCAAGTCCGTGAAGTTAAAGCTTTACAAAGCGTTGATCAGGCCCGTTGTTATGTTTGGATGTGAAAGTTGGGCGCTGACGGATGAGTACGAGAGATGGCTCCTAACATTTGAGAGAAGAGTCATGCGTGTGATTTACGGCCCAAAACGCGAAATAGATGGTACCTACCGAGCTCTGTACAATATCGAGATCAGAGATCTGATGAAGATCTGATGAAGATCCCCGATATTGTTCATGAAATAAGATATCAGCGAGTACGCTGGCTCGGGCACGTTCTGCGTGCTGATCCGGAACGAATTGTGCAGCGATCTCTGAAAGGAGAGCCACCATATGGTAGGCGCGGAGGTCGTTGCAGGCGACGATGGCTCTACGGTGTAGAGAACGACTTGGCCTCTTCAGATTGTCTTAGACAGTATGAAGAACATGCTCGGGATCGAAACCGCTGGAGCCGAATTGTTGACTCAGTAAGGGACCAGTATTGGCCTTTAAAACTGTTTTAATTAATTAATTTTACATCACCAACCAAACACAAATAATAACAAAACTTATTTAATAAATATTTTATTATGTACGAGTATATAAATTCCCACGAACAGTTGGTTTATTTTTATTCACATTTACATTTTTATTTACACAATACAATAATTTTAACATTTTTTTTCATTATTTGATTCATTGTTTAGACAGTTTTGCGGGTTTAGAATTTTTTCCGTCTTTGGAAAAAGTTTTTGGCATAACCTTCCTGAACGAGACTTCGCATTGCATAGACTTGCACTGTGTGGCAAGGTAAAGTTTTCATTTAATTCCGGAGGTGAACAGCATTCCGTCGTTGTGCTAAATGGCTTAGCCAATAGTTCAGGTTCACCATGATTCGGCAACAATTTAGACTTTTCCCTTACTTTATCCATTTTATTTTCAAATGCAGCACAATCAAATCATGCAAATGGTTTTCAATGTAGCACAATAATGAATATATAAATATAATTATATAATTCGATTTTGCGTTTTTATAGAAATACATACTTTGTATGAAAAATTCCATTATCTCTGTACTTCGTTTCGTACATACATATTTGTGGAATTCAGTTTAATTTTAAAACTGTTGATAATTGATATATATAGTGGTTTCAATAAAATAATATTTAACTAGCTGCAGCTAATCTATATGATAAGCTTGGCAACAAATGAAGTTTCAAAATTATATATAATTCGACGGGGGCCAATTATGAAATATTTCTATTTGGGATAAAAAATTCGATTCGACGCGGATTCATCCAATTATGTAACTAGTTTATTTATTAGAGTCTAATCTCCGCACTTCTTTCCATGATAGAAACCAGCTGATCAAACTGGTTTATCGTCCTACATAATAAATTTACATAACAATAATTTATTAACACAATATTAAATTTTATTTTATTTTATTTAAACCAGAAAATAAACCGCAGTGAAGTTTTTAACAGAAAATGTATTAATAACACATTTATGCGAGTGTACACTTTTTTAGCAGTTTAATCACCAAAAACGAACGAAATATATGTACATAAATGTAAGATCGCGGTTGATAATTAATAGTTAGAACATCTAATATTCATAACTAATGTAATCTAAATATCTATAAGTTAATAATATTAACTTATAAATAAAATTATCATATATGTAGCTACTAAAGCTAGTTCCACTAGACATTGTAAAAATAATATTAGTTCTTCAAAAGATTTTATTTCTACATATATATAAAACACCTTAATCATATGATCAATTTTGTCAAATAAAAATGTGAATAAAAACCTCAAATGGTTATCTATGGGCTTCCCTTCGATGTCACAATGTGCCGGCACCCACATTACCATAACGGTATTGTTGGAGCACAGATTATAGAATTATTTGCAATCCTTGACAAGTGTGTAGACAGCCAATGAATTTTTCAATGAATTGAGCACAGCTTTGCTATCAGTACACAGAATAATGTTTTTGTTTTTAACAGCAAAGTTCAAAGTTTCCATAACACTATACGTCAGCGCTATGAGTTCCGCTTGGAAAACAGTGCAATGCGAACCAAGACTGCCAAAGGATCTCTGATTGGACCACGGACAGTAGACTCCAAATTCAGCACTGAGGCTAGAACGAGAGCCATCTGAAAAAAAGACTATGGACTCATCTAATTTTTGGAGAAAATCCTCCGAAAACCACAAATCCCTTGAAGGATAAACTACCTTGAATAAGTTGGAGAAGTTGTATTCTAGTAGTGATATATCATTAACCATATCGATTTCTGGTAGAAATGAAGTGTAGTTTTTAAAGATTAGTCTATGTCCGACGATAGAACCGAGAACATTCCAAGCCCTAATGCACCTCAAGCGAAACGCTGCAGAACAAGAAAGTGCCGCGAATAAAGGTGTGTAACTGGGGCAAGGAAAGAATGGACTCTATAGCAAGAAGTGGAGTCGAGGACATAGCTCCAGTAACAGCCCTACAAGCCGTGTTTTGAAGACTATTTAGTTTAGCAGTAGACGCCTTTAGATTAACAACTGGCCACCACACAACAGACGCGTAAGATAATATCGGTAAGACCAGCGATTTATAAATAAAAAACAACATCCTGGGTGTTAGACCCCAGGATTTCCAAAACCCCTTCAAAGCACCATGCCTCAACAATATCTAAGGCATGCTGCATTAAGTCGGATAAAACATTCAGCTTAACCAGTAAACCGTCAATGACCAAAAGCCACAGCAGAGGCGAGAGCCCACCTCCCTGGGGACAACCCTTGGCAACCTTGACAGAGGTTGTATTAAAAAAATTATTACAGGCATTAGTAATCGAGATAAATGAGGTGTTATCAAAAGCTCCCGCTATATCGAGGAAAGTACCTACAAGAAACTCCTTATTATAGAGGGATCTTTCAATCCTAGTTACAAGTTCATGTAGGGCCATTTCACAGGACTTACCAACTCTGTAAGCATGTTGTATGTTACTGAGCGGGAAGGTAATTAGGTGCTTGCCTCTAATATATCTGTCAACGATTCTTTCTATGGCTTCAAGAATAGTTGAAGACAGACTAATAGGTCGAAAAAGACTTGGGATCCGTATAATCGGATTTGCCGGCCTTCGGAATAAAAACGGCTCTACCCCTGCCTTTCACCTGCTCCAGGATTGAGGAACAGTGCAGAAAGCAGATGGTCCTGAATGAAAGGAAAGCCGTGCTGTCATTCAGCCGGGAAAATACCACCAGGCACACCAGCCTTATAAGGTGCAAAGGAAAGTAGACTCCAGCATAGAACATCGAAGAAGCCTTAGAGGATACGGTAGTAACATAATCTGAGTTGAAACAGGCACAACCAGGGAAATGAACAGATAGAAGCAGTTCACCAACTTCTCTATGACAGGAGGTAAGCTGATCGTCAGGTAGACGAAGAGTATCAGGCCTACAAACACCATTCTTAACCATGTCATTGTTTAGTTTAGCCACCGCGGACAGGCTATTAATTTCCTCGCAGAAGTTTAACCACGAAGCTCTATGAGCGGATCTTAAACATCGTTTATATACTTTCTGATACACCAGAAAATTATCCTAATCAATCTGACGATTGAAGATTTTTGCTTTATTTTTAAGTTTCCTAGCGGATTTCCTTAACCTTTTAAGGTCAGAATTCCAAAAGGGTTTGTTATTAGACTTTTGGTTCGTAATAAGAGGACAAGAATTTTCAAAAGCAGTCGAAATTGCCGACTCAAGTAATGACGCATGTACCTCAATGTCGTTATTCGACCGGATTACTCTCAGTGGGGTAAGTAAAGAAGCCAGTTCGAGAGAGAAAAGTCCCCAATAGGTTAATTTTCTGTTACGATAAGGCTTTATCGATGGTCGTTAAGGTTAATGTTAAACGAGATACACCTGTGATCAGAGGTAAGAACATCATTCGTCACCCTCCAATCAAAAATTAAATCAATAATAGACATAGAGCGTAAACTGATGTCAGTCACCTCACGTCGAATGGAATTAACAAACGTCAGCTCACTGCCAATATTTAGAATTTCAAGTTTAGAAGAACTTAAATAGCACTGCCGTAAGATCAGCCGAGCTACACTCATGAATGAGAGAAGCATTAATGTTGTTGCCAATAAAAATGTACGCCCTAGTTTTACCGACAGAATTCTTATAGAAAAGTCTGCCACTATTACAATTCAATACATAAACCGCACCATCAAGAAGGTACGGTTCGTGATTAGACGAAAATCTGTATGCATTACAGAAAGCAGCTTCCTAAGCTCCAACGAAGCTGACTTACTATGTTGCAAATTAATCTGTTTTATTCTGAGCATGGCCATCATTTGAAGTCCAGCATATAAAAAATAAAAATAAAAAAATTGAACAATTACGGACCAGAGATGACCCTAAACTCTAGCACGTATTGCAACGATAAACCGAAACCCGTAATTTTCTCAAAGGAATTCTGGTCAACCCGAAAGACAATCGATTGGCGATTCGCTTCATGCTTGCACCGGACAACCTTCCATCCCTCAGTCGAAATGTTCGGATTAATCAGTCTAAGGTTGGTTGTGACGACTCGAGGATCCTCTGGCGGACCGGGGATCCAAGTCAGTAGAAGAAGCGGCTTTGGGGAGTCATCAACTGATAGCTGGCAACCACTCCAAATATCTTTCATTTTGGAGACTTGCTCTCCAAACCACTTATAGGCCTCATCGTTACTGCACCTACAGATGAAGACACCATCGGAGAGGTAGCACCCAAGCATCTGCGGCACAAAACCCGATGATTTTGCCGAGTCAAGCACTCGACGACTCAATTCGAGACGGAAAATTTCTAATTTCTCCTCGTTCAGAGAAATTTCCGTGTTATTGTCTCGCACGCAAAATTTCTTGATCGATGAATCGGCGACTACATTTGCGTACGACCACGTTTTTTTGCCGCCATTTCCGGCGTGGTACCAGTTGTGGTATGACCATGTTTCGGCATGCCGGAGGGATCACTGGGCTTCTCAGGAATCGTGCCCTGTGCTACCCCAGACATATGGTGTTAATTGGCCTTACGTAAACGAATATTTTGTTCGTAGTTTATGTCAATATTTTGTATTTTGTCAGAGGAGCCAACCCTTTTTATATCAATACTTGATACCGATTCATATTTTTAATTCACAGTCTTATGATTAATGCGTTTTGCTCTTAACCAATGTTAATCTTTAAAAACTTAAGAGGCTACTATTTAGAAATACTAGCGACCATATTTAGAAATAATATCTTTTGAAGAACTAATATTATTTTTACAATGTCTAGCGGAACTAGCTTTAGTAGCTACATATATGATAATTTTATTAATAAGTTAATATTAATACATAATTGTTTCATTTTCGTACACGTATTTTGTTATTGTTTTTATTTTATTTACAACAATTTTGTTGTAATTTATATTGCAATTTCAAAATTATAGCGTTCGACAGAATTGTTTTTATGTTTTAATTCGAAATTGTTTGTATTTTAAACAAATAATAAATTTCAAATAAAATCCAATAAATAAATAATAATTAAGAATAGAATAGAATAATTTTATTTTATTATTTAAAATTTAATTATTAATAATTTATCTTAAAAGACAAAATATTATAAAATATTAAATTAATATTACCTACCTAAGATACACATGTTTCATATTTATTAATAAATTCGCAAAAGCACCACACTAACAAGTGTCGCTGTTTTATCCAAATGAACATACTAACCGATTAAACTATTAAATTTTTAAAATACTACTAAAAATCCTTAAAATCCATATAAAACTTATTTGGTTAGTTAATTTTAACAAACTTTCCTTAAAAATAATAATTTCAACCATTACGAGTTGCTTGTCGTACTCAAAAACTTGTACGAGTAAAACAACAACATGTCGACAACTCGAAATGTCTTACATAATCGCGTTTGGGCGTAATTTCAAGAAACTCGTAACTCGTAATGCTTACATAATCGACCTCCTGAATACGATACATATCGTTATACGATACGAAAATGCTATACGATACGAAAATGAATTGGTATTTCTGAATTCGATCGAATTAAATATGTTTACACTGTCCAATTAGATGTACAAAAATACGTATCTTATGGAATTTATTGTATGATAGTTCGTAATTGAAGCGATTTATTTTTATTAAAAACGAAATAAATGTTTGTGTTATGACACAAACAATAAATGAAAACTAAATATTTTTTATATTCAAACGTCAAAAATATATACCCCAACTTTAAAATTCATAGAAGTATAATAATAATAATAATAAACAGTATTAAAGGCCATTACTGGCCCCTTACTGAGTCAACAACCTGGCTCCAACGGTTTCGATCCTGAGCATGGTCTTCATACTGTCTAAGACAATCTGAAGAGGCCAAGTCGTTCTCTACATCGTGGAGCCATCGTCGCCGGCAACGACCTCTGCGCCTACCATATGGTGGCTCCCCTTTCAGAGATCGCTGCACAATTCGTTCCGGATCAGCACGCAGAACGTGACCGAGCCAGCGTACTCGCTGAGATCTTATTTCATGTACAATATCGGGGATCTTCATCAGATCTCTGATCTCGATATTGTACAGAGCTCGGTAGGTACCATCTATTTCGCGTTTTGGGCCGTAGATCACACGCATGACTCTTCTCTCAAATGTTAGGAGCCATCTCTCGTATTCATCCGTCAGCGCCCAACTTTCACATCCAAACATAACAACGGGCCTGATCAACGCTTTGTAAAGCTTCAGCTTCACGGTACTTGATAAGTGTTTAGATTTTAGCAGTGGCCTTAGAGGATACAAAGAACGACTGCCAGCTGCCAGCCGCACTTTAATATCCTCACCCACACTATTATCGTGAGTGATAAGAGAACCCAAATATTTGAACCTCCTCACTCCCTCAAACGTGTGGTGGCCACTACTAAAATCTGGTGTACCACTGTCCCTAAAACCAGAGATCAGGTATTTCGTTTTGGACTCATTGATCTGAAGTCCAACTGAAGCTGAAAACTCTACAAGCGGATCAAGTATTTCTTTCACTCCGTTGCTATTCAGTCCAATCACGCATATGTCATCTGCATATGCAAGCACCTGAATGGACTGGCTATATAAGATGTTACGCTGCGGTGTTTCAGTTTTACGAAAGATGTACTCCAACATGAGATTAAAGAGTATCGGGGACAGAGCATCTCCCTGCCGAACACCCGAGTTAACTACAAAACTTGTCGATAGCCTGTTCTCAACTTTAACACAGCATTGAGACTGCGTCACTGTCATCCTACATAGTCGTACCAGTTTTGTTGGCATTCCTAGGTATTCCAGGGCAGACCATAAACTCTCTCGATTGATCGAGTCATAGGCCTGCCGGAAATCCAGGAACACCTGATGTACGGGGATGGATGTCTCATAATATTTAGATAGAATCATCCGCAGCGAAAAGACCTGATCGGTGACTGATCGATTCGGACGAAATCCTCCTTGATAGTCACCAACCAAGCCCTCCGCTAGAGGAGTGATTCTATCCAATACAATGTATGACAGTAACTTGTAAGCTGTGCAAAGGAGAGCTATACCGCGATAATTCTCACACTTCAAGCGGTCTCCCTTCTTGAAGATGGGGCATATCGCGGCCACTTTCCATTCGTCAGGCATAACTTCGGTTCGCCATACTAATCGAATAAGTTCGAAAAGACAGTTCAACAAAGTATCCCCTCCGAATATCAAGAACTCCGAATTAATGCAGTCCACTCCAGGTGCACGGTTTCGTTTCAATCTCTGCATGGCTTTAGTGAATTCCTCATGGGATGGCTCCTCAGTGCAAATCTCCGCAGTCTGTATTAGAGGTGGCTCAACAACAGTCTGTGACGCATGATGGACATCAAGCAAGTCAGTAAAGTGTCCACTCGATGCGTCAAGTACTGCGTCGATGTTGACATAGAGGTTTCCATCCCGGTCCCGAATGGCGGTTGTCATAGGCCTGAAAGTATGGTGCAGTCCAGTAATTCCTTTAAAGAAATTACGCGAACTGCGCTCATTGCTGAGTTGTTATACTTTCAGAACCTCGGCCTTTCACCATTCTCGCTTCTTCCGTCTACAAATCCGCTTAGCTGCCCTTCTTGCAAGAACAGCCTTGTTTTTCCTCGCGATTGTGAGACGTTGTTGCACTTCATTATGGGCTATATTTTGTTGCTCAACTGCAAGACGACACTCGTCATCAAACCAATCATTCTTGGGTCTGACTTCTTGACTGTCTTACTGGTGATGTAAAATAGTAAAACTGAAATTGATTTTGATTCTATGCTAGAAATTAGTATGGGTTATTTCCAATCGATCCCCATAAAACGGACTAACACCCCTATTCTGATAGTCGCGACGCTTCAATCGACACGACTACTGTCACGTCACTACAAATATAAATTGGTATTCTCTTAGTCACCCGCAGTGAAGTGACACGACAAATAGAATTATCTGGCAGCACCAATAATTTCCTGATATTTGACGGAATATTGACGTTTGAAATAAACATGAATTGTCAGTTTTGTATTTGTCATGATATTTACGTGGTGTGTTAATGGTTATTAAAAACTATTGAGAAATTTAAAATTATTTATTTATATAATAAGTAATTGTATCTCTGTAATTTCGTGAAAGTTTTAAAATTAAATACGTATAAAAAATCCTGTAGTTACCTAAATATTTTAATATTTTTTCATCAACGCACAAATGAATAGATAAAAAATAAAAATATTTTAAATTATTATATTTTGATTCATTAAAAATAAAATGCATCAAAAAAATTGAAATTATGTTTTGCTATCTTCCATTTTCCTGCATTTTTGATCCTGTCGCTTAAAAATTTTACGCGTCTAGAAATGTCATTTCAGGTGACACGAAACTTTTATAACGACTACTAGAATACGATGTTTGTCACTCCAATCGACGACTGTCGGTTCAATCGACTAAGAGAATAGTAAAAATCGATTGTCGGAAGAAACGACAAGTGACACGACTAAGGGAATAGGGGTGTAACTGCATACTCCACTTGAGATGATCTGACATAGGCATAATATAAGATCTTGATTGACTCTGTATCATTAATAACACCTGTCCATCGTTTGATAAAACCAAACATTGAGTTAGCTCTACCTATACATTGCTCAATGTGATGAGAAAAACACATATTTCCACCGAAAGTAACCTATAGTTTGTAACGCTCAGATCAGTACACGCAGCCGAGAAGGGGTTAAAAATGCAATTAATCATCGTCAAATTATGTAATCACAAAGTGCGTGTTGACCTTCACTAAATTTCCCTTATTGGTCTTGTTCTCGGGTTTTGTGGTGTACCTTATTACGAATTAACATAGATGTCATGATATTTCACGATTGTGTGTGCACCGAACGAACTCGTTGGAGCGCGCGATAGTCATGACGGATGGATGTAGAACAAAAAAGAAAAGATGAGGGGATTCGAATCGTGACGATCAGAGTGATATTTTAATAAAAAAAAAAATACAAATAAATAAATTAAAATATACAAATTAAAATACCGTGATGAAAGTAAAAATCACAAAATAATATAAGTATAGTTATAGTATTTGTTATAGTATATGATATGATATGTATAGTCAAAAATTATGTACCGTCAAAAATTATAAAGTTCCGTGAGTTAATTTACTGTGTACCAAATAAATAACACAGATAAAATTAGTGATATATAATTAAATACTCGTATATGTACGTATATGTATAAGGCAACCGAATAGTGGTGTCAAATTGAAAGTGTCGTGGCAAGTGCGGTAATATAAAATTGCACACCCGAATTATTTTGTTGGTGGATTTGTTACACCTAATACAATACACCACGGCATATAGTAGCGGAACAAAAGTGGCATTTCAACCCATACCGGTACAACCGCGTGACGAGCAGATCAGCAGTTCACGTGAAGGTCGCAGTATATCACCCGATGCTAATTACAAGGAAGTAGCTATAACGAGGAAAATCATCTTTTACTAACTATACGAAGTTATATCTACCGTATCAAATTTTTTATTTCTAATTAAATAATCGCTGAGATATTATTATTTCTTTTTTGTTAATTGAAAGTTTTGTTTGTTTGGTCGTTTGCTTACTTTTTCAATTGCAGGTCTATACACGAGCTCAAGTATTGGACGGGATTGGAATCTGGATTCGGGTTTTTAGTTGGATTACAAACGAGAAATAATAGTTTTTTTATAAATTTTTATATAACGTAGATACTCAATAAAATTATATATATTTAAAAATGATCGGTCGAAAAGACAAAACGATGTTAGTTTAATTTGTACTCCGTCGGGAGATAAGCGAGTTCATCATGTTTGTGTGTGTGTGGGTAAGTTATATGACGTGATTTAGGCAGCAGTTAGACTCAGGATGGACACCACCACAAAACCCACCCTAGACTGCGCGATAGCCGGCGCAAACGCTGCAGGTTTTGACTTTTGGGCATTCTGATAACATGCGGTCGCAAGACCGTATCGTTACAAGGTTTTTAAATTCGAAAACTTGTTTTAAAATGGTACCATTTATTTGGTACTGTTGAATAACAGGATTCTTTTTCCGATGGAAAGTCATGGTCCTGCATTTATGGATGTTGAGGTTGAACAAGTTGAAGGCACACCACATCGCTAGATTGTCGACATCTTCCTGGAGTTTGTAAGTATCATTGATATTCTTCACAGTTTCTCCACAGACCTCTATAACATAAAACCGTGTTGATATTAACATATAGTGATATGTATCGAGTTACCACGGTCCGGAATTCTCGCTTATTTGAATGTAATTATCGATATATTCCAGCTTATATACTGATTGAAAGACTTTAGCAAACGTTTATAGATATGACTTGCTGACACAAGAGTTTTGTTCTTCGGATGTCATATTTTCTGGGTACCCGTTAATTTCACGTTTCGATTTAAAGTAGCTCCAAAAGTATTTTGGATCATGCTTTATTTTTTCTTGAATACAAGATATGTAATCCTTGTACTTTGTCAGGTAGTAGCTTTCGAAGCGTTGGTTACAGATTGGTTTCTATGATTATGGTATCAATAAACTATCTTACTCCTTATATATATATATATATATAGTGATCTCACCTTAGCTACCTGAGTGATATCAGGAGTGCATCTAGCAAAAATAACTAACTTATATCAAAAATGATTTTTAAAAAAAGCAAAAACAATTAGTAACTTTCTACTTTGCATGACGTTATCTTTGTTCTCATGCAGCAAATTAGATCAATACGGTATGTACAAAGAACAAGACAATTTAGGCATAAAAAGACTTGGATAAGATTTAGAGGGACACGATGAGGAAAAAACCAAATTTACTAATGAAGAATTACCTATTGGTGTTCCTTCTATAGAAGATGTATTGTCTACGCCGTATTATGTAGTCGATCCTGAAGTATCTTTTAAGGTGTTATTGGCTTATAGAAAAAAAGGTAAAGGAGTGGTAAAGGATCAGCAATAAATCTAGTAATTTTGATATTTACTCAATCAGGGATAGTATTTAGTAGTTGTTTACCGGATTAGGTAGGAATAAGGCTACTTTTTCTTGTAATAAGCCTTAAATTATGTCCAATAGCGCAAAGAGTAGCATTAAATTTGTCTCCTATTATGCCTTTCAGGTAGTTAACGGACAATTTTCCCTCGGATTTCATATGACCAATATGTGGTATTTATGCCCATTGGGTATTTACGTTTACTAGACTCAGAATAACATTTTAGTTTTTCTTTGTAAGCCTTGTCCTTGTAAGCCGGTTAGGTTTAGATACGCCAGTAGGGACAAATTGTTGTATACCGTTCAAAATAATTCTATAAACTTTGTCTACATTAACATCCAGATTACTGAAGTCTAATTCATCTTTCCAGTTGAAGCGTTCAAAATAGAGAGTCAAGTTTGCTGTGTCTGCTTTTCTGTAGTTTTAGTAAGTTGTTTGGTTCTGGTAACTTTTTAAGCAGATTATTATTTCGATAGATTTATGGTGGATATCGTTGATACAGAATGGTGATAATGATTTGATGATTTTGAATATTTCAGGCGAGTTGGTAAAAATCAGATCTAAAATTCTATCTCATTTGGCTCTTATTTGTGTCGAACATGGTATCGATGAAAAGACACTCACTATCCGATGTCACATTAAGGGGAAGACTTTTACCTACTTCTACATTAAATCTCCAACTAATTAATGGTAAACTATAATCACCCGTTATTAAAATGGAGTCAGTTGGGTTGGCCAAGTTGTTAATTTCTACGAATGTATCGCAGCATACAGTATACGATGATAATGGTGAGTCTGGTGGAATATATGCAACGTACAAGTACATTGTCTTTTTGTTTATCGTTGCTTTAACACATCCTTACACGATCGATATTGGATAGATTACTCCATTCACTTGCTATTGATCAATGGCGATGATTTATGGTGGGATTTATTAAATATAGATTTAATTTTATTGCTAGTAACAACGGTTAACACAACCATTTTTTTTGCTTTATAAATACCTATGATACCCAATTAACTGATAAAGATGATCCACGCCACCCATCGATTCATTGTATAATTTAATCATCTGACGTTGCGGAACTTCCGTGTGGTTTTTGGTTTTTTGATCCCACCGTTAACATGCTCCAGGTATACCAACGTCAATAAAATTAGCTGAGATATGGACAGGTTTGTTGTCTAACCATTTCACAATCCCAATATTTGAAGTTCTGGAGCAAAATTCTTCATAGTAACCTCTGTGATTTTGCTTGAACTATTTATCATTCGTAAATTGAGGTTTGTAAAAACGGTTAATTCTCACCGTACCAGCAGTGTTGAACCCCAGTTCCTTTAAATTTTCAAACAGATGAAAACTGCTGAAGTAGTTTAATTTACGGCCGATAGTATCAATCCTTCCAGCATAAGATGAAGTACAACTGAGGAATTATTTTTCGGAATATCAATAAAATTAAAGTAATGAAGGTTAGTTCTAAGTTGGATGCAAAAGGGATTTTTCATCTCCCGATTACGATCGGTGATTAAATTGAAAACATCTATGACCCTCTGTTGGAATGTAGAATTCATGGGCCGACCCATCGTTAAGGTTAGTACAGGCTAGCATGGAGCTATGCAGTGTGCAGATGGCCAATTAAAAGACGGACCTGTAGCCGTGTACAAATAGGGATACTGTTCAGCTTTCAAAGGACAATAAATCCACTAGCCGAACAGTCACTAAATAATGTATGATGTGTTGGTATTTAAGTTGAAAAAAACCATCTCGAATTATTGCGTTCGAAACCAATTCAGTACCCAGCGATCCATCCCCGTAAATTCTGATTTCAGGCATTTTTATCGAAAGAAATGAATTCTTATTAGACGCTTCATTTCCCATTAGTCGTTAGAGATACATTTGCGTCTGTCTGTGTGAAACTAAATCACTTGAATATTAATGTGCAGAACAGTTACATGGTGGTCACAAAAATCTCTGCAGGTGGAATTAAACCGGTTAAATTATTCTCATTGTTTTGTAATAAAAGTTATGCTTAATACAACAACCTTTGAAGCTAAATGTCCTTCTCAGCGGGCAACATGAATTAATCCACAGAGAAAGAGATACTACACTTGAAACGATTTGTCCCTCTATGTTATCTTAAATATAATTTTTCCAATTTATTTAAAATAACTGTAAATATTATAAAAGACTATTAAACCAATGGTTTCTCTTACCCGATAAAACGTGTCTATGCTCTTGTCAAATTATCGGTTATAACTAAAATATTTATCAATTTCTATAAACTGTAACTAAAAACTAAACTGTGTACTAAATTAGTATTTAAAGATGATGTACCTATGTAAGGATAAGAGGTCTCAAATGATCTGCGGTCACAAGCATTTCTGAAAAATACCTTAACCGAGATATTGTCACGTATCTGGAGTCCAAGCGTTTCAGATCGATTATATGAATAGTTTTGTTCTCAGTACACTTTCTTAACTTGATATTCGTATTGACGATTGAAGTATTACGGATTCCACATAACGGAAAATTTTTGAATCATGATTTCTACGTATTTTTGACGTTTATGGTAGTAAAGTGACAGTTTCGTGTTTCCTTTTTTAAACTAATTTATAATTTGAAAAAAAAACTATAAATACTTACTTTTCAAAATGTCACGTTTTTGAATTTAGGTATTATTTTTTCCGATAGTAACGCTTCTCCAACTCGGAATCGTCAATACACTTTTTAACGCAAAATGTCTGACATCTAGGGAACTATTTTTAAACTAAAGCAAATGCGGTCGTGGCTATTGACGATTGGAGCATCATGAATTCCACGTAGCGGAATTTTTCTAAAATAAAACTAACTATCCATTGACGTTTCAAATAAAACTATCTATCCATTGCTGTTTAAAAACATACAGCCGCCTAATTTCGAATACAAAAACAACAACACAAACTTCAAATGGATCGTTCTTTTTAATAATCATTTTTACCGCGAGAGGAGCTTAGCCTACTTTTACAATCGTCAATATAAATTAAAGCTTTCTTAGGTCGGCTTGAATGGATCACTTGTGGCACTGACGGCACTTTAAAAGAGAATAAAAAGTCGGATCAGCCACTTGTTCCATTTATTAAGTTATTTATCAACAAAATGATCTATAGTGATCAATAGTTCTATGAATTTTGCAATACCGTTTTTCTGCTTATTACTAAATAATCTAAAGCAGTAAAATCTCTTATTCCCTGAAAGATATAGGCATCTAGCAAATGCTGTTATATATTCCAGACATTTTTATCATATTTAAAAATTCTCTTATTCGAATCAGTTTTTTGAGATTTTATATAAGATGATGGCAGCACTCAAGAGAATGAAGCTGCCAATATTCCAATACGCAATGTGAAGTAAGAATATGATTTGTATTCAATGAAATTCATTAAAGTATTATTTAAAGCCTGGGAACATCAAATCAAACGATGCCAATGGCCATTCTCGACAATCGCGTATTTTTCACTCTTAAATTACCAGAAATGTAATGCGTCAAGAGGTTTGTTCAGCATATTTTACAATTGATAACCGTTCATTTTTTTGGGTTCTCGGTAGCATCGTTTCTGAAAAACATGTTACCTGCATTTTAATGTCAACACTAAATTCTATGTCGATATGACCTGCGTAGTCGACTATTGGCGTCATTTTATTGAAGATGGTTTCTATGTTTTTAATTTCGGCTTTCTGTAAAGCAGCTACGATTGTTATATTGAACAGCTGAACTGATGACTTCACAAGGTATTCGCACATAACATTAGACTGTTTAAAGCGTTGAACTGGTTTCTGACAGGGTTTGACACATTATGATAATTTCCTTCTTTTTAACCGTCTATCTAAAGAACTTACGGTGTGCCACTTTGTTTTTAGCAGTCTGCGTTCCCTGAATATTTCCATTTCAGCTATTTTGCGATTTTCTTTAATGAACGTTCTTCTCCAATCTTTGCTTGGGTTTAGAATATATTTTGACGCAAGCATAATATTTCGTTCGTCGTACTTTTCTTCACCAAGCCTTTTCCATGATCAAATCAGTTACTCCTTTGATTAACATCCGGAATATTCTCTGATACACGAAAAATATCTAAAGTTCACCTATGTTCAAATATCACCTATGTTCAAATCGGGTAAAAGCGACGATATCGCTTATTATAGAGGAATATCAACCACTTTAGCCATACCATAATTATTCCAACTGGATGTATGTAACAGCTTTAAAGGAATCCCAGCCCAGCGTGGGTTTATGCCTACACGATATACAACTTCTAACCTTGCTGAATATTCAAATAAAGTATTCAATGAAATTGAAAACCGCAACCAAGAAGACGTAAAGTTAGCTGATTTTAGTAAAGCATTTGACTCCATCTGCCATCACAAGGATCTAGAAAGAATTGATAACTTTGGCCTTTCATCCAACTTTATTTATTGGTTCAACTCATATTTCTCTAGTCGCGTACAATATGTGACAATTGGAAAGGAGAAATCTAACCTAATCAAAGTGACGTCAGGGATTCCTCAAGGATCGTACATTGGGCCATGGATTTTCCTCTTTTTCATAAATGGAATAACTGAAGTTTTAAAATATTCAAATCTTCTCATGTCCGCAGATGATAGAAAAACCCGCATCATACAATTGAAGATATAAATGACACAAAAATATTACAAGAAGACACCAAGAGATTTAGTGAATTGTGCCACAAAAATTCTTTGCTGTTGAATATTGACAAATGCAAAGTAATGTCTCATCGCAAGAGAAAACCGATTAACTTGCTTATAGCGTTAATAATACGGAACTGTGAAGAGTTAATGAAATAATCGATCTATATAGGAGCCATATTCACTGAAAATTGACAAATTCATAGCAAAAGCAATGTTTGGTTTTGTTAAGCGCTGCACTGGAGAGTTTACTAATTTTCAAACTTTATTTTCACTATATTTTGCATATATAAGATCCCAAGTTGAATTCGCATCAGTAATCTGAAGCCCGTATTACGTTAATCACTTCAAAAGGATTGAAAGTATTCAAAATAAATTTTTGATCTTCATTTAAAAGGAAACTGACTGGGACTATGATCATAATTTACCATTTGATAGGAATATAGCCCGCCTACCACCATAGACGACAAAATGTTTAGAGTGTAAAATTTGCACAGTGGAAAATAGAAGTTTATTTTTGGATTCGGCTTTCACCGGTAACGTCCTTCTTGGCCATATTGATTCGCCATATATATTGGAAAATATGTCTATCCATGTTCCAATCAAATCGCTGCGAAACCATCGATTTTTGGAGCTAATACACGTCACTCGACTTGCTATGTGATAATATAGCTCAATCAATAAATAGAGTTGCAAAATGATTCAACATCGCAGAAGAAACCTTTGACTTTCATCGTACAAAGGGCAGCTTCAAAAAGAACTTGAAGAACTATTTTTTGAATATTAAAAATTAATTAATCAGTAATTATCTGATAGTTTCTATTTATAATTTGTAAAATATACTTTTTTGTAGCTTTATTGAAGAGCTTTATGAAGAGGAACCGATTCATGATATTTATGATAAACAGCGTTTTCGTTTGTTGATTTGTATTCTTTGAAATCTTACATGTACTAAATTGTTTTTTTTAAATGAATGAATAAATAGATTGGTGAATAGCTGTGCAAAGATGCAGCTTGTCGCCCTTTCAGTTGCGAAGTAAGCCTACAGATGGACCCATTATCTTTCGTGTTGTTCTTCAGGATAAGGAGTGCTTAATCAGCAATATTAATGATAACAGCTGGGATCTTCGCTTGAACCAGAAGAAAGAAGTAAGTTTGAGTTAAAGGTTCTTTCAAGATTCACACAAATTGTACAATTTAATGTTTTTCATGGAAATGTTTACCTATAAAAGTATACGAGTATATAAATAAAATGGTCGATTAACCCAAAATTCGATTACCGGAACAAAATTTTTTTTAAAGGCTATCGCATTATTCTAATAAATTATTGTATTTGAATGGCGTGTAGTTTCGATTTTAAAAATAAACTAAAATTATTATCACCTTGTACTGTGTGCTTTTCAGCGTAACAATCGAATCATTATTTGTAACCTTTTTCTAATAGCTGCAAGTACATAATTGGTATTTTTGTATAAAACTAAAGGCTATAAAGTTGATAACGGGGCTAAGATAAGCTATAATATGTGCAACATTCTCTCGCAAGTGTTTTATTTTCATTAATGCATATTACATTTACAATGTATGTATGTATACATGCAACAGCATAGTACATATTTAGCGATAACATGGGTTGTTGGAAATTCCCACATGTTTTTATCAACATAATTTTATTTGTAACCAAAACTATTTTAAACTTTAATTATAAACCAAAATTCAAATCCATCACCAGAAATATTTATAATAAGTTCAGAACATTGGTACTACATATAAAATCGACCAATCATAGTTAAATTTCAGTTCGTACGTTCGTAATTATATTTGTATATAATATTTCAGTGCTGTCCAAGTGGACACACGCGGACCAACCTTATGTAGTTAGTTAACTGTTTTTACTAACTTAAATTATAGACTCCCTTTAAATAAAATGTTTGAAACGTTTGAAAAGATTATACTTCGTTCATGCTAGTATACTAACATGGGCATACTGCAGGTTGTTTATTAAAAACGTGCATACGTGAACGTGCTTGCTCGGCTTGGTTCAAAAAAAGAGTGGGAGAGACTTGGAAGAGCTTAAATCATTTATTACGCTAATTTACTTCTCGATTTTTAGTACTTTTTATATAAGCCTTAGCATGTGTTATGACATGATATAAAAAAGCTTTGAAATTCAGTTGGATGATGATTTTTCGAATTAAAGATATAAAAAATGAAATAAAAATGGTTGAAGTGAAGAGCATTTCTTAATTCAGAATTAAGGTTCAACACATGAAATTAAATAAATTCAATATGGAAATGAATTATGAAAAGAGTTTTATTATTTTTATTTTATGATCTCTACTTGTTCTGGGGCTTAAGGCTCTCCCGTCTATTTCACAGTTCGCTTATTTGCGTCCTTGCCTTACGACATTTGGTCAGTAAAATCGAGGACGCACGGCCACAGGGCCGATTTGTTTTGACCATCTACACATTGTACAGCTCCGCCTGCACTGACATGAACGATGGCTCGGCCCATGGATTCTGCACTCTCAACAGACAGTCATAGATCGACATCAAGTATGAAGAATCCCTTTTGCATCCCGCCCCTATTGGGATTCGGACCCGGTACCTTCAAAGAATGAAATTATGTAATGTGGTGCCTTTATTATTTCATTCTAGAAATGTAACGGGAATAGGGATTGGAATATGGATAACGAAATAGTTTATCACAAATTGTCTATACAGGGTAAATTTTAAAAAATTGCCAGGCGTGTACATTTATATGAAAATTTAAATGTAACCGCTGCTGAGAAGCTCTTCCCAAATGAAGGGGTTTTTCTCACAACAGAATATCTTCCAATTATTTGGGAAAATTAGAGAAGATCCAATTATTGCAGCCTTTACACTCGACCGAGGTTGCTTAATCTGTCCTCAGGGCACGATGCAAGAGATTTACATTTTCTTCAATTCGGTCTCTGAACCAATGACAATATTGAATGAAGTTGTTAAAATAACTTGCTAATACAGTTAGCGTTCTGGATATCGTTCAGCGTAGAATATAATCGTCTTTCAATTTGTATATTTGTTGTTACATTGAAACATCATAGAACTGGAGAAAATTCAGGTGCTTAAATGAATATAAAATATTTATTTTAAATTGCTTAATCAATAAACGCCCTCTAAAGCTCAGGTTCTATTTACTGTAGTCAATATCTCGGAAACTAATAAGTTCCAAGGTCATTCATCATCAACGCACTAGACAGCCCAGCCGATGAGTTGCAAAGGCAGAATGAACATTATTTAGTACAACACCACAATGGTCGGGAAGCTAGGCGTGAACAAAAACCTTAAAAGAGAAATGAGGCACGGAGAGAGAGAATGCCATTAATATACAAATTGCAATGATTACGTTACAGACTACTATCGAAGAAATACACGCATACTTGGACAATTTTCATGCAACTACGCAATATGGAATGTTCGAGAGTTACATTGAATGTGTTATACATATATCCATAGACGCAACCAGGTTGCAGAATAAATCAAAATTGTGCAGTGTTAATAAATAGTTCAAGTATTTTGTTGTAAATTACCTTACAAATCCTTAGCAGGGACCGAAATTCGTAACAATTTGGTGTTAGAAGTGGAAGAACGCACATCTCAATAGCTAAGAGAATAGTAGGAGCGTCGCGGATTGCCAACGGATAGCAATAACTTTGAATTTTGTATTGTTTACACTATACGGTATACATACACTGTGTCAAGTGGTGTAATTTAATTATTTTGTGTAAAAATCATCTTATTTTAATAGAAAATGTCGATTTTATCACCTGTAATAATTTATTACACCAGACCGCCATATTTTGACACCATATTTTGGATAAAACTGGCCACTGTTTACACAATACGGTTTACATATACATTGTAAAGTGGTGTAATTTAAATATTTTTGGTAAAAACTATTTCAACTCCACGAAAAATATATAAAAAGTCGAGTTTATCACCTCTAATAATTTATTACACCAGACCGCCACCATATTTTGGATAAAACTGGCTATTGTTTACACTATACGGTACATATATACCTTGTAAAGTAGTGATTTTTAATTATTTTTGGAAAAGTCTATTTCAAGTCAACGAAAAATACCAAAAAAGCCGATTTTATCACCTGTAATAATTTATTACACCAGACCGCCAGCATATTTTGGATAAAACTGGATATTGTTTACACTATACGGTACATATATATACCTTGTAAAGTAGTAATTTTTAATTATTTTTGGTAAAGTCTATTTCAAGTCAACGAAAAATACCAAAATGCCGATTTTATCACCTGTAATAATTTATTACACCAGACCGCCACCATATTTTGGATAAACCTGGCCACTGTTTACACTATACGGTTTACATATACATTGTAAAGTGGTGTAATTTAATTATTTTTGGTAAAAACTATTTCAACTCAACGAAAAATATATAAAAAGTCGACTTTATCACCTCTAATAATTTATTACACCAGACCGCCACCATATTTTGGATAGAACGGGATATTGTTTACACTATACGGTACATATATACCTTGTAAAGTAGTGATTTTTAATTATTTTTGGTAAAGTTTATTTCAAGTCAACGAAAAATACCAAAAAAGTCGATTTTATCACCTCTAATAATTTATTACACCAGACCGCCACCATATTTTGGATAAAACTGGATATTGTTTACACAATACGATATACATACACTGTGTCAAGTGGTGTAATTTAATTATTTTGGCTAAAATCTATTTCAAGTCAACGAAAAATACCAAAAAAGTCGATTTTATCACCTGTAATAATTTATTACACCAGACCGCCACCATATTTAGGATAGAACTGGATTTTGTTTACACTATACGGTATACATACACCGTGTTAAGTGGTGTAATTTAATTAAATCGAGGCAAAAATCGATTTCAAGTAAACGAAAAATACCAAAAAAGTCGATTTTATCACCTCTAATAATTTATTACACCAGACCGCCACCATATTTGGGATAGAACTGGGTATTGTTTCCACTATACGGTATACATACACCGTGTCAAGTGAAGTAATTTAGTAATTTTGTGTAAAAATCATCTTATTTTAATAGAAACCTACTGAAATTCAAAGTAAAATACCAAAATGTCGATTTTATCACCTGTAATGATAACGGGATATTGTTTACGCTATACGGTATACATACACCGTGTCAAGTGGTGTAATTTAATTAAATCGAGGCAAAAATCGACTTCAAGTCAACGAAAAATACCAAAAAAGTCGATTTTATCACCTCTAATAATTTATTACACCAGACCGCCACCATATTTTGGATAAAACTGGATATTGTTTACACAATACGATATACATACACTGTGTCAAGTGGTGTAATTTAATTATTTTGGCTAAAATCTATTTCAAGTCAACGAAAAATACCAAAAAAGTCGATTTTATCACCTGTAATAATTTATTACACCAGACCGCCACCATATTTGGGATAGAACTGGATTTTGTTTACACTATACGGTATACATACACCGTGTTAAGTGGTGTAATTTAATTAAATCGAGGCAAAAATCGATTTCAAGTAAACGAAAAATACCAAAAAAGTCGATTTTATCACCTCTAATAATTTATTACACCAGACCGCCACCATATTTGGGATAGAACTGGGTATTGTTTACACTATACGGTATACATACACCGTGTCAAGTGAAGTAATTTAGTAATTTTGTGTAAAAATCATCTTATTTTAATAGAAACCTACTGAAATTCAAAGTAAAATACCAAAATGTCGATTTTATCACCTGTAATGATTTATTACACCAGACCGCCACCATATTTTAAATAGAACGGGATATTGTTTACGCTATACGGTATACATACACCGTGTCAAGTGGTGTAATTTAATTAAATCGAGGCAAAAATCGACTTCAAGTCAACGAAAAATACCAAAAAAGTCGATTTTATCACCTGTAATAATTTATTATACTAGACCGCCACTATCTTCCATGTCACTGTACAGGGTGACATGGAACTATGCAATGCGCAGGTGGTATACTGTACTTGTGCGAATGGGATGAATATTAGTGTGAATGTGGGTATTGCACCGTGGGCCCATTAGTGGCATTGAGTGCTGGAGTAAAATCCGCCCAATTTAAAAAAAATAAAATAAAAGACCGCCACGATATCTTGGATAAAACTGGAGATTGTTTACAATATACGGTATACATACACACACACATACTGTGTTTGTTTGTTTTGCGTCAATTATTATTTATTCTTTAACTATTACTCCATTCTCTTTTTTTATTTTAAATATATTTTCTTTATAAATTCTTTTAAAAAATTACTGTGTTAAGTATTCTTGTTACTGAAGTTTTAGAGATCAGTCGTAATTATTCAGTGGATTACTCAATATTGATACAATGGCATCAAAGATAGAATTTACGTTAAACAATGGATTAAAAATGCCAGCTTTAGGAATCGGCACCTGGCAGGTAATAATTTTGTTTGCGAAATACGCGCAGTAATATAATTCGTTTGGTGATTGTTTTAGGCCCCGGATGCTGAAATCGAGGCGGCTTTAGATAAGGCATTGGCAATTGGGTATCGTCATATTGATGCAGCACCTGTATACGAAAATGAGAAAGTGATTGGTCGTGTATTAAAAAATTGGATTGATTCTGGAAAAATTACACGTGATGACTTATTTATTGTCACAAAATTACCGGAATATGGTAAGTTTTTGTATTTTATTTATGTATTTTGCTCTCGTGTTTGAATATTTTGCTTTATTGAAGAACATCAAAAAAACAAATGAATTGCAAACAAAACGAAATTTTTTAACAAGAGGACGATACTCACGTAAGTGATTACGAAGTGTTTTAAACAATTGTCATTTGCTTTCTCATTTTACTTAGTTCGTTTGTTGGCCATTTTAATATATAGTCAAATACGTTTTACTGATTTGTGTGATGCATGCATTAAATTGAGTTTATTTAAGTGACGATTAGTACCTCATAATGATAATTCATAGTTTTAGCTTTTATACGATGCCATGACCTAGTTTCGTTCAAATTATTATTTTTGTAATTACTCAGATATTGATTTCCTTGTTTAGTGATTAATGTATGGTATTTTGAATTTAGCCATTAAGAACATTTTCCTTGCTTATGCGTTTAGCATTAAATAATTATTTTCAATGTTGTATAGAACTTCTCAAGGGAAACGGGTAAAGTAAAAGAAAAATAGAAATAACTTTAAAGACTAACCAGCGAATCAGTAACAATTTAAAGTAATTAAACGAGATATGGACTTTGAATGTTGCTAACCACCGGCAGTTTAAGAATATTTCATTCACCTTCGGTAAATTAATCTGTCACTTAACGGAGCAAGATTATCGCGTAAACTGAAGGGAATGCTAACATATAAAATCAACCACACTATGCTTGAAAATGATAAAATGTTCTGTTCACTATTTAATAAATTTGACAAGTACTCTTAAGGTTTCGGAAGCCGATATGACAATTCTTAATCAAATAAATATTTTTGTTAAATTCCGTAAGGTCTTTTTAAATGATTCGCTGGTTAGCCCTCAATTTAAATTTATCGTTTTATCATTACATTTGGTTTTTTGTGAATTCAATTACCAACAGCAGATTAATTGACGGTTTGCCAAAACTTTTTGACGATGCCTTCCGCTTTTAAGATTCATGTACATATGTATATGTGTAGAATTTAAAATTTTTTTGTAGTCAGTAGTTAGCACATAGCTTTCAAATACCAAAAATATTGGCCTAGACTAAAAATGACATTCTGTTGCGCTTTGATTAACGTGGGAAGGAAGTGTTTATCGTATACGCGCAGCTGCTAGCTCGGATATTAATTTATATTTAGATATAGGCTTGTGCTGGCACCACTTTTAAATTACATTTTGTGGAAGATGTTGTCTTGAAATAACATTTTTAAATAGCTTGGATTGTAGACTAGGTTACCATGTGGCTTATGGTTATCATGTTGTTTATAGATCTTGCACTGCTTTCTTAGGTTCTATTTTTCAATATAACAGCTACTGAAAAGCCCTTATCAACTGCAATACTACACAATAAAATTCGGGAGTGGCCTGTGTCGTCCACACGGCCGAAATAATTTTACATGTGGTTTGGGAAAGGTGATAGACTGTATGGGTTTCATAAAATAAATTTATTACTGGGCGCTGATACGAGAAGTACGATATTAAAGGCATGCCCTCAGCGTTAATTTTCCTGACGAATGTGAGATCCAGGTAAGTACCTCTTAAAATTATCGGGATTATTGAGTTGGAGGGGCTGTCTAAATTGAAGGTGTCCATGACGAGTTCACGCTCCCATATGGCGGTACGTAATGTACTGGCGGTCTTGCAATTGAGCAACAAAGTATAGTCCATAGTGACGTGCCACAACGTCTCACAATCGCGACGAAATACCAACACGAGCATTATCACGGTATAGCGCTCCTTTGCACAGCATATACAAGTTACTGTCTTACATTATATTGGAGAGGATCACCCATCTAGCGGAGAGCCTATGGTTGGTGACTTTCAAGGAGTATTTCGTCCGCGTCAATCAGACACTGATAAGGTCTTTTTGCTGTGAATGATTCTATCTAAATATTATGAGACTTCCATCCCCGTACATCAGATGTTCCTGGATTTTCGGCAGGCCTATTCGATCAATCGAGAGAGTGAGTAGTCTGCTCTGGAATATCTATAGGAATACCAACAAAACTGGTACGATTGTGTAAAATGACAGTGACACAGTCTGAAAGAATTTATGCAGTTAACTCAGGTGTTCGGCAGGGAGATGCTCTGTCCCCAATACTCTTTAACCTTATGATGGAGTACATCTTTCGTAAAACTGAAACAGCTCAGCGCAACATCTTATATCGCCAGTCCAATCAAGTGGTTGCATTTGCAAATGACAAATGCGTGATTAGACTGAATAGCAACGGAGTGAAAGAAATATTTGATCCGCTTGTAGAGTTTTCAGCTTCTGTTGAACTGCAGATCAATGAGTGCTAAACAAAATACATGATCTCTAGTTTTAGGGACAATGGCACACCAGATTTTAGTAGTGGCCACTACACGTTTGAGGGAGTGAGGAGGTTCAAGTGTGGATATAATGTGCGCCTGTCTGCTAGCAGCCGCGCTTTTATATCCTCTAAGGCCCCTGCTAAAATCTCAACACCTGTCATGTGCCATGAAGCTGAAGCTTTACAAAGCGTTGATCAGGCCCGTTGTTATGTTTGGATATGACAGTTGGGCGCTGACAGATGAGTACGATAGATGACTCCTTACATTTGAGAGAAGAGTGTGATTTACGACACAAAACGAGAAGTAGATGGTACATACCGAGCTCTGTACAATATCGAGATCAGAGGTCTGATGAAGATCCCCGAAATTGTACATGAAATGAGATCTCAGCAAGTACGCTGGCTCGATCACGTTCTGCGTGCTGATCCGTAACGAAATGTGCAGCGATCTCTGAAAGGAGGGCGACCGTATGGTAGGTGCAGAGGTCGTTGCAAGCGACGATGGCTCTACGGTGTATAGAACGGCTTGGCTTTCAGATTAACTAAGACAGAATGAAGACCAAGCTCAGGATCGAAACCGTTGGTGCCGGATTGTTGACGCAGTAAGTGGCCAGTACTGGTGGCCTTTAGAAACACTGTTTATTATTAATGTACGGGCGGTTATATATGTATGCATATGGGAGAAATGCCTTTATATCAACAAAAGTGAGGGGGAGGTGTGCATTCAAATTTAATGGAATGCAATTTAATGTGGCAAAGACGTTTTTGTAGATGGCCACACCACCGGTTGCGTTTGTGGTCGATGAGGTGTGGCTATTTATGCTAAGCATGGTAATGCGCTCTTTGTGGTCACGCATTCATCTTTCACTTAGTGTCAGGTAGGCGCATCTCTGAATCACTGAATCTGTATCACTATCGCCTGTGTCAGCTCTAAGACTCTTCGCCTTAATAAGTTGAATTGTTTAAATATTTTTTATTCAATCATGTATTTAGAATAAATAGAATGTTTATACTTAACGAGTAAGAGTCAACAATGTCGTTCTATTTTCTGAACATGCTGCGTTATACAAGGTTATCACGTTAATAGTCTGCTTTGAGTAGATTAAAATAGAATTTCGATGCCTTGTATATCCGTTTTAAATGGGTCCTATTAATGGAAACCATTTATATACAATTTCTATAAACATAATTTTTTTTACATATTTCAGGTAATCGAGCCCGCACAGTCGAAAAATATTTACGAAGTTCATTAAAAGATCTTCAACTTGACTATGTCGATCTGTATCTAATACATACCCCGTTTGCATTTCCGGAGAGTGACACGGGGCTTTTACGTCATGAAAATGGTGATGTAGTTTTAGATACGGAAACAAATCATGTAGAAACATGGAAAGAAATGGAACGTATGGTTGAATTGGGTTTGACCAAGAGTATAGGAATCTCCAATTTTAATGTTGCACAAACACAACGAATTATTGATAATTCAATCATAAAACCGGTTTCATTGCAAATTGAGCTTCATGTTTATTTACAGCAAAACGAATTGGTTGACTTTTGTAAAGCGAATGATATCGTTGTTACAGCTTATTCGCCACTTGGTTCCGCAGGCATACGCAACATATTACAAAGTGCTGGAATTGAGTAAACTATTTATTATAGATTATTTTAACATGTTGTACCTTTAATTTTTATGAATTACTTTGTTTGTTATATATATATAGACGTGATGTGCCCAATCTAATGGATAATGAAGTGGTAAAAACTATTGCCAAAAAAGTAAACCGTACGCCAGCCCAAGTATTATTGCGATATACTTTGCAACGCGGTATTTGCGCTATACCAAAATCAACGAACGCAGGTCGATTAAAACAAAATATTGAGTTATTCGATTTTGAATTGGATAATGATGATTTGGCAGCGTTAGCAACACAAGATCAAAATATTCGTGTTTGTGATTTTATATTTTTCCAAGGGTAAGTAATTGAAAACAATATCATGTTGATCGTCAGTTAACTAATTTAATAATTATTTTTTACAGAGTTTCGAAACATCCAGAATTTCCTTTTTAATGTGTTAATCTGGCTGGATAACCTTCTACGGGAATATCTAAACTACATATAATTCAAGTTTTTGTTATTTTAATTTTTCGGCACAGATTTCAATCAATTGCACTGATTGTTAATAAAAAAATTATACACGTTTTAATCGCACAAATGTTTATAAATACTAATATTCGTACAAGTGAGCAGTCCATATAATTTCTTTTGTGCATACTTGACAACAACTTCGACATTATAATCATTTCTGAGTCGTAGGTTACAGAATATTTTAAGTCTGAAGAATATTTTCCCTCCGGCTACATCATTCATAGAAAGAACTGGCATATTTCAGCACCTATCTCAAAGGTGGCGAAGTCTTCTAACCGTGGCATGATAGCTGCCCGTGTACAAATTCCACGGTCCTCCGTTCTCATCGTCGCAGTGTCGACTCAAACCAGTACCACTACCTCGAGATCTTTAGGTTCGCTGATTATGAGGTGCTGTCAGCAATACGTGACTTTGAACAATAACTGTTAATTGATTATTTTAATCTTCGGGGTACTACTTGGTTAGATATCGATAGTGTTTTTACGGCAATTTTTGCTGATGAAAATGCCCTGGTTACGATGGACTACTCCGCGAGCATTTCTACAACACAAGTTAACCACAAGTGTAACATTGGGGGACATTTCTTAATCTTGTATTTTCTACAAATCATATGTTTTCAGAGGTTTTGGCATGTGAGGATTTTACTGGCGTCATTACCGCCCCCTCCCCCCCCCCCCCCCGAACCTAATAATAATTTATTTTTTGATTTTAGAAATGGTGACTACGTTTTTCTGAATGAATTTGTCTACAATTCGGATCCTTTCTTCAAATTGGCCAAGATTTGAATGGCATGGTTTCACATTACTGTTATCTTTAATGAAAGCCTTCGATCGCAAATTTGTCCGTAGAAAATATCCTTCGACGTTCCATATTCAAATCCAGTGAACGAAACGAAATCATCAACTATCGCGAGATTGCTATACTTTCTACCATTACAAAGCTCTTGAATCAATTTTTGTTTTTTCATACAAAAAAGTATATTTTGCAACATGGTTTATTTACGGGGGAGGCCGACAGTTAATATCTTTCTGTGGTCATCTTCATACTACGATTGATTCCCGACCACAGCTGGACGTGGTCTATAGTGATTTTCCAAAGGCCTTTGTCAAAATTGACCACTCACTTCTGATCGACAACCTAGTGAAATTGAACTGTAACTTCATCCTAGTTAGGATGTTATGTCAAGTTATACGAATCGCGTTCTCGCTTGTTCCTTGTAACATCCGGGGTACCTCAAGGCAGACACTTGGGACCATTATTATGGACTGTTTCAAATTCACAAGATGCCTGCTCTACGCTGATGATATGGCAATTGCAGCTCCAGTTGCCGACATACCAGACTATTTGAAGTTGCAAAGCAATCTAAACAACTTTTATTATTGGACTCTCAGCTAATATTTAAAGCTAAATGTAAGACACCTCCATTTTGTAGAATCCGATCCCCATTCCTGCATCAATATTTCTTGTATGACATGTTAATTGATCGAGCCGAAATTATGACTGATCTTGGAGTGACGTTCTCTTCGGATCTAACATTTACTAGGCACTGTTTTGGAATACGCCTTTCAAGTGTCCCCTTCTTATCTGTGCCACTTGGCCAGAATTGAGTTTGATCGAAGGCAATTTGTTCTGTTTGCCCTCCGACGACTACCGTCTGTGCGTGTTAACGTATACGGCCGCCCACTCAATCATCGACGAGAAATGGCAGCAGCGCACTTCGTACGTGATCTTTTAATTTCGCGTATTGATTGCTCCCAGGGATGGGCGAGGTAGATTACGCCATGTAATCTACGCGGTTGTCGACACGTAAAATATAATGTAGATTACTTGGCAGTGTTTTTTGGCAACGTCGACAATTAAAATAATGCCACAAACTTACGATATTTTAGCGATTTGAAATCGAATGCGCCAGTTCGCGGAATTATTTTGTAAAAGCGTTCATCTAGAGATGATTTTTTCATTTGTTTCTTTTTGACAAATGACTTTATTTCGAAAATCAGCGCTCTGTGAGGAATGTGTTTCGTGCGCTTAAACCAAGTTACGGGTGACATAAGACCACTATTTGGAATACCATCGAAAAGTTTGAATCCCAGTTTACAGTATTGGATCATACGCGACGAAATGGAGTGTGGTTTATGCGCCTGTGAAATCATTCGTCCATATTTCTTCAAACAAGAAGACGGTCGAGACGTACCTGTGAATAGTGCTCGTTATTGCGCCATATGATAACGGAATATTTGTTACCTGAAATTGAAGGCTGACGTCGACGACAGTTGGTTCCAAGAAGTCTGCGCTATTTGCCATATAGATGATATAGTCTTTTGGGTCAATTTAAACATGACGCTGAAGTAGATTCATAGTTGAGCACGATTAGTTTTAAATTCCGCTCTTTTTGAAAAGAAATTTAAATGCATTGTTCCTAAAGAAATTTGATCACCCTTTAGTTTAGAACTAATTGACAAAACCACTCTAGGAATTGTCTACATTATCGAAATCTACGTTGTTGGCGTTATCTACGGGTTGTCGACACGTCAATGTAGAAAATAATAGATGACTCGTAAACGCTAATCCCTGCTAGGTGCAGGTGTACCTTAGACCAACCCTTTCGTTCACTTTTTGGCCCAACTATTACCAGATGTGACCAATTCAAGCATCTTGGTGTTATCCTAGATAGCAAACTCTCCTGGAAATATCACCTTGAGTGGCAATTTTGGCAATGTAGAAACGCCTTTGTGAAGCTTTGAAAAGACTTTACTGGTGTTATATCCTCGACTGGCCGTTATTCTTGGCACTGCTTGCTCTATGCAGCGTTTCGCTTGAGGTACATTAGAGCTTGGACTATTCTCGGGTCTATCGTGGGACATACATACATTTTTAAAAATTTTACTTCCTATT
Source organism: Tipula unca (assembly GCA_951394425.1). Classification (NCBI taxonomy): domain Eukaryota; kingdom Metazoa; phylum Arthropoda; class Insecta; order Diptera; family Tipulidae; genus Tipula; species Tipula unca. Next base: position 142,868,490 of record OX596380.1, on the reverse strand, counting down.
TACCAGAAATCGATATGGTTAACGATTGATTACTTCCCGAATTTAACTTTTCTAATTTATTCTCGGTGGTATATCCATCCAGGGATCTGTGAATTTCGGAGGATTTTCTCAAAAAATTAGGCGAGACTTTAGTCTTCTTTTCGGATGCTTCTCGCTCTAATTTCAGTGTTGGATTTGGAGTCTACTGTCCCTGGTCTTATCTGAGATCTTTTGGCAGTTTTGGGTTCGTTTTGCACTGTTTTTCAGGCGGAAGTAATAGCACTGACAAATAGTGCTATTGAGGCTTTGAATTTTGCTGTTAAAGATCAAAACATCTTTCTGTGTACAGATAGCAAAGCTGTATTCAATTCGTTGAATAATCCCTGGACCATTTCTATACTTGTCAAGGATTGCAAACACTTCATTAATCTTCTTGGTTCCATCAATACTGTTACGGTCATGTAACTGGTACGCAGCTCATTGTGGTATCGAAGGTTATGAGATCGCTGACTGTTTAGCCAAAGTCGGCTCACATCTAAGTTTAATTGGACCTAAACCCGCGGCTCCCTAACTATCGTATGGCGAAGAACTTCATTAGTGAACCTAATTGGAGGTCTACGAAGGATGCTCTATCTTTAAAAAAGAACCAGTTGAGAATTCATCTCCATCGTAGGGCCTATTAAGGTAGGTCAGTTGACCTCCATGCGATGGTCTAAACTTCTCCAGTTTGCTAAGCCTGCAATGCGCGTCTGTGAATTATGATAGAATCCTGGGTTTGCACTATAGGCCTTTCTGGCATTGAGTGCGGTATTTAAATGTAGGTGTTATTATGTTATATATAATTCAGAGCAGCAAGGTCAGGGCAGGCAAACCTCATATAACACCAAAAAACGTAGGCGCTACATGCGTGACCTACAAAATTAAACTGTACACTCAACGACAAGTAGTAATTGTTGAGTCAATTTATTAATTTATTGACATTTTTCGTTGAAGCTTGCTTCACGAAAATGTACTTTACATATTTTTTATAAAATCAGCCTCTACAGAGTATTATGTCTGGAAACTACTTGTTTTGAAGTGTTCTGCCAATAGATACCACTAGAAAATTAGTTTAATATATGTTATGATATTGGAAAAACATTTCAAAGTAAGCCGTCTTCACACATAACACTCTAAGGACCGATTTTACACAAATTTTTGAATTTGGTGGTTGGCATGGAACTAGTATTTAAAACATATTCAAGTTTAAAACAAACGATGCAATCTATCACAAGTCTTCTATTCAAGCGTAAAACATCTGTATTTTCTATCAGCTGGATTGACATTGGATACTAAAAGAGGTGTCAGAGGTTTGGGAACAAATCAGTACATGGTATACGAAAACAGTATATTACAAAATAGGATGAGGTACGAAACAGTATATGGTGAGAATATGAGATTCTAAAGACGTTTTGTGATAATGTTGTGAAATATGGCCCACTAGTACAGAACTAAGACATTTCTTGACCTATTATGTTGAAATACGATATGTTGAATGGAAATGAGTTTAAAAAGTGATTTTTGGGTCAAGTTCTGAAGTATAGCCAACTGAGAGAGAAGAAATAACAATGCTAATAAATCACAGTTCTCCCATTTTGGGAACCCTTTTGCTAATTCGTTTTGCAAAACAGGGAGCCTACTATGACTTACGCCTACGATTTTCGACGACGGTCGTTTTCCTATAGTAGGCAAAGGAAGAAAAAGGAAAACAATATTAAAAATTTACTATTGTTTACCATTTTCTTCCTTTGCCTACTATAGGAAAACGAGAGCTGTCGAAAATAGTATAGTCGAAAGGCATAGTAGGGCCCCAGGTAATTTATATTTAATTAATTGACATAAATAAATAATTTTTTGAGGAACATAATAGACATCGGAGCAATCGATGGGCGTTGACGCGTCATCTAGATAGATACGTAGATAACGTCAACAACATAGACAACGTCGATAATGTAGACAATTCCTAGAGTGGTTTTGTTAATTAGTTCTAAACTAAAGGGTGACCAAATTTCTTTATAAACGGAAAAAACGGCTCACAAAAAATCAGACAAATAAGTTGTAATTTTCATTAAAAATAATCCGGGCAACTTTAACGATGATCGTGCCATAAAATTTAACACTCCCCACTCCATGGTAAAACAAATTCGAGTTCAGGAAGGCTATAAGAGGTACTCAGTTATTGAAAAGCCAAATCGTTGAGATAACCAACACTTGTTCGATAAAAAATATGCCAGACTGATGACAAAATCTTCACAAAATTTAGTTGACGTGTTCTGATGGATAACGAAACGTACATGAAATTGGTTTTGAAATACTTCAAGTTAGATATACATTTGCAGAAAAATGTATGATTTGGCCAGCAATTTTCAGTTTCGAAGCCCGGTTTTTGTTACATTTTTCACAACGACGTATTTTGCCGCTAATTCTTCAACACGATTCAACTGTAAAGTTTTGGTCATATAGTTCGTTCACACGACTCTAATTCCAACAGAGCCAATAAATCTGCACGAGATTAATCAAATCAATGTTATCTCAAAGAGTCTACAAAACGAGCAGTGGAATCAATTGCTCGCCAACATGATTTACAAGATGATTTAATAAGTACATTGCTTCGCGCGCTATATGGTAAATAGCGCCGACTTCTTGGAAAAAATATTGTCTTACCTATGTATTTCCTTCCACCTCAACTTGGCATTCAGCGTCATCCCTACATATTTCCCCGTATCTGCATTAGCAACTTGTTTAGAGTTGATTATGATTGGGATTCTATTAAAAATATTTTTACTAGTAAAGTTCATATGCACAGATTTAGTTTCGTTCAGTTTTATCGTCCATTTTTTCATCCAATTGTTGACTGAATTTGTCGATTTTTGCAATTTGTTAGTAGCTTCTTCTACATTGGTCCCAACTGCCAAAATTGCAGTATCATCAGCATATGTTGCTATAGTTGCTTTTTCCATTGGTGGTATATCCCGAGTATACAGGAGGTACAAGACAGGGCCCAATACGCTACCTTGTGGTACTCCAGCTTAAATTTTCTTTAGGTCCAAATGTACGTTCCATGATATCTATGATTCTATGGACTTGTTCTATATAGTCGAGTGGTTTTCTCTGATTCCAAACTGGTGATTTCTGTCCATCATTATGGGTTTCATTCTATTCAGGAGCAATTTTTCTAAAATCTTGGATATGGTTGGGCGTATGGATATCGGTCAGAAGGACTTTTTATCGTTACATTGTTTGTTAGGTTTTAAGATCATGATTACCTCTGCCACCTTCCATTGTCTTGAAACGTATTTTAATCTAAACACAGCATTGGTTATATGGAGAAGTTCACGTATCGCTTTATTTGGTAATTCTTTAATGATTTGTCCAGTTATGAGGTCGTACCCAGGAGATATTTTCATGTTTAAATTGTGAATTTCCTCTTTTAGCTCTTGTAGAGATACACTTTGTATTTCAAGCTCATCAGATGGTTTCAGTAGTTTAACATTTTCATCCGCAGTTTGCCTGGGTAATGGTTGAAACGTTTCTTCTAGGTGTCTCGCAAACAAGTCAGCTTTTTGTTTACCGCTTCGAGGCCAGCTTCCATCTTCATTTCTAATTGGTGCTATAGAATTTGTTGGTCTCTTAAGTACTTTCGTTGCTTTCCATAAGGAATATTCGGTATCTTTTTGGCTAGGAAGTGACAAATATGTACTTATTGATTCATTCTTAATTGTTCTGATCAGAGATTTCAACTTGTTAGATAGGTTATTAAGGACGGTTTTATTTTCCATATTTCGATTTATTTGCCAAGACTTTCGAGCTTTAGGTTTCGTTGCCACAAGCTCTCTAATTACTTCAAGTGGATGGTTTTTACGGTAGATTTGCGTATTTGAAAGATGTACTTTGCCACGTTGCTTGTTGTATGTTTTCTATTAATCTTTCTACTTCCTCTTCGACTTGTATAATGTTAGGTGGTCTGGTGTGAAGCTGTCTTGGGGGAATAATGTTGGTACTTGCTGCTAGCTCCGTATCTTGTAGCTTCCACAAGTGTGCGTGTTACCTCCAAGTGGTGAAATCTGGAGGCCTGATCAGCTAAGGATTTGGAGCAATTACGCTCAAAATTTATAAGCGCGATGAGGCTGACAGATCTGGGGCACCTACAGCAGGTGGCGAAACCACTTGTGGTGTCCCGCCTGGTGTGGGTGTCCCAGAAGTCGGCAGTATCCCGGAGGACGCTCAGGAGACACGATCCCTGGACTCGGAGATATCGAAATCATTGGGACTACGCTGGGACTCAACAGTGGTGGAGGGAAGCAATCTCTAATGCTTAAGATCCTTCAGATCAACATCCATCATTGTAAAGCCGCCTCGGCGGCCCTTCTGCTAAAAATGGAATCTGAGTCCATTGATGTGGTTCTGGTCCAGGAACATTGGGTCAATGGTGACCGGGTGCTGGGCCTCAGAACTCCCAAATATAAAATACTACTTGCGAAAAATGAATTTAAGATACGTTCCTGCATTCTCGCTAGAAATAATTTGAATATATTTATACTTTTAAATTACAGCAACGCTGATGTAGTGGTGGCTAGCAACGAGATGGATGGGCAAAATCTCTGGCTAATATCGGCCTACCTACCATACGAGGAGGAAAATATACCACCAGGTAAGTTGGGTTGTGCAATAACAGAGGCTCAAAGACGAAAAGTCGGAGTCATCATGGGCAGTGATGCTAATGCGCACCACTCAATCTGGGGAAGTACAAATATCAACAGGCGAGGTGAGTTACTCCTTGATTTTATTTTAAGTACTAACCTAAATATATGTTATATCGGGTGTAAGCCAACCTTCATTACTAAAAATAGACAAGAAGTGCTGGACATCACACTTGTCTCAGATTTTATTAAGGAGAGGGTATTGAACTGGAAAGTGTCCGAAGACCATTTCTTTTCTGACCATTGATATCTCCAGTACGAAGTGAATACAAAACCCACTAGCAAACCACCCTTCTGAAATAGGAGGAAAACTGATTGGGATTGTTTCAGAACCATTCTGGGTAACTTATTACCGGAATCGGTTCCAAACCCTCCTGCATAACAGGAGCTTGATGCTCTAGTAACCAAGCTATCTGATGGTTTTAACAAGGCCATGTTAGGTGCATGTCCTATCAATAGGCCCTTGGGTAAATCTCGGCCACCCTGGTGGTGATGATTGGGACTGTTATAAGGAAGTCCTCAAAACCTGTAAGTACGAGCTGAGAGCACCCAAAACGAGGGCCTGGCAGCTCTACTTAGGCAATATAAAGGAGTCCTCGGAGGCGGCCAGGCTACGCAAAGTACTATGTTCTAGTCCTTCCATCCCGAGTTATCTACAACGACCTAATGGTTCATGGACTACATGTAGTGAGGAATCCCAGGAGCTATTACTAGAAACGCATTTCCCGGAGTGCTCGATACTAGCTCCGGAGAGACCCATGATAAATAGGGGTGTAGACTTCGTAAGTCATATAGTAAATAGGCGAAATATCCTATGGGTAATAAACAGTTTTAAGCCATACAAGTTGTCAGAACCTGATGGCATTATCCCTGCAGAAATCCAGCGAACTATTGACTTAACTCTACTTTGGCTGGAAGTTATCTTCAAAGGCAGCCTAGAACTCTGTCACATTCCTAAAAAGTGGACTGAAGTAAAAGTAATATTTATACCTAAGGCGTGAAAGAGCTATCACTGCTATCCCAAGGACTTCACGCTTATAAGCTTATCTTCTTTTCAGTTGAAAACACTGGAAATACTAATATGGGCTTACATTAGAGGCTCAATCAAGCAGGGCGAGCTGTCGGGATCTCAATATGTAAGCCCCCCACATAGTACACTGGCTCTACGTCTCAATGGTCAAACCTATACTGTTGTATGGGGTTGTCGTCTGGTGGCCAACCGTAAAGTATTGATGAAAGTCCAAAGAACGGCCTGCTTGTGCATAACTGGGGCTCTCAGGAGCACACCTACTCAAGCTCTGGAGATTCTCTTTCATCTTACTCCCTTGGATATTGCGGCCGAGCAGCTTGCATCTTGCACAGCCATTCGGCTGAAATCCATATCTATTTGGACTTGTAATAATGCAGGGCACTCATCTATCCTATGCAACATGGGTATTCCGGAAGCTATCGACTACGCTATTCCTTTGCCATCTGTTGAGATGAAATTCCAAACTGAGTTTCCCACCAGAGAGGACTGGGTGAACGAAACGGTTATGGACAATGAGGCGCTAAGCTCCTTCACAGATGGCCCTCGAGGGTTGGCTGTGGGGTATTCTGTGAGGCACTAGGGGTTAACCGCTCTTTTCGTCTTCCTGACTTTTACAGTGTTTTTCAAGCTGAACTGATCGCGAAAATGGAAGTCATGGACTGGTTGAAGTATAATGTAATATCTACGAGGGGTATTTGCATTTTTTCGGACAGCCTGGCTGCTATTAAAACGCTACAATCATACTCCCTGACGTCGAAGGTAGCCCAGAACTGTCTGGCATGGCTGAATAAATGAGTTGGCTGATCAGTTCAAAATCCGCTTGACGTGTGTGCCAGGGCATTTCTATATCGCAGGGAATGTAAAGGCAGTTGAATTGGGCCGCAAGGGTACAGCGTGCCTAATAACCCAAAGCAGGCGGGATATTAAGATACCGCTTGCTTCATGTAAACTGCTACTTCAGGAAGAGGCCATAAAAGAAACGAACGTCAGATGGTCTAACGCCAGTTCGTGTGTAATAACCAGGCAGATCTGGCCTGAACTTGAACGGTCCAGATCAGGCCAACTGATATTGCTTCGACGGCACCATATTGATATGGTTGTGGGAGCTATAACGGGACATGGTCTCATTAGGATACATGCGAGCAGACTGGGTGTGCCAGCCCACGATTTCTGCCGCAGCTGTGGTGATGAGGAGGAGGAGGAAAATGTGCTCCTTCTGCTCTGCACCTGTCCTGGTCTAGCGTACAGCAGAACAAAATTTATGGGGACTTCCCTTTTGAACGACCTCACGGATCTTAGTAAGATCGAGATCTGGGGCTTTAAACGCTTCTTGGTAAGCTCAGGATGGTTTAGCGAGTGAAGAGGAGGAAACTCGAATGTGGTATGCTAGTCCTTTAGGACGGCCACCCTTACCTAACCTAACCTAACCTGTATAATGTTCCTTATTGGTGCTTGAAGATTGATGTTTTGTTCTAATAATCAGGTGTTTTATTTAAACCTGTTGGCCAGTAAGTTGGTGAGCCACCAGATTGAAAGTCACATTTTAATTTTTTTTTCCTGCTTTAAACAACTCTCTCCCTTTTGGTGTAGTAACTCTGGAGCCCCAGTATGTGTTTTTCGTATTGAAGTCACCACATGATAAAACAATCTCTCATGGATGTTAAAAAGTTCTTCATAATCGTCTCTTTTCAAATTATGTCGTGGGGGACAGTATATTTCTGATATATTAATTTCTTTGTACACCTTGTGCGAGTTTTGATAGTTGTAACTTGCATAGATTCACTTTCAATTATTAATTCTTCGATGTGTTTATATTCTCTTTAACAAGAATGGCTCTCGCTCTCTCTGACGGATGGATAGCATGGTAAAATCTGTACCGAAGTATTCTGGCATATGAGGAGTTAGTGAATTGGGTTTCAGAGATTAGACAAATATCAATTTTTTGTTTAAATAGAAATATTTCCAGCTCGGGGATGTGTTGGATCAGCCCATTCGCATAGATAAATACGTGAAATTGATTTCATTACACTGGAATAGTGCTGGTGGCCTCGTTTCTACAGAATTTGGACAGCGCTGTTTTTTCTAACGATATACGACTATCACACACTATCCAATACATAAATGTACATAAACAAATCGATATAAAACCACAACAAAAAATTATACCTTGTTCGTACAGTTGTAGTTTCAGAATTCTGTACAGTTAATAGTTAATCGTGTATTCTATAATTATTATTCATTCGTTATTCCATTCTCTTTTTTTTATTTTTAATGTATTTTCTTTATAAATTATTTAAAAAAAAGTATTCTTGTTACTGAAGTCTTAGAGAACAGTCGTAATCTACTGAATTGCCACCATATCAATATTAATAGAATGGCATCAAAGATAGAATTTACGTTAAACAATGGAATTAAAATGCCAGCTTTAGGAATCGGCACCTGGCAGGTAATAATTTTGTTTGCGAAATACGCGCAGTAATATAAATCGTTTGGTGATTGTTTTAGGCCCCGGATGCTGAAATCGAAGCGGCTTTAGATAAGGCATTGGAAATTGGGTATCGTCATATTGATGCAGCACCTGTATACGAAAATGAGAAAGTGATTGGTCGTGTATTAAAAAATTGGATTGATTCTGGAAAAATTACGCGTGATGACTTATTTATTGTTACAAAACTTCCACCATTCGGTAAGTTGTTTTTTTTTATGTATCTCTCTTGCTCTCGCGGTATATTAGAATATTTTTTTTATTGAAGAACTGGTTTAAAGAAATTTCGGTAAAATGTAAACAAAATTGAAATTTTTTAATCAGAGGTCGATAACCACGTATTATACGGATTTTATCGTAAAGTGAAGTTTTAAACAATTGTCATTGGAATTGGCATTCTCGTTGCATTAAGATCGTTTGAAGGCCATTTTAATATATAGTTAAATACGTTTTACTGATTTGTGTTCAGTGATGCATTCATTAAATTGAATGAATAGTTTGTTTAAGTGATAATTATAGTTCCTCATAATTTATAATTGTTAGTTTTTGATGCGTGACCTAGTTTCATCCAAATTGTTATTTTTGTAATTACTCAGATATTGATTTCCTTGTTTTGTAAATCGGTTGAATAAATATTTTAGTTGTATGTGTGTACTCCAACTAACATATACTTATACAATATACAAATCAAGTTCAAGATAAGATTTCATTATGATTGTATAATTATATGTAGTTTAAATTATATTCGTAATTTGTTGATTGACTCTTAGCAAATTCACTCGTAATTCGTAGTAGCAACCGCATGCGGATTACACAAATAAATGATTGATTTACTGAATGCTAATTAGTACCAGAATAATTTATGTATGTACTTGAATTTGGAAACAAATATTGGGTCTATTAAAACATAGAAGATTAGCATTGGAGAAGATTACATTAGAAGATTAATGTGTAACTGTGTACAATGTGTTTACTATAATTGAAGGCTACGATTTTAATGCACCGCTCTGTTACACTAATCCGAGGTCCGTACATTTGTGTAAATGTTGTATAGATGTTTAAAATAAATGTTGTTGTGGCCGTTGAACGGCCCCTCTTTAGTAACGGTATGAACCATCCTATCGGTCATTCGAATTCTTTTGGGGTTATAGATGTGGTTTTTATTTAATATTTTAAATTACAATCTAGTCACCTGAACTAATGAGCAATTTTATTCTGACTTAATTTACTATGTTGTATTAATCTATGGCTTCTTCCCACTGGTGATAAATTGAAGTAAGCCACATCGTTATTGTGGATTTTAGATCACAATTACGCCGTTTACACTAGCAATTACACCAGCTCAAAAGGTTTAGTTCGTTTGAGCCATGTTGTTTAACTGCTTACACAAACCGGTTTTAATATTTGTTTATATAATAGAAGTTTGTTGTATGTTGATAGAGCCAATACATCTTTCCATCTTTAAGCCCTAGTTCCATCTTTAAGCCGCTTTTTTTTTTGACGTGTGCTTTCCATCGTAGTTTTGCATCTATTGTCATGCCAAGATACTTAGGACCTAGGACCGGACCTAATACACTGCCCTGCGCTACTCCTGCCTTGATTTCTTTCAATTCAGAATAGGAATCTAATTTTACTCTAAAGAATCTATCTTTCAAGTATGTATTGTAGTGAATTGCATTGGTAGTACACTTCTTAACTTATAGTTAAGTCCTTCGTGCCAAACTTTTTCAAAAGCCTGTGTAACGTCTAAGAATATTGTTGAGCAGACTTTTTTTTCCTCTAATGCTCTTTCAATAATATTAGTTATTCTGTGTACTTGATCTAATGTTGAGTGTTGGTTGCGAAAACCGAACTTCTGATTTAGAATCAGGTTTTTCCTCTCCATTATCGGATTTAGCATTTTTACTAATAACTTCTCAAAGAGTTTAGACTTAACTGGTAATAACGATATTGGCCTGTAAGATCCAGTTTTGTGTGGTGGTTTCCCAGGTTTAGGAATCGTAATTATTTCTGCAATTTTCCACAGGCTGGGTACATATTTCAATCGAAATGCGGCATTTCTAATATTGGTGAGCTTTAATAAAGCTTCCCTTGGTAGTTCTTTTAAAATTTCTGCTGTGATAAGGCAAAGCCATCTTAATAAATCAAGCCTCCATGTTCAAAACGAACTTTTATTAGTGAGTCTAAAATGACAAAAATAATCGCTCTCTTCATACATTTTATATGGAGAGACATGATTTTCGTTTATAGAAATATTTGAATGAAAAGTAACTCAAAATTATAATTTTTTGAAATCAATTGAAACTATAAACATTGGTTTTCACCTGACTTGAAGGATTTTTCCGTGGGGTTTTCCATTTTATTGTATTAATTAAAGGAAAATAAGATACTTTATTCTCTAATAAAGCTCAAATAGAAATAGAATAAAAATTTGTTAGAAAGGGACATTGTGTACATAACCAACAAAATAATTTATCCCCATCAAACAAATAAACCAAAAGAAGAAAACATCAATGTTTTTTTTTAAAATGGAACAAACATAATGATCATAAAACAACGCAAAAAACGAGAAAAAATATATGAACACAATTTTTTATTTCATAGCAACAACAAAAAGTAATCGTATAGAAAATAATATTGTGAGCGTGATCAAATTGTCCCTCTCCTAATTTTAATTGACATATTGTATATAAATTATGTAACCTTTTGTAACCTTCAAAACAAAACACAACATTTTATCATTTATTTGATCGATACGATCAATATTTTTATTTTGGTTTAATGAAAAATTTCCCAGCGTTTATCCGACTAATCTCCTAAATTTTAATTTATCGTAGTTATCATAATTTTTATACATATTTTTCGATGTTTAGATTTTAAATCGAACTATTTTATTTCTGTGTTGGAGTGAATGCAGTATATTGAAAGAGAGTATTAGAATATATCAGATAGATATTTGTATATACAAATTTAAAAGCGCAAATAAATTAAATTAATGACAATTTTATAATCATAAAAATTATGTTTAATTAATATAATTTCGAAAAATAACCCTGGCCATCACCTAATTCAATTCTTTATCTATTACTTTATGTAATAAAATATTAAAAGCTCTCACTATTAATAGTTGAACAATTCAAAATAAGTTTGTATGTTTTGCCATGGGATTGCATAGACTTCTTTGTAAATTACACATTTTTTGGTTAAATAAAAAAAGCTCGTTTGAAAATATCGCTCAACATGGAGGCTTTATATATTAAGATGGCTTTGGATAAGGTTATAACCTGGCGCTTTTTTCGTATTCATATTTGTTTTTATATCATACATGAATTCTTTTGGTGTTGTTCGTAGGATTTTGTCACTTTCCTGTACAACCTCTCCAGTTATAATTTCGGGTTCCAATGATTGGTCATCATGTGGTTCAAATATTTTTTCCAGGTATTCAGCAAAACTTCGTACTTTATCTTCGTTATTTCTGGCCCATTTTTTATCTTCTGTTCTGATTTCAGGAATCTGCATTATTGGCCTTTTAATTCTAATATTCTTCTGGTTGCTCTCCAGAGAGAATAATCGGTACTAGTATCATTAGATAATTTTCTGAGGTAGTTACCGATAGATTCGTCTATCAGATCATTGATTTCCCTTTTAAGTATCTAAGTCAGATTGTTTAGCTTAGTTTTATCTTAAGGGGCTCTAGTTTGTTGCCATATTCTCCTTGCCCTTCTTTTTTCTGCCAAGAGCTCTCTAATTTTTCTAGGGTAGTTGTTTCCCTTAATTTTCTTTTTAACTTCAGGGGTGTTTTGCTGATTGCTGTATGTCACATATGAACTTGTGAACTTCTTTTTCTAATTGCTCCTCACTCCTTGCGGAACATTAAGTAAATATTTCTTTCTAAAGACAGTCTAAAGTATTCCCAATTTGTGTGCTTATTTACTAAACTATAGGATAGCTTTCTTTTTGAATGATCCTTTCACTTAATGTCAAAAGTATTGGGGAGTGATCAGAGCTTAAGTCAAGACTTTCATCTATATGTATATAATTTACAGATATATTCTTATGTTTGATCTTAACGAAAAAAAAGATAGTTTCTGAATACAAACATCAGCGATTTATACTTGTTCTTTACTAAAACTGTTCTAAAACTATTTGATTGGTATCCTAAAGATAAACATTGTATTACAAACTTAACATTCTTTAGTGTGGATCTCTTTAGACAAAAGAACTCACGTGCAACACTATAATCACAATAATCGTCGTCATATATTCAAACGTTACCCCAAATTGGCCCCTGTGGTCGGAGGGCACTCACATGTCTCGTAAATCTAAATTGCACGAACATGTTTCCCAAGAATACCACCACAGTGTCCTTTGCTTGTCGTAGGAGGCGACTAAACGGTTGGCTCGCTGGGTTGACGACCCGCATCCGTAAAAAAATCAAGTGTTTATAAAGTCAACAAAAAGAAAAATGGATACCGCCAAAACAACACCGCACCCCCGCTCAAGTACCCTGATACGAGATTTAGGATCGCCACGTGGAACGTGCAGTCACTTAGAAAACCAGGAGCGTTGGAGGGGCTAATCACGTGCATGAAGGAGTATCGGCTGGAACTTGTTGCTCTTCAAGAAACTCGCTGACCTAAAAGTGGAGACCATGTGTCCCAGGGCTATACGTTGCTCTACAGTGGAGATGACCTCGGAAATCTTGGAGCTGGATTTTTTCTTGGGCCGCAGGTAAAGAACTTTGTTTTGGATTTCCAACCAGTCAATAACCGATTGTGTAAGCTTCGCTTGCGCATGAAGTTAGCCAACCTGTCGATAATTTGTGTACATGCGCCCACAGAAGTCAGCCAGCCCCAAGATAAAGACTCATTTTACAATGACTTGGACGATCTGATGGGATCTATACCGAACACGATGTTAGAATGGTAATCGGGGACTTTAATGCTAGAGCTGGCAGAAATCAGACCGACTTGTGTGAAAACATAGGTCCGTACTCCCGACACGAAACTGCGACCGATAATGGTGAGAGAATGATGTACTTTGCAATTGGTCATGATCTTAGAGTAGCAAGCACATTCTTCCCTCACAAAAATATACATCTAGAGACATGACACAAATTGACCATGTGTTAGTTTCTAAAGGACGGGCTCGAGTTGTGCAGGATGTGAGAACTTATCGGTCAGCAACCAAATACGTAGAAAGCGATCATCATTTGGTCGCTGCAAAGCTACGATGGAAGTTTTCGTACATGTCATGTTTTCGTACATGTGAAGGTCTGATAAATGAAGATAAAAAAGCGATATCAGGATCTTGTCAGCGACAACATTGATGAAGCTAATTACCAGTCTGACTGCATGAACTCTGTCTGGGAGGTACTGAAAACTTCGATCAGTGGTACTCAACAGAATTTAGGTATAGTGAAAGTCAGACCCAAGAATGATTAGTTTGATGACGAGTGTCGCCTTGCAGTTGAGCAATAAAATATAGCCCATAATGAAGTGCAACAACGTCTCACAATCGCGAGGGAAAACAAGGCTGCTCTTGCAAGAAGAGGAGCTAAGCGAATTTGTAGACGGAAGAAGCGAGAATGGTGGAAGGCCGAGGTTCTGAAAGTACAACAACTCAGCAATGAGCGGAGTTCACGTAATTTCTTTAAAGGAATTACTGGACTGCACCATACTTTCAGGCCTACGTCAACCACCATTCGGGACCGGGATGGGAACCTCTGTGTCAACGCAGTACTTGACCCATGGAGTGAATACTTTTCTGACCTGCTTGATGTTCATCATGCGTCACAGACTGTAGTTGAGCCAACTCAAATACAGACTGCGGAGATGTGCATTGAGGATCCATCGCATGAGGAATTCACAAAGGCCATACAGAGACTAAAACGAAACCGCTCACCTGGAATGGACTGCATTAATTCGGACTTCTTGATATTTGAAGGGGAGACTTTGTGGGACTGTCTTTTCGACCTTATTCGATTAGTATGGCGAACCGAAGTTATGCCTGACGAATGGAAAGTGGCCCCGTATGCCCTATCTTCAAGAAGGGAGACTGCTTTAAGTGTGAGAATTATCGCGGTATAGCTCTCCTTTGCACAGCATACAAGTTACTGTGATACATTGTATTGGATAGAATTACTCCTCTAGCGGAGGGCTTGGTTGGTGACTATCAAGGAGGATTTCGTCCGAATCGATCAGTCACTGATCAGGTCTTTTCGCTGCGAGTGATTCTATCTAAATATTATGATACATCCATTCCCGTACATCAGGTGTTCCTGGATTTCCAGCAGGCCTATGACTCGATCAATCGAGAGAGTTTGTGGTCTGCCCTGGAATACCTAGGAATGCCAACAAAATTGGTACGACTGTGTAGGATGACAGTGACGCAGTCTCAATGCTGTGTTAAAGTTGAGTACAGGCTATCGACAATTTTTGCAGTTAACTCGGGTGTTCGGCAAGGAGATGCTCTTTAATCTCATGTTGGAGTACATCTTTCCCGATACTCTTTAATCTCATGTTGGAGTACATCTTTCGTAAAACTGAAACACCTCAGCACAACATCTTATATCGGCAGTCCAATCAGGGGCTTGCATATGCAGGTGACATATGCGTGATCGGACTGAATAGCAACGGAGTGAAAGAAATACTTGATCCGCTTGTAAAGTTTTCAGCTTCAGTTGGACTTCAGATCAATGAGCCCAAAACGAAATACCGAAATCTCTGGTTTTAGGGACAATGGCACACCAGATTTTAGTAGTGGATGGTTCAAATATTTGGGTTCTCTTATCACTCACGATAACAGTGTGGGAGAGGATATCAAAGTGCGGCTGGCAGCTGGCAGCCGTGCTTTGTATCCTCTAAGGTCTTTGTTAAAATCTAAACACTTATCAAGTGCCGTGAAGCTGAAGCTTTACAAAGCGTTGATCAGGCCCGTTGTTATGTTTGGATGTGAAAGTTGGGCGCTGACGGATGAGTACGAGAGATGGCTCCTAACATTTGAGAGAAGAGTCATGCTTTACGGCCCAAAACGCGAAATAGATGGTACCTACCGAGCTCTGTACAATATCGAGATCACAGATCTGATAAAGATCCCCGATATTGTACATGAAGTATGATCTCAGCGAGTACGCTGGCTCGGGCACGTTCTGTGTGCTGATCCGGAACGAATTGTGCAGCGATCTCTGAAAGAAGAGGCACCATATGGTATGCGCAGAGGTCGTTGCATGGCTCCACGGTGTAGAGAACGACTTGGCTTCTTCAGGTTGTCTAGGACAGTATATGAAGACCAAGCCCAGGATCGAGACGGTTGGAGCCGGACTGCTCTGACTCAGTAAGGGGCCAGTAATGGCCTTTAAATACTGCTTATTATTATTATTACCCGAAATTAAAATATATCTATTACGACCCTACACTCACGAAGCCAGCCCAATTAAAATTACTTTGCATGATAGGGAAAACTATCACAATATATTATGTATATTGTACTGTCAACATTATGTATAATTACTGTCGTGCTAGAAGATACAAATTCGAATTGGAATTTTTAAACGAAAATGAACATTTGTAGTGTATTGTAATTAATTTTTCCGACTATTTTGTGAACTTTGCAATTTTTTTTAATCGAATTTAGAGTTTCAGTGATTTTGAATGATTTTCTGTCCGATTCTAGAGATATCTTCAGATACTAATATCCGGCTTAAACGGGCCCTGAATTTAGATTTAAAAACCATTTATACAATTTCTATAAACATTAATATTTTTTTCATATTTCAGGAAATCGAGCTAGCACTGTCGAAAAATATTTACGAAGTTCATTAAAAGATCTCCAGCTTGATTATGTCGATATGTATCTAATACATACCCCGTTTGCATTTCCGGAGAGTGACACGGGGCTTTTACGTCATGATAATGGTGATGTAGTTTTAGATACGGAAACAAATCATGTAGAAACATGGAAAGAAATGGAACGTATGGTTGAATTGGGTTTGACCAAGAGTATAGGAATCTCCAATTTTAATGTTGCACAAACACAACGAATTATTGATAATTCAATCATAAAACCGGTTTCATTGCAAATTGAGCTTCATGTTTATTTACAGCAAAACGAATTAGTTGACTTTTGTAAAGCGAATGATATCGTTGTGACGGCTTACTCTCCACTTGGTTCCGCAGGCATTCGGAACCTTTTAAAAAACGTTGGCATTGAGTAAGATATTTGTTATAAATTTTAACATGTTATACATTTCATTCATATGAGTTATTTGTTTGTTATATATATAGACGTGATGTGCCCGATCTAATGGATAATGAAGTGGTAAAAACTATTGCCAAAAAAGTAAACCGTACGCCAGCCCAAGTATTATTGCGATATACTTTGCAACGCGGTATTTGCGCTATACCAAAATCAACGAACGCAGGTCGATTAAAACAAAATATTGAGCTATTCGATTTTGAATTGGATAATGATGATTTGGCAGCGTTAGCAACACAAGATCAAAATATACGTGTTTGTGATTTTGTATTTTTCCAAGGGTAAATAGTTAATAATTAAAAATAATTATATTGATCGTTAACTAACTAATTTAATAAATATTTCTTTCAGAGTTACGAAACATCCAGAATTTCCGTTTTAATGTGTTGTTCCACCCAGGTTGCTAGTATACGGGAATATCAGAACTTCATACATATATTTCCAGTTTTTATTATTCTAATTTTTTCCACATATAGGTTTGGCTGTACACAAATTATTATATTGAATTGCTGTATTCTAAACTGTTATCAATTGCACTGATTGTTAATAAAATAAAATTGTACACGTTTTAATTGCACACATGTTTTAAATGTTAATATTCTTTCAAGTGCAGAACTATAAAACGATATAGACCCTGCAAAGCGCATCAGGAATCATAATGCTTAAAAAACTACCTACTTGTACATCGCTTTCAAAAATTGGTCATACACAGAGAAAAAACTAAGTGTTTTTTCAAACAAGCAGCCCACTAAAATTATGAATTATTTTGTATTGAAAACATAGGGTAAACCTAAAAACATAAAAGGATTACCATTAAAGTATAATATAAGTATTTATTTCAATAATGTGTCCAGTATCCATCATTATCGATTACTTCACGTATTTGGCAGCGAAGCTACTAGTTGTTGGCAAAAATGTTGGTTACCGCTTAGTTCTTCCCATTTTTGAGAAACATATTCTAAGACTTTTTCGCTCGTTCTTGGGTAAAGAGGCTTCCAATCAGGAATGGGCGAGGTAGAGTAATCGGTACGGTCCAAGTTATAATGTTGAACGCTAGGTACCGTTAAGATCATTACAAGGAATTTAAGCAAACGCAATATAAATTAACTTTGTTTTTCATGTTTTTGACACGCGGGAACTAAACGATCGTTACATTTGGTTTAAATCGAGGCTGGATTCCAATTCATAAAAATGATTTAATAGCTCTAACTGTTGATGCAGTGTGCAAGTGGTATCTGGAAATGTGGTGAAATCGGTCGATTTGATCGTGATACCTAATACCTTTGAGAATATATAAATAGAGAAATCATGCGTAATTATAATGTTACCTCAATAGATAGCGTTATATACACGATTTGGAATTTTTTTCTAATTTTTTGTGCATTGTATATTTAGGTTGCAATGTATCGAACTATGACAGTAAGATTTTTCGCTGAAATATTTTGTTTTGAGTATCATTTGAACTTTATTTCTTTTCTCTCTTATGTATACAAAAACAACAACAAAACAATTTAAAAACTAAGGTAGACGAATTAGATTTTGTTTTTTTTATCACACAGGACCCGTGTGAATGTGCGATATTTGTTTTACATAGCGTTTTGTTGTTGTACAAAATACTTGCATCAGTGAGTGTGTTATGTAGTTTGATTTTAAAATATTTGGAAATTTAACTTCGGAACTATCTAGGATTTTCGAAATATACATTTAAATGTACGTTCCTGTAGAAAAATAAAACAAGTAGTTAATTAAATTAAGTTTGGAAGTGAAACGATTTCACGCTTATTGAATGAAACTTTTATAAATCAACTGAAACCTTTTTCAAATAAAACGAAACCATTTCTAAATAGAATGAAACCATTTTCAATTGGAATGAAACTTTATTCAATTAGAATGATACTAATTACAAATCCAATGAAATCTTTTATATTAAGTTGATCGCCTTTGAATCTAACACTTGAGATTTATGAAGGATAATCTGTAATAAACAGTAACATAGCTGTTTTAAATAATTTAAAATTCGACAAAATTAATTTTTAATTGGTATTAACAATACAAGATTAACCCTTATCGATCTGATAGGAGGACTCATTTTTTCATGTTTTTTACCATAAAAAATGTATAAAAACCAAGACGTTTTCGTAATTAAAAATACAATAAAACTGTTGTCTATTGTAATTTTGGTTATTTTGTTATCATTGTTTTTGTACCTCAATGAACTGTTTACAAAATGCAGGGGAAACGAGCTACCCGATAGAGATAAAATTCAGCAAGAATGATGAAAACGGGATTCTAAAATAATTTTCACATATGAAGTTCTGGAATATGGCCAATTAGGAAGGAACTTTGTTATTTCTTAACCGATTATGACGAAGTTTAGCATGTACGATGCAAGTGGAATACTAAAATAATTTTTAAATGTTCTGGAATATGGCCAGTTAGAAAGAACTTTGTTAACCGGTTATAATAGAATTCTTAACCGGTTATAATGAAATTCGGCATGTTCGAAGGTACTAAGGTGTTTCTTAAAAGATTTCATAGCGTTTCATCATAATCGGTTATGAAATAGCCAAGTTCCTTTTTGACTGCCCATATTCCAGAACTCCATGTAAAAATCATTTAGATTCCTTTTGGCAGTGCACATTTCGAATTTCTCTAAAATCGACTAAGAAATTACAATGTTCCTTAGTGATTGGTGATATTCCAAAACTTCATGTATACAAATTATATTATTTAATTATTATAATCCCAATTTCATCGTACATGATGAATTTCATCATAATCGGGTATGAAATTACCAAGTAGCTGCATAATAAACACTTCGACTTATTGCAAAAACTATCTATAAAACCGTACCGACCGGTAAAGTTTAAACATAAAGGTTCATTATGAAACTCGAAGAGTCCGTAGACGGCACTGAATTCACACTAGCCCTTACAACTATCATCCAAATTCTGTTCTCTCGTTGAACCCAATAAATTTCTAGCCATTGCTTTTATTTTTGAAAAGACTTCTTCAATTGGATTCAACGTTCAACATGGAAGAGTACGGCGGTAGGAACCTTAAACCGTTTCCTCAGGTTTCTATTATAACCTTGATCTGCGCAGTTTTGTGATTTTGTGCGTCTTCCATTACAAAATAGAATTCAGTTCATTAATTTGCTCAGCGAGTTCTTCAATAAGTTTGGAAAATTTACTTGAATTAGAGTTTGATTTATTTTGGAACGGATAATGCCCAAATCTATAAAACTGCGCATTTCATGAATAAAATAAAAACCTCAGGAAGTCATTTAAGGTATCTACCACCGTACTCTTTCATGTTGAAATAATTGAAAAAATGTGTTTATAATAAGAAAGTAAAGCGAAGTTGGCTTGGTTGGACATTCCGGATAAAAAGAAAAAGAGGCTCTTTTTTAGAATAAAAAACGTTACCCGTCTTAATTGTTTAGTTAGTTTCCTTATTTCAAATCACAGTCATTAAAATTATATTTTTTGCTATTTTCATTATATTGCTGCTTGCTGCGCTTCGTTGGAACTTGGAAGCAAATATATAGAGATCGATTCTGGAGTAATAAAATGCATGCCGTTTTCTTATTTACCTGCTTTCTACATGAATTTATTTCGATAAAATAAAACATCATCTATTAAAACGAAACTCTAGCTATAGTCATCTATTAAAAATGTATTTATATGCATCATTAAAATAATCAATTACATTAAACGCTGTAGTTTAAAACAGGTCATAGGATTTCTCAAGTGTGTCCAAATACCCTTTCCCTAGTACTTTTAGAATTAGGCTGTGGTTATATTTGATATGAATTCTTAAGAACATTTCTTTTTATGAATTTGTAAGGATGTGTAAAATATTTTGTTTTTGATCAGTTGTTCGTTTGAATTATCGGAACACTTTTGGCAGACGTCTCCCAATCATAATCGACTAATGTGCATTTTGGAAAGGGCTAATTTTTCAAAAAGAGCAACAAATTGGTTAATAAATTCTGGGAAAAGAGAAATTGACCACTTCAAACAAACTGGACCTTATTTATAGTTAATAAAAGTATTTCTAATTATAAAAGCTATGCCATTTTTCGAGGGAGACACGACTGCAAAGGCTAGCCAAATTATTTACAGAAAAAATGGATTTTGAAAAATTTAATTTGTGGAAGAAAGGCACTCTTTGTGGGACCGAAAACACAAACAGTACAACAGCAAGGGATGAAATAAAAATTATGGAGGAAAATTTTCTTAAATAAATTGGACCCTTCTGCACAAAATCTGTATGTGAATATCAACATTTTCGGTTTATTTTAAATATCTTATTAAAATATGGCATATATTTTTTTGGATTTTGCATAATTTTTTTAATAAAATCAAAATTAATTCCTTGTAAATATTTCGATTGATAAAATCTGCGCAGATCTCAGAACAAAATTAACTACATACAGTGCCAACAGTTCCACCATTCTAATCTTCACCAAAATTCTGAATAACAACTTTAGTGTTGTTGATTATAACATATTTGAGGTTTAAACTCTTGCGGTTTTGTGTATTTAATTTTGTTTCTTAAATACAAAATTTGTTATAGAACAATTTACTCAAATATTCCTAACCAAATTTTGGTTTCGAAGCAACGCAATCGCTCTCCTTAGACGGAATAAAAAATTGGTACATAATAAAAAAATATTAAAAAACTGAAAATAAAAACAAAAGATAAAATATTTGTTTGTATGTTTGTAAAGTTATTTTGCTTTTGTTTTTTTCGTTTCATTCTACTATGTATACCTATACAATAATTCTATAGTCGATTGTCGCGCTCTTCAATTCGAGCGAGGTAACATTGTAACTTTTGTTTTATTTTGGTAATCACTCTATATATAAATACACAAAGCTAATACCAATTTAGATGAGTCAGGTTTCCTATGTGTATTATTGGCACTACGAGATCAAAATTGTATACTGTAATTGTAAATGATCCAGCCTTATTTAAAATTGATGAATCACCAGCACCGTTCGTTATTAACTATGTTCACCATAAAGCCATTGAAATAATTTTTGGAAGTGAAGGGAATAATGATTTAAGCAACTGCCTCAACCTTACTACAACTTCAAAAAAGCCGATATAATCCATCTTCATCAATATTTTAACCAAATAAATTGGAAAGATGAACTCAACAGCAATAACATAGATAAATATAAACGTGGAGAAATTTTACACTAAGTAAGTTGTTTACAAGGCTTATAAAGAAAACCTTAAATTACAAATTGATATTCACTAAGTGCAACCGATTTTGAGTTCTATTTTGAATTAAAATACAAGAGCTATATTAGCAACTTAAGGCTCTACTTTACCCAATTTGCGAAAACATGTGTATCTTACAAATCGTTTTATGGCCACATAAACTTAGGCATTGACTTAATTTTTAAATATATTTGCAAGCGAGTAACACACGTTTTTTTTTTAAATTCGCTATAATTTTCTCATAATTGCGTCTCAAAGTTGATGAGTTTTTGACAAAAACCATTCACTCACAAACCAAATTTATCAATATTTTTCCACTAATCTGTTAAAGTTTTATATATGGGTATGTTCTAGCGATTAACACACGTTTTTATAAAAATTCGTTCTAATAAGCGAGAAAATAGAAAATTTAATTGAAAACTATTTTATATCGATAAGCTGACAAATCAATTTATTGAATAAAATTTGTCTTCGATGTAAACACGGTTTAGGAATCAACTAAATATCGTGTATTTTTTAGTTCATCCGTTTTTAATTAGATGTCGTAAGTGGCAAAAAAACAATTTTTTCATGGAATATTTTGTAATTTTCGATAGCGGAGATTTACACTATTTCAAGTTTAATTTTAGACGCATTTAAATATCGACATCAACTTTGATATTTGTTCTAGGTAAAGTAGAGTCTTAAAGGAGAAAATAAAAAGAAATCCCAAACACTTTTGGGGCTTTTATAGAACCAAATGCGAAATTGACCCAGCCTGAGTGACATTTAATGAACAGTCCTGCGACCCGCTGATCATATCCAATGTCTTTGCTAAGTTCTTCCAATCAGTTTATAAACCAGAAGATATATATAACTGGAAAGATTCAACAATTATTGATTATAGTACATCAATATTTACCTCACACATCGAGCCCGAGGACAGTCAGCGAGCATTGGAGAAGGATATGGCCCGGATGGTATTGCTGGTTCATTTTTGAAAAAATTTCGCAATATTGGCAATCCCACTAAGTCTGCTATTTAATCAATCATTCCAATTGGCAACATTTCCACGGAAATGGAAAATAACAAGAGTAACGCCGATTTTCAAAAGTGGAACTAGAAGTGGTATCTTATGCTAAAGAGGTCTTCAATACCTAAATTATTTGAACTGGTAGTATGTAGGTCATTCAGAGATTTAGTACCACGGTATGTGTCCCAGAATCAACGTGGATTTTGGCCCAAAAGATCAACATCGACCAATCTTATCAAATTTACAATTAAAGAAATAGAGAACCACAAACAAGTTGACGTGATCTACATCGACTTTGCCTTCGATTCCATCAGTCACTGTAAAACTCAGGAAACACATTTATAAGTTTGGTTTTTCCACCCAATTTGTAGCTTGGTGTAAATCATACTCAAGTAATCGCTTACAGTATGTTGAGCTAGGAGGTAGAAGATCAGAAACAATTCAAGTTACCTCAGGTGTTCCACAAGGCTCCCATATTGATCCATGGATTTTTATAATTTTTAGTAATGGCATTACTGAAGTATGATACAGCACTGAAAAAGCCTAATGTTCGCTGATGATCTTAGTCTCAACATTGATAATTGTAAATCTCTATCATTCCATCGTAAAGTTAACCCTGTTACCCAACAATATAAGATAAATGATGTACTTCTTCTGAAAGTATTTGAAACTAGACATCTAGGGGTTACTTTCGCTGACAACATGTGCTTTATAAAGCACATCGAGACATGTGCCTCTAGAGCCAATTCTATGCTCGGTTTTATTAAACGATGGACAGGCGACATTTTGGATTTGGAGACAATTAAGATCTTGTATTGTACATACATTCGATTCCATAGCTTGAATACGCTGTTAATGTGTGGAGTCCGTCTTACCCAGGAATACATCCAGAACATCGAAAAGGTACAAAAGAAATGCATGCGCTATTTGACATAGAAAGATGGATTTGCGTATGAGCATGATCTACCATACCACGTTAACCTACAGCGACTACTACCATTTTAACTGGATGCAAGAACTATAATATGGCAACATTGGAAAATAGGCGCGAGATGTTAAAGTGTTCGTTTGTTGGTAATCTGCTGCTCGCCCAAATTGATGCACCTTATATTCTGGAATCAATTAAAATAAATGCACCTAATCGGCAGTTAAAGGATCGTGACTTCCTCCACTTAGATAGACATAGGACGAATTATGGTGGCACTGAACCAGTGATTATGATGTCCAAGAGTTTTAACAAAGTTGACCATTTGTTTCATTTTTGTTCAAGCAAAGATAATTTTAAGCGTTTTTTGCTCCGATATAATTTTCTTCATAGTTTAGTTTTACTTCTATTTATCATTGTTATTTATAGTTTATTGTATGTAACTTTGTGGTTTTAATTTTCATGTTTTTTAGATCTCAAGTCACAATTGTTGATTTATCTGAATAATAATAAATAAATAATAAATTGATTTTGCATCATGTCGGTGTGTGGATAATTGTCTTAGTAACTGCATGCGCATTCTTTAGGCACAACACGAAGAAATTGATTTTCTATTTGGTCCAGAAGAATGTATAATTATGGACATTCGGAATAGAATTAGGGGATTGCAGACCGATTATAAATTCAACTTGTTCGATGGAAATGGGATTTTAAAGTACGAATAATATTTAACATAACCTTAAATCCAAACAAAAAATCACACAATATTACGTTTAGAGAGACAAGGTCTATACTGACAAATGCAGAATAAATGTTTACGCATCATGGCACGGGCGTATATTAGATTTAACTTTAGCCAGTGATGTAAAAACAGGCTAGCAACTATAGCAAATTGTATAATAACGGACTATTCAGACGACAGGCCGCTGTTTGAATTTATTAATACGGATACGGTCTGCAATCTAAAAATAAGTGCTTTGGTGGGATTCAGGTCTTGTTTATGAGGAAAAAATTTATTCACATAATAACGCAAGCCGGTCCAAGCAACAATTGCAGCACATTACATCCGATTTTTGTTGGCGCGACAATACAATTATTTGATGGTCTAGACTAAAATATGAGCGATTTATCTTATTTTAACAGTTTTTTATGCGGCTTGATTGTTAAATTATTACTATTATTATTTTATTTGACATTTGATTTGATTTAACTTATAATGTTTATAAAGCTTTTATTAATAAATAATAACTATTTGATAAGCAGAAAGATAAAAATGTTCATTTGTTTTAATCATTTAAGATAATTACGGTACATACATACCTATATACTCGAGTATAATTAATTCTCGAGTCTTCTGTGTATCTTGCAATAAATTATGCCTACAAAACGACGAATACAATTTATAAAGTAAAAAATATAATTGATAATTTAGTCATTATTTTGCTACAATCGGAATAAGGTGTGTTGTTTTGAACAAGAAATGAAAGAGATGGACAAATTACGTGGAAAATCCAAATCCTTATCGAATATTAGCGATATATCGAGCGATGAACCTAAATTGGAAGCAAAACCGTTTATTAAATCAACACAAAACTATACGGATACACCAAGTGAAATATTTGTTGGTGGCGGTTCAAGTTCAAGTACAGTAATGCACATGGCTTGTTGTATGATCCGGGAAAAACAAGAAACTATGGACGAAACTATTCATATTCCTATAAAACACCGAAGGAAAGGATTCCTTCATTACTTGAATAAAAGGTTAAAAATTGTTAAATGCACATAGTCTTTCATTATAATTAATAAAAATTAATTTAATTTCAATGTTATTGTGAAATTGATTTTAATGTTACAAACATTTTAATTTTTTACTCTAGTTTATACGTCGAATTCCAGTGAATAACAGTGTCCTTTCGAAATTATCGGTTTTTATTTCTATAATTTGAAGGCAACATTCGATCAATTTTATGTACATACATGATCAATTTTCGACTCAACAGCACTGTTAATCTGTTATAGAATGGAAAACTTGTATAAGTCGCGAAAAAATTGGTTTATTTGAAGATGAAAATGTACCAACTTCATCAATAGATGAAAACGATACACACAAAACGACGTGCAAAACCAAAAACAAACGTCTTTTGTAATTAAGATTAAGTTTTATGGTTTGTTTTAAAGAAATATTAAAATTACGTGAAAAAGCCGAAACTGTACCGAATATGGAAAATTACGAGATCATGAATTTGATCCTACATCATTTACCAAATCAGCGCAGAATGATATGGATCAGTCAAGTGAAGTAATAGGCGACCACCATATCGTTCAGCGAAGTGGACTCATGAAAAACTGAAATTGAAAGCCCAAAATGGTCAAACCAAAATTGTGACAGTTTATTTATAGACAAATGCAATAATATTAAACATTGCTTTACTTGACAAATCACATTATCATTCCATATTACTCAACGATCAATAATAACGATTTTTGAATTATTTGACAAATAAAATAAATTCAGGTTGTACTTCTAAATGTAGACTAAAAATAAGCGCCTAAATGTAGATATAATAATTAAACTGCAATATCATTGAGTGTGTATCTTTGCTAAGTTATTGTTTTAACTGATTGTTATATGTACTATCAAATACGAGATGGTATGATTTACAATAAAAATGATGTCATTTAAAAGTATTAGTTATGACTGAGAAAATTTGCAAACTGATTTTTAAATTTAGTTTTCTATTAAAGAACGATTTGTATTAAACTCTTGCCTTGCTTAAATACCAAACAATAGTTAAATTAATCAAACCCATCCACAAGCTTACATCATCTTGGACTTGGACTAACTGTAAAGAGTTGAGGCAATTTTTTGCTTTTTTTTAGTTATTATTTTTTTTTATTTATTTTAAGAAATGTGAAACATGAAAATAAAGTAAAAACTTAAAACGCCAAACAAAATGTATATATGTGTGATTTAGTCGCTATTTTGTTGCAATTCGAATCAGTTGTGTGTTAGTGTTATTTCTATATTTATATAAAGTATAAACAGTTTGCATCATCGCAAATAATGAATAAAATTCGCGAGAAATCGAAAATGTTGCCCAACAATGAGAAATTTGGTCTTGAAGCGGAAATGCAGGCCAAACCATTCACAAAGACAACACAATGTTATTCACCACCGGACCTATTGGATGATAGTGAACCACAGTCATTGGGAGCGTACGAATCTCATTCCGCTCAATTTGAACCGTGCGAATCTACTTCTCTTATTCACGGAGGTCCTGTGAAAAACTCAAAAAAAATTCCGAGAAAAGATACCAAAAAGCGCGGATCGAGTAATCGTTAACCAGATGTTTGGATGTATTATACATTATTTTGTATATATTAAAGATAAACTAACTAATATAGTATTTTTAGTGACCTTTATATCTGTCAATTTTTATTAAGTTTCTTGTGCTGTGTCGCACAGTGATGGTATTTACTACTATGAGCTAATTTGTGAAGTAATCTTATACCATTGTATGTATTGTTGATTTCAAAAAATATTCGTGAATAAATTATTTTCTATTAATTTTCTATAGATGGACTTTTGTAATTATTAACTGCGAAATTCACCCCGGTTCTCAATTGTTCTAAAGTTAGAGTTTTTAAGCCTTGTATGCGGGCGGAATATTACGAAACAGATAAATTGATAAAATTTTATTGGTTGCTCGCCTACACTTGGAGATTTTAAATATTTAATCAGTGTCGTGTTTAACACAATAGTGCCAGGTTTCACGAAAGCCCCTATAGGTGTACGCTATTCAGTCATAACTAATGTTCTAATGTATCATACTGCCAATCGTAATAAATCTTTTGCGTGCACGTTATTATGTGATTAAATATATAATTATAATTGAATTAATTGATTAGTAATTAAATGAAGACAACAAAAGAATACTTTTTTGTATGTGACATGCGAATTTTTTGATCTATGTCCTCCACCTTATCATTTATGGAAGTTTTAAATCTAAAACGGTACCGGAAATGTATATAAACTATAAATTAAATAAAACGTTCAATATTTGTTGTCAGATACAGGATACAGGATGTTGAAAAGATATGATAAAACTGATGTTAAAATTGAACAAATTAATATTTTCATACAAAATGTCTGAACATTAATTCTTTTTTTAGCCATTTTTTCAAAGGAACACTCGGAAGATATTATAAATTCTTAATTAAAGGTATTATAATCTATGAAATATAATCATGACATGAATCTTTTGATATTCAACATAACAGAATGGTTTTTACTTAACTTAAAATACAAAAATTAGTACGGGCGTGAAGTTTCTATGGAGTTTTATGGAACGGTACAAACTTATCAAATGCCGAATTGTTCCATGAAAATTAATTAAATAGTTTCAAATAAAACAAATTAATGTATATACACATTTAAAATTACAAAATTTTACTCTAATTACTAAAAGACAAAGTATTAATTAAAAATCGAAATAAACTTAAAACAAATAAATTAAGAAAAAAACAGCTAAAGTATTCTAATAAGAACGCCTCATTAAAATTTTTAACAATTTTTAAATAGTAAATTTACACAAAGAGCCACGACATAGAAAATAAGCTTTAGGCTCTAGTCTACGGAAAAATGTCAAAGCAGCTGAAAATATAGACCCTAAAGAATCTCATACCTTCCCAAAAATCTCAAAAAAATCAATACGAAAATATGACGTCACTCACGACTTGATAACTTCTATAGTGTTTTCCCATAAGAGGTTTCATTTTAAATAGCCTGCTATTTGAGCAACTGTCCTCTTTTGACATGTGACAAGTAAAAACTACGCCATTACTAAAAATGGTACGATACCGCTTCAACAACGCATTGAAATTTTTAAAATTGACTACACAACTTTGCAGTCACAGTTCATAAAACCAAAGCACTTTTTGGTCTCGTGAAGCACCTTCTCGGCCAGCAATAGTGAAACGGGTGGAAAAATTTGAGCTGTTGAGACAAATTGATGATGTGAAGAATGGAAACCGTGTGCGTCGCTCAAGAACAACTGAGAATATTGCTGCTGTAGCCCGTAGTGTTGAAGAAAACCCAGGTTTGTCGATTCCTCGTCGATCTTTGGAATTAGACATTCCACAAACAACATTACACCGTATTTTACATAAAGACTTAGGTGTTAAGGCTTTTAAAGTTCAGTTAACATAAGAACTCAAACCGGTCGATCACCATAAACGCCGTGTCTTCGCTGATTGGGTCCTTCAAATGCATCAAAATGATTCGGATTTTCATCCAAAAATTATCGTCAGTGATGAGGCCCATTTCCACCTAGGAGGCTACGTTAATAAGCAGAATTGTCGCATTTGGGGCTCAGAAAATCCAAGAATGATCGTTGAAAGGCCTCTCTATCCAGTAAGACGGCGCTACGTGCCACACAGGCAACGAAACAATCGCAAATTTGCAAGAAAAGTTTCCTGACCGTGTTATTTCTCGAAAAGGTGATCACAATTGGCTACCGAGATCTTGTGATTTAACACCTTTAGCCTTTTTTCTTTGGGGCCACGTCAAAGATAAGGTCTATGCCAATGAATTCGTGAAGTTATCGAGGACATACAGCCAAGGATGGGCGTTTACGCTTCATCTACTATTTTCTACGTCGACATGTCGACAACATGTAGTCAACGTTGAAAAGATAGACAACGTCAATAATGTAGACAATTCCTGGAATAATTTTGTGAATTTGTTCTAAACTAAGGTGCCCAAATTGATAAGGATCAATTCGATACGGGTGGTGAAAATTGAATAGAATTTTCTTCAATTCAAAAATGGTAAAAAGGAAGTCTCAGCGTATAGGAATGCAGCTCACAAAAATCGAGATTATAACTTAAATTAAAAATAATCCGGAGATTTCTGACTATGACCGTGGCATAAAATCGAATACATCCCATTCGTAAGACTAATGGTTGATTTACATATGCGAAGTGTGCCGTGTGACGGGCGCTTGTAGCCAATCAGAGACGAATATTTTGACATTCGTCACACGGCACACGCTACACGTCGAGACATGAACCAACTTTATCTTTTTCGTGACGGTTCACATATACACACATAAAAATTTATTAAAAAACATGGCGGCAGTTTTTTTATACATATCTTGTTTTCATTTCGTTTTTGACACATATTTTTGGTGGTTTTGTTTTTGGTGTCTTTAATAAATTTGAAATAAGAAAAATAAATTTGAAAATATTTAATAAAAAATAATATGTCTGATGAAAAGCTAATCAGAGCAGTAGAGAAAAGGTGCACTCTATATGATATAACACATGCGTTATATAAAAATAATGGGTATAGAAAAAAGATATGGAACGATATTGCCATCGAAATTGGAATGCCTGGTAAAGTTTTATATGATTTTATGTTTATTTGTAATAAATAAAAAGTAATTATTTTTGTTGACATTTTTAGTTGATGTATGCCAAAAACAATGGAAACGGTTAAGGGAGCGGTATTCCGAGCTCAATAAAAAAGAAAAAAGTGGAAGTGCCGCAAAATCCAGGAAATACTCATATTTGCTTGTTTCAATGGCATTCCTTAAACCCTATTTAAAAGATAATCCAAAGTATGTATACATAAATTTATATAATATGATCTATATAATAATAATAATAAAATCTTATATGCTTAGATTTCTTGCAAGCAGTTTTGAACACGATACAGCTAATTCGACAATAATTGATGAACATAGCTAGCATGGATAATAATTCATCAAGCACATCGTTTCGATCATTTTTCATGGAAACGGATCCCGAAACACATGAAGATGATTTATTTATAAATTCGGCATCATCGTCATCTGGATTTGTGGCATCATCGTCATCTGGAGTTGTTACATTACCATCATCATCATCATTTGGAGCTGTGGCATCAACACCAAAAAGAAATCGAACGGAAACAAGTATGTTTATGAAATAGCCTTTTATAATTATAAAGACAAACAATTTTTATTATTTCAGATAAATCAACGGACATTTCCCAACTCATAGCTGTTTTAAAGGAGCCAACACCAGAGTACGATTCAGTAGACTACTACTGCATGTCCTTGGCGGCTGATATGAAAAAAATGGAACCTAGCGAGCAGAGACGTGTTCGTCTGGAAATTTCAAATATTATGTGCACGGCCAAGTACAAGGATTAAAAAAGTCAATAATAATAATAATAATTAAAGTTATATATGTATAATATTTTAGATATAGAAATGTGAATTAAATTATTTTATTTTTATTTATTCCATTGTTTTTTATTTTTGTTGAATATTGAAATCTTCTAAGAGTTATATATTCTATTTTGCTGCCACGGAAGGATATCAATTTCATTAAAATAATTTTTGAAATTGTTTCTTATTTCTACAGCGTTTGACGAGGGATTGTTGGAACCAGTTCGGCCAATGCGTTGTAGAGCTCCATTATTGTCACTTGCGGTTTCTCGACGCCATCGTCCTTCAATAATTTCTCCACTTCCACTTTCAACATCCATATATCCAGGTGAACAATATAATAAATTTTTCTTTTTTATGTAATTATGCAAGCATACTGCCGCCTTTACAAATTTCACTACGTTTTCCCGTTTCGCGTGGATGGGCTTTCTAAAAATTCTAAACTTCGCTGATAAACTACCAAATGCATTTTCTATTACTCGCCTTGCTCGAGATAAACGGTAATCAAATATTGACTCTGGTTGAGGTAGTAAATTTGAAGAGTTTCTCCCTGGGAATGGTCTCATTAAATGCTTCCCTAGTGGAAAAGCTTCGTCACCGACAATCACGTGTGGTGCACTTATTGTGCTGTTGGGTAAAAATGTGTCCGAGGGTATATTTAAAAAAGAGCTCTGTTCGATCAATGCTTTACCGAAAGTTGTGTTTCTAAATATACCACTGTCGCTGAATCGTCCTGATGCTCTAATATCTACAACTAGGAAATTGTAATCAGCGTCACAAACTGCCATTAACACAATGCTGTGCCATGATTTATAGTTGAAACAGTTGCTTCCACTATTTTGAAAAGCCTAAAATTAAGATAAAAATTATCTTGATAGTAGAGCCACGTATTATTAAAATTACCTGCACTGTGATATGTTTGCCGTCAAGAGCTCCAATACAATTTGGGAAATTCCATTTATTATTAAATCCCCGCTCCACCGATTTCCATTTGGTTTTGGTCAACGTATCGAAAGAAGAACGAAACAGGGAATTCCATAATACGTCACATGTTTCGGCAATAATGTGACTTGCTGATGCTTCCGAAACTCGATAGTCGTATGCCAGTGACTTCATCATGTCACCACTTGCTAGGTATCTAAAATCAAAATAATTACTAAAATTTTCAATTATGTATTTTTATTTCAGCATATTTACCTCAACGTTAATGAAAGTCGTGCTCCTGCAGATATTGGTTCTCGAGTTAAAGTTAATTTTTCTATGCCGCTTTTAATTTTGTCGAGCAATTCGCCAAATAATTCCACCGACATTCTGTGATAATTAAAAAACTTCATTTGTTCATGAACCCTCATTTCTGCCACCAAATTGTTATAATGGCCTTGCTCGTTCCGTTTTAATAGTAATTCATTTACCCAACATCTTCTTGATTTTTGGTATTTTTGTTTTTGTATTATTGCTAATACTAAAAGCACCTTAAGTTTTTTTCTTTTAATTTGATTATTCTTCAACATTTTAATTATTAAACAATATTATAAATTTTATAATTACTTCACTTTGAGTTATGTATAACTTTTTATAGGTTATGGCTCAAAATATCAACTAAATGTATGTATGCGTGGCTATATCCGTCGCATATGTAAATTGCTGTCAAAAAAGTGTCACGGTTTTTCCACACGCCACACGTCACACGTCGCAAATGTAAATCAACCTTGATTCTAGTTCAGGAAGGCTAAAAGATTTACCGCGTTATTAAAAATCCAAAGCGTTCAAGTAACCAGAACTTGTCCGCTAAACATTCTAGACTGCTCTATGATGTACGCTTTGCAAAGTTGGTATTTTAAATTAGAAACAGATCAAAAATTGTATCTTGCAAAAATTATGACTATATGCTTCCGCTAAGTATAAGCACGTTCATTGAGATAAATTTACAAAAGGTATTATGATGTCAAGCGATGTGTAGTTGTGGACTCGAGAGACCAGCCAATGGCGGCTTAAGGATGAGCAGAGCCATGGGTAACATTACATATGAAGCATAATTAATGGCAGCGAGAGTAAAAATATTAATAAATAATAAAACCACATTCTAAATAAAAAATTTTGAGCGTTTCATACTAATATTTTCAAATAAAATTTAGTAGTTTGTCTGATTTCGAAATTATTGTTTGCAAAGTATGAAGGGATAGAAAATATTAAACCTCTTTGATATAAAACGTATTCATAAACGGAAATAAAACAAATAATAATAAAAGGGATCCAGCTAACCAGCACCTATTTTAGTTCTAGCTATTTTCCACCTTTAAGAGGTTTAAACTCATATACGCCCTAGATATATAAATGCAAAATGGATGTGTATTCTTAGATTAGAGTAAACATACGGAGTCACTCATCTTTGTCACATACTGCATAGTGACGTCCGCAATGTGTATATAAAATAATGACTAGAGAAAGGTATTTTGCCTCGAATTCGTTGACACGATTCAGCAGTAAAGTTGTGGCCTGATTAAACTGTTTCACACTACTCTAAAGAAGCAATAAATTGGTACAAGGCTAATCCAAATCAATGTTATATCAAAGTATCTATGCCGACCGGTTTTCGACCTATCTAAAAATATTTGGCAAAAGCGAAAAGAAGAATGGCGGATACTATCAAATTGCTGAAAATATATGTATGTTCTGAGTGGAATAATATTACTGCCAATGTCACATCGGAAGATGTTTAGAATCTCACGAGAAATATCGAACCACATACTTGAACTTATCCCTATAGAAAGAAAATTTTAAATTAAATTTGTGGGCTGGCGCATTTTATTTCAAACTATTAATAAATCGTGGGTTGTTGACATTGTCTTAATTGTCGACGTCAACAAAAAATATTGCCAAGTAATCTACGTAATATTTTACGTGTCTACAACCGTGTAGAATGTGCGAATTGGTCAGTGAAAATTGCATGAAAAGGATATGGTGCTGCAAGCGTAGCCGTGGCGGCCATTTGGCTCATATCATTTTTAAATTTTAATGGCATACCTTCCTCTTTACAATGAAATAAACATTCATTGATTTCTCTTAAAAATACTCATTTTTTTAAAACATCAAACAGTTGAAAATATAGAACCTGAAGTATCTAATCACTTCTCTGACCTCCTGCAGGGTTTGGCGAAGTAGATTACGCCATGTAATCTACGCG
Source organism: Tipula unca (assembly GCA_951394425.1). NCBI lineage: Eukaryota > Metazoa > Arthropoda > Insecta > Diptera > Tipulidae > Tipula > Tipula unca. Next base: position 142,834,431 of record OX596380.1, on the reverse strand, counting down.
GTTGTCGACACGTAAAATATAACGTAGATTACGTGGCAGTGTTTTTGTATCATCGTCGACAGTTAAAATAATGTCAACAACCTACGATATTTTAGCGATTTGAAATCGAATGCGCCATTTCGCGGGAGTATTTTGTAAAAGCGTTCATCTATAGAGATGGTTTTTTCATTTGTTTCTTATTGACAAATGACACATGAATAGTTTCAAACTGTCATCGTGTTTTTATTTATTCAGTATTGTTTGATTTCATCATGGAAAGACTGAGCCCGCCATATCGTCTACAAATTGTTCAGCTTTATTACGAAAATCAGCGTTCTGTGAGGAATGTGTTTCGTGCGCTTAGTCCAAGTTACGGTTGACATAAGACCTCTATTTGGAATACCATCGAAAAGTTTGAATCCCAGTTTACAGTATTGGATGATACGCGACTAAATAGATTTTTGGTGTGGTTTATGGGCCTGTGAATTCATCGATCCATATTTCTTCAAAAAAGAAGACGGCCGGGACATACCTGTGAATAGTGCTCGTTATTTTGTCATATGCGATAACGGAATATTTGTTACCTGAAATTGAAGGCTGACGTCGACAGTTGGTTCCAAGAAGTCGGCGCTATTTGCCATATAGCGCACGAAGCAACGTACTTATTGATAAATCATGTGGGCGAGCAATTCATTTCACGGTTCGCATCGTTGACTCTTTTCTGTAGGGCTACGGAAAATCCAAAGTCTATGTGAATAAACCAGCTCATAACTTCACATAAGCTAATTTTTGAAATAAGTAAGACGGTAACAAATTATTTTTCTATTGTGCAATTTCTGTAACCTTTTATTCATCTGTTTATTATTTCATTCCTTAACTGGTTTTAGCAGCTGCTCAATTTTATTTCACTGATCTATAAATGCTAAATTTTATTTCGTCTCATTAAATTGAATAAATATTCTGATATAAGATTTTAAAAATTACAATAGTTCTCAAAATTTGTATTCTTTATTTTTAAATTGCAATATATATTTCTTTCATTCTTTTTTATCTACTTGCTAGCTTTAAATACGCTGTGGCTAGAAATTTTCAACAAAATCTTTTATTTTTTTCGTTTTATACATGTGAAAAATAGATGTTGATTTTTTGAAATCATCCAAAATTATACTGATTTCCCCGTAAAGTATGCAATTTAAATTAGATGATGCATAATTGCACTATTGATAAAGACAGCTGTTAATAACAATGGTAAATGAATCCATTGGAACAAATATGTATTATTTGTTATATTTAATAGGTCAAAGACTCCATGATACTTAAAAATACGGATATATCAAATATGATACTTACCAATTTACCACTAACAATTTGATTGACATCTTCAGCAAGTCCAAGCATTATTTTACTTAGTAACATGTATTTAAGTGCAGTCAAAGCTTTTGGGTTTTCAACACTATCATAACCCTCAAAAGCTTCATAAAAATATGAATAAGCAGTTTTAAAATCTCGTTCATCGGCGGCATGTAATATACCAGATTGCAAATCCAATGCAGCCTGTACTTTGGGTGGACAATAAATTGCATTCGCAGTTGTCCTCGCTGATGTCAGAGCTGCACGAGCCTACACAGAAACAATAACAATTTATATTATTAACAGTATCTTTGTTTTTAATATGTATGACGTCATCAAAAGAATGCTTGATTACCTTGCAATAAATATACAAAGAAACTTCGCTTATTTTTAGACGACATAAATATTAAATATAATGAATAAATTAAATGTCCCACTTACTTTTGGTAAATTGCTGAGTGCATGATAGGTTTTACTTTCCAATAATTGTACTTCAACTAATAAATTTTTATCATCTATTTTTTTTAATTCTTTCAAAAGTTGTGATTCTAGGGCAAGAGCTTCTGTATACTGTTTTGTATCGAAAAACAATGCAATAAGTCGGGCCTCGAGCGCTTGCCTCAAGAAAGTACGCTTTTCTTGTTTTGCCCAATCTATACACTCTTTGCATAATTGCACCTCAATGCCAGTACCAGCTTCCAAATCCAAAAACAAATCGACCAATGTCCTAACTAGTTTAGCTGCTTTAGCTTTACTAATCAAACTCAAAAAGGGTCTGGTAATTTTGATTAAATCAGCTAACTCTTTAGCTTTGCCTTGTTGTTTATATAATCCACCCAAATCTAAGATACCCTGCTCCTTGATACGTATCAATTCTTCATCATTACCGGCCACTTCTATATCACGTACGATTTTATTCAATAAGGATATACCTTCTTCAGGATTTTTTAATGAAATTTCACGAGCTCGCTCAAATTGTGTAGCACCCGCCATGATTAATGTACAAAATTTTACTTCACAATAAAAAATGCCAAGAGAAACTGTTTTTTATGTATGTGTTTGTCACGTTTCATTCAGCTAGATTTGAGGCATTGGAAGCCAACATTACTCGCCAAATACCATTCGATATTATCGAACGCGTTATCTAAAATTGAACTTTGAGAAAGGACCATCGCAGTTGCGGCCATAGTTTGAAAGAAGTAATCTTTAAAAAATAAATGGAAAGAAATGTTCTTTCGAATGATAAAAAGTTTCCATACGTGTTTAAATTGAATTTTTTGTCTTTTTTTTATTTTTGCACAAATCACCTCTTTGTTATTACGGATACCATCACGCACATGTTGTTTGATGCTCCCTATTTCTGGCATAACTGCGCCGGTGTGACTTAAGCACTCTTTCCACTATACCCCAAAATTGTTCGATACATCGAAAACCTGTGGACTCTTTAAGATAACATTGATTTGATTAATCTCGTGCAAAATTTATTGCTTCTGTTGGAATTAGAGTCGTGTGAACGAATGAAGAATTAGCGGCAAAATACGTCGTTATGATAAATGTGACAAAAACCTCGCTCCACAACTGCAAATTGCTTTCCAAATCATACATTTTTCTGCAAATGGACCTAGCTTGAAGTGTTTCAAAACCAATTTCATGTACATTCGTCATCTATAAAAACACATCCACTAAATTTTGTGAACATTTTGTTAACAGTCTGGCTTTTTAATAACTCGGTAGCACTCTTTTTTATGGCACGGTCATAGTTAAATATCTCCGGATTATTTTTAATGAAAGTTATAACCTTTTTGTATCAGTTGTGCCATGTAAAAATTTCTGTCGTTGTTCACCACCAATTGTTAATGCGCTTGAAATCGTGTACTGGAGTTCAAGACTCGTCAGCTCCAATACTTTTTTAATTTAATTTCTGCTGTAAAATTTGGTTCCACACAGCTTCTGTTGAAATCTACATTCAATTTCTGGAAGTAAAAGAGCCATCGTATACGGTAATGGTCAAATATGCATAGTCCATTCCTGTTGCTAAAATTTCCAATTTTGTTTATTGAATTGTCAAATATACAAGATTTGAATAGCAGCAATTTTATATACGCCGGTGGTCCAGTAACCCGAGTCGTTGCATTTGGAACTGTGAACTTGAGTTCAAACCTCGGTTTGGCATTAAATAATTTTTAATTTAATTTATTTAATTTTACCCTTCAATTGGCAAATATAAAGCATGAGTATAGCGACAAATCTATATATGGAAATGGTGAGGTGGTAGAGTAAACGGCGGTGTCATAGTATTTGGAATTGCGGAAGTTGTGAAGCGTTCGAACCTCGATTAAGGGCAAAATCAATTTAGCTGGCATTCACACATGTCTCATTAAATTTTAAAAAAATTGATTTTTAATTTAAAAATGACCAATTTGCAATAAAATGAAAAATGTATATTGAGGTTTGAAATTAGTCATGATCATAATACAATTCCACAGCTTCTTTAACCACCGAGCCACCATCTTACTTATAAATATTGATATTCTTATCGTTTATAGCTGCCATTTGAATAAAAAAATTGAAAATTTTAGCAACGGAAATGGACCCTACATACATTTGCATTACCCCTCTATATTCTATACCCATACCCATGTTTTATACTTGCTACTTTAACATGAAGAATATTGAAGTTTTGAACAGAAGCTGAGTTGGATTTGAGTAATTTTATTTCACCATCACCAATTTGACAAGAGAAATTAAATCAAAAGATGTTTGGCTCGGTCGAGAATCGAACTTAGATCCATAAATCCAATGTCACTGACTTTGCTTACTGGACCACCGCCGCACATAAATTTCATGCTATACAAATCTTTTATATCTGGCATTTGAATAGAAAATATTGAAAATTTTAGGAAAGGTAATGGATTCTGCGTTTATTTCACCATCGCTTTATACCCATCTTGTATATACATGCCACTACTTAACAAATATGAAAATATTTAACAATTGTGCTGTGTTGAACCAATTTTAATACAGAAGAAATTAAATTAAAATAATACCGTAATGGGACTCGAACCTTGGTCCACAAATCCGAAATCAATCACTCTACTATACCTCGCCCACCACCGTATCCATATTTGAAGTTATCCAAATCTTTTATACTTTCCAATTGAAATGAGAAACTGGGAAATTTTTTAACAGAAGCTGAGTTGAACCAAAAATGTTAGAACATTAGTATCGTTTGAAACTTAACTGAACTGCGTAGTACCAGGTGCGACATTTAATACGATGACATTTAAAGCAGTGTATTTCGATGAAATTAAAAATTTCGGGGCGGGGCACAATATTGACCACTGACCATACAATTTTTAAGTTTAAGTCAGTACATGAATAACGTCCAAATAAAAAATTGCATTAAAAAATTTCCCTATACAAACTGAAAGTATAACAAATAGGTATAGCTGAGTTCGTCTCGATTAGAGCTAAAAAAAACTTAATTCAATTCAGATTCTGTTAAATTTTCATTTTTCTCTATACTCACCATTTGAAGTATAAATGATGGATTTATCAGTCAATTGGCCAATGGATTAACCTCCATTTTCTTTAATGGCAATCAGTAATCCTTTTCCTTTAGTTGTAGTTAATCGAGAACCCCAGTGAGTGTTCTTCGCATTGAAGAACTCTGCGTATTGTTTGTTTTTAATAGAATGCTTGGTGGACAGTACAATCCTATGCCACAATAATATAGGAAAGATGTTGCTTTTAAAATACATGAACGAGTGTTGGTTATCTGAACGATATGGCTTTTTAATAACTCGGTTTCACTTATAGCCTTCCTGAAGTCGAATTCGTTTTACCATGGAGTGGGGTGTGTTAAATTTTATGGCACGGTGATAGTTAAAGTTCCCCGCGGATTATTTTTAATGAAGGTTATAACCTTTTTGTCTGATTTTTTGTGAGCCGTTTTTCCGATTTTTCTGCGACCGTTATAAAGAGGGCCCCACTCTATATAACGCTATAATAATATATATCGTTGTTTTGGGTCAATTTAATAATAATTTTGTTCCTAGAGAAATTTGGTCACCCTTTATAGTTTAGAACTGAATGACAAAACCACTCTAGGAATTGTCTACATTATCGACGTTGTCTACGTTGTTGACGTTATCTACGGGTTGTCGACACGTCATTGAAAAAAATTATAAATTTCTCACTAACGACTTGGGAATGACCATAAGGCTCTAATCTATCAAAAAAATGTCAAAGTAATAAAAACTATAGACACAAACTGTCATCGTGTTTTTATTTATTCAGTATTGTTTGCCAGGGACGTTGGCCGGGACGTACCTGTGAATAGTGTTCGTTATTGCGCCATATGATAACGGAATATCTGCTATACCTGACATTGAAGGCTGATCTTATCCACTGATGCACCCGGAAGCGTGTCATCCGTTCCTAAAAATCTTGAAAATTCATATGAATATATATGACGTCACTAGCATCTTGATAATTTCAATAGAGGCATTTTTCTTACAAACAGCTACTTTTCAAAATAACCATAAGGATCTATTTAAACAGAAAAACTAAGAAGAACCTGAAAGTATAGACCAGGAAGGATTTCATCCCTTCCAAAAAATTGATTATTAATGAAAACATGACGCGGTGTGAGTCGCTTGATAATTTCTGTTAAAATCATTTTAAACAAACAGCCACCATATAAGAAATGACCATAAGGCTCTAGTTTGACAGAAATATGCCAAACCAGGCATGCCATCCAATCCACACGAATAAATATGACGTCACTAACAACTTGATAATTTCTATTTAACAAATAGAAATGTCTAACAAATAAAAGCTGAAGTAATTGAAAAAATAGACGTAGAAAGGTTTATCTTTTCCTAAAAAAATTGTATTGTCAAAACAATTAGAACTTAATAAATTTTTGGTTGAAAATGTTAAAACATTTAATCACGTGCAGCGACATTTTATATTGGATGCCAATTAATTTTAAAGATGTATTGTAGAAGCACTCATCAACCTATTTGCATGACTATTTTTGTGCCATATTATATAGAGCCTTATGATCATACATTCATACCCAATGTGGTGGCTGTTTGTGTAAAAGTTTAATAGAAGTTATCATTTCTTTAGTGACGTCATATTTTCAAATGGATTTTTCGACATTTTTGGAAAGGAATGAGATTCTTGTTCTTCAGGTTCTAAATTTGAATTTTTTGAATTTTTCTATATACGAGTACATAGTGTCTGTTTGTGTAAATAATTAAAAATTATTAAATATTATTGAAGCGTTCTTATAAGAAAACCTCAGTTGTTTTTTTATTAATTTAATTATCTAAAAAAAAACTTGCATGAGACAATTCGGCATTTGATAGGTTCTTTGACATTTGTACCGTTCCATTAAAACTCAATAGAAACTTGAGAAACACAACAAGAGCAATGTGATCAAACGAAATTAAGCAGAACAAATAATGTAGGAAAGGTTTAATGTTCGCCATTAGATGGCGGTGAAACTGCTTATTTTTAGTACGATCATTCTTATTTACCTAAGTGTATACGTAAAAAGTCAGAAAAATTAATCTAAAGTTAAAAAATAAGTTTTTAAATTTTTTTTAAAATTGTTTTTTGATAAATTAAAATCAAATTGATGCTCTTCGGTATTAAATGATTTTGCTAATGTATTGGTTTGGGTTGCTATTGCCGTAGTTGGTGGAATGGTGTTCAAGCGCTAAAAATCGATGATGACGTAATGTCCTGCCTGGAACATTTATAGAGATGTTTTCTAATACATAAGCTGAATCGATGTGGCCGAGTAGGATGTTTCCGATAAAGGCGACATCTAGCACAATACGTCTATTTTGAAGGGTGCAAATTGTATATTCTTTGCACCTTTTTGAATATGGTGGTAAACGAGCAACATTTTGATAGAAAGGTATGTTGTGGTCATAATCCTAGCCCGTTTTTTTAACATGAATATCAGAATTTTTTTTTGAACGCGTTGATGTGTGCATCTTAGTAAGGATTCCAGACGATTGCGGCATATTCCACTTGAGATCTTACATAAGCAAAATAAAAAGTAATGTTTGAATATTCTTGAAGTCCGCAGTGCATCGCTGGACAACGCCAAACATGTAGTACGCAAGACAATTATCGACGTGTCTGTTGAAACTAACGTTTTCGACGAACGTGACTACCAAATCAGTAATCTCTTGTACTCTTTAAAATTTATTCGCTTTAATATTGGATTCTTTGTACGATGAAAAGACATAATTTTGCATTTCGGGATATTTAAGAGTAATGAGTTTTGATCACACCACTCGCTTAGCCTATTGAGGTCAACTTGCAGTTTGGCAGCATCAGCCATTTCTTCAATTGTATGATACATTTTTACGTCATCAGCAAATATGAGAACATTTGAGTTTTTTGTGATCTGGGTTATCCGATCAATAAAAACAATAAAGATCAATATGTGATTTTTGGGGAACACTAGTTGTTACTTTGATAACGTTGGATTTCTTATTGTCAATTATTACATATTGCAGATGGTTTGTTAAATACGACTAAAACCATTTAATGTAATCGAATGAAAATCCTAATGCATGTACACTATGGAGTGCTTTATGATGACATATAGAATCAAATGCCTTACTAAAGTCCGTATACGCCACGTCCACTTGATGATGTTATTCAATCTCATTTATTACTTTGCTGATGAATTCAACCAGGTTAGTAGATGTTGATCTGCCAGGCATAAACCCGTGCTAGTTGACAGATATATGACGTATTAGTGTGGATTTGAAAGCATTGCAAACTACTAGTTCAAATATGTAATTTCGGGATTAATGATGATGTGGATATTCGTCTGTAACATGTAATGTCATCACGTTTTCCGGATTTAAAGATAGGTGTAATCTTAGAGACTTTGAATTTAATGACTGATTGAACTGTTTGCACAACGGATTTACCAAAATACTTGCAAACGTCTTTTATATAGATGAGGGCTCACATCCGTCTCCAAAGCACTTCAATGCGGATAGAATGTCTTCATCAGATATGATTGGAGAAGTGATTAATATGTTGTTACTTCTTGATTGATCGATGTACGCAGTATTGACGTTTGGTCGATAGACACATTGAAACAATAAACGCAATCCAAATAGGTCTTGTACTTAAATTTGAAATAAACGACAAATTCCTCGCTGTGTTGTAACAAGGACCGCTTGTGAGCCTCCAGACTTGATTTCATCATTTTAGTATATGCCTTACATTTACGATATTTTAGATTTATAAGCCGGTCATCGAACCAAGGAGGGTGAACACTTGGTGCTTTGTTATAAATTGGTAATCAAAACTTTGGTGTGTATGATCTCTGATATGAAAATTTGTCGACATTTTCATGCATTTAGAATTTTTCTCAATTCACTGCTTCTAAGTAAACTTGCAGATCAATGTGATTTGTCTTCTTAAAGTTGTATTTGATTTGTTGAAGGTGGTTTGGTTTAGGCGTACAGTCGCTACTCTCAAATACAATATCCAAAGGTTTGTGGTTGCCATCATTAACAACAAATGGGTTCGGTGACTCAGTTACTTTAAACAGATCGACTTCATTCGTGAAGGCAAGATCTAAAAACCTCTTCAGATAATTAAAGTGTTAATTTGGTTTAAATTATATTCAAGCATGGCATCAACGAATAGAGATTCTGCATCTGACTTTATATTACATGGAGGAATAAAATTAAATTCCAAGTCAAAATTCCAGATGATATTTGGAAGATTGAAGTCACCAAGTACAAGGAGTAAATTGGATGAATTTGATGTATTAATTACTTCTTCAATCGAATCGACACATGCAGCATAATAATCACTGTTTGAATTAGGAGGAATGTACGCTGTGTAGATAAACATATAACGTTGATTAATTTTAATCTTCACTCAAATCTGCTCAACTCCTGATGGGACTAATGTTATTACAGCACTCATTAGTTTAGAATCCACGGCTATGATTACGTCATCTATAAACAACATATAGTCGTGTCCAAAATATTCAGAACTATTTATTCCAGGATTGAAGTTGCTTTAAATAGTTCAATCGGATGAACTTTGGTTCTTACACATGTATAACATGTAAATAACATGGAATTCGATTTTTATCCCCAAGCAGATATATTTTTGAACATTTACTGAGCATGACTACAAGTCCAATATAACCAGCATGTACCATCATATATTCATCAATAAATACGATATCATAATTTCGGGTTCCATTAATTAGATAAGAAGCAATCGTTGTTTTATAGTTTAATACGTATTTGTTGAAATCAGTCTTCTCCTTAACGCAACGAGCAGTACTTTTAGATTTTAGGTCAGCCAGTCCTTCTTTTGTGGCACATAAAACGAGATCACTGCCTAGTTTATGGGTGTTTATTAGCCACGTAGATTTTCCGCAGCCTGAGACACCTTGAACGGAGATTGAACCGTAGGACGCTTGATGTTGTCCTTAGTAAAAACGGTATATAAATGGTTGTACGTTAGGTGATCGTCCATAAGTTCAGTGCCCGCCGAGCAAAAAATGTATGTAGTCTCACAAAATTTGACTAGGTTTGCGCCATCAAATCCAACCTGATGATTAATAGTAAGCTCCTAAAGGTATATATTGTTCTGATTGTCATATATGGAAAGGTGTGCCGATAGTAAAGATAGGTGAATGCATTTGTTGTATAGTAGTTTAGTAGGTAGCTCTTAATGATACTTTCAGAGTGCTTTATGTAAAATATTATTTCAAATATGGAGTTTTTGTAGTATCAGCATAAAATAAAGGAGATGCGACTGGAGTACACTTCAAAAATTTGGGAGGTTCACCTGTAATCCAACGTGATGATAAAGCTCTTTCATATAATGCGTTAACATATTGAACGGAATTTGTAAAACCCATTTGATGTTGGGGCATGTGCAGTTTGTAATATAATCCAAGGCTAACTTTAACTTGTCTACATAGCAATTGCTGTCCAGAGTCAGGATAAACGATTCACTCACTCCGTTGTTGCAAATATGTCTTCAAAGTTTCTAATACATAAATTAAATCTGTACAATTGGTTTTATCTTGTTTAAGTATAGGAAGACTTCATTTATGTTTTAGTTGTAAAGTAAATATTTTTCTACTCACTTTCTGTATTTTTCATTCAAAAGTCTGAGGCTAAAAACCACTACAGTATAGCTCTTAAAGGAAACAGTGAAAAGTTTGACAGGTATTTCAGCTCGATCGTTAAACATAGCGCGTCCTACTTATATATAGATGGCACTGCGGTATATCTCCTTAATTACTAAAATAAAACGATAAGATTTACAAAGTGATAAACTAAAAATGTATTAGTTAAAATAAATTCAGTTAAAGTCACTTTTTTGAAGTGGCTAAGGTGCGCGCTGCTATAAATACTCTCCTCGTGCGTCAAGTGATTATTTTTGTTAATATTAACGGGCACGGACAGAATCGACATTTGTATGTTTTTGAGCAGTTGAGAAATAACAGATAACATTTTGAAACTGCGAAAACAATGTAAGTCTGACTTAAATTTTGTAAATAATCGGAGGTGGGCTGTATTATGTTGTGTAGACGGCCGAACCTGTTTTGCGTGATAACGTCTATAAGCGGCGGGAGAAGTGATAGACTGTAACGGTTTGTTAAAATAAATTTATTTATTATTAGCAGCGGCGATTTGCAAACAATTAAGTATCGGGCGATGGTACGAGAAATATGATATGAAAGGCAGGCTGTCCTTAGGGGTAATCCTGGCAAATGTGAGAGCAAGGCAATTGCCTCTTAAAGTCGTTGGGGTTAGTGTGATGGACACGGAGTATAAATTGAAGCTGTCCTTGTTCGAAACGCATGAATTTGGGGGATATTCATTCATCTCTGATTCATTCCCACGGTACATATGTAAGTATGGAAATGTTCCGCGTATAGTTGTAAAATGGAAGTTAAACTCGTCATTGTCCTATGAAATTTCGGGGAGGCAAATATTACCAAAGATAAATCGCCCTCAAGTTAACTTAGCGAGGACGTGTTTTTATTGTTTGTATTTGCTCGGTGCGTCTATTTATTCGCATTTAATACACTAGTAGTTATGGATAGGAATGGATTCGTCGTCGTCACCTATCCGCATGTGTCCCTTAATGGTATAGTAAATCGCTCGAATCAGAGGTTCACATCAGAGGGAATATATAGATTTCCAATTAGTTTCGTTCAGTCTAATTGTCGCATAAAGTACGAAAAATATCGTGCAAAATGAAGGAAATGTCAATATATAAAACACATTAAGGATTATTTTCGAGCCAAAGTAAAGATAACATAACTATTTTAAAAATGATTAGCTTGGTCAATAGCACATACATTTAAATTTGGCTTCATTCCATTCCACATCTTGAAGCCATTTGAAGCTTTTAAAACAAACAACTTTCAAATTTTCAAGATTTGATGCTTGCAGTTAGTTTATAGAATATGTACTCGCGCGATGATATTTTAAATTATAATCCTAATATCAAATCAACGATTACGTCATAACAAATTGATAATTATTGCTTCTTTTCTCTTCAAATAGTAGATTACCATAATTATCACCATAGAAGTGGTATTTGAGCACTTTTATACAGGCTTTAATATAGCTGAGGTGATTTTTGGTAGAAAAGCAATCTCCTTCAATTTTAGCAATTTTATCCGAAGCCATAATATATAGGTCTTAAAAGGATTAACGATTAAATCTCCTGAATATGTCAAATTACTAATACTGACATATAGTTCATAAATGTTAAACTCTTCGTTGCTGCAGTATCTTCAAATACTATTTTAAATTTTAAAGTATACAAAATAGCATGTAAATTAACTGGAACTTCCCCGATACGTGTGATATTTCTCTACTAAATGACATCATTCAATTTTTGGTGTAACTTCACTCGCATATAACGAAAATATATAAATAATATAAATCATCTTCATCATACATATATAAATCATGTATGGCATATTTTTCATATTTCAATATTAAATCTCGAAGGCACGGGTCTCTTGTCTGGGCAGAAACTGTATAAAACACAATTGCCTAATAAATAACTAAGGCCCATAAGTGGGTTTGAATACACAGAATAAAGTGCATATCGCTAACAACATTCTATAAAAAACCTTAACCGAATTTCGGATATGCTAATTTTAATCACTTCGCTACCGGAAATATATAATGGAATTCGGAATTCTCTCGAAATCGCAGTTCAACATAACGTGCCACCATACCATAGTCGAACTCGCTCATTTGAAGATGTTATCTTTAAGTTATAGAGTTTACAGTTTCCATTAAACTCAACTGTTAGTTTTAGAGAGAAATAATTAAAGCTTTATTCTATCAAATAGTAGTTTGCCCTAAAATATTTCAGGTTCGAGCCCCATTCATACACAGAAATATAAAATAAATCTTTTATTACCCATAGTGACATCTATATGTGCATAGCTAAAGTTCTCCAGCAAAAGTAAAAGTATAAAATACGCAATCGTTATTAAATAATTCAATCAATTTGTAATCCATCATGTTTTCCAGAAAATTATTTGAAATATACACGAAAGATATAAATCATGGGTGGTCAATCTATGTTATTAGGCACCCTTAAATTTACCTGTATCCTTTAATACATATAATAGTATATTCGAATTCACCTGACCGACATAAATTAAAACCAAAACGGTACCTTTCATAAATTATCGTTGGTTTTTTTTTTTGGTCGATTCTTCTCCTTATCTTCTTGGAATTTTTATCCAACATCCACCATATCAAGTTTAGAATACTAACTTTCTCACACCAAAAATTATTAACAACAAACTAACCAAATAAAGAACATAGAAGAAAAAATGAAAGAAATTCTTTACCAAAATTTAAAGGGCAGACACAAAAATCCAAAGACGATAAAATGATATCGCTTAAATATATAGAAGAAAAATGTTGATATTCGACATTCTTTAGGTGTGCGCATCATACAGGACTTGAATGAAATGAAACCTACTCGTTTAGTTTTGGTAGATCGAATTAATAAACAATCCAATTATATAATACATATATAATTCGAGATCCCTAAATTGATATGAATATTCTAGAGCTACAGACCATATAGTCACATATCTAAATATACCAAAAAAATGTCTTGGATCAACAATAAAACAAAAATATAAACTTCAAAAGAAAGACTATTGACACCTACGGACAAACAATTTTTTTTTTAAATAAATTAATTTTTTATTTTTTAGATGTCTAACTCTATGAAGTTAAGGTGTTCGGAAAAGAATTTGGTAAATATATACACACATATATATTCATATACGAATAAAATACATCTTAACGTCATGAATTACTCATTAAAGACAACGTTAATACAACGTTAAATACGTTGAATATATGTAAATATTTATATAAAGTTTCGAAAATTCCTTGATTGCACTCGTCGTATCTCGTATATAAATGGAACGAAAAAAATTTGTTGAGATATATGTTGAAATACCAAACGTGAATTACGAAGAAAACAATAAGAATACGTTGATGATGTCAAGAAACCAGAGACGATAAATATAAAAAAAAATTGAAACATGTTGATTCTCTATGCTATATATAACCACAACATACCCTTTTTAATATAGGCGCCATCGCACATTTTCAGTCAAAATAATACAAAAATACGACCTATAAGCGGTTTCATAATACGTAATATACACGCGAATACCGCGACATTTTATGAATGAAGTTTTAAATAGCCGATCCGTGTGTGAGACGATTTTTATTGTTTGTCTTAAGTACGTATATACAAAATACCTGTTATGAATACAAATAAAAAAAGATTTTTCGCGGCGATAACTAAGTATTAGTGTGTTGATTGTTGCGCGATTAGATTAAAATTTTGCACAACCGAAAACCGCTGATATTCCATCAGATTACGTAATTTATCAATGTCAACCTATATATACTCTTGACTTTTCGTTTAAAATACTTTAAATTTAAATGACAATAGACACATTTATTTGGATTAAATTTTATTATAAGCGTATACATCATACATCGATTAGATGCGTGATCATATGAGTAACTCGATATATTATACATTCGAGTATATGATACTATTTAGCGCCTTTTTTGGAAAGACTCCGTTGATAGTTTACTATATGATTAATAATTTGTTGGAATAATAAAATTTGCATATGCAGACGTAATAATGGAATTCCACTTTGGTGATGTCAAAATTATGTTTGCACTTTGTCACATTTAAATTTTGAGTATATTAAATCATATGACCGATGAAATAGTGCGGTTAAAGCTGTGTCGTTTGGTTCATTCAGGTCACTTACCTGGCCCAATCCCAATAGAGGCAGGATGCAAAACGGACTCTTCACCCTTAATTTCGATCGGAATGATGATGGTCACTTCCCTTGTGAATCATCGTTTATCGTCATAGCCAGTGCTGGCGGCGTGGAGCAATATATAAAGTGCGGATTTTCAATTAAATCGGACATGTGGTCGTGTGTCATCAATTTGGTGTACTAAGACTGAAAAATATTTCCCAGGAATTCAATATATCTGTGATGAAACATGACATTTGGAAGTTCTTCACTGCAATGTATAGCGTTTCAACGGGTCATTGACCATTTGGTTGTGGATGGTGTATGTCGAATACATAAATGATTTTCCATATTTTCTTGGTAAAATTCTGTGAAGCTAACATGACGCGTATACCAAAAAATATAATTGGGTCTAAAGGTAATCGTGAATTATTTCACTTTTGGAAAAAATACACATTTTCTAGGCCGATAGCCAGGGACGGGCCAGGTAGATTACGCCGTTTAATCTACGCGGTTGTCGACACGTAATATATTACGTAGATTACTTGGCAAGATTTTTTGTCAATATTCATTTAAGTCGTTAGAAGAAATGTGTGTGTAAATTTCAAATTTTATTATAACGGAAAGTCAAGCACATGTTGATGCTCCCCATGAGATTCTACGCAATTTCTGATGTGACTGCCAGAAATATTAATTGTTCCATTTAGAACGCATATTTTGCGTTAGAAAAATTGAAAGATTAAAGTTTTGGATGACCAATTTTGATGAAACTCAGCAACGGGATTATAAAAAGATTTTAGAATGAAGTTCTGGCTTACCTATACTGAAACTTAACTGAGCTATTTCTTAATCGATTCTCATGAAATCGATTCTCATGATTATAAATTGATTTTTGGCTAAAGTTCTAGAATATTGTTAACTGTGGGGAATAAAAAATTATTTTTGTGTCATATTGTGGAATATGGCCAACTGGAATGAAACTAAGCTATTTCTCTAAAAGTTAATTTAAGGTAAATTTAAAAATGTTTTCTTTTTTTAATTGAAGACAAATCCCTCCCAGATAATATGTATTATACACTAATTTGACAAATTTTCACAAAGAGGACATATTTTGTTACATTAAGCGAATGAAATATTTTTTATAAGTGAAGAAATTTAATCTTAATCAGTGAAGGCCACATCCCAAAACTATTCTAATTCATATTCTAAAACTTATCTAGATAATCATGTTAGAATTTTCATTTCAACCGAACATGTCGAATTTAATTATAATCGGTTAACGAATAAACTCAAAATTCATTTGTAAATCAGATAAAGTTTCGTTATAATCGGCCTAGAAATGGGCTAGCTCTATTCTAGTTGGCCATGTTCAGTTTTTTCAAATCAAAAATCACTTAAAAATCCTATTTCCATCCAACATGAATAGTTCCGTTCAAGTTGGTCATTTTTCATATCATTAAAATCTCATTTATATCCAACATGTCGAGTTCCATCATAGTCAAGAAATTAACTTTGGCCCTATTCCCATCCAATATGTCAAATTAGATAATAATTTAATAATTAATTACCGGCTATGAATTACTTACAATGAATTCCTGAATGTCACAAAAACAACTGTAATTCGACAACTGTAAAACGCTTGCAATTTGAATTCTTTTTGCAAATTTATCTGAGTTGTGCTTATATTTGGCGGGAGAACATTGTCATTATTTTTGGCAAGATACAAATTTTAACTTGGTCATAAAGCAGTCTGGCACGTTTAGCGGACAAAGTTCTGTTTATCGATTTGATTTTTTAATAACTCAGTAGCTCATAGCCTTCCTGAACTCGAATTCATGTTACCATCAGATATCTATTTGAATGTAAGTTATAATCTTCTTGTAAAGTTTTTTTACCATAATTGTACAGTTTTTTCCGATTTTTATGAGCTGCTCTTTCTACGCTGAACCCATCTTAATACTATTTTAAAACAATTTATATCGTTGTTTTGCATTTATCCTAAAGAAATTTGGTCACCGTGGTTTAGAACTAATTCTCAAAATCACTGTAAGAATTGTCTACATTATTGACATTGGCTAAAATAATAGATGACGCGTAAATGCCCATCCCTGAAGATTCTCACCGATCGTCACCAAAAACAATTGTATCTTTAATTTGGTTTAAACTTGGCATTGATATACTAAGATCAATCTATACTTTTGTGTCGTCGAATCAGTTTTGCATATTATTAAAAACTTATTTAAAAAAACGATTTCTGTTGTATTTCGTGCCCCAACATTATTATTATTATTATTAAAATTGGCTGGAATCCACGAGGATTTCTCACTCAATGCCACATGGGCCCATGGTGCAAACCCAGAATTCCATGGTGCTGCCTTCGCAAACTGAATAAGTTTAAACCAAGGCAGAGAGGACAACTGATCTAAGACTGTGTCCGAAACCTGTAATAAATATTTTTTAGTACAGAATTTTGACATTATTTGAGAATTATTCCCCTACATTCACAATTTTTTATTATGCCGTTCGAAATGTGTATTAAATCCCCACCTCAAATGCCTTTTCCCCACGTTATATGTGTTTTTTAAATTGAAAATTGCGTAAAGACCGTGGTTGCATGCTGTGTCTTCCACAATATATCAATATATGTATTATTGTATTACAGCAAACGGTAATATCACCATAGATTGGTCAACTCTGGAAGAACCGGAATCAGAAATTCATCAACACCTAAAGGAAGTTATTGAGGAAAATGCCTGTTCCTTTAGGCAGAGAATGGAATAGTTTATGAAAAGTTAAAGAAAAAAATGGGATTAACGTTTAAATTTGGACTTTTAATTGTGTGTCGTCAGTCGTGTGTCATTCATGTGTGTTCATATAAATATATATATATATATATATATATATATATATATATATATATATATATATATATATATATATATATATATATATATATATATATATATATATATATATATATATAGTATCATCTCGCCAAAAACATCATTAAATTCCGTTCCATCCGCCATTTTATATGTATACAAATTTTTTTCTATTGCTCGGACCACAACACAATGATATAATTTATTTGCACGGATCTGTCAAAAATTATGATAGCGGTAGACTATAATAATTTGGGTGTATGAGGCTTTTGCATATAAATGTCAAAATTCTGTACTAAAAAATATTTATTACAGGTTTCGAACACAGTCTAAATTTAAAGACCTAAAGTTGAATACCTGAATTCGTATAGAACTGAAAACAGGCCAACTGCTCACGAAGTGAAGGGAGTCATCATCTTCCTCAAGGCAGTCCTCGCAAATTACAGCATAAGCAAAACCCATACGATGTAGATGATCTTTAAAACGGCCATGTTCCGAAAGAATCGCTACCAAGATTCTTAACTGGTTCTTTTTTAAAGATAAGCCATACTTCGTTGACCTTAAATTGGGCTCCTTAATGAAGTACTTCGTCTTACGACTACTAAAAGTCTCAAGCCACTGAGACCTTAGGTCTTTCAAAGGGTAGTCCTTTATAACTTTCTTCCGGTAGTTGAAAGATACAGGAACTGCTGGTTTAGGACTAACTAAAGTCAATTGGGAGCCAGCTTTGGGTAAACAATCCGTGATCTCATTGGCCTACGATATCCCAATGAGCCAGTACCCACATGACCATAACTTTATTGTTAGAACAAAGAAGGTTCATGAAATGTTTGCATTCCTTGACGAGCTTAGAAACAGTCAAGGAATTTCTTAAAGAGTTAAGTACAGCTTTTGTAACTGTACACAGTAGACTACGTTTGTTTTTAACAACAAAATTCAAAGGCTCAATAACACTACGTGTCAGCGCTATTAGTTCCACCTGAAAAACAGTACAATGCGAACCAAGACTATCCAAAAATATCAGATCCGTCCAACGAACAGTAGATTCCAAAACCTGCACTGAGGTAAGAACGAGAGACATCAGAAAAAAAAGTCTAAGGACTCATCTAATTTGTTAAGAAAATCCTGCGAACTACGCAGAATGGAATTCGGGTAGTAGCCTATCATTAACCATATCGAGTTCTGGTAAACATGAAGACCAATTTTTAAAAATTTGTTGGGTCCCAGGATACAACCGAGCTGTGTTTTAGGCTATGCCTAAAATAAAGATGCGTAAATGTGGCAAGGAAAGAATGGATTCCATAGCAAGAAGTGGAGTCGAGGCTGAGCTATCTCAAGTTATGGCTCTGCTAGCAAGATTTTGCAGACCATTGGCTACAGAAGCCATTCAGGTCAAGCTCTGCGGCCATGACACACAATAAAGCGTACGATAGAAGGCGGTAGGACCAGTAATTTATAAATGAAAGAAAGCATCCTAGAACTTAAACCCCAGGATTTCCCAAAAGCTCTTCTACATTGCCAAAAATGGCAGTTGCTTTTTGAAGCTTGTAGTCCAGGTGATTCTTCCAGGAAAGTTTACTACCCAGGACAACACAAATGTGCTTGGCCTGGTCACATTTAGTGATAGTTCTCCCAAAAAGGAAGGGAACAGATAGTTCAAGAGTATTC
Organism: Tipula unca; assembly: GCA_951394425.1. NCBI lineage: Eukaryota > Metazoa > Arthropoda > Insecta > Diptera > Tipulidae > Tipula > Tipula unca. The sequence goes on along the minus strand of OX596380.1, from coordinate 142,815,186 downwards.
CTCTTCCTTGTAAAGAAATTAAATCAGTTTTAGAAGGATTGACGTGAAGACCCTTCTCAACACTTGAGACTGTCAAAACAGGATCATCGGCGTAGCTCTGAGCAATCTAGCCAGATTGCTGCAGCTTTACAAATAACTCGTCAATGACCAAAAGCCACAACAGATGTGAGAGCACACCTACCTCAGGACAGCCTTTGGTAACCTTAACAGAAACTAACACCCCATTCGGCCTGCCTCCACAATGTGAGACTTGAGCATATGGATTCAATCCATAAGATAATGGTGCGATCAATACCAAAATTGGTACAGGCAATAGTGATGCTGGCAAACGAAGTGCTATCGAAAGCCGCAATATCCAAAAAAGTACTCACAAGAAACTCCTTATTATTAAGAGATATTTCAATCCTGGCTACAAGTTCATGTAGGGCGGTTTCGCAGGACTTACCCACTCTGTAAGCATGTTGCATATTACTGATTGGGAGGTGATTCCAGAGCTTTAAGAAAAGTTGAGGATAGGCTAATAGGCCGAAAGGACTTAGGATCCGTATAATCGGACTTACCTGCTGTAGTTCAGCAGAAAAAATACCATTAGGCCCGCCATCCTTATAAGATGCAAAGGAAAATGAGCTGAAAGGAGCAGATCACTAATTTCCTTCTAGGAAGAGGTAAGCTGAATCAAGTTTACACATACTGTTCTTAGCTAAAGCTTTATTAAGTCCAGCGACAGCAGATAATCTGATGATTTCTTCGCAGAAGTTCACCCACGAGGCTCTTAGAGCGGATCTTAAACTTCTTGTATATTCCTTTTGTGCTAACAAGAAGTTATCCCAATCAATCTGTTGCTTAGACTTTTTTGCCTTGGTGAGAGTTCCAGAAAGGTTTGTTCCGAATCTTTTGATTAGTAATAAGAGGGCACGAATTTTCGAAGGCTACCGTAATTGCCAATGCAAGTGACGATGCACTTCAATGTCCTTGCTCGACCGAATAACCTTCGGTAGCGCGAGTAAGGAACCTAGGTCGAGAGAGAAAAGACCCCAATCGGTTAATTTCCGATTGTGGTAAGGTTTAAGAGGCGGTTGTTTAAGATTAATATTAAACGAGATATACCTCCAGTCTAAAATTAAATCAATAATGGACATTGAGCATAGACTAATGTCAATCACCTCCTGCCGAACAGGGTTGACAAAAGTAGGCTCGCTTCCAGTATTGAAAATTTTAAGCACGGAAGAGCTTATATAGTTAAGCAGAGGGGGTATGCTTATTCTTACACCATGTCATAAGATTAGTGAATTCCTCAGAGGGAGGAGGTGAAGAAGAGCTACACTCGTGAATAAGAACTGCATTGATATTATTGCCAATAAAAATGCACGCTCGAGTTTTATTGGCAGAATTCTTATAGAAGTTCAATCCAGAGACAGCATTATCAAGAAGATATGGTTCCTGGATTAGACAAATATCTGTATGCATTACACAAAGCAACTTCCTCAATTCAAATGAAGCAGACTTATACTGTGCTGCAAGTTGATCTGCTTTATTCGAATCACCCCACAATTAAAATTGAAACTTATCTGAGCTGCATCGATTATGGTATGTACATCTTGATGGTGCCAGGTGCAATAATTAATACTAAAAACGGTATATGTTCTCCATTCTAGTGATATCGATTGAAGGAATTCTTATCCGTGCAACTTGGGTGGTTTGTCGCTCGCAAAAAGATTGAAACAATTAACTTATTTCGGACTCAAACACTTCAAAGCAAACCATCTGAAATTTAGGCTGAATTTATTTATAACCAAGAGATAGTAATAAACTAATTACTGTCGGCGAGCGTTAACAGTATAATTTAATTTGATTTATTCATGTTTCAGATCTCGCGAAAATTGGTAAAAATAAGATAAATACAATTATCATAAAAAATAAAGTTGGTTATAAAATTAAATAAAACATAAAAATATAGCGGTTATTAATTAAAACTCATCTATAAATATTTTTTTATTATGTGCACCATAAACATAAATTATGGTGTTTTATAAGCTATAAATGATACATCAATAAGTGATTAGAAAGTTAATGTGTTGTCCCACTACAGATCTTTCTTCTATATTATACCAAACTACAGGCTAGTGAAAATATTTTTACGATAAAAGTTGTTCTATAATTTTTATTTTGCATCTGCAGAAACCTGAACATATTCATTATCCACTCATTAATATTTCTTTACATGCTTGTCAGAAAATAGAAAAGTGATAGGCACTTAGAAAACCACGAGCGTTAGAGGGCCTAATCACGGGCATGAAGGAGTATCGGCTGGAACTCGTTGCTGGAGTACAGTGGAGATGACCTCGGAAATCTTGGAGCTGGATTTCTTCTTGGGCCGCAGGTAAAGAACGCTGTTTTGGATTTCCAAGCAGTCAATAACCGATTGTGTAAGCTTCGCTTGCACATGAAGTTAGCCAACCTGTCGATAATTTGTGTACATGCGCCCACAGAAGTCAGCCAGTCCCAAGATAAAGACCCATTTTACAATGACTTGGACGATCTGATGGGATCTATACCCGAACACGATGTTAGAATGGTAATTGGGGACTTTAATGCTAGAGCCGGTAGAAATCAGACCGACTTGTGTGAAAACATAGGCCCGTACTCCCGACACGAAACTGCGATCGATAATGGTGAGAGAATGATGTACTTTACACAAACACATACATCTAGAGACATAGACACATTCTCGCGGAACTTCCCGCAGCCAAATTGACCATGTGTTAGTTTCTAAAGAACGGGCTCAGGTTGTGCAGGATGTGAGAACTTATCAGTCAGCAACCAAATACGTAGGCAGCGATCATCATTTGGTCGCTGCAAAGCTACGATGGAAGTTTTCGTACAAGCCTGGGAACACAGCAAAACGCATGGTACGTTTCGACTGTGAAGGTCTGATAAATGATGATCAAAAGAAACGATATCAGGATCTTGTCAGCGACAACATTGATGAAACTAATTACCAGTCTGACTGCGTGCACTCTGTCTGGGAGGTACTGAAATCTTCGGTTGTCAGTGCTGCTCAACAAACTTTAGGTATAGTGAAAGTCAGACCCAAGAATGATTGGTTTGATAACGAGTGTCGTCTTGCAGTTGAGCAACAAAATATAGCCCATAATGAAGTGCAACAACGTCTCACTATCGCGAGGAAAAACAAGGCTGCTCTTGCAAAAAGGGCAGCTAAGCGGGAATGGTGGAAGGCCGAGGTTCTGAAAGTACAACAACTCAGCAATGAGAGCAGTTCGCGTAATTTCATTAAAGGAATTACTGGACTGCACCATACTTTCAGGCCTACGTCAACCGCCATTCGGGACCGGGATGGAAACCTCTGTGACAACATCGACGCATTACTTGAAGCATGGAGTCGACACTTTACTGACCTGCTTGATGTCCATCATGCATCACAGACCGTTGTTGAGCCACCTCTAATACAGACTGCGGAGATTTGCACTGAGGAGCCATCCCATGAGGAATTCACTAAAGCCATGCAGAGATTGAAACGAAACCGCTCACCTGGAGTGGACTGCATTAAATCGGAGCTCTTGATATTCGGAGGGGATACTTTGTGGAAGGGTTTTTTCGACCTTATTCGATTAGTATGACGAACCGAAGTTAAGCCTGGCGAATGGAAAGTGGCGGCGATATGCCCCATCTTCAAGAAGGGAGACCGCTTGAAGTGTGAGAATTATTGCGGAATAGCTCTCCTTTGCACAGGGTACAAGTTACTGTCATACATTGTATTGGATGGAATCACTCCTCTAGCGGAGGTTGGTGACTATCAAGGAGGATTTCGTCCGAGTCGATCAGTCACCGATCAGGTCTTTTCGCTGCGGATGATTCTATCTAAACATTATGAGACATCCATCCCAGTACATCTGGTGTTCCTGGATTTCCGGCAGGCCTATGACTCGATCAATCGAGAGAGTTTGTGGTGTGCCCTGAAATACCTAGGAATGCCAGCAAAACTGGTACTACTATGTAGGATGACAGTGACGCAGTCTCAATGCTGTGTTAAAGTAGAGAACAGGCTATCGACAATTTTTGTAGTTAACTCGGGTGTTCGGCAGGGAGATGCTCTGTCCCCGATACTCTTTAATCTCATGTTGGAGTACATCTTTCGTAAAACTGAAACACCGCAGCGTAACATCTTATATCGGCAGTCCATATGCGCATGATTGGACTGAATAGCAACGGAGTGAAAGAAATACTTGATTCGCTTGTAGAGTTTTCAGCTTCACTTGGACTTCAGATCAATGAGTCCAAAACGAAATACCTGATCTCTGGTTTTAGGGACAATGGCACACCAGATTTTAGTAGTGGCCACCATACATTTGAGGGAGTGAGGACGTTCAAATGTTTGGGTTCTCTTATCACTCACGATAACAGTGTGGGAGAGGATATTAAAGTGCGGCTGGCAGCTGGCAGTCGTTCTTTGTATCCTCTAAGGCCACTGATAAAATCTAAACACTTATCAAGTGCCGTGAAGCTGAAGCTTTACAAAGCTTTGTGTTATTCTGTGGATTATAATTCAAAGAGTTATTACGAGATTAAATAGAATTGTGATGGTTTATAGGATTACGATTGAAGCAATTTCGAGTAGTATGTCCAATTTTGAAACAAATTTGACACTTAACAGGTTTATGCTGAAGTGCTATTTCTTAATATATTGTTTTAATTAACAACACTTCATTTTATTTTTAAACTTTATATTTAATTATAAATATAATTTGAATTATAATTTTTTTTTATATAATTTTATATAATTTCATTTTAGAAAATCAGATGATTTTATGAATAATAATTTCTTACGACTGATTAAAAATTTTAAAGTAAAATATAATTTAGGAATTTTTATGATCTAATTTCGAATTTTCGTTATTTGCTGATATGTTAATTTACCATTGGTCCATTTCGCATAGTATGATTTTCGTTATGTTAAGACGGATTCTGTATTTATTCAGGGTCACATGGAATGAAATTTGAAATTAGTTAGTTTTATTATGGGTTGGTTTACATTTTCTTCTTCTATACCATTAGATATAGCTTCCTACAAAATTTTAAATCTGCAGGCTTTAATTAAAATTTTAATTGGATCTGTTAAGCCATCCTCGAAAGCACGTAAAGCAGTTTTGGAATTTATAATCATAATATTTTCATCAAGAATTCCCACCACGGAAGTAGCACATACACAAGATTTATTTAAATCACCAAGAAGGTTTTCAATTCTAATACCAAAATCTTTTACGGTTTCATCAGAACGCTGACGAGATTGCACAAGGTCGACTTGGATATTCTCTAAAGCTCTAATATTCGAAAATTTCTGTTTAAGATCGTTTTGCAAATCGGGCCAACTCTTATACGAGCCAGTGAATACCGTATTATTGTACGCATCATCCACCAACTTAATCTGTACCAATTCTAAAAACAATGAGTGATCCTCCTCTGTTTTTGCATCTTTGTACACAAGATTACAACATTGTAAGAATCTGTGGAGTGGATCAGAAGTTCCGTCTAACTCGTTACAAAGTGCATCATAGCTAGGATAGTGTTTATCGGTGGTGGTGGTGGTTTCTTTTTTGGTTGTGCAGTTGGTAGTTACGCTATTTGGTTTCTCGATATTACAGTCTTTGCTCCTGCTCTCGTGTAGTCTCTTGTTTAGTGTTTGGTGTTCGCTGTTTTTGTTTTTTTGTTTCTGCTCAGATATGAAACTCAGCTTTCCTTTTATTGCTTCTTTTGTTTGGTCCTTTTCTTATGCTGCCCATAACGATACAATTTGGTTGTACAACCGGTTGTACAACTATGGAAGTTGTATCGTCTGTGGGGAAGTTGACAACCGGTTGTGTGACCATTTTGATGGTTGGTAGTTGGTTGTAAAAATATTAAAATATTTAGATTTTTGTGGGCGGGGGTTTTTGGTTGTAAGTTGTACTGTTTATGGGGAAATTGTACAACCAAAACGACATTTTCTGTCAAATGACATTTTCTGTTAAATTAAAAAAACCGGATAAAAAAGAATTTGTTTTCAATGGCAGTTATTGATAATGAAAATTGGAGGGAATTAATCGACGAATTTAAAAATTGCCCGGAATTATGGAAAATAAAAAGTAATGTCTATAAAAATAAAGATTTGAAATATAAATCTTGGATGAATCTTCTAAGAATATATAACAAAATAGAAAGTGAAGCATCCATAAGTACATTCAAAAATAAGATTAATAATTTAAGAACTTGTTATCATCGTGAATTGAAAAAAGTTATAAGAAGCGAAAGATCAGGAGCAGGCTTTGAAGAAATATATGAACCGTTGTTGTGGTATTTCAATTTACTCTAATTTTTAAGAGACCACGAAGTTCAATTAGAAGGAACTTCGTTTATCGACTCCAGTTATGAAGTTGAAGTAAGTAATTTATTTTAAAATGCATACATTGCTTACAATAGATTTTCATTACAGATCGAAATGTTGTACCAACAAAATGCGAAGAAATCACGTAATACCAATAGAAGTTGAAATGAATTTTTACAACAGGCAGTGGAAACTTTAACCAATTTAAATAGCGAGAAACGAGATGTGAACGATGGTGATATATATATATACACATTCCTGGGCATTATCATTCAATAAACTTTGCGAGGTACAAAAATTATGCAAAAAAGGCTTTAGATGAGATACTTTTATTAGGGCGTTGTTCCTTCTATTTTCTCAATATCTCCAGCTACTAGTGCCAGCTCCACCTATAATTTGTCTAGATCGTCGACGCCGCTTGACTGCAATCAAAGATATTCTTTCATTACTGATGTTCCAGTTTCTAGAGGATTTGCAAACACAACTGAATGTGGCTACTTAACTCTTCAAGACCTAATGTCTGACACTAAATTTTCTCTAAATTAAATAAAACTAAATATGTACATAAATAATTGAATTCATTTCAATTTAAATTTTTTTTTATTGAATATTGTTATGCAAATCATTTACAACTGCACAAAAATTGTTTCTCATATTTCTAACGAGTTTTGATGAATTCCTTGACTGCGAAGGTTGCATTTCCAATAAGGTTTGTGTAGTAGACTGAGTGGTGACTGCTGGGCAATTAGAATATAATACTAATTTTCGTTTTTTTAAATAGTTATGAAGATAACAACATTCAAGGGCAATTTTTGTTGATTTCTCTGGTTATACTGCTACGTTAGTAAGTAGAACCCGAAATCTGGTAGCCAAAATTCCAGACGCATTCTCTACTTTAACTCGTGCTGAACTTAGAATTTTATTGAAAATTTCTTGTTCGGTAGTTAAATTGTTACCGGTAAATGGCTTCATTAAATTCTCCGAGAGTGAAAAAGCATCATCACCTACTAACATTACTTCCGGATCAGGTATATTTAATTCATTGTTTTGGTATTTCCTAAAAAAGGTTGTGTTTGAAAAAACACCACCATCTGAAATTCTTCCATTCGTTCCTACATCAACCATAAGGAATTCGCTATCTGCATTCACAATTGCCATAAGAACAATACTAAAACTTTTTTTATAGTTAAAGTAAAATGATCATTTTACATTTTTGGGAAAATTATTACATATTATAATTTTTCATATACATAGAACTCACCTTGATATAATCCTTCAAAACTTTCACTATTGCATCACATGTTTCAATAACAATAATTCCTATACTTTGAAGAGACACAGCATAAAAAAATTTGAGGTCTTCAAATGAATTGCCATTTGCTAAATACCTTAACGTTATCGACAAACGTGTTTCAGGTGAGATAGCATTCGGCATAAAAGTATCTTTTTTAATAATTATTGGGTTAACTTTCTCCAACAAATCTTAAAATGTTGCATCATCCATACGCATATAATTTTTAAAATCGTCTGGTTGGCTAAGCTTTAATTCATTTAATAATTTGGTATTAGCAAATTCATCTTCTTTTTTATACCATTCCTTCAACCATATCTTTCTTGTTCTACGTTTAAATTCGTCTTCATCTTCACAACAAATTTCAGCAATTATCATTAACGCACAAATAGTTTTAGTTTTTTCGTACATTCTATAAATTGAAAAACACAATTTTATTTAGAGATCAATCGGCTCAACAAATTGTTTGACGTTTATAAACATGGTTGGAAAATAAATTGTATCGCCTGTGGAGCAATGTTACAACCCGGTTGACAACCGATTGTACAACCAGGTTGTATCGTGTATGGGCAGCATCCTAGGATCCTAGTTTGTTTCTCTATCTAACTCTTCCTTATCCGTTAGGTATTCAAATCAGTTTTTTTTTTGATTTCTCCAATCTTCATCTTCTGAGTCTTTTATTATTCTTTGATTACTAAATTCACTTTCATTTCACGTTTCATTTCGCGCAGTTCCTGTTTTAATTCTCGATTTCCTTTTTCTTAGTTATAATATGTCCAGTTTTTTTGTTAGGTCAACTTATAAGTTGCTTTCGCTTCTAGCTTTAGTTGAGGGGATCTTAATAAAAAATTGCTTTTATGCAATATGTGGCTCTACCCAAAGAACCAATCTCTCTACAGAGCGTATTTAGCAATGATGACATTGGTGTACCACCTGGAGTATTAACCCATTCTGTTGTGTCCATTGCATACTTTTGATTGACAATTCGCTATACTGCAGCTTCAATACTACGAGGGGGTTCAAAACCACGATCGTTCGTTCCACAATGTATTGTCCAAGGTACGCCCATATTCATTATTGGATACTTCGAGGGGGTTGTCAATTTTACCGCATGAGGATACTATGCGGACTGCGATGCAAAGTGTTTAGTCTCAGCGTAACAAATGCACGATATATTTTGAACAAAACCAAGTTAACTCGATTCTCTTTAAACTTTTAGTTTGTTTCAATTTTGGTTGATTAGTCGAATCTAAAAATTATTTGTTTATTTATTTATGCATATATTAAAATAATATCATTATATCATCATAATACAAATTAAAATATAAATTGAAATGTCTTCTTCTTCGAGTTACCCTATGGTAGGATGGGAGCTTACTTATAAATCAGTGGAAAATGATATTTCCCAAAAGTCTGATGTTGTTATTTTGCTAATCCATTGGGTATTGATTTTGGAGAAAGATTTTAAGTGTGTTGGCTTGGGCAGTGAGGTATTTATTAATGATTATTGTTTGTTGATAATCATTTAAATGTCACGGGAGTGTTTGTTTAACCAAAGCGCTTTCGTTTATAATTCGCACATTATTTTTGGAATTCATTCTAAGATTATGGTTAATATAAAAATATAATTTCTAGAAAACTCTGACTGAAGCCGACAAAGAAAGCGCCTCCGATTTATTACCTGATGGTTGGAATCAAAATGATGTATATTTAATTCGTTATACTAAAAATGATATTCTGTATGCACTATCCGGATCAAAGTCGAATGATATGTTCATAGCAAATTTCTTGGTAAGCATTGAAACATATTTTATTGCCGAAATAATACTTGCTCTAACTGAAGGTCTTTTTAAATTTTAAGCATGTACTGGATGAAGTTGCTTCGAATATTGTAATAAAACTTGATGATACTGTAAAAGAGCTACGAGGTCCGATTACTAAATTGTTCGTAAATCATCCAGAATTAATTGAACGTATTAAGACGGAACTTATCGACGCTCCTAAGGAAAAGATAAATCAAACAGAACAGGCTCAACAAGAATCATCTCATTCACAACCTCCTCCTTCTAGCCGGGATATATTACGAATAGGAAATCCAATGCGGCCGTAATTTAAAAAATATTTAACTTTTTATGTTAAATCTACTAATTTATATTTATGTACATCTTAGATTACCGCGTGACATCGGAGTTGGTTATAACGATTTAGTTCCATATGGTGGTGGTGCTGGAATGTTCTTTGAAATACCGGGCATTACCCGACCATCATTGAGAGCACCAATGTAAGTTTTTATTTATTATTCAAATATGTATAAGAATGTGCGCTTCAAGAAATTCTACTTGATTTCAGGTTCCTAGGACAAGTACCTGGCGCACGATTTGATCCATTTAGTGAACCGGACAATGAGCATTTTAGACCACCACCAGATAATGAAGGCAATGGGCCAGATAATTCAGGCTATCCAGACTTTATATAACTATGGTAATATAAACCGATATAATCCCCGATGTAATCGATTTCTAAATTGAATGGGCCACAACCGTTACGTACACCTACCGAAACTCCAACACTTAATATTCGATTTGTTGGCATTCGATATTGTTTGTCCTGTATATATTTGGCCTCTTGTAGATAAGAAGAATTTTGAAAATGGGATCTTTTAATGGTTACTTCGAGTGTATAGAATTTTAAAGGTTGGTCCAAAAAAACTTACTCTTATGAATTACCAATAAAATCCACCTATTGTGTACAGCACATAATAAAATATGTACATCGTTCGAGCTAATATCAAAATAGTCTTCGGTGGCAAGATTTATTAAATAATTTCTACCGTCATGTCGTAGTCGAATTACTAGGGTGTTGTATTGTGTTACTTTTGTATAAACAAAATTATAAATAATTTTTTGACATGTTCTTGTATTATTTGCGCAAATAGCAATTGAAAGGCGACTTTGAGTCAAGTTTCATACTTGAAGCCTCCAGCCTCTCAAGTATAAAACGAATTTAATTTTGACTTAAACAGAAAAGTATACATATGTAGCTATCTTCATTTCACTAACAATTTGTATTTCTGTATTACGATTTATTCGAGAGTCAAACCACTATTTTAACATAATCAAAAATAATAATATTTCCATAAGATTACAATGGGTCACCGCTGCTATGTTAAGTTAGTTTAGGTCTTGATGCCAGTCCAAAAGAGACAGGCATATAGACACAAGTAGCTCCATAACCAGAAAGCAAGATTAGTCCGAAGTTCCACACAGACCACCCCACCACCGGCTTACCCCACCATTTTCGAATCACACGTATATAATTGTATAACTGCTGAATTTAGCCCTGCTTCCCTCAGCCAATGGTCGTTGCAGGGCATCACAGTCAGGTCTTCACAAAGGAGGATAGTGCCGAGATAAGGTAGTCGGTAGTATTAGGAATGTCATTGTTACACAATATATAAGTGTCTTGCCATATAACAGGTCCACAGGGAAGTAGATTACAGTCTGATAGCAGTACAAGCTGCCAACTGTTTGTCCAATATATCTGAATGGGTTAGATGTAGTAGAATATTCAGGGCCTACTGGATGAGCTTCTTCACAAGGAGGCTGTTTAATTTTCGTCAGTAGCTTACGTTGGTCTAAAGCAGCCCACCAAACTGTAACCCCAGACAGATTGGCCTTACTACTGCGGTATAAAGTCAATATACGACACGGAGCTCCAGCCCTAAACAGTGCCTGAGTGGTCCATCTACTACCAGATTTATAAGTGACCGAGTTATTGCTGCCGGCATCAAGTTGCTAAGGGTCTTCTCTATATCCAGAAACTTTGCAATTTTTTATAGTATATAAGGGAATGAATAGCTATCTCCATAGATTGCATTTTGCAATACCCATGTTAAACTTCGCCAGATTTTCCGACACGATCGTGTCACTTATGTAAGCTTCTATTTGTGTTTTCAGTGTTTCTATTAGGAAAGATGTCAAGCTAATGGGTGTAATCTAAGGTCTTGGGGACTGCAGTGTGACCTGTCGAAATGAAAATTACCGTCACTTCGGTACATTTTTGGGAATGTGATTTAATCTTAGGTTACTTTTAAAGAAAACTTCTAGTCCTAAAATGGTTAATTTAATGGTCCGTTGGATATTTGGAGGGACGATACCATCAGCTCCTGTCGAATTATATGGTTGGAAACTGTATGTCGCCTACAGAATTTCCCTTCTTACAATTTGACCTTCGAAGTTGTTGAGCCTGTTGCCCTTGCCGAATAGCCCAGAAAAAGGATATCCAGTATAAAAGCACAAAAAGTATATAAAGCACTTTGTGCAACCTTGACCCCTTTTACCACAATATCGCCTCTATAGGATCTTCTACTTTTGGCTGTTCTTAGTTCTTGAGAATCTCCTTATAGGAGTCCCGCAGTCTGAGTTGCTCTAATTTTCCATGCTCATGTTAAAAAGAAACTGTTACGCTTTTCTTTGTTGAATTTCCTTGGATCACCAAGATGGTCGAGATTTTTCCCTACGCCTGCTAAGAGGACTAGGGCCTAACATTGCTTCCTAAGCGTAAGATAGTTTATCTACTAAGGCATCAAGTCTTTTGTTGGTTTAGGAGACTTTGGTACCGGAGCTGGTAGTGAGTTGCCCAGAATAGCTATATAGTCCTCCCAGTCGGTTTTCCTCCTATTCCTGTAGATTGGACGTTTGGAAGATTCCATGACCATTGTAAATTGTAGATAACTATCATCTGCAAAAAATGGTCTTCCGACACTATCTAGTTTAAAAGGTTATTCATCAGTTGTTATTTCAAGGTTAATGTTTAGAATATAATCAATTTCTCAACTCGCTCGTATTATCCCCATATACACTCAAAAAAATATTGAGGGTAAAAGATACAATTTCCTTTTGTTAAACTGCTTACAAACAAAATTTATTAACTTTACATAAATTTGATATTTTAACAGAAATAATTGTTGCTCTAACTTTTTTTTCTTTTTAATTAACAAAATTCTTGTTAAATTATCAATTTTTGTTGTAGATTTAATTAAAATTTGCAAATAATTGCGTGGTAGATTTGACAAAATATTTTATCAAATAAATGTAATTTTGGTAAGAGTTACCTAGTTAAACTATTATATTGAACAAATGTATAGGTAAAATATAAAAAACATCGAATCATTACTACAAAAGTCTTGTTAATAACACAAGATGTTGAAATTACATTTTTTTTTAAATAAAATAATTTACCAAAAGTTTTTGGAAATTTACAAAGAAAGATTCATGGTATTCTGTATAATTGATAAATAACATGCTAAAAATATTATAAAATTTACAAAAGTTAGCATAATAGTAACAAAATATGCTTTGTAAAAAATAAGAATAACCATTTGTACAAATTAGTATTATTTTTGTACATTATCTTTTAAGAAATTAACTATTACAATTATTTTAATACTAAATACCAATTCAAAAAATTAGATTACATCTTTCCTGATGATTTCTCAGAATGAACCAAGAAACCCTGAATGGAATAGTATCTCAACTCTGAACACGATGTATATATTTATATAATAATTGAATTGAATTAAATCCTCAAACTATATATAAATATACACTGAAATTTTAGTATATTGTTAAGAATTACGAATAAAACACCAAATATGTGTTTCATAAATTCGACCATTCGTACATTACTTTTCCAAATGTAAAATACTTGTATTTATATAGTTCTTTGTTGCATTATAGGTTAATCTATGAGACTATTGTAAAATGCAATGGCGTAAAGTTTCCAATTATTCTGTTGTATAACGTCAAGCAACATGCACTAAATACAGTTTTCTTAATCATGAGAATTTTAGTGTATAATTATCATAAGGCAAATTTTAAACTAACAGAATGTATATGGCAGAATACAAGTAGGATTTGATATGATATAATTAAGTCATATATATATATAACATATAACTCCCTATATAGATATATATATAACATATATATACCTATATATATATATATATATATATATATATATATATATATATATATATATATATATATATATATGTATATATATATATATATATATATATATATATATATATATATATATATATATATATATATATATATATATTGTTCTTTTAACGGTGGAGTTGTACGCAGTACACTTCAAATATCTTTAAAATACACAATTTTCTTTGTAACGAATACAATTATTTTGTATTATTTAAGTACATTTTTGAATTTTCCAAAAACTTTTGTAACATTTACAATTAACAAACGGGTATTTTGTGTTTCTTAGAATTATTTGTAGAGATCTCACGTACCTTTGTAAACTTTACAAATGATTTGTTTTCTTTACAACAAAATGCTCACAAATTATTTGTGTTGTGATAAATCTGAAAAACTAAAGTCATTTAAATTGTGATCTAGCTACCATAAAGTTGATTTAAGAGCTAAAGTTGAAATTAATTAAAAATAGTGGAAAAAAGTTTTTATGAAAGTTAACTTTGAATAAGTTTACTAAGTAAATAGTGAGTGTGGTAAAACGAATTAGAGCTTTATAAAAATATTGAAATATTGGTAAATATTAACGATAACTCAAAAGTTATAATATTAGTTAATCAAATTTTAGTTGATGGTGTAAATTCTCATTTTCAAGCGTTTAAAATAAGTAACATCGAAGCATATAGGCAATATGGGTGACGAAGGAAATGATGAAGTCCTTCAACATTTTAATTTAACCATTTCTGATTATGAGGATCAACCAACAACCTATCATACTTTGGAACCTGCAAAGCAAATTACAACGAAAGAATTAAGTATCACCGATGAGGAAAATGCGGTAAATCACAATAACTCAAATGCAAGTGGATTTAACGATTCTTTTCTAATAATGGGAATTGTAAAATATGCTGACAGTATGTCAAGGTAGGCAATAAACAATAAATTCAGTTTTTATTATTTTGGTTAAAAATGTTTAAATTTTTTTCATATATAGAATTGTGCATGGATTTCCAAGCACTGGTTGGATCATTCATTTAAAGCTGAGTATTTATCAGAATTTTGTCTAGGAACACAAATAAAGTTCAACCACAAATATAACGAGTGGAAAAGCAAACTTCCAACAGCATAAACCACATCGACTGTTGATCAAGAGTGTAATTTAGTCTGCTCAACTCCAGTTTCAACTGCTCCACCAAACGAAACGTATGTTGATATTTTAAAAATATTGGAGTCTCGACTGATGGGAAACATCAATTAAAATATTACGAACATAATACAAATTTTAGCGATGGTTTGCGATCCATATTACTTGATCTTAATTTTAATTAATTTATTAATTTAATTTCATTAATTAATTTTTTAATTTCCCGCAACATGAAAATGTCAACAAAAATTGTTGGGGTATTTCCCTTTGAATGTCAGGTCTGTATAATTGAATTTATTAAATTGCAAATTTTTTAAATTTTTTTTTATATATTTAAAGGCAAGGCAGTTCACTATTTGGCAAACAAAGGAAAATCTATCAACTATACCATCAAAAACAAATTATTGATAGTAAGTAAAATTATTAATCTTATCTTTAATTAATTATTATAATTCATAATATTGACAATATATAAACTTGATCTATTTTTACGTTTCTGCAGATGGTTATAAAGGAATAATTCTCTTTTTGTTGCATCACATAACACCACCAACAGCTAAGGAGATAAACAAGATCAAGAATAAAAAGATGATTATGAAATACAGCATACAGGACTTTCAAAGAAGCTTCATGCTGATTGGAGCAACTGCCGAGGAATTGTAGGAGAATACATTACATAATGCATATGTATATATATATATATATATATATATATATATATATATATATATATATATATATATATATATATATATATATATATATATATATATATATATATATATATATATATATATATATATATATACATATATATATATATATATATATATATATATATATATATATATATATATATATATATATATATATATATATATATATTTCATCAATTTAACAAATATTTGATAAATTTCACAAAAAGTTTTTCCAAGATTTCCAAACGTTTGGTCTAAAATTCAAAATTCGCTGAATATTTAATGCAATTTTTGTTAAAACAAAAAAACAATTTATTAAATTAACAAATACTTTATTTATTACAAATAATTTTTATCTATTTAAAAAAAAAATTGTTTTATTCACAAACCCTTTTTTTATATATACAATGTTTTTCGATTCACACAAATATTTAGTTGGTTTTACACAAACTTTGTAGTAATAACAAAAATTCCTTGTAGAAATCACATATTTTTTGTAAGGCATCCAAATTTTTTTTATTTTTCTGAGAATTTTACAAATTATTTTGTAAGTTTTGTAAAATAATTGTTCAGATTTACGAAACATTTGTCAAATTCGCAACAATTTGTTTAGTTCAAACAAAAGTTTTTGTTCATTTAATTCATTTATTTGTAACAATACCAAAATATAATTCAAATTTACCAAGCATGTGTTCAATTAACAAATATTGAAAATGTTATTTGTGTCTTTCTAAAATCTATTTTTGTGAATTATTTTAATATGTTTGTTAGTTTTACTTCTGTGTTTCGTAATTTTGTACATTTAACCGGTAATCGTGGTTGGACGTATAGGAACAAAAAAATTGTCAGTAAAACTAGGAAATTGTTAAAATTACTAGGTTTTTTCTTTGAGTGTACTTCCCCAAATTATGTGATGAGCTTTCGTATCACATCCCAGAATGTGCATTCATATTACATCTCTATAGAATGACAGGTGGAATGCTCATCTCGTCGTGTGCTAGGTAAGCTGATGATAGCCAGCTACTTAGATTATTTTTGGTGGGAATGCTTGGATCAAGACGACATCTATCTCATGCTGCATTACAAAGTTGGAGGTTAATTTGAAGGATTTTTAGCATTTTGATTGCTTAATTAGGACTCCTCTTCTGACCCAGCATCTCCTAGTAGTCTATGGAGTGATTCCATTGACCTGGGTAACTATGTGTCAATCGAGAGAGTCTCCACTTTTTCCAGCTACTCATCAGTGACATAGCAAAGTGCCCCCACCTAATTCCGATGCCTCCAGCGCCCTTTTTCTATACTTCGACTGGCCGACTGTGGCTGTACTGAAACCATAGTTTATAATACAATTGGTTTTTCGAGTACATTCAATGATTCCTTATTAATAATTATTACAGCTGATCTTTATTATCGGTTGATAGATCTGGATTTATTTATTTTAGTTTCAATGCCCATCATATACAAAGTCGTATTTCATGCATTAACATGGCGGACTTATTTAAGAATTTTATCGCAAAATGAAATTAACTTTTAATTAATGTATAAATCCATTCAGTATTAAAAATAAATTTACGCCCAAATCGTGAAGAAGATAGTACATACCGAAATTTGTACAATATTGAGATCAGAGATCTGATGATATTGTACAGGAAGTATGATCTCAGCGAGTACGTCGTTGTAGGCGACGATGACTCCCCGATGTAGAGAACGACTTTGTTTCTTGAGATTGCCTAAGACTGTATGAAGGCCAAACTCAGGATCGAAACCGCTGGAGCCAGAGCCAGTAATTAAGGACAGAATAATAAATTAACATTACAACATTTTAAGATGTTTTATAGGTCTTTAGATGAATTAATTGACAAATGAAATTAGATTTGTTTAGTGTGAACCATTATTGTGAAACTATAAATATGTTATATTCTATGACTCTTAGATCAATCAGATAATGCATGCAGCATAATTATTTTTATATACAACCAGATTCATTGCAGTCGCATAGCAGTGTTGTTAAAACCTCAACACTATAGTAAATATACTAATATTAAGCTTAATTGAGTAATATTAGAAAAATGTCTTGCGTGCCTCTGATACCTGTGTGCATGACGAAAAATTAAAAAAATAAAAATTTAATGAGCTCCAACTAAACAGAAGGCATTCATAATATAATAATTTAGAGAAATTATATGTATTATAAAATTCAAATAATTATGACAGATTCAACTCAAATTTAAATGACTCATATATCTATGTATGACTTTCAACTAATCAAGGATAATTTCATTTAATGAGGGTTCATAATTTGGAATCCACCCTAACATTAACTTTTCGGAACATATTCAAGAGTGTGCAGCTATAAAAAATATGACAATTCGTAACATGTGATTTTAACCGTATATATACTATACATACACATATATAATGTTTACAATCCACCCTTGAATTTTCTTTATTTTTTATTTAACGTCGAACGGATATTACAGTTCCCTATAAATATTTACATTACCGCAGAATAGAACGTACACCAAACACAGATATAATACGTCATGTATATATACATTGAGATGAAAACGATGAAAAACACCGACAAATTAATCTAAATTAATTTAATTTAAAAAAAAAAAATTAAAAACGACAAAATCCTTTTGAAACGATCGGTTTTTAATTAACAAAAATAAAAGAATTACGACCAAACCAATTTTTTTTATTAACTTTTTGTCTAGACATCCCATGATGATCAACATAAAAATTTGAATACGAATTTTAGAGGAATTGCTGTGCTACAGTTAATTCTTATTCGAGAGTTTAATTCTTATATTCGCTATAATTAAATTTTATTTCTCTTTAATTTTATACAAGTAAATACGCTTATGGTGTATTAATTACTAATCCTAATCTATATACAAAGAAGTGGTGTAATTAAACAACTTTTAACCGGATGATAATAATTATGGATTTAAGTGAAAGAATTTTAAATTGGTTTATGTGCGGTATTTTACCCATCCGTGTATTTGTACGCAATTATACGCATATGTGACGTATGTAACCATAATTCTATCGTATTTCGTATTTATAATCTTATTAAGTGTCGAGACATTGCTTTTAGTGTGGTTGCAATTTTCTTCAAATTTGATAATTGACGATTTGTTAGACCTATGTCTTTTTGTCGCTAACTTTCTTCCAGTTTTCAGATTTTTGTGCTGGAATTCCAATTCGTGTTTATTTATAGTACCTTATGATGCACAATTATTTTATTTATTACAGAAAAATTACATTTTTGTCCACAAGATTAAAAATCAAGAAATATGTTATTCTTTGGTCAGGTCAGTGGGATGTTCTAACATCACATTTTCAATAATCGATAGACATTTGTGTCTCTCTTTTCACGAACAAAATTGTATTCTATTTCGTAATCAATTCTGCAATTTCTATTATGATCATAGCCTACTCGATTCTATTTCTATAAATTCATTTGATAAAATAGCATCAATATTTTTATTTTCGATGGGAAGTGAAAAGAGGAAATAGAGATAGTTTGCAAATTTATTCGAATTGGCTGAGAAAAAACACAATGGAGCACAATTTTGTTCGTGAAAAAAGAGACACAAACGTCGATCGAATATCGAAAATGCGATGCTAGAACACTGATCAACGCAATGCTTGTAACTGAATTTATTAAAACAAAAAGAAAAATGTAACCAAAAAATTAAATAGAGTACTAGATGGAAAATTTTTGAACTTTGTTCAAAAGTAACGGTTCCCCGAGAATTGTAGCAGTCGCAACAATATGCCAAATACTTGGCGACTACACACAACAAGTAATCCGCGCGCGCAAAATTATTATTTACAATTTTATTGTTAATTTCAAAAGGGCGAGCTCGGGTTGTGCAGGATGTGAGAACTTATCGGTCAGCAACCAAATACGTAGGCAGCGATCATTATTTGGTCGCTGCAAAGCTACGGTGGAAGTTTTCGTACAGGTCGGGGAACACAGCGAAACGGATGGAACGTTTCGACTGTGAAGGTCTGATAAATGAAGATCAAAAGAAACGATATCAGGATCTTGTCAGCGACAACATTGAGGGAGCTAATTACCAGTCTGACTGCGTGAACTCTGTCTGGGAGGTACTGAAAACTTCGGTTGTCAGTGCTGCTCAACAGACTTTAGGTATAGTGAAAGTCAGACCCAAGAATGATTGGTTTGATGACGAGTGTCGTCTTGCAGTTGAGCAACAAAATATAGCCCATAATGAAGTGCAACAACGTCTCACAATCGCAAGGAAAAACAAGGCAGCTCTTGCAAGAAGGGCAGCTAAGCGGATTTGTAGACGGAAGAAGCGAGAATGGTGGAAGGCCGAGGTTCTGAAAGTACAACAACTCAGCAATGAGCGTAGTTCACGTAATTTCTTTAAAGGAATTACTGGATTGCACCATACTTTCAGGCCTTCGTCAACCGCCATTCGGGACCGGGATGGAAACCTCTGTGTCAACATCGACGCAGTACTTGACGCATGGAGTGGACACTTTACTGAGCTGCTTGATGTTCATCATGCGTCACAGACTGTTGTTGAGCCACCTCTAAAACAGTCTGCGGAGATTTGCACTGAGGAGCCATCCCATGAGGAATTCACTAAGGCCATGCAGAGAATGAAACGAAACCGCTCACCTGGAGTGGACTGCATTAATTCGGAGCTCTTGATATTCGGAGGGGATACTTTGTGGAACTGTCTTTTCGACCTTATTCGATTAGTATGGCGAACCGAAGTTATGCCTGATGAATGGAAAGTGGCCGCGATATGCCCCATCTTCAAGAAGGGAGCCCGCTTGAAGTGTGAGAATTATCGCGGTATAGCTCTCCTTTGCACAGCATACAAGTTACTGTCATACATTTTATTGGATAGAATCACTCCTCTAGCGGAGGGCTTGGTTGGTGACTATCAGGGAGGATTTCGTCCGAATCGGTCAGTCACTGATCAGGTCTTTTCGCTGCGGATGATTCTATCTAAATATTATGAGACATCCATCTCCGTACATCAGGTTTTCCTGGATTTCCGGCAGGCCTACGACTCGATCAATCGAGAGAGTTTATGGTCTGCCCTGGAATACCTAGGAATGCCAACAAAATTGGTACGACTGTGTAGGATGACAGTGACGCAGTCTCAATGCTGTGTTAAAGTTGAGAACAGGCTATCGACAATTTTTGCAGTTAACTCGGGTGTTCGGCAGGGAGATGCTCTGTCCCCAATACTCTTTAATCTCATGTTGGAGTACATCTTTCGTAAAACTGAAACACCTCAGCGCAACATCTTATATCGCCAGTCCAATCAAGTGCTTGCATATGCAGATGACATATGCGTGATTGGACTGAATAGCAACGGAGTGAAAGAAATACTTGATCCGCTTGTAGAGTTTTCAGCTTCTGTTGGACTCCAGATCAATGGGTCCAAAACGAAATACCTGATCTCTGGTTTTAGAGACAATGGCACACCAGATTTTAGTAGTGGCCACCACACGTTTGAGGGAGTGAGGAGGTTCAAATATTTGGGCTCTCTTATCACTCACGATAACAGTGTGGGTGAGGATATTAAAGTGCGGCTGGCAGCTGGCAGTCGTTCTTTATATCCTCTAAGGCGACTGCTAAAATCTAAACACTTATCAAGTGCCGTGAAGCTGAAGCTTTACAAAGCGTTGATCAGGCCCGTTGTTATGTTTGGATGTGAAAGTTGGGCGCTGACGGATGAGTACGAGAGATGGCTCCTTACATTTGAGAGAAGAATCATGCGTGTGATTTATTCCCCTAAACGCGAAATAGATGGTATAGTCCTATTCAGATCTTAAAAAAAACTTTTTTTTAATTGTTCTGCGCAGCTTTCAGTGATGTAGAAAAAAAAATTATAAAAATTTTGATGGGTCGCATTTATCTTAGGTAGTAAACTTAAATAAAATAATAAATAACCAATAAAAAGAATTATATTTCAGTTTTAATACACAAAACATTCAAAATGATTATGTATTTATGTTATTACAATCATATTTCAAGTGAAAATTAATAGGTCAAAAAAAAACTGCACGCCTTTGGGAAACAATGTCAACATTTAATTTTGGTACGGACTAAGGAAAATAAATGACCAAATGACATTCATATCGAACAAAACCACAACATAAAAAGAAAAATTAGTTTTCAATTTAATTCTTAATTTATCGAATTAAATATTAATTTCAAAAGTGTCCGTGATTATAAGTTAAATTATAAAAACATTTTGTGATTAAAAACGTTCCTTTTCCATTTAAATACAAATACAACATAAAAATGTAAACAATAAACATGAATTATTGTACTTAATACATCACTGTGTATCCGCCATATTCTTTCTGCGCGATAACTGTCAGAATTCCAGCGAGATTTGAAAACTACTATACATACCGAGCTCTGTACAATTTCGAGATCAGAGATCTGATGAAGATCCCCGATATTGTACATGAAGTTAGATCTCAGCGAGTACGCTGGCTCGGTCACGTTCTGCGTGCTGATCCGGAACGAATTGTGCAGCGATCTCTGAAAGGAGAGCCACCATATGGTAGGCGCAGAGGGCGTTGCAGGCGACGATGGCTCCACGATGTAGAGAACGACTTGGCCTCTTCAGATTGTCTAAGACAGTATGAAGACCAAGCTCAGGATCGAAACCGTTGGAGCCAGATTGTTGATTCAGTAAGGGGCCAGTAATGGCCTTTAACACTGTTATTATTATTATTGTATATAATATACAACAACAACTTAATCGCCGCTTATTTCTTACAGACGCAACTAATAAACTCCTGTTTCTCGTAGATACCGGTGCTGACATTTCGGTCCTAACCGTAAAATAACAACGCGTCTAAAATAGATCCTGACCTGCTCCTGTCCGCCACTAATGGTTCAGTAATTCAGACATACGGAACTAAATTGCTGAATGTTAACATTTGCTTACGGCGGCAATTTCCACACGTTTTTAATGTAGCATCAGTTTACAGGTCGATTATCGGTGCTGACTTTTTGACAAAATATGGTCTCTTCGTCGACCTCCGTGGAAGACGCCTCCTAGATCCCACGACGAATCTTGCTGTGAGTGCAATGACAGCTATGGTCAAAACACCTACAGCAATCCATCCAACTGCTAAAAATGAAAATGATTCACTTTTGAAGATGTTTCCTTCTTTGGCGGAAACACCAGATTACGCCAATCCAGCAAAACATAACGCGGTTCACTACATTTACACTGAAGGTCGACTTCCTTGTTCAAGACCACGTAGGCTGGACCCAGTTAAACATAAAATTGCGCTTACCGAGTTCGAGCATATGGTCCAACTAGGCATATGCCGACCGTCCTATTCTGCGGTATCATCGCACCTCTCCATATGGTAAAGAAGAAAGACAGCACCGACTGGCGCCTTTTGTGGAGATTATTGTCGACTAAACGCCGTAACCACACCGGATCGTTATCCGATCCCACACATTCAAATTTTTTTAATGTACCTAAATGTATGTGGTGAGTTTTCAAAAATTGATTTGGTTAGAGCTTATCATCTTATCCCAATTGCGCCCGAAGACGTAATTAAAACGGCGGCAATAACTACCCCCTTCGGGTTATTCGAATTCACACGAATGCCCTTTGGTCTTCGAAACGCTACACAAACTTTTCAACGCTTCATGAATGAAGTTGTCAAAGGATTAGATTTTATATTCGTCTACAATGACGATATACTGGTGGCTAGCATAAATGAGGAAGAGCACAAGTATCATCTCAAACAACTGTTTGAACGCCTCGTCGAATTTGGAGTGAATATCCAGCTTTCAAAATGCGTTTTCGGTGTTCCTGCTCTCGAATTCCTCAATCACCAAATTACTCAAGATGGCATAACACCCTACGGCGAGTTGAAGCTATCGACAATTTTCCACCGCCAACATCAATCCAACAAATTCAGCGATTCGTAGGAATGGTCAATTACCATCGATTCATTCCAAAGCTAGCCGAATCACTGTCTCCAATTTATGCTCATTTGGCAACATTAAACAAAATGCCCAAGAACAAAAAATGTTTTTCTTGGCCCGACGAGTGCAACGAGTCATTCGCCCAAATTAAAAGAGCACTTGCCAACTCAACATTGTTGGCCCATCCCAATAGTGAATCACGCTATAGCATCGCCACTGATGCGTCTGGTACAGCAGTAGGAGGAGTCATACAGCAATGGAGTAAAGATTGTTGGCAACCTTTGGGATTTTTCTCACGAAAGCTCTCAACAACAGATATAAAATACTCAGCCTTTGACAGGGAACTCTTCGCTATTTATTTAGCCATTAAACACTTCCGCTATTTCCTGGAAGGTAGACAATTTACTATCTACAAGGATCATAAGCCTTTAACCAAAGCAATAGTCTCCCTGACCGAAAAGAGCCCACGGCAGACTCGACACTCTCACTATATTGCTCAGTTCACGATGGACATTCAACATATAGAAGGTAAGCAAAACGTGGTCGCTGACACATTGTCACGGACTAGCGATCTCGTTTCAACAATAGACTCCGTCAATCTAGATCTCAAAAATCTAGCACAGACACAACAGTCTGACGATGAATTACTCCAACCCTGAGAGTTCCAAATTCAAATTAGAACTCACCATCCTTCCAGATATAAAAAATTATTGCGAAACATCAACAGTCGTAAATCGACCATTTGTTCCAGCATCTCATAGACATGTAGTGTTCGATGCTTTGCATGGTCTATCACATCCAAGTATACGAGCATCACGTAAATTAATTTCCAGTAGGTATATTTGGCCGAAAATGAACGCGGACATCACACATTGGGTGAAGTCCTGTATTGGTTGCCAGAAGAGCAAGGTTCATCAACACACAAAGTCTGAACCCGGACAATTTAATCTGCTTTCTGAGCGGTTCGAGCATATACACATGGATATAGTGGGACCATTTCCACCATCCGAAGGTTTTGTGTATGTGCTCACCATTGTCAATCGCTTTACTCGTTGACCTGAGGCATACCTTATTCAAGATAGTACCGCTGCCACTATTGCTAAGACATTTGTCGAGCAATACGTTTCAAAATTTGGGATAAATGGTATTGGCAATTTGCGGCAAATGGTATGGTCGAAATATTCCACCGACAACTTAAAGCTTCGCTCAAAGCTCGAGAAAATACCATTAAATGGAGCATTGAGCTTTCTATCGTCTTGCTGGGAATACGAGCAACAATAAAAAATGAACTAAAATGCTCCCCAGCTGACCTAGTTTATCGTCAAGCCCTCAGATTACCAGGAGAATTCTTCGAAACAAGTTCCAAGGATAGTTCCGATTCACATAACTATGTCGAGAGGAGTTAATTTTTCTCAACAAAAGAACTTTTCATTGAGTTAATTTTTTTTTACGAGTTGGTGGTAGTTTTGAAAATTAGTGTTAAAAAAAAATTCAAATAAATATTTAGCGATTGTTAATTGAAAAAATTGGTTGTCATAATATAATGGAAAATACAAGAAAAATTGCATAGTAAGTAAATCAGCAATACCATTATCCATTATTATTTTGTATATGGTAATGTTTGTATTTGAAATTAAAAAATTGTTTGGAGTAGAATGGAGACAAGAACACTTCTTGTATTTTCGATAAGCAGAAAGAACGAATTCACTCACATATTCTAAAGACAAACTGTCTATCGTAGTTTATTGGAAGATTTGACCAGCTCAGCAGATTCGGTAAATATATTCAGTACAATAGTAAATGTAAAACAAGTTAAAATACATAATTTCCTGTAGGATATCCCATTTACGGAAGATGAGATAAGAAACAAAGCAAAATCTTTAAAGAGAGCATATAAAGATGCCTTGGATATCATTTCCAAAATAGCAACTGAATATTCAATGGAATCATATAAGGATCCACTCGTAGAGCTGTTCGATACGGAACGTCCAGTAGAAATGTCGGAGTTGCAGACAATTTCAACTGGTGTTGCAGGGCGAACAGTTCCAATTCCAGCTAAATCAAAAGATATCAAACGAATTTGTTCATCGAATGTTGCAACTGGTATTAGCAATGCTGGTTCATCAAATATCATGGATTCATCAAATGAAAGTCTCTTGATATTTGATCATAACGATTTAATTGAAATATCTTTGCCGGATAACACTGATGAACCGAGCCAACCAGCAAAGAAAACTAAACCACCCAACAAATGAAAGAAGGAAATGGCACCAAGAACTTATAGATATTTTAAAAAATAAATAAATAATTCTATAGTTAGAAATAGTTATATTTAAAGGGGAAAATGAGAAATGAAACTGAAGAAAAAATTAAGTTTAATTAATTTATAGTTTTATTTTTATAATTTATAATAAATTTTTCGAAATTCATTCGGTAACTACTTGCGGTCGACGCTCGATTTTCCGACTATGCGCAACAGGTTCTCCTAAATTGTTCTCTGCAGTTTCTTCCAAAGTATTAGATTTTACATCATTATCTTCAACCGACTCTTCTTTCCAAATATCACTGGGGTTAATACATAAATTATGTAGTACACGCTACTATAATATTTTTTACTGTACCGAAATCACAATGTTCAGTGAAATATAAAAGTCTGCGAAATTTACATTTCATTAAATAACGACTGTATTTTATTGAAATTCATTTGTTGTCTTGTTAAATTTCCTGTATCCTTGTATAGTGGTACCAGCCAAAAATTCGAAGGATACGCTGAATCTCCCAATAAAAAAGTATTATTAAAACCGAGAGAAGCGAGACAAATAGCGGATACCGTCTTAGTACTCGAGCATCATGCATTGAACCAGGTTCCCCATAGCATACATCGATAAAACGTTTGCTGAAATCTACAACTGCTTGTAATAGAACACTGTGGTAGCCCTTTCTATTAAAATAGTTTTCCGGATTTACAAATGTTTATTTTATTTTAATATGGCTGCCATCTACAGCATCCGGATCTCTAGATATTGCTCCCATTCGTTCGAATGATTCCATATTTTGCTGAATGGTTTGATTGCAACATGGCCACATGATATGATCACTTGAAATGGTGACTTAGCACGCTGCAACTCTGTTAACGACATTCCAAATGGTGGAATCACTTAATCCTCATAGAGTTCCCATTTGTCTATATGTAACGGTATTGGCCACGTACCACAAAAACATATGGATTTCTTTTGGGTTACCTCCATGATTATGACTTGGACACACATCTGATGATTCATTTAACTCTAAAACAAAATAAAATAAATATTTTTAAATATATTTTATAGAAATATTTAATTCCGATAATTATAGACGATTTGTTCATTGGTAATATGGACCATTATGATTAAAATAAACTTACCTATTAGCGAGTAAACCATTTCTCGATTAAATCGGACATGCTTCCTGAACGTCTCATTATTATAAGTATCCACCGTTTTCATAAAATCTTCTATTTTGATACGCTTTATAGTAAGAAAATCATCTTTCGACAAATGTCGTTTCCATCCATATTTGGTGTCAGGTATCATAATTACAAATCTGAATAGAGTTAAATTACTCAAGAAATATTTTGGAGTTATTTAACTTCTATCAATGCAATTATTGTTGTAACTATAAATCGTGTTTGTGTGACAAAAATTGCTGCGACCGTGCCACTTCATCTGACAGATTTTTCCGTGGAATAATAATTGGAATGTTAGAATACCTATTTCGCGGTGTGATGATAAGCGCCAAATATATAATTATTTTGGTTGGTGAGATTCGTTGAAGAATGATCAATTGCTAATTCGTTATACTGTTGAGGAAGGATTTCTATTTCTACGGAATTTTCCCATATTCCACACTTCAGTAAATAGGCTTCTTTTATAGATTCATCGCTACTGAGTATATCGTATTCAGCTGGTAAGTTATGTCATTTATATCATGTTAAGATTGATTGACAACGGCTTTATTATTATTTAACTTCTCTATATAGCACTTCTAGCTTCATGCACCGTCGATGTTCGACGTAGGTGCCATGTGGATCATCACTTTGCTAGCTATTTTCGAAGATATTTTTATCTGTTGTTCGCATGTGGCAACTTGGCCAGATCCTTTATATAGGTAGAATGTTAGTAAATTTCCCAGTGACTCTTTCCTTACATTGAGTGTGCGCTTGTTTCTATTTGCTGCTGTTTTTTAACAATCATTAGACTGTGTATTTTTTCTGCAATCAATCATTTTCTAAATATGTTGAGCAGCGTCTTCCAAATGTCCTTCGTATTTCTGCCTTATTTTGACTGCCCAATCACACCATTAGTTGACGGAATATTGAATTGCACGATGTTGTATTTTTGCACGATGTTGTATATTGCATAAAATACAATTGGGTATCATGGTGAACATCAACTCCTCCTCTCATTGCTCTGACATTTTTGTAAGGAGGATAGGAATTTCTTGTTAACCAATTCGAACAGAGCACCATTGGGCCATTGGATCTTCTCTATCAAGTGTACCTATGAATGAAGTTTACAAGATATGTTGTCCTAAGTTGTTCCACTTTTACGAAAGATGTATTTCAACTCAGGATTAATTATTAGCGAATTTTGTTGACAGATCACTTCCCCAAAAAATATGATTTAATCCCAAATCTATCCTAAACTTTTTAAAAATAGTTCATCCCAGGATTTTATACACACATAGGTAAATTCTTGACATACTGAACAATGTTTCTGATCAAACTTTTGGAAAAATCTCATCTTGTTATTATTTAGGACTCTATACCTATTACTGTGAGCCCTTAATAAAAAAGTTCAAAAAATTATCATAACTCACATGCGTAGGTTTAAAACTCTGGTGCAATATCAATTCCTTTAAAGGTCACACTCAAATGGCTTAAGGTATAGAATTATAGATAAACTTATACGAAAGAATACTTTTTCAAAATTTAGCGGCCGGTTGGCACTCTTCCGAAGTATTAACCTTCTAAATATAAATATTATACTTTAACTAAGGCTTTGGGAAATATTTGTCAGTGCCTTGTGATTTCAATTTAGCGCGTTGTCCGCCCGTCGTTCTGTGAGCTAACATTAACTTAAAAAGTATTGGTCTGGGTAATAGTAATGAAAGAAAGGTTGACTGTTAAAGAAAGAAAAAAAAAAAGGTTGACTGTTGTTTTAAACGGAATGGAGAGCAGCTTAGAGGTGACCGACATCATGCGGCTCTCGTTGCGCAAGGCTTCCATGCCAAAACTATTTCAAACATTTTAAATCAGGAAAAGGTTCCTCAACCGATGTTTCACATAGAATTAGAGCTAGATGAGAAAAATTAAGGACATCAAGTGCCAAGAATATGGGCTCACAAAAGCTTATTATAATCAAAAGCTTACTCAACGTGCAGTGAAGTTTGCGTTATCTGTAACGAACTTCATGATTCAAAAAATGCGATAAGACGAGACATGATCCATCAGTAAAACGCTATACTAATTGCAGTGAAAATCATACAGAGGTTCCCCAGTATATCTGGATTTGAAGCGTAAGACCAATCCAAAGTTGCGATCTGAGCAACGAATGTTTAAGTCACGTAACAATCAAAGAAATATGACTCCAAGAAGTACAATTTCAATGAAGGAGAATTAAATAGTCACGCAACCGTAAACAAACTAACCGAAACGATACAAAGTTTCATGATGATGATGGAAAGACAAATGAGCATGATGATACAAAATATGAACACACTAATGAAAATTGCTGTATAGAATACGTATGGTCTTTCACAGCACAAAGCTGAGGTTCAAATCTTTCTTGTCGATCAAAATATAGACATCTTGCTAATATCAACCAATGAACGAAAAAAATCTAGATTATTTATCTTCTGGACACCCAACTTACTGGCCATCAGATAGAAATCAAATACCTGATTTAATTAATTTCTATATACAAAAAGGAATTGCACGCACCAATGCTCAGGTAGAAGATTGCTATGCCTTATCATCCGATCACTCACCAATAATAATAATTCTTAGTACTAAGGCTTTAAAAGTACGACCACCTCAATGTCTAACAAATAAATTAACTAAATGGGCTCTATATAGAAATATAGTCGAACAAAATTGCCTGTTGGATATCAAACTTTGCACCCCGGAAGATATTAACAACTCAGGCCACCCCTGATATTAACAACTCTGAAAAAGTTAATAATCCTTCACCTAATATACTGCAGTTAATCCAAGAAAAACGGACAATACACCGGCTATGGCAGCAGCGAAAATCTCCATTGCTAAAAGGGAAATTGAACATGGCTATTAAAATCCTTAAACGAGCATTGAGAAAAGAAGAAAATTCAGCGATTCATACTATTCACTATGGAAAGCAACAAAAAAA
The DNA here is from genome assembly GCA_951394425.1 of Tipula unca. Classification (NCBI taxonomy): domain Eukaryota; kingdom Metazoa; phylum Arthropoda; class Insecta; order Diptera; family Tipulidae; genus Tipula; species Tipula unca. The sequence continues at coordinate 142,785,305 of OX596380.1, read as the reverse complement.
CTAAAAAGGCCAACAATATCGAATCCACCAATTAGGCAACCAGATGGACAATGGGCCAGAAGGGACGTTGAAAAGGCTACTGCTTTTTCTAACCACTTGAAAAAAGTAACAAAACGAAAAAACTAACAACTGTGAACTATCAAAGTTTACGGAGGACTCTTCGAAACCAATTCCTTTAAAATTTAAGTTGAAAAATGTTAAAAATACCATTAAAAGTTGTATAAACCCAAAGAAAGCTTCGGGAGACCCACTGTTACAACACGAAACTTTTTTGTTACCCACTTTTATACTATCTGGTGTAAACGTGGTATTAGTCTTCTGAGACACACAACATTATTGCACTAATAACCACCCATTCGTGTATTCGGTTTATAGATATATCATATGCCCCTAATATTAAACATACGAATTAGATTAGCTCCATTAGAATTTTATTCTACGAACAGAAATTGATGCGGATATTCATAATTCAACTTTTAAGATATAAACAGAACAAAAGATACATCGACAAGCGACGACGCCTGCCATTTTAAAATGCACAGAAAGTATGCAATGCTCACACAACCAATGTCGGAGTTGACAGCGACATTATCGTCGTACTTATTTTAGAATCTATTTCTAATTTTATGGACGGCGCTGCTGTGGTACCAACTGTTTTCTGGCAATGTTGGTACTATACCGTTTATCTGTCATTTTTTATGTTCATATGTAAACAAATTTAAACAAAATCCTTTATCCGCTTTTGTCAAATGTATTTTGCCGCGGTATTTGGTCGTCGTATGTTTTGTTCTGTTTATACCTGCATTCAAAACGTAACAAATAAACTATTGTATATAGTTTATATTTAATATATGTATGTATTTATTTCTACTAGAATAATACAATTTTGAAAGTAACCTCGCGTGAGACATTTATCGGCCTGGCGGTGGTAAGTAGAATGATGTTGGGAAATAAAATAAAAAATCTATAATTTTAAAATGTGATATTAAGAAAACTGAATACCATCCACAAGTTATTATTTGCCGTTACTACAAAAACATTTAAACACTTGTCAGAAATCTAAAACCGTAAAACGATTCGGCGACTGTCGGTAAATTATTCGGCGACTGTCGGTATCACTATTCTCAGAGCCGCTCGATATAATAATAATACAGAATAAAATGATTAATTTAGTGGGTGATCGATAGATTTAATTATAATATTTTTAAATAACTATATTATGTAGTATATGGAAATGAATATCTATAGTCAAAATAATTACTGGGTACTTACATAATTCTATATTCATCTGTATATATTATATTATATTATTATGGTTTTTGAACAAGTTGAGTTTATTTTCAATTTAATACAAAAATAAAATTCACATCACTTTGACGTCTGGAGTGATAATGAAACAAAATAAAACAAAGCAAATATCTTGATCCAGTATCGCTATTTTTCACCAGGATCGTGTACGTATATTCAGCTATTACTCAATACTCATACACATTTAAAAACCCGAATATTTAGTTTTTATACTTTTATACGTTTGTTTCAGAATTTTTGTATGCTGTTTCACACAAAAATCTTCGGTCGCTCACGTAAAGTACGTATAAATTTATTGTAAAATAATTTAATGATTTAGTCGCACGATTTCGGCAACAGCGTTCGGTACGTTATTCAATAAATTATGATTAGTTTTATGTAAATATATAGTATGACTACTCAATATTTATTTTCGAACTGAATCTATATAAATGTGTAACACGAAAATAAAATTGGTCTAGATTTCGAAGCCCAGGTTGATGTACGTACATTCCTGAATTTTGACTATTATACGTTATTATTAAAAATGAGAGTGTATTTTTGTATATTGCTTGTACAATCATTATACCAAACATCGAATGATTAGTTCTCAAATCTTGTAAAAAAGAAATACAATTTTCCGTTTCAATCATTTTGAATAATAAAAACATCGGCGCCATAAGTTAACCCAAAGTCTTTGAAGATTTATGAATAGAGGATGAATTATTGTTAATTATGTAATTGTATGCTGTATTCCACTCAAGGTATATATTTCTTCGTTTCGTCTTCTTCGTTTTGTTGTTATGTGTGTGTATCCTTTAAAAAAAATACTTCAATGAAATCATTCAATAGAAAACAAATTTGTAAATCCTCAAAATATGTATGTGCAAAGCGTGAGGTCGTTCTAACCAATTCTCGGATCCTCTATCATTTTCAATTACGTCTATTCCTCTTATGCGGCTCGCAACGATTCCGAAAATTTTCTAAGGAATTCATTTGTTCTTTTTATGGTTTGGTTCGCCTTTGCATTTTTGTATAGTTTCGGTCGAATAACATACACAACAGTAACCAACACCTACATGATAATTCGTTTTTTTTTGTTGGTTCTTGTTATCAAATTGAAATTGTTTTCCTGTTTTCTTAAAGTTGTTATAGTTTAAGGAATGCTGCTGGATATACTTCAAAAAGAAAATAGAGAATTGGTTTTGTTTTCTTGTGTACGTATTAAGATTTATGCATGAAAAAAATAGAACAAATAAAAAATAGTAATAAAAAGATAAAAGGAAGTTATTGTATGTTAGATACAGACACACACATACATATCTGTAATATGAAACACAAGTAACAGTGAAGTGATTTTATTTTACCACATACTTTAGTACGAGTATATAGGAATATTGGAATATGATACACTTATAACACATAAAAATTTAATGTACGGTCCGGCCGGATACATGGCATATGAAATATGAGGCGCCAGCGATCATGTATGAGAACAGGTTAGTACATGACACATACAAACAAGTGGAATAGCCTATATGTAACTGTAGAAAATAGTTAATATGGGTCAATATAATCTAGTTCTAGTATAACCAGGCATAATTCGATTTAGGCGCCTCTCCCACAAATAGCCTCATGATATCAGAAGAGTACAATTTTGTGTAATGAATATCGAGAAAAAAATTCACTTTGACAAATGTGTGAATGTTTTTGATTTCTGGAGTTTTTTTTTTGGTGAAAAAGTCCCAAAATAGTTTTTATCCCCAAGAAATGATTACCAAATATGCGTAGTAAATTTATTTTGGGATTTTTGATTTTACTCCAATAAAATGATTACAGATGTTTTTGAGTTTTTGAATTTTCGATCAAACGGGGCAATCAAACTATTCTCACGTGCTGCTTATTTCAACTAAGCTAACAAACAGAAAAGAGCTGAGCTTATTTCATAGGATGGGTTCAGTGAACATTGGGCTCTCTTAAAACAATTTATTTACAATAGAGAGCTATAAATATATCATACGTCGCATAGCTTAGCTTAATTGAATTGTGCAACGAGTTTTATCATTAGCTGCCTTTAAGAATCAACTTGTTGCTATATTGTCCATTAATCATTTAATCATTTCGAAAGAACTTTATTTCGAAAAGAATATGATTACAATTCGATTTGAGATAGATAACTTTTATTGTTATAAACATGTGCGCTGAATAAACTCAAAGTGATTCTTATTTTAATGACATTTCACACCAATTGAAATTAGCATTACAACTATTTACAATTTTCTAATATGAATACTGTATATAAGTACTATATATACGTATATTCTATAGAAAAGCGGTGTAGAGAATGACTTGGCTTCTTCAGGTTGTCTAGGACAGTATGAAGACCAAGACCAGGATCGAAACCGTTGGAGCCAGATTGTTGACGCAGTAAGGGGCGAGTAACGGCCTTTTAACACTGTATTATTATTATTTATAAGCCCGAATGAGTCTGGTCTTTCAAAAACAAAATCTAGAGATAAAGACTTGAATAAAACTGGTCTATATGATCGCACGTTATACGATTATAATAAGAGTGTGGAATCTTAACGAAGCTGTGCAAAATTCCGTCGGAAGAAAGCAGGTAGAAGAATAATGAAACGTTTGCATGAATAAAAGGCAGAGATCTCAGGAGGATTCATCGAAGGAAGCTAAAAAGAAACAGTGCAGAAAACTGTTACTAGACGTTTCAAAGAGCAGCTAGTGATGGCTGGTATTAGGACAAAACACAGGAAAACTTAGAGGAAAGTGAATAAGGCTCTAGCCGCTACCTTAATGGAAATCATTAATGAACATCCTTAACCTGTTCAATCTCGACCTGCTCAATCGCATTCATGTCAATTTGATGGCCAGGGCCGATGAAAGGTCGGTTTCGATCTATAAGAGAGTGGTAGATAGCGTAGAGGTGTGGTGTATCACGGAACTTGAGTAGAAGTTCTCGAAGTTATCACTAAGGAAGAAATTCCCTGTTGACTCAGAGCGCGAATAAATTGGATCCCAGCGTTCTCAAAGAAATTTGGGAAATCCTGTAGATCATTCATTCCAACTGGAAGATAGCCAAATTGGAGGAATTAATAGCTGATTATAAATCGAATATTATTATTCTATGGATATGGAGCAATTACGCTCAACATCTATTAAAAGGATGCAGCGGACAGAGCAGCAGCATTAGCAACAGATAAGGATATTGCTTGTGTTGTCCCACATGATGTTGACTGCACGTTGGGATTCCAGAGTGTTTCAGATGATTGTATGTAAACTCACTCTTTTGATTTTGAAATATCCAGATCGATAGGATCACCTGGAGGAGGAAAAGATACCACCTATTAAGTTATAGGAAGCGCGATAAGGTATACTCAAAAACGGAAAATTGTCATCCAGGGCAATGATGTTAATGTACATCACACACTCTAGGAAAGTACGGACATAAACGGGCGAGTTGAGCTACTCCTTAATTTTACTCAAACTACTAATCTATACACATATGTAATATTGAGCGTAAGCCAACCTTTATAACTTAAACCAGACAGAAGTGCTAGCCATTAATTACACTTGCCGCAGATTGCATTAAGGGCGATGTACTGAATTGGAAAGTGTCTGAAGATCATTCCTTTTCTAACCATTGCCATCTCCAGTATGAATTGGTTACAAAACCTTCTATATAGTAAACCAATTTCCATAAACAGGATGAAAATCGATTGGGATACCTTTTAGAACCATTCTTGGTAGCACATTACCGATACTACTTATATATGAAAGCAGTACATTGATGAGTAATGTTAGGTGCAAGTCTTGTCCTCTTAGTAGGACTTTGAGCAAGCCTCTACGAATTCCAAAACACCCGTTTGAAATGCAGAAGGCTTCAAAAAATGCTTAGAAAACAAAAGATACTACGGTTGGGGATAGCAGTCCATGAAGTTGAATGAAGTTCTTAAAACATACAAATATGAATTAAGATGTGCCAAAACAAGATCTTAGAGGCACTACTGTGGTAAAATACACGAGATATATCCTATCGACCGGATATATGTATAGGACTATGAGTAGTAACCAATCTCTGGAGCTCTAGTTATTAGCAATGGTCTTCGCAAATACCTTTAGAAAATAAATCTCTAAAAATGTCGAGAAATCAAAGTCTTTTGTAGAGTTATGAAAATCGACTTAATACCAATATAAGTTATAGGCATTTGATTATAGGCGATTGAAACCTTCTGTTACAATTCAATTTTGTTTCTTTATCTATATTCTATACATGTATAACAAGAACAAAACATAATACATATTGTGTGAATCGAGAAAGATGTGAAATATTTGTATGCACATAAAACCATATCGACTTTTTTTATTATTTTAGATTTTAAGTGTTCTTTTATAACCACCCCTATAATATGAGAAACCATCATATACAGCAAATATTGAACAAAAGTTGTTCAGACGTTTTATATACTCACACGCTCTCTACATATATCATCTTTGTACCAAAAATTAATGAACTTGTATATATGTAGATCGCTATCGCTATATATAACCGTTAATTCCCGCTAATGCTGATCGAACAGTTTGCGTCCCTATATGTGTACAATCACAATAAATAAAATAAAAACAACAAAACGGTTTGAAATTGATGAAAATGAATTTTATATTTTCCATATTCCGTATCTTAAATTTACGCAAATTCCCCTTTTTAATTTACTTATTTTTTTAAAATAATTTATATCAATTTATTTATGTGCGAGTTTTTATTACGGGGTCTGAGAACCCAAACCATATATGTACGAGTATATGTATACACAATTCGAGCATATAGGGAAAAACAATGAAAATTCCTATATACCAAACAAATATTGAATATCACTAACAACCCTTAAAATTATAAACGAAATACAATAAAACGCTCAGCTTGAAGACATTTTTTTTATTTTTTGGGCTGTTTCGTCTTAGCCCTACGATGTATATTCTTTATAATTTTTTCGTTTGTGTTGTGCTATGAGAAGAATTTTTATTTTCCTATTTACTCACACATTTTAATAGTTTGATTCAAGAATTGACTTTCTAATTCATAAAATAAATAATAAGTAAATGGTCTATCGTCTATATGGATATATATGTATAGTTAATCGTCGATTATTTAAAACATTGTTTAGATTTAAGATTTTTTAAGTGTGGGAATAGGTAATAAATTGTAATTATGGTTCGATTCTCTTACGTGTGTAAGATGTGTGAGTTTAGTGTTTAATTCACTAACAGTATGCACTAATGAGTTTTAGTATTTTTTTATATTCCTGATTTAATATCAATTTTAAAATGTGGATGATAACATCAGAATAAGTGTATTATCTATGAGTTGTATCTATGAAATATGAGTGTCAAATAGGCGGCCGACGATTAATAACTTAATGTGTATATATATTTTCAAAACCTTGTGGGTTTCTGATAGGTACTCTTGTTATAGTTTTAAAAAACAGTTGCGCTGAACAACGATTATTTCGTATTATCTTTGCGGCTTGTTAGTTATAATCGATTATATTATCGAGTCGTTATATTATTGAAACCAATAATTCTAACCATTCATTATCCTGGGGCAGTATCCTCGTATTTTGTAACACCACCATTTTCGATATTCGATAGACGTTTGTGTTTCTTTTTACAAGAACAAATTTGTACGCTATTTCGTTTATTTAATTACCATTAGTTTTCTATCGCGATCTCAGCTTTTAAAGAAATTTTTATTCTATAGTATGTTGGTACAGGGCTTTTTGCTCAATTGGTTGTTGTCAAAAAAGTAAATAAAATTATGTCAGTTTGACATAATTTTGACATAATGTAAATAAATTGAAGCTATTTACAAAGCAAGTGTAAAGATAATAAAGGGTTTTCCAATAAGAGGTGTCATTTTGAATAACCTGCTATTTCAGCAGCTGTCATGTTTTGACATTTGACAAGTAAAAACTACGCCATTACTAAAAATGGTACGATACATGCTTCAAGAACGCATTGAAATTGTTAAAATTCACTACAAAACTGGTGAAAATTTTGCAGTCACAGTTCGCAAAACTAAAGCACTTTTTGATCGTCGTGAAGCACCTTCTCGGCCGGCAATAGTGAAACTGTTGGAAAAATTTGAGCTGTTGGGACAAGCTAGTGATGAGAAGAATCGAAAACTTGTGCGTCGCTCAAGAACATAACTGAGAATATTGCTGCTGTAGCCCGTATGGTGTTGAAGAAACCCAGGTTTGTCGATTCCTCGTTGATCTTTGGAATTAGACATTCCACAAACGACATTACAACGTATTTAGCATAAAGACTTAGGTTGTAAGGCTTTTAAAGTTCAGTTTAATACCAGCCGGTCCATCAACATTAACGTCGTATCTTCGCTGATCCGGATTTTCATCGAAAAATCATTTTCAGTGATGAGGCCCATTTCCAAATCCAAGAATGATTGTTGAAAAACCTCTCCATCTTCAACGTGTCACTGTTTTGTGCGGTTTTTGGGCCCTTTGTGATTGGACCATACTTTTTCTAAAATGAGGCTGGTGCAACTGTTACGGTGAATGGATTGTGCTACCGAGCTATGATTAATGATTTTTTATGGCCGAAATTGGAAGATATTGATGTGGACGACGTTTAGTTTTAGCAAAACGGCGATACGTGCCGCACACGAGCAACGAAACAATCGCAATTTTGCAAGAAAAGTTTCCTGACCGTGTTATACCTCGAAGAGGTGATCACAATTGGCCAACGAGATCTTGTGATTTAACACTTTTAGACTTTTTTCTTTGGGGCCACGTGAAAGATAAGGTCTATGCCAATGCTCCACAATCGATTCAAGACCTTAAAGATGGAATTCGTGAAGCTATCAAGGATATACAGCCGCAAATGTGCGAATTGGCCATAGAAAATTTCATGAACAGGATATGGTGCTGCAAGCGTAGCCATGGCGGCCATTTGGCTGATATCGTTTGCAAATGTTAATGACATACCCTCTCTACAATGAAATAAACATTCATTGATTTCTGTTAAAATACTCGTTTTTTTAAATATCAAAATGAAACCTTTTATATATCACATAAAATACTACTGTTGGTAATTTCTTTACATAAAACTTAAGGTATTATATAAATATGGTAGGCACGACACGGTGTTAGAGGGTTCATTTCGAGATTCTTGAAAATTTTCGAGAGGGAAATCAAACTCGTAAGGCCACCACCAAATATTACTATATATTCATCCGTTTTTAATACTGGAAACACTGTTCCACCATATTTTTGTTTATATTTTTCAGAACAATTGTACACTTAGTAAAAAGGGCTACAGGAAATGCTGGTTTTGTTTCAAGGAATTTAAAATTTCCAAAAATTAAGTCAAAAACGTAAGATTTTTCTGGCTTTAATGTAAAATGTAATTCATTTCAGTCATAATTAAACATTAAACTCAACCTTATTTTTCACAAACAAAGGTTTCCAAAGACTCCTAAAATTGAAGCAAAATTTATAATTTAGTTTAAGTTTTAAGGAATTTTACATAATTTTGACTTAAATTAACATTGAATTAATGTAAAATCTAAATGTTTAAATTTAATTTCCAAAAATGACTTAAAATTAAACTAAACTAAAAATTCATCTGTGGGTTTTATTCATAATATCAAGGACACAATTCAAATCAATTCAATAAGGTTCGTTTATTGAAGAATGTTGAAAAAACATTAAAATTGAAAATAAGTTCGTAACAAGTAGCAAAACAAAAATTAACGCAATATTATTCCTTAAATTATGGAATTTGAATCATAAAGTTAAACTTATTGTGAATCAATGCCTTAATATTAGGATATTCCTCACTTTAAAGTATTGTTGTATTAAACCCAAATGGTTTAACGGTAAAATATATTCCAAGCGTATAATTTTAGAGTTTTTATCATTCGCGTTGCGACAGGTTCAATAAATACATGTGGAGTGATAATTAAATATATTTGTACAGTGTTTTTAATTAAATGTAATAACGTAATATACGTATATACATTTGGGCACACAACATAAACGATAAATCATTAAAAGTATGTATTATTACTTTATACAAATAAATATTAGATTTTGTGTTGTCGAAAGTTGTACAGCTATTGAACTCGTGAATATGATGGCTTTGATATAGTTTAGACAAGCTACTTTTCTCCAATTCAATTATATTTTGCATTAAAATTAACTGCAATAGTTACTGTGCGTGGTTCTAAAGAAATATTCCTCTTGAATAAGATTTTTTATAGTGCTGTTAGGAATTAAACTAACATTTGATTGGCAAAGGATACATTAACGTAATCAACAATGTCTGAAGATTTATCGAGTGGTAAGGTCATCTGAAACGTATTAACGTTTTTTTAATTTTATTTACCGTAATTGCTTATATTTGCCATTTTATATTAGAAACATTATATATTGAAAAAGAACAAAGTGGAACAAAGAATTTGTATGAGAACAGTATGATTATTTTCGAAATTACAGACCAAGGACGGCATAATGAGGAAATGATTTTGGTAAATATACCGAGTGGTTTAGTAGCTAGGAACGAGGTCGAAGAAATACTGTATCAGTGGGACATGCTGTATTTACAAAACACATTTGCAGGTAACCTAATTCCAGTCTTTATTATTACAAGAAGAGCAACTTTGAACTTGTACTCATATTACAGACGCTGGCTATGATCAGGATTTGCAATTCATATCGGAACTCGAATTGGATCAAATGTTTCCGACATATCGTGAGCAATATAAGATATGGCTTCGCAACAAAATACATAGTTCAATGGCGGAAAGAAAACATAATTATTTCCACAGAAATTTAATAGATTTATTTGTAATTTAATGCCATTTTGTTTTAGGGATACAATGTAGAAGTGACCCTGTTAAGTGGGTCTACCAAATCTGTTATCAGTTCCGTAAATAGTAGGGTTCAAAACCAACATAATCCAAATTGCGTAATAACACCAACTGAAAGAACACCAACAAATTCAAAAACTTGCACCACAAACGAAGCATTAAAAATATATTTAAACACCGATAAGGGCCGAAAAATCTGGAACAGTTATATTTCGACAAACCCTCCTAAATTGGGAGATATTGAAAAAAATTCTTGTGGACGGCATACTAGAAAATCATTATGTTTCAAATACGTTATTGAATTACATTGACTTCGACAAAATTTCATCCGATATTGCAAGTACTTTTGTTGGCGAAATAAAGGTAAAATTTCCCACAATAACTGATAAAAAAGTTTTTGATAGTCGTATATATAAATTTAACCCGACTTATAGGAATTTTACTACCATCGTATTGATAAAACACAACCTACCGGAAAACTTTATAATAAATATAGAAACGAAGCCCCAAAGGTGAACAAAATTGGGTTCTTTGGCGCAACAAAAAGGATTAAAAAAGATTCATCGCACTCAATGGGTATTTTGCTGATTTTGCGCATTTTTTTTTAATATCACGGTGTTTTTTATATTCATTAATAAGGGAAAACAGCAGCCAAAATTTTAATACCAACATATAATATGTGAAAAGCGAAGAATTCGACAAAGACAAAGAATGGTTGCAGTGCATGAATGTTCCATGGAGTACTGTAGAAAAAAAAATTCAAAGTACATTTAAAGTGCGCCAACAAGAACTTTTAAATGATAATTTAGATGTTCAGACATTTTATGAGGATTGGATCTTCTACAGACACCCAGACGCCTTTAGACTTGTATGTAAATCTAATTTGGTAGTAAACTAATTATGTCAATTTCAAATGATGTTTTATATACTTAGATTGATCTCGAGTTTCAAATGTTATTCCCAGAAAAAGAGCATTTGATAAAAAAAATGGGATACTTTTGTTCAGAAAATAACTTCGATTATGAAAAATAAAATTAAAGATAAATCATTCTCGAACAACTCTCTGATTTATCCCAAAATGAAGGTATTAACGTTGGTTTATTTTCCAACCAAAATGTCTATTCAGATTTTTCTGAGGAATACTAATAATTATAATTTTCTTCTACATATTTTCAGAGTCAAAGTTTTTGTTAATCTTCAAAGGACTTCATTATCTACTGAAACCTTCTGCGCGGCTTTAATATAGAAAATAAGAAAAATGTATATACATATAGATATTTGTTGTATGAATGTATAATATTGTAATTATAATTAAAATTAAAATATATTTAATCAAGACAATTCCTGCTATAGATTTAAGGAACCAATACTTAATTCTATGTTAATCCGATTACCAATATAAGGAATTATTCCTTAAATTGTAAACAAAAAACATTACAGGAAATAAATTCCTAAATTTAACGACGATTGCCTTAATTTATGTTTTAAAATAAGTCATAGAAATCTTTAAATTTAATATCGTGCTACTTAAAACTTAGGCTATCTTCCTTAAATTATGATGGCATATGGCTTAACTTTTCATCTAAATTAAAATGTCAATTTTATGAAAGTTTCCATCAAATTAAGGTGTAAAAAACATAGGGTCCAGATCAAGTCCGAAATTCCTTAATATTAATTACAAAATCATTAAATCTAGGCTAAACGTTTTTCAGTGTATACTCTGTAGTTTCACAATCAAACCCACTGTAAATTCTGAATCATTGTATGTATGTGCATACCTTGTACGAATGCACCAGGAGAAGGTTATAATAATCACGAATTAAGACTAGAAATACCATTTTAGAAAACCCAAATATTTTATATTTTTATGCTGGGATTTGATTGTGCCAGTTTGTGCCTTTCGCTAAAAAATTTGTGCATAGTATACTTTAAGAAATACGAAGGGTTTTCTGACGTCATTATCACACCAGAAAACTCATATGTTTCCTTTAATATATTACTTACATTTTTTAATATATTTCGGTTATGCCACATTGTGCATAACTAAATTATTTTACCACCTATACTATGCAATGACTAGAATAGGCCAAATCGGCTAAGTCATAGAAAAGATTTTCAGAAAACCCAACTTTTATTAAGGAACTAATTAAAACATACTATAATACACATTTTGGCCAAGTATCGCGTTTGTACTTACTCTACATTGGCATATTAGCTTGTAAGATACATACTGGCACACGGGTTAATTGTCAGTATTTGACTGTAATGATCATCAAATTACTGACTTCAAAGGCAAACTTGTATATCCCTCATCGAGTATAGTCGCATGTATTTAAATCATCATTTTATGATAACGCTTCTTTGGCTGGTTATTATTTTACGGTGAACTTTTATAAAAACAGCTTTAGGTCTGATGCATCAGTTAAATGGTACAGAAGCCAAATAACTAATTTTAACATCAGTGGCAGACATAAGACTAACATTTTTAATATGTTCGGACTTGCTTTCCGTGAGATTTTCGATTTGGAAATTGTGTAATTTTCCTTACCGCTTAAGAAATTTAAGAGTTTGGCTTCAAATTCTCAAAATGAAAAGAACATGAATTTAGGCACTAAGTTAAGGCACTTTCAGCTTATCGAGCTTAAGACACCACTGTATACATATTAGATAATAAACATTTAAACCAACTGTATCATCGAAAACTAACCGCAGATATTGTCTATAGTATACTGACATCAGTACATTGATGAACAAAACAAGTCTCCTATATACCGATCGAAAACTACTCGTTTCAATGACATTTAACTAATGTATTGATATTAATTTCAATTCTGTATGTTGTTATTCTATAAGCTTGTGCTCTCCTAGGACAATAAAAAAATGAAAACGTTAGGCGTCAATATTTTTTTGTTGGCTGTGTGTGTATGTTTGTATACGCTGCTTGTGTTAAATTCAGGAAGGATATAAAAACAATCGAGTTAAATTGAAATAATAATGTAACGACAAAAAATAATATAAGAATTGCGACAACAACAATTGAAACCATTTTCCTTTTATTTTTGTGTGTGTGTGTGTGTGTCTGTGTTTGTTTGTGTGCTGCTTGTTGTTGTTATTCTATATTTGAGGGTTGTTCAGTTGAATGGTTGAATTGATTGGAATGAATTTCCATTGTTATTATTATATTTATTACTATTACAGTATTACTACGACTATTATTTTTTTGTATGTTGTGTATGCCAAATGGTGGAAATGGAAACGTAAACGTAACACGTTAATTATGTCTTTCTTTGTTCCCATTATCAATGTTGCGTGTTTGGAAAATTAAAATAAATATTTTTTTTGTTCTTATTGGAGCTCTTGTATGTAATATGTGTATACATAATATTTTTCACACGTTTGTATTCCTTCGCAATTTACAATGCCTGGAAAAATATTAGGAAGGGTTAACGATTTAACGGAAATGTGCATTGATATAAAAATATAAAATATACGACGTTAATTATATACATTGCAAATTTAATTGTTGAACATGATTTGCTTAGTCTCCCATGATGTGCTTATATAACATACTGTTGATGGAAGATAATATAATATACATACATACATAAAAAAGTATTGTGGAGCCAACGAAGTTCCCATAAAAACATATACCTAACACATACAATTAACTTCCATGATGATGGTAACACGATATGTTTAAAACATCTACTAACAAACCTCTAAAGTTTGAACAACCGCGCTACTACACACTTGTTAACAAAGAAAATTAAATATGTATTTACATTTTCCGAAAAAAAGTCATTTTTCAAATACCGTTAGAAAATAGATTATCCCCGATTTGTTTCAATCTCTGTTGAAAAGGGTTACCCATCCATACATTTACCATCATGTAACGTCAAATTATTAGTTTAGTATTGGGGAAGACACGAAAACGGTTTCTTATTATTTTTTTAGGAATCTTTACACATAAATAAAATTTCCATCCATGTCGATATAACATATTAGAAACGAAAACCGATTTCGAACATGTATAAACCTGTTACGATTTAGTTTTTTATTTACGATTATTGTTTACGATCCGAACAACTTGTCCTTGTGAAAGTGATCAGATTGATTGGTCTCAACAAGTTCGCATATCCAAAATAAATATAAATGAAATCTGGTCACCGTCTCGATCCACATATTGTAAAATACAATTATAAAAAGAATCATAACATCCTTAATTTTTCTTAACGTGGTATTATTGTTGTTGTTGTCGTCTATTTCTTAGTGGTGTTCTTCTGTAATCAGACCTTTTTTTCTTCTTATATATGTATTTGTATTTAAATTCTTAATACGCTGTGTGTTATTTCTTTCCTTGCTTTGATTTTTCTTGTGCATATGTACATTTTGTAAAAGGAATTTCATGTTGTATTGTCTTATATGCCGGTGTATAAGATGTATACATACATACATATATTCTTTAAGCATAATTTTTCATCGTCTTACGGTCTGTGAGAAAATACAAAAAATTTCAAATATATTCATGTTAAGACGTGCATGGTTATTGTTCAATATTTAGAGATATATTATTGAAACTGTTTTCTTTTTAAATGCAGTTTACTTTTTCATTTTTTTAAGTCTTTGTTTAGATGATTAGGATGATGATGCATTTTCGTATATCTTTTAGGGGTGTTTTACAAATTTGAACTAAATATTTTTACTCATCTCGGTATAGGATTAGAAAAATAACAAAAGATCAAATGTATCAGTCCCAAGGGCAGACATATATAAACTTGATGAATAACGGGCCGGATTGGGGGAAGCCAATCTTTAAACCTATGCATATTATATAAAGTGTGATAAATCCTGAAACGTCAACCAGCAAAAACGATTACCAAAAGTAGAAGTCGACAGAGATGCTCGAAAAAAATAATAATTTTACCATTTTCGAAGTGTTACTAAAGATTTAGAAACATTACACTTTCAACAGTTTGAAACTGTTTCCTCAGAAGAACCTTAGCGAGCAAATTTTTAAAATAACCCTGATAAAGTCGAGCATATATATTAAATACATAATGGTTTTATCTAATATAAAAATATACAAGTATAGGAAGTGCTCTCAAGTAAAAATAGTTTTGGCGAATACAAAAGGATTTAATAGGGGTACTTTTGAATTTCTATAATAATTCACAGGTTCAATATATAATATTGGGTTTTCCATTTGGGACTTGACAACTTTGAACTTTCACTGTGAAGCATCCTTAAACAAATAACCAAACTATCAGTGTCAAAACATTCAGTAAAGACAACATTTTCATCAGCGGGTCTAACAATCGACTTATTGAAATCTAAATTCGATGAATGTGTTCGTAAATTCGTCGAAATGTGCCCGTGATGAACATATAAACGATGTCGAATTCCATACATAAAGGTTTTGCTTGTATTTTAAGCCAAAAATAAAATTTTCGAGATATCTCAAAGGATTTGCGTTTTATTTAAAAAAAAGTCCTTATTGGAAAACCCATTTAAGTAGATTGATGAAGGAAAATGGTGCAAAATTGTTTAGCAGAATAAAATCAATGTCATTTCACTATAAAAAAATTTCATATCCATAAAAATATCAGTGTGCGTGTGAAAAATGTTACTCATCGTTACACAATTTGTTTGTAGGTGTGTTGGAATGTTGCCATAAAAAGTATTCCACTTCATCCACTTTATTTTCAAATTTATGGCAACACAGTAACGCAAATACAAATGTTTCATAGTGAAATGCAGGCATTAGATTGAAAAGCACTACTATTTAGACTGTGTCCGAAACCTGTGATAAAAAATCGTGAATTAATTTATTGACATTTATACTTGAAAATACCGAACACACCCAAATTATTCGAGTCTATTACTATGATAATTTTTGACAGCTATCGAATAATATGTGTACGCATGTGCAACGTGTGATTTATACATATACAAAATTTTTGTTGTTGGTTTATTTGTCAAACTTTATTTTTAATTTCGATTTGCGCTTGGCTGTGATTACACCAAATAATTATCCGAAATTTGACAACAAAATGGCGAGGAACTTCGAAATAAATTCACAGATCTTAAAAGCCGCACTAAGACGCGTTTGGCACAAAAAAATATCAACAAAAGGAAACCGGTGACACTCCAACACATCATAAAAAACCGTACGAAGAACTTATAATTCAATTAGCGTGCCGTAACTCAATGTCCGGCTTTAGTTCTTATGTCGATGCGTTTAGTGATGTATAAAACGTATTAAAGTCGAACCAGCTACAACGGAAGATGAGGAATTTCGTTTAAGAAATTTAGCCACGACCGACCTCAAGTAAAGTTTCCCCAACTCCACAGCGAACTGGATCTAAACGAAAGAGACGGCACATTGACGATTTCGATCGTGAAATGCTAGAAATCGCCCAAAAGAAATATTTTGGGGCAGGGACAGCGACTAAAGGAGACTAAAATAACAAACACCTTACTTCGCAGCAATGCTGAGAAATTAGGCTGCCAATGACCAAATTACTCGTAAACATAAATTACTTGTTTTTTTTAAATTAAACTAAATTGGTGATGTTAACAAAGACTGAAATATTAAAAAGTAAAACGCATTATGTAGTTGAAAATTCAATTCAATTAAATTAACTACGATTATTTGTAAAATTATAATTAACTAAAGTTTGCCGTAACTCTCATCAAGTTCTAGTATATTTTCGAATTCGGAATCTAATAAATCATTTTCAAGAACAAATTCTACATCTGGAATGTTTTTTAATTTTGAAATGTTATGTAAAATAAAACAGGCCGTAATTATTTGCACACATTTTTCAAAACCATAGCACATAGAACCTCCAGTGTTGTCAATAATATGAAACCGGCTTTTCAATACACCGTACGCTTGCCCCGACAAACATTTCAATACCGACAGCTATATATCGGGCTCAAAAATACCGTGTGTCGGTAACAATTACAACAACAACAACCGAAAAATACCGATCATCGGTCACAATTACAAAAACAACAACTCAAAAAATACTACAAAAGAAAATAACAAAAAATTTTTGTTTTATGTTTTTTTGTTTTACATATACTGAACTATTTGAGTGAGTGAGACAAATTATTATATGTCATTTTACTTCATGTCGTCCTCTACATTCATTTGAATAACTAATTTTATTTTATTTGCGCGATGAAAAAACAAATTAATTACAGGGCCAATACCGAATTACCAAACAACGACAATCAAATTACGGTAAAATAGTAATTTGAATTGAGCTTGATAAACTAACATTCAAAAACAAAACAACGAATTGCTGAACAAATAGCTGGGAAGAAATCAAAACTACTAAATTACCGAGCAAAGCCCATCAATTTACCGCGATATAGAAATTTGAGATTATCATAAAATAAACTATAATACAAAAACAGAAAAAAACAGAATATCTCTCAAATCCCCTAAAATTATATTGAAATAATGGAAAAACGTCTTAAATATTAGTTGACATAATTAATGTAAAGAAGTTGTTTTCTTTTGTATTTCATAATAAATTACTATAATTTTTTTTTTTCGACTATTCGAGGTAATTTAGTGAACTTTGTTCAGTCGTAGTTTTTCCTATTTTAAGTTCAATATTGTATCAAATGCTTTGTAACAATTACTCGGTAATATTTTGGATCTAGCTCGGTAAAGAATTTTTTTTTTCTTTTAACGAATTACCAATCAAAGTCCACAAAATTACTGCGAAATAGTAAAAACAAATTGTAATAATTTATTATTGAAAACACATCATGATGTGATCACGTGGACATATTCCTTTTTTTATTTATTTATATTCGTTTCGTTACTAATCGTCAGTAAGGTAATAATCGTGGTCAAGTTAAGACGTCAGTTTTTGAATATAAAAAAAAAAAAATTAAAGGAAATAATACAATTTTTTATTGAAAGAAAATTTTTAAAATTTTTATTAATTTTTGATTTTTTTGTTGCACATCAATTATAAATTATTACAATATTTTTTTTTTCAATTATAAATTATTATAAGTTTTTTTTGACGATTTCACGGTAATTTTATGGACTTTGTTCGGTAATAAATTCGTAGTTTTTAATATTTTTAATTTCAAAATTGTGCTTACAGGTTGTGCAACAATTATCCGGTAATATTTTGGATGAAGCTCGGTAAAGAATACATTTTTCTTGTGTATTTCAATTATAAATTATTACAATTTATTTTTTGACGATTTCGCCATAATATTATGGACTTTGTTCGGTAATTCGTAGTATTAAATATTTTTAATTTCAAAATTGTGCTAAGTTGTGGTTTTGCAACAATTGTTCGGTAATATTTTGGATCATTAATGAAAATAAATGCCTTTTGACCAAAAATGATAAGTTTATTGCTTTCAATATTTAAAAAAAATTGATAATGAGTTATACATCTATGGTTCGGAAACAACAGCAAAAGAATATTTTTATGACGTTCTGGTAGCATCAATCCGTTTCAAGATTTTTAAAACTACCACAAATCCTGTTTATTGGAAACTAAATGATATCGCCCAAAAACTATTTTGTATGGAGTGCTCTGAAGGAGAGGGATATAGAGTTTTTTACCAATTACCACATAGTAAAATGTAAGCCATTTACCTCATTATTGAATGTGTTGTGGTTTGCAAAAAATGGGTTCTAAATTCCAAGCTAATGTGGCCCACGCATTATTCGAAGGTGTTCAAAAATAATGCAGACGTGAATTCGGACTGGGTACCAATATACCATATGATTTCAAAATGCTAAAAAATTATATCGGTAAGTACTGTGGATTTACATGGTATCTCGCTTTGTCATATTAATTGATACGAATTTTTTTTTGTTTTATTTCAGAAACACAACCTGAAGTGATTAACGCTGAGGAAATATATGCGCAGTTCACCAATTCGGAATCGAAAAATTGTACCCGTCGAAAAAATCCAACAACTTATAATTTCAACGAAGAAATGGAATATACACCCGAACTGGCTGAAGAACATAATAAACCGTTTCATGCTACTCCTAATTCTAGTTTGAAGATGAATGGTTCTCTGGTTTTTTAGCCTATATATTTTTAAAAGAAATATAAATGTATTTATTTATTAGTCGAAACCACTAAACCTTTATTGTTTTATTATGAGTTTTATTTTACAGTAATTTCGTACCGCAAAATTACTGATGTGGTAAAGTAAAATATTCCTGTAAAAATTCTAAAACTATTAACGTATGAATTCCACAGTAAAGGCTGACATATTACAGTAAATAAAATCCTAAGAATACCGATCCATTAATGTAAAATTGACCCGAAAATCTCAGTGATAAATACTTACATTTTACGGTAACTCATACTACAAAATTACCAATTAGGTAAAGTAACATATTCCAGTGAAAATACCAAAAATTTTAACGTATGAGATCCATAATAAAGGTTGACATATAACAGTGATTAAAACTGCAAACATACCGATCGGATTATCTAAATTTGACACGTAAAAATTCAGTAACAAACACAAACATGTTACAGTAATGTGAAACTGAAAAATTACCGTATCGGTAAAATCGGCCTGCCCAAAGAGCCACAAATTGCGGTCTTTTGTAGGTATTATATCGGTAATTGCCCGACACGGTATCAGTAATTTTGCGGGTCAAATATTTGAAAATGTTTGTCGGGTGCTCCATAATATTTCTGGTCGCCTTATGTTGATTATTGTAGCGAATTTCCGTACTCGTCGTTGGATTTATAAGCGGAGTCATTAGGCAATGCATTAAGGGGTATTCACTATCATCGAGAAGTCATGAATTCTCCGGAAGTCTGTTTGAAAGTAAAAAGCCATAAAGAGAACTTTTTTTGAACATGTATGAGTCGCGACTGGATCCTGGCCAACGGACGACAACATTAATAAATAAATTTTCTGCTTTGCACACTTGTAAAATAATAAAATACAAAATTTTTTTCGTTTCATGCTTTCGAACAGTGCGGAATTGCTTTACTCCTGCCAGTATTTCTTTGCCGCTATTTGCTTAATTTGCCAATAATAATTTGAGTTGCTATATATATGAGTTGCATCATATTCAAATGGGTTTCCTCTTCCTCTAAATATTTTCCTTGAAATTCCTAACCGAAATATTTTAAATTACAGTTATTAATAATTCCTCGTACTCAAATCACTTATTTTACAATATAATGAATATTATTACCTCTTAACTATTTAATAGTATATAACTATTTATGACATTTGAGGCTATCGAACAGGCTATCGACAATTTTTGTAGTTAACTCGGGTGTTCGGCAGGGAGATGCTCTGTCCCCTATACTCTTTAATCTCATGTTGGAGTATATCTTTCGTAAAACTGAAACAGCGCAGTGTAACATCTTATATCGCCAGTCCAATCAGGTGCTTGCATATGGAGTGAAACGGAGTGAAAGAAATACTTGATCCGCTTGTAAAGTTTTCAGCTTCAGTTGGACTTCAGATCAATTAGTCCAAAACGAAATAACTGATCTCTGGTTTTAGGGACAATGGCACACCAGATTTAAGTAGTGGCCACCACACGTTTGAGGGAGTGAGGAGGTTCAAATATTTGGGTTCTCTTATCACTCACGATAATAGTGTATGGGTGAGGATATTAAAGTGCGGCTGGCAGCTTGCAGTCGTTCTTTGTATCCTCTAAGGCCACTGCTAAAATCTAAACACTTTTCAAGTGCCGTGAAGCTGAAGCTTTACAAAGCGTTGATCAGGCCCGTTGTTATGTTTGGATGTGAAAGTTGGGCGCTGACGGATGAGTACGAGAGATGGCTCCTAACATTTGAGAGATTCCCGATATTGTACATGAAGTAAGATCTCAGCGAGTACGCTGGCTCGGGCACGTTCTGCGTGCTGATCCGGAACGAATTGTGCAGCGATCTCTGAAAGGAGAGCCACCATATAGTAGGCGCATAGAGGTCGTTGCAGGCGACGATGGCTCCACGGTGTAGAGAACGACTTGGCCTCTTCAGATTGTCTTAGACAGTATGAAGACCATGCCAGGGATCGAAACCGCTGGAGCCAATTTGTTGACTCAGTAAGGGGCCAGTAATGGCCTTTAAAATTGTTTAATAATAATGACATTTGAGGTTATGAAATCTAAAATTGACATATATAACGTGGGGAAAGAATGTATGAGGTGGGGAGATTTATTACGGACAGCATAATAAAAAATCGTGAATGTAGGGGAATAATTATCAAACAAATGTCAAAAAATTAATTCACGATTTTTTATCACAGGTTTCGGACACAGTCTTAGTTATAATTTTAAAACACAATTAATCCTCAGTAACAAATGTTTCATAAGTGTTTCTGCCATACCAAGCAGAATTTAAGAATAATGAGAACTCATTAGCTGATTTGTTATAATGTAATTCTTATTGTATAGCATATTACAGAATTGATTTTTAGATTCAAGTATTGTTATTTCGGCAGATCAAATATTAGAATATGATTGATTGACCAAGTTTACTAAATTTCAACACATCATAAGGATTCTAATTGAGCCACTCATATAATAATGAATATTTTTTGTTTAGAAGTAAAATCTATACACGTTTTGGATAATTGATTGAGACAGTTCGAGGCCACACTATATCCATATTAAGAAGAAGCCTTGAAGAATTAATAGAATCTTCAACACATATGTATAGTATAGTTTTTTTTTTTATACACAAAAACGATTCTAAAGAGCAATGTACTTGCGTCAAGAAATAATTAAATTCGACGAATATTGAAATGAATTTGTACGTAGGAAGCACATTATACTCGGATTACAATAAACATTCATAATTGATTTGACAAAAATACTGGTTTTCTATATAGCTACAATATAATAAAGAAATAGGTTTCTAAAGATTTTAATTGGCATCAAGATGATTGAAACTCTTTCGTTCAAGAAATTCATGACACATCCATTGTAGCATATTTTAAGAACATTATTATGTATGTACCTTATTATACAATATAATGGTAACATATAAAACACATCGAAATAAGATTTTAATGACATGCGTGAGAAATCATATTACACCGAAAATCATCTAAATCCAATTAAATATGTTATGATGACATAATATGATTAAAACAATTTCCACGAAATTTAATTATGTATGATGATAATCATTTTCATGCTAAATCAAAAGTGATAATCAATTCTATTTTAAATAAACAATTATTCTTATATAGCATTTTGTATGTAGCAACTCTATTTGATTGTTAAAATCTATTTTGATCGCACGCGTAACAAAAATAAACTTGCGATCATTTTTAATTTCCAAACAACAACGAAAAATAAAAATAAAAAATGATCTCGCCGATAAATCAAACATTATATAGATTTACCGATCCCCATATGTCATAGAATAATTAGATTAATCCAGTTTGTAAGTTTGTATATATATAGATCAGACGATCGTACGATAATATTTTTGTGAGACCTATTTAATACAAATCTTTAATTTTAATGTAATAATCATGTTGATTTTTAGGACTCAGGATTATGTGCGTATATACATATGTACATATTTCCTATATTAAGTTGGTCGTTACATTTTTTAAAATTATCTATACATGACAAACCCGAAAATTCTAATTTACGCTCGGTTTAAATTCAACATGTAATTCGATCATTTCTTGTATTGAATATTTGTTTCCTACACTAATCATTTGAATTGATCGTGTGACCATTTTATGAATTTTTTTTTAAATGACGTTAATAAATTAGTCTATATAAAAAAAAATAAAAAAACACATTTGATGGTATTGCCGTACCTCTATATATTTCTAAAGACAACACACATATTATAGATTCTGCCATGTTGTGTTAGTATAAATATTTGATTGTCGATCGATCGATCGAAAATTTCACGCATTGAAATAACAAAACTAAATTGAATATATCGAATCGTTCAAATTTTGTTGTTGATGCTCTTAAATGGCTTAAGATATTTCTGGTTTCTTATACCTGAGAGACGGAGACCTATTAAAATGTTTCTGTGATTTTTTATTTATTTTTATTTTTTTTCAGATATTTTGTATAGATTGGGTTTTGTGTTAACAAATTTACCGACATGAATATTATAAGAAATACAATTTGAGTACGACGAATACATATAGAGAGACCCTCAATTTATGTCCGTATTTATTGAAAGTATTAAACCATATGGGTTTTGTTTACAATTTTAGATAGAAATATACTGTGGGGCATATAAAACTTATAAGTTGTCGGATGAAACTGGGTGGTAAAATATTGTTACCTTTTTACCGAAGACTATATACATACGTAATCATTAAAAATGTAGGTATTCGATCATTTTGACTTAGTAACTATATATGTTAAACCGAACTCATTCGTCTATATATCGAACTATGTACTAGATTACGACAGAAGAATCAAATTAGTATCCTGATCAAGATCAAGTGTACCATTGGTATAATGTGGTATAAATGAACAAACACACGACGAGATGACAAGCTGCTATAAGTTTTGTTGTTCATATTGATATTTTATGTACTGTCGAATTTTCTTACCACCGGTCACGTGAGGGCTGAAAATAAACGTGATCAAAATAAAATGTTGTCCTTTTCTCTATAATAATGTTAATTTCGGTTTGGTAACGGAAGTATGAATTTAGGTGATAGTTTAGTAACGGACTGTGGTGGTAGACTGTTTTTATGAATATTTTTTAATATTCTATTTTTATGAATAGAACATCCATATTATTATTTGACATAGTCCTTATTGCATGTAATGTAGGGCGATTAGTTCTCTCTACCTAAAACAAGTCGAAGTGTTCGAACCGCATATCTCTTGCAACATTAATAATAGCACCATACCGAATTTTCATTGAATTGTGCCTTGTATGACAAGATATGGGATTTTTTCAATAGATTGTAAAGGGTTTTCCAATAAGCGGTTTCATTTTGATATCTAAAAAAAAAGAGTATTTTTTAAAAGAAATCAATGAATGTTTATTTCATTGTGTAGAGGAAGGTATGCCACGGCTACGCTTGCAGCACCATATACTTTTCATGAAATTTTCCATGACCAATTCGCACATTTGCGGCTGTATGTCCTTTGATAACTTCACGAATTCCATCTTTAAGGTCTTGAATCGATTGTGGAGCATTGGCATAGACCTTATCTTTCACGTGACCCAAAAGAAAAAAGTCTAAAGCTGTTAAATCTCAAGATCTCGGTGGCCAATTGTGATCACCTCTTCGAGGTATAACACGGTCAGGAAACTTTTTTTGCAAAATTGCTATTCTTTCGTTGCTTAGGCAACGGCCGAGAAGGTACTTCACGACGACCAAAAAGTGCTTTAGTTTTGCGAACTGTGACTGCAAAATTTTCACCATTTTTAAATAAAATAAACGATAAATGAACGTTCGATGCAATTTTTTTTTGTTGACCAAACACGAATTGAAATGCTGATAGCGTTTTTAACAAGGGGTAATATAAGAGCATTTATTGGATAAATACCTTCAGCAACATCTCTATACAACTCAATCAACCTAAATAAATGCAGAAGTATATAAATAGCTTTACAACACCTATTTTGCAACATCTGTAATTTTGATAATTTACATTTAGCAGCACTGCCAAAAGTTGCAATGGCATAGTAGAAACGTGTATGAATAAATGTACATGGGTTGGAACAAATGAAACAAGTTTTCTAATCAAAAAAATATATGGACAGATTCCGAGAGTCAACTTACGAATGTGTTAATTCCAAGATATATGTATATCAGGAAACACTCGAAGATATTTATATTTGTCGACTCGTTCAATGATATTATTGGAGACTTGCAAGATAGGTAAATCACAATGTGATTTGATACAAATATGGGGAGTGAAATACAATAAATTTGGGTTTACTCAGATTGACTGACATTTTGTTGCAAGAAAAATCATCCATTAGTGTAAGGCTATCATTTTCCATATTAATCATGGCCTCCGAGCAATCTTTAGAATTGCAGTATCCTAAGGGAACAATTTAATTTGACCAGCCAGAGGTAATTGGGCTATATTATAGACGCCTAAGAACGCTTCCTTATGGCACACCACGATTTATGGGTAAAGTCAACACCATTCATTAACACAAATTATTTGCGATTTTAAAGATAGCTATCCAAAAGATTACACGATAAGAAGCAACCGGTGATCTATAGAATCAAATGCTTTATCTAGGTCCAAAAATAAACTACATATATATTCTTGACTGTCAAAAGCTCTGTACAATAAATCAGTTATCCCAATTAATGCAGTATCAGTAAATGAACCCTGCCTAAAATCAAACGGATGGCTATATAAAAAAATGTCTATCATTTAAACATGTGGTCATATAAGATTCACAATTAATTTTTCCAATATTTTATCAAATACGAACAACATTTCTATTGAGGGATAATTGTTAATTGAATTAGAGTTTCCAGATTTTCAGGAAATTCGGGTAAACGCCGGTTTCAAACACAACGTTGAATATACTTGCCAAAAGCTAGGAAAAATAACGTGCATTCCGCTTTACAATTACAACCAACTACATTTGGAATATTGTCAAGCGATGAGTACCATATCTCTTTACTACTTCATTATGTACAATAGAATATATAAGTCTATTTGTGCATGCAAGGCATATATTCAAGATTTGACGATCCGTTTGTCGAAACTAAATAAATTTTTCATACATCTACGGTAGTATGTAAGATCTAAAGTTCCATCTCACCATCTCACATTTCGATGATACTTATAAAGGGTGGTCCATCTAACGTATGCAATTTAATTTGGCTCAAAGACGAATATTAAACAATTTATAGTACCCCATTCTGTCAACCCAATTTTTCAGAACATTTTCGATAGTATGGCTCTTATCTCATCAATGACAATTTCGAATTCATCTTTCAAGTCTTGGATAGTTTTCGGATGGTTAGCGTAACACTTATCCTTAACGGCTTCTCACATAAAAAAACCAACGTGGTGGCCAATTGACATCTCCGTTACGGTTAATTAATCGATCCCCGAAGACAGTGTGCGAACGACCGATGGGTTTGTTTGATGTGTGGCATGTTGCCCTGTCCTGTTGAAACCGTAAGACCTCGTTTTAATTTCAAAAAAATTTACTAATGAAGCCTCCTCCAATGATAGATAGCTTCTGAGGTGAAAATTAGCTTCGTCAGAAAAGATAATTTTTCGGTAAAAACTCATTTTCTTCTTAGCGTTCCACAGCTCAATTAGCGAAACGAAAACGTTACGGATGATCATTTAGATTCAGCTTATGCACTAAGTGAACTGTATATTCCTTTCATATCGAGGTCATTTTGCAAAATTCTCATCACGGAACTGCCTGAAATGTTCTTGAGCACGATGACGAGTTAATGTTGATGAATGCTCAGACACATTCTGAGCAACAAATGCAATGTTCTCAGCTATAGGAAGCTTTAAATGCACATGCACGTGTTGGTTTATGCAATAACAATTCAGTTTCACGAACTCGCTTCAAAAATATATCCACAAATTTGTCTTGTAGGCATTTCATATCTGCTGAATTTTCCACGTAAAATTCTTAGAGTTTGGGTAGAAGATTCACCACTTTGAAAGTAAGTTTTCAATATTTCCAAAATTTTGTACAAGCGTAAAGCGATCCATTTCGTAAATATCAAATATTAAACTAATTTTCTGTCATAACACGAATGATGTACGTGTTGCCACACTCGAAATATCCGGTAGTTGATATTGCAAATGCTAGATGGGCCACCCTTTACTTAAAGCACCTATAGACATAGGTTATATTTGCCCCCAAACGATGCTGAATGTCTATAAATTGTATTCTATAATAAGCGTCATCTTTAGCTATATGATAGTAGAAGGTAGGCTATGTATTATTTGTAAGATGGAGGTACCTATTTTTAGATACCATAATCCAGAGTGGGTTATCTCTAAGATTTTCTCCAAAAAATTTTTAACCTTTCGGATAATTCGAATACTTACTGTTGAAACTATTAGTATAAATGACTCGCGATGAAATCTTTAGCTGCATGATACGAAGATAGGCAGACTGTATGACATTAATTATAGGATGAAGATACTTATTTTTTAAGACCATATTTGTGAGGGGGTTATCTTTAAGACTGTCCCAACAGATTATACATTTTGGAGATGATTCTTGTATTGTATTTATATGGACACTAAAATGCTAAAAATGCAGCAAAATTAGTAATTAAGTCACAGCTTTTTTTTCAGTCAAACCATCCCGATATGGCCGGGACGGACCGGGGGTTAAAATTATAAAATTTTAGAGAATCTAAGAGCTGACCGATTATGCGCATATGAATAAGGTTATATTATGAATAGCATTGTTTAATGTTTATATACAATACCTAGGTATAAAAAGTTAGTATTGTTTCAACTCGGATGGATCAAGTAGAGTAGCTTATATCATTTTAAGTGATTTGATTGATCGAGAAATCAGGTATACTATGGAATTTTGCACGAGTGAACGTTTTATGATCTTTATAGTAGTACATATGAGTAAAAGCATTTCGATATAGATTAGTATATGCTCTGCGTTTTTCAACCTTTCTGGTTGATAGGATCTACAATAGATACCACAGGCCAGCAAATTCTTTCTTCAATTAGAGATGTTACAGTTTTTAATCCATATTATATGAAAGTCCTAAATTGACATGGTATACGGCATGAATGGTGGTTACACAAAGTAAAATCTTGCTGATAGATACTTCAGATTCAAACAGGGTGATACCTATTCTGAACTGAATCAGCAATCTCTCAACGAAATGTACTTGCACAGGTCCTATATACTTATTGTATACTTGTGATCATTACTTGTGATAGAAATTAGCACTGACGCTACATTTGCGGATATGGCATTCCAATTATGGCTGTTGAAAACAGCAATGTATGACTCAACAGAAAAACTACAAATAACCAAATTACAATTACATAGCTGGACTGAGGAGATGGCGTATTAAATTAAACGAGAGTGAATCAGTGCAAGTCGACAACAACTTCGACGTTATTATTATTTCTGAGGATTACATCGTTCATAGAAACGACAGGCATTGTTTCAGCACTTACCTCAAAGGCGGCGGAGTACTGATCGCAGTTAAAAATACAATTTCGAGCGAGGTAATTGCGTGCCACCCTAGCCTCGACGTGATAGCTGCCCGTGTAAAAATTGCACTGTGCTCCATTCTCATCGTCGCGCTGTATATTCCTTTTGGCTCAAACCTGAACCTGTACCTCGAGATTTTCAAGTTCATCGAATTTGTGGTGCTGCCAGCAATACGTGACGATGAACAATTACTGATTATTGGCGATTTTAATCTTCCGAGTACTACTGTAACACAAGTTAACCGTACGTGTAAGGGTCGAGGGAAATTTCTGGATCTTGTATTCACAACTTTGAATTGAATTGAATGGTTTGAATGACATAGTATCACAATTCAATGAACGACTCAAGACAGGTATCGCGAGGTATGTTCCGTCGAGGGCTACTAAACAGCGATTTCAAGAACCATGATATAATGTTAAGTTGACACGCCTTGAGAATCGTCGTAATAAGCTCCACACGCTATATAGGTTGCATGGCAATCAGTATTATCCTGCTTTCACTAAAGCTCGTAAGGAATTTAAAATTTTAAACAGTTTCCTATATCCTAATTACGTTCTGCAGATTAAAGTGAAGTTATCTTCCAACCCACGAAGATTTTGGCAGTTCATCAACACTAGAAGGAAGGTTGTCGGAGTCCCCTCTCCTATGACCTTTCAGAGCTCCTTTGCTAGGCTTTCCGTTGATATGTGAAATTTATTTGCTAATTTCTTCGAATCAGTCTATGAACCGTATAGACGCCAAATGTCAAATCTTTTGAGCTTGGAAATAATCAGGAATTCACTCAATTATCGTTTACCTCAGAAGAAGTCTTTGATTGTATATCCAACATTGACACGAAAAAGAGTGCAGGTTATGATGGTTTTCCTCCCATCCTGATTAAAAATTGCGCGGGAGCCTGTATGTGATTATTTAATGAAAGCCTTCGAAGGCAACTTTTTCCAGATTCGTGGAAAATATCCTTCATACGTCCCATATTCAAATCAGGTAAACGAAGCGAGATCATCAACTATTGCCAAACTTTCTATCATTCCAAAGCTCTTTGAACCAATGGTTCATCGATTTTGGTTTTTCCATACAAAAAGGTATATTTCGCCTGTACAACATGGTTTTTTTGCGGGAAGGTCGACAATCACAAACCTAGTGTCTTTCAGCGGCCATTTTCACACTACGATTGGTTCCAGACTACAGCTAGTCTATACTGATTTTTCAAAGGCCTTTGACAAAATTAATCACACAATTCTGATCGAAAAGCTAATGAAATTAAACTCCAACTTCATCCCAGTCAGATGGTTGCACTCTTACCTATTAGATCGTTGGCAATTTTTCAAGTTATACGATTCCCGTTCTCGTTTTTTCCGTGCAACATCCCGGGTTCCTCAAGGCAGTTACTTGGGACCATTGTTGTTTTCACTCTTCGTAAACGATGTGGTGAACTGTTTCAAATTTGCTCTACGCTGATGACATGAAAATGTTTGCCCCAGTTTCCAATTTATCTGACTTTTTGATGTTGCAAAGTGATTTAATAAACAACTTTTGTTGTTGGACTATCAGCAACAAATTATGATTAAATGTAAACAAATGTAAGACTCTTTTGTTTTATAGAATCCGATGTCCATTATTTCATTTTCGTTTTCTTATATGGTATGCCAATTGATCGAGTTTATGTCGAACCGTTATATCTATAGCAATTGGGACTGATAACTGGAAAACTCGAATAAGCAATGTTTAAGATGTTGTTTTAGATTAGGGATTATCAGAAGGGACTTAATATTTTATTGCTGGAGAAATAAACAAGAAAAAGACATATTACCAGGTGAAGTGCTCACTTACTGATTCGAGAAACTAAACACAATACGTAGCTTTCAAAGTGAGTGCTGTTATAACGAAGCAAGCTTTACCGTTATGAATAAACATACGAATATTTTTAACCACTTCAATTTGAATTGTTGACTATTGTTGACTATCTGAAGAACTTCTCAAATTAACGTCGTAAATCGGACTATTCTATGTCCTCGCATAACCTTTTAAAATATAAACATTTTGGGCTATAATCTATTACAACAGAATTGTTCTATAGTATATTTTTTACAGTATGATTATGACTAACCCGAAATTTTGGATTTAGTACTTACGCGTATCGTTCACGTAATATTACAGTGGAATTACTAAAGGTTGTGCTGTTTAAATTAAACAAGTAACGATTTAAGAAGCTTAAGGATAAAAAAATTAGATATGATTTGGAATAATTATTAAATTTTATTTTATTCAACTGTATAATAAATATACCGGGTGTTTCTTTTAAACTGAGACGATCAAATATCTCGAAAAATAGCCACTCTACGGAAAAAATGTCCATAGTCAAAATTTAATCATACCGCGGGGGAAATACATTAGTGCAAAAAAAATAGTCCCCCATAGTTTGTTATTGCAGATACGGATTCTACGACTAAAAGTACGTATGATTTGAATGAAATATTTTGTTCGGTTCATGATAGATGGCGTTGTAATCGACGAAATTCAATTTTTTCTATTTTTCCATCTTAGAACACACGCATTCGATTCTGCAATACGTTTGAAATAAAACATCACGTTTTCATTGGAAATACTCGAAATTCGTCATCAAAACAATTAATTCAGTTTTGTAAATCACATTTAACGTTTGTGTTATTTCTTATCTTCATGTTTTTCGTAATTGCAAAATAAACGACAAAATGCTTTAGAATGGAGCGTTTAACTGTGCCCAATAACATAATAATTAACTGTGCCTCATAATCATCATATTAGTACACGAGAAATAGTTCGCGATTCCGGATTGCTCCTCACCAGTGTTTGGAGAATTTTAAAACGGCACAAGTATCATCCATATCATGTGTCTTTACACCAAGATCTTCATGGCGTTGATTTCCAAAATCGGGTTACCTCTTGTCAATGGGCACGTGAACAAATACAACAAAACCCCAATTTTTTTCGTTGCGTAATGTTCTCCGACGAATCGTCTTTTACAAACCATGGAACGGTTAATCGACACAACATGCATTATTGGAGTGTTACAAATCCGCACTGGCTTCATCAAGTTGAACATCAGCGTCCTTGGACTGTCAACGTGTGGTGTGGAATAATTGGCAACAAACTCATAGGCCCCCACATTATTGAAGGCAACTTGAATGGTCAAATGTACCGAAACATTTTGGAAAATGAATTGCCAATATTACTTGAAAATTTGAGCTTAGAAGTGAGACGGAACATGTGGTTTCAGCATGATGGTTGTCCTGCACACTATTCGTTGATGGCACGTGACATACTTGATCGTGATTTCAATGGTCGCTGGATCGGTAGAGATGGTCCGATAAATTGGCCCGCCAGATCTTACTGCGCCAGATTTTTTTTTGTGGGGCTACCTCAAAAACAAAGTTTACACACAAAAACCAACAACACGTGAGAACATGATTGAGCGAATCAGAAATGCGTGTACTGAAATTCAATCAGACACACTTCTCAGTTGTGTACAATCATTTGAAATGCGGATTAATAAGTGCATTGAAGTCGCAGGCGATCATTTTGAACACTTATTTTAGATATACAAAACTGAATAAATAGTTTTGATGACGAATTTCGAGTATTCCCAATGAAAACGTGATGTTTTTTATTTCAAACGTATTGCAGAATGGAAAGCGTGTGTTCTAAGAAGGGGAAATTGAAAAAATTGAATTTCGTCGATTACAACGCCATCTATCATGAACCGAACAAAATATTTCATTCAAATCATGCGTACTTTTAGTCGTAGAATCCGTATCTGCAATAAAAAATATGGCTTCATATCTTAGTTTAAAAGTTACCCCCGCCCCACCTACAAAGCGGGGGTGGGAAACTATTTTTTTTGCACTAATGTATTTCCCCCGCGGTTCAATTTTGATTATGGACATTTTTTCCGTAGAGTGGCTATTTTTCGAGATATTTGATCGTCTCAGTTTAAAAGAAACACCCGGTATAAGAAGCCTAATTGAGTATAGTATTAGTATAAGTGAAACGAACTAAAAACTTTAAAGTGACATAAATTAAAAAATTAATAGTAAAACTGCACCTATATAGATTAAGATCAACATTTCTTTAGGAAATGTCAAAAGTAAATTGAACATAATATTAGATACAAAATAATTCCAAATCGATTACCAATCATCGCTATAGTGAAATTTCGCGTTCATACTCTAGTAATAGGCGACAATAGAGCAATATCACCATGAAGTTTCATATAATAGCCGACGACATAACAATCAACTTAGAAGTTGGTTGACTCATTCTGTTGGCTTATCGTTTTGATGCGTGCGTTACGACATATTTATTTCATCATTAACGCAATAATGCTGTAATATTTTATGATGAGCATCGAAGCAAATTAATTTCGAATATGTGTCTAACTAATTTCACCAAGAACATTTTACAAAAGTCAAATTATCTTAGTTCGAATTAGAATTTAACTGAAAACTTGCATTTTTAGTATTTATCGAATTTGACTAAACACTCATGTCTATGTGAATTTCTCTAACTTGAAGAAGAAGTTAACTTAAATCAGAATTCAAGTTTTCTAAAAACACTTGAATTTTATTTCCAATCGACTATTCGTGAGTAAAGGTCAACTATTGCATTCTTTAGTTTCTGATACAAAGAATAAAAATGGGTGATTTATGTAGATTGCGTCTAAACTATACATCGGTGCCTATCATTCGATCGATTAACGATATATTTTAAAACAGTTGGCCGTATTGATTTTAGAATTGAGAAATTGTCAAAATTTAAAAGAAACTGGTTATACTTTTGGCTTAATTATAATTGAGCTTCCAGTTGAAGCACTACTGCATAAGTACCTTAAATATTTTGTTCTTATATACCACTGCACTGTCTTTTAGCTATTAGTGCATGCATCTTTAATACAATCCATATTCTAATCATGTCTCAAATGCAATATAGATAACAACTGTATATGTTATGTCGGCGTATCAATTAACAATAAATCATTTTCACTCATTGATATGACGTCAGTCAAGCATGTGATAATCTCGTGCGTATATATATACATATATACTCAATCCAGTAGTGAAAGTAAATTGAAATGAAAACCAAATCAGCTGAATATCTAACCTTCGATAGCTCAGTTGGTAGAGCGGTGGACTGTAGAATTAT
Organism: Tipula unca; assembly: GCA_951394425.1. Taxonomy (NCBI): domain Eukaryota; kingdom Metazoa; phylum Arthropoda; class Insecta; order Diptera; family Tipulidae; genus Tipula; species Tipula unca. The sequence goes on along the minus strand of OX596380.1, from coordinate 142,751,762 downwards.
ATACATATATGTACATATAGAAGTAATCCATAGGTCGCTGGTTCAAATCCGGCTCGAAGGAAATTGTTTTTTCATTGCATAGTTTTAGATTTTATATAATATGCATAATTTGGGGCATTTGTTTGATCAGCTGATCAGCTATTTGTCTAAATTGAAGAATATATCGAAATTCACGGCAAACGATATTGCTTTATCATATTCATTCTATAAATATAAAACGGATAGGCCAGGAGCACTTACTCGATATTAATATTATGCACACATACAGTTTCTAGTTTAGTTACCACAGCTAGCTTCGGTAGATCGATACGTTTTCAATACACGTTTTGGCTATACGATGGAGAGGTAATTTGAAAATCAGGAGAAAAACATTAGTCTTAACGGTTTAGGTTTCACCTAAGCAATTCAGCGACACGAATATTAAACCAATCCCTTTCGCAAAGTTCAAGAGAGGTCACTGCCTTTACTGTTCCAGGCCGTCCTCTCTATCAATTCTGCGTCATGCCGTTTGGGTTGTAAACCGCCCCCCAAACCATGTGCAGGTTGATGGATCGAGTGATACCCCACCAGCTTAGAGATAGAGCATTCGATTACTTAGACGATTTATTGGCAATCTCGGCGGGGTATGACGAGCAACTGGAACTGCTAAAGAAAGTAGCCAACTTATTATCCAAGACAGGGTATTTTAAGGGTTTTTAGTAGGAGAACAAGGACTGCGGACGAACCCTTCGAAAATAGAAGCCATTAAAAATTTCCCCCCTCCAGAGTCGGTTAAACAGACACGTCAGACGTAACTGCTTTCAGACGTAACTGCCCCCATCACTAATCTGTTACGTTAAGGCAAAAAGTTCGAAGTGACCGAAGATGCTAACTCAGCTTTTCAAAAACTTAAACACCTTTTGATGAATGCTCCGGTGCTGCACAATCCCGATATTTCGGAGCCGTTTTACATAAAATGTGACACCAGCACTCAAGGGCTTGGTAGTGTATTATTCCAAAATGATGAAAATGATTCAGAAAAGCCTATCGCTTTTATGTCTCAGAAACTGAACTCCGCACAGAAGAATTACACTATCACAGAACTTGAATGCTTGTCTGCAGTGGTTAGTGTACAGAAATTCAGGGCATATATCGAATGTTACCGATTCACAATAATCACTGATCACGCGAGCCTAAAATGGCTAATGTCGCAGAAAGAGCTTAGTGGTCGTCTTGGAAGATGGAGTCTTAAACTTCAAGCGTATGATTTTTGTATTAGTACACCAAAAAGGCAAAGACAAACGAAACTGTTACCAATGTTGAGTATATTGAACTCCGTAAGAAAATCGAAGCTGATTCAATTTTGTACTCCAACATCGGCGTCCATTCTGGAAGAATATTCATCAGGATTGAACCAACAAAACAAATTCCGTTGTCAGACGTTCCCTCGTGGAAATTGTGAATACCTGAATGTTCACGAACAAAGTTAATTGTGCGAGAACATGACAGCCAAAAATGGAGCTCATGTTGGTATAAAAAAGAGTCTTGAGAGATTGCGTCGTTTATTTTATTGACCTAAAATGACAGCTCAAGTATACAAGCCATATATCAAACTGCCAGCTATGTAAACAAAGCAAGTCTGCAAATCACTGTTTACGTCCACCGTTAGGGAAACCAACCATATCAGGCAGGGCTTGGCAAAAGATATTCGTAGATTTATTAGGTCCATATCCGAGGTCAGCGTCTGGTAACGGCCATACTCATTGTGCTAGATAATCTCACCAAGTTTATATCTATTTAAAGGCATTATCTAAAGGTACGGCGAGTAAAATAGTCGATTTTTCCGGGATGATTTATGACCACTGTTCAGTGTGTACCGCAGAGTCGATACATTCCGACAACGGCGTTCAATTTGTTGGTAAAGAATTTACCACTTTAATGAAATAACTCGGAATAACCCATATTAGAACCGCCCTAACAAAAAGGGAATATAAACAGATTAGAGTCACTTGATAAAATGTTGAAACTAAACTGCCTCGTACGTGCAGATATACATTACACAACTGTATGTAGCATTCTATTTGAATTAATATAAATTAGGTTTAGATAGATGTAACAGGTATTTTTGCTTTGGCCTATAATTTTTGTCTATTGTTTGTATGAAAATGTAAATACTTATCGTCGTTAGTTAGGAGGAAGTTAACATACGATTTTAAAATCATTCCAATTGCTATTTCTCATAAATAATTTAAATTGTTCATACGGGAAAGAATTTGTACGTCAATTTGATGGGACACACACAAACTTCAACACGCGACGTTCGGTCAGAACGTAAAGTGTCATTTTATTTCACATTCGATTAATGATTTAATATAACTTCTTACGATTGCGAATAGTATAAAAAAATATATAGTTTCAGGTCACGTTTGGTGGCCTGTAGAGCCCCTATTTCTATTTCAATTTTAAACTCAAAGTTATTTCGAGTTATGTATTTTCCTTGTTTCGAGTTAGATTTTGATTTATGTATTACCTAGTAAAGTCAAATAAAACACAAATAGCAGGACAATTAAGAGTTTATTATTGGTTACATAATAAAAAACGATAATAGAAACACCAACCCAATATTAACGTACATATATATTTTTATGTATGAGTCAAAATTCGAGTCACTGACATACAATGATACATGGCGTTAGAATAGTATGTATCTAAACCAAGTGGAAGACCTTTGAAACCATATTATATATGGGACAAATACTATTCTATCGAAAGCAGCAATCTTCTGATAAAACCTATCTATCTTTCAAGTGCAATTAACTAGTTCAATTGCTTATATGTATTACCATAATTGCATACAATCTATATTGTAACCCCAGCATTTATGACACATTGAAGTGACATATTTATGACACCGTAAAAATAAAATTACAACCACCGATCGATAAATCGATATTATACATAACACCGATAATCCGATATAATTATTAAAACACTCCTTAGTTTCCCAAAACAAAAACCAAGCATTATGGTTCGTATTAAAGAACACAACTCACAACATGCGGCTATTCACTCTTTATAAAATTGCCAGCTATCAGAACAACACCAAGTACATATATGTATATCTTAGTCTTATCACTACCTAAAGTTGTTTTTTTTTTGTTGAATTATATCAAAGTTTCAGTTTGCGTAATTAAAACATGGATAAATTTATTAATTAAATTAAACAAAATATTAAAATCGATAATCCGCCCATCTTATCCATATTTCGAAATACAACTTAAGATTGTGTGTAATACCTTTATCCAAAATACAATATGTAAGGGACTTTATTCACAAAATATATTATGTATAGACCGCGAGTTTGTATGGACTATGGATTAATATATTTACTATTTTTTTGTGTTCGTTATTGTTATCATGGTATGTACACACGAGTCTATATTATATGTGTATACAAATATTATATACAAATTTATGTATACACATACACTCCACTATCGTTGCGTGATAACAATTTTTTTACTATATAAGGGAGACCCAGTTTGTTAAAAAAATCATTAAGTGTTCGATTGCTAAAGTATATAGCTAACTAATAAATAAATCAAGCCAAACCAAAATGAAATCCGACCAAGTTATTGAAAGAATTAAGGCCCGCGTTGCTGCCGTCGATCCAAATGGACCACGCACCATCCTTGGAGTTTTTCAATTAAACGTCAATGGAGACACCAGCGAATCGTGGAGTAAGTTAATCATTTATTTAATCAGTTAATACTTATATAACTTGGCTAATTATTTATCTTTCCCATTTATTTATATAATATAGTTATTGATTTAAAAAATTTGACCGTTAGCGAAGGAACAGCTGCATCACCCGATGTTACCGTCACAGTAAGCGATGAAGATTTTGTTGCGATTGGATCTAAATCAGTTTCAGCCGAAGATGCCGTATCATCAGGCAAAGTAGCAATTATTGGTGACAAAGCTTTGGCTAATGCCCTTTTGTCAAAACTCGCCCAATAAATGCACATTACTAAATTATCACCACACAAAAACACATTATCATGAACATATTCTGCATTCTCTCGAACAAACAAATTTGTCTGGAAATTTTTTCATATATTTATATATATGTACATATATGTATGTATGTATGTATGTATATGATTAATCATTTCACTATTATGTAAATTATTATTTTTGATCTAAAATAAATTTAAAAAAAAAAAATACAAAAAATCCCAAATGATCTTTGGACTTTAAACTCCAGCAAGTGCACCCAATCGGCGAGTTTCCAGCCAACAAAAACTCTGAATTGAACTAGTATAAATTATATATTGTAGATAACAGATAACCGATCAATTTGAAATTGGACGCCATCCTGTCCAAATTTAAAATGATAAACACTCATAATTTAACAACTCGTCAGACCACGACGAACCGTTAGTGATAAAAATTTCGAGTGCACACGTCTTTCCAAATAGATAATTTAATTGGACTGTATATTATGCCAATTGAGGTTTACTGATACCTACTCTATGATTACGATTTTAATTGAATTCTGTCAGTGCGATAAGAGTAATAAATTTCCTCAAATGAGCAGACAGTGTTAATAAATTGTTGCAATGTATTGTATGTAAAATGAATAATCGTTTTAGCAAAATTACACGCATGCCAAATTTGTTGAATAGGGTTTATCATTTTTGCCACGATAATGTAATAATTATGTAATTCGATTCTTAGTAACAAGTACCTGATTAGCTACTATGTACGTAATGAATATCCGGTTTATACAAATGTGATAGTGTTATATATATTGCTATGCGATTTGGCGCATTTATAATGATAAACCAAGTATTTTTGTTTGAAAATATATCATGTCTTGCCGCAATAATTTGAAAAATATTAAACAACAATTTGAAGACTGTCAAAATCTATTGAATAAATAACTCTTGTATAGTGACAAGCTATAGCAATTTTAACTAACAATAAAATATAATATTACCTTCTATAATATAGTGTTTCTTAAGCTTTCCCAAATTAATTTTGTGCATGTAAATTGGCTAAAACCCGATTTTTTATTCAAGGTCAAATTAGTAACGATGCAAAAAAAATCAAATTACAGATTAATCTAATAAAATTGGATTGAATTTGAAAGAAGTTTGAGTAAAAGAATCACATCTAAATTTAAGTAAAATTATTTTTTTACCGACGAGTTAAGTTCTCAGGGATAGGTACAAGAAACTATAAATTCACAATCCAGTAGTGTACGTACTTACACATAATTTTAGATTTAATTTTGTTCAAATTTGTGGCGAGCATCGCCAATCAAAATTCTCATCATCGACCTATTTCAACTCTCAGACAAAATGAAGATGTTGTTCAACATATTGAATAATGGTTGTTTCGAGTACGATTGAAAGCTACACGTGCCATCACGGTGATTCGGTAATGGTCGTAACTAGACGTACTTTTATTTGTGAAATTGGTTCTAATTCTTCTAGAGGTGATTTTTGCAAAAATTAATTAAACTCAACTAATTCTAGTTAATCGTGGAATGTTTATTACCATTCGAAAAAACATTTATTGCCATTGATTTTTTAAAGATTATTAATTCTATTCTGATACATTCAGAAGTTCCAATTTTTGGTGACGCGTTCGAGGATTCGAGTAGTAATGGCGGATGACGTATAGGTAATGTTGACTTCCAATGCGTCAAGTGTAGCTGGTTTATCCACGTATAAACTTTGGACTTTACGTAGCCTCAAAGAAAAAAGTCTAGAGATGTGATATCACATGATCTAGGTGGCCAATTCGCAGGTTAGAAACGTGAAACGTACTCTTCTTTTCAGCTTAAATACGCTTAAAATTTTGCACATTGACGTAGCTATTAAGCCAGAAATGGGCTTCATCGCTGAATAAAATTATTGGCTTCAAGCTTTTCAAAAGCCCAAACACTGAAACGGTGACGCATAGGAAGGTCGGTCGGCTTTAATTTTTCCAACAATTTGGATTTTAAATAAAATACGCCAAGTTTCAAATGGCAAGCCACGCTGTTGAGAACGGTGCCGAATCGATTCATCAGGGCGTACATGCTCTCAGCTACCACCGCTACATTTTCTTCTCTACGAGCTGGATGTTGCCTATTTGCTCACGTATCATCCAATACTGTAAATTGCCATTCAAACTTTTCGATGGTATACCGAATAATGTTTTCGACCGGGCTATTATGTCGACCATAATTTGGTTTCAGTGCACGAAACACATTCACAGAACGCGGAATTTCGTAATAAAGCCGAACAATTTGTAGACGCTGTGACGGACTCAGTCTTTTTATATGATGGCATGGCAAATAATTTTGAATAAAAATACTGCTACCCCTATTATGGTTCTCACAATCTCCCCTCACCAAACGACTCACCTCTCCACTTTAAGTCGTGTGAGTTCAAATTTGGTATTATAATTCTCGTTTTAATTTTTGTGACAGTTGTGCGTTGTTTTTATTTTTGATTGATTCCATTAGTTGTTAAATATAGGCTACATTGTTATGACATTTCCATTTTTGACAATTGTACTTTCTTGTAAATATAAAATCGCATATTCGGCAATGTTTGTTGGCCATATAATTATATATGTACATAAAACAATGAATAATTTAAAAGTAAGTTTCGGCTCATTATACAGGAGCATGTGTGTAATACTTAATATATCGCCAATACAAAATGTCTAAGGTATTTCCAGAAAATCTTGAGACTGATAAAGGGTTACATAACATTGCTGAGACTTATGACAAAGCTAATGGATGGGAGGGAGGGGGCTCACTATACATATGATGATGGTCTCATAGTTACATATTATAAAATTTAATAAATTTGTACTAAGGGTAATTTATTTTGTAATTTTTATTTTTGAAATAAAATTCTTTCCTTAGCCATTATATGCCATAATATATACTTAGCCATTATGTACAAATTATTTTGTGTTGATTGAAATAGCACGCGCATAAGGTCCCAGATGTATGTACATTATATAAATCTGCTTGACGCATAACTTTGCAAATATACCTATGCTATCTCAACAAAAAACAGACAATCATTTCCTATGTGTCACAAAAGTAGCAAAAGCCGAGAATAAGATTCCAACAGGAGATCATGGTTGTTTTCATTATCGATCGAATCAATAATAAACAATTTTTTTGCTTCCTCGTATTGAAATTGGAACCTCTAATGAAAGTGCCATGCCTAACTCACCACCAAATTGTTGATGAGTATTTTTGACACTAGACTCACCGCACCGCGGGAACGATAATACCAAAATTTCAAAGTGGTGAGTTCAAGTCACATTTATGACTAAATTTTCGGTGAGGTTAGAACCATAATAGGGGCACACGATAAATACAATACCATCTGTCAAAAAGACACAAATAAAACTATTACAATAGCTCTATTCTTCCATTAAAAGAGGCATACTAATGGTATTAAAATAAGGTGGCCCGATCCACACTTCAGAGTTTTATTTTGTCTCACATAGAAATCCGTCTCACGCGCAGGTGCCTCACGAATCAAGTTTTGTTCCACGATTTACCACATTTTCAAAATCGAACTGAATCTGAATTTCTCAAAGAATCTTTACTTTTCAACAAAATTCATATTTAAAAACTATAGACACCATTTGATTTTTGTTTTGTAATTCAGTTACAAACATGGCCTTAACAAGAGCAATAAATTGTCATTGTTAGATGGGATGTGCGTCCTCTAGCTACAAAAACAAATGAAATTCCAGTGGGAAAAGCCTGGTGTACAAATCGCTGATTATCAAATTCGAAGAAAATAGCAACCAAAAATAATCTCTTGGAACAGTTGGCAAATCATTTGGAAATATCGGTATTTTCTATTCGGTATAATTCGGTATAATTAAAAGATTATATTCGGTATAATTAAATGTTTTTTCATTTAAAAGATTTAACATTAATGAAGAAACAATTTTAAAACCAGGTCCGCTTATATTAGTTATTAAATTCGCCAATAATATATCACATTCGATGAAGTATGGTTTCAGAAGATAAATGCCGATGTGCAACGAAAAATTCAATATGTACTTGCATTGTTAATGAAGTGGGAGTCCGTATAGGTAGAAGTCAAACACAACGTCAATTTTATTGTTTCTGGAGCCAAAATTATGGTAAAGTAATCTCAATACTATAATACTATATAAATTTTCTAGCTAATTTTGCTAATCACTAGTGCAAGAATATTTGATTTCTTAAAAGCCGCATTCTCATAGACTGGGATTGGTTATTGAGGAAAATTCAAATTTTAATTTTATTCTGACTGTTACTTATACTCGATCTTTAAAAGCTACCAAATAAGTGCCCAGTGATATCGTGATGTTTAGTGTTCATGTTATATTGAGTTTCTCATGGTTGGTTTTCTACTCAGTTTTTTCTTTTTTGCCAAGTCGCACCATTATTTAGATTTTCCATTTTTGGTTTGATTTTCATTTGGGGTTTGGTTTGGTAAACTATATAGTAATCTCATTATTGTTACGTTTAGCATCGGATTGGCGTATAACCACCATAGGTATCGGGCATCATCCCCTACAGCATCCACGTGTAGTGTATCCGCTCCAGCACCACCATTTTGAGGAATATTCTTCAAGTGGAGTTTTCACGTCCAGCATTTTGAGTTTAGTTGACGGTTTGTTTGGTTTGCAATTTTGTTTCCTGGGTATCTGTGATCGTGCTCGACTGCTTCCGTTTGTTACCATTGATTTTACGAAACAGCATGTATTCATAATAAGAAATTCAAAGTTATCAGACTTACCACGGGTGTTCCTCATGGATCACATATGTACCTCTATAAAGTAGAACAAATCAAGAAAACAATTCAAATTTGAATAAAATAATGACCAGGATAATTAGTCGTTCATTCAAATTCTTATATTTCCGTTTATATAGTTGAAACTGAATCGCTTTCCTTTATGCTCTTATAATTGGAGGCAGTTATACCTATTTTTTTCGTTCACATGTTTGGTACAATCGGATACATATCCCGGATCAACGCGGCCCATAATTCAAGCCTTGTCACAAATTGTAGCAAATATCCTCGGTGATAATTATAAATATAAAGAAAAATTATATTTGAGTCTAAAACCAAGAGTGATGTATTTTCGAGCTGCAGTTACATATATAAACCAGAGGGAGGGTTCATAAGGGTAAAATAAAGTTCAAATATTCCAAATTATTTTAAATTTTTGGTATTTTAGCATTTCGATTTTTAAAGTTTATTAAATAAATTACAGCAGATCTTTTCTAACCCTCGTGTTTTTCTTCATTAATTTTACTGGAATAGGTTCTTACTGCAATGTTTAAAAAAAAACTATACAACCCACCATAATATAAAGCAATTATATTAATTAATTCTTTGTTCTCCAATAAACGCAACATATTTATATATCGTTGTAATCGAGTATCATATTCATCACATACAACGATAACTATCCAGCAAATAGCTTAGTTTGTAGGATTCACATGCCAGGGCTGAATGTACATTTACTTTTTCATTCAAAAATGTTGATCAGGATTGTGATGAACACACTTTATTGAGAATGGGTCTTCGGTATTACAATAAAATTGTTTAAAATGTTAAATGCTTAAACAGAGACAATTTTCAAGATTTGAATTATTCATGAACATTTTAAAAACTATAGCAGTACTATTGAAGGTGTAAACAATATAAAAGAGTAGATCATCGTTCAATATTACTCAGGAAACAAGATTTCCAATAAAAATTAGTGGAGAGCCAAATAGGGTTACCAAAGCGGAATACCATACAGATTATGTATTAGTTAAAATAATTGTTCATCCTCGCCAAACTTCCCGCAGCCAAATTGATTATGTGTTAATTTTGAAAGGGCGAGCTTTGTAGACAGAAGAAACTAGAATGGTGGAAGGTCGAGGTTCTGAAAGTACAACAACTCAGCAAAGAGCACAATCAAATGAATTGCAACCCAAATGGAAACTGTGTCAACATCGACGCAGTACTCGACGCATAGAATGGACATTTTACCGACCTGCTTGGTGTTCATCATACGTCACAAACTATAGTTGGGTCACCTCAAATACAGACTACGGAGATTTGCATTGAGGATCCATCCCATGAGGTATTCATTAAGGCCATTCAGAGATTAAAACTGAACCGCTCACCTGGGGTGGACTGCATTAGTTCGGAGCTGGGTGTTTAGTATGGAGAATTGTACCAATTCCCCTTATAGTATTATAAGTTATTTGTCTTCAAAATAACCAGATGGTCCCTAAAATTAAATTAAGAGTCTAAATTTAATCCTACCGAGCAAATAGCGCAGTGGTTAAAGCTGCGACGTTTGGATCGGGAGGTACCGGGTTCGAATCCCAACAGAGGCGGGATGTAAAAGGGATTTTTCATCTCCCGATTACAATCGGTGATTAAATTGAAAACATCTATGACCCTATGTTGGAATGTAGAACTCATAAACCGAACCCATCTTCCATGTCACTGAACAGGGTGACCTGGAGCTATGCAATGCGCAGGTGGTATACTGTACTTGTGTGAATGGGATGAATGAATGGATTGAATGAATGTTGTGTGAATGTAAGGTAAGGCTATGGACCAAAAAAGTGTCTATGCCAAGTCCTTTTAAAAAAAAAAAAAAAAAAAAATTAATCCTAAATTAATCCTATGTTAATGAATGAGAAAAAACGAATGAATGAGGATCCTGAATTTCACACTTAATATTAAAATATACTAATTTACATTTATCGATAAAAATCATATCATGAACGTACAACCGAATTTTTCGACCAGCCCAATGTTATCTTTCATGTCACTTCACAAGGCATCCATATATTTGAGATAGAATATAAGAGTGCCATATCGACAATATTACAGCAAAGTTCCAGATTAGAAATAGAATAACAGTATAAATGCTATTTATACAAACCCTCTAATACCAATATGAGAAAGCTTCCCTAACAATAAACTATGGTTAACTGTATCAAATGCCTTAGAGGTGTCAATAAATAGAGCCGACGTTTTCAAATTATTATTTAAATGGTGAAGTAGCGGCGTGAAAAAAGAAAGAAAAGCCATCACTGTTGAAGATTTATTTCTAATCTCATACTGCCTATTATCATTATTATTATTTTATTATTTCTATTATTATTTTATCATAATAGTCGAGATTCCGTGAATTCTACACGAGGCCCAAAAAAACAACGTAGCTCCTTTTTTGAAAAAGAAACAAGGAGTTATAATCTTTTTTTGGCCCAAAAAACAGTGTAACCACCTCTAACAATAACAGTGTTTTTTTTATTGCAGTGCACTACACTGTATATCCAGTGTAATTAGATTTTAGTTAAACCAAATTAAAATAATGCCTAATTTTTTTTTGAATAATGTAGATTTAATGAATTTCTATATATGCATAAGTAATAAAGGACTAATAATTTAACCAAATAGTTCATTCAAATTCATGCAATTTCCGAACCATAATTAGTAGGTATATACTAAACATTATAGTGATAGCTTTGGAAATCTATGTAGATCTATGAAATAGTCAAAATAGCAGCCACATTAGCTACCCGTACAACACATAGTCAATTAATAGCCATGAGTTAGTTAAATCAACTTTCTCAAGGTGAATAAAAACTTCAAGAGTTAGATAAACGCCATTTATATATCGAAATGTTATAACGCACCTGAATACATTCAATCAGCTGCTGCTTCTAGTCGACCATTACAGTCAAAAGATAAATAAGATCACCTTTATTTGCCGGAAAAACACAAAGCGAAGACCCACCAGAAAGAGATGTCACTATTGCTTTAAACCAGTATGTAATGGACAAAGACAATAGTTCACAAAATGCCGGATTGTCCATAACCTTCGTATTATCGTCCCTTCGTATATAATAATATGGCGGCAATAAATATCTTTCCTTTGCTAATGGTATTAAACGTTAATTTTAGAGTTAATCTAATCTAACTTTCTCTTTAACATTTCCTTGTTTTTATTTTTAGTTAATTTCTTTGATAACTGATAATAAGGAGTCTGTCATCCAAGGTTTAAGTCTTTGAACATATATTTAAAACATTAGTGGATTTATCAATAAACATGGATTAGGCGATATATTCGCATCTTCAGTAGAACACACTACATTCCAATCACTGAAAACAGAAAAGTTTCGGACATGCGGTTAGTAAGATATATCGATATGAATATTATTATTTTAAAGATTTTGAAAATACACTAAAGGCTTTGTTAGTAAACCGAGGAACTCCAAAGAGAGATTGATGAATTCCAACAAACGAGCACACTACTTCAATACATCTTATAACATGTGCTAACGAGTAATGACTAATGAATAATAACATTTAAGCCCTACTTTGTGTGAATTTGTACTATACGCAGATGATCTTGCTAATGAGAGAACTTGCGTTATAGATAGTGTCACTCTTGACAATTAGGTTAATTACCAGTTTGTTTTTAACGATTTATATCAATAAACTATATATGGACACAAACAATTGTCTAAACATTAGAGAAGATTTATAAAAATCATCTCTCGATTATTTAGTGTTGTACATAATATTAATCAATATGTAGGTAAAATATAAAACTAATCCATAAAATAAAATCGAAATTGAATTGAAATTCGATTAAGGCTTTATAATGTGATTTGTTATCGATCTTATACGAACACATTTATAACGTTTCTATAGCCAAAATTAACTTCAAACTTTGATAATAATTTATACAATTTCATAACGTCACCATAATTGACGATAATTGAAAAACGACGTCTATTTTGTTACCAATTAACGCTATAGTGAAGTGTAATTATCTCATTCTTAAATACATTTCATTATCATTTTGTATTATGATTCAATAATTTCAATAAATGTGTTAATTTAAATATCGGTCATTCACGTGGCAATTGCACATTTACTCAATTTATTAACGTATATTAAATATGTATATACATATGTATGTACGCAGTGTTAAAATGTACTAGCAATCAAACCCCCCATCATATGATGATATTTATAGAAAATAAAAATAAAAATAAGTTCTCATCCAAAAACTATAAAACGAAAGCATTGCACATTCCATTCTTCATACCACTCCATACTACCACAAACTTAAGTCAAAACTAAAAACCGGTATTCTACATTGGGAATTGTAAAATGCACGGTTTATTACAAAACAAATCAAAATATAATTTATAAAAATATTTATAATGATAATCTATGTTGATGTTGATGATCTTGATCATCATGATCAAGAGATTGATGTTGTTGGGCTGTGGATGCGTTTAATAAAATTAACAAATAATAGCGGGGTGCATACACATACATATGTACATATGCTTATATATATGCATATACACGGTCTTCATTAGATATATAAAAATAAAATCCTAATTTGGTATTTCATACATTGTATTCCATTAACCCTTTCTGAACTCTGCGTGTATACATTTGGATCTATTGTATGCGCGTATAAAATCTAAAATTGGTAACTTTTACAAACAATTCAATTAAATTTGGTTTATTGTAATAAAAATATTGCAACAGCTGGCTTATATTTGGTTACTCTATGGGTAACATATGTGTCTTAGTATGTGTATTATAGAAACTATAAAGGATGATTTATTAGAAAAATGATATTTACGCATTAGATTTTATTTTTGGTATCATAGAATACACTACAAAAAAGGACCCGAATGATCGATTACAATTTGTCAAAAGGATCATTTACAAATTGTTCACAACTATAAAACTATGTTGATTTGTAATTATCAGATTAGAGCGGTTTTATATGTATATGTATATATGTGCATACAAAAAGATTTATTTGAGATGGGATTACTTGCTATTTTGTATGGTTTCAGAAACCTTTATTCTAAGAAATAGGAACTGATCGCTTTTGTCTAAATATTTAATTTGTTTGAAATCAAAAGCTACGTATTAAATGAATTTAATTTGTGTATATCAGTCGAACTTGGATATAAAAAATCGGGATATACCGAAAGTCTTGTTATAAAATACTTATATAGAAGTCCCGAGTCCCGAGAACTAAAAATCCAGGTGAAATGATCTCTTTTTAGCGAGCCTCGTTGTTACGTATAACGAACGACTTTAAAATCCGGCAATTTTACATTATTCTTAATTTTACTTCTTTATAGCGAACGTCGAAATCAAAAAGGGTAGTTCGAGAAGTAAAAAATATATTCACAAAGCAAAATGCCAGTCACAGCAAAAAAGTAACATAATATGTACAAAAAACAGGAAAAGTACCATAATGTGATGCACACACACACGTCATTTTTCTCCTATCTTAATTAAATTTTAATTTTTGGATATAATGAACTTCTGATTTTAAGATCTCGATATAACCAACTCTTGTTGTAACGATTCCTCCTTATAACGAACAAAATTGTTGGTCCCTTGAGGTTCGTTATAGGCAAGTTCGACTGATGATTTTAAAACATGCAGTTTTGTAAGCTAGTTTTGTAGTTTTAGAGGTTGATATCTGCAGATACCAACTTTAAGTGAACTAAATGCTTCTGCTAACCAAAAGATATCTGATATATTTTCAAATTACGTATGTGAAATTTGTCCTAAATCTGTCCTAAAAGCAACAACAACAAATTATTATGCATGTGTGTGAGTGTGAAGGTAAAATAAAAGTTTCGTTAGAACGAATTTTTATATTTTTATTGTGAATTATTAAATTAATAAAAATTAGTAAATTTACTAACTTACCGGTTTCACTTTAAAATTAAATTTTATGTAAATTAGAGATCTACTGATATCTAAACAAAATAAGTATAGAACACCTCGAAACATGGCAAACAAATAAGTAATTCTATAATATTCGATTAAAGCACACTTAAAAAAAAGTAAGAAGTTTTAATAATAGATTGTTCATGCCCACTCCAAATGATCACATATTAGAAAACCTCGAAAAAATTCGGACACTTCGACATATGTATTTCAGTTTTGTTACTATGAACCAAAATTGTCTAATCATACGTACCTGAAATCCTATAATTTGGGAAATCTGAGTGGTTTTCCGTTAAAGCAGACCCGCACCTATTCAGCCATTTTTCGGCTATGATGGCTCCTTATTACAAACACTCGGAAAAATTCGGTCACTTCGAATTATGTATTTCATGTATATTTTATGTATGTTTTGTTACTATCAACCAAAATTGTTCAATCCTTAGTGCCTGAAAGCATATATTTTGGAAAACCTAAGTAGTTTTCCTTTAGACCAGACCAACACCTATTCAACCATTTTTCGGATATGATGGCCCCTTATTAGAAACACTTGAATAAATTCGGACACTTCGATAATCGTATCTGTTAAATTAATTTAAGTTTTGTTACTGTTCAGTAAGTGCCCGAATTTTTTCGATTGTTTCTAATCAGAGGCCATCAAAGCCGAAAAATGTTTGAGTAGATGTGGGTCTGGTCTAATGTAAAACAACTCAGGTTTTCCAAAATATAGGCTTTCAGGTACTTAGAATTAGACAATTTTGGTTCATATAGTAACAAAACTGAAATACATATCTCGCCCGAATTTTTTCGATTGTTTCTAATCAGAGGCCATCATAGCTGAAAAATGTTTGAATAGGTCTGGTTTTAGTTGCACAGAAAATTAATGTGATTACCAAAATATAGGGTTTCAGTTACTTACGACTGGGCACTTTTGTATCTAAGTAATCTAAGTAAAAATATTTTCATATGATTCTAATAAGTGGCTAATTGGATGGGGGACAAGAAGCGCTAAGTAAAAATTACTACTTTTAAAATCATTCTTATTTCAAATAGAAAATTCAAATACAAAAACAAACGTATATGTACATATATATAAAATTCGTTATTTGTTTACCTTACTTGTTTAAGTTTTGAGGAAGGCTCCTGACTAAGCTTAGACATTAGTAACAGATCTCTAATTAAATGTATAGATATTTTTAAAAAAATCCCTTATATAAATAATTCACAATAAAAATGTAAAAATTCGTTAGCGTAAGCACTTAATTCACTTAAAGTTGATATCTGCAGATAGTAGTTAGTTAACAAACAAGGGACACTTTGTTAGTTTTTAAACAAAGATAACTAGTTTTAACAAAACGATTATTTTTGCATAATTTAAAAGGTTCCTATGAAAATCAAAATTAAACCACTGATAAAAATTTTTTTTTTTTTTTTGGTTCCTTTATTTTACAATCTATCTCTTTAAGAGACATTCAGTAAACTTTGTGTCTTTTTACATTGTCTTGATCGGAGTATTTTTACCCATTGATAAAATCTCCTTACATTATAATTAGTTTAAATTGATATAACACATTTAACTACGATTGGGTCGATTGAATATAGAGAATTTAAAATTTAATGTGTTTGCTTGTGACTAGGATCTGTTTGGCAAATCCAAAATTTTGTGACGTTTCAGCCTTTTCCTCGTTGTGGAGTTGAGTAGTTTGTTCGCTAGCTCGTTTGGATGAATTGACAATCTTGACTGATACCTGGCACTGGAGTTCCTAATTTCTTCACGTATTGTTGGTACCTTTAGGTCCCGATGAATTATATCGTTTGACACGAACCACGTTGCATCTACTATGATTCTTAGAATTTTAGACTGGAACCGCTGACGAATGTCCAAGTTCGAGTTGCTGGCCGTTCCCCACAGCTGTATACCATATGTCCAGATAGGTTTTATTATCATTTTATAAAGCAATAGTTTGTTTTCAATCGATAAACTAGATGTTCTGCATATGAGCCAATAGATTTTGGACAGTTTCATTCCCAATTGCTTTCTTTTTGTCCATATATGTTTACGCCATGTTAAACGTTTGTCGAGGTGTATACCTAAATATTTTACTTCATCAGATTGAGGTATGACCTGGTTATTCATCTGTATTGATGGACATGTGCCTCTACGCATTGTAAAGGTTACATGATTAGATTTTGCTTCATTAACTTTAATTCTCCATTTTTTCATCCATACTTGGATATTATTAATATTCTCCTGCAAGACTTCTGCTGCTTTGTTGGGGTCTTCATGTGATGAGAGTACTGCCGTGTCATCTGCAAATGTTGCTACAGTTACTTGATTGCTTGTAGGTATATCTGCGGTATATATTAGATATAATATTGGTCCAAGCACGCTGCCCTGTGGTATACCAGATTTAATTGGACGGATATTTGAGTATGCATCCTGATGTTTTACAATGAAATGTCTGTCCATTAGATACGATGTTAATATTCTGTAGAAATCATTTGGTAAGCATTGCTTGATTTTGTATTGTAATCCCACATGCCACACCTTATCAAAAGCTTGTGCTATGTCCATGAATAGAGCAGAACAATATCTTTTTTCTTCCAGAGCTTCTTGAATTGCTTGAACTATTCTGTGCACTTGTTCTATTGTTGAGTGTTCTGGCCTAAATCCAAACTGATGGCCCGGAATCAGATTTTTCTCCAGTAAAATGGGCTTTAGACGCTTAAGCAGTAGTTTTTCAAATAATTTAGAAATAATTGGTAGCAAGCTTATAGGTCTGTAGGACGTAACTTCTTCTGCGGGCTTTCCAGGTTTTGGTATTAATATTACTTGTGAAACCTTCCATTGTATTGGGAAATATCCAGTTCTAAGTATTGCATTAAATATGTAAGTTAGATATCGTATACCCTTATCGGGTAACTCTTGCAAAACTTTTCCTGTGATGAGATCATATCCTGGCGCCTTTTTAGGATTTAATTCTCTCTGTATAACTGTTTTTACTTCTAAGATAGAAAACTTCATAATTGTCAGATTCATTTGCAATGGTGATTCCAAATAGCTTTGAATGTTGTTATTCTCTTCGTCTGTAGTTTCTGAAGGATATGGTTGAAATACCTTTTCAAAATGGTCTGCAAATATTTCAGCCTTTTATTCATTATTTCTCGCCCAGTGACCATTACTTTTACGTATCGGTGGAACATGCTGCTGTGGTTGTTTCAGCTTCTTGGTCGCTTTCCATAATGAATAATTTGTGTTTTCTGTTGGTGATAGTCGAGATAAGTATTCTTGTATTGATTGGTTTTTTTCATTGAGCAGCAACTCTTTTAACTGTTTGGTTGCTTTGTTTAGATTACGTTTATCTTCCGCTAGTCGATATCGTTGCCACTGTTTTCTTAATTTTCTTTTTTTTTTAATCATTTTCTTGACAATATTTGAACATCCCCCATCCTTTTCTTTGTCATTTTGTTCTGGCGTTGACTTCCAAGCTGCCGAATGGATACATTCATTGAGATGTTCAACTGCTTCATCTATATCACTCTCTGTCTTTAATTTGATGTTTATGTTTAGTTTCTCTGTTACATTATATCTGAAGAGGTTCCAGTCAGTTTTATTGTTGCTTAACATCGGCTGTTTCTTTGTATTCACTATCTTTGTACCCAAAGTGATTAAGACTGGCGAGTGGTCCGATGACAGGTCCAAGCACGGCGCAGCTTTAATATAATTACTGGCGATTCCTTTGGTGACGCAGAAATCTATGACATCTGGGATCTTTCTCCTATCACTAGGCCAATTGGTAGGTTCACTGGTTGAAACATGATGAAGATTATTTTTTTGGATTGACTTTAATAACTCACGGCCTCTTGTTGTAGCCAGTCTTGATCCCCAGTCTTGGTGTTTTGCATTGTAATCACCCCCTGCTATCAAGCGATGACCACCCAAAGAATTAAAAAAATGATCAAATTGTTCCATTTTTATTGTATGTTTTGGTGAGCAGTATATGGCCGAAATGGTTATGGGACCTAGCCAATCTTCTATTACTACAATAGTTGCTTGTAGATGCTCCTTCTCATACTTTTCTACTTCGTGGTGTTTAATTATGTTTTTGATTATAACTGTAGTGCCACCATGTGCCGTTCCATCAGGATGATTTGTGTTATAGATGCTGTATCTTGGTATTTTTAGGAAACTTCTACTGGTGTTATGCGTTTCAGATATTAGCATGACATCAATTTCTTGTTCCATCAGGAAACTTTTAACTTCTTGTCCATGTTGCGACAAGCCGTTGGTATTCCAGATTGCTAATTTAAGGATTCTGGACATTGAATGATTTGGACACAATGGTCGTTAAAAGGTTAAGGATAGTATCCATTTTGGTCATTAATTTTTCCATCATAGTTTCCAACCGTTGTGTGGAAGACTGCTCGGGCTGTTGTTCCTGATTTTTTGAGTTATCCATTGAATGCTTTACTTTGGTACGACTCCCTTCCGAAGTATCAGTTTCAATTGAATTTTTGAGCTTCTGCGCATATGTTGTCCCGGTAACTAATTGATACGATGGATTCGGGTTTGAAACGGGCGGCGGCTTCGCCACTATCTTCTCTCTGAGAGGGGGAAATCTCCGGCTTTGCACTTCTTTGTAAACAGTGCAACCTCTATAGTTGGCGGGATGACTACCGTTGCAGAGCACGCATTTCACATTTGTACCCCACACTTTTGTTTCACACTTATTTGTGAGATGTTCCCCTGCACATTTCACACATCTGGGCTTGTGATTGCAATACGATTTAGTGTGCCCGTATCTTTGGCAACTAGTGCATTGGACTACTTCACGCTTGACATGCGGCTTTTCAACCTGCACAACTGAATGCATAAGTCTGCTGATCGAATGTACTTCTTTATTGTTTTCACTCATTCGAAGCTCTACTTTGAAGAGTGGGAGTGGCTTTTTTGTGCCACTTTGTCTAATGTTGTTAATATTGACAACATCGTGGCCTAATTCAATTAACTCACTTTTTAAATCATCAGTGTTAATTGATGGATGTAGGTTCCGTATAACCACCTGGTAGGTTTTGTTTGATTTTGCTTGGAACGAATGGAACTCTGTATTTCGCTCCGCCAGGGCTTTTACGACAACCGGGTATGTCTCGACGTCTTTTAATTGGATTTTTACCTGATAAAAATTTAGAGACATACTTATAAAGACATCCGACCACATGGAATTTTATTATTGAATTGACATCTGTGGTTAAAAATGTTAGACTGCAATCATGTAGGCAAAAATGTTAAACTGCAATCATTTTATTTTATGGCAACACGATTACAGAACTTGTTTATTTTTAATGAATTAAAAGAGTTTCATAAAATTGTGCTATACAACAATATAACTTTTTATATAACCAGTTTAATTAAAATAAACGTTTTTATAAATTTAAATATAATAATAACTGTAATTATTAATTTATTTAAAAACATATTTTTTTTGTAGCAGTTATTTACTTTGAACATTTTTTTTTTATTAATGGGAGGAAAATTTGAAACATTTGTTTGAATATATATCCAATTCTTGGGTTATTTTCATTCATAACACAAAATCGTCTAAAATTCAGTTAACTACTTTTTCAGATATTTATATCAAAGACATAGGTGTTTAGTTATTTAATCAATCACCATCAGCTGATATAGTCCTGAAGAATAGGCCTTCCTTAACTGGATAGATTTAGTGGATTCAAATTCACAATAAATATTTGGGAGTTTAATAAAGCACAATACGCAGATTTCAGTGAATGGTTTAGTGTATATTTGGGCTGGGATTAGAGGGTCTCTATTCCCGGGATCATTTGATTTTCGGGAAACGGGAATTTTGAAATTTTATTATTCTCGGGATCCCGGGAATTCCCGGGATATATAATATCCAATTATGGCGTAAAAAAAATCTTTTAAGAACACAAGAGCGGGCGTTTAAGGTGCGATCCTAAAGAAACGACTGTTTTTAAGTACAAACATTTTATGACGATGAAAACTGTTTCTTTATATTTGTTGTTGTGTTACCGGTACTCTTTTGGAGAACGTGACATGAGGCAGGTTTAGACATCATCGAAGCTGTAATCGTTTCGGCCAGCATTTCCTTTAAATTCGGTCTCTTTGTGTTTTGCCAATTTCCTTGCTCGTGATCTTCTGTTACTGTTCCCAAACACTCATGTGCTGTGTAATCTAGTCCGATTCTGATGCATCGTCTACAATAATCTGTTCATAACATTCACTGCAAATTTGGTTACTGATGTTTTTGGCGAATATATCAGTTGTTGTTTCGTTTCGGTTTCATCTTCCAAATTCAGAGTATGTAGAAATTTCAGCAACATCGACATGCTCGATATTTCGACGCTCTTTGATTGGCGCTAATAAAGCATCAAGAGGCTAATTTGAAATCTCTTGTTTTTATTCGATTTTAGTGACTTCAAAAAAATTTTAGGATAGCGTCCGTAGTGAGCAAGTTTGCATCACGTCTTCCCGGCGCATCAATTGCCAATTTCACGGGTTTCAAATCGCATTATGCGAATCACATATGACTTTGATATATAGATTCAATTGGTAGATAAAATCCCAAATCAATTACATACAATACTCCATCTGGGTTTGCAACTCCAAGAGCAAATTCAACTCTTTTCGATGTTTCTGGAAAAAAAAATTCAATTGCCGCACTCAAGTCACTTCGACAGCATATTTTGGCTTGATGTGGTTGTTCAACAATAAGGTCATTCGGATTCGTCTCGTCGTCATCGGTTTCACTATCACTAATAACCTCTGGTTCTGGTTCTCCTATTATATTGCTACGGTGCTTGGCAACAAGAAGCTCAATTATTTTCCAGCTGTACAGCTTCCAAGTATTCTGATTAATCCCAAGTTGATGTAACACTGGTTAAAATGATAATTTTTCACAATTTCGGACTCGCAGAGTGTGGTGCGAGCAAAACGAATAATTATGAAACAAGTGAACGCATTACATCTACCATGTTTTACTTGACTTTTTGTATTTTGATAGTTGTTTAAATGAAACTAACCTTTAAAACAAATCCCGGGAAATACAAAAAAAAATCCTCGGGAAACGGGAAATAGAAAACCAATCGAATAGGCAAATCCAGCAAATGTATATTTCACTAAAAAAATGAGTTCTCACACGTGCTAGATACAAAATATCACAGGAATAAAAAATGTAAAATCTCACTGTTTTAGTAATCGTAAATATTTTACGCTACATCTTGAGAAGATATCTTTTGGTTTCATTCCTGGCCTTGAATTTGAGTAAAATACAATTCATTGGAATCATAAACTTAATGTTGTTTAAAAATTTTAAATGGAAGAAAATTATTTGGAATATGTATCATGCAACAACACTGTTTATTATTATTATTCAACAATGATGCAGGTATGTATGTAGAAAATATCTGTAAATTAAAAATGTGTTTAACAAGTTCACATATTCAAAATCAGAATATGTGTTAAATTAGATTTCTAACCTATTTTTTGTGTATAAATATATATATATATATATATATATATATATATATATATATATATATATATATATATATATATATATATATTTTATACACAATTTTATTGGCGTTAAAATTTCAATTAGATATACAGTATGATGAAGAGTACCTCGAGCAATGTATGGAAGAAGAGGTGGATGTAATTGTGTGCATGCAAAAAACACTAATCGTTAAATGATGTCATTATGCCAATTGGTGAGCGTGAGTATTTTTTGGCTGTTGCGGTGACCATTGTCTTTAAATGAGGTAATCATGTAAATAGAAGCGGCGTAAGCCGAGCCGCCCATCAAGTGAAATTGTGTTTGAATAGGTGAGTCGTTGCTTTCCAAATGCATAAAAAGCGGATTGCAGCGGAACACCGTAGCGCCATTAGCTCTCCCCGGCATTCCGACAAATATGTTCATGAATTGTGTGTTATGATCACAAAGCCCTTCAAAATTAAATTTTGCAGTTAAATTTATATTTAATTCATAATATCTCAAATAATCTTCAATTTCAATATCTGGAAAATAAAATTTTACTTTAGATACATTAAAATAATTTGAAATAATTTTTTGATCCTCAGAGCTCTGAAATTTGATAAATTGTTTCATAAGTTACGTAAGACTTCCACTTAACGTGCTTAAAGCCATACCAAACCGATCACTCAGTGACAGAAATGGACCAAATTTACCTAAAATCCAGATCGTTAACAATTATTTTATTCGATCGGTATATAAGTAAAATTTTTATATTGTTTAAAATTTGCCGATTGGTAATTCGGCAGTGGTAATCATAATTTCTAAAACATAAATGGAATTATGAATTGATATTATTTTCACAAATGAACTACTAAACAAACACCATTACTTCAAAATACATCAATACATCCTCGACATATACGAAAATGCCCTTTGAATTCCCAAATTATATATTTTGAAATTATTTGTTCAAAATGGTTTATGTTGCGTGTGTGGCTAAAAACGTTTTATTACTTTCAGTGGTATTCTTCGTCATCTCCATCCAAAATAGACACGGCAATAACTACCAAGACACTTACTTCTATATTATTGGACTCCCCGAGTTCATACAACAATAGATATTTTAATAATTCGCTCGTTTTAGTTATTTATTAGCACCAGAAACAGGAAACAAAATTAGTACAAGAAACAGAAATGTTAAAATTTAGCTACCACTAGAAAAATTTAGATCAATCCAAGACAAAACCTAACATTTCATCCAGCACATGTTGACTATACACAGTAGATTAATCTACATATGAGTTTATCTCAAATGTAGATTCTACGTGTGCTGGATATCCCTCAATGTTCGATCTTTTTTAGCACATACATTTTAATTTCAAGCTATGTTTTTTTCAATTTTTGTTTACTTTTACAAATATACAGTCAAAAACTCGATTCAGTTGCCATGAAGTTTTTAGTTCGGAAACCAAAAATGGCAACAATAATAACGATAAAAATATAATCAAAAAACAAATACACCTATACTGCATACACGTGATAATGGAAAATGTAGAAATTTAAATTTTGAATGGCCTTGGTTTTATTAGTTACACAATTATTAAAATTCGAACACTATACTGAGGGCAAACATTTTTGGATACAGAAATTTGAAATTCTGTCGCTGTCTAGTTTAATGTCGACTTTATTGAGAAATATTTCTAGCAGTACAACTACAACCTATACTGTCTGTAGACATCTTCAATTTTGTCTTGGTACACAAAATCAATAAAGGTACAGATGTTACATCTATAAGTAGTGGGATAAGGCCAATTAAAATAAAAAATTACTTTGCATGTAACTGTATTTTGGGAATCTCTCCTGTACAGTGTATTTATGTTGAGTTTTGTTGAGTTACTCTGAGTTACGTGCATGCTTTAGCGATAGACCAAGTTCTTCATAGAAATATGCGTCATACTGTACATATAAACTCTTTTTGAAGTGAGGATTAACTAAAACCTATAATAATCTTAATATAAAAATCAATAGAAATAGTTTTTTGAAACTTTAATGTTGTACCATTTCTGCCCTTCAAGTCGCCGAGATTTTACCTGGTCTACAACTACCGGATCATCGTCTTACTACTTACTTACATAGTCACCCAAGTCATTACCTGATACATTTCTTGGTACTAACAATACCAATTTAACGCTCTTAACGCTAATCGTGCACCCAGTGGATTGTCTATTTCATCACCAGCCTAAAAATCGCTGAGATTATAAGCCATATGCAAATAATTTTGGAATTTAGTTGGCTATATTATTATTATTACTATTTATTCCTAGATGGCAGTTCATCCATTTTCATTATCTTATCGTGATTCAAAATTGACTTTACAATCAAATACTTACTTATATATAAATACAATTATATATTAAAATATAATATACATATGTCGGTGATTCCTAAGCTAAGGCATTCAAATTTCTAAAAAGTCATGGCAATGGCGCCTTTTTATGTCATTCCTAGATAAATAAAATTTTAAAAATAAAATTAACAGTTCTAATAATAACAATACCTGTCTTATCTGTTTTATCACTAAAACATGCGCTAACATGTTCATTCTGACGAAATTGAATTCAAATCAATCCTCTATAATAAACTGATACTGAAAATAATTTCATAATATCGTACAATGTATGTATGTAGTAAATAGATGGAAAAACAATCGAATTGTAACACGTTTATATCGTTAAACACGTATTGCACATGAATCACATTAATCAACCTACAAATTATTTTATGTACATACGTATCCACGTACTAACAATACAACAACGAATATTTCTTGAATTCACTTAAAATAAAAAAAAAGATAATAAAAAAGAGATAAAACCAGAATTCATTCAAAACTTTTTTTATTAGATTGTTCTGTTTCAGTCGACCGCCTATATATATACACATCTTGTTTTAACGTATATAAAAACATCAAAATAATATACTCCATCCTGTTTTCGCATTATTTACACATTCCATTCTCATTCATACCAAAAATAAAAAATTCCCAAGGAAAATAAAATTATTGTATTGCATGTTATTTCGATTTGTAACGTCGAATCGTACAGTTGTGTAGTATAAATACATAAAGATTTGGTTTGCGGTCAAATTTAACACATTCAGAGGGACAGTTAATAAATTCTATAATATTCGATAAAATCTCGCGTGTGAATTTATTTGTATTTAATTTCTAGTGAAGTGAATATATTTAAATAAATAAAGTGTAGTGATTCTTACAAAAAAAAGGTTAATTGCCAACAAAGTTTTTAAAGTGATTTAGAGTGATTTGTTTTGTATACTTCTTGCCGACTTTTTTTTGGATTTTATAATAAATAAAATATTGGATTTTTTTATTTAAACATACACACACATATAGACATTTCTTGTTTGGATAAAATAATTGGTATGTACGACTTGTATGCTTATATTGAAATACATTTTTATTTTTTTATTTTACTGTACTCTTGGTATCTTGTATCTAAGTCATACACAATATGAGTATATGAGTCATACACATAAAGTCTTGTCTTGGTGTCAGTTGAATTCTTTTTCTTAAATTAACAGCAGCAGCAGCAACAAAATAAAAAGTAGAATTGAAATGAAATTTAATTTACATACATAAATTTATTCGTATATGCGAAGAAATAACCTTGACTTGATAGTTTATACACAGTCCGTTGAGGTAGATTAGGTTTTCGTATAATTTTTTGCTGCTTAGGAATTTGGAGTGGTATTAAAATCCGGGAAAAATGATTTAAGATTTATACCTTTATCGTGTGTACCATGTGCGGGGGTATAACTAAACGAAATAATACAATCGGCATATGTAATGTGAAATTCGGTGGAATTAAATCGATTACTAATCCAATCTATTTTTTTAGTATCGTCATAAAATTTAGATGTGTAGTAATGTTTCTGCTGAATCAGTAAAAATTCGTAAAGGTAATGAAACGGTAAAATTTGTTTATGAAAATTTGTTGCGTCAGCGAAAATTTAGTAAAATAATCTAAATGTATGCCTATACATATTATATTTATCTCGGTAAATAGAAACTTGAAATAATGATACTTAACGGAGATTATGTTAAAATTAAAAAAAAAATCGTATATGATAAATGTTAAATCATCTAATCAAATCAGGTTTGCTGGAAGAATTGGCGTTGAACCTAATTCCAAATAAAAATGACCGGAAGGGTCTGACTTGTGCATGGCAAAATATACCAATCCGGAATTAGAATATAGTATGAGGCGAACGATTCATCAACCTTCAAGGTCCATTTCTAATAAAAATGAAATTTTAAACCAAATCATGTTTTCCCTTCCAATTCAAATTCCTTTTCAAATTCTAGTCAATCTGTCAACTGATTGCAACTCAAACGCTTAATTAACATAGTGATTAAAACTTATATATCTATGCCGCAATTACTTTAGAATGGTATTTAATTGAATGTTAAAATAAGTCTGACTAATCTTTTTTATAAAAAACGTACATCTGACAAACTCAAAATTGAAAACCCATTTGAATGATTTTGAGAAAATGTTTAGTACTTAAATGAGTCAATTTAGAATAGATGTTTCAATTTCCACTAAAACTTGTGTTAGACTTTCAAAAATTCGGAACGTGTTCAATTTTTATTCAAACTCTGATCACACAATCAGGTTATAGTGAATAAAGGTGTATATGATGCTTTTAGGTTAAGCACTTTATCGTATATGTATACACTTTAAACCAGTTGGCTCATAATTGAATAGAAACTGAAATATCTTTGATTATATAGCATAATGAACAGCCAGGTATCAAGTTCATAACAATGTATCGTATAAGTTAATAAGCACACAGGTTACTTTGCACGATATTAACTGGAGATTGTCGAGCCTACACTTCCATGTATCATTTGATATCATTATTTAATATTTGCAAATTATTCTAAAATGCAACAACATTTCAGTTCACCATCTCCCAATCAATTCCGCCTGTATAAGAATTACTAGACCATCTAGGTCATCAAAATTAATTATGCTGTATATGAATATAAGTTTATCCACGAACAATAAAAAAAAAACTTTAGGCCTTGGATACCAATGCCAATTTTTCTAGTTTATGTATCACACTGTAACGCTAGTTCTACACCAATTTTATTTAAATTTCAAATTGCATTTATAGTTTTATACAAATCGGTCGTATAGAGAGCATATCCATATTTGGTACATTGGAAGTCGATTATGGTATTGATTTAATTTTGTTTTTGTTTTGTTCAATGAATTGTATAAATTTGGATATAAATTTTCTATACACCAAGAAAACGATCATGTGTACATAAGTATTTATGTACATATGTGACACCACCCGGTAACAAGTCATTTATTTATTTATGTATCGCGTGATTTTGAATATTTTTTTTTATCGTGCACCGGAAATAAAATTGTTTATATGAATGTCACCATCGCTGCATATCATAAAAATTTGATATACTTATGTCGCTTTATCGATAAATATATTTAAAGAGCTTATACAACTAATCTTATTGTGTTTGTGTGTGTGTGGGTTTGTATAAAGAAATAGCCAACGATGACATTTCATTTCCTGTGGTGTGTTTCTATTTACAGATCGAACTGTCATTTTAAAAAAATTCGTCTTGATTGTCATTTGATTGGTTTACCATTTAGTATACATATTTGTATACATACATACATTCAGCATGGCTAGACAGGCCGCATTATTCTATTTTAGATATGTATATGTACACATAATAATGCATGCAACACACAAAAAAATTGGCAAATGACACAAAATAAATTTTAAAAAATTACTTTAATCATCTGCCAAGAAAAATCTGTATAGTTTTATAGTTAATTTAGACAAAGTCTGGTAATTTTTTAACTTCGTTAAAATATCATGATTTTGTTGTATTTTAATTTCGTTTGGAAAAAAATTTCCCACACAAACTTTTATCTTTTTTAAATGTTCAATGAGGCATAAAAGCACGTCGAACAGAATTTCCTTATTTTGTTCTTAAGATAAATGAGCAATGAAACGAGACGAAGAGTAAATTAGGATATAATTTTTTTTTTAATTTATATAAAATACCCGCAGGTGTCACATCATAATTTGATAAAAAAATTTCCCATAAATATAAATATAAGTATGGTGCCAAACCCAATATGTATATACATATTTGGACAGTGATAAGAATTGAAGAAGTTACACACTTGTAAAATAAGCTGTTAAAGTTTACTTTATACACATAAGACTCGATATTTTATATAATTTATAAAATGGCGAATAATTTTGCCCTTATCTTGTTAACCTATTTCCATACATACATATATCCAATTGCATATTCATAGTATTATACTATGTACATAATATTGAGATAACCTTCATGTTTAAGGTTAAAAAAATTATTTTACTATCAGCAATTTTCTTATTAGTAATCACATATACAAATTACAACACACATAAGATGTTCGTTCAAACAAACCTTTAGTGTGACTGGGAATTTTTTTTACTTTTTTAACACCCCATTGATCTTCACAGAATTTTACCCCCTAATGAGAACCGAAAACAAAACAACAAAAAAATTGGATTTCTTCTAATTTATATAAGTTCTAAAAACAGTTAAATAGAATTGTAATTAAGGTATATACATATATATAGGATACAGAACAGAATTTAAGTAATTACAACAATTAAAAACCAAAAACAATGTTGTTGATTTTGGGTTTTTACACGCGGAATTAAAATTATAAGTTAAAAAAATTAATTATCCGGTTGGAGTTGTGGTGAATGTCAAGGACAGGTGGTTCGTTTTAATCTTATTTATAATTCTAAACCAATTCCGGTCACATTATATATATGTAATATATACTCAATATGTAGTTGGTTTATTGAGCAGGACCTGCGGGAATCTCTATAGTGAAACTCAGGGAGTCAAGTAAAATATTTACTACGATTTTTAGTATTTGATTTTATTGAAATTCATATTTTTGGCTATAAGATTACCGTAAACTATAGTAACATCGACTTTTGCCCGCAGACCAATTCTCAAATTTAAAAATGATAAGCTTTTCAGCTTCTCATATTTGATTTTAATACATTTTTGGAACATTTGAAAAATCAAATTTTGATATAGTTTATCCGATTTAAGACCGAATACGTAGTTTTGAATTTTGAATTCAGCAATTTTTATTAAAATTCTATCGAAAATTAATTTTAATAAATCAAATTACATAATTAGAGTTGTTAATTATTATTATTATTACCACGCTCTTATTAGCTCACTCTGTGTGTCTGTTTGTTTCGTCAAATTTTGTAATCAATTTTTCAACCACTTGCGATAGTCCAATTGAGCTGAAATTTTGCATGTAGGCTTAACCCCGGTGACAATACAAGATTCTAACATTTTTTCTGCCTATTAGACTTTTCAAAGCCTTTTAGGCCGAAAAAATCGGAGTTAAGCCTGCATGCAAAATTTCAGTTCATTTGGACTATCGCAAGTGGTTGAAAAATTGATACCAAAATTTGACAAAGACTTATAAAAGTTAGCTATAATAAAAAACAATCATATGATATAGTGCTCTCGGATCGCACTCTAAAAGGTAAGGTCCAAAGATAGATATACGATGTATCTTTTTGGAACTTCCTAATATTTAAAAAAACTTTTTAAAAAACCACGCTTATATTTGCTTTGAAAAGGCTTTGAAAAGTAGAAAATAAAATTTTTCTTCCTTACTCCTATCAAGGTATATTTATAACAAGTAGAAATTTAAAATTAATATGACTAAAAATATAAGCGAGGGGCGCCTAAATACTATCTTTCAATATATCATTTATACGTTAATACTGAAATGCTCCAGCAAAAAATTTATTCTTAGGATACATCAGAATAGACTGTTCCATTAGTGTTACTAAAAGACTTTACTTCGTGTGTCTATAGTAGTCTTAAATTACTAATGCCGTAAAGGAGCGCCCCACGCTTATATTTTTAGTCATATTATTTTTAAATTTCTACTTGTTATAAATATACCTTGATAGGAGTAAGGAAGAAAAATTTTATTTTCTACTTTTCAAAGCCTTTTCAAAGCAAATATAAGTGATGGTTTTTTAAAAAGTTTTTTTTAAATATTTATTTTTCTAATTTATGTATTAGCAGCAAATTCATTCCGAAATCACTGTTCATTAAATCAAAGTTAATGAGCCTAATGCCGCAGCCACACGTCTCGCGAATGTAGACGAATGTTCGTCATTTGTACAAATGACGATTCGTGTGGACAGACGACAAATGACAAATGTTTGCATTTATGTACGCTTGCCCAATAGGCGATTATCAACACCAATGATGAACGTTTGTGTATGCATTCGTATATCGGCCACACGACTCGTGAAAAAACTATTTATATTGGAATTTTAATGGAGAGATGTCACTAGCGTCTATTATTAATTTATATAGGTATATATATACCAGGTATAAAAAATATACCGGGACGGTCAATTATTTTGAATGGTACACACCGCATCGAAAAACAAAATAATACGTGTTTAATATTTTTGAAAGAGCTATTCAACTAAACTAAACTCGACCCCACCCCACAACTTTGTTATCTTAAATCGAAATCCGCAGTTTTTTACAGGTCGGATTTTACGTCTAAAGATACGTAACTTTGTCTGAAATATGTTTCTGTGTTCGGGCCAGATGGCACTGCAATTACTGTTGGAAAATTTCTTGTATATTTTTTTGCAAGAGAAACTATATCAATGAAATATTAATAAAGACGATTTTTAGGATTAGTCGTTCGAAATCCCACTTTTTCCAATTATAGCGTTATCTGAGTTTAGTGTAGTTGAATTTTTCAAAAATATTAAACACTTAAATATTTTATGTACAGACATACGAATGTAATAGATTTCGGAAAATCTTCATTGTAGTGACATCTAATAACAAATAGAAAAAATCGTTTCCTATACACAACAACACGAACATTTGGCGAATCGTGTGCGCAGTCATATTTGCCAAATGTTATATTTGGCGGACATTCGGCGAACATTTGTCAAATGTCATTCATATGTACATTCGCGATTCGTGTGGCTGCGGCATAAGTTATGCATTTAACATTTTATCTCCTTTCCCATAAGATTACAAAAAACATGTCAATTGGTATATTACTTAAGCAAGAAGTGTCCGCGTCTTAGAAGTGAGCCAAGAAAGAAATTTACTGGAATTGTACGGAATATTTTCTAACTTTATAATGTTTTGATGTTTTAGAATAATATGTAACTATATCAAACTTTGTATACGACATTTTGAATTTAGATCAAGTTTCTCAAGATATAATTTTGGAATTTGAACCTGGAATAATATCAAGTTTAATTTTTATGTATTGTATCAAATTCACCTATCTATTATGCCGTAAAGTTTATCGCTTTGTATCGTGAGTGGAGTATACGCATTCTATAGGGTTAGTCAACAAAATATTGATAAAGAATTGTTTGTTTTTTGTTGATTAGATTAGATTTTAATAAATTTCCATAATTTAACAAGTTCTGTGAAAATCCTATAAGGTTCGTCACCCAAATAAGTTCTTAATTGAAACATTCACTAATTTCAAGTTAAATAAACCATGAATATCGCTTTTTCGATACTGTCTAAGGCAAATGAAAATTTGCACTTTGAAAGTGCAATATAAAAAATTTAGTATAGACATTTCCGTTACAAATACATAAAAAAGTAATTCTTCACAATAAAAAAGCGCAACTGTTATTTTTTTTTTTTAGAATTCGATTCAGCTAATTTAAATCAAATTTTAATTACACAGACATTTCTTAATTAAAATTTAAATTTAGCATTTCGAAGTAATCTTATATAATATATACATACATACATAATATTAATACAGTTTCATTAAATCGAATCTCATGAGTACCACCACAAGTTATTTTTAATATAAATCACGACCACATGCTGTGATTTTATGTTCATTACCGTTTACAAAAACAACAAGTGAAAAATCAATCAATTTATGTTCGATAAATTAGTGTTGAAGGTAACATGTGTGTTTTCAACTGAATATGATGGCGGATGTTGTTGTTTTGGGTTTTGCTCAATATTTTTGTTATAATATAACAGAATCGTAAAATTCTCATGCAAATTAAAATTTAAATTTTGAAGTTTTTTTTTATGTCTTATAATTGGGCAACTTGTTTCATAATAATACATGTGTATGTATATATACATATAATACGAGTATTTTATGCTTTTCTCCAAAAATAACAACGCGATCATAAAAAATTAAAGAATGCAGTAAAAACAAAATTGATTTTCGTTTTGTGTTGTGTTGTGTTGTGTGTTCCACGCGCTACATAGTAAACTTAAGAAAAATTGTGAAGGTATATTTTAATAGTAGCTGGCATATTTTCAAGGTATATGTATACATAAATGTAGTATGTACTTATATACATAGTATTGACCAGATAGAAATTTGTATATATATATACACACATTATCTTGATAGCGATATAATTGATTTTTATGTGCGCAATTAAAGAAATCTTCAATAAACCGTTAGTTACTCTTATATGCGATTGCCGATATATAAACGTAATAAATTTTTTTATATAATTCTTATATACGGTATACTGTTGTAATATTTATAGTCTGTGTTTATCACAATATCATGAGAACAAAAAATATTTACATTTTTATCAGGAGACGAGTAAATATGTATAAGAAATGCTCGTAAATTCCACATACTTTTAAGAAAATTAAAAAGCAAACCAAATAAATAAACATTACATCTTGTTACATAACTTGATTATTTTAAAGACTTAAGGTTATTGAATTTGATGTAATTATGTACGTTACATACGAGGCTATAATTTATTTTGTAAATAAACGGAAATGCAGAAGAGTAATTTTTCATTAATATACATCCGCCATATTTTGCTGTATGTTCAAATTAATAAAATTATAATAATGGATTTTTTGTTTTGCGATTCTCGATTCAGAAATGTAATTTAATTTACAGTTCAATCTCTAAGATTAACTTAATATTATTAAATTTCAGCTCGAAATAAACAAATAGACGAGCACAAAAAAAATCAATCAAAGTCAAAAATTTAATTTTAAGGCAAGAACAGAGAAGATGAAATAAATGTGTATACATATAAATAAAAACAACCATGCGATTAGATTTTAGATATGATATATGTACACGATTATTCGTGTATGTTGTATGTATATAAAATTGAACCTGGGCTGGTGAAGGTCATCCATTTCCTTATGTGCCAAGCAATGTTTTAACTTTTCTAGAATTTAGGTTAGAATACACGCTGATTATAGACAGAGATCAATTAACAAAGAATCACGATACGATGATTTTTTGAACATATTCAAAATTTGGCTTAAATTACTTAAAGTTAATTGATAATATTTGAACACCTTATCATGTCCCTCATGTCATATACTGTCGACCAATTTCATTAAATTAAATTCGTTTCATACGTTAAATTAGTTATGCGATACCCAATTAAATACAAATTAGAATTACGGTACGTGCTAGATTACGACTATTAATTGAATTTTGTTTAAAAGGTGACCTTTTAGTAAAAATTAGGTTATGTACGCGCGTAACTTGATACAACGATTATTGTTTTTTTTTTCGAACAGGAAGAATAACACAAAAAACTTGGAAATTGATCTATAATTTATCCTTTTTTATGGTTTCTTTATATACATGGGAGAAGAATTAATGGATTTTCTTTCCTTTTTGCGTATAATACGTTTTTGTGGAGTCAATATATGTATATATATAGTAGAAAGATGGTACTGTACTGATAGCAAGCAATTTCTTTGATTTACATTGCAGTAGAGTACCATAAATTTATATAGCTGGAAATATATTATAGATTCAACTAAATTTGCGTATCGTAATTCGTAATAATATATTCAATTCCACTTGTCATTCTTGTGGTGGTATAATATAATGGTAACCCATCATCGCTATCATTATCATCACCATAATTTTTCTGAAACATAAAACTTCCAACAACAAAATACTGAAACCGAAAAAACACAAACTATTTTCCATAATGAACCATATCATTTCTGACTTCTATGGAAATACATTTTTATTGTTTCGAAATAAATTTGGTTAGAGAATAAATTTAACAGATGAAAAGAATGAAATCCCATTCATAACTCAACAATAAAAAAATAAAAATAACGAATCGACCGAAAATTCTTGTTAAAATATATATATAAATAAATAGAAATAGGAAAATCCTTAAATAAAACAAAAAAAAGGACGTACAATAATTTTTTGTTGTTGGTATTATAAGGAATTGAATTCATAACACATCATACGTATAGGATTTATATAAGGATTAAGTTAAGAATTGTATTTTTTTTTTATCCGATTTCTATACTCTAGCCGAGGATTTAGGCGAATATCGAACGCCTTGTGTCATGAATTTATATTTATATGTACATACATATTTTTTTTTTAATATTGTCTCTATGTGTTTGATGATTTTTGAAATATAATTAGTGTCGGCATATAACAATCGAATAAATAATATCTGTATGGATATAGGCATAAAACCTATAAATCGAACATAATAGGGATTTTTATCCGTCATTGTTTTTATTTCATACATAAATATACATTCCCTTATGTTTTAATTGCCCATTCATATATTTTATTAATTGCACTATCGTATAGTTTATAATAATTATACTTAACTAACTTGATGTTTGTACATATGTTTATATACATATACATATATGTATTTTATTTTGAAATAAAACCAAATAATGAATACAGATAGCTGATAATTATATAAACATTTGTTTGTTTTGTGTTTAATTATATGATATCGTATCCGGTAATTTGTAATTTATCATATTTTATTCTGTGTGTATATTGAGATGTACCTTGATGTTGTTTGGACGTGTCATATTGCAATTCATGTGCCATTTGTACGGGTATATTCGAATTAGTACTAAGTAAGTGAGGTCGAAAATTGACATAATAAAAATTATTTTTAGCTTAAGTCAACCTATAATTTTCGGAAACCATCATAATCAATAGGGCAACCATAAATTTGCATTAATAAACCGGTTTCAAGCGCTTAAAATTTACCTTAAAAATTATATGCTTGGAAAATTATGTTCCTTATATGTTTCTTAATGACGCTTAGAAAAATTAGTCTCAAAAAAATAGCTGAAATCGCAATTTGACCATGCGTGAACGCCATTAGCTTTTCATACGGTTGGGCATGATTGTATAGTGTTAGTTCAGTCCTATCGAAAAATCATAGTGAGATTTGTGATAAATATTGAAAATCTTAAGATACGCAATTTCTTAAGAAAATCCTAAAATGTAAATTTACTGAAACCTTAATTTGACCATGCGAAAGCCATTAGCTTTTCAAACGGTTCGGTATGATTGGATTATTAGTTTTAAACCGTTAGTTTTATATATGGTTCAGCATTTACAACTATTTGGATATCCAATTTTTACATACTTTAATAAATACAATAAATAGCTTTATTCAAATAATTTAATGTTCCCCTAAATGTTATTTATGTTCGATACTCAGTAATCCATATACATATTACGTTGTTTTTGTTGGTTTAATTCTAATTTAGGATAAACTTCACAAGCGTGATTTGTTTCAGTTTGCTTGTCACTGGTTGTTTTAATTTTGGCATGTTTAAATTTTGGCAAATTTAATTTATAGAAAATTAATCTTTATGTTTACTTAAGGAATTAATTTATAATTTTACTGAAGTACTTACTAAATTCGTATACTTTTTATGCAATAAAAAACTTATAAGAATTAGTGATTATTGTGAACGAAATGTAAAATGGCAAATGAAGTTTTTATTGGTAGTTTTCCGTAAAATGTCTAACTCCCTTTAAGCAGTAGATTATAAATTCGCTATATAAACAAATTTAGTTAGTTAATGCATACATTTATTGACCGCTTAGCAGTGGCGCTGTTATCGGTAAAAATTAAAATTTTAATCAATAAAATTTAATGCATTTTTATGCGAAATATCTTTAATAAAATTGGCGAAATATGCTTTTACATTATGTAAAGTATTTTAAAATATGTATGCACTAACAAATAGGGCTTAAAAGGTTTCGTCTTTGGTGAAACGGATTCCTATCTTATTCTTTTCATAATATGTACACAGGAAAAAAACATGCTTATACATATTTTTGGTTGCCCTAATAATCAATATGTGACTAATAAAGTAATATACATTATAAGCCACTCATACATAAATATAAATAATGCAAGCTATGTCAAACGAGTCGCATCATAATTTATAAGCGCAATAATTATATATTTCATAACTCATTTAAATCTGGCTTAAACATAATTAATGTTGATTTAACTAATATATTTACTAGAAATATTAGAATAATGTTCAACAGTTTCGAATTACGTAAATTTAATTAACTATAAAACTTTATATCAAAGTAACTTAAGGATTTAAGCGAATGATTTAGACTATTTGCGCAAGCTCGAAATTCAAGAAAACAAAACTCTGATTAAATAATCATAAATTAATCATTTATTTCCAATTTTTAACATTAAGTTTACACTAATTATACAATATACATTTAAAAAAAACTTTGTCGGCTTATAAATGTGACACTTAACAAATATAACTGATTGAGCTTAAGTAAAGTCATATACATGCTTCAATAGTAATAATTATAAGTTAAACAATTTCTACATAAACCACTAAACCGATAATCAGCACCAAAATTCAAGTCATGCTTAAGTGATTTAATTTTCATTTAAGAATAAATTTGTCAAAAAGTTAAATTCTACACTCAAAAATAAAATGTTACATAATTTCACTTCATTCATTTTATGTCAAATGGTATAACTATATATAAATATATAAGCTCTTAGGTAACTATAAATTTTGTTTAGCGTAATTATGTTGAAGGCGCATGATTGTTCAAGCCGATTTAAGCGTCCCGCACAAGTAAATTATATTTATGGGCTGGCTTAAGCCACACAATATATACTTATTTTTGGCTTAAGCCACACAATAGCTACTTAAAAAGGATATACTGCACTTTAAATGTAATTTCATTTAAATAAATTTACAAGTATAAATTATAGTTTACACAGCTTCATCGATATGAATCTGGTCGAGTCGACGAGTATATGTATACTATAGATGTTGGTTTTATTTCTGTTGAGAATATGAGATATATTTCTATATAAAACTTTTCGTTTCAACATCTAATAAATTTCTAAATCACAAACTAAAAAGTATCGACAAATAAAAATTTATTTATATATACATATATATATATATATATATATATATATATATATATATATATATATATATATATATATATATATATATATATATATATGTATATATATATATATATATATATATATATATATATATATATATATATATATATATATATATATATATATATATTTATATATATATATATATATATATATATATATATATATATATATATATATATATATATATATATATATATATATATATATATATATATATATATATATATACATATACATATTTAGGTTATCTAGCTACAAAAAAAAATTATTTCTCCTTTAAATCTTGATTAATAACAAAAACAAAAAACTATCGTATAACTCACGTGGGTTGTCTATATACGAGTATATGTTAACTTACTAACAGTTTTTTTTAATTTTAGTTTATGTTTATTATACCAGGGTGTGACATCTTGACATAACATAATATTATCAAATGCATCATAAATTTTAATCAATTGGTTTCGGATTTTTCGTATTGTATTTTGGTATATGTTATTGATATAAAATATATTGGGCAACTTTCGTTTTAATATAAAAGTAATAATAATAAATGATTATGTATTTTAAGTAAATTGTGTTTATTTCAATTACATAAAGTTATTTGTTTTATTCGATTTTTTTAATGTTAGTAAATCGTAAGTGATAAGAATTCGAACCATATGAGGACACATATGTATATACGCGAGGCAACATCTTTGTGTGTGTATATCATATATTATTATGTGTTAATGGGATGTATATACTTATGTTCTGACCTGTATAGGGTTTATGACTTTCTGAAAGTGAAATAAATGTGAAATGTCGAAATGTTTTGTTGAAAATGTGATCAAATTTCTGCACAGTCGAATCAGTTTAATATTTGTATAACAATGCAACTCAATAGAAATTTTCATATCCCCCAAAACGTTACATGACATCTATATTTAAAACAACATAAAATATAAAATACTTCAAATTCCATTGTTAAGCTTATGCAAATACTTTTTTATATTCTTAACTCGATTCTTATCATCATGATTGTTTACATGAATATATATATTTTTTTGTTATAAATAACTTTAGAGTCAAACATCATGTTACAAACATTTTTGTTGTTGTTGTTGTTTTTAAATGAATGTAATTTCCCCCATGCTACAAACAATAGACAAAACATGATGTTGTAAAAATGTAAAATTAACTTTTCTTTTCTGCGCTTGTTGTTGCTATATTGTGTATATAAGCGGATTTCCTATAATTGTGTCTTGTCTTGTGACTTTATAATTTATCTCAAATAGAAATTAGTATTAATTATATCAGCATACAACAACAACAACATGCGATGAAGAGAAAACTACTCCCACATAATATGATTATATTATTGCTACTTGGCTTAATTCTTAATTTGTCTTATACGCATAAATACAATGTTTTGATTCTGTGGTTGCCTTTATTAATTAAGATAATGGGAACTTAAACGAAAATTATGTGACAATCTTGCCACCGTATATATACCATACCGATTAAACCACAAAAATTTATTGGTATTTATAATATAGAATTAAGTATTTTTAGACACTTTTGTTGAATTATTAAAACCTAATTTAGTGTAAATATTTTAATCGCGTGGGAAACTGGAGCGCGCGCGCATAATTTAAGCAGTTTCCGGTGCACAGTTTTTCGGTTTAGTAAATTTCAGGTGACATATTGTTTATGTTTTTTTGTTGTATATTATATTAGTCATCAAATACAATAACGCCTATATAATATATATAATATACTGTAATGCAACAAATTTCATAAGACAATTATAACGGAAATTAAATACATATGTACATAGAATAAATCTCTCGTACTCAATCAATCATCCCACTGGTGCTCATGTCATGTTCTATAATTCCCACTTTTAATTTGTATACATAAATGTTTAATAAACAGGCGCCATTTTGATATTATAAATATACAAAAAAAAAGTTGCAAAAAACCACATTCCATTTCGCCAATTAAGCAAGTAGTCTGCGCAGTGTTAAGCAAATATTATATTTAAACATTTTTTGATGAATTTTATATTTTAACCTGAATAATTAAAAATTTATTATATATTCTATTGAACTGGACGGACGACGACTGTCATGAAGAAATTCAGAATTTGCACGAAAATCGAGTCGCGTTCGTGATTATAGTGTAAAATATATAAAAATGATGACTCATTTTCAATTTACATATTTCTATATACATATGTATATATGTATGTACATATAAGTTATAGGTATAATATAAAATTGCATTTCTACATTCCTGCATATCGAATGACGAAATACACGTTGGCTATAATATTATAAGTAATATTTAAAACACGTTTTTTCTCATATATACATTTAAGATATTTTTCCAATGTAATCGATCATATTTGCATATATGAACATGTAATGCGGTTCTGATTTACCACGAAATGACATTGTATTTATGTATATTAAATAATTATATGCGTATGAATACACATGCATTTTAAGTGCATATATAAAATGTCAGTTAGTCTGGGTATACCTACGTTTAATCACTATCATCATATTTAATTATCCAAAGTAATTATTATTTATGTGTACATGGATTTGTGTTGTAATCGAGCGGTTTGCAGTGCACCGCGGTGAAAGTGCTTTCATTATGAATGAAAATAAAAAAAAGTTTCCTCCCTCAAGCGATTTTCACTTAAATTAAAATTATTATTGTTTTTTGTGGGTGAATGACCATTTTGAAGCGATATTTGTTAACAATAATTATTTCATTTTCATAGCAGACATAAAAATATAATTAAATTAATTGGGTGATTTATCTAAAAAAAAAAGTTATATATATATATATATATATATATTATATATATATATATATATATATATATATATATATATATATATACATATACATATATATATATATATATATATATATATATATATATATATATATATATATATATATATATATATATATATATATATTTGTATTTCTGATTATTAGTAAATTAGTCGTTAAACTATTAATAATTATTTCCGCCTCAACTAATTGTTTAGAAAAATTACTCAATATTTTCTTTCGTTTGATGATTTA
Source organism: Tipula unca (assembly GCA_951394425.1). Lineage (NCBI taxonomy): Eukaryota > Metazoa > Arthropoda > Insecta > Diptera > Tipulidae > Tipula > Tipula unca. The sequence continues at coordinate 142,710,976 of OX596380.1, read as the reverse complement.
TGTATATACAGCTTATATTGGCTGATGAAAACGAAATGTCATATTTAACGATGTGACATTAACCGCTATTATTAAATTATTAATCATTGAATAATTATTTTTGTGTAGGTGGCCTTGGATCTTGATTAAATTTTGAGACGAAATATCTGCGAAATTCCTTACATAAATCTACATAGTCATATATTTGATTCAAATTTGATTGAAATAGTGAATATATTGGTGATTGAAAAATTAGATAATAGAAGTATGTATCTGGAATATACAATATGAGTACAATAGACTAATTTGAATACAATTCAAATTAGAATCAAACTTTATTTAAACTATTTTCCGATTTATAACACCATACACAACGGCTTTACAAAGTCGGACGTGTATTTAAAACTTGATTAGAGTATGGGTATAATTAGAGTAGAATGATCCAATCTAAAACCGCTTTCACAGTTGCATTCCGTCATGTTATATTGATGATTTCACAATTCGTGGTAATTTTTTTTATTGTACTCAAGTGTTTGACATTGGCTGCGTTTATTCAAAAGCTAAATTAGCAATGCTTTATAAACGTCAGCACGTAGCAATACCATTTTACCTGGTTGAACTATACGTATGTCTCGTATACCCACTGTTGCGTACTTTTTTTAAAGTATATTATTCGTATTCGTTCGAAAAAAACAATAATTTAAGCGGGCTAATATCACTAAAGCACTTAACATATTACCGCCTCGCCTCGACTTTTTCATATTCCACAAATACGAAGCCTATCACTCATTCATACTAGAGCGACGCTTCGTCGTTTTATTTTTGCAGCTGTCTATCTATTAGATATACATATATAAAACGGAAAACATTCAAATTAGCTGTAAGGTTGACAAATGACAGCGCCTTGCGCGACTTTGATTTGTTGAAGTCAAGTGTGGATCGCAGTGTGGAACGCATTTCGTACGCCTCGTAACTAATTTCATTGCATCAAATATTTTAGTTTTCAAAATTATCAATTATAATTTAATTATTTGATAATTATTTTTATTAATTTTTATATAACTTAACATTTTTAACCAAATAAATCTAATTTATAAAGTTATACGTCTTCTCTTTCGCAAAGACTTGTATTTGTCTGTTTTCAATGCCGGTTTGATGATTGTGCATGGGACATCGCCTTTACTTTCCTTGTTACGAGTATTACAAAACGATAGAGATAAAAAAAAATGTCGGTTCTTTGGTTAGCAAGGCCACATATTGGGGTAGACACTCGTTAGTCATACGCAAGCTAGTAAGCAAGCAATTTGCATATATGAAGAAACAAAATAGTTTTGACTCAATTATTATGTTAGTTTTCATTGTCTTTTTGTCTGTGCGGATGCTAAAAATTGTGAGTAAATTAATCGAGTTCTCGGGTGTCAAGCGTGGGTTTCATACACTGAGGGTTCCGTGAGTAGTGTACTTTTCAATTGTAATAATACATTTTGTTTTAAAATTATATTTGTTTTAAATTATAAAAAACGAAACGGATGAACTAACCTATTCGGAATCTCAAATTATTTTCGTTATATTGGAAAGTATTCATTCAATCCTTGTGCATCGCCATGGAATCGAGTTTTCAATCCTTTATTTTGAAAATATGTAAAGATTTGGTCATCTACGGTTACGGATATATAATATAATACCATATATTCTTTGTCACAATTGATGATCGTTTCAACACCCTGTAGTACAACAAATATATTTCATTTTCTCCATGGTTTTCCTTTAATCTTCACCACCTTATACCAAGGGAAGGGAACATTATTTGCTTCATTTTCATAAAATTCACTTTCAAAAGTTAATCAAAAAAAATGATTTAAACATATTTTTAGAATCGTTAAAGTAAGCCCTTTAAAATGATATATCACGTGCCACATATCAAAATGTAAAATTTTTTGGTACCTACATTTAATTATTAATTAATTAATTTAATTATATTTTTTCTGAAACAATAGTTGAATTATCTGTGGATTAAATGACTTTGTACATGCAAAATTTCCATACTCGGTATGCATAATAGTTCAAAGCTTATGAGCTTGTGACAGACTGGACAGACGGATAACGGAGTGAGAACATTAGCGTAAGGATTCCGTTTTACATTTTATGTTCGGAACAAAAATTAGAAAACATTTTAATTTCGAATTAAAACTTACATAGTAAAAGGAATCGAGTCGCCATATTTATCGACTAGTAATTTGCAAATTGCTAGCCTATTGACATTTGTCCTATTATATACTATTACAATTGACAATTGGAGTCGTGATTTTAGACTACTTTTGTGCTCGGACCACTACGTTTAAAATATTCCGCTATTCCTTTTTTTAATCATACCGCGAGCGCTGGTGACCAATTTTATCCAGTCAGTCGCCATTAGTGTACATTAGGTAATTTTTATTAAGAATTTGAAAACAATACAAATTTATTTAATTTTTGTCGTTTGCTTACGTTATTTAAAATGTTGTTATTATAAAATTTACCATATGATAGCAATTTTATTTTTAAATTTCTCTCAGCAATTAATATAATTATTTGAGATTTATGAGGTCTATCTACATTTACATTTAAATCTAAGCAATTAAGTTTGTTAAATACTTTATATCTAAACAAAATTTGCACAGAATTTCTCTAATTATTTTATTACACAAGTTTGTAAAAGACATTTCTTTTAAATTGTTAGTAAAAAACATTAACAATTTTTCGGTATATGTTCGATTACCAAACGTTGACTTTGAAATTTTGCACAAACAACCTCTATTTTTAAAATTGACTAATTTAGCAAAACTAAAACTTACAGAATAATTGTGTTCAATATGGGGTGCCATCATGCTCTCAATACAAGTTTACAATTACTAAATTTTGCAATTTTTAGAGCAATATACCCTGCTATAATATAGTATGCATTATTTCAAGTCGCTATAGTTTGTATCAAGCTGTTTGAATTTATTCGCAAATTTTAAAGTAAGCCTCTCCTATAGTTGATATAAATCATTAATGTATTTCCATTCTATATATTCACTACCTATCTGAAATCTTTTGTACGTTCCCAATGTGCTACGTGCTAATTTTAACATATGGCAAGCATCGGGAGTAAAATAAACATAATCTCCTCGGTACTTGGATGTTTGAATTTTGTTATTATTTTATGAGGGCTATCCTCAAATATTTTGCACCCTAATAATTCTAATGCAGTAAAATTAGTAATTGCACCATCGCAAGTGAGCCCCCATACTCTAATGCCAGATTCTGCCTATAAATTTAATGCGATTTTAATTAAGTTATAGATAGTGCTGTTGAATTAATTTTGTTGTTGTAAAAGTATCCAATAGGCCATTTCCATTTACCATTCAAGCTTACCAACACAAAAATTAAATTCACCTGTTTGTGTTCGAGAAGAAAATGAGAAATAGCCGTAAATACGTTTTTTTAGAAATCCCGGATTACACTCTACGTTACTTATCCAGTTCCGTAATGAGGCTGGTGTGTAAGCTTCAAAATAATTCTGAAAAAAGATTAAAATATGTTTTAAAATGTTTAACCAAAATTTGTGTTATCAAACAAAATAATACGTGCAATATCTATAAGCACGAGGAGAATAAATATGTAGAGTTAGTGTAAATATTTTAGGTGTTGGGAATACCGTTTGCCTTTGGCTTTACGGTGGCAGTTAGTAAGCTCGTTAATAAATAGGCTATCTAGGTACACTACTACCTAGATTTACTTTTAAAATGTTATTTATGTACATCGCTGTGTATAAGAAGCTTGTGCTTTAAAGTTTTTAATAAATGGTTCATATTTTTATTTTACCACTTTTTCGACAAATTTTTTGTTTGAAACTATATTTTCCTTCTTAAGTTGAAAAATATATTTCAGCACACATTTTTTTGCCTGTTTCACAAATGGCGACAACAGATGTCAGACGGCACAAAAAAAATCAAGTTTGCTATTGACGATTGTAAAAGTAGGCAAAGCTCCTCCCGCGGAAAATATGATTATTAGAAAGGACGATCCATTTTAAGTTTGTGTTGTTGTTTTTGTATTCGAAATTAGGTGGCTGTGTATTTTTAAACGACAATGGATAGATAGTTACATTTTAGGAAAATTCCGCTACGTGGAATCCGTGGTGCTCCAATCGTCAATCTAGTTATATAATATATTGTATCTATTGAATGAAAACTTGGTTTATGCATGGAAACATAAAACTACTTAGTTTTCACGTTTTAGATCGCAGCAACAATTGCTTTTTTTAATCAAAAGTATTGTTTTTGTGAATCCTGTGATGGTGTTTTTATATTTTGGTTTAGTCGTACGGAGTAGAATTAGCATATGTGATTACTGATTATTTTGGAATCAAAAACAAACGAAGTTTATTATACAAATTTACAGTGGTAACGTCTAGGCATGGGTTTTGTAGCTGATTTCGTTAAGTTTGCCTTCAATACAGAGCCTAAGAAATTTTGGAACTAGTAAAACTGTTAACTGTTTCTATACCTTAATCATTAAATATTTAAATTACATATTAACAATTTTCTGTATAACCAATAAATAATAAATGTTTGTTTTTTTAACTTTTCAGATTACAAAATATAAGAATGAAAAATAGTGAAATAATGATAGATTCACTGGAACGACCAACTATAACAAAATCCGTTAAAATTGTTATGGTTGGACCAGCGAAATGTGGCAAAACATCATTAGTACAACGTTTCGTAAATAATATATTCTGCGATGTAAGTATATATACAATAATATATTATTCAATATTTCCAATCATATACGAGTACATACTCATTCAACTATAAATTATCTTAAGATTTATATAAAAAGAAAATGCAGATGATGACCATTTTACAAATACATATTTTTATTTCTCACGAATATTATAAAAAATAAAAAAAATTAAATATTATTACATTAATTAAAAGAATAAAGTTCTAATAAATAAAAAGGGTTTATAAGTTATGTATATATACATATTCGGATCAAATTTCAGACGAAATATTAGATCGGTGTGTATTTTGTCGGGTCATTTCCTTTTTAAAACCTTTCTTTTTTTGTTTTATTATTATGTATTATTATTTGTTGACGTGACCAAACTGTTTTTCTTTTATATCCTCGTTGCAAAATTAAGTTTTTTTTACAATACCGGCTTGTACCAGCAATAATAATATAAAATAACCTTTCCCATGAACTGTAAATTGTCAATTTTGATCATTTCCTTCAAAACATAAATTATATAACAATAAAAAATTAATTTAATTTAAATTTCTAATAAGTGTGTATGTACGAGTATATAGTTTATATTTCTTTTGAATTATGAACAATTCACTGAACTATTGTTTAGATCGTTTTATGTAATGTAATAGTTTTTCATCGTCGTGCTCATATTAAACATAATATGTATATATGTATGTGTATATTATGTAAGTATAATCAAGTTGAGAGACTCCGGATGTTTAGATGTTTTCAAGTCAAGTTGAATTTTCCTTATTTAGATCTGTCATGTACAAGTATATAGTGCGGTGTATAAATCTGTTATTTATATTTGGGGAAAATTGAAAAGTTACGACACGTGGAAATTTTATATATTTGTATAAATAATTGTATTTAATAAATTGATGTATTTGATATATTTATTGGGCATGTGTTGGCGTGACATATTGTTCTGGCACATAACTCGGCCGCCTCCCACTAAATACACACATTTCCCCCTCATATAACCAAACTAATAAAAATGATAATTTCTTATTTATTTCTTGTTATCTTATTAACATTCTTTAAGAAATATATATGTATAAGTAGTATAATTTAATTTCTAAATGGCTTTTATTTAGACAGATTTTAGCTATATACGAGTATATAGAGAAAAGATTATTGATAATTATAAATCAATTGGATACAATAATTTTATCGTTCCAAAATTATATTTATAATCTGCCCAGTCAACAACATGGAAGCATATAATATATAAAAAAAAGAAGTAAACCAAACACTTGACATTTGGCAAACTACCATAAACAACATTTTAAGTATTTATTCTTCGTCAATTGTGCAAAAAATAAAATAATATGAAATGGAAAAACCCGTTTTCCTCTCTCCGTTAAACTTAAAACTAAGAAAATTTTCTAATAAATAATAAATAAATCGTAATTTTATTTTTGATCTCTTATTTTATAACGGGTGATAAATGGTGAAACAAGAAGATTGCGGTTATTTCTCGAAATTTTATTCCAAAGCATCGTAAATTCAGTTTGATTACATACAAACTGCGTAATACATGCGTACATAATATATAATACGAGTAACAGTGGTCGACATCAGAACTAATATATTATAATGTACCACCCGTTTTGTGTTATTTTTTGCTGTAGATAAAGAAGTTTTTAACGGAAGAAACTAATCAGATCAAAATAATGTGTATGTCTATAAAACAACTATTAGTTTTTTTGTAGTTTCCTTAAATAGAAATTAAAACTAGATTATGTTACAAGAATTATAATTAATATAATATGTTAGTTTTTTTATTCGCCATTAAAACATAAGTAGCATAAAAACATAAGAAACATTAAAAAAATCATCATAATTCATGACATTAAGTCATTAGAAGTTTAGTTTCGGGTTTTTTTTCGGGAAAACATCTCTAATTAATATTCATTTCGAATACAAATACGTATACATAAGTACTATATGGATGGAATTTAGTACAGTTTTTCTTTTGGATAGAACCAACCATAAAAAAAAAATAAAAATTTGGTTCTTACTTTTAAGAAAACTCATAAAAAAAAAATAGAATACAAATTATCACAACAAAAAAATAATATATGTATACATATATTAGATAGACCGACATCCGCCATATTTATAACTATTTGTTTTAGTTTTTGCTTTTATTTTTTCCGTCCTTGCCTATCTTCATTGTATATAAATGTTATAAAAAAAAGTAGTTAACTGATAAAATCCGAAGTTTATAAAAAAGAAATAGTTGATTTTTTGCAATAATATAGGTTTGGTATAGATAAATTAGAATGTAGTTCACAACGTGATTGACTCATTGCTTCCGATTTGACAGTGAGTTTTTCTAACAACATTTCTTATAAAAGTGTTTTAAATAATTTTGTTGGCCAATCGTATTTGTTGAACAGAACATATCGGTTACCTGTTTTTGGCGTGAGAGTGAGATACAAAGTTTAAATGAGATTAGAACCAGTGATGATATTTTCAGTACATACGCGTTTTCAAAAATTCATTAGTACACTCGAGCGAAATTCGGTACATTTTTAAACTGTTACACTCTAATCAAAATTCAGTACATTTTCTATATAATATTTTTTTTCATTTCACAAAAAACATAAAACGAAAACGCAGCGACTTCTACATTTGAGTTTAGGGTGGAATTAGTTTTACTAAACCTTTTACCTCAATTCTCCCCGGGAAATGTTATACAGTAAAAATCGTCAAGGCGGAAATCCAATGTCACGGAATCTCATCAAAGACGGAAATATTTCCAAAATTATATTATTTTAAAAACTCCTGAGAGACGGAAATTTGAACATGAAATGTTACTAACTTCTCTCGAATCAAAACTTCTTATAAGCTGTCAATTACACGTTATACAACACCTAGCTAACGGATAACATTTCATGAAATTTATATTTGCAATTAATTCTCTTCAAATGAAGCCAACAAATCTTTATTTAAAGCAAAAATTCAGGGTCATTAATTGTAAGAAGAAAAACGGGAAAAGCGTTCAAAAAATTTGCGAGAAATACAAGTGTCGGAAAACAAAAATACAGGTGAAGGTAATATTCTTACCGCAGCTCCTACAGTATATAATATAGACATCGTTGCTGCAACCATTAAACCAGGGTATAATAGCCACCTTTAAAGCAATATGTTTACGGATCACAATTAATTTCATAATAGATAAATTAAATAACCGACCAGATGTAACAGTTACCGAAATTTAGAAAGAATACTCTATGAAAAATTAGAAGAAGACTTAACTGAGGAAGGTCTTCTAAATTTTATATAACGAAAACCAGAATTTAATGAAAGAGAATTAAGATGTATTGGAATCCGAGGAGGCACCAACATTTAAACTAAACATATTACAAGAGTGAATTGATATAGCCCATAAATTAAAATCTTTTTTCGAGCAGCATGATCCAGATATCGAGAGAGGGCTAAAAATTAATCGCGAAGTAAATGCACCATATTACCAAATCAAAAAACACTTTGACATGTCTAAAAAGCCGACATTAATTACAGATTTCAGAAGTTCCAGCCTACATCTGCTCCTAAAGAAAGTTTTTCGAGCGACGAAACTGTTATTATGCCTGCAAAACGGCAAAAGCTTATAACCAGTTTTTTCCGAAAAAGAGAAATGAATTCCCTAATAAATTTAGAATAAAATGGAATTTTTTATTTTAAAAAAGTTTATTTTTTATTTTTAAACATATTTTCTACTTTTTTCGGTACGTAACCCCCTCTTTTCTATTGATTCTAAGTCTTAAATTATGCGAATATGAATTGTGCGCTGTTTTTGTGGAACCAATTTGCCACATATTTCAAGGGTTACGTGTACGTACAATTTTGAAAAATGCTCAAGACAAATAGCGTAGTAGATTTTGATGAGAATGGCTTAGTTCTGATGAGCAATTATAAGTAAATAATGAGGCATTAACATTTAAGGACGTTCATCTTTTATTATATAAATTTTCTCGTATTTCGGAAAAATCCTGAGACATGCAATTTTATTCGGTTCCGTGAGTTTCCGTCTTTGAGGATATTTACTGTATCTGGGAATACTGCCAGTATCTTACCAGTAATTTTAAAAATTGTTGACGAAAATGAAATGCAAATTGAAGAAAAACTAATTATGGAATACCGAGCGCTAGCTGAAACGAAAATTTCAACATATGGGTATTGAAGAATTTTGGGCAAATGTTGGCACCGTTAAGAACCAATTAAATGAACCAATGTCAAGCGCATTTTTCTTTCAAAACTTAGTGTCGTAATCGACTCCATGTCAATACATGCTCATTGTTAATTCAGGCTAAAAATCTAACAAAGGGCGATGTTTGGCATAGTTTTAAAATTTCAAATAATTTAATAAATAAAATTTTTCAAACTATAATAAAAAAGAGGATGAATTATTAGAATAAATTAATTAACTAGAATTATCAGAAAACTGATTTAAAATATATATTTTTGATTTTATTTTTTTGTATTTATTTCAGTACAATTACAAATTCTCTCATATCATCCCTGATTAGAACCCTCCACAAGTTTTTGAATTTTGTCTTAAAAACTTTCATTTAACTTGAATTAAACTGCGAGTCCCGTATTATTTTAGTTTATGATTTTGTTAAGTTGTTGATTAAGCAAAATGAAATACAACATGAATTTTGGGGTGACTTTGATGTTGCGATCTGTCGAACCGGAAAACGAAACATTTCAAGCGTTTCGACGCTAAATACAAGTAATAAAACATAAAAACCGATTAAATTTTATTTTCCGAGAAAATTCAAATTAATTATAATTTTTCCCGTTTATATACATTTTTTTTAATGTTTTGTTGTTTTCTTGTCTAATAAAAATTTACATTAATTTTAATTTCTTGATGTTCTTCTCGTGTTTCTTGTTGTTGTATGATGCTGTTTTAATTTTTTTATTTTATTTTACGCACGAGATTTGAATGCAAATTAAATTAATAAAATAATATAAAAACTTAAGAAAAGTTTAAGAAAGGAACCAACACGAGGAGGCAACTTCTAAGTATATAAACGAAGCAGCAAATTTAATTTTAGACGGATGAATTTCCGGTGAATATTATATTTACGACTTAATTGCTAAAATTATAAATGTTTTGTGCCACCATCTTCACACGACTACCACTAATATACAGTTGTAACATAGATACATACATACACGTATAAATCAATGTAAGGAAGTTGAAAAATGCTTGCACGACTTCATACTGTGCGCACATATTGAAGATTAATTAAATTTAGACATAGACAGACATTTGACATATAATTCGCGTATATCCACATTTGATGATTCATGTGTGTGTGTGTGCGGTTAATTTGCATACTGTATCCTGTGCTGTATAAAATGACTTTATTCTTTTTTTTTTTGTGTCTGACAAGACAAATTAAGAATAAAATATGTAAGTGTGCTGATATTTTGTGTACAGATTTATTTTAACGACCAGCAGTAAATTGACTTAATTATTTGATTAGTGCGCACAGCGCGGGACTTAATATTATATGTATGTACATGGGAATTGTTCGTGAAGTAATAGCTGTCGGCATTTTTTTGTTTAATGTTGTTTAAAATATATACATACTTATATATGTACGCATATATAGTACATGGTACAGTTATAAATATCGCGTGTTTAAGATTAAATCGCATTTTATATTTATGTATGTATGCTGTGTGGTTAACCATAAATTACATAGAATTTTAATTTGTTCGGCTAAATAAATTCTTTTCAATGCCGGATTATGACACTGTATTAATTTGCACATTTTGTGCTACCACTGTACATGTTTGTTACGTATAAAAACTTCATTACCATATATACATTTATCATGATATTGTATTATATAGTGGTTTTTTGTGTACCCCCGATTCGTCTTCGCAGAGAAGCAGCGCGCGTAAAAAAAACATATAATTTTTCAAAAGAAAAATCGCCGATTTCCATTTATCTTATACTCGTACATATTATTTATGTACATATACATAACAATAACACATTTATTAATTTAAATTAAATTTATATATTTTGATGAATTTAATTAAAATTAAATGAATGTAATTTATTTATATTTTTTATTTTGTGTGTGTCGTCGCACACAAAAAAATTAATGAAAATTAATTTTCATCATGACTTTCACTCGTGTGTGAATGTGAATATGTCATTTTCACCTTGACAATGTGTTTTGTGTGCTCATCGTGTTTTTGATATTTTGTTAAATAATTTATTAAATAGATTTATGTATATATTCGTATAATTATAAATGAAAATTATGTAAATAAAAGAAAATCATAAATTAAAATCGTGATTTAAAAAAATAAAGATCATGATCTTATTTACAATATACATATATATTATGTACTTTAAGATATACAAGGTAATGAGAATTATCGCGCTTGGTGTGTTCCACCCACCTACTTTATATAATATATATACATATACTATATAGCATCTTATACTATTCCGGATTTAACTCTATACTTATTCTGAGTGTGTCCAATCATGTGAAAAACCGATAAATGTCGTGTGAAAATGTATTTTTAATTTTGTTGGTATGCAATTGGTGAATGTTGTACACGAATATGATGTTTGCAGATGAATCAAATACGTGTATATACGAGTATAGTCGTTTAGAATAAAAATATATAGAAATGTCGTGACTAAAAAGTTTATTTGCGTCTATTTGTGTGATATAGACATTGTGGTGGCATGATGTGATGTGGTTGTATAATACACATACATTTATTTCTAGATTTCTATTAAGCGACTTTTAGCTCAATTATATATTGCGACTCTGGGTGCAACTGTCACGGAATAAGAAGGATGTATACATAATATATAAAAGTTTGTTGGTCTCTAACAAAATCATATGACGCCTTTCTATCTACTTATCTATATAAGTTGCGGTTTCTCGCGTTAAAATTTGAAATGTGGCATTCGACCCCACCGTCCTTAAAACCAGATCGTGCATTTATATTTATAATGATATTAAAGCAGATCATATTAATGAGTGCAGCACGGCTGATCTTACGGCCTATTTAACCTATGATTTCCCCTCGCCCCCTCCTTCAGAGGAACTGGTGAATCAAGTAATGTGACGCTCACTGTTCAATTATATTTACTCTTCTGAGTTAGGGATTCTCAATATTGGTTGTGAGCCAACGTTCGTCAACTCGGCTCATAAAGAAGTGATTGATTTTAGTTTGTGTCCTATGACCGTCGTTGACTTTATTCTAAATTGGAGGGTGACGGATGATATTCGTAATTGGAAACTTACGAATTCATTCTCCTCCGAGCTCGTTTCACTACTAGATTGGCCTAATCAGATTAGATCTATCACAGATCTTGATTTGCAGGCAACTGTACTAACGAAAGCAATCTCGACTGCTTTTGAAAGGTATTATCTTCTAATTAGCAACCAGAAAACGAATAGCAAACCCTTCTGATGTTCTGAACTTAAAAAGTTAAGGAAGAGTGTGCGTAAAATTAAAAATATTATTGGAATCGATTTTTGGTAGTTCAAAAAGCCTATAAAAAAAGCCTAAGATCCGCTCATAGGGCTGCGTGGAAATCTTCTGATTTATTAAGGATAACTATTTAACTACCTCCCCTCTCAGTAACATGCAACATGCTTACAGAGCTGGCAAGTCCTGCGAAACTATTCTACATGAACTCGTAACTAGAATCGAAAGATTACTTAATTACAAAGAGTTTTTAGTAGGACATTCCTGGCATTGCTTGAGCTTTTGATAGCACTTCGTTTTCTTCGTACGCAAGTGCGTGTACCAATTTTAATATTAATCAAACCATTGTTAGATTCATCGATGCTATGTTCAAGTCCCGTATAATTGAGACTGGATGGCTCATCAGTGAGCTGGATGGCTCATCAGTGTCCGTTAAAGTAGCCAAAGGCTGTCCGCAAGGCGGAGTACTCTCACCCTTGCTGTGGCTCATGGTTATCGATGAATTACTTGTTAAATTGCGGCGATCTGTAGGATTACAGTAGACAGTTTCTGATAAATACCTAAACGTCTTATCTGATCTAATGCAGAACACCCTTAATATAGTGGAAGTTTGCTGTGTTGAAAAGGAGTTGTACGTCAATCACTCTTAAACTGATCTGGTTTTCTTTACCAGACGTAGAGACAGTGCCAAGATATCTGTTTCCAATCTATTTGGTAGAGCAATTACAAGGTCAGAGCACGTTAAGCACCTAGGTGTTATTCTAGATAGTAAACTCTTCTGGAAATTTTACCTTGATTCTAAGCTACAAAAGACCATTGCTATTTTTTGGCCAATGCGGAAGGGTCTTTGGCAATTCCTGGGATCTGACCCCAAAATGATGTCATTCATCTACAAATCACTGGTTTTACCTTTACTGTCGTATGCATCAGTTGTATGGTGGCCAGTTGTTAAACTGACGTCTTCTGTAGCAAGGTTCGATGAACTGCAGATGACAGCCTGTAGGGCTATAACAGGTGCTACTATAATCCCCTTCTTGCTATGGAGTCTATTCCAGGCTTGCCCGAATTGCAGTCTTACATTCTTGGTACCGCGTGCCCTGATGCGTTTCGACTGAGGTGCATTGGAGCATGGAATGAGTTCGGGACTTGTACGGGATGCCTGCTCATTGTGGCGTTGTGGGAAATGAAGTGCTGACTTTTTAGCGAAAGCTACTGGATCGCCTAGCAAATTTGTCGGTCATCCTTAAACATGAGCCAATTCAGAATTCTGGTTGCACTTATGGGCATGGACGTTTCAAGGTTCATCTCCAACGCATGGGACTTGCTCAGGATGATCTTTGTGACGACTGTTTGGAGGAACTGGATGACTCTCTACACTACCTTTGCAGTTGTCCAGGCTTTATCGAAGCTAGATCTCACGTATTCTGTTGCGGATCTTTGAACGTAGTTATTATCCATTTCTTGGTTCAAACTTTCACTGATGGCTAAGGCTGCAGTGCGCAGTGCTAGTTAGGATAGATCCTCTAGGTTTGTACCATAGACCCATTGTGGTATTGAGTGCGGAACCTCTGTAGGTTTTAATAAAAAAATAAAATGGCAAAATCAACCGTTTTAATAAAAATATCAAATACCAAGCTTAATCAAATTGAATAATTTGAAGTTTTGAATGATTTTATTAAAGGTAAAATTTCGCTCATAATGGTTTGAAACGTTTTGTCAGAAATAGAGTTAGTTACAGTCTATATATCCATATATTACGCAGATCGTTAACTTCTCGTAATTCCAAAATTGTTTATTTTATATAAATAATAAAATTAAATTTAGATTCACTTCGCCAAATAACAAAAACCATTGTTTTATCTAAGTTAGGTACCAAATCTGATTCCATAATGGAACGAAACGAGTTTTGTTATCATTAATCGAACCAGCCCAAATATGATATGTAATTTTGAATGATTTTGAATACACCGTGTTAAATATTTCATGAAATTAAATTAAGCCACAAAAATAGAAAAGAAATTAGTTCCGGTTCACAACTCTGGATAAACATTATGAAATTAGACCTCCCTTGGTAAAAACTCGATAACTTATGTACATACGATGCCTTTTATATGAAGACAAAAATAAAATTGTAATTGATTATAAATTACAAGGAAGTGTTCTTTTTTACATCCATAGTCGAGAGACACAAAAAAAACAATAAATAAACGCACATGTTATGGCGCATATAAAATCGTGCCTCGAATTACATACGTAACCAATTTTTTTTTTATTATTTATCTAATGGAAATACATACACAATATTTTTCAGCTTGTCTTCGAATTTTCCGTACATGAGAAACAAAATTTTCTTTTTATTATTTAAAATCGTTTTTTTTTTATTTGGAGGATGTCAGATAAATATGTATAAATGAAATGATGGTTGGTTGTTTTGTTCTATAAAAAGTGAAAAACATTTCCCCCTTGAAAAATAATATAAGAAAGTTTTTTTCGAATGAACCTCTAACAAAGATACACAAACCAAAAAAAATCGTTAAAAAGTATAAATTTAATAAGAAAATTTTCCAAACAAACAAAAACAATGCATCCCATGAGATGAAAATTCTTTTTCCATGTTTTAACATTAGAAAATTGTTCTTTGTGTATATATATGTAAGTGTTTGTGTACATAATGTACATATTATAGGCATGAAGTTATAGGTTACATTTATATAATATGTGCACCGCCTTAGCGGAAATCAATTCCGCCAATGTATCAAAGTGTTAATATTGTTTATGTTAAATCAAATAAGACATTTCCATATTCCATTTATAATTCTACATGTGGTCTGTTTTTATACGTTGACACACGCGATGCTCGTTGTCATCAATTTTCCCATATTTTAATATGGAGGTAGATTTTTAGTCTTTCTTTTAGAATATTTTTATGTGTGTGTACACATAAATGTAATAATCATAATAAAAACTAACAATCTTGTTGTATCCATCTCTCGGTATACTATATGTTAATATATATGTATAGCCTAAGTTAACGGACTGTGTGATATAAAACTATGAAATGGAAAATTAACAATTTTCTGCTGTATGGACCGCACATAGCAAAAATTTTTCCACAATTTTTTCCGTTATTACATAAATATTATATGATTTTAGAATTTCAACATTATCCATATATATATATATATAGATACATATATGCGCGACACAAAAATGACATAGATTTGTGAACATATTTATAGAGATAGACACAAAGTTGAAAGGAAATAATTATACGGTATGGAACACAAACAACAAGTTATGTTCTTGTGATCAATATTATTACGCAGAGGAAATATAGTGAAAGGGAGATATGTCATTAAAAAACAAACAACCAAACTGCCCCAGATAATTGTTAGATATGATTATTAATTATATATGGCAAGAGTCATAATTTATTCATATATAATGATATACGTATTTATATAAAACTAGAAAACACACCATAATTACCATTATTTATTGGTGGTAAAATTTATATATACTTTCTTTGTGTTGCAACCATGTCAAATTATCAATAGTTATAGTCGTTGGTTGGCTTAACGCAACAGTTTTGACAAATGCCTAATATTTGCGAGTTTGTAATATATAAGGTGAAAGAAAAACTCGATAAAATCTGTCCAGACCCTAAGTCAGATTAAAGGAATACGATTTAAATAGTACGAAACAGTCCATTTAAATAAAATAAAATTGAACTTAAGCTCATCTCAAATTTTAATGAGTGTTGAGTAAAACAAAACATACAAATAGGATGTTCCAAATCCCAATTAGAACGAAACGCCCTAAATTGTGTTTACAAATCTATGAACCCTGTTCCACACAGATGATGAAGTTCACTTTTCACGTATACATATTTCAATTTTAAAATAACAAACGAAAATAGTTAAAAAATTATACCAGCAAATGCTTAAATTATCCTCCCATTATACTTTCATATTTGTACAATCGTTCAAAATTCTAACGTTCAGAATAAACTCAAAATCTGTACACCGTTGTCAAGAAAATTAATAAAATACCTATCACTCGACCCCATACATTTTTATTATAAATATTTCCCCCTTGAAATGAAGTATTAACGTGTCTCGTCGTTTCGAACAAAAATAATTATTTCAACAAGTTACGGTTTTGTTCTAATTGGGACAAACAAGCAAACCCCTGTACAAATAATCAGTAATATAAACGCTCAGCTAAGGCTCTTTGAGAATACTAATATACTAACATGAAAGAAGGTTTTGCCCGCGTGTACTTCAGCAAAGACCCAAAGAGCTAATAGTTATGTCCAAATCACGAGTATACATATAAATTTTTGTAATAACATTCCTGTCCAACTTGCTCCAAACGCCATAGCTTTGATCGCTATGCTATTTGGGCGGATTTATATGAATTAAATAACCATGTGCAGACTATTTCAGCACCTATGTTCAGCCCGATTGTATGAACGAGGTAGACCAAAAAAAAATCGACAAGGCTGACATACAGTAACATAATCATTTTCGATATTCAATATTCAATAGACGTTTGTGTCTCTTTTTTCATGAACAAAATGATACGCTATTTCAAATTCCGCAATTCCTACTTATTGTGGTCATGGCCTACTCGATTACTAACGAAATGAGGAAACGAGATAGTGTGCAAATTTATTTTAACAGGCTGAGATCGCAATAACAAATATTGACAAATTGAATAAAGTGATGTTACAACATCCCACCCCTGAATGACTGTAAAATCATTGCTGTCTTCATTATAGTAATTATTACATACAACAAACAAAACAAAGTAATAACGCTTTTTAATGTCAAAACAACTACAACTTTTCTAGACCCCGTTCAATTCATAAAGAAGAGCAGATAGAAACAGAGGATAGAAAAAATCCACGGTTTTAAATTCTTGATCGTCGTTCATCATACAATGCAATTGGGCCTAATCCTAGAATCTCTCCTATTAGCATATTGTGTAAGAGGATGAAAAATAAAAATCAATAAAATACTAGCCGATTTAGAAGTTGTTTCATTTTGGGTAAGCTATCAGTGATTTTAGTCAAACATCGCCTATAAAATGTTATTTCAGTACCAACACAGGATACTTTAAAAATATGAATTGTAACTTAGATTTGTTTATAGATATGAATTGTATCTGTATGTACATATCTGCATAGATTTGAATTTGATTTCTTTTAAGTATGAATTTGACTACAAATTTCACCTATAATTTGACTTTGCCTCTTCAAGTAATAATTGGGTACATTTTTGAAATTGTTCAAATTTGTATTAACTAAATCTATCGGTGGAACAGATTTAATTGTTATACCATTTTGAAAAATGTAGATCATGCTGCTTGTTTTGTGAATTTAGCAGAATACCTCCTATAATTTATACCGTAAATATGAAAAAATTTCGTGTAATTTATAAATAGTATCATTAAAATTTAAAATTAGCATTTTTTGCTTAACACACAAAATATTTGAATAAAAATATTCCCTTGACCATTTCCGAATTCATCTCGCACCACCGTTTTTTAACGCAAACAAACAAATATAAATTCTTTAAATATTTACAAAATTGCGCGCCCGAATTGCGCGATCGCCTTTTTTTTTAGTACTTACGTATACATAACTTTCCAGCTGAGCTGCGCGCATAATGATACATCGCAAACATAACAACAATAAATCTCAAGAGACTAAATAGTAGTGTGTATGCTGAAAAAATACTAAAAACTAACCAAAAACCATATACAAATTTTCGATTATATATACGTCTCTCGAACATAGTTAAATACATATTATATATACATATAGATATACAGACACAGCACAACTGTAATAAAATTAAGTAAACTTGACTGATGAGATGAAGATGATTTCATCTCAATAAACATACATACAATTATTTTCGTCTGTTGTTATCTTAATTACATGAGGGTTTTATATTTATTTGTTTTTATTTTTGTATCTTTATCATGTCTTATATAAAATAATATCT
The DNA here is from genome assembly GCA_951394425.1 of Tipula unca. Classification (NCBI taxonomy): domain Eukaryota; kingdom Metazoa; phylum Arthropoda; class Insecta; order Diptera; family Tipulidae; genus Tipula; species Tipula unca. Next base: position 142,692,716 of record OX596380.1, on the reverse strand, counting down.
GGAATTTAAATTTTTATATTCCATATCTGTTGTGTATATGTACATATGTACGTACTTAAGTATTATAATATAATTATCAAGATGATGAAATCATATACGAGGGGAAACGATCTAAATGTCAAATTAAAGATCGAATATCGTTCGAGGTTTTTTTTGTATAGGGCTAGGCACTCATAATTCACAACTTTAGCATAGTAAAAATATCAGTATTTTGCATGTACGTACGTCACACACAGTAGTTGACTAATCTATGCAGATGTGTAATTTGAGAAATTTTTTAAAAGCTTCCAAAAATGTTAAATATAGTTTCCTGTATGCTATACGCAAAATACACGTGAAAGTTCAACCATTTTTAAAAAGTTTTGCACAGTTTGTGTATAATTTGTAATAGGTTGAAAGTAACATTAAATAATCGAAAGTGAAAATTATTAATTTAAATATTTTTTTTTTTGTAAGAAAAGAAATCTAAATCATATCTTTCATGTATATACAACAAAATGTAATGTCATATTCGGGTGAACCATTTTGAGATTGTACATTATTATTATGCTATGCTATATATGTACATACTTTCAATTTTATTTGTATGCAAAATAATTAACGTAATTGGCTGTAGCGACACGTGCATAGCCTCTGTTTATTTAATATTCATACCAAGAATCAATCAATTTCTATATTCTATAACTTTGTATTAAGATAACTTACTAAATTTTTTCCCACTTTTTTTTTTATTACAGACATACATTCCAACTGGTTTCGAAAAATATTCAACAAAAAATAAAATTGATGAATATTTAATAGAATATTCAATTTGGGATACATCAGGCAGTAACGCATATGATACAGTAAGACCATTAGCTTATCAGGATGCAAACATATTTTTATTATGTTTTAATATTGGTGATGCGGGAACATTAGAATCAGCTGTTAAAAAGGTATGTACCTCGTTTTATTATTAAATATATTCTGTATCCGACCAAAAAAATTTTAAAATTGTCCATAGTTTGACTTCATGAGTAATTTAAATCTGTGATTTAATATAGCACGATATTAAAGCTTAAACGTTTCATTCAGAGAGCCCTTCAAAAATGTTAGCAATCCAAGCTTGAATGCTTAGAATTTAGTTTCTAATATATTAATTGACGATAACGCTGTGAAACTAATTAAGCCTAAACTTAATGTTTTTAATATCTAAAAAATCACCGGCGCCACAGTGCATCTTATAGAAACATACCATATTGACCACAATTCAATAACTAATGTTTAGCCTGGTATAACATCACGTGTCTCCAAGTTGTTAAAAAGACATAGTTGTTATTTCTAAGTGTAGATTTCCCATAGGTTAGAAATACAATTCTGAACTGCAAACTCCTAAAGTCATCACCTTCACCTAAAATTGTATTAAATTAGAAAGTGATTTTTCGTATATAAATTACATTTAAATTTTATAGTCGTAGTGAATCGAAGTTTAAATTTTTCATACCGAATTTCAATTAGTTTCAATTCAGATTTTCATAATTTTATGATTTTTAAATACTAAATAAAAAGTTATGGACGTTGTTGTTGATTAGTTAGTGCGGTTGAAATTTCAATTCGAATTTTAATATTTTGGAATATTTAGAAATTGAATACTGTATTAAGTTTAGTCAGTTACAAGTTTCAATTCATAATTTGCAAGCATATTGAAATTACTAATACTGGTGTATAGAATTACGCAATTTATTTGATGCCATGTTTTGGAATTGTATTTGATGTCATGTTTTGGAATGGTATTTTTTGTGGTCTCAATACTTCATAAATTAGAAAACATATCACAGAATTTGATGATTTTATGTATAAGCATCAGTTAAGGTAAAGTGATTAACATCTTGTAATTCTATGATCAATTTATAATATCAACTGATTATAGAATTACAACCTATTGATCACAAAATCAACGAAAATCATGATCAATCATCACATTAATTTATATCATTATATCAGCAATAAGTGCAAAATAATTTAACCGTCACTGAAATTCGATTATATTCTATTGGTTTCGCTTGAATAACTATAATCAGCTTCGTTGAGTATAGTTCTGACATTTTTTTATCGTGGTTAACATGTATTAGACCGCCATCAACAACATGGTTCAGCAGATTACTGTGATTGATGTTTCAGCGAATTAATAGTTATGCAAGAGTGTTACTTGTCACGCTGCGGCCATGATTTAAATTAAAATTTATCGATTTATTTTATTACAAAATTACTTATTAATTAATTTTCCGTTTTTCTTTTACTATTTTCAGTTTTTTCCCGAAATCCGTATGCATTGTAGCCAAGCACCAATAATATTATGCGGTTGCCGTTCCGACTCGCGTGTAAATTATGACAAATTATCGTATACATCATCAATAGGTAAAACACAGCCGGCGACCCAGGAACAAATTTTAAATGTATGCAAAGAAATCAATGCCGCCATGTTTGTCGAAACATCTAGCCTATATTCAAATTTAGCCGTACAAGAAGCATTCGAATATGCCGCGAAAATAGCCCTAAGTTTATTTAATACAAGTAGCAGTAAATCAAATATAAATAATAGTAGTACCACAATAAATAATAATAAAAAAAATAAAAAATTAAATACACTAAATAATAATATAACAATTAAATCGAATAATAATAAAAATATTAGAAATGAGCTAAAAGGTAAAGCTAAAAATTGTTCAATAATGTGACTGATTTTTAGGTTCTAGACACACGTCGTCGTATATATAGTTTTTATTTTTGTTTTTTTTTAATTTTAATTTAATTTCACAAATATGCCTTATGGAGGTTGTTGTTTAATATTGTTTTTCATTGTTTTTAAAATAAATTAAGAAAAATTGCAGCTTTACCTATATATATATATATTATATGAAATAGACATACATTATATTTATTACCTAATTAAATTAAATAATATTTAATAAAAAAAAAATCATATCATTAAAAAAATATTTTTACCTCGCTCTGTATAAAATTAATAATTTATCTCATTTAAACAAACCTAATCATTTAGAATTTAGTGAGTTCAGTTTTTCAATAACAAAACAAAAAAAAAATTACACAAAACTAGACGAAAGAATGAAATGTAACAACAAAATGGCAAACGTTATATAAATCTCTCACGTACAATTTTGATTTAATATTAATAATAATAAAAATATTATTATTTTTAAGAAACAGCAAGAAAACTAGTCAATCAATAAGACAAAAACAGAAATATTTTTTTATATTATTATTATTATTATACTGTGATTTTAAAAATAGACCAATTTAAAATTTAAAAAAAAAATTATAAAAATCTAAAAACATAATTATAGTAGATTAAACTAAATTACAAAATACTACATACTCGTACATAGATAATTATAAAAATATTGTAAAAATCGAAAAACTATTATTAAATTTAAAATTGTTATTAAAAATTAAATTAAATTATATTTTTTAGTAAAATTAAAAGTGAAAAAATACAGAAAGTAAACTTGTTTTAAAAATTTAATTTGATATGTCTTTTATTTTAATTCAAATGTTTCCTTGTTATTTTAACATCATACATACTCTACTTAACCACATTTGTTAAAACTTCAGATTTCTTCAACATTCTACTTTTCTAACTATTAAATACCGGAGGGTTCACTGGATAAACTAATAGAACAATACTGATCACATGGTGGTTCTACATTGCATCTTCCAACACCTTTAAAATCATTTAAAATTAAAGTTGCCGGACACATAATATTACAGTTTGAAATCTCAATTTATTATAATATATTGTACCATCCGAAATGAATTCTGTTTGAGAAGTACCAAAAATCTAGCTGAAAAAAGTCACTGACACCAATTAAGTGTATGTAGTGACTCGCTACTTAATCTGGTATGTAAGTCACATGTCATTCGGTTACAGCTTGTTGATGTATATTAAGATCCTACAAAAAAACCATACAAACCGAGTAAGAGTAAAGTTGCCATTAATTCGGATCTCTTAATATTCGGAGAAGAAATTTAGTAGATCTGTTTTTCGTTCGTATAGCGAAGTACAGTAATTCCAAATGAATGAAAAATGGCTGCCTTATGCTCTATATGTAAAAATAACCTAAAAAAATATTTAAACCTTTATCTTAACTAAGTGATTCTATTATAAAGCAAAAAAAAATACGATAACGGAGGATAGTCCGGCCATACTAATCTTTTTATAACAACGAAATTTGTTTCCTGAGAGAAATTGGTGTTTTTAACGGACTCCCTACAAAACTGTTAAATTTATATGCGAATTACTTTAAATCCGATACATTTAGAATTTGTGTTATCACCTGGGCTAAGAACAGTATTGTCACTTAAAAGTGTGCCCGTTTACAGAACCTGTGACGTTCACTTCTTATTTTGAGTGGACAATTTAGAATTGTCTGAACGAAAATCTGAATTAGTAGTAACTTCTCAATGTAAACCACCTTTATTAAATTGTATATTGTATAAACCATGTCCCATAATTTTTATAGAAAAAAGTTTTATTCTGATAACACTAATATTACCTCATTTTATAGTAATCTCTAAACCGTCATCTGTTTTGATTCGATACTAATTTTACTGTACAATAACAAAAATTTTGAAATTTTGAACCCATTGTGAACAACAAATTCTAAAGTCTTATCTAAAATAGCAATTGGCGTTATAAAATTAACGCACGGCGTAAAAAAACTGATTCATAATAAAAATAAAACCTTTGTATTGTACTTACTACTTTCAATTTTCAATATTAAACAAAGCGGATTAGATAAAGCGACATTGTTCTATAGTATTTTTTTATGCATAAATATCGAAAACAAATAAGCGTTAAAAAACAGTCGCTTAAATTGTTTTATACTATTCTACGTTGGTTCCATTCAAATTAGAGCAGTCATGTTTATGAAACCGTGCTAAATTTATCAGAATCCATCTACAAATTGGTTTGTTTCTCAACTAAGACCAAATCTTCAATAAAAATGAAAATTGTTTTAAAAATACTCAAAATGTTATGTTACCAATGAAACACAACAAGTATTAAAGTCATTATCAGCTCAAGCAAACGGAAGTTTATAAATAATTGGGTTAGGTAAATCCACTTTTAAATAAATCATTTGAAAATAGACAAAAGTCCAAGGTGTAAATAAATTCGCCTAAATGTCGGTTTTGTTATTGTATTTACAATAAAAATTCCAACCATATGACATCAAATCAAATTCATACGTAATCAAAATAATATTATGTTGAATTTACACTGGACTTTGATCTTTGAACCCCCCTCTCACAATCAACATTGAATTAAGTACTACTACTAGTAGTAGTAGTACTACTAGTATTTTGTGCATAGCTGTAGACAGACGAATATTACGAAACGTCAGTCATTTTTGTTTAGATCTCTGTTCGAATTAAAGTAGAGTTTTTGTTTATTTTTTATTTATTTCATTTAAAATTATATATATTTTTAGTAAAATTTATAATTTTTGTACATTATTATTTAATATAAAATAGTGAAAACGAAAACATTTCGATAATACCTAGTAAAAATGATGGTAAGTTTGAGAAACTACAGAAAATGGTGTCAAAATTGTGCAATAAAAAATGTTTGTGGAATTTTTTTTCTATTCACGTTTGTCAAGAAATCAATTAAATTTGTTCGCAATTTGTGGTAATCTAATCACTTCGATTTATCAGATTGTACTTTGAGTAATAGAAATTATTTTCATTCTAATGTTTTTTCGTATTTATCAAACATGCAATTTAGGGTTAAATGTATGACATATTTATTGGGACACATTTTTATACATTCCCACATTTTGTTTTCTCCCAACAGGCTCTTCGTAATTTAGGCACTGCTACAAAACGTGCATTATCCGGGGCACGATGGAATTCTACTGCACCAGCAGGTGGTTTTAATTTTCAATTAACCGATGAGCAACGTGAAATGCAAGAATTAGCACGTAAATTTACACGCGAGGAGATTGTACCAAAAGCTGCCGAATTTGATAAGTCTGGTGAATTTCCGTGGGAAATTGTTAAAAAAGCGCATAGCCTTGGATTAATGAACGGCCATATTGCACCAGAATACGGTGGCTTGGGTCTCGGAATTTTTGATAGTTGTTTGACAACCGAAGAATTTGCTTATGGATGTACCGGAATCACATTGGCTATTGAGGGTACTATGTTAGGCCAAACTCCAGTTGTCATTGCAGGCAATGATGCTCAAAAGAAGAAATATCTTGGTCGTTTGGTTGATGAACCATTACTGGCTGCGTATTGTGTTACCGAACCAGGTGCGGGATCTGATGTAAACGGCGTTAAAACAAAAGCGGAAAAGAAAGGTGATGAATGGGTTATAAACGGACAGAAAATGTGGATCACAAATGGTGGTGTAGCAAACTGGTATTTCGTTTTGGCTCGAACCAATCCCGATCCAAAGGCACCAGCTTCAAAAGCATTTACTGGATTTATCATTGATCGTGATACACCCGGAGTAACACCAGGCCGTAAAGAGATTAATATGGGGCAGCGCGCTTCAGACACACGTGGTATCACTTTCGAAGATGTACGTGTACCAAAAGAGAATGTATTAATGGGGGAAGGAGCCGGATTTAAAATTGCCATGTTAACATTCGACAAAACACGTCCACCAGTTGCGGCCGGTGCTACAGGATTATCTCAACGTGCCCTTGATGAAGCGCTTCGTTACTCACTCGAACGTAAAACATTCGGTGTGCCAATAGCAGCACATCAAGCAATTTCGTTTATTTTGGCCGATATGGCAATCGGAGTTGAAACATCTCGTATCGCATGGATGCGTGCCGCTAACGAAGTTGATCGCGGTGGCCAAAACCGTAGTATCTATGCATCAATTGCTAAGTGCTATGCTGCGGATGCAGCGAATAAAATTGCCACAGATGCCGTCCAAGTGTTCGGTGGAAATGGTTTTAATTGCGAATATCCAGTAGAAAAATTGATGCGAGATGCTAAAATCTATCAAATATACGAAGGTACATCACAAATTCAAAGACTGATTATTGCCAGGGAATTAATCGAACGCGCTAAGTCGATGGCCAAATAAATAGATAATTGTATATTCGTATTTATAAGATTAAGATTACAATATTTTTTTTTAAATAAATATTAATTGTGTATATTTTATCGGAGTTTCCATTCAATTTGCTAATCCATGGCTTACATATATTATCAATGCGAAATAAACGTTAGGTAGTAATTTATAGATTAGAATTAAGGGCAACGAACCAAAATTAATAGTGAATTGTTTTTGAGATGGGCAACACATTTTTTTCAATTGAAACAAATTCATGCTCAATAAAACAGTTGAAAATTGTTAAATACAACGAGATATTTCTCTTTGCTTAATATGGGCTTGCGGTTACTCGCTATTAAAAAATTAAATCGGTTATTTATTAATCAGGCTTAAAATATGTTTTGAAATTTATAAAAATAGTTCAAATTGGGGATTATTTAATGTGTCGATAATTTTGCGATAAATGCTGCTTCTGGATATCTTTGTGTATAAAGAATAATTTAACAACATCCAATTGACTCAATAGTTGGTTCACTGTTACTTTTAATGGAAGCCCCAGGTTTGGGATGGAAGCATTCTACGAGTTAAAAATAGCTTAAAACTGTGTAAATAAATCAATTATTCTTGAACTATTTTGAATAACTGAATAATATACAAACAAAAATCACGGAATGCATAGGCTTAACAAAATTAAATTGACCATTACACATTTCATTTCTGTACAAAATTCCATTTTATAATTCCGAAAATGGTTTAAAATAACCCAAAACAACTTAAAGGAAAAATTTAAAATCTGATGCAGTTTCGAAAAAACTGGAATTTCAACAAAATAATTAGAAATATTTACAGGAAAAACTTTCGATATGGCAACACTGACTGGCATACACAACACTTTTTAAGAATATATATTTCGTACAACATTGGCGTGGATGGAATGAATTTTGTGTGATTTACAACATTGGCACGCAACGTGCTCAATCCTATCCATTAAAAATTGTAATTAATACAAAGATTGCTTATTTTTTAAACGATTTCATTGCGTGCTTAATTATTTGTAATCAACATTTAGGACAATTTAACATGAATTTTTATTTTACCAAAGAATATTTAATTTAATTAAATATTCTTTGTTTTTACTAAATATTTGGGACAGTTTTAGCATTGTCTTGACTTTGTAGTTTTATTTGCAACTCCAAAATTTTTGTAGCAATCTTTTCATTATTTTTTACTACATTACCTAATCCAAAAACAAATAAAAATTCGAAATAAAAGACAAATTTAAAATTTTCGTGGTAGAATTTGAGTGGTCATATTTTTGATGGTAATCCGCTTCAGGTTGAGGTCTTACATTAAATATTCGAAATGCCTCTATCTTTCCAAATAGCGTTTACACTTTTTTGAATACTCTCAAGTCTCAATGTTACCAATATGTTGCGGCATTCCCGAATTTTTGTTTGGGCCACGAACCCATAATATTTTTAATTGAATTCTAAAAAAAATGGAAATCATCAGTGACATACGAGTATGTTTGGATTAGTTTGACTTATTTCACTACTAAAAAATAAATAAATATTTATTTATTTTTAATTATTGTAATATAGGTAGTTTTATTTGAATACGCAATAAATTAAAATGTAAAAAAAAATCTCCTTTTTTGGTTAGCAACTTATTTTTGATGCTTATTTATTTATTTTAGATTAAACACAAAAATATAAACACAATAATATATGTTTTATCATAGTTTAAAAAAATTATATACATACATATAAGTATGTTACTACGTAAATATTAAGATTAATACAAAATGACCAACCAATAAATGAATTTAAAATCTTGAAATATTTCATCAAAATATTCCAATCTCTTATCGTTCAACAAACAAATTTCCTCAACCGAATTATATCTCCCATCAAATTATTTCAACAAACAAATTCCCAAATCTTTTTACCAAAACAAAATAGGATCAACAGATTAGGATTAACTAACTACTTGAAACATTTCGTTTTTGCTTTATTAAGTATGTACAAGCAAGTCATTTGATTAAAATATGTTTGAATGAATTATCTAATAAGTTTTTTTACAACTGTTGTAATTGGTGTGCAGATCGGACGAGTATTCGCTGCGACTTTTTTTACGCGAAAGTGTGCTTATTTGCGTCGTTTTTCATTCAATTGTCCCTGATTTTTTCAGCCAACTCAATTATTTGACTTATATTGGAATTGAGAAAAGTTACAATTTCTAGCAGTTTGCTATTTATAATGTTAGACTCCGCCAGAAAGATTACTACAATGTGACATCATCTGCAAAGCTATAAATAGAGCTTACCGTGTTATCTAGAGGCTCAATAATTCGTATTGTATAGCCCTCCAGACTCATACCATCAGCTTCGCTAAATATTATTTTAAAGTTTTAAAGGTTACCGATACTGTAAAGTTTATCGATAGCCTTACCTTACATTCACACAACATTCATTCAATCCATTCATTCATCCCATTCACACAAGTACAGTATACCACCTGCGCATTGCATAGCTCCATGTCACCCTGTACAGGGACATGGAAGATGGGTCGGCCCATGAGTTCTACATTCCAACAAAGGGTCATAGATGTTTTCAATTTAATCACCGATCGTAATCGGGAGATGAAAAATCCCTTTTGTATCCCGCCTCTGTTGGGATTCGAACCCGGTACCTCCCGATCCAAACGTCGCAGCTTAGAATATACCAAATTGAGTTTGGCCAGATAAAATGCGCCTGATAGATATAGGTACTCAACAAACGGACAACAATATGAGATCGTGATCCCATTTATGGAAAACAAGAAAGGCATAACATAACCAACAAACTTTAACTAAGGATTCCGAGATATACTTTACAAAATTAATTTATTTTATATTTGTTGCTTTTAAGAATACATATTTTACAAATTTATTAAAACACCACACAAAATAAAAATTACAGCTTGAGAATAAATACAAAATTAACTTGCTATGCTTTATAATTATATTTTATTTTATTTATATTTAATTCATTTGAGTATTTTCGATAATCGTGTGTTCTAATAAATATAACAACTAACGCTTATAGGAATTTATAACTTGATAAAAGCTCAAGAGGATAATGAATAAGAAGTCTATTATGAAATTAATCGATAGCGTATTTTTCGATAGAATCGGTGGGCCTAATAATATCGATAGCACCGAAAATACCTACTTACTACTTAGTAGGGCATTTTTTTAGCTATCGAATGAAAACAATGAGTATGGATTATTAAAATACGATGTAAATTACCGTTAGATTCTCGGGCGAAAAATTTGTACTTATCGAAAATTTCATAATCCTCTCGGGTTAATAAAATAGTTTTAACTTTGAATTTATATTTCATCAAAGCAACGGCTCTAAATTAATTTTTTGATTTTGTTTTATTATTAACAATTTTTATAGGCCATTATTGGCCCCTTCACATCTTTCGTAAAACTGAAACACCGCAGCGGAACATCTTATATCGCCAGTCCAATCAGGTGCTTGCATATGCAAATGACATATGCGTGATTGGACTGAAAGCAACGGAGTGAAAGAAATACTTGATCCGCTTGCAGAGTTTTCAGCTTCAGTTGAACAGATCAATGAGTTCAAAACGAAATACCTGATCTCTGGTTTTAGGGACAATGGCACACCAGATTTTAGTAGTGGCCACCACACGTTTGAGGGAGTGATGAGGTTCAAATATTTGGGTTCTCTTATCACTCACGATAACAGTGTGGGTGAGGATATTAAAGTGCGGCTGGCAGCTGGCAGTCGTTCTTTGTATCCTCTAAGGCCACTGCTAAAATCTAAACACTTATCAAGTGCCGTGAAGTTGAAGCTTTACAAAGCGTTGATCAGGCCCGTTGTTATGTTTGGATGTGAAAGTTGGGCGCTGACGGATGAGTACGAGAGATGGCTCCTAACATTTGAGAGAAGAGTCATGCGTGTGATTTACGGCCCAAAACGCGAAATAGATGGTACCTACCGAGCTCTGTACAGTATCGAGATCAGAGATCTGATGAAGATCCCCGATATAGTACATGAAGTAAGATCTCAGTGAGTACGCTGGCTCGGGCACGTTCTGCGTGCTGATCCGGAACGAATTGTGCAGCGATCTCTGAAAGGAGAGCCACCATATGGTAGGCGCAGAGGTCGTTGCAGGTGACGATGGCTCCACAATCCTCTTCAGATTGTCTTAGACAGTATGAAGACCATGCTTGGGATCGAAACCGCAGGAGCCAAATTGTTGACTCAGTAAGGGGCCACTAATGGCCTTTAAAACTGTTTTAATTAATTGACCCCTTACTGTGTCAACAATATGGCTCCACCGATTTCGTTCCTGAGGTTGATCTTCTTCATGCTGTCTTAGACAATCTGAAAAATCCAATTCGTTCTCTACACAGTGGAGTCATCGTTGCCTGCAACGACTTGTGCTCTACTTTCAAATCGCTGCACAATCCGCTCACGGTCCGCACGCAAAACGTGATCGAGCCAGCGTAGTCGCTGAGATCTTTATCAGATCCCTGATCTCGATATTGTACAGTGCTCGAGTATGTATGATACGAGTATGTATCTACTTTGCATTTTCACACATGATTCTTCACTCAAATATAAGGAACCATCTCTCAAACTCATCCGCCAGCGTCAAACTTTCACATCCATCCATAACAACGGGCCTGATCAACGCTTTGTAAATCTTCAGCTTTTGTTGTAAAACGTTTTTGTTTTATGTGTTGGAAAAATCGACTACTTGTGGCTGGTAAAACACGCTGGAATTTCAGTAATAAAAACCGAAATTATGATTGAAGTACATATTGAATCAATGCCATTTAGATAGAAACGGATTTCTGTCCGATGCATTTAATTCAATACATTCACAAATACGATTAAATTGTCTCTATTGGTATTTTTAAGCCTAAAAGTTGTAGTTGTGTTTTCGATTTGTGCTCTATAAGTATTTTAATCGAGTACATCGCACTACCCAACTTTAATACAAAAATTGAAAGGACCTCAACATTACTTGGAACGTGATTTCACGCAAAACAACAAATTTATAAGTTGGATCAACTTGATTAACGCGAAAATGTTTAACTAGAGGTTAGCTAACCAGCGGTTAAAACCTAAGGTTGTTTTTCATTTCACAACCGTAATTCAATTTAATTTAATTTGTTTTTGTACTTTTCTTGGAAATATTAATATTTTCTATAGATAGAATATAAAGTCAAACGCTTCGTTTTTTTATTAAGAGAACTTCCAGTTCTAGATAAACATTGGGAAAATACCGATTTATAATTAGATAATATAATTTACTTGGATTTTATGTATTAAATAATTTATTTCTTGACAATTTGAGACAAATGCACTCATAGTAAAGTTAAAAACAATGAAAAATATTGGCTCAAAAATACTTTAAAAATTTCCGCTCTTTTCGAGTTCGTGAACCAATTTTGTCGAGGACATGAAAAAAAAACAATATTTTATCGAGTACATTGAAAAATAAAGTTAAATTTTATTTTATTTCGATAATAATAATAATATAATAATCAGTTTTCAAAAGGCCATTACTGGCCCCTTACTGAGTCAACTATTTGGCTCCAACGGTTTTGATCCTGAGCATGGTCTTCATAGTATCTAAGACAATTTGAAGAGGCCAAGTCGTTCACATCCAAACTCTACATCGTGGAGCCATCGTAAACGACCCCTGCACCTACCATATGGTGGCTCTTCTTTCAGAGATCGTTGATTTCGTTGATAATAGTGAATTAAAATATGTATGTAGATTAATATTAAATGTATCGATAAAAAATTAAAAAATCATTTGGATTTTACTGAATAAACTAAAATATTGTTGCCCAGTACAGTATTCGAATTGGAAAATTCTGGACTAAAAATGCACATAAAATCATTAACGGCCCGTTAAATATTTAGCTCTAAAAAATCAACGGTTTAACTTTAACTGGACAACCGGTAGGTTAAATATTTCGTGCAACCGGGCATGAGTGGTTGAATTCAATTAACTTGGCTAAAGAGAACGAGGCTACACATCGGTAGAAGATATTTTATTTTGATGGACATCATATATTTTTCTGAAGAATTTGCAAATATTTGTGGAAGATATAATATTCTAGTTGGAGATAAAAGATTTTATATACATACATACATATATATGTATATTTTAAAATATATAAAATAAAAATAGTATTAAATTTAAATCTTAAGATTAGTGCTAATTAAAAATATCATAAAGATCGCCGTTATTTTCGGAATGTCAACGTCAAAAGTACAAATTAAACGAAAAACATTGGATGTTTTTGGGTAATTTCCGTACGAATTTGACGCTGATTAAATTCCTGCTCCAAATTATTCATATTAAGACGATCATTTTGAATATAGACTTTTCCCCGGTAGGCCGCCAAGTGGGCATAGTATGTCGGTGCAACATACGATACGGCACGATTACATCTTGTAAAAACGTGACATAAATTATAAGTTAATGCCTGTAATTCATCTGCTTTAATTTTGGAATCATCCCAAATGACGCAGTATTTTGTTGGTTTCGCCACACCTTGGATTGCAGCATGAGATACTAGGAAAAATTGATACTGTCTTGGATCAATTATAAATTTATCTACAATTGTCCCTGGCATTACATTGTTATTTTTACCACAAGATTTTTTTGATGTACCAGGATAAAACCGCGTATTATGTCGCTTTTGGACGACAATAAATGTAACCGCTGGTTTATACGTAGGCGCCATTTGTTGACATGCCATATATATAGCAGCCAATTCAATGTTTAGTACATCTTCGAACTGCCCGTCCGAAACGCCGTCACGATAATATAAAATTTTATCCGGCAACTCGCCTTCCATACATTTTTTATAATAATTTAACTGTTCTACCATTATATTCTTTAGATCGCTGATCATTTCTTGCGTTGGGTTTTGAATACGCCAGCACATGTTGTATTTCAAAGCATTAACATCGTGCGAAGATGCTACTCCTACAGCACTAGGTTCATTCATTGTACCAGTTGGATGAGTAACATCTGCCCCAACAATCATGATTTTACCTCTACTTATTGGTGGTGTATGCTTGACAATCACTTTATGGTTGAGCCCGTTCAATTTTGAATTTAACTTTAACAAAATATTGTATACAGTACTTCCATTTAATTTCCTGGCCAAAGTAAATGATTTAATGCATTGCGTTAATATTCCGCATTTTAATTCGGCCGCTTGTTTCACATTGGGATACGCCTCATTTCGATTTGGTATAATCACAAATAATAACTCAACATTTTTTTGTTTAAGACCTTGCATTTTTTCTATAATATCCTGTTTTCGGCTATTTGATTTCATCTCAATAAGATCAGTGAATTTGGGGGCAAATGACATGTTTGCTTTTCGGCCAATCTCAGAAATCATATCAGCCAATTTGAAAATGTCCGAATTTAGACAACGATCGTCTAATTTTAAAACTGACCAATGTGTACATTTCTTACCATCCAAAAACTTTTCTCGTTCAGCATTCCATACGCCACGATCTACTTTAACTTCTGAATTAGTTAGATACTCTAAACTTGGTGCGGGTAAAATTCGAGCTTCAACTTCGGTGAATTTATCGCCAATATTAATTCCAAACTGTTGCACAACTTTTGATTCATTATGGCGGATCTTATTAAGCAAATCCATAATTCGTTGTTTCCGAGTATCAGTTGATGTAGCCGTTTCGGTAATTACTTGGCGAACTTGATTATCCGATAATTTTTTTCTGATCACTTGACCGTCTTGAACACTACAAAATTCTAATGGTAAGTAAATATTTTTAATGCTTGGTCCACACCACAAACATGGTAGATGAGGATAACGTAATATAATTCCTTTTTCCCTGAAATATGCTTCCACGGTTAACTTTCGATTTTCCAACATAAACGTTTGAGTTTTTGCCGAATCCTTTATCCCATTGTATTTGAAAATACTAGAAAAAGTCGTTCCTGGTTGCTTATATACTAAGTGCAGTCCTTTTAAATATTCGTGCAATTCCTGTGGTTGATATAATGCCTGATTTATATTAGCATTCATCACTTCAGTTAATATATTTAACACCGTTCTAGCTGATGGGAATGGTTTATTAACCACATCTATGTTAAATAAGGGCACCTCACCCAATACAACACTTTGATATAATCCCGTCCACAATTCATAATTTTCACCCAAATCAATTGTTTTTATAGGGCGAGTGAAAAATGATCGATTAACGTTGACAAATTTTCCAGAAAATGGCATACGCAAGACAATTTCCAAGCATTGAATTGCCCTTTGTGGTTTAATAATGCCAGGTGATTTACTAAAAACAGAGAACTGTTAATTAAATATTTCTAATTGCGTTCTAAAAGTACTTACTCGACATATTTTTTTATTGCACTCAAATCAATGACACATGAATCAACTTCTTTTAAGTTTATTGTGATGGTTTTATCTCGATTTGTTTGGCTATCATGCCACAACATTTCATCTTTTAATACATTACCCTTTATTGGTAATGGGGTCGCACTGTAAACATTATTCTGGCCATCGTAAGCAATAAAAAATTTAGAAAAATGTTTTAATCGAAATTTCTCAACGACATCCTGTAAATGTTTCTTGGGAATTTTTTCTGGATCGAAACGAATATCGTAATGATAGGCTTTTGGGACAAGGCGGTCAAGTTGGATTTTTAAATAATTGGCTTCAATTTTTAATTTTTCCCCTCTAATTCCAATACAAGAGCCGGGCATCACTTCAAGTGGCTGGAATCCTCCCTTTGATTTTCTAGCACTGCCATTTGAACTATACGATTTTGATGGTGTAGACCCACCACTTGATGGTGCAGGCGATGCACTTGGTGATGGAGTAATAACCAATTTTTGATGTACTTGTTGTGCCAATGGTATTTCTTGATTAGATTTAGGTGGGGGCATTTGCTGATCTATAGCGGTCGATTGGAGGGAAACTTGTTGCTGCGGTGCTTGCCCACCTTTCGGATATTTATTACGGTTCTTTTTCCCCATTGGCGCAGTTTGTTGTCCTTCAGGTTGTAATTTCTGAGGAGGTTCTACATGTCCAGTTTGTGGTTTCTCTATGGCAGGAGAAGCTATAGGTTGTGGACCCCATGCTGTTTTCTGAGGTTGATTAAAACCCGAAGTAGGATTTTGACTAGATATAGATGGTTGTGGCCGACTATCATGTGATTGATTTGGTTGATCCCGCGAAGATTGTGTTTTTTTTACATCAAGCTCTGAAAGTGACTGAGATTGGGACGACCCAGCAACTTGTTTCTGTCCAGATACATTTGCAATCTTCTGTGTTTGTTGAATTGGATTTTTATTATCATTTTCCTGCCTATCTGACGGTGGCTCAGTCTCATTAGCTATAATTTAAAGAAAAAAAATTACAATACATTCACTGTTTACCAAATCAATGAACTTACATTTTTGCTTTTTTTTATTCTTCTTCGAAACTGTTTGGAAGTCCGTTTGCGCAATTGTTGCTGGAGTATCTACATTCGGTTCCGGCTTTCCATCTGAACTGGGTGGAGGATTATTTGCTATAAGTAATAAACAATACGAATTAAGCTAAAATAAAATTGGATAGCATTTATTGTGTCCGTGAAAAGGAAATTTTGAAAGACTCTACCAGAAAATAGTTTTAGCAAAACCTACGATAGGCAAAAACGAAGACGATAACCGAAAAAAACAAGAAATTAAATAACACAGTTAAAAGTAATCATGCGTTGATGGCATACCAACCACAAAATTGCATACCGCTAAATAATTCTATTATATATCGATTTAAGCAGAAAATGCTATCCAAAATGTCATCCTGTCATCCTGAAGTGTTATTCAAAATATCCATATAGAAAATAAAATACATAGAAACATTAAAATTAACTAAAACTATTGAAGTTTCAGATTAGGATTTAATATGTTGCAAAATGCAAACACATAACAAATGTGGAATACTCATATTGGCATGCCACGTACATAATTGGTAAAACGAATATGGCACTTTAACAAAGGTATCATCTTCATTGATACTGATCTTAAGATCTCTATCATGATTAAGGGATGATCGTCTGCGTCTAGGCTAAGGGCCATTATATCATTATTTAACCTTGACACAACATTTGAGGTCAAATTTTGCTGCTCATAATTTTCTGCTGGTTTTTTTCTATGGTGCCATCTTCTTGTTTGTATATTTGGATTCACAGAGCAATTTTGTTCTGTTTCTCAAAAGTATTCTTGCGAAAAGCGGGAAATTAAAACTTGAATTAAATCATAAATAAGTTTTTCAAACAGCTGTGTGGACCCTTGAGAACATTTTTTGCACTATGAAAAAACCTAAATGAAACATCGTCTATAATAATGTACCCAGATAGGTTACAAAGTGTGAAGTGTGTCCTATCCATAATTAAATAAAAAACAAGTGTAAAATAAATAATTTTCAAAAAATGGTATCTTTTTAGATACAAACTAGGAACGTTGACGTTCATAAAAAATTATTTCGACATGGTTGTATATTATACTACAGCTACACCCCCCGAAACACTTAAGAACACTTAATTTTTTGCAATATGCTAGTTTTTATTTTAAATATTAATTCAATATCACAAGTTTCTGTTATTTATATAACATAACAGTCAATATAAAAACAATATAAATAAAAAAAATAATAATATTAATTTCCTAGGAACTTCAATAGCAATAATTTTAGGAGATGTCATATTTTTGGTACGAACTTACTATAAGAACACTTCAAAATAAAATATAAAATTAATTGAAGTTTTAGAAAAAAGAATGATACAATAATTTTAATATCAAATATGATCTCCCTTCTTTATAATTATATGCTGCAATCGCCGTGGCATAGATTGACCAATTTTTGCAGCACCTGAACATCGATTTTGGCCCAGTCCTCCTGAACGCATTTTTCAGCTCCCGAACGGAATCAAATTGACGATTATTTTTATAAATAGCATCAGACAACAATCCCCACACATTTTCAACTGGATTCAGGTCCGGACTTATTGCCGGCCAATCCAATACGGGAATTTTGTGATCAGCAAAAAAGTGTTTTGTTACCTTTGCTGTGTGAACCGCAGGATTGTCTTGTTGGAACACATACTCCGAACCCGCAATATCCTCCCCATGAGTCACAAGAACATCATCCAATAATTCGGTGTACATTTCTGCATTCATTCTACCCGAAATAAAGCAAATAGGTGTCCTACCGTTGAACGCAAATCCACACCACACCATCAAACTTCCTCCACCGAAGTTTCTAGTCTTCCGGGCCAATGGTTTTTTGCGGGGTTCATGCCAATATTTTTGATTACCATCTGGTCCATCAAGATTAAACTTTTTTTCGTCACTAAATATGACATTCTGCCATTCATCTTCCCAAAATTGGTACTTTTCTGCAAAGAGAAAACGAGCTTTTTTGTGTCGCTGCGTAAGATTCGTTTGATGCACCCTGTTGAGATTTTGCAGCTTTCCGTCGTATTTTAAAATTTGTTGTACTGGTCGAGTAGAAAGTGGCAGTTGTAATTCGAATTTAATATCGTTAGCTGTACGGCCTGTATTTGATGCGAGATGAATCATTCGCCTTTTGGTTCGATTGTTAATTTTGCTACGCTTTGGATTTCTCTTTTTAGTGCCATATTTAGATTTTAAAGTGAGATAATTTTGCACCACAGATGATCCTCTACCAATTGTATTAGCTATTTTGCGAACTGATAGTCCTTGATAAGATAGGCCAGAATTTGGCCTTGCTCCAATGAGTTTAAAATTTTTCATCTCGGCATAATTTTTTCACAAGAGCCACCACTGTAATCTTACTAAAAAAGGAACACTCCACTTTTTTTAGGTTAGTTAATACATAAAAATTTGAGTATAGTTACCTTAACAGTTATAAATCAATACTGTTCTTATAGAAATTTCGCACCACAAAACTAGAAATATCAAATTCGGGGAATCACTCGTATACAAAATAACACAAAAATAGAAACAAAAGATGTATGTATGTAGTTGAATCCAACAAACAAAAAAAAAAAATTTAAAAGCGACCTTCATCCCTTTTCATATAATTTTACAACTGTTTTTATAGAAATTTCGGTGGGTGTACCATCCAAAACTTTCAATACATGGCATATTTTTGTTAGGGCGGTGTTACTAAAAAGAACCAGAAACTTTGACAAATGTTGAATTCACCAACCTTTCCAATTTATCATTTGCACATATATTGTGTAGCTTCTTTAAAAAGAAACATATTCTTTGTTCATGTCACTACATAGTAAGAATTTGTACGGCATCTTCGAACGTATGTAAGGGACACTATTTAAAGTTATTGAGGTACATAATCTTATTTTTCTATAAAATTGTGAATGCAAGAATCTTTCTTAATACACCTTTGTCTGTCTGGGGGTTTATCAATGTGAGTAATTTCTCAAGTGGACATTTATCTTGTGGAGGTTTATGACCGTGGGGTTCATTCTATGCGAAATTTTCGTGTGGGATTTTTTCATAAAACTGATTTAAGCCTATTTCCTTAATTAAATATGTATTTAATACGAATTTAATTCCTATATAGCACAAACATAAAAACACATATGTATTTCTCTTTTCAAGAAAAGTATCTCGGAAAGTCTAAAAATGTACCTCGGAAGGAACTTGATAAAGAAAGTCTATGTAATCCGGACAATCCTGTAATTACAAAAATGTATCGTAGTTTAAGTGGTAGTAATCAAAACAAAAGGTACCTAGCTTCAAATTAATTAGCACAAACGTCAAAAATACATATTAATCAAAAACAAACTAAAGAAGAGAAAGTCCACTAATCTAGATTATTCGATGTTAATAATATGTATACATACGTTTCTTTTTTTTCCCCATAGTATGTCAAATATCTTTAGCACAATGGAAATTAATAAATTGTAATTTATATTAATAAAACAAGTAGTTCTATAATGAATTTAATAAAATATATTTTTTGATTTGTTTTTTTTTATAATTAATATATTATCTTTTATCACTTCACAGACTTATACACAAGACACAAGTACAAGACGTATTGCATCATTTGACAAATGGCCGCACGTATTTATAAACTAATGTTTTGAAGCTAACTTCATTTTATTGTGTTTACACGTTGTACGGTACACACCCAAATGCATATTATGTATTTTATTTTAATAAAACCAATTTTTAATAACAATAATATAAATATTATTATTAGAGATTTGATTAAGGGCTATAAACAAAATAAACAAATAAAGTACCATCTATGTGTGTAAATAAATCCAAAAATATAAATGTATGATAAATATGTGTACGTGGTTTTTATTATCGATCCATATATTTCAATAACATAGGGGAACCACTCCAATACTGAAATAATAGTTGTTGTATATAAAATGTAATGTACATTATTATAAATAGATATTACGTCATACTTTTTATATATTTTTTGTTTTTGTATATAAAAATTTTTAAAAGTAGTTTTCATACCCTTAAGCCTAGCATTAAATTTTTTTAATTTACTAATATGAAGCTTTGGTTATCGTAACCTTGACTTTCGTCATCTATAAAATAATTATTATCCTTTCTATCTATTTTCAATGTACATAGAATACACACTATACAGTACTCAATATGTACAAGGTAATCGCCATCACATAATTTTTAAATCCAGTGAAATCTACCAAAAATTTGCAAACTCTACTTAAAATATCTACAATCTATGTGTGGTGTATGTACGTGGAAAAAATGTCTATAAAAATGTTCAGTAACAGTATAATTATGTATTCTCTAAGAAAAACAAAAAAAAAATAGAAAATGATTTATACGTTATTATTATTATACGTTAATAAAGAAGATAAATATGTATTATAAAATACATATGTTTAATGACGATTATAATTTTGAAGAGCAATCCAAGACGCGAACCTTCTATAAATTTGTAAAGTCTATTACTACGTTTACATTCATAAGTCAAGTATTAGTCGAGTCGAAACTGGGTTGAAACCGAGTTATAGACTATTACCGGGTTTCCATCGTCAATAGTATAATAGTATTATACTATTATACTATCATTCTTAGTCCGGTTTCCATTATATAGTGTGAAGTAAGCTGTATAATTATGCTTGAATATTGAAATTTGTCTTTTAATGTTTTATATAAATTTCATTAGAATAATTAAATCATAATAACTATGTATGTAATTCAAAAACGTATAATTATATCAAAATACCTCAAAAAAAACTTCGAACGAATCGAAATTGTAATAAAAAAATACACTGTCATGAAATCTATTGTTAAAAATATAATTTGATACCTACTTTATTTTTGATAGCTAGTATACATAAATATTATAATAAAGTATACTACCAACTTCGCGTTTCCATCGTCGTAGAATAATAGTATAATACTATTAAACTATTATACTATCACGATGGAAACCCGGGCTAGGATTTTGTACAAAAGGCGATAAGCGAGTTTACGTCTCTATTTCTACGAAAATATTTGCACACTATCTCGTTTATACGAAATTATTTTTTCTATTTCGATTTCAACCAATTAGAATAAATATATGTTCTATCACATTTATTTTATCTCACAGCGTAAATATGGCGCGAGTGACACAGACAAATGCGAATTGAGATAGAATGACATTTTAGTCTAGCAAGCTGAGATCGCAATAAAAGAAATGATTATGAATGAACGAACAAGTGTTCAAATTTATACTTTTAAAAAGGGACGTAAACTCGCTTATCGCTTTTTGTACAAAATCCCAGCCCCGGTATATATAAGTAAATCATTTCTATTTAAAAACTTATTATAGAAAAAAAAATTAAACAGAATTAAAATCTCGTAATCAAAAAATTAATTGGTGGTATTAATCCTTTGTGATTCGGCAGAAAACAGAAGGAAAATAACAATCATATTTTTGTTGCTGTCAGTTTTCAACTCCCCTCCGTTTATAGTTCATATGCCAGACGGCAGAAAATATTCATATGTTTGTTGTTGTGTTTCGACTCGACTCGTTTTTAGTGAAATATAACTAAGGCTGTTTCCGAAATCGATACTTATTTGAAACTTTTTTACTTATTTGCCGCCATCTTAAATAAGTATGAAAAATCATCCGAATCGATTTAGCATATTTATTTTGACAGTAGCGTCAAAACAACAAAAAATTATTAATGTGTTAACCTATATGAAAAAACAGTAGGCACTAATTTACTGCATTTTAATTTATTTGATGAATTAATATATACAATTATACTTTCAAATAATTAACAGGATATTTTAAAATCATGTGGAAAATAATTTTATTTTGGAATTTAGAACAGTGATGATCAACTATAAATAAGTGGAAACTGCTGTAGATAGTTGAACGACAAATAATAGCAACTGAGCGAATATATGTATGTATGTGCAGAAATATTCAGTAGAAATACTGTTAACTAATAATAATAAATAAAATAATTTTTCTACAAAAAATTAAATATGTATATATATTATAATATAAACACCAAAATTACATGATCATAAATATTTGACAAATTTTGACAGATAATTTAGATTTTCTTGCAAGAAAGAGATGGCAAATAAGTTACCTCGCGAGGATACTTATTTGAATAAGTAAGTCTCCACAAATAAGTATTTCGTTTCGGAAACAGCCTAAGGCTGTTTCCGAAATCGATACTTATTTGAAACTTTTTTACTTATTTGCCGCCATCTTAAATAAGTATGAAAAATCATCCGAATCGATTTAGCATATTTATTTTGACAGTATAGCGTCAAAACAACAAAAAATTATTAATGTGTTAACCTATGTATATGAAAAAACAGTAGGCACTAATTTACTGCTTTTTAATTTATTTGATGAATTAATATATACAATTATGCGCGATTTACACGTTCCAACAATGTTGGCCAACAAAAAATGAAGAGATTAGTATATCGCGAAATTTATTTGAAAGACAAGAACAAACATATAAACAAACAAAATTTTGTTGGATTTATTTTCTTTTTTTTTTAAATTTGTTTCCATAAAAATAAAATTTGTTGCTATAAAATACACTCGACCCGAGTATATTTTATAGCAACAAACACAATTAAAATGGCGATTTTTTTTTATTGTCAAATATTTATAGCGCAAAACCAATAAATAAACCGAAATAGCCATGAGCGGCAAGGATTTCACTGTTTATTCATTGTTTTCGTTTTAGAAAAAGAAATATAGCTACAAGAAAGAGCGTTCTGCACCAAAATTACCCGTCAAAAGTTTTATTGTAATTTGACACCGACAAAAAATTATAGCACGACGCCATTTTTGTATTATGCGTATCTCTTTTTATCGCATACACATTTTTTCTATTGCGTGTAGCTCTGAATGTCTACAAAAAATGTTGGAAAAAAATTGTTGGAACGTGTAAATCGCGCATTATACTTTCAAATAATTAACAGGATATTTTAAAATTATGTGGAAAATAATTTTATTTTAGAATTTAGAACAGTGAGAATCAACTATAAATAAGTGGAAACTGCTGTAGATAGTTGAAGGCCAAGAAGCTCTGTAGATACAGATGTAGCTGGTGAAAAATCCTTTAAGCAAATGAAGGCAATTGGCTTTTAGATTTAGGTAAATAGATTAAAACCAATAATTGTAACTGAGCGAATATATGTGCGGAAATATTCAGTAGGAATACTGTTAACTAATAATATTAAATAATATTTTAATTTAGACTAAAAACTAAATCTGTATGTATATATAACTCATATCAGTCAAATACATATTTTAAATTGATTATAAACACCAAAATTACATGATCATAAATATTTGATAAATTTTGACAGTTAATTTAGATTTTCTTGCAAGAAAGAGATACTTCGCAAGGATACTTATTTGAATAAGTTAGTCTCCACAAATAAGTATTTCGTTTGGGAAACAGCCTAGTTAAATTCCTAACTAGCCTAATTGTACAATGTGTACAGTTATATAAGTCACTGTTGATCCCAAATGCCACTCATGACATGAATTTATACATATATTTTATAGTTCAGTGTATAGAAATAAAATGGGGAACAACAAACTTTTGTTGGTCCACATATGTCGTTTATACTTATTATGTACGTGTCGTTATGTAATGCCGTTTATTGAAAATGTTAATTTATTAAATTAAACATTGTCTTAATATAATAATAATTTTCAATATTTTGACACTTTCTTTTGCCCAACAAACACATTAGTACATATTTAGATATTTTGAGTTACTCCAGTTCCAGAGGTTCGTGCCAAGTTTCATAAACATTCTTATACAGAACTAAGGTGGGGGTTATTCTAAACTAAGTTTAGATTTAGTTCTGGAAATTCGAGTAGAAACCTGAATGTAAAAATTCTTCGGTACACACACTCTTAAAAATCTAGTTCATTCAGTTTAGTACTTTTGTATCACATTAACCCGTTTCCTATGTGGCTTTCGGTTCATTTAATTTGTTCCCCTATTTGAAAAATAAGTCTCGTTTTCTGGTTACATCGAACAAGAAAATCGCATTACCCATTCTTATTATATACCGGGTGTTTTTTTTAAACTGAGACGATCAAATATCTCGAAAAATAGCCACTCTACGGAAAAAATGTCCATAATCAAAATTTAATCAAACCGCGGGGGAAATACATTAGTGCAAAAAAAAAAGTCCCCCCACCCCCGCTTTGTAGGTGGGGCGGGGGTAACTTTTAAACTAAGATAGGAAGCCATATTTTTTATTGCAGATACGGATTCTACGACTAAAAGTACGTATGATTTGAATGAAATATTTTGTTCGGTTCATGATAGATGGCGTTGCAATCGACGAAATTCAATTTTTTCAATTTCTCCTTCTTAGAACACACGCATTCGATTCTGCAATACGTTTGAAATAAAAAACATCACGTTTTCATTGGAAATACTCGAAATTCGTCATCAAAACAATTTATTCAGTTTTGTAAATCTAAATAAGTGTTCAAAATTAATTTCAAGTTTTATTATTAAATTTTAAAAATACAAAATTCAGGCCATCATTTTGAACACTTATTTAGATTTACAAAACTGAATAAATTGTTTTGATGACGAATTTCGAGTATTTCCAATGAAAACGTGATGTTTTTTATTTCAAACGTATTGCAGAATCGAATGCGTGTGTTCTAAGAAGGAGAAATTGAAAAAATTGAATTTCGTCGATTGCAACGCCATCTATCATGAACCGAACAAAATATTTTATTCAAATCATACGTACTTTTAGTCGTAGAATCCGTATCTGCAATAAAAAATATGGCTTCCTATCTTAGTTTAAAAGTTACCCCCGCCCCACCTACAAAGCGGGGGTGGGGGGACTTTTTTTTTTGCACTAATGTATTTCCCCCGCGGTATGATTAAATTTTGATTATGGACATTTTTTCCGTAGAGTGGCTATTTTTCGAGATATTTGATCGTCTCAGTTTAAAAGGTATATGTGCCAAATTACGTCATGAATGTGAAAAATATTGAATAGTATACATACATTTGTATTCAAAATGCCAGCAAAATGACTAGTTGTTGATGTTATTGTTAATCTCTATTAAGGGGTTTGACAGGGGCCGATCCTGAATTCATATTATGTTATGCTATTTAATTTTTTGTCTTTTAATACAATAGGAAGCCAAGAAATAAAATGGGGGGAACAACGAAATGTCATGTCGATTAGACGTGCGTTTTTTGTCTCCTACATTATAAATAAATTTTAAATGATTTTGGGCGGAATTAATTGGTTCGAGATAATATTTAATTAAAGTGTTTGCTTAATTATTTAACAATAAAAGTGACAAATTAAAAATGGAATTGAAATGATATTATTGCACATAAGACGTTGCATTTATCAAAAGTGTTTATGTACTTCATATTTGTGCGTACATAATTACAAAAAGAAAAAAGAAACAAAACGAAAAAAACAAAACTCGAAAAGAGAGACAAATATACTGTGAATAATTTTTTCTGGACGATTAATGTATGTGTGTATGACTCTAAATGAATATATATTATTTTTTGAAGTGGTGTAAAATATGAAAAGGAATCTGGTAAATGTCTCAGATAAAACGTAAGTACAAAACGTTTTCGGTGCCAAGATAGGATAGTTCGGTAAGTTTAAATTGTCTGTTAAGTTAGGTTAGACATCAAAAAAAAACTTTCCCATAAAATGTGTTCCAATTGGAATTGTTTTTAAATTAAATTAGATTTACAATGACAAGGGGGTCGATTATGTAACTTTCGTATTACGAGTTACGAGAACTCGTAATCCATGAAGTCGTAATTGCGACATAACGAATTATGTAAGTAAATACGACCAAAATATTTTTTGATAAAACATGTTGCACGATTGCTTCATTTTCGTACACGTATTTTGTCATGGTTTTTATTTTGTTTAAAACAATTTTGTTGTAATTTATATTGCAATTTCTAAATTATAGAAAAAAAATTATATTTTATAAATAGTTTTGTATTTTAAATCGAAATTGTTTATGTTTGAAACAAATAAAATTAAATTCCAAATAAAATCCAAAAAATTAAATTAGAATAATAATAATTCTTTAATTGCAATACTAAATATATAAATTAAACTCGCAATTAATCGTATACGGCATAAAAATTTAATTATTTAATAATTTATATTAAAAAAGACAAAATATTATAAAATACTAAATTAATAAATTCGCGAAAAGCACCACTAACAAGTGTCACTGTTTTATCAAAATGGAATGAATATACTAACAGATTAAACTATTAAATTTTTAATAATTCATAAATGAATCCTATATTAATGACTACTAAAAATCCTTAAAATCCATTCAAAACTTATTTGGTTGGTTAATTTTGACAAATTTTCCTTAAAAACAATCATTTCAACCATTACGAGTTGCTTGTCGTACTCAAAAAGTTGTACGAGTAAAACAACAACAACAACATGTCGCAATTATGAGAACTCGAAATGTCTTACATAATCGCGTTTGGTCGTAATTTCGAGAAACTCGTAACTCGTAATGCTTACATAATCGACCCCAAGCCACAAATAGTATCAATTGATACGGATATCGGTATCGAGATGGTAGGTCAGGTGAAATGAATTAGTCTAATTTTATACATAATATTCATTTTTATTTTATTTCTTATTAAGTAATCAATAATGATATTTACTTTAGGTGATGATTTCTAATTGGTGTGCTATGACTTTTAACACATCTTATTATTTACTTAAACAGAAAAAAAGCTAAAATTTTGTATATGTGTGTAGTATACAATAATCTTTTCTAAATTATATATTACATTAAAACATTAGGAAAACAATACAACAAATGAATAGGAAATCAGCTGACATTTTATATTTTTTGTAAGTCAGTTCAGATTTGAAAATGATTTTATATTTCAATTTTCAATTAATATAATTTAAATTGTAATAATATAGTTATTATTCAAATATTCAACATGATTTGCTGAAATTATTCATTTAAAACCGAAGAACTGCTTCAAGAAGTTTGAACCATCCGAGGTTTATATTTCTTGTGTTTCTTATATATCTTATATTCTTATATTTCTCTCTTTTAAGGACTATTCTTGGTTGTATTTATTTTATATTTTATTTTATTAATTTTATTTCATCTAGTATTGCCGCATTTATATAGAGTTTTAATGAATTACATTTAAATTAATGAATTGCAGTTAAGCATGCAGAATATAATAAATTGAAACTAATTTAAATTATTTTCAGAAGCGCATCTTAAAAGTCACATCCAGTAAACTAATAAATTTTATTGCAGAGTGCAGTTTTTGTTTTAATAAATCATAACAGTAGATTATAAACGTATTGTAAAATACATATAAAGTATTTTGAATTTTGCAGGGATAGGGGCGAACGGAACGTGAAAGAGTGTTAAACGCAAATGGCGGCAGTGTTTACACTAATTATTATTCATTACAGGTCTACCACAAATCAAATATGGAATTAATAATAATAAATTGAACTAAATTATAGGTTCTCTGCCACTTAAATTTTAATTAATTAATTATAGCTTTGAATTCAGATTATAGTAAATTGGAACTAATTTGAATTGATTTTCAGAAGTATCTCATAATTTTGATTCAGTAAACTAATAAATTTTATTACAGAGCTCAGTTTTGTTGTCAAGAATTGTTAGTTGAAATGTTAGTAGTAAACTAATTATCATTCATTATACAGTGTCTTTCACATCTCAAATGTATGGAATTAATAATAATCAATTGATTTAAATTCCAGGATCTCTGCCAATTAAACTTAAATTTAAATTAATTAATTAAATGTTGGAATGTAGAATAAAGTAAATCGTAACTAATTTGAGTTGAATTTTCAGGTGTATCTCATAAGTCTGATCCAGCAAACCAATACATTTTTTTCAGAGCTCAGTGATGCTGTTAAAAATTATAAAAGTAGATTAGAACTGTATCGTCCTGTGTTTTAGCTATTGGCTATACCAGATGTCTGTATCCGAGTCAATTTCTATCATACTAACTCAGTCCAATCCAAATCCTCTTTCTGTTATGTGTAAACGGGTGTTCGGTGAGGCCCGGCCATCTCCGGAAGATCCTGCTTAATGCTTGGTCGAACATTCCAATCAAATCAAATCAAATAGGAAACAGAGAAATACAGCAATAATATAACATGAATTGTAACGTTCTAAAATCGGTCTTGTTATCTTATGCGAAATGTCATTTAGAATAGCTGATTTTATTTTAGGGTTTTCCACGAAAACTTACTTTATTTTTACAATCGATTGATTTTTTTTCGTTAGATAGAGAAAATACTTCAAAATTTAAAGACTTATACAAAAAAATGAATTACTAATAAAACAGAAGAATTAAACAAGGCGGGGGAAAAGTCTAATAGATAGAAGTACAAACATAATTGAATGTGGCCGTTTTGAACAGAACAACCAGAATTTATAAATGAACAATATATAACAATTTTAAAATTTATTTATTTAATTATTTCTCTAAAGAGAAAAAGCTATATGGAAACATTGAAAGATAATTTCAAAATTAAACCACAAAAAAATACTACCATTAGCCATACAAGTCTGTTATATTAAAAATCAACTTATTCTAATAAAAGCCACCTTCACTGCCTCTTTCATATTTCAAGTTACTTACTCTGGCCTATTTTGTACCTAAAGGAAACTATAAAATCAAGCAAATATATCAAAATTAATCAATTTGAGACAGTATAACATGCTTACAAATATCAGTGGGTGTGCATAGTGTAGACGGCAGGTTAATTGTTTCAAAAAATGTGTGAGAAAGCTAAACAAAATCGTTACGCGGATACGATCAAATTCGGTGTGAATTGCTTATTGGGAATTTTAATTTCACAATGTAATGACGTAATCCCCAGGTTTAGCGAATCATTCATATATATTAAACGGGGAATCACAAAATTTAAAATTACAGGAAAATGCGATAATTCTCCCATTATTTCTATAAATGTTGTGGCTGATTTGCAAAATGACACAGTTTATGTTTTACTTTAGTGCAATAAAACCAAAACAGAAAATAAATTATAACATTAATTTTGTGTAATATACAATTGTTGAAATGGGAAAAAATAAAAAAAGTAAGTAAAGCCTCTATTCCATTGTGAAAAATTTACTGCCAACATTTTTTTGTTGCCATAATGAAAGGAGAAAGAAAAGAAAAAATTCCATTAGTGTGACAGAGATAGTAGTTTTTTTATTTTTTATTTTATAGCGAAACTTTTATGGTTACGTTTTGACATCTTCTGTAACATAACCAACAAATTTCATAATTTTTTTTATGTCTAGAGTGCGAACATAATTTTATTCATTTATTCATATGTTATTACATAATAAATAGTTTATTGTAATATAATTAATAATAATAATAATAATAATTTGTTATTATAACGTCTGAAATATTAAAAAAAAAATGTACAAAAAAATAACATTTGACCATAAAAATATCCAAACATGTGTGTGTGAAAAAAATTTCGTATCCGCACACAATTTTTATGTCGATGTGTGTAAATGTTGCCATAAAAAATACTCAACTTGATACTTTTCTATAATAAATTATGGCAACACACCAACACAAACACATTTTTCTCTCCAGTAAAATTTTGCTGATGAAACTTTTTGTTTCTTTCGCACCACCAGCAAATCTATATTTTTATCCCATTTTGGTTTTGCTGACAGCAAATTTTTCACAATGGAATAGAGGCTTAAGCAATCATAATGGGGTAAATGCTCAATAATCTAACAATTGCAAGTCGTTAAATATAGCTATTCGATAGTTTTTACCATGCATATTTTAATTTAAAATTAAGTGTTCCTAATTTTTGTTAGCTTTTGCAATTGTAGAGTAGAAAAACACAAAAAGATATTTTTTGAGTTCGCAACTAAAATTATTATGTCAAGCCAATGATAAAAATTTGAATCGAAAATATGTACATAGTTTATTTTAATATGAAAATTGCCCCAAAATCAATTATTGTTGTACTAATATCCGCTAGAAGAATCAACGAATCACTATAAAGGTGTTAATACACAAGGGCTTACAAACCAGTATAGTAATTAAGTGCAAATTTTATGATAAAAAAAGCGATATAATGTCTATCATCAAAAATATTTTTTGATTCTACTGATTTCTCGCACCACTACAAAGATAAAATATTTCAAGGCCATTTTGTTTAAGTTCTCAAATTTTTGTCATTATAGAAAAATATTTTACACATACTTAAACAAAGAAACGCGCAAAGAAATGCGCATAATGTGGACGTCGAGTGATTTTTTAATATCGTAGAAGCAGCATGAAAGAATTAAAGTGTGGAAAGGCGGTATCAGTTTGTTAGAATAAAGCACTTAACATATTACCGCCTCGCCTCGACTTTTTCATATTCCACAAATACGAAGCCTATCACTCATTCATATTAGAGCGACGCTTCGTCGTTTTATTTTTGCAGCTGTCTATCTATTAGATATACATATATATGTAAAACGGAAAACATTCAAATTAGCTGTAAGGTTGACAAATGACAGTGCCTTGCGCGACCTTGATTTGTTGAAGTCAAGTGTGGATCGCAGTGTGGAACGCATTGCGTACGCCTCGTAACTAATTTCATTGCATCAAATATTTTAGTTTTCAAAATTATCAATTATAATTTAATTATTTGATAATTATTTTTATTAATTTTTATATAACTTAACATTTTTAACCAAATAAATCTAATTTATAAAGTTAAATACTATAAATAAAAAAATAAAAATTTCGCAGCGCAAAGCCGAGGCGTTAATATGAAAAGTGCTTAAGCGTACGTCTAATATTAAACTACATTATGACTTTTCCTTTCGTCTAATATTAAACTGCATTATGGCAATTGTATGTCTACTTATCTATTCTATTTCTTACAAACAGTTAAACATATTTAATTTTTTTGCCAATTGTATTGGTGCTGTGCCTGTTGCTGCAGCACATTTCGAAAATACCGAAATACGCATCGTATAAACCAAATTCCACACTACTTTTTAATTTTTTATCCATTTAGATGTGAGGTGTTTTCCTATAAGTAAAATTTGAATAAAAATTATCAAATTCAAAATTTTCCTTTACCTTCAAGTCGTTTAATGTATTTTTTGGCGATTTAAGAGATGTGACCTTGACTGAAAATTTAAATTATAATAGTCACCAAATACTATGTTTTCTTATAGGTATCCCTATGTACAATTTTATAAATCAAAATACAATGATTCCATTCATTTTTGTATTAATTATCAATTATATATTATATTATTACATAATGATATATTATATTTTACACAATTTTTTTAGAACAATTAAAACACTAATTTCAAAAAGAATACGTATCACATTTGAAATTTATTTATTTCCAGAGAACAATTTTAAATTTATATTTTATTTATTTTTTTCTATTTGATTAAATGTTAAACTGTGTCTACTACGTATATAAATAAAAATATCAACAACGAAAAATGTATTTAAATTAAAATCATTTAATTGAATAAAGTTTCCGTCGCAGACATTTTTATTTATTTTAATAGATCACAGTAGGTACCGATAAAATAAATTTTGATTTTAGTGATTTTTTGTTTTGGTATCATGTAACCATATTCTAGCAGTTTTGGCTACACACAGCTTTACCATTTCAAAATAATTATTTTTATACCGGGTTTCCATCGTGATAGTATAATAGTTTAATAGTATTATACTATTATACTACGACGATGGAAACGCGAATTTGGTAGTATAATACTTTATTATAATATTTCTGTATACTAGCTATCAAAAATAAAGTAGGTATCAAATTATATTTTTAACAATAGATTTCATGACAGTGTATTTTTTTATTACAATTTCGATTCGTTCGAAGTTTTTTTTGTGGTATTTTCTTATAATTATACGTTTTTGAATTACATACATAGTTATTATGATTTAATTATTCTAATAAAATTTATATAAAACATTAAAAGACAAATTTCAATATTCAAGCATAATTATACAGCTTACTTCACACTATATGATGGAAACCGGACTATGAATGATAGTATAATAGTATAATACTATTATACTATTGACGATGGAAACCCGGTAATAGTCTATAACTCGGTTTCAACCCAGTTTCGACTCGACTAATACTTGACTTATGAATGTAAACGTAGTAATAGACTTTACAAATTTATAGAAGGTTCGCGTCTTGGATTGCTCTTCAAAATTATAATCGTCATTAAACATATGTATTTTATAATACATATTTATCTTCTTTATTAACGTATAATAATAATAACGTATAAATAATTTTCTATTTTTTTTTGTTTTTCTTAGAGAATACATAATTATACTGTAATTGTACATTTTTTCCACGTACATACACCACACATAGATTGTAGATATTTTAAGTAGAGTTTGCAAATTTTTGGTAGATTTCACTGGATTTAAAAATTATGTGATGGCGATTACCTTGTACATATTGAGTACTGTGTAGTGTGTATTCTATGTACATTGAAAATAGATAGAAAGGATAATAATTATTTTATAGATGACGAAAGTCCAGGTTACGATAACCAAAGCTTCATATTAGTAAATTAAAAAAATTTAATGCTAGGCTTAAGGGTATGAACACTACTTTTAAAAATGTTTATATACAAAAACAAAAAATATATAAAAAGTATGACGTAATATCTATTTATAATAATGTACATTACACTTTATATACAACAACTATTATTTCAGTATTGGGGTGGTTCCCCTATGTTATTGAAATATATGGATCGATAATAAAAACCACGTACACATATTTATCATACATTTATATTTTTGGGTTTATTTACACACATAGATGGTACTTTATTTGTTTGTAGCCCTTAATCAAATCTCTAATAATAATATTTATATTATTGTTATTAAAAATTGATTTTATTAAAATAAAATACATAATATGCATTTGGGTGTGTACCGTACAACGTGTAAACACAATAAAATGAAGTTAGCTTCAAAACATTAGTTTATAAATACGTGCGGTCATTTGTCAAATGATGCAATACGTCTTGTACTTGTGTCTTTCCTTCCGAGGTACATTTTTAGACTTTCCGAGATACTTTTCTTGAAAAGAGAAATACATATGTGTTTTTATGTTTGTGCTATATAGGAATTAAATTCTTATTAAATACATATTTAATTAAGGAAATAGGCTTAAATCAGTTTTATGAAAAAATCCCACACGAAAATTTCGCATAGAATGAACCCCACGGTCATAAACCTCCACAAGATAAATGTCCACTTGAGAAATTACTCGCATTGATAAACCCCCAGACAGACAAAGGTGTATTAAGAAAGATTCTTGCATTCACAATTTTATAGAAAAATAAGATTATGTACCTCAATAACTTTAAATAGTGTCCCTTACATGCGTTCGAAGATGCCGTACAAATTCTTACTATGTAGTGACATGAACAAAGAATATGTTTTTTTTTAAAGAAGCTACACAATATATGTTCAAATGATAAATTGGAAAGGTTGGTGAATTCAACATTTGTCAAAGTTTCTGGTTCTTTTTAGTAACACCGCCCTAACAAAAATATGCCATGTATTGAAAGTTTTGGATGGTACACCCACCGAAATTTCTATAAAAACAGTTGTAAAATTATATGAAAAGGGATGAAGGTCGCTTTTAAATTTTTTTTTTGTTTGTTGGATTCAACTACATACATACATCTTTTGTTTCTATTTTTGTGTTGTTTTGTATACGAGTGATTCCCCGAATTTGATATTTCTAGTTTTGTGGTGCGAAATTTCTATAAGAACAGTATTGATTTATAACTGTTAAGGTAACTATACTCAAATTTTTATGTATTAACTAACCTAAAAAAAGTGGAGTGTTCCTTTTTTAGTAAGATTACAGTGGTGGCTCTTGTGAAAAAATTATGCCGAGATGAAAAATTTTAAACTCATTGGAGCAAGGCCAAATTCTGGCCTATCTTATCAAGGACTATCAGTTCGCAAAATAGCTAATACAATTGGTAGAGGATCATCTGTGGTGCAAAATTATCTCACTTTAAAATCTAAATATGGCACTAAAAAGAGAAATCCAAAGCGTAGCAAAATTAACAATCGAACCAAAAGGCGAATGATTCATCTCGCATCAAATACAGGCCGTACAGCTAACGATATTAAATTCGAATTACAACTGCCACTTTCTACTCGACCAGTACAACAAATTTTAAAATACGACGGAAAGCTGCAAAATCTCAACAGGGTGCATCAAACGAATCTTACGCAGCGACACAAAAAAGCTCGTTTTCTCTTTGCAGAAAAGTACCAATTTTGGGAAGATGAATGGCAGAATGTCATATTTAGTGACGAAAAAAAGTTTAATCTTGATGGACCAGATGGTAATCAAAAATATTGGCATGAACCCCGCAAAAAACCATTGGCCCGGAAGACTAGAAACTTCGGTGGAGGAAGTTTGATGGTGTGGTGTGGATTTGCGTTCAACGGTAGGACACCTATTTGCTTTATTTCGGGTAGAATGAATGCAGAAATGTACACCGAATTATTGGATGATGTTCTTGTGACTCATGGGGAGGATATTGCGGGTTCGGAGTATGTGTTCCAACAAGACAATCCTGCGGTTCACACAGCAAAGGTAACAAAACACTTTTTTGCTGATCACAAAATTCCCGTATTGGATTGGCCGGCAATAAGTCCGGACCTGAATCCAGTTGAAAATGTGTGGGGATTGTTGTCTGATGCTATTTATAAAAATAATCGTCAATTTGATTCCGTTCGGGAGCTGAAAAATGCGTTCAGGAGGACTGGGCCAAAATCGATGTTCAGGTGCTGCAAAAATTGGTCAATCTATGCCACGGCGATTGCAGCATATAATTATAAAGAAGGGAGATCATATTTGATATTAAAATTATTGTATCATTCTTTTTTCTAAAACTTCAATTAATTTTATATTTTATTTTGAAGTGTTCTTATAGTAAGTTCGTACCAAAAATATGACATCTCCTAAAATTATTGCTATTGAAGTTCCTAGGAAATTAATATTATTATTTTTTTTATTTATATTGTTTTTATATTGACTGTTATGTTATATAAATAACAGAAACTTGTGATATTGAATTAATATTTAAAATAAAAACTAGCATATTGCAAAAAATTAAGTGTTCTTAAGTGTTTCGGGGGGTGTAGCTGTAGTATAATATA
Source organism: Tipula unca (assembly GCA_951394425.1). Lineage (NCBI taxonomy): Eukaryota > Metazoa > Arthropoda > Insecta > Diptera > Tipulidae > Tipula > Tipula unca. The sequence goes on along the minus strand of OX596380.1, from coordinate 142,656,798 downwards.
CAACCATGTCGAAATAATTTTTTATGAACGTCAACGTTCCTAGTTTGTATCTAAAAAGATACCATTTTTTGAAAATTATTTATTTTACACTTGTTTTTTATTTAATTATGGATAGGACACACTTCACACTTTGTAACCTATCTGGGTACATTATTATAGACGATGTTTCATTTAGGTTTTTTCATAGTGCAAAAAATGTTCTCAAGGGTCCACACAGCTGTTTGAAAAACTTATTTATGATTTAATTCAAGTTTTAATTTCCCGCTTTTCGCAAGAATACTTTTGAGAAACAGAACAAAATTGCTCTGTGAATCCAAATATACAAACAAGAAGATGGCACCATAGAAAAAAACCAGCAGAAAATTATGAGCAGCAAAATTTGACCTCAAATGTTGTGTCAAGGTTAAATAATGATATAATGGCCCTTAGCCTAGACGCAGACGATCATCCCTTAATCATGATAGAGATCTTAAGATCAGTATCAATGAAGATGATACCTTTGTTAAAGTGCCATATTCGTTTTACCAATTATGTACGTGGCATGCCAATATGAGTATTCCACATTTGTTATGTGTTTGCATTTTGCAACATATTAAATCCTAATCTGAAACTTCAATAGTTTTAGTTAATTTTAATGTTTCTATGTATTTTATTTTCTATATGGATATTTTGAATAACACTTCAGGATGACAGGATGACATTTTGGATAGCATTTTCTGCTTAAATCGATATATAATAGAATTATTTAGCGGTATGCAATTTTGTGGTTGGTATGCCATCAACGCATGATTACTTTTAACTGTGTTATTTAATTTCTTGTTTTTTTCGGTTATCGTCTTCGTTTTTGCCTATCGTAGGTTTTGCTAAAACTATTTTCTGGTAGAGTCTTTCAAAATTTCCTTTTCACGGACACAATAAATGCTATCCAATTTTATTTTAGCTTAATTCGAATTGTTTATTACTTATAGCAAATAATCCTCCACCCAGTTCAGATGGAAAGCCGGAACCGAATGTAGATACTCCAGCAACAATTGCGCAAACGGACTTCCAAACAGTTTCAAAGAAGAATAAAAAAAAGCAAAAATGTAAGTTCATTGATTTGGTAAACAGTGAATGTATTGTAATTTTTTTTTCTTTAAATTATAGCTAATGAGTCTGAGCCACCGTCAGATAGGCAGGAAAATTATAATAAAAATCCAATTCAACAAACACAGAAGATTGCAAATGTATCTGGACAGAAACAAGTTGCTGAGTCGTCCCAATCTCAGTCACTTTCAGAGCTTGATGTAAAAAAAACACAATCTTCGCGGGATCAACCAAATCAATCACATGTTAGTCGGCCACAACCATCTATATCTAGTCAAAATCCTACTTCGGGTTTTAATCAAGCTCAGAAAACAGCATGGGGTCCACAACCTATAGCTTCTCCTGCCATAGAGAAACCACAAACTGGACATGTAGAACCCCCTCAGAAATTACAACCTGAAGGACAACAAACTGCGCCAATGGGGAAAAAGAACCGTAATAAATATCCGAAAGGTGGGCAAGCACCGCAGCAACAAGTTTCCCTCCAATCGACCGCTATAGATCAGCAAATGCCCCCACCTAAATCTAATCAAGAAATACCATTGGCACAACAAGTACATCAAAAACTGGTTATTACTCCATCACCAAGTGCATCGCCTGCACCATCAATTGGTGGGTCTACACCATCAAAATCGTATAGTTCAAATGGCAGTGCTAGAAAATCAAAAGGAGGATTCCAGCCACTTGAAGTGATGCCCGGCTCTTGTATTGGAATTAGAGGGGAAAAATTAAAAATTGAAGCCAATTATTTAAAAATCCAACTTGACCGCCTTGTCCCAAAAGCCTATCATTACGATATTCGTTTCGATCCAGAAAAAATTCCCAAGAAACATTTACAGGATGTCGTTGAGAAATTTCGATTAAAACATTTTTCTAAATTTTTTATTGCTTACGATGGCCAGAATAATGTTTACAGTGCGACCCCATTACCAATAAAGGGTAATGTATTAAAAGATGAAATGTTGTGGCATGATAGCCAAACAAATCGAGATAAAACCATCACAATAAACTTAAAAGAAGTTGATTCATGTGTCATTGATTTGAGTGCAATAAAAAAATATGTCGAGTAAGTACTTTTAGAACGCAATTAAGAATATTTAATTAACAGTTCTCTGTTGTTAGTAAATCACCTGGTATTATTAAACCACAAAGAGCAATTCAATGCTTGGAAATTGTCTTGCGTATGCCATTTTCTGGAAAATTTGTCAACGTTAATCGATCATTTTTCACTCGTCCTATAAAAACAATTGATTTGGGTGAAAATTATGAATTGTGGACGGGATTATATCAAAGTGTTGTATTGGGTGAGGTGCCCTTATTTAACATAGATGTGGTTAATAAACCATTCCCATCAGCTAGAACGGTGTTAAATATATTAACTGAAGTGATGAATGTCAAATATATAAATCAGGCCTTGTATCAACCACAGGAATTGCACGAATATTTAAAAGGACTGCACTTAGTATATAAGCAACCAGGAACGACTTTTTCTAGTATTTTCAAATACAATGGGATAAAGGATTCGGCAAAAACTCAAACGTTTATGTTGGAAAATCGAAAGTTAACCGTGGAGGCATATTTCAGGGAAAAAGGAATTATGTTACGTTATCCTCATCTACCATGTTTGTGGTGTGGACCAAGCATTAAAAATATTTACTTACCATTAGAATTCTGTAGTGTTCAAGACGGTCAAGTGATCAGAAAAAAATTATCGGATAATCAAGTTCGCCAAGTAATTACCGAAACAGCTACATCAACTGATACTCGGAAACAACGAATTATGGATTTGCTTAATAAGATCCGCCATAATGAATCAAAAGTTGTGCAACAGTTTGGAATTAATATTGGCGATAAATTCACCGAAGTTGAAGCTCGTATTTTACCCGCACCAAGTTTAGAGTATCTAACTAATTCAGAAGTTAAAGTAGATCGTGGCGTATGGAATGCTGAACGAGAAAAGTTTTTGGATGGTAAGAAATGTACACATTGGTCAGTTTTAAAATTAGACGATCGTTGTCTAAATTCGGACATTTTCAAATTGGCTGATATGATTTCTGAGATTGGCCGAAAAGCAAACATGTTGTTTGCCCCCAAATTCACTGACCTTATAGAGATGAAACCAAATAGCCGAAAACACGAAATAGAAAAGCAAATGTTCGCTCTTAAACAGAAAAATGTTGAATTATTATTTGTGATCATACCAAATGGAAATGAGGTGTATTCCAATGTAAAACAAGTAGCCGAGCTAAAATGCGGCATATTAACACAATGTATTAAATCGATAACGTTGGCCAGAAAATTAAATGGAAGTACTGTATACAATATTTTGTTAAAGTTAAATTCAAAATTGAACGGGCTCAACCATAAAGTGATTGTCAAGCATACACCACCAATAAGTAGAGGTAAAATCATGATTGTTGGGGCAGATGTTACTCATCCAACTGGTGCAATGAATGAACCTAGTGTTGTAGGCGTAGTAGCTTCACACGATATTAACGCTTTGAAATACAACATGTGCTGGCGTATTCAAAATCCGACGCAGGAAAAGATTACCGATTTAAAGAATATAATGATCAGAAAATTGAATTATTATAGAAAATGTATGAATAACGAGTTGCCGGATAAAATTTTATATTATCGTGACGGAGTCTCAGAAGGGGACTTTGAAGGTGTACTAAACATTGAGTTAGCTGCTATTTATATGGCGTGTCAACAAATGGCTCCTGCATATAAACCAGCGGTTACATTTATTGTGGTCCAAAAGCGACATAATACGCGTTTCTTTCCGGGGACATCCAAATTATATTCTGGTAGAAATAACAATGTAATGCCAGGGACAATTGTAGATAAATTTATAATTGATCCAAGGCATTATCAGTTTTTCTTAGTGTCACATGCTGCAATCCAAGGTGTGGCAAAACCAACAAAATATTCCGTTATTTGGGATGATTCCAATATTAAAGTAGACGAATTACAGGCATTGACTTATAATTTGTGTCACGTATTTGCTAGGTGTAATCGTAGCGTGTCTTATGTTGCACCGACTTACTATGCTCATTTAGCAGCCTACCGAGGAAAGGTCTATATTCAAAATGATCGTCTTAACATGAATAATTTGGAGCACGAATTTAGTCGGCGTCAAATTTGTGAGGATATTCCCAAAGAACATCCAATGTTTTTCGTTTAAATTAATCCCATATATAATACCAAATTTGTTATTTTTTGTAAGTGAATGATTTCAATTAATTTCATTTTTCAATTGAAATTTTCACTCACATTTTCTTTATAACTAAACAAAAACTCAATAATTATAATACCTATACCCACATATGTAAATCAGTTCATGCGAATCTTTAAATAAATCGAATTAACATCAAAAATTCAAATTGTTTTATTAGCTTATACATAATTGGCGTAATTGGTGAACTGAAAAAAACAGGGGCCCTACTATCACTTTCGATAACGATTTTCGACGACGGTCGTTTTCCTATAGTAGGCAAAGGAAGAAAAAGGTAAACAATAGTAAATTTATAATATTGTTTTCCTTTTTCTTCCTTTGTCTACTATAGGAAAACGACCGTCGTCGAAAATCGTTGTCGAAAGTGATAGTAGAGCCCCAGATATTATACGAAAATAAAAATACAAAATGTGGTTTACTGCCTATAAAAATCAAAAAGTGAAAAGTTCTATTAATTTTTATCAATAATGTCATCTTTGTTTAAACAATAAGGTATAAACTGTGGAAATGTTATAACTTGGAAAGTCAATCTACGACATCAAGTGCATATTCATGAACAATGAATCAACAAATATCCCATCTTGAAGGATGAAACGAATTGAAATACAATTAGTCAAAGGAAATTTGATTTGGGAAGTCCATTTGTTATACATATTCAATTTCTTTTCTTTAGGGATTTTGAATTGTCCTACTCTTCTTAAAACTAGCTCTATTGCTATTCAATCATCTACGTGTACCTGAATCCACCCAAAAACATACCTCTGCGTAAAGGACTTCTTAGTGTCACATGCTGCAATCCAAGGTGTGGCAAAACCAACAAAATATTCCGTTATTTGGGATGATTCCAATATTAAAGTAGACGAATTACAGGCATTGACTTATAATTTGTGTCACGTATTTGCTAGGTGTAATCGTAGCGTGTCTTATGTTGCACCGACTTACTATGCTCATTTAGCAGCCTACCGAGGAAAGGTCTATATTCAAAATGATCGTCTTAACATGAATAATTTGGAGCACGAATTTAGTCGGCGTCAAATTTGTGAGGATATTCCCAAAGAACATCCAATGTTTTTCGTTTAAATTAATCCCATATATAATACCAAATTTGTTATTTTTTGTAAGTGAATGATTTCAATTAATTTCATTTTTCAATTGAAATTTTCACTCACATTTTCTTTATAACTAAACAAAAACTCAATAATTATAATACCTATACCCACATATGTAAATCAGTTCATGCGAATCTTTAAATAAATCGAATTAACATCAAAAATTCAAATTGTTTTATTAGCTTATACATAATTGGCGTAATTGGTGAACTGAAAAAAACAGGGGCCCTACTATCACTTTCGATAACGATTTTCGACGACGGTCGTTTTCCTATAGTAGGCAAAGGAAGAAAAAGGTAAACAATAGTAAATTTATAATATTGTTTTCCTTTTTCTTCCTTTGTCTACTATAGGAAAACGACCGTCGTCGAAAATCGTTGTCGAAAGTGATAGTAGAGCCCCAGATATTATACGAAAATAAAAATACAAAATGTGGTTTACTGCCTATAAAAATCAAAAAGTGAAAAGTTCTATTAATTTTTATCAATAATGTCATCTTTGTTTAAACAATAAGGTATAAACTGTGGAAATGTTATAACTTGGAAAGTCAATCTACGACATCAAGTGCATATTCATGAACAATGAATCAACAAATATCCCATCTTGAAGGATGAAACGAATTGAAATACAATTAGTCAAAGGAAATTTGATTTGGGAAGTCCATTTGTTATACATATTCAATTTCTTTTCTTTAGGGATTTTGAATTGTCCTACTCTTCTTAAAACTAGCTCTATTGCTATTCAATCATCTACGTGTACCTGAATCCACCCAAAAACATACCTCTGCGTAAAGGACATAGCACAGTAATGATTTAACATCAATACAAATAAATTAAAATGTGGCATTGTTCAACAGTGATTTGAAATCAAATCCGACAGCGTCAAGTGCATCTCTACTAATGCCGGAGAAAAATACAACATAAACAACAAGGGTGTTATCAAACAAAGACTTGTTAACCGCCTCATCAAGTATGGTAAACTGCAACACAGCCCATGGAAAAATATTTCAATATTGAAATGTGTTTTCCGAAGTAACTGCAAAAACGGCAAATTTATTAAAAAAGTGAAAATAATATAAATGCAAATACAAACGGAAACGGAGTCCAACATCAGCTGCTAACACTCGTACAAATAAATTCACTAGGCTCCCATTGGCAACAATTGTATTGCCGTTTAACTATTTTTCTTAATTAAAAAGATAGAGAGAGTAATGAAAATCAAATAATAACGGAGGGGAATTTTCATATTCAAAAAAGCAAAAATAACAAAGGTGGAAATCCAACCCTCACTGTGAATTGAGATTGAGAGCTAGGACCCAAATGATATTTACACTAGCATTTGGATTTATTATCATTCGGACGCCCCATACGGGGGTCTACAGAAAAAAAGAAAATACCAGTTTTAATAGACTTTTGCGTAACAAAAGGAATTAGATACTCGAAAAATTCTGGAAAGAGCAGCAGAAATAGCACCTAACCTATCTCATAATATCCAGCAAACTATTCAAGAAAAGCAAATAATTCGACGGCAATGGAAGAAAAAAAGATCGCCGTTAAAATTAGATCGTGCTATAAAAACCCTGGAATTCACTCTTAGACAAGAAGAAAAGCAAGGTGATCAAAATTATTCAAGAAACGCATTATGTAAGCCAACAACACAATTAATGAAGTTAAAAAACTCCAGCTCACTCATGGAAACTGAAGTGATGAAGACACAACTAATGCTTTTGTTGTTCACTTAAAAATGTATTTACTCTAAATAAGCAGCTAACATGTTACCAGAAAAGACGGTATCAAGTTCAAATGGAGGTAGTGATAGGAATACTCAAAAATTGTTAAGATTTAGAATAAAGCTATTGGTAAATTTAAAAATTTTAAAAACTAGGATGAGGAAACAAACAAAGCTTTGATCAATTGAGTGACGAAATAAGTTTTTCGATAATGTAGAGAAAATATTAGATTAATATAAAGAAATTAATGGTGCCGGTTTCCTAATACAAAGTGAGATTTACAATTGGAAAATATTCTACTTTCCGTGCGCAATGTTTGTTGGGAAATTGATTCGATTCCGTGTTGTTTCGTCATAACAAAACTTTGAAATCTATCTATGTAAATAAAAATAATTTTTAGCGGTACATCCTGAGGTACCGATAAAATAAATTAAATAGTTTGTTAAAAGCCTACTATGTAAGTAAATTATATGTTTTTCTAGCAAATTAGAAAAAATTATATCGAATTTTTTTTTCGCTAAAATTTGCGCTTGGTGCCTATACTGTGTTGCTATTAAAAAATACAAAAACAAAATTAAATAAATAAATAAATTTTTGAAATCTAAAACTGCTAGAATAAGGTTATATGATACCAAAAAAATCACAAAATTTAAATTTATTTTATCGGTACATGTGTATTTTACATACATACGTAGTACATAGAAAAAATTTACTCGTTTGACTGAACAATAGAATAACCGCCGTTTATATAACGTGACATCTGAAATTTATTTCAGGTGGTTATGTTTTCACTACTATTTCACTTTTAAATTTAATTTTAATTAATTATTTTTATATTGTCATTATTTCATTAAATAATAGTAGTTATTAACTATTATTGTAATAAACTTTTCGTCACAATTTTATTTTATTTTTATGAACCACTACGGATGTTACGATCAAATGAATTTTGATAACAGTGCTGGGATGTTCTATCATCACTTCGATTCGCTTCGATAGACATTTGTGTCTCTTTTTTTACGAACAAAATTGTATTCTATTTCGCAATTTATATTGTGATCATAGCCTACTCGATTCTATTTCTATAAATTCATTCGATAAAATATCACCAATATTTTTATTTTCGATGGCAAGTGAAAAGAGGAAAAAGAGATAGTTTGCAAATTTATTCTAGCAGGCTGAGATCGCAATAGACAAAATGTAATTCAAAAAACGCAATGGAGCACAATTTTGTTCGTAAAAAAAGAGACACAAATGTCTATCGAAGCGAATCGAAGTGATGATAGAACATCCCAGCACTGAGCTCTCACAATGCAAAAACTGTTTACTTTTGCCTTTTACCTTAAGAATTTTTTTAGCTCGCACAATGAAACAAAAAATTAAACTGAAGCCAACTTCATCATTATTAAAAATTGTTTACAAAAGTTGTTTACACAAATAGTGAAATTTAATTTTCTAACCTCAAATTTTTGATTGATCTCAAATTTCTTAAAAGTATGATACATATTCAGTAGTTCGTAAATTAATATATATTTATTTATTAATAGATTCATACGTACAGGTGAAAACTCATACAAATGTCGATATTGTGATAAATCATTTGCTGCATGCAATGGTCGTACGAAACAATAGATCGATCATCAAGAGGCATCAATAGGGCCGTTTCAATGTCATATCTGCCCAAAAAATTTCCGAAAGAAGGAGAACACTATCGCAAACACTAATTAACGGATACCGATGAAAAATCACAGAAATGTCCATACTGTGATAAAGCATTTTTGTTTCGCAAAGGAATGGTGGTGTATATAAGAAGTCACACGGGAGAAAAACTACACGAATGTCAATATTGTGACAAGAAATTTTCGCAAAAACTTTGTCTCATATTGTAAGTTCATATTGCTTCACATCATAAATGTAATACATAACTAGAGTGGTGTGTATCTTATTGAAATAGATCTTAATTAAAAAAAAAATGTTTAAAATTCATAAATGAGGTACATATTTACTTTATTCATGGTAACAAATCATACATTTTAATTACCAAATGTGATATCAAATGGTATAACAATAGTTTTATAGTTACCTAGGAATATAAAATTTTCATAATCCTCTGGCTTATATAATATATCGGTCGTAATATGAAATTCAACTTCTACCGAATTAAAAAAATTGTTTTAGTTATCTTGCAATAATTAGCAGCTGCTGGCAGAAACATTTGTAAATTCGTACCACCACCACCACCATGTTCAAAGCATTGAAACTCTATATTATACTCTTCATCCCGAATGCCGTGTGATGAACCAATATTCTAAATAATTAACTGATTAAACGGAAATGGAACTTTTGCATTAAAAATACCATTTGAATTAATGCATATACAATTTGTATTCACTTTATTTATAAATTCGTAGGCGGTTGAAATATTTATTTTTTAAATAATAAAACCACTAAGGACGTATAACGTCCCTTCACTATTATGGTTTAATGTTTACTGTGGGCCGTGGGGTTATATTATGATCAAAATATATCGACTACATGGTATTATATTGCGCATACGCCAAAAATTTAAATACCCAAAAAGCATCGACAATTGATCAACATGGCGACACTAGTCGCATATATTTCTATTTGCGTTTCAATTTTAATATTCACGTTTGGTAATAAATTATTTTTGAATTAAATTTAAAAAAAAATTAAATTGCGGCTTTTAGATAATATTTGACTATAGTCAAAAACTCATCGTATTAATGCTTTTGTGTTTCGTGGGGTTTTTAATTGCTAATATTAATGTTTAAATTGAGTCTGTTTGTAGCAAAAAAATATTTTCGTAAAACTTTTATTTTTCGGTGATTATTTATTCAATTAAAATAAAATTTATTCAACAGTGAATGTTAAATTGTGTCACATGTATTGTAAACAATATATTCTTTAAACTGTTATGTTTCGATGCATTTTTAAGTAATAATATTGAGTTTTAAGTTGTGTTTGCTTGGTGTAAAAAAAACACACTGCATTGTTGTTGTTTTATGTAAAAGGAAATTCACACTGACAACAATTTTTTCACTTAAATCACAATATAGTCAATTAAAAGAAATCACTAAACAATATTTTTTTGAGGAAAATAATTGTTTCACTACAAACACAATCTAATCGTACATATTAAAAAACCACTGGTCAATTTAAAATCACCAAAATTTTGTAAAAAATGGGTTTTCTTCACTTCAAATACACACTACAAGCCAATTTTAAAGCGTCAATTTTTCACTTAAAAAATCACCGAAATATAAAAGTTTGCACACAATATTTTTTTGTAAACACACGAAAACATTCACAGCGCGTTTATTCAATAATTTTATTATAATTTATATCAAAAATTATTAAAACAAAACTGTAAACAAAACTGAAACGCAAATAACATCACGAAATTTTCTTAATGGCTAATGCCGCCATGTTGATAGATGCGCGAAAAAGAACGAAAATGAAACATCGGGGGTGACATGTTCTACCATGACCATCACTTCGATTTGCTTCGATAGTGAACATCGCATCGAAAAAAGTGATAGTCGGTATTGTACCATTTTCGATGGATACTATAAGGAACATATTTTCGAAAATGAAATGACGTTTGACATCTATTTTTAATAGCTATTTCAACTGTTCAATCTGTCAATTATCTTGTAAACATAATAAATGTAAGTACGTTATTTATAAATCTCTACAATTGTTGACTTTAATTGTTTAATTATAGTAATGATGAATCCTAATTTATTTATTGGTGCTATATCGACTTCACACGATGTTGATAGGGAGGATGCAGATAAATATATATACATAATATATACAATATTATATTGAATATTTGAGAATTTTTATATGTACTTTTATTATAATATAAAAATAAATAATATTATTTTTAACGTAATTTAATTCAAATAAATTCAAATAAAACTCAGTAATTTTCGCTTATTATGTGTATCACAAGCAAAAAATTCCGTGATAGATTGTCGAAAATTGTGATGGTCGTAAATGATACAACATACCATTTAATCGAAATCAGTGATATTTCATCGAATATCGAAAATTGTGAAGGTAGAACATGTCACCCCAGAGTATAATACCTTATATGTATATGTGTACTGTGTGGTATGATGACATTTATAAAAAAATAATTTTTGACACCTATTTTAAAACGTTGCGAACTTCATTCGTTTCAATTCTTAAGGCAAAAGTTAGGAGTTTGTTAACTTTTTCTAAAAGATTTTCACCAACATAACTAACAAAAATTTTTTTTTTTTTCAAAATGAAATTCATACAAATTTGTAAGTAAAAAGTAAAAAGTTTTGCATTGTGAGAGCACTGTGATTTTTTGGTTGTTTTGGTATTGTATATTCCTTATTCTATCACTTATGGCTACATACAGTTCTAAAAATCACAAAAATACTGTTTTAGTGATTATTTATCATAATAATTTCGGGGCGGTATCACGAGCGCTGTATGCAAAATTTAACAAACGAACATATTTATATTACATAAAAACAACAACAATGCACCGTCAATACACATTTTAAAATTGAAAACAAAGAAAGACACCAAATAAATCAACCAAAATCTATCAACTATAAATTTGTTGGTAGATACTGGGCTTCTATATTTACTTTCATTAATTATTTTCTACTTTCAAATGTGTTTGGATGCTACATTGCTGTTGTTTTTATATGTAAATTTTGTCGCGCCTGATACAGAATAGATGTCATAATGAATAAATAATGAAATACAATACACAAATACGCAGGATCGCGACAGGCATTTTTAACAAAATACAATAAAAGTTAAGCTGTATGCAGCCTAAACTGCTAGAATTATAAGATCCCGGAATTAAAAAAAAACAAAACAAATGAATAATTTATGTTATCAGTACGTTAAGAAATCGTCTTTTATTCCAACTTTATAGTTATATGTAAAATAAATATTAATGATATATTTGTATTTTGTATTTATGCAATTATATATTCAAATCTTTTATAACACAACAAACGACGGTTATTTAAATTTAAATTTTCAATCAACATCACATTTTGCTACAATAAATCTTTGTGTAATAGACTAAAGCGAATATAGCCTATAGCCTACGGTTTTTTAGCGAACATAGCCTATTGACCATTTAACGCAATTGAGCGTATTTACACTTGGTCTCATGAACCCGGATTCTTTCTTCGCATTTCTCTCCTTTACCTACAAAATTGGTTTTATTGCCGCCATGTTGGGGATTTATTTTTAAACCAATTTTTTTTGTATTTCTCGGGATTTATCGCACTTACACAAACAAAAATGAAATTAAAATAATAATAATAAAAATTCTCAAGGACATATATAATTTTTTTTTCATATTCTTGGTTAGTTTGAATTTGTTTTTGAGCGTCAGTAATAAAATATTAAATATATAATAACTAAAAACAACTTATTTTTGCCCTCATAGCAACATTCCCAGTTGAAAAGCATTTATGAAATGAAAAGATTCATACACATATACATAGGAATGTATTAAATGAAACAGGATTCATGAATCATTGTGTCATGAATCATTGTGTAAACGACGATAGGATTTTTGAAACCAGAGAATACGGATTCATGAGACACCCATTGTCTGACGTCTGGTGAAATATTTTAAAACTACTTTGAGTTATATCTATTTATAATATTATAACTATGTACTTATTTTGTGAACCTTTGAAGAAATGTAAAGAAAAAATTTAATTTTTTAATTTTCATCAAAAAACTGAAAAACATGTCAGTCTTATTATTATCAAATATGTACATTTAAACATTGGCTATAAACAGCAATGTTATAGATATGTACATACCAAAAATATTTGACAACTTTTTTTTGCACAAAAAGAAACAGAAAATAAGTATATCGCCACGAAACCTAAGTCTTCATTTACATGGTTGTTTTCGTCGTTGTTTTCGAGTGTTGTTTTCGACTTCGTGGACAACAACAAAAACTTAACTGATCGCTCTTCGGTTGTATTGTTTATATTGTATATAATAGTATGACTAGTCTTTGCACAGTTGACTGCAATTTCTTGCTCAATTAATTCTAAATCGTCTTCAAAAGACTCATTTAGGAATTCAATTTAGGAATAATTTATGGAACTCATATTAGTATTTTTAATTGATTTAGCGGAACGTTATAATAATGCACCTCTACACAATTGAAAAATTATTATTATATTTGTACCACTGACAGGTCGCATTTGTAAACAAAAAAAAAATCGATGTATCGATAAGTTACATTAAGTTATTACATAAAACTACAAAAAACAATTAAATATATATATTTAAATACATTTTTATTATTAAATATATCAATTTAAATTCATAATTGTAATAAATATAAAAAAAATTAAAAATATATTTAAACAATCGATAAGTTATTTTTCGAAAACAACCAAAAAGATGTATGGGGGACATATTTCTGTTGTTTTCGAGTGTTGTTTTGGGTACACTGTCAATGTACATATTCAATATTTTTACGGTGTAAACGATCAATTTTTCTATGGGAAAAACAACAACAAAAACTAAAACTGAAAAACAACACTCGAAAACAACGACGAAAACAACCATGTAAATGAAGACTTAGTAGGTTCCTCAAATAAGTCTCAGGTTCAAAACAACCATATTGATTTTTTAATTCCTCAAATTTGTGCTTAATTTAAGATTAATTGAAATAGGCATATAATCAAATTTGTGTCAATTATATACATATTATTTTAATAAGTTACATAACAATATTCATTTAGAAAATGCAAAATGTCTATCTAGTTAACAGGTTAACAATTGTTTACCAAAGTTAAAATATTAAACTGTTTAACTGATTGGAACACAGCCTGGTTAACATTGTTATATATTAAATAGTCACAACAAAATTGGCGTCAGTTTCTAATATGTATATGTATGTATTCCGTTCCAATTGTATATTTATTTTATATAAACATTACAAATAAATCTGGCAAATACATATATCTGTAATATATATGTAAGGTATACCTATTACCTCTTGTCTTGGGCGTAACTGGGTGGCTTGTCACATAAGAAACAAATTTTCAAATTTTTGCGGTTTTTGTATGGAAATATGAGTAAAATTGAAGGTGCGTAATTTTAATTTAAATGTATAGAAGTAATTTAACCCTACAACACATGTTTTATAAAATAAATGATTCGCATCCCTGATTATTGTCACATATTGCTACTATAATTTTTGGCGGTATAATTTGTTTCTTTTCAACCAAAATTATGTTTTATTTACCCGAGAGTAGCGCTATTCTCAATCAGCTGTCATAACACAAGAAATTTGTATTCCAATTTTTTTAGTACATTTACAATTTCTGTAAGTTTTCTTTTTTAATCTTTTTGAAAACGTGTAAAAAACTATCCCGCAAGAACGAAGAACTATAAGAATTTAGATTAAATTTAAAGAAATTTTTGTTAACTGCATTGTATCTGTTATTCAATTGAGATCCAATTATTAAATGCCAGTTGAATTTTTGGCAATTTGATTGGTATGAATTTCTGGATTTTAATTACGAATGTTTGGGTTTGATTAAAGCGCCATTTTGACAAAAACGCCGTGTCAAATGCAAGAGATTTTTAGTTGGATTTTTATTTTTTTAAATTAAAATTATTCAACTTTTATTAAATCGACTTTACTTAATCGAATTTTAACAAATCGTGAATATAAAGTGAAAAAATCATTTTAAAAAAACGCTATATCATATACGTTCCGTCGAAGAAACTTATAAAATTCGTGTAGCTACTAGCTGTAGAAAGATCAAATCACGAAGAAAAAATGGCACAACATTCTGGTGCTATGAATTCACTTATACAAGATGCTAATGGTAAGATTTTTTAATTTTAAATAAAATATATTTGTTCTGTTATGTGTAAATGAATTTAATCATTCGCTTATAATGAATAAGCGTAGGTTATTTATCTGTGCTGTGTGAATATGATTTAGAATGTCACGCAGATAAGAGTATTAATTAGTATGCAGTTTTTCCTAAAATGAAGTCATGCAAACATCCTACTAGGTATCTAATACTTAGTAGTTTATTCCTAAATTTTATTGTCTCCAAAAACACTTAGTCAAGTGAAAATTTTGTATATTGATGGATGTATCGCCTAAAATTGTGGCACGATTAGTCTAATCACTGTTCCCAACTTAGAATGTATATTAATAACGCCAGACGATTTTTTTAACACACGATTACACATACTACAAAATTGTTTCGTATAGTTGCATACTCAAATCAATTAGAAAATCGTTAAATGTATATGATTTTATTCGAGGTCATAAATCAAACAACACTGACTTTTCAGGAAGTCGTTTTTTTATGGGATGATCTCTAAATTTTAATGTTAAGTTGTAGTTAAAGCTTATTTGTCAACCTAGGCCTAGCCCCAGTACGTTTCTGAAGCATCTATTTAGTTTATGTAATAAAAAACACAATATATTTATGTGAAACATATTTATGATCTCCGATTAATGTGCTGTCAGGGATATTTAAAAAAGGTATTATTAAACAGGATTTGTATATGTAGTTTTTTCACTAGCTAATATGTTATGACCACTTTTTAATGGACTTTTTAAAAATAAACATTAAAACTGTTGGATTCTTTTAAAATCCCGCCAATTCACAGTTATGGAGGTTATAAATTACTTAAGTAAAAATTCAGCACCAGAATATGGCTTTGGCCATACAATTGCTGTATATAATATGCAATAATATAATATAACCGAGTTTTAGGACTCCAATATGTCCTAAACATAATTAGCCTGGTGCAAAGATGATTTCAAACCAAGCAGTTGTCAGTACGGCTGTAAGTAGGTAAGTAATGTGGTTATGCAAGAGGTACTTAACACTTCGTAGGTGATATAATTTAAACGTATTTTACAGCTGATTTTGGTAAGATCTGGAGCTCAGTGTTATTCATATTAAATTTAATTCTTAGTTTTGTTATAAAATTTGATTGAACGATTCCAAAAGAGGATGGCATTAAACTACCTAAATATGATACAATACAAAATTAGATTTATTTCCAGTTAACGAAATAAAATCGCTTCAGTTATGTCGAAGCCAACTTACCTATAGTTTATGTAATCGTAAATCAATTTCAACTGATCTTAATAGTAACAGAAGAATTAGTAATTTGTTGGTAAGTAAAAGATAGTTCCAGTAGGATTACAGAATATCAATATGTAGCCTTAAACGGTTCTAATTCTACTAGATTGGTTAAACCTAATTTACGAGGAGATTTCGCCTGACTAGACATAATTCATAAATGAATTCCATTATGTTGTTCAAGTTTTGAAATGTAATTCTAAATTAAGTTATTTAGATTTAAAGTTTATTTTAAAAATAGATTGGATCTTTAATTCTATATTTTATTCCAAAGATTGTATACTAACGAAACTAAACTTCAAGTTTTCAAATTCAAATCAAATATCCGTTAATGAACTCATATACAGTTACGTTCGCCGTGTAAGGTATAGTAGTTCTAAAATTATTTCAGATTGTTCGAAAATTAAATCTATAATAAGCTCAATCCAGACCAAATTTTATTTAATAAACTGAAATTAATTGGAAAATATAAATAAAATATGAAATTTTGTTACTGATATATTTTTTATCAATTCTAGTTGTAATTTGACTTGAAGTAGAAGTCATTTGAATATTCATCGCCGTCCAAGCTTCATTTAGTTTCATTTCGTTATTAAGTCATATTCGAATCATACTTGATGACCATTACCTATTAAATTTAACTATACTCACTGTCAACTTTGGTCTGTTTTCGTTTACACTATTTTTAAACTCATTCAAAATCTAAACGTGTATTTAAAATTTTTTCGAATTTCTTTCAACTTCAAATAACAGCCGTTTAGATAGTAATAATTTGTTTTTTCAATTTTGTTCAAACAATGATAAGGTCCTAAGCTGATGATTTGAAAAATTAAAATAAATGTAAGATTGCTCAAATATTTAAATCCACAGAATTCATTTTACTACCATTCATTTTAAACTCATTCGAATTTACAAACGACGTTTGTTTCTCTTTAAATAATCTGTTCTTAAGGTAGACGCAGAGGTGATGACGATAGTTTATTTATTTTACGTCACTGTTTGATAAAGTAATGTAAATATGTTTGAATATTTTATTTTGGCTGTCTCACCTTCAATAACGTTTTATCGAGATTAACCGAAGTCTTAAAATTATTATAAAATAACGGTAATAGTTAATGGAATTAAAATTTTTTGAATTCATAGGTTCGCAGCAAATAATCAAAGTTCTTCCCGGTGGTTCGTCGGGAAAACAAGTGCCAGGATTAAAAATAGTAAAAGTTGTATCGGGTAAGGAAGCAAACCGGATATTATCGCAAAACAGTATGGCAGGACCACATAATATACGTACAGCTGGACAAAGTATAACACATGCACGTGGCGGTATCCCAATTAATCATACATCACATAGTGAAACAATTAAATTAAGTCCATCACAAATGGTGAGAATTTCATAAAATACAAAATTATGATTCGCTATTAATCATTTATTTTTTGTAGAATGCACTAAAAATGGTTGGATCATCAAATCAAACAAAACGAATAGTAGCAGTACCACCTCCACAGATTCTGAGCTCAACATCATCAATTAAAAAAGCGTAAATATTTCTGTTTAACAATTGTTGTATATTAAAAATATCATAAAATTCAAATTTTAGGGCAGCAACATCGTCTGGACGAGTGCAACCACGAAGACGGAAAACAGACAAAGTTGGTAAAGGATTGCGACACTTTTCGATGAAAGTATGCGAAAAGGTTGAGGAAAAAGGAGTTACAACTTACAATGAAGTAGCTGATGAATTAGTGCAAGAAGAAATTGAGGGCCAACCAATTGATCCGATGAATTATGACCAAAAGAATATACGACGTCGTGTCTATGATGCCTTAAACGTGCTTATGGCCATGAATATAATTTCAAAGGAGAAAAAGGAAATTCGTTGGATTGGACTACCCACCAATTCGATACAGCAATGTAACTCACTCGAAATCGAAAATCAGAAGCGACGCAAACGCATAGAAGAGAAACAACGAAAACTCCGTGATCTTCTATTAAAGCAGGTCTCATTCAAAAGCCTTGTTACACGAAATAAAGAAGCTGAAGAAAAAGGGATAATTCCCACGCCGGATTCAGCGATCCAGTTGCCTTTCATTATTGTTAATACACATAAAAAAACTCAAACTAACTGTAGTATAGCTAATGATAAGTAAGTATTGGTGTAAATGTTATGCTTTGGATGCAACTAATGCTATATAATTCCTGTTTCATTTTCCTAAACCAAATAATCCAATTTTTCATTTTTTTTCTTTCTTCCTTTAGCCTTGTATCTGTATGTAATGTAGTTGAGTTGCTTGGTGTAAAATGATAAGCCCGCACGCGTCCTTGTTATGTAAATTATTTTGAAGTTCCTGAATTCTATTTATTTTATTTACTGAATTGATAATAAAATCCTTTATATACCTTTTAACATTCCTTTTAATGTTTATAATTCTATCATGATACCATCGTGATAGGCTAAATTTTTACATGATAATTTTTTCTTTTTTAGATCTGAATATTTTTTTACATTTGAAGACACATTTCAAATTCATGATGATGTTGAAGTATTGAAATTAATGGGTTTACTTTTAGGTAAGTTAAATTGGTTTGTGTTACGTGTATTACTGTAATATTTATGTAATTTCACTGTAGGTTTGGATAAAGGAGAATGTGCTACTGAAGATATAGAGCGAGCTAAATCGATGGTACCAAAGGCATTCAGGAAGTATATAGAAAGTAGGGGTTTATAAATTGACTTACGAGTGTGTCAAGTTTTATATTCCTGTTTTCATTTTAGTGTACGGTCGAGGACAAGACGAATCACCGACCGAAGAATACGATGCGTCTTACCACGAATATATGGATAGCAGTGATTTTATAACACCTAAAACTGAATACTGTGAAGAAGATGAAGACGATGAAATGGTTGCAACTGATAGTGATATTGATTAAAGATAAACCATTTCTTATGATTTTTTGCCATTTCATATAAATAAAAACTAAATGCATTGTTTATTAATAAACAAACATAATAAAAATTATAAATTTGTAAATACAGATTATAAACAAATCAACTAAAAACAAATAATATTTTAATAATTTTATCTCTTCTAAATATTTTTTGGGAATGCGAATTTATAACCTTTTTAATTTAATCAGGCGGGATATTCCGGAAAAAGAAAAATATTTTTTTTGTTAAATTTTAAGTCACCACTGTGTGGTTTATGTTTGATTTTATTTTTTTAAAGTGAAACATTTAAAATTTTTGTTTTTAAAAATTAGTTTTTAATGAATCAATCAAATTATATTATTTGCAAATAATGTTAAAGAATTATAATTAATAGTACAATAAACTTTAGTTATTTCAAACAAAAAAATGAAGAATATATCACGCCTTTTAATTTAATTTTTATAAATCTTCGTCGTCGAAAAGATCATCAAAATCATTGAAAAAGTCTGCGTGGACATCTTTCTCATTTGCGGCTAAGTCCATTAACAATCCAGTTGTCCCGCCAGCCTATTTACCATATTATTTAAGGTTAGATTAAAAAATTAATTTTGTCACGTCGTAATTTATACCTCTTCCATATCACCATACTGACCAGCACCCTCTGGAAACATTTCATCAACAACGGTTGGTTTCATTTTTAGATATTTCCAAATTTTTCTAAAATTTATAAATCTATATCTTTGTTTCTGCACTAAATAACAAATAAAATGATCTGTCAAATCTAATCAATTTTGTCACACAAAAAAAAAAAAACACCCAATAAACCATTTTATTATAAAAGACTGATTTTGAAAAGTTGTGAACCCACTACTTTAGAAATGGTTTATTGGTTTTATAAATTATATGTATGTAGTTTTTTGAAATTATTTGTGCTTTTTTTTGGTTATAAATAAGTTATAACCATAAATATGAATGTAATTCTTTATTAATTCCTGTAAGATTAACTCATCTTGTGTTTTAATCAATTGTGATTAGGATACAAAACTGGTTATACACAAAATATAATTGATATAGTATATAGATACCTATTATCTTGCATTATTTCTATTTGCGTTTACTGATTTAGTTTCTATTCAAATTAATTTTTCACTAAGTCCTAAGTGCAGCTAAGTAGTGTTCGAGGGAAACGGGAAATATGGTTTATATATAAATTTGCCTAGTCTAATTTAGCTAAGATGGCGTTTTAAGTGCGGCTAGTGGCTCTAGTACAACATCGATGCAGTACTCAACGCACGGAGTGGACACTACCGACCTGCTTGGTGTTCATCATGCATCAACGACTGTGGCTGAGTAACATCAAAAACAGACTGCGGAGATTCGCATGGAGGGCCCATCCCATGAGGAATTCACTTGGGCCATGCAGAGACCCAAACGAAACTGCTCAACCGGGGTGAACTGCATTAATTCGGAAGGGATACTTTGTGGAACTGTCTTTTCGACCTTATTCGATTAGTATCGCGAACCGAAGTTACGCCTGACGAATGGAAAGTGGCCGCGATATGCCCCATGTTCAAGAAGGGAGACCGCTTGAAGCGTGAGAATTATCGCAGTATAGCTATCCTTTGCCCCTGTGGTCGGGGGGCACTCACATGTCTCGTTAATCAAAATTGCACGAACATGTTTCCCAAGAATACCACCACAGTATCCTTTGCTTGTCGTAGGAGGCGACTAAACGGTTGGATCGCTGGGCTGACGACCCGCATCCGTAAAAAAATAAAATGTTTATAAAGTCAACAAAAAGAAAAATGGATACCGCCAAAAAAACACCGGACCCCCGCTCAAGTACCCGGACAGGAGATTTAGGATCGGCACGTGGAACGTGCAATCACTAAGGAAACCAGGAGCGTTAGAGGGCCTAATCACGTGCATGAAGGAGTATCGGCTGGAACTCGTTGCTCTTCAAGAAACTCGCTGGCCTAAAAGTGGAGACCATGTGTCCCAGGGCTATACATTGTTCTACAGTGGAGATGACCTCGGAAATCTTGGAGCTGGATTTCTTCTTGGGCCGCAGGTAAAGAACGCTGTTTTGGATTTCCAAGCAGTCAATAACCGATTGTGTAAGCTTCGCTTGCGCATGAAGTTAGCTAACCTGTCGATAATTTGTGTACATGCGCCCACAGAAGTCAGCCAGCCCCAAGATAAAGACTCATTTTACAATGACTTGGACGATCTGATGACCAACTTGTGTGAAAACATAGGTCCGTACTCCCGACACGAAACTGCGACCGATAATGGTGAGAGAATCATGTACTTTGCGGTTGCTCATGATCTTAGAGTAGCAAGCACATTCTTCCCTCACAAACACATACATCTTGAGACATGGACACATCCTCGCGGAACTTCCCGCAGCCAAATTGACCATGTGTTAGTTTCTAAAGGACGGGCTCAGGTTGTGCAGGATGTGAGAACTTATCGGTCAGCAACCAAATACGTAGGCAGCGATCATCATTTGGTCGCTGCAAAGCTACGATGGAAGTTTTCGTACAAGTCTGGGAACACAGCGAAACGCATGGTACGTTTCGATTGTGAAGGTCTGATAAATGAAGATCAAAAGAAACGATATCAGGATCTTGTCAGCGACAACATTAATGAAGCTAATTACCAGTCTGACTGCGTGAACTCTGTGTGGGAGGTACTGAAAACTTCGGTTGTCAGTGCTGCTCAACAGACTTTAGGTATAGTGAAAGTCAGACCCAAGAATGATTGGTTTGATGACGAGTGTCGTCTTGCAGTTGAGCAACAAAATATAGCCCATAATGAAGTGCAAGAACGTCTCACAATCGCGAGGAAAAACAAGGCTGCTCTTGCAAGAAGGGCAGCTAAGCGGATTTGTAGACGAAAGAAGCGAGAATGGTGGAAGGCCGAGGTTCTGAAAGTACAACAACTCAGCAATGAGCGCAGTTCGCGTAATTTCTTTAAAGGAATTACTGGACTGCACCATACTTTCAGGCCTACGTCAACCGCCATTCGGGACCGGGATGGAAACCTCTGTGTCAACATCGACGCAGTACTTGACGCATGGAGTGGACACTTTACTGACCTGCTTGATGTCCATCATGCGTCACAGACTGTTGTTGAGCCACCTCTAACACAGACTGCGGAGATTTGCACTGAGGAGCCATCCCATGAGGAATTCACTAAAGCCATGCAGAGATTGAAACGAAACCGGGCACCTAGAGTGGACTGCATTAATTCGGAGCTCTTGATATTCGGAGGGGATACTTTGTTGAACTGTCTTTTCGACCTTATTCGATTAGTATGGCGAACCGAAGTAATGCCTGACGAATGGAAAGTGGCCGCGATATGCCCCATCTTCAAGAAGGGAGACCGCTTGAAGTGTGAGAATTATCGCGGTATAGCTCTCCTTTGCACAGCGTACAAGTTACTGTCATACATTGTATTGGATAGAATCACTCCTCTAGCGGAGGGTTTGGTTGGTGACTATCAAGGAGGATTTCGTCCGAATCGATCAGTCACCGATCAGGTCTTTTCGCTGCGGATGATTCTATCTAAATATTATGAGACATCCATCTCCGTACATCAGGTGTTCCTGGATTTCCGGCAGGCCTATGACTCGATCAATCGAGAGAATATCGCCTGCCCTGGAATACCTAGGAATGCCAACAAAACTGGTACGACTATGTAGGATGACAGTGACGCAGTCCCAATGCTGTGTTAAAGTTGAGAACAGGCTCTCGACAAGTTTTGTAGTTAACTTGGGTGTTCGGCAGGGAGATGCTCTGTCCCCGATACTCTTTAATCTCATCTTGGAGTACATCTTTCGTAAAACTGAAACACCGCAGCGTAACATCTTATATCGCCAGTCCAATCAGGTGCTTGCATATGCAGATGACATATGCGTGATTGAACTGAATAGCAACGGAGTGAAAGAAATACTTGATCCGCTTGTAGAGTTTTCAGCTTCAGTTGGACTTCAGATCAATGAATCCAAAACGAAATACCTGATCTCTAGTTTTAGGGACAATGGCACACCAGATTTTAGTAGTGGCCACCACACGTTTGAGGGAGTGAGGAGGTTCAAATATTTGGGTTCTCTTATCACTCACGATAACAGTGTGGGTGAGGATATTAAAGTGCGGCTGGCAGCTGGCAGTCGTTCTTTGTATCCTCTAAGGCCACTGCTAAAATCTAAACACTTATCAAGTGCCGTGAAGCTGAAGCTTTACAAAGCGTTGATCAGGCCCGTTGTTTTGTTTGGATGTGAAAGTTGGGCGCTGACGGATGAGTACGAGAGATGGCTCCTAACATTTGAGAGAAGAGTCATGCGTGTGATTTACGGCCCAAAACGCGAAATAGATGGTACCTACCGAGCTCTGTACAATATCGAGATCAGAGATCTGATGAAGATCCCCGATATTGTACATGAAATAAGATCTCAGCGAGTACGCTGGCTCGGGCACGTTCTGCGTGCTGATCCGGAACGAATTGTGCAGCGATCTCTGAAAGGAGAGCCACCATATGGTAGGCGCAGAGGTCGTTGCAGGCGACGATGGCTCCACGGTGTAGAGAACGACTTGGCCTCTACTGATTGTCTTAGACAGTATGAAGACCATGCTCGGGATCGAAACCGCTGGAGCCGAATTGTTGACTCAGTAAGGGGCCAGTAATGGCCTTTAAAACTGTTTTAATTAATTAATAATAGCTATCCTTTGCACAGCATATAAGTTACTGTCCTACATTATATTGGATATATAATCCCCCCTCTAGCGGAGCGTTTAGTGTTCATCGACAATTTGTATAGACATGCATAAGTTGATGTAAAGCATTGGTTGAAATTAACTAATCAAACAAAAGTCTTCCACGACATGTTTATAAAATTATAAAAACACTGCAATTTTATTATATTGCCCATAACATAACCCGCAATCAGAACTTGATTAATAATACAAATTTACTCGAAACCGCTGTGTCTCTTTAAACTGGTCGGCATGATGGAACATCGAGCAGGGCGAAGGCTCACATTTAATTGTAGTTTATATCTATTCATGTAGCATTATCTATATTACGTCGTTATGTCTATATAAACACTTATATAAGCAACCCCTACAAATGTACATATTGTGTAATATGTACATGCTAAACTGCATCACTTATAGTTTAGGTTTCTATTGGTTGGCACAAATATCAGTTGATTTACTGAGGATTATGCTTTTAACAACACATTTAATAACTTAACCCAATGGCGGTTTAACCCTATATATACTAAAATTATCGTTTTCTATGGACTAAAATTTGGGGTACTTTGTGAGTAATGGTACATTTTATTTTTGTTTCGCCACATGCATAACTGGACCTTGAAGGTGACCGTTCTAGTGTGAAAATAAATCCAATTTAGATTTGCACGTTTACCCAATTAAATCGCCCACTTTGAACTAATGTAAACTCGCATCGAAATAAAATATTTTAAATCGTTAGCAAAATATCCGCAAACGATGAACTAAAGTACGACACATTTCAGCTTTAATCAAAAATTCTAGATTTTTATGTCAGAATTTCAAATTTAGGATACAATATCAAATGTCGAAATGAACTTTCCAAACTCTAATAGATTCCTAATAAGTAAAGATTCCAGTCCTAATTCCAGATTGCAAAGACTGTAGATACCTATAAACACTACAAAAGTCCAAATTAATCGTTAATTCTAATTTGTAAATACTACATCTAAAATGATTAAGGCAATATTCTAATTTTCTCAGCCAAAATGCTAGCTACACAGTTACGAGAAGTTCTGAATCTGAACACTTAGATCCATATCCAAATATTTACATATCTTATTTTTGACTACACCTACTGGTTAGCTATAGGGATGCAGCAAAGTAATCTAGCTCATAACTGATTCAAGTTTTAATGATGGAATAGCAAACTTGACGAGCGGCACGCGCGTCTTCCCTTGTATACGTGTCAAAGACGTGCGAAATGCGTATACAGTTTTGCATGAGATAGTATATATTGTATTGATCCACATAGTTTTAAAGATTTTACTTTTGAACGCGAAATATTCGGGTCTCGCACGTCAAGTAAATAATTTTAAAGAACGAAGAAATCAATGGTATTAACATTCACCAAACTCCAAGGACTTATTACAACTTAAAACAAACAGATACAATAAAGTAAAGATGAGCTAATTAGCAGGAATAAAGATCATATATAACGTGGAGAAAATGTATAATATCTTATTCAAGGGCACTGAATTAATTGTTCCCATCGCTGTGATCAAATAAAGTAATTGAAAATAATAAGCAAGTTGATGTGGTGTACACGGACTCTGCCAAAGCCAACAATGACATCATTGCAAAATATTGGAACGCCTGTATAAATTCGGTTTCTCTGAACAGTTCGTAGCCTGGTTTACATCGGATTTGGGTAACCGCATGCAATATGTTGAACTTGGAAATAAAACATCAAAATTAATACAAGCTACACCTCCGGAGTTATGGAAATTTATGATCTTCTTCAATGGGTTTAACGAAGTAATACTACATTCTAAAGTCCTAATGTATGCAGCTGATCTTAAAATCTACAGAACGGTGGGGCCAATTGGTGACACAAACAAATTGCAAGAATACATCTCAAATCTAATGATTTGGTGGGTCTACTCTTCTTGGTCTCAATATTAACAAGTTCAAGACCTTATCGTTCCATCGGAAAATGAATCCTGTTATACAACGACATCAAATGAATGGCATACTGTTACAACAAATATTCGAAATTAAATGGATTATTTTCGTTGAAACATGTGCTTTACTAAGTTCATTGAACGATACGTCGCTAGACCAAATTCCATGATTAGTTTTAATAAGCGCCGGACTGAGGATATTTATGAACATTTCCGATGCCCTTTTTACGACGAACATATCCGCAGCATTAAGAATATCGAAAACAAATTATACGCTACAGAATATGGAAAGATGGATGGGATTACAACCACGATATACCAGGCAGATCGGCACTTGGAAATATTTCCTATATACTGGAATCAATTTATATAAATCCACATAGTAAAAGTTTAAGGAATTATAAGTTCCTTCATTTGGATCAACACAGAACAAACCATGGTGATAATGAACCGGTGAACCAAGAGTTTCAACAAAATTATGATTATATCAGCTGAACAATCAAAGATCGCCTTATTGAAAAAAAAAGAAATTCATTTTCTGATAAACAAAACTATATGAAACAATTAACGAACAAAATCTACATTATTTAATTTCCAATTACTTCTCTTCTGATCTTATTCATCTACACTCTGAAAAAGTGACCTAATATACTGTAGTTAATCCAAGAAAAACGGACAAACATCTCCATCACAAAACGAGAAATTAAATAGGGTTATTAAATCTGAAAAGAGCATTGAGAGAAGAAGGAATCCGGAGTTACCTAAATGGACTCTCGGCGACGGAGAAAACAGATTAATCACTATGAAATGCAACACATAAACAAAACAGGCCAATATTATTGAGCCCACTAATCAGGTAACCAGATGGACATTGGGGCAGAAGTGATGTCCAAAAGGCTACTGCTGGAAAAACCACTAACTACTTGAAAAAAGTTTTACACCAAACAACTACTACAAAAAAACTACTAACAGTGAACTACTAGAGTTTACTGTAGACCCTTCGAAACCAAATCCTGTAAAAGTTAAAAGTACCATCAAACACTGTATTAACCTAAAGAAATCTCCAGGACACTATTTTATTACCAGAAAAATGATCAGAGCTGATAAATGCCTAAAACTCATAACTTAAATACATATATCTTTAATGCGATTATGAGATGCGGATATTTCCTACCAAAAGGGAAAATATCGCTAATTACAATGATTCCAAAGCCTGGAAAAGCATCGTACATTGTAATTATTGGCCTAATAAGTATAATTCCGATAATTTCGAAACTTTTTTAAAATATGGTATTGCAAAAAGTAAAACCAATATTTTCTGAAGGACACATTATACCAGACCACTAATTTGGGTTTCGAGACCAACATTATAGTACTGTAGAGCAAGTGCGCAGTGTTGTACAAACAGGTTAACTCGTTTTCGAAGAAAATAAATATTGTTCGGCTGTTTTCCTTTTCCTCCTGGCCGTAAACTAAAACTCGTCTGCCAAAAAAATTTCATTCAGTCCTTGAAAACTACTTGTTTCAAAGAAAATACCAGACTATAGATAATTCATCAATTACTGGCCTAAATGAAAAAGACTCATGGGTTCTCCACAAAGCAGCGTGCTGGGACCAGTATTGAATTTGCTGTATACTGCCGAACTACTAACAACTGATCAGGTTGTCACATCAACATTTGCAGATAACACAGCTGTTATGTTTTCACATATAACTCATCAAATTAGAACAAGAGAATTGCAAGATCACTTATACAAAATTGGGAATTGGCAAAGAACGTGGCGAATTTACGTTGAATAAACTTATAAAGTCCAGCGGTGAAATTAAATAATGCCCCCATTCCTCAACAAACAACCGTCAAATTCTTGGGTGTATATCTTGATAAAAGGTTGACATGGAGAAAGCACTTTCATGTTCTGATTGGAAGAAAATCAAAATTTTCCCTAGAATGTAAGATTCTATCGTGCAAACTTATAAAGCGATCCTAATTCCTATATGGACATATGAAATTCAGCTATGGGGCTGTACCAGCGCATCAAAAACTGTATACTGCCGAACTACTAACAACTGATCAGGTTGTCACATCAACATTTGCAGATAACACAGCTGTTATGTTTTCACATATAACTCATCAAATTAGAACAAGAGAATTGCAAGATCACTTATACAAAATTGGGAATTGGCAAAGAACGTGGCGAATTTACGTTGAATAAACTTATAAAGTCCAGCGGTGAAATTAAATAATGCCCCCATTCCTCAACAAACAACCGTCAAATTCTTGGGTGTATATCTTGATAAAAGGTTGACATGGAGAAAGCACTTTCATGTTCTGATTGGAAGAAAATCAAAATTTTCCCTAGAATGTAAGATTCTATCGTGCAAACTTATAAAGCGATCCTAATTCCTATATGGACATATGAAATTCAGCTATGGGGCTGTACCAGCGCATCAAAAACAGATCTTTGCAACGAACGCAATCAAAAGTACTTCACTATATTACAAATGCTCCGTGGCATATCCGAAATGGCAACATCCATAGAGACCTTGAGATTAAAATGGTCAATGATATGATGTGCCGATCTGCATGTGCTATTCAGTATTGTGGTCAGACTACTAAGTCATAAAACAGACGTAGTGAAAATTAGTTAAAATGTTTGAATTACATTAGCTGTCCTCATCAAAAGTCACGCAAATTGTAAAAATTGGACATTAACCAACGCTAAAATCCCTGCATAAACGCGACTACAGTGCAATGTCCCCATCGAAATGCGCATATTATGTAAGAGATTATAAAACAAGAAACGTTACTACTTAGCAACGAATTTCACTTGGTTGTTACTGACTCATTTAATGGAACATTTGTTTTTCGAATAAATTCCAAAATATTTCCAATAAATACTCCATAAATTCCCGGTTACAGCCCTTATGTCAAGGTTACAACATTGCACCATACATATGTACATATAATATTATATGTACTTAAATTCGATTGAGAGGTATACACATTTAACGAAAAAAAACATTTCCCCTCCCATTTCTCGTTTGGATGAAAACATAAATTCTCCCGTTTATTTTCGTTATATTTTTTTTTTTTACTTCATTTCGTTTCGTGTGTACTTTTGTGTAGTATACACATAAATTTTGTTGAGGTTAGAATTATCATCTGTCAAAAAACGAAAAGAAAAAAAATTATAAAAAGAGAATCAAAAGTTGAATTAAGCATTTCTCAAAAAAAAATTATATTAAAAATAAAAAAAACAATTTCTTTCTTTATTTATAATTTTTTATTTTTTAACATAATTATTTTTGATTTGTATACAATTTAACTCATAATAAATGAATTACTTTTAAAGGAAAGTACTGATTGTATTTTGTGTTTAGTTTTAATAAAAACAAAACGAAAAAAAAAAAATTAGTAACTCATTCATTACGACGAGAAGCTGTACATGCGAAAGAGTAAAAAAATTTAATACATAAAATAAAAATGTCAGATAAATCATCATGCCAACATTTTGTAGCATATTATAGAAAATATGGTGTGAAAGCATTAAGTGGAGTTCATTCATATTTTAGTGCATGTGTATCGAAACAGGCACGGCGACGAAAGGTAAGGTATTCTGAGAACGAAATTGCTTCTTTTTTTGTTTTTTTTTGTTTTTTTCGTCTTGTCGACTGGGTTGGCCGGTTGATGAACGATGAATTTATGAATGAAATTGTGTTTACTGATTACGGCTAACGGTTCCAAATTTTTTTGTTGTTCAATTTTAGGCGTTATCATGTTTGTGTTACTCGTGCGGTAATTCTGGGCCACAGTTACTCGCGTGCCTGCATTGTATACATTTCGCGTGCAAGGGGAAACATATGTACGATCATATGGAGGAAAAGGACCATGTGATTAGTTTAGAATTAAGTTATGGCATGATATTTTGTCATGCATGCAATGACTTTATCTATAATCATGAATTTCAAGAATTAGCTAAAAACCATTTACGGCTAGAGGCGAAAAGTTTGAATAAAAATAATTTATCATGGCGTCCATGGTCACCACCGCGGACAGATGTCGATTTAATATTACGGCACACAAAGCGGCAGCAAACTTCTGTATCACCGTTAACCAGTATTGGGCTTAGAGGTTTATTAAATCTAGGCTCGACCTGTTTTATGAATTGTATTGTACAGGCATTAATCCACACACCGTTATTGCGGGATTACTTTTTATCCGAGCGACATAAATGCAGTATGAAAAATTCATCGAGGTGCCTCGTATGCGAAATATCGAGATTGTTTCAGGAGTTTTATTCAGGCGATCGAACTCCTTTATCGTTACATCGATTACTGCATATGATATGGACGCAGGCAAAACATTTAGCCGGTTACGAACAGCAGGACGCCCATGAGTTTTTCATAGCCACGCTGGACGTGCTACATCGTCACTGTATTAATTCTCAAAATGCGAATAACGATAGTAAATCAAAAAATTCGAACAAAAATCAAGCGAGTACAAGTAACGGGAATCACGGAACGAGTAATTCCTCAACTGGAGGCAATATAAATAGTATTAATTCTTCGACTATAGTGACAAACCAATGCAATTGTATCATAGATCAAATCTTCACGGGTGGTTTACAAAGCGATGTTGTATGTCAATCGTGTAAAGGTGTTTCAACCACAATAGACCCGTTCTGGGATATATCATTAGATTTAGGTGAAGTGCAACAAGGCTGGGGTCCTCCAAAAACGTTACTCGATTGTTTGGAACGATTTACTCAGGCTGAACATTTAGGTAGTAACGCGAAAATTAAATGCTCATCATGTCAAACGTATCAAGAGTCGACGAAACAGTTAACGATGAGATCATTACCAATTGTGGCCAGTTTTCATTTAAAACGTTTTGAGCATTCTAGTCTAGTGAGTATTCCAAAACCATATTTAACTCTGCATACTATTGGAACTAACTTGCAATTATTTTTAGGTCGAGAAAAAAATTTCCACGTTTATAGCATTTCCATCCGAGCTGGATATGGCCCCGTTTATGTCGACAAAACGTAGTGATAGTAGCGGTGACTATCGATATTCCCTATATGCTGTTATAAATCATGTCGGTTCATTGGACGCAGGTCATTACACTGCCTATGTTAAGCATCAAAAAGACTTATGGGTGAAGTGTGATGATCACATTCTAACAATAGCGACCTTAGATCAAGTTCTAGACAGTGAGGCTTATTTACTTTTTTACAATAAAAAAGTTGATGGCTAGAGAAATTTCCATCATCTGATCATGTAAACCTACGCATACATTCTCACAAAATCTACAAACAACTAAAACAAAAACAAAAGAATGAAAACGGGAATGATTGAACGTGTTCACCGCCCGCCACATTAAAATACATCATAACAGGGGCGCATAAAAAAACTCAATCGTTTTATATACAAAATGGAAATGAAAGGAATTTAACTGAAAGCCAGCAGCAAGTATGCCACGTGCCAATTGATGGTAATAAGAAATTGCACACAAAAAAAAATTTTAAAAAACAAAATGAGCGCAATCGGTGATGATTTATATTGCGGTACAAAGGCTGACGAGTCCTTGAAAAGTGATTATTATTTATTTATATACATTTATATATATTTTTTTATATAATTGAACAACTGATACCGTACGCTTTTATAAAACAAATTTTCTAATGTGATAGACAAAATTTTTTTTTTATTGTTCTAAAAACAATAATAATAAAAATAATTCATAAAAAAAAGTGCTGTTTTCTATTTTTTTGCATATTGCAATAAGCAATAAGGCAATAACATGCCTTTTAATTTTTTAATTTAGAAAAATAATTCTTTCAAGGTCGTTAAAATTTCCCCTGCCGTTATATCATTTAACAGTGTAATACCGTGTGTTGGCAACCATTTTCGTTCTGAAAATAATGGCGTTACATCATACTACACTTTTTGTGTACAGTTCACGATATTTTTAACCCCTCGACAACTGTTATACTTTACAACTGTTATACTTTATCACAAACACAAACCAAATTCGAATTTTGGATGATAGATGCGGATTTAAAAATTAGGTAGGTTTAGAAACGGTGTACATTGATTTGTTTTATTCAATGGTCCATGCCATTTATTTTATAGAAAAATCTAAACTTTTAAAAATCTAGATACATAATTTGGATGTATTAGGATTTGGTTTTGGTTACGCATACAGATACAATACAAAACAAGTTTAATGTATTCGAATTATCTTTGCCTGCAGTTATTAAAAAAAAGCGTAGACTATGTTTAGGTGCTATGGTGTATCTGGCATATTTTGCTTTCGATTGCTTACGTAAAATATAATTTGTTAATTGAAATCTCAATATCATAAAATCAAAATGTGTTATACATTTTTTACAGCTTTTACTCCAAATTCACAACGGTCAGCCTAAATGTTTTAAAATTGAGATCGTTTGGTTTTAGCTCTGTTCAGTTTTATTTTTCACTAAAAATTTTATCATATTTTAGATTAGTTGAGTTATAGTATTGTAGTTTTACGAGTTCTTTATATAAAATAAACTGTTATCATCGAGTATTTTTTAAATTTTGCCCCAAATCCTATGATGATGTTTTTAATCCAATTTTTAGTATATAAGTTTTATATATTTTTGATTTTACTATCTACTATAACTACATAAATTTGGAACTCAGAGTGAATTGAACAGCGCAGTAGTTTCCTCGCTTTGTATTCGAATCCAATTCAATCAGAGGCTTTTTAAGTTTCCTCTTTAATAGGAACCACTTGTTTAGTAGAATCATTGGTTGCGGCTGCTTCTGAAATGATAAATGCTATGTATATTGAACAAAAGATATTACGTATTACGTTTAAAGAGTAAACGACGAACCCGGTTATGTAAGACTATAGCAAATGCAAATGTGTATGTACATATGTTAGTATTGTTATTTTTAAAATTATATACAATATACAATGCCTGTCATTGGTAGTACTAGGTAGTATAATACAATCATTGATCCAGCAAGCTATAAAATATATTAAGTCCTTCCAATAGTTAGGACACCAATATTTAAAGAGCCTCAAGTTCTTAATATAACTATGAAACAAATAATTTTATATTGATACAACACTTGCTACAACGAGAACATTGGTAAATATTATTTAGAGCTTGTTATTTCAATAAATTGTGAATGTTGCATCTCCGAAAAAGAATTTACATTTTGAGTACTAAGGAGCTAGTAGTATTTAGTCGGACAATTCTTTCCTCAAGTATAATACATAGAATAATCACAGAATGACCGTACGAAGACTGGTTGGTTTACTAGCACAATTATATTATAAAATATTAAACAAAATTAGGCTTGGAGTGCAGGAAATACTTGATTCGCTTGTAGAGTTATCAGCTTCTGTTTGCTCCTTGATCAGACCCGTTGTTGTGTATAGATGTGAAAGTTGGAGGTCATAGCAAACTTGGTTATTTTAAACCCTACCCCTAATTCCCTACTTTTTCCAAAATTGAAATATTTTTCGGATAGCTTAGACTTAACGACATCTTAGTACATTTGTACATCATAATGGTATTAGCTTGCGATGATAATCCCAAAGGAATTCAGAAAAGCATCGTTTGGCGTAATGATAAAATTTGTTTTATTGAGAAATTCCGCTTAGCACACTAACACTATAAGCGGAAATAGTTTTTGTTGCATTTTAGGACAGATTTAGAACAAATTTCAAATGGCCAGTTGTAACACGGCGCAAGTTGAAAATTGAGTAATTTCACCTGAACATAGTTTTATTTTAATTCTGAGAATACTAGACGCAAGCTCTTCTTATATTTTAGATCTCTTCCAAATTTTGTTGCATTCAGACGTGTATTTGTGTCTTCATAATATTGCTCATAGCGAAATTAAAGTAGATTTGTGTTTAATTTTGCAATATTAATATTTAAGTGTGTTTATCTAAAATTTGATGTAACTTCAAGGACGTAATAAATGTATAGGTTTTTAAAACCTGAAAAAGCATATATTAGTGAAACAAATATAATTTTAAATGTTAAAAGCGGGTTGTTTCGTATGTAACTCTTTCCCGGTACGTCAACAAATTTGAATAGGGACACTTAAATACAGTTGGATATCAACCAAGTCGTCAAATTTTCTCCCCGAAACTTGAAAATGGCCAATAGAGTGTTCTGTAGCTTTTGAAGGAGACGTATCACCGCCTTGGCACATACATATAAAAAAGCTGGCGGAAAATGTCTAATAATTTTTCTAAAAAAAACCCAGTACTTTCCATCCGGACTCCAGAAGCTACCAGTTTGGCAATAAATAAAATGTGGCTAATTTTTTCCAAAAACTAGCTGAAGTTCGTGATGGATTTAACTTTACAACTGCCAATATTTGGAACGTAGATGAAACAGTGGTAACTAGGGAACAAAAAATAAATAAAATTATTATATAGAGATGGACTCGTGGGCAGTATTGGTATAGAGGAAATGATTCAGGATGGGTGACTGCAACAGAATTTTATACGTGAATGCGGAATATTTCATTTCTCATGTGCGACCATCAAATACAAACCCCGTTTTATTAACGTTAGACAATCATGAGTCTCATTTAGCTATATCAAAACTATTAATCTTGCTATAAGGCTAACGGTGTTATATATAAGTATCTGTCCCACCACATTGCTCCCATCGGCTTCAGCCATTAGATAGTATACGGCCCGTTCAAAATATGCATGTCGATTGCTCAAGATGCTTGGTTAAGGAATAATCCCGGCCAGTGTCTTATTACCAGAGTCGATTACCAAATGCTTCAGAGTATCTGAATTAGATAACCTTTTGATGAACATATTTTTAGAAATGCAGAGTTTCTTCTATCAAGTGTAACAGACCAACCTTTTAATGAATAAGCAGCAACTCAAACTCACGGTAATGTTATTAGACCTATAATGAAGGTTCAATTAATCAAACATCTTGTGCCGTTCTAAAGGAAGCAACTGCGATGCCCCGCTACAAATTTTAAATAAATTGGACAATTCTACCTGCTATACGATTTATTAAATGATATTAGGTCTCTTCTACTTTACTAATAGGAATTGTGTTAAACGAACTCGACGAAACAAATAATTTGAATGGAAATCTGCCTGGGCCGTCGGATAATCAATCACCACTGTCTACCTCATAACCTTCAAATAAAGTAAATACAATTTTCGAACCAAATTTCGTTCGTCATTTCCCGAAAGCAGGTCCCAGGAAGGAAAACCGATGTGAACGGGAAAAGAGGAAAGATTCAATACTAACTGATACACCAGAAAAAGCAGGAATTGGAGAAAGAGGAAGCGACTAGACTGTTTAAAGGGAAACATAAACAAGCAAAAAGCGGCTTGGATAAAAGACAAAAAGTTACGCGCAAAGTTTTACAGGAAAGACACGATTGGTTTTGTTTAGCTTGTGGTTAGGCTTATAGTAACGTATCATTCAAAATGTGGGCTCACGAGGAATATATAGAGTTAAAAGAAGGTTAAAAAAGAATTTATAGTTGCCACGAATATACAGATTAACACTCCTATTCCCTTAGTCGTGTCACTTCATTCGCCACGACTACTGTCACGTCACTTCAATTATAAATGGGTATTCTCTAAGTCGCTCGCAGTGACGTGACACGACAAATTGAATTATCTGTCAGCACCAATAATTTCCTGATTTTTGACGGAATATTGACGTTTGAAATACACATGAATTGTCAGTTTTGTATTTGTCATATTATTTATGTGGTGTGTTAATGCTTATTAAAAACTATTGAGAAATTCAAAATAATTTATTTATATATTATAGTAATTGTAATCTCTGTAATTTCGTGAAAGTTGTATACTTAAATATGTATAAAAAATCCTGTAGTTAGCTAAATATTTCAATAGTTTTCCATTAACGTACAAATTAATAGATAAAAAATAAATATTAAAAGTATAAATAAATAAATAAATATTAAATATAAAAGGAGCTCTATGACGCTCATGTCTCCAACAAAGAATAACAAATTCATATTCGCAAAAAACGCAGTCTCCACTGTAAAAAAAACCTTAGGGTCAGAACAATTTCCGAGTTCACCAGCAAATATTATAAAAGAGCTGTTGAATAAATTGAATAAAATGGAGATAC
This sequence comes from Tipula unca, assembly GCA_951394425.1. Taxonomy (NCBI): domain Eukaryota; kingdom Metazoa; phylum Arthropoda; class Insecta; order Diptera; family Tipulidae; genus Tipula; species Tipula unca. The sequence goes on along the minus strand of OX596380.1, from coordinate 142,620,685 downwards.
TAATCGTGCAGCTGAGCAACATAGTTGCTGAGCTTAAGAGAGAAAACTCTACACTAAAAGAAAAGGTTAAAAATAACAAAGCTGAGAGTTCAGCACGAGTTAAAAATCTGTCTTCTAACCATATTCAGCCATCAACCATTCAACACGATTATTCAAATAATTCCAACTGGTTGCTGCGGCAATTTAAAGTTTTTCAACAGAATAATAGATTCAATGCTCTCAGTCAAGAGGGATTTTGCACAGATGAGGAAGAACTGGAAAACCAAGATGGCAGTGCTGATAACAAAACTACAAAAAAACGTAGGCCCACAAAAACAGAAACGCCTCCAAAATATATACTACACTAAGTGTGAACAATAACACTGAACAGAAAAACAAAAAAATACCAATACCACCCATTAACGTGAGCGACACTAAAATTATCGTTCAAAATGAAAATTACTACAGAAATGTCAATAAACTATTGGAAGAATTAAAAAGTGAACCCACCAACCAACTAGAAAATATCGAATATCACACCTATCAGCTGAAGGGTGAAAAGGCTTATAGAGTGGCTATCAAGAGGCCTACCATCATCTATTAGTCATGATGAAATTAAAGCAGACTTAGAAAAAATGACCCATGAAATCGCAGGTATTACCAACATATTCAAAATGGTTACAATTGATGGTGTAAAAGTCAGAAAATACTTTCCATTGTTCTACATCGATTTAAAACAAAAAGACAACAATAAAGAAGTATTGAACATCAATAAACTTGCATACTGTACAGTTAAAGTTGAGCCATCTAACAAGACCAGGGGCATTCCACAATGCACGAATTGTCAACAACTTGGACATATCAAGAGTTTTTGTTATCGTCAAACCAAATGAGTGAAATGTGCTGAAGATCACCACACAACAAAATGCACAAAACAACCAGATAGCGTACCTTCATGTGCTCCTTGTCATCAAGAAGGACATACTGCAAATTATAAAGGATGACCTGTATATCTGAATAAAATTAAAAGTCAACATAGTAATAGAACAAGCGTAGTACAGCGATTACAAACCATAGCAGCTAAACCTCAAACAACAATTACACCATCCTCAGTTGGATTATCTTATGCGCAAATCACCAAATCAGCTGATAAATTAAACCAAAACAACAAATACACATAAGTTAATTAAGTCTAATAACATTGAAATCATTAAAATACTCAGTCAAATTCAACAGACACTTGGTCACTTAGCAGAAAGGGTGGTAAAACTGGAAATTAATTTCTATGCGCCAAGCAAAAAAGACAGCATACACAAAAATGATTAACACGTTCCTATACGCATTGTAACTTGGAACGCCAATAGGCTCACCCAACGAACCCAGGAACTGGAAATATTTCTCCATACAAACTATATAGATATTGCGCTGATTTCAGAAACGCACTTCTCCAACAAAAGTTTTATTAGAATAAAGGGATTCAATTCCTACTGGACAACCCATCCTAGTGAAAGAGCTAGATGTGGTTCAGCTGTACTAATTAAAAATAATATCAAACATAATCAACAAGAGGAGATCGGATACCACCCATAAGAAAACCTCAAGGTAGTTGGGTTCGACAAGACAAAGAAACAGCGGAACTCTTTGCTCAACACCTAGCAACAGTACTTCAACCCCATGACATTCAATCCACCATCGACGTAACACCCGTTTATCAACCAAGTCAGGATTTTAAAAGGGTCACGCCAATGGAAATTGCCGAAGAAATCGACAAAAATCTTAACCAAAAAAAGGCACCAGGAATTGATGAAATATCACCGGGTCTATTCAAGGAACTACCACGTAAAGCAATCATCATGATCGCATACTTATTTAATGCCTGTATGAGATTGAAGCCTGTATGTACCAAAATGCTTCAAAACGGCCCAAATAATTATGCTGAAGAAACCAGGCAAACCAGAAGAAGAAGGAGCATCGTACAGACCAATCTCACTGCTTACGACCTTATGAAAGGTGTTTCAAAAACTACTTCTGAAACGTCTCAAGCCAATGGTAAACGTTCCTGATTTTCAATCTGGATTCAGTAGTAACCACTCCACAATAGATCAAGTCCATCGAATAACTACGGTGATTACGGTGATAGAGCAAGCGTTAGAAGAAAAGAAATGCTGCCCTGCTGTATTTCTGGATGTATTCCAGGCCTTTGATAGGGTTTGACACGAGGGATTGACACTCAAGATGAGCAAAATGCTACCACAAAATTATTGCCAGCTGCTTGAATCATACCTCTCTGATTGCAAATTCAGAGTCATCCATAAAGAAACATGTTCTGACTTGTATCTGATGCTAGTGGGAGTTCCGCAGGGAAGCGTATTAGGACCTCTCCTCTACCTTCTCTACACTGCAGACATACCTACAACGAACAAAACATTCATCGGTACGTTTGCTGACGATACTGTTATGGCAATATGCGAATTTCAACAAGGGGCAGTGGAAAATCTTCAACGAGCAATGAACAACGTTACTAAATGGATGATTGATTGGAAAGTCGCGCTTAATGAGGTTAAATCAACCCATGTGACGCATTTACGCTCCGATCCAAAAATATCAACATTTACCTCAACGGGGTGCAAGTGCCGCAGTCCAAATGCCAATCGGCCAAATACCTTGGTCTGCATTTAAACTCAAGGCTAAACTGGAAACATCACGTGAGACAAAAAGCTGAACAGATACGATTAAAACAATCCTGGGCAGTTTAGATTTTCCGAAATCATATTATGTAAATAATTGAAAATTAATAAAAATTCAGCCTCTAGAGATGTTATGCCTGGAGATGGATTGATTTGAAGTGTTTTTCCAATAGCTATGACTAGTGAATTATTTTAGTCCAAGTTCATATGGGGATCCTGGGAAATTTAGAATTTTCGAAATACACTCTAGAGACTGAATTTTTATAAATTTTCAATAATTTACATATGTTTTTGGAAAATCTAAATCGGCTGAGCACTTTCGGCTATACCTACATATATCGGCTATATAAATTTTTTATCGGCTGTCATATCAATATTATAATCTGCATTACCAATTTTAATAACTTTCGGCTGGTAATTATCGACTAACTTTAACAGTATGTGCTTGTTTGCTTAATTATAAATAAACTAAAATTAAAAATTAACAATATTATTGCAAAACAAGGAGGGAAAATATAAAAATTTTATTTTATACTAGCGGACGACGCCCGCTACGCGGTGAGACGCCTCCGGCGAGTTTTAATAAAGTGTTGAAATAGTGATTTTGCGTTAATATAAAAAAATATAATAAATTGTTTTGCAAAATTGCTATAGAGCACCAATAACAGTCAATTCAGCGCCGTTGATCTTGTTAATTATTTCAAAATGTACATAGAATGATGAATATTGAAATGTACCCCAATTTGCCAAAATTTTTAAACATTTTTCGAACATTACATAGTAAAAAAACAAATACAGAAAGTTATTTTTAAAATTTAGTTTCTTTATTTATAACAATTTAAAGAACTTCTTTATACAAACAATTAACAGTATAGATTTTTTTCGGCTCCAATTCTCCCTGGTTATTTGTATTTTCTATTTTCAGAAAAAGTTCTTCCTTGTTGGTAGCTCTTGATAAAGCTACATATAGCTGGCCATGCGAGAATACTGGCTGTGGTAAATAAATACCGACTTTATCAAACGATTGACCTTGGGCTTTATTGATTGTCATAGCGAATGATAATCGTAAAGGAAATTGAACTCTTTTAATTTGCATAGGTAAACCGGTGTCTGTTGGAATAAGAGTAGTTCTCGGTATAAAAGCAAATGTTCCTTTTGATGTACCAGTTAAAATCTCAAAGAAGATTACATTGTCTTTCATTTCTTTTATTAGTAATCTAGTACCATTGCATAACCCCTGTTTAGTATTTAAATTTCGTAACAACATAACTATGGCTCCTACTTTCAAATTAAGTATATGTGGGGGCATTCCGGATGGTGTTAGTTGATGTATATATTCTACCGGATATAGTTGTATCGATTCATGATCAGTAGAATCTGCATTTACAGAGTCTATACTATTATATGTTTTCACATCGCCTTTCAGTATATTTAAAACATCTTCATTCATTTTCAATGTATCATAATTTAAAGGACATAAAATTGCTTGGTTTTGATAAGGACATAAAATTGCTTGGTTGTGCATTATATCTCTTAATAATTTATCAATCGCTAAAAACGTTTTTTTATGACACATTGAGCATTCATCTAATAAGATTAGTTTTGCTTTTTTAATTGTTTTCCAGTCAGGACTTCGATTTGTCATACTTGAAAATGAAAAAACTTATGGTTCTATTACCCGCTAAAAGTGTAGCTGCAATACCTGTAGACGGCCCAGATAATGCAATTCCTTGTTCTCCGTTAAAAACATTTCCTCTAACATAACTTAATAGAACATTGTATAGATATGTTTTGCCAGTACCACCTGGGCCGTTAATAAAGAAACATTTAGGATGATCGGAATCAGAAATGATTGCATCAGTAATTATATCGAAGATTAATTTTTGTTCCGGATGTAATGTTGAAACTCGATCTTCAACATAACTTTTCTCTAAAGTAATGTCATAATCGCTTGATGTTTCAATTGTAACATTAGGAATTGGTAAATCAAATTCTGAAAATGTTCTGCCATGTAAATGGAAGACTTTCAAGATGTTTGCAATATCCTTATTGGAAGCGTTTTCATCATTTTGATAAATAGACTCTCAATTAAATATTCTTTGTATTTGTTCCATAAATATAAGGCGTTTTGTGGGTTGTAAAATATGCATATATGTATATGCAAATAATTGCCGTAATTGGTTTGGCATTTGATATTGGATTGCTTCTTTTCCCATTCATTATCGTCGCACAATAATTTTTGCTTGATGGACGCTTCCTTATACGTAGAATATACGATATTGTCTACACTACGAATATCAGTAAATGACGTCACTCCTTTGACATGTAATAAAAGCAGTCTTAAATAAAATAGTTCACCTTGATTTACACATATATTATGCATCCGTCCAATAACTTTTTCAGTTTTATTATATTTTCTAGTTTTCCATATATTTAATTTATTGTCAAAAGTATAGTACTCGTACATCGGAATATCCGAGTAAAACATATTTCTAGCTGAGTTATCATTCTTGTTCAATTCAAACCGCATGCGGTCAAAGTAGTATGTTTCTTTTATGCCCTTTGGAACGCATCAGTTTCCCGACCTTCTTGAAATTCTATATTTTGCTCATTTTCTAAATGTAAAGCTAATTAATCTATATACTATACATGACATTTGTCTTAAAGACCTCATTATTTGAAATTTGAATTTTTGCCCGATCATGTCCCTTATGTGTGTACTTATAAAGGTATTTTACTGACTTAACTGTTGCACATACCTCAACGTTAATATGACAATTAAAATGCAAGAGTAAATAGCTGTTATATGGGATCACATAGTTATTATATATTCTTATGATTTTACCGCCAATGGTTTTTTCAATAAACGTACCATTGTTGCTTCTTCTATATAAAGGATAACCATTTGCATTAGCAGACGTGCAATCATTAAACGAAAAAGGATAATTTTTGGTACATTTACCATACATGGAGCTGAAGGATTATAAGAACCGCATGGACCGTGAATCATATACTTAGCAACTAATTGGTATAAAAGTGGATTGGAATCAATCGCTGGTATTTCTGCACTTACTATTTGGTCGATATAATCTGGATTTGTACAATTTTTATTTGATAGAATTACTAGTATGTGCGCGTGTGGAAGTCCTCTCTTTTGAAATTCTATAGTGTAAACATAAGCCGTACACGGGCCAAACAGTTTACCAGAGGATAATAAATTAATAAATTCATGAAGCTTAAGATTAAAGATGCGAGCTATTAAATCTGGTCTATCAGAAGGATTCTGGTTAGGATAAAGATGTTCTTTAATTTCATCCCAATTAGGATTGCATGTCATAGCAACAAATAAATCTGGTTTTCCAAACGTTCTTACTATTTTGTTGCATATATATCTCGGGCTTCCTGAAAAGGTTGATGGTAAAATAACAGGCTTTCCTACCTTATCATTGGAGTCCAATAGAAGATAGTCCTGAAGTCTTTTATAGCTGTCACTTCGTAATGCTGGTTGGTTCATTCGTAGAAAATGTAATCTATTTGGTTCCATCTTACAATAGGAATCCACAATATATTGGTGAGTTAATTTCTTGCAGAGTAAAAATTGATTAACACCTTCTCTTTGTTGAAATATAAATGAATAATATTGAAGGTGAGTGAGATTGCTATCATTTCTAGTTTTAAGTGTCATATCCCATCCACTTCCTCCATGTGGGTATATAATTGGATATGTTAGAGGATCTACAACTCCATCTAAAATACTAAGTCTTTGAAATCGATTTTCTGATTTTAAATAAACTCTAATATCTCTGTCAAATGGTGGTTCGCCAGAATTTCCCATGAAAATCATTGCTACTTCATTTGATACAGGTGGATTGTATCGTCGTTTAGCCGTGCGAACAGACATAACCATATACATATCCCGTGTATCATGGCCTAGTGCCGTTTGTTCAGACTCAAAGTCTTTCATCATTTTATATGATTGAATATAAATATTATTACTCTCTTAAGTAAACATCCAGTTCATTAAGAAGTTCAGATATACATGGTATATTTTCGGGAACATTCATTCGCAGATTAGTTGGTTCATCGCTATCATAAACGTAAATTTGAGCGAATTTTGGTATCTCAGACTCAGCTGGATATAATGGACCGGCGTAATGATATATTTGGCCATGAATTCGAAAGCAAGTAATGGGCCTTATTACTCGAAAATCTGTGAATGATTGCAGACATAGATGCCATTGATAATGCACTGTTGTATCTCCGAATATAAGTTTGGAAATTCCTTGATTTCGAATCTGTATGTTGAAACAGGTCGATTAAAAACTGGGGATACGTTTTACATATTTTCTTCGTTATTTGGCTTATTTTTACAAATGCACAAAGATTCGTTTTGTTATCTATTCATCGCATTAATATTTGTACTGCGTGAAAAGATAAACTGTGTACCTATCTGTTTTTGTATTTTTTTTTCATTTAATTACTTTATCTTAGTATACGCACAAAATTTTTCGGTATAGAAATACATAGTAATACAATCATACAATAAATTATTAAATTCTTTCGCGCAACACATGAGAAAAAGGGATATTGAAACTAATATTTGCGCAACAGCTTTTTCCCCTGCTGTGTTTATTATATGAGCTAGTATTGCTTTTTCATAATATGGTATATAATGATGTATGTATGTGCAACCAAGAGAGAAATGGGGGAAAACAAAATAAAAATTTTCTGTAATATATATGGAATACATAATATAATGGCACTTGTAGATATTTTGTATTATTTTTATTTTTCGTAAACAAAGTAGGCTTAGAGAGTTTTAATTTTTATTCTCTGGTTGTGCGGACACCGCAAATAATTTTATCAATATAGATAACTACACTTTATAGTTCTATTTATATGAGGCAAAAAGCAAAAATTGGTTCAACCTGCCCCGGTCTCCCCTATACTCTTTATTCCATTAGTCGCACCCCAGTTTATAAACAAAATTTAGTTCCACCCATGATCTGCAGATGGCAGTGCGCCATTAAATTTTCCCCACAGAAATATTGTCGGTGGTGAAAAACATTATCATATCGATTTTTACCAAACTGACATTCGCTCAAAAAATTGAGCTAACGATTTTAATCCTTTGTCACATTTTGGTTGAACAAAAATGAAAAATTTTCTTTTTGATTTCCAATTTTTTGTTGTTTTTTTTCTACTCAGAAAACAAAGTTTGTGAAAATTATTTTGTGTTTTTAGTTTTTTAGAATATATTGTATTCTCTTACAGCCAATCTAGGATATTATGGAATCTTTAACATATGTAAGTATACAAATAAACAAAATTTATGTTGCGGTTTACTGATACAAATTTCGTTTTTTGTTGTTGTTGTTGCTATATTGCAGGATATTTTCAGAAACCCTCCCGCAAAACGGATTATGCGGGACATACAAATATTCATCATCGTTAAGTAAATACCATAAAAAACACAGATGAATGATTTTAATCACAAATATTGATGTTGAATCCTGTTTTGCTTCTATATATAAACATTATAACAAAATTCTTCCAAACAAATTTCATGCTTTATGTTTTTCTGTATACAAAAAAAAAAAAAAAAAATCTGTATAACCCTTTTGATGTAATTTTTCACACAAGTGTTTTTTTTATATGTTGTTATGTTGTTTGCATGTTTATATGGTCTTACGTTTTATCCAAATTTCCCTAAAAAATAAGACTTATTACTATGTACTGTCCCTTGCTACATTCTTATACTTTGATATATATATATGTATATACACTCGTGTATATGACAGAAGGACATCGTTTTTTCAACCTATATACCCACTGTTTAAATTATTGTATTGTGTATTGTTTGCTGTGTCCTGCGTGTACCCCACTAATATTTAAATACAACATTGTTTCCTAGATTATACATAATATGTAGATGTGTTTTGACTTTTTGAGTGTGTTATTCATCATAAATTCATAATTGTACTATTTGGTAGTTTTTGTAAAATATTTTTAATAAAACCTATATTTGAAAAAATGAATTATAACTCTGATATAATAATATAAAAAAAGTATGTATCTAAGATGAGTCAGTCATCTGGAGTGATCCTGATATTTGGGTACTCTAACAAAATAATCGGTATTGAATTATCTACTTTAAAGCCACGAATTTGTCACCAGATTCATTCCATTTCACAATTTCAATTACATCGTACTATCTATTACATCATACATTACATATATATATCGACTAAAACCGTAAAACATTGAATTACAACCTAAAAGTATTTGTCAATTTAAAATATGATTTAACCACATGCTACTTAATCTCAGATTCCTATTTATCATAAGACTTAGACAAATGCAGATCATAATTATTATTATATTCTAGCAGTGTTACGCAAAGACACAATGGAAAAGATTCACAATTCTTATATTATAATTCGTATTGGAATTTCTGGCTGAATTTCCACTTTACTAGATTTGCGCACACATTTCATAATCTGGATTATTTCTAGACTTTCATTAATGTTAAAAGAATATCGTATGATTCTTCTTCCAAAATGTTTTTCAATGGATTAATCGTGTGATAATCATCAGAATGGTTTTAATTTGTAAAACGCGTGAAAGATCTCCGTTCCCCTCAACTTAATCATTAGTCATTTTCTAATTTAACGGACTGCTTGTTGTTATAAATGATTATTACGATTTATTTTTGAGTGGCACTGCCATTGAACGTGTTAACTCTTTCAAGAATTTAGCTATATTCTTTTTTGTTCCTATTAATCATTTCACAAGTATATCAATGGTTGCGTTGTATGCACTTTGTAAATTTCCTACGGAGATTAATTTATACTTCCTATGCTTATTGAGGTAGTTGTAAATTGGTGAATAATGAATCAGGTTTTCCCCGTAAGACTGCATTGTTGGTAAACCTTGTTCGCGTATTTCATTGCAGATGTTTAACGGTGATTTAAAAAGAGGTATAAGTCTTACTTCTCAGCTCTCAGTCGCTCGGTCGTGATAAGACTTAGCCTAAAATTAGGTTATATACATAGGTAAATTCTTTGCGCATTGGTGTAAACCGTATCGCAAATGTTTCAGAGGTTCGAAGTTTATCACGCGATCAGATATAGAAATAACTAGAAAATTGTTTAATTTCCATAATACGAGTATGTATGGAGCACATGATAATATGTATTTTTTTTTTCTGTGGTGGAGGGGGAATCTTCATAAGACCTCACATGTGGACCTAATCTATACACATGTAAGAGTGTGGGATTCTTACCGACTAAACCGTAACCACCAAATTTGTATGCCTATATATAGTTGCCTCGTGCAGCTACTGTTTACAGGTGCAGCCTTAGCTGCCATCTAACTTTGTTGTCTACTTTTTTCTAGACTTCTCTGTTTCTTAATAATCCTTGCACTCATTTTACACGCACTATCTCCCAAATTTCTTCGGACTGTAGCATACAATCAACAACTGTTAACGGTGATAAGTCATAACCCACAGACCTATATAGTACCAATCTTTCTTCCTCGAAGCGCGGGCTGTCAAAAAAATACATGCTCTACGTTCTCCAGTTTTCCATCGCACATTGGGCAATAAGAGGAGTCATTTTGCTTAAATTTATGTAAATAAGCGCGGAAACAACCATGCCCCGTCGGAAACTGGCATAAATAGAAGTCAATCTTTCCATGTTTCCTATCTATAGCCATTTAACTACCGAATAGAGACCAAATGAGTGTCCACCGACCTTTTCCCGAGAAGTCCCTACGCTGCTGCCACATGTTGACGGTCTCTGTGTGAGCCACAATACGATTTCCTCTCTTATCCCCATTTGCACGGCGAGAATACATGCTTCCACGCTCCTTAGCCAATAAGTCAATTGAAGGCATACTAGCCAATAGACACACGGCTTCATCTGATACCGTTCTAAATGCATTAACCACCCTCAAAGCGCTTAACCTATAAACAGATGCCACCGGTTGTTTGTAAGTACTTCTCTCACACGTACTGGCTCAGATTGGTGCTCTATATATCAAAATAGATGTGACCACACTACTCAGTAATAGTTTGCGGCCCCCTGCGTTTCGCATAATTCGCATTAACAATATCCGTTCAATTTTCCAGCTTTTTCCCCAACGGTATTCAAATGCGGTTTAAAGGAGATTCTAGCATCAATTATTACCCCCAGATAATTAATAGATTGTTTTGACTGAATCAGTTGACCAGCAACTTCCACCGTCATGAATTCCAACCTTTTCCTACTGATGATTAGCACTGCTTCTGTTTTGTGCTCCGCCAACTGTAAACCCACAAATGATAACCAATCCTGAATTACTCTTATACTCCAGTTGTAGATTTATTCAATCTATTCTTTCTACTTTACAACAACTACAATCGCAACATCATCAGAAAAACCAACCACCATTGCTTCGTCTGGTATCGACAGTCTAAAAATGTTATCGTACATTGCATTCCGCAATGTGGGTGCCAGCACAGACCCCTGTGGTACACCTCCAGAAATGTAACAGTATTTAGTACCTTCATCGGTTTCATACTTCAAAACTCGTTGCCTAAAATAATTAGCAATCATTTTACGTAAATACAGAGGAAACTCTTTATTGATTAGCGCGTTTAATACGCAATCCCAACTCGCCGAGTTAAATGCATTTTTCTCATCTAATGTGACTCCGCACAAATCTTTTTAGAACCTCCTTTCCATCTTCCGCCGTATCCACTACGAGTTTAATCGCTTCAATGGTAGACCGAGCTTCACGGAACCCATATGGCTTCCTGTAGTCTCTCACATATAATTCTCTCAAATAATTTACCTGCAGTATCTAGCAAGCAGATTGGCCGGTATGAAGATAGATAATCTAGCGCCTTTTTCGCTCTAGGCAATAGTACCAACCGCTGTAATTTCCATTGCTCTGGAAATACTTCTTCCGCTATCCATGAGTTGAATAAGTTTACAAACAACTCTGCGAGTATGAGCGGACCACTGATTTAAATGCAATATTGGGAATTTCAGCAGGCCTCGGAGACTTGTTATTCTTCAATTTGCTACATGCTTTAAGCACCTTCTCCGTTGTAATTAATGGGAATATTTCTCCTCATCCTCTTGTTTCGACATTAACCGTGTAATCTGGTTGCTGTGGAAACAGTGACGTGACGATATTTTCCAACGCTCGTGGGCAGGATGGGCATGGCACATATGCACCCTTAATGTTTTTCATAACCATATAATAAGGTCCCCCATTAGGGGTCCCGATCAACTTCTTTATACAATTCTTGAAAACATCTTTGTTTGCTTGCATTAATTGCACACTTGAGTATAGATCGGGCGACACAGTACTGCTTGCGTAGGTTGTCCCTAGTTTCCAATCTTGCACGTTGGTATAAACGTCTGGCACTCTCTACGAATCTGGGCTATTTCCTCGGTCCACCAGGACATTTCTTTTTCCCGATTATCCTTCGATTTCCGTAGCATTACTTCATCACAAGCTCTTGTGATATGGTTTACGATTTCATATAGACAAATAACTTTTCATCAAACATCGTTTGGTTCCACTCAATAATCATTCCTGGCCTTCCATCGGTTATTTCATAGATAAAAGCCTGGTGATCACTATATGTGTATATTACTCTAACAGTAGTCTCTCGGCTGCCCCACTCAACAGCCCAAGCATTAAAATCCCCAGCTATCAACAGAGGATTCCGGTTTTGCGCGTCACTAACTAATCGATCTAGGAAGATTTTGAATTCCTCTAGGGTAGCACTAGAGTAGGCATAACAGCGCCTGTTTCACGTACAGTTTGCTGCAGCAGGTCTTGTGCAGCTTCACAATGGTTGAGATTTAGTTGGATCAATCTCATTTGACCAGTATCCTGTCTAGTGCCTTCTTATATGCAGGGCACTTCTAACTACCCGTTGCATATTTATTTCCCCCAACAGCTTCCTCGCTACAAACCACAAATCCAATCCTTATTTTGCCTCTTGCTAAGACTTGCTCTGCCACCTTTCTTGGCATGCTAACCACTGCCATTTGCGTCCCATGATAAGATGCTCTTAGCGTCTTCACAGTAGTAGTACCTTTTGTCTCTTCCACATACGATTGGAAGCGATACTGCCTCAAACATTTCATTGCGCGCCATAATGGTGAAGACGCACTTCATATATGTGTCTAGAAGAAGAGAAGGATTTATAGATTAGTTCTCCTCGTGCATTCGTATGTGGGTTCCTCCTATCTAAATACTCTCAACAACTCTCCAAATTAAATCGAAACTGTCTATTACAACCAGTATTAATCCATATCAATATTCTTAAATAGTCATATACGCGGATAAGCAATCCAACCAAATGTAACATAATATAAAATTTGGAAATGTCTCAAGGTCAAAGGCCTAAAATGAAGAAAATAATGTAGATTTGGACTGCATATACAAATTATGTTTTTCGCTTTAAACTTCTACCTATATAGAACAAACCAAACACCTTTCATTAATGTGGGTTTAGCGGAATTTTCAAGCGATGTAGTCTTATTATAAAAGATAGCCGATATTGGAATCTTATTAGGATTGGAAAATATATTATCTCAGAAAACAATGGTTTAAATTTTATTAAGTTTCTGCAATTAATAATTTTAATTTTAAGAAATGGCACCATGAGCAAATCTAAGTTTTAGGCTTCCTTTGGTTGATATGGCCTGGCTGCAGCCGTTATTCCCAATAATGAACACCCCCAGGTGCTTCATTCTTTGCTGCTGTAATGCGGGGCAATATCGTATGTGACCTTCATCTGCTTACAGCAGAACTTGCACGTATATCATCTGGCACCTTACCGATTTTTCGAGGTGGTATTTACAACGAATGTGTCCTGTTAGTGCTCCATATACGATATCTCTTGCTTTGTTCTACAGCTTTTTTAACTCTTTCCGCATCAAAGTTCTGGATTTTTTTTTGACTTTCGTAATCTTGCGACAACTTCCCGGGCTTTTTTGATTTTCTATTCCGTATCCCCTTCATCACATTGCTGATATTTGATTATTTTATTTAAGTATGGTTCTTGTCCTGTGCGCTATGAGTGCTGCTTCGCTATCAAACAGTATACATAGTTTTTGGTTATTTTGGTTCCAGCTTTCAATTATTCTTGTTGCTGTGAAAATAGCATAGCGACATATATTTAGTATACCGTAGACCAACTATGCCCGCTTGCATTTTTGTTCATTTTCTAACAGTGTTTTCTAACTGTGATTCCAAGTCATGCTAGTCTCTGGATTCTGGCCAGCTTTGCCATTGCTATTCTTTCCATCTATCACCAACTGAAAAATGTAGAGTTTCCTTCTCTTGGTGAAAGGTATGATTGTGGTTTTGCTTGGGTTAATTCAAAGTCCCTCTTTCTTGCACGAATTCCTGGTGAGATCCATGGCATTTTGAATCAATCCCTCCGCAATGAAATCGTGGTTACCTCTAACTATTATAGATATGTCATCGGCATATCCTATAGATTTGTAATGAACCTGGCCTAGATTTGGTTCGTGCACCATAACAGAGGTGATAGTCCTCCTTCTTGTAGGCAGCCTTTGATAGTATATATTTTATAGGTTTTCTTTCTTAAGTTGCTAAGTTTTTCTCTGGTTACCAACATTTGTTTTATCCATTTGATGATTATTTTGTCCACTAAATTTATATATTTTTTCTCAAATACGTCCAGGAAATTAAGTCCTTCTGACAGGCGAGGAAATTGGCAGAATTATTAAACGTCGACGTAACATTGTTGAGTAAACAAATTATTTTTTAAATAATTCTATGGATAAAAAACATTATTAGCGAGATCAACGAATTATAATATGGCATATTTGGAACTTGGTGGAAGGATTATTTTATATTAGATAAGGTTAAAGTAGAACCCGACAAAAGTATTAAGCTAATAAAAATTAGATTTTTGATGCTTGTTTTGGACCATCGTATGTTAGTTAATGTTTATTGTGTGTTTTAACAGAAATTTAAAATTTCCATTAAAGCATCAGCTTATAATATTTTGCTTCAGGGCAATTTAATTAGTCTCGATTTATTCTCGAAATTTTCCGATTGTCAAACTTCATATTCATAGTGAAAACAACGTTTCGTCCGCTTCTTCCGATCAATATAATTTCTAACACAATGAATTTTTGAAAATTTTGAAGAAGCAAAACTAGAGGATTTGGGCCGATAAAAATTCTCAAGATAACATAAGAAATTGGTTCTTTAAGTTTCTGGTTGCGTTATTTCGAGAAACGCGGTGATCTCAGGCCGGAGCTATACAATTTATTAAATGTATCTTTGACTTTTTACTGTTTCATGTAAAAAATTCAATATCACTTACAAGATCAAATAAAATGAGGTCTGAATAGAAACAACTAAATAAGATTGTGCTCTCACTATAAGTACGCCATTCAACTATCAAATTTCTAAATAATAAAATATTTTTGGACCGCTAACATTGCCAGGTTATAAAATCCTATGGATTGAAAATCAAATACCGAACTTTTGGCAATTTATTCACTAAAATTCACCCGTTTAGTGGTGCTTGCCTCAAAAGTCAGAAAAGTGGAACACTCATTTGTCTTTACTAGTCGGGCAACGATTTTGTTGGATTATCCAATTACCAATTAAAATTTTAAGTTAATTAATCCTAAAACTGAGCTTACGTTATTTAATTTTAATACGGCAACCCCATAAGAGGCAGAATTCTAGTCGAGTTTTAACCGAGTCCAATTGTTAATTGAATTTTCTATTTAATTTTGATGTTAAAATCGAGACTTTTAATTTTCGGATTTTAACAACCAGTTTTGTGCCATAATTATAATACAGCACTCACGGGAGACTAAAAATGGCTTAGAAGCAGTTCTTAAAAAAAAATATTTTAGGTACCATCAAAAGTTAGCCGGTAAAACAGATTACCTTTTGCCAATCGTCTAGCAGAAGGAATAAAAAATACAATCAATACAATAGTAATAGAAATTAAATTAGTATTAAAATTTCTCGATACCAAATTTTAGTCAACCTTGCCAAGCGCTCACTCAGTAAAATACACGAAAATGTGTCTTGCATTGGTGCTAGACAGTTTTTCGTGTGTTTTATTATGTGAGTGCTGTGCAAGGTCAACTAAAATATTTTATCAATATTTTATTTTTTGCTAAAATTCTATTTACTATAATTTATCAATAATAATAAAATAAAACGATTCTCTCCCCTACTGAAACACACGAAAAAATGGCTAGAACTGAGACTGGGGTATCTGATGGGTCTATACCCGAATACGATGTCAGATTGGTATTTGGGAACTTTAATGTTACAGCTGTTAGGAATCAGTCCGAAATATGTGAAAACATAGGTCCGTACTGCCGACACGAATCTGCGACCGATAATAGAGAGAAAATGATGTACTTTGCAATTGCTCACGACCTTAGAGTAGCATACACATTCTTGGCATACAAACAAATACATGTGGAAACATGGATCCATGGAACACGTGTTAATTTTGAAAAGAGCGAGCCCGAGTTATGTGCAGGATGTGAGAACTTATCGGTCAGCAACCAAATACGTAGGCAGCGATTATTATTTGGTCGCCGGAAAGCTACAATGAAACACAGTGAAACGCATGAAACGACTGATAAATGAAGATCAAAAGAAACGATATCAGGATCTTGTCAACGATAGCATAGAAGAAGTTGATTACCATAGCCTGACTGTGTGAACTCTGCCTGGGTGGTACTGAAACCATCGGTTGTCAGTGCAGCTCAGCAGACTTTAGGTATAGTGAAAGTAAAACCCAAGAATTATTGGTTTGATGACGAGTGTCGTCTTGCAGTTGAGCAACAAAATATAGCCCATAGAGAAGTGTAACAACGTCTCAGAATTACGAGGAAAAACAAGGCTGCTCTAGACGGATGAAACGAGAATGATGGAAGGCCGAGGTTCTCAATGTAGAATGCAATGCACTTCAGCAATGAGCACAGTACGCTTAATTTCTTTGAATTACCAGTTTATACCATAGTTTCAGGCCTTGGTCAACTGGCATTCGGGACCTGAATGGAAACCTCTGTGTCATCATCGATGCAGTACTCGACACAGGGAATGGACACTTTACCGACCTGCTTGGTGTTCTTCATGCGCCATTTTAAACACCTCAAATACAGACTGTAGAGATTTGTATTGAGGATCTATCCAATGAGAAGTTCACTAGGGTCATGTAGAGTTTAAAACGAAACCTGAGGTGGACTGCATTAATTCGGAGCTCTTGATATACGGTGGGGAGACTTTGTGGAACTGTCTTTTCAACCTTATTTGATTAGTATGACGAAGCGAAGTTATACCAGGCGAACGAAAGGTTTTCGCGATATGCCCCATCTTCAAGAAGGGAGACCAATTAAAGTTTGAGAATTATCGCGGTATAGTTCTGACATTCATTATATTAGATATAGAATCACTGCTTTGACGGAGGATTTTGTTGGTGACTATCAAGTAGGATTACGTCCGAATCGATCGGTTGTGTAGAGTGTAGAATGACAGTGACTATTATGTTATATTAAAGTTGAGAACAGGCTATCGAAAATTTTTGCTAGTTAATTCTGATATCAGTGATATAAGATATTTATCTACTCTTATTTACCCCGATACTCTTTAATCTCATGTTGGAGTACATCGTTCGTTAAACTGAAACACCTCACACTAAAACACGCAAAACATCTCTGATTATATGGACAACGGCACAGATTTTAGTAGAAAAGAGGTTTATATATTTTATAACAGTGTGGGTGAGACCGAATTCACGAGAAAATCCTGACAGCTATTAAGTGCCGTGAAGCTGAAGCTTTATAAAGCGTTGATCAGGCCAGTTGATATGTTTGGATGTGAAAGTTGGAGACTGAAGGAAGAGTAAGAGAGGTGGCTTCTTAAATTTAAGAGAAAAATCATGCGTGTGATTTACGGCCCAAAGCATGAAGAAAATGATACATACCGAGCTCTGTACAATATCGAGTTATGACCATTTATTTATAGATATGACCACTAAGTATAGTCAATTTAAATTATCAAATGGAGCAAGAAGATCCGCTGAAGAATATCTTCATTCTGATGATGCCGAATATTTCTTGATACCAAATTTTCGTCGGTCTTTCGAAGCACTCATAATTGAATACAGACGAAAGATTTCTGCCGGATGTCTGCCAACGTACTTCTTCTTTAGATTTCTTTACTTGAAGTCATATATGCTATCTGTATCTTTACTTTTAATGAGAAACCCTATCATCTGTTTGTATCTTTGTCTGATCGTGTTAAAGTTCGAATCTTTGAACCAGTTTATGATTTACCGATTTACGCCAATAGAGAATTTGCCCTGGCAGATTTTAAGCTAAGTCTTATTACAATCGGGCGACTCGCTGAATTGAGCTGTACACAGCGTGGCAATTTGACTCATCCCGAACATCTGCAATGATCATTATATTGCTGTCTGCATTATATAGACCATCGCTAAATTACACGAAAAATGTTCGAACTTGCCATTACGTGCATTGCAACCCTTTCAACGATTTATGGGTAAGTTAAGGTTAAGTTAGGTTAGGTAAGGGTGGCCGTCCTAAAGGACTAATATAGACACAAAATTGGTCCGTAGCTGTACCACATTCGAGGTTCCTCCTCTTCACTCGCTAAACCATCCTGAGCTTACCAAGAAGCGTTTAAAGTCCCGGATCTCGATCTTACTAAGATCCGTGAGGTCGTTCAAAGGGGAAGTTCCCATAAATTTTGTTCTGCTGTACGCTAGACTAGGACAGGTGCAGAACAGATGGAGCACATTTTCCTCCTCCTTCTCATCACCACAGATGCGGCAGAAATCGTGGGCTGGGACACCCAGTCTGCTCGCATGTATCTCAATGAGACAATGTCCCGTTATAGCTCCCACGACCATACCAATATGGTGCCGTCGAAAGGATATCAGTTGGCCTGAACTGGACCGGTCAAGTCCAGGCCCGATCTGCCTGGTTATTACACACGAACTGGCGTTAGACCATCTGACGTTCGTTTCTTTTATAGCTTCTTCCTGAAGCAGTAGTTTACATGAAGCAAGCGGTATCTTTATATCCCGCCTGCTTTGGGTTATTATAGGCGTGCTGTACTCTTACGAGCCATCACATCTGCCTTTACATTCCCTGCGATATTAAAACGCCCTGTCACCCGCGTCAAGCGGATGTTGAACTGATCATTTAAAGATGCCAGACAGTTCAGGGCTACCTTCGACGTCAGGGAGTATGATTGTAGCGGCTGTTCGTAAAAATGCGAATATCCTTCATAGATATTACATTATACTGCAACCAGTCCATGACTTCCATTATCGCGATCAGTTCAGCTTGAAAAACGCTGCAAAAGTCGGGAAGACGAAAAGGGAGGTTAACCCCTACACACAGAATGAGTGAGGCACACAGAATACCCCGCAGCCAACCCCCTCTATCCCTTTTTGAGCCATCCGTGAAGAAGCTTAGCGCCTCATTGTCCATAACCGTTTCGTTCACCCAGTCCTCTCTAGTGGGAAACTCAGTTTGGAATCTCATCTCAACAGATGGCAAAGGAATAGCGTAGTCGGTAGTTTCCGGAATACCCCTGTTGCATAGGATAGATGAGTGCCCTGCATTGTTACAGTTCCACGTCGATATGAATTTGAGCCGAATGGCTGTGTAAGATGCAAGCTGCTCGGCCGCAATATCCAAGGGAGTAAGAGGAAAGAGAATCTCCAGAGCTTGAGTAGGTGTGCTCCTGAGAGCCCCACTTATACACAAGCAGGGCGTTCTTTGGACTTTCATCAATAGTTTAAGGTTGGCCATAATTTTTAACGCTGGCCACCAGACGACCCCATACAGCAGTATAGGTTTGACCACTGAGACGTAGAGCCAATGTACTATGTGGGGCTCCGTACCCTATTCTTTACTCTCTCTACGATGTTTGGTTTTCAGCTTAGCTTGCTGTCCAAAAGTAGTCCGAGGTATTTCGCTCTATCCGTAAAGATCAAGCGAGTACCATTTAATGTTGGCGGGTCACACTGAGGAAGTTTGTGCCTCCTGGTAAAGAGGACCAGCTCCGTTTTCTGTGGGTTTGCATTCAGTCTGCAGCCGCGAGCCCACTCAGGGAGGTAGCCAATCGCGCACTGCATGTGCTCACTCAGCGTACTAGGATATTTACCAAAGACCGCAATAGCAACGTCATCCGCGTAAGTAATTACCTTGAAGCCTTGCCTTTCCAGGTTTAGTAACAGGTAATTTATGACCAAGTTCCAAAGAAGGGGGGATATAACCCCACCTTGAGGTGTTCTACTGCTCACGTATCTGCCGGCAGACGTCCCACCTAGATAAGCTGTCACGATCCTGCCTCTAAACATATGATCTACCCAGCCTCTCTAAAGGCCCCCTCTATATCCAAGAAGGTTACCATTGAATAATCTTTATATTCAAATGATTTCTCAATCGGGCCTATAAGGGAGTGGAGAGCTGTTTCCATCGATCGCCCCATACAGTATGCGTGTTGAGATCCCGACAGCTCGCCAGGCTTGATTTAGCCTCTAATGTAAGCCTCTATTAGTCTTTCCAGTGTTTTCAACAGAAAAGAAGATAAGCTTATAGGCCTAATGTCTTTGGGATAGCAGTGAGAGCTTTTTCCCATCATAGGTATAAATATTACTTTTACTTCAGTCCACTTTCTAGGAATGTGACAGAGTTCTAGGCTGCCTTTGAAGATAACTTCCAGCCACGGTAGGGTAGAGTCAGTAGTTCGCTGGATATCCGCAGGGATAATGCCATCAGGTCCTGCCGACTTGTATGGCTTAAAGTTGTTTATTGCCCATAGGATATTCCGCCTCTTTACTATATGACTTACGGAGTCTATACCCCTATTTATCATGGTTCTCTCCGGAGGTAGAACCGAGCACTCTGGGAAATGCGTTTCTAGTAATAGTTCCAGGGATTCCTCTCTACATGTAGCAATGTTCACTACCATGAACCATCCGGTCGTTGTAGATAACCCGGAATGGAAGGACTAGAACATAGTACTTTGCGTAGCCTGGCCGTCTCCGAGGACTCCTGTATGTTGCCACAGTAGAGCTTCTAGGCCCTCGTTTTGGCTGCTGTCAGCTCGTACTTATAGGTTTTGTTCCTTATAACAGTCCCAATCTGCAGCAGCATTTGTGTTCCTCGCTTTCTTGAACAGTCTCCTGCATTTCATACGAGTACCTTGGAGTTCTCTCGACCACCAGGGTGGCCGTGATTTACCCAAGCGCCTACTGATAGGACATGCACCTAACATGGCCTTGTTAAAATCATCAGATAGCTTGGTTACTAGAGCATCAAGCTCCTGTGTAGATGCAGGAGGGTTTGGAACCGATATCGGTGATAAGTTACCCAGAATGGTTCTGAAACAATCCCAATCAGTTTTTCTCCTATTTATGAAAGATGGTTTGCTAGTGGGTTTTGTATCCACTTCGTACTGGAGATAACAATGATCAGAAAAGGAATGGTCTTCGGACACTTACCAGTTTAACACCCTCTCCTTAATAAAATCCGAGACAATTGTGATGTCCAGCACTTCTTGTCTATTTTTAGTAATGAAGGTTGGCTTACACCCGATATAACATATATTTAGGTTAGTACTTAAAATAAAATCAAGGAGTAACTCACCTCGAATGTTTATATCTGTACTTCCCCAGATTGAATGATGCTCATTAGCATCACTGTCCATGCACTGCCCAACCTACCTGGTGGTATATTTTCCTCCTCGTATGGTAGGTAGGCCGATATTAGCCAGAGATTTTGCCCATCCATCTCGTTACTAGCCACCACTACATCAGCGTTGCTGTAATTCAGTTGTATAAAAATATTCAGATTATTTCTAGCGAGAATGCAGGAACGTATCTTACCTTCATTTTTCGCATGTAGTATTTTATATTTGGGAGTTCTAAGGCCCAGCACCCGGTCACTATTAACCCAAGGTTCCTGGACCAGAACCACATCAATAGACTCAGATTCCATTTTTAGCAGAAGGGCCACTGAGGCGGCTTTACAGTGATGGAGGTTGATCTGAAGGATCTTAAGCATTAGATATTGCTTCCCTCCACCACTGTTGAGTCAGACTCCTCTAACGTCGATTCGTCCGTTAGGAGCGCACAGCTTAGTCCCAATGATCTCGAAATCTCCGAGTCCAGGGATCGTGTCTCCTGAGCGTCCTCCGGGATGCTGCGGACTTCTGGGTCACCAACACCAGGCGGTACACTATAAGTGGTTTCCCCCCCTGTTGCAGGTGCCCCAGATCTGTCAGCATCATCGCGCTTATAAATTTTATCCATAGTTGACCAGGCCTCCAGATTTTGCCAAAGCACCCACGGATTCTCTGTCGATGATAATGATGGCCGATCTGTGATCTGCTTCCGCCTTTACCTCTTCTAACCTGGCAATCTTCCAGGTGGCCGTTGGCAGATTTTCAACATTTCCAGGATCTTCCTAGGATCACTTGGCTCCGCAGGGATCCAGGCTCGCGCCCTTGGCCTGCAGGGAATTTCTTCCCTCGTCACCACTTCTAGTTTGGCCCCCGGTCAGACTTCACCCAGACTACCGATCGCCTTTTTGTAGAGGGTCACAGACCTCTCATCGGCACAGGCAGTCAGTTTAACATGACCCCGATTCCACCCTCCGTCTCGGCAGGTCGGATCAGGTCCTGGGTTCTCCCTCATGATTTTTAGGAAGATGGCGGCTAAGGCCTTATCCACCTTCCTCCAGTTAAGCCCTGTCAACGACTGCCATGAGCAGATGATCCTTTAGCACCTCGTTGAAGGGCCTGGTAACATTGTCCGGAACCCGCTTCTTTTTAGCCTCCGTAGGCGGTTCATCATCAGATCACTGCCTTTTCGGCTGTGAGATCACAATGGAACTCTCCTGCTTTGGCTCAGTGATACGTCTTGCCCACGCAAGCATATCCTTGTCTCTATCTTTTCTCTGCTCCAACGGAATGTTGCAGAACTTAGAGATCATGAGCCAGGCTCTCTTCCTGGTCTGACAGTTTGACACTAATGGAGGGCTAGCATTCGTGCCTTTGCCCTTTGATTTCGAGGGGCCAGCCTCATTTGGTCTTATGTCCCTAATTGCACTTTGGAGACCGGCAGTCTCCGCAGTACTAGATTCCGGTTTTAAGAGTATCGGTCTCTTTTTGTTTACTATTTTGATTTACCGTAATAGTTCCCAAGAGTATAGCGGAGAAAGGAGCTCCACCTGTGCAGAGATCCGCAATGCACAGGTAAGGCTACATGATCCGGAGGGCGCCAAGTATCCGGATACACCGTCAGAGACTGGGCCAGTTTTTAGACTGGGCCCCCACCTGGTTAACACCTTAACCCGGCCCAGTTGTTTAGTGCCGTGTTTTTGCCTAGTACACTACATGGTGTAATAGTTGCCCGGTGCTCACCACGGGGAGGTAACACGCACACTTGTGGAAGCTGCAAGATACGGAGCTGGCAACAAGTACCAACTTGATTCCCCCACACAGGTGGGTTAAACTAAAAACAAGTTAATTTTTTGTCATTATATATTTAGACAATTTGTACAAACCGTCTTCAGTTCGAATTCAACAAAAACCTGCTACAGCTTATATATGGTGAAATATATATGGTGAAATTTTGATTAGCTGTTTACTTTTCCGGGGACGACATCGAACGCAAAAATAAAACAATTTTCATAATAGCACAAAAATAATAAAGCACCGCAATTTTCTTCTAAATATATATGTATGTATGTATATATCTGTACATATATATTTATATACCGACATACACAATCATATTTAGCCTTGGCAAAAATCTCGCAACGATTCCAAATTTTTGATGAAAAATTAATTCATATAAGCCATCACGTTGGAAAATCATTATTTTCATCTTCATCTAACGACCATAACAACAAAAACAATTTTTTCTACCTTGACTTTGATTTTGTGCTGATGAAATTCTAAGTTTTCCGTCTTGTAACTCCGTACAAACATAATAAAAAACAAAACAAAAAGTAAAAAAATAAAAATGATAAGAAAATCAGAAGAAAAATGTATCCTTCAAAAAAAAAAACAAAAAAAAACCGAAATCAGAAAAACGGACAAATTGAATTGAAATAGAAATATAACAGATGAGACCTCAAAATAAATTTTCTTTTATAGAAGAAAATGATTTATTTTTTGTTTTTTTTTTTAATTTTATTGAAATTAAATTTTATTTTATTTTATATAATTTAACATAAATACATAGAGAGAAGAAGACGACAAGGAAAAATAAAAAGTTTTATGTTGCTTGGCTTGCCTTCTTGCTTGGTGGTAACACGAGAAGATGTTATAAGTGGGTTGTTAAGTATTATTTATATTATTTACGTATATATACTTATAATATGTGAGGTTGTGTAGTTGTTGGTGTGAAGTGTAGTTGACCTAATCGAAAAAGAGTTTATAACTTTTTTGTTGTCGTTGTTGTTATACTCTTCGTTGGTCTTATCGATATACATACACTTATACCCTGGTATAAGTAAATCTCATTGCGAAATCAAATTGAAAATTATTGGTAATTTTTTTATTTTATTTTATTACGTTATATGCGGTTATTTGATAAGACATTAGACGCCCTTATCGGCCACATTTTTTTGTATCGTGTAGAATATAATTTAAAAAAAGTTCCTATATGCATTATACGACTTGTCTACGGGAAGTATATAGGTGTCAAAATTATCGCCAACTTGATCTGATCGTGCACGTAAATTAATTATAGTTTTCACTATTTGTTGTAATTATGTCAAGTAACTTTGACGTTAGAGATTAATTATGATAAAGTATATTTACAAAATAAAATTAGAAAAAAATTGAAATCTAACAATAGTCAACACTAAATAAACATTTCGGATATTTTGGATTTTTCTTGCGACGATTTCAGAGATGTCCTACTATAATGTTGTAACGAACAGGCGTCCATTTAGATGTTTATATTGCTAACAGAAATTTTTAACAATTCACAAAAGTTTCTATCACGTGGTCGATTTTTGCCTGCTGCTCAGTCTGATTTGGCTCTAATTAGATTTGATAATCTTAAATTTCTTAAATTGAAGAATTTCATAATTATCTAACAACTCCTTAAATTTGGTTAATTTTCTATATTCCTGATTATTTTTTATACTCCTGATTCCGCCACTAACTGTGCCAACAAGGGCGGCACTAACTGTGCCAATTCATAAGAATGCACAAATTTACTGCATTTATCTAGCACAAATTTTTGAAATCTTGTCGAATCAATTTTGTTTGATTTTCGGTGTACTCCCTTGAAGTTAGGACATCGATATTTAAAATATACCTGTGACAACACATTTTTAAAAATATCTAATTTATACAGTTGGTTCCTCCAAGGATTTTATACAGTCAGTTCATCCCAGACTTTTATATTAAGTAAATTTCAATAGTTATATTTAAAAAAAATATTTTGGCCAAAGTGTTGGCCAGCCTGGAAATTTATCATCGGAATATTATTTGGGATTCTATAGGTTTCCTCTGAGCCAAATATTACTGCGTAGATGAACAAAGTCTGGGATGAATTTTTTACGCTTGTGTTGTAAGAGGTATTTTTGAAAAAATTCTGGGTTAACTTCAACTTTCAAGGAGATATCGTTTTCGATATAACAATATAGCACGTGGATATATACAACAAGACGAGCATTTTGGGCAGCGGTTACAGTGTGTAAACGCATTATTAACCCGAATCTCAACCGTATATACTATACTCAATATCCGCACTTGGTAAGTTTCCAATTTATTTTCAAAATAAAACAATAACGTTGTTTTGTTTGTTTCACCCTATATTCTCTCTCTGCTATAAAACCTTAAAATAACTTACTAAATCGTATAAAATCGTGAATCCACCATTTTATCATATTCTAAAAGAGTGCCTTTGAAAATATTTTGCTTAAATTACTTCAGTTTGAGCGATAGTATCCGCTCTGTTAAGCGATAAATAAACATCGCATTTCAAGCTTTTTGTTGGCAGAATAGGTACTACTGATCGGGATCCCCTGAAATCCTTTATTAACGAAACATTTATTTATCGAGCTGTCCACGCGGTAAATTTGATTATGTTTTTCATGGGTATACAACCAAAATTTCAATATTCGCAGATATACAGTTGATTATATCCACAAACCAACAGAGTTTGGTTAATGTTACGTCTCGTTGACAAGCCAAACATAAACAATATTGTCTAAAATAAATTCACCACTCTATGAAGTTAGAATGATTCAAGGATAGGTTAGAGTTACATGGGGAATTTATAGGTGGAATTACCAAGGGAATTGTGGAAATTTCGGTGGAATTAAAAAATAGATAGTAGGTCAGGTTAAACGTCATAAATCAAGATAATATTGAAAACATGTCTTGCCAAGATCGCTTGTAGTATAATCTTTTAAGTGTGTCTGATATGATCTATAGAGCGTTTGAAAATCATAAATATATTGCAAACCTTAACAAATAGCTTCCAACTCTCTCAAAACTTAAGGCTGCCTTTAAGTTATCTCAAACTGTCATCATACTTAAGACCATCTTGAAGTCCCACACATTAGAAATATAATTGTGTTTGTACAGTCTGTTATTATTCTATTGAAAAATATAGTGAAAGTCAGACCCAAGAATGATTCGTTTGATGACTAGTGTCGTCTTACAGTTGAGCAACAAAATATAGCCCATAGTGAAGTGCAACAACGTCTCACAATCGCGAGGAAAAACAAGGCTGCTCTTGCAAAAAGAGCAGCTAAGCGGATTTAAGTCAGTTTGGAATACTCTTGTAGCAAATGATATAGTTACAGCGGAAGGGTTGACTACGTGGTGTATAGTTAGTGAGCTGTACCAAATAGACAGTGAATCGGTTAAAAGAGTTTGCCCTAAGTTAACTTTAAGGCACATATACCCCAACACAGGGGGTATGAGAGTTAACTTAGCTACACAAATTTTAAGCTGTAGTTGCGCGAATGAAGTTCGAACTTTCGACCATTTAAAGCAATATTTATTGAAAAACTGGACAAACTGTTTGACCCGTTAAATAGTAAAGGCAATGTCACATGCCGTTGTATTTCCGACCTATTTGGTAGAAAATATGGTAAGACACGCCACATGAGCAAAACAATAATCCGACCGATGTTTACAACAAAATTTGTGTGGTTAAAATGCGGCCGGCAGCTGGCAGTCGTTCTTTGTATCCTCTAAGGCCACTGCTAAATTCTAAACACTTATCAAGTGCCGTGAAGCTGAAGCTTTACAAACCGTTGATCAGGCCCGTTGTTATGTTTGGATGTGAAAGTTGGGCGCTGACGGATGAGTACGAGAGATGGCTCCTACATTTGAGAGAAGAATCATGCGTGTGATTTACGGTCCAAAACGCGAAATAGATGGTACATACCGAGCTCTGTGTATGGACGAAGCCCAGGATCGAAACCGTTGGAGCCAGATTGTTGACTCAGTAAGGGGCTAGTAATGGCCTTTAAACACTGTTCTTATTATTCTATAGAAAAAAAAATCTTCTGGCATAGTGTTTTGCCCGACCCCCTAATAATGTTTTAATTGTGGAAATTGTTACTTTAAAATGTCTTCTCTCTGCCAAAATCGATGCAAATTTTCGCAAGACGATTGAGATTGGAATCATATTGGCAAACGTGCCAATTAAAAACTGACATCACTTATTTTCAATCCATTTGGCAAATTTGAATAACATTTACACTTTGATTTTTGATTAGAGTTTGTCTTTAAATTATACCTGATAGGAGAATTACATATACCTGATACGGAAACAAAAATATTTCTATCGGTACAATAAAAAATCAATCGTTAAGTAATTGAATTAAACATTCAACCAAGCATTAAAAGCAGTCTGCCATTTCGCCCAAAATAATCGTTTTTGCGATTATGGAATTAATTGAGAAGTTAGGGGATTGCCCGACTTAATGGAGAAGTTATAGGGTTTTTCATATAAATCGATCGATTTCTGTATTAAAACATTCAACAATTCCAATAATTTATCAACTTCAGATCACACATTACAATTCAATCAGTTTCCCTTTCGTATATGTCACATTCAGTCACATATCACTGATATCAACGGATAGACAGATTTTATGTATGTATGTAACTATTTATACAGAGCCATCAACTATAAAAACTCTTTTATAACAGCTACGATATATTTTCACCTATCCCTCGATCAATTATCCTTTTTATATATATAATATGTATATATTGAGGGCGGTTAATCCACAACAACAGACAACAAAATGAATAACAGGAATAATTACCCACATCAAAGGGTTATTATGTGTTCAAAAAAAAAAATAATAATAAAATAAAGAAAACTAAAACGAAGCAGAATTTTGTGACATAATGTTTTAGTGGAGGGATAAATAAATTTCACATATGTCTAATATCCTTAAAGAATTGTTTTCTTCTATTTTTTTGTATAAAAATTTTCAACCGTTTTTAAAGTTTTTTTTTCTTTGCGATGTTTATATTGTATTCTGAAAGCATTTTATATTTCACTCAAGTTAGACAACGACGAACGATATATCGTACAATATAAAAAGAAAGATATTAGATAAATGACAAGAATTGAAAATGGAGATATAAAAAAAAATTGTATGGAATAAATTAAAAAAAAAAAAAAAAAACCTCTACAAAGATGATTCCAACTATTAAGGCGTAAAAAACCGAAAAAAATATAATATTTGCCCTTATTTTGGAGGGGACGTGCTTTGTTGTTTGTAATTTATATTCTTTACTGGCACGCAGTCGTTATTCTATCCTTATTCCTATGTACCCCATATACATATACATACATACATACAAAGGAATCCAATGAAAAAGAAAAAAAAAAAATTAAGTGAACGCGCTCGTTTGAAAAAGGGCTCGTGCTTAATCCTAAATTACGTATTGAACTAATTAGTTTCGAATATAGGAAAACAAAAACACGAAACGGATATCGAGGATTATAGAGGTGTTAAATATAATTTTCGGTACATTTCCTGTGTGGGAGAGGGATTAAATGAAATCTGTTATGACACCATTTAACGGATGGAATAATTGATTGGTGTTATGGAACAAAATAAAGATGTGTATGTATATATGTATATGAATTTGTTGGGATTCAATAGTTGATTTCCACCACAAAATGTGCTGGAGACGCTCTTACTATACCCGATAATCTTACACGTGACAAATTTATCAGATCCATGCTGCCTCGCAAAGATTCTTACACAATTAAATATTATTTTGTATATTTCGTTTTTCATTAAACTGAAATTGTCTCCAATTAAGTATTAATAAGGTGTACCTCATTCTCCTTGAGATGAACGTTTCATTTCAACAATTAAATTGTAAATTTTAATTGATAATCTTTAATCGAATTTAACTCGCAAACAAGACTGTGAATTTCATATTAAAACTAATTTTATACATTTACGGAAATTTAAATTTGAGCTGTTCTGTAAATGTTGTACTGCTGAAAATGACTAAACCTACTGAAACTGAAGTCTCAACACCTGATCCCATTACCCAGGGTTACTTCTGAAGACAAAAATTATGCTAGTCAAAACCCCGTGATTGCAGACGAGCGTTAGTTTCGTGTTGCACAACCCATAGAGTAGTATTCAGTTACTAATGAGCAATTCTGCAAAGTATTAGCGCTGATTGTGAATACTGAAGACATATTTATTCAACGAATAGTGCCATAACCAAGCCTTGGGATGAAAATAAATATTCCAGGAGATATTTTTCAAAACAGCATTAACTCTGGTAATGTCATCACTAAGGAGACTCCGAAACGAAATCACCAATCCTTATCATTGTTGACACCACATAAGACTAGAAAATATACATTTTATTTCCAAAATATGAACAAAATGTCGTCGAGGGCAGCGCAATTTCACAATTTTGTTTTAAAAACACTTTTCCCGGTTTACACCATCGGTGAAACATCATTCAAAAATGTGATTATAAATTCTGAGTTCTTTCCTAGCAGTTATGTGGTTTATAGGTGTGACCGCTCATCACTAGCTAGCAAGAAGAAATTCTGGTGGAGGTGTCGGCTCATAGCTGTCGACACATCAATACCAAATGAAATAATTGGGGTAACAGATCAATCAAAAGAGCAATTATGTATAAATATTACGATCAATAAAAAGTCACTATACATTTACGTCGTATACATCGCGCCTGATTCACCTAATCATCTTACACTACATTCTACATGCTGACATAATTTTTGTTATTATGATGAAGAAATAAACGAGATTATGCCTCTAAATGTGTATAGTGCAGTGTCTAAAGCTGCGACGTTTGGATCGGGAGGTATCGGGTTCGAATCCCAACAGAGGCGGGATGCAAAAGGGATTTTTCATCTCCCGATTACGATCAGTGATTAAATTGAAAACATCTATGACCCTCTGTTGGAATGTAGAACTCATGGGCCGCTCCATCGTTCATGTTAGTACAGGCTAGCATGGAGCTATATGCAGTGTGCAGATGGCCAGTTAAAAGACTGACCTGTATCCGTGTACAAAATAGGGATACTGTTCAGCTTTCAAAGGACAATAAATCCAATAGCCGAACAGTCTCTAATTAATGTATGTATGTGTTGGTATTTATTTTTAAATTTGTGATTTAAAAAATGAACTAAATCGAATATTACACTTAATTTTTACTTCCAGCCTTATTTAAAATAGATGAATCAGCAACACTGTTCATTATTAATGATGTTCACCATAAAGCCATTGAAATAATTTTTGCAAGTGAAGGGAATAATGAATAATGATAAGCAACTGCCTCAACAACTTCAAAAAATATATATTGATATAAACTACCTTCATCAATATTTCGACCAAATAAATTGAATGAAAGAACATACAGCAATAACATAGATATAAACGTGGGGAAATTTTACACTATACTGTTTAAAGGCATTTTAATTGTTGATTCCCGTAACCCTGAGCAGATCAAACAAACACCCTCCATGGCGTGATGGCCAACTTATCAATCTTAAAAACAAGAAAGACAAGGCTTATAAAGAAAACCTGAAATTCTGTTCCCGAGATAGCAAATTGAGATTCACTATGTGTAACCAAGATTTTGAGTCCTATTTTGAATTAAAATACAAGAGCTAAATTAGCGACTTAAAGAAGAAAATAAAAAGAGATCCCAAACACTTTTGGGCCTTTTTTAGAACTAAACACGAAATTGATGGTTACCCACCCTGGATGAGATTTAATGAACAGAAGTCCTGCGACCCGCTGATCATATCTAATATGTTTGCTAAGTTCTTCCAATCAGTTTATTAAACAGAATATAGATAACTAAATTGATCCAATTGAACTTTATTTTCCAACATTTTCTACTTTGAGGACTTGCTCCAGTAATTTTCCAGTTTTCTCATCCCGTCTGACACATATATAGGTTTTACATAATAATATAGTCATTTACTCTTTATAGTAGTTAATTAGTGTTGGCTGTTTGCCCCGTTCATCGGACTACGATTAAATATTGCATTGAAATGTCTCTTTGAGTCGATTTCGGTCGATAGTTATCAATCGGTTTACCTATCCTATAGGTGCAAGTACATTAGTTAAAGTACATAATTTATTCAAAAAGAAAACAGCTCCCGCAAACTTTATCCAATTCGACGATAAACTTTCTATTTTTATTGAGATGATACACCATATTAAGAACATATGCTGAGGATAGCGAAATGTCTAAACTTTATTTGTCAATGTCAAAATTTCAATTATTGAGTTGTTATTTTTTTAGGGTCTAATTTTTAATACATACAAAAATATTGAATAAAAAGATGATCTATGGTTTCTTTAAGTCAAGTCGTAATATTTTGAGGTTGGTGATCAACAGTGGGAATGTACTTAAACTATCATTTGTTTAGAATAATGATGATAAAAACTTAAAAAAGCGCGAAGCAAAATTTGTCATACAAGTCTTATCTGAACTTTGATTTGTTGATGGAATCAGTAGAACATTAGAACATGGACCCATTAGATCATGATTGGACTAAATATTCCGGTTATCATCACTTTATGACATTTTTAAGGGACAATTTTATTTATAGTATAAGAATTCCAAGGGACCAGAACATTACGATCACACATTTTCCATCCATACAACTTGTATCGAGCTGCGTCGTGATGTCATGAATTACTAAACTAAAAATAAAAATGTTGTATTTTGTGGATTTGTGCGCGCGGTTACCATGGTTTCGACGTTTCGTAACTAATCATATATACAATAGAATGTGAGGGAAACCGCTATAATTTACTATGAGCAATATGAGAGAAAAACATAACAAAATAATAAAAAAGGTTCTATGACAGAAATATTGGTTTGAATTCTCTTTCAAATCGTTGTGGGGTTTGGACGTGGAATCGGTGAAGTAAGCGATAAAATAAAAATAATCAAAAAGTGCAGTGATAGTAGTTTTAGTTTCTTTTTAATTATTTTATATAAGTACATATTGAACATAGTGAAAAAATTAAAAGTGCAGTTTTACCTTATTTTATATACACTCCCGGCCAAAATTATTGGGTCGATAAGTTTTTTGTCAATTTAAATTAAGGTGGTACACCAATATCAACATTGGTAAATCCCACGCTCTATGGAGATTGGCCTCTATGGATTCTGACGAGGACAATCTGGTGCATAACCAGGGAACATCAAATCCGGTCGGTCAAATCAGTGACGAGGAACCATTTTCATTCCATAGGCGCTCTAATCAGAAAAAATTCCAAGATACGTTGAGGAATCGTAATACTCGAATGAGTGAAGCAGAAATGGATAATATCGATTCTTTCCAAAAGAGACAGGTTCTACCGAGGTCTCCTACGAGAGCCTGTAGCACGTTCACCACGAAGATTAACAAAATAATACCTACAGAACTTGTGGAGTTACCGAGAAATGCTTTTCCAGAGGACAATAGTTGTTCTAAAAAAGAAGAAATTGCGTAATTGGTCGCATTGGTTGAATCTAATAATTTAAATAAACAATTAAATGATATAATTGCTTGGATGCAGTAACATATAAGGATTCTTGAAAACGAAGTTAAAGCCCTTAAAGCAAAGGAAAACGTTGATTCTCCTCCTACCCAAAAAGTAATGGAACAAGAAGATTAGCTCACGAAACTGAGTGGATTAGAGTCAAAAACCAGAGAAAAAAAGGGGAAGGAATGATACACCTATACTCCTCCACAACTAAAAGAGACAATTCCTAAAATAATCCAAAACAATCCAAAAAAATTACCTCCACCACCCCCAATAGTTATAGATGGAGCTAAACACTTTGATCTACTGTATGAGAAAATTAAAACAATAACAAAAACAGATAAGTTTAATACAAAATTGATGAGTGGAAACAACATCAAAATAAACTTAGCAGATGGTGAAACCTACAGAGGAATGACAAAAATATTAAGCGAAGGGGGACATTCCTGGCATACGTTTGAAAACAAACAAATCAGACCAATTAGGGTAATGGCTAAAAATCTGCACTCTACATGTAAACCAGAAAAAATAATTGAGGACCTGAAAGGAAAAGGATTTAATGCAACTGAAGCATCAATTAAGCTAAAACGGAGAAGTAAGGAGCCTCTGAACATGTATATGCTGACATTCAACGCAGATTATGATATAGAAAAAATACATCAAATCAGGTACATCTTGGGATGCAAAGTCAATATTGAGCCCCTAGGAAGATCTAGGCTTATACCACAATGTAAAAAATGTGAAGCATATAGACATACTCAAAAATACTGTAACAAAGAACCCAGGTGTGTCAAATGTCCAGGTAAACACCATACTAGAGATTGTGTCAAACCCACAGATGTACAGCCTAAATGCGTACATTGTGGAGAAAACCATCCAGCTAACTACAGAATGCAGTGTTGCTATTGAATTGCAAAACATCAAATATACATAAAAACATATATGCTAAAAATACAAATGTAATAAAGAAGCAAACGGTTGGAATATACAGGCCTGAATCATTTAAAGGAGAGTTAAGGCGTAAAGCGTTGATAGCCTCTCAAGCAGAAGTAGGCAAAAAAACTTACGCTCAAGTAATGATGAGTAACGAAATCAAACCAAAAAACTCCTCAAACAGACGACATAAATCAAATGCTTAAGCTGATATTAAGCAAACTTAATACTTTTGATCAGCGATTACAGAAACTAGAATACAGTACTAAGGGAGCCATCCCTAAACAAAACCATGTCTAACGACTTAAGAATTTTATGCTGGAATGCCAATGGACTCCAGCAACACCAACAGGAATTGCAAATGGTTCTGGACGCAGAGAAAATCGATGTCTGTCTCATCTCTGAAACTCACTTCACTAGGCAATCAATTATCAAATTTAGAAATTATAAAACATATCACACTATTCACCCGGGAAATACTACCAAGGGAGGTAGTACTGTTATAAGTAGAAATAGTATTAATCACTTCGAGGAATTAAAATATGAAACAGAACAAATACAAGCAACAGCTATTAATATCAAGACCAAAAATAACTCTATTAGTGTTATTGGAATTTACTGCCCACCTGAAATACTCTCTAAAAGAAAAAGATAATCTTGAACTTTTCAGTAAACTAGGGAAAAGATTTGTAATTGGAGGAGATTTTAATACAAAAAATATCCACTGGGGTTCTAGACTAAGAAACCGACCTACTGGCCAATTGATCCAAATAAAATACCAGATCTGATTGATTTCTTTACAGTGAAAAATATAACTGTAAATTATATACATATAGATGAAAGTCTTGACTTAAGCTCTGATCACTCCCCAATACTTTTGACATTAAGTGAAAGGATCATTCAAAAAGAAAGCTATCCTAGTTTAGTTAATAAGCACACAAATTGGGAATACTTTAGACTGTCTTTAGAAAGAAAAATTAACTTAATGGTTCCGCTAAGGAGTGAGGAGCAATTAGAAAAAGAAGTTCACAAGTTCTTATGTGACATACAGCAGTCAGCTTGGGAAAACACTCCTGAAGTTAAAAAGAAAATTAAGGGAAACAACTACCCTAGAGAAATTAGAGAGCTTTTGGCAGAAAAAAGAAGAGCAAGGAGAATATGGCAACAAACTAGAGCCCATCAAGATAAAACTAAGCTAAACAATCTGACTCAGCTACTTAAAAGGGAGATCAAAGATTTAAAAGACGAATCTATCAGTAACTACCTCAGAGCAACCAGAAGAATTAAAAGGCCAATAATGCAGATTCCTCCAATCAGAACAGAAGATAACAAATGGGCCAGAAATAACGAAGATAAAGTCCTAAATTTTGCTGAATACCTGGAAAAAATATTTGAACCACATGGTGATCAATCATTGGAAGCCGAAATAATAACTGGAGAGGTTGTACAGGAATGTGAAGAAATCCTACGAGCAACACCAAAAGAAGTCATGTATGAGATAAAAACAAATATGAATCCGAGAAAAGCGCCGGGTTATGACCTTATCAGCAGCAATTTTAAAAGAACTACCAAGGAAAGCATTATTAAAGCTTACCAATATTATAAATGCCGCCTTTCGATTGAAATATGTACCCAGCCTCTGGAAAATTGCAGAAGTAATTATGATTCCTAAACCTGGGAAACCACCAATATCCATATTACCAGTTATGTCTAAACTCTTTGAGAAGTTATTAGAAGTTAAAGGCTAAATCCGATAATTGAGAGGAAAAACCTGATTCCAAATCATCAGTTCGGTTTTCGCAACCAACACTCAACATTAGATCAAGTACACAGAATAACTAATATTATTGAAAGAGCATTGGAGGAGAAAAAAGTCTGCTCAACGATATTCATAGACGTTGCACAGGCCTTTGATAAAGGCACGAAGGACTTAACTATAAGTTAAGAACTGTACTACCAATGCAATTCACTACAATATTAGAATCATACTTGAAAGGTAGATTCTTTAGAGTAAAATTAGACGATTCCTATTCTGAATTGAAAGAAATCAAGGCAGGAGTACCGCAGGGCAGTGTATTAGGTCCGATCCTATACCTATTGTACACTAATGATCTTCCTGTATTAGAAAACAACACTGTGGCGACCTTTGTTGATGACACGGCAATCTTAGCTGTTGGAGATAGCAACGAAGAATCAACTCATAGTTTACAGTTAGCTATATTATTCAAATACATAACTGGACCAAAAGATGGCGAATTAAACTTAACGAAACTAAACCAGTTCACATCAATTTTACAAACAAACGACTCGAACATATTCCGGTTACAATTACATAATCAAGAAATAATACCGTATGCCAACACGGCTAAGTATCTTGGCATGACACGAGATGCAAAACTACGATGGAAAGCACACGTCAAAAAGATTAGTGAAGAGGGGCTTAAATATAGAAAGATGTATTGGCTGATAGGAAGGAGCTCCGCTCTATCAAGGGGCCCTACTATGACTTCTCATAGTTTTTTGCTTCTCATTTGAAGGTCATTGCTAAAATGTCATATTTAAATGTAAAAGCATTTGATTGATATGTTACGAATACACGGCGAGTGCAGTCAAAAGCTGTGGAGGCAAATCAAGCAGCACAATTTTAGCGTAATTTGAATGGCCTTCAGGAGGCGTTAAATCCTACTTTTGTTGCGGGTTGGAGTATGCGCCCATAGCAAAATTTGAACAGCATTTCTAACAATGAAATAACAAACAAATGCTAGATTTTAATTTAGACTTTTAATTCATATCTCAGAAACTACTGAATTTTAAAAAAAAACTCATAAAACACGTCCCTTGATCGGATAATATTTGCTGAGGCGTTTCGATAACATATTATTCGTTCACCAAAATTCGTTTCGGCGTCTTGCTTCTTTATGGGAAATGCCAAAGAAAATTTAGTAAGGTCATCCCGAACGTTAAGTATACATTTGTTTTCTCGATACGACACAGGGAGAGATCGACAATATCTAGAAAAAGGTTTTCGAATTTGAGAAGATATTGAAGTTATTTGCATTGATTTAATTGTTTTTCTAAAGAATAGCTTACACTATTAAAACCACCTAATGGTTTAGAATGAAATTCTTCAATTACTTTATTAACTTCAGAATCGTCCGTGAGATGTATTATTTTGGAATCCGGCAAATTAGATTTAACTTATTCTGAACTTAGCCTACTTTCAGATTGTTGTTTGCTTTTCGATCGAGTTAAGCCGCGTCCACATCATGGGTAATGTGGCCAAATGTTAGTGATGTATATAACTTCGCCGCGTCGGGTGTACGAATTTCGTATGACCAATTAGGCCAATATTTATATTGGCTTATGTGCGCCAAATAGGCGGTATATGAAAAGCGCATCAAAGCAAGCGGTCAACGTTGGCCGATAAAATTAAGTTCCACAAGACGTGACAAAGTCCGTGATATCCATTATAATTCACTTCGTTAGGAATATCGAAATGAATTCAGGTTGTTTTTTCTGAACGAGCAGGAATTAGAAAAGAAGGATTTGATGTTAACGTCAGTTGAATTGCAGTCATTAGACTATTTGTATTTAGATAAAATATTATTCCCAATATTACCAGCAAATGACATAGGAAATGAACTATAGATACGATTTGGAATGAATGGTTTAATGATATGGAATCCCATAGAATAATATTTGCTGCACAATTATAGCTATTGTCTCGATTAGCTGGGTAGTTATACCTTTACCTTGACATTTTTTTTCTGGATAACAAGGTGCATCGCCAGCCAGCAAATTTCAGTTTATTATACTTATGTCAGCTTCGGTGTCGACCAAGAAGAGAAACGATGTTAGAGTTAATACGTCAAGGTGTAATTCAACGTAATTTTTATTCGTAATATTAATTGAGTAGAGCTGACTTGTGTCTAGTGTAACTGCTTTCAAAGACAATGTTGATGCAATGACGATACTGAACATTATCCTAGAAAATTGCCTTGGAGACGTATAAACTAACTTCACAGCTTTTATTATTGATATAGTTTTAGTGAAAAATCGATGAATCTATTTGGATTATTTATTAACTTAGAGCATTTCAGATTGTCTCTTAATAGTATTGTTCTAATAATGCCCTAGTTGATTCTTCTAAATCTAAATAAGCCAACAATAAGATAATCACATTGCCTATATAATTTAATGTTAAGCTGAATTCATTTATTCAAATATTCATACTATGTATATCAGTCAAGCCAAGCAGCCCAGTCTAAAGGAAGAACAGATAATTTTTACGTGTATTCACACTAAATATAAGTTTTTGGATGCTCTATAAATAAACAACATTTTTTTTTTAAATATTCTGTTACAATCTCTAGCTTGATGATACTGGAGTTTCACTTCGGAGTTCAGATTATGTAGGCTCCGAACAAACAGTTTACGCTGAAACATTCCTGAACTAAACATATTATATTCGCCTTACTAAATTCCATTTATTTTTCATATCAACTTTCCGGAACGTAAGTGAAATTTGTCCTAAATCTATCCTAATAAACAACAAAAACAATTTCAGCTTATATGTGTTAGTGTACCAAACAGAACGTCTCGATTTAACGAACTTTATCACTAAGAATATAAAATTTAGTGCGATGATTACATTATTTTCCGAAATTTCTTTGGGAAAGAAGATACCAACATAACAAAAAAAATCACAAAGATGGATTTGGATCTCAGCTTTCCGAAAAATATTTCAATTTTTGAAAATGTAGGGAATTAGAGGGTATAGGGACAACCAGGTTTGGTATGACCTCTTGTATGTCGATTATTTGATTTTTTCGAATTTTCTTGGGAAAATCCTAGGAAGCTAACACCATTATGACATATATTCCAAGATGTCATTAGGTCTTAGCTATTCGAGATATATTTATATTTTGGAAAAAGTAGGGGATTAGGGGGCTTAGGGCAGCCATGTTTGGTATGTCGATTATATGATTTCCCCAATTTTCTTGGGAATATCCTAGGAAGCTAACACCATTATAACATATATTCCAAGATGTCATTAGGTCTAAGCTATACGAAAAAAGTGGGAGATTAGGGGGTTTAGGACAACCATGATTGGTATGACCTCATGTATGTTGATTATATGATTCTTCTGAATTTTCTTGGGAATATCCTAGAAAGCTAACACCATAATGACATGTATTCCAAGATGTCATTAGGTATAAGCTATCTGAAAAATATTTAAATTTTGGAAAAAGTAGCGTGTTAGGGGGTTTAGGACAACCATGATTGGTATGACCTCATGTACATATGTCGAATATTTGATTTTTTCGAATTTTCTTGGGAAAATCCTAGGAAGCTAACACCATTATAACATATATTCCAAGTTGTCACTAGGTTTTAGCTATCTGAAAAATATTTCAATTTTGGAAAAAGTAGGGGATTAAAGGGTTTGGGACAACCATGTTTGGTATGACCTCTTGTATGTCGATTATTTGATTTATGACCTCTTGTATGTCATTTCAAGATGTCATTAGGTCTTACCTATTCGAGATATATTTCAATTTTGGATAAAGTAGGGGATTAGGGAGTATATGGCAGCCATGTTTGGTATGACCTCATGTATGTCGATTATATGATTTTCCCAATTTTCTTGGGAATATCCTAGGAAGCTAACACCATAATGACATGTATTCCAAGATGTCATTAGGTCTAAGCTATATGACAAAAGTAGGGGATTAGGGAATTTAGGACAACCATGTTTAGTATGACCTCATGTATGTCGATTATATGATTCTTCTGAATTTTCTTGGGAATATCCTAGAAAGCTAACACCATAATGACATGTATTCCAAGATGTCATTAGGTATAAGCTATCTGAAAAATATTTAAATTTTGGAAAAAGTAGCGTGTTAGGGGGTTTAGGACAACCATGATTGGTATGACCTCATGTATGTCGAATATTTGATTTTTTCGAATTTTCTTGGGAAAATCCTAGGAAGCTAACACCATTATGACATATATTCCAAGATGTCATTAGGTCTTAGCTATTCGAGATATATTTCAATTTTGGAAAAAGTAGGGGATTAGGGGGTTTAGCACAACCATGTTTGGTATGACCTCATGTATGTCGAATATTTGATTTTTTCGAATTTTCTTAGGAAAATCCTAGGAAGCTAACACCATTATATTTATATTTTGGAGAAAGTAGGGGATTAGGGGGTTAAGGGCAGCCATGTTTGGTATGACCTCATGTATGTCGATTATATGATTTCCCCAATTTTCGTGGGAATACCCTAGGAAGCTAACACCATAATGACATATATTCCAAGATGTCATTAGATCTAAGCTATATGAAAAAAGTAGGAGATTAGGGGGTTTAGGACAACCATAATTGGTATGACCTCATGTATGTCGATTATATGATTCTTCTGAATTTTCTTGGGAATATCCTAGAAAGCTAACACCATAATGACATGTATTCCAAGATGTCATTAGGTATACGCTATCTGAAAAATATTTAAATTTTGGAAAAAGTACAAATTAGGGGTATGTTTTAAATTGAAGCAAGCTTGAAATCACACAAGCCAAATTAGTGTTAGCAAGTAAAAGAGAATTCATTGAAATAATTACTGAAACAGCAAAAATATTTGTATGGATTTATAATCCGTTGAAAAATATTATTCAACAATATATTACATAATATATTATTATATTATGTTATATGTTATAATTAAAATCCCACTTAATTAATTGGCACATGCATTCGTGTTTTATACGCCGACATACAGAAAATCGTTTCTGAAATCTCATAAAATTTATGTTCAATTTAATTAACACAATAATACACTTTTTGTTTTTGCTATAATTATTTTTGTAATAAATAATGCATTATAAATCAATAAATTATTAAATTTATTTATTTATTTTAATTTTGGTTTATTATTTACATTTTTGAAAAATATTTGTATATTATTGTACATACATGCAATATAAAGTTGACCTAAAGTTCCGCACAATATTTACGCAATGAAATTGCCGCGAGGCTATTATTTTATTTACGTGTTAAAAAAAACACGACTTTTATTTAAAAGCGTGCCAAAATTTTGAAAATCTGTTAATTATGAATAAATTTAGTTAATACTGGGGGTAAAATTTGCCCATTACATATAGATATTCAAAATAGCTTGTTGACATTTATTGAATATTTTGCCCGTTGAAAAATAATAACAATTTCCCTTCCCATGGTTACATACATAAATACGGAATTTTTTAATTCTCAAAAATCGATCTTCCTAATAATAATTAAATTAAAATAAAATTGATAATTGAAGGTCATGCGTTGTCGTAGCAAACCTTCTTCATCTCTCTAGCAAACGGATATTAATCAAAATTATTTCGACCCTTTACGATACTGTACCTTTCATCATATTTTTTCTCGTTACTCGTTTATTGTTTAATAACCGAAAAAAAAAATTACAAATAAAGGATGAAATTACAAAATATTTGAAAATTATTACAAAGCATTAGCAAGGACGGCAAAAACAATATGACTACCCTAAGTGTGTAGGTGTCTCACAAACAAAGGAATTTTATTTGTGAATATTTTATAAGCGTATATACAGACAATCCCTGACTTACGTTGTATTTAGTACATATTGTCTTTTCATGATGCTATAGAGTATAGACAATACTATTAGGTAATGTTATATATGCGCTTCAGCTCAAAAAACGAATGAATACACAAACTTCCATTCAATTAAGATTACGAGTACTAGCGTTTAATTAACTATAGGTGGTGGTTGTATTAAAAATTCCGTTCCAATTAATGTGTAACTCAGAATTCAATAATGTCTATACATATTGTTAACATAAGAAGTTCCATTAAAATTTAATGCACATTAGTGAGTTCACTGATAATTATTAAAATTAAGTGTATTGTTACGTTTTTGCCTTGTCAAATTCAAGGTTCGATCACTGGATTGTGAATAAAACAAACGATGTAAATTCTAGAACACACTAAATTTATTTATTTCCGATTAAACACTAATTTAATTATTTCACTTATTTAACTTACTTATTTAACTTCACAATAATTATTTTACAACACTTTAACAACACTATATTACACTTTAATAACACTTTATTTTACTTTATAAACACTTTCCTTTTAATTACTATTAGCACTCTCACGGTTAAAACACAACTGATTTACTCCCAAATGTTCGTCGCGTATTTATACCAAATATTCTAACCATTCTAGAAATGTCCAGAATATTCGATTAGTCTAGATAAGTCTAGACACCTCTATACTGTTCTACTTTATAACAATTTTACATTAACGATAGTGTCGCTATTCAAACATAGATGTCGCCACGATCGTAACATTACCCCCTACGTAATCCTGATTCGTCCCGAACAGGATCCAACTCACTACCCCTGTAGATCGCTAATCGCTCTATATTCACCACCTTCAACTTTCCTCGCTGCCCTTGCTTGATCCGGTAGACCACGTCATTTATTTTGGTGATGATGGTATACGGCCCTTCCCATGAAGGTTGCAGCTTTGGTGATAAACCCTTCTTCCGTTGTGGGTTGTAAAGCCATACTAACTCTCCTTCTTCGAAACCTTTATTATTTGCTCGTATGTCATATCGAGCCTTCATCCGGTCACTTGATACTCGTATCCTCTCTCGTACAAACTGGTGTATCTCGTCGAGTTCTCCTCTCACCTGGTCAACATAATTCTATCTATCTAAAGCTGATGACGGAACAGCTCCAAACTTAAGATCTCCGGGTAATCGCAGATTATTTCCAAAAAGGATTCTCGCTGGTGTCATTCCCGTTGAGTCATGTACTGCTGATCGATACGCCATCAGGAACATCGGAATATGTCGATCCCAGTTGCGTTGATCATTATTCATGACCTTTGCTAAATATTTCTCCAACGTCCCGTTGAATCTTTCCACCATACCATCCGACTGTGGATGCAGAGGCGTTGTTCTTGTTTTATTTATACCGAGTAACTGACATACTTCCTGAAATACAACTGACTCAAAGTTTCTTCCTTGGTCTGTGTGAATCTCCATTGGTACTCCAAAATGACTTATCCAATTATTAACCACGGCGTCAGCTATTGTGGTTGCCTCCTGATTGGGTATGGGATACACTTCTGGCCATTTGCTAAAATAGTCCATTATTACTAGCACATATTTGTTACCAACATCTGTAGTCCGGAATGGTCCTGCCACATCCATTGCGATCCTTTCAAACGGCGCTCCGACGTTATATTGCTGCATTGCTCCCCGACTTTTCCGTGCAGGACCTTTTACCGCCGCACATTGATCACATTTTTGGCACCACTCCACTACAGATTGTCTACATCCTGACCAGTAAAAACGTTGACGTATTTTGGCCAATGTTTTATTAATTCCCAGATGACCCCCACTTGCCCCTCCGTGATACTCCTTCAATATCTCGGCAATCCTAGCCTTAGGCACCACTTTTACCAATTGTTTCACATTACCGTCCGAGCTTTCCCATATTCGTTTTAAGCATCCGTTCTCGATTTGGAGGCTATCCCATTTTGCCCAGTAAGCCTTTACCGTGGGACTCTTATCCGCAATTTCACACCAAGTTGGACGATTTCCTGTCTCTTTAAGTTGCATGATTATTGCCAAATCTGGATCTGCTAACTGCTCGTCCCTAACCGTTTCATCCGTCCATTCCTTATCGGGTAGTATTTGCATAAGCCTGATGTCGATAACGTCCTCCTTTGCTTCTATTCGCCCGCAGTGCTTACATTCCACTTGACATGGTCGTCTTGACAATGCATCAGCATTTCCATGTGCACTCCCTTTCCGATGTTCGATCTGGTAATGATAGCTTTGTAGTCGCTCTTTACTTAATTCTCGTCGTTGCATAGGAGATCGCGATCTTGTACGTCTCCATTTTTCTTCCTTACAGTCTCTCGACATATGACCCATTTTGTCACATGTCCAACATTTTATTCTGCTACCACCCTCTCTGTATCTTGGAACCGACCGCTCGACGTTGGTGCTGCTATCCATTTCTACTCGTCGTACCTTAAGCGACGGTTTTATGATAGCCTGCGCAGTCTCATTTATTAAAGCACATGCGATGGTCTCGGCAAAAGTCGCCTTAGGTGATAACATCACTGCTTTACGTGTTTCCGGATCACGTATTCCATCGATGAATGCGTCCATCTTAATCCTCTCCATGTAATCGGGAGATGTATTCACATGTGCCAAATGCACTAGCCGCTCGACTGCTGCGGAATATTCTTGAAGAGTCTCTCCGATCTTTTGACATCGGCTCTTCAACTCCATACGATACATCTCTCGCTTATGGTCACTTCCATACTTTCGATCCAGCGCCTTCATTATTTCGTTGTAATTACTACGGTCATACTGCGGAATAGTCTGCAGTGTTTCAGCCGCTTCTCCTTTTAGAGCCACTATTAATGCTGTTCCTCGATTTGCGTCATTCCACCCATTTTGGTTAACCGTTGTCTCAAATTGAAATTTAAAACCGCAAACGATGTTGTGCCATCAAATATCGGTGGATATACATTTCATTGAATTTCTCATCCATTTTGTTATTGATCTCGCCCACCGACTGCTCCATGCGCTGATTTGACCGTTTAATTTCTTTCATTTCCTGATTTGATTGATCAATTTTCTGATTTAATTGA
Organism: Tipula unca; assembly: GCA_951394425.1. Taxonomy (NCBI): domain Eukaryota; kingdom Metazoa; phylum Arthropoda; class Insecta; order Diptera; family Tipulidae; genus Tipula; species Tipula unca. Next base: position 142,576,271 of record OX596380.1, on the reverse strand, counting down.
TTACTAGATTGTTCCATTTTATGGTTTAATTTTTCAACAGACTTTTCAACTGACTTTTTCATTTCCAAACTGGACTGTTGAATAGCAGCCATTAACTGCGCCATATCGAAATTTCCAGAAGGTACCGCTGCAACCTCCACTACCGCCTCTTTACTTTCTCCATTCTCTTCGTCCCCTTCTGCGTGGTCGGAAAATGTCGATTCATCAAAATTATAACTAGCCGGATCATTACCCTCCAGCTCTAATGCTTGAAGTAGTCGTTGTCTCAATACATTTTTCTGGCCGACCGTTGACAAACCACGTCGCTCCAACTCTTCCTTTAAATCGGAAATCTTCATTTCGTCTAGAATCATCTTTTAATTCACAATCCCACCGCTGTCACCAATTGTTACGTTTTTGCCTTGTCAAATTCAAGGTTCGATCACTGGATTGTGAATAAAACAAACGATGTAAATTCTAGAACACACTAAATTTATTTATTTCCGATTAAACACTAATTTAATTATTTCACTTATTTAACTTAATTATTTAACTTCACAATAATTATTTTACAACACTTTAACAACACTATATTACACTTTAATAACACTTTATTTTACTTTATAAACACTTTCCTTTTAATTACTATTAGCACTCTCACGGTTAAAACACAACTGATTTACTCCCAAATGTTCGTCGCGTATTTATACCAAATATTCTAACCATTCTAGAAATGTCCAGAATATTCGATTAGTCTAGATAAGTCTAGACACCTCTATACTGTTCTACTTTATAACAATTTTACATTAACGATAGTGTCGCTATTCAAACATAGATGTCGCCACGATCGTAACAGTATTTATGAATAGTCAAACACATATTTAATACAATTCACATTTACAGTTGTTTATCTATCCAAATAGAGATGTCGCCAAGATCGTAACATTACACTTCCTCTGTTAAGTGCTAATCGTTCTAGCCGTACCACTTTTTAATCCTATAAAACATGTCGTTTAGCTTGGTAACCAGGTTGTTTGGTTCTTCCCATGAAGGTTGTAGATTCTTTGATAAACTTTTATTCAGTGACGTGTGATGCCACACTAAAGCTTCTTCTATAAAACCTCTGTTATTTACGTCAACTCCACATCGAGTGTTCAACTGGTCACCTGACACCTGTATTTTTCCTGTTTCCCAGTTCGATGGACGCTTTTCCTCCTGGTCTTGTTTCGTTTCCATAATTACAGCCATTAACTGCGCCAAATCTAAACTTCCAGACTGCATTGACACAGCCTCAACTACCCCGCCTTCGTCGTCTTCGTCCATTTCTGCTTGATCCGCCGGAATAGTTGATTCATCGAAATTGTATCTGAGCCTTCTCCAAGGCTTGCAGTAATCGTTGCTTCTATGAATGCCCCGCTGCTACAACTCCTCCTTTAATTCGTCTAGAATCAATTCTTTATTCACGATCCAACCGCTGTGACCAATTTTTACTTTCTAGCCTTGTCAAACAAGGTACTGTCACTGGATTGTACATAAAACACCCAAATTAAATTCTAGACAACACTAATTTATTTATTCGGGACGAATCAGGATTAGGTAGGAGGTAGTGTTACCATTGTGGTGACATCTCTATTTAAGTAGAATTACAACTACCGTATTTGAAAATATGTGTCTAGACTATTCAGGAATAGACACTTCTAGAATATTGTTACGATCGTGGCGACATCTATGTTTGAATAGCGACACTATCGTTAATGTAAAATTGTTATAAAGTAGAACAGATAGATGTGTCTAGACTGATCTAGACTAATCGAATATTGTAGAGATTTCTAGAATGGTTAGAATATTTGGTATAAATTCGCGAATCGGGAGTACATTTGGGAGTAAGTTAGTTGTGTTTTAACCGTGAGAGTGCTAATAGTAATTAAAAGGAAAGTGTTTATAAAATAAAATAAAGTGTTATTAAAGTGTAATATAGTGTTGTTAAAGTGTAGAAAATAATTATTGTGAAGTTAAATAATTAAGTTAAATAAGTGAAATAATTAAATTAGTGTTTAATCGGAAATAAATAAATTTAGTGTGATCTAGAATTTACATCGTTTGTTTTATTCACAATCCGGTGATCGAACCTTGAATTTGACAAGGCAAAAACGTAACAATATTATGGAATATTATAGTTAGTGAACTATTTGGTATAAATACGAGATGACATGGTAGGAGTTAGTTTCTTTTAACCGTGAAAGTGTTAGTAGTAGTAAAAAGTGATAATTAAATGTTATTAAAGTGTAATAAAGTGATTATTGTGAATTAAAGTAAATTCGTGAAATATGTGAATTAAGTAAAATATTGTTTGTTGTAATAATTCGGAAAATAAATAAATTTAGTGATCTCTAGAATTAAATAGGTTGTTTTATTCACAATCCAGTGGTCATACCTTGTTTGACAAGGCTAAAAGTAACAATATTTAAAAATAATTATTTACGTAGCTCATTATTATTCAATAGAAGGCAGATGATTTAATAAAAACGTGTTATGGTCATGGCGACATCTCTATTTAAGTAGGGAAACGATCGTAAATGTAAATTGTACTAAATATTTGCATCTAGACTGTTCATGAATATTAGAAAAGCTTATTTAAACATATTCGGGAATATTCTAGAACTATAATATTTGGTGTAAATATACGAGATGAAATTGTAGGAATTAGTTAGTTGTGTTTTAACCGTAATAATTCTAGCAGGGGTAAAAGGAAAGTGAAATTTAAGAATTATTAAACTGATTAAAGTGAATTAAGGCATAAACGTATAATCGTGAATTAAATAAATTAGTGTTTGGTGTAATAATTCGGAAAATAAATAAATTAGTGTGTTTAGAATTTGTTTTTTTATTCACATTCCAGTGATCGAACCTTTTTTAACAAGGTTTAAACGTAACAGACATTGTTCTCTGTGTATGTATGTATTTAGAATTTAAAACAAATTTAAACAGCAATATTGCAGTCTATTGATCCGTCGGTCGATCGTAACCAAATTATAGGTAAATTTCCTGAATATATTAAAAACAAAATTTCATCATTCTTGATAGCTTTTTAAGTTATAGAATATGAATTCAATGGCACTTACATGCATACCAATTGCACTTACATGTATTTTCTTTAGAGAGTCCAGATTAAATAGAATTTCTAAATGTTTTACAATCAAATGTCAGGATCGATGTATATTTCTTGGAAATCAGTTGAGCCGATTCAAAAATTGACTATGCCTTTGACGTTTAAACGCTTTTCATCTGTCGCTAGCATTGCAATTTAGACAGAATTTAAGAAATCCTGATATTAAAAAACACCATGGGGCATAATACTTTAATTAATTTAATCGAGACATATGTTGCGTTGTCATCGCCGAATTCAATAATTGAGAAATATGTTTCATAGGATTATGATGAGAACGCATCTTTGGGAGTGTAGGGCTTGTTTAAGTCCCAATAATCGACCAATTCCAAAACGCACAAGTGGCAGCGCTTTAAAGAAATCGTCCATTACGACATTCAAGTCATTTACCACCCAATCCCTTTCATTTACTTTTCTGCCTGTGATTGTTGTTCGCCGGTGCTGCCTTTTTATAGGGTTGTAAGCATCACAAATCCAACAAACCTTAATCATATTTTAATGGCATGTATAAATTAAATTCTTCCTTCACAATAATTAAATTATTTGAACATGGCGCATATATCTAGTATAAATTCGTCGTTTTATTATTACCTCAATACCCCGACCGATATATAATTGTGGATGAGTTGATGGGGCCAGATCAATACAGTTCTGAAACCGGAAGAAATAATCTCGAAATAATCTTAATATCTCTAGAAATTTGACGTATGGTGAACTATAATTCTTTGTACGTTCGATTGTTGGACAGCACCATTAATAAGGAGGGCAAAGTGAGCTTTACATTCATCTTCTACTAATAACTTCCATATTTTTGTGGTTTTTATAGGGGTTTTGAGTAGAACCCGCCACATTTCATTTGTTGCCTGTGAATTTTTCTAATAGTTTTATTGCACATTTCTTCGAAAAAAGTCACTTTAATGTATCTTTTATAGGCAACTAATAACATTAATATAACGAAATGTTCTCATCTTGCTGATCACTATCGCTGGCAAATCATCATCAGGCACAAATCCTCTATCAAAAGATGCACTACATTCTATCTCGCTAAAATAAAATAATGTCAGATTACTAGCCTCCACTATATCGTTGCTATAATACAGCTTCTAAAGCCTCGTTTAACGAATCTAATGATATGAAGTGGTAACAATGTGCCAATATTATTACTTTAGCGAGAGCGCAGTATATTTTGCATATATAACAGTTTTGCACTGTTCTAACTACGAACAATTTATTTGTGGTTTTGTTCCATGTTGCTACTTGCACCTGATAGGCTACCATATGAGACTTTGTTCAATTTTTCTGATGAATACTCAACATGATATAGTTTTTCATTGTTCTTATATTCACCGTAACGAAAGTTGCAATCTGCATGAGATTTGATGAGTGGCAAATTGTAGAGCATGAACTTCTACTTGACATTTGGTTACTTCCGACGACTTCTCAAAAAACATGTTGAGCTGAGGTTTATGCTTTTGCTCGTTTTTTCTGGCTACACGAATATATCATCAATCCATACGTAAAATTATAAACACAATATCTTAAACCAGTCTTTTAATGAAACGTTGATGTTTCGAAGACATAATGCCATTCAAGTAAACTCAAAGATGAAATGATAAAATAAACCATATGCTGAAACACATATATGTATGCAATGATCGATTAAACCCATCATGTTTTACTGAACGATTATACTTACGATGGCTCATAACCTTTATCGGTAATTGTATGGAGCACCAAAAGGCGTTTTGACCGAACCTATATAGTTAAGGCTTGTAAAGGAACATTTTTTATATTTGAGTCAAAAAATTGTTTTTAAATTGTTAAAATGCCATTTCGTTAAGAAGTCATTGCCAATAGTTGGTTTGTCAACCATTGCCGAGCAAAAGAAGTTGATTTCGACCGAGATGAACTTGCGCATATATGTACAAATATGCTAAATTCGTAGGTGCAGAGGTTAATTTTTTGTTTTGGACTCCTTTATATTAATAATTATAAGTACTCTTCTGGTGGTTATAGTTACATCACTATAGTGCGATTTCACTGGCTAACATTAATATGCCCCAGTGGATTCGTACATATTTAGAAGCGTAGTGCCTATTAACAGAGATTTACAGATCAAATGACTCACCGAAATCTATTTGATAACCAGCGTACTCCACGCTACTTAAAATTTAACGCAGTAACCTATTTCTACAAACCTATTAGCTTCATGCGAGCGTTAATACACCATACATAACAAAAAATTGAATGGTATACAAATCTCATACATGTGCAAAAGGTAAGCAAAGGTTAGCAAAATACATAAAATCTTAAGAAACTATAGTTTTGGTTTCGTATATAAACACAAATATCTTTGAATCCCATACTTTTAATCTATTGTGTGGATATGGAGTATTATTTTACCTGCTTGGGATATGAGAACATATATATGTAGAGTATGAACATAGATATCCTGGCAAAAAAGGACGATATAATTTTTTATGTTTTGTTTATTTCTATCCCTAATCGAGAGACAATGACGAAAAAAATGAAAAAATAAATTCATACTATTTGTGTAAAATCTATTAAGTGTTAGTGGAATGACCTGCTATTTAGGTTGACTTGTATATATACAATCAAAAATTTAGTAACTTTAGTAACTAAAGAGGTCCACTCTTTATAATTCGCGTATATACTTAGATATACCCGCAATCATTGTAGCATTTATGTTACATCAAATTAAATTCAAATGACATGTCGTCAGGATGCAGATTGCGAATCAACGCGTCATAATTACTTTCGTAATAGAGAAAACTCATATCCATCGCACCTCAGCCTCGTTATAAATATTGTGGAAAATGTTAAATTTTTTGTTTATACTATTTTTGTGCGCTAGAAAGAAAATTAAAAGTTTCTTTTCATAGTTTTTGTTTGTTTGCGCTTGTTTGCAAGCTAGCTCGTGTAGTTTTTGTGCATATTTACAACTAACAGATGTCGCATACAAAATATAGAAAATAAAAACAGTAAAACACCAACAACAAAAAAAAAACTTCTGACTATAATAATTTAAGACTCTAGCATGGGTTAAAGATGGTTTTGGTGTGTTGGTTGTCCCAAAACTAAAATAAATAATCAGCATTAACCGTGTGTACCATATGACTTGTCTTATAAAACTGCCATTATTTACTACATGTATGTATACGAAAAAGAACCGAAAAAAGGATTAAAATATGGAAATTCACAATTGAATTCGGTCAAGGATGCGTGTGTGCGGAACATAAAAAGGAAAATAAATGTATCTATGTATTAGGTTTGCGACCGAAAACAAATCGAATATTTATTTATTTTTTCAAAATTATGATGAGACGGTACATAAATAGTCCTATGTGTATAGATATTTCCTCGTTACAGGTTATCTTCGACTTACCTCGGCTATATATACCTCGATTTGTGGTTTACTCTAGTCAAATTTTGTGTTATTTTGATTTGCTGGGAATAAAGATGAAAAATGAAAAAAAGTTCCTATGCGTTCAAGCACCTATAAATATCTTATTATTATTATGTTATGTGCATAGCCTTACTTTCGAATGTAAACTGGTTTTATCATTTTCGTTCTTGTAAAATAGTTTTGGTTTGCGGAACAAACAGTTAACCATAGTTAAGACTTCAGTTGTTATTCCAAATGAAATGCTAGAGTTTAATAAACTTTATTTAAACTCCAAACCCCAGATTGAATGTTAGTTAACTTGGACAATTTGCTTTCTATAAAAAGTGAGGTATTTCTCAATATGCGGGATGCAAAATAGAGCCTGGTTAGAGCCTATTTAGCCAAGCCATCGCTCACTTAAGCACTATACCGGCTGACAGAATTAATTTAAAAAAAACTAAGTTGTTATGTTTGGCATATTTTTCATTCTAAAATGATGAACACTTCTTGAATTATGTTCTTGTATCCCGACATACCTTCATTTCACACAATTTGTATTCAAATTCTTAGTCTAAAGCTAATTCAACTTCTAATCAAATTATAGACAAAGTTCTAAGGAATTCGCAAGTTCGAATTTATGTTTTACATCAAACTTAGTCAAATATGTATAGAATTTTAACAAATTTAATCCGTTTACAATACTACCGACTGGTTCGTTAAATTTTAAATATGTTTCCTCTTCTAAATTTCTCATCGAATTTAGTTCAACCAGGCTATCTGCGGGGCTTCATCAATCCATCAGTTTGGATATTTTATTAAATGGGGCAATCCTGAAATGAGTTCTCGTTCGCGTTAAATTGTATGGTTTTTATGGTACCTTACATTGTAGGAAAATGTGTTTCTCAAATTCGCCTAAGATTGATGTTGAACTCCAATACTGACAATTTTGTCGATTTAAAATTCCGATTGTTTACCCCTGAATAAAACAGATACTCTTGAATAAAATGCCAAACTGAACCCAGAAAGCAAAATCTCGTTTTATCAATTATTTCACACCCTATAGTTTAAGTTACTTTACACGATGAACCATTAATACCATTATTTGATTTATCACACGACCCGCATATTGTAATTATAAAAAATTGTCGATTATCCAGAATCCTCAGTCCGTTATAAAGTAACCAAATCGAATGGAAATTATTATTATTATTTTTTTTTTAAATGCTGCCAATGGCTTTATTCTTGAATCTTTCTACAAAAAAACTAACAAGAAGTATTCAAATCTTAAGCTAAAATTATTACATATTTTAAGTCTTCAACCTAAACATTTATCATCAGTCCAAGTGGATCTGCTCTTCTAAGCCGCCTAAATCGCGGCTGTTTTAATATATACCTGGCCAATTCATTGGGATGTGTCTCTAGTTTTGAATAATATTTCGAACTGAATTGTTTAATTGTTTCTTTAATAGTTTTAATTCCAAGATCATCGTGTATATTACTATTTTGAATGTACCACGGAGCAGTGGTAATACTACGAAGTATTTTCGCTTGGGTTCGTTGCAGGAGTTCTCTGTTTGACGCGCTGGTGGATCACTTTGATTATCACTTTGTACAATAAAACTTTATTGGCTAATGACAGGTGAGATTTTCTTCCCATCCACCAATACATTTTGGACAATTTTATTTTTATTTGTTTGCGCTTTGCTTCAATATGATTCTTCTATGTTAACCTGGATAGACAGGTGCATGCCTAAGTATTTGACCTTGGTTTGTTGAGGAATATTTCTATCGTTTAATTCCACTGGTGGGCAAGTGCGTTTGTTTAGCGTGAATGTGACGTGAGTTGATTTGTTTTCGATCACTTTTATGCGCCATGTCTTCAGTCAGTTATCGATTTTGTTTATAGATGATGCTGTAATTCGTTTGAGGCAGTTGCGGGATTATTGTGTGACACCAGGCCGTATCATCGGCAAAGGTTGATATGACTACCTTGTTGGTTACAGGTAAGTCAGCTATTTACAGCAGGTATAATATTGGTCCTAGAACGCTGCCTTGTGGAACACCTGAATGAGATAGTTTGCCAGAACTGAGTGAAATTTCTTCTGTAGAAGTCCTTTAAATTTTGTATATTAGGCCATCATGCCAAACTTTTTCAAAGGCTTGCGCAATGTCAAGATGGCAGCAGAACGATATTTCTTTTCCTCTGGAATAATATGCCGTTCTTCTAATACTGTTTTCAATTTCGCTACTAGCATTTTTTCAAATAACTTTGAAATTGTAGGCAGCATGCTTATTGGACAATATGATGAAATCTGTGTTTCATTTTTTCCAGCTTTATGTATCATTGTGATCAAAGATAACTTCCATTTTTTTAATGTTATTAGTCTGGCAATTCCATTATCATTTTTCTGGTATTAAGATCATGCCCTGGTGCCTTTTTTGGACTTATACAATTTTTAATTGTATTCTTAACTTTCTTCTAATTATATTTTATGGGTTTGAACGGAAAACCATAATCCATTTGGTCGGGTAGCACGAAGTTATTAGTTTCTCCGTGTGGTGCGAATAATAATAATAATAATAACAGTGTTAAAGGCTATTACTGGCCCCTTACTGAATCAACAATCTGGCTCCAACGGTTTCGATCCTGAGCTTGGTCTTCATACTGTCTTAGACAATCTGAAGAGGCCAAGTCGTTCTCTACATCGTGGAGCCATCGTCGCCTGCAACGACCTCTGCGCCTACCATATGGTGGCTCTCCTTTCAGAGATCGCTGCACAATTCGTTCCGGATCAGCACGCAGAACGTGACCGAGCCAGCGTACTCGCTGAGATCTAACTTCATGTACAATATCGGGGATCTTCATCAGATCTCTGATCTCGAAATTGTACAGAGCTCGGTATGTACCATCTATTTCGCGTTTAGGGCCGTAAATCACACGCATGATTCTTCTCTCAAATGTAAGGAGCCATCTCTCGTTCTCATCCGTCCGCGCCCAACTTTCACATCCAAACATAACAACGGGCCTGATCAACGCTTTGTAAAGCTTCAGCTTCACGGCACTTGATAAGTGTTTAGATTTTAGCAGTGGCCTTAGAGGATATAAAGAACGACTGCCAGCTGCCAGCCGCACTTTAATATCCTCACCCACACTGTTATCGTGAGTGATAAGAGAGCCCAAATATTTGAACCTCCTCACTCCCTCAAACGTGTGGTGGCCACTACTAAAATCTGGTGTGCCATTGTCTCTAAAACCAGAGATCAGGTATTTCGTTTTGGACTCATTGATCTGGAGTCCAACAGAAGCTGAAAACTCTACAAGCGGATCAAGTATTTCTTTCACTCCGTTGCTATTCAGTCCAATCACGCATATGTCATCTGCATATGCAAGCACTTGATTGGACTGGCGATATAAGATGTTGCGCTGAGGTGTTTCAGTTTTACGAAAGATGTACTCCAACATGAGATTAAAGAGTATCGGGGACAGAGCATCTCCCTGCCGAACACCCGAGTTAACTGCAAAAATTGTCGATAGCCTGTTCTCAACTTTAACACAGCATTGAGGCTGCGTCACTGTCATCCTACACAGTCGTACCAATTTTGTTGGCATTCCTAGGTATTCCAGGGCAGACCACAAACTCTCTCGATTGATCGAGTCGTAGGCCTGCCGGAAATCCAGGAAAACCTGATGTACGGAGATGGATGTCTCATAATATTTAGATAGAATCATCCGCAGCGAAAAGACCTGATCAGTGACTGATCGATTCGGACGAAATCCTCCCTGATAGTCGCCAACCAAGCCCTCCGCCAGAGGAGTGATTCTATCCAATAAAATGTATGACAGTAACTTGTATGCTGTGCAAAGGAGAGCTATACCGCGATAATTCTCACACTTCAAGCGGTCTCCCTTCTTGAAGATGGGGCATATCTCGGCCACTTTCCATTCATCAGGCATAACTTCGGTTCGCCATACTAATCGAATAAGGTCGAAAAGACAGTTCCACAAAGTATCCCCTCCGAATATCAAGAGCTCCGAATTAATGCAGTCCACTCCAGGTGAGCGGTTTCGTTTCATTCTCTGCATGGCCTTAGTGAATTCCTCATGGGATGGCTCCTCAGTGCAAATCTCCGCAGACTGTTTTAGAGGTGGCTCAACAACAGTCTGTGACGCATGATGAACATCAAGCAGCTCAGTAAAGTGTCCACTCCATGCGTCAAGTACTGCGTCGATGTTGACACAGAGGTTTCCATCCCGGTCCCGAATGGCGGTTGACGAAGGCCTGAAAGTATGGTGCAATCCAGTAATTCCTTTAAAGAAATTACGTGAACTACGCTCATTGCTGAGTTGTTGTACTTTCAGAACCTCGGCCTTCCACCATTCTCGTTTCTTCCGTCTACAAATCCGCTTAGCTGGCCTTTTTGCAAGAGCTGCCTTGTTTTTCCTTGCGATTGTGAGACGTTGTTGCACTTCATTATGGGCTATATTTTGTTGCTCAACTGCAAGACGACACTCGTCATCAAACCAATCATTCTTGGGTCTGACTTTCACTATACCTAAAGTCTGTTGAGCAGCACTGACAACCGAAGTTTTCAGTACCTCCCAGACAGAGTTCACGCAGTCAGACTGCTAATTAGCTCCCTCAATGTTGTCGCTGACAAGATCCTGATATCGTTTCTTTTGATCTTCATTTATCAGACCTTCACAGTCGAAACGTTCCATCCGTTTCGCTGTGTTTCCCGACCTGTACGAAAACTGTGTGGTGCAAATACTGTTGTTAAATGAGCAGCAAAAGCATTGGCTTTTTCTTCATTGCTTCTCGCCTAATTTCCAGTTGGTATAGTCTAATCGGGTGATTCGAGTTTGTTGGCCTTTTTAACTTTTTTCTTGCTTTCCACAAAGAATAATCTGTCCTCTCGGTTGCCGAGAGTTCATTTAAATAATTCTGCATAATGCAAATCTTAGAGTCTTAATAGCTCGATTTAATTTCCATTTCAACAACGGTGATTTTGTTTCTTGCCATCGGTGGCGAATTTGCCGCTTTTCCTGGATTAGTTTCTGTATATTATGTTCATTAACTTGTTTAGTACTATTTAAGGCAAGTGTAGCCTTTTCAGCTGATAATGCCCGGACATCGTTTAGATTTTCTGCCGATTGGACACCCTCTATAATTTGCAGTGTGATTTTCGCCACAGTTGCTGCATTTTCTCACTGATGCTTCCGTTTTTTCTTTGTTGCATTCATTTGAGTTATGGAGCTCAGATAACACAAACATCGCTTAAAGTGTAATATGCTTTAGTGTGTAAATACTCTTGGCACTTAACACACTGTCCCAGTCCAGTTCTTTTTCTAGGTTCCTCAATGGTAATTCTTCTATGCAGTAGGTATTTTATGTCAAATATTGCATGTTTCTCTTTGATTTTTTTATAATCTGGTTCTAATTCCAGACGGAGCAATGGCTGAGGCAACTTCTCTCGGTTAATAATATTGCTAATTGATTTGCATTGAAACCCTTTCTCAGCGAGAGCGGCTCGTATCTCGTTTACATCCACGTAGGCCTCTATACCTTTTAACATGACGACCGATCCTTTTTGGCTTTTTAGTTGGTCAGTGTAGTAATGTTTACCAACTTCGTCGAAATGTTTAACTAACGCTCGCTCTGTAAGCGTCAATATTGGACGGTTGAATTTTTGTTTCTTTTATATCTCCACTTTTTATCACGGAGATATAAAATTCACTATTAGTAATGGACTCGATTGTTTTTGCGAGCTCTCTATTTGGTTCTTCCCTCAAATAGATTGGTGGTGGTTTCACTGGTTTTAGAGCTTTTTCGGCCGGCGGGTCTTCAACAACCAAAGAAGAATACCGGTTGCTTTGAGTTAATTCAACGCTAGCTAGCTTGGAAATTTATTCACGTTTGCACTAGTCGCTGATCTAGGGCTTCTTCTTCGCTTCAGCCCTGTTTGCACTAAACACCTACATCACTGTTTATTTTATAATCATCTGTTGTCGATGCACTTTCATGGTTTTTTTTATCGTCAAAATTTGTCGACGGTGTGTTTTTATTGTTCAACGCAAGTTCATTTACGTTAATTTTTAGTTCACATGATATTAAATGACCTGGTAAAGTAATTTTTGATGCATTTGCGATTTGGCCCAGCCTTTCTTATTTGAGGTGGAGAATATTGGAACATCACGATTTCATCACATTTTTCACATCAAATTTTTTTTTGTTTTTATAAAAAATTAATAACTGCTGATAGATAACAATTTTAGGAGGTTCTACAATGAATTCGATTCGAACCAAATTTAGGATGATATTTGGAACAGCAATAATAATTATAAATATTAAAGTTCCGACGAATTAGATTTTAAATTCTTAAAAGAAAATGAATAATTCAAAGGAATTCTCAGTTTCAAAATATAAATAAAACTTATGATCATAATCTATATACTTTTAATAGATATTTATAAATATGTTAAACCTAATTCTAAGATAGCGTCCTAATCAAATTCTCAGTACAATTATACAATTCAATTTCTAATTAAATGTTAAATCAAATTAGAAGTCAGAAAGCTTATATTCAAACAGAAAATTATTAAAAAACCAAAAACCTGTTTTAAATTGGAAATCAAAATTATGTATACAAATTAAACAAAAAGTTAAATATTCAATTGAAATTGTTTATCAAATATATACTTAAGATAAATTGTTAATTGAAAAAAGATTTTTCTGTTTACCAGTTAAATAAAGTAAAGTTTATAATTCGATATAAGTATGCCCATATTTCATATGCACGTGCTGTTCACGATATACAAAGGTTTTATCCGACCTTGAACTTAACCAAGTTGCCCATTTCAACATTCTTACATAATTTGGTGAACGTTGGTAATTTGTTAAGTTTCAGTATTTAACCCTACATTTATTTTGAAGTGCCGATTAATCGATTCGAGTTCAGAAACGTAATACAGAAATAAATAAATAACTAGTTCGAACTCTTCACAAATACCAAGAATATGTAGTTACATTTCAAACACAAAACTTGGAAATGACACTTTACCAATTATATTTTTTTGTTCGATTTTGTAATTAAGAACAATTGTTTTATTCTTTATTGAAAAAATGTATTTATCCTAGAGCAATGCTCTACGTGATTTGGGGGCCAATTACAAATAATTTACAATATTTCAATTTTCTTCAATACTAAAAGATCGTTCGTACTGTAAGGCCGGCGTTAAATGTTATAAGATTTCAAGAAATCTCTTCCGGAACAAGTTAAGTCTCGCACAACGTTAAAATTATATAGCTCCATTGAACAGTTCGCCTTTAACCATACCACATACATACTGTAGTATGTAATGTCACAAACACGTTTAATCAATGTTTTCTTTTCTATTATTATTGCAGTGTTATATATGTAATGTATAGCTGTTGTTATGTTTTTCGTTATCATTTTCCAGCAACCATAATCAAAAACATAAGAAAATCTTTTTACTCTATATACATATATGTATGTATGTACATATATACACAAAACTATAATACAGAAAATAAAAAAAAATTTATCTGCATTACATAATTTTCTATATAAATATAACAACACAAGACAACAAAAAAATATTAGTGCCATACAAAATTTTCCCCGTTTTTATGTACGGCTGCTATAAAATTTATACTCATTCTCATTTTCTTGACATTTTTTTGTATCCATAAATATTCGTAAACATAACACCAAATATAAAGTCTACACAAAATGTTTTGTTTCTTTTTTATACATACACCTTATACACAATGAATGTGTATTTGTCTCATTCGCGTATGTCAAAAAATCCTCTCAAACAAAGTTGTTTTTTTTGTACTCAAATAACTTTTGTCTGATAAAAGATTTTCTCCACAATTCTCATCAGTTTCGTTTGAACTTTTGTCATGTAATGTCGTTGGTGGTGAGATTTATATACGAAACGTTTTTTTCACGGTTTGTGTGTGAAAATCGCACACAGGAATAAAAACATTTAATTCCTTTTTGGTTTTTGTATTAACTATTATTTATATTTATCCTAATGGATAATTAATTATTACCACATAAACAGAAAAAAAATATGATTATACAATTCGTTTTTCTCGTACAATAAATAATTTTCCACAGTGTGTTGTTGTTAGTAGTATAGTTATATGTGAAACATGGATAAAGTAAAGTGATTAATTAAAATTTTGTTGAATTTTATTGTTAAAATTAAATTTTTTATTAAAAATAGTTTTTCGAAAAAAAAAAAACAAAAAAACAATAGAGGATAAAATATTTAAATAACGCCGGATTAATTTTTTGTTTTGATTTTCATTCATTAAAAATGAATTTTTTATTCATTGTTGGATAACTTCATTACAATAGCTATGGGTAGAATGTATAGGAAAATGTGAATTAAAAAAATTGAGAATAAATAAAAAAAATGTTTTATTATTTTCTTTATTATTTTGTGTTAATTTAAATTTTCGATATCAATTAAAAAATGATTTCACGTGAAAATGAAAATTTATTAAAAGAAAAAAAGAAAATTAGTGAGTGAATTAAAAGTTTTTCGATATAAAAATTGTTTTTTTTTGTGTACGAATTAGTGAAAATATTTTTATTTTATATATAAGTATATATAGTTGTTGTTACAGAATATACCCACAAATAATGGAAAAATTCAGGATTTTCAGTATTTTCCTCGTATTCATATTGGATTTAGTAACTAATTTGGTTGAAGGTAATATACATAATTATATATACTGACTTGTGCACATTTAATAATTTATGCCAAGTTATACTTACTTATACATACTCTCTTTGGGCAATATTTTCATGATTTTCATTTTATAGCTACAGTATAATAGGAGTATGATATAACACCGTGTTACATACCACGTTTTTCCTTTTTGATTATTATTATTATTAATAATAATATTTTGGTTGGCAGCCATATTTGTTTAAATTTTCCCTGTTATTATTATTATTATTATTGCTTTATCTAAAATGAAAATCTTTTTTCATATAGTAAGTACTGGGTGTTTTGGTGATGCGCTCGTTCTGTTCTTTTTTTCGGTGTGTAAATAACAATGTAATTGACTTTTTGAAGGTTAAGGAAATCTACTTGAAGTATGTTTTTGCTATTCGATGGTATAAAAGAAACACGAGATTATGGTTTTTAAAGAAATCAATTTGTTTGCTCGTGCTATGTGTACTATCTGGATAGGATATGCTGATAACATGATCATGTTGTTAAATATCAGTTTGGCTGTTGACATTTATATCGTAGATATATAGGAAAGCGAAATTTCGAATTCCATTTAAGTACTTATTTCAGATAAAATAAGACTGCTTCAACTAAGATAACATTTTAAGCTTTAAGAGTTTAAAAGCAATATATTACGTATAGGTGAACTGGCATTTTAATAATACGCCATGGTAGTCTCCAGAATTGGAATACATGCCAAACATTTTTGGGCGATATTATTTTTGTAACTCGTTTTATTACAAATATATATAACTCATATTAAATATAAAATAATATAAATTAAAAATAAAAAATTTAAAAATGGACTACCTAAATTGAGCATTTATCGATATGGCCTTCTTTTGCTTGAAAAACTGAGCGACGGAGCCTTGGCATTCTCTCTTTTTGATACAGTTTTTCAGAAAATATGTTATTCCATGCATTTCTTGGTGTTTGTAATACATCCCTTGCAGATGTTCGGCATGTTAGCAGAAGATCCCGATCTAACTGATCTCACAACAGCTCGAACGGGTTAAGATCAGGCGAGTGTGGTGGTTAAACCATTAAATTTAGCTTTCGGTGGTGAAATTATTTCTGCAATAATCCTTACACGCAGTAGATGAGAGTTTTGAATCATTATCGCGCTGATAAATAAATTCTCGACTCATCATGGTTCTCCAATTTCGAGAGATTGGTGAATCGCTCCATTCGTCCCGTAATTTCTACCAAAACTCTTACCAAGTGTTCATCAAAGAACCACCTCCGTCCCTAACTATATAGGAACGACACAGCCTGGAAGCATTTTTTCGCCAGCACGTCGCGGAGCAAAATTCTTCTTTAATTTTTAGCTTTGTTTTATCGCGCCTAACAACTTTTCTCCATTACAAAATTGGCCATTTCTCGTGGCACTTTTCCCAATTGAGTCGTTTCTGGCGATTTATCTTCGAAAACAGTGGTTTCTTCACAGCATTTCTGCCATTTAGTCCTTGAACTTTAAGACACTTTCACCGTAATCAATGATAAACTTCCGTTCATTTTCCGTTACACTTAGAAGGTCCACATATCATCACCCGCTTTCGCGGTGGTTATTTGATGAAATCACTATAGTGTGTATTGCACGGTAGACTTTGAAATTTTATGTTTCTTAGCAATTTATGCATATATGCACGTAATTCAATAACCAGTTACCAGTTTTTGTTAATTGTTTTTATACTTTTGAAAGTTTTTTTCATAACAAAATTAATTTAATTTATATTTGAAGATCTAACATCAGAAACCATTTAAAATTTTTTTTAAACACAATTTAAGTATTTACTGTTAACAGCAAAATTTAAAATGTTGAGATATTTCGAATTAATTCATATAATAAATATATTTAAAATAACAAATTTACGCAAAACAAAAATTTAGGCTTTTCAGTATTTTAATGATTTGCCGAATAGCAAACGATGAAATAAATGAAAATATAGGTATAATGACGACTTATCGACCAAAAACTTTTTGCCTGCAGTGTATATCCTCCCATTATACATATGATCAAGAAAACTTAAATTCAATTAAAAAGTAACGTGGAAGAATTTCTAAAACTGTGTTTATAAAGTTGAATATTTTTTTAATAACCTACTGATGTAATTTAGTAAATCTTAAAAAGTTACTGCTCGTCTAAATATCTACGCTTTACCCTCAAAATGGTTTATCGGCCGATTAAGACAACTGTTTTATACAAAAAACAGCGAATTACCACCCGAGAAAAAAGTTTTTGTGAATTGAAATCGGAATTAATAAACGGCACATCCTTTTATAAATGAGCTCATACACTCAACTATGACCACAGTTGCTGTATTTTTTATAACTCGGAATATATCCAGATATGACGAATTTAGTTACTTAAACTAAATTCTGTTTAAATCAAATTTTACAAATTAGTCAGACAAATCTTCTATACAGTTAATAAAAGATGGAAATCCTACACAAATTTTCCACAAATCAATATTTCTAATTGGATTATAGAATTTCAATAAAAGCAAAATTTTTAATCTTTATATTAAGTCAGTTTGTTTTGGCGTTTTTTACATCTCCAATTTGCTCGGTTTCTGATAATGTAAATATTTCGTTTTCAAATTATTATTGACGTTTCAGCCTTCGACCTAATTCACCCTGAATATTGCTAATTTTTAAACAATTTATCCATTCATTCAAAAACCGATTTCATACTGACAACACTTACTTAAATATCGTTCAAATTCTATAAAAAAACATCTACATATTATAGTCAAGTCCAATGTGTGATTGTGTTATTCGAGATAAATTTAGTAGAAGGCTTAGTCGGAACAAGATGAGAAATTCGGGACATTTGGGAAAATTATCTTTTAAATGTTTTGTTCATTCAACTTAATTTCCCACATTTTTTAGTAAACTAAATTATTTTGGATTAAATATAATTTTGGACTGTAAAACTTTTATATAGCTAAATGGTCAAAAGATTTTAAGAATATTAGACCGGTTACTTAAAAAGCAATGACACAAACCTTGCAAAATACATCCTCGAAGTATTGAGTTGTGTACAAATTGAAGTGGTGGCCCATTGCAATGCGACGTAAATGTATGATCTGCTATAAGTGGATACTACTGTTCCTTTTTAAAACACTACACCAAAACTTTTCCTGTGAATTATTGATCAAATTAAAGTTACAATTTTTGAAACGTCGCTATTCAACACTTGTTTGCAAAAATTGCTGGATATTATAATCCTGAGCTAAGAATCTTGATTCGATATTTGGAATTTAGGAATTTGTAGAAGAATTTCGAAGATACCGCGAATATAATTACTTAACTAGGATAATAATTTTAATGGTCGCTTATATCCCAACTCCAATTTAACCAACTCTTTTTTTCCAAGTACGATTTCACCACCAGGATCGCGACATGTTATTTTTGTAGTTGGTTGTTTCTGATTGTATTTGATTATTTAAATTGTTAAATTTTATTTTAAGATACGCACGATATTATCTAAAAATATCAAAGAAAAATCAAGCTTTAGAAAAAAAAAATGCTAGATATTTTATTTAATTAAAATTAAACTCCAATTTCCTGGTCAAATAAAATACAAGTGACTTTTCATTTGCCAATTTACAACAACAATGCGGTATAATGAATTCAAATATGGAATTCGTCGAATTCCTTCTGAATTGATGGTTAGCATTCCATTCCTTATTGCAATTCCAATTCCATTTTGTAGTTACTGAGTTTTCGTATTTTTCAAACACTACCAGCTTTTTGTACATGTCAAAAATAAATCACAAGAATTGGTTGGCTATTTCGTTTGACCAAAATTGAATTCCAATTCCAATTGAAATTTCACTACAGCTAATATTAGTAATTCAGGTTTTGAAATCAATTAAAATTTGAAAAAACATGTAGTATCCTAAAAATGGTCAAATTTAAAGTTAAAAAATTGAAAATTATATTTTCTATCTGAAATAAGTAAGTAAGTACCTTAAAATTTATTTGATAATTTGATATATTTCAGTTGATATATTTAAATCTATGTGTCCTTTATTAACAAGCTTTGAGACAATATAAATATCTTGGATACTTATATCATGGAATTATCGAAAAACAAACTGCCTTTGTATAACCAAGATTTCTTCAAAATTAAAGAAGGTCCAGAAATTAATAATTTCAAAATACTGTTTACTTGAGTTTTGTGAAAAAAGTAGAAACTGATCTGTGAATTACCCCGTTTATTTTACTGCTATATCATTGTAACGTCTACCTATATCATTGCTAATTTAAGTGTTTGATATGTGCATACTTACATTTAAAATGATAATGTTAATGCAGAAATATTGTGTTGGCCCATGAAAGTACCTCATAAATAAAATTGTGAGCTTTTAATTGTCTGAAATTTGAAAATTTCGATTAAATTATTATGTTTTTTTTAATGTAAATTCCTCGAATATTTAATTAATTAATTTAAGTAAATTCTTTGAAAGTATATGTATTTGTTTTATTCTTATTCACAACTGTTACTTTTAGATAGTTTCGTTTAAAATTCTTTAAATGATGAATTACAAATTTTAATTCTGTGAAGTATGATACTTGAACTCTAAGCAGTGTGAAATCGTAAAATTATTGAAAAACGAGTTTTAAAAATGTCTGTAATTCGTGATATTTATACTTGGATCGGCAATTCGCCAGTCTTGATCTTAATTCTTCGGTGTTGGTTTAAGTTTCACCCAAAGGTTGTCAGTTATGTATAACCTAATCTTGATTTTTAATCCAAACGTCAACTGGATAACTCCATATTTTCAAAATAGGGCATATATGTACTTACATGTACAATTTGTAATCTGTTTGAAATTGTCCCAACATTTGCAAAATTTTGCTCTAAACACAGAATTTTATTACTTACTTAATTATTTTATTTCATTATTTCGTTTCGTGAGAATTTGTTTTACTGGCTTAAATACGAACATACAGTTAGATATATAATTTAATTGATTTGAATTTGATGAATACTGCAGCTATGCATTTCCGGTACTATATTTTAATATTCTATTGTATTTGTATTGTATTAACCGGATATATTTACCAAATTCAAATATTAAAAAATATTTCATAACTATATTACTTAGTAAAAATAATATTATTATTGCAATATAATTTAACGACATTCAATGTGCCTTAACAATAATTTTGATTTGAATAAAAATGGATTGGAATTATTTTGCATCTATCTATATACAGACTTAAGTATTCTGAGGTGTTACTTCATCCAATTTATTCTATGATTTCATAAGTATGTTCATTCTATAATTGTCAGATTTCACAATCATAATTTTTAATTTTCATATAGATTTTTATCAACATTTAAATATAAATTTAAACATTTTATTCGAGGCATTTGATCAATTTATAAATTCAAATTCTTTCTAATTTTTGTTTTGGTTTGGCTATTTCACAATAAAACCAATTGTTCTGATTCTTTACGCATTGAATTGAAATGAGCAAAGCACTTCAATCTATTATACATACAAATTTTTGTCATCTACTGTATTTATCTACATACGAAACGAGCAACTGACAGTTTATGTATCCAGTAGAGCGAGGGGAAACATAATTTATGAATAAGCGCTGTATTCCTATTTCATTTTTGTTTTGTATAAACGAATATAATTTCATTTCTAGATAAACATGATGATAATTTATCACTCTCAATGCATGTGAAAATGGAAATTATATCCATACAGCACACAGAATCGTACATACATATATACATATAGCACATCTCAAGCGATAAATTTTGTAAAATTTATTTGTTTAAATTCTGAGCGTATATAGTATTTATCCGCTATTATACTATGTCGATGATGGCCGCATATCTTCTCCGATAAACCAGTGCGTTCTGCAACATGGCTCCGATAGCGATTCAAGAGAAATATTTTTAAACATAAATAATGTTTTCATATGTGACGTACAAAATAACAATTTATGTACATATATGCGTGTATAACAGAATTGTCAAAAAGGATCATAACAATATATTTCCCAAATAAATTATTAGTGAATATATCCCTTTTAATTTCAACAGAGCATAAATTATATTAGAAAAGAATATATTTTTTTCATAGAAATGTCACCATATCAGTGAGGGAAGATTTTTGCATAAAATAAAATATTTTTTCAGCTTTCAGCCATTTAACGATCGTAACTGTATTTGTTTTATCGTCGTTTAAGCATATAACTATCCTATATAATTTAGAACATAATAAAATTATATCTATGTATATATTCGCATAAATATTTATATACATAGGTATACTATATAGATACAATTTAAATGAAACAGCGTTCGTGACACTTTATGCCACGAATCGTCGCTAAATATAGAAACAAATCGATCAAATTAGGTTGGTATAGGTTGGTTGTATCGAATACAAATAATCTGGAAAATCAATAATTATATTAATTTTGTATTTAATACTTATTTTGAAAATTTATAATTTTTTTTTTTTTTTTATGGAATGAAATAAGAAAACAACATAGTTTTCCAAAACTATAAAGTTAAGTTCTCAACTTTTTATTTTATTTTATAAAATAATATTAATTTTTAATTTATTTACTATATAAGTATGTACATATATTTGTAATACCTACTTTAAGGATTTGTTGCGCTTTACCAACTTTACTGTACATATTTTATTGATCTTATGGATTTTTAATAAGATTTCCTAAAAGTTAAAATAAGTAATGAGAAAATGTTGGTTTAGTGTTGAATATGAATAGTTTTGGTGTGGAATTTATTGTTGGCAATATTAAACTTATGATATTTGAGTAGTTGCTATATATGTAGGTAGAAAAAATATATATAATTTTAATAATAGATGCTATTTGAAACATCAAGGATAGTATCACTGTACAGTGTTAAACTAAAAAGCAGTGTTATGAAGATCAAAACTATTCCCCAAACCGCTTATTTTCCTTCTCCACCGATGTTTTGATATTGAATTGTACCGTTCATAGTTAAAAAATGTGCACATATAATTTCCTATCCACTTAACCTTAAACATAAATGATAGCTTTGTTATAGGCGAATTCTCAAAAATATCAAAAATGCACTGCTTTTTCCACTGTTCAAAAGGGTGGCCCTATATTTGAATACTAAATTTAATGATAGTATAAATGTAAATCAGTAAGATTTTAAGCGATACAGTGTTTTTTTTTCTTAGACCTAATTTATTGTGTTCACTTTGTGTAACGTTTCTAAGTGTACATAATGGAAGTTAGAAATTTGCACGATTTTGTACGATTTGCACGTTCAAATAATTCTTTCCATGACAATTGATCCACGGAGGAATACCTGAAGAGAGATGGAGTATTGAATATCATAGGTCTACACTTTTGGAGTTGCTTGCGAACTGGAATGTCGAAATTATTTTTAAAATAAATTATTTGAGTAATTATGAATTTACTGTATAAATAATTAAACTTTGTTTAATAAAAATCTCCCGGGTGTAAGTATAGGGTAATATAATTTAAATCAAATTTTAGCTTGCTATTTTTAAGTGGGGTATCCACTTATCTTTGATTCAAAACTGTTCACTAATCTCAACGCATCTGTCTGTATAAAAAAACTAAACTTTCTTTCATTTAAGTATCAGAGTTCTTTAATAATTTTAACTTTGAAGTTTTTGTAATTTAACTCTTGATTTTTATTTATTCTATAACTTCAGTAAATACTGAATATTTATAATTGTTTTAGAGCTTTCATAATTTCCCTAAATATTTTCTCAATATTTAATCTGAAAATATACTAGAAATCTCGATTAATTATATTAATAAATCTTCAAATCCCTCCTTATTTTCTTAAATAAACAAATGTTAAATTATTTTTATTTATGATATTGACAAGTAGTTCTTAAAATTTTTAGGTAATCTTAAAAGTTGGAAGGTAGAACAATTTATTTTTATAAATATGATTGAGCACCTTCTTATTACGATCAGAGATGATAATAAACTCATCATACACTGTTGAACGACTCATGAACTCTCCAGTCCGTTCAATCGCTTGGAGCTGTGTCGTGTGGAGAACATTTTGAACCCTATTGTTAGGAAACACTATACATTTTTTTCAAATTTCTAATTTCATCAACCATTTGTGTTTATTTTGATTTTTGTAATGTTCGAAATCACGTCGTTATGTATTAATCACTCCATTGAACATGGGATTTATTATTAGGTATTGCGTATTAAGTTTGTACGATAAAGTAATTGATATTAAATCACAAATTAAATAAGAGATAATGTGCGGGACGTCAAATTAATTTGATTTTACTCATAATAGAGGATGAGACTGCTAGACAAAAATTCTTGGAGCAGAACTTATTTTGGGCATATTATACTCTGTAGTTTGTGCGAATGAACATTAGGATTCGCTAGATAGTTTTGTTTCGTTGTTTTCTGTTAAATTTTATAGGATGAAAGCTCCACTAATTACCCGACAACTAAGCGATATGGTTCAACAATATACTTTCTATGTCTCATATGTGATAATAACATTGTATCACTCACTAAATTAGGTAATATACGAGTAATCATACATAGTTAATTGTAGAAATATTTACAAATGCTTTATAATTTATAATTTTCTAGATTTTGTTATTAAATTACACAGTTCTAATTTATTGAACATTAAAAGAATTTAACCGCTCATTTGAACCAACTCTAAAATTTCATCAATTTAGAATTTTAGTATTTATTAAATTCTGACGCTTTTATCAAATTATTGAGATTTAATATTTCAAATAGAAATGAATAATATCTTCGGGCATTATTTGGATCCTCGAATTTTATCATTAAGATCTTCAGAAAAATGTAATAATTGAAAATTTGTTTCCGAATTCAATGGCATGTCAAAATTTTAATAATATATAGTAAGATTCTTATTATAAAAATATTAATTTTATAATAAATTCAATGAGGGATTTTATACCTTTCCAAACGTCTTCATATTAATTTGCTAAAATTTTTAATTATTTTTAATCTTTTAACAAATTTTGAAATTTTTTAGTTGGAATTTGATATGACTTTAAAGTACGTAGTTATATAAGTATTTGTTAAAATCTTCATAGTTCGTTCGATATACCTACTTCAGAAATTTAGAATTTGCTGTACAAAATAAATTTATCAAATGAAAAACTTTTAGAATTTATTTTCAGAATTTGATAATAGTTTGAATAGCCTTAGAATCCGATAACACTTTTCAATTTGAGTTCAGTTCAGTATTTTATTGAATTTTAGAGATTAATTTTTGACTCTTAGAATATAACTGATTTTGTTTTTAAAAATAATTAAGTATATACTAATATACATTTTCCAAAATACTTATAAGATGTATATAAGTAACATACCTATTTAATTATTCTTAAAAACAAATTCTGTTATATTCTAAGAATCAAAAATTAATCTCTAAAATTCAATAAAATACTACTGTAGTTACTATATCAAAAATTTTGGAATTTTTAAGTTTAAATATGAAAAAAACTGTCAATAGATATATACAACTTCATTTGTAAACCGAGCCACAAAAAAACATGTTTAACGCACCCAGCTCGATCGTAAATTTCGTGTGAGGTAAAAAGGTTTCATACGTCTTAATATTTTTAAGATAACTCTATACTAAATATAAAAAGAACAACTTTAAATAATTCCCATATAGATATACATAATATAGTATATAAAATGATAAAAATAAAAATAAATTAAAAGAAAAAAATCTTAAGAAATATAACTTGGCTTGAATTAACCCGTTTGATTACAAAATATACATCCATATACACAAAACTAATTTGATAGACACACTGGAGACATTTTGTTAGAGTAATAAAGGAAATTGTTAATAAACATTTCATAATAAGTACCTCTTTGCCGCTCTGCCACTAATTTGATCAACTCTTTTTTATTCTTCATCAACATGAATGTAATTCGAATACATGTGTACCAATTGAATTAATTTAATTTAAATTAAGTGTTATAATAATTGAATTTATTTTGTAATGATTACAAACATGCTATGAATCTGGTCACCTCAACCTAATTTGGAACATGGAAAAATACTACACCCTCTTCATATCTATACGTCTAGTGCTTATATACATACATATATTATACAAACGTATATGTATAGAACTAATTTGAATTGTAAATTTTGAAGTTTGTGTTTTTTCTACTATACAGATACGATGATTTTTGTCATCGTTATTCACCCACAAATAGTAGTAAAATCGAATATTAGTTTTCATAAGTTTCAACTAAGATTATACGAGATGAGAGACGAGCAAACTATATATTATGTAACATAAAAAAAACTATCTCTAATCGTTTTGTTTGGTTATGATTTCCTAGGGTTAATATGTGTACATATATACTATACATAATATAGCAAAAATCGTATCTATGTTCAATGTGTAGAGTGGAATATCCAGCATAGCATATTATAATCAATAAAAATTATTTATACAGATATAAATTTATACATTTTATGATTTTGAATCGCAAAAAGATTAAAATGAAATAAAAGTTTTTTTGTGCATTACTTACATATGTATATGTACATATATGTATGTATGCAGAACGAATAAACTGATGCTGTAAGTGTCGTACCCAAAAAGGTTATAACCTTTGTAGTAATTGATATTTCTTACGCTTGAATTAATCTCGTTATATTGTTACTTTGATGACAACTTAACACAAAACGAATGAAAATTTATGAAAAGAATGTGACGAGATAATATTAAACAAACGAAAAATGGATTACCAGATAAACATTGATTTTCTCTCTCTTTATATGTATATACTAAACATAAACGGACCCTTCAATCAAACTGATTCTCTATATACTACTAATACTACTGGAAAATTTTCAATCAATTATATTTCCATTGATCGATCGAACCATAAAATAAATTGGCACAAATGGTCTTTCATTATTTCTTATATATATATATATACAAATGTAGCGAATGAAAACTGATGGTAATTAAAATACTAAAATAAAATACAAAGGGTGACAATGATACTATCTGCCTATATAGAGCTATGTAGTGTTTGGCCCGTATATTACGTAATATTTGTCAAAGTTTACAGCTGAAAATGAGAAACAATAATAGTAAGTATGTACGTATCTAGATTTAATCTAAAATTACAAATTTTCTCTAGAATTTTTTTGTTTTTAATTATTCGGAACCACAGATGAAATCTATCTATGAGGGAGTCGAAATATTGTCTATACAGGGCAATACACTTTATAAATATACTTATAAACATTCTTATAATTATATCTGTCTTTTTATGATTATAAAATTTAACGTGTAAAATCCCTCCGTTTTGGTTGAACAAATTATTTTCTATATAGCCATTGGTTATAAAATAAAATCCTAATTGGTAGCCACCAGGTGCAATTCATTTTAACGCCACTCAAGCCAATAAATTTACCAATGGATGACATTTAAATTAACCGATACGACCCAATATTTTGTTGTGTGCGTTATATAGAATAATGGATGGTTACTTTTATGCTTTATTATATGTCATAACATATAATAACATATTATTTTCCATGGAAAAATGGTATTTTTAGACCAGACTTGTTATTGTTATTATAGTAGTATTCTTATATAAGACTTTAGGCGTTCATTTCATTGATATAACCTAGTTAGAAGATATTAAGTTAAAAGGTCATTGGTATGTATATTATGGTTAAAACCAAAGCACAGAATTATAAGTATTATATGATCCTGTTACTTATTTTTATTTGTGTAAAATTTACTCAATTTCTTATCATACGAGATTTGTCTAGCATATGCAAATGTTGATTCAATAAGAGGTGTACGATTTGTTTTTTCAATAAATCAAAATTCAAATTATATTTATTTTAAAATAAAGTTTAAACGTGAGAATTATGTGGTAAATACAATATCAGGCAATTATCCTCCTCGGCTTCTTTCGCATGATACCGTTATTTTTTGGAAGTTTTACATCACTTTTTGACATAATTGTGGTTCTATTTCTGCGATACCTGTTCGGTTGTTGTCTTTGAACTCTTCAATCATTTACGGATTGTTTGTTGAAGGTTACAATTTAACGGTGTTAAATCACAAGATTGCGGCGCGTACTCTGTGGCATGTTGTACCAGCTTGTTACAACCACATATCGTCTAATACCATCCCATTCAATAAATTAGCATGTCACTATAATGTCCACCATTAACAGTTACTGCAGTTCCAGCAGCATTTTATACAAAATATGGCCCAAATACTCCTCCTACCCAAAAACCCACCAAACAGTGAATGGTGGATTTATCCGCCTTTATTTTATAAATCAAAAAATACCATTCTTAACTGCACAGGAAGAAAGTAATTTTCCAACGGAACAACACACGTTAACGAATATCTGCAACGCACTTTTGTTCGCTTAGTATAGTGCTCTCAACTTTTATACGATAGCTTATCAATTGATTTATTCGACATTCGTTCGAACTATTCGATTAATACAAATACTGGAG
The DNA here is from genome assembly GCA_951394425.1 of Tipula unca. Taxonomy (NCBI): domain Eukaryota; kingdom Metazoa; phylum Arthropoda; class Insecta; order Diptera; family Tipulidae; genus Tipula; species Tipula unca. The sequence goes on along the minus strand of OX596380.1, from coordinate 142,548,403 downwards.
CTTTGATATACGAGTATGAAAAATATATCACATTTTGAACTGATCAATTCCAAGTTTTATAAGAATTTGAACTTAAACAGGTTTGTTAATATCAATATCACTATTTTTTAAAATTAAATTGCAATGGCTTCTTCATTAAGTAGACTTTTTTAACAATATATTTAATAAAATAAAATTTCTGATTTAGTTCAATTTTAATTTTCTTCTTTGGAATTGTGTAGCTATAATTATATGTATGTCTATCTGTTTATTTGGCTGTTAAATTTTGAAATAAAATCGATTAGAGATGGCAATTTATCACAAAGAATTTTTTGAAGATTGCAAACAGGTGGATTCAAACCGAACTATAAGTCAGTTGAATGCCATAAAAAATATCCCTTAAAAAAATATAAATTCCATCGGCTTTCCTACAAGTAAAATGTACTTTTGTGGTGGACAATCGATATACTCATACCTGAATTACTTATGTTAACTGATATTTTTTTCTGGTGTGTAATAGTAAACCCAGGTTTCATCTATGGTTATTCAACGGTACAATCAGTGTTGAGCTATTTGCATTGATTTGTGTTTGTAATTAAGGTTTTGTAAACGCGGTACCCACCTAACCGATTGTTTTCTCGCACCAAATTCTTCTGCTAGAATATGAAATGATTAACGATATAAAACAATATCAAGTACATTAATGATCTATATTATCGTAGCTGTCAACTGTTTATAAAATCAACAAAAAGAAAAATGGATACCGCCAAAACAACACCGGACCCCCGCTCAAGTACCCGGATACGAGATTTAGGATCGGCACGTGGAACGTGCAATCACTTAGAAAACCAGGAGCGTTGGAGGGTCTAATCACGTGCATGAAAGAGTATCGGCTGGAACTCGTTGCTCTTCAAGAAACTCGCTGGCCTCAAAGTGGAGACCATGTGTCCCAGGGCTATACGTTGTTCTACAGTGGAGATGACCTCGGAAATCTTGGAGCTGGATTTCTTCTTGGGCCGCAGGTAAAGAAGGCTGTTTTGGATTTTCAAGCAGTCAATAACCGATTGTGTATGCTTCGCCTGCGCATGAAGTTAGCCAACCTGTCGATAATTTGTGTACATGCGCCCACAGAAGTCAGCCAGCCCCAAGATAAAGACTCATTTTACAATGACTTGGACGATCTCATGGGATCTATACCCGAACACGATGTTAGAATGGTAATTGGGGACTTTAATGCTAGAGCTGGCAGAAATCAGGCCGACTTGTGTGAAAACATAGGTCCGTACTCCCGACACGAAGCTGCGACCGATAATGGTGAGAGAATGATGTACTTTGCAATTGCTCATGATCTTAGAGTAGCAAGCACATTCTTCCCTCACAAACAGATACACCTAGAGACATGGACACATCCTCGCAAAACATCCCGGAGCCAAATTGACCACGTGTTAATTTCAAAAGGGCGAGCTCGGGTTGTGCAGGATGTGAGAACTTATCGGTCAGCAACCAAATACGTCGGCAGCGATCATTATTTGGTCGCTGCAAAGCTACGGTGGAAGTTTTCGTACAGGTCGGGGAACACAGCGAAACGGATGGAACGTTTCGACTGTGAAGGTCTGATAAATGAAGATCAAAAGAAACGATATCAGGATCTTGTCAGCGACAACATTGAGGGAGCTAATTAGCAGTCTGACTGCGTGAACTCTGTCTGGGAGGTACTGAAAACTTCGGTTGTCAGTGCTGCTCAACAGACTTTAGGTATAGTGAAAGTCAGACCCAAGAATGATTGGTTTGATGACGAGTGTCGTCTTGTAGGTGAGCAACAAAATATAGCCCATAATGAAGTGCAACAACGTCTCACAATCGCAAGGAAAAACAAGGCAGCTCTTGCAAGAAGGGCAGCTAAGCGGATTTATAGACGGAAGAAGCGAGAATGGTGGAAGGCCGAGGTTTTGAAAGTACAACAACTCAGCAATGAGCGTAGTTCACGTAATTTCTTTAAAGGAATTACTGGATTGCACCATACTTTCAGGCCTGCGTCAACCGCCATTCGGGACCGGGATGGAAACCTCTGTGTCAACATCGACGCAGTACTTGACGCATGGAGTGGACACTTTACTGAGCTGCTTGATGTTCATCATGCGTCACAGACTGTTGTTGAGCCACCTCTAAAACAGTCTGCGGAGATTTGCACTGAGGAGCCATGAAACACCTCAGCGCAACATCTTATATCGCCAGTCCAATCAAGTGCTTGCATATGCAGATGACATATGCGTGATTCGACTGAATAGCAACGGAGTGAAAGAAATACTTGATCCGCTTGTAGAGTTTTCAGCTTCTGTTGGACTCCAGGTCAATGAGTCCAAAACGAAATACCTGATCTCTGGTTTTAGAGACAATGGCACACCAGATTTTAGTAGTGGCCACCACACGTTTGAGGGAGTGAGGAGGTTCAAATATTTGAGCTCTCTTATCACTCACGATAACAGTGTGGGTGAGGATATTAAAGTGCGGCTGGCAGCTGGCAGTCGTTGTTTGTATCCTCTTAGGCCACTGCTAAAATCTAAACACTTATCAAGTGCCGTGAAGCTGAAGCTTTACAAAGCGTTGATCAGGCCCGTTGTTATGTTTGGATGTGAAAGTTGGGCGCTGACGGATGAGTACGAGAGATGGCTCCTTACATTTGAGAGAAGAATCATGCGTGTGATTTACGGCCCTAAACGCGAAATAGATGGTACATACCGAGCTCTGTACAATTTCGAGATCAGAGATCTGATGAAGATCCCCGATATTGTACATGAAGTTAGATCTCAGCGAGTACGCTGGCTCGGTCACGTTCTGCGTGCTGATCCGGAACGAATTGTGCAGCGATCTCTGAAAGGAGAGCCACCATATGGTAGGCGCAGAGGTCGTTGCAGGCGACGATGGCTCCACGATGTAGAGAACGACTTGGCCTCTTCAGATTGTCTAAGACAGTATGGAGACCAAGCTCAGGATCGAAACCGTTGGAGCCAGATTGTTGATTCAGTAAGGGGCCAGTAATGGCCTTTAACACTGTTATTATTATTATTATTATCGTAGCATTTGTATATCCTACATTAGCCAATTTAACGATTAAGTTTGTACTAACTCATTTAAATTCTACACTATCATCTCGCTAAACTATATCGTTGGCGTCTACCACAAAATGTGAGTATCTAACTCGCTTGCGAAGCGTGAGGTTAAATCTAATCCAACACAAGATCGAGACTATCTGTGAAACAACGCAACCAAAATACATGGTTCTGTTGTCGGCGTTTTTGTCATTTACGGATTGTTTGAACGCCGTCCATTACTATAGGTGTGCGATAGTTCTCGTATAGCATCGAAGTGGTGCTATAACACGGGATTATAGTAACGGAGAAGGATCTGAGTGGACTGCCCAAAATGATTAAATCGGCTATTTCAAAAGAAGAATCAATTCGACGGACACTTGCATTCCCGAACCGGTATGTAACGGTCAGATTCGTGGCCATGTCAATGAAAAGATACTCGAGAGGATAAAAAGAACTAATATTTTTTGTTTAAAATTCCTGATTATAAATATACTTAAGACCCAAAATACTAGATTTCAAACTATGGATTGATTGCCTATAATTAATTACTCATCTCAAACCCTATAAATTCATGAAAATAAATAAATTACTCTAGACCAGTATCCACAGATGTATATTTACAGTTTGTATTCTTAGATTATGGCGCAAATAAGGATATTTAGTGCAAATTATTTTAAAATAGTCAAACAAATTTCAAAAATCTATTTTGAACATAATAATGGTATAAGTAATTACCAAAAAAATTAACTATGAAGCTTAGTTAGTATGACACATTTGCAATCTATAGTTAGTAGAAGAAATTTCCCTAAATCTGTTATTATGGTAGGAACCAAATATGTTCCAACTGTTTCCGTCGTGCTGCTATATATGTATATATATATGCACAAATATATATGTATAAATATACATATGTACATTACATACATACATATATCGGATCATAAATCAATTAGTGTATTTTAATTTTAGAAAATTGTATGTCATATGTGCTTAAGTAGATTAAATTGCATCAGCATTTTTGCCTGCGGGATATTAAAATATAAAATTGTATTCCCATAAGAGACGAACTAATTATTTCTTCATAAATGACTTTACTACCATTATACCTTAGGCAAACACTGTGTTATCCACACCCAATTCAACCTCAAGGCAAGGTAAATAAATAAAATATAAAACATATAAAAAAAATTCTGTTTTATCTGGGAAGGAAATCAAGTTTAATTGATCATATTACCCCCAATTATATACCAACAAAAAAATTCCAACTTTAAAATCATCTTCGCACACTCTTGTTCGTTTTTATTTTGTTGGTGGTTCGAAAGGGAATTTTTGATTAATCCTTCCTCGAATTCCATACACATCGCCCGCTCCCGCACTCTAATTTCATATTACATAATTTAAAAACATAATTTTGTTTCGTTGTTCAACATAAAAAATAAAAAAAATTAAATTACTCAAAATGCCCCTTTCATTTTAATTTTAAAAGTGTACTCGTCTAATAAACACGTTTTTCTTCAAATTTAATGAAAGTAAATATAATATTTTTCTTCCGCCCCCCCCCCCCCCCCCCACCATCCCGTTCGCAATTTTCCCAAGTAAAAGTCAATTAAAAATAGATAATGAAAAATAAGTATACCGAATGAACCAAAGTACAAAACGAGAGGAAAAAAGGTAACACAAAAAAGAGGAATTTGGAGATATGTACTTAAAATTTTCACCATAAACAGTAAAAACGTAATCAAGACGCACGTGCAATAAATGAAGTTAATATGTTGGTGTTGTTGTTGAATTTTCATAACTAAATAAAAATGTTCTGTTTTTCACAATTCATTTTCACATACTTAATATAAAACGCGATCCAAAATTAGGACTAAATACTTTAATATTTATATAGGGGTCTGTCTGTCACTGGTTCATTGTGCTGCGTATATGTGATTGTGATATGCATGCAATTTCCGTATACGCTGATTGAAATAAAATTAATACGACGAAAGTTTGGTATATTATGTATGTATATAGACGATAAAAACTACCCTTAAAAAATATCTAGGGTAAATTAATATCCAGAAACAGGATTATTTCGGGGATATAATAATGAGATTGCATATATGTACTCGTATATATACGTACAAAATCGAATAATTCGAATAATAACATACAAGGAAAGGACAATATTGTATTTAAGGGTAGGCAAGTAAGGAAAAAACGAAATATTATTTTAGGGGTTTTTGTCGCAATAATAAATAAAATTAATAGTGTATTGATATAGAAAATTCTCTATTCGAACACACACACACACACACACACAAAAATATTGTAAATAAATAAAAAGTTTAACGACCTATAATAGCATATACGAACATATTAGAGAGATTTTTAAGGGGGCCAGATTCAGCACAATTTTATGCAATAATATATTCATGTACATGTATGTCTATAAAATATTTATATGGATGGGGGGCTTGTTTTTGGATTTTTAATTTATTTTTGCCCGCAATATTGATGGTTAGCAATAGATTAGAATTTATTTCGACTATATGTACTTAACAAATTGTACAAAATGCAATATGTATAAATATGTAAACGTATAGATATACGACAAACGTTCTTCCATCTGAGATGAGAAGTAGAATCAACTATTGTTATAGAATTTGGTGTTAAGTCATAAAAGCTGTACTGCATATCAAATATGTAAACGAGCTCTAGAGATGATCACACGAAATCCTTTATTTCGTTATACTTATAAGTACATTTATGTATATATACATACATATGTACATACAATAATTTTACTTTGCATACGGCAAGAAATTTGCAAGTCACAATGGTGTTCGAGATTTAACTTTGCAGGACCATTCCCTAAATAATTAAATCAGTACTTAAATTATGTGTACGTATATATGCTTTCTTTACAAAGCAGTATTTTTTTCTATCGTGTCGTTTTAAAATCAAGATATTAGCATACTCGTAAAACCAAATTTTATTTATCCGAGATTATTTTTATTTATTTATATTATGTTTTATTATCCGATCCAGAAGAATTATTACAGTGCCGATTTTGTCTGTGCCATGTATACCGAAATTTTTAGATTCTTATACTTAGTATAAGGACGTATACCGAGCAAATAGCGCAGTGGTTTATTCTGCGACGTTTGGATCGGGAGGTACCGGGTTCTCGAATCCCAACAGAGGCGGGATGCAAAAGGGATTTTTCATCTCCCGATTACGATCGGTGATTAAATTGAAAAACATCTATGACCCTCGGTTGGATGGTAGCACTCATGGGCCGACCGACCCATCTTCCATGTCACTGTACAGAGTGAAGTGAATGAATGCGCAGGTACTGTACTTGTGTGAATGGGATGAATGGGTTGAATGAATGTTCGTCTGAATCAAGGAAGCAAGGCTATAGACCAAAAATGTGTCTATGCCACGTCCTTGAAAAAAAAAAATATTGTAAGCGAAAATTTTTTTTTTCTCATATTTATTTTATTCAAATGCTAGCATGTCATCTGATTTTTTAATCACTTAAGAAATGGCTGGCTGTGTATCCGTAACAACCTTATATGTTGCAATAAAGGTATAGAAGGTTTTTGGTGGAAATACACCCAACGGAATACGAGATAAACACAAGTAGTAATGTAACAGTGGTGCACATATTTTTTGAATAATTATGCGAATTGGTAATTAAAAATTAACTTGTATAGTAATTATTTTCATATTTATGGCTTAAATTAAATTTTTTAACGAGATAAATTATATACATAGCGTTAAATATACACGGTATAATAAAGTCATGGGATATACATATACCCATTAGAATACTGTTTGGATGTTTTTCAATCAAATTAACTTTAGCAAGTATAAAATGGATATTTTAACTTAATAACATTTTAAAGCATTTTTACATACTGAGTATATTTAGTACTATACTTGGTACACTACGGAATGCCGAAAGTTTGCAATTCATCACATTAATATTGTAATTCATTAAAATGTATAAATTATATGCATTCACTAATTTTTGCTATTTTCTTTTTAATTAAAAGCTCGTTCATCTAACTCTTGAAAATATTAGCTTTTAATTTTCAAGTTTGTAAAAAACACCCAAATTCTAAGCATATACAAAGTCTTGAACTTTTTAAAGTTCCTATATCTCTGAATTTTTTATATTACCGAAATTATTTTTAAAATCCTTTGAAATTTCTGAAAATATTTTCCAATTTATTTAAAAGTTAAACTGAATAATTTTTTTTTTTTTACTATATTCTTTTTGTGGTCCTTACATATCTAATAATATGATAAATTAAATTTGGTTTCATAAATTTTTAATATTCATTAATTTCGACATGTTTTTCGAATTTCTTATTCATTATTCGCTTTTTTATTTTGTCAATTCTGGTGCGTGCACTACATGACATTTTTTTAAAGTGTAATTTGTGTTGATAATAAATCCTGGTTATTGAAATTTCTTTAGTTTAAAAGTATTATTACTTACGTTTATAATTTGATACATACAACCTTCATAAATTACAATTATTACTTATTAGGTTTTATTTCTAAATAAAATTCTACGTCTATACTTACGAAATAATAGAATTCCATTTCACAGGTATGTATCGGGGAATTTTATAGACTAGAAGAAGAAATTTAATTCTATATAAATAATTTACATGGCTGGAGATTTATTTTTCATATGTGAATACTGCGAATTAAGTACAATATATTGCGTAAATGTCTACACCAAAACCCCATCAGGCTTTCATTGCAACACAAGGATGTGTGGTAAGAATTCTTTTAAATCTGCAGTGCATGAAATTTGCAAAATTGATCAAGGATCATTAAGGTATTTGAAAAAATCAAATCAACACCTCACTTAGTTAGTTTGAAGATTTAATAGATCCGTTTTATTTCACTTATCGTTAACAACCATTAGGCAGTTCGGATCATAAATTAAAACGACATTGTGACGAGGAAGTTTGTCACTTTTTTAAGAGAGCGCAATTACGCAACAATTAGTTTTTAAGTTTCAAAAACGAATTAACAAGTTTCTTTTTAAAGCAAAAGGAGAGTAAACATTTTCATTGTTTTCGAACATACTTGTCGGTTGTAGAAAAGAAGGTTGTATAGTATCCATTTATTTATTTACTTATTTTATTCAACAAATTTAATTAAATAACTACAATATACCATTATCTACTATGATATAAATTCTAAATTCCAACACGCTCGGTTAGTTTTCTTACAAACAATTGCCTTATGGACAACTGCAGATACAATTTTTTCAGAGTATGTATTCCAAATTAATTACAAAATTCGTTTTTATATTCACTTTTTGTATTCGAAATTTTAAACACATTCTTAATCCGCACCACGATTCTTATCTAAAGATACATTATATTGATAGTAGCTTAAATTTTGCGATATTTTTCAGCTTCCTTAAAGATGGTTTATTATATAGGAATTTATTATTTGTCGGTATGAGACGTAGAATATTAGGAGGATGTATTCCATGTAAAGTAAATTTCTGACATAATTAAAAAAAAAAAAAAATTATTTTATTTTTCTCTTTTTATTTAAAATTAATATTTTTTTTTTTTTTTTTTTTTTCAATTTTATTTAAATATTTTAAATAAACAATTATTACAATCTAGTCACCTGGACTAATGAGCAATTTTATTCTAACTTAATTTACTATGTTGTATTAATCTATGGCTTCTTCCCACTGGTGTTCCATAGTGTCTGATAAATTGAATTAAACCACGTCGTTATTGTGGGTTTTAGATCAGCATTACGCTGTTTACACTAGCAATTACACCAGCTCAAAAGGTTTAGTTCGTTTGAGCCTACGTACAATATCTGTGTTGTTTAACAGCTTAGTTGCCTCAGTGTTAACATGTTGTTCGAGCCTTTGCCTATGTCTCAGTGCAGTTTTTTGGATTTCCTTTGAAACAGTGACCACTTTAAGGTCCCTATGGAGGTCTCTGTTTCTAACATACCATGGTGCATCAACGATGTTCCTTAATACTTTGTTTTGAAATCTTTGGATTATTTCTACGTTGCTCTGTTTGGTACAACCCCAAAGTTGGATACCATAAGTCCAAACCGGTTTTAATATTTGTTTATATAATAGAAGTTTGTTGTATGTTGATAGAGCGGAGCTCCTTCCTATCAGCCAATAGATCTTTCTATATTTAAGCCCTAGTTCTTCACTTTTCTTTTTGACGTGTGCTTTCCATCGTAATTTTGCATCTAGTGTCATGCCAAGGTACTTAGCCGTGTTGGCATACGGTATTATTTCTTGATTAATTGTAACCGGAATATGTTCGAGTCGTTTGTTTGTAAAATTGATGTGAACTGATTTAGTTTCGTTAAGTTTAATTCGCCATCTTTTGGTCCAGTTATGTATTTGAGTAATAGCCAACTGTAAACTCTGTGTTGATTCTTCGTTGCTATCTCCAACCGCAGTGTTGTTGGGAGATCATTAGTGTACAAAAGGTATAGAACCGGACCTAATACACTGCCCTGCGGTACTCCTGCCTTGATTTCTTTCAATTCAGAATAGGAATAGTCTAATTTTACTCTAAAGAATCTATCTTTCAAGTATGATTCTAATATTGTAGTGAATTGCATTGGTAGTACAGTTCTTAACTTATAGTTAAGTCCTTCATGCCAAACTTTATCAAAGGCCTGTGCAAAGTCTAAGAATATCGTTGAGCAGACTTTTTTCTCCTCTAATGCTCCTTCAATAATATTAGTTATTCTGTGTACTTGATCTAATGTTGAGTGTTGGTTGCGAAAACCGAACTGATGATTTGGAATCAGGTTTTTCCTCTCAATTATCGGATTTAGCCTTTTCACTAATAACTTCTCAAAGAGTTTAGACATAACTGGTAATAGTGATATTGGCCTGTATGATCCAGTTTTGTGTGGTGGTTTCCCAGGTTTCGGAATCATAATTAATTCTGCAATTTTCCAGAGGCTGGGTACATATTTCAATCGAAAGGCGCCATTTATAATATTGGTGAGCTTTAATAGTGCTTTCCTTGGTAGTTCTTTTAAAATTTCTGCTGTGATAAGGTTATAACCCGGCGCTTTTCTCGGATTCATATTTGTTTTTATCTCATACATGACTTCTTTTGGTGTTGCTCGTAGGATTTCGTCACTTTTCTGTACAACCTCTTCAGTTATTATTTCAGCTTCCAATGATTGGTCATCATGTGGTTCAAATATTTTTTCCAGGTATTCAGCAAAATTTCGTACTTTATCTTCGTTATTTCTGGCCCATTTGTTATCTTCTGTTCTGATTGGAGGAATCTGCATTATTGGCCTTTTAATTCTTCTGGTTGCTCTCCAGAGAAAATAATCAGTACTAGTATCATTAGATAATTTTCTGAGGTAGTTACTGATAGATTCGTCTTTCAAATCTTTGATTTCCCTTTTAAGTAGCTGAGTCAGATTGTTTAGCTTAGTTTTATCTTGAGGGGCTCTAGTTTGTTGCCATATTCTCCTTGCCCTTCTTTTTTCTGCCAAAAGCTCTCTAATTTCTCTAGGGTAGTTGTTTCCCTTAATTTTCTTTTTAACTTGAGGTGTGTTTTCCCAAGCTGACTGCTGTATGTCACATAAGAACTTGTGAACTTCGTTTTCTAATTGCTCCTCACTCCTTAGCGGAACCATTAAGTTAATTTTTCTTTCTAACGACAGTCTAAAGTATTCCCAATTTGTGTGCTTATTTACTAAACTGGGATAGCTTTCTTTTTGAATGATCCTTTCACTTAATGTCAAAATTATTGGGGAGTGATCAGAGCTTAAGTCAATACTTTCATCTATATTTATATAATTTACAGATATATTTTTCACTATAAAGAAATCAATTAGATCTGGTATTTTATTTGGATCAGTTGGCCAGTAGGTCGGTTTACCATTTGATAAGGCTTCACAACCGTATTTTTTGATAGCATTGAGGAATTCTTTCCCTTTGGTTGTTGTTAGTCTAGAACCCCAGTGGATATTTTTTGCATTAAAATCTCCTCCAATTACAAATCTTTTCCCTAGTTTACTGAAAAATTCAAGATAATCTTTTTCTTTTAGAGAGTATTTCGGTGGGCAGTAAATTCCAATAACACTAATAGAGTTATTTTTGGTCTTGATATTAACAGCTGTTGCTTGTATTTGTTCTGTTTCATATTTTAATTCCTCGAAGTGATTAATGCTATTTCTAATTATAACAGCACTACCTCCCTTGGCAGTATTTCCCGGGTGAATAGTGTGATATGTTTTATAATTTCTAAATTTGATAATTGATTGTCTAGTGAAGTGAGTTTCAGAGATGAGACAGACATCGATTTTCTCTGCGTCCAGAACCATTTGCAATTCCTGTTGGTGTTGCTGGAGTCCATTGGCATTCCAGCATAAAATTCTTAAGTCGTTAGACATGGCTTTGTTTAGGGATGGCTCCCTTAGTACTGTATTCTAGTTTCTGTAATCGCTGATCAAAAGTATTAAGTTTGCTTAATATCAGCTTAAGCGTTTGATTTATGTCGTCTGTTTGAGGAGTTTTTTGTTTGTTTTCGTTACTCATCATTACTTGAGCGTAAGTTTTTTTGCCCACTTCTCCTTGAGAGGCTATCAACGATTCACGCCTTAACTCTCCTTTAAATAATTCAGGCCTGTTTATTCCAACAGTTTGCTTCTTTATTACATTTGTATTTTTAGCATTTATGTTTTTATTTTTGATGTTTTGCAATTCAATAGCAACACTGCATCCTCTGTATCCTCCAGCTAACTGGATGGTTTTCTCCACAATGTACGAAAATTAATATAATTTTCTTTTTCTTCGCCACATGAGTTCTAGCATTGTAATTATGGAATATTATTTATATGTTGACGACAATATCTCTGTTACAATGAATTTCTGTGTTCAAACTATCAATTTGCATATAATGACTAACGATCAGCATTTGGTTTATGCAGCCCATGCTACCCATTTTTGGTGTTGCTGATGGTCGCAAGCTAAACTTACGCTCTTTGTCTTATCACGTGTAATTCGTGTGGTAAACCCAAACAACGTTATGATACAAAACCAAGACTTTTGATGTGATCTAAAGCTGTTGTAAATAAATTTCAGATAGATCCCAAGCTATAAGGGATCCCATAATGCAAAGTATCCTGATTTTTTACAAATCACGTTTTCGGTTCTCGGTTCTAGGTTTAGTTCAGTTAGGTTATTAATTTTTTAGCGAACAACATAATTTTAGCCAAGTACATAATATACTAAATTACAAATGTTCTTTGCCAATTAGTAATTATATTTAATGATTTTCTGGTTTATACTTCAGTTTATTTTAATAAATATTAAAACTAATCAGATCAACACGAGTTTGTCATTGCTTTCTAAAACTAAAAATAAAGTAAAACATATCGCCTCAGTTATTTATTCGTGCTTTGAAAGTGAGCTAGTTAGGCTGCGTTTATATTATTTCTACAAAACTCAATATAATTCTTAAACGCTAACTTGAATCCTGCCTTCGATAGTAATATTTGGGAATATCTGTAATTATTCCAGAACCTGATACTAATATATCACCGAGCTATATCTCAATCAAAAATGAAAAGGGCTTTGGTAGAAATGTAATTTAGAATATTGCAGAGCTCTCTTTGTAATCGTTTTATTACATCATCTCTAGAGCTTCAGATATTTTTCTGTTTCGAATGATGTTAGTTTTAAAATTATCATTTGTTACCGCATATTTTGCGTGAAAAGGATATGATTTTCAGTTGTTGGATTATAAAATCATATAGATCACATTGAATAAAACCATTTTGACCTAATTTTCTGCGTAACACCAACCAAAACGACCAATTTGTAATTTTTTTTTCGACAAATCGACAAATAAAAACGCTAATTACCATATTGAGTCTAGACTGTAAAGTAAATGTACATATAATAATAATTAAACGACGCTAAATACATTTTTGGCTTTGTATCTATGTATATATAATATATAATCACACAGAATGAAAAATTCTTTTCAACTTAACTCATCTAGAAAAATTGGGTAAATCTAAACACAGAACGAGAAATACAAAAACATTAATTACTTAAATCCTTAACGAAAGTTTTTCTCGATTTTTTTTGTGCGCGTTTTTGCTTTAAATGAATTAAACATTTGCCACTTAAATGTTTTTTTTACTGAAGATTGATGTAAGAATCTTTTTTTTTTTTGTTTTTCCTCCGCATCCATCTAATGTAAAAACAATTTCGCAAGACGAAAAACAACAATTACCATGAAAATAAAAAAAGTGTATAAAAATATTTTCTCAACGAAAAATTTGCTTTTCTTTTAAATTATTTTTGTTTTCTTAAAGAATCGGTTCGGAAACGAGAGATGGAGGAAAACCAATTTTTTTTGTTTTAAATTTAAACTTAATTTCATTTTTTCCTTCTTTTATTTTGTGTGTTGTTGTTAAAATTGTTATATTTTTCTTGTCTTTCATACTTTTCTTAAGTATAATTCAATGAATATCAATCATTATGTCTGTTTAACATATTGAATGCCTGATTAAAAATTAATTTTCATTTTCCATAGCGCGCAAGATGGATGTGTATCATACATACATACATATATGGAAAACGAACAATTAAAATAGAAAAATTATAATTTTTAAAATATCATTTATAATAATTTTTTGTTGTTTTTCCGAAACGTGTAAATTAAGCCGGATAGAATAAAATACCTGACATTGCGGATGTTAAACAATTTTAAATTAAAATTTTTTGTTAAGAACGAGAGAGATTCCAAGAAAATTTACTTACATGATCTTAGTGCTATATACAATTACGTATGTATGTATATGTATATTTCACATATCGCACATTTTATAATTTTTGTCATCGTTGTTGTAATTATTTTTTGTGTTGTTGGAGAAACAGCTAAAAATTTATTTATTATATTTTATTATTTGAAAATGTGATTTTTAATTAATTAAAATCAAATACATTAATCTTATTTATTTTTTTGTATGAATAAAATTAAATGAGGCTAAAAGTATCAGAATATTTATTTTTTGGTATTTAATTTTATGTGTTTAGGATTAAATGGTTAGTAAATTTTAGAAAAAATAACACACATTTTATAGGCAAGATGATGATGAAAACCCAAAATGTGTGAAAGTATGTATATGTATGTGACTTTTTGGGAAGTCAACAGAAGTTTTTTTGTTTACATGTGTTTAGTTAAAACTGTCCGGTGGCGAAAAATATGATGATGCTTTCATAATTTTCGGTTTGTTATCATTTTATTATTATTTAAGAATACATACATAAATCTATACGTATATATGTACTTAGATAATTTGATTTTATATAGTAAATTTCGGCTGAGAAATTTTGCTCAAATGATTAAGCAAAGCACCAGCTATGTAAATCGGTTACATCACCTGTGTAACCGCTCTTACTGGCTTTTTTGAAGTGTTTCTGATTCGGAGAAGGTCATTTTCATTGTGATAGTGAAACATTCAAAAAGTATAATAGTATTTGCTCAATGAGTTATTGAAAATTTATTACATATTTCAATTATGTATATAAAAATTTGTTGTTTTTTTCAAATTTATATTCATTTTATTAAAAATTGTGTTTCAATTTTTTATTTACTTGTATTCATATTCTCATACTTTAACTGAATTCAAATCATAGAATTTACGCTCTCCAACTTCAAACAATTAGTATTTGACTCCTAGTTTGAATTTATATCATTACCAAATTAAAACAATTTCCGTTTGTTAAACTCAAGTTCCACTTTGAAATCTTCAATAAAATTTACATTGCCTTTCAAATAATTGTTTTAATCTCTGTAATCTCTCTTTTTTAATTCTCTGCAATCTTGTTCAATTTTGAGTTGCATTCACGTTTGCAGATTCTATTATCTATTCTCGATGAAAATTACGTTTTAATGCAATTAGCCATTTTTCCTGGAACAAGGACAAAATGAAGAAACTCTTGTTAACACCGAGTAAATGCAAGTGTAGTTTGATATCTTCCATACTTACCCATATTATTCAAAATACTCGGTTTAGAAGCTTTTTACATCAGAATTTAAATGAGTTCGTTTTATGGTGTTAATGTTTTCGCTGTTAATGTAGAACTAAAACTTGGATCATATTTTGTAGTCATATAGATTCAGAAATGTTAATTACGAAGTTATCCAAAATGAACGGCCACAAGAACAATATTATTTTATGTTTAATGTAAACTTCATGAATCCAACGTAATCAGTGTTCATCGTTGCTTGCTTAGTGTTCAATGAAAAAAATTAATGACCTCATCAACTTCAAGGTCTTATCATATATGCGGTAAGATCCAGTAAATTACCTATACATATACATATACGTATACATATAATTACCTATACATATACATATACGTACTTAGGCTGTGAACACACAAGCTGTGTGATTCTTAATATATTTATCGCACTCAAAGAATGATATTGAACCAAGCTAACTCAAGCTAGGTTTATCTAAAGTTACAGTTTAGAAAAAAATTCCGAAATTTAGCTATAAAAACAATCGCGCAGAGTTAAAATTAAGTAGGTTTAGTGCACTAAACTGGTATATAAGAACTAGTGTGTGTGTTGGTGATAGCTACACCATTTTATATAGTTGCTTAAACTGTAAATTTAAAACTAGCCTGGTTCACTATACTAATCCACAAAATATTATTCTTAATTGTGTGCGATAAATAGACTAAGAATTAATTTTCAGTTAAATAGTTTAGATTTAAAATTAAATTTAACTAAATAAGTATATAGTCATTTAAGTATTGTATTATATTCGTACTTAAATGGAAATTCCTATTAATTTGATTTTTATATTAGAGTCTTCGTTCAGGTCCATCTTAGGTCAAATCAGAATGCTATGAGTTTGATTTGTTTTATTTTTTTAGAGATAGACTGTCAATGTGTTATCGAATGAGATACGTTATATCCAGCATATAGTTAACGTTTTGTCAACAATTAAAGCGACATAGTTTGCTATGCAGGAATAAATTATTAAATCATTTGTTTGTGTTGGGCTAACCATCTATTCTGTTTTCTGTACATAGTTCTGCGAGTAAACAATTTCGTCTCGAAATTTTTAACACATTGCATACATATTTTCGTCATGTTATTAAAACAAATCCTTTATATATAGGATGTTTGCTTTACAAATTAACAACTTGACAACATAGCTGACAACTATAAAATCGAGCTAAATGTACCATCCACCAAACTGCAGGCTAATCTCATATTACCCATTTCGATCGAAAATTTTGCCAATAACGATATAAAAATGTTGACATGTCAATTTAAAAAAAAATGAAACTTAAAACTTTAAAAACTATCCAAACCAAAAATTAAAAAAAGCACAACACAAAAATTAAATTACTTTCGTATATAAAGGACATACTTATTATAGATCTATAGGTTTTATGTATCATATTCTACTGTGGCTTTCTATATATGTGTGGATATATGTATATACGAGTACATATACATATAGTTATATATATAATATTCAATTAAAATTTCAACTTAAAATAATTGCACATCCCTCGTTCCAATTATTCTACCCACCAAACAATATTTTATTTTATCTATATAGTATCTAGATGTACGTATGTGTATTTATCGAGATGGTATCCTATTTTTTCAATATTTTTCAAATTGAATTATTGTTAATTTCATCTTCGTTTCTATCTATATCCTATATACACAATATATACAGTATACATATGTACGATAGATATCTGATTTCTTACATAAAAATAAAACACAACTCCTAGAAAAAATATATAGATAAATAGAAATAAAATTGAAAACTTTCGTTCCACATATACATATATGTATGTTTGGTATGTATGTATTACAGAGAGATAGATATTTGTCTTTTCAATAATGCATTAAATTTTTTGATCTCTTATTTATATACAATAATGGTTACACAAGGGTTTGTTTCGTTCGTTTTGTGGAAAATACATAAAATATTCACTGAAATTTTTTTTTAACATTTTTTTTTTCGTCTAAAAATATCACATTCCACAGTGTCAGATGTCTTAACAACAAATTGGTAATCAAATACAATTATTTTTCTTTATATTTTTATTTGGTACAAATCTGTAATCTATGCATGATTCTTCTGGATAAAATGTGTGTAGTATTATAGTAGTATATAATATATATCGACTAAACCATGAACCCATTTATATTTCATTTTTATTGGTGACAATTTTTAAGACAAGTTTATCCCTTTTTTTCTATGTTCGTCGTCGTCTGTGTTCGCTCTAAAAAATATAAATTCAAGAAAACAGAAGAAAATTCATAATTTCAGAATATATACATACATATATAATATACATAAAATGTATGTACGTTAAAACTTAGAAGAGGGAAGACTGTCATTTTAAGACTATACGAAAAAACAAATACACAGTAAATCAAGATTTAGTGTAAAACATCACCTGTTTCTTCATAAATAAAAATCTCAAAATATTTTTATTATGTATACTTATATTCAAACTGATGTAGTTAAGACGATTCCGTAATTCAGTTGTGTCGTTTATTAAATTATATATGTATGCACTACTTATACTCGTATATATTACTGCTTAATAGTGCTACAATTATAGCTTATAAGAACTAAACATTTGATCAGATGTTTCGCTGTAGAAGATGAATAATTTTGATGGCAATAAGCGGAAAACGTAATATTGTTACAGTTGCACAGAGGATTACATGAAATAAAATAATTAAAACAGTTTTTTTAAATATCTCAATTAAGTACTTGAATCTAGTAGTGCAAGTACTAATGTTGAATCTATTTTAGGTAAACTGTAACTGGTCTTATCCTAACCTTTTAATTCATCAGTTTCGTTTTACAGTCTTAAACTTAAAGCAGAACCTGATCTAATAAACCTATAAACATTAGGATGCTTATAATAATTTAAATATCAATCCCTTTTAACACAATAGTAAGAAATCTCTGTTTTGCCGAAGTACTACTTTTGATAATCGATATCTCGATATTTAACAGGTAAATTATTCTTTTTATTTTTTATAAAGTTTTTTTGTGAAGATCATCTTTACTCTTTTAAACGGTACCTTTTTTTTAGTTTAGATTCTGCCAGATTGTAAGATTTTCCACCAATGAAAAAGATTTTGTTTAAAATAATAATTTAATAAATCAAAATATTTATTCTTCAGGTTTTGGTGACTATAAAAGTATAAACCATAACAATTGTCTTAAAAAATGATAACATTTAACTTATTATTAAGAAAAATTAGGAAACCATGGATCACGAATATTATAGAAAAGTATTGATTATTTTACAAAAATTGAAATCTATGTTCAAACATTTTGTTTTGTTTAAATTTGTAAAATAAATATAAAACATACTCTGACAGCACTTTGGGATTGTATTTCGAATTTTATAGATCCAAATAAATCAAAAATATTTTCGAATATGCGAGTTTCGTTGTATTTGGTATCGTCGTGGAACTAAATCAGCACAGACAGTTCCAAACAATCAACGATGTGGTTCAGCAAATGGTTCGAGAAATATGCCACGTGAGCGATCAGCCATCAAGTTGCGATTAGTTGAAAGTTATAAAACTATGTATAAAGGGTTGTCCATCTAACGTTTGTAATTTAATTTGGCTCTAAATTCAAAGACGAATAAATATTTTTCAAACCGGTTTGTTTTATTAGAAAGAGTATACATTGCCATTAAGTGTGGAACACAATTTGATTCAAACGACTTCCTATTTGATCCTTCAAGTCTTGGATAGTCTTCGGATGGTTAGCGTAACACTTATCGTTAACAGCTCACCATATAAAAAGTCCAACGGAGTCAAATCGCAGCTGGGTGGTGGCCAATTGATACCTCCTATTGTGGAAAAGACCGAATGTTTCGTTTGCTGTGTGGCAAGTTGCGCCGTTCTGTTGAAACCAAATGTGGTGTGTGTCCTCCTCTAAAATTCTGGATAACAAAAACTCGTTTATCATTGACTTTAAGGACTGCTCTTTCCTCATTTTAAAAAAAAAAGGACAAAAGTGCCACATGTCCAAAATCCACACCAAACAGTCACCCGCTGTTGATGCATCGGCTTCTCTATGGTTATGTGTGGATTTTGAACCCCAAATGCGACAATTATGGTTGTTGACATAGCCTCCGAGGTGAAAATGAGCTTCGTCGGAAAAGATAACTTTTCGGTAAAAATGCTCCTTTTCGTCCAAGCATTCCACAGCCTAACTAGCGGACCGAGAACGTTGCGGTTGATCATTTTGATTCAGATCCTGCGCTAATCGAAGTTTGTACGCCTTAATATCGAGGTCTTTATACAAAATTCTCATCACAGAACTGCGTGAAATGTTCAATTCAATGTTGAGCACGATGGTGAGTTGATGTTGATGGATGCTCAGACACATTTTGAGCAACAGCTGCAATGTTCTCAGCTGTACGCGCTGTAAATTCACGTGCACCTGTTGGCTTATCTTTAACAATTTAGTTTCAAGAACTCGCTCCACATATTGATCCACAAATTCTCTTGTATAAGCATTTTATTTCCCCTGGATTTTCAACGTCAATTTCTTACAGTTTGGTTAGAAGACTCACCATATTGAAAGTAAATTTTCAATATTTCCTAATTTAAACGAGGGACTTAAGTGTTGCGACAGTCGAAATTACCGATTGAAGCAGATACATGTTTATGGCTGCTCGCTACTATGCTTCTTCGCTGCCGGAATACACGTGTTACCGCAAAGTTAGCAAAACTCCTTCGATAATTTAGGTACATATTTTCATTATTTCTTTCATTGTATTACTTTGAAATTGTTTATTGAGATATTTGTAATAAAATACACTTGATAATCTAATTTGAAAACGGGCAATTCATACTTAATCAACTAATATAATATATACGTTTCAGTTAAGATGGATTTGATATGTAAATGTGGTTTATGCGGTCTTTTATTCAATATGTAGTAAGTATTTCAAGATAGTTGATTTTTATAATATAATATTTATCGAATTGTTGTTAAACATTGGGATTTAAACATTGAAATTATTATTTCAGTTGGATATTTCATCAAATACTTACTTAATTGTCGACAAAAATCAATTTGCAAATTTCTAAAAATTATCAAATTTTAAAAAGTTCCGATATTTACCATTTTAATCAAAATTCTATACCAATTTAACGAGAAGAAAAAAAATGTCTAAAATTTAATAAATTTTAAAAAATATGTGTAGTTCGCTAAATACTCGGCGGAAATTTTATGATGTTAGAATGAAATCATAAAATTTGATTCATCTCTAGAAATTCGAAAAGATCTTAATTTTTTAAACATCATGGGCTGATGGGATTTAAGGAAATAATCCATTAAATAATCCTGTGAAAACCTTGCTAACTCATCATCCTGGACATATGTCCATGTCAAAGTGGTTCAAAATGTTGCTCCTGTCTTAACAGCTGTGCATTCGTCAATTTCAATAAGTACTATATAGTTATTAATTTGATTAAATTCAGATTTTGTTTTTGAACTGCTACGTCAGTATTTGCTTGTTGATTTCGGCCGACCTCTACGACCTTAATATTACACTCTGGCTTCCTGAAAATATCCCTACTCCGTTTTAATTTCCGCACTGTTCTTCCTTAATAAGGTATCAACAAAATTGATCTCATCATATTTATTAGATTGTTTAAACTATATTGGCCTAATACACTACATTTTAAAAGGATAGTTAAGTTTTTGGTATTTTTTATTACAAAGTATAGCCGTAAATTATTTACCAAAAATTTAGAGCTAGAAAAATGTATTCTTTAAATTCTAGTTTAATAATTTAAGACTCATAATATGTAAGTAGTCGTAGATCTTCGATTGCATGCTGTTGGTAATGTTTAATTTTAAGAATTGTTTCGAAAAATTGTTGAACAAAATTACCACACTGTATAATCAGCATTGCGACCATTCTCCAATCTTTTACTAATTTTAACTTATACTTTTATTTTTCCCTCCAGGGTTTCCAATTATCATTCTAATAATTGTAGAATCCATGGACTTAAATTAGGTTCTATAAAATTAAACCAACAAATGTTCGTTTATTGGTTTGCTATAACTTTATTATATGCGTTAATTTTTTTTGGATTAATCTCTCAATTTATTTGTCAGAACGAATTTAAAATAAATCCATGTACAACCAATATCTGCAATAAATCACCATTAAATGTTATTTTCAACGTCTCCCTTCAAAATTCGTTTAACATTGATAAACAAAACAAATACTGCAATTCGAATCAAAATCAAATTTACAGCTTATCTAAAAACCAACACTGCATTAATAAATTACCTACCTAAAAACATTTATAACCAATTATGGGTCAATAGAAAAAAAAATTATAGCAGAACCTCCACCTCTATTATATTAACGTCTTCCATATACCACACACCAATCAAAGGATGTTTAAAACGTAAAAAAACTGAAATAATGGTTATATATGTCACTAAAACACACAAAACGATCGAGAGAACCCTAAAAACCTCAAAATCGATTTATTTTCCATTCATTTGGAAAAATGGAAAAATATTTTTTTTTTACCATGCGGATTACATTAATCCATGTAATTGAATTTTTCATTATAGACACATACACAAACATTATTAATGGTTGAGGGTATATAGTAAATACCACATGCAATTGTACATATACATATGTATACACAAAATTATTCTATAGCTAACGTTATGTACATATATTTATTGGTAACTAGATTATTATACAATTTTTTTTTTCAAAACTAACTAAATTGCAATTAATTCCAGAGTTAATGACAAAACTATACATATAAATAGTTTTTGTATAAATATTCGAGAGATAGCCATATACAGAATAAAATTCTATGATCTGGAAAATTCTAATTAGGGTTAATTATTGGTTCGAAAAAATATATTCGAACAGAAATTTTGTGTGTATATAAAATATATAATTTCATCCTACAACAATAAAATCATATAATAATGTCTGTCACATTCATATCCATGTCGAGTTGATCAATTTACTTTAACCACAATATACTTACGTTATCAACTAATTCAATCTTAAACTTTTTTTTTTTTGATGTCTAGACACACCGCATCAATGTCTTTCAATATATACATATACATATGTATATCGCGCGTATATCTCGCTTCTTAAATATATTTCCAATTTTATACATTCAATATTGATTGATTAAGAAAATTATCTATGCTGCTATTTAATAAAAGAAATAAAAAAGTGACAGTGATTGTGTTAAAAACTTAAAATGCATAATATATCATTTTTAGACAATTCCACCCAAAAAAAAAATTAAAAACAAAAAGCAATGCCATCCATATATACGAGATAAACTAAATAAATAATTTCTGACAAAATAACATCCGTCACACAGAGAAAAATTAAATATCATTCATTTGTTATTTTGCTGTCGTTGGTGTGTGTGTGTGTGTTTGTTTGTTTGTTCAGGACTCGTCACAGGAGCAAACAAAATATCCGACCAAAAACATAACACACACACAATAATGAAAAAAAAACGTTTCAGGATTTATAATTAGGATTAACAACAACAAAAAAATCCGAATAATATATCACAGATTGTAAACATCTGTCGAGGATGTGTATGGTGGTATGGTTGAAAAATGTGACAAAAAATATTGGAAACAAATTTGTATATATATGTATATATAGGGATAAAAAATATATTTTTTGTAATTTGCTTCGATTTTTTACATACATTTTTAGTCCTTTCGTTTTATTATGCTCTATTTGGCTATTTTATAAGCAGAGTATATACATATAACGATTGCATTCATTGCATGACGCGATTATGGTTTGAGTCGAATGATTAATTATAAGAACAATACTATAAGTTTAATGAAATTATGTGATTGAAATAGGAGATTGTCAAAACAATTATATCTTGCAGTCTCAAAATATTACAATTAGTTGACAAACTGTATTGTTATAAGTACATTTATGCCAATTTTTCACAAAGAAAAACGATTCCGACGATTCAGATCGTTACAAAATTCGAAATTATAAACATAAATCGATAAGATTTTTGTACAAAAAGAAAATATAATATTATCCCATTTTTATACAATACGAATATTAAAGAAATATTATTTAAATGGAAAAGGATAATGTAATAAATTTATTTTAAATAAACGTACATATGTATATACCTACTCGTATGTATTTGTAAGGTATGAAAGAAAGGTAAGAGATCTAGGAAAATTTTCTGTTTTTCCTCTAACATAACATACATTTTTTTTTATTGTTTTATATATTATATTTACACAAATAACATAAAAAAAATGTTGTTGGAACATAAAAACCAAGTTGATTATGTCAAAGTTTATTGCTATTTTCATAGGTAATATCACTTTTTTACCGGATTGTTTTTGTTTTATTACTGCAAGCATTTTCTTTGGCCTGGCATACAATTGATATAAAAATCACTCATCCTCGATTTAATTCACAAAAAACAATAACATTTTTTGTGTTGGCGGTGTTTTTCCGTTCTAAAACATTACCAATAATACAAATGTAATAAAAAAAATTACAACAAACAAAGTGTTTAATTTTTATTTTGGGAAATTTTTATGTTTGGCAAATCCCGAGAAGTGTGAGGTGTGTGATCCGTTTTTTTTATTAGAGAAAAATATTTACAGTTCAATTTTATGGTATAATTTGGTAGGGTGGTGGTGAACAGATGCAAATTTTATTGTCATTATATTAATTCTAATGTCAATGACATACTTGGGTGTAGTGGTATTTTCAGGCTTTGTAACTGCTGTGGTCTAGAAATGTGAATGACAATTTAACTGATAAATTGGTATTGCTTAAGTGAACAGCATTTAGAGAAAAATTATTAGAAAAAAAACATATTTCATTTTTTAATTCGTAGTAAACAAAATATCAGACGACAAAAGCAGAACGAAATGCATTTTCTATACATTTCTGTATAGAAGTGTGCTTCAAAACTGAATGTTTTCAAAATCTAATAAAACTACTCGGTACGTTTTCTGAAATAATAACTGTTTTCTTATGTTTTCTTTTATTATTAAACACTTAAAGATACCATTTTAAGAATCTTTAAATCATTTGTGTGATCTCATGCTTTATTCATTTCTTTTAAGCTGAAGCAGCGTACATAACATCGGGAGAATTTACCATAGTATTCAGTTGAAGTTAGACACTGATGTTTTTGCTCAAAATTTAGTCTATTTTGTTTAGCATTAGACTTGCCAAATTTTTCAATATCAATTTGAGATTGGCTGTGTTAATACCAAATTGTTTATTATTGTGCTTTTTGAGATTTATATTTATTAATTTATTAGTTCTAGCGGTGATTTTAATTAACAGATAAATTGAATGAAATGGAGTAAAATATGCATATGGCCATATGGGGACTGATTTACTGACTAAACAACAAAACAAAACGTCTTTACTGACAAGACTCAATATTAATAATTAATGTTAATCAAATGACGAAAGGTGATTTCTGGGAGATCGGTGTACGGTCGGTCAAAACGATTCTCATCTTTATGACGGATAGTTATCTCCACTACAGTTTATTTCGGATATTCACAAATTCACAATACCTACTGAAAATTATTTATTTTAATTGACAATATATAATAATTATATAATAGAAAAATCTAATTTTATTATAATATTACATAATTTAATAATAAACTTAAATAGCTAAACGAAATATAATTAAAACAATATACACAAAAATTATCGATGACACGGAATCGAAAGATCAATTTAAATAAAACGTCAAAATTCAAAAAGAGCAAACTATAATATGCAGTACATTTATATTACACTGCGTATTACAGTTTGCTCTTTTTGTCATTATTCAAAAAATTGATCATAATTTCATACCCTGCGGATCATTTTACTCAAAGATAGATATTTTTTAACTCGAGTATTGCAAAAGTAGGAGGGGCTTATATCATTTTAAGTGATTTGATTGATCGAGAGACTGGGAATTATACTATGGTAAATTCTCCCGATGTTATGTACGCAGCTGACTGATAATTTTGATTTTGAATGTATTGCATTTTTTAATATTGAATATATTATACTTTTTAATTTTGTGGTAAAACATTCGGTCAATCACGACAAAGAAAAACTCAGAAATAAATGGTATTTCTATTTTCTAAATGGTATAAATATTTTGTTGGCCTAAAAGAAATTGTGTAAAATTATTCCATCGGAGATCAATTAAAAACGTTCATCAGGCAATACTATTTACATCCCATCTCAGAATTATACAAATTATCTCAAAATCTGGTATAATCATTCTAAAAATATTTAAACAATCGTTTCGTTTATGCACTGAAAAAATGGTATTTATCCATTTCTACTAAATTTTTGCGTCTATATCACTTTAATATTTAAATAAATATCAAGCTTTTATATGTCAATAATTTTAAAAAATAGATATATTTACAACAGATTTACAAATTGAAAAATTGTAGTTTAATCCAATGATATAATTTTTCGGACACAGTCAGTAAATTGGGATTGACAAAATAAAAATTATATCACATATAAGATTAAACAACAATTTTTTAATTTGTAAATTTGTTGTAAATATATTTATTTTTATAATTATTGACATATAAAAAATTGCTATTGTAGTCGTACACTGTAATTTATTCTATAGGCTTGGAATTACATATAGATATACGGCTTAATGTATTTAATAAGGATTTTAATTTGTGGTCCACAGATGCCTGGAATTATTTATAATGTTTCTGACTTGATTCATTCGCCCGCTGAATCTAGAGCGTTAACATTTACGCTGAATGTTTGACCTTATATACGAGCAGTTTATGTAATATGCATAATTATAGTTCGCGATTGATCTAGAGCAATGTTTCCACGCACAATTATTATAACGAACCATAATACCAAAATTTATTGAAAAATTGGTCAAATGCCATATACCTTATTCACTTTTAACCTATAATTTTTAAGACATAATTTATTTCAATATACATAAGACCATATCCGTAATACTGTGCCAAGTTGAATTGCCGGATGAAAATAGCGTTATGTCATAGTTTCAAGGTTTTTGGAAACCTTTCCTGGGACCTTATTTTTGAAATCGATGAAAATTTCCTTACAGGAATATCGTTCAAATAATTCAAAAACGTTCGGAAAGTTTTCCACGTATTCTACCTTGTCCATACGTAAATTTCACTTAGTGTGAATCCCCTAGTGGAATTCTAGAAGACTTGATAAAATTATTAAACTTATTGAAATTTTTTGATCGACATCGGCCCCTGTTTTATACATCCCGACATATCGATCTTAATTTATTTAGACTAAACTCTTAGAATCTGTAGTTTTCAAAATAAAATGAAGCCATATGACATTTTAAAGTGTTTTGGGCTACTCGGTTATATAGGGTTTTCCAATAAGAGGTTTCATTTTCAATAGCCAGCTATTTGGACAGCTGTCAATTTTAAAGCTGTCATCTTTTGACATTTGGCAAATTAAAACTACGCCATTACCAAAAATGGTACGAAACACGGTTCAACAACGCATTTAAATTGTTAAAATTCGCTACAAAAATGGTGAAAATTTTGCAATAGGGAAGCACCTTCTCGGCCGGCAATAGTGAAATTGGTGGAAAAATTTGAGCTGTCGGAACAAGTTAGTAATGTGAAGAATCGAAACCGTGTGCGTCGCTAAAGAACAACTGAGAATATTGCTGCTGTAGCCCGTAGTGTTGAAGAAAACCCAGGTTTGTCGATTCCTCGCCGATCTTTGGAACTGGACATTCCACAAACGACATTACACCGTATTTTGCGTAAAGACTTTTTTTTTTTTTTAAATAAATACCAACACATATACATACATTATTTAGAGACGGTTAAGCTAATGGATTTAATGTACTTTGAAAGCTGAACAGTATCCCTATTTGTACACGGCTACAGGTCTGTCTGTTTTAATTGGCCATCTGCACACTGCATATCTCCAGGCTAGCCTGTACTAACATGAACGATGGGTCGGCCCATGAGTTTTACATTCCAACAGAGGGTCATAGATGTTGTCAATTTAATCACCGATCGTAATCGGGAGATGAAAAATCCCTTTTGCATCCCGCCTCTGTTGGGATTCGAACTCGGTACCTCCCGATCCAAACGTCACTGCTTTTAACCACTGCGCTAGTAGCTCGGTAAATTATAAAATATTCTATAAATAAAGACTTAGGGCTTTTAAAGTTCATTTAACACAAGAACTCAAGCCGTTCGATCACCTTAAACGTCGTATCTTCGCTGATTGGGTCCTTCAAATGCATCAAAATGAGATTAATTTTCATCGAAAAATCATATTCAGTGATAAGACCCATTTTCACCTCGGAGGTAACGTTAATAAGCAGAATTGTCACATTTGGGGCTCCGAAAATCCAAGAATGATTGTTGAAAATAATCTTCATTCTCAACGTGCCACTATTTGGTGCGGTTTTTGGAATTGGAAGATATTGATGTGGACGGTTTATTTTCAGCAAGACGGCGCTACGTGCCACCACAAGCAACGAAACAATTGCAGTTTTGCAAGAAAAGTTTCCTAACCGTGTTATTTCTCGAAGAGGTGATCACAATTGGCCACCGATATCTTGTGATTTAACACATTTAGACTCTTTTCTTTGGGGTCACGTGAAAGATAAGGTTTATGCCAATGCTCCACAGTCGATTCAATACCTTGAAGATTGAATTCGTGAAGTTATCGAGGACATACAGTCGCATATGTGTGAATTGATCATGAAAAATTTTAAGAAAAGTATATGGTGCTGCAGGCGTAGTCGTGTCAGCCATTTTACTGATATCGTTTTCAAATGTTAATGGCATACCTTCCTCTTTATAATGAAATTAACAGTCATTGGTTTCTCTTAAAAAATATTCTTAAAAATGAATGAAACCTCGTATTGGAAAACCCTTTACATAACGTGGAATTGCGTTAGCGAAAGAAGAAAATTTTTAATAATTTTTCGAATTTTAACAAGTAGCGAGATATTGAATCTCAATGTCTCGATATTGTATAACCTAAAGCCGTTTGCCAAATCAATAACATAAATTGAGATGGAATTGAAAGTAGCGAGAACATATAATTTTGCTGACTTGTGTAAGATAAATGAGCTCTTTGCAACTTTATTTTTATTGTTTTTTTATTTACTTTTATTAATTTATTGTCGAAAAATAACATTAATTAATTAACAATATGTGATTCCTATAAATAAATAAATAAATGTTCACTGATATATTAATAACATTTCCAGTATGATACACGAAATAACAAATATTATTGTGAATATTTTATTTTCAAATTTACTAAATTCTCTCAATATTTGTTTTTGATATGTTGTGTATCTCGGGTAAAACCGATCATAATTGTGATGTGAACAATTTAATTAAGTCGGCCCGATATTCAGTAGTTTTGAGCGCCACACGATTTTTGTAAATATTTTATAATGTACCGAATTCCCATTTGCTGCTGAAACAGAATTAGATTGAGCTGGAAAAATTGATAATGGTACCTTAAAAGTGTATATAACATACAAGAATAATCCATGAAAACGATTACAAAGCTCGGATTGATGCCAATGAAGATAATGCTGTGTATATCTGGTGGTATGAGAAAGAGGCTCACCCACTATGAGATGCTCCGTCAAGCAAACAGTTGATATTAATTTCTATTGTCTAAAGTGCGCGGAATTAGCGATGTGAAAGGGTGTTTTCTCTCATCATGATAATATCAGGAAGTTCCATACAGTCCTGATCTTGCTCCGTCAGATTACCAATTATTTCCTTCTTAATGAACTTGTTTCTTTCAGTAGAGACCTGCTAGTGGAAAAATCATATAGCTCTCGTTTTAGATGGAAAGCCCACAAGTTGTATGCACTGAAAAACCGCAAAAAATTAATAATATTTTATCTAATAAAAAATAAATTGTCACTTTAAAATTGTTGGGAGATTTTTCCAACCACTATAGATACTGAGGCATCTATTCTGTCGGATATAGAATATCAATATATTAACTGCGGATTATTTAATGAAGTTTAGCTTAGAAACTTTCATTTTCGATTATGTCATTTTTAAACGTAAGATTTCAATCCAGTTGAACTGCATGTGCTTAGCATTAGAAATAAATTAGAAAAATTGGAAAATACCAAATAAAAATATCGCACTATTGTTAACTTAGAAAATAAATTGGAAACCATTTTCGACTAGGGCTATATATGAGAATATGATCTCTTCAACAACACTATATTTCGATAATAATAATTAATAATTTCATTGCCACATTTGTGCAAACTGCAAAGCCTATATACAAATTTTATTTTGCTATAATTGAGCTAAGTAAATGTATCATTTCTTAAGAAACGAATTAAAATTTCACATTTTCAGATCCGTTGGTTCACAAAACGTATAATTGAAATAAAAATTGGTATAATCAATACAAATGGTTTCCTAGACCTTATTATTACTTGAAGTTCCACATTCGAAACAAAAATATTTGTTCTGACTTAAATTTCTTGGAAAGATATTTTTCAACAAATGAATTTCTATTTTTATGCCTGAAAGAATCACAGCACGATATCAAAATACACAGGCGATAATTCATAAAAAGTGTATGTCAGACTTTCTAAATTCCATGAATAAAATTCCGTTAAACATTTATGTATCACATGCACATATGTATAAAATTATTTTAAGCGAATTTCTATATAAACATACTTATAGTAATATTTCCATTAATCGGCAGAATACAATTTTGTATATTCTCCTTCCTCATGAATTCGTTGTAAAATTCATCCCAAATCCGGAACACACAATTCTTTCAATACAATCATATACATTATGTAAGTATGTATAATATTATAGAATACTAATTATTATTTACGATACATGAACTGTCCGTATTTATACATATATATATATTATTTACACATTAAACATACATTCGATTCGATTTAAATATTTTAGTAAACAATAAAAATCAATATTTTATATGTGTGTGTGTGTGTATTTCCTTTCTAAATGAATAAAATTTCTAATCATAATATTATGTGTTGTATGTACAAGAAAAGCTCGGGGAAAAATTTCACCCATTAATTTGTTCACAGTGTTAATATGAATGAAACCGATTTTCGCGATCGCATTGCGTGTATAGTTATTTTTTTGATATATACATACATATATACGTTTTACGTACATGCGAGCTACCATGCCTTAAATAAGCGCGAGTTATATTCCGAGCATAGAACAAAAAATTACTTTATTTAAACAACAACAACAAAAATATGAATTGGGGTTCGCTCTAATAAAAACCCTTATATAGTATACATACAAGCACATACATTAAATTAGAAATGAAAAGGGAAGCAGTTGGTACTTGGCTGTACCTCTCGTCTATATACAATATATTTATATACAACAACATGTGCAAAATTTCATTTTTTTTAGTATTAAAACTATTGTTATTATATATGTTAGGTAAATAATATGACTGTTATACAGTTATGACTGAAAACATAATTTTTCCAAATTTATTTGTTTTTTTATGATATATATTTAAAAAAATCTAAGTTTTTCAATCTACCCCAAACGGACATAAAAATATGTATATATGTAACATAAGTATGATGAACTTTACGTACGATAGTTTATATATATGTATATGGTGAAAATTCATTAAAGTAATTAACCGTGTGCATATGTAACAAATATACGTCGTTCCTTCCATATGTATATGCATACATAATATCACTCCTAGATAATAGCTTCCTGAAACTATACATTTCCTTTATAGTATAGAAATATGTACATTTTTTGGTTGTTCATTTTATCGCGCACGAAATATACTCGTACATCCCGAATTTTCCTTTTTTTTTTAGATATTTGCATGCGGTTGCTGTTACTGTATACCAAATTGAATGATTCTCGTTTATTGTATATATGCCCCGTGTATAGGATACATAAAAAGGAGCAAATATAAAAAATATATGTATATATTATTTACATATAACAAAAAAAAAAAGGGTTGTAGATATGTAGTTCGTTTCCTAAATATCCCACATATAATGTATTGTGTGTGTGTGTGTATGTCGACTTGTTAGTAGTGTAAATTAACTTTGGAACAGGAAAAACATAAAACGAAATATTCCTTCTATTTAACATACAAATTTCATTTTATTCACAACACCAATCAATCTAAATAACATAATTTTTGTTACTATGAATAATAGAATTTTTTTTTATTTTTTTATATACAAAACGAAATTTGAATATAAATTGAAAACATAGACCTCGAACGAACGAAGCAAAAAAAAAAAAAAATAAGCAACCTGTATTATATTCCTTGTATGGCGTATATATACCGTATATATGTATATACGTAAAATAACTTAAGAATTTTTATCTATTTTGTATAAATTTCACAAATTTTAGATGAAAATTTATCGTAAAAATCCCTTTTGTTGTTGTTATTTTATCGGTACACATATAAAGTATACATGTTATGTATATATAGTCAATTGCGAACACTTGATTAACGAATGATGCTGTGAATTGTAAATTAAATTAGAAATGCATTTATAAAATTTACGTAGGCGTACGAGACAGCATAGACGTTCGTGTTCAAGATTTCACTTCCTTACCTATACGTTTGTCGGCTCAAAAAATTTAAAAATACATTTTGTATATGGTGTAGCCAGTATGCTGAGGTTTACTTTTGATGTACATATTCTAAAATAAAGAATTGCTAATTTGTAGACTTCTACACGTATTGGATGAAAAATCTACACATTTGCATCTTAGATTATCTGTCAAAATCGATAACAAATTAAACAAATAAATAGTACATTTTGTAAAAATGTACTATTTTTATTTAATTAAAATTTTGTTGTTTAAGCTTAAATAAGAAAACACGAAAAAAGTAAAAAAAGTGAAGAAATAAACCAAGTAATATCTATCCAAATGTAAATACAACGTTCTTGCCTTTCTAAAAAGAGGACGATCTACATTTCTTTAGTGAGAAATTTTGCATCCAGCATATATGATGTGTAAAGTCTACTTTTTTTAGAGAGCCCTCATTGTGCTGGATGCACCCAATAAAATTTAAAATAATCTTTTACTTTAAATCCCATTTTAATATAAATTCTTCTAACTTTATTAGTAAATTTTACATTGTTTATTGGTTTTGTTTAAATTATTCCTTTTGGTATTGTATTCTACCAAACTTTAGGGTCTATTATAGTCTTAAACGAGAATATTAATTCTGTAAGTCCTTTTAATTAAAATTACTTTGTAACGAATGTTTATTAATTAAATTAAAGGTTTGCGTGTTTAGAAAATGTCATTGATGCGGTCGATATAATAAATGGTATGACTGTGCACACGGCGAGTAAAATTAATTACCGAGCAAATAGCATAGTGGTTAAACCTGTGACGTTTGGATCGGGAGGTACCGGGTTCGAATCCCAATAGAGGCAGGATGCAAAAGTGATTCTTCATCCATGATTAAGAACACATCTCTGACCTTCTATTGGAGTGCTGACAGAAGTCATGGGGCGAACCATGTTCATGTCAGTACAGCTCCAGCTATACAATGTTACAGATGGTAAATTAAAAAAAACTCGGAGCTGTAGGCGTTAAAAAAAATTCTCTTGATTTCCCAAATCATTATTAAGAGTGTTTTTTAAGCCCTATAAAATTTGAAATTGTAAAATATAACACAAAAAATTAATTGTAATCAACATTTTTTTTTTATTCGAAAGATCAATACATGGTATTAATAATATTCGAAAATGATTTCGGGCATATGGGCACCGCGGCTGTTATTGACGAAAGAAATTCTAGACGTCCAATTTTGGGCCACTTTTTCGAGTACTGCTGGCTGTATGCCACGAATAACACGAACAATGCTGGCCTCCAAGGCTTCAATTGAGCTGAATTGTTTAGTCCCACTCCAAATGCGTTAATTTTGTTTATTAACATACCCAACGGGTCATTTGCAAACTGCTCTAGAGCCCAATCGGCGAAAGAACGACTCTGATAATGGTCTCGTGGCTTCAATTCTTGCACCAGCTGGATCTTGTACGGGTGTAGGCCAAGATATTTGCGCAAAATTTTCCTTGTAGAGAACTGACAAAGCCCCAATTCCTGCGAACGACGACGAATCAATAAATTCTTCCGCACTTCCGTTTACATCGGCGATATTCTCTTCAGTACGCACATTCCTTCGACGTGTTGATGTTATTGCATCCTCTAGAGAGTATATGGTATGAAATCTATCCACATTTCGACAGATGGCTTGCTCAGATGGACGATTATGTGCGCCATGAAAATCACGAAGTCGTCTGTAAGTTGCGCGAATCGACGATTGATTTTCAAAGTAAATTTTAATAGTTTCGTAGCGTTCTTCAAGGGTGAGATTATGCTTGATGATTTGGCAGAGTATACTGAGATCTGCTAGAGTATATATTTCATAAAAATTAAATTTTTTGTTTTATTTTTTACGATTTTAAGTTCTATCAGGCTTAAAAAAACATCCTATATAATAGACTTTCCTCAATAAAATAAAATAAAATAAAAATAATAATAATAAATAAATAAATAAAATAAAACTTCCAAAGTGCCTAAATCGGCATTGTTGAACGACGATTAAATCTAAATGCTTGATATATAAAGCGCATCTATGTATATGACATAAACTACAAAAAATTTATTAGACTCTGTATAATTACATGCCAAAGATTAAAAAATATCGCACAAATTTCGTGATGGTAGTCCAGGCAAGTGGCAATTAATACACGAACATTCGTGTTAGTCGCCACTGGTAAGAAAGATTTTTAAAAAGAAACCCTTCTAAGAAAGTGGCACAGTATTAGATTTATCGTGCAACAGCCAATCAGAGAATGGTTTCCAGAAATAATAACGTATTTCGAAAAAATGGGCATGTTTCATCATCCAGTGCACAGTTTCAACTGCGATGAATGGTGGTTCTACCTTATAAAATAATTCTTCTAAACGGTAAAAATATAAAATTTCCGATTGTACATCACATAGGACGCTAAATTTAAGCAAATTTGGCAATGAGAAACGAATTATCTCCATTGCGCTTCTATCCAATTCCACATAAAAATTACAATCAATAGATGTTGCATATTTTCATCCGTTGGAAAAAAACTGGAGAGAGAGTATTGAGAAATGGCGCATGGAACAAAATGGAGCAGGAACGCGTCGAGAAGCTTTGGCATCGTTGCTTTTATCAATATCAAAAAATAATTTGCGTGCTGCGATAAACAGTAAGCTACTAAGCACTGAAGATCAAGTAGGGGCGGAAACATCCAATATTGAAAATACCATTGCAACAAACAAAATTAGTAAAGAATTACTACATCAGATTCTCGAACATCTTCAAAATCACGTAGGTACTGAAAAATTAAAAGGATTCAAAAAGTCTTCCACATGCAGTTCCTGCACAGGTGCCATAAAAGATACATCATTATTCCAATGTTGGAAGAAGCTAAAAAATAAAGTGGAACGATGTTAAATGTGAACGGGAAGGCCAAAATTTTGAAAACACCACTTTTTTTTGAAGACTTTCATGTCTCATTGGGTAATAACTCTAATTTAACATTAAATGTAAATGCCGATGGCTCAGTAACGGTAGACAATGTTCGCCAAACCCCAGAAAAATTAGTGGAATTATAAATAAATAATAACTTTCCGACACCGTTAAAAAAAATTAATTTGGTGTTCATTTGTGGAATTAATTTCAAGCAAAAGCAAAATATGATCTGCAATGGTGTCCTTTGAACAGTGGATTTTATACGCAAAATCTAAATTAGATAAAAAAGTAAAATAACAGAGTGAAAAAAAGATCGCAAAAAACAACGGCAAGAAAAAAGGGAAAACCAAAACATCAAGATAAATCAATCTTAACGAACGTATTTGCTAATTGAATGAAAAATATAACAGTATATTACTCCGTGGAAGTGAGATGTGTATGTGAGGCAATAATTGGTAATGGTGTGATAAAGAAGATCTGTTTTGGGACACCAATACCAAAATTATCCAGGCCAGGCCATATTGGAACCAACACCAATTAATGCGAGAGAGGTTTATTCCGTCGTAGAAATGAAATCGGTGCGTGAATTAACAACTAACCTAAAAATAATTTTTCTTAAATACTTACTTAACCGCCCTCGTTAGCACAGTAAGTAGCGCGCTTGCTCTGTTATTCGAGGGTCTCGGGTTCGATTCCCGGTGGTGACCAAAAATCACGGTTGGGTGTTTTTAATGTGTAAGTATATGTGCTTGTCCGGGTATTGCACCGTGGGCCCGTTAGTGGCATTGAGTGCTGGAATAATCCGCCCAATTTTAAATTTTTTTTTAATTTTTACTTAAGCGTGAAGTTTAATTTTATATGATACGTAAGAACGTGTTTGTTTATTTTTAAGCTATGTGATTAAATTATGAATAAATTAGTCAAACTTGTTAAAAGCAAAATGCTTTGTTTATATATAAAAACATACTAAATTTAATAAAAAAAATCATCACCATCAACTCTCAACATTTTAAATAGCGATCCACAATTGGAACATTTACCTATGTATTCTAGAAACATTCGGAATTTTTTATTCTCCACTTTTAAATATTAAATACACCACTTTTAAATACATATTTTGTTTTGAATTTTGACAGATATCCACACGGGGAATTTGATGTGGAATTCAAGAAAACGGGCCCAGTTAAAATTTTTGATTTGGTTACAACCATGCCAACTTGTAAATATTTTGTACACTATAAAATGCAAGTTTTTTTTGGTACTTTGACAGAACCTCAATTAAATTTTTATATAATTTGCACAAATTAGAGAAATATTTTATAAAACCTTTACTCATTTTAATGTTTATAATATTTCAACTTTATTTTAATTCAAGAATCTTATATTAAAATGAAATTATAAAATCACAAAATTGCGCGAACAGCAAAAATTGTTAAACGTATTAAATTTTAACTGGTTCCAATTGGCACAGCAATTCAGTTAAAAAGCGAGGAAATTTTTTTTATTTTCACCACAGTTAAAATATTTAACTTTTTAACTTTTTTACTTCGATTGGTATACACACACTTACAATCAAATAAATCAAAGTTTACATTTTAACAAAATAACAAATTTGTGTGTGTATGGAAAAATGAAAATACATATCCTGGAAAATATACTTTTTGATTGTGATTGCAAGATTGGTAACACCTAATAGCAATCAACAACTAATTTAGATTCTTTGCCCTCTGGACAGGACACTTACTGGCCTACAGATATAGAATCAAAATTCTTAATAGATTTCTGCATAACAAGAGAAAATTATATTCCTCAATGCTTAGGTAGGATATTGATATGACTTATATCATCGGGCGCTCATCAATAATAAACAATCAGAGCACCCGAACCTTAAAAGCGGGACCAACGTTAGTATACAGAAATGGAGTCGAACAGAATTGTAATTTTTGGACAGTCCAGTTTCCTATCAGAATGCATTGATACGGTGATGAAAAATATAACACATATAATAGAAATACTCGTATCGGCTAAACGCCACATTTGGTAACAGATCTCCAAAGGCTAATTAGTTTCCACTTAACATTTAGCCGTTCTAAGATAAGAATTTCTATAAACACGGCTTTAGATCTGGCAAAAGTGCCGAATCTATACATTAATTGATTTCGTAAATGGAGTTCATATTAATCTTAACGAGAAAAATTGTGTTGGTGCGGTCTTGATTGATATTAAGAGAACTTTTGTTATGGTGGATCATGTTCTGCTTTTGTGTAAGCTGAAGCTTTAGAAAAGCATCACAAAAATTATTTGAATCTTATCTTGATAATCGGTTTTTTATGGTTAGGATAGAGGTAATTACTTTGCTCATAATTGTGACTTCAACAACATTTTTGAAGTTTTAAGGTTGTTTTATTTGCGAACTAGCCATCGGTTGTCAAGATTAGTTTGTAATTACTAAGTATAAATGAAGTTTGAAATAAGTATTGTAACATATACTCTATAGTCTATACCGTACCGTCATTTTTATTTGATAAATTTCGTATGTATTATGTAGTATATCTCTGATTTTAGGTTCTCACTAAAGTGAATCGTGTGAGTTCAATTTTTCAAGTTCTGCGATGGAGTTTCTTTCCCCATTTTTATTATTTTGAACATTTGTATGTTGGCAACATTTTAATTTTAGCCTTCTGACATTAGTATTTTGTTTTGATTTTTTTATTTTTTTTTCGCTTACCGCTGTTTGTTATTTTTGATTTTGGTCAAGAAAGTGTTTTTATTTTGTATAAAATTAAATCGAATAATTATTATTTCTAAAAAAAATAATAAAACTGTGCGTGTCCTTTTTATTTGCTGTCCATCTAATTTTGTTTGTAGTAGTAATAAAGAAAAATGAAATTTCTATGAAGTTACCACCATATTGTAGGGGAGGATTTTTGACACTGGACTCACCTCATCGCGAGAACGTTAATACCAAAATTTGAATGTGGTGAAGTCAAGTCATATTTATGACGTATTTTTTGGTGAGGTGAGTGTTAATCAATTTTTGGTGGTAATTCACTATTGTTATGTATCATATAATATATATATATAACAGTTTTTAAAGGCCATTATTGGCCCCTGTGTCAAAAATTTGGCTCCAACGGTTTCGATCCTGAGCATGGTTTTCATATTGTCTTAGACCAACTTGAAGAAGCCAAGTCGTTCTCTATACCGCGAAGCCATCGTCGCCTGTAACGACGTCTGCCCCTATCATATGGTGGCTCTCATTTCAGAGATCGCTGCCGAATTCGTTCTGGATCAGCACGCAGAACGTGATCGAGCCAGCGTATACACACACATATATATATATATATATATATATATATATATATATATATATATATATATATATATATATATATATATATATATATATATATATATATATATATATATATATATATGTATATATGTATATATATATATATATATATATATATATATATATATATATATATATATATATATATAATGTACTTATACATATATATATATATATATATATATAATGTATTTACTGTATTTATATTTAATCCGTTATAACGGCTTAACGATAACGAATTTGATAGTTTTGTAGACAATTTTTTTCTTTAATTTAATTCTCTATACTAATGACCCTGTTTCGCAAAGGTGACCGTGATCGGTAAGGTGATCGTACTTAAATCAGTTTTTTAAGAAAACAAAAAATGTCCGTAGTCTTGTTTGTTGGTATATTTAAGAATATCAAATGGTCAACGAAAAAAAAAATTGCATTTTTAGAAAATTAAAACAATATTTTTGGCGAGAATTTAAAGATCATGCAAGTTTTATAATTTTTGTTTGTCGTTTCACTTTTACCTAAAAAATAAGCCCTCTATCATAAATATGTGACAACTAGTTTTTATTTGACACCCACAAATACATTACCATTTCCGCGTATTTTTCAAATATTTGACACCCTGTATCTTAGGCTACGACAACAACAAAGATACTCATCTTCTATAACATTTTTCTTTTATCAAGTACTAAACAATAAAAAAAGAAAAACGTAAATCTAAAGCTCCATATATTGTATTTGTTGGTTGACGTATTTTTCACCAAATGTTTATAGTTGCAAATTAGGTCTAATAAACTTTTGCTAAAAATCTACTCAACATTGGAATTTTATTTCACGAGTATTCGTGAAGTTTTGTAGAGGAAATGTACTAAAAGATAAAAAGTTTTGAAAAAAAACTTCTGAACCACAGATGGATGATGGTCAAAATTTTAAATTAGAATATTGGCCATGTGATATGTCAAATAAAGAGTACTTTTTTAAAGTAATTCAGTGGCACATGTAAATTATTAATGAAAAATTAATTTATAATCGTTTTTATATATATTGATTTAATTTAATATTTTAATGATTTAGTATTTTTTATGGATGTATTTTGCATACATTTTATAATTTGACACAATTTATAGAAACTACAACAAAAAGGTTTTCTAAAGAGATTAAAAATAATAAAAATTGTTCGATTGTAATTAAAAATGGAATTGTATTTGGTAAACCGGACTAAAATATAAATTATGTAAGCTACAAAGTATGGAATGACGATCTGAAATATAAAATTTGAAACCTTGCATGCAGGTTTAATAAAATGCAGTCATCACCAAACCAAATAAGAAAATGAAGTTAGAAAACAAAATACTCTAAAATTTACTGGCGGAAGAAGTATTTAATTCTGTGCCTAGACTGAGGTTATACTATATAAAGCGATCCTAATACACATATGGGCATATGGCATTCAGCTGTAAAAAAAATAGATCGTTTGCAAGGAATAAAATATAGCCGAAAATATTCGCATTCAATTTGAACTGCTATTCGAAACATAACACATTCTGTAATATTATGAAATCCTTATACGTTTTAAATTATTTTGATAAATCATATAAGTAATGTGCATGTATGTTTCATTAGTTGTAAATATATTTTATAATTTGATAATTCTAGAACGAAAAAATCGAAATATCAAGTATATAATTGCAGAATTTACGTCATCTAGGAACTTTAAAGCATGAAAATTTCTAGAGCTGTTCGAAAATTTCATTTGATTTCTAAATTAATGGCACAAATGAAATATTCGTCAACATTTAACAACCGCAATTTAAGGGAAACTGATGTTCCGATAAATCTAATTTGATTTAAATTTATGAATTTTTTTGTTTTTAAATTATATTACGTAAAGGTGTGCTTCCAGCCTTCAGTGACAAATTAAATTTTAAAGAGGCCAAAAAATAAAAATATATAATTTATAATAGAAATATGTACATACAAATACGGATGACACGTAATTCTACCGAAAAGATTATACCACAGACGAACAGTTCTAAAGCTTAGGAGCCACTGTTATAAAACATCTTGGGCAGCAACAATAAGTAGTTTGGGGAAACAGCCGTGGATGGGCCATTTAAAAGATCATAATTATCCCAATTATAGTAGTCTATTTATGGGGTCGTATTTAATATTATTAAAAAAAATTAAAATACACATCGTGCTAAAGAAATATCAAAAAATGTCTCTTCTTGACAAAATTGGCCGACAGTATGGTTTTGCTTAGTTTAACGCACCTTACGGATGATGTAAAAAATCCTAGTTTTTACCAACAATTTATTAAATTCATTATCGTATTTCGA
Organism: Tipula unca; assembly: GCA_951394425.1. Classification (NCBI taxonomy): domain Eukaryota; kingdom Metazoa; phylum Arthropoda; class Insecta; order Diptera; family Tipulidae; genus Tipula; species Tipula unca. The sequence continues at coordinate 142,507,969 of OX596380.1, read as the reverse complement.
TCGTTATTGAGGTTTTACCCACAGAAGTATTAAACAACAAATTTAACCAAAATTTAAGATTTTTCAGCAGTTAACATTTTCGGCCAATGAATTCTGCAATAGAGAGTGTCATAGAAGCGTTCATTTTGATCCCCAATCATAATCAGAAAATAAAAAATTCTTGCTCCACTTTTAACTGTACTGTGCTATCTGCTCGGTCTGTTGATAGTCAAATAACGAAATTGACATTTTTAACTGTTACATACAGTACATTTGAAAAATAAAATTATGGCAATTTGTATAATTAACTGGGCAGAATTGAAACTCCATTTAGCATTAATCAATTTGCGATACAGAACGAAATTAAATATTTCGAGGAAATACATTTTGCTTATTTTGAACACCCTGTATAATTAAACATATATTGCTATGTATATTATAATTGGGAAATTTTATTATATTTGAAAAACACAACAACTATATATGATATAGCAGCATATCAAGCACAAGAACGACAACGAACAGTTCTTTAGTTATTAATGACACAACACAACATAAAATAAAATAAAAATTACAAAATTTAAAAACTACAATTTTTTGACGTTGATTATCACGCTAAATTAGATTAATTAATTTTAAAATATAAAAAATTGTGTTTTAACATAACAGATAGCTGCCGTATACGAATAATAGTTGTTAGCAAATTTCTATTCGGCATATTATATCATCATAGTCGAATTAATTTAAAAATAATTTTTCGGTAGCTAATTAATTTTGTCATTTGAGCAGATAGGCTATATTTTATATAAAGAGGAGGCATTGAAATATATGTAGAATGATATTTAGGCAAAATTTATTAATTTTGCGTGTCTATATAAATTTTTTTGTTATAATTGGTTTTTAAGATCCCTTGACTATTATATAAACAAACCATAAAAAATGTTTTATACATAAATATCCATAGACAGACAATATACTGCTTGTTAGATGTGGTGTGTGTAGGTGGTGTATAATCCATATCGAAAAACCATACCAAATAGAAAACATGTTTGTGTGTATGTACATAAGTTCATTTATATATTAAATTTGAATCCATTTCTAAATGAATTCAATCCTTTGGTTTAAAAATTAAATTTAAAATTCTTAGTTTCAAATGTAAAACCACAAATATTATGAATTATTAATGGTATAACAAATATGTAAAATTTGTATATATAATATTGTACATAGCTACATACTTTACTTACATGATTCCCATACAAATTCAAAAATTCTTAAATATAGAAAATGGAAAATCCTTCCAACTTTTTCTTGATGTTGTTGGTTTTGTTGTTACTTTTCTGAGATAAAAAATGCATAAGAGAAAATTAAATCAAATTGTTATGGATTTTTTGTATTTTGTTTTTTAGGTCATGCCGTTCGTTTAGTGCTGTGGTATGTTTCTCGTACATGTATTGTCAATATTAATTTATGTAAATTTTGTGCTGAACAAGGAAGTGCCGTATGTATAAATATAATAATATACATATTTAGAAAAGCGAGAGAAAAATGCGTACACAATTTTGTATCCGCAGCACTATTAAAATCTCCATATTGTTCGCACCTTTGTTTACGTTTGGCATACAAATGTTTTTTTTTAAATAAACAGGAACTAAACTTTGTATATCTTCAAAGTGACAACAAAAAAAATGTAAAAGCGAAACGAAATTATATACAAGTATGTTGTTCATAATTACCGGATCTTTTCTATGTGTACATACGTACCTCTGTATAACAAGAATATAGCATTCAGAACTTTCAGGTGTCATAGTAATAAATTATCATATTTTTGTTATTTTCTACATAATAAAAGTCATAATTTATGGGGTAATAATCCCTGATGAATATAAAATATGTGAGCATAATAATAATTATATACTTTTTATTTTTATACACATTATACATTACCTTATTATATACAAGGCAGAACGAACATTTCATGGTTTAACTTTCTTAAAAAAAATAAAAAAAATTATAAAAAATTGAATGTGGTTAATTTACCACAATTTACCTTAACAAATAGGAAAAATATCTCGAAAAACATTTTTTTTATCTAAAATATACTGATTGCTGATAATATTATTCAAATATATATCTTCTTATTACCTGTATACATACACACCAAACCAACGTGATGTATCTCTACTTTTGTACTCCAGCTACGGTACAAAATATACATACATACGTACATTATGTATGTGATGGATGGGAAAGATAAATATTTTTATGTTACTGCAGGAATTTTTAAATAAATTGGGATTCAAATATAATTAATTGAATTAAAAAAATTATTTGATGCAATATTTATTTTAAATAAAATCGATACACAAAATATTTATATATGGCAAATAAAAAATATCATGTTGAAGTTACATTACATCCATAATATGTAAATAAATATTAGTATCATTAACTACTCGAATTTACTATTAAATTTAAAATGAAAGTTTATTACGAGTCTTAGAAACTCTAAAATCAATCATTACAATATCTTTTCGCTTCCAGGTTTGGATTTTCAAAATTTAAGCATTTAAGCTTAAAAACCCAAAGGAAATTTAAATTAAGATTGGTGTAGAATTTATAAATATCGGATTTAAGAACTTAAAATGAATACACAAACATATCTCAAATTAATTACACAAAGTCCTTTAGTTTGGCTTAACTAGCATTGGTTTATTTTCCTTAATCTATATGTATATTTTCTACTCTTGTACATTTTCCCTATAATTTACATACATAAGTAAAAAAAAAATAATCCTAACATGAACGATCATAAACATATCGTAATAATATTTGTCATCACAATCATCGGTACTAGTTGGTACATATGTACATATGTTACACATTATTAAAGTAAATTTATGGCTTAAACCACTACTCTATTTCGCAAAATCCACCACGTTTACTAGACTGTAAAATTATTTCCTCATTTTTCTTTGCTACTTAAATGCAAATTTATGCTTAGGAAACGAGATAATCTCATTTTTACAATATCGGAATACAGTATAAATTCTAAATTGAGAATGAGAATTTCAAGAATAGCAGCACGCGAAGTTGTTGTAAAGTATAGTAAACGATTCTTGAGATTTAACATTTTGAGGCTTAGTCAGTATCCGAATTTCGGTTCGCTGAGAAATTTTTCATAAGGGTTTTATTTTTATTTATTGGTAATTGCGATTTCGTTTCGTGCATTTTTGCTAATCAAACATTCTTGTTATGGATACGTGTTAAAAAAGAAGCCAAAAAGCTGGGTTACTTTAAACTAAAAAATGCAAATTGAAAATCATATATATTGAACGCGTTCAATTGAGGAGAATTAACTGAAGTAGAGCGGAGAATTAAGAGCTCGTAGCTGTCCATCGACTGCGGGCGTTCGTTGTTATTCGCTTTTTTATTTCCGCTTAGCATATTAGAACCGCACGACAAACGCATCGCTCGAAGCAGATTTTCGTTCACTGAACTGATAATTGAAATGTAGTTCATGAACCTAAAAATCAATCAAATTGTATAAAAAAAGGATTCAAAAGTACCAAAATATGGAGTTATTTGCTTATTATTTAATAGAAGAAGAAAACGAGGAGGAAATGATTAGAATATTAATTTTTGGGAATTATTTCGAATTTCGAAAGAAGCTTTTAATTAACACAAATTATATAATTACTAGTAACACTTACCTACCCCAAACATTTTTATACAATATTTAAAAAAAAACTTACATTTAATTTTTATACATAGTAATTCGCCACGCGTTGAAAACTACGATTGCCATAGAAAATGTAAGCTTTCGATTCTTGCGATACAAATGCGGAAAAGCAGTTCGCTCTTCAGTTCAAACGAATGCTGCTATTATGGGAACCGGAAATTGTACTTATGAGATTGAGAATTGACTGCTCTCATCCCTAGTAATAAACGCCTTGAAGCATTATATTCAAGAAAGCACAATCATGAAAATGAAAATAATTTCTCAAATAAAACACCCACGGAAAGAACGCCTAGATATTGTACTAATAGGATAATTATAAAAAATCTCGTTAATTCTGTTGAACATAAATATTCAATATTTATTCAAATAAAATAAATTTAAGTTAATATTGAAATTATAATTGCTAATTGCAAAAAGAACGACAAAATTTGCCATTATGCAATCAAATCACTTATTGACAATTTTTTAAGTTTTATAATCTTTGATAAGACTATCCACCCCGTAAGCTTCTTCATTGAGTTTAGTGCAATTGCAGTTCAAGCTGGTAGATGGTATGGTTCAATTTTTAATTATGAAAATTGCATAAATGCTTTTCAATCGATATCGTCAATCATTTTCTTTTTGTCAAACGAATAAGATCTGGCCACAAAATACTATCTTGCGTTCTAATAAAAGTTTCTCGTATAAGTTGTATATAATCACATTGGCGAGTTTAAGGAGATCATTCTACATGTGACACCTGCTGTATATAAAATCAAGAGGCATACTTGATAAATTCTCCAGTTAAACATTCGAGTCGAGAAGTTAGTAAACATAAACATTTCTTGGTACTCCTGTATCTAGGACCGTGATGCAACTTCGAGAATCCCATTATTTATGAGCGTCGATGACCCATTATGTTTTGGACTAAGAATTTTATTCAGCTTGTGTGTGCTAGATTTTTGCACCAAAGAGCAAAGATCTAATACACTATTTTTACATTAAAACCCACAATTTAACTGCATTTTATTTTAATTTATTATCAAATATAACACTTGAGTAATTTTTCGTTTACACTATTTTTAATTTTACCTTTATTACATAAGATTTTCTTAATTTATGTAGCCGTACAACAGATTCAACTGTATTATCAGATTCGCGTTCAACGGTAATTTTGAAAGAAAACAATTTTTTATGTGTCGATCGACCGACTATTCACTCAAGAAATTTCATAGTAAATGAAATAAGACTATAATAGGTCGAACAGATCAACTTACACCATAGCAAAAGCTTAAGTTGCTGCTCGCTAATTCGCAGGTAGACATTTGGTTAATTCAGGAACCTTATCTGCTTAACGGTGTGGTTTCTGATTTGGATCCTGTAGATGGCAGAATCCTCTACAGATGGTCCAATCATAAGATAAGAGCTTGCGAGTTTATTTCAAACAATCTGAGTGTTACTCTAATTCATGAATATTGCTCAGCGGACGTTGCAGCTGCGCTCGTCTCTTTCAAATCGTCGAACTCAGTCGGATCACTGGTGGTAGCATCAGTGTATCTGAATTACGATTCGGTCTCACCTCCTCCCTCGGAGCAATGCTCATCACACGTAATGGGGTAGCACGAATATTAATGATAGGGATTTACATCTACTTAATTACCTGAGCACATCTGAACTTGAAATCCTTAACAAAGGCTGTGAGTCTACCTTTATTAATTTAGTAAGGAGGGAAGTGACTGACATTAGTTTGTGCTCCATGTCGATTATCGATTTGATCTGTAATTGGAGGGTAAGCAATGACATTCTCACCTCCGACCATATGTGCATCTTGTTTAATTTAAATCTTAGAAGACCTACTCTTAAACCTTATCGTAACAAGAAGCTTACCAACTGGGAGTTATTCTCTCTTGAGTTGAAAGCTCGGCTGCTTTCGTTGGGTGAGATATGTTCGACTGAGAACATTGAATTGCTAGCCTCATCTTTGACGCATGCAGTCACGTCAGCCTTCGAAAAATCTTGTCTCTTATTACCAAGCAAAAATCTCAGAATAAGCCTTTTTGGTATTCTGATCTTAAAAAACTGAAGAAAACAGCTAGGAGACTCAAAAACAGAACCAAAAGATCTGACCTTCAAGTTGATTGGGATAACTTTTTAGCAGCTCAAAAAGAAAATTTTAAGATCCGCTGGTAGGACTTCTTGGATTAGCTTCTGCGAAGAATTTAATTGTATCTCTGGGATCGCCAGACTTAATATGTCCTTGGTTAGGAATGATTGCTGCCGACTCGATGGGCTGCGACTTCCTGATGGCAGATTAATCTCTTCCTTAATTGAACAACATGCTTACAGAGTTGAGAGATCATGTGAAACTGTGCTGCATGAACTTGTTACGAGGATTGAAAGATCGCTTAGTATTAAGGAGTTTCTTGTGGGCACTTTCCTCGATATTGCGGGTGCCTTTGATAGTACTTCTTTCGCTTCCATCATTGAAGCCTGCTCAAATTTTGGATTGTTACTTGGATTGGATCTTTGCTGCGGTCGCACATAGTTGTGGCCGAGCTGGACTCCCTTTCCATTTCGGTTAAAGTTACTAAAGGTTGACCCCAAGCAAGTGTCCTGTCACCTCTCTTGTGGCTTTTAGTTATGGACGAATTACTTGTAAAACTACAGCAATCCGGCTTCACTGCTCAGAGTTATGTTGATAACTTAGTCGTTCTGGTTCAGAGTAAATACCTTAATGTACTATCAGACTTAACGCAACGCGCTCTCCAAGTTGTAGAAATGTGGTGTGAAGAGAAGGGATTGTACGTTAATGCATCGAAAACTAGTCTGATAGTCTTCACCAGACTTAAAAATACTGGAGAGCTGTCTGCTCCTTCTCTTTTTGGAGATACGATCGCTAGATCCGACACAGTAAAGCATCTGGGGGTCATTCTGGACAGTAAACTCTCCTGGAAATCTCATATTGAAAGTAAACATCAAAAGGTCACTTCCATTTTCTGGAAGTGTAGAAGAGCATTTGGGAAGTCGTGGGGTCTGACCCCCAAAATGCTGATGTTTATTTACAAATCTCTAGCTTTACCTATGCTTTATTACGCTTATGTTGTTGGGTGGCTTGTGGTTCAGTCAGTTTCTGTCATTGCGATGTTTAATAGCTATGTCCTCGTCTTCTATACTTGCTTTGCAGGCAATCTTATTTCTGCCCCCACTGCAGTCGTTCATCCTAGGCACAGTATGCTCCGCTGCCTTTCGCCTGCGATGTATTGGTGCGTGGAACGCTCTCGGCAATTTGTCATTAACCATTAATATGATTAATGACAAATTGTTGCCAGAATTCTGCTTCGATATCTCTTTCTAGGTGGTTTATCCAGCGAGGAACTGGTGGTTGTCTCATGAATTCAATGACTGGGTGGCTCAGTCACACGTGTTTTTCGCTGGCGGGTCTCCTGACCTACAATCATGTGGGAGTCTAGGCCGGTATTCTAAGCGGAGCTGATTGCACTCACGCGTTGTGCGATTGACGCTTCTAACCTCGCTGTTTCCGGAAAAGACATTATTCTATGCAGTGATAGTAGACCTGTGCTCAATTCATTACCAAATCCTATGATCCTTCTATGTGTCAGAGTTATGTGGGTTCCGGCTCATTGTGGCATTGAAGGTAATCAGATAGCTCATGTTTTAGCTAAAACAGGCTCAAGGCTGAAATTCATTGAACCAGAACCGGCAGTGCACCTGACCTTTAATGAGTGGCTAAGTACTTCATTTGTGAACCTAAGACCAATTGAGAGTTGTGGTCGCTATTCTGACCGGCCATAGACATTTTAAACTCCATTTACAAAGAATGGGACTTGTTCAAGATTCCTTGTGTGACAACTGTCTTGAAGATGACGATGACAGCATTCACTTTGTCTGTGGCTGTCCCGCTTTCAAAGTAGTTAGGTCCCGATTTCTTAATCATAGATCTTTAAATGTAGGTTAATTATCATCCCTACCCTGGTTTAAGCTGTTACAGTTTGCCAGAGCCCTCGAGCGCATTTGCGAATTGTGATAGAATCCTCGGTTTGCACCATGGGCCCAAAGTACCATTGAGTGCGGAACCTACTTGGGTTCCAGCCAACTTTAAAAATAATAATAATAGGTCGAAACGATTGGGTTGTTTTTACCTGGTTTTGAGATCCTCATACATATTATAACTAAAAGCTAGACAAGTCAGAATATTACATATGAAATGAAAAAATTTATAATACGAAATTATGAGATATAAAATTGGCTATGATACCTTGCTGTCCACTTTTCCATTTTACCCATTCTGTATATAGTTGAAGGGAAATATTATTAAATAAAATAGATCGAATGTCCTTAATGAAAACTGAATCTTGCTTGTCCCCGCATAATAGTGGAAAATGAAGTATCCGCAATAAAATCAAAATAAAATCAGATTCCATAAAAAAAAACCGCAAACGATTGGTATAAAATTTAAGCTAAATGTGCTTTTACTAAACGTAACCAATGATAATAATATAATGATTGCCTATTAAAAATCACTTCAAAGTCTATTATGTCGATACCTTATACATACATATAGTGCTTTGAGTCGTATCGTATATATTGATAGGAAAACATTCAGTCAAAATGTAAAATCAATATATGTAAGTATGTATTTACAAAAATAAATTTTCCGATATATGTATGTATGTAGTTATATATATATGTATTAGTACAGAGGAAGAGAGAAAATACCGAGAGAGCGCACACAATTTAATAATATGATTATAAGATTTTCCATTATTTTTCCTTAATAGCATTTTAGCGAACGACTTGCTGTATACTTACATACATACATAAATGAAAATGGCAATCATTTAATTCTGGGTCAGTTGTTTATTACAATTACATTCTTAATAATAATAATAATGATAATAGTAATAAAATAATAACAAACAAAAAACAAACACAAGACAAAACTCGATGACAAAAATAAAATAAAAGTGTGGCTGCGGGGGTGGAATGGTGAGTGTGGACTTGTAGAGGCGAAATACGAAAAGAAGAAATTTAATTGATTTAAAAACAAATGAAAATATAAAAAATACGAACCATTTGATTTAATTTAACTACCACAACTATTTCAATTTTTTTTTGCCGCAACACACTCGATTTTCATTCACCCAATTTTTTTTTTTTAAAATATTGGTCCTTCCTCCCTTTTTGTGTTGAACTCGATACGTATACGATGCTTCTCGTTAAGAGCGGCATAAAATGTGTATTATAAAAAAAAATGAAAATTGGGGTGGAAAATTCTTTATTTTTTGTCTGTTACTCCATTGTTTTCGATAAAGTTGGAATGAATGTGGAAAATAGCACAGTAGATTTTTTCCCCCGTTCTTTTCGAATTTTTCACAGAGCATACACAATATACAAAATGGGAATTTTTTTCGTATATGCGTGTGTTTGCCATTATATTTGTTTTCTCAACCAAAAATATCTATATTGATATTCAATAAATTATATTTTATAGTTTTTTTTTTGTTACCATTTTTCTTTTTCTTTTTTTCCTCGAAACAAGGATACAAAATAAAAGAAAAACAAAATAAGAAGTTCGAGAGGATAATGTTATTGTTTCACAAAGGTAGTGTTGGTTTTTCATACGAAAAATTTTAAGGTAACTTTTATTTACAGGTTTTTCCTTCTTTTTTTGTTGTTTTCCGAAAAACGGATAAAATTCGAAATATTTGATTGTGATAATTGAGATATCATTATCCTTTCTTTATATTTTATATTCGGTTGTTGTTCTTGTTGGTTTTTTTTTATAGATTTTAACTTAATCAATTTTAAATCGTATCATTGGAACTGTTTTCCTTACTCCTCGGAAAATATATTAAGTTCAAATAAAAACATTAACCTCAAAATGAAATTAAGTTCTCAGCTTGCTTTTTAATATTGATTTTCTTTCTTCCAATCTTTTAAGATTAATAATTTTCAGTTTTATATACATATAACAGTTTTAGATAATATTCCAAAAAGTAAAATTTTGTATATAAGAGAATATTTATGTAGAGAACTTTTTTTTTATTCAGTGTACACACACAGTTGTGATAATGGTTATATATAGTATTAAGTGAGTTAAACAGAGTTTTATTCTAGAAATGTGCAAACTTTTTGTTATTCTTGGAATTAAGCACATTTTTATTCCAAACCGAATTATAAAGAGTTCGAATTTTCAGTAAACAAAAACAAAATGTAGATCAGCTTAATTTACGTTGAATTAAACGTATTATTATGTAATTCATTAACTCATCCGAATAAACAAAAAAAAACTGGAATTTATGGAGTATATAGGCTTGGGGATACAATCCTAATAAAATAGCAAATGTATTTTTATTCATATTTTTCCTCGAAGATCACAGATTAGGCATTGAAATCCTTTTACTCGTATAGTATATACAATATTTATCCATACTTATCTTTTTTAGATAAAGGTATTGATATTATGGATCCAATAGACTATTTTTATTCATTTGTTTATTAAGCTCCTTGTTTAGTCAAATTTTAACATCTCGGCTTTGCAATCACAATTCGATCAACAGACTCATTGAATGTTGTTACTTGATCGATAGAATGTTGTCGACGACTAAATAATTTTAGTTGATAGATTAACTGCATCGTAGACTACATTGTTTATATTAATTTTTTGCTGCAGCCTCTGAGCTTAAAGAAATTTCAATGCTTCAGCGAATTTTGCAACTATTGTGCTTGTCCACACGAGTATGCAATACATACAGCCCCCTTTGCCTATAAACTTGGACTAGAAAGTTCTTTTCACTATAAACTTTTATGATGTTCAAGATTTTTTTTTGAAACTACTGATTGGCATAGGTAAATTTTCCGTTAAAAGTATAAATTGAATAAAAAATTTTATGATGTCGAATATTTTTTGAATCTGTTGATTTTCTTACGTTTTGAATTAGAATTAATTATCTAGTCTAAACTAATAAAGTGAAAACTATAATGGCCAAATCATCTATACCGTCAGAAAATTGGAATAATCAATAGACAACTTCAGAAATATTTATGTCTCTGGAACCGGTTAAATCCGCATTTACATTTTTTTTTAATTTGTTTCTTACTGTTCTCTCTCTAGTCAAAGAATCAATATGAAATGAATTTTTTTTACACATACGTAGATAAGAGACAACAGTTGATCCATCCTCGTGTGGACGCAAACCAATTGTTATGTTGCCATGTACTGCATACTCGTGTGGACAAGGCCATTAAAAGGAAAGTTCTACTCCTTTATGGCTGATTAACATTCAATCTTTTTCTCTATTCCAAAATATAGGACGTAAGAGAAACAAGGATTTGAATGAAGAATTTGAAATCAAGCGCAAATTTTAGTGAAAATAATTTGATATACAAAAAAAATTTTTTATTTAAACCAAAACTCGATATATTGAAGAAAATTTTAGTGGTACTTAGGTTTTGGACTACACATCACCCAAAAACCTATCTTTAAAGGTTAAAATTTATTCATTTTCATACATGCTTTTTTTGATCTTATCAGAAACACTACTTTTTATGTAATCTAATTTTGTAACAAAATATCTTATGGATATTTCATACAATACACATAGTTTTATATTTTTGAATCAGAAAATCTATAGATACATGTAACATTTCTCCGGAATCAAATCCAAAAAACAATAACAAGTTTATCTTGTTTTGAAACGTCAAGTTAAAAAACTAAAACGAAACTTGCACTTGAGTTTGCAATACAAAAAAAAAACCATAAGCTTTAAACGTACGTTTTTGTAGCCAACTACAAAAAATTATGTAGAGCTTTTTTTCGCTAAAATTTGCGTTGGTCCTCTCATACTGGTTTGTCTTTTTTTCATTATTTTACTTTTTTTTTATAAAGTTTGCAACTAAATTGAGAATTCGTTTGTTAAGCATATATAGTTGTCTCTTCTTCCCTTATATATTTCGTTATTTCGTTTCGTACATTACGTTTATAAACGGATAGCTAGCTATCTTCACTTCAAATAACTCAAATTATAATAAGTGGCATGAAAATGGACACGTGTTGAGAATATTGACTGACTGAATAAGTTATAACTTTGCCAATAGAAAATATCATTGATATTGTTGAATTTACTCACTCAGAAGCAAACTGAAAATATTTCTCAAAAAAAGTATTGAAATTGAAACAGAACATTTGGCCACTCTTCAGAAATAGGAGAATTACGTTTATTAAAATTTATGTATTAAATTCATAAATTCGAGTTAAAGCTTTGCTCTTAAAAGGAATAGGAATACACGAATGCCTTGTCAGTTAATTGGTGATGCCGGTACTACAATTTTTGAATATCTATAGATGCTCTCGAAAATTGCTCGTAGCCAAAAGTTATGACGAAAGATGGCGGAGACCTAAATTGTGGGACTGCAAATTTATGGAACTTTACAACTACATTACAGGATAGCATTACCAGTAATGGTATCCTGTGATGTAGTTGTAATATTCCATAATCATCATAATAATCAAAAATATTCCTCTACCGATTTATCGATGTTCGATATTGCGAATTTTGACTAAAATTGATCCTCTTTCAAACACCTAAATAGTCAACAGTCAGTAGTTTTCATGCTTCGTGAATAAGAATACAAATCATATTACTAGTATAGTGCAATGCTGTAACGTATTATAGAAATATATGTGTGACTTTCACATGTCTCGTAAATCTAATTTGCACGAAAATGTTTTCTAAGAATACCACCACAGCATCCTTTGCTTGTCATAGGAGGCGACTAATCGGTTGGATCGCTGGGCTGATGACCCACATCCGTAAAAATTAACAAGTTTATAAAGTAAACAAAAAGAAACTTGGATACCGCCAAAAAAAAAACAAGACCCCCGCTCAAGTACCCGCACACGAGATTTAGGATCAACACATGGAACGTACAGTTACTTATGGAACCAGAAGCGTGGGACGGATTTTTCATGTGCATGAAGGCGTATCGGCTAAAATTCGTTGCTTTTCAAGAAACAAGCTGGCCTTAAACTGGAGACCACAAGTCCCAGGGCTATATGATGCTCTACAGTAGAGATGCCCTCGCAAGACGATATGATGGAATCTATACCGGAACACGATGATAGAATGGTAATTTGGAACTTTAATACTAGAGCTGGCAAAAATCAGGTTCGCTTGTGTGAAAACATAGGTCCGTACTCCCGACACGAAACTACGACCGATAATAGTGAGAAAATGATGTACTTTGCAATTGCTTTCGATCTTAGAGTAGCAAGCATGTTCTTCCCTATCGAACAGTTACATCTAGAGACATTGAATCATCCTCGCTGAACTTCCCGCAGCCAAATCAACTATATGTTAGTTTCTTAAGGGCGGGTTCGAGTTGTGCAGGATGATAAAGCTTATCGGTCAGCAACTAAATACGTAGGCAACGATCATCATTTGGTTGCTGCAAAGCTACGATGGAAGTTTTTATACAGGTCTGGGAACACAGAAGGAGGGCAGCTAAGCGGATTTGTCGACGGAAGAATCGAGAATGGTGGAAGACCGAAGTTCTGAAAGAACAACAACTGATGACCACAGTTCGCATAATTTTTTTAATGGAATTACTGGATTGCACCACATTTTCAGGCCTGCGTCAACCGTCATTCGCGACCGAGATGGAACCTCTTTGTCAACATCGACGCAGTACATGGACTCGAGGATCCATCCCATGAGGAATTCACTGGGGCCATACAGAGATTAAAACGGAAACGCACATCCTGGGTTTACTGCATTAATTCAGTGGGGATACTTTGTGGCACTGTCTTTTCGACCTTATTTGATTATTATGGAGAACCGAAGTTATGCTTGACCAATGGAAAGTGGCCACGATATGGCCTATATTCAAGAAGGGAAACCGCTTGAAGTGTGAGAATTATCGCGGTATAGCTCTTGATGATGAAATATTATACAGTGATGTCTGAAAGGAGAGCCATCATATGATAGGCGCAGAAGTCGTTGCAAGCGACGATAACTCCGCGATGGAGATAACGACTTATCTTCTTCAGATTGTCTGACAGTATGAAGAACAAGCTCAGGATCGAAACCGTTGGAGCTAAATTCTTGACACAATAAGGGGCCAGCAATGGCCTTTAAAAACTGTTTTGATTATTAATTGATGTGGAATGGCTACAAAATAATCCAGAAATTTGTTTCTGTTATAGTAAATAATATATATATATATACTATTATTATTAATGATGCATATTGTGTACATCATCAATAACCTTGTTCAATTCATCTGTAGGGATTAGATAAATGATGTTTTTTGTTTCTAATCCTTTTGCCTATAGTATAAGTATGCTAATATTACTTTTCATAAATATAAAACTAAAAAATATACAAATTACATTCCAATTATTTTAATACACTACTCTAGAGCATGACAACCGTTTCAATTGATATACGATCTGTGTTTTGAATGACCCATTGGAAATCCAATTCCAATAGGAATCTAAAAGGATACAAGTTCCTTTACAAAATATACAAATACTTACCGTATTATCTGATTTTGGCATCTAAGCTACGTATTAAAAGGTTATTGGTATAAACACGATCCTCACTAGGGTAGTTAGCATTTTAAAAAAGTGGAACGGTTTCAAGAAAAATATCGTACTGCATATAGTTATTCTGGCTGTACGAATACCTGCTTCATTCTTTTGCCACCGACCTGAATTCTATTAAATAAAACAAAATTTTCAATTCGCTGGATCGTACAGAGTTGCACCATAATAAAATTTCTGAATGTCAAATTTATCTGAAATGTTGTTTATCTGTAAACAATACCAAAAAGTATTATCAAAGTTCGAATTCTGGACCAACCTTTAAATACTCGTACATACACATGGGTTAAGTATGTCCGCTGCCTTGTGGCAAAAATATTACAGGAGAACAATTCGCTAAGACCCTCAAGCCATTGTATTAAATGTGAAAGTAGGCAGATTTTTATTTATTGTACAAAATTAATTTGTTTCAAATATGATTATTGTACTCTAATTATAGGTTTCAATTATTGTGTATAACAAAATACTACAAATAATCGGGAAAAATTGAAAATTTTAAAAAATTATAATATTTAAACGTTTAATTTATTGTGCTCGTGTGTTTTTAAATATGTCGGTGTTATATGTTGAAAAGTTTGTTTACCGATTTTCCCATGATAAACGCAATAAATAAAAATACATTTACAAATAGTAGATTTTTTAATTAAAATAAAAAATAAATATCCAATTAATGTTTTTGTTTTGTTTTTTAAAATAGTATATTATGTATTAAAAAGTTTATTTGAAAAGCTTAAACATAAAAGTTAATTTAATACACAGTTTTATATAAAAGTTAACTTTACTGGAAGGTATGGGTTAATGAATTTATATGAACTCGTTTAGTGTATGCGAGCATATACAGATAAACATAAAAAAAATAAAAACTCTTAAGGAGATTTATATGGTTTTAAGAGGTTATTAGATAAAAAAAAGTTAATTTTGTTTTTAGCTCTAAGCTCGTTTCGTTTAAATTTTGTCGTTTCCAATTTGCCATTCAAGATTCAAACAAGAGGCAATTTATTTTAACTGCACGGGTTTAAGAGATGCTTAATCGGATTTATTTATGTATAATAGCGTACAGATATTATATATTTACGTTAATTTATCATATTGTAATTAATTAAATTTTTTTTTCTCATTTTAGGTAAGTTCATAAACAGTCAATTACATCGATTTATTGTAAGTTTTAAAATATTTTTATCATTTTTTGGTCGGAATGAGATTTCAGCAAAAACACCGATGTATTCCGGAGAAACGGAAACTGTGAAAGTCTTTCTTCCCATATTTTTTAACTTCGATAAAGCAGTATACTAATCTTAATTGTTTGGGTTTGAGTTTGGTCTCATTTAAGTTAGTGTCGTTGTACGAGTATGCTATAAATTATTATCTTAAATCTCTGATTATTATTTTATTTTAAATGTGCAAATGTAGCGATCGTTACATGATTGCTTGTAGGAATATTTCTGCTCTGTTCTGTGGCATACCATAATTTAATTGGATGGGACATTCTATATGTATGTGGAATATCTCTACATTACATTTTAATATTCTTTAGAAATCATATGCAAACATTTAGTCATGCGTTGCACTAATTTGTGATTTCTTCTGGAGACTTGCCTGTGTTTTTATAATCACTTGCATCTTTTATTGTATTGTATTGGAAAATCTTTATTGCGTTGAATATAAAAATCGATGATCTTATAGGCACAACTAAAAACTCTAACACGATTTTGTCTGTGCTGAAATTATATCCCGTGATGACGAGTTGAACTCTCTATGAATCGCTGGGCTTAATGGTTCTGGGCATTAAATTATTTGGAAACAACGTTTGTGGTATTAGGTATCGTTTCTATATCTCGTTCATTATTTTTTTATCGTATATGATGTAGACACTTTGTTTTATTTTGAGTGTTTGGCAATCGCATTGAATATTTTAGTTTTTGAGCGAAGATTGGCCCGGACAAGACAAACCGATTGGTTTGTAGTGTAAATCATACAAAATTCGGAGCCCGTCTGCTACACAAATATGCAACTTTAGTAAAACATTAAACCAAATTAATATTTGTTTAAAGGCCTTTACAGTTAAGTAATTTTCGAATACCAGTAATTCTTGTGGAAAGTGCCGTGAATAAGTTAGTAAGCGTTTTTGATTCTACGTACATTCCCTTATAATTTGTTAGAATAAGATATATGTATAGTATGTATCTGCTGAAATTTCATCTAGTCCTACACGAATAATGATTTTAATTACGGCAGTGCTGTGATTTTACTTTCATATATACATATTGATTAATAAAATTTCGAAATATGAATTACAAAGTGGAAAACTGCATTCAATCTAAGTACACGATATATAGGGGTGGTTAAAATAACTCGGACATATGTCATTTTTGAAAAACGAACACATTTGTTATCACCCCCTGTTATTAACTTCAAATAATTACAGAGTATACTGCTTTTTATCAAACCACCCCCATATATAAATATTAAAGTATAATCACATAAAATAATACCCATCCATCACAAACATAACCTTCCGTCAAATAATTTCAACAACCAACGTACATAATATGGTTCAAATGCTGACTTCAAAGTATTGTAGATAACTCATAATTTAATTTAACCAAAAAACCATTTATCAAATTAAAATATGGATTTGAGTAAAGTAAATTAAATATGTGTGTAAGTAATAAAATGTACATGTAACATATAAAATTCCCCAGCTTCTCATCACATATCACAGCACACAACATCGAATTTATATATTATGTATATATATACTTTACCTAATTTAATTTTGTTGTTAGGAACTAACTGTATAATATACAGTACTCCAGTATTTTTTTTTTATTAAAACATTACAAATAATAATAGAACATCAAAAACCATAAACCATAACTCCTATATATTATATTACACACAACATATAAAAACATACAAACATATCAATGTTAATATTTTTATGGTTATTTTTATTTATTAAAACATTATAATTTTTATAGTTTATAATATAACATATATTTAAATTTATTAATATTAATTCAAGTGTCCATTATAATAGTTACTATATAGTTGTAGTAGTAGGTACGTCTGTATGTATGTATGTATGTACGTATATGCTATTTATGTGTGTACAAGCATTACGATTTACCAAAGTGAGATATAACAACAAATATTTATAATGATTGTAATGGATAATAATAATAATATTAGTAATAGAAAACCAACAATTTTTAAAAATATCATAATGGAAATACAAATTTTCTCACACCATTTTTCACTAGGGTTAATATCGTGTAGTAAAGTGGTTTTCAACCTTTTCACAGGTCGACCCGGATTTTGTTTTTTGGTTACAAAATAATTTACTCTATTCTTAATTTAATTATACAGAATGGAAAATTTGAGTTTGACTTCAACTGTGAAATTTGATTGGAGTTTAAAAGTATGTATTTGACAGTATTGACGCAATTTTGTAATATATTTACTATTTCTAATTTGATCGCGAATAAACATTGGGTTTAAAAACACTGGTATATAGAATATACACTCTTGTATAATATATGTATATAAATACACATTTTTGAAATAACTACCAAAAAATCCAAAAAACATATCTAACAGCAATTGAAAAACAAATTTGTCTGGAAATATAATTGTCTGGTTTTCTTTTAATTCTATTTTAAAATTCATTATTTTTCCAAAAAAAAAAAAATACAAAAATAAAGGAAAATATATAAAAAACTATTTTTAAGTAGTTTTTGGTATTAGATTTTCTTATTATTATTATTATAATTTTTTTTTTGGTTATAATTAAATTTTATAATGATAATATATTCTTGGAAAATTGCTAAGAAAATGTAGCTCTGAATTACAACAGTATAGTATACATATATTGTGATGTTACAGCATAGAGCAAAAATAATTATTTTAAATGAATTTTTATAAACACAGTGCAGCACACCATCGACTATTAAAGTACTACTATTCATACTAACTGCAAACGGTTGAGAGAGGGGTGATTGCAATTAACAAATTTAATATTTCGGTTTTATGGAACAATTAAATTCTAGTAAAGTAGTTATTTTTTCTATTTTTACACAAAATGCAAAGTTCAAAATGCAATATTTGTAGTAAGTTTTTATTGGTCTGAAAAGTTATATTGAAAAATGGATGAAAAGTATTTATGTATACCTTTATGCCGAACCATTCGCAAAAAAAAACTATTACTATTTTCTACGAAGAGTATTATAAACTATGTATCGTCGAATGAATATAAAAATCGTACAAAGAATTTAAATTTAAAACGATATTTTAGTTTTATAGTTTTATATATAATATGTATTAAAATTGATTGCATACGGATAAAATCAAACGTATAAAATACTTTATCTTGGAAATGGATTACTTAAAATGAGTTCCAATCTCTGTATTATATCATAAAGATAGCTGTGTAAAATTCAATGAACGAGAAAGTTTCAACTCGTACCACTTCTCCCACAAGACAGACAATTTAACTTAGTTTTTAATTTTTTTACATTTGATTCAATGAATTTTTAGAAATTGAAAGAGATGTAGAGATCTGACTTTGGATTAAATGATTTGTCGTATTACATAAAAACTGATCAATGCTTTTTGTTGCATAATTTTCGAATTTAAGCAATTCTGTTTAAGCAATTATGCTCACACTATGGATTTTCTTTTAGTTTCTTTCCATTGAACTTGATGATTAACCCCTGATTAAATAAATTATTTAAAAAAAATGTATTACTTAAATTTTATCGTGCTTGTAAAATATTCGAAGTTTCATAATATTATACCAAAGTCAGTCAGCATGCATTTGATTGCAATTTTAAATCACCCAACGACCAATGCAATTGTCGATAATGGAATCTCGAATTGAACTTTAAATCATTGAACATTTTTTTTAATTTCAATCTAAATATATGGTTCTACTTATGACAATATGGTAGCGTGTGTCTTTTCTGATTTGTTCACACTATAGAGCTTATAAACCAGCACCCCTATTTGTGAATCCGTTTCGAATTGCAATTCGTTTCGAATGATAGATTCGTTTCGAATTTGAATTGGTATTTGTGAATTCGATCGTAAAAAAAACTATACACTGTCACAAAATGAAAAAGGAATTTTTTTTTAATGGTTAAACCTACATGAAAATTATAAACTTTGATTGAATTTTGACGTTTAGATTATTGTTTTAATGTTTTGAGTTCAACAACAACACGCATCACTGTTATATGTTAAAATGTTGTAATGTTTCATGTCCCAAATTTATAAATACATATGTACAAACAATAAAATTTATTAAAACTATGTTTTTGTTACATTATTTCTGTTTGTTTTCGTTATGAAACTATTACTGTCCTCACAAAAAAAATATAGTATAAAATTATAGTATATGTACAGAAATATTAGATTATATGGCAAATCAAAACCGTCTATAGATATAATATGTATAAAATTATATTTTATATATAATGTAAATACTATAATATAAGTATATATACATAAGTACATTATGTAACATATGTAACATATTATAATCTATTTATACATATAATAAGCACCGGTTGCCATTTTATTTAGTTAAAATTTAAAATATAAGATCCTTTTATATGGGTTCGTCAACAAAATGTATAACGAACAGAAATTCGTTCATGATCGTACAATTTTTAGTCGAAAACGAATTGCGCGATAAGGGAAATTTGTGTTCGTTTTAGGTTTCTTCATTTCGTTTCATAGTAACACGTTTTCGTTGATTTATTGTACGTTTTCGAATTCACAAATACCAATCGTTCGTTTGGTCGAATTCGAATTCACAAATAGGGGCCCAGTTTAGTTAAAACTAATTTAATGAATTTGAATTATTTTACTCTTGTATGTACAACAACAAATCCTAAATAAATACAAATTATCAAAAGAAATTCTCAAAAACTCAAAACAATATTGAAAATGAAATTAGAAACGGAAAGCAAGCTGAACCTGAGGTTTGCTCTATAAGAAACCAAACGGATAAGGGTCAGGTCTAAAAAATGTAGTCTAAACAATACGGTTACACCCCATAGTACAAATAGAAATAAAACAGGAGAAAACCAAGAAATACAAAAATTTCGGAAAAAACCGGCTACATCTCCAATAGTTAGCGAAGGGATAAAATCCTTCAAAGGGATTTTTGGTATATAAGAAACATGGATTCCAGAAGATAGCTGCCAAATGAAGCTGCTAATTGGCGATTAAGTCAAACTACACATTGAAGACGGAGGTAAATATAGAGAAGTAACTAGAATGTTAGGTGAGGGTTTCTTTGCATCAAATCTGTATCATTCTTGCAAGCCAGAAAGTGGTACGAACTACTTAAAACTAAGAAGATTCAAAATCACTGGATCAGTTAATAAACTGGACTGAAAAAAAATGCTACTCAATATGTTTATTTTAACACTCGAAACATAAGAAAATACCAACATAATCTTTATCAAAAATATCTTGGTTTGTAAAATAGAAGTTCAACCATTAAAAAGATTTAACCTGATACCTCAATGCAAAAAATGTCAAACTTATGTATAAACAGAACGATTTTGTTCTAAGCAACCTAGATGAATAAATGTGCTGGAAAGAACTTAACACACGAATGATTGAAAACAGAAAATGATGCGCCTAAATTAGTATACTACGGAAATGCTCTAAATGATATAAATTCAAACTTAAAGTGTTGACAGAAATGCCAAATATTAAAGAATTATTACTGTCAATTAACAAAAGAGTACAAAAATTAGAGAACAGTAATAAAAAATCTGTTGGACTGCACCAATACCAACATGAATTAGAAGCAGTCATCGCAAAAACTCATTTCACAAGACAATCCTACATCAAGTTCTGAGGCTCCATCATCAGTGATGATTCACCACAATACTAGAGACATTGAAAACTCGGCTAAAGATCGAAATACAATTATAATTAATGAAAACTTATCTCGCAATGCAGAATTAGGATATACAATAGAAGAAATACAAGCTATGTTCATACATTAGTAAACATTAAAAAACTATAAACTAACAGTAGTAATCTTGTAAACTATAAAACTATAAACTAACAGCAGTAATCTTGTATATTTCATCGAAATACACTATTAAGAAAAATTAATATATTGCATTATGTGTTGGAAGGCGCCTCATTATAGGTGAGGACTTTAATGCAAAACATACTTATTGGAGTTCTAGATTAACAACCACAAAAGGAAAAGATGGCTTAAAGCAATGGAAGAATACAAATGTGAACCAATCTCTACAGGGAAACCAACCTATTGGCCTATACTGATCCTGAGAAGAGCCCAGATTTTATTGACTATTTCATAATTACAAATATCGTTCAATTTTCTTCAGATTAAAGACTGCTTTGATATGAACTCTGATCACTTTACGATCGTATTAACCCTCATCGTTCAAAATATGAATATCTTATTCTTAGTTAATTCACGAATAGACTAGGCAAGTCTTAAAGTAAACTTGAAAGAGAAAATACTACTAGGCGTTCCTTTAAAAACGCCGAAGCAACTAGACAATGAACTAGAAAGATTTATTAATAAAATTCAGCACGCTGTAGGAAAGCACTCCTGAAATCAAAACCAAAGTAAAGGGAAATAGTTACCCTAGAGAAATCAGAGAGTTGCATCCTGAAAAAAGAAGAGTAAGAAGAAAATGATATAACTAAACCTTCACGAGATAAAACCAATCTAAGCAATCTCAAAAGTCACTTGTATATCTGAGGAAGGTAACAAATGACAAAAGTACGAAATATTCTCTCTGAAAGGCAACTAAAAAGCAACGAAGGCTATGCATAAGCCACCTATGAAAAATGCGGATGGGGTTTGAACCATAAACAATGAACAAAAAGCGATAAGATTAGTAGAGCATCTAGAAAGCACAACTGAATACGAGACAGGGTGTAGAAAATGATCCTGTTCCATTTCATGAAGAAATTGTCTTACAAAAACATCGATGCAAAAAAACTATTGGATACGATCTAATAACAGGTAAAATCTTGAAAGAACTCCCGCAACTGTAGAAAGTGGTTGAGTAGATCTTGAAACCTAAGCCAGCAAAAATACCACATGCAACAACATCATATACAGACCAATATCCGTACAACCGATAATGTCAAAACTGTTCGAGCAGCTGTTATTGAAGAGGTTAAATCCTATAATCGAAGTAAGGAATCTTATTCCAAATCATCAATTGGGGTTACCGATGGTAAACATTCTACAATCGATGAAGTACATCTAATCACAAATATTATTGAAAAAGCGGTAGAAAAGAAAAAATCTGCTCGAACATTTTCTTGAATGTGGCAGTCCTTTGACAATGTATGGAAGGAGGGATTGATACACATAAACTTAAAATGCTCCTTTCCATACAATATGCAGAAATACTACATTCATACATAGCAGATAGATACTTCAGAGTTAAACAGGGTGATGCCTATTCTGAACTAAAGAAAATTAAAGCAGGAGTTCCTCAAGGAAGTGAAGTCCTTTATCGATTGTACTCTTGTGATCTACCTACATGATCAAAAATGGCACTGTTGCTTCATTTGCGGATGACACTGCAATAATGGCTGGTGGAATCAGCAGTGAAGACTCAAACTAAAAAACCACAAACAGCCATATCACAAATACATAGCTGGACGGATGGCGTAAAAATTAAACGAGAACAAATCTGTGTAAGTCGATTTCACTAAAAGAAAAATCAAACACAAACCAGTTTATGTCATTGGCCAAATTATTCCGTATGTGTATATAGCGAAATATTTAGGGCTGACATTTGATGCTAAGCTAAGGTGGAAAGCCCATATGAAAAATTGAAAAAAAGAGTTGCAACTTATATACTGAAAAATGTACTGATTACTGAGAAGAACTCCCCATATCTACATTATAATAATCTTTTGCTTTATAAACAAATCATGAAACCTGTCTGGATTTATCAAATACAACTCTGGGGTTATACTAAACAAAGCAATATACAACTAATTAAACGCTTTCAAAATAAGGTACCTCCTTGGCATAATAGATGCACCGTGGTATATTCGATATGACGATCTAAATTAACAGAATTGCTCAAAGTTATGAACAGAGACTATATACGTTAGCGTCGAAGCAACCCAGCTCCTGGACAATAACAACATAGTAAGAAGCAACGGTTGAAGAACAACAAGTAACGCTTCAGAAATTGATTGTCTGTGTGATTGTTTCAACAATTTGAAATATTACCTTTATATAGATGTTGTCAAGAGTAGCTTATAGTCATACATTTTATAATGGATAGTTAGGATCCTGAATTATGGAACGTCAAAGTTATGGGATATTCAAACTAGGAAACAATATTATATGAATATGTATGTGTGAAGTTAACCCGAAAAAAAACTTTCATTCCGAAAAAAGACTTTTCCTTAGTAAAATTCAAATTCTCTCAGCTTTCAGCACGAAAATATGAATGTGAAGTAAAATGCATGGCTTGAGCTATCGAAAAAATTTGCTATAATTGTTTCTTAGTCCACAGGGATTGATAAATATAACGGCATATGGAACATACATGATAGGCCCCTCACCATCAAATAATTAGAACCCCTATGTCCAAGCGATGGCGAGAAAACCCATTTAAAAAACCATTTCCATATAGTGTTTGAGCTATCGAAAACCAAACCGCTCATTTTAATTATCGCCCGGGTTCTGGTTAAGAGAAATATCGTAAGTTGTGCATCCTTTGAAGGTCAAAACGTCAAAAACTGAACGCCAGAGTAATTTAGAAATTTGATTCAAATTCATAATGACAATCTATTTAAAAATTTGCTAATTTTCCAAAATTGATTTCAATTTATGAAATCATAATATGATTTCAGAATTGGAAATCGAACCTTAGAATTAAAGAGTTCGAAAAATTTAGAAATTAATTTTTATGTATAAATTTACATAAATATATATATATATATATATATATATATATATATATATATATATATATATATATATATATATATATATATATATATATATATATATATATAACTATATATATATATATATATATATATATATATATATATATATATATATATATATATATATATATATATAGATATATATAGATATATATATGTATAGGGTTTCCCAATAGAAGGTTTCATTTTGCTATTTGGGCTGCTATAAATTTTAAAGCTGTCATCTTTTGACATTTGACAAGTAAAAACTACGCCATTACTAAAAATACACGCTTCAACCGCGCTTGAAATTGTTAAAATTCACTACAAATATGGTGAAAATTTTGAAGACACAAAATTTTTTCGCAAAACTAAAGCACCTATTGGTCGTCGTGAAGCATCTTCTCGGCCGGCAATAGTGTAACTGGTAGACAAATTTGAGCTGGTGGAAAAATTTGAGTTAGCTAGCTTTTACCACGGAGGCTGTATGATTAATTGATGTGGACGACGTTTATTTTCATAAGACGGCGCTACGTGCCACACAAGCAACGAATCAATCACAATTTTGCAAGAAAAGTTTCCTGACCGTGTTATTTCTCGAAGAGGTGGTTGCCAATGCCAATGCTCCACAATCGATTCAAGACCTTAAAGATGGAATTCGTGAAGTTATCGAGGACATACAGGTCATGGAAAGTTTCATGAAAAGGATATAGTGCTGCAAGCATAGCCGTGGTGGCCATTTGGGTGATATCGTTTTCAAATGTTAATGGCATACCTTCATCTTTACAATGAAATAAACATTCATTGATTTCTCTTAAAAAATACTCGTTTTGAAACCTCTTATTGGAAAACCTTTATATAACAAAACGTTTGTTAAACTTTCAGAATATCTTAAAATTTTAGTTATTCAAAACAAAGAAAATAGTATAAGAGATAAGGTGTGGGTAGATTATAATTATAACCTTGATGTCACCATTTTTATATGTGGTTGGAATTATCACAGATGTACAACTTGACATACCCGCACATGATGGATGTCTCTCCCAACCAAATTTAACGAATCATTACGGTCTTATAAAATATTATTTAAATAAAATTAAAATAATTGTGACATCTCC
Source organism: Tipula unca (assembly GCA_951394425.1). Classification (NCBI taxonomy): domain Eukaryota; kingdom Metazoa; phylum Arthropoda; class Insecta; order Diptera; family Tipulidae; genus Tipula; species Tipula unca. The sequence goes on along the minus strand of OX596380.1, from coordinate 142,482,561 downwards.
ACTACACTATACATGTACGTATGTACGTACATATACATGTAATAAATGATTAATTTACTAATTACGGTAATTAGTTAATTTTTTTCCATTGTGTTCTTTATTTATATTAAAATTAATTAAAAACCAAGTAGAAATAACATGTAATATCGTTAACTGTTACCATAATTTAATATGGTTAACACGACCTATACGGTCTTGTGTTTATGTATTATTGTATATAAGTATATGTTTGTGTGTATGTATGTACACGGTATAGGGTTTATGTGTGTTTCTTTATTAATTAATCGTATAGCGTAGACGAAATGTTTGTTTATTTTTAATTTGTATATGGAACCATAAAATAACAATAAATCAATCATTAATAAAACATGCATACTACATATTATATAGACCTCCTATAGGACTACATATATGAATTATACTCATTTTATGTATGACAACTCAAATTATTATTTTACAAGTCATTTTAGGATTTAGTTATATATATATATACATATATATATATATATATATATATATATATATATATATATATATATATATATATATATATATATATATATATATATATATATATATATATATATATACATATATATATTTATATATATTTATATATATATACATATATATATATATATATATATATATATATATATATATATATATATATATATATATATATATATATATATATATATATATATATATATATATATATATATATATATATATATATATATATATATATATATATGTGGTTTAATGAAAATATGTGTGGTATGTTGTGCTTCTGTATATTGTGTGTCAATTTAAGTGTATAATACATAAGTATATAAGTTTTATTTTGTGAGTTCATAAAAGTGTTTAAGTGTATACATACATATACATGCTGCACTAACTATTTCAGAAAATTAAAAATCTGGAAAAGGAATAATTTATTGGACAAATGTTACCGAATTTCATTACTTTGCGTTGCATATACATACATTTGATTGATAAATTGGTTAATCAATAATCTTAGACCCGAATTGTTGCGACATCAATTGCCTTACAAAATTTTCTTAAATCTTAATATTGTATTATACAAAAAATTAATAAACAGTTTGGATAGGGAAACTTAAGAAACTATCCACATGCTGCCAAAGATTGTAATAATCCGAAATCAGTGATTAAGAAATATTTTCGAACTGTGGTCTCAAGCGAAATTCAAATAATTTTTACAATTGGCATGCTCCAAAATTAATTTAGATCTTTAATTTATAAATTTTCAAAGCTTTAGTTGTCCAATAATTGATAAAACCTTTTTAAAACCCTTCCGGATTCCAAGTAAGACCATTGTTACTTCTGCGCTCCAATGAATTGTATTTCCTCTTGCAATTAGAGCAGGTTTCAGCTATTGATGGAAGTGTTCGAACATGTCATTGTTCTTAAAAATTTTATTTGTAAATTGTTTTTTTTTTAAATATAATGTTAGTTCAAAAATGTTTTTAAATTCTTTAAAATACTAGAAAGTTTCAGTCATCATCATAGATCACAGCATTTACGACTACCATTAATTAATCTAACTTTCAGACACTACACTATTCGTTGCAGATCAATACCAACTTTATTTTAAATCCATAGTGCAATGGAAATTGTTTATAACTTCTTTGTTGACTGTTAAAATGTTATGTTGTTATTGCTATTTGTTGTAAAGGCTACAACTGGATATTCCAATATTTCTTAGCCTTTCTAGAATAGAAGGGTAATTATACGGAAAAAATTATCATGTCATATGTGCGAGAAAATCGTGCGGAATTTGAAAGAAGTTTGATAGGGTAAAATAATTTTGTATCACAGTTATTCAAAGTCAAATCAAATGTAATTTGAAATTAATTTTTTTTATTCAAATTATCATATCAAATTCCTATTTATAACAATACGGGGTCTAGTAAATTTTTTAAAAATCTAGGTAAATTTAATTTAGTTGGTTGTTAGGGTTCGGATATGAAAAGATCGAAAATTGTTAACTTGAATGTTTACCAATTAAGCTACCTTTCAAATTTCTAATCGCAATCCTTTATTTTAATTTATGATCAAAATTTAATAATTTTCCTAAATAATAAATTCATTAAATATACAACACTTTAAAGAAAAAGCTAGCTTGACATAACTACTGACAAATTGAACCTAGGGTAATGTTAGAAATTCAACCTAGGGTAATTGTTTTTTAATTTTGAAGAATTTTAAAAATGCCAAAAACACCAATTTTAACTTTATAATATCAATTAAATTTCTGCATCTATTGTATGTCATATTCAAGTCTTATAAATGTCTTTGTAGCCTTGTTTTTCATTAATTACAGAATTACTAGACACTAAAACTGGTTTCTCGTTTAATTTTATGTTTATTAAGGGATATACCCATTTTTACGAGCACATCACACCTTGTATGCGTTCAATATCCATTAATATTAATTTTATATCTTAAATACTTTTACACTATTTCCAATGGTTTCTGCACCAAATTCTTAAATATTTCACACCTGGTTTACAATAATTATACACGTTCGAACCCCAGACCAAAATTACTTATTTAACATATTATCTACATCCAAAAACTTACCTGAACATGTTTCTCTCGGTTCTTTCTTGTGTATATCCATCAACATATAATATTTACCTGAAATTAAATTAAAATTACACAAAAATATTTAAACTGTGAAATTATACATAACAAATTAAATTACATGCCAACACACATACACACACACATAACTACCCTTTTAACTAGACCAAAAATATCCGGAGAAAAATTTGGTCGTAAGGATGTTAACCAAAAAAAAAAAAAATATTTTCACACAAATCTTTAAAAAAAAAATCAAATTAAACATTTTTTTAATTCTTTTTTTATCATTAAAAATTAATTAATTTCGTTGGTTATGCCTATGATGAAAATAAAACGGATATTTATTAGAACCAACTTCGAAATAAAAGCCATTAGATTATTTGAAACGAACGAAAGAATAAATTATTCCTTTATATTTTATGGGTTAAATTAACCAAAATTTTAAAAAATAAAAATGTATTTTTAAATATTAAGGATTATTCGTCTTTCTTTATTTTTTTTGTGTTTAATGTTTAAATTATGATGAAGGATAATTATGATTTCAAAAAATAAAAAATAATATTAGATTTCAAAAATAATAATAAAAAAAAATGTTTTCAATCCTATACATACGTAAAAGAAAGGAAAATCCTTTTATTCTTTTTTCTCTCTCATCGAAACTAAAAAGCTTTGAGGAAAATAAATTAAGATTTAAAGTTTTAATGAGATGTTTATAAAAAAGTGTTTTTTTGTTCATCAATGTGAGAAGGACAAAATAAATATTTTATAAATTTCTAATTTTTTTGTTGTCACTATACTCTTTGTAAAATTAAAGATGAAAAGGATATTTATTTTGTAATCAATCATGTAATTAATATTTAAGTTTATGTAGGTAAATATTAAAGCTTTCTTGATAGTGCGAATATAGTACTTTGGTTTTATTTGATCAATTATTTTATAGTTTTGTGACCATCGTATATATACTATGTAAGTAATATTATTTTTTCGGCCATCACTTGATTTTATTGTAAAGTATGAAACTTCGTAAGGATTAACCATCCGAGAGTTATACATATGTATAATCACTGCGAGGAAGCCCGTGTAAAATAGTATTGCAAATCGGTAAACATTCAATTTATTTGATTTAAATCAAAATTTTTATTTTGTTTTGGTAAAAATCGATTAATGTCCAAGTTGTATGAGGGAGCCATTTTTATATTCTCTTAAAATTTTTGTTAGTAAAAACTTCATGTTCTCAAAATTTCCATAATTTTTATTCATTAACGATGAGCTGATTGAAGGAAGATGATATAGATAAACGGGATTTTATGTCAAAATAATATCATCGATGCGATGCTTGTTATAATAAATTATAATGTAAAGAAGTTCAGCAACCGCTTTTAATTCTTGTAATACTTCAATTCATGATTATTGCTTTTTTTATCATTGGAGGTTTAGTTAGAAATCACAATTGTCATCATCATCGTTTATAACTAAATATATACGTTATGGTTTATAATTATGTTTTATATTATAATTCCCATTTTGCGATGCAAGTAAATAATTATACGAGTATGTACAATTACAATAATATTGCTTCTTTTATTATTAACCATTACGTTACGGGAAATCCACGTTAGATATTTCAATAATGTCCTTTTTGAAAACACCGATACAATTTTAGAAGCATGTTCATTTAACCGAACTAATGCAATTTACGTTAAATAATTAAATTTTCAAACAAACCATTAAAACAAGTAAAAAAGAAATAACTTTTAATAAATTAGGACAGTCTCCTCAAACATTGCTATCGGAAATTCGTAGCATACGAGTATCTATTCACATCAAAAATGTTCTAGTATGGTTTTGGTTAAAAATTTGTGTAATAAATTTTGAAAACAGCCTGTGCTCTATACCAAAGGAAAAATGTTAAATAAACTGTCTCATCTCTTACCAAAGATGTTTTATTTAATACCGATTTGTTTTGTTTGCTTAATAGTGCATTCAAATAAAAAGAGCACAATTTTTTTATTTACAAAAATGTATTCAATTTGAAATTCTGACCTAAAAACGACGAAATTTTACGAAAATCTGACAGTTCGAATGTCCTTATAAAAAAATCTCGTCTTAATTTCTTTGTTATTTTCAACCGACGAGCGGATCGTGAGCGTTGAATATTGAGAAAATATGAGATAAATTTGCGCCACATTTCGTTCCTTATAAGCTAACCCTTTCCGGTAACAGTTGGAGAGTTTTACGTGTCCTTGACGTTCGTGTGTTAGTTTCGTTCAGTTTTATCCTCCATTTTTTCATCCAATTGTTGACTGAATTTGTCGATTTTTGCAATTTGTTAGTAGCTTCTTCCATTGGTGGTATTTCGCGAGTATACAGGAGGTACAAGACAATTACCTAGATGTGATTTTGATTATACTTGACTTAATTTATTTTATTAAATATTAATAAAAATGTATTATCCCAAGTTTATCAATTTACAAAGACTTTTGATTTAGAATTAATTAATTCCAATTTAATTTCAAATCAAACATCTGTTGAACTATTAATTATTTCTGATAAACCAAAATTTTTATTAATTTTTATAATTTCTTTCTATATTCTGATATTATCTAGTCACGTTCTATGTCAAATTAATGGACACGTCGACGTCTATAATCTATTTTCAGAATAATAAAAATAATATCATATAATGTATTACATACTTAAATCAGAACCTGAGTCATTCAGTTCGAATTCAGTTTTGATTCTTAGTTTTGATGTCAGGACTAATGCCAGAGTTTATAATTATAATATTATAAGTTTCTATACTTGAGGCGATGGTACTCTTGGAACATTCGTGATGGCTATTTTGAAACGTTCTAAGATTTTAGGAATACACTTTTTGAGAATCAATGACTCCCACTAATCAGAGCTTCAGTTACAAATATAAATATCGTTATTATTTTCTGCTATCTTAAACTGCATACGATATACTGCACGCAGGTACATTAAAAATTATTCAACTTTGAAACAATAATCCTCAAAAACAAAACTTAATTAAACAGGACATCCGCACATTTGAAATTCATTAAATCACGAAACTTTTTTTAACAACAGAACATCAACAAAACGGGAAATTTTTTCTAAACAATACAACAGTCGGGTAAATTATAAAATAAAATAAAATAAAAATACTGGAAAATATGAGAAAAATTCTTCTAAACAAGGATAATATTTTCATTTTTCAAAATTTAATCTCATTAAATACAAAAAAATAAAGCAAAGCACAACAACAATCACAACAAATTAGGAAGAATTGTAACGAGGATCACGAAACTTCTTAATATATGTATATGTATGTGATATATATATATATATATATATATATATATATATATATATATATATATATATATATATATATATATATATATATATATATATATATATATATATATACTCATATATATATTTAAAGATATACTTGTACATAAAATAGAACTAAGAATATCCCCATCCGTAGATATAGAGCGAACATACTTATATATTTCTTATATAAAACACTTGAGACACCAGGGTTGAGTAACCTATATATAAAATATTACGGTTTAAACACGAACTAACTGTATATAAATTTGAAGTACTGTGTGCTGATGTATTTTCTGAGCTTTTTCGTTTTTTAAATTAATTGGGAACTTTTTTTTTAGGCATTTTCGTTCTACATTTTATTTTTTGCTTAGCACAAAAGGGAAAATATACACAAAAGGAAAATAGACAATTTTGTTTTGTTACCAAATTGAATACATCCATACACAAGAGAAGAAAAGTTAAAGTAGACGCAATATATGTATATGTATATACGAGTATCTTTATACGTACATATATATGTATACGGGAATTAAGTTCCAAGAAGCTTTCGAATTGCTTTTTTTGCTGCTTTGGATGTATTAAATTAAATAGCTTTATATTTTTCAATTGTATTAATCTAAATATATTTAATAGGATATACAGTTTAAGTTCTTGAGCTATTCTTTTTTTTAATGTGAACTCTCTTCTTTTCTCTCGCTATGTATAGTTGGTAGACGCAAAATCCCTTTTTCCTAATGTTATTTTCCAAATTTGAAAGTAAATAAAATATATTTAAGCCTGTTTTGATAAAATGCTATACATTCTTACATATATCGAAGGGATTTTAATTCGTTTTTGCCTATATATGGTGCTTTATAGGCTTTTAAAATGTACAGCTTACCTTAATCATCCGTTATTTAGTGTTTTATTTGAAATGAACCTGGTTCCAAATTAACAGAGAAACAAATTTATAGAAATTCTTTGCGGATTCTTAGAATATTTATTTTCAAAACACGCTTCAAGACAATTCTTAATATAATGATAGCTAGAGAAACACGTGAAGAGTTGGTAAACAAAACTTTGAGCTACACTTGTTTAAAATTAGTGTATAGAAGGTGAGAGACAGACGTAGCCCGCCAATATTGAATGAGAATTTAATTTATTTCTCTATACGTGTTTTGAGGCTCAGAACTTTCCCAACTATTTTGCTGGTTGCTTTTAGTGTCCATACCTTACTAGCCAATTCGAAGACACCCAGCTATTGCTCCGTTTTAATTTACCATCTTCGCAGTGCTCCAGCTCATATTAACATGAAAAGATCATAAATGTAATCGAAATAGAAAATGATGCATTTCTTTTGCATCCATAGCTTTAACCATAGCTTTAACCGCGATATTAAAATGTTAAGTTGATTTCTACCGAAAACACGACATCGAATTTTCACTGTACGATTACAATATATTCCTTCCTAAGTAATTGCAAATTCATAAAACTACTGAGATTCCGCCGACTAAAATTGGCGTAAGAACTGATTTTCACATTGGAGTGTGAGAATAAAATGTGATAATCGCACGTATTATGATAGAATGTCAGTACATATTTGAGATATCGAATGTGAGTAAAGATTTTGGGTTTTGAATCAGGATCATGAAAATTGAATGTGAATCAAGTGGACAAAGAAATAGGAATCGAATATAAGTTTCAAAAGTAAGAATCCATGGATAAAAGCCCATAATATTAAAATCAAGTTGTGAAGATTGAATGAAAATATAATGTAATGCAATTTATAATGTATCGCTCGTGTACTTACTAAAAATAATTTTTTTAACAATTAGCTTAACAATTAACATATTATATAAGATCCCATTGATTGTAATTGTAATGTAGTTTAAAAGTATTCAATTTATTTTCAATTATTATTTAATTTAGTTTAGTAATTTTTGTAGATTTAGATTTTTTCATAATTCCATCCACAATTCAAAATATAGCGTGTTCTAAATCCAGTTTATTAAGTAACATATGTGTATATTGTTCAATTCTGAAATGTATTCTTAGAATTTTATTTTAATCGATTTTGATTACATAAATCTGTATCTTTGAAGGTGCGTTCACGATACCAAAAAAAAAATTTCTGGTGCAGAAAAATTCACCACGAAGTTAGCTATCTGAAGGCGCGTACATGATACTAAAAAAAATTTCTGATGCACAAAAATTCACCACGAAGTTAGCTGTATGAAGTTGAAATATTCACTACTCGAAATATAATTTCATCAGTGTAGCCTTTGTTAATAACGAAAATATTATGACTTTTGAGTGAAAACTTTTGTTGAACTATACTCAAAATGACAACTCTCTGTTTATTTACAAATAAACAAGCAACAAAATAGCAAAACAAGTATAATATTCAGTTTTGTTAATATGGCTGGCCTGGTGAAATTTTATTCGAGTTGAGCATATTTCAACTCAGATAGCTAACTTCGTGGTGAATTTTTCTGCACCAGAAATTTTTTTTTTGGTATCGTGAACGCACCTTCAGTTGAAATATGCTCAACTCGAATAAAATTTCACCAGGCCAGCCATATTAACAAAACTGAATATTATACTTGTTTTGCTATTTTGTATTTGTAAATAAACAGAGAATTGTCATTTTGAGTATAGTTAAACAAAAGTTTTCACTCAAAAGTCATAATATTTTCGTTATTAACAAAGGCTACACTGATGAAATTATATTTCGAGTAGTGAATATTTCAACTTCATACAGCTAACTTCGTGGTGAATTTTTGTGCATCAGAAATTTTTTTTAGTATCATGTACGCGCCTTGAGAATGCCTAATTCTATTTTGTCATAGTTATTATGCATTTGGAAAAAAAATAATCTACGATTTTGAGAATTTAAAAAAATTACAAATTCAAAAATATTAAGTCACCAAAATTTATATTTGCATGAAATACTAGGCCCGATTTACACGACGATTCTTTGAAACCAATTGCCTGTGTAAATCGAGAGAAAACTATATGTTATGTACGGATTCTTTATTACCTCAAATATCATATTATTCCATCAAATATTCTTTCTATCTCTTGAATGTCAAAACAATTAAAATTTGGAGTGCAGTAATTCAACTATATTCAAAATTCAACTACGATTCGATCAAAAAATATTACGCGTTATTATCAATTTATACACAATTTTCGGATTTAATTTTCGTTCCGTTTCGACTTTCGTTTGGTGTAATACATAGTAGGGGTCCAGATAACAATTTCGGTCTGATTTAAAATTTGTGTTTATTTAAAATATTTAAATTGGCCGTTTAAAAATATGTAATTTAAATTAAAGTTTAAGAAAAATTGAAATAAACGGTTAAATAATTTGAGAATAAACACGAATTTCTTGATGAAACTAACAAACTTTTAGCAAATTATTGTCAAGAATTAATTTGGCAAGAATTTAAAATTTTACTATGATTTTATCCTGTCATTTTCAATTCAGTCTAAGTTCCTTATAAATCTCTACTATCTCGTACGTGCTGATGTTATAACTTTGACCTCACGTTTTCATGCCGTTTGATTTCTGAGGCAACGGTCTTGTTTACTTGCATCACGCGTCCTTAAAATTAAAATACTGTTTTTATAATGTATCGTAGTATCTATGTAGGTTCTTATTAGTCTTATCAGTCATTTATAGTATAGTTTTATCCACAATGTTTTGACACTGCTTGCAGATAAAATTGACTTGATTTTCAGCATTTTAGAACCTATTGGGTCGTGCATTTTGAGTTAAATTTTCTATATATTATAATTATCTGGTTCTAGTTGCATTTCACTGTGGAATTGGTATCCGGTTCTCAGCAAAACATTATTTTTAATATAAATTTTCACCTCGCAGTTAGCTGTACAGCAATTATAAAATTCTCTCGTTGTAACAACGCACCAATTGTTTATAATTCATGGTGAATGTTTCTGCACTGGGATTAATGGATTAATTAATCAGTTTTTCGTGATTTTTACAAAACATAAAACCTTTCGTCTGTCTCATACATTTCAAAATCTAAAATTTATAACAATTTCCCAGATCACAGCGTTTTTGCGATGCTTCAGAGATTACTTTTTCTCAAGTTTCTTTGATTTTCGTGGAATACCAGTCGTGGAGATGAAAAAATTATTATTTTTTTAATTTTTTCAGAAAAAGTCGAGCCAACAGCGAAAAATCGTTTAAAACTGCCATTCAGAGAAAAACTATGTTACTAGTGTTTCATCGTCCCAAAAATTTAATTAAAATATAAAATTCATATTTAATTTTCAACTAATTTCATTGGTTTTGCAAAAGATTAAACAATATGGCGAAATTCGGTTAAATTGGTCAAATAGTTAGACTTAATTCCCAAACAGTTCCATTCAATCTGAAAATTCGTATATATGTACATAGATATGATATGTCAAAACTATATCGATTGTAAAATCATTAGATAACTTTTGACATTCTCTAAACTCACCAATTAATTTAATTTGCTCTCCAATCTTCACCCTATTTATTCCGCTTCACAAATTTTTGACATTCTCTAGTACAACATAATATTATTATATATGTATAGATATATATATACATATATAAGTATATTCTCCAGAATTAAATTAGAAATTCAATCAGATTATATATAAGAGACGATGAAGAACAAGAACAAATTAAATAGAATTTTAAATAACCTCAATAATAAATACGAGTTTTCATATAAAACTACACAAAAGTATGTTCAAATCGAGTACAAGAAGACTGAATGACTTTTTCAATAAAAATTCTATGTGCGACTGTGTGTATATTTATTCCAAAGCTAAAACTTAAAATAGTTTCAATAAGTTAATTAATTTTCACCTTTTCGTGATTGTTTTTCTTTGCTTTGTTTTTATATTTTTCAAACATGAAGAAGAAAACTATATTCATATATTAAATATACGCCAGAAGATAGTATTGTAGATAATAATTCCCTCCTGGAAATACGAGTAAATGGATATATTCTGTACAATAAATACATCTATTTATCTTTATTATGGATATGGTGATGGTGGTGTTGTGCTGTTTATAAACAGGGAAATTAAATTGGGTTATATACGTTGTATTATCGCATTAATAATCTTATGTATGGAAATTGGGACACATACTAAAGTAGCAAGGTGTATTAAGTACTCTTAAACATTTGTTTAAAACTTCTAGCTGCTCAAAATATTAAGCTTTTCCATTAAAAGTATTCCACTAAATTGAGTACAATTGGTACAATGTATGTATATACATATATGATTCTTCGAAAAAATTATATTTTCCAATTGGAAAATTTCTGGAAAAATAAAATCAATCACAAATTATTGTGTAATTGTGACATTGATTTTCTTTTTTGCGGTTAAGTGCAAAGTGTAATAAAAATTAAATTAAATTAGTAACAATGAGTATTGTATATTATAAATTATTCTATATACATACATACTAAATATTATGGGATTTTCCAATTAACTAATTTGTAAATATTCTTGGATTTTCCAATTATTCCTTTCTATAAAAATTTCAAACAACCTGGTTGAGCTGTTGAATACAAATGGTATGTGGAATAAGGAAATTCCGATATGTAGCGCTTTTTGTATAATATAATATTTTTCATGGGAAAACAATTAACGAGAATGCGTTTTGGGAAATTTCGAATTTTGTATATATTGTATCTAAGTTTATTGGAAGCGATGGTGTATGATAATATAAGCCTGCGATTACATACATATTTTATTGAAACAAACTATCTCAAACTATTAATTTAAACAATTTGTTGTCACGGAAACTTTTAACTATGTGTAAGTACATATACAGGGTGCCCCAATATTCGCTAACACGTATAGTACCATTGGATTCTTTGATCAAAACGAAGGTGGCTAGTTATTATTTGAAAGAAAATCTCTATAGGCTATATAGACATTTTTAGAGATTAAGATAGCCTTATTATGAGGCTATCCAAAAAACTATAATTTGTCATAGTTGTGAGAATTAATCTATTGAAAAAATGAAAATGCTTGAATGTAAAATTTTATTGTTCTCAATTCCTTATGGTTGTACTTATTTATGTACACACAATTTTGTAATTTTTCACTTGAGTTTATTGAATAAAGAAAACTGAAATTTAACTGTAACAGTTTTAGATTTTTTAGATAAACTATTTTTTATAATTATGATAGATTATAGCTTTTTGGAAACTCTAAGTAAGGGTTATTTTAATATTTAAAAATGTTTATTAAAAATGCTTATTTATCTAAAAGTTTTTGTTCAACATTATTTTTTCAGATAGCGGTAATAGCTATAGTTTGTTTGAAAGGAAAATATTTTAAGCTTTCAAATGAATGTAATATTTTAAAGAATTAGTGACCAATTTTTCTGTTATAGTTTTTCCTTTAAGACAGGGGGCTATGTCGGAAAGCTTCTGTTTAAACGCTTATAACTTGAAAGGCTAGCCTAGCAGAAGTGGTAGCACTAAAGTCACCTTCGTTTTGACCAATCAATCCAACGGTACCACCCGTGCCAACGAATATTGGGACCTGTTTAATCCAGGATTGTGGTCGTTGAGGCCCTGAGTAAAAACATCTAAAACTAAAGTCCAAAATATTTATTAAACTGATTTCTGTCCAGATTAAGCTAGAGAGATGAAATGATCTTGATCTAAATACAAAAACACGCAAAATTATCAGTACGCTTTTTCTATTACATTCTGTAGCTCTATGCCACATTGAATCATAAAATTATATTAACATAAATTTAGATGAAAGATGGTTTCACGAAAAGATATTTATATTTTGTTCGAATTACGCCACTACATTAAAATGACTTGAAATAAATCGCATTTTGATTAAATGAAAGCCCCTTAATTATTTTTATAGTGCCATACCATAGTTGTCTCTTAAACTTATAAAAGAAGCTTAAATTAACATTTTTGTTTTATTTTATTGTTGTTATTTTAACTGCCGCCTTTATTTCTTCCTTTATACGAAACTAACAAGAAGTGTGCAAAGCTTACAATCTAAAAAATTTATTATCTAAGTCCTTAACCTACGTGAAATACTTATTATTAGTATGCATGAATAATAATTAGTTAATTTAAATGTATGTTAGCTGAAATATATTATTATTATTTATATATATATAATATTGTATATATATATATATATATATATATATATATATATATATATATATATATATATATATATATACACATTATAATTTATTTATTAATAAAAAAAAAAAAAAAAATAGCTGAAATATGTAGTTAAATTTAATTTATTAATATATTAGTTCTAGTGAATCTACTCTGTGACGCCGTCTATATTTTGGTTACCTTAATAGTTGCCTTGCTAATTCATTGGGGTGAGTTTGCAGTTTCGAAAGGTACTTCAAAATGTGTGCTTGGATCATATCTTTGACCGTTTTAAACCCAAGTTCTCTATAGATGTGGCAATTTCGGATATACCACGGAGCATTTGTAATACAGCGAAGTATTTTTGATTGCGTTCGGTGTAAAAGATCCATATTTGATGCGCTTGTACAGCCCCATAGTTGAATTCCATATGTCCATATAGGAATTAGGATCATTTTGTATAGTAGAACCTTGCATTCTAGGGAAAGTTTTGAATTACTTCCAATCAGTCGCAGTATATTTTTGAGAATTTTATTTTATTTGGTTGCGCGATGTGTTTTCGTGTTGGTGGATTCGATGTGTTTTCTCCATGTCAATCTTCTATCACGATGAAGACCCAAGTATTTGACATTTGTTTATTGAGGGATGTTGACATTGTTTAATTTCACCGCTTGACATGTGCGCTTATTCAACGTAAATGTTATGTGTGTTTGTTTTCATTTTGTTTTCATTCGATTTATCCACCAAGTTCTTTGCCAATTTTCAATTTTGTATAAGTGATCTTGCAATTCTCTTGATGCAGTTTGAGGATTTTTGTGTGAAAACATGACAAACATCTGCAAATGTTGATGTGACAACCTTATCAGTTGTTGGTGGATCGGCAGTATACAGCAAATACAATACTGGCCCCAGTACGCTGCCTTGTGGAACTCCTGCGTTTATATCATTTAGTTCAGTAATGGCTGAATTATGTTTAACCTGGTATTTTCTTTGAAACAAGTAGCTTTCAAGGACTGCATGAAATTTTGATGGCAGACTCATGCCATACTTTGTCGAAAGCTTGCGCAATGTCTAGGAAAACTGCCGAACAATATTTATTTTCTCCTAATACAAATTTAACTGTGTTAACGACTCAGTGCACCTGCTCTTCAGTGCCATGTTGGTCTCGAAACCCAAATTGGTGGTGTGGTATAATCTGTCCTTCAGATAATATTGGTTTTAATTTTTGTAATACCATTTTGTCAAAAAGTTTAGAAATCATCGTAAATCTACTTCTTGGTCTGTACGATGCGACATGTGTTTCGTCTTTTCCAGGCTTTAGAATCATTGTAATATGCGATATTTTCCATTTTTTTTGGGAAATACCCACATACCCAAATACCCACGTAATTCTCTGATCATTTTTCCGGTAATAAAATCGTGTCGCGGAGCTTTCTTTGGGTTTATCCAATTTTTAATGGTATTTTTAACTTTTTTCCACTTAAATTTCAACGGAATTGGTTTCAAAGGATTCTCTGTATACTCTGGTAATTCACTGTTGTTAGTTTTTTCGTTTGGTGTGAATACTTTTTTCAAGTGGCTAGAGAAAGCAGTAGCCGTTTCTACGTCACTTCTGGCCCAATGTCCATCTGGTTGCCTAATTGGTGGATTCGATAATGTTGGCCTCTTTAGTTTTTTTGTTCCCTTCCATAGTGAATAATCTGTCTTCTCAGTCACCGAGAGTTCAGTAAGGTAACTCTGGATTCCTGAGTCTTCTTCTTCTCTCAATGTTCGTTTAAGGGCTTTAATAGCCCTATTCAATTTCTATTTTAGTAATGGAGATTTTTGCTGCTGCCATATAGCCGGCGTATTGTCCATTTCTCTTGGATTACTTGCAGTATATTAGGTGAACGCTTATTAACTTTGTCAAAGTTGTTAACATCAAGGGTGGCCCCTTTTGCTGCTATTTCCAATATATGTGTTAAATCATCCGCCGCCGCATCAATACCTTCCGGAGTGCAAGGTATCCAATTGGCAATATTGTTCGACTATATTTCTATATAGAGCCCGTTTAGTTAATTTATTTGTTAAACAGTGAGGTGTTTCTGCTTTTAAAGCTCTGGCACTCAGAGTTATTATTATTGGTTATTGATCGGATGATAAGTCATAGCAATCTTCTACCTGAGCATTGGTGCGTGCAATTCCTTTTGTTATACAGAGATCTATTAAATCAGGTATTTTATTTCTATCTGATGGCCAGTAAGTTGGTGTCCAGAAGATAAATAATAGATTTTTTTTCGTTCATTGCTTCATATAGTTGCGTTCCTTTAGGTGTAGATAATCTCGAACGCCATTGCCGATGTTTAGGATTGTAGTCGCCTCCTGCGAGAAATTTAATGCACAGCTGATTAAAATAATCGATAAATTGCTGCTTTTTGATTGCGTGTTTGGTGGACAGTAAACAGATGATATTACACAATTTCCAGACCGTTCTTCTAGGCAGATATTAGTAGCTTGGATGTGATCTTTATCAGATTTGTTGAGTTCATAATGCTTTATTCTTCGTTTGATCAAGACCGCTTCTATTTTTTTTGATTAGTTTTATTTCGGTTGCCAGTTTTTGTGTAATAACCAAGCAGATCTGGCCTGGACTTGACCGGTCCAGATCAGGCCAACTGATATCGCTTCGACGGTACCATATTGGTATGGTCGTGGGAGCTATAACGGGACATTGTCTCATTGGGATACATGCGAGCAGACTGGGTGTCCCAGCCCATGATTTCTGCCGCAGATGCGGTGATGAGGAGGAGGAGGAAAATGTGCTCCATCTGCTGTGCACCTGTCCTAGTCTAGCGTACAGCAGAACAAAATTTATGGGAACTTCCCCTTTGAACGACCTCACGGATCTTAGTAAGATCGAGATCCGGGACTTTAAACGCTTCTTGATAAGCTCAGGATGGTTTAACGAGTGAAGAGGAGGAAACTCGATATGGTACAGCTACGGACCAATTTTGTGTCTATGCTAGTTCTTTAGGACGGCCACTTTTACCTAACCTACCCTAACCTTTATTTCGGTTCAAATAGAAAATTATTTTAAAGAAATGATTTAATTACTTAAATACTTCTAAATATATAGTTTGCGTATTTCAATGTTTATAATATCATAAATTTTCAATCACAGTACTTTAACTAATTTATTTGTTTTTTCTCTGTTTTTTTTCAGGTATGTCAATTCGCAGACAACACGTCGTCATATTTTTAAGTTCAACATTTTACTGTAAGAAGCAGAAGTTTTGAAAATTTCTGTCTAAATTTGGTTTTATCGACATCGTGTTTAAATTATTGATCGATTATTGCAATAAAACTCGTCAAATTTTCTTCACTGCTTCTATACATATAGATGATGGCAATGTGTCATTGGCAAACTGTATGTTGTTTCCATGAAAATTGATTCATTATTAGAATTATAGAATCAATTCATTTTTATATGCCTAATGTCAATACAAAATTTCCAATCACCATCAAAATTCTTTCATTTTTCGTTCCTACGAATATCTTACAATACATTACATATGTACATATATACAATACATACATTTTCGAATTCTCAATAATTTTATTTTCTTTAATCTTGTGGCTGGAGGTTAGTCACTTTTAGCTTGACGTATCACACACTCATTTGTTATTAATTTATTATACATTAATAATTATCAAATGCTTAGGAGTTCTGCTAAATCTGAAAGTTTAATATTCGAATAAAATCGTTTTAATTTAAGGGAATATTGTTTAATTTTTAAAAATTACGTTTATATTCTGACTTTTTGTTCGAATGATATATTCAGCTTTTCCACTATTGATTTTTTTTTTTTTTTTTTAAAAAGGACTTGGCATAGACACTTTTACGGTCCATAGCCTTACCTTACATTCACACAACATTCATTCAATCCATTCATTCATCCCATTCACACAAGTACAGTATACCACCTGCGCATTGCATAGCTCCATGTCACCCTGTACAGTAACATGGAAGATGGGTCGGCCCATGAGTTCTACATTCCAACAGAGGGTCATAGATGTTTTCAATTTAATCACCGATCGTAATCGGGAGATGAAAAATCCCTTTTGCATCCCGCCTCTGTTGGGATTCGAACCCGGTACCTCCCGATCCAAACGTCGCAGCTTTAACCACTGCGCTATTTGCTCCACTATTGATAGATGACTTGCAAATGCTAGGACGACTCAGCTGCCGTTAGATCAATCTAGAAAACCAATACAACTATCACATCAGAAAATTATGCATTTGTTTAAAACTTCTCGCAGAATTCTTATAGTATTTCTGACTAGTAACGTCTATTCAATATTGGATGGAAAAAACTATATGGTAACAATGATCAAACAAGTCATACTCTAAAATTGTTAAGTATTAACGCTATATTTCCCAATTACTGTTTCTTAAACTAAATATTATATTTTAGAGTATTGTTAACTCTCAACAATAGTTTATCTAGTTGACTCATTTACAAGAAATCTAATCATATAACAATCAATTGAATAATGTTTGAAATTCCAAAAATACAATAAATTCGTTTCACCATTAATTAAATTCCCCTGAAGCTTTAAATATTACATATATATGGGATTAATATTAATTTCTTTATTGATATTACACACTTAACCCAATTTCAACCCACATTACCTTATAAGTTATAGCAGTTTAAAATATATATATTTCGAATTCCAACCGTGCCCCTCCAAATTTATAACTTCGATAAAATTGTATATAACTTTATAATTACCTCACAAATCGATTATTATTAACCGCACTTAAAATCCTCTTACAATTTTCATTACTTCCACCTCAATTAAGTACTTATAAAAAAAAAATTGTTCGTGGTTAGCAGCTTTGGTCCCTGCGTATATACTAAATTTTATGTGGTGGCGGTGTAACATAAATGTATTTAGTTGTGTGTGCGCTTTTATCTTATATATATTTGCGCCATTTATTACTTTTTTCACCTAATATACATATCCTGTACATAATACATAAAGATTATGTAACGCCAAACGAACAAAATAATTTTAGCGCACAACATATTATACAAAAATAGAAAAACACAATTAAATTGATTGAATTTTATTTTTTTAACCAAACGAAAGAAAATTCCTTGATTTCCATTTATAATTTATTTATTTATTTATTTTATTTAAAAAAAAACTAAATAAATAAGCTTTATAGACTTTAATGCGTGTTCAAGATAATAATAAGGATTTTCTAGGTTTATTTTTTTTAAGTAAAAAATAAAATTAAAAATAGAAAAATATGTTCATGTTTTGTACATACCTTCTCTAGCTTGCTAACCATAAAAAAAATGAAAAATCGACCTACATAACTAATAGAATGAAAAACTACATCACTATTTTAGTTTTTGTGATTTCCATGCTTTCATGTTTATAAGAATGGAAATCGTTATTTGGTTTAAAAACACAATTTTTTAATTTTATTTTTTATTCTAAACTTTACACGATGTTTTAAGTCACACAATATTGTTTTTCTATATTTAAATTATTATAATAATATATAAAAATAATTATAATTAAAGGTTATGTAAAATTAAAAAAAAAAAATAATTATGTTGTGGTAGGCAAAATTTAATGATCGAGCTTTATATTTTGGGTATAGAAAAATCAGGTTATCGATGTACATGAGCTTTTTTTGCTCCTTCAAGAATAAAGTGTAATCAAATATGTTGATGGAAATTGGAAAAGCTCCGGTAACATAAATCACATATGTATTGTATTTTTAAAGCTCTTTAAAAACGGGTTTTCACTCAAGTTTACTAAAACGATCACTGATTTTACTGAATTCCTAAAAAATGATTTTTAGTCCGTCTGTATTCTGATTTCCATGACAATATACATATTAGCAGACCAAAAGAACTTGATAAGCTTTCCAAATATGGTATGGCTAATATTTTTAGGTAGTCAGAGATATAGTTTTTGTTTTTTAACTTAAACGATATGAAAATGAAATATTGGATGAGTATGAATGTCCCCAGTACCCACATGTCTCGTAAATCTAAATTGCACGAACATGTTTCCCAAGAATACCACCACAGTATCCTTTGCTTGTCGTAGGAGGCGACTAAACGTTTGGATCGCTGGGCTGACGACCCGCATCCTTAAAAAAACAAAAAGAAAAATAGATACCGCCAAAGAAACACCGAACCCCCGCTCAAGTATCCGGAAACGAAATATAGGATTGGAACGTGGAGTGCAGTCACTCAGAAAACCAGGAGCGTTGGAGGGCCTAATCACGTGCATGAAGGAGTATCGGCTGGAACTCGTTGCGCTTACAGAAACTGGCTGGCCTATAAGTGGAGACCATGTGTCCCAGAGCTATACGTTGCACTACAGTGGATATCACCTCGGAAATCTTGGAGCTGGATTTCTTCTTGGGCCTCAGGTAAAGAACGCTGTTTTGGATTTCCAAGCAGTCAATAACCGATTGTGTAAGCTTCGCTTGTGCATGAAGTTAGCCAACCTGTCGATAATTTGTGTACCCGCGCCCACAGAAGTTAACCAGCCCCAAGATAAAGACTCGTTTTACAATGACTTGGACGATCTGATGGGATCTATACCCGAACACGATGTTAGAATGGTAATTAGGGACTTTAATGCTAGAGCTTTCAGAAATCAGGCCGACTTGTGTGAAAACATAGGTCCCGTACTCTTAACCCGAAACTGCGACTGACATTGAGAGAATGATGTACTTTGCAATTGCTTGCGATCTTAGAGTAGCATGCAAGTTCTTCCGTCACAAACAGATACATTTCTAGATATGGCCACATCTTCGCGGAACATTCCGCAGTCAAATTGACTATGTGTTAGTTTCTAAAGGGCGGGCTCGGGTTGTGCAGTATGTGAGAACTTATCGGTCAGCAACCAAATACGTAGACAGCGATCATCATTTGGTCGCTTCAGAAAAGATTATATGTTTGATTTGAATCAATTAAATTTAAAACTATTCTATGCAAATTTCAAATTTCTTTACGTATTGTTAATTTTTTTTTATTTGGAAAAATCTAGTTTAAGTTATATTTCAAGTAGAGGGTTGGCAACCTAAATTGAGTTTGCTGTTATGTAAATTTAAAATTGTTAATCATATTCTCATTTTTTCAATCCTTTTCTAATCATATTTGAACTAAAATACTTTACTTCTGTTGTTTGTAGTGCTCGATGTTTTCTTTGACAATAAATTCAAAGTTTGATCAGATGTGGCCAAGTTTTGGTGATATTTTAGCAAATTTTTAGTAAAGGGTAGTCCGTCTGTTTGCAATTAAATTTGGCTTTAAATTCAAAGACTAATGAAATTTTTTCAAGCATCATTAAAAAGAGTATGCATTGCCATTAAGTATGGAACACAATTTCATTCAAATGACTTCCACGGCCGGCTTTATCAACCCAATTTTGCAGAACATTTTCGATTGTATGGACTCCTTCCTCATCAATGGCAGCTTTGATTTGATCTTTCAAGTCTTGGATAGTCTCTTGGTTAGCGTAACACTTATCCTTAACGGATCCCCATAAAAAAAAGATTAACGGAGTCAAATCGCAGCTGCGTGGTGGCTAATTGATATCTCCGTACTGCTCCGTTACTCCGCACACACGACTTTTGGTATCAACAGAACGGCGCAACTTGCCGCACAGGAAACGAAACAATCGGTCTTTTGCACATTGTCTTCAGGGATAATCCCGAAGACAATGTGCAAAAGACCGATTGTTTCGTTTGCAAGTTGTGCCATTCTCTTGAAACCATATGTCGTGTGTGCCCTTCTCTTGAATTCTCGGTAACCAAAACTCGTTTATCATGGCTCGATACGCTCCCCATTGACTATAAGAGCGGCTCCTTGCTTCTTGAAAAGATGATTTTTCGGTAAAAATGCTCATTTTCTTCCATGCGTTCCATAGCCTAATTAGCGAACCGAAATCGTTGCGGATGGTCATTTTGATTCAGCCGCTGTACTAATTGAATTTATGCAAAATTCTCATCACAGAACTGCGATGAAATGTTCAATTCTTGAGCACGATAGCGAGTTGATGTTGATGGATGCTCAGATACATTCTAAAAGAAATAAGTGCATGTGTTGGTTTATACAATAAAAATCCAGTTTGAACTGGATTGTTATTGTATAAACTCGCTCCACAAATTGATCCATAAATCGCCTTATTGGCATTTCATTTTTCCTGAATTTTCCACGTAAATTTTTTACTGTTTGGGTAGAAGACTCACCACTTTGAAAGTTTTCAATATTTCAAAATTTTATTCATGCCTAAAGCGACCCAATTCTTAAATGTTAAACATTAAAATAAAATTTAAATTTTTGTCTTCCATCTTGAAATCTTCATTTATATTAACAAAATTGTATTCAAGCTCATACGACTATTAGAAAAGCATCGAATGGGAGGAATGCGGGGAACATTTTTATATTAAATTATTCTTATGATTTATTTAATGGACCTACTCAGTTTAGCTTCGACCTCCAAATAAAGATGAGCATTTACAAATTTGTAGAAGTCATATTAAGATCAAACTTACTTAGTTTGAAAATAATTTGGTCCGCAGTCAAATTAACTTTCATTACAATGATAAATTCAAAATTTATGGAAATTAGTTGATTCAATTTCTTTTAAATTAATTTATTTACAATTCTTTGAGGTGGACATAGTTCGTGACAAATCTGTTGGTCGTTACCTGTGAATTAATATTAAATTAAATTATAATTTGATAATGAATAGACTGTTCCCTACCTAAAGAACAAAATTATTTTGCATTAGCCTATAAAGGCTACCAATAGTCTGTCTGACAAAATAGTGAGAATAATTATGCCTTTCTCAAACTTGACCAATATCATCCTTCAATCACATAACCAGACGATTGTCCACACTAACTTATAGGTTTAAAATTTAATTTTGCATTTTATATAAATAATTTTAAGGTTATCAAATTTATTTCAGCTTTCGTTAAAGATTTAAAATATATTTACCATTTGGAATGAAATTATAAATTTTTAAAAGTTATGGAAGTTATTAATTCATAATTTAACAAACAAATTAAACGAAACTTAGTTTTCAATTCAATGACATTAGTCTCAAATCCCGTTTAACATAAGATACAGAAAGAAATAACCCAAGTTATCAACGGAAAGGGATACGAATTGCATCTGGAAATTAGCCGTAGATCGATCAAATTTATATTTGGGTTAAAATATTTTTAAATATAAGCATCAATTTTATTAAAACTCTAATTTACCAAATGGCCAACATTTTCAATAACAAATTGATTGCTCTTAACAGCAATCAATTGATGTTTTAAAAATATTCAGCGGTGCTCCGTAATCGTATAAACTAACCCAAATTAGCCAATTTATACCGTCCCAACCTAAAGTGTATACTAAATCACAAAAACTGAAACGCCTATTATCCATTATTTAGTCACCCCAAATAAAATAAATAATCCAGCCTGTGATAACAAAAACGAATTTTAATGTCGCTAACAGAGAGTCGTATATATACGTAACGTATTAAATTACTACACTAATGGGTCGTCGCTATAAAATCAATGAAACCAATTGGAAAGGTTATCCATTTTTACTTCAAATCAATCCCTTTTCCACTTTTTTTTTCTCTATAGTCCGATGTGTTGTTTCGAGTTTTTGTTATCAAGTATAATACATGCAAGGATATAATATAGGACGAACATACGTATATATGTATATTCATATAATCGAAATAAAATATCGAACGAGATTAATGAATCGATTTAAAATTGAATGAACACAAAAAGTTAAAACGGAGGACGATTAATGAATTGATGATAGGATTTAAAACCATTCGATTGAAGAAAATAAAGATGAATTGGAAAATGGAATTTCCTTTTATATAAAATATTTTTGTGTGTGCCTTGTTTCAGTTTTTTGTTATTTATTTTCGCCTCGAACACACAACCTGTCTCATCGCTCGCTCGCTCGCGTTTCCTATATAGTAAATATATAATATATAGTAAAATGGATATTTATTTATAAATATCAGAGGTTCGAGAGAAAGCGAATATTTTTTATTTTATTTATTTGTTTGTTTATACACAAATGTGTCAATTTCATATAATATAATAATAATAGAGAGACTATAAATTTAAGGATTATTCTAGTTTCCGTATTCCCCATTTGTTGTTGTTGTTCTTTGTGCTGGATTTGACAATGTATATGCCAGTAGAATCGAATGTGTGTATACCGTCTTCGTCTAACCATTTTTAGGATTTTCCCATCGTTACATGTATAGAAATCGAGATGGATGTACGTACACACATCCATACATACATTCGAGATGGATAAATAAATTGAAATATCACAATATATATATAAATAGAAGCGTGATGAAATGGAGCTGAGTGATTTTATTGTATATATTTTTTTCGAGACGTTGCGTCATCTTGCTGTTCAATCATATATATTATTTGTGTCATGTAAGAGCTCTTCTCGTTTACTAGTCGTTTTGTGTTGATTGTATTTGTTTGAAAAAGGGTATATAAGAGCTTTTTAAAAATAATCTAAACAAAATCATTTGATCCTTGCATATATACGTAAATATAGAGACTTGCTGCTCATGACCATGATTACTTTCGCATAAATAACTAATGCTACGTTTTTAGAACTCGTTAACATTTTTATGTACTATATGCATATACATAATTTGGTATGCGGTAGAAATTATTCAAGAACATCCAGATTCCACCAGATAATCATTTCTCATAAAACAATTTTCGTGAATGATGTCGATTGATCAAATGTGTGCATTTAGATTTAAATTTGTATAGAAATGTATCTAAATACTGGCTCTCTTCGAAACAGTCAAGTTATGATCGGTTTCGGTTTGTTCTAAACAGTTTTAAATTTTTTATAAATTCCATGAATTCTGAAGTATCAGAAAAATTTATTAAATTTGTAAAATTAAAAATTATCTAAGTTCTTAAATTTATAAACCTTTTAAATTATAGTGCAACTCTAATCCAAACTCCATTTATTTCTGAATTTTCTAATATTTTTGAAATTTCGAAACTATCTTAATATTTTCGATATTCTTTATATTTTTTGTGAATTTTTAATTTTTTTATAGTAGTAGTACCGAATCACAGAATAGTTTCATTCTTCCGTAAAGTGATGGGAGTCTTGGAACTTAGACTACAGTTTGCGAGCTTATTTCGAAACACTTTCCAATTTTCCTACATTTAAAAACATTTTCATTTCATAATCGACATTGAAATGTTATTTAACTTGTATATAACTCGTTCATATAATTAAAATTTAATTTTCAATTCGATTCAAGTTCTTAACCTCAATCAAGAACAAAATTCGAAAATCTGCATCGAAGCATTACGTAAAAAGAATTTAGCGTGCACTATATATACAAACTTTGTTGTCTACTTTTTATGAAATCATGATATTTTAATTCTCAGCTTACGGTCAAGTCAAGAAATGGTTAGCTTCTAGCTTCATGTAAGAAATAAATCCGAAAGCCGATTTAAATTTTTGCCATGTTCACAAACCAATAAACCACAAAAAAATTATTGAATATAACAGAATTCCCCTATAAACTTATTTCATATACATCGTTTAGATTTAAAATTAACATTAAAGCCACACAATATTAATTCGATTTCGTAATTTTATTATACCTTAAACTAGACAACACACCGGGACATTATTGTGGCACAGTTTATATTGCTTATCTCTAAACATTAAATCTAAAATTTAAAATTGCCATCTACGATATAAAATCAATAATTAATGAGGTTTTTATCAAGCGTTGATGCAACGTAATCAAATTACCATATTCACAGAATCACAACCCCTACTGCTTATGCATAAAACCACAAAAGCACACAAGATAAATTTTTGAAAACTCACAGAAAGATACTTTTAAAATCACATATTTCCATTTTTATTCATTCACATCATTTATTAATCGGTTAAAATTGGATTATTGATTTTCTATATATTAGAAAAAATAACGGAGAACAGAACCAAAATCCATCCTATAAATGCTAAATTCTAAAATTTATTCATGTGTATCACTAAAATCATTGTTGATTGTGAACTTTTTTTTTTGTTAAATAAAATTTTTTTTATTTTTATTTTATATGCAAAGTATCTTTGTTTCCATGCTGATGTTTGGGTGTGTGTGTGTCTTTATGCTACTGGAGTGTATTTATATGTGTTATTGTTGGAAAATCAAAAAATTAAAAACTCTAACACAAGAGAGTAAGCTTTTACTTTACTGTACAACATTTTTTTTGATTTTTTTTCCCAAACAAATATAACTTTTCTTTTTTTTTTGTTTGGAAAATAAGTTAAAATATAAAAATGATAAAAAAAAAATCGTTATTGAAATAAGAAAATTGTGTTTTTCATTTATATTACATGTTTTTCTCACGTCAGCATTTTATTTGATTTAAAAATAAATAGAAGATGTTTTCGATGAACAAAAAAACTTTTTTTTGGGGAATTTTCCTTCTTCATTTTTTTTATTTCTTCTATTTTCTACTTTACCATTACCAATCCATCCATCCATCCGACATAGACAAAAAAAGTAAAACTGAAAGACATAAAAAAAACAAATCAAGGAATGAATATCTTTGTGCTTTTCGTCTTCGTGTGTTATGTGCTTGTTTCGGTGAATGACAATGTACAGTTTGTTTTACAGAGCTGTGCAACGTTTATTATGCCGCGACACTAATGCATGAAGATGTCAATAAACTGACCAATTTTGAATTACAACTTTAAACTGATTTGGAGATAATCAACGACAACTTCTAAAATCTACGGAACACTGTACATTTATTTCATTAATGTTCATCCTCAATCTAACCGTTCAACTTTCTTTAGTCTCTATAATAGACTAGATAATCTAGAATCTGAAACTCTCAGGTTGTAAAGCAAGCGTGCTATACTTACACTCCTATATTGCCTTAGTCGTGTCACTTCATTCGACATGGCTACTGTCATGTCAGTTTTGAATTGGTATTCTCTTAACCGCTCGAAGTGATGTGCACGACAAATATAATTATCTGGTAGCACCAATAATTCATATGTATTTAAGTTCATTAGAATTTAATTTTCTTGATGATACAAATTCAAAATAGCCTAATCTATCTGAAATATGCCAATACCCGTGGACATATCTAGGATCGGCGGTACAAATTATTAAAAATCGTTTACAATCGAAAAAGTTTATTTACTATGAAAAATAGTAAAGTCCATCAGAATTGAGTCGCTTTGACCACAACAAGATACTAGTTGGTCTAAGCTATTCGAAAACGTAAACGAGAACCTGTAGACATCTCTACAATTTTGGTTATTTTATTATTTTAATCATGTACAGATTTTTTCGCCTATTTAAGCAATTCAATTGGAAAAAATAATAAAAAATCCAATTGGGAAAAAATAATAAAAATTATTCAAAACACTGAAAATCTAAATGACGTAAAATAAATAGTAAAGTTCATTAGAATTTAAATTTCTTGATCATACAGATTTAAAATAGCCTAAACTATTTGAAAAGATAGGTTAGAATCTGGAGGAATCTCTGGGATCGGCGGTACAAAATTATAAAAATCAATCAAAATTAAGATTTTTTAAATTCCGTAAACAAATTGAAAAGTTCATCACAATTTAATCTGATTGAGCACAAAAATCCTAGGTGGTCTAAATTACACGGAAATATACATGAATACCCGTGAACATCTCTAAGATAGGCAGTAAAAATGATTAAAATTGGTTTAAAATAATGAAACTTCAAAATTCTATGAAAATCTAACCGCTCAATCTCATTTAATTCCGATGGACACAAAGATGACAGTTGCTCTAAGCTATCCATATATGTACTCGAGCGTATGTAATTATTTCTAGAATCGGCAGCATACAATTTACAAAACACCTGAAATTCAAATATTCGTATAACTAAAATTTCAATTGGAAAAATTGCAAAATTTAACAGTGTAATTTTTTGTTATTTTTTTTAGTATGAATTACACAGTCATAAAAATATTTCAAATTTTTATATTTTGATTCACTAAAAATATTTAATTATTTTATGTTGAATAAAATACTTACATCAAAAAAATTTCTAATGATGTTTGTGACTTGAAACGATGATTGTCACGTTCGTCGACTTAGAGAATACCAAAATTTAACTGTCGGTACAATTGACAAATGACACGACTAAAGGCATACGGATGTTAGCTATAGCGATTTTTGTCATAGTCTAAAATACAAAACTGAAGGATGACACGAATTTTTCTTGAACTTTCAAAAACGCATAAAAAGCTTAATTTTGAACAGATGCATAAACTTCTTTGTAGAATGTGGATATGAAAAATAAAATATTTCTAAGAGTCAGATTTATGAAATATTTATCATAATTAACGTTCAGTTGTATCAAGCACATTTGTGATTTATATTTCGGAAATCATTTAATCATATTAAATCGAGTTTCGGCATAAGTTATACTAACATGTACTATAAAATTTAACTATGTACTATAAAATTTAATTCAAATTTGTGGATAATTTTGTTGGATGTAGTTGATTTGGCAGACCTAGTTAATTAGAATGGGTAAGAGATTCGTAGTGATTTTATAAGAAATATAGCTTAAATGTTCAATCAAACTTTAAGTAAACTCAGAACACAATGAACAGGTTCATAGATGTTTGCTCTCAAGCAGCTCGCTTTACTAAAACGATTCATCGTTACACGATTTAATTTCTTATCAAGCTTTCTGTAAATATTGTGTTTAAACTCCACTTCAATTAAAAATTGTATTTAAACTCATAAATTGTCTATCTATGCATGCTAGTAATTTCAATAGCCATAATTTTAGTTGAGTCATAAAATTGTTAGCTCTTTTAAATTACATTAAGTTTCAGTTCAAAATTGTAAATAATCAATTTCATGAATTCTAGTTATTTAAATGTATTCTTTTTGATGGCATTTAAATCATCTGGAAGGATTCTGTTCTAAAGATTCTGTCAGTATGGAAAATAAATTGAATTTTTCTTAGTTCCTTGTGTATCTAGGTTTTATAAATATCACGATACTTTAACAATTTGTACCCGAGGAAGCAATTGCGAATTACTGACTTAGCAGATTTTATTTAAACATTGTTCTAGGTACATATATATATATATATATATATATATATATATATATATATATATATATATATATATATATATATATATATATATATATATATATATATATATATATATTTATATATATATATATATATATATATATATATATATATATATATATATATATACATATATATATATATATATATATATATATATATATATATATATATATATATATATATATATATATGATTTAATATACAAACATAAAAGTAAAATAGAAGTAATTATTGAAAATGAAAAATTCTTGACAAAATAGCAAGAAGACGAAAAAGTTATGGTTTTAGATTCCGTTAATATTAATTCAGCCATCCTAAACACTTTTCACTACTAACAATAGCATTCCAACATTGCTGCTCATAAACAAGTAGTTCATACTGTCTCCTGTGTAGCTATACATACGTACATACATATAAACATTCCTACAGTACACACAATTACTTGTTCTTCAAATTTTTTTCTAATTTCATTTCATTGTTTTATAGATAAAAACGAAGCAGCAGCACCAAATAAATAAATAAAAAAACGAAATCATATTGTAGAATATTTTCTATTATCTAGCTTCCAACTATATATGAACTGCCATTTATACTATATAGTATAGTATATACTATATACTATATATTCACTCCATATTATCTCCCATTTTATTCTGAGGAAAACCAATGCGAGAAAGCGCACACAAAGAAAATGCTTTAGCTGTAGGATTGAATGGATGAGGAACAGCAACGAACATAAGTAAAATCGTGCTTAGATTATTTCGTTTTGCCATTGATTTTTTGATTTTACAACAACGAGACTAAAGAAATAACAGCAGCAGAAAAAAAAATCGAGAAAATGTATAGAGAAAATTGATGGAAAATTTGAGAAAAATTCCGTTGGCAATAGACTTATTTTTTTTTTACCATTTTAGTCTGTGTATACAACTAGATATATATTTAACTCGTATATAGGGATGTAATTTTATTGGGACGGATTATAAGTTTCTAAGAAACAATAGAGCTTTGATTTCAAATATATAACATTAATTGACATGGAATGGCATGTGTGTGTTTGTGCAAATATATCAAAAAATAAGCAATATAACCGATGTGGAGTAATTTGGTATAAATTCATCCCCTTTCTTATTGAAATGATTATTTTTATTATTATGTCATTTAATTGCTAATCTCGCCAGTTTTAGATATCTTGTAGAAAATTAATGTATTTCACAATCTCTTGGGGGTTTACCTGACTGTTAAAAAAATACAAAATTCTCTTTATAGCATCGACAATTTTTTTATCTGCTGATTATGAAAACATTTCAAGTGATTCACAGAACTTGCCAATTTCATAAATGTATTGATTTAATAAAAAACTCATGGTTCGAATACAGCCCCTAATATTGAAATAATCTGTACATCGAAATCTATATTATTTAATATGTATGTATATTGAGATTCGAGATTGGGGTAAAGGTTCAACAACAACCATAAAACACAATTTTTATATAAACATATATAGTTAACATTATTAAATAAAATACATTTTCCATAAAAGCAACAACACAAAAGTATCAATATTACATTAAAACATATTATTTGGATATGGAAATGGATTTTCCTCTGCGAATGGAAATTATGTACAATATATAAAATACCAAAATCAAGTATTTTTTTATGAAAATTTAATTTACAAGCAGTCTTTATAAACAAAACAAAACTTTCTGGATAAAAAATATAAAAATCAATCAAAATTATATATTTAAGACATTTTGTGGAAAATGTAAAGTTTAAATTTATTAGATAAACCACCTTTTTTGATCAATTTTCATGAAAATACGGTTTGTTACGGTTTAAGTCAAATTATATTTCGTTTACAGCTGACGGACAGTTATGGTTTAGAATATTGAATAATTGAGAAAGTGATTTAATTAATTGGCAATTCTGTACTATAAGTATATGTACATATATGAAGGACATATATGAATTACTGGTTTTACAATTTATTGGATAGTATCCTTTTTGGTATACCAACATTTATCATCTATGTCTGGTCATTTCCAACAACTCCCAGACATATACATCATCCTCACAGAATATTCGTTAATATTTTATATTCTATAAGATTCCTGGACACAACTTACCCTCATAGTTTACGATAACATATTGTTAAACTTCAGTAGTGATCGCTGACGTTATTCTTTCGTTTTTTTTCTGTTGAACGGTTCCGTTTTTCCCAATTTGTCCCTGCCATGGTCGCATTGTTTCTTCTTTTTCAGTATTTACTTTTATTCTATTTCATTTTTGAATATAAAATCCATTGTTGGGTTGAGACCCCACTGCTGGTAACTTTTCTTGTCTACATAACATTGATGCAAGCTTAGGCCAAATTAGATTTTGTTAGAACGATGTTAATTGTTTCGTCAATATTGAAAGTCCAAGGTTCATTTTTGAGTATTATTGAGCCATTGAACTCTACATTTAGAATTACAGCATAGTTCTCTCCGAGATTATTTAGATGTCCTAAATAATTATCAAGATGCTTGTTAGCTACTGTTATTGTGATTTTGTGTGAGTGGTTTCAAATTCATTGCTATTAGTATTTTCATAATTTATTTGAAATCGCTTCGTAAATTTTAAAAATGTTCAGAGTATCAAGGTCTTCTTTATGCTCCATACGCCAGTTTTTTACTGCCATCTTCCAATTTTTTTTAAGAAATGAAAATACGCAACATTCAACGGTTGTAATTTAGGCGTTGCGTTAGATACCAGCGATATCAAAATGATTTCGCTGTTTCAAAATTGGAGTTTCAGAATTCACTAAGGGCTAAGGTCATTTGTGAAGTATGTCCATCCACGAAAGGGACAACAGGGAATTTTATTGGTTCTTTAACTAACCATGGATAGAATATATTAGGACATGTTCAAAAATAATTCGTCGGTTATCCAGTTGGAATGAGTTCTTCCGATTTCCCAACTATCTGGCGTGCGCTTAGCGATATTAAATACTACCAGTGGGGGATCAAGTATTCCTTTTGCGTTTCTCATTACGAGCGTAGTTATATTTTCTTTTTCGTCCGTTTAGTTCTATATATATTATTATTTTTATTTAACCTCTATTGACTTGCGCAGGATTTTTTGTTAAATATGTACTTTTCAAAAATCCATTATACCAGTGGCAACCTAATTAAAAGAATTCGTGTTTATGTAGACAAATTGGAATACAATCTAGAAAAAACAGCTTAAAACTGCTTTCCTGGTCTGCCACTTCGGAAGTTCTTTGAAATTATTTATAATCAATTGAACTGAATCCACCCGAATTTCTTTAGATTTCAGGAACTCAGTTATAGCCATATGGCCAATCCTAAACAATCTACTGTACATACATATCTTTCTTGATCTTTCGATAAAATGCGCAGAGCACCTTGCTTATCGGCATTCCGGTTATATTAAGAACGATGGTTGTATAAAGTAAACTAATATTAACTAAAATAATTTTGACAAATTAGTGGTTATAAATTGAATCTTGAATTTTTGCTCTAATTAATTAGGAACTAATACTAAGACTGTGTCCGAAACCTGTAATAAATATTTTTTAGTACAGAATTTTGACATTTATATGCAAAAACCTCATACACCCAAATTATTATAGTCTATCGCTATCATAATTTTTCATAGATCCGTGCAAATAAATTATATCATTGTGTTGTGGGCCGAGCAATAGAAAAAAATTTGTATACATATAAAATGGCGGATGGATCGGCATTTTATGATGTTTTTGGCGGGATGATACTATATATATACATATATATATACATATATATATATATATATATATATATATATATATATATATATATATATATATATATATATATATATATATATATATATACATATATATATACATTTATATGAACACATGAATGACACACACGACTCATACTGAATTAATGTAAAATGAAATAATTAAAAGATAAATAAAAATAATTCAAAGTCCGAATTTAAACTTAAATCCAATTTTTTTATTTAACTTTTCATAAACTATCCCATTCTCTGCCTAAAGGAACAGGCATTTTCCTCAATAACTTCGTTTAGATGTTGATGAATTTCTGGTTCCAGTTCTTCCAGAGTTAACCAATCTATGGTGATATTATCGTTTGCTTTAATACAATAATATATATATATTGTGAAAAACACAGCATGCAACCACGGTCTTTACGCAATTTTCAATTTGACGTTTCAAAAAAAAAACAACGTGTGGGAAAGGCATTTGAGGTGGGAAGATTTATTACACATTTTGGACGGCATAATAAAAAATTGTGAATGTAGGGGAATAATTCTCAAATACGGTCAAAATTTTGTACTAAAAAATATTTATTACAGGTTTCGGACACAGTCTAAATAGTAAAAAACTGTAGCTCATTATACTAAACATTAATTACTAAACAAATTATTTAGAAAGAATGTAACTTCACTTCCGAATAGCTCTCTTATTTTAACAGAAAACCCGTTAAAACATCCACAACTGATACCGCGATCCGGATAATGTTTTTTTTACCTATATTCAGAAAAGATATTAAAATCGAAAAGAAACTGTATTCATAAATCGTAATCTGATGTTTAGTTTTAAGTAGTCGATTCCTTTCCAACACGTAAACAAATAAGAATAACTACATGTATTAAAAGAAAATAGAAAATTGTTGGTTTGTTAAAATATAAATCCGAACTAATTTTTTTACCAATGCAATACATTTTATATAGCACTGTCCCATTTTAAACGGTTGCATTAACTTTTTCTTTAGGTGTATTTTATGAGAAATAAGCAAACAGAAAAATGGCCATATTTTTTTAGCGTTTACGTGTTTTAATTGGCTGAGTGGTGCGGATAACAAATCCTCGGATTTTTATCCGCATTCGTGCTTCCGGCTTAAATTCTAAATATATATATATATATATATATATATATATATATATATATATATATATATATATATATATATATATGTATATATATATATATATATATATATATATATTTTTTTTTTTTTTTTTTTAATACTACTGCCAATGGTTTATTCTTGAAAGAAGCAACTAATTTCATTCATATCTCAGAAACCTCAGAAGACATAGATATTTCATCAGATATTTTCCGAATACATACTATCAACTGGTTATCTCCAAAACTCTTCTGCCCATTTAAAAAATATATAATATTAGTTTCTAAGTAAAACAAATAATATTCTGTTCTTTTTTATACTAAAGGTCATCCAAGGGCACCAAGCCAATATTTACTACAACTTTCATCTAAAATCTGAATTAACCTTTTAGTGGACCGACCCTGTATATACTTATTCATCTCCAAGAACTTAAAATTCTAAATTTTACATCAATTTTCATATTTCGAAAAAATATTTGTTCAACTTTGTAGGCATCAACTCAAAATTTCAAATTGCAAAATAAAAGCATTATAAACCTAGTTTTTGTAGTTTTAGATTCTAAATTTAAAGAAACAAAATCATAGCTTTCAAACTCTAAATTCTTTAAACTCTATATAAATCCTCTATTTTCTACACAATTCTATAGGTTACAAATGTAGGATTCATTATTATCAGATAGTACTCGTTAATTTTTAGTGACCTAGGGTGGTGAAGAAAATTTAACATTCAAATTTTCTGTTATAACTAAATGTTTAGAAAAACGTCATATAATAGTATCAATCTAGATTCGGAAGCTACTAATATGCAACAAAGAATTACAAGTGATTCAAGAAAATCATTAATTATTTAATTCATAAATGTAATAACATTTTTTATCATAAAAATGCGAGTTTTTTTTTCGCTTTGATAGACGATTAGCTGACTTCAAATTATTGGCGGTATAATTAGTTGTACTTAAAACCAAATTATGATCATAATTTGAATTTTCTGCTCTAGAATGGGATTTTGCACAGAAGACGAGAAGCGAGTTGATTTCCTTTTTATAAGTATGAATTTGAACACTTGTTCGCTTATTTAAATTATTTTTTTTGATTGTGACCTCCGCTTGCTAGAGTAAAAGGTCATTCTATTTCAATGTGCATTTGGCTGTGTCACTCGCCGCTAATTTACGTTGTCACATAGAGTAAATGTGATAGAACGTAACTGATAACCATTTCGTATAAGCGAAAATATCTTGTATTCAAATCTATACTTATAAAAAGGGAAATAAACTTGCTTCTCGCCTTTTGTTGTAAGAAATCTCAAGTTAAGCGGTGTATTTATAAAATTTGGTACTTGTACTTTGTGCTCTGAAGCTGATAAATAATTTAATTTTGATATTTTTTATATAATTAACGTAAAAAAAATGTGCGGTTTTTTAAAACATAAATAAATAATAATAAAGTAGTAATTAAGTAGCAACAATTAAAGAACATTTTTGTTCGTATATACAAGTGGAGATATACAGATATACAGTTCTATTTAAAATTTGTATGAATTGTAATTTTCACAATTTTTTCTTTAAATCATTTACTTAGGAATTGAAAATTATCCTTGGTTCATATCCCTTAAAAGCCATTAACATAATAAATTCAATGTAATGTTGCATTATTTTGCAGCTCACTAAAAGTTTACTTTAAGGGTTTTTTAACTTTCCAATTCGCAAGTCAATGTAATACCTGCACCAAAGCAGAATTTATGAATTTTATCAACTGGAAAATGCGGACTAATTTTTTTGAATACAAATAATATTCAATAAAATCTTGCTATGTCGTAAACAAATTTTCCTTCCAAATTAAAAAACCTTCAATTCGCAGAATTTTCAGCACTGGTACCACAGTTACAAAATAAAATGAGCTGACATTTTCGCTCATTTTATCAATAAATTGTACTTTTTTATCACTTTGATATTTATATTTTTGGTATTTTCTTGGCGACATGCTATTTTCTGCCATATAGTGACATTTAAATACAAAACAACTGACATAACAATTCGAAGAATGGTTAATAAGCAAGTTTTTTATTCTGCTGTATATAATCATTTAATTTCAAATTAATGAATGAAGAATTTTTATAAAAATATATTCATATGTTCATTTTACTCCAACAAAAATATAAAGTAAATACACCGACTTTTTTAATTCATAACAATTTACCAAAGTAAATAAAAGATTTGGTTAAAATCTAGAGCGAAGTAAAAATATCAATTAGTTAGTTTTCATTGTTTTTTCTAAACTCTTCGCAATGTTAGAATATAGTAGATTAACTCTAAATAATTATTCCCATCCAAAGTTATTTCACTGTCCAAATTGTTTTCAGCTTTTTGTCAATTATGCTTATGTCCTTATCAATTAAGTTGTTGCAGCAGTTTCAAATTTTATGCATCAGTATGAGAAAATACACATTGGTGTACCATGCTAATTCAGTCAAGAAAACAAACCAACCAAGGCCATTACTAACCCCTTACTGTATCAACAATATGGCTCAACCGATTTCGATCATGAGCTTGGTCTTCATACTGTGTTAGACAATCTGAAGAAGCCAAGTCGTCCTCAACATCGCGGAACCATCGTCACCTGCAATGACCTCTGAGTCTACCATATGATGGCTCTACTTTCAGAGATCGCCGCACAAATCGTTCCGGATCAGTATAAAAAACTAAAAATTCCTTCAATAACAATAATTTCTTCAATAAATTTTGAAAAATTGTATAAATTCGACTTAAACGTCTGATTGCCATCATCATTGAATAATTGTTTGACAGTTGACAGGTTAACGATAACATTAAATTTTGTAATTTTTTCGACTATACAATTTCAATTTGATCAGTGAAACCTGTGTATGTTGGACACTCAAGAGACAAGTAAAAACATACATATGTTTTTGTTTAATTTTTGTTTGATTCTTTCGACTTTTATGAATGAAATGGTCAAATTTTTCTTCAATTTTCACAATATTTTCAAAGATTTCATTTGGCTGGCAACAAATTGCGATGCCATCATCCGTAGTCACATATTGGTCAAACTCTAGCTGTTGCTGTAATTGGCAATATTGGATTCAGAATAGCTAAAGAAAGTTGTTGCTCATTCTCTGTGTCGTTTGCCGATGGTTGAATTAAGAATCCCGCTTTTCGAAAACAATTGATTACACAATCGTTCGATTTTTCTCAATTCTCATCTACCAAAACTAAAACTAATGCAGTTTGAATGTAAATAAGAACATTTTCGTGCTATGTATGAGAACTATGCATAAGAATATTTTCGTGCTATGTATGGTTTTACATATTAGATTATTATTTTCTATTATGGAAATGCATTTTGCAAAAACATACCACCAACATGTAGAGTAAATGTACCAAGGAAAATTCTTATATCGGAAACAAAATCTGTCTCACATATAAGTTACGGAGGTTGTCCAAAATATAAAGGTAAATTCGATTTTCAAAAATATAAATCCATATGTTTTTGAAGGGATTTTATAAAATGTCCAAGATACGGATATGTCTCCACGTTAAAGAGGTTTTACTGTATTTTGTTTAGTTTAGGCGTTTATATACAAAACATTAAATATTCTCTAATTTACTATTCGAAAATCAATTTCTGATAAATCAAATAAGCTTGAGTGAAATGTTTTGCACATTTTTGACGAAATAGTTGACCAAATAAAACCGATTTTTTGAGTCTTTTCAATTAGCATACAGGATTTCAAATTATGTATTTATAATATAGATTGTGCTAAATTATATAACGATTGGGATCGAGAATTCTCGAGACTGGAACTCCCGGGAAATTAAAAAAAATAATTTCTCGTTTCCTGAGAAATTCGTTTTTATTTCTCGAGAAATTCGAAAACTGCTTGAAACAGTTTCTTTTAAAAGTTTTGTTCATCTACTTGAAATTAGGATCAATATGATGACCACCATAACGGCATTGATACGATTATCCTGTATAAAGGACTTGAGAAAAACATTAAAAGAAGCGATAATTCTACCACGGTTCTGAAAGCCAAACACGATTTTTACGTCCAGCTCTAGACGATAATTTACTGTTCAAAAATAGAACTAGAGATAACTTCTTAAAAAACTAAAACCATATTAATTTTTAAAGTTTTTGATAAAGTTATGCTTTAGTTTTAATAAACTCATCGTTGTGTAGCATTGTGATGTTTAAAGTTATGTTGTATGTAAGAGTGCACAATCCATGCACCAGTTAAAAATCGGCTTAAAATGAATGTAATATAACATAAACCTCAAGTTCGAGAAACTCGAGGTCATCTTAAGAAAATTTCTCGAGAAACAAATTTCTCCGAGAAATCTCAAGCCCTATGCGTATAGTTGTAAATATTTGAAACATTTTTGTTATGATATACTTTTTGAAATGTTTGACATTAAGACATAAATGAACGACAAAATTATCGATATAAGTATTTCAAAATGGACACATACTTTTAATAATTTCTATCCATTTCATCATGTCACAATTATAATTAACCTTGTCATTCACTAAAACATTTTTTTTTCACCAACTTATACACACATACATATCTAAGATAAGTATATACCCAAAGCATTAATCATTACTTATGTATATATGTCCGTACATATACATATTTTGGGTGGGATGTCAAAAAACACAAAATGTAATTTCTATTGTGTGTTGTGTATCAAACTTTAAGATATTTAGAGAATATTAATTTTACTCCTTGTGATGATGATGATAAAAGTCTAATTATTACATTGTAATCTTATATTTTTATAACATACACACACAGTATAGTTATTTTTGAAAAGCGAAAATGGAAAAACGAGAAAATTGTTTTGTGTGTTTTTGGTTAAATCTATATATGTACGTTCTATTTTTGGTTTGCGTTTGTTCGATTTTCCTCTGTTAGTCTTAACGTTCGCTCTGGATGCTAAATATTTTTTTTTGTGTTGTATTTTACCAATGTTATTTTTCCCAACGGTATAATATATAAATATTTATTTTTTAGTTTGGTCCGATTTTAGTACACTTTTCCTATGTATGTATATGTATTCTATAACCATCATCATCATTTGCCGTCGCCTTATGCCATGCTTTATACGAAAAAAAATACACTCACTCATCCCATTAATGTCATCAATAACTTTCTGTCTATATTTATAAATTTTTATTTATGTATCTTAAGATGATGATTTTATTTTTCGGTTTGTATACCATCTATACTTGACGAAGACAATTGAAAATATAATCTTTTGGAAAGATAAAATTCGATAAATATAAAATGATCGAAATATTGTGTTTGGAATAAATTTGTTTAGCCGGTGAGGGAGGATATTTTGGTACTTAACAAATAAAAATACAGAATTATGCTGCTCTGCGCGTTTATTTTGTGTAGGCGGGACATTTTCGGACGCTCAGGTATTAGCTTCAATTGCGTAAAAGAAAACCTTAAGCCTGTGTCTAAGATATAATCTAGGGCAATTCTGAATTGCGGTCGATATCGATATAAATCACGGATACGAACAAATAAAAATAAATCAGGATTTTAATAAAAGGTTAATCGACCAATAAAATAAATGATGTAGGTGCTATATTGTGTTCATGTACGTTATTCGTACATACATACATATACCCTAAATATGTATCCATATGCCACCAACACATGCCTTAAAAAATTTTGTAAAAATAAAATTAAAATTTTTTAACACACCTCTCTTCCATTTATACGACGTACTTACACACTCCCAAGCAACATTGATTTCAAGGATATCCTCTAGTATTTTTTTCACATATATATGTCTATATGGAGATTATTATTACGACCACTGTTATTATTATACAATTTAGTTTTTTTTTTTTTTAAATTACCAAAGCTATAACAATTATCTTGATTCTTATGTTGTTGAATCAAATAAAATTTTTGAGAGAACAATAAACTAACTAACCCACATTAAAACGAAAGGAACACACAGAATCGACCATGGTTGGTAAAATACGAAAAAAGGATAATAAATTTCACTAGCTGAGAGAAACCGAACATCTAGAGTTAGTTTATAGTAGATCTATTATTACATATGTATATAATATATACATATATACTACACATTCGTATTATATTTTATGTACTTGAAGATTCGAAAAGTATTGTAATAAAAATATAGTCGAAATTAAGACTAACGATAATGACAACGGGAAAAATAAATAGAAATACAAAGCATAAATTTAAAACGAACGAACGAAAAAAGTTTTTCCATAATACAATAACAAGATGTTGTGTACCATAAATTTTTATTTAAAAAACAACACGATAAAAAAAAACCCAGAAGAAAAATATGTTTCGAAGAAATCCCAACCGAAGAACAAGTAAAAACGAAGAAATAAATGTTAAATTTATATAACTTCAGGAACAACAAAAAACAAAAACAAAGAAATATTTTTCTTCCTCGTATTTGTTGTTCAGGAGAAGTACCAAAAAATAAAAATAAATAAATAAAACTCTTTAGAAGTTGATCCAGGTGGATTGAAGAGATCATGTACATATTTTTTTTTTAATGTGCGGGATGAATACGAATTTAGTGTATAAGGAAGGGATTGCATATATTCGGGAAGTTTATTATTTTATTAACTCGGCAAAAGTATTAATTCTTTAGGAAATGCCAAGCTTCTCACAAGGTTTTGATGACACACTGTGGTAATCCTCTGAGGTTTCTCCATTTTTCTAGTCGTTTAGAAAGAACTTAGATTAAATTATTAAAAAAATCCTTTTTGTCCGATGAATTTGTGGTTCCCATTCAGGTTAATAACGGAAGTCAAATTATTACAGTGAAAAAAGTATGTAAATTACAAACACTGCAGAAATAAATTAATAAAATAAAAATGTCATTGTTTGATGTGTGGAAAATAACTCAACCTCTTAATCACCGGTGAACTCTTTGACGGGCAAATTGTCCTCAAATGTGGATTAAATTATTTTTATTATTTGTGATATTATTACAGTTTTTAAGTGTCAACAGTTTAGCCCCAACGGTTTCGATCCGAAGTTTGTTTTTCATGCTATCATAGACAATCTGAAGATGCTAAGCAAGCCACCGTCATCTGCAACGACCTCTGCGCCTGCTAGATGGCTCTACTTTCAGAGATCGCTGCAAAATTCGTTCCGGATCGGCACGCATAACGTGACAGAACCCGCGTACTCACTTACGCGTACGTAAATTATAAGTATTGTACTTCTCTCAAGTGTAAGGAGTCATCTCTCGTTCTTATACGTCAGCCCCCAACTTTCACATCCGTACATAACAACCAGCCTGGCCAATGCTTTGTAAAGCTTCAGCTTCACGGTCCTTGACAGGTGTTTAGATTTTAGCAGTTTCCTTAGACGAAACAAAGCACGACTGTCAGCCGCACTTTGATATCCTCATCCACACTGTCATCGTGAGTGATTAGAGAGCTCAAATATTTGAACACCCTAATCCCCTCGTTCAGTGGTCACTACTAAAATTTGGTGTGTCATTGTTCCTATAATCAGAGATCATGTATTTTGTTTTAGACTCATTGATCCAAACCCCAAGAGCAGCTACAAGCGGATCAAGTATTTCCTTTACTCGGTTGTTGTTCAGTTCAATTACGCATATGTCACCTGCATATGTAAGCACCTGATTGTGTTAACGATATAAGATGTTGCGCTGAGCTGTTTCAGTTTTACGAAAGATGTACTCCAACATGAGACTAAAGAGTATCAGCGACATAGCATCATCCTGTCCAACACTCGAGTT
Organism: Tipula unca; assembly: GCA_951394425.1. NCBI lineage: Eukaryota > Metazoa > Arthropoda > Insecta > Diptera > Tipulidae > Tipula > Tipula unca. The sequence continues at coordinate 142,441,522 of OX596380.1, read as the reverse complement.
GACTGCAAAAATTCTTAATAGCTTGTTCTCAACTTTAACACAGCATTAAGACTGCGTCACTGTCATTCTACACAATCACATCAATGTTGTTGGCATTACTAGGTATTCTAGCGCATACCATAAACACTAGATTGATCAAGTCATAGGCCTGCTGGAAATCCAGGAACACCTGATGTACGAATCATCCGCAGCAAAAAGACCTGAGCAGTGACTGGTCGATTTGGATGAAATCCTTCTTGATAGTAGTCACCAACCAGGCCCTCCGCTAGCGAGGGTTATTCAATTCGTTATAATGTATGACAGTAACTTATGCTGTGCAAAGGAGAGCTATATCGCGATAATTCTCATACTTCAAACGGCCTCCCTTCACTTTTTGTTCATCAGACATATTGTCGGTTTGCTATACTAATCGAATAAGGTCGAAAAGACAGTTCCACAAAGTATCCCCTCCGAATGTCAAGAGCTCCGAATTAATGCAGCCCACCCCATAGATGAACGTTTTCGTTTTAATGTCTTCATGTCCCTAGTGAATTCCTCATGTATTGACTCAACCACAGTCGGTGACACATGATGAACACCAAGCAGGTCGGTAAAGTGTCCATTCCATGTGTCGAGTACTGCCTCGTTGTTGACACCGCCCCGAATGGCGTTTGACGCAGGCATAAATGTATATGGTACAATCCAATAATTCCACTAAAGAAATTACGAACTGCACTCATTGCTGAAATGTTGTACTTTCTCGCTTCTTCCGTCGACTGCTGAGCTGCTCTCCTAGTAAGAGCAGCCTTGCTTTCCTCACGATTCTGAGACGTTGTTTCACTTCTCTATGGACTATATTCTGTTTCTCGACTGCAAGACGACACTCGTCCGTAAACCAATCATTCTTGGGTTTGTTTTTCACTGTACCTTAAGTATGTTAAACAGCAATGCCAACCGAAGTTTTCATTATATCCCAGACAGAGTTCACAGAGTCAAACTGGCAACCTTCCTCAAAGTTGTCGCTTACAAGATCCATAATTTATGATAACTTGTAGAATATTTAAATCAATTTAATCATTGAATATATAACTGAAATACAAGCTTTAACTTATAAAACAGATTTTTATTTATTATATGTGTTATATGTAGGAGTTCATTTATTATGTTTTATTATTTTCACCGTCGGGCCCGCCAATATTGCTAAATTTTAGAGCTCTGCACTCTATTTCAAATCAATTCCCACCAGTATAGTTGGCATATTGACTAAATTTCGTCTATGCGAATTATTTTTATTTCATCAGTGCGATCAGCATTACTATAATAACAATGCATGATATTGAACGCGTCTTTTCTAAACACAGACTAGACAGTCCAGACAGTGAGGTGGACATTGTGGAGGGGCAATTGCTACATTATTGACTAAATTTGTTTCTTTCTGTTCTTGCTTTCGCTGATAAACTGAGTAAAATGCTAAATTATAAATAAATTACCTGAACCCACAGTTATGCGATGTAATAGTGAAAATTTTAAATAGTTAACAAGGCAACTTTTTAGCTAATGTACATACATCTTTATTTACATACAGAATTTATAAACATCCAAACAACACTGCTGCGAAGCCGTAGTAAGTAGACCCAAAACATTACCGTTATAATATGGATATAGTTTATTTAATTTACATAATTTGGTCTACAAGGTTGATAAAACGATTTGCAATACATTATTATAATTCAGGATAGTTATTAGACGCCGCTTTAAATTACAAGCATAATGTAAGGCAATGCAAATAAATCTCCTCAAAAATTATAAAATCCTATGGTAGATTTTTCCAATTTTCATTGATGCGGGTAATATCATGTTGTAATTTGGCAACTGCCTTCAATTTTGCCAAAGGATTTTTTTTTAATTTAAAGACCAGTCATAAAACTAAACGTAAAAAACGATGCAAGAAGTAAAAAAATTACTAATTATAGTCTTAGAGCCCAAAGTATATAAATTTCATATTTAATCTTACGTCATTTGTCGTTATAGGATTTATTTTTCAACATAAATATACACCAACCTAACACAAAATTACAATATTTATTTTAGAATGTATAGAAGAAAACATAATTTCTTCACTCTCTCTCTTATTAAATTTACCGAAAAATCTTTAATTAAAATAAAAAATTCTGAATATGTTCATCTACATAATATTTTGTAGGCGGTTAGCTAATGGATTTTCCAAAAAAACATGACGTAATTTTAAAATATGTATGTAGAACATATGTCGTATGAGGAGAGCGTCATTCCATCGTCTATACGAGTAAGTACAAAATTCAATTATCTATATCATAAATTGTCAAGCTTATATTGAATTTTCGATAATTATCTGCGATAAATTTCCTTTTAAAAAATATAAAACTTCAAAAAAAAAAAAAATAATAACTTTTACTTAACGGGGAAAAATTTGCTCTCAATTCACGACAAAAATAAAGGAAAAATTCAAATTTCCACTATGTATATTCAAATTAAAACTGGTAGCCTGTACAATATAATTAAAACTAATTTACAGAGTACATGAAAATAAAATTATATGCGAGTATAATGGAGGGATATATCCCCAAATAAATCCCCTACCCATTTTTTGTCGTCATTACAGTTTTTTGTTCGTTCGTTCCCAACTTATCAAAAAGTCACAAATACATAATATTATCTTTTGGTTTTTTTCCAACTCGGGTGTATGAATATTTCCACTTTGTGATATCCTGGCTTTGTGTAGAAGAGAGGTAGTAGTAAAAATTATTATTTTTATGCCGTTTATTTTATTTTTTTAACCAAAAGTATGGAAAAACTACTATATACACATACATATATACGTAACGAGCGAATGAATAAAAAATTATAAAATAAACGTGGAAAAACCTGATTTTAATAATTATGCAGAGTCACGCATTGCAGAATAAATAAAAAAAGAAATTATTATTAAATTTGCACAAAATAATAAAGAATTCCCAACCACCCTAAATGTAACCATTCTCCTCATTCCACACACACCCACCCACACACACATACACATTTTAATTATTTTGTTATTTTTAAGCTTTTATGTTGTTATCTTTCTTGTGTCTGACCCCAACAAAAAAAAAAAAAATACTTTTTTTGTGTTATTTTTAAACGATAATTTAATCTACATTTTTTCTTATTTATTTTATTTACTTATAAATTTTATAGAATTTTCAATCTTTCAAATTAATAAAATTCTAATTAAGTTTTATTCCCCTGTAGATCGCCTTACTTAGCTTACAGGGTGAACTGTATATCGATAAGATACTCATCATCTCCTAGTATCCTAGAGCTTTAAAATATCTGTTGACGAATCAATCACACCCTATATACACTTTCATAATATTCTTAAAGAATTTTTTTCCCCTTCCCTCATTTTCCTCGTATTTTATCGTGTTGAAAAAATAAAATTTTCTCACGTCTTCTTAAAGATGAAATCGATTGAGGTTATGACTTTTTTCCATTTATTTTTTTGTTGTTGTCGTTGTGTTTGAAATTATGTTTAATAATTTACAATACTTTCTAAACAAGACTTAAAGAAGTTATGTAAAAAGTAGAAGAGAAGGCACAGAAAAAAGGCAATCACTTTGATTTTGTGTTTTGTGTTTGTTTCAGGAAAAAAAAATTGTAAATCTAGATGGTACACAAAAAAAAAGCTGATGTCCTCTTACATAAAAGTACGAAAATATTAAAAATTGCTACATAAGGATTTTTTCATTTCCCTCACACACATACACAAACACACGTATACACAGGAAAACTTAAAATTTAAATTTAAAAACAATGAGCCAAAGTAATTTATCGTAGTTTTTGTACAACAACAAAAAATGTTATATAAATTTTCTGTGGGTCGTTTTTGTTGTTTTTAGTATTTTTTATGCTATGTCTGCTAATTTTACCTTATCTGCAATAACCGCATATTAAAACAACAAGACAGGAGCAGATAAAATAAAATAAAAATATTTTGTTATGCTTGTTAGATATACATATGTATACGAGCGGTGTATAATATCCACCGTTTGCGTGGGTTGTATAATATGGTGCTGCCTCTGTTGTTGTTTTTTTTATTTTATAGTTCCAATATTATATATTTTTATTGATAGTATCAATGGCAAAAAATATGGGCAAGCATAAATATTACATAAAATTGATATTTTTATGGCATTGACATTATGCTAAGAGACAAAAAAAAATAGAAATAAATAAATAATAAAGTTAATTGACTGGAGATAGATAATATAGGTACACAATATAATATCATTGAGGTATAAACATTTTCAGCCCTTATTTAATTTGCCAATATATTAAACAATACATAATGGGTTTCTGTATAAACATAAATATGTATACTTTATTTAATATAAAATTTTGTATATTTTTCTAATTAAAAATAGTACTATCGTAAGAGGATATTCAACTGTAAAATTGTGTTTTTCTCTCTGCATTGCAGTGTGCAAATATGTTGCCGACTACTGTGATTTATATTATGTAGCTACTCGTATTAAGTTATTTGAAGTAATTTTAATTCAAAACACATGCATGATCCGATAGATTCAGTTAGGAATTGAATATTTACTGAAATTTCAAATTCTGGGATGGAGCTCCATATTTGGGAAATATTTCAAATATCGTTTCATTCTAAATCAAAAATGTAACCTAAATTGAATTGTACTATATTTCCATAAAACATATGTGAACAATTCATTATTTATAAATTAAAACCTGACATGGAATTTTTTATGTCTTTAAATTGTAATACATATACATGCATATTTTTATAATTCACAAAATTTTAAAAGTTGTGAAATTCCTTAAATTTTAATCTTTTTAAATTATTTTTTAATTCTTAAAGGTTTGAATTCTCTATAATTTTTAAATTTTCATAATTTCTTTAAATAATTCATATTGTTACAATCTATCATTGTATCGTAATTTGAAACTCCGTGAGTTCTTGAAACATTGAGTAGATATGAAATATACTTATACCGTCTTGAAAAAACACTACCAATGCTGCGGTATCCTATACTGCGGTATCCAATTAAGATCCTTTTGCAGATTTTAAACATTTGAAGAAAGCCTCTGCTGCAGCAGACAATTAAAAAACGAAAACTTCACAGATTTTCCAGTAAGATCACACAGAAGCGGATAAGGAAGTGATGTTACGAATGAAGCAATGATACCATCCGCACTTCGCAAAAACTGTCTAATTTTCATAGCGGTTTTAGGTACGAGTAAGCCAATCGTTTTACATTTATCTGAGTTTGTACGGAGGCATCGATCGCCGACGATATATGTATATAACCTACAATAAGTAATTAACTTCCTGGAGCGGAAACTTTCTCTTAGAGATATTAATAGTCAATCCGGCGATTTGAAGTTCGTGTACAGTTGCAAAAATGCCCAGGAGTTCATCGATGATGGCGGTTCACCCGGTGTATTAGGTGATAAAGCGTCTGCAGGTTCATCGTTATGACACACTATTCGTCGTATTGTAGAAAATTTTTTCAAGGGTTGCAGAATCTTGGTGGTTTTAATCGGTTTTCTTCTCCACAGGAAATAGAGTTCTTCGCAATAGTTCCGAGTCGGTGTTGTCGGCCGCCTCTTAACCATCAGCTCTGAGCACTTGAGTAGAAGAATCATCGCTGAATCCTAGTCCTTCAGAAGCCTGCTCTTGACCTTGGTTTCTCGACCAACAATTCAAGCATCGTGGAGTGAATGTACCCTTCTGAATATCAATAATACAGTACCGCGGTTAGCGGTATAGAACAGTTTTTAAAACATGTCCATTTATAGTACTCGCTGGAATTGTAGTCGACATCGGGCTATTCTGCGTACCCCGATATGCGGATAATGCGCAATCAGCATTTGGTTTGGGCAATGCGCATTCTCAATTGGAACACCAAGCCCAATATTAATCAATTCATTAATGGTGGAAAATTGTCGGTCTGTCAAGTGATACTGGTTTTATATTGCTCATAAAAATTTGAATTAATTCCTCATCACTATACCAAGTGTGGCATTGCAGCTTCAAACTCCACATATGAATGCAGAATACTACAATATTTTATTGAGGCAACTTCTTTCGGGACCATTTTCTAAATTTCATAATTGGTCGATCCTTAAATTTGATGTGGAACCAAGCAGCAGTTGGGTCGTGTTTCCTGTAAGTAGTAGGTAAGGGGTTACTTGAGCCAGACAGACAAGTGGCTCCCCCAGTGAATACCTGTGTTGAAATTCGGAACTAAAATGGTGCATTTCTCGGCTAAGCTTATAGTATACTTTTGGAGGGGGGGGGGGAGGAATACGCTTAATGGTGCATGTCTCGGCTTAGTTTATAATATACATTTGGGGGATATACCACAGAATGGTTCATGTCTCGGTCAAAGCTTTTTCTGTGCTATTTTTTTTTTGTTTTTCAGGTGAAGTGTGTCTCTGCTAAATAGTTGTGCTTTTTTAGAACTAAATTTATTTAGTTGTTAATTTCTACTAACTAACTACAACACCATCTGTTTTTTATTAGTTAATTAATATGAGCGCGCGCGATATGTGGAAATTTTGTGAAACTAAATTGTGTGATGTCACAGTTAGATTTGTTTTATAATAAAAATGCATCGTTCATGGCGAGATTCGAACTCGAGACCATAGCGTAGAAAGAAATTGCTTTAACCGATGGTCTATGAGCGATGTTGTAGATATTGACAAGTTTATGTTTTATATAAAAATAAATGTACATACACATGTGATTCTTATAAATAGAAATAAATTGAGATGATGTCTGTATCAGACTACAACCTTGATTTTATTAATGAAATTTCACGATAGTAAAGGTTTAAAATACCATTTCAATATTGTGCATATTTGGGCCATTAATGCTACAAATTCATAAAAGCTATCGTTTCAAATTTAAATTTTTTTTTATTACTAATGTCTGATTTGCTATCACTTGCATATTGAAAGTTTCTCAGTTAACTAGGACGATCTGCACAGTATACGAATGCTATTTACCATCTTCATGATTACGGCACGTGTCCTTTTAGTGTTGCCAAATTTATAATGCACCATATGAACCTATTTATTTATAAGGACAGTCCAATATACTATATACATCTAATACTTGTGCCTTACTATGTGGGTCATTCTTCACAAACATCATTTCATAGTTTTTTCTAAAATACTTTTATTTAATTTGTTTTCCTTTATTCCTCCTATACGATATTGATGGTACTGTTTTAGTGATCTTTGTATTACTTCTAGGGATCTTAAATAGTATTACAAAAAATAATCATAGAATGTTGGGTTGAACCTATCAGAATGGATGAACTATACACCGTTCTGTTCTAGGAATTTTGGTCTTTGTTCTTTTTTGTGTCATATAGAAAAATTACAATTTTATTTCAAAAGTTTAAAAATGCCAATCTGTTGTTCTTTGGTCTAGGTTGGTAACTGAATTTAAGAAAAAACAAACATAATGTAAATTGAAGACTCAAATTTAAAAAGATCTTTATAGGTATTGGTATACCCTGAAGCTCTATAACTATATTTAACCTGTAGAATCATCATTAAAATTAAATAAAATAACTAACTTGGTAAACCAACATGATATTACAATTTTTCGTTGGTCCATGGCAAACGTAACTACATACGAGATACGAGTAACACACACACACACACACATATATATATATCTCCAATATTTATATACATTGAATTACATAAATAAGATTATGATTGGTGATATGACAAAACAATAATAACGGTAATAAAAGATGAAGTGGATATGTGCACATCTAACGAGAAGAATGAGGAAGAAATATGATGGGGTGGTATCGTATATGATGATGATAAATTTAGTAAGTTGGATAATTGATTAGTCATATTATTTGTAAAATGTCCATCCCCAAGATAAAATTTTTATGTCCAACACACACTACTTGTGTTCGATTTTACGAGTATTTATGATCTTTCGTATATGATTGGTGGACAATGTACGTGTTCGATAAAATTTCTCTTTATTTTCCATTCGATGATCGAGAAAAGCATTAAAAATTTGTATTGTCTTTGCATTAAATTTGGATACCTTTTTATACGTTGGTGTATACTATGTACATAGTTACATCCGCAAAATTTATCTGATTTGCCTCTTCCCTCCGTATTAATAACAATAATTTTACGGTACAAAAACTGTTTGCATCTGGCGTATAAACGTAACAGACAAACAGAAATTGGATTTTTGTGCTTCGTTTTGATCAAAATAATTTCATTGGATTCCTGGATTCACCACTATATCTTCTTCTATATATGTATCTAACTATATATTATTGTATGTCCCTATATATTATACATGCGAGTTTACACACACATACAACACACATACACATACATACAGAGCAGTAATTGATTGAACCACCATAGACATTTTCATCTTGTTGTTGCTTCGTTTTTGTTCAATTTTCATTTTGCAGATAAAATCTAATTGAATTTTTATTTTGTACATGAATGATTTGAATGCTAAGTGATTGAATTACGTCGAAAAGAAGAAAACGAGATGAAAATATACGAAAATTATTATATTATATTTACGACGATGACGAGGATGTCGATGGAGGGTTGAGTAAAAATTTGTGGTTACTTAAGAGTGGATTTTTTTTTATCATATTATCATCATTATTTGTTGGATAATCAATTAAGAAAATTGATTTTCTTGTCTTGTGTTGTTTTGTTTTTATTTTATTTTTTGGGTATTTCGTATATTATATGTACGTATATATACATAAATACGAGTATACTATATACGCAAGATATGGTAATGATAATTTTGTAGTTGTTGTTATTTCTTCTGTTCCTGTTCTAAAAATCTAAACAAAGTATAATTCACTTGAATACATTAATTTTTATCAAAATTTCGTGATACTTTAATAATTACATTTTTCTTAAAAAAAAAACTTCTTGTTATATTCGGGTTCAAGTCTCTGATGGAAGTTTAAAAGGTTTTTGCAGTTTGATTAATAATGAATTGGGATTTATATGGATAAATTGATAGATCAGGGAATTGCGAGGGGGATCTACCGTATACATATAATATGTATGTACCTAAAATACGTAAGGCATGAATATTTTAAAAGTAAATGAATGTTGTTTTTTTTTTAGTGTAAAGTAATTGTATATTTACTATATATGTATATATATATATATATATATATATATATATATATATATATATATATATATATATGTATATATATATGTATATAATTTTCGAATATTATATACAATTGAAGCGGAATTTGTTGTTTTATTTCGCGCACAATATAGAATATTTATTTATTTTTTTTTAAGACTGAACGTGATGAAAAATTTATAACCAAAATGAATTAACTAAACTGGAACATGACTGTAATTGGAAATGTGCCAGTGCGATTAAAATGCTTTGAATTTGAGTTTAATTTGATTAGAATTTGAATAAAAGATAGACAAATGGTTTTTGGGCCACTTACATAAAATTATTATAACCACTTTAAAGATAACACCAAATGAAAATGGTATACGAGTGGAGCGCAGAAAACAAATTTTCTATCATCTTCTTCATAAGAGCAGAAAGTTTCTTCAGAAAGCCAAATATACAAATTCAACAAATTTTTGATTGTCTTGCTTTGTTGCGTGCGTATTATATTTTAATTGTATTGTTGTTAAGAACTTCCGTAGTGCTGAGAAATATTGAAATATAGTTGATCGAATTAATATTTGTTTAAATTTATTTCTTAATTCCTAAATCTAGTTTCGTAAATTTTTCTGTATTCTGTAAATTCTTAGTACTTTAAAATCTAATTTTATTTGATCTTTCAGTTAATATTCGAATATACGATTTTTATATAAATATCTTTAATTTTACACATCATTAGTTAATATAGTTTTCATAAAACACCCGCAAGTATTATTTAAACTCTGATTTCTTAAATTCTAAAATTAAAATTTCGTAAATATGTATATATTTCTAATTTCTCAGTTTTTAATTTCCAGTTACGTATTTAATTAAACCTAAATTTTTAACTTGTGTAATTGTCTAGTTCCTAAATTTATTAAAAAATTTAATCAATTGGTAAATTGGATAATTCATAAGTCATATACTTACTACATTTACAAAATTTATAATTACCAATAAATATAAAGAATAGGCCAATGAGATTTTCACCATGCGAATAGTAATTAGTTTTACATATAGATTTTCTTCGCCACTCTCATCATACAATATCCATTGGTCCACCCTTTATATTCATATAATTACTAAACTCCCAAATCGTATAATATCAGTTTTTTAAATTATAAAATTTTAAATTTCTGAAATCATAAATTCACAAAAACTACTGTAATATTAGTTAAAATCAGAGATGGACACCAACGTTTTTTTTCAGTTGGTTCGGTTTTGGTTTAATCACAAATTTTTATTATGGTTTTTGGTTTGGTTTCGGTTTCTTGATATTTCAAAACTTGGTTTTGGTTTGGTTTTGGTTCGGTTTTGGTTCATATTCAGAATTTAGATTCACATTTTTATTCATAATTAATTCTCGATATTCAAATAAAAACATTTTTTACTATAAAATCGAACCGTGAACCAAACAGAAACACATTGGCTTATGGTTCGTTCAAACTATTATTTAAAACACTGGTTTGGTTCATCAGATCATTTTGAAAATGGTTTGGTTTGGTTTTGGTTTTGGTTCGGTAAAATTTCGTTGGTTTAGTGGTTTTGGTTTGGTTCAAGCGAACCGGTTTCCGTCTCTGGTTAAAATTATAGTTTATTAATTTTCACGTTTAAAGATTCGTAATTCTCCCCTAAATCGATAATTTATTTAAATATATATACTAACATCTTGAATTTCTATATTTCCTAGTTCCTGAATTCTCGAAATCGAAAAAGAAAATTCCCAAGATTCATTAAATCTAGAACTAGGTATGCCTAGATTGTGAAATCATTGATTCTCTTCATTTTTTCAACATAATTTTTTCATAAATTCCTAATACAGGGATATTGATAATGACGGACCTATAAATGTTTAAATTATACTTATATTAAAAAAAATAATAAAATACATACATATATAGTATTAAGGCCTATAATGTCTCAAGGATTAGTTTTAAGTTACATTTTCATGTCCATACGGAATACAGCTCCTGATCCTTATTAAATAAAGGGTTTTCCAATAAGTTCTTTCAATTTGATATTTAAAAAGACGAGTCGCCACGGTTACACGTGCAGCACCATATCAATTTCATGAAATTTTCCATGACGAATTCGCATATTTGCGACTGTATGGTCTTTAATCGATTGTGGAGCATTGGCATAGACCTTATCTTTCACATGGGCTCAAAGAAAAAAGTCTAAACATGATAAATCACAAGATCCCGGTGGCACGTAGCACTGTCTTACTGAAAATAAATGCCGTCCACATCAATATCTTCCAATTCCGGCCATAAAAAATCATTAATCATAGCTCGGTAGCGCAATCCATTTACCGTAAGAGTTGCACGAGCCTCATTTTCGACAAAGTAAGGTCCAATCACACCGCCATTCCAAAAACCGCATCTGCTTATTAACGTAGTCTCCGAGGTGAAAATGGGCCTCATCACTAAAGATGATTTTTTGATGAAAATTCGGATCATTTTGATGCATTTGAAGGATCCAATCAGCGAAGATATGACGTTTATGGTGATCGACCGGCTTGAATTTGTGTGTTAACAGAACTTTAAAAGCCTTAAGACCTAAGTCTTTATGCAAAATACGGTGTAATGTTGTTTGTGGAATGTCTAATTCCAAAGATCGACGAGGAATCGACAAACCTGGGGTTTCTTCAACACTACGGGCTACAGCAGCAATATTCTCAGTTAATCTTGAGCGACGCACGGTTTCGATTCTTCACATCACTAACTTGTCCCGACAGCTCAAATTTTTCCACCAGTTTCACTATTACCGGCCGAGAAGGTGCTTCACAACGACCAAAAGGTGCTTTAGTTTTGCGAACTGTGTCTGCAAAATTTTCGCCATTTTTGTAATGAATTTTAACAATTCCAATGCGTTGTTGAAGCGTGTATCGTACCATTTTTAGTAATGGCGTAGTTTTTACTTGTCAAATGTCAAAATTGACAGCTGCCCAAATAGCAGGCTATTCAAAATGAAACCTCTTATTGGAAAACCCGATACTTTTAATTAAACGTGGCTGACAGCTCGAATATTTCTTGTAGAACAAAGCTAATCGAATTTTTATTTTTATTTCTATTTACAGCACAACAGCGACCTCGGATATTAGAACACCCAGCTGATGCAATTGCAGCACGGGAGGAACCGTTAACACTGAATTGTAAAGCAGCTGGTCGACCGCAACCTGAAATATCATGGTATCACAATGGAACACCATTAGTGCCATCGGAACGTCGTGTCATCCTGCCGGAAGGATCATTATTTTTTTTAAGGTACATATTACATTTTTTGTTAAAGGAAATTCAGCTCCAATCAATTAGAAAATTTATTGGATATATTTTAACTAGCTCTATATATACATACATATATAAATAAATAAATCTTAAATTGCAATATTATTGTTATATACCAAAAAAATGTATATATCTCGATACATGGATTGAGGGATAAAAAAAAGAAAAAAACGAAAGCGGAAATTTCGAATTCAAATACAAAATTTTATCCTGCAAGAATACTAAATAACACAGAAAATTTGAAGAAGGCGGAAATTTTCTTTATTTCGATGTTATATTCGTTCGTTCTTATTTTAATACTAATGGATATAGCTTTCATTTTACATTTATTTCCTTGAACACATTTAACACAAGAAATATGTACGGTATATATATACTTATATAAGAATGGAATAAGAGGAATTCTATTGTATCAAATTCATGTTGGATAACACAATTATATTATATATTGAGGAGATCTCTTTCTTTCTATATATGTATATGTACATATATAAATTCATAAGGATTTTACTCTCATATACCCGTAAAAAATGCGTTAAAAAGGATATTGAAGCATTTTCATTGTTTTCATGGTATCCAATTTTGGATTTACGAGAGTGAGTGTGATGGAATGTACTGTGTGGATACAGTGACTCGTGTCAATGTATAAATAAAACTGGTACATGTTAATTTTTAACGAAGATCTCTTCTTCACCTAGCATGTACGCTATTATTACATATAAAGGAAGTGTTTAAATTTTCCCAAATGAGTTTAAAAAATTAGAATTTTGTCTGTAAATTATCTCTATTTTCTGTGATTATCGTTTGTATCGTTTAATCTATTTCCAGACAATTTTCTTCTATATATCTACATACGATATTATACACATATTCTTAACTCTATACTAATACACAGATAGTCCACATACATATGTATATACTACATGTATAGAAGGTGTAATTTTAAAATACTAAATTTAGGGATTAAAGTGTTAAACTCAATTAAAAGGAAAATTATTCTTTTCTCTTCTAATTCTCTTTCTCTCTGCTCATTTAGATTAACGATTTTGTTATAAAAACTTTTGAATCTCTATGGTTCTATTTATAATTGGATTTTCATTGTACTATTTCATCCACATACGAGTACATGGTTTGCGTATAATTGGTTATATTTGTAAATTGGACAAAGGACCATAAATTTTCACCGATTTTTGTGTGGCGAAAATCAATGTAAAGGTGAACAGAGAATACAATTTACGTTTGCACATCAGTGTAGATATGACATTAGGATCTGGCTTCAGATGACAAAACCGATCAAATCTATGTATATAATGTTCGAAAATTCTAACACAAGTTTTGAATAAGATGATTGTTATCAGCTTAATCAAAATTCGTGCCAATGCAGATTAATGAGATATATTCGCAGATTTAAAGTATTCTTCTTCTGAACAATATTTCAACCATTGTCGCTTAAATACCAAACCATACAATTCCAAACCATCCCAATAAATGCTCTTTCAGTTTTGGTATGTTTCTAAAGGGCGTCTTTTATAGAGTTACAAGTTTAAATCATAATAAAACAAAGGCTTTATTGGATAGAAAATTTTATGACATTAATGTTTAAATATGATTTCGGACATGTGGCCGCTACGGCTGGCGCGTGCAAGGCGCAATCTGGAATACCAATTTTCACAAACTTTTCGCAGCATTTGCGGCCGTATTTCGCCTATAACTCTTCGGATGTTGATTTCCAGGTGTTCAATTGTCTCTGGTTTATCGACGTAGACAAGTGACTTTACATTACCCCAAAGGAAATAATCCAATGGAGTTAAATCACACGATCTTGGTGGCCAATTAATTGGACCATTACGCGAAATTATTCTTTTATTAAAAATTTGTTTGATTAAATCAATTGTAGCGCACACTGTGTGGCATGTGGCTCCGTCCTGTTGGAACCACATGTCAGCAAGATTAATGCCATCATTGACAGTGACATTCTTACCATTATCGTTTTTGAAGACATATGGACCAATGACTCCGCCAGCCCATAAAGCGCACCAAACAGTAATTTTTTAATGAATGTAATGGAGTTTCGACGAAAGCTTGTGGATTATCCTCAATCAAAATGCGACAATTCTGCTTATTTACGTACCCATTCAACCAAAAATAGGCTTCATCGGAGGATAAAATTTTGAATGGATATTCAACATCAATATCAATTTGTGCTTCAGCGTATTCGCCGAATTGGCGGCGCATACGATGGTCGTTTGGCTTTATTTCCTGCACAAGTTGAATCTTGAAAGCTTTTAACCCAAGATCCTTTCGTAAAATCCTCCATAAAGTGGAAGGACACAACCCCAGTTGCTGAGAACGGCGATGAATTTATTGATTTGGATCATCTTCAATGGCTACAGCTTCTTCAGTGCGCACTGTTCGTCGTCTCATGAGATGCATATTATCATGAAGAGTAAACGTGGTCCGAAAACGATCTATTGTTATTCGAATTAGCCGCTCTGAAGGACGATTATGTACGCCATAAAATGGACGAACAGCACGATAAATTATTATTATTTATAATTAAAAATATAATAAAGATTCCATATGAGAGAATTTGTAGAGATTTTAAACTTGTTGCCCTTCTCTTACGATTACTGCTTGGATATACAAAATTCTGTTGTTTTATTTGTGAATTAGATAGTAGGGATAGGCAAAACCATTATGTTAAGAAAGACTAGCTCAAAAGAGAATCTCTTACTCTAGGATAATTTTAAGAATGCGTGGGCATAGTACAACCTAATGATGTATTTTTGTCTACATAAGCTTTATGAAAAGTTTCGTGAAAACAATGGATCGGGATGGTGCTGCATTTTTATACTTGGAAAAAATATATCCCAAAATCGATGAGATTATCAAATTTTTCTTTTTTATCATATTTATATGTAGGTAACTTCGTTAATAAACAGGAGTGAACTTGTTAGATAATAGGAACAGTTACTTGGTACTTTGTTCTATTCCCCCTATGCTAATTATTATTTAATTTTGAAAAGGTGAAATATCTGTTTATTACTCTAAATTGGGTTTGTGAAAAGCTTGAGTAAATCTTTCTGCATGTAGTTTTTTATTGCTTTTATAAGTATATTAGATTGCAATTGGTAATTGAACTGAAATGCTAAATTCCACCATAACTTGTTATGACGTTTTATTATATAAAACTAGAACGCGTCGGGGCTCCATCATGTAAGATGGCTTGTTGGAAAGGTATTTTCACGTGCTTTACAAAATATAAAAATTAAAATGGGGATTAGTTCGATTTTTCAGCAATAGAATATTTAAAACTGAAATTTAAAGGATATATTGTATATTAACACCATAAGTTTAAAATTATTTACGGTTATTTGAAAGTATGTAAAACTTTCTTTCCAACGAGCTATTACACGTGTAAATCTGACATAAAATAACGGATATCGAGACTAACCATCTCTTCGAATTTCAAAATAATTAGGCACCTTGCCTTCGGATGGGTGTCGGATTTCGCGTGGAATGGCTGATTTGTAATATTTCATAGTATCCTTAGAACATATGAATCATCCCTAATATTTATAATTTTTGTTGGGAAATTTTAGGGATAATCCTCTCAAAGTTAATGCCTTAAAAAATACAGGTACATGTGTATTCTTTAAATAATACCATACAGCCTATTAGGATATCATGGAGCTGAAGGTTTCATCTAGGGTCATTCGTACTAATAGTTTCAATAGCAGTACACAAATTATCTCAAATCTTTATAATTGTTTAGGAAAAATCCTAGAGGTAAATCCCTCCGAGTTTATCATTAATATTTATAATTTTGGAGGAAAGTTATTCATTTGATTTAATTTGTTTCAAAAATTTAATTAATTTACCTATTTATTTAATCTAATATATTTTTTATATTTTTTATTTTTTTTTAACCTTTATCTCCAATTTAGGAGCATGGGGCGTCTACTAGGTGGGACCATCTAACTCTATTGGCTGCTACTGTTTTAATTTCCTTCCATGATTTGCCGAGATGTTTCGCTTCCGCTAGCGCCGTTCGTTTCCACGTTACAGATGGACGTCCAAAATTCCTTTTCCCCTGAGGGTTCCATTCTAAGGCCATGCGTGTTACGTCACTTGCTGGTTTTCTTAGTGTATGTCCGATCCATCTCCACTTACGTTTCCTTATTTCATTTTCCATATTTACCTGATTAGTTACTCTATGGAGTTCCGCATTTGATATGGTATTGGGCCAGAAGCACTTTAGTATTCTTCTTAGACATTTGTTGACAAATACTTGTAGTTTGTTCGTAATCTGCCGATTTTGCTTCCACGTTTCGCACCCATATAGGTGTACTGATTTTACACACGAGTTGAACATTCGTATCTTGGTGTTACGGGAGAGGACAGATGCATTCCAGATTTTGTGTAACATGTTGTATGTCGTTCTGGCTTTGTTTATGCGCTTGTTAATGTCTTCCTTGGTTTCGCCTATTTCTGCTAGTGTACAACCTAAGTACACGAATTCCTTTAGATCTTCTATATTTTGTTGGCTGCCGCTTATTGGTGTGGTTATCGTAGTATTTATCCTCATCGTCTTGGTTATCGTAATATTTGGTTATCGTATGGTTTATTTTTAGACCAACTTCTTTCGCTAAGTCCGATAGCTGTTCTATTTTCTGCTGCATGTCCGTGTATTTATGTGTTAGCAGGCATATATCATCAGCGTAATCCAAATCGTTAAGTTTTCCTGTTAGTCCCCATTGGATGCCATTGGGCGATTTGTACCATTTTCCGCATGAGACTATCTAATACTACTAGGAACAGTAGTGGGGAGAGTACGCATCCCTGTCTTACTCCATTGCTTTTGTAATATGCATCACTTTGCTTGCTCTTGTATTGAACTCGGTTACCTGCATCAGGGTACATCTCTTGTACGAGTTCGATAATCTTATTTGGGATGCCCATTTCACAAAGTGTCTTCCATATTGCGTTTCTATGTATTGTATTGAATGCACGCTCAAAGTCCACGAAGAGGAGGTATAGTGGGGACTTCCATTCATTGGACTGTTCAATGATGATGGGGATCGTATTTATATGGTCAGTGCAACTATACGTCCCGGTCTGAAACCATCTTGTTCTTTCTTCAATTTCGAATTGATCGTAGGTGATATTCTGTCGAGGATTATCATTGCTAACACCTTTATTGTTGTATTGAGTAGTGATATGCCTCGCCAATTTTTACATTCTCTTAGGTCTCATTATTTTGGAATCATTATGGTTAATCCCTCTTTCCATTTATGTGGTATTTTACCCGAATTCCATATTTCCGTTATGATCGGTGTTAGCAGAGTGCAATGATTCTATAATATTTTAGTATCAGATTATTTTGGTGAATTTTCGAATATTAGAATGCCTGGAATATTTTGCATTCTTTGTACTCACTGTGGTGTTGTTTGAAAAATAAGGTTTGCACGTTTTTTTTTTTTAATAAAATTAAATTTTTTTGTTTTAATAAAATCACTTACTTATAATTTTCGTGAAAGTATTAATTAAAAACATTTTATTATAAATATATAACATTACCAATTTTACAGATAATACTCACTATGAGTTGTTGTTCATAATACAAAATCGGTATCGCATATTTTGAAAATCGTATTGTCGTAAAACTATCATAATCGACGTTATCAATTTATTGGTATTTCAATGTCATCTGCAAAAGTTTGTTTAAGTATATCGTAAGTATCTATCAAGATTGAAAATTTGAAATTCATATATACATATGTAACCTTGACTTTTTCACCTTCTCAATGATAATCAAACAAACTCACGTTCAGAATACCACGATTTATTTAAATTAACTTACTAATGGTGATATATGAACATGTCTTCACATATTATGTTTACAATTTTCAATAAAGCATTTAACATACGATTATGTATTATAATGTCGTATGTCGCGCCATACACCGAACGGAAGCACATTTTCTATTACTTACGGTATACCTATAAACAAAATACGAAAACCACCGGTATTAAATTTAATTTAATTGGCATCATATTTACTCGTGTACCTCCCACGATCAATACACAACACTTTTCTCAATTGGATTATATCCAACCGTACGAGTATGTATAAATGTATGTACATATATGTACATGTAAGAAAACAACCTCTTTGCCATTAATAACAATATAGACGTACCGAGGAAATAACAGAAAATCGATCAATATCCAAATAACGCACTGTATATATTTACGAGATATGTGGTGTACATAAAAGATCCTAAACATATAACATGGGATATAATGTCGGTTTTGGAAAAAAAAAAATGTTAAGAAAAGCAACGTACAAAAACAAAAAGAAAATTCGTTTGTATACATACATATATTGTACATTGTTGTAAGTATCCCGTTGTTTTCTTATTATTACTATTATCATTATTATTATTATTGTTGTGTTCAAGTTGAGATAAAAATGAAGAAAATCTTAAGAAATAATTTTCTTTTCGTTTTTTTTTTGTTATATAGAAATGAAAATTAAGACATCAGTAAATCACGTTTCCTTTTATTTTCCGAAATAAAAATGAATTTTTTTTTGTAATGCTCGTTATATTACATGTTTTTTTCATCTTCATTTTCCGCTCTGTTTTTCTCTGGGCTCTGACTCTATATTGTGTGCATGTGTGTGTATGTGTCTTTCTATGTGTGTGTGTGTGTGTGTGTGTATATATATATATATATATATATATATATATATATATATATATATATATATATATGTGGTGTAAATAAAGAAAATGAAAAACTACAGTGTATATATATATATATATATATATATATATATACATATATATATATATATATATATATATATATATATATATATATATATATATATATATATATATATATATATATATATATACTGGAAAATGATGAAAAACAAAAAGTAAAAAAGAATGAGGTTAAGTGGATATGAAAATAATTAGAAACTGTCTGTTTCTTGAAAATATTTTTGTTTTTAACAATAATATATAGCGAACAGCAACCAGAGTCGAGTAAAGTGAGACGAAACACTATCTATTTGTTAAAAATTATAATTGTTGAAGTAGTTCTTATTGTTAAGTGGTTCTGGGAATATTTTAATTTTTTCTTTCTTTCATTGCTTATGTCTTATATCTTACATGCATGTGTATATACATATATGCTATTTTTTGTGTTTAAAAGTTTAGTAATTTATTTTGGTCCCTGGTGGCGTACGAAATTTCCTTGGAATAATAATACATTGTGCTCTGGTTGTAGAACAGAAAATATACATAATTTAACAGGTTAGTTAAACCTTTCAATTGTCAATCGCATTAATACCAGGAATAGGATTGTCCCATTTGATTGTCAATACATGTGCTGAGTTTAGATTTGCATTCCGAGCTTACTTACATATATAGAATAAATGAGTTTTTATAGATGTCAATACTCAAAGCTCATAATCATAACAGTGGTGTGAAACCTTTAATATCGTAAAAACTAACCCAGTTTAAACACGAAACTAATTCTTATTGAATGTTACATCTCAGAGATTGACTCATTTGGAAACAACCTAGATTATGGAAAGAAGATCTATTGGGCTGTTCAAATCAGTCAATGAGCCGTAGGGCCCTGCGGTATCGAGGTTCCATAGCTTAATGTATCTTCTTTTAAATATGTATTGTCTCCATATGAGCTAACCTCTGAGATTCGAGTAATTCAATTTAGTGTAGGAGCGGGCGGGTTTGCCTATATATTCGGATTTTTAGCAAAATTTTGAAAATTTCGCGTATTTTGCGAATTGGAATTCGATCAACTCGAAACTACCTCTATAGTTGATGCAGAAACCAGCTACATAATCTTTTACCTGAAGAACTAATTGAGAAATGATTCCATTGTTCTTTAGGATTAATCTCAATAAATGTATATCACACTCAACTTTTTATTTTATTTATCTAAAGTAGATGGTTCGACGATACGATCAAGATTTGCAATACATTTCCCGCAAACTAACAGTCTCGTCCAGAGTGCAATGAATAGAAATATTTTACAATGGGGCAAGTAAATCCATTTATGTAGATAAAACCCTTCGGAACGCTAAGGTGCTGCAAAGCGATAATAGTTGGAAGTGCCATCAGGATTTTGTGTTAGTAAATCCTTCAAAGAATTTTGTCATACGAAGATGTAACTTTATTAAGCTGCAGTTATGGACTCGCAACAAAACTGCCTTAAAACAATACTGGAAACACAAGAATGGAAAACAATTATATGTTCTCAACTTAAAATAAATAATAAAAAGTGAGAGCTTTTATATCTTGATCGAAGCGATGTTTTCAAGTTTAGGATATCATTTAAACTAAATTTTGTTCTGACACTTTTTCTTCCGATAAAAAAGTTATAAAACTTCAAAATTGTCCGTTTTCACGGTAAAAGTTTGGCGAAACCGGCCGAAAATATAATTTCGTGGCCAAGTAAATCAAACTGAAATTAATTTTTCTCAATTTATTTCCCAAAATACTAATTTTATTGAAAATTAACGAAATAGTTCAAAATCGAAAACATATGTATATTAGATTATATTAACAATTTTAACAAATATGTAAGCAGCCTGCCCCCTTCTTCCTCGTAAAACTTGACGGCTGATTTAGAGGAAAAATTACTGACTCTAAATTCGTATGTATGTGACTGTCTAACTGCAGAAAACCAATTCAATTCACCGCATGCTGAACATATACTTACATATGTAAGTTTTTATTAAGAAAACTCGTTGATTGTATCTGAAGTTTTCTAACGGTAATATAATAAACTAAGTTAAAGAAGTTTTCATATTTTCTTATAAACCGTCTATTCAATAGAAAAACGGGTTTAACTTATACAATTTTCTTAATTTTTTTTTTTATTCTAACACCGCATCTAATTTAATCAAACATTTAATTTTTGTAAAAATAAAATTAAAAAAAAACTTTTCTCGTTTTAATATGTATACATTCAGACTTGTATACGTATATCGTACGTACTACGTACGTTCAGTGGTGAAGAAAAACAAGAAAACGACGGGGAAAAACTGAGATTTTCTTCAAAAAAATAAGAAAAAGTAATTCAAAGCACCTTTTTTTCATAATATTGTATTATAATGATTGAATTGATTTCTTTCGGAAACTTTTTCAAACATATAACCAAAAAAAATAATAATAAAAATAATAAAAGTTTATTTTACGAAAAATGTACGTGCGAGTGTACACAAGATAACACGTTTATCTAATTTGTCATGAGAGAAAATTATTTTGTGTCAAAAACTGGTTTATGAAAAATCAGAATTTAGTGTATTGTCTGCGCTAGAACAACATACCATAATAATTATATACCTAAATAACATAAGTTTTGAATTGGTTAGCTTTACTTGGATGTAGATATGTACATTTATATACGCATATATTCTCTTCTCTTAAAGTTTTCCTTAACAAAGTTACTAACAAACAACATTCAAAGAATTAGAATACCAAAACAATACAATAACAACAACAACAGCAATGAGGAAAACTTATTAATATTATCATCCCTGAAGAAACATAAAATAACGGGGCAAAACAGAAAAGCGAGAGGAAAATTTAAATATAAAAATTTACGCGTTTAGTCGGAAAATGTATCTATCTATGTACACACATATACATACATATATAAAGTTAAAATAATACAATTTTTGAATTGTTCCCTATACTAATCTTCAATTTTCCGTTTTTTATTTTGTTATTTTGGAAAAATTAAATTTTCGTTGGTTTCCGCTGATTCATCTGAATATATGGGGTAAACAATTTAGAAAAGAGGGATGATAATCTTTTACAATACAGATGAGAATTATGTTATTTAGGGTTAAAGGTATATACCGGGTGTTTTTTTTAAACTGAGACGATCAAATATCTCGAAAAATAGCCACTCTACGGAAAAAATGTCCATAATCAAAATTTAATCATACCGCGGGGGAAATACATTAGTGCAAAAAAAAAAGTCCCCCCACCCCCGCTTTGTAGGTGGGGCGGGGGTAACTTTTAAACTAAGATAGGAAGCCATATTTTTTATTGCAGATACGGATTCTACGACTAAAAGTACGTATGATTTGAATAAAATATTTTGTTCGGTTCATGATAGATGGCGTTGCAATCGACGAAATTCAATTTTTTCAATTTCTCCTTCTTAGAACACACGCATTCGATTTTGCAATACGTTTGAAATAAAAAACATCACGTTTTCATTGGAAATACTCGAAATTCGTTATCAAAACAATTTATTCAGTTTTGTAAATCTAAATAAGTGTTCAAAATGATGGCCTGAATTTTGTATTTTTGAAATTTAATAATAAAACTTGAAATTAATTTTGAACACTTATTTAGATTTACAAAACTGAATAAATTGTTTTGATAACGAATTTCGAGTATTTCCAATGAAAACGTGATGTTTTTTATTTCAAACGTATTGCAGAATCGAATGCGTGTGTTCTAAGAAGGAGAAATTGAAAAAATTGAATTTCGTCGATTGCAACGCCATCTATCATGAACCGAACAAAATATTTTATTCAAATCATACGTACTTTTAGTCGTAGAATCCGTATCTGCAATAAAAAATATGGCTTCCTATCTTAGTTTAAAAGTTACCCCCGCCCCACCTACAAAGCGGGGGTGGGGGGACTTTTTTTTTTGCACTAATGTATTTCCCCCGCGGTATGATTAAATTTTGATTATGGACATTTTTTCCGTAGAGTGGCTATTTTTCGAGATATTTGATCGTCTCAGTTTAAAAAAAACACCCGGTATACAAGTGAACTTCGCACAAATCGACCAACCGACATCTGGCATTGTATTACAATTTTGCTTTTGTTTTCGAGGGTCGTAATACGTACGGATGTACGTCAAATAAAATTCAATTACAGTTGGTACCTATATAGACTTCATGACTTACTAATTTATTGTTATATTAATGTATACAAACTGCGCAAACAAATCATCACCCAATTGGAGTATCCACCATCCTGATTTATATATCACCCTGAAGATAGTCAAAATTAAATGAATTTGAATATTTTTGAAAGATTTCTATAATTTCATGATGAGCCTTATGCATATGATAATTTCAAAAGAATTCAAACAATTTTTTAATGTGAAATTTTAAAATTTATTTTCTAAAACTAAATTCGAAAATACCACATTTTTCAAATCACTATTCATAATTTTAAATTCTAAATATTTTTTTTTAAATTCGGTCAGTTTAGATTTTAATTAAAACAATTAAAAAAATTCTCTAAATTTAAATTCAAGAAATTTAGAAAAACCAAACTTTATTATATTTTAAAAATCCCAGTTTCAACTTTTAAAAATTAAAATTCTCAATACTTCAGGTAATCTAGATTGTCAAATGAAAATTGTTAGATTTCAAATTTTTACTTTTTAATTTAAAAAATCTCGAAAATCTATATATCCCGCGTGCAAAAAATAGAAATGCCTAAATGTCAGTTTTATCTTGTTTAAAATAATTTTATTTTTAGGGATTTTTTAATGGAATTTTCGGAATTTTTACAACCATATGCTATAATTATTTATATTCGAGTGTTTTGAATTATTGAAAAAAAAAACTTTCGATTCCAAATTTTTCAAATTTCTATTAACAATTTGAAATTCTCAAAATGTCTGATTTGAAATTTCAAATTATAAATATAAACATAGTTTTTATTCTAGATTTTAATTTCCAGAGTTATTTAGATATAAAACTATACATTTTTATAGAATTTTGCTCCTAACGAGAAATTGAGACCTACAAACTTATTATTAATAATTTGAGATTCAACATTATACAAACTTCAGATATTCTAAATTTTCAGTTCAAAATTTTTATAAAATTCAAATTATTGATTTATAATCTAAGACTTTTGGAAAAGACTCCCGTCGTTTAAATTTTAATTCGCAGATTTTAACTTTCTTAAACTGTAACTTTTAATTCGATAATCTGTATTCGTTAAAAATCTGTATTACCGATAGTCCCAATTAAAAATTTTAGAAATCAAAAATCTAAATAAATTTAAAATGTTTAATTACAAATTACTTATAATTTATATATGTATTTGATTATTTTAAAAATTTTACTGCCATATTGATTTTTAATTTAAAATTTAAAACTTCGATATTCTATAAAACAAAAATATATAAATCGAGTTTCTGGAATATAATTCTTAAAATTAAGAGATTCTAGTTTTAAATTTGTAAAATTAAAATTCAAAATTTTTAATTTTTAATAGTAGTATATTGTGACCAAATATTTTTAATTGGAAAAATTGAGCTTCTTTTAAATTTCGATTTAGAATTCCCAAATGTTTTAATAAATTATAAAATTGTTATTTTTAAATTATATTAAAATTTCGAATTATTTAATTATCCATATGTTCACCAGAGCTGAATCCGTAAATTACTTTAAATATATAGTTAAGTGGTTGTAATCTTTGAGCTTCTTGAAAAGTCCTGTATTTAATTAATTTAAAAAAATAAGATTTAACATTTTAAATTTAGAATTTTTAGAAATGAAACTTAAGCATACACGTTTTATTGAAATTTTCGAAATATTTACAAACATTGTAATCTGTAAATTACATACATACCGAGCTGATTCAATACGTGTACAAATGCATTGAATTTTTGATAAAAAACTTGGTTAGTTACAAAGTGGCGGTGTAGGTTACATTTTGATGTTACTCCACCCACGGTTTTCTCGCACACGGCAAGTGTTATAAAATCGGTACCTGGTGTAATAAATTGTAATAAAATTGTAACAAATCATGGGCTAGGTTTCGTTGTGGCGGGCAGATTTGGCTGGTGTATTCGAGAGTTTGAAATGTATAAAAAAATCGAGATTTGGTTAAGTTTAAAATGAGATAATTTTAAAATATAACATACTCGTACATAATCCATATTTAGGTCTTAAGGCGTTTCCACATGACAAAAATATCGACGATAGCCTGGGACCGATTTTTTCATTTATCATTAAATCATTGCATATTTTTGACTTAAATTATGGAAAAAATATATAAAATAATTGCAATTAGTAATTAAAATAATACATTTATAATAAGATAACAAATTTAATTTTAATAATAAGAGTTTTTCTATTCTGTCGGTCCGACAACCGATTTTTTACTTAAATGGTAAAAATTTTGTCATTCCGAACAAGTGTGTGAAGTTATCCCAGGATTCCATCCCAGAAATTTAAAAATGTTCATCTGGTAATACCATTCTCATCCCAGGATTTTAAAAATAATCATCCTAAAATTTGATATCATCATTATTTTATAAATTTGCAAACAACGTTTTAGCTTATATGTTCTTGTCGTAAAGAGTAATTGGCACAATAGGCTCAGAAGTTCATATAAATATGGCCCAATATATAAAATTAGGAGTTCAACTAGTGGTTCTTGAGAACCATAATTACCATGATTCGTAATCTATGGCTTTGATATACGGGAATGTAAATTTCGCAACAAATTTTTTGGTTGCATCACTAACAGGATGCTGTTTTACATATACGATTTATCAGGCGTTTAATGATCTATCTCTAGTCCGTAGGTTATAGCGCTCAGAATATTTTTTATAGGCTGCGGCAAGATTTTTTTTGACCTCTGTGTGTACAATTTGGAGTCTATCATTCACGTTCATCCAATCTAATCCCCTTCATCAGTCATACGATTTATCACAGAAAGTGGAGATCATGTCAAGTCGAAAACAAAGGAAACTTTTTCCGGCACTCATGGTTCTCGAGCACCATTAAATAAAATCCGTATTTCTTATATGGAGCCATATACATATGAGCTACAATGATTTATCCCAACAAGTGGACATCATGTCAAGTCGAAAACAATGGAAAATACGGTTATCATGGTGCTCGAGAACCAGTAGTTAAACTCCCAATTTTATGTATGGGGCCATATTCATATGAATTTCTCAGCGTATTGTGCCAATTACTTCTTACGACAAGAGCATATAAGCTAACAGGTCGTTTGCAAATTTTTAAAATGATGATATCAAATTTTGGGATGATTTTTAAAATCCGGGGAAGGGATGAGAACCTGATGAACATTTTTAATTTGTCTGGGATGGTATCCTGGTATAACTCACACACTTGGAACGGAACGCTTCATAATGAATATTCTAATTTATTTCCGTTGCGAGTATAACCTCACGTCGGTGATAATTTTGTTAAAACGAACAAAATAAAAATTTGTTGTTGTAAAAATCGGGCGTATTATTGTTTTGCTCATGTGGCGTGTGTTACCATATTTTCGACTCGAATCGGTCGGAATTACAACTGCATGTGGCAATGCAATTAAGTAGACAATTCATAGTTTATCAAATTTTATTTTGTTTGATTAAAAATACTAAACTGATTATTATACACCATTACGTTATTAAAACACTAGAGAGCTGATGGATATAAAATTCGATCAATTAACATAAAATAAAAAGAAAATTACCGAATATGAATACGTATACACCATATACATATATTTATTCTTGTTGCTGGTTTTCCATTTCAATATGTTGGAATTTTCACAAAAAATAAATTATAATTTTATCATTCTATATAAAACGAGATCATATAAATGCGAGAATTTTTCAATCTAGACATATAATATACCTATACATATATACGTATACATTCTCATATATACCTATACAATAGTTTTGTGTAAGGTAGGTAGATATTTACCATAAAATTTTATGATTATGGAAATTTTTATTGCAGTTTTTTCATTTTTCTCTTGATTGTTTGAAATTAAAACCAAACCAACAATGAATTGAAAATATATTTTTTTTCTCATGTCTATCTACTAATATAAGGACGGGAAACGCAAAGTTAAAATGAGCAAACTATAAAAATAGTACTCTGTACTGTATAGACGTAGAGGAGTGGTAATAGTACCAAAAGGAATTTTAAATAATTTTTGACTATTATTGTCTCCCTTTCTGTCGTACTATGTAGTATGTATAACATTTTCCAAAACTATTGTATAATCATCGTCATTTCAAAATTCTCATTATCTTTACTATTTTGTGTTATTATTATTGTTGTGTTGTTGGTACATTTTAAAATGTTTAATCGATTTTTGGTTATTATGATTACTATTTTTGTATACTATTTTCCTTTTTTTATAAAAAAAAAAAATAATAACATAACAATTATAGGAATTTATATACATACGCCATTTTTAAGGTACATTCAAACATATACGTATACCGGGTGTTTTTTTTAAACTGAGACGATCAAATATCTCGAAAAATAGCCACTCTACGGAAAAAATGTCCATAATCAAAATTTAATCATACCGCGGGGGAAATACATTAGTGCAAAAAAAAAAGTCCCCCCACCCCCGCTTTGTAGGTGGGGCGGGGGTAACTTTTAAACTAAGATAGGAAGCCATATTTTTTATTGCAGATACGGATTCTACGAATAAAAGTACGTATGATTTGAATAAAATATTTTGTTCGGTTCATGATAGATGGCGTTGCAATCGACAAAATTCAATTTTTTCAATTTCTCCTTCTTAGAACACACGCATTCGATTCTGCAATACGTTTGAAATAAAAAACATCACGTTTTCATTGGAAATACTCGAAATTCGTCATCAAAACAATTTATTCAGTTTTGTAAATCTAAATAAGTGTTCAAAATGATGGCCTGAATTTTGTATTTTTGAAATTTAATTTAACGGATTAAACGGATAAAACTTGAAATTAATTTTGAACACTTATTTAGATTTACAAAACTGAATAAATTGTTTTGATGACGAATTTCGAGTATTTCCAATGAAAACGTGATGTTTTTTATTTCAAACGTATTGCAGAATCGAATGCGTGTGTTCTAAGAAGGAGAAATTGAAAAAATTGAATTTCGTCGATTGCAACGCCATCTATCATGAACCGAACAAAATATTTTATTCAAATCATACGTACTTTTAGTCGTAGAATCCGTATCTGCAATAAAAAATATGGCTTCCTATCTTAGTTTAAAAGTTACCCCCGCCCCACCTACAAAGCGGGGGTGGGGGGACTTTTTTTTTTGCACTAATGTATTTCCCCCGCGGTATGATTAAATTTTGATTATGGACATTTTTTCCGTAGAGTGGCTATTTTTCGAGATATTTGATCGTCTCAGTTTAAAAAAAACACCCGGTATAATGTACTCATCTTGTTTCATAGACGTTTATATAACACAATCGGGTATTTTATGCAAATTTTTAATTGAAGATGCAGGGAGTATGAGGATGATTATAGAATTGACGTTGCCTCTGGTTATACTATTTAAGCAACATTGTTGCAGCCGAATGTATACTGAAGATAAAATACGAATAATATTTTTATTCATTACATAAACAAACGTCTGTTTCCTTACAATTTAATAGGGATTTATTGTTTTCGGTTATTTCAATCAAAATTTATTCGTATAGTATTCTATCAATGGTCGTTTAATTGCAAACATTTTTTCCATTTAGATGCGAAATATGAAATTTTCAGATTAGTTTTTAAATTAGACTACAAAATTTGAACTGAAGTTAATATTGGTGTTCTCTAACACTTTCGCAAATTACTACTACATCGATAATTATTACTACATGTTATGATTGTTTAATGCGAGGATTGTATATATCTCCTGAATAAATTTATCTGAATTTAATCAGAAAAATGTTTTATGAATACTATTATATGCGTGCCCCAAAACGCATTATTTCCTCGAAGGTGTTAAATGATATTTTTATTTGAACAAGAGGTATACGCAGTGACATCAAACGTGTACTATAAAAAATTTAAAATCACTTCAATAAGGTTTTTTACGAAAGTTTTGGTTAAGATTTTCCCTTACAAATTTATTGAACCACAAATTTTCAATAACATTTAGCATATGGAATAAATTAATATTTGAATAATATTTGACCGTTTTATTACCTTACACTATAATAAACAGTGATTTCTAAAATATTAAAAGCTTTTTATTTGTTTGGCTTTCATTTATGCTCTAGTAAATAGCAGCTCGAAGGTTATAAAACCAAAGACAAATTTCTTATGTACCCTAAAATCATAAATTTATCGAACTAAATATCTATAATGAAACGATTTTCAGTAAATAACCGCGTGTGAATCACCGCAATTTAGATTCTCGCACCCGCCGTAATAACAAAAATAAATAAAATTTTACAATTGGTATGAGCGCGTACAATACATAAAAATGGATTTTTGATTTTTTTACTCCGTATTTTCCGGCATTTTTTTGGCTTACAAAAATATTCTGTTTTATATTTTTTATGTTCTTTAAATACCTTCAAAAAAATAAAAATAATAATCCCACGTAATTGAATTGCCTGCCAACTAATTCGCGGCAATTAATTATTCAAACACAATAAAATACACCACCAACAACAAAAACAAATAAAGGAAACATAAAAATGTATTTTCTTTAATGCTGAAATACGACAAGTACAACAAAAAAAATTAATTTATTTAGAGAAAAAGATTTTCATTGGCGTTGAGCGAGCGCTTACAACAATATATCGTAGATATACATACATACATACATAGGTATATATGTATGTAGGCGCTGGAAAGGTACGAGATGGATAATTCATAATCATGCCCAATACCTCTTCTTCATTGTGTGTTTATGTTAGTTTTTCATAAATTTTAAATTCTAAAACAATATGAAAGAGTATTCGTACAAAAAAAGTGAAATTCTAATTTGGGTGAAGAAAATAGGAAAATCAAAAGTAAAAATGTTTTTGTGGGATGGGGCATGAAAATTATATTATTATACGTTTTCTTGTATTTTATATATTTACTACTCTGCATTGTACAGCAGCGGGTGAGGTAAAATCATGTATTCATATACATATACGAGTCAGGAAGTCGTATACATATTTTTCCGTATATATATATACCTATGACATTGAAATAGGAAAGGAAACGCAATTTTTTCCGTATCTAGTCTACCCCTATCATTTTGGTGGTGGAGGTTCACCGTATAATACTGTTGTGTTCACCATCACCCAGTTGTGTGTTTTCCTCGATTTCTATTTTTTACATTTTGGAAAAAACAATAAATAGGCTTTGCCTTTACATAAATAGTTTATATCGTTTGGCTGGAACTTAGTAAAAAAGTGGATGGTAATAAAATAAAAACTAGAGGGGTTGCTGCTGATGTATTTTTTTTTTTTACAGTTATATATTCCTCTATACTTTTATTGTTATTTTGAAATTTATTTTAGATTATAAATCTTTTTAAAAGAAAAGCATTTTAAAAAAAAGAAATGAAACTTTTACAATTACAATTTTTTTTTTGTTCGTCTCTTCTCCTACGTCTTTTTGCTAACTAAGGGATTGTATATACGTATCGAGAGCTTTCATGTTTACAAAACTTTTTTGTATATTTTGTTTTTTTGTGCTTATAGATTTTATCAGTTCAAAAATGTCATTGTAAATTTGTAAAATTTAAATTTTTTGTACGAAAAAAAAGAAAAGTTTTATAAGCTTTTAGGATAGATTTTTAATGTTAAGTGAAGGTGATTTGAGAAACGAAAATATATGTTAGATGCGAAATACATACCATATACATACAATTGATATGACCGTTGACATGGTAATTCTGGTTTTAAGAAAATGTTAATTTAGTCAAAATTGTTATTATGGGTCAAAAACTGATGCTTTGTGTAACCAGATTCCCTAATTTTTAATGAATTTTTATGTACAACCATGCTTAGTTTGCGTAAAAATTAAATAAAATCCTGTTTTATCTATTACCGATACGCACCAAACATTAATTGCGAACACAAAAACTCACACCTTTCGTTTTCCTCGTATACCAATAAATTTAAAACTATATCTAAATAGTGTATAATAAAACTATAAAACTAAAAAAAAAAATTTGATGTGGGCCAGCACATGACTATCCAATAACTCTCTCTCTCTCTCTATCTATGCAGGGTGGTTGTGAATATTAGTTTAAGTTAGTATAAATGGCATAATTATTTTATTTTGTTCACACTGTGCTAGCTAACTTGAATGTGGCGCGATTTCGTTTTGTTTTTAAATGTTAATCAAATTAAACTCAATAGAGAATTCAATATCGTTAGTCAAGAATTTGGACTAATTAAATGTACATAGTTCGTAAATTAAAAGTTTTTTATAATTCAAAAATTGGGCTGTGATTTAAACATTTTTTTTTTAGATTTATGAGAGAACTCGAACATTCTTTTGCATCAGTAACGAAAGTATTGCATCGATTTATGCATAGAATTACAAAACTTTTCATGCCATGTATGTAATGGGAAAGTAAAAAAAACTGAAATAAATAAATTAAAGCTATTAGGATATATTTTTAGGTTTTTTATTAAAGCTTAAAGTTATGTATAATAGTAAAATAAAGTAAATTACATGGTCACCCCTTTTCTACTAGAAGTATTATGATTATTACTACTACTATTATTGTTATAAGGGTGATTATTTTATAATTTTTTTTAAAGCCATTAATTTTACGATATTCATAAAATTAAATTCATATTAAAATATATAAATTTTTATTATTTTTATGAGATTTTTGTATATGTATATACATACATACATATATGTATACATGTATACCCCCGACCCGACTGTAGAGCAGTTGAGAGATTTATAAAATCAGATAAGTAGTTACTTAACTCCTTCATTTTTAATGTTTACATAAAAAAATGTAAATTAAAATACAGTCAGTTACATATGGATATGCTGTATGGTATCGTGTTCTTGTGTATATACAAACAATGAAGAATTCGAAAAGGGGGATTTGTTTTATCCCAATTCAAGGTCGATTTTATATATATAATTTTCTTAATTTTTCTTTTTATTTTCTTATCACTTTTCCATCATCGTAAACATTTTTTTTATGTGTACGCTACGTACTCTTGTGTACTAACACATAGTATATATAAGAGAAAAAGCGTTAAATCCATGTGGAACAATTATACGAGGAGAATTTTCTTATTAAATTTATTGTTTATTTCAAAAAATATAATCTTTAATTATATTACATATATATATCTAGAGTAAGATACTTTTTAGAGCGTACTGTTTTAAAAATAAAGTTTTTCGCTTCACATCTTCACATCCTCGTATAGATCGTACCATAAAATTGTTCCATTTAAAATTATCCAAAAGAATTAAAGAGATAATTTAAATGTGTTTGCCTATCTATGTAGGTACAGTATGGGATTAGATGTACTATACCATTTTTATCGAACTTTTTGATGAGTTGAATGTGGTGGAAACTGCTGTAACAAATCGAAGAGATAGAGTTAACCAAAATAACAAATCGCGATTTTTGAAAATCCCTTTTTTTGCAGCATTATTCTAAAATATCGTAAATTAGCGATAATTATCGCCAAATACGGGTAATTCTTAAATATGTAAGATAGTATCGGCATAAACTAAACAAAAACGACTATTGATGAATTTAGTTTACAAAAGTGGCGTGTTGAATGGAGGCCTTGAAAAATTCGAATAGAAAACATCTACCTTCATCAATATGCCACTTATATGGAGATTTTGTAATTTTACGAATTGAATGAAGTTTTAAAAATTAAATCTTGAGACTACTTAAAATATTTTAAACTTTCAACTGTTTTGGTTTTAATCTTTACCAATGCATCGTTCAGGCAGATACATATCGCGGATCTTCTGTTTGATTGAACTCTTATTTTATTTTATTCCGTTCTATAAATTGACTATATTTTGTAGAAGTTTACGTTTTAAACCATAACCTGTCTCGGCGAGGAATTATCTAAGCTGTTAAGGTTTGTTACTTTATCTAAATTGTGTCTGGATTTAGGTAACGGATTGTGACAAAATTGAATAATCGACTATTAAATAATCCAAGATTGAAATAAAAGTAACACAGCTTCTTTTGGAAGATTTTAGAAAAGAAAATGGATATGTTGGGGGTTTCGAAAGATTCTCAAAAGGAACTAGAATTAGAAGATTCTATAAACGAAATTTATTGTTCTTCCAATGTCAAGAAATTATTTCAAAGAACGATAACTCATATTCAACTACAAGATAAATATTCACTTGCAATGTGCCATTCCCGCAGAGGCGAAACTGCAAATACACTCCATCTTCGTTATACTCTACCTAATTAGTAAAGGTCGTTTACTTGGTTTAGTTGTTTTTATATTTGTTTGCAGTCACTTGTTGCATTGTTATTTTGGTATTCTATGGTAAGTTTGTCCAATAGAATTATGCTCTTTTGATGCAGGTTGTGCAGGTACTCTAGGTTGAGTTTTACTCCTCTTTGCGTGATATTTGTTCTATGTTTATTTAGTAGGATTTCACTGTATTCTAGGTGAATCTGCTTATTGTTCTTGATGGTCGATCATAATTTCACATGGTGAAATTCCTCTCCGTTCTTTTTAGTAAACATAGTCGTTTCTGGATGTTCTATGATTAATTCCCTCCTTGTCTAGCAAATTGGAATTTATTATTCCTCCTTTTGCCAGCTCGACTGCCCAAACTATTCCTTTCACCTCTTCTTTTAGCAATTGAAGGCGATTGAAAAGTGTTTGTTGGAATGCATCATCGGCGTTTCCTTCTAGATGCAGCTGTATTTCATTGTGCTGCTTTAAGATCTGTTGGATCTTTAGGGTAATGGCGTTGTTAATTTTGCATTGCTCGTTGTTGTTTTCAATTATTCTATTCTGGCTGTTGAGTCGTCTGGTCGTCTGGTGGGCCGGCAATCCATTTCCAAGCTGAGCCGATTTATGAAGCGTTTGTTCTTCGGCTTGTGGTAGTTTAGTTCTCCTAGTAATTTATAAACTTCGTTGATCTGGTAAGCTAGCTGTGGTTTTAAGATGCTAGTTGGGCTAATATTTTTTGTCTCCGATTGAATTCGGGATAAGACATCCTCATAGCAGTTAAAATCGATTTGATGAATTTAACACCCCAAATTATTGGGGTGTCGTAATGATAGATATTGAGGGACGTTATTGAATATTATTGTAATATTATTGTATTTTTCATTTATGAGGATTTCTCCTAGAATATAAATTGATGCAGGAATTTGTGTTTTCCTGGAGATATAAGCTGGGTCGTGTACTCGGATGACTCGCAGATTTCCCGTTTGGCTATGAGCGTTTATACTTGCCCTTGGCCTACTAGTGGTACGTAGTTCACACACTACACTATTTTCATTAAATTACTATAGGGATAGTAATATTTTTTGTTACAAATTATTCTGATCGACTGTAAAGACACTTTATAACACTTTTAGGATAACTTATTATTTGTTTTGGCGCCAGTTAAGTTTATCCGTAGTTTAAACTAAAAAATTAATTTCAGTGCTTTATTTTATTACCAACTTATATCTAGATATTACATATTTTAATTTTACTTTATATGAAAAAGAATTGTGTGGTGTGTACAACTATTGCTGATGTAGAACGAAACTCGAACCTCTGTTGAATGCACATTCCATGTGTGATGATTTCCCATGGAATGTGTGTGGCATGAATTGATGACATGGCAGTATCTTGTGCCTGTATATATATATATATATATATATATATATATATATATATATATATATATATATATATATATATATATATATATATATATATATATATATATATATATATATATATATATATATATATATAATATATATATATATATATATATATATATATATATATATATATATACATATGTATATATATATATATATATATATATATATATATATATATATATATATATATATATATATATATATATATATATTTATTAGTATAAGTATATAACTTATATAGCCATGCAGAGCCAAGATGAGATTCTGATATTGATTTTGTCATAAATACATAATTAATATTTATGTAACATATCTGATGTTGGTATTTCTTTTCACAAAAACTTAAGTGCACTTATTTTTTATTTTTTGAGGCAACCAACGGTTTTATCCAAATTAGTTATTTTTTGTAATTAATCTAAGACGATTTTAGATCACGTTTGGAGTGATTGTGTGGTATTATTTTAAAGCCAATCGCTGATAGATTCGATGTTTTCAAGTATACAGACATGTTGTAAATAATTCTGCATTATGTTTGAATTAGCACAACAGTAATAAAATTGTATATTCAATGTTTCGTTCTGCATGCATTATACAATTTTTACAGTTCATTATGCATTTTAAAAAAGTTTCCACGTAACTACTTATACATGTATATACCTATGTATATAATAATTACATTACAATACATAAAAATGCAAATCTACGTTACACATATTTTATTGCAAAAAAAAAAACATAAAAAACTGTTCTAAACGATTTTTAATTTCGTGAAATGAAAATGAATTTAATTATTTACTATAAATAACATCCCAAGAAAAATCCAAAACTCAACAGCAAAATAAAATGTAATAAAAATTACTAATTTAAATTTTATTTTTATTATTAAATTCACTGAAAAACTTAAATAAAACTTTTTTCGTTCGTTTTCTTTGTAAAAATGAAAACTAAAGTTAAAATAACTTTTCACTCAATACTTATTTTAAAATTTTGTTTTTGATTTTTTTTTTGGTATAAAATATTGAAAACTTTTCTATTTATAAATAAATATAGAAAAAGCTTTTTTTTTATTGTGATAACAAAGATATTCAATGTAAAATTATGGTTAAAAATAAAATGAAAAACCAAAAAAAAAAATGGTTTTGTGCCAGGAAAATTATTTTAATTAACTTAAAATAATAATGATTTTTGTCAAAAAATTAACATAAAACAACAACTATGTGTGTGTATATATAGATATGCATAGCTTTAACTTTTCGATTTTAAAATGTTTTTTTTTATTTCTCAGAGTTATGCAAAATAAACGAGAACAAGATGCTGGAGTTTATTGGTGTGAAGCAAAAAGTTCAGCAGGATTAGCGGTTAGTCGAAATGCAACATTGCAAATTGCTGGTGAGTGTTTTTTATTTTATTTTATATATTTAGAGTTTTGAATTTTAATGGGACGATTTTTTAAACATGTTTTGTTTGCCAAACGAGATAAAAAAAGTTAATTTACATAATTGTGTTAAAAGTATATACCATAATATAAATGGCATACATATTGGGGATACCAACATGGTGAAAACTTTAACTTTAACGAATTATATAAATAGTTTTCATATCCCAGACAAAAATTTTATGGGTGTGATCGAAATCATTTGTTCACAATATACATATTATGGGTTATATATGAACTTTGAGTTGTAAATAGGTAAACAAAATTAAATGTTAAATCCAATTATTTCTAATTTTTCTTTAAATTATATGCTTCATAATTTGACAGTTGAATTTCAAAACTGAGTTGGAGACTTATTTTGAGTATACTTATTTATTAAAGTTACTTATACGAATTAAACTTTGATTTTAAATTTGATTGAAAATACATTATTCATAATTACTTTTTTTATCAAGTTTTAAAGTCGTGCTTTAAATTTAATTATTTCAATTCATCCAAATATTCTCAACTAATTTAAACCGTATTCAAATGAGTTTAATTTTTAACGATTTTAGAATTTCATATGTACTTTATCCCAATTTAATTATTGATATTTGTGTAAACTTTAATAGACTATGTTTTCTTGTGCTACTCTTACTAAAGTTGTCGTTTAATTGTGCAATAAATGTGGCTTGGTATATCTCATTCGGTATAAATTTGTGTCTTACATATCATATACATGATTAGATGGAAAGTTTGCTATCAGTTGGACCAATATTTTTCGTTGGTCTCGTTGATTGAAATTCAATATTGTTAAGGGTAATCAACAAATAATTCTTATTTACTCGAATTTGCATATACATAGTGGCTATTTTCTGATGTTATACTAAAATTAATCAGAGGTCAAATCGATGATTTGGTTGAGGTAAAGCGGACAAATTCGTTGAATTATTTATCCCTACGGATATGTGCACATTTGTGAAAATCCTTAAATACATTATTATCGCGATACCAGGTAATATTATATTTTTCAATTGCACAATTGCACAATGTTAAATCAATAATTACAAAAATAATCGTTTTATTTTTTACTTAATTTATCGTGAAAAATTGGGCTGATTTAAATTTTCAAATTCCAGTCAAGTGTTCATTCGTCCGTGTTGATCGTTTCGCATTTTCAGTTTTATTCGTTTACTGCCATCACACGGAAAATATTTATACATATATGAATTTTGGCAACAACTAGTGAACCTTGACTAATTGAATCTCCAAGGAAATACCAAAACTAATCAATTTAAGCGAAAATAAAAACAAAATTTAATTTTGGCCAAGTAGAAAAGACTGATGTAAAGACCAGTAATGAGGCATGCAGGAAATTTTAAGCCCAGAAGGTTCTGGGAAATATTTCACGCATGCTCCAACAGGCGGATTATTCCATTATGACTAGTGAACTACATTGCCTTTTGGTGTTCCAGATTCTCTTGATCTCTTGATCTCTGCCTTAATGTTTTCTCGAAATGATTGGTGTATGTCCTATACAAATATTTGAAGGCCTGGTCAGTTCATATCCATTCCAGATCAGCAAATTTTTTGTTTATGGGTGGATCCCATAGTGATTTACCCTATAGTTTCTATAATCGTGAATAGCAATCTTCTGTAGTTAACATGCTTTTGTACATATTTAGGTTAAACACAATCTTTGGTATGATACATATTTACTTGCAAATTTAACACACCTGGCTCCCTTGTTGTATTTTTATGTATGTCTATGAGCTTGATATTGGTTGTATTATGGTATAATAAAAAGGTATAATTCTAGAAATCTAAATTTACGTTGCAAGTAAATTACCCTCCTGTTTGGTTTAATTGTTTGTTTTCAAACATGTGCCCAAATCTTGAATTATAAAATTAAAACAGTATTTTTAATCGTATTCCACTTCATGGATAATTCGATATAAAATTGCTTGGCTTGAAAGAAAAAAAATCCATTTTTCATTCCCGGTCATAATTACATGTTTAGAATTTAAATCTTTTCCGGTTTCGATCGTTTTATCTCTTGGCGAGAAGATGACACCTCTTAAGCATAATTGGCATCAATAATTCTCCCCATACTAAGGGCCGCCAGATAAGAAATTTGGGCCATTTGGAACTTGTATTTAATTTAGAAAAATTTAATTGTTGCAAACATTTACATTTTCTTGAAATATCTTGAAGATTTTCCCATTTACATATTTTCCAATTAGGAAAGGTTCAATTAATCACTATTCAAAAATACTATTGCCTATATAGGAGGAACTCTAAGATTTGTTTGCTTGAAAACGTGAACATACCATTTCCATAATTCATATACTATCGTAAAGTTTTCTAACGTTATCAGTTATTGGCGCACAATCCTTTTTATATTAATGTTCTATACCTACAAACTTAGAAAGGCCCAAGTGATCACTATTTATTTTACATATACATACACTCTTAAGAAAATGTGTACGCTTAAATTTGTATACTTTGTGTAAAATCTTCACACCGATATTAAAATAACATAATGTCAGTTACATTACAACATACGGATTCCTTGAAGGTGTAAAAAAGTTTATATGCGAAGTGAGAAAGGAGAATAATAAAACAGTTGAAGTATTTTTGGATATACTGAATAAGGGCGTATATGATTATTTGGTTCTCGGGAACCGAGATTTTTCCTCTGGAAAATGTGTTGATCGCGGATAAAATAATAGGGAGTTATAAAGTAACAGATAAATCTCGTGTGAAACTGGAAAATCTATAGGTGCAAGAATTTACTTGAATGATAAGGACAATTGAGAGAACCATATTTAAATCACGGTAACTGGAAAGAAGAAAACGACATATGTAAAGTTTGAGGTGTGCTTTAGGATATTGAACATCACTTATGATTCACTGTGCACACATATAATGGAAGTTTAGATCAAAAACATCCTTAAGAACGCAAGCAGTTGAACTCGGTGCGTGAGAGGAATTGTAAGGGCTTTCAACCATATGTATGAATTTGTGTTAATCAACCAAATATATATGTGTGAGGTATACAATCGCAGTCTGCCTATAGTGTATAAGAAGACAGTACAAACAAAAACTATAAGATAGCATGCAACCCGCCTTTTTATAGAATTGGGTTTAAAGTTACTTTTAGGCTGCGGACTAATTGCCGGGTAAATAAATTACTTAGGTAAAAGTCGATTTTTAGTATTTTTGTTTTATTGAAATACGTGCTTTTGTTTATTTTCAGCTTACTTAATCCGTAGATCACTAAAAAATTAACAATCTAAACGTTAAACATTTACTTTTGTGTACTCGGTTTACCCTACTTTTTGATAGTGTAAATGAATTTACCGAAAATTAAAGTAAAATTCGACTTTTACCCGTGAATTGGTCCGCAGCCTATAAGGTATGCAATATATTTGCATATATCTCTGATGTACAGTTGAAGCACTGCGTAAGTTGTAGCATTCATTTAGGGATTTATTAAATAGATAAACCTTATTTATGCCATTGATTGCTTACCAGAATCATCAAATATATTATATTGGTATGGTACTAAATTTAAGGGTGACATTGAACATAAGAACTGATGATATTTATTTAAAGTGTATTTCAAATTATAAAATTAGACTCATAAAAAATATTCCGTATTTTTCGTATTATATATAGTCAGGATGGCCGAGCGGTCTAAGGCGCCAGACTCAAGAATTACTCTTGCTTACATATGTAGGTGTTATTTGGGCGTTCTGGTCCTCTCTGAGGGCGTGGGTTCAAATCCCACTTCTGACACATTTTTTTTTTGATTCGAAATAGGTAAATGGAAAAATCTTCAAAATAATGGAAATGGTTGCGAAAATGAAAAATAGGTTCTACCGAGATTTGAAGTCGGATCGCTGGATTCAAAGTCCAGAGTGCATTACACCATACAACGATATAAAACGTTACGTTGTACAGAAAATCCGAATTTATCGAATCAAATGTTTTATTTATACTATTGTTGTCAAAGAATATAAACAGGATATTGGACCAATTTAAATGAAAAACTGTTATAAAATAATGTGAATGGTCCAAATGGAACGTTACATAATATGAATCAGAGGAACAAAATTCAGGAGAAGACAAAAAATTGCAAACAAAATTCAAGTTTCAGTTGGCAGAAATATATAAGAATGAAACCATTTCACCGGTTGATTACTCGACGAACTGGATTAATAATTAACACGCCCAGCCAAAAAATTCGTGATCTTCTTTTTTAACTTTTTTGGTAGATTTAGATTCAATTGTGAACTATCAATAAATTAAATTGTCTACCATATAAGAACATGATAAAATCGTATCTTTATATAGTGATCTAGTGTACAACTATATTAATGCCTTGAAACTTGACTCGTTTACTCATAAAGTTCGATATCGGAAATATCACGTCAAATCTATGGGCCATTATATATATGCTCATATTTTATCGGCGGCGAAAGGCCAAGTACCTGGCAAAGTAAATTATTCGCTGGGTTACGAGATTTAACAAAACTTGATCTTGAATTTACATGGGCGTAAAAACATTTTATATAATATTGAGAGGGATAACTTGTTAAAAACACTAACTTCAGATACTGTGGTTAGGATCCGAAGAAACCTGTTTCTCGTGTGCTAGGTTTCATTATTATTTGTATTGTAGTGAGTTCACTGTACAGAGTATTGGCAAATCTTTGGATATATAACAATGGCCTCGTAAAGTATACTTGGTATAGATTATTAATTAAATTAAAGTAAATTTTTCTTACATACTCGCAACATTTAAAATTTACCTACATTTTTGCACACTCTCCCAGTCTAAACTTTACATCAATTTATTCTAGAACTTGAATTGTTTTGTGAAGTACTAATCACATTTTTTGAATTTGGAATATTGAATTAATAGTTTGAATTTGAATTTGAATCCACAAGAAGAAAGAAATTTTAAACTTTCGAAAAGCTTTAGAAAATTAGATGTTAACGATGGGATCGCAATACTAAATAGTTTGAGAATCGGTGGACTAGATGTTTTGTTACCTTTATTATTCATTTTACAACATCAAATTAAATTAGGAATTTTTATGTTTCTACAATTTATGTTTACCCCTGAGTGTTGACCAATTTTATTGCTTGGCTGCGTGTTTATAAATGTTTGACAATTTAGTTTTTGTCTACATGTATCCATATAGGGAGAAGCAGTCAGCTGTTTTATTAAATTTAAAGTACTTTACCCATCAAAAATCTATATAAATTACATTTTGAGTGTTTTTAATGTCTTAAAATATATAGAGTTTTGAACTCAAAATGGTTATGATCAAAATCTCGGTATATATATATTATATATATACATCCACATATACAAACACATACGATATATAAATATATCACAAGAATAAATCTTAATCCTATAAACATCTATCGAGACATCTGGAAAAATATATAGAAACCAAATGTTTGTTGGATAGAAATTTGATATATGACGTTTTAGGTATACGTTCGTTCGTCTCTTCTATTTTTCTTCCATAAAAAAATATTTCTTCTTCGTTCGAGTTTCACTTTTCGGGTCGACCTCTTGATATTGAAGAAATATTATTTTAACACATTTGGGTCCTAAACTTTGTCTGTTACATTATGTCTT
This sequence comes from Tipula unca, assembly GCA_951394425.1. Lineage (NCBI taxonomy): Eukaryota > Metazoa > Arthropoda > Insecta > Diptera > Tipulidae > Tipula > Tipula unca. The sequence goes on along the minus strand of OX596380.1, from coordinate 142,399,289 downwards.
ATGATTATGATTACTATTATTATTATTTCTATTCCATTTTTATTACTTAGGTGTTGAATTATTAGTTGGGATACATGTATATGGAAATTTATAGTAGGGTAGACACATGGATGATTTATTATAAATTTTACTTAGCGCGCGGGACTTGACATTATACATTTTATATGTGTATATACGTATACGAATATGACATTGAAACCACTTAAGAAAAAAAAAAAAGATTTATCAATTTTTTGTTCTGTTGGTACTTCTCCATATATTCGTTTCGTTTATTTTATATAAACGACACAACTGTCATATAAACTGTTAAAAATGAAATCTATTACCACATCCACTATATATGGATATATGGATGGGTATGTATACGAAATAAATTCATTCAGCCTTATATACATATATGTATATATGCTAACTGATTATCATCTCTATTGTATTGATTATACAAATTTTTTGTGCCGAACCCTTTAGAACCAATGGGGATTTTACATGTCCCCGAACTATTTAGTGACTTTATCCGAATATGTACATATATTCAAAAATTTGTGTCGCTTTCGTTTATTTTTTGTTGTTGCTGGTAAATGCGACACACAAAAAAGGTTAGATTGTCATTGACATTGTTGTGTTGTGTATTTTGTGTATACGTATCTATCGTAAGCAGAGAGTATACATCAGAGGATGGAAAATTATGGATGTGGATATGGATGGCAAAAGGAAACACAAAATGACATTTTACGTTTTTTTTCCTTCTGATTTTGTGGAAATAATAAAAAAGGAAAATTGAACCTAACTTACATGGTACTCATTATGGCATCAATTGACATGTATCATTTGACCTATATTCAAGAGTTTTGATTTGATTTTTTGTATCTATCAAACCCTTTGAATAAAGTATTGCGATGTGGATACTATATGAACGTTTCCAATCTTGCCCTATGTCCTCGTCTGCGATAATGTTGTTCAATTATCTTGATGTAATATCCGATGAATTTTTTATCTTTATGTGGATTTCAATATTGGTTTAGAAAATAGTTATTGCAAATAATCTGGATGTATGTTTTAGAAACAAGTATCTCTAGTATTATACTAATAGAGTTTTTTTCGATGTGAAACTGAAACGTTTTATATTAGGAAAAGAATTGTATTGAATTCTGAAAAATACGATGGCAATAAGTCGGTGATAGTCCTCATACGTTCATATAACTAAATTTGGCAAGAACATGGCTCGGCTCTGTCTCATCAAACGAATTTTTTGTTTAAACACATTTTCACCTTCAAATTTGAACTTCGATCAAATGAAAGTTTCAATTATTTGCATTTCTTCTTTTTCTGTTCAAGCTTCGGTGTATCACTTATCATATTCCGTGGAAAAAAACTCTTAAAATCTTATCGATTCCTTATAAATCTTATTATTAAAATCAAATACAAGACAAAATCATATTGTTCTACATGAAATACTCCCCAAAATTTCATTTATATTAAGTGGTTGTTTGGTGTTATGTTCCTTTGAAAATTCTTACACAACTCGATAAAATTCACATTTCCATTTTAGATGTTAGGCATCATTAATTCAGAACAAAAAATATTAGAATAACACAAGAAATCGAAAGAAATAAAAAAAATCCTTGTAGCAACACCCAAAAGATCTATAAGATGATATCTTGTGTGGTCTTCTCTAATTTTATTTAAAACAGAAAAAAAAATGTAAAATGTAAAAGGAATTTTATTTTATTTTAAAGAAGGATTCGTATATATGTACATACATATAAAGGAGATAACAACAAAGGCGCATATCTCCTTTATATATTACTTATACATAACGAATGAACGAACGAACGTTTGTACATATTTGCATCACAAAGCGCATACAAATTTTGTGTTAGATTTTTAACATTTTTTGATGTTAACACACACGAATCACCCTTCAATTGCATCAAATTACCCAAGCTCTCGTCAAATTGGTTTTTGGAATATCTGTATATACCGGCATCTGCATGTGTATGAATTTTTCATTGTCATTTTCATTAGTAATAAAATTTCCCTTAGTTTAATCAAAGATTTTTATATTTTTATCCTTTTTTGCTTGCGTTATATATGGCGTTTTGGTTGCTATCGCACAATCTCATATCATCATCGCACCAAACCAACATTCATTCCGTTCATGTCGTCGTTCGTAGTCGTTGGTATATATATGTTTAAAAATACGAAACGGAGGAGCAAATATACATATATACAATCAAACGAAGAGGATCATTATAAACGATGTTCACTTTTGTCATGCTACAGTCACACAAAAAGGGGTGTTCTTAGAATTTTATCACATTTCACAAAAAAAAATCCATTTTGAGTTGATGGTGTGGCTGCTGTTGTTGTTCGTGGTGGGTTTATAATAGAGATGTGGAAAAGATGGTTAGGAAAAGATAAAAAATAAAAAATTATGGTGGAATGGATATGTGTGTTGTGTGTATTATATATTTAGCATTATGAAGTGATTGTGTTGGGTGCGATCCAAAAATATATATAAAATCGATGTAGTTTGATTGATTTTGGTTTGGAAACATGTCTTATTTTTTTGCCATATTGATAGATTCATTGGATTACCTTACAATACGGTCTAATTCCGGTCATTTTCGAAAAGATAAAATTTATGATGTGTATTGTGTAAACGTTGACGCTAACCAAAACCGTTTCATTTACGTAAGCGTAAACATTTTTCCAACGTAAGAACGTGATCACATTATACATACTTGTGGTTTAAAAATGTGAACAAATTTGTTCATGAGATTAGTAAGTAATTCTCATAGTATACCTATACTTAACTAATCTATTATATTTGATATTTGTAGTTCTGATCGTCTAGTCCTGTTCCTTAATCAAACACAGTTACGCCGATTTAGTTTAAAAATAAAGTTTTTCTATACAATTGGTGATTGAGGTTCAAACATTTATTGCTATAAATTCCGCATATTTAGGCATAATGGTGAAAGTTACATTATAGTTACGATGCTTTAGTAATCGATGTGACATTTTTAATATTAACAGAAAAGCTATACAAATTAACAAAATCATTTTTGAATTAAATTGATTAAAAAATTGTACATATGAATTTCTACATTTCTGAAACATTTTTCTAATGCGCTCTCTCAAATTCTTTACTACGAGCGCGTTTAATTAAAGTCAATAAAGTTATTGAATATATAAAGTTGAATCCTTTGACAACAATTATCCTAATGGAACGCGTAAATTGATTTTTTTTCTCCAAACGTCCATGAAACGTTTGAAATTAAATGATAAATTGATACCTTAGTAGACAAGCTATCCGATGCTTTTAAAAAAGGTGCGGGAAAAAATGTTAGGTGCGTGCTCTCTTTTCAAAAATACTAAGAAAACACAATTCCTGTTAACAATAAACAATTTTAAGCCATGTGTGTAAGTCAGCAAGACCTAATAGCAGTATTCCTGCGGATGCCCAGAAAATTGTTCACTTAACCTTCTTAACCTTGCTTGAAGTTATTTTCAGAGGTAATCTAGAACTTTGTCACATTCCTAGCAACTGGAGTAATATGTATACCTAAGGCTAACAGGGTGATTTCACGAACACGAGAAACGAATACAAACCAGTTTATATCAATAACCAAATTATTCCGTATTCGAATATAGCGAAATATTTAGGCATGACACTTGCTAACCTAAGGTGGAAGCCCATATAAAAAAGATAAAAGAAAAGTTGGAACTGAAATATAGAAAAATGTACTGGTTAATGAGAAGAAACCCCTGCCTATTTACATATAATAAGTTTCCGCTTTATAAACAAATTCTGAGACCTGTCTGAATTACAAATAATTCAACGCTTTCAAAACAAGATAGTCAGTGGCTTAAGGACAATTTCGAAATTAGAAAAATTGCTCAATGTCATGAACACAGACTATACCAGCACGTTAATGTCGAAGCGACCCAGCTCCTCGACAATAACAATATAGTAGAAGGATCAAATGGACAAAAACATTTGAACTGGCATCGTTGTGAAGAACAACAAATAATTGAAAACAAAATTCTTAAGAAAAACCGAGAAGGAGTATTACTAAACTTTGTAAACCGGGACGCTAGCGTAATTGAAGAGAACAGATGAACATAGAAAAGCAAAAGTAGTATATTGAGAAGTTGGTGAGATGATAAAGAAATTTGAGCCAAGAGGTGGATATTACAAAGAGGTAGAAAGAAAGGTTAGAATGTGCAAAGTACAAATACCACACTTCCAGAAAGCATATGATAAATACTTTATGCGCTGGCGGATGAGGCTAATGGAAATAGCAATGAAGAAGAGACCTGTAGCAACAAAACGTAGGTATGGATTATTTTCGGTAGGTTTCCTATAAATAATTGCATCACCAGAATTATCTTATAGCTCTTTCAGTTATTAAGATTGTGATAGTGACATGTGACGAGGATGGACAACATTTGGAAGACAAATAAGATGAGGAAGTGATTTCAGGACCAAAACTTAAATTTTTAAGTTCATAAATTTCTCTTAATTTATAAATTAGTAAATTTAATTGTTTTCAATCAATAAGCTTTTAAAATTCAAATCCATCAGCGATCTACTTTTAATAATAATTAATTATTATGAATATGAGGCAAATCAAGGTGTTTACAAGGTGTTGGGTATAACTTGCTATACTCAGATAATTCTGAGTTTTTAGTGCACTTTTCTTTGGAACTTCTTGATTGTTCTGCAAACATTTTAACCCCTGTTACGAAATGTTGATTTTGATCATATACCTTAGAATTGTTCCATCAGCAAGCAATAATTCTTGTAGGGTTAGCAATGTTGATACATTATTTCGATAAGCTGCACTAATTCGTTGTTCTCTCCTTCCTCTAATATTGCTAATGTATTACATCACATATGATAGCACCACCTTCATTTTTTCAAACAAGTTGAACCTTTTGATGAGGTTGCTTTCATGTCAGTTTGACCAAACTTAACAGTAATAATCAAACTTGATTTAAGTCGTTAATTTGACATTTCTTCTTTTAAATTTATTTGAAATCAAAATACTTTTAACTATACCACATATATATAAGATCCCCGAATGCCACTCCCACTTTCGTTATAATAAAACCAATTTTTTGTAGCGATTCTGGTAGTCTTAAATATAATACGACGATCATTGATTAAAATTCTTTCATTGATTGGTCATCAAACTCATTCAAGAATTTATCAAATTTGAATATAGATGATATATATTTTAGTTAAATTACAATTAATATAGCAAATTTTATCATTCAAAATCACGTCAGTTTGTATATATTTTTTACGTGTTATACTTTAAACTGTCAAATTTTATTCAAACCTGGTATGGGATTTTCTAAACAAAACAAGATAGTTTTAGAAAAATATGTCCCTGAATACAACTGTTTGGATTCCATATTAAACACAAAATTTATAAACATTCAACCATCGACTTTAAACAGTTGGTCACTAGAGATTCAAATTATATCGATCGTTTAGTGTTATTTGTGTATCCGTAACCATAAAAGAAAATTCATTAAATTCTTTTAAACGTAAACACACACACACATACATACAGAAAATAAATGAAATTAAGAAAATTTCCAACAACAACACACACATCAGCAAAAAATTATCGAATCGAAAAACGAACCTTCTTAATTTAAATTTTCAATCACGATTTTGTAATACAATTATCGAATGCATTAATTTTATTAAATAAACAAAACCATCAAGTAGAATACTAAGACCAAGAACAAGAATATAAAGAAGAAGTTGATTCAAGTATTGTACCAAACCGAAACCCCATAAGAAAATGTATCCACTAAAATTCTTCTCATAAACTTTATATGAATGGAAAATGGGAAAAATATGGGAAATAAAAATGGAAATTTTCTGTTTGTGTATAATAATATGGAGTGTGGAGTAGTAAACAGAGAGACGAGTTTGTGGTGGGAAAATTAGATAAACACCAACAGACAAAAAAAAAAGTATATGTAGTAAAAAGAACATAAAAACACATTAAACACACAGGGTGTCAATTAATTAGTTATTTAGTATAGTGATATAATGAAATTTGTATGTGGTATTTAAAAAAAACATCAGCAAATAATAGGTAACATGTTTGAGGTCAGTATTGTACAATATGATGATAAGTGAATTTTCATGATATTGTATAAACATACAATATACATACATACATCATAATACGAATATCACACTGTGTGCCTCCGTATACAATACTTGGTGTTTGTTTGATTGATTATTGAAATGCGGCCGCAAGCTTTATAATACATAAATCGAGAACAATTAATAATCGTACAAAACAAGCAAATTTATTCATGAACTCAGAACGATATGTGGAGCTTGATGTGGCAACCAAGCTTTGTATATTCCTATTCAACCATAAACATAAATTATGACATGCATTTTATTTGGTTTAAACATTTTATGGATACATGGAGGCGAGAGAGAGAGGGAGAGAGACGTGGTGTCTACCAGTATATATATATATATATATATATATGTACACATATACATATTTAGAGCAGAGGTATAGGTAACATATATTTCACCATATGTTATAATGACTATCTAAAATGAGCAAAGTCATTAGATATTTAACTTTTCCATATATGTATATATGTTTATGTTATAAATAGCATATATACAAAGGATAAACAGACATACATATACAAACATAATATATTTACAAGGATAACATGATATGCATTTTCTATACATACATACATATCTCCGTATTATATTTTGTGTGCTGAAAGATTCCAGAACGATGATTTGACAAAAAAAAATGCCTTTCGGAATGCTCATGTTGTAGATAGATTTAATAAATATTATGGTGCGGTTATGGTACTGAAAGATAACTAAGATGTCAAATACACTTGTATATATACATATGTACATATTATATCCATATAGACTTTCTTGTAATCCCCGCACATTCACAATTTCTATCCGCATCGTGTAATTTCCTCCGTTTGTTGTTTTTTTTTCATTTTCCTCCACCGCGTACATATATAATCTAATCATCTATATATAAATATCTTTAATACATAATTGATTTTAAATCTTCTTGAAACCGTAAACAAAAATGGTATAAAAATCGCGAATTTACATAAAAATCAGAGAAATTTTCCAATTATGTATTATACTTCTGATTATGATGATGGGGAGATGATATGTTGATTTTTTTTTTCTCTAGTTCGGTTCGACATAAACACAGGAATGCTTTTATAACAACATTACGCGATTATTTTTTTATTTTTTGCCTATTTACTTCAAGTCGTGGCGTAATGAGCATATATATATACAGTAGTAGTATATAGACAAAAAATATGTCGTACGTACATATTTATATATGAATGTATATGAAATTAATTCCTTGGCAGTCATATCCTTGGATGATTATATGATATAGGATGCATAACTCGTAACTAATTTAATATTTTTTTTGTCAACACTCATGTAAAAAATATGATAAAATACGATAAAATTACAGTCGAGGAAGTGGAGGAAGTGGAAAACTGTATAGAATCTAGATTATGTTAAATGCGGCTGATCGTAGAAGCTACATATACAATTCACTTTCTGGCAAAGAGCGTTTATTAATTTATACAATTTATTTATACCTATAATAAAATTTAACTTATAAGCTGTGCTATTTATATAAAGCTCATGGCACCTAAAATTCGTTATGTATTAATTCTTGCTGTTTTTAGGATACATTTACCAAATTTATGTTGAAATTATGAGCTTTGTATACCGTGATATGTGAACCTTTATTTCGGGACTTTTAAATTTTTTGGACGATTAACCATCATTAAAAAATGCTGGATGGAACAACGAAATGTCATGTCGATTAAAAAATGCTGTTAGACTGATTCAATTTTATTTGCCTTAGGGCATTAATTTCCTAATTCACTTTCAACGAAAATTTTTCAACTTAAAGATGCTGCTGGATAAAAATGAAAATCGAATAATTTTTATTAATAAAGGAATGTAACAGAAAATAGCTATTTATATTCGTGAATCAAATTGAACAGAAACTTTTCTTTTATTATTGTAATTTTATTACAACTGATTAGGCCTTCCTGATACAGTCAGTGAAGGTCTGATAAATGAAGATTGCGACAACATTGAGGAAGTTAATTACCCGTCTGCATGTGTGAACTCTGTCTGGGAGGTACTGAAAACTTCGGTTATCAGTGCTGCTCAACCCAAGAATGATTGGTTTGGTCGAGCAACAAAATATAGCCCATAATGAAGTGCAACAACGTCTCACAATCGCGAGGTAAAACAAGGCTGCTCTTGCAAGGAAGGCGTCTAATCGAATTTGTAGGCGGAAGAAGCGAGAATGGTGGAAGGTCGAGGTTATGAAAGTACAACAACTCAGCAATGAGCGCAGTTCGCGTACTTTCTTTAAATGAATTACTGGACAGCACCATACTTTCAGGCCTGCGTAAACCGCCATTCGGGACCGAGATGGAAACCTCTGTGTCAACATCAACGCAGTGTGGACCCTTTACTGACCTGCTTGGTGTTCATCATGCGTTACATCATGAGCCACCTCTAATACAGACTGCAAAGATTTGCACTGAAGATCCACCCCATGAGGAATTGGCTAAGGTCATGCATAGATTGAAACGAAACCGCTCACTTGGGGTAGACTGGATTAATTCGGAGCTCTTGATATTTGGAGAGGATACTTTGTGGATCTGTCTTTTCGACCTTATTCGATTAGTATGGCAAACCGAAGTTATGCCTGACGAATGCAAAGTGGTCGCGATGTGCCCCATCTTCAAGAAGGGAGACCGCTTGAAGTGTGAGTATTATTAAACTCTAAAATGTACTTCTTTCATTGAAGTCTTTAACAATAATGAAGTTACTTCTTAGTGTCTTGTACAAATCCACGTATTCTTCCTTTATTAGATTATATCGTTGCGACAATATATCGCTTAGAAATATTCTCCAGTTCTGCTAAATATTTCATTAATCTGTTTGCATTCATTCCATGTGGCTATTCTTAATGAATGTTTGATATTGGTTATGTTTTCTGATTTTTGGAAATTATTTGCTTACGCTTTGTGATTTGTTCTTAATGTTAGGGACATTATTTATTTCTGATAACTTTGATTTTACTCGTAGGTGATCCTAGTAATTTGAGTTGATCAAAACTTGTTTAATTTCAAGACTATATAGAATTTCTTGAATGGTGATTCTCATGTTGTCTGTGACAATAGTATCATTGCTTTAGTTTTGACTTCCCGCTACCTATGATTGTTCTTTTTTCCTTTCGCATTGATTGCATGACTTTATTTGTTGCGAATTTGAGCCTTGTTGTCCGATTTTGTGGAGTTTTGTGTGCTTGATTTCTTATTTTTTGTGGCCAAACACACTTCGCAACCTCGGTAGCTGGCTAGGTGTTGCTCATGGCAATTTCCGTATTTTGGTGGTGCATCTTTTGCTAGTGTACAGGATTGTTTTGGGTGCTTTCCAGCATATTTATCACACTCATATATTCTGATTGCTTTGATTTTCACTCTCATGCTGAGTATATCAGTTATATTGTATATTTTTGAAATAATTTTGGAGTTATTAAACGTCAGCATAAAGAGGGCAAGTGAAGATATCTTGGTAGATTTCTCTATTAACGTTTTCTTTTTTGATAATTGCACTTCGTCTTTTCTCTTGCCATAACTTTGATTGGGCGAACATTTTTATCGGATTGAGGCGATTTTAATATGTTTCTTTGGATTTCTTTGAAACAGATTTGTTGTTTCATGATTATATACTAGGTGGCACTCACAAGAACCCACTGGGCCATAGAGAGGATTTATCAATGATGACATTGACAGTCATGACTTTCCCGGAGAAAAGTTCTGTGGTCCGACGAATCAAACTTCGAAATATTTGGGTGAAAAACGTTGAAACATTGTATATAAGGTTTATTTGCCGCAATAATTTCGCCATCGAGATCTTAATTTAATGGGTTAACCGTCACACTCACCTAATCTTAACCCGATCGAACTGTTGTGGGACCCGATAAATTGAGATCTTCGGGAAACAAGCCCATCATATGCGAGGAATGTGTCACACAAACTAAGAAATTCATGGAATAACATGTCTTTTGAAAAATGTAATCAATTACTAAAGAGAGTGCCAGAACCCTATCGCGCAGTTATTCAATAGAATAAATTAAAATTAATTTAATTAAAATAAATTTGCGATAAAACATTCAAAACATTGTTTTAGTTAAAAAAATAACATCGGTTTGGCTTGACGATTAAAAGGTAATATTTCATTGTCTGATCTAGTCCAACAGTCAGTATCACAAAAATATTGCACAGTATTTCTAAATACTGCAAATGGTCAAAATATTAATTTTTTTCCATCCGGCCATCTGGAGTAATGTAAGGAAAGGCAGTCCTAAGAGATTTTATGAAGTAATTTGTATTTCCAAACTTTCTAGGCCAAGAAATTTGAAAAATGAGAGAACGTCTCGTAAAAATTACAAGAAAAATAGTAGCTTATTACAACAACAAACTGAACTGTCTGAATTTGTGTTATTATTCGACAAAAAAATCATATAGCAAGCGTTTGAGCATTACATGTCATGTAAGAGGAAGCGTTTCACGTGTGAGTTTTACCACGGTATTTTTATCTAAGACTTGTGTCTTTTTTACTTGCATATTACTTTGATTTGGAGTGGGAGGATTTTCAACTAGGCCTGGTCATGGGCATTGGGTTTTACCAAATCTTTGTTTAAGGATTTGAGGACATACCGACGATTGTCATATTAAAATTGCGTCATATTGGACTTTATTTTAGCGCACTGGGATGGTACGTCTTCCATTTGCTTTATTTACATGTTTTCTTTATAAATAGCAGCATATCGATTTGCGGTTACTAATGACAGTTTCAAATAGCGCAAGCCAACCATTTCAATGTATGTGAAGATGGCCCAAATTCTAACCCAAAAAAAACGATATGGCAACACTAAAATAAATATTTTCATCATATTTAAGTGTCATTCTTCAGTGTCCAGAGAAATACAAAAAATTTTGGTTTAAAAATGAATCCCCAACATGGCGGCAATAAAACCGGTTTTGTAGGTAAAGAAGGGAAATACGAAGAAAGAATCCGGATTCAGGAGACCAAGTGTAAATACGCTCATTGTTTTATAAAGAGTTTTTTTAAAAACTATCGACCCCCGCTTTTTTTGGATTGTTTTAAAACGTATTTGTAATTTTGATTGTATTGATTTTTCTACATTTATTTGACCCCGGCTTTCATTTGGACTTCTCTAATATAACGATTCTACTTTTTGTTATTGTATTTGTGTGTATTACACTTCAATAGTTTTTATTGAATTAATATTTTTAATTGAAAATGTCTCCGTGGTAGTATAATTATACGTCCAAACGAAATTCGGGTTCTTTAACTAATTTGGTATCGGCGATATCTAGGCTGAATTTTAATGTGAATGATTTGGTTATCGGAAAAAGTGCTACTTGCCAATTGGTTGTTAGTCTTTGTGCTGAATTAAACATAAATAATAATAAAAATAATCGGTCTAAAGTAGTCAATTTCTTTAAATGAAATAAGCAATTAATTGTTGATTGTCACTAGAGCCCAGTTATTTTTTATAGAATAATCAATACCGATATGGATAGCTTAATGGGCCCTGCTTCCATTCTACATAGTCACTATATGAGCCAATCTCTGAGATTAGTGTAAATTGGTATAGTGTATCAGAATTTATTTTACACAATATGCGATGTTATTGAACCCCAGTCATAATTTTTTTGAACACCAGTACCGGTAATGATTATCTGAAATAGTCTCTTCCAAACAATAAAGAATTAAAAAATTTTTAGAAAACATTTTTCTTTGATTAAGCTAATGGGCTTTAGCATACCTATAGGATTAAATATCACTATTATAATGGAAAATTTTTATAGAATCTAACCGAAATCAAAATTTTTGTATTTTGTGGTTTACCGTCTACAAACTAATTTTGAATTTAATTTTTGTTATGGAATAAGCTAGATCTAACCTTTTTCGCTTCATGATTATATTTTTTTAAGTAAGATTTAAAATATGTACATATTACATAATTTATATTAATTTATCTTAAACGTTACCGTGTTATTTAATTTTCTATTAATTTTGTATCGTGATAGTTTATTCAGTAGTATTGAAAATAAGTAGGTATTGCCAGCGTTAAAAATTATAATTTTTGGGATAGAATTTTGGACCAACTTTACAAAGGTTCATTTCAGGACATCGATAATAATTATATTTTTAACCGTTTAGTTTATTTTCTAAAAAAAATGCATTTCAAAATTTAGATTTTCGATGATCGTATTTATGTTTGACGTTCATTGAGTATTTGTTCACTTGTTTTGAATATAATTTGGACCAATTAAAAACTTCGTCAAAATTGCCAAGTTGCGCAAATGCGAAAATACGCAAACAGAAAACAGACCGTGAAGAGCCCTATATTGTTTATTTTTAAAAGTCAAAATCATTTTCTTTATTTCATTGGTGAACAATTTTTGGAGACAGACAATGCATAATACATATATTGAAAATATTAGAAAAAGACAATATAATTCGACATATAATTGACAAGCTAAGAATTTTTATAGATATTACCTGTCGTGCCGAACTAAGTTTCGAATCATTTCTTTGAGATTCTATTATTGTGTATCGTGTATGTATATATACACGTGGGTGACAGACAGTTGAAAATTAAATTCCAACTAAATAAACAATCATCATCGTTCAATTTATATCATTTTGGCAGTTAAATTTGTAAAATCTTAAACAAATTTCTATTAAAACTACTTAATGAAATTTCTCATTCAATTAAAGACAGATTTAAATAATGACCAGATGAAGAAAAAATTAAAACTCCTCGTCATTGTTTTGTATGTATATACAGTTCATATTGAAATGATAACCTTGGCAAATTCTAGAAATGATAATAAAGGTTAAAGATCCACTTCCAACCGTGAAATTCAACTCAATCAAAATTCAATTAGCTGACAAAAATTAAATGTCTAGAGCATAAATATTTGTTGTCAAAAGTATAATGTACCCGATACCAATTATCCCGAAGATATGTATAATGTATGTATGTATATCCAAAATACTCAAGAGAAAGTAAATTTTTCCATTATAAATCAACATAATGCAATGATTCGCGTAACAGACAATAACACAACATTGAAACGTCTGGTAACCTTAAGAAAATTGTGTATTTTGTAGAATTACACAAAACACAAGAAAAAGTAAAAATGTTCTTTACTCTACTATGTAGTCTCTCATGAAAACATAAAACAAATGAAAAACATAACACCATAAGCATATTTTTCTGCCACTGTATAAATATATACACATGTATACATAACAGCTTTTTTTGTGTATTTCTAATGCGGATATCTTAAATTATGTTACCATTAATATGGATTAGTATGTAATGTTGTACATATTTCGTTGTTTTTTTTTTGTACATATTCCATAGTGTCATGTACGTATGTAAAGTATAATACCAATTTTTCCAGTTGTTTTTCCTTCAACTAATTTTTTTTTTGTGGTGCTCTCTGTGTCTTATTCATTTCCATTCTTTTTCCATTACGTCATAATATTTCACTGTGTGCTTTTATTTATTTCTATTCGTTTTGGAAAATCAAATGAAAATAATTTAAAAACTCAAATAGAATTAAAAGAAAAACGAAAAGAAAATGATAATCAAATCAAGTTTATTACGTTCAACGACTTTAGGGAAAATGTGTACGAGTATTATGGTATAGAATTATAGAAGAGGAAACGTGAACGGGTTTTTTCCATTGTTTAGTTTTTATTCTATACTCCAGTCATTCGTAGGTAGTATTGTTTGTTGCTGGTTGGAAAATCTTTTTTTGCTTTATGCTGAGTAGTTTATTTTGTATGCTATTTAAGAAAGTTCGACGATGTGTTATGTTATGTTTATGCATAGCTTTGATTGAACACTCGATTGTCGCCTTTAAAATAAAACATAAAATTCTGGGGAAGTAAGTGTGTGGGGAAACAAGATTGGACGTCTCGAAAGTTTGAAAGAATTTTTTTTTATTGTTTTGTTGTTGTTGATATTATTGTTGTACTACATATTATATTGTATTGTTCGTTTAAAATAAAACTTCGAGAGGCGAGGCAATTATTATTGACCAAATAAAGAAAAGAAAACTTTTTTGATTTTCAGCAAAATAACAACAACAGAGCGGCGTACAGAGAATAAAAATTAGGGAGTTCTTGGAAAATTTGTATTCAATTTAAGTATTGTCTGATGTGAACATAAATTGGGTGGAAAGCATTGTTCATAGTTGGTTTATTGTTTGTTTCGTTATTTTTTATGTTTTGTTTTCTGTTGAAAATAACTTTGCTAGTTCAATGTATATGGGGAATACTAACTAACAATATTTGGTTGTGTATGTATATACATAGAGTCAATTTGTTGAACTTTGGTGAATGAAATATGTGACACGACACTTCGAAGAACAATTTTACTTCAATATGGCGTAATCTGGTTGCGATATCCTTAAAATAAATAATTACTTAGAGTTCACTGTAGTTCGTTTTACGCGTTCATTGCATTTGTTTCGCCGCCCTAGTTAGCACAGTAAGTAGCGCCCTTGCTTTGTTATTCGAGGGTCTCGGGTTCGATTCCCAGCAGTGAGTGCTGGAGTAATCCGCCTAACTTTAATTTTTTGCATTTGTTGGACATTACATTGGACAATTGTTAGAGGATATCAACTTTAAATTGTTTGTTTTAAATTTATCTACCCACTGTAGCCAAAATATATTTATAAATAAATTATAATTAATAAAGAAACTTTGAATTTGAAAATTTTTGACTGATTTAGGTGAAACAGAATTTGTATGTTTTAATTTTCTTCAACAATATACGAATTCTATTTTAATAAGTTTTTTGAAATTATACTTTTATTCTAATTAAACTTTTTGCTTCTGGGTCAAATAATTTTTTTTCTAGTTAATTCAATGTTATTTAATTCTAGTTTGATAGTATGTTTTCAATGAGTCGAGCAAACCTTTGGATCCAGAATTCAAAATGAACGTGGTCGGACTTTTTCGCAGGTACTCGAAAATAAATTTGGTTAGATTGGCTTTATGCTGATCTTTGTTCATTGTTGTTCATCAGGCTCTCCAATCAACCTCGAACAACATCTTTTTTCTTCGAATTCCATTTGAATAAACAATGGCTTGATTTACAACTTTGATCACTCTTATGTATCTTGCCTTTGCGACCCATTTTATGATATCACAAGCCCGTCTGTGTTGAACAATCATATGGCGTCTAGGTTCGGATTCTGATAGTGAACCACTCCCACAAGCTTCCTTTGAGGGACAAATGGTTCGGAAGCCCTGCTTGAAACATAAAGTTGGTATAGTATAGTCGAGAGTTGCCGCTTCCTTCAATATCAATTTGCTTATCGTCGTGTGGCCTGTCTGAAGACGTTTCCACTGTTATGCAGCTGTTAACCGCGTATACGGCGGTATTGGCTGTCATCTTTCGATATTCCTTTACAATATGCATGTTGAGACAATGCCCAGTCACTGGGTTGTACTTTTGATCGTATAAATACATCTATCAGCCTTTCCAAGGTTTTCAACAAGAAGGATGATAGAGTTATAGGTCTTAAGAAGTCCTTTGGGTAGCCATGTGAGGTCTTTTCCGCTTTCGGGATACTCAATTTCTTGTGAATATACCGCAGCCTTAAACACCCTTTGAAGATTAGCTCCAGACAAGGAAGGATAATAGACGTGTTGTTTTAGATTTCCGCTAGTATGACTCGATCCGGACCAGCCAATTTATAGGGTTTGAAACCATAGGATCAGTTTTTTCCAGTCCAGGTACCGTTCGGTTTAATTAAATAGCTGGGATTGGTTGGCTTATAGTAGACAGAATCTTCTTGAGATGAGAAGTCTCGGAGACTACTTTCATTCGATCACAGAAGCGTCCAAGACTTCCTTTGTGCCTTCCTTAATACCTTCTTTTATAATCTTAGGTCCTTTTTTTAAAAGCCCCAATCTCGAGCCTCTCTTAGTCTTTTGGCTTTATTAAAGGCTTTCCTACAAGCCGTTCGATAGGTCCTCGATCCGTAGACCACCATGTTGGTCTTTGCTTCACATCAAACCTCCATTTTTCTACTTCGTCAGCTTATCTGGCGGAACCTCCTTTTCGCGGTCCATATAAGCTGATACCAGCCATCTTGAAGCCACAGAATCTGTTATTGTTAATTCAAGTTTCTTGAGTTAAAACTACGACCTCTCCTGATTCAGTCAGTCTGAGGAGTAGGGCCGCCGAGACACCCTTTGTGTGGTGCAGGTTAATCTGAACAATACTTAGCATAGTATTACATTAACCCTACTTACCTTTTGCATTTCATGTTACCGCAGGCTAATAATGCTGACTTCCGTGGATCAGCCAGCATCGCCCGTATTGCTCCGCGTGGAACCCTTTCCTGAGACGCCGCTAGTTTTCCGAAGAACTAGCCATCTCTCTAATGAGTACCGTCACTTCAGGAGGCTCCTCCTCTCCATGCGCGACTGTATTTGTTGTGAACGGGTTCCTCTGTGGGTGTCTCAACCTTGTCTTGTTCGTAAATTCTGAGAGTTATCGACCCGAATCCGAAGCCGATTACTCCCTTAGACTTCAATAGGGCCTAAGGGTCTCTTTTGATTACCGCAATGAATAATCTAGAGCTCCCCTTTGCTTGCTTTACAATCTTCCATTTGCCGGTTAGAAGATATCACTTACTGATCCTTATGATGTTAAGTATCTCTTCTATACTGGCCGGGTGGGTTGGTACCCAAACGTGTGTCCTTGGTCTTGTAAGAATTTTTTCTGGGAACCGAGCTTTGGCCAGGCATGCCGTTAGTTTAACGCACTCATGGAACCAACCTGCATCTCTGCAGGATGGAGGAAATCCTGGATTTTCTCCTAGGTCATTTAGAAAGACTGAGTTCAGTGTATTATACACCAGCCTCTATTTCTCCAAAGTGATATCTTCTTGATTCCTGTTAATAACAGATCGCCTGGTATTCAGAGGGCTCCGTTTGCGACTTGTTATTATTAAAGTTGGCAGGAACCTAAGCAGGTCGACTTGTTAAATGGGCGCCTAGCCTGGTACCTTATCAGCACAGACCGTATAACACCTTAAACCGGCCCAGCTGCCGTTATTTAGCGAGAGCCGTTACAATTTCATTAAAAACACCTTATTTTATGTTTTGCCGGCTGTCAAGCTAAAATCCGGGCGGCAAAATCATGAATGGTATAATTTATTATGGAAAAGTAGGTTTATGGCAACAAACCAGAAATACTTGAGCAACCTAAACAAATCATTCGTGGCGAAATTTTGATGGCACATGTTATAAAAAGACCTCGTATTTATGTGGTTCACAGAGACGTAGATTAAGCTGATTTTATCTTCCATATACGTACAAAAATCTCTACATTCAATGTAATAGTATAGCCTTCCTGGCAAAAATCTTTTTTTATCACCATAGATATCATCAAACTCTCCTTTCAAAATGTATATTCAACGTCTTTAATGCATTTCAACAAATCTCTCAGCATTTTGACAAAAACTGTGGAATCTTATTAAAAATATAAGGAACTATATACGCAAAAGTTGAATTATGTTGAAATTTAGTTCAGATTACCAGATTATTTTGAAAAATCTGTCAGTAATTTGTAAATATATAATAATTTCGAAACGGTAAATGCTTCTAGGCAACGACTATTTTAAATACTGGAAAAATTGGAGAAATCCTCCCATCGTGTACTATACTACATATATTGAATTTTATTTTTTCTACTACCTCTTTTGGTTTGAATCCGATTCATGTATATTTGTATCAACACAGAACATTAATTTGGTCTTAACGCTTTGAACCATAAAATGGACATCAAACCATTTTCTAATTAATTTCAAATCAATTAAAAAATCTTCTTTCAACTCCAAGTAGTTAGCACCAGAGTACAGTATTATCTGCAAAGGATATTAATTCTCCAGATAAACCAATCAAAAATAAGGAATTAATATAAATCAGAAAAAGAGAATGGACCAAACACATAGCCGTGGTGTACTCTCACATTACTAGTAGCTGCACGGTTAACCGATTCACGGCTATTAAATAAGTAACTTTGAAACCATTGGAAGATAATACTGTGAAAACATAAAAACATTCTAGCTTACTGAGCATGATTTTATGTCTGATCACATAATTATAGCAAAATCATTTAATCTCTACATTATCTAATCCAAAAAATGATCATTAAGTCAATTTGATTAAACTAAATTCAACTTACACTGGATACACACACAGCGGTGTAGTGCAGTACAGTAAAAATACAGGACTCTTCATAATAGTATCTATGATAGGCCATATTAACCACCACAATACATTCACGCACACAAACGCTAACTTAGTGCCGTACCTCATTTTCTGGCCTCTTCGGTATAAATAAATTTGAGCCCCTTTTTATAATTATTTCTTTTAAATATATTTGAATTATGTTCAATAACCAATATTGTAAAGTAGCAGTCGCTATACTTTAACCAATAGCGTTTATTTTATAATCTTTAATTATTTTTAATTTTCTAAATGATATCTCGCAGAGGGAGTGAAAATTGGGATAATATTTTTTTTAGGCCATTATTTTATTCATTTTCTCGTCGCACAACAGATTTTTAACTTGGATATTCCATATCCAAATATGTACTACAGTCCACAGTAGTTCACGCGTTTCTACAAACTTTCCACGCAAGCTTTCTGATTTAAATTACTAATCGGTACTACGTATATCTTCACGTATTAAAATATGTCGAGATCTTGGTGAGATCTATGAAAACCATGTTCATATAGTCTGATCACTTTTTTAACGTAAAACGAAAATGTCTTATAATTCGCCGAACGAACCTCCCATACTTTGACTACAGCAGTAATCGGTACATTCTACAGAATATAAAAAATTGCTAAAAATGGACTGGAAAGCCTTATACATATATGCGATATTAGTTTTTAATCTCCATGAAACGTTCCAGCACCACAAAATCTTTTAAATCAGTATTTTCGCTTAAAACATCTCTGAACAATCAATTAGTTCTATGCTTTTTAAAATCGAAATATTTTCTTTAGTTTCCATTACTTGCAGTTTTTAAAGTTTTAAATTTAATCCCAAGCTCTTAAGAATCTTAAGCTTTGATTTCGTTGCAAAAGTTTTGAAGTACATAATTTTAACTACATATTGTAAACATTCTTTCATATTACGGATGGAACCGATAGATATCCTTAATGCTTATAAGTTTTTGAATTCTTGAATTATTAAGAAATGTAGCTTATTTCTGAGCACAAGAACCACGGATTGAGGTATTTTAAAATAACATTAACAAAATAGTACTTAGTGTAAAAGCCCTTTAATTTTTTAAGTAAGATCTCCCATAGTAATTTAGCTTCAAAATCTTGGTCTGCTTAAATCACAACCGAACAATTGAGAGTTTTGTTTATACTTTCATTTTTGAAAACTGTAATTCATACTTTAACTGTATTAATTAGATTATTTAAATGATTAAAAGCTTAATCAGAGCTTTTAAAAACTTTAGTGATTACTTTTTATTCTTAAGTACATTTTTGACAGGAAAGACGCTTAAATAAAAAAATGTACACAGTTTCTTTGTAAAAATGTGTTTACTGAGGCAAAGGATTCTAGAGATTTTCATACTACATGCTGTGGAGTTGTGGACCAAATGTTTGCTGTCTTTTCAGCTAAAAGTGATAAAATTATTCGGTATACATAAGTACTTGTTCATTGAAAATAGGCCCCTAATTCTTCAGTTCTTGGATTTAATTTAAAATTGATTGTTCGAGTTACATGTAATGACGCTCTTTCGAACGTTTTAGCATAAGTGTTTCTGGTTAATTTACAAATATTTTTGTGATTGGTATACGAGAAATAGACTCCAAATTTATCTAAGAAGCCAAACGCTATATGCTGATCACAAAACCCTACGGATTATTATACGACTTAAGTGTGGTGAAGATAGTATGTTTGTAGTGGATAATCATAAACCACGGACGAGACGTTAAAATTGCTAAATGCTAAATGTCGCCACTAATTTTGCTTTATGTGTATTCTGTGTGAAATGTAATTCAATAAAACCTAATTGAAAACGTTCCATTTTTATATAATATATTATATATGTATATATCAAATGGAGCTTTCTCTTCACATCAACTCGTATCTCGTATGTGTAATTTCGAGAATACATTTTTTTTCCAACTAAATAATGGAATTTAGTTTTTACTTAATTTGAAATATTTTCGAATCATATTCATAATTTTTCTCGTTTGTCCATAACAAAATATGTGTACGACGAAGAGTTGCTATATACATATGTATGTACATAACCAAAGTACATATATGATAGAATCATTCGAAGTGTGACTGTGTTTTTGAACTTTTCTCATTTGTAGTACATCTATGTATGTAGTTATGAGGAACACATTATGTTTAGTTCGAGACTCGAGTCGAGTATTTTGGATAAAACGTTTTGTATTTGTGAATTATTTTTTTATAGCGCACGTACGATTATAAAAATTTCTCAATTTGTTTGATTGGTTATTAGTGTCGTCTGTCTTTGTGTGTGTGTGTATGTGTGTGTGTTGTGTGCGAGTCCGGATGAAAAGCTCATGTTTCTAAATTATTAAAAAAATATGGTTGGTTTGATATTCTACACGTCTATTGTGTGTTGTGTACTGCAGAATTTATTATAGATTTGGTTTAGACAGAAAATATTGTTTAGACAAACAAAAACACATTTTTTTAAATTCAATTTCGTTCAACGTCGTTTTTAGTATGTAATATCATTTCTCGCAAAAGTCGAAAGTGTGCAGCACCCCAAAACTTTATATTATTCTTCGATGAATTTTTTTCATTTTAAAATTTTTTTTTATTATTTTGGCAGTAATCCAAAAATTTGTTAAAATATATAACCGAAAAAACTCAATTTTTATTTCATTTTTCTCTTCTGAAGTAGTCCATGACATGGCAATATTTATCCATCCATCCCATGCACAAAACAACAACAACGCCAACATCGCCAAAAAAAAATACATTAAACCTCAAACCATAAAAGCTCACAACAGTCTATACATTTCAAAAAATTGAGCTTTTTTATTATTTAATGTACATATACATTGTTTTCTATACGTGTGTATAGTATTCGGGTGCTGTGTGCTGCTGCTTCTTGTATATATGTACCTATGTGCTTTTAAAAGCATACAAATATAATTTTTATTTTTGGCTGTTGTGTGACTTTAATCAAAAAAATTATGAATTAGAATGTTCCCATATCAAGCCTATTCATTTTTTTTACTGTTATTGTTATGTTTTTCGGCCCCAAAATGATAAAAAAAACCGGTGAGCATTAAATGAACTAAACATATAAAAGCTTGATAGGTTTTGGAATGTGTTAATTTTGTGTCTCGACATTATCATTTCAAATTTTCCGTAACTTGACAAACACACATACACATATATGTATATTATATAATGTATATATGTCTGCATGTAGTACATATCCGAAAGGTTTCATTTCAAATGGATTTCCCCAGAAAAGCTACAACAAAACAATTTAATTTTTTTCTATGTGTGTGTGTGTGTGTGCTTTTCGAGGGATCGTTGTTGTTGTTATGATAAAAATTTAAAATTTCTGTAGAGGAAAATTTTAAATATTGATCGGGAAAATATATACAACAATTTTTATTTTTTTTTGGTCGATGTTGTGTTATGTTTAAACCCCAACAAAATATATGAAACTAAGTTTTGGGTATCAGTGTATATATTTGGTGTATATATGTATATATATATATATGTATATATATACATTTTTGTATACATATATAAATTTAAAACTGATATTGCATTAGGTTTCTAATAGACCCATAGCGAAAAAATTTTCTAATAAAATTTATATAATTTATATCTTTTTGTGTTTTTCTAAAGTTTTCATATATAGTCGTCGTTGTCGTGTACCAAATATACAAATTTTCCGCTACATGCTTGGTATATGCATATGTGCGAGGGTTGAATTTTCAAAAAAAACACTCTCTGATGGGATGATATAGTTTTTATTATTCATACTTGCTTTTTTATTTTTTTCAAGAAACTTTCATCGAAAAGACGTGATATTTTTATCATCATATCATCATTATCCATTTATTTGGAATGCGTGACAATAATATGGTCGAAAATGGGTTAAATTTTTATGTTGTGTTTTGTTTATTTTACAAAAAAAAAATTACAAATATACGTTTAGGGAATAATTTAGTTTTACTTGGGAATTAATTCGATCATGATGATGATGATGATGGGGTGGTATACTGTATTACCTGGATATGATAAACATATTGAAGATACGCGTACATGATCAGGTTCCAAAAATAAACGTTATTGGAATGATAAAATTGGATACATATAATATATATATGTATATGTGTTTGATATTGTCTGAAGTTCCTCATAATATGTTACATTCAAATTTAATGTTTTATTTCAAATAAGACATTAAATTTGAATGCTTGTTATATAATACTGCCGCGAAATAAATTTGATTCATATTAATTCAAGTGAAGATATTTATGAAAATAAATCCACCAACCTATATCATAGAATACACACTTTACAGTCTTCTTGAGTGTCAAAAAAGTGACATTTGGAGGTTGTCCTTAGTAATATTCTTAAAAAATACACTTATTGAGAACGCCTCAAAATATTCGATTAATGGTTTTCCACTCGAATGGATGGGTTAAAAATCGTAAGAACAACAATTGGAATATATTACTGCGTAAGATATTAAATTTGACATTTCTAGCAAAATTTAAATAAAATCTTGTATTGGTTTTTCTTTTACCAGTCCCTTTTCCTTTATTAATGTCTGTGCCTTTAGGCATTTTTTAGGTTCTTTTCTCTCTTTGTCAAATCTGAATAGACCGATGAATGTTGCTGAGATTATCGCATGTCGATTTGATTTATTGGTTCAGGTATATTCGTATTAGACCATCAATCTTCTACTATAACTGTTACAGCGACGGTTAGGATCATAATTGATTGATTGATATGAGCATACCATAATCATTAAGCACGTGTCCAGGATGACGCCGAACTCACCATTCTTCTTTTTTACCCAATAAAAAAAAGAAAAACAAAGTAGGAACGACAGGAGATGGGGAGTTAATTGTGATAAAATAAGCACAATACTCGATAAGTTGGTTCATAGTAATTAATTTATTCAAATGATTATAATGATGCGTTTTGTATATAGCAGCAATGCAATAACCTTATTTAGTTCCTCTATATAATCTAATTAAATCAATTTCTGCTTGTTTCTAATCTCTCGACCTTTTATGTCCATATTATCTAATAAAAGTACCGCGCAAAGGTCACTGTGACGTTTGGATCGAGAGGTACCGGATTCGAATCTCATCAGAGACGGCCTGCAATGCAAAATGGATTTTTCACCTCCCGATTACGATGGGCGATTAGTACAGACTAGCATGAATCTATGCAGTGCGCAGATGGCCAATTAAAAGGAATGTACATAGCTGTGTACAAAATAGGGATACTGTTCAGCTTTCAAAGGACAATAAATCCACTAGTCGAACAGTCTCTAATTAACGTATGTATGTGTTGGTATTTAATATTAGCTACATATATGGATTAGGACCATCAAGATCCTGCTTAGCTTTTATGAGCTACGATTTGAGATATTAGTGTTAATATTAATTTTGATGCTTCCAACGTTATCAGATTTCTAACCTCTTATTCAGACTACGTATATTTCTATATTATAGGATTCCTGACATCATATTCAGGCTTTATATCAAACCAATCAGATAATCAAATTAATAAAGATTAAGGTATATGTAGTTCCTCAAATTCAGTTTAAATTATTGTACAACTTTAATATACTATTTTCTAATAAAACCAACAGTATAAATCATCTCAGAAATTGTCGAATTGAAATAACTGCGATAATTGTTTCCTCCAATGGGAAATCATTACCTAAACTAAACATGGCTGTGTACTAAGCAACTGTTCGAATTCAGTCTAAATCGATCAAACTATGTTAGTACAATAATTTTTTCACGATAGAGGTGGTAGTATCACGCAAAAGTATAGTATTCAACAATAAAGCATTCAAAATTGTGATTTTTTCAATTTTGTGTCAATTATTTTTTGAAATACTAAAATTTGTGTACCATAATTAAAAATGTCCAACAATAAGCAATATTCAATATTCAATTCGCTGTAATCATTTGATCATTTTAGTAGAACTTAATATCACAATTAAGCACAATTTGGCACAATATAATAAATCCGGGTGGGACTTTATTTTACAGACATGTATACAAGGAGATTCATTTTTCGTTACTCAGCAGATATCGCAGGATTTTCGGGAGACAAATACTCTCTGTCAAATGTGAATTTATTAGAGCTGTTAAAATTAGTGATTGAGAATCTGAATGTAATTTAGACAAAGTGCTTTTATATTATCTCGTTATAAAAGCACTACAAAAAAATTAAATAATAAATAAATTTAATATTTAAGAAAAATGTAACTTTTAATAAGAAAAATGTGTTCTAATTATTAATACATGCCGTTTAACGCGGCATATAAAACCTTTTTACGCCAAGTACTCGTATGAATAATATGTTTTCACTTCATTCTCTTGTAATAGCCAAAGCACATTTAAATATATTCACAATTCTTTACGCAAGATGAGCTAGTTGGAACTAATCGAGATTTTGATTGCTGGTGCGATGATAATTTAAAGGTGGTACTAGCTCTGGATCATATTCCAAACACTATAGAATTGGGTGGTGGTTTGGTTTTAATTGGGATTTTCCACTCTATTTTTTAATATCACCATTTGTTGTTGACATTTATGGTATATTTATAATTAAAATATGATTAACGTTTTGAATAAAAACAACACAACTCATTTATAAACAAATCGAACAAGATTTTAATTGGTTTTTACATTTTTTCAACTACGAATATAATTTTGATTAAATATTTTATCGAAAGAAATCATTTTCAGTAACATACACGGATACCGGGCTTGATCGATTACTTTCAGTTGTAGGAGATGTAAATTATTGCACTAATTTCTAAATGTAATTTGATATAGTCAGCCAATTTAAAATGTCTTGGCCCAATTGTGGCATGGAGCACTTGATCAAATTATTTGTTTACCGATTAAGCAGAGAAAGCAGAGTAATTTATAATATACAGCCAACAATATAAAACTGAGCTTAAATTAGGGTACAAAAGTAGAAGAATGTACTTTCAATGTTCGTCAATAGATGGCAGTAAATGCGATTAAATGATACAAAAATGGTTCTGTAGCACTAGTTAATTGAAATAACTGTTTAAACATGGAAATTAAATTTAACGCTTCATAATATTCCATAGACATCTATCGGACGACTTTATCAAAAAAAATAAATGCAGAACCTTATTTTCGTTGTGGTATCATTTAAATAAGACATGTACCTATTTCAAATCATTTTAATGTAAAGGATGTTTTTTCAATCACATTTTTTAAATTATGAATTTTAATTTTGTATTTTTGAAACAAAGTTCAGAATTGACGAATTTTAAAACTTTTTAATTTTTAAATTTTTTATAGTTTCTGATCATTTCCACCTACAATTTTCAAAATTAAAATTATCGAAATTTGATTTTTACGATCAAATTTTTCGAATAAAACAGAATTTGACATATCAATTCAAAAAATTAAAAAACAATAAATCATTTTACTTGCAATTTATTAAATTTCAATGTAAATATCGATAAAAAAATTAATGTTTAACTTAAATTTTGAAAAGTTCTGGCAATAAAATTTGAGTTTATCTAATTCTTGAAATCAAATTTCACAATTTTCTGTTCTAAATATTAATTTGAATTATTGTATTTTAAAATTACTCATACTTTATGTATGTACATTAAAATTATACGAGCTTTAGAAAATTTAATATTTAACATGTTTATCGCTCTTGGACATTTAGAATATAATTTTCCTACAATTTTCAAAATTCAAATTGAAGTTTGAGATCGCCAAATTTTTAAAGTAGTAACTTTTCAAATTTCGTATGTATATAATTCTGAATTTAATGTTCAATTCGACTTTTTGATCTTTCAATTTACTCATTAAATTTCGATAAATCTAAAAAAAAATTTGAAAATTTTTGGGAATTCTGGAAATAAATTTAAGTTTATCGCATTTTGAAACCAAATTTTACAATTCTGAATTGTAAATTTTAATTTTAATTATTTGATTTTTTCTCAAATTTTAAATTTTGGTAACATTGTTTAATTAGAATAAATATTTACCATAGACATTTAATTTAAAAAAATTTTAAGATAACTAAAGTCCGATTTAGAACCCCCTTGAAGTTATCCCAGGATTTCATCCCATGATTTTAAAAAAAAATACCTCTGGCAACACTACCGTAAATAATCCATCCCAGACTTTTTAAAAATACATATAAAATTTATATAGTTTTTTCATCCCGGGATTTTTTACATTTTATACTATCCCACACTTTTTCGTATACAAAAAAATATGTATGTATACAGTTAGTACCAAAATACTCATCCCAGACTTTTTTAATATGTAAAATTGATTTGGTGGAAAATAAATTATTATGTGCAAGTCTTTTTAAGGACGGCTAATTTATCTTTGTGATAAGGTTCAAGACCCTGTTAGTAACCATTACGCCAGCTTTAATAATTTTGTGACCGTTGGAATTTCCACCATATAAATAAATGTGGTGCCTTTGAAAACTTTACAAAGTAAAGTAAAATCGAAAAAATCGTATGGCCAAACTTTTATAGGGTCGGCTTTTTTCGCATATTGATTGAGTTTGGGACCTTGTTGGCTACCACCGTGCCAGCGTTGATGATGTTTTGCCCGTCAGAATTTACGCAATATAAATAAATGTGGTGCCTTTGCCAACTTTACAAAGTAAAGCCAAATCGAAAAAAATCGTATGGCCAAACTTATATAGGGTCGGCTTTTTTTGCATATTGATTGAGTTTGGGACCTTATTGGCTACCACTGTGCCAGCGTTGATGATGTTTTGCCCGTCAGAATTTACGCAATATAAATAAATGTGGTGCCTTTGCCAACTTTACAAAGTAAAGCAAAATCGAAAAAATCGTATGGCCAAACTTTTATAGGGTCGGCTTTTTTCGCATATTGATTGAGTTTGGGATCTTGTTGGCTACCACTGTGCCAGCGTTGATGATGTTTTGCCCGTCAGAATTTACGCAATATAAATAAATGTGGTGCCTTTGCCAACTTTACAAAGTAAAGTAAAATCGAAAAAATCGTATGGCCAAACTTTTATCG
The DNA here is from genome assembly GCA_951394425.1 of Tipula unca. Lineage (NCBI taxonomy): Eukaryota > Metazoa > Arthropoda > Insecta > Diptera > Tipulidae > Tipula > Tipula unca. Next base: position 142,371,772 of record OX596380.1, on the reverse strand, counting down.
GGTCGGCTTTTTTCGCATATTGATTGAGTTTGGGACCTTGTTGACTACCACTGTGCCAGCGTTGATGATGTTTTGCCCGTCAGAATTTACGCAATATAAATAAATGTGGTGCCTTTGCCAACTTTACAAAGTAAAGCTGAATCGAAAAAAAATTCGTATGGCCAAACTTTTATAGGGTCGGCTTTTTTCTCATATTGATTGTGTTTGAGACTTTGTTGGCTACCACTGTGCCAGCGTTGATGATGTTTTGCCCGTCAGAATTTCCGCAATATAAATAAATGTGGTGCCTTTGCCAACTTTACAAAGTAAAGCAAAATCGAAAAAATCGTATGGCCAAACTTTTATAGGGTCGGCTTTTTTCGCATATTGATTGAGTTTGGGTCTTGTTGGCTACCACTGTGCCAGCGTTGATGATGTTTTGCCCGTCAGAATTTACGCAATATAAATAAATGTGGTGCCTTTGTCAACTTTACAAAGTAAAGCCAAATCGAAAAAATCGTATGGCCAAACTTTTATAGGGTCGGCTTTTTTCGCATATTGATTGAGTTTGGGACCTTGTTGACTACCACTGTGCCAGCGTTGATGATGTTTTGCCCGTCAGAATTTACGCAATATAAATAAATGTGGTGCCTTTGCCAACTTTACAAAGTAAAGCCAAATCGAAAAAAATCGTATGGCCAAACTTTTATAGGGTCGGCTTTTTTTGCATATTGATTGAGTTTGGGACCTTGTTGGCTACCACTGTGCCAGCGTTGATGATGTTTTGCCCGTCAGAATTTACGCAATATAAATAAATGTGGTGCCTTTGCCAACTTTACAAAGTAAAGCCAAATCGAAAAAAATCGTATGGCCAAACTTTTATAGGGTCGGCTTTTTTTGCATATTGATTGAGTTTGGGACCTTGTTGGCTACCACTGTGCCAGCGTTGATGATGTTTTGCCCGTCAGAATTTACGCAATATAAATAAATGTGGTGCCTTTGCCAACTTTACAAAGTAAAGCAAAATCGAAAAAATCGTATGGCCAAACTTTTATAGGGTCGGCTTTTTTCGCATATTGATTGAGTTTGGGACCTTGTTGGCTACCACCGTGCCAGCGTTGATGATGTTTTGTCCGTCAGAATTTACGCAATATAAATAAATGTGGTGCCTTTGCCAACTTTACAAAGTAAAGCCAAATCGAAAAAAATCGTATGGCCAAACTTTTATAGGGTCGGCTTTTTTCGCATATTGATTGAGTTTGGGACCTTGTTGGCTACCACTGTGCCAGCGTTGATGATGTTTTGCCCGTCAGAATTTACGCAATATAAATAAATGTGGTGCCTTTGCCAACTTTACAAAGTAAAGCCAAATCGAAAAAAATCGTATGGCCAAACTTTTATAGGGTCGGCTTTTTTTGCATATTGATTGAGTTTGGGACCTTGTTGGCTACCACTGTGCCAGCGTTGATGATGTTTTGCCCGTCAGAATTTACGCAATATAAATAAATGTGGTGCCTTTGCCAACTTTACAAAGTAAAGTAAAATCGAAAAAATCGTATGGCCAAACTTTTATAGGGTCGGCTTTTTTCGCATATTGATTGAGTTTGGGACCTTGTTGGCTACCATCGTGCCAGCGTTGATGATGTTTTGTCCGTCAGAATTTACGCAATATAAATAAATGTGGTGCCTTTGCCAACTTTACAAAGTAAAGCCAAATCGAAAAAAATCGTATGGCCAAACTTTTATAGGGTCGGCTTTTTTCGCATATTGATTGAGTTTGGGACCTTGTTGACTACCACTGTGCCAGCGTTGATGATGTTTTGCCCGTCAGAATTGACGCAATATAAATAAATGTGGTGCCTTTGCCAACTTTTCAAAGTAAAGGAAAATCGAATAAAATTCGTATGGTCAAACTTTTAAGGGTCGGCTTTTCTCTCATATTGATTGAGTTTGGGACCTTATTGGCAAATGCACTACATTTATTTATATGGTGGAAATTCCAACGGTCACAAAATTATTAAAGCTGGCGTAATGGTTACTAACAGGGTCTTGAACCTTATCACAAAGATAAATTAGCCGTCCTTAAAAAGACTTGCACATAATAATTTATTTTCCACCAAATCAATTTTACATATTAAAAAAGTCTGGGATGAGTATTTTGGTACTAACTGTATACATACATATTTTTTTGTATACGAAAAAGTGTGGGATAGTATAAAATGTAAAAAATCCTGGGATGAAAAAACTATATAAATTTTATATGTATTTTTAAAAAGTCTGGGATGGATTATTTACGGTAGTGTTGCCAGAGGTAATTTTTTTAAAATCATGGGATGAAATCCTGGGATAACTTCAAGGGGGTGATTTAGATGTAGAAAAATGTTTCGCCGGCAAAAAAAGAAGACACTAGTTTAATTGTAATAAACTAGTGTCTTCTTTTTTTGCCGGCCAAACATTTTTCTACATCTAAATCGGACTTTAGTTATCTTAAATATCTTATGTGTGAATGACAAGGACAGCAATATAAACAAGCAAAATTTTGCATGCGTTTTTGTCTTCTTTTCCGGTAATGTTACCATAATAATGAAAATGTTACCATAAAATATATTCAACCCGAGTATATTTTATGGTAACATTTTTAGAAAATATATATCCAACCAATCAGCGAATAGACGTCAAATTTTTATAGTTAAGTTTGAAATAACAACAGTATTGTGTAAGCTATTTATTGATTCAGAATTCTATAAAAGTGTCATTGAATTATGTGCGATTTGTGCATCAAAGCTAGATCCAAATGATGCGGCAATTCATTATAATCGTCAAAATGAACAAGTTGAAGATCAAGAGGGTTATATTGCGTATACATCACTTGTAAATTGTTATAAAGAAATCATTCAAATGGTTAAGAAAATTTATATAAATGCAACGTGTGTCAATCCAGGAAATAATTGCGTGGATACTACGTTGAATGAGTTTCTTGGTGTTGAAGAAGATACCATTTCACAGAATATTTTACCTATTGGTGGAATTGCATTGCAAACCTCTAATCAATTATTAAATTATTCAGTTTACGATTGGTTGTTGTCGCATCAATTACTTGGAAGGCTTTTGGGAATTTCCGAGCCGTCATTGGGAGCTTATTTGAAACAGACGGTCGATAAAAATCCCGATAATCTCATTTTGACTGATTTATTATGGAAATGCCATGAACGAAATTTTCAACATTCAGCTGGCGCCAAAGTACTTGATAATTTAGCGTTTATGCAAAGGTGAGTGTTTTCTAATACTTTGACAGTATTGTGAGGACTTAAAATGTTGTTTATATTATAGTAATCTAATTAAATTGAACCAACGCTATGAATACTTGGCTCGCGCAGTAATGTGTATGCGTAATGACACCGGTGGTTCATTTGCCCACAATGATGTACTACTGAAGGACTTGGAAAATAAATTGGAAACATTTACTCCGCTAGTATCTTTAAATGATCGTATGTGGTCAACCAATGGCGATGAATATTATTTAATTAAATCAATTGATTCATTCACATCATATTTAACAAAACAATCAAATGTATTAATTAAAAATCGTCGAGATTTGATGCTAAAGTGCAAGAATTGATATCAGCATCATTGAATATTTTATATACACGAAACTGTACCACAGGATTGAGAAATTCACTGCGAGAAACACAAACCAAAATTGATCGAATTATAAAATAAGTTCGTATATTTCTGCCTTAAATAAATGTTATAATAAAATTTTTGCTAGAAATTTAAATTAAATTAAGCTTAATTAATTTGTGTGTAAATTATAAAAAGAGTTTTATTTTTGACCAACCACCACTTTCTATTTGCTAAATTTCTCGTGAGAAACTTGAATAGTTTTAACCTCTATACCATGTATGGTGGTTCTACTATGGTTCTTTGAATGTCGTTGATTGAATTTTACACTAGAATGGAGTATACTATTTCTTTTTCTACGAATTATTTCGTAGGCATAACCATAATAATTGTAAGAAATATGTTTTATTACAGCGGAGTTTTGTTCTTTTGTTTGGCTAATGAAGTATATTTTAATAAATAATAATATAATTATCCATTTCAAAATAACAAAATAATTAAATGTTATTGAGGTTATGTTTTATTATAGCATCGCCATTTTTGTTTACATACTCTTTCTCAGTTTAACTAATGGATTTTTTTTGTATTGTGTGTAGCTCGCTTTTGCCTGCAAAATTTTGCATGGCAAACATTTTTCTACATCTAAATCGGACATAACTCTGAATTGAAATAAATTTTTTATAATTTTACGAATTTTGTCGTCGATTTATTTGAATATGGACTAATAATACTATTTTATTTTAAGTGTTTTATGAAGTTTGTGATATTTCTGACCAAATATATTTTCGACTTTTAGGTTAGTTTACACAATAAAAAAGACAAATGGTTTCACTAGAAAATGCGGATAGTGGGGTCTTACTGTATGTACGTACATGTAAAAATGATTGACGCATAGTTTTACAAATGACCTATACTATATCTCAACAAAAATCATTTTTCTGACCGACATCAAGAATGAATAATTTTTTTGCTTCCTTCTATTAAAATTCGAATCCCCATTCAATACGCCATACCCAAGTCACATCTTATAAATCCAAACGTAACTCAGGTACGGTTAATTTTTCTTTATTATACTATATACATATGTTCATTGAGGATGCAGTATGCAGTAAAATATTACAATTTTTTGAAATCACATACTGATCATGTAGATGAGTAGAGCATGAAATCTCTATATATTTGTACCATCAAGGCGAGTGTGGAAATATTCTCGAAGTTTTTCCACACTAATGCTCATAATTCAAACACGTCTATTAGTTTATTAGGTTAAAGTGAGTGATTTGATTAGTTAAACCTGCGGTTTTGAATTGTGTGGATTTCAAAACACGATTAAAAATATGAAATCCTGCACGTCTTGAAAATTTTCATCCTCCAAATCAGTGACAGGCTCGAAAACGAATATACTTTTTTAATTTGTGATAATGAAATATAAAGTCGATAATAGTGGCACACCTAAACCTGATCAATTTTATTTCCGGAGACTATCCATGCCGTTTCCTATCTAAAAATTTGGCAATTTTTTGGAAATTATAAATGTTTTTGACATATTTCGTTATCATATATATGCCAATTCTTTGATGATAATAGGATTATAGATTGGCAGTGTGTAAGGTAATTGACATGTAAATAAATTGTTATCATATTGTTTTGACGCTTGTCAATGCGAAGCCAATAATAATAAAATATACGAAATAAAAGTATTTCATCCATTTCTTTATAATAAAATAAAATTTATGCTACCACTAGCAATTTCACAAATATTGTATTTTTGCACAAGAATATAATAACTTTGGAATTCAAAGGCACAAACGACACATTGACAGGCGGGGAAAATTATCAATAAATTATTGTAATATTCGGGTGGCCAAGTTAGCCAAATTAGAAATTTTCATATAAATGTCAAAAGTTAGTACTAAAAAAATATTTATTATAGGTTTCTGTCACAGTCAACAAAACAATATTGGGCACAGTTATATGGCCAAACTCATTAATTCTATATATAACTAATTTTTTTAAAACCAATTTATTTATGTTCAATTTTTACACTTTCAAGGAAAACAAAGAATTTTAATTTGAAAGATAATTGTTAAATTGGAAGCAACGATATGATGAAAGGTGCATTTTAGTCGGCCAAACTGAAATTGGTATTAATTTCGAAATAGCTTCTTCGCTATATTTCGTTAAAAAAAACTCAAGCAATACTATCCAATAATCAGTATACATAAATATGGGACAAACAAATTTATACAAATTTCACGCCCACCAATGGGTTAAACCGAAATGAAAAAGTTCTCGTTTAATGTTCCATGTTTATGATAACAATAATAATATCATTTTATTTATTGATGAAATAACAACAAATACGCCAGCAACAACAATAACAACATAAATACTGCTTTTCCGTGGAAAATACTATACGATATACATACATACATACATGGAAGAGTAAATTTTCTGATTTCAATTTTATTTTATTTATTTATTTCGTTTATGAATAGAAAATGGATGTATTATATTTTTTAATATTGCCTAGATCAGGGTTTTCCATTTTTATGCTATTGTTTTCTTCAAAGGAAAAAATTCCTAAAGAAAAAAAAAGGAAAATCGGAGAAACGGAAAACTGATAAAATTCAATAAAATATATTGGAAAAATTTTCTTTCATTTTTCTGTATTTTGTTTGTGAATAATCTATGTGGGAACGAAAATATACGACCGACTGAGGAGTATGTATGTATAAGGGAATATTATTATCTTCTTATGTTGTATATAAAAATGGTTTTTGTGGCATCATTTCGCCGAAGTATTAAATGAGATGTTTCAAAATCTCACCCGTTTTTCGGTTTTTAGATCCAAGCGCCCACGCTAAATCTCTTTTTTATTTTAAGTAAAATGGGCAAAACTATATACACTCAGATTGTATGTACATACGTATACGATGTTTAAAAATCAACGACAACATTTTGTAGAGCAAAGCCCCTGTGTTATTTTAATACCACCTGTAAATAAAGTTTTTTTATGTAATAAATAAATTTGTAAGTTGTATTGATTTTAATATCGAATTTTTGCACATAAACCATAATTTATGCTACATGTTAAGCCAATAAAAATTTCAAATTTATGTATCTTTGCCATATAATAGATTTTTTATTTTTTATTTTTTGTATGTTTTAATCAAAGTAAATTTCCCTGTTGCAGTATTGTGTTCATTTCTTTGGAGCTTTTCCAAAACGGAAAATTTTTTTTTTTGTTATTATATTGTATGGCAAGCAGTTTTTCTTTATTTTTGTATGTTTTATGTATACACATATACATAAACATAACACACAAAAATCAATTTCGAATTGAAATAGGGTTTTCCGAATTTTATGTATTTTATAAAATTTATTATTGGTTTAATGTACACAGATACGCAAATTACCAATAACCATATTGAGAGTGACAGTTTATATAAAAGTTCGGTTAGACTGCGTGGAGTCCAAAATATTTATATAAAATTTAATTATTAGCAATAAATTAAATTTATAGATTTATCTACATAATATATAATAAATTGAAGGTGGTACTTGAAATTTATTAGATGTAGTTGGGTAGTTTTTTTCGAAAGAAGTTTTTGCATTTTGTTGTTGTTGCAACAGATTAGTATCAAGCATGAATCATAATTTTGACCAGAATTTGAAATAAATTGAAGAGAATTTTATAAACGGAATCAAATTATTGGTAGCTGTAACGAATTTGAATTATTGTTGTTGACTAAAATTTTCACGAATTTCATAAAAATTATAAAGAATTTAGTGAACTTTCATACTACATAATTTGCATGTGATGTATATTTTAATTGCAATATAATTTAAAATTGCCTAAATGATCAGCATATATGTTTGAATATTCTTTCGTCATTCGTGGTGTTTATGGAAATACAAGTGCTGTAATAGCCTTAATTTTACAACTAATTACCTCTTTGGTAACTAATTACCTTCCTGAAAGTCTTTTTAGATAACGCGTGTGCGTCGAAATGCATTCACTGGCACAAACATTGTTCATTGAATATGTTTATGATGAATTTTTTATTAGTTAAGTTTGAGTTTTAGATTAGATAGGTCCCATATTTCTTCTCATTCAAGATTTGTTAATTAATATAAAAATGTTGTTAATCAAATATTGAAATTTCTATTGAAATTTAATTTCACTCTTCAATGACTCATTGGCGTTGTGTTGAATCAGTTAAGACCGAAATACGACCTTGAAAAGGTCTTATGCTATTTATTATAAAGATGCTCGTTTTCGGGTTGTTTGTTTGTCTCAATCTAAATTTTGTATTGTAACCATCTTGAAAGTATGCTAATGAGACTACATTAGCGTACTTATAAGATTGTTAAAATACAGAGTGAGGCATTTAAATTGGGACAAAGAACCAACTCGAAAATTAGCGACATTATAATAAAATAGCATAAGTCGTTTTCAAGGTAATTTCAAGGTCACTTTGTTTTTCTTCAATAGAAATTTTGTATTACAGAATCTTATTCTTTACTTAAAAAATCAAATAAAATTTTTTTAAAACAAATTAACCCTTTTTAAAAAAATTAAATTATGCATATAAATCTTGGAACTAATGGCCTGTAGCTTCGATGAACTGATCAAGATGTCTTATAAATAATCTCCATAAAAATTTAAGGTCAATCAAGTCCGGTGAGCAGGCCAATTCCCTAGTCCACCATATCCTATCCAACATTTATTGTAAAGTGTAAAGATTGCTTGTCTTGCAATATTAAACCCACATATCCACTCGTTCGTGATGTGCGATATATTCAAGTAATTCTGGCAAATTGTAGTTAAAATTAACATATTTTTGGCAATAAAATAAGGGCCAATTAGTTTGTCCTCAATTTTTTCACACCAAACATTAGCAAACCAAGGATGTTGTTTGTGAACTTAGTGTAACCAATTTGGGTTTTATACAGCCCAGTAATGCATATTATGATGATTGACCCGGCCACAACAAAATGCCACCCGATTCATAAAACCATCACCATGCAATTTGTGGTGTAATGTAATGTGATATAGATGGAATATACGTCTAAATAGTATACAACAACTCGCTTGGAGATTTTTAGTTGCTGCTGAAAATTTCACAAAACCCATCACCATAATTATCGCCGCACTACAATTTATACTTTACCGAGAAATAAATTATATAAAATATGTATAAAGGAACTGAAATTTCGTTTTCTTTGGATTAAGAACGAATATCGTGACGTAAGGATGATTAATTCAGTATTTTGGATCACATTCGGGCGACTTTGCCATCATAAACCATTTATTATTTTATAGCGTTGTCTCATCATACATTTTGTTACATTTCTGTTTACGCGTAAATAAAGCGTTTCATGTTTCATAGTTGTATATGATTTATATAGGTCTTGAAACCTCATTTATTTGTTGATATTTTACTTAATTTGATTAACTTTTAGTAATTTTTTTTGTTTTGTTAGATAGATAATTTTTCAAACAAAGTGAAAATATCTATACAAATCGTAAGAAAAAACAACGATTATATTTGCATGCTTTTGGTAACAATGTGACGATAAAGTGTCATTCATCGCTTGTGAGTTTCGTTGGGGCCCCAATGATATGAGGCACCCTAGATGGCCATCAACCACCCGAAAATTTGCCGCCGAGTTATTTACTTTGAAATTCATCATTCCTAGACAACTGTACAAACTCGGTAAGCTCAGCAGGCTCAGGCAAGACGACCCGCACCAACTAACGAAAGATAAAGAATTCAGTTAATTTCTACTGCGGTTTTTGCACCACTTCAGTCAAATAGGTTTTAATATAATTCTCCCCAATCACGGGAAGTGGATTACTCGATAAGCCGGTTACCAATGACTAAGTCTACGAAAGACCTACGGAAAACGGATGAGAAAAACAAGGATCCACACATAAAAAGTGGATATATTTTGCACCTGGTGGATGGTACATTGAAAGCTTTATCCACGTGACGTAACAGTCAACTCCGTGATCCCGTACCCAGTAATCTAGATCGAGTCTTCTTCATCAGGACAACAATTCTACAGAGAGGGATTTTTTTGTTGCGGCCGCGTTAATGAAAAAAATCGGCAATAATTATTTAATAATTGTTTAAAATGTATATCAACATTTATGAGACAACTTTTATTATTGTTTAGCTTTAACTACATTTTATGGCATTTAATTTTTTTGTCAATTTTGCTATAACGCTTGAAATTTGTTTTACAAAAAAATTAATTGTAATGGGATGCAAAATTTGAGTACGTTTTACTCAATAATTACGTTTTATTTCCAGATATATAATTGAAGAGCGAGCTATATCTGTACTTCAGTAATTTTTATATCTGACGTGAGCAATTTTAGTTTTTAAATTTTATTAGGACGAAGCAATCTTGTAATTTTAATTTTATTTTTCAATATATTTGCAGTATTCATAAACATTATGAGTTTTAATGTTCTTTTAGTCAATGAACGAATTAATTTGATATTTTCTTCTAACATTCTGTTACGTGCATTTCGAATTCTATTATAAATAGTGTAACAAAACTTAGGTTTCATTTTTATCTTGAAGATATGACATTAGGAACACTTGATGCAATCTTACCTCTCGACATTAAAAATCTAGATCTGTGACTGATCACAAACAATACTGTCATTATAATTTACCGAAACGTTTAAGTTCTAGTGTCAAGGATTGCTGTATTGTCTTCCAATGATCGAAATTCATATTACTTTTTATAATTTTATTGAAAATTCCTTTCATTTCATTGTATATTAACAAAATGTATTAATATTATTGTATAATATATGCTAAACAATTTTAGTGACTCAATATTTAAATAATTTATTTTATTAAAGTCACGACTCAAATTAATGATATAATGTAAAATATAATTTTCTTAAACTAATAAAAAACTTTTAAAAAATGTAACAAGATAATTATAATAATAAAGGGTTAACAATTTATTATTGTTCATATATACAAAAATAAGGGTAAACTACGAGTATATACATAAAATTAGTGTAGAACCAACCGTGTTAACGAATAGTAAAAACTTAATATCAACTTAAAATTATAATATATATGTATTTTTAGAACAGAAAAGGGGCTGATGACCAGTTTTAAATAGGATCCCATGTTGCTGATTGTAAATAGCCAATCTTTTAAAAATCGATCAAATTATTTCATATAATATGTAGAGTGGTAACTGGAGTGTAACTTGTGGTAAAAAAAATAGATAATTCTTAAAACTCTAACAAATAAATTGAATGCAACACATTTGACACTGATTTCAAATAATTTTGTCAACAATATTTGGAAATAGTATTAATAAAAAATGTGAAAGATTTTAAATTTTCATTTAAATAAAAGCCTTTTCGGATTTTTTTCGAAATGTTATTTTCTCGATCCTTTTTCAAATTTTCTTTTGAAAATTTTATGATTTTTTCGGTTTTTTGATTTTTTTTTTTGATTTTGTTGGTTGCTTACAATTCTTTCTCAAATTTTTCGGATTTCTTTAAATAATTCGGATTTCATTTTTTTTTTTGAGACTGTTTCGGATTTTTTTATAAATTAGATAAAGAAACAGAAACATTTTAAATTTCTAAACTCGAATGCATTGGACTATTCCTTTCAGTATTGGCAATAAATGTTTTTCTTGGTTCTCACAAAGACATTGAGTATTTCGTTAAAATGTTCAATACAAATATTAGCAAAGTTCAACTATAACAATGCCAATATTAATTCATCTTTAATACTCCCATCTTTTGTATTACTTAAAATATCATCCATGTGGTGAATGAATTATCATTAACCTATAGGAAATCAAATATTCTATTTTCCCTAAACCGGTTAACCGGTTTTACCCAATTCCGATCGGTATAAGTACATTTTTAGTTTTGGTAATGTATTGCCTATTGACCTTCCATATTTAACGAGTAGGAATAGCAACCAAAAGCTAGGAATACTTACATTATTTTTTGATATAAATTGGCTTCCATATCAGAAGCATTGGTTACATAAAAAATGCTAGAAAATACTATTTCATCCAAGGCCTCTCACTTATAGTAGAACAAATTTTAAAAAGACGATTCCAAGATTTTCTACATCGGACGTTTAAGCACAATTCTACACTACCTTAAATTTAACATCCTATGGAAATTACTTTCTTTCTGTGGTTGTAATGTTTGTTGATTTGGGCAGAAAATTCTGATGCACTAAAGCGATATCTTTCTCTCAATCCATTCGCCATGTGTTAATTTGGGTTGTATAAGTAACCGAAGTTTAGATTTATTTTAGTATAGGGTTTTCCAATAAGAGTGATATAATTTCTTTAAAAAAAACACACTAATTGTTAAGGAAATTGAAATGTTTTTTATTTAATGTGAAGTACAATCGATACAATTAAGTTTTGAATAAAACGTCATTCAAATGGCCTCCACGACTTCTTCTGCAGTAACGAATCCGATGACCCCATCGAGCAATTCCACTAAATCAAGTCGTATGTCATGAATAGCACGTTCAATATTAACTTGTAAAGCTTGAAGAGAGTTTCGTTTATTGTTAAAGTCCAATGTTTTCAAATAACCACACAAGAAATAGTCTAATGGTGTTAAATCACAACTTCTTGGAGCCCATATTCAATATCACAATTTCTTGAAATAATCGAATCTCCAAACTTTTCTCGCAATAATTCAATTGTTGCACTTGCTGTGTGGCACGTAGTAGTTCTTATTGGAACCAAATGTTGTCAAGATCAACTTCTTCCAATTTCGGCCCTAAAAAGTTGGTTATCATCGATCTATACCGATCTCCATTGACTGTAACGGTGTTACCAGCTTCATTTCGAAAAAAATACGGACCGATGATTCCACCAGACCAAAAACCACACCAAACTGTCAATTTAGGTGAATATAATGGTTTTTCATGAATAATTTGTGGAGTTTCCTCGCACCAGAATCGAAAGTTTTGTTTATTTACCGCACCACTCAGATGAAAGTGAGCCTCATGGAGAAGATAATTTTCTTAAAAAAATCGTTATCGTTTTCAAGTTGTTACAAGGCAAAACCAGCAAATTCACGACGTTTACGGTGGTTCAATGGCTGTTCTTCAGTGAGTACAATTTTATATGGATGCAAACCCAAATCCTTTCTCAAAATCCGCCAGGTTGTGGTTTGAGACAGTCCCAATTCTTGAGAACGTCTTGGAATCGATAAATTGAGGTCTTCAGCAACACTTGCCTGAACGGCAGCAATATTTGCATTACTTCGAGCGTTTCTTTATCTTATTGGCACTTGAACATTATATAATGAAAATGTACGCTCAAAATTTTCAACAATTCGACGAATAGCGAGCACACTTGGACGATTATTACGACTATAAAATGGAAAAAGCGCACGAAAAGTTGCAATTGGAGAAGGATTATTTTGATAATAAAACTGAATAATTTGTAAACGTTGTTCTTGCGTATATCTCACCATGATGAAATTGTAAACATTACTGAATACAATGAAACAAAAAATGACAGATCATGACATATTACAAATGGCCGAAACGTCACTTAAATATGATATCATTCCTTTTGGAAAACCCTTTATATAGAAGACGACGCTATAATAGAATTTAGTTTGGTAAATTCGATTCAAACAGCTTACTAAACCTAATGACTGAAGGTTCTATATTTGCAAACTACTAGCGAGTAATCAACTCGTTGGCACCAATTCTTGTTGTTTTGTAGTTATAAAAAAAATCGAATTTTCATGAATTTTTTGAATATTTTCCTCCTTGCCAAACGTTAGCATGAATAGTGGTATACTGCGTTTTGTAACGATACTGTTGCCTTTATCATCTACCTTTCTCTCTTTTTTAATGATGTTTGCGGCATCCTTAATGTCGAATCCTTTACTCTGCAGCTCGGCAATTATATCTTCACTCTCGAATGTTTGGCGTAGTCCTCTAGCCATAACCTTAATTGGTCTTTCCTGCTTGTCCTCAACTTTCTCAGCATTGAGTCTGGAACATTTACCTTCCAAACATCATTATTTAGTGCTACTAGCTTGAAATCCTTGTCCGTAATTGTGGTCATCAGAGCCTTGGCAGCCGGATAGTCTTTAATACCAACTATGTTTATTGGTGGAGGCTGTTTTTTTCTCTCTCTGTGTTAGGAATTTCATCGTTGCACTGTGTAGTTGGTTTACTCGATGTTGATGTTTGCTTTCTTTGCTCAACATATTCTGGCGATGATTCTGCTTTCCGTTTCTTTCTGGGCTTGTTTTTGTTCACGTTCCAATCAGATTCCCTTGCCACTTCCCGTTCATCGGAAACTGCCATTTCAAAACTGGCGGTTTTTCTTGTGTTTCTTGATCCTAGTATCCACTGGGAATTGATTCCTATTTCTCTTCCGAGTTCTTCTTCGTCTGTGTAATATTCATTACAGACTTGTTTTTTTTTCTTTACCTCCTGATTCGATGATCCTTTTCAGGTCTTCACTTTCTCTCTTTAATAGGGTAATTTCATTACTCAGCTTTGAGACCACCTCTTTTTTCGTGCTTTTTTAGCTTTCAACATTTGAATTAATTGTTGGTGACGACAAAGTCATATTAATATCTCCTATAGTACTCGTGATCTTATGATTTTGTTACCCCTATGAAAAGGATACCCATCATCCCTTGTTAAGCTTGTATTAATATCTGTCCCAGCAGCCAAGTACACCACTGCGGAGACATTGTGGTCGTTTGATTTCGACGGATGGGAGCCCATTTGCTCACTCCGGAAAGTCGCCGGTACTGGGTTTCCGAGTCCCTGCATCGTACATTTTCCTGTATTCACGCTCATCGTTGATATTTGTTAAAGGTATCCTTCCTCAAGCATCCTCAAATATCCTTTATTTATAACTCCTGCCAGGTAAAATCAGCCGCCTCTAACATGAGAAACAGACGCTCTTTGAAGTCGCACCTCCTGGTGACCAGACGCTTCTTGCAAGTTATGGTCAGCGAGTGGTATTTTATTTCCCACTTACCCGCCGGTGTTCCGGTGTGGGCATCCCCCCATCCGCCACCTGGGGACGTGCCCGATGGGAGACTTGCAACTCCCACGATATATTAATAAAATATTAGACAAATTAATGTATCAACTATTCGCGACTTTTCCCCGGTTATTTGAATAGTGAAAATATACCTAAATTACCCGATTAGCTTAACTGAAAGACGGTCGGCCAACCTTAAATGTGTAACCTGGATGTGTGAAGAATAATTCATAAAAACAACAATTTTTAAACCATAAATTAATTTCAGCATTTCTAAGTTTAAAAATCATACCACATTTAAGAGCTTATTACGGTCGTATCTCATGATTTTACATTCTTTAAATTGTGTGATATTCCCCACGGAAATAGTAAACAGAATTTAAATAAATTAGCTTGTGTATTTTGGTGTTTGATGAATTTTGAACTATTAATTGTTGTGAAATGATTTATGCTAACATAGTCTAAGATTGTTTGAATAATGATATTACTTTTTTTTTTATCAATAATTTCTCTGTTAATTTATATTTCAGTGCTGAGGGATGATTTTCGATCAATACCTAAAGATGCTGTTGCCCTAGTGGGCGGTCCAGTAATACTCAATTGCACGCCACCCCGAGGGATACCCGAACCATCAGTCCTGTGGTATAAGGATAGTAAAATACTTGACATCGCTGGTAAAAGGTAAGAGAAGAAAACAAAGTTTTTCAATTTTCCCCAAAAACAAAAAGTAAAGCACAAAAAACCCAAAACATAGATTATAATATTTTTACATAATCACATTCTTATTTTTATGATTATGATTATTTTCTATTACTTATTCTATTTTGTGTTTTTGTTGGTTTTGGTTCTGCTTCCAAAAGAACAAAAAAATAAAAAATAAAGCTAAAGTAAAATAAAAGTAACACAAAATAAAATGTACCCAATTTTTCTAAGAGATAATGTTGTCTTAGTGAGTAAACGAATATACACATTACATATCCAAGTAATAGATAAATCTAATACATATAAGACAAAGAAGAACCAAAAATTCATCTTTTCACCAAAAAATTTAATTAAATTTCATTTTCCAAAGAATTTCCATTACCGTATCGTTTTTTTTTTAGAGAATTGTGAGAGAGTTGAATGTACCCGAAAAACTTAAGCTGGATAAATTTCTGTTCTGCTATTTGCACTCCCTCCAAAAAAATGCAGAGAAGGAAAGAAATGAAATATAAGACTTTATGCATGCAAAAGTAGTTTTCTGTTACAAGTTCGTCTACTCGTATATATGTATAAGACAATCATTCCTTATTACTATTATTATTTTGCTATTCCTTATTACTATTAGTTTTTTGCTTATTCTTATCTTGAATGTATTATAAATTATTATAAACTTATTTCATTTAAATTTTCCAAAATATGTACAAAAAAAAAATTGAAATAATTTTTTTTTTTGTTATAATTTGCATAATTTTCATTTGCATAAAATGGAAGATGAGTTAGATTAAAGTTTCTTAACAAAAAATACATACATACATATTTAAACTGGCAAAAAAATCATAATTTTTTATGCTTATGCAATTTTGTAAATAAAAGTTTTTGTTGTGTAAAGTTGTATTATACTCAGTATTTTTTATTTTATACTAGTAAACACAAAAAAAAAATAAAAAACATTTTTTTGTTGTTTAATTTATAATAATATTCATTTAAAATTAAATAATTTTTAAAAAGTTTAACCTTCAAACTAGTATAGAATATAATATAGCAGCAATCAAGAAGCTTTTGCAATCTAACTTTTTTACAGTTTTTATTTAATAAAACTGTCAAGTTAATTTTTTTTTGTACAACCGCTTTGGAAGAGTTCAACCTGTATAGTACAAATCAACTTTTCTAACAATATAAATTAATGCTCTCAACCGAAATCTAGTTGATTTAGATGAATATCAAATTACTCAGATAACGATGTTCAGGTTAGTTGTCCTTCTATTCTTTAGGAAGATTCCATTGAATCTCTCTGATCCATATACAAACAACTGACTTGTAACTGTTTCTAGTTTTATTCAATTTTCATATTTTTGCACAATAAAACCTTTATCATTTTAATGCTTGATTGTATAAAACGTTTAACTATATATCGATTCGCCAGTTCAAGTTAAACGCAACCGATTGAGTTAACTTATTTATTTTGATATTTTATTGTATGAATAGCAAATATATAAAAATATTTCCATGAAAAGTGAAAAAAAAATTGAATTGAATTTGAGTTGTGACATGAAATACAATTTTTAGCATTTAACAATTTTTTAGCTATATGTAAATCAATGGAATATATTTTAATGAAAAATTAAAATTTGTACATTTCAAGAGAGTTTGATTACAATTAAAATTGGGTTAGTGCAATAATTTAATAAATTTGATTTGATTTGATTGAATTTGGATTTGGATAGATTCAGTTAGTATGATCGAAATTGACTCGGTTACAGACACCTGGTATAGCCAATAGTTAGTAACACAGGACGATACAGTTCTAATCTACTTTTATAATTCTACACATCATCACTGGGCTCTGAAATAAAATTGATTAGTTTGCTGGATCAGACTTATGAAATACTCCTGAAAATTCAACTTAAATTAGTTACGATTTATTTTATTCAGCATTCCAACCTTTAATTAATTAATTTAAATTTAAGTTTAACTGGCGGAAATCCTGAAGTTTAGTTCAATTTATTATTATTAATTCCATATTTGATCTGTGGTAAACTTGTAATGAGGAATAATTAGTGTAAACACTGCCGTCATTTGCGTTTAGCACTCGTTCACGTTCTCTCCGGCTCTATCCCTGCAAAATTCAAAATTCAAATCCTCCTTTATATGTTTTAAAACAAAAACTGCGCTCTGCAATCAAATTTATTAGTTTGTTGGATGTCACTTTTAAGATGCTTCTGAAAATAATTTAAATTAGTTTCAATTTATTATATTATTCATGCTTATCTGCAATTCATTAATTTAAATCTAATTCATTAAAGCTCCATATAAATGCGGCAATACAGTTTAACTATGTTAGTAGATGAAATAAAATTAAAAGAATTTTAATTAAAACATTACATACTACATACATACACTTGTTCATATTTATACATTCATTAATAATAAAATTTTAACTTTTTTCTTAACTAATCTCCAATTAGAAATCATCACCTAAAGTAAATATCATTATTGATTACTTAATAAGGATGAAAATAAAATAAAAATGAATCTTATGTATAAACTTATACTAATTCATTCCACCTAACGCTCCAACTAGATACCGATATCGGTATCAATTGATACTATTTGTGGCTTGTCACTGTAAAACTAATTTAATTTAAAAACAATTCCAATTGGAAGACATTTTCCCTTATACCCATAAATGGGAATGTTTTGTTTCGATATCTAACCTAACTTAACAGACAATTTAACAAAACTTACAGATTCCTTTTCTAATTTGAAATTAGTGCAATAATTTAATAAATGAACGGAAATACAAGCCTAGTATTTTACTGCATTTTTGTTTATGTGCCAAAATTAGGAGCCTGTGAAGTTTCTAACAAAAAATAACACGTATACGTATGTAAAAAAAAATGTATATGGTTCCAATTAGAAAAAAATTACGGAACGAAAATCCCATTGGAATCCAATTGAAATGAATATGTATTGGTAAATTCCGCCATGTCAAAATGAGATTTTCAACAAAGTAAATTATTTCATAAAGAGATTTTTTCAATAATTATAGCAACATAAAAATTATATAAAAAACGAAAAAACGTAACGAAAACATTTTCACTAAATGGCATCGAATACGAAAATTTATAATTTTTTGTTAGCAACTTTATAGATGTTAACAAATCCAATAACAAGACACTCTCCAAGATTTGGGCAACACTCCGCTATATAGGCCTGATTGGCCTATCGTTAGGAAACATTTCATAGAAGAAGATTTTTCCAAACGGAGGATTTGAGATGAGTTTTCAGGCATTTTTTTACTTATAGTTTGAGTTATTTCTAAAAATTTGTTATTATTTTCCCTAATTAACCATCCACTCTCGGAGATTTGGGCAAGATTCCGCTAGATAGGTCTAATAGGCCTATCGTTATGGAACATTTCATAGAAGAAGAATTTCCCAAACGGAATATTTAACAATAGGCCTATTAGATCTATATACGGAATCTTGCCCAAATCTCCGAGAGTGCCTTGTTAATTAGTGTAAATAATAACAAATTTTTAGAAATAATTCAAACTATAAGTATAAAAAATACTGGAAAACTTATCTCAAATCTTCCGTTTGGAAAAATCATATGTTCCCTAATGATAGGCCTATTAGACCTATTTAGCGGAACCGTCCCCAAATCTCCGAGAGTGCCTTGGTATTTGGTTTGTTTAATCCAAGAATGATTCTACCATAAAATTATGTCGTGTTTGTATTTGATTCCGATTAGAAAAATTATTTGGTTTCTTCTACCTATAATTTTCTTTAAATTATTATTATTATTGTTTGCTTTTAATAATTAATTAAATTTTAGAAAACATCATGTCTACAAATTTTTATATTTCCAATATACCATGTTAAAATTAACTCATTTTTTCCAATAAGAATTGTATTTTGAGTGGTACTAATACAGATATGTGTTTTGTTAAGTTTTATTTTTTGTTAGAAACTTCACTCCGGTCAAAATTAGAAGCAAATTGCTGTGGCTAAAAAGATGTAATGATAACTTTCGGTACACAATTAATGTTTCATAATTTTGTTACAATGGAGTGTGATTTAAATATAATAAATTCCACTAAAATTTCAATGTTAAATTTGCAATTTTAAATTTGAGTAGGTTAAAATCAAAAACACTGACAAAACAAAAAAATATCAGTTTGGACTCCATGAAAACTATTAAATATATTAAAATAAAATAAAATCAATTAAATAATAAAAATAATCAGTTTATAAAGACCTCTGTGCCTACTATATTGTGGCTCTCCTTTCATTGTGGGAACGCTGCATAATTGGTTCTGTATCAACACGCAGAACGTGACCGATCCCCTTGTTGAGCCACCTCTAAAACAGTCTGCGGAGAGTTGCACTGAGGAGCCATCCCATGAGGAATTCACTAAGGCCATGCAGAGAATGAAACGAAACCGCTCACCTGGAGCTCCTGATATTCGGAGGGGATACTTTGTGGAACTGTCTTTTCGACCTTATTCGATTAGTATGGCGAACCAAAGTTATGCCTGATGAATGGAAAGTGGCCGCGATATGCCCCATCTTCAAGAAGGGAGACCGCTTGAAGTGTGAGAATTATCGCGGTATAGCTCTCCTTTGCACAGCATACAAGTTACTGTCATACATTTTATTGGATAGAATCACTCCTCTGGCGGAGGGCTTGGTTGGTGACTATCAGGGAGGATTTCGTCCGAATCGATCAGTCACTGATCAGGTCTTTTCGCTGCGGATGATTCTATCTAAATATTATGAGACATCCATCTCCGTACATCAGGTTTTCCTGGATTTCCGGCAGGCCTATGACTCGATCAATCGAGAGAGTTTGTGGTCTGCCCTGGAATACCTAGGAATGCCAACAAAATTGGTACGACTGTGTAGGATGACAGTGACACAGTCTCAATGCTGTGTTAAAGTTGAGAACAGGCTATCGACAATTTTTGCAGTTAACTCGGGTGTTCGGCAGGGAGATGCTCTGTCCCCGATACTCTTTAATCTCATGTTGGAGTACATCTTTCGTAAAACTGAAACACCTCAGCGCAACATCTTATATCGCCAGTCCAATCAAGTGCTTGCATATGCAGATGACATATGCGTGATTGGACTGAATAGCAACGGAGTGAAAGAAATACTTGATCCGCTTGTAGTGTTTTCAGCTTCTGTTGGACTCCAGATCAATGAGTCCAAACCGAAATACCTGATCTCTGGTTTTAGAGACAATGGCACACCAGATTTTAGTAGTGGCTACCACACGTTTGAGGGAGTGAGGAGGTTCAAATATTTGGCCTCTCTTATCACTCACGATAACAGTGTGGGTGAGGATATTAAAGTGCGGCTGGCAGCTGGCAGTCGTTCTTTATATCCTCTAAGGCCACTGCTAAAATCTAAACACTTATCAAGTGCCGTGAAGCTGAAGCTTTACAAAGTGTTGATCAGGCCCGTTGTTATGTTTGGATGTGAAAGTTGGGCGCTGACGGATGAGTACGAGAGATGGCTCCTTACATTTGAGAGAAGATTCATGCGTGTGATTTACGGCCCTAAACGCGAAATAGATGGTACATACCGAGCTCTGTACAATTTCGAGATCAGAGATCTGATGAAGATCCCCGATATTGTACATGAAGTTAGATCTCAGCGAATACGCTGGCTCGGTCACGTTCTGCGTGCTGATCCGGAACGAATTGTGCAGCGATCTCTGAAAGGAGAGCCACCATATGGTAGGCGCAGAGGTCGTTGCAGGCGACGATGGCTCCACGATGTAGAGAACGACTTGGCCTCTTCAGATTGTCTAAGACAGTATGAAGACCAAGCTCAGGATCGAAACCGTTGGAGCCAGATTGTTGATTCAGTAAGGGGCCAGTAATGGCCTTTAACACTGTTATTATTATTATTATTCAATTTATTATATTCTTCATGCTTATCTGCAATTCATTAATTTAAATCTAATTCATTAAAACTCCATATAAATGCGGCAATACAGTTTAACTGTATTAGTAGATGAAATAAAATTAAAAGAATTTTAATTAAAACATTACATACTACATACATACACTTGTTCATATTTATACATTCATTAATAATAAAATTTTAACTTTTTTCTTAACTAATCTCCAATTAGAAATCATCACCTAAAGAAATTATCATTATTGATTACTTAATAAGGATTAAAATAAAATAAAAATGAATCATATGTATAAAATTATACTAATTCATTCCACCTAACGCATCATCTAGATACCGATATCCGTATCAATTGATACTATTTGTGGCTTGCCAATGTAAATCTAATTTAATTTAAAAACAATTCCAAGTGGAAGATAAGAAGAAGATTTTCCCTTATACCCATAAATGGGAATGTTTTGTTTCGATATCTAACCTAACTTAACAGACAATTTAACAAAACTTACAGATTCTTTTCTAATTTGAAATTAGTGCAATAATTTAATAAATGAACGGAAATACGAGTCTAGTATTTTACTGCATTTTGTTTATTTAACATGTGCCAAAATTAGGAGCCTGTGAAGTTTCTAACAAAAAATAACACGTATACGTATATGGTTCCAATTAGAAAAAAATTGCGGAACGAAAATCCCATTGGAATCCAATTGAAATGAATATGTATTGGTAAATTCCGCCATGTTAAAATGAGAATTTCAAGAAAGTAAATTATTTCATAAAGAGATTTTTTCAATAATTATAGCAATATAAAAATTATAAAAAAAAACGAAAAAACGAAACGAAAACATTTTCACTAAATGGCATCGAATACGAAAATTTATCATTTTTTGTTAGCAACTTTATAGATGTTAACAATTCCAATAACAAGACACTCTCGAAGATTTGGGCAACACTCCGCTATATAGGTCTGATAGGCCTATCGTTAGGTAACATTTCATAGTAGAAGATTTTCCCAAAAGGAGGATTTGAGATGAGTTTTCCAGCATTTTTTTACTTATAGTTTGAGTTATTTCTAAAAATTTGTTATTATTTATACTAATTAACAAGGCACTCTCGGAGATTTGGGCAAGATACCGCTATATAGGTTTAATAGGCCTATCATTGGGGAATATTTTATAGAAGAAGATTTTTCCAAACGGAGGATTTGAGATGAGTTTTCCAGCATTTTTTTTACTTATAGTTTGAGTTATTTCTAAAAATTTGTTATTATTTACACAAATTAACAAGGCACTCTCGGAGATTTTCTGATGAATCAATTTACCAAACTGAAATGAACGATAAATCCAAATAAATTTTTTTAATTTTAAATTAACTCGCGTCCTATTGCACAATTTGTTGGATTTCACATTTTAGCTGTAACTAAGCTAAACGAACATTACTCGATTTTAGCTTTAACAATGTTATTTTGTTACTTAGAAACTAAATTCACAATCTTCACAATTGTGAAAATATTTTCTTACTTATAACTAACTTCACAATTTTGACAATTTCTAACGAACGAATACATTCTTTATTTTGGGCTTACCCTAACGATTAAAACTGTTTTTAATATTTATAATAAGGGATGATCAACATGGAAAATTTAGATGAAGAATATGTTCTCAATGAGAACTTTAGCTGAATTTATCCCATATATGTTGAAATTATGATGGTTATCCAAGAGTTTGAGTAATATGAATCCTACAAGCTTGGTCTATCGCTTAAAGAAAAAAGTTCTAAGATTTAGTCAAAGTGGCACGTTACGAGGGCAAACTGGCAACAAGGATTTATTTTTAGATACCGATCTCTGTACAATATCGAGATCTGAGACTTCTGATGACGATCCCCGATATTGCATATGAAATAGGATCTCGGGTGCGCAGGCTCGGTCACATTCTGCGTGCTGATACAGAACCAATTATGCAGCGTTCCCTAAAAGGAGAGCCACAATATAGTAGGCACATAGGTCGT
The DNA here is from genome assembly GCA_951394425.1 of Tipula unca. Lineage (NCBI taxonomy): Eukaryota > Metazoa > Arthropoda > Insecta > Diptera > Tipulidae > Tipula > Tipula unca. The sequence continues at coordinate 142,348,484 of OX596380.1, read as the reverse complement.
TACAGGCGACGATGCCTCCACTGTGTAAATGACGGCCTCTTCAGATTGTCTAAAACAGTATGAACACCAAGCTCAGGATCGAAACCGTTGGAGCCTAAAAAATCAAAATTCCTGACATACACTTTGTACCTTTCACATGAGATTTATATTGAAATTTTTCAAGGTTTTAAAGGTTATCAGTACTAAATTAGTTTACTAAATTAAAAAGCTTAAGTTTTATTTAAGTAGTAATTTAATACTCGTAGTGATTAAATTATGAAAAGTAGTAGAAATTATCAAATTCCCATGTTTCTTTAAATTGGCGTTTTGGAAAAGATTAAATCAAAATTAATAGCCTAATAGCAGTTCAGAGCTGTGTTTACTCGTTTATAATGGTGCTAATAGAATTAAAAAATACTTTTTGTAGGACAAATTAGACAATTCTATATGAACTCGTGAAGTTTGTCCTAAATCCTAAATATGTTTAGATATATACATATGTATATGTATAACGTGAGCATAACATATTTTATTCATAAATATCCATTAATCTAATAAATGTATCGTCATGTACGATACTTTTAAATTTAGCTTCACATAATTTTGACATTTCAGACGTTTCGAGTTTTTTTAGTTTGACTGTGTATAATCACTAAAATTTTACGAAAATCGATAAACTAATTTTTTTCACGTCGTAGTTATCGACTACTGGATCAAGCTAATTTAGTACGACTCATGTTTGTCTAATATAAAATTTTCTTGGGAATATATTCCGGAAAGTTTACACAAAATCGACGCAAATTCTCAGATGTATCAAGATGTTATTGTGTTTAATTTATCCGAAAAATGTATTACTTTTGAGACGAGTAGGGTAAACAATTTGATATGGCCTCAATCAATTATGTCGAAATATGATTTCTAAAATTTGTTTTAGGAAAATCCTGGGAAGCTAGCACTAATATAAACCTTATAACAAGAAGGGCGATGGCTAAGTTCAAAAAATATTTGACTTTTGGATAAATTAAGGTGTTAGAGGGTTTATGATAACCAATTGTGGTATGACTTAGATATGTGGAAAAATGGTTTCCCGTTTTTTTTTTAGATATTATCTTGGTGGCTAACACGTAAATGACTTAAATAACAAGATGTCACGGTTTTAAGCTATCCGAAAAATATTTCATTTTTGATCAAAAGTAGAACCTCCTATCTGAGTGTGTGTGCAACCAAATTTGGTATGACCTCATATAATTATATCCAAATATGATTTTTGAAAAACGGCGAAATAAAAAATATGAGCTTAAATTTTTTGACATCTTGGTAGATACGTTATTTTGATGTTAGCTACCCAGAATTTTCTCAACAAATCATTTTTAAACATAATTATATAAGGTCACACCAGAATTGGTTATCCTAAACCGTCTTATCCTTTATTTAAATTGTTTCGTTAAATTATAATATTAAAATTATTGTTTTGTCAAATAATCTTACCCTGCACTTTAATTGACTGCGGTCGGGCCCTCCAAAATATATTTGCCTCGATGTTCCAAAAAGTTAAACGATTTTCCACCTATATGTTACAATAAATGATATATTGCAAGAAAAATGATCCTGTCGAGTAATTTCGGAATTGGACCGTTTTAGTAAAACTCGTGATTCTAAAATTAGAATATATTATTATTCGGAGTCGGAATGTAGGCGGGTCCAAGTACAAATTTTGTAAACTCATTTGGTTTGTAAGATTCGGTTTTTCATGATTAATCTGAATGTTTCTTTAGATCTTCAACATTTTAATATAATATATTGTCAAATTTAATAGCGAAATGAACGAATCAAATTCTGTATAGGCGAAAATCTGTATCATTATAATTCCAGAATTTGATTTAAACCAAATATTATAAGAAACGATGTCCTTGACGAAATCGAGTTCAAAATTGAGTTCAAATTTGAATTTGTTTTCGATTTTAACTTAAAATTGTTGTTAAATTAAGAGGTTCAATAGCCTTGTTCGACCTTGAATTAGAATGATTTCGTTGTAAATTCGACTTGAAATTTATGTTAAATTTGTCTTAAGAGATTACATGAATCTTCTAGAACTTAATTTACATTATGAAATTGAACCTATAAATTCAAATAACATTTAAATTTAAGATCTACACTTAATTCAGCCCATCAACAACATTTAAGCTCGTTGGCTGGGAAAAAATTACTTAGCAGTCCAGCCCAGTTTAAAACGTAACTATTTTTCTCTATTTACTGATATCAAAACCCCAATATTTTCTTCAATGTTATTCCCAATATTTTACAGATGGTGACAACCATCCACATATTTTACCAGACTTTATCGCAATTTTATCCTATAATATGTGTAACCTAGCTAAACCACATCACATTTAGTATGAATCTAAATATAATTTCATTTTAAAGTTGACATTTACGAGGGAGATAGTTTTTCTTGTGTTTTTCTAAAATTTACCTAACAGCTGGTACTAAAATCACGAGTATATTTCACGAGTAATCCACTTTATAGTATAGTAGTAGAGCGTGTTATAGAAACTAAATTTAAATATTTCCATTGGTGTACTCATCGTAGATTGAAAATTTTTACGATGCGTTTCGCTCTTCGGTTGTCCCAGCAACATTTTTTTTTGGGAGATTAATGAAAACGAACTCTTAAAAAATAATAGCGTAGTAATAGTTTGTGTAATACTACTAAAAATCCAATTTACTTTATTTTTTGTAACGAAATAGTTTATTATAATATATAAACGAAATTTTCCATGTTACAAATTTTCCTTATGTCTCAAAACTTTATTTACTGATTCTGTGTATACACCACCATCGCTTTATATACCCAGCTCCTAACACTATCCGTATATCTGTATCACTGTATGTTTAACACAGAATATAAAAATCGATTTTCTTATCTTTTTGTTGTATTTCTTTTGTTCTGCTGTTTTATTATTATCATCATTATTTGTTGTTGTTGTTTAAAAAGAAAATGTTCACAGTGCCAGTGTCTTTAGAAAATATCATTTTTTTTGTATTGTGTGCGCTCTGTGTGTGTGCTTTATTTGTATTTGTTGTGAAAAATTGTAAATCATATTGAATGTCAAAACGAAACAAACAAAAACCAGCAACAAAACACAACCAACATGAAAAATTCTCAATTGGGTTATTAAAAATTTGGTGTTTATATTAGGAATTATCCACCCACAAATTTGTACGCTCATTTTGGAAATGAAATTGTATGTACGGTATATAAATAACATACATTATACATATATACATGTATATATACAAACAGACAAATTCTGTTATTTACAATAATTTTATTATTTATTATTTATTTAAAATTTCGTGTTTTAATATAAGAAGAATTGTTTGCCTATACGGTGCTCCTTTGACTTACGCGATTTCATATCGAAAAAAATAGGTCTGATTTGTGCATTGAAAAGTCCCTACAAAAACAAACGGAATTCACTAGCCAAAATAACACACCAAAAACATTCAATTAAGTAAATAATAACAATAAACGTATTAACATTTCTCGAAATATCAAATTTTAGCCGACCTGTCGAAGCACTCACTAGATTAACACACGAAGATCGACTAAAACATTGTAACCAAATTTTAATCTAAGCCAAGCAAACCATAGTTGCCACAATTATTACCACTCATTCTATTTTTCTTGAATTTCAGTTTATTTAGAGTTACATTTCTGGAATAAATCTTGCCCTCTTCCATTAGAATTTAACTCAAGTTTTACTTACTTTAAATTATATTCTACTCATCTCATTTAAAACTACCACCAATACATTTTATTTAATTACCAGCGATCAATTTAATCAATTTACCCAATATTGAATTTAAAGAACTAGAATTGTGCAATAAATTTGATTGAATTCAATTCATAATTGGTAAAGTTCCTTAATGAGCTAATTTGACCGAATTTAATGTAATTTGGGTAATTTTGCCTCAACCCATATTTTGCCTTAATAAAATTGAATATAACTGAATTTTTAAAATATATTTGAACTAGTTATAAATTATACAGAACTTTTATGACACAACATTTTATCATTTATTTGATCGATACGATCAATATTTTTATGTTGGTTTAATGAGAAATTTCCCAGCGTTTATCCGATTAATCTCCTAAATTTTAATATATCGTAGTTATCATAATTTTTATACATATTTTTCGATGTTTAGATTTTGAATCGAACTATTTTATTTCTGTGTTGGAGTGAATGCAGTATATTGAAAGAAAGTATTAGAATATATCAGATATATATTTGTATATACAAATTTAAAAGCGCAAATAAATTAAATTAATGACAATTTTATAATCATAAAAATTATGTTTAATTAATATAATTTCGAAACATAACCCTGGCCATCACCTAATTCAATTCTTTATCTATTACTTTATGTAATAAAATATTAAAAGCTCTCACTATTAATAGTTGAACAATTCAAAATAAGGTTGTATGTTTTGCCATGGGATTGCATAGACTTCTTTGTAAATTACACATTTTTTGGTTAAGTAAAAAAAGCTCGTTTCAAAATATTGCTCAACATGGATGGAGGCTTTATATATTAAGATGACTTTGATTTGACACGTTTTTAGTACAATGAACGGATCTTTTATATAATGTTAAATCTAAACATTAAATTCTACTTGGTGATATTAGTTTGGACTTATTGAAGCATTCGCGTGCAAAAGATGAATATTTACTATTGTGTTCGTCATTTGGGATGGATTCTCTTCTAAACAGTGTGACTAGACCAAGTTCAGGCACTTGTGTGGATCATGTATTTTCAGAAACCCATGGCCGACAATATTCAATTGAACTAACTAACATGAATTTAGTTGTGATTGATCATATCACCGTTTATTTTAATTTAAAATTAGACAATAAACCAAATAGTGGTCGTCGGTACGAACCGGGTTTTCAAACAAGGATTAATTACACAGACCTTTGTGAGGCTCTGTGTAATAGTGATTGGAGTGATGTGTTTTCCTCGGATGATCCGAATGTTGCTTATTCGAGTTTTATTGATAAATTTATTTTTATTCTAAATAAATATAAATCTATTGTTAAGATTAAAAGAAGCAACTTCAAACTCAAGCCTTGGATGAATGATTCGTTATTAAAACTAATTAATTATCGAAATCGTCTATCCAAAAAATTATCAAAATCGAAATAATGAGGTGCTAAAGAAAAATATTGTAAAACTTAATACTAGGATTAAAACCTTGATCCCACTAAGGAAAGAATTTTATTTTAAAAATAAGTTGAGTGCAGCAACAGATTTGAAATCAAAATGGAAAGTTGTTAATAATTGTTTGAATAACAAACATAGCATTAATAATATTTCCAAAATCGATATTGGTACTATGAAAACCGATTCAAAGGATATTGCTAACTTGTTTAATGACTATTTTATCAATATACCTAGTACTATTGTAAATAATAATCGTGAAAACATAGTTATTGCTGACGATGATAAAAAAATATGGTTTTGTCTAGGCTCAGTAATTCAAACTTTTTCTTCTTTCCAATTAGCGAATTGGAAATTGTGTCAGCAGCCAGTGAATTGAAAAACTTTAGTTTTTATGGAAGGAGTGGGATCTCGAATTCACTAGCGAAAAAGGTTATTTTCAATATAATTTATATTCTTGAATTTATTTCCAATTTGTGTCTCGAAAAGGGGTTGTTCCCAGGTAATTTAAAATTAGGTATTGTAAAGCCCCTATTGAAAAAGGACTCTCGTGTTGATCCTAACAATTATCGCCCTATTAGCATTTTAAATACTTTTTCAAAGATTTTTGAAAAAATTTAGGCAGACAAAAATAATAGTCAGTTTGGTTTTAGACAAAATTTTTCGACGGAAAAAGCGCTTATTTCTTTTCTAACTCCAGTCCATCATCATCTTAATAGTAATCTAAAAGTATCATCTCTATTCATAGATATTACTAAAGCGTTTGATACTGTCAATCATGAAATTTTGTTGGATAACGTTCGTTTTAGAGCCCTTGCTTTTCTTGATATATTGCAATTCGATTTTTGATCTTAAGCTGCATGATGGTCCGATTGCTTTTGCTGATGATGTGGCGTTGCTATACTCTAGCTGGGATATGAATTCATTAAATTGTGCCATTAAAGATGACATAAGATTGCTAAAGAAATGGTTTCACGTTCATGATTTTGTTCTTAGCAGTAAGTCCAAATTGATGAATTTCAATGTGAGTTGTGCCATTCCGGATTCTAATCCACTGTTTTACCATTCATTTTCATGTAATGAGTAAATTTTAAAGGGCACGTGGTCAACTTAGAAATAAAAAATAAACTTAGACAGACTTTAAGATCATTTTATTATCTAAAAAATATCTGCAGTCCGAAAGTTTTAAGATACCTCTATTATGCATTGTTTGATTCACATCTTCAATATGGTATAACTTGTTGGGGTGGTATTTATTTAGCAAGCATCAAACCCTTGATGATCATTCAAAAAAGAGTAGTAAGAATTATGAATTACTCACAAAGAACCACACCATCTTTACCTTTGTTTGTAAATTTAAAAATTTAATCTTAGCTATTTATAAATTTATTTTTTATTTTGTATTTTCAAAAAACTTCATTTTTTTAGGAAATGTATTGTATTGAATTTGATGATTTAAATAAAATAGCTATGAAAAAGAAATAAAACTTATTATTGCTTTTCCTGATTAAATTGAACTATTCCAACTTTTTTAGCATAAACAAAATTATTTCCAAATTGAACGCAACTTTCCCCAAATTAAGTTAAACTATTTCCAAACAGATTTTACTTTTTTACAAATTCACTGAAACTTTTTTCATTTGAAATTAAATTTTTTCCAAACAGAATTAAACCATTGATTAATATCAATTAAACTTTTTAGAATTAAAATTAACAATTGTCCATTTCAAATTAACCTTTTTCCTAATGAAATTAAACTTTCATAAAATTGCATTTTTAAACCTGCCAAGGTTTTTAAATAATCCAGTTTATTTTTAATGATTTTATTAGACTGACGTTGAAACAAATTAGGAAAACGGGAAAACAGTGAAAGCTAAAATGATGATACTACTCTGTGCCAATTTAAAAACGGAACAGAAATTTTCATCGAAAAAATACCCAAATTTGAACGCCTCAAAAAAATTTTTGTTTTTAACTGAAGGAAATTTTGCCTTCTTCTCGATACTGGAATTTGTATATTTTATTTTTTTTTTTTATGACTTTTTGAGTAAAACAAAAGATGTCTAAAAGAAAATAAAAATATGCTGCTGTTTGAGATTGTAAACGAACTTTTTCGATATTTCATTCCAAAATCAAAATCAGCCATTTTATAGAGAATTTAGAAACCTTATAAATGTTATTTCGGAAATTTCTGTGCGGCCACTCCTTATGAAAACAATGCTATACTGCAACGCATAATTTCTTCGATGTCGACGATGATTATCTCTCAGATACGGAACTCTAACAGATCGACGTGATCTTAATCGATAATCTTTCAACCGATTTATTATCATTTGTTTTGATATCTGGTTTTGTAGTGCTACATTATTTCTAGTTTCTTGGGCACTGCTTGTCCTATTTTTTGTAGCATAACGTATGAGAGCTCGATCTTCTCTTAATGTAGTTTTCCTTTGTTGATCAAACCGTTCATGCCGACTCACACTGCCTGTTTCTAAATATCGATGCCAAGTCCGATTCACGACAGATACACTAATATCATAGACGCCCGATTTGACTCTTCGAATATTTAGGCGATAAATTAAATTAATATTTTCCATAAAAAGACGTTAAATTTAAAATATGATTTATAATTTTATCGTATAGAGTGTTTAGTTTATAGATAAAAAAATGTACTTGTTAACGTGTTTACGCTTTTTGATACTTTTTCTCTAAAACTTCAGTAACTCGACAAGGGTTCCGCACAGAAATTTCCATTACATTTGGCAAAATAATAGATGGCAAAATTTCCTTCAACTAATAAACAAGCGTTTTTCACCCTGCAGATATAATCGTTCAAATTTGGGTATTTTTTCGATGAAAATTTCTGTTCCGTTTTTAAATTGGCACAGAGTAGTATCATCATTTTGACTTTCACTGTTTTCCCGTTTTCCTAATTTGTTTCACCGTCAGTCTAATAAAATCATTAAAAATAAACTGGATTATTTAAAAACCTTGGCAGATTCAAAAAATGCAATTTTATGAAAGTTTAATTTCATTTGAAAAAACGTTAATTTGAAATGGAAAATTGTTAATTTAAATTCTAAAACGTTTAATTGATATTCATCAATGGTTTCAATGGTTTAATTCTGTTTGGAAAAAATTTCATTTCAAATGAAACTTTTGTCAGGGAGTTTGGAAAAAATTGTAATCTGTTTGGAAATGTTTAATTTAATTTGGAAAAAGTTGCGTTAAATTTGGAAATAGTTTTGCTTATGTTGGAAAAAGTTGCGTTTAACTTGGAAATAGTTCAATTTAATCTGGAAAAGCTATATACCAATATAAAATATAATTTGATTTCAGATTTAATTATCAGATTATAGAGATAACTTGTCAGATTCTTGTATTATACGAATGTTAAATCTGTAACCAAATATAATTTAAAACTTTGAACTTAAATTAGAAACTTGAAAATGTTTAAAAGAACTAAAATATTTATGTCAAAATCGCACACAATTGGGAGGATCACTGTACCTATCTGTATAAGATATTATTTTAGATACATTAGGGTTTCTTGGAATCCACACTCGAGATCTGTCTAACTTGAGAAAAAATATTTCAAATGAAAATTAAATAAAAGAAAAACTTTTTGTATGCATGTCTGTTTTGGTATTTTTTGCAAGTGTTTTTTGGAAGTAATATATATGCCTTGAGGTAATAGACGGATCGAATTCTAGAAATGTGTTACACTTGATGGTACATAATACATATAAAGTAAAAAAATATTTTAATATACATATATTTCAAAAATAACAAAATGTTTAAAGTGAAAATAGGAATTTCATTTAAACACACACCACATTCATAATGTCAAATTAATTTTCTTCATGTATTTTTTTTAGTAAAAATTGCTGTATTTCACGAATCAGACAAATTCACAACCAAGTGTTACATTACATGTGTATCCATGACTTGTTTTTTCTGCTGTGTTGTGTTCTAAACTAAAATTCATAATGACAACATAAAACACATAAATTTAATTGTCATGATGTCACCTTAAAACGCGAAACATTGTTATACATTTGAAACATGTTTGTTATACGTAATTTTAGTGTATATAACATATATAATAGTGAGTGGCGACAAATTATATATATTTTTTTATGCAAAACATAAAACCTATATACTATGTACACAAAATTACAAGTTATGTACATATATGCTTTAATTTACATAATCATTAATTTTAATATTTTAATTATTCTCATGTTAGTACTAAAAAATTAAATTATGTCGATATATCTACATAAAAATATTTATTTTTTTATTTTTTTTCATTCAAACTTAAACGAGTGCACACGCATTATCTTCGTTTTATTAACACTCCATTAAGTTCTTGATAATTTTTCAATCGCGAGAATATATTATAATACGCGAACATTATTTTTCCAAACCCAAAAATAAAAACACAATTTTTGTGTTTTTTGTGTACTCATGGCATGCAAAGTTGTGTTAATGTGCGCTCTGTGTCACAATATATGTATATGGAATCATTATGTTGTTGTGTAACTTATGAATAAAACGTTTCTTGGAATAAAATGTTAACATGCAAAAAATATTCTACATATATTTACATACTCATAAATGACATGAATATATGGCTTATTTGGTATAAAAGGATTCAAATCAGCCATAAGACGCTTTAAATCTAGCTCTAATCTAGCGTTTAATACAATGTAAATTTTTATCAAACTATAGAGCTCATCTCTGTATGTATAAGTTTTTTACTTTTGTGACTTTAATGCACAATAATACCACGTATTATATACATAAACATATACGCCATAACTCAATTTTCATATGGAAAAACTTCGACTCATTTATTTAACCTCGATTTGAAAAAAAGGGTAGAATATAGTGGTTATACACAACAGTCAATGCCACTAATAATACAATTTATTTTCAGTTTTATTGGAATATTTTAAATAAACAATTATTACAATCTAGTCACCTGGACTAATGAGCAATTTTATTCTACCTTAATTTACTATGTTGTATTAATCTATGGCTTGTTCCCACTGGTGTTCCATATAGTGTCTGATAAATTGAAGTCAACCACATCGTTATTGTGAATTTTAGATCAGCATTACGCTGTTTACACTAGCAATTACACCAGCTCAAAAGGTTTAGTTCGTTTGAGCCTGCGTACAATATCTGTGTTGTTTAACAGCTTAGTTGCCTCAGTGTTAACATGTTGTTCGAGCCTTTGCCTATGTCTCAGTGCATTTTTTTGGTTTTCCTTTGTCCCTATGGAGGTCTCTGTTTCTAACATACCATGGTGCATCAACGATGTTCCTTAATACTTTGTTTTGAAATCTTTGGTTGATTTCTACGTTGCTCTGTTTGGTACAACCCCAAAGTTGGATACTATAAGTCCAATTCAGGTTTATATAATAGAAGTTGGTTGTATGTTGATAGAGCGGAGCTCCTTCCTATATCAGCCAGTACATCTTTCTATATTAAAGCCCTAGTTCTTCGTTTTTCTTTTTGACGTGTGCTTTCCATCGTAGTTTTGCATCTAGTATCATGCCAAGATACTTAGCCGTGTTGGCATACGGTATTATTTCTTGATTAATTGTAATCGGAATATGTTCGAGTCGTTTGTTTGTAAAATTGATGTGAACTGATTTAGTTTCGTTAAGTATAATTCGCCATCTTTTGGTCCAGTTATGTATTTGAATAATAGCTAACTGTAAATTCTGAGTTGATTCTTCGTTGCTATCTCCAACAGCTAAGATTGCCGTGTCATCATAGCAAAGGTCGCCACAGTGTTGCTTTCTACAATAGGTATAGGACCGGACCTAATACACTGCCTTGCGGTACTCCTGCCTTGATTTCTTTCAATTCAGAATAGGAACCGTCTAATTTTACTCTAAAGAATCTATCATTCAAGTATGATTCTAATATTGTAGTGAATTGCATTGGTATAGTACAGTTCTTAACTTATAGTTAAGTCCTTCGTGCCAAACTTTATCAAAGGCCTGTGCAACGTCTAAGAATATCGTTGAGCAGACTTTTTTCTCCTCTAATGCTTTTTCAATAATATTAGTTATTCTGTGTACTTGATCTAATGTTGAGTGTTGGTTGCGAAAACTGAACTTATGATTTGGAATCAGGTTTTTTCTCTTAATTCAGGTCAGTAATTTTTTGACTGTTGTTGGGTGCACATCAAAAATTTTGCTCTAAAGAAAGAGAAAAAAAAAAAAGAAAAGGAAAAAAAAATATAAAAATAAAAAAAAATAAAAAAATATAAAAAAAATAAATAAATAAAAAATAAAAGCAACAAAATGGTGTCGTGTAGTGTCTGTACAAAGCGAGTAAATCGAGGTGATACCAATGCAAATATTGAATATTGAATGTAGCAGTTGTAATGTTTTTCATGCCGCATGTGTTAATATGAGCATTACCGATATTGAATTTTCATTGAGTAACAAAAAAATCTGGGACTGCATAAATTGTGTCAAAGTTAAAAATACTGCTAGTTTATTTTCTCGCATTGATAACGTTGCTAGTCCAACAACTAATGCAAATATTTCGAGTGATTTGATTGACAACATTCTTGATTCTAATTACATCAAAAGTTCACTGGAAAAAATTCTACGAGAAATGGCAGATATCAAATCCAATATAAAAGTAAACTCCGATGATTCCAAAAAAAATTTTAATTTAATAACTGAACACATAAAGTCTATTACATTGGCCTTCGAACGCATTGATGTTATTGAAAAATCACAAATTGTGCTAACTGATAGAATAGCGGTGTTAGAAAGTCGACTGGATGACATTGATCAACAGAAACGTGAAAATAATATTATTATTCATGGCATCCATAACCAAAGTGAACCATTGATTGGGACATTAAACAACTTTTTTAAAGATGGTCTGGATATACTCAACATCGAAGAGGAAATAGTTGATTGCACTAAATTAAATTCGATCAAGGGTCCATCTCCCATATTAATCAAATTCAAAAACAGATGCTTCATTGATCAATTGCTTAAATTAAAATCTAAAAGTGCGAAGAAAATGAAAGCTGTCAACAATGGTAACAACGTTTTTATCAATGAAGATCTCACCACCTTACGTCGAATCTTGTTTAATGAGGCTAAATCCTTGAAGAAAATTAAAAACTATAAATATTTGTGGACGCGCAATGGCAATGTTATGCTTAGAAAAGATAATGGGCGGCCGGTTGTTTTTATAAAATCATAAGTGGATCTTAATAAAATTGTTTAATATTGTATAATAATTATTTCAAACTTTAATTTAGATAATATTCCACTGATTTTGAAAAGCAACCGTTCACCCAGATCTTTGAATAATAATACATCTTTCAGTAATTCACTATTTAACAGTTCTAATTTGTTTTTAGATTCTAAATTCGGCATATTGCAGAATATTCGATCGCTTCGCTCTAATTTTGATAGCTTCATAACACATATCGAAAAAATGAATAATAAACCTATTTTGTGTTTTCTGACTGAAATTTGGATACAAAGTAGTGAATGTGTCGACTATAATATTGATGGATACGACCTTTACGCGAATTGCAATGATATAGATAGGTCTACTGGTGTTTGTGTTTATATTGATCAAAATGTTACAGTAAGTGATATAATTTGTTATAGTCTTAAATCTGCGGATTGCTTACAGGTAAATGTATTTATTAATGATCAACTGTTTTCGTTTCTTTGTGTATATCGATTTCATTTTATGAAACAAATTGATACTTTTCTTGATGAATTCAAATCAGTGTTAATGTCTATAACTGTTAAAAACTTTTTTGTGCTTGGGGATTTTAATATTGATACTTTGAAAAACAACAATAAAACATTAGAATATATGTATATCGCTCATGTCGTCTGTCGGCCTACAATCTTTAATTGATTCCCCAACTCGAGTTACAAGTAAACATGCCACATGTATCGATCATATATTTTTTAGAACCAAACCTATGGCTAATTTTACAATTCATGGCGATAATAGGAAGATGATGTGTGACCATAACATGCTTTTTATTGAAATAAGGTTTAATCATAGTTCAAATACCCGATCTTTTAATTCGACTTTTTCTTCAAGTTATACTGACACAGTAATAAAAAACTGATTAAGTATTTTGATAAATTATCCAAAAAATGGGCGGTTTTGATTAAAAATGCTAAAGTAGATTATTACAAAAACAATTTTGAGTTACACAGTGGCAATGCTAAAGCCCAATGGAAGTTTATCGATTCTATACTTAATAAGTCTAATAATAAAAGAGTCATCAAAAATATTTGTGGATCGTCTAATAATATTGTTACTTCTGATCAAGATATTAGTAATGAGTTCAATAAGCATTTCTTAGAAATACCCTATAAGCTTTCTTCCCAACTTGTGTCCAATCCCAATACTATTAATTCAAACACTTTGACCATTTCAAAGTATAACTCAAATACCAGTTTTTACTTTTTCCCTACGGATAGGAATGAAGTTTTAAATTGTGTTAGTGACTTAAAAAACAAACATTCTGTAGGAGATGATCAGTTAAGTGGTTATGTTACTAAAAAAATTGGAACTTATATTTGTGATGCCTTAACATACATTTTTAACCTAAGTTTCTCGCATGGTGTTTTTCCGGATAAGTTGAAATCTGCCGTTGTGATACCTCTTCACAAAAAAGTTTCGATGATACATCCAAATAATTACCGCCCGATATCATTACTGCCAATTATATCAAAAATTTTTGAGAAATTGGTAAAAAAGCGTATAATGTCGTTTTTAATTAAAATACGGTTCTTAAACTCTAATCAATTTGGATTTGTTAAAGGTCGTTCCACTGATGACGCTCTTGTGAAATTTAATAATTTTGTTTTTAATAACCTTAATAAAAATAATAAAATAGCGTCATTGTTCATCGATATCACTAAGGCATTTGACACTGTAAACCATGATATTTTGCTACTCAAAATGGCAAATATTGGTTTTCGTGGTATAGCTCTTCAGTGGTTTAAAATTTATTTACAAGACAGATCGCAAAAAATTCGTGTCAATATGTCGTACAGTTCCCCTGGTACTGTTAATATTGGAGTTCCTCAGGGGTCTGTACTAGGGCCCATCTTATTCCTAATTTACATTAATTCTATGTTTTCGATAGATCTTTTAGGCGATTTGATTGCATTTGCTGATGATACTGCTATATTATATACTGCTAATAATTGCGTTGACATAGAGTTAATGATTATGCGTGATTTAACTGTTCTTCGTAATTGGTTTGATAGCCATTACATGATTTTGTGATCGAAGACTAAATTAATGTTTTTTGACCATAATCATGATTATATCCTAGTTAATGATATTATATATCATGAACATAATTTAACGATGCAATAACTTAGACTGCATTAAAATTGAAACTGTAAAAAATTATAAATATCTGGGGTTAACTATCAGTAGTAATTTTTTATGGAATGTTCACATTAATAATGTTCACAAAAATTTGTTGAACTCAGTTAGGAAGTTATACTTGCTACGTAATGTCCAATTGAGGTTTTAAAAATGTATTACCATGCAATGATCGAGTCACAACTTCAATATGGCCTTATATGTTGGGATGGTGTGTATTTTTCTAATTTAAAAAGCATTGTAGTTGCTCAAAAGCATTGTTTAAGAATAATTTATTTTAAATCTCGTATGTCACCGTCCTTTCCATTGTTCTGCAAATCTAATTTATTTCAGTTTCGAAATCTCTACATATACAAGGTTTTATAAATGTTTTTCAAGAGAAGCGGTGATCGCAGTCTACTGAAAGATAATGTTTACAATTTAAGAAACAAAAACAGTTGTGTTATACCAAAAATTACTTCAGAGGTGTCGCGTAGAAGCTTTATGTACATGTCTCCATACCTACATAATAAAATTCCTGCAAACCTTATACACCAAGGCACTACTAAAGATACACTAAAAGCAGTAAAATTATGGCTTCTAAATTTGAAAGATGCTGAACCTTTACTTAAATGAATCCATCAAGTTCAGTATTAAGGCACATTAATTTGTGAGCAAGCGCTTTCGGATATTTTGCATTATGTACGGTTTTCTTTGGATGTCAAAGCTTATATGCCTAGACCGATTTTATATTCAATTTTATATTCAATTTTTATTTCATACTATATTTTTATATTTTGTTTTTTCCTTAAATTTGAGCACCCATCAAATTAATCAAACTTATCAAATTTATAAAAATTTATACTAAATTTTATACTTTTCTAAAAGTTAATCCGATACTTTGGAAAAATTTTCCTTTAGGATTAACTTACTTATTTTATTTGTAAGTTATTATTTAATGATTGTATGTTACGTGTTTATGCAAATAAAATAATTTAAAAAAAAAAAAAAAAAAAAAATTATAGGTCTCTCTTAATTTAGACTTTTTACTAATAACTTCTCAAAGAGTTTAGACATAACTAGTAATAACGATATTGGTGAACTTTAATAAAGCTTTCCTTGGTATTTCTTTTAAAATTTCTGCTGTGATAAGGTCATAACCCGGCGCTTTTTTCGGATTCATATTTGTTTTTATCTCATACTCGTACATGACTTCTTTTGGTGTTGTTCGTAGGATTTCTTCACTTTCCTGTACATCCTCTCCAGTTATTATTTCAGTTTCCAATCATTGGACATCATGTGTTTCAAATATTTTTTCCAGGTATTCAGCAAAACTTCGTACTTTATTTTCGTTATTTCTGGCCCATTTTTTAACTTCTGTTATGATTGGAGGAATCAGCATTATTGGCCTTTAAATTCTTCTGGTTGCTCTCCAGAGAGTATAATCAGTACTAGTATCATAAGATAATTTTCTGAGGTATACTGATAGATTCGTCTTTCAAATCTTTGATTTCCCTTTTAAGTAGCTGAGTCAGATTGTTTAGTTTAGTTTTATCTTGAGGGGCTCTAGTTGGTTGCCATATTCTCCTTGCCCTTCTGTTTTCTGCCAAGAACTCTCTAATTTCTCTAGGGTACTTATTTCCCTTAATTTTCTTTTTAACTTCAGGGCTATTTTCCGAAGCTGTCTGCTGTATGTCATAAATGAACTTGTGAACTTCTTTTCCTAATTGCTCCTCACTCCTTAGCGGAACCATTAAGTTAATTTTTCTTTCTAAAGACCGTCTAAAGTATTCTCAATATGTGTGCTTATTTAGTTAACTAGGATAGCTTTCTTTTTGAATGATCCTTTCACTTAATGTCAAAAGTATTGGAGAATGATCAGAGCTTAAGTCAACACTTTCATCTATATGAATATAATTTACAGATGTATTCTTCACTATAAAGAAATCAATTAGATCTGGTATTTTATTTGGATCAGCTGGCCAGTAGGTCGGTTTACCATTTGATAAGGCTTCACAACCGTATTTTCTGACTGCGTTGAGGAGTTCTTTACCTTTAGTTGTTGTTAGTCTAAGTGGATATTTTTTGCATTAAAATCTCCTCCAATTACAACTCTTTTCCCTAGTTTACTGAAAAATTCAAGATAATCTTTTTCTTTTAGAGAGTATTTCGGTGGGCAGTAAATTATTAGTGTTAGTCCAATAACACTAATAGAGTTATTTTCTATCTTGATGTTGCTTGTATTTGTTCTGTTTCATATTTTAATTCCTCGAAGTGATTAATACCATTTCTAATTATGTCGTCTGTTCGAGTTTTTTTGTCTGTTTTCGTTACTCATCATTACTTGCGCGTAAGATTTTTTTGCCCACTAAATAAAAACAAAATAAAATACAGTGGAAAAACACAGAACAAACCAGAAAAGTGCATCCGAATGGAAAATGCTATTACAAAAGTGATTGATCTAGCAAAAATGTTTATATTGTATAAGCCGCACGATTTGATTTAATTTCCTAATTTATAATGTTGATGCATTAATAATTGGTACCGTACGGTTAATAACATCGATACCCATAGTGACCTGTGTACGACCAGTATGCCACTCAATACTATATTAATAGTTAACAGTGTACTCCACTCGAAATAATTCGCATAGCAGCCAGCCAAATTGAATAATTCGCCCTACTTTT
This sequence comes from Tipula unca, assembly GCA_951394425.1. NCBI lineage: Eukaryota > Metazoa > Arthropoda > Insecta > Diptera > Tipulidae > Tipula > Tipula unca. The sequence continues at coordinate 142,331,193 of OX596380.1, read as the reverse complement.
AGCCTAGTGTACCACTGCTATACCACGTTGAATAATTCTACTAACGGCCGGTGGCCATCGGTATACCATGGTACACAACGCTCAAAATGTATTTGAAAATATCACATTCACTAGTTTTGAGCATCGAAAATAGAGTGGTGGTAGGAAATAGCCGCAAGGAGAATGTATGTGTATCATAACGAGCCGCTGATAGTATTTGTCGCTATTATGCGTTCCATTCCGGGGGATCACTGATTGTTGACAGTGGTTTCCCAGGGATACACCAACCTCTGAATATTATTATGTGGTCACTGGCAGCTGGTTAAATTATTCCACGTGATAAACCGGTATATATTAGCCGATGACTACATTTTTTGTTATACCGGTAACCACGGTCGGTGGTTGTATTATTTAACGTAGTATACCAGTAGTACAACAGAGAATCTGTTAATGTTGCCCAAGTAGTTCACATTACATTTGAATCCTAACTTATTTTTGTGAATTATTTGGCATAATGGTGATTTACTAGTTCCATTTACATTAAATGTGATTCGTCTAAATTATTCGATTTCATTTTGGCTATCTTCATTTTTACTTATCTTTATTGGTTATTCATTATTCCAGTAGCCCGAGTGTTAATGATTGAACGACTACTATCTATATCAGTAATATGCCTCTGATCAAATTCAATAAGTTCAAAATTCTCGAACTTAAAGCAATTTTAACAATATTAGCACCTTTTAATGCAAGTTAGCTTTGATTAATATTCTATCTACCTCGCGTATAAATTAATTAATGCCAATATAGTTGACGTGTGGAATTTAGTAAAAATACAATAATGGTCACTTATATAAGGAAGTTGTTGTCTATCGCATGTATGTAAGTGTTTGAGATGGACAATACAATTTAAGGTGTTTTTTTTAATTGCTATGAGGCCATCGTTTTTCTTTCATTTTCAATTACCTGAAGGAGTTTTAAATTAATCTATTAAAAATTATTTAGTAATTAGAAAAATATTGTTGCTTCACTAAAGACGTTCAATACTAATAATTGGCATTCTCCAAATCTGTGCAAATTTATTGCCAACAACAATGGCGAATTACAATAATAATCGCAACCATACTTGGGTTCAAATGAGAGTTACAGTTTTTTTATGTAACTAATAGGATATTCCGCTCTACAATTTCCGCTTAATAGATTGATCAAATAGGTGTAAGATCAATTTGTTTCATTACTGGTAATGTAAAAGGAGTTGGTAGATCGAGATTTTCTTCTTGCTTTAGCTGCCGTTACATTATCAGCTAATTCCGTTAAATTGTGTAGTACATAAAGAGGCATAAATTCATCCAATGTAAGTATATTCGTATAATTTTTTTTAAATAGTTTTCCTTATAAGACTTTTGATTATTCGTTTTTGTTATCATTTTCATTATTATTTTGATTAGATGACCGTTCCATGGCCTGCAGTGTACTTTTGTTAAAATTTGATTTTCTCAAACATTTTGAGAAGTCTATTGAAAGGTTAAATTCCAAATGTCCTAAATCTATTTTGAGTGGCCTTCACGAATATACCACTTTGTTTATTGCTTGTTGTATCAGCGGCGCGCACATTTGTTAAAAATAGACAGCAGAAGAATATTTATTTTTCTCTAGGATGAGTTTGATAGCATTTACAATTTTGTGCACTTGCTCTACAGTGCCATGCTGGTTTCAGAAACCATTTTTTCAAATAATTTTGAGATTGTGGGAAGCATGCATAGTAGACGATATGACTGATTTGAGATATCTAACACTTTTGAAGAATATAACCAGTTCGCATGATAGCGTTGAAGATACATATATCTTCTTAGCTGCATGTATTTATCTGATAATTCTCTTATCATTTTACTGGTATTAAGATCGTCTACTGGAGCATGTTTTGTGCTTATGCATTTTTTGATTGTATTCTTAACTCCCTTCCACTTATATTATGTTATAGGTTTTAGGGTCGAGTCATTCACCAATTGTTCTGTTAGCACGCAGTTCTTAATTTCCTCATATGGTGAAAATATTTTCTTAATGTGATTCAAAAGTGATGCGTTGGCTTTTTCTTCGTCGATCCTCGCCCATTTTTTATCTGACAGTGTAACGGATGGGGTCGAGTTTACTGGTATTTTGAATTTTTTGTGGATTTCCACAATGAGTAATCTTTTCTCTCTGTTGTCGACGTCTCACTTAAATAATTCTTGAAATCTTTGTTTTCTTCTACTCTCAGGTTTTTAATTGCTCGATTCAGTTTCCATTTTAGCAACCATTCTTGGTTTAGTTCCTGGATATTATTTGAAAGTTTGTTAAATTTTTCTGAAATACTGATAATGGGCGTAGCCTTTAGTAACACAGAACTCAATTAAATCAGGAATTCTCTTTTTAACCTCAGAAAATTTTGTCCCAGGTGGTTAAAATAATCGGTAAACTGTTGCTTTTTTATTGCGTGTTTTGGAGGGCAGTATACTGCTGATATTACAAAGTGTGCAAACCACTTTTTCAGGCAAATATTCGTTGCTTTTATATGGTGTTTATGATATTTCGTAAGTTCAAACTGTTTTAACCTTGTTTTTATCAATACAGCAGTGCCACCCTGTGCTTTGTCATCCGGATGCTTAGTATCACAATTTGTGTGCCCATTAATTTTAAAATAGTTCGTTTTGGTGAAGTGAGTTTCTAATATTAAATTATGTCAATATTAAGTTTTTTTTAAAAGAGGTCTATTTTTTGTTGTGCTACGTTGTTTGCATTCTGTTGTCATATATTGCATCATTAGATCCATGGTTCTCTTCATCATCACTGTTGTTGAGATATTCCCTTCTACATTTACTTGAACTTTTGGAGCGCCATCTTTAAAATACTTAAATGAAACTCATGGATACTCAGTACTATATTTACAGTGGTTTTTTGGTTTCTTTTTCAAGATTAGCAACTATTTCTTCTGGCTGAGTGTAATTTAAACATTCGTTGCTCAGCTCGGTATCTAGGATTAATTCTTCTTGATAGTTCTAGATAGATTGGACACCCTCTAATAATTTTCCACGTGATATCCACCACAGTTGCTACATTTTTTCACAGAAGTATCGGTTGTCGTTTTACTGCAGTGTTTGGAGTTACATATGAAGTTCACCACAAGTACCGCGAACATCATTTAGCGTGTAGGAGGCTTTGGTGTGACGTATTCTTGGCACTTAGCACACTGTTACCACATCGTCCTTCAGATTTTTTATCGTCGGGTTCTTTTTCGAGACGGTTCACATTTTTGTTTTGTTTTCGGCTATGCTACACTTTATCCGTTTCTACTATTCTCAACGACGTGGCATTCATTAACCATTACATATTTTTCACAACACAATAAGGAATAAATATACTTGCTGATATCAGCTTTTCACAACGGAATTTGTTTTCTTTTTTTTTTTAATTATTAATTTTAGTTTAGTTATGTATATTTTTTATGTTAACTTGGCGTGGTTGCACAATAATAACTCTGCCTTTAGTCTAAATTATTAATTAAAAAAAATGTACTTTTGGTAAAAAATTCTTCACTGCTATTTTCAACAGGTATATGTGTTTCAAAGTCGACTTGAACAATGGTATAATTTTAATTTACTTATATAACCATTTTTACTTTGCACCTATACACGTAATTAACGACGATTTTGATAAATAAGCAATAAATGTTTCGTAACTGCTACAGTCAACGTACATTAAATTAATGAAATGCATATTTAACAGAGAGACGCGATAGTATTATTTAATAACCAATAAACACGATAATATTATTACAAAAGCTAGCATGGTTTATCCATCTGCACACAGCGCTATAATATAAAACGACAATAATTATAATTTTATATGAATATTAATTTTATTGTTATATTGTTGCTGCCATAATATTTTCACAAATCTTAATATATTTTTTTCTATATGTTCAAAAACATTTTTGCATATTATACATAATACGAAATCATTACTAGAGTGCATTAGACTCCCTCCGCCTAGGTACTCTAGATATTTGTAAAAATTGTAATAGATTTGTTATTTTAAAATAATTTATTAGATATACATAAGTGCAAAGCATATATAGTATGGTATACGTATAGCAGTAGCACACATAGCGCGACTGGCACAAAACTATTAAATCATTATCCTTACGTGATATACTTTTAATGTAGGTACCTATACACAATATTATTTGGTATATAAGTATATGGTATGTAGGCAAAATATACAGTAGAATCTGAATAAAATACTACTCCCTAGCCGCAGACACAATAATCTTTTGTTTATTTTATGTATAATGTAGCCGTCGAAATAGATATGAGATTAGGCAAAGATAAAAAATTAAACTTTGTAACCATTTTGTCTACAGTCAAATTATCTTCCAATGCCACATAATATATAATTCTACGAAAACAAACAATTTATGTGAGTAGCATGAAGGTCCCGATTCTTATACATATAAAATAGAGAGAATGACCAATTCGTCCATGAATATATGCTAAAACAATAGAAAATCTGTCTATATATTATATCCATATATCTTCGACTTATCTTCTTGCCATTGTTCATTCGTTTGGTGCAAATTTAAGTTTTGCTGTATTATTTGTGTCCTCCCGCTTCCCCTCTCCTTTTCTTTTCGCTCGTTCTATCGTTCATTCGTTCGTTATTTAAAAGCAAAGAAAAATGAATTGAAAATTCATGACAGAATCTAATTTCATTTAAATTGAAAAATACAACGAGAAAAATGAATAACACGAAGAAGAAGAAGAAGAAGTAGAAATAAAATGAAAATTACATTTTCTTTTCAGTATTTTTATTTATTCTTCTCTCTGTTTATATTATATACGTATAAATATATTTTCCATTTTCCAGTAAAAATTTCATTTTTTATTTTTCGTTTTGTTTTTATTGTTTTCCATTTTTTATTGTGAAATTTTCCAGAATAAAATGACTATTGATGAAAATATAATATGAAAGACACTTTTTGTTGTGTTTTGTGGAAAATTTTGATTTTTCCAAAATATACAACAATTTTTGTAAAACGAAATTTTAACAGATGGTATACATTTTTATTGGATTTTATTTTTGTTGGTTGTGTAAGTATGTTCGTACATACAGAATATATGCGATACCCTTGAATCACACACGGTATCTGAATATTAAAGATACATATTTCAGTGCATTACGGTCATGGCATCGAAATCAATAATGTTGTTACGTTTTTTGCCCTGTCAAACCAGGTTCGATCACTGGATTGTGAATAAAACAAACGATGTAAATTCTAGAACGCACTAAATTTATTTATCTCCGAATAATTACATTAAACATTAATTTAATGAAGTAATCATTAATTTAATGATTTCACTTATTTAACTTGATTATTCAACTTCACAATAATTATTTTATTACACTTTAAGAACACTGTATTTTACTTTATAAACACTTTACTTCATTTTTTCCTTTTTACTGCTATTAGCACACTCACGGTTCAAACACAACTGGTCTACTCCCAAATGTTTCTCGCGTATTTATTCCAAATATTCTAACCTTCTAGGAATTTCCATAATATTCGAGATTATCTAGATTAGTCTAGACACATCTACTTTATAACAGTTTTACATTAACTCTAGTGTCGCTACTCAAATAGAGATGTTGGCACGATCGTAATAATATTATGGGCCAATAATTATTTGCTATACATATAACTCAAACACAGCCTTAACAATTTATAATATGTAAAATACTTAAATTTGGCTGATATACATTTATAAAATTTCATCCTTAAAATCAGAGTTCTAATCATTTAGCATTTCTCTAGAATATCTACGATTTGTTTTTTTAAAGATCGTATTATTAAAAAATTGTTGATTGCTTCCCATATGTCCATCCCAAGCTTGATATCGAACTACAATAATGGTGGAAATTGTCTAACTAAACCTGATAGCTTAATTATTGCGTTCCTGATAATGAACTTCATCAAATTAAACTATTATTACTTACCTATCCCTCTTTCTTAATTTATTTTAGAAAGGTCCGAAGTGATCCTTTTAGTTAAAAACTATAAACTTTGGTTTATTTGTTAAATTACAACTTTATGGTATTTTATATCACCGCTAAATTTCTCCCTAAAGTCTAAAAAAATTGTTAATGCTTTGTTCAATTTTATTTTATAATATAAATTGAAAGTCACAGTTTTATTTTCTAAATCTTTTAATTTGTCCAATTCTATTACGCAAATGTAATTTTTTCATTTCAAATCTTATTCGGCGAAGTACGGGGGCATAGCGAAAGTCCAACGCATTACAAATTTCAAGCCGTTTTGACGTTTAGTTTTGTTTTTTCAACCATTGGTATTTTTAATTTTTTTTGCTACCATTGAAGTAAAAAGTTCACATTTGGCAAATATCAAGCCACCACAATAATGCACCAGTTCATTCGAATGAATTTGCCATTGTCAAATTGGTCGAACAATGAGTTGAAGTTTCCAAACATTAACAAATTGCTCGGTTGGCAAACCGAAGATTATGTATCGCCGAGACAGAGTTCAACAAATCTTAATTTTTGAATAGCTTAAAAAAATTGTAATCTCGTTGGGCTGAATGTATCGATTTTGTATTCAAAAATATTTGACTTTTCACATAAAAAAAAATTGGCCCAAAAAGCTTAACTTAAGTAATCGATAAAAGCTTAAAGCACATATTTAGTGACTTTTTTTAAACGAGATAAATATTAATGATAGTTTTTTTCGTGACTAAAAGTTTATAAAAGCACTCATTTTGTCAGCAATTTAATTTTAGTGTCATGTATTAGAAGCAGAAGCTTCTGATGTACTTTTTAAATCTCTACTAATTATGTAAATTTAAATTTTAGCTCTTATGAACTATAAATTTACATAAAGCGGCACTAAGTTTCAACAAAAACTACGTTCTTTTAAATGAAAGCCAAACTGAAAGCTAGTTCTTTAAGCTCTGGTAAAAGCTTATATATTTAGAGATGCTGCTTTTATATATTTTTATTTTAAGTAAAAGCTTATGTTATTGAGCTTTTTAATTAATAGTTGGAGGCTCTATTTTATTTGTTGTAAATTAAAGATCTAAAGATCTCTAGATCAGTGGTAGCTATTCAGTGTCCGTCCATGATCCAAGCATCTGAATGGTAAATTTATTTGTGATTTAGGTAAATTATTTGAAATACTGGCTAAGATTTAACACAAAGATCATTACACCGTAGTATACAGAAATTCAAAATTCTACGAACTTAAAAATAATCTCGAGCTTACGATTTTATTAGTTTTGAAAGTTCTGAGCAAGTCTCGTCAAATACGACCTTCTAGCTTTAGAACGGTTGCAATTATTATTTAAACTTAAAGGATTGCTCATCATATAAGACTACAATTTTAAGTATAGATAGCACGTACGTACAATGTTATTCAAGTACCATCATATCTCTAATCGACAAACAAGTATAGAGACAATTTTTTTCGGTTGGGAAAAAATGAAAGAAAACTAATGAAAATTATATTTATATGTATCATGTTTTTAATGTACCAGAGTGTTACAAAATATAGTATGTATAGCACTAGCACTAGATGATGAGTTTTATTTCTGTGTTGTGTTTAATTTTTATTAGTTTCCGAGGTCAATAATAATAATCGTAACATAAGAAATTTGTTAAAAGTTTTTTTATTTCTTTTCCATTTTCTTTGTTTTATATCGACTCCCGACAAAAGACACAATTTAGCACACATATAACAATATATGTATACACTTTTATTGTACTATTCTAGTTTATTATTAAATCATAATCGATTTTTTGTTTTCTATTCCACTACCAGATTGTCGATGGTGGATTCAGGCAGTCTGATGATATCAGAGGTGCAAGCATCGGATGCTGGAAAATATGAATGTTCGGCACAGAGTATGGCCGGTAGTAAAACATCACCACCTGCGTATTTAAAAGTGCTGGCCCCGCCAACGGTGATAAAAGGTCCGCAGGATACGGAAGTGATAGAGGGTGAAGGGCTGGATTTGCCATGTGAATTGACGGGAGATCCAAAACCAAATGTTTCGTGGCATCGAGAAAATGGTAATTTGCCAGAAGGACGGTCGCGTATTTTACTGGACAATACGCTGCGGATAGAGGAAACTCGCCCGGAAGATCAAGGTCGATACATTTGCAAAGGTCACAATGAAGGTGGAAATGTATCGGTCGCCGTCAAATTATTCGTTTATGCCACACCAACATTTCTTGAGGCACCTGCTGACAGCGAAGTAAAGGAGGGACAGACAATAAAAATTCCATGCCGAGCGCAAGGTCGTCCACAAACACGTATTGTTTGGGATCGTGTCGTATGGAGCTTACCAAACCCCGGTTCGAGTAACACCAACATAAATCTACAAAGTTCAACCACTGTTACACAAGAAGTATCCAAAATTTTAGATCAAGATACTCACGAGGAACTAATGGCGAAAGCCAAAATAATGAGTCTTCGAACGAAACGGAATGAGGCAAATAAAACAAGCGTATCTGAGTCACGAGTTCGACGTAATGTGGTTGTTGATTTGCCGGATGTGCAACAAATTCCCGATCTATATGTTGATCCGAATAATGATCGCAATAAACGCGACCAAGACCAAAATTTCCTCATGTCCGAATTTAAGCTGATCATGCGTAATGATAACGAAGACAGCTATGATACAACGTTTCGGAAAAGAAAACGAAGGAGACGTAAACGAGATGTCATTAATGAAGGAACAAGTGATACAAATGGTGAAAAAACTAGTGGTGGTGCAGGTGACAATCTCGAAGAGGCCGAGGAAGATGAGGATGCGGGAATAAATGAAAACGAAAATGAGAACGAAGACGGACTGAGTGAACCAACACCAACCATTTCGTTGTCGACAACATCGCCAATGGATCAAAATACCCTGTTGGAGATTAGTGTGAACGGAGAACTTGTGATAAGGGATGCGACGGAGAAAGATCAGGTACGTCAAGATTTATTTTTATTTGGTTCCATCGCACAATGATAGCCTATCCAATTCGATTATTTTTCTAACTTACTCGTAATTATGTAGCCATTAATAATGCTTCAATTCAATCATGCAACATATATACGACACAGGCAATTTATGTTTTTTGTCGGTTACAACATTGTTGTGTGGATATTGTATTCTAGATTCATCTACATATGCTGGTGGTGTTGATGCGAATTGATAATAATGCACAAAAAAAAATTATTAATTAAATATTTATTTCATTAAAATTGCACCGAACCATATTACGTAAAATAAAAATTGAAATAAAATAATAAAAATAAAAAAGCGGAATACAAATGAGGAAAAACGAATTATATTTCGACAAAATGGGAAATGGGAAATATAAAATTTTTTGAAATGGAATTGTAGCACTTAATTGTTTTTCAAAAACAGGTTTCCCATCTGTTCTGTGCTGTGCTGTGTGTGTGTGTACAGCAGTACCATTACATTATGTACTTTAATTTTATTTTATATAATTTTTTTTTATATATGTCATTATTTTGGTTGCAAATGCTGTTGTACTGCTGTTAGTGCTGGTTCTGCTGCTCTACATTTTGTGTACATTCATGATTCAATTCAAAAATACTGAAAATCAAATTTAATTTTTGAGTAACTTCGAAAATAATTATATCTCTATGGATAATGCTGTATATACTGTTTGGGGTTAAATTTGGCATTGGGATTGTTGTTAGTTTGAGAGAATATAATTTACAAGTAAACCACAGATTCTCGTTAATCAAATGAGATTATGGTTTTGGATTTAAAATTAACAAAAACAATTGTTATAAATAAAATTATATGTATATGTATCTGAAATTGAATACACATACATACATATGTATGTATATATATGCTTTGTTATTTATAATCACAGAGATAAAGTGGCTTTTTGGTTTCAGATGCGCGCATGGTTAAGGATGAAGAGAGAATTTTATCATTTTATGATATTATTTTTGATTTCAACGTAATTTTATTTGTGCGGTTTTTAAAAAACAAATATTATTTTGAAATACCGCACAGAATTTTTTTTTCAGGTACGTTGATTTAAATTGTATATCAACTGGGGTAAATTAGTCTCACGCGGCATGTGCAATGTTACACATTAATAATTTTAGCTATATTCATATTCAGATTTACTAATTGCTTCGAGATGACTTTCTAAAAAAATCAAATTTAAACTATTCACAAACTTTAGGTACTCATGATATTCGAGTTGTTTGAAAATAGGCTGAAAATGAAAATTTAAATTTGATTTTTTTAAAATAAGTTAGCTATTCTATTGCAGTAATTGGTAAAACCTTCAAGCCTTCAAATACAAACATGTTTCAAAAAAATATCCTAATCAGAACAAAAATCATATTTTTGAACTAAAATTCTTCTTCAGCTTCAGAAATATATGGTTAGAAATTATTAATTCTAATTCAACAAACAAATAAGTTTGCAATTTATAATTATCTTACACGCGGATCATATCATTTCATTTGAGGTGTCGCTTTGATACGAAGAAAATGTTCCCAGGTGGTCGTGTCTTTAACATCTCCAACGCGCACTTACAATTCTTAAAATATTACTACTATATCGGTATGCTTAGCCAGGTTACCCTGTTACCGTCCCTCCGAGGAGGCGCATACTCTTCTACTATTTACTAGTTTTAAAATTTTTCTTAAGATTAAAATCTTGCGTACTAATTCTTTTATCTAGCTACCGCTCAAAACGGTATCACAAAATTTTTTGAAAGAGTTGAGCTTGTTTGGCAGCATTAAAATTAGTTTACTTGCTGGCCACTAAACTCTTGAGTTTGTTACAAGTTGCTCTCTAGCTTCTTGAGCTAGATCGCACTGCAATCATATAGAGGTTGTGTTCTATGGTATCCTCGCCCTCGTCCACATTCTACCTGCGAGTTGAGTCCGGTAGACTCAATCGGTGCATATAGGAGGCCATTCTTCCATCTCCCAGTAACAATTGGGTAAACCATACGCTCAGAGGAATCTTTGTCTCTAATCTCGCTGCAATGTCCATTGAATGCGACCATCTATCTTGCCATATTGATACAGTCGCTTTTCTTGTTTTCCTCTTGAGCATGCGAGCCCATGAGGTTTGGCCGAATTTGATCGCCTTCTACTATCACGTTTCCGTAGCTCACGTCTTGTCTTTTCCTTATCTTGTAGTTGGCAATTACCTCATTTAAGAGTATATCAATAGGAATCATGCCGACCAAGACAGGAATGGCATCAGTTGCCACTGTTCTGTATGCCTTGGTAATTTCGAGCAAGATACTTCTTTGGGCACTAACTAGTGTACGCCGATAGTGACAGTTCATTCTGTCTGCCCATGCCGCGCACACGTATGTCAATGAAGAGACCACAAGGCCCTCGTATATTATTGACAAAGTACGTTGCTTGAGACGCCAGATCCCTTTAGCAACTCGTTTCAACACAGCGAAAACCTTCTTACTATTTTCCGCAACTCTTTTGACATGTGAAGTCTCCAAGACGTTCATCGAAGTCAACTCCCAGCCATTTAACAGATTTCACCATCTTAATTCTTTGGCCATTTATGGAAACCAATGGTGAACCTTTAAGTTGGTTTAACCCTTATAACTGTCTTTGTAGAGGATAGCTCCATTTTGTAATTTCTGCACCAGTCTACCATCCTGTCTATGGCTAATTGCGCTTTTTCTTGAATACTTTGTCTTGAATTTCCAGCAAACAGCATTATCTTACCGTCCGCGAATGCCACTTCTTGGTTCATGCTTCCGACGAAGACAATATTCCAAAGGTGTGGACCAAGGATGGAGCCTTGCGGACATCATTTATTGACAATTTTTTCAAGTGTGCCATGACTTGAAATAACAGTGGGTTTTCTTTCAGAGAATTAGTTGTTGATGATGTTATAGAGATTGCATGGGCAATTGAATTTCGTTAGCTCCAGCATTAGTGGGCCACAACAAGTTATGGAACGCGCAAGATACATCTAGAAAAACTTCAAGACTGTACTTTTGGTCCGGCTCTTTGACTATATTCATCATTTTGATCATTGCGTGCTCTGTGGATCTATTTTCTCTAAAGCCAAACTGTTTGTCACTATAGGTACCACTTTTCTGGAATATGTCCATTAACCTGACGGCAATTAATTTTTCCAATAATTTACCTAGGACAGGCTACAGCATGACAAGTCTATAGGACTTGTGATCGGTTCGACACCTATCTCCTCTTTTCCAAATGATAACAAATTTATCATTTTTCCAAGCTTTGAGAAATACTCCTTTGCAAGTATTCATAAAGTAGGTGATACAAGGCCCTATAATAATTCAAGCACGTTGTATCACGTTAGCACGTTGATATTGTCTAGGACTGTTCATCACGTTTGGTGTAGTTGGTACAGAGTTACGATCGGCGCGGATTTCTCTTTGCCTCTCAGAGTCGTCGGGTAGCATATTATTGAGCAAGCATTTTGTAGTGTCCTCCCAACAACTTGTTGTTTGCCTACCACTGCCACTAGGGTACTAAGTACCTCATTCGTTTTCAATTTACCTGTGCTGAACTTGTAGACAAAGCCCCAAGGTTCAGCATTACCATGCTCCGTGAGGAATTCTTTTAAGCTGATTTGGCTTTTGTCTCATATACTTTTAAAATACGCTTTGCAGTGTACCACATAGTTAACCCTTTTACTTTCCCGAGTTTCGAGATTTTTATCTCTTTGATATAACTTGCGCAACTTACGAACCAATTTTCTTCATTCGGTTAAGTCCGGTCTTCATTCCGTTAACCACCAAGATATTTTAGATTTTCGAGCACGTTTACGTGGTATAGTAGCGCTACAGACTTCCATAATTGAACTTGTTATTATTTCTTCAACTTGCTCGATATCGTTATCGATCGATACCTTCAGGTCTTTAGCCAGGCTTTGCCAGACGTTACTTAGTTGGCTGTAGAAACACTCCCAATTGGCATGCCTTAAGGCATACCGTGGAACTTTCTTTACTGCTTGGGAATCATTATGTGTGTTCTCGGAATCGAAACAATAGCTCTATGGTCACTTGATGTCCAATTTTGATGGACGAACCAACTTAAAAATTTTCTTAACAGACCGCCCGTCATGAGAGTGAGATCAATATTCGACTTCCCGTTGTGAGAATATGTACTTAGCTGCCAATCTTCGTTGATGACGAATAGGTTACTTCTTGCTATAAATTCTTCAACGAGGAATCTTCTCTCGTTTGTGTCCTTAGAGTTATAAAAAAAAATATGTTAAATAGGTTCAATACTATTTTATGAGACAGATGACAAAGCTTCGTGCAAAACATTTTTAAAATCACAACACTGCGAGTTTGAACAGCAAATTTTCCTTTATTTAAATATTAGGATGATAAAATGCAAGTTACAAAGTTCAAATCATACAATTTAAAATTACGCCTGTAGGGTCTTTCATAACACTGGTCTATCATTTGCAAAAATTCTTTGACTTTTAACTTGGTTAATAGTGGACTAGTTTAAACTTTGTTGAACGTTTAGAACCAATCACAATTTGAATATAATAGGAATGTGCATTACTCGTCTAAACATATCCATTGGCTGTTATATATTTTTCGTTATTATAACTAAAAATGCCATGAATACCTTATACATAATGTGTGTATATTCGTAGCACTAGAATTTCAAACAACAATTTTTTATCATAGAAATACATAAATTTGCACGAGTTTATTGAATTTCTACGGCATGGCTATATATAAAAATCAATATTTTTGTGAACTTTTGATTGGAAAATATAATTTTTATGTTCTGTGTACAATAAAAATGAACAAAAATATTGAAAATTCCTTGAAAAGCAAAAATATTCTAACATTACGAATTTTATAGAGAAACAGGAATATAAAATTTATTTTATCCAAATTTATATTTTTTAACATATTTTCTCATCCTTACGAGTAATATATATGTACATACATTGGAGATGGGGTACATTTCGTTTTAATGAAAAACATGAAAAACTAAATTAAAACCGATTTGTTTTCACCATCATGGAAGATTATTACCAGTAGTTTCTCATGACCCAAATTATTTCTATTAATCTGAGTATTGATTTCTCAGTTTTTTTATTTTCGTTTCGTGTTTTTTTTTTAATAATAAATTTTATTATATTCATTAGTAGATTTAATATAGTTTTTATCCCACAATATTTGCCATATACATACATACATTTTTTTCCATTTTTACAAATGTTGTTGGTTTCAGACTTCTAATTAAAAATTTACAAACATATAGCAAGCAAATAGGGAAAATTACCACCACCATATACATATATAGAACCAACAGCATATGGAATATATGGGTATGTTTAAATTCCGGTATATGTACATAATATATCGAAACCTTTCTAATTATTACGGGGAAAATGAAAATAATAAAAATAATAATAGTAGTGTATAGTGTATAGCTACAAAAAATGTGTTAGTGCAAATAAACTATATACAAAATACAAATTTATTGTTGCTGTTGTTGTGACATGACTAAATTTTTTTAATTTAGTTAGTTATGTTTTATTATATTTTTTTTTTGGGAGTTGGCAGGGTAGCAAAAGGGCGGGAATTGAAAAAATATGCATGTATTTAGTTTATATATATATAGGAGCATATATAAACTATGTACGAGAGAGTGTTATTTAAATACTCATACAAAACTTACTACTATACCTATAAATATAAATATGAATGTATGATGGGGTATTATGGCATGCAAAAATTGGCAAGTTATAGAATCGCACGCAATCTTGAGTTCAGGAATTTTAGTTCGATGACAATGATTCGATAGATATTTTTGAAATGACGTTACGAAGCAAACCGTAATTTGTTTGAAAATAGACTAGACGGAACCTAGAAAGCAATGTCTTAAACAGTCGCACACTAACATCACATTACAGACCTAATGTTTAGGACTGATGTGTACATAAATAGATTGTAATAATTTTCAAGCAAAACCTCAGTATACAAACTGGTTTATACTTACAATTGATTAATTAATTAGTGCTTGACATTTTTAGAATGACAATTCTGAGATAAGTTAGATTTAAAACTATAAGTTTATCTTGAATTTGACTTAAAATGGAAAGAGAGCTTTTATGTAATTTTGTATAATTTAGAAAATTTGATATCACTGACCAAGGTAGTTAAATACTGGTTAAAGCTATGGTGGTTGAACCATTTCAGTTTTGGAAAGTTTGAATATAGAAAGGGTTTTCCAATACGAGGTTTCATTTTTATATTAAAAGAAAACGAGTATTTTTTAAGAGAAATCAATGAATGTTTATTTCATTGAAAGGTATGCCATTGGATTTCCCGAGCCCCAAAAGCGACAATTCTGCTTATTAACGTAGCCTCCGAGGTAAAAATGGGTTTCATCACTGAAGATGATTTTTTGCTGAAATCCGGATCATTCTGATGCATTTGAAGGACTCAATCAGCGAAGATACGACGTTTATGGTGATGAACTTTAAAAGCCTTAAGACCTAAGTCTTTATGCAAAATACGGTTTAATGTCATTTGTGGAATGTCTAATTCCAAAGATCGACGAGGAATCGACAAACCTGGGTTTTCTTCAACACTACGGGCTACAGCAGCAATATTCTCAGTTGTTCTTGAGCGACGCACACGGTTTCGATTCTTCACATCACCAACTTGTCCCAACAGCTCAAATTTTTCCAACCGTTTCACTATTGCCGGCCGAGAAGGTGCTTCACGAGACCAAGAAGTGCTTTAGTTTTACGAACTGTGACTGCAAAATTTTCACCAGTTCTGTAGTCAATTTTAACAATTTCAATGCGTTGTTATAGCGTGTATCGTACCATTTTTAGTAACGGTGTAGTTTTTACTTGTCAAATGTCAAAAGATGACAGCTTCAAAATTGACAGCTGCCCAAATAGCAAGTTATTCAAAATGAAACCTCTTATTGTAAAACCCTACACGTATATTGACTTTCACAACATCTAAAAAACTGATTTGAATTTGATTGTGCTAACAGTTTAAGACTTCAATTTAAATTTAGAATATACATTTTTGAGCGTTGTAAAGAGCTAGAATGTTTTTCTTTAGCATTACATTCTAACGTATTGAAATAAAATGACGAATACAACAGTGCATCTCAATTGATCATATCTCGATCGGTTCTGGTGTTAAAATATTTCATTCCTCAACATTTTTAACTTTTAAAATTCCGAACATTAGAATTCTAATTTCAAATTTCCTAATTATCTGAGATTTCTATTTTGAAAATATCAGTTTTCCTCGTTTCATATTGAAAATTTATCTACCCTTAAAATTCCAATTGCCTATTTATATTTGGTTTTATTTTGATTTGTGTTTCAAATGAACAAGTAAAACGTTTCTCGAAAATTTCATAAATTTACTCACCAGGAATTATATAAGCCAAGTAGAAGTGCAAAGAAAATGAGTAACTCTCTGCGAGTGCAAATTATATGTACACATCTGTAGAAATGTTAATTTATATTTTCAAAATTATATTCTTAGGCCACTTTGCTTAAATGTGCCACTGGAAATCATGTCTCCTATAAGCGTTCACGTTCGTTTTTATTGTACTTACTTTAAGTCTTCAAATGGAAGTCGCCAATATAAATAAGTTAGTCTCCATTATTCGATACAGGAGTATGCAAACTAAAATTGATTGATTTTGACCGATAAAACCAAACTAATTGAATTGATTCAATCTGCCGTCCGTTTTCATTTCATAACACTTTCCTCAAGGTTTTCGGTTCAAATATGAAAAATAATGTGGAAAAATATGTAAGTGACTCCATTTGGGCCGATACTGTTCTCTGAAATTTAGGTTGAATATATTGTCACGTGAAACAGGAAATCGTACTTTTTCGCACATTTTCTCAGATTTGAATATGAAATATGCGCAAGGTAAAAATCTATTGTGCGGCCAGAAAATGATGAACACAATGGCCTAACCAAAAATATTGACCCTAGTGGGGGGTCAGGGCCAATTACATTAGAAATTATCCCAGAAACTGGCCAAATCTTCGAAAATTCATACGGATTATGATTCATACATTAATATTATTTACAAACCTATCTATGTATATTTTACGAAATTTGTATTTATTATGGTTTATTTATTAATTTTATTAATTGTGATTTAATTAGTGGATAACCCGCCAAAGAATTATTTACTAACACACCAATTCCCGTAATCGTATCACTTCACACGATGTGACTCTATAGTCACGTCACGTTGCAACAAAAATGGTATATTCTTGAAATCGATTCAAGCGGACGCGACTGGAACTAAAAATACATCTTATGCGTGTATATACACTTGGTCTTATGAATCCGGATTCTTTCTTCGTATTTCCCTCCTTTACCTACAAAACCGGTAAAGGTTTGTAGGTAAAGAAGGGGAATACGAAGAAAGAATCCGGATTCATGAGACCAAGTGTAAATACGGTCATTAACACTAAAATTGCTCAATATTTCGCTGAAATTTGACAGCAAAAATAGATGTCAAAATTCAAAACATTTCAAATTGTGTGTCAACAGTATTCATTTGATGAATCAATTTGTCTTAAGTTTTCAATTTTTCATTAATTAAAATGAGCAGTGTCGAATTTTATTATTCTGCAGTGATAGTGAAATGCCTATAATGTATATAAGTGTGAAACATTAACAACTACGGGATCATTCTAATCCACTATAAATGCTTTTCTGTAAATTGCGAAGCCGATTGAAGTTTCTGTTTACAATTTTTAATTCATTTAAAAAAATGTACAAACTCTTTTAAAATTATCCTTGTTTACACAAAATAATAAACCAATAATAAAAGTTTGTCCGAAATTCAAAAATCTGCATTTTTTGTAGTCACTTGAAAATATTCCTGTCACTTGAAAAAATTGCAAGTCATGTGAAGTGACTTTAAGCGTTAGGAACTACTATGAGAATAGGAAAATTGATGTGACATGACTATAGTTATGAAAAATTACGTGATACGACTATGGTAACTGGGGTGTATAAATAAAAAGTTAGTATAGTTTAAGTAGAAACTTCCACATCATTATAAAATCTAGATTGCCTACGCTCTCTCAAATCTCAAAATAATAAAGTGGAATCCGCTAACAAAAGAAACAATTTGCTAATGGTCGAACCGTTTTGGTCGCATTGATCGTAAATGAATCGCGTAGAAGATACGCTACACTAAATTCTTCGACTCGAGAGTCAAAAGATGATTTAAAAACGGCGTTTTCTAGTGTCCATAGTTGAACATGAGTAACAATTAATATAATTGCTGTACATTCGGAGAACAATCTGTTAGCAATTTCTGAGACTTGGATGAACCGCATTAATGTTACAAAACAGTCAGAATATAAATGTGTTGCGTATTTTAAACAAACTAATGTTAGAGCAATAAGTGTAGCAACGCCTTATTATATGAACATCTAAAAAAAAGTTTACTTGCTCTGAGCCTTAAGGTTATATCAATAAATATGTTTTTAAGAAATATTTTTAAAATTCACTTTCTTACATAAAGCGGCATATAAAATCTTCCAGATTATGAAAAATAGATTTTAAAAGTTCGTTAATAAAAATTTGCCAGTTTTTCTTGCCAAAAATTTACTAACTTGAATATTTTTAAGTTTATAAGAACTCCGAAGGGTCATCATTTTACGGTTACTTTTAAAATATTGTTATCAAATAAGCGTTTAACTGAAATATGAATCTAAAAGATAAAATATTTGAGTAAAGTTTGATCAAAAGGGGCAACATTTAATTTTTATTTAAACTCTATTCAATTCAAATTCTATTTGACCCCACAAAAATTATACATGCTCCACTGCCTGTGTATTTAAAAATTTCTAATTTATTTAATTTTGAGGAATCCAACTAACTTCGTCCAATTCATCAAATTCCAAAAGCGCCAAACCACCAAATCATAACTAATTTAATCTCAGACTTATATAATTCAAATAATAGAATACCAATTCCAACTTAATTGATTTTTAAATCGTAATCAAATTAAAATTCTTCTATCGAGTATCGAATCGAGATCTACAACTGATCGAAATAAATTAATTTTCATCAATTTTCCATTTATTTTTTAAAATCAATTACAACTTGATACAAATTTGAATACATATATATAAAAATTAAGCACAACTGGTTTGAATAATATAAATCTATAATAATCCATATTTTGTCGTTAAATAATTTTATTTAAACAAAACATTATTTTTATTTTTCAAAACACTATACAAATACCTTTAATTTGATGTATCACATGACCGGTTTAGTAAATTACAATTATTAATAAGCATCCTTGCCCCAGATGATTTTCTACAAAGCTTCATATTATTTTATAAACCATTTGTACAAAACCCAACGAATACTTGTTGGGTATATAAAGTTGCATTACAAAATATTGCAACACAAAATCTTATATAATTATAATACTCAAGTAAGTACTATTGATAATTATTGTTGATTAAAACTTCATTTGTACATTCCCATACCTATCACCAATGAAAAATTCATAGCGAATACAAACCAAAATTTAAAATCTAGAGCCAAAAATAGCGGGTTACCACGCTCATGTATAATTAGCGAAGAATCACAAAAAAATTAAATTTGTCGTGCGCTTGCTGGTAAGACGAATCAGCCGATCAGTTTGGAAGAAATTTATATTCCTGTTCCTGCTTATAACAGCTCCGATATCTCGAAGGAGAGTTATTTGTGGTGAGCGAAGATATGTGCGAGTGAAAAAAATTATTTTGCTAGGTACAAAATCCTCTTTAACGCTTCTTTCGGACTGCAGTTGTTGGATTATGGATTGAACTTTCTATGTAGTTCTTTCCATAAGGCGGCAACTGTTTTCTATACAAGGAAACGTTGAAGGTGAAATTGTTCCACAGGTTTCTTGCTTAATGAGCAAAAAATCCAAAAATTGTTATGACTAATTCGAACCCGGTACCTCCCGATCCAAACGTCGCAGCTTTAACCACTGCGCTATTTGCTCGGTCCAATTTAAATCTTAATACACAAAAAAATTTGTGTGATTTTGAAAAAACCAACCAAATTTTGAATTGTCTCGTCAGCTTCGGTTGCTTCCCTCAAGCCTTATTTTAGAGCTGCTTATTTCATTTTGGCCAAATAATTTGGCGTAAGGTTCAAGAAAGCAACTTAACAGCCAAAATAAGGAAATTCTAAGGTTTTTTCCTTGCAAAAATGCAGAATGCTCAAAAGTCTATCGTTTGTTGCGTCCAAACAATGTTGCCAGTTATCACTCCAACGGTCAGTTTGGGGACGAGATTTAAAAAAGCTTGGGAGTTGGTCCAAGAGAAATTATATTGGCGGTTTAAATAAGCACCAAACTTACATTTTGAACTGTTGAGAATTCGGATACAGGCACAAAATGTTTTCCACGAACCCAGAATAATGTTAAAGCGTGGCACTGTCGTCTAAAAGTTGTTGTGGGAAAATGCCATACAGGGTTATACAACCTTATAAAACCTATCAGAAGACCTAATTGCAGCCAAACATCGCGTTGAAAAAGTAACAAATGGTGAACAGCTACCTAAAAATAAAAAAATAGAAAAAATCATACAAAATCGAAAGAGACTTGGGATTTTTTTTTTTTTAGTAAACTCCTTCCTGCTGAGCTCTAACGTATCTTCTTTTAAGGTATGAGTTTAGCAGTTCGAAATACCCAAATGGCAGAGTTTTCTCCAGTTTAAATATTAAACCTTTGTCAAATGCCTGAGCTATGTCCAGAAATATGGCTGAACAAATCAGTTTTTCCTCGAAGGATTTTTTTATTAAATCTGTAATTCTATGGACTTCATCGATTGTGGACTGTTCTAAATTCAAACTGATGGGACGGACAACTGATTTTACAATTTCTGGTTTAATTCGTTTAAATAATAGTCTCTCAAACAATTTTGACATAATTGCAAGAAGTGATATTGTCCTGAACGAGGTTAATTCACTTGGTGGCTTACCTGGTTTAGGTATCATTATTGTCTGAAGGAAGCATAATTATGTCCGATATTTTTTTTAATATAGCTTTAATAGGTAGCTGTTTGAGAATCTCTCCAGTTCTCAAGTCATATCCTAGTGATTTTTTAAGTATTACATGGTTCTTTATTTCTTGTTTCACTTCTTTAGCATTAGATAATGGGATTAGATCGTATTTAATATCTCTTTTTTATAATCACGACACTGCCCCCTCGTGCATTATTCTTAGGATGTATCGCTGAGTGAACTTCGTAGCCACGGATTTTTGTATGATTTTGAGTAGTGAGGTGTGTTTCAGATAATAAGCATATTTCTATTTTTTCTAAATGAAGTAATAGTTGTATTTCATGTTGACGTTGCAATATACCATTGCAGTTCCGTTCAAGAATTTTTAGGTTATGTGACATGTTTAATTAGCAAAGAAAGGCTAACTCTGATGTTGTTCGATTTTTTTCGAGTAGGGTGATTCTTTGCAAGATTGATATGAGGGCTCTTTCTTACTTTTTTTCTTGTGAACTAAGTCTATTAAGAATAGCTTGTAGTATTTTATTAGTTTGGTTATTATTTGAATCATTAACTGAAACAGAACTATGTTGTCTTCTCGAACTTCCAATAGTGAGTGCAAAATTGAATATATAAAGGGTATTGCCGAAAACATAATTCTGATTTAAATTGTTCATTTTATGTTTTTAAAATATTTATTTTAATTTTTTCATAAAATTATTATTGTTTGTTTTGCTTTAGTTTGTATAAATAAATATTATGAATTTCAAAATGGAATTAATATTTTTTTAATTACACCCACTAAAATAAGAAATAATTGCTATATTTAGTAATGCAAGATTTTGTAATTGCAGGGTTTTGTATAGGTAATTAAATTAAATAAAATAAAAACTAAAATAAAGTACTTTAAAGAATTCAAATTTCTTATAGAAATGTTTTAGGAAACAAAAACTTCATTAAAATACAAAATCTACATATATACAATTCATTTATGTATGTAGTGTGGTTAAAATTTAGCACATTTCATCCCAATCGCTCACACTGCTACTTTCGGCATTTTCATTTTCGATCCTATCTCTGCGAAGGAACTGTGTGATGGTAGCCTGAGTATGTGTCCTTATAAAATCAAGGTTTCCTTCACTGGAGCAACTTTGTAGGTCGTCATTTTGTTTTCTTTTAGCGGTTTTTATAAATTCCGTAATCAGAGGCTGCCTTTTTTTGCTGTCCAGTTCTTTCTGAATTTTCTTGTATGGTGCTAAAGAATTTTCCAATTTCCGTTCAAACTTTAAACTCCGCTCCATGGATGAGTCATTCTCTAAAATTTGATTTTTTAACTTTTCAGCAAGCTCGAATATTGTTTTGATTGCTGTCAATGTAAAATTGGGAGTTGGCCGTTCGCTTTCGGAATCAGTTGATTCATCAAGTGTATTTTCATCAACTATACCCTATAGATCTTGTTCCAGCTCGTGAATATCGTCAATTATTAAGTCCTCAAATCCTTCTCCTCGTACAGCATGTGACAGGTCAACGATTTGTTGATATTCTTCATTCACTGCTGAAATTTCAACGTCCTTATAACCAATTTCATATTGGTTTCCAACAGCCGTTTAAGGATGATTTTCATTCATTAGCTGCCAAAGAAATGATTTCCATTCAATTAAAAATGTTAAATCGCTTCCATTCCCACCACTATCCATTAAATCCAAGATATGCTGAAAAGTTCTTCTGTTATAGTAGGCCTTGAAGGTTGAAATTGCCCCCTGATCCAACGGCGGAATAAGCGACGTAGTGTTTGGTGGTAGATAAACTACCTGAATATTTGGATGCTTTAAATCCTCAGGGTGTCCTGGAGCGTTGTCTAAAAGAAGTAACACCTTAAAAGTAAGTTTTTTTTTTATAAATATCGTTCCACCTCTGGAGCGAAGCAATCAAAAAACCAATCTCTAAA
Organism: Tipula unca; assembly: GCA_951394425.1. Taxonomy (NCBI): domain Eukaryota; kingdom Metazoa; phylum Arthropoda; class Insecta; order Diptera; family Tipulidae; genus Tipula; species Tipula unca. Next base: position 142,308,176 of record OX596380.1, on the reverse strand, counting down.
CAGATTAGCTGACATTTTTAGCTTTTCTGTTGGCTCGCCAATATACAAGTAGTTTGGTTTCGTCAATTTTTTTCAAGGCTCTAGGGCTCAATGATCCATAAATAAGCAATAGCTTTGTCATTAAATCACCCGACGCATTACTACAAAACAGCAGTGTGAGCCTGTCTTTAGCTGCTTTGAATCCATGAGCCACTTTTTCGTTTTGCGCAATATACGTACGGTTTGGCATTTTTTTTCCAGCAAAGACCTGTCTCGTCCGCGTTAAAAACTTGGTCTGCAGTATAGCCATTTTCTTGGATAATTTGCGCTAGCTCTGCGGGAAATTAGTCAGCGGCAACCTTATCTAACGAAGTAATTTCTCCATAAAGTTTAAGATTATTCAAAGAGACATGCTTTTTAATTTGCTCAAACCACCCCTTACTGCCTAAAAACTCTGGAACGTCTGTTGTAGAGGTAGACGGTTGAATTGAAGCTTGATTCTTCAACTCATTGTATATTTTCACCGCTTTCTGTCGTATAACATTACCATCTAATGGTATCCTCGTTTGTGTGTTGTCTTCGGATCCAATCATTAACGCTTTTTCCATGATTTCCATATCTCGCGTATGGGAGGTTTTTTTTTTAACCGATTCATGATGTAGTTTTAACGCTTTTTCGGATGATTTTTTAATTGTTTTTAACTGTCCTTATAGTTGCTTCATTGTAACCTAACGCTTTAGCAATACCGGTTAGGTTAGGTTAGATTATGTGGCCGCTTTCTACAGCACACTTAGACCGGCGACGGTCCGTTGTAATACCACAGGTACATTCACACACAAATTCATTCCACCCATTCATCCCATTTACACAAGTACAGTATGCCCACCTGCGCATTGAATAGCTCCATGTCACCCTGTATAGTGACATGGAAGGTTGGTCGGCCCATGAGTTCTACATTCCAACAGAGGGTCATAGATGTTTTCAATTTGATGACCGATCGTAATCGGGAGATGAAAAAACGCGTTAGCATGCCGCCTCTGTTGGGATTCGAATCCGGTACCTCCCGATCCAAACGTCGTAGTTTCAACCACTTCGCTATTTGCTCGGTCAACAGCAACAGCTGTTTTACCCACTCCTTTTTGTAGCCAATCTTTAACAGGACCGTGTTAAAGCGAAAACCGTGTTAAACTAATCGTGTTATCCGAGGGTTTGCACATTTGCAAATATGTTATAACTGTGCTATAGTGAAACCGTGTAAAGCGGGGGTTAAATGTAATTGCTAGTTTTTGAAATGTAATATTTTGAACAGATCCCATACTTGTGATATGAATTTCTCATGGAAAATTTGAATTTCATGTAAATTTATCTTTAGATTTCTACCAAAACCCTATTGGTACGGTTAAACTTTAATAGATGTTGAGTTTTCGTTGACAGTAAATTTATATCATGGGCAAACTTTTTTAATCAAAGCTAGTTACATGCAATAATTTAGGTGTGCGTAATTATATGTTACACATTTAATTATACATATACATTATTAGAGCATATGAACATATATGCTATGCCACGTGCCACAATTAACCCATATAAGAACTCATCAATTTTAATTTAACACATTTGCTATTGAAAATTCCATATAGGATTCCTCATCTCATTTCGGCGTACATCGACCCAAATATAACAAAGTATTAAATATATCTTCCGGCAAACAGGATTTAATTTTTAATTTGTGCACAAAATTTTTATTGTATGTTGTATGTATTTGGAAAAACTATGTGCAGAATAATAATACATACAATAATGAAATATCCAAAATTGGTATTTTGTACAGGAAAAATCTAAAAATCATTTCCGATAATTTTAATTAAAACAAATGATGTATTGACAGATACGTCAATGCTCTATAGAGAATATAACACAAAAATTTTAATTTTATGTTCAATGTACATACGTACTGGATATGCATGGTCGTATCTAGAGAGAATTTTCCCCAATACGTGTATGTAAATGTATACGAAATGCTATATTCATTAATTCATATATATATACAATGAATGTATATGGGGTTTCATCGTCCTGATATCTATATAAGTACATACGTACGGTTATAATACCTTACTTTTTGATAAGGTAGTTTATCATTTGTATATAAATAAAATACAAATCGAATACCAAATATATTATACTATATGATGCCTGATGCAATATGAAAACTTTCAAATGACTAAAAAAAAAAATTAGATTTTAATTAAAAACTATAATTTTATTTTACTCGTTTCCGCCATCTCTCTCACCGTTATACATATATGTACATACAGACATATATATATTCGTATTGTCCAGGATATCACTGATCAATAATAATCACACACAGTATACACAAAAAAAAAATTGAAAATTAACGTAAATGAATTTATAAAACTATGCATTTTTGTATATATTCATCCATCGGAGGTATGGGGCTAGAATTGGTCCTGTTTTTATTTCGAACCTGCATACATACGCGGATAAAAGCGTTGTATACACAGATATAACTCAATTTATGGGTACACAAAACCAATTTTTTTGTCCATTATTTCGACATAATCAATAAAAATGTATAGTAAATTAATACGTTTTTGCAGGTAGGCATCATGCATTATTAAAGGGTGATATTTTTTGTTTGGACATGACTCTTCGAGAACAGACAGACTGATGGATGGATGCGAGTTCATATCTATATGGCGTTCTATTCCGAGTGTTGATCGAGCAAATGTGTCTTATTTAGTAGAATAGTTTGTCTCGCCATACACATACTTTATATTCGAGTATATATGTGATAGATCATATTACTGCAAAAATTTCGAACGATATTTTGTACGGGTATTGCGATAAAGAAATGAAGAAGAAATAAAATGAAATATTATTATAAATTTTTAATCTGACTTTTAATTATGCTGCTCAGTAACCGTTGAGTGTAAGCTTTTTGTTTCGACAAAGTATACTTCTAACCAAGTGTTTTTGAGTTTATTATGGACAATCGATAGGGGTCCTCAAAATTATGCCACCTAATAAAAAAACTCTTTTTTCTCCAAATTTTCAATACTATATGGTCATTGAAGGTCACCAAACAAATTTCTTTATTCCGTCTGACAACTTTAATTATGGATTTTCCCTATATCTCTAACCATATTTGAAAAAAATGAGCTGCAACTTTTCCCCAGACTCACCCTATATAAAATTCAAACATTGACATGAAAAGTAATATCGGTCAAATGGCTGCTACAGCCGCCAAGGGCTACTACCTTGCTTTGTATGGCATTTTGATTACGTTAAGACATTCCATTTTAATTGTTTTAAGTTGGTAGGTTGAAACTGATATTAGTGAAAATATTCCAGGCGAGTTTATACATTTCTATCTTGCTGCAAAATTGTCTACACAACAGGGTGAAGTTAGCCGCTTTTTATTCTAGTATGTTGGTACATGGCTTTTTGCTCAATTTGCGGTTGTCAAAAATTATGTCTGTTTGACATATTTTTGACATAATCTTGACATAATATTGATATAATTTTGACATAATGGAAATAAATTGATGCGTTATTTACAAAGCAAGTATGATGATAATATATCTCATAAAATAGTACTGTTGGTAATTTCTTTGCATAAAACATAAAGTATTATATAAGATTCTTGAAATCTTTCAAGAGGGAAATCAAACTCGTAAGGCCACCACCAAATGTTACTATATATTCCAACTGATTTTAATACTGCAAACACTGTTCCACCATATTTATGTTTTTATTTTTCAGAAAAAAATCGATCGGTGACTTTTTGTACGCGGTTCATCCGTGAAAACATTTTAAAAATTTCCGAGAACGAGCCGATTGTTTATTCTGCATGTGCTGTATATTGGGTCGATTCATTTTAACTTCACTGCAAAGTGGTCCAAGCCGAAGGAACACTTGTTTCCCGTTATCTAAGTATTATACTATCATCGGCCAAATCGTCTTGACAATAATCAGAGCATTTATCTTTTAGACGATTCTTACGACGTCCTGTGTGGATTATAACCTTTCATTTGAAGCATTAAATCATATTGAAACAATTAAAAAATTAGTTAAACCTACCTTAAATATGCAACGCTGGTGTGAACCAAACGAGTAAATCTAGATAGAAGTCCAAGATGTAAACATTCTACTGTTGTATAGCTTATATTCCAATTTGGTGTGGCACCTCGACTTACCTAATTGCAGTTGATAGAGCCGTGGCACAATTGGAGTGCAATTACTGTCAAAAATGTTTTGTCGAAATGCTTTCGAACAATACTCGCAGGGATAGGGTTTCTCGCCAGTATGAATTCTTATATGATATTCTAGTGCGTCTGCTCGATAGAATCGTTTACCACACAGTTCGCATCCATATCGGCGTTCTCCACGGTGTATAAGTCTGTGTTGTTAAAATACCGATCTGGTGATAATTCATGCCATTATTTTGACAACGTCAAGACGACAATGACATATAGTCGGTGAATATTTTGCAGCAAGATAGAAATGCATAAACTCGCCTTCAGATAATTAAAAATTAATCTCAAAAAAGGACAGTGTCTATATACCCTTTAAAATTTACTACTAAAATTTAGCGAATGTTCAATACGCCGGCGATTTAAAACACAATAACCCCAAAATTAGTATTAGATTTTCAATAGCAAAATGAAATTCTAATGCTGTGTGCATCACGTCAATATTTACTTTTAATTCACCGACCTTTCTAAATGGTTGATTGGTTTAGTCAGTCATAGAAAACAGTAATATTAATCAAACAAATTATGATTCTGTTTATGATTCTTATTATTAAAATATAAAAATATTCCAACCCTGCAAAATGATAACAGGCGTACCTATGCAGGTCTACTGGAATGTGTGTATATGTTAAAACTGCGCATTTTTTGACTTGTATGCAGCCAACCGGAGCAAGTATAGAAATTCAAGCGATATATCTGTACAGACTTTACCCTGACAAACTTGAGTGTGTGTAGCACACAACCGTTGAGTTATCGCGTTGTAGAAAATCTAATATACGAGATTGAAGAATAATCCAGTGAATTGGTGATCCAAATTTTAAAATGTACTAATAAAATTTAACCTCTATAAAATGAACTTGGAAGTCTATTATTATCACTGGTATGAAATAATGCTTCTTGTAAAATAAGCATTCTATTCTAAAGTTAACTCCACCATCATTGATTAATCAGTTAAACATATCATTTGCGTGTCGGTTAAGCAAGTACAATATTTCGTGTATTTGAATTTTATAGCTCTGCAAAAAATGCTTCTTAGTTTCAATTATTTACTGTATTACGTAACGATATCGAGTAGCTTCAAAGTCGGGTAGAACTAGATTTCCTGCAACTAATAAGCCGACAGCTGCTCAATCAGATATAAGGTAAAACTGCAGAGGTATATACCTGACAAGTCTACCTGGACGTATGTAGCCCGCTTCACCAGGAAGCTAATTTAATTAACCAATCGGTAGCCATCTAGTGTTTAATAGCATAACTATTTGTGAATTTAGAAAAATGGGCGAGTTGGCCGACAAAATTAGTATGAGGCACCCAGCGTAAATTTGTAAATCTAGAATTTATCATCATATTTCTATGTATAAACGAGCCAGTTAGTTCATAAGCCGTTCAGGTAGACCAGAACGGGCGCTGCCACTCACACATTCAAGTAGGTCTACCTGTGCAGTTTTTCCTGTGGTCTGTTGTGCCCCATACACGCAGGTAAACCTAGGATAGGATTCGTTTGTACATATCGTCGACAAGTACTGTTTTAGTAGCTGGTCAGCATTAGTTGTATACAATTTAATTCATCTCGATTGCGGAGCTACCCGAAACCGTCAGGTAATGCTGTATATAATTGAAACCGACAAACATTTTTTCCTGAACTATAAAATTAAAATTTACGAATTATTATAAATGAAATCCTTTACTGTTTATTCAACGATGGCGCGGTTGGTTTTACAATAGTAAGCTTGGTTTGCACGAAAAAAGAAAACTGTTTCACTCAAACGATGATAACAGTTTCATTGATGAGTAGCATAATTTCAGACAGCAGGTAAAATCTGTGTAGTTATATCGATTGATTTTTTGTATTACTTCCGGTCGTCTGTACAGGTAAAATTAAATGCACAGTTTTACCATACACACATTTCGATCAATCTACATACACGCCGGTACTGGTATACCTGACCGGTCTACTGGAACGTGTGTAGCCGGTTTTAAAATTATTATTTGAAATTTATTTCATATAAATTCTGAATTGTTGTTAGCGATTAACTTTGAAATAATTGTATCGTAAATATGATTATTTCGATGGTTCAAAAGTTGATAATTCGAAATGAAGAGTAAATAATTTATCATGCTGTTATTTTTTTAAAATAAAATTCGGTTTTAAAAAATCATCAAAAGTTAATTTTTGAACTTTCAGAATTTCAATTTTTATTTAAAATATGATTAAGTCTCTAGAAATCGAATGTATAACTTCAACCAGTTTTCGATTCTGGCTAGAAAAAATTTCAACCATAAATCATCTCATGGGAATGTAGTAAACATATAAGTGTATTGAATTATAAAAACAAAAATATGAAATGGTCTTTTAAACCTCCATTACAAATTTGTAGTTGTAACTGATATATGTATATATAAAAAGAATATAAAACTATTCGATGTCATGAGATTCCTTTCTATATATTGACGTGCAATAAATGTTGCATTGATACCCCGCACGTAAATCCATTTCCCACGATATACATATACATATGTATGTATGAGTACATGAATTATTAAAATATAAAAACTAGGCCACAGCCAATTAATTAAATTCCACTTAAATAAAATAATATTCTAAACTATATATATATAGTTATATCGAAAGCACTTAACGAAAAATTCACATCTCACCATCATCACCACCATCACCACCCGCAAAACAGTCTTCGCATCGAATTCGCCGGCATTATTACATAATTTTCATGTATGTATATTGTATATGGTATTACCAAACACCAAACCACATTTATTATTGAAATTCACTTCGATCATTTCATATACAAAATATAATTTTCATGAGAGCACAGAGCTTAATTTTCCCAACATGCTTGAAAATTATAAATATATATTTATAAAGCATATGTTGAATTATAATGTGTACTGTACACACAATCATATATATCATACATTTATTATTTCCACGAGTATATAATATATGCATACATAATACATATACGTATGTTTATGCTATTATTGAAATTGAAAATTAAAACAGAGCGCGAGCTATATTGTGTCGTTACTCAAAAATTTATATATTTTTTATTAAAATTATATTTTTAAAACAATTCGATTTTAATTAAATTAATAAATTTACATTAAATATAATTAAATTAAATTCACCAAAAAATGTACATTTGGCCAATATTACAAACATGGTCGTTAGAGATCCTTTAGAGGTATAAGTGTATGCAAATTGCATATCAGTACAATTCTTCGAAATTGAAATTTCATTCCATTTTGTTGTTTATGTATTGTGGCGAATAAGCTTGAATAATAAGCTTCTCAAATTTTATGGGTATCACCGAGTCGGCAATAACTTAACGTTTGACTTTGAATGTAACGCAACTTTAAAACATTTTCGTTCACTTAACAGAATAACACTTATCACGCACTGAAGGACAAGATCATTGTTCGTGAAATTTCTAAAATATTCTCCTAATTTTCGAAGAGATTTTTGTAATGCACTATTTGTTTGCTAATGATTCCTGCTCTGGTATGCGGGCATTCTTAAAAAATATTTTGGTTAAATTGTCCTATTCCTGACATTTTAAGATATGTTTATTGTTTTGATACGAGTTTGCGGGAATAACAAATGATGAGTGTCTATACCTATAATTGAATTATGAGATATCATGAAATTTGGTGAATTATCAGTTGAATATGAAGGAGCCGGTAATTATTCGGTTCAGCTCGAATCACTGCAAGAATATTAGTATATGTGTTAATATTTACTCGGTTTAATACATCAGCGCATTGTGAATAAATGCCTGACTTTTAAATCGCTCTGTATAATCATATTCGTCAAGAAGAAATCTCCATCGTGGAAAATTAGATTATCAATTGTTTCGTAAAATCAGGATAGATTAATACAATTTGTAGATACATCGACGATAGTCCGCACGCCAACCCTAAAAATGATTTTAATTAATTTTAATTTGGGGGGATATGGTTGCTGAAATTTTCAATATAAGTTTCGTGTCTTTCAAATATCATTCAAGTACACGAAATATATCAAACCAGTGAGACCTGACAAAGCGAACCTGACATTTATTGTTGATGCTCCTTCTAATCAAAAAGGAAGTCTTACACATTCAAAATAACTACAAGACGTAGAAATGTTGCCTTCTCTCTAGAATTCGGTATTACCAGTTGGTCAAGTTTTTCAACAACAGCAACAAACCGAATCATACTATATTGTTACCAAAGAGTGCGGCTAGTAATCGGATACAACTTAATTGTCGCTTATTTCTTACAGACGCAACCAATAAACTCCAGTTTCTCGTAGGTACCGGTGCTGACATTTCGGTCCTCCCCGTAATTTTTTTACCGACAATACGTCTAAAATAGACCCTGACATGGTCCGCCGCTAATGGTTCAGTATTTCAGACATACAAAATATGACAAAATATGGTCTCCTCGTCGACCTACTTGGAAGACGTCTCTTAGATCCCACTGCGAATCTTGCTGTGAATGCAATGACAGCAATTGCCAAACCGCCTACACCAATATCCATCCATCTTCTTAAAATGGCTATGATTCGCTTTTAAAGATGTTTCCTTCTTTGGTTGAAACACCAGATTACGCTAATCCGCAGCAAAACCTAATGTGGTTCACTATATTTATATCGAAGGTCGAGTTCCTTGTTCAGGACCATGCAGGCTGGACCCAGTTAAACATAAAACTGCACTTACCGAGTCAGTTATAGGCATATGCCGACCGTCGTTTTCTGCGGTTTCATCACCTCTTTATATGGTAAAGAAGCACAGCGCCGATTGGCGCTCATCTGGAGATTTTCGTCGACTAAAGGCCGTAATCACACCGGATCGCTATCCGATCCTACATATTCAAAATCTTTCAATGCATCTAAATGGATGTGGTGTTTTCAAAAATTAATTAGGTTCGAGCTTATCTTCTTATTCCAATTGCAGCCGAACACTTCCCTAAAACAGTAGTAATTACTCCCTTTGGTTTATTCGAGTTCATACGAGTTCATGCCCTTTGCCCGTCTTCAGAACGAAATTGTTCAACGGAAATTGTTCAACGCTTCATGAATGAAGTGGTCAAAGGATTAGATTTTAATATTGGCCTATATCGACGAAATACCGGTGGAATGCAAAAATGAAGCAGAGCACAAGTGGTATCTCAAGCAACTGTTTAAACCCCTCGTCGACTTTGGAGTGCATATCCAAAATGCGTTTTCGATGTTCCTGCTCGCGAGTCATCAGTCACCAAATTAGCCAAAATCGAAAATTTTCTTCCGCCAACTTCAATCCAACATATTCAGCTATTCGCCGGAACAGGAGTGTGTTCGTAATCTCGACATTGTAACAATAAAATTTCCCCTTATTGTTACAAACGTCATTACCAACTCTACTCGGTACTGCCTTTCTATACGTCAAAATGACAGTCGTAATATTGTTACAATGTCGAGTTTATGAACACACTCCGGTCAATTACTACTATCGATTCATTTGAAAGCTAGCCGAATCACTGTTTCTAATTTATGTTCAAGAACAATATATGTTGTTTTTGGCCCGGTGAGTCTTTCGCCAAAATTAAAAGAGCACTTGCCAATTCGAAATTATTGGCCCTCAGCCTTTGACAGATAATTCCTCGCTATTTATTTAGCCATCAGACACTTCCTCTATTTCCTGGAAGGTAGATAATTTACTGTCTATATGGATCATAAGCCTTTAATCAAAGCGATAGTCTTTCTATGAGCGAAAAGAGTCCCCGGCAGATTCGACATTTTGACTATAACGCTCAGTTCATGACGGACATAAAAATCTAGCTCAGACACTATACAATCTAATGATGAATTACTTCAATTATTGAATAATTCATCGCGCCCTGAGAGTTCCAAATTCAAATTAGAACTCACCATCCTCTCCGATTTTAAAATTTATTCTAAAACATCAACAGGTGTAAATCGACCATTTGTTCCAGCATCTTATAGACATGTAGTGTTCGATACTCTGCTTGGTTTATCTCATCCAAGAATACGAGCATCACGTAAATTAATTTCTAGTAGAAATAAGCGGCGAAGTTGTATCCGATTACGAGCAGTAAAGTACTTGATCGTAATTTCTGATATCTCGCAATCTAGGTCATTTTCCAAAATACACACATCCGGTCCGCGTCGACTAGTTTAATTATTGACATAGAATTAGTTGTAAAATGTAGAAATGGCGCATTATACTCAAACATTGATGGTTTTGTCGCAAAGTATATCCAATAAGTTCAGAAGTATTATCTTTCAGAATATACAAGTGTTTTATCTATCTTATTTATTGTTCACATCTTTGTCTGGATTGTACAACATGCGGTAGGTTATTATTTATTATGTACTATGGCGCACTTAGTATACAATAAAAGCATTTATTTTGAATAATGTAGTTGTATTATATTTTCATTGGACTTGTCTTTTTGTAAGATGCTCTTTCTTGAACTTATAGTATCAAGAATCATGTCTAGATATTTGCTCGTTTTTCAATGTATATAGTAACCATTGAGAGTAATGCTGCAAATGTTGTTCTTCTTCAATTATGCCAGTCATTTGTGTGCATTTTTTGTAGAAAAACACAGAGATTGGCAGCAGATGAATAATTAAGAAATGTAAGATACTTCAGACTCCTTTGTCACAAATTATAACCATAACCTATGAAATCGTGAAATGTCATCGATTGTCCCATTTTTAATATTGATATTTCAAGCTAGATGCGAGATATGTAAATCTTGTAAAAAAAAGTTGTTGTTATTTACTAAAATGTTACATATTTAATTTATATCCAACTCCAAATAACCAGTGGACACATTAAATTTTCTAACAACAATTTTTAGTATGAATTTATTCATTTTCACAAATGTTAAGTTATTTATCATTCATAAAAAAAAAATTAAAAGTGAATTTAGTTTACGGCGAGTGCTTAAAACATTTCCTCGTAGAACCTGGGCGTATTTATGTGTAACGATTTCCAGATCATCAAAAACCCAATAACATTCATAAAATTTAAAATTTGAGGGCGTTTTAATAAAACGGATCGTAACCACCATGAAGAAGATGAGGTATTGGCTTAGGCATATATTAATTCATCTTACACTAGTTCATTTAGGATAGTTAGAATTTTGGTACGGTAAAACAACAAAATATAAAATGCATAACAACTACAAGCGAAGTTTGAATAAGTCATACTGTGTGAACCATACTAGCGAGCGTAATCCTTTGCGCTACGATTAATAATTTTTTTTATAAATTTAAGAATTTTATAACAAAAATGAAATGTTGATATTCAATTTTAGTCGATCTTTCCAAGCACTTACAAAATAAAACACACGAAGAGTTGGCTAGCGTTGATGCAAGACAATTTTTTACGTGTTTTAATATGTGAGCGCTTGGAATATTTGACTATTGGTATCGTAAAATTTTATTACATTTTTTTATTATTACTGTTTCGATTATGTTTTTGTCTGGTAAATGGTAATGTGTTTTGTCGGCATATTTGTTATTGCATCACCAATATTTTACGACACAAATCGTCTAAACCATTTTAGTCGTCCCGTGAGTGCTGAAGAATTGCGATTAAATAACTTTTGCCGCCATCAACAATTAAAAATACATTTTAATTAATTAATTTGTTATTATTATTACTAAATTTTTTCAAAATTCCAAAAGTGAAAGATGGGTGTATGCACATGTGTACGATTATTTGTATTTCAAGAAGGGACGGGGTTACACCTATACGTACCGAAAAAAAGAGTTCTTACTTTGTTTACTTATCAAAATATTAAATATTTTCTGCTCCGTTTCTCAATTATACTAATGAACTTAAGATTATAAATTTTGTATGCGAGGATTGTACAACCGTAATTATCAATTTCGGTCAATTCATCATAATCTTACTAAATTCATGAGCCTTGAATGGACCCTAATCTTATTAAAAATCATGGTCCAAAGTCTGGCCAAAGCATTTAAAGTGGTTTAGGTTAGGTTAGGTAACGGTGGCCGTCCTAAAGGACTAGCATAGACACAAAATTGGCCCGTAGCTGTACCACATTCGAGTTTCCTCCTCTTCACTCGCTAAACCATCCTGAGCTTATCAAGAAGCATTTAAAGTCCAGGGTCTCGATCTTACTAAGATCCGTGAGGTCGTTCAAAGGGGTAGTTCCCATAAATTTTGTTCTGCTAAAGATTTTGCCAAATCATCCATGAATTCTCTGTCGATGATAATGACGGCTGATCTGTGATCTGCTTCCGCCTTTACCTCTTCTAACCTGGCACTCTTCCAGGTGGCCGTTGGCAGATCTGGATTGCTGATTTTCTACATTTCCAGGATCTCCTTAGGCTCACTTGGCTCCGCAGGGATCCAGGCTCGTCTATTCAACGACTGCCATGATCAGGTGATCCTTTAGCACCTCGTTGAAGGGCCTGGTAACATTATCTGGAACCCGCTTCTTTTTAGCCTTCGTAGGCGGTTCGTCATCAGATCTCTGCCTTTTCGGCTGTGAGATCACAACGGAACCCTCCTTGTCTCTATCCGTTCTCTGCTCCATCGGAATAATCTTAGAGATCTTGCGCCTGAATCTTAGAGATCATACGCCAGGCTCTCTTCCTGGTCTGATAGTTTGACACTGATGGAGGGCCAGCATTCGTGCGTTTGCTCTTTGGTTTCGAGGGGCCAGCCTCATTTGGTATTATGTCTCTATAATTGCACTTTGGAGACCGGGCCTAAAGGACGATGTCTCCGCAGTCCGCAGTACTAGATTCCGTTTTTTTAAGAGCACCGGTCTCTTTTTGTTTTCTATTTGGATCTTCCATAATAGGTCCCACGAGTAGCGGAGAAAGGAGGTCCACCTGTGCAGAGATCCGCAATACACAGGTAAGGCTACATGATCCGGAGGGCGCGAAGTATCCGGATACACCGTTAGAGACTGGGCTAGTTTTTAGACTGGGCCCCCAGCCTGGCCGGTTATCAGCACAGTACGATTAACACCTTAACCCGGCCCAGTTGTTTAGCGCCGTGTTTTCACCTAGTACACCACATGGTGTAATATTTGCTCGGTGGTCACCACGGGGAGGTAACACGCACACTTGTGGAAGCTGCAAGATACAGAGCTGGCAACAAGTACCAACTTGATTCCCCTAGACAGCTTCTCACCAGACCACCCTAAAGTGGTTTAGTAAATGCAAACATTGAATACTAACCATTCAATTTTACCTTTGAAAAATATAATTTTGGTATATACATATATTATAATTCAATTTAATCAAAAATAAATCATTTGAAGGAAATCGCATTTGAAACAAAAATGAATGTAATTCAAATAATTAAGAATATTGCAGAAATCACCTTACTCATGATATTTGCAGATAGTTAGTTTTATGAACGGGGCACTTGTTAATTTTTAATTATTTGCGGAGTTCAAAATATTACACAGCTACACTACATTTATTTAGACGTTTTTTTTAATTTTATAACAAGTCGACTACAGAACTTATTTATTTTTTATGAACTAGAATTTCAAAAAAATTATTTATTATTTTATGGTAACAATATCATTTTAACATTAAATGTGTTAAAATTATTTTTGGTTTGTTAAATGGAAAGAAATTTAGGAAATGTATTTTAAAATATTTATATCTAATTTTAGGGTTATTTTTATTCATAACTCAAAATCGTCAAAAACACAGATTTATCGTACGATGTTATGTTAATTCAATTTATGTATGTACTTATATAAAAATAATTATTAATAACGTGAGCATATATTAAACTCAAATACTTTTTTGTTGAATAAAAAAAGATATGTACACATGCATACATTTAGTTACTAACCAATTTTGTTGAAAACTTCACACCGATATACTATATACCGATACTAATTTGATCCTCCTTTTATAAAAACAGTAAGAGTTTCTCAGAAATTCTAAACATAATTATTATACTCAAAATAATGTATTGTCAGTATTGATTTATATCTAGTTTCCACACATATTAATATCTAAAAATAGTGCTCCAAAAAATTGTCAACTTTAATTACTCTTCAAAAGTATATTTTTCCATCCCTCTTTCCCCTATCAAAACACATTTTCCCCAAACATATCAAAAACCAAAACACCAAAAATTCTAATTTCAATTCCACGAACCCAAAAAAATGTTAATCCCATGAAATTATATTTTGATTTCCCATTCCGAGGCCTCCCTCAAATATATATGCATATATGTACAGACATATATAAAAAGTATCTTTAGATAATCGTTAAATCAATCAACCCTGCATAATAATTTTCAATACATAATTAACACCTCCTCGAAATATGGAAATATGTATGTTATATATAAAAACTCGAAGCTTTACCTCTTATATATGTATATAAATGACTGCGCCTCACCTTTATATCCCAAAACTGTTTACCTATAACAATATGATCATTTTTTTATACATACATATGTACATACCTATATGTATGTTACATTGACATTACATTACATATAATATTCTTCTCGCATATACATAACTATTATGTATGTACACGAGAATATATTTTTATGTATGTATGTACATACATACATAAATAGGATAATTATATCAAAACTATATAATATATTTACGTAACATACGCTGCTGCTACAAAACTAACAGTTTTCTTTTAATTTTCAATTTTAATATTCATGATATTATTAATTTTTATTCATGGTGTTGTTGTTGTTTTAATTTTTATTTTCTAAAGGAAAACTAACACCTAATTGAAAAACTTATTAAACTTTAAAAAAAAAATTTTTTAGTTTAGGTTGTTGTTATATTGTTGCTCTGGATCTTAATGTTGTTATTATATCATGTCGTGTTGATAATAAATTCATTATAAATTCAATAAATTTTTTGTTTATGTATGTGGTGTTATACACTTATGTATATTCATACATATACAGAGTTTGATTAGCTAGTTCCTCGAGTGAAAGTTTTTAAAACAAACTTAAAAGAAAGGAAAAAAAAATTTGTTGAAAAACTATTTATTCTAAGGAAAAAGTTATTAATTTCAAATTAACGAAACGATTGTCTGACATGTGTAATTAAAAATTAATTAATCATTTATTTTGCTTATATACTTACAGGGTTGGTATGCTTGTGCCGCATTAAACGAAGCCGGAAGTATTGTGAAGAAAATTTATTTGCGAGTGGTTAGCGCTAGTGATGCGGGTGGAGTGAGTAAAGTGCCTGATATACCGGGCAGTCGATGGGGATCCGAACAGACCATAGTTGTTAGCACAATAACCCCAATTTCATCATCGGCCCTCGAAGTTAATTGGGACATTACAAATGAAATTGTACCATCAACAATACTAACGCTACACTATCGGCCAATTGAGGCGACTGGTACAACAAATTTAGGAAAAGATTTTCAAATTGTAACCACCCAGCTGGATTTAAAAGAATACACACTAACCGAACTTAAACCACATACGGAATATGAAATTTTTGCTAGTGTCCCGTCAAGTTTAAGCGGCAGTGTTTCAAATATTCGAAAAGGTAAAACAATGGATGGACCACCCTCGGCACCACCAACCGATGTACGAGTTGGTGTTATAAATAATACAGCAGCATATGTACGATGGTCGCCACCCCCAACACATCTACTTAATGGAGAACTAACAGGATACAAGGTAGGTGGTTTCAATCTATTATATATATATATATATATATATATATATATATATATATATATATATATATATATATATATATATATATATATATATATATATATATATAGGTATATCTACATGTATGTATATGTACGTATATATGGACATTTTCCAAAATATATATTTGTGTAATTCAAATACACAATGGAGTGCATTGACCGATACTCAATCATAATAATAATAACAGTGTTAAAGGCCATTACTGGCCCCTTACTGAATCAACAATCTGGCTCCAACGGTTTCGATCCTGACTCAATCATGTACTGTACAAATAATTGTCGAAACAAATTATTATTTTTTTTTTAAATTGAATATTGTAGTTCTAATGGGACTTTTCCCTAATGTATGTGTGAGTGTACCAATGCGGAGAGAAAATGAAATCATCACAAAATGTAGAAATTTTTCATTTTTTATTTGGTTATATCTGGAATTGTATGTGTTTTTATGAAAATGGAAAAAATTATCAGGTCGGAACGAAGGTTTTTGTGATTAATTTTATTCATGTTTAGTACATGTGAGGTGAATACTATTTGGAATTGAAGACACCATTAAAAATACAATTACGGTTTTATACACGCAGCAACTTATTTGTAGTGCGAAAAAATTTCTTAGAATTCGGGAAACAATATAAAATAAACTTTCACATTTCTTATTCAAATTTAAGTATTTAACTACTGCCAAAATTTCGAAATCCTATAATTTGGTTTGTAATATTTCCAATTATTACGTTTCTTTGATATTATTTCACTTTTTCAGTAGATTTTCATAATCCAAATTCTACTGAATGTTGTATTCACTTAATTCTAATCTGATCAAGTTCTTCCTCAAACCATGCTGTAATATAAATCCCATAATTTAAAAAATGTTTAATTTTGTTTTGAATGAAGTATTTGATTAGAATCTCACAGTTACAAACAAATGTGTATCAAAATTTCGAAAATCAGTGACCTAAAATTTCGAACAGAAACTCAACAAGAAATATTAATTCCATTCAATACCCAGCAATGTAATAAATTGGCCCAATCTATAAAAATGGTGAACGATATTATTGGATGGTTTTAGTTTCAGAAATATACCGCCATTGTTCTACAGGAGGTTAGGCGGTATCCAAATGCCATCCAATTTATTTCAATTTTCTTAAATATTTTCTTTTCGGATCGCAGCCTATTATTTCCCTTCATGCACTCTGCAAAATATTAGTAAAGGCCCTGTAGCGTATTGTAAGAATGTTTTTTGTTTATTTGGGTAAGTGACTCGGGATGATGCTTTTAAAAAAATATTGTCAAAGTAAGAAAAATAACAACTTTTATGGAGGACTTGTAGCCTCAAAAAATTTAATGTAGTTTTTATTTTGTCCATATGTTTATGTCAAGAAGTAAAATTTGTGTTTTATATAAAGCAGAGCGTATGAAAATCCTGGTGAAACCGAAATTGTGGTTTTGTGAAATTTTGCAAAAAAAAAGCTATAAAATAGTTGTGAAAACGGCAATTGCAAAAAGAGTAGAGAAAGAAAGCTGTTACTTTAATAGAAAATAACAAAAATAATATTTCACTTGAAACAATTCAAAATATTTAAAGTAATTTTGGAAAATACCCCAATTTTATGATATTTTTGTAACAATTTTTAATAGACGCAATGGCCCCGCATCAATTTTCCGGCCTTGTATTCCCGTGGGGCAGAATAAACGAAAGTAAACTCTGTTGAACCAGCATATTTCTGATTTACCCTATAGAAAACTGTGATATTTATGTAAATTGGTAGACTTTATACTTTCACATTGCTACGTCGTTACGATCCGCGAATGGATTGATAAGTTTATTATAAATTTTCAACGCAAATTACTAGTCAATCGACTAATGTTCTTGATCAGAGTTGGATCACCATTACCTATGAAAGCAGGAGTACCATATTCTACAATGGATAGACCCTATACAAAAACATAAAAAAGGTGTCAATTTTAAAAATATTGTTAGATTTTATTCCAAATTTCTTAATTTTGATAATCCTAAATTTCCAAATTGGAGAGTTTTATAATTATTTGGCACCTCACTGTTAAATATGGTTCGGATATGGATTTTTCTTAATTATTAAATTTTTTTAATTTCTAAATATTCAATTCGTACTATTCTGGGTTATACTCTTAAAATATTTAATCGCAAATTGTCAATTTTTCAAAATTTTTTGAATTCTAAAATATAGAGCAGTCAATGATTAAAACCAGAATTTTTAATTTAAAAATTCCTAAATTCGTTAGGTGTAAAAATTCTTACTAACTTCTTTTAAAATTGTAAATTTTAAATTCTTAATATCTAAATTACTAAATTACCCCATTCTTATAGAATACACAAATCGCGTGCAAATTTAAGTCTCTATAAATTATAAATACACATTGCCGATCACGGTAAATTTTTAATTGTTTTATTTTAGAAAATTGTTGTAACAAATTATAATAAAAAATCCTTTGAAGATTTTCAATACCTTAAGTCATCTACTATCTTTTCGGACAATCTAGTTCTGTTTTTTGTTACTAAATTACTTCAAATTGCTCTAATTTTGTATAATCGTCTAGGGCTGGACGTCGAAATCATGTTTGGCTTTTAGAACCGTGCTATAGATCTTATCGATTGCTTCCAATTTTTTTCAAGTCCTTTATAGAGGATAAAGTATCTGTATAAGTAATCGTATCATTGCCGTTATACTGAACATCATCTTGATCTTCATTGCCAGTATGATTGCCAATTTTCCCATAAATAGTTTAGCGGGTTTCGTTCATTAACGCAGATTAAAATAACTCCGACATTTCGAAATGTGTAACTTCAATTTATTTCGTATCGCGATGATACGTATCATTCACTGCAATCTGTACAAAACTCAGCACTTCTAGGATATAATTCGCAAAGTTTGTGTCATTGCTTTTTCACATATGACTCAAATTTAGATCTACGAATGACTGTCGGCCTAATATTCTTAAATATATTTCGGCCCTACGACCAAAATTAAATTTAACCCATTTTAATAAGAAATGTGAAATATTTAGTTGAGTGAGCGAAACACTTAAAATAAACTGTTCCAAATTTCTTGAGAAATAAAAATGAATTTCTCAGAAACGATTCTTTTTAAATTTCTCGAGAATTCTCGATCCCAATATCTAACTCAGTTATATTTACTCAAACATTGTACATTGGAAAGCGAAAACTCATAGTTACAATATAAAAATTATGAAGGGAACGAAAGTGGGGCCGTTCACTCTTATCAGGGATCGTAAATCGTAATCGTAATGATGTAAACTTGTCATAGTGATCGGTACGAGCATTAACCAACTTTGATAAAGTTCAGCTCAAGTTTTCTGTAATTTGAAAGACTCTTAGATGAAATTTGAATTTCATTCTTCAGATTTGCATGGTGATTTAGAGTCATTCGAATGTTTCCCGTTCCTCTTGATTCCGGCTAACTTTTGATTATTTTAAATTAATCAAAATTTCAGTTCAGGAACTGTTTGATTCGCCTAAATAAATGTACAGACGTCCGAGAATCGCACTCGGTTCGGTGTTGACAAATCCAAATAATGCATAGCTCAACAAATGTTCTTCAATATCTCGAAGTCGTCCCAAACAATAAACTATAATTGATATGAGATTTCCTTATACAACTCTTTATGGACATTGACCGCTTTCTCGGGGTAGGCCTAATAATTCTATTAGGTAGAGTGAATAAAAACAAGAAAATGCTTTAATTTCGACCTTTTCAAGTATTTACTTATGAACAGATTATTAAAATTCAAGTATTTACTTGGTGGAGTAGTTAAAACTTAACTTTCAATTAAAAGACGTAAAAGTATTAAAAACATTTATCTTGCAAGTAAATACTGAAAAAATTCCCAGCATAAATTGTTAAAAAATTGTGAATAAAAAAAGTTAGTACTTTTACGTCTCCCGTAAGCACCTGAAGTTTTACAAGGTTGCATGCGTAGAGTTTTAGTTTCGAAACGAAAAAAATTATTGTGACCGTCGTTGAAAAATTTGATACTTATTGATTATTCGTAATTAAGCAATAAAATAAAATTTTAGTATTTGTGAGAGGTCTTTTCTGGTCTAAGTCTAATGAAGCTTTCATTCTTCTTGTTATCTAATTTACCAACTTTGTTACATCTAAACTAGCATGCATTTTTGCCATTCTTCTAGATAACTTTCAATTACTTTTATATTTGCGAACTTGGTTTGTTGAATTGCTAAGGAATGTTGTATAAGAACCATTCCTAGACAAGTAGGATTGATTTGAACGATTTTCCTGTTGAAAAATTCATTTCAAACATATACATAATTATATAAACCTAATAGGTTTTTAAAGTCCTATTAATAATAGAGTTTTTTCAACACATACATATTATGTACATATATTTTATGATAGATTGCTCGTCTAGTGGATTATTGCCCTTTGAAAGCTAAAAGCTTTTTTTGTATATATTTTTGTGCATTTAGTTAAATCATGTTTTCCATTATTTTCGTTACTAGTAACTAAATGCTCAGCTCCAAACCCAGCAACACGCTAAAGGTAGATTTACAGTTAGTTTAGCATGTCACTATCATGTAAATTGAAGTTGCTTTCATCTGAAAACAAAACGTTGCTTTTCCAAAAATGCATATTATGTCATGACCCATGGCTTTCATTGAGCTCTCACATATCGTACGTAATTACATGTAAGCATAACCATTAAAACTTAAAAGTAAGTAAATAAGTATTTCATTAAAATTTTCCAGTAAAGACTAATCAGTAAAGTTAATTACTGTTGTGAAAGTAAGTTCTTTAAGTTTTGGTGTCTATAACGGAGCCAAGCCATCGCGGTAAAGCTAAGCGGCTTGGCAAGCGTCGCCGCGAACGTTTGCAAAAAAAGCTGACCGGACTGGCATTGGGTGCAATATCCGAGGAGTCTGGCTCTTCGGGTACATCAAAAGGCCCAGCTCGGCATCGGGCACTACGCCTGAAATGGCCGCTAAAAAGCCGCAAAAATACGCCGAACCAGTAGCCGATGCTAATGTTAAAAAATTCTGCGTGCAGGAAATCGCAGCCATTACTCTTAATGAGGAAAATTTGCGTCTTTTCCGTAAAGAGCTTGCACGTCGAATTCTCGAGACGGGTAAATCTTCCGGTTTTGTACCGCAATTGCTAGGTTGCTATCTGGCCGATGGTGTCATCATTTGCAAAGCGAGCAATGATAAGACGTACGTTTGGTTCTGTAGGGAAATCCACAGAATCAAGGACGTCTGGGAGGGTTGTCAACTTTCGGTTGGTGAGCCCCTGGAACCTCTGATATTGCACTCATGGATTCCTGGGCCACCTGATAAGCGTGCATTTATATTTCTAATGATATTGATGCAGCTCTTATTAATGAGAGCAGCACGGCTGATCTTGCGACGGTGCTAATCACTCTCGTGTATGCTGACTCATGTTTTAAACTTGTCATTGCATCAGCCTATTTACCCTATGATTCCACCTCAACCCCCTCCTTCAGAAGAACTGGTGAATCTTGTAGTGTGGTATAGGGTCAACAATCTACCTCTCGTGATTGGTTGTGACGCTAATGCTCATCATACCATTTGGAGTAGTTCGAGTACCAACAATAGAGGATCCTCATTGTTCAATATATTTACTCCTCTGAGTTAGAGAACCTCAATGTTGGTTGTGATCCAACTTTAATCAACTCGGTTCGTAAAGAAGTGATTGATATTAGTTTCATGCTCCATGACCATCGTTGACCTGATTCTAAATTAGAGGGTGGCGGATGATATTCTCACCTCTGATCATAGGTGCATCTCTTTTAATATTAACTTTAAAAGACCACCGGTTAAACCATATCGTAATATGAAACTAACAAATTGGGATTCATTCTCCTTTGAGCTCGTTTCACTACTAGATTTGCCTAATCAGATTAAATCAATCACAGATCTCGATTTGCAGGCAACTGGACTAACGAAAGCAATCTCGACTGCTATTGAAAAGTGGTGCCCTCTTATTTACAACCAGAAGAAGCTTAACAAACCCTTCTGGTGTTCTGACCTTAAGAAGTTAAGGAAGAGTGTGCGTAAAATTAAAAATACAACCAAAAATACGAATCTCATTTCTGATTGGAATGGATTTTTGGTAGCTCAAAAAGCCTTTAAAAGAAACCAAGATCCGTGCAGAGGGCTGCGTGGAAAAATTTCTGTGAGGAAATTGATAGCTTATCTGTTTTCGCCAGACATAACAAAACTCTGGCTAAGAATGATACCTGCAAACTTGATAGCCTTCGCCTACCTTCCGGGAAACTCACCTCCTGCAGGCGAGAAGTTGGTGAGCTACTGTTGTCTGTCCATTTTCCCAGCCCCCTGACATTTTTGTCGGTACACCGGAGTGGCACTTAGCCCGTAGGCTGATCACTACTGATGTTCTACACTGGAGTGTTTTCTCGTTTGCACCGTTCAAATCAAGTGGTCCTGACGGCGTTTTCCCTGCTGAATTGCGGCATGGTTTTCTACTCATTCGTACTCACCTGCTCAATCTGTTCTAGGCGTGCATTGCTTTTAGTACTGTACCACGATCCTGGAGCAGGAGTAGAGTAGTTTTCATACCTAAAGGTGGCAAGTCGGATTATACCGACCCTAAAGCTTTTAGGCCCATTAGTCTGGCCTCTACTTTTCTTAAAGCTTTAAAAGGATCATCGACAGATTTATTAAGAATAAATATTTAACTACCTCCCCACTCAGTAACATGCAACATGCTTACAGAGCTGGCAAGTCCTGCGAAACTGCTTTACAAGAACTCGTTACTAGAATCGAAAGATCACTTAATTACAAACAGTTTCTTGTAGGTACCTTCCTGGACATTGCGGCAGCGTTTGATAGCACTTCGTTTTCTTCGATCACGGGTGCGTGTACCAATTTTAATATTAATCAAACCATTGTTAGATTCATCGACTCAATGCTCAAGTCCCGTATAATTGAGACTGAGTTACACTCATCAGTGTCTGTCAAAGTAGCAAAAGTCTGTCCGCCAGGAGGAGTAGAGTAACTCATCGTGCAAATCCATCGTGCGGGTTATCTGAGTTCATCGTGCAAATTCATCGTGCGGGTTATTCTAGATAGTAAACGCTCCTGGAAATTTCAGCTTGATTATAAGCTACAAAAGGCCATTGCTATCTTTTGGCAATGCACAAGGGCCTTTGGCAATTCCTGGGGTCTGACCCCTAAAATGTTATTATTCATCTACAAGTCACTGGTTTTACCTTTACTATCGTATGCAGCAGTTGTATGGTGGCTAGTTGTAAAACTGACGTCTTCTGTAGCAAGGCTGGATGGACTTAAGACGACAGCCTGTAGGGCTATAACCGGAGCTATGTCATCTACTCCCCTTCTTGCTATGGAGTCTATTCTATGCTTGCCCGAATTGCAGTCTTACATTCTTGATATGGCGTGCTCTGCTGCGTTTCGAGTGAGGTGATTCTCCGTCGTTTTCCCCCGAGACTGTCTACACTACCTTTGCAGCTGTCCGGTCTTTGTCGAAGCTAGATCCCAAGTGTTCTCGTACGGATCTTTGAACCTTGATCAGTTATTATCCATCTCTTGGTTCAAACTTTTACAGTTGGCTAAGGTTGCAGTGCGCTTATGCGAATTAGGATAGATCCTCAAGGTTTGCAGCATAGGTTCATTGTGGCATTGAGTGCGGAACCTCTGTAAGTTCCAACCGTTTTAATAAAAAAAAATAATAAAAATTCTTTAGGTTAAAAAAACCAGTAAAATGGTTACGATTGGGTTTTATTGGTATTTTGCAAATTTCTAATTTTGTCTAGTAAGTTTCGCTTGCGGACACTCCTTCTTAATATAGATTCGATATTTGCCACTATAGTAATCATCCCGCAGTCTTGATAAGTTATGACCAAGCACCATTCCTCACGTTCGCCAAAACTTTTATTACCTAAACATAAATTTCTAATACTTATTCATTTGCATTCAAATCGTGTACAACACAACAAATTCGAATTCCCATTTGAATATTGATAGTAAATAAAATAACAAAAAATCGAAATAATTTAGTTAACAATAAAAAATAAAATTTATCTCAATAAATCATTTTAAAATACATTTCGATTTCGAAATTCGAACATAAGAAAGAACTAAAAATAGAATTTATTGTTGTCTTGCTTTCGTTTTTTTTTTATTATCATTAGATTATTATAAACGTTCCACACTTTTCCTTCCAAATATGTGTAAAGAAAAACCCGTATATTTCTTTTGTTTTTTTTCGGAAAACGTATATAACCTATATATGTATGTATAATGAGAATTTACGGAAAACAAACACATTATAGACATAAATAAGAAATATTATAAAATGAAACGAAAAAATGTCACATAGATCAATGAATCGAATCCGTAACAGTAAATCGATATTAATAAATGTTCACCTAAAAGTTCCCAAACACAACACTATATCGACAAAAGGAAAATAGTATACAGTGCTGGTCCAAAATTTTAGTTTACCTTGTTCTATGTCTCGTATCTACTATTATAATAATAATAAATAGATAGCGATGATAATAGACTAATAGACACGTATAGACACAGTAGTTGTATAACTAATCACCAATTAATACATTTATTATCATTCCGCCGTAAGAATTATAATCATAATCGTAAATAAATAAACTTTTATATTAATATTTTCCCACTATATAGATTTTCCGAGAAAAACCTAATCACACACACGCACAGACATACACATCATAATATATAATACAAACCGCAAATATACAACTGTATATACATTCATATACATATTATGTACATGTGTATACTAAATACAAAGAGATATGTGGGATGGGAAAATGTGAGGGTACAAAAAAAACATAATCTGGAAAATTCGGGTCCTTGATATTAGGAATCTAATATTTCAAATATGATTTCTAATAATTTTCATTTCAGTCGTATATTTTAAGTACCCGAATATTTTTTTTTTTTCGTAAAATAGCAATAAAACCATCAAAACCAACCGAAAAAATATAACACACGACGTTTTGTGAACACAAAAATGTTGGGAAAATATTTTCGATAAATCAAAAGTTTTTTTTCTCGATTTGGTTTTTTGTTGTTGTTGTTATATTTTCGTTTTGATATCATATTTTGTTTCGATTTACGTCAGTTATTTGTTTTCTGCCTCTTTGTGTGTGTGTGTTTATATACGTATATCCTATATACCTTCCTATATACCACCAATCTCATACCGTCATCGGGCGGGCGCGCACACACCTAACCTACTCGTATATCGAAAAAATATTTTCTCCGATTTAATTTATTTGCTAAATAAATTTATTGAACAGCTAAATAGGGGTTTTTTTGCAATATAGAATTTTTGTTGTTGTTCTGTTCGTTTTTCCCGTTTCGTTTTTTCAAGGGTATCAAATTTTTTCGATATACATTCCGTTTAGGTAATTTAAGTTAAAGCAATTTCCTGGTTCAACATATTTAGGTACATATTTAATGTTTGATTTAAGTTATGTTGTTATTTTTATTCAATACCCAACCGTCGTTTATGTATTGTACATAGAATATTATTTTATTACGACGGTTATTGCAATGTTTGAGTTTTTTGTGGAAATTAAAGATAAAGTTTATGGATTATTGTGTTGCGCAGGAATTATGTTACAAAAATACATGAATATTATAGGTAATATCAATTAGGCACAATGTTTTAAGACATAGTGTATAGGAGTTATAGATTTCAATTGGCAATACGAAGTTCTTGCATTACTACTAGAAGTTCTGTTATTTCATCAATCTCGGGATGCCTGTATCAAAACCAATTTTCAAGGATATTATGTAAATTTACAAGAAAATACTAAAATATTACATTAATTAATTACTTTAAATGCATATACCTAGGTATTTTTGCATAAGATCGTGAACGTAATTAAAAAAATATATAAATTTGTTATTTGTCTTTAAACGCAAAGTGCTTGACATCTGGTGAATTATTTCAAAACCGAGCCATAACATATAAATAAAACAAAAATTCATAAAAAAATAATACAGTTCATTGAAAGATAATTGGAAGATCAAGTGTAATCATCAAGTCGGGTTCGCAACTTATTAAGACCGTGTCCGAAACCTATCGTAATAAATTCGAAACCGATCGTAATTTTTGACATTTTAATAATAAAATGTTTTTCTCTTATATAGTTGATTGTATCGTTTAGCAGGCCTATATATAGACCAATTATTAAGTGGTGTAGCGGAAACTGTAACAGAGGAGAAAATTTTATAAAGCGTTTTCCAATGACGGCGCTACCTGCCACACAAGCAACGAAACAATCGCAATTTTTCTTTTTTCTTTGGGGCCACGTGCAACGCCAATGCTCCAAAATCGACCTTAAAGGTGGAATTCGTGAAGTTATCGAGAACATACAGTCGCGAATTGGTCGTGGACAATTTCATGAAAAGGATATGATGCTGCAAGCGTAGCCGGCAATTTGGCTGATATCGTTTTCAAATGTTAATGGCATACCTTCCTCTTTACAATGAAATAAACATTCATTGATTTCTCTTAAAAGATACTCGTTTTTTTAAATATTAAAATGAAACCTCTAATTAGAAAACCCTTTATTTAAAATGTCGAAAATTTCGTTACGAACAAAATTACGACAGGTTTCGGACACAGCCTTAATCACATCAGAAGTATTGGGTGTATATAGGTCCGCCAACTATTGCCAAAATGTTGAGTGAATGCAACATATAGGATTGTCTCCTATTTAAAATATTCGTCCGTTCGGACTTCGTAAAATAACTAAACACAATTAATAAATGTTTATTTATGAAACGTATTTATTTATTATTTTATTTTATTTGTTTTTATAATTATAATTTATTATTTAATCAATTCACAATTTATTTATTTATTAAATTCGTTTATATATTTTTTTGTTTGCACCACCACAATGGCTACGGGACAGAACGCGTGTTTTTTTGATATGTTGTTTTTTTGGTATAGTTTTAAAACGAATGTGTATGAGATTGAGTTGTGTGTTGTTGTATTAATGACGTCGCCTTCGTGTTCGTTTTGATGAGGGAACACATGCGCCGGCGACGGTCGACATTGCACTTTTGTTAAGTGCATGTGGATTTACATCACCGAACTTTGTTAGTTCGTGGTGATGTTGGTTGGATGGCGACATGCTTTACTATAATTGTTTTATAGTAGTGGTTCGGCTATTGGATATGTGATAGTTGGATAGATGGGGTTAGTGAACTAACAATTCAAATAAGTTGATTTATATTTGAATTTCACTATTTGTTTTGTTGTGGCAGTATCGAATATCGGTGAGTCGAATATTCGAGCTGCTACAGTACCCCCTCTCCAGATGAGAAACCATAGGTTTTGAGACGTTATACGTTAAACCGGACGGTTTTATATCGTTTGCTGGCTGATATTTGATCAGCCGTGTTGAGAATACCGTAGGCCGGTTTCAATCTGTCGATGGAGATTGAGTGATGCTTGTCTTTGATTGAGACAATGAATTGCTTGCGTAAGCGGCGTATAACTTTGTATGGCTCATCGTATGGAAATTGTAATCCAGTACGAACTTTATCAACCCGGACAAAGACGTAATCGCAATTGTTGAGCATTTTGGAACGAATATGTTGCTTTCATTCGTTGATCTTGTTGGCGTGAGGATAAGATTTTGCATGGTGGTGCGGAGATGGTCGATGACTGTGTCGGTTGTGGATGGAGACGGCAGATAATATTCGATGAAGAACTCACCGGGTAGCTTGATGGTTTGACCGTAAACCATTTCAGCTGGTGAGCACTTCAAATCTTCTTTGACCGGTGCTCGAATACCAAGTAGAACGATTGGTACTTCAGAGCTCCAGTGAATTGTGTTGCCTCGGGCCTTGAGAGCAGCTTTGAGCTGGTGGTGGAAACGTTCAACCATGCCATTGGTTTGCGGATGGTAAGCCGTTGTACGTATACGATGCGAGCCGAGGAGTTTCGTTAACTCCGAGAAAAGCTTCGACTCGAATTGGGTTCCTTGATCAGTGGTGATGTCAAGTGGAACGCCAAATCGTGATACGTAGTTTTGTACGAATGTGGTGGCAATGGTTGCTGCAGACATGTCGCTCATGCAGTACGCTTCTGGCCATCGAGTGAAACGATCGACACAGGTGAGTAAGTATGAGTATCCATTGGATGGAGGAAGTGGTCCTACGACATCCAAATGAATATGCTCGAATCGACCAGGTGGAATTGCGAATTGTCCAAGAGGCGATTTTGTGTGTCGCTGGACTTTCGATTTTTGGCAACATAAGCATGCTTGTGCCCAATGGGTCACGTCTTTGTTTATGCTTGGCCAAAAGTATCGAGCAGTAATCAATTTACGAGTTGCGCGGACACCAGGATGTGAGATACCGTGTAGTGTGTCGAAGATGGTTCGACGTAGTTGCTCTGCGATGTACGGGCGATTTGCACCCGTAGATGTTTCGCAGTAGATTTCGAGGCCAGGTAGTTTGAAAAGCTCCAGTTTCAGTGATGAACTGGCGTGACAAGCAGAACCAGAAAGTAAATTCTGAAGTTCCAAGTCTGCTTTTTGCGCTTGTGCGATTTTGTTGCAGTCGAAGTGAGTCTTGACTGTGGCCGTTTCGTTTGTTGTTGTGCGCGAAAGTGTATCCGCGACAACGTTTTCGGTACCTTGAACATGCTGGATGTCCGTGGTAAATTGACTAATATAATCCAAGTGGCGTGCTTGCCTTGGATTGCGTTCAGTTTTAGACTGAATTGCTCGAGTGAGAGGTTTGTGGTCGGTGTAAATTGTGAAGTCCCGACCCTCGACAAAATATCTGAAGTGTTTGATTGCTAGATATATTGCGAGTAATTCCCGATCGAATGCAGAGTATTTCTTTTCGACATCCGAGAGCTTCTTTGAGAAGAATCCCAGGGGCTCCCAACACTTGTCGTTGTACTGTTGCATGACTGCTCCGACAGCAGTGTTTGATGCATCAGTAGTAATGCTGAGCTTTGAGTCGCTCAGTGGACGTGACAAGAGTGTTGTGCGTGCCAATTCAGCCTTGAGTGACGTGAATGCGTGTTGACATTCGTCACGCCAAGAGAAGTTCTTGACGGTTTTGGGCTTACGTAGTAGTACTGCCAGGTGGCTGTGAATTGGGTTGAGTATTTCAGCGAGCTTTGGTATGAATCGGTGGTAGTAGTTGACCATGCCGATGAATCGCTGAATACTTTTGATTGAGGTTGGAGCTGGGAATTTTTTAATGGCATTGATTCGTTCTTGTGACGGAAGGATGCCATTAGCGGTGAGCTTGTGGCTGAGGAAATCAAGAGTGGATGCGCCGAAGACGCATTTTGAGCTCTTGATGTGAACATCAAACTCGACAAGTCGTTGGAAAAGTGTTTCCAGATGGAGTTTGTGTTGCTCCTCAGTTTGAGATGCCACAAGAATGTCGTCTATGTAGACGAAAACGAAGTCGAGATCTCGAACGACTTCGTTCATGAAGCGCTGAAACGTTTGTGCGGCATTGCGTAATCCAAATGGCATTCGGGTGTATTCGAAGAGGCCAAATGGAGTTGTGATTGCCGTTTTGAAAACGTCTTCAGGTGCCACGGGAATGTGGTGATAACCTCTGATGAGATCAAGTTTGGAGAAAACTTTGCAGCCATGCAAGTGCATGGTGAAGTTTTGAATGTGGGGTATCGTGTAGCGATTCGGTATCGTAACCGTGTTTAAACGCCGATAGTCCCCACATGGCCTCCAGTCTTGATCTTTCTTCTTGACCATGTGTAATGGACAAGAAGATCGGACGGTTCACTGCAGCTAGTATGAAAGCGTGCGTGAAGGTTCGTTTGAGTCCGATATCCACGTTAAGCAATTTTGTGCCGTACGTGTGGATGATTGAACCATTGGCAGCCGATAAGACTAGCTCTGAATTTCGATTTGATAATGTAGTGTCGACTAAATAGGTGAGTTTGTTGTGTCTATCGTACACAAACAAACGGGACGTATAGGGTGTTGTCAGGGGAGGTGTGATACTCTCAACCCGTGACTTAAGTAGTTTTTTTGGTGGTCAATGTCCATTTTTACGGCGGCCGCGGACGTCGATGGTTGCGACGTGTTGAAGTTGCACGGTGGCGTGCATTTTCGCGCGGCTCTACCAAACTTGTTATGAAACCAGCATTTACCATGTCGGTATGTGTTGTTGCTGGGACTGCGGGTTCTATTTTGTGAGGGAGCTCGTCGCCCACGCGAACGGCTTCGACCTCGGAATAGCCCGTCGAGTCTAGACTCGATTCTCGACAATCTTGATTCGAGAGAGTTGGTCGTTGTTAAACGGGGAGTTCTGTCTCCACTGCGTTCCCTTGATTGCCGGTATGGTACATTGACTTGACTGACGCTTGGTTGATGGATGTTAATGACATCATACATTTTGTCGGCAATTCTGGCTAACATTTGTGTCGTGGAGGATTCGGGCTGTGCCACCAGCGCTATCCGAATCAACTCCGGCATTTTACGAATCCAAAGCGATTTAATGATATTTTCATTAAAATTGTTGGTAGCCAGTGTTTGCATGTGTCGTAACGCATCAGATGGTGTGCGCTCGCCTAATTGCTGGCCTGAAAGCAATTGTTCTAGTTGGCGTTCGCTCGATGGTGCTAGTCGTTCTAGCAGCGTTTGTTTTAATTTACCGTATTGGTTTGTCGTCGGCGGATTTAGGAGGAAATCCGAGATCACATCGCACGTTTCTGGTTGCAAAGCTGATTGTGTTTGCATATATACTTTGTTTTATCAGCTGTTATACCTTGCAGCCCGAATTGGATTTCGGCGAGCTGAAACCATGTGTTTGCTCTTTGTGGCCAGAAAGGTTGTATTGTGATTCGTTGATGTGATGCCGCGATCTCTATTTGTGGACTAGCGCCTTCAGGCGTGGTGTCCATATTTTGTGGTAGATGTTTTGCATCTTCTGTCATTTTGATAAACCAATACAATAAAAAAAATAAAACTATATAATACTGTGAGAAACCCCCGAATATGGAGTTCCTTTCGTCCTACCTTATATTGGGGGGGCTCGTTTTGTAATAATAATAAAAAAATGTAAAAAAAGAAATACAAGAAAAATGTTTGCGACGGATTGTGTGTTGTCACCGTTGTGGTTGCGGTTTTGAGAAAAACCTTTTTATTATTCTTTTTATTTTGTTGAACCACGAAAGTGATGGCGGGAGGACGGCAATGACATTCGACCAGTAGAGTGCAAATTATGGACGGGTAGCGATTGTGGTGGTGAAATATATATATATATAAAAAAATGTACAATTAAAATTGATTTTACGTTAAGTTTGAAAAATAAAATAAAAATGATTCTACGTTAAATTTATATATGAAAAAAAAAGCTTGTTACCGGTTTATATTTGTTGTTGTTGTATTGCCTTTGTTGTTGCTGTTTCTCCTGCTGCTGCTGATGGTCCTGCTGCGGTGAGGGTAAATCGCTTCACCTGTTATCCCGCGTTGTGTGGGTGGGTCTTCTCCTACACCACGTGCTAATTTTTAAAAGAAATGTAATCCCTCGTTGGTGAGTGGGTTCGCCCTACACACGTATTTTTCTGTCTTCCCGCGGTTGTGTTTCTTGTTGAGATATTTTTCTGTCTGCCCGCGGTGGTACGTGGGTTGGCCCTACGCACGTTTGAATTTGTTCTGATTTCTTATTTCCCGCGGTGGTACGTGGGTTCGCCCTACGCACGTCTATGTTCCTGGTTCCCGCGTATGCACTCACCAAATTTTATGTTGCGTATTTTACTTATTTGTGTATATTTTAATTTATGTAATGCGGTAAAAACCGCCGTCGATTGGTCACCACTTATAGGATTGTCTCCTATTTAAAATATTCGTCCGTTCGGACTTCGTAAAATAACTAAACACAAATAATAAATGTTTATTTATGAAACGTATTTATTTAATATTTTATTTTATTTGTTTTTATAATTATAATTTATTATTTAATCAATTCACAATTTATTTATTTATTAAATTCGTTTATATATTTTTTTGTTTGCACCACCACAATGGCTACGGGACAGAACGCGTGTTTTTTTGATATGTTGTTTTTTTGGTATAGTTTTAAAACGAATGTGTATGAGATTGAGTTGTGTGTTGTTGTATTAATGACGTCGCCTTCGTGTTCGTTTTGATGAGGGAACACATGCGCCGGCGACGGTCGACATTGCACTTTTGTTAAGTGCATGTGGATTTACATCACCGAACTTTGTTAGTTCGTGGTGATGTTGGTTGGATGGCGACATGCTTTACTATAATTGTTTTATAGTAGTGGTTCGGCTATTGGATATGTGATAGTTGGATAGATGGGGTTAGTGAACTCTCAATTCAAATAAGTTGATTTATATTTGAATTTCACTATTTGTTTTGTTGTGGCAGTATCGAATATCGGTGAGTCGAATATTCGAGCTGCTACAAACATGTTGAGTTCTGATTACATCTGATGGGACGTCTGATTGCGCCCATTCGTTCCCTATGATGTTCAAAAACGGTTCAACTTATTTTAGAAATGAGCAAAATATACTGAAATACCGCTATAAAATTAAACAATAATATATTTAATTTGAAGTAAAACCATAGAGAAGGATATCCTTCTCTATGATAAAATCATGAATCAAACATAGAGCACGGACGAATTTTGTCGTGCAAACAGCACATTATTAACGTTTTATCACACAAATTGAACTTTTTGCATCTCTTCGTATACAAATCTCCGTAAATTCTATTTTATTTACAAATAATTATTTGAGGATGATATTGACTCGCGCCTTAGAGGTTATATTTCAACTTCTTCCAGTCGATATTTTTGGTAAGAAGATGGCAGAAAACACGGCTACGCTGCTATCAGCTGTATCACAGTGGGTATGTCTTCAGATAGGCCATTTGACGATAAGTAGATCGTTCAGGAAAGATAACCAGCGACTCCATAAATGAAGGGGAGAAAGAGGCTTTAATTCACTTCCTATGCTCATGTTCGATATTAGCTTACAAAAGGCATAAGCATATGGGTAATTACATAACGGACACCCTCCGAATCTCGAAAACTGTAAAGTGCGAGATATATTAAGCTAATTAGTAGCTCTGATTCATTTCACCAGAGATAAAAGGGATGTGGGATCCAGAGTATCACAACAAGTGTTTCTTGGCAGCCACTCTAATCTAACCTAACCTAATCTGCTACTAAATGTAAATGTCACGCTAATTTATTAATAGAGTGTTTTAAAATTAAATTTCGGTGGAATTCAAATGGCTACAAAATTTGGAAAAATTGTTACGGTCACTTTTGGAGCCATTACACGATTTTGTAACGGGTATAGGTTTCAGTCAGAAATGGTGGGTTCGTTTAATCACTTATAATTTATAAATAAAAAATACGACACCGCGCTTTATAAAATTTCTTCTTATTTAATTTAATTTTATTAGTCGGTTTCACTGTGCACTATGATCTATGTGATGTTACGAATGCTACATACTTTGGTTATTATAATATATAATTGCTCTTTTCTTACGAGATGGTAAACAAACACGATCATATGCTCACAGTTGTATATGCTAAAGCAGCAAGCTTCTTTTGTTTAAGCTTCTAGACTGTTTGTGATTTTGTATTTTGATTTACAGCCGCCATCTAGGAGGCCACGCGAGATTCAAATTTTTTGAAATAATCCTTCCTCGACGCATAAGTTCAATTGAGTACCACGTCGATCATTGTTGACACTTTGTTGTTCAGCCTTCACATAGCTTCTTTATTGTGAACAGGCCCATGTACATTTAATCGTGGATGATCCTCGATTGAACCCAAACGGATGATTACATTTATGTAATGATGTTTTCACTAGGATTGATGGTATTTTCTTCACGTAATCTGCGATAAAAAGATAAAATATACCAATTTCTATAAATAGTCAATCCAAGTTGGTCCCATCCTGTATTATAAATACATATATTAATATTTCGAACCAGCCTATAGTATAGAATGTTATTTAAGATATTTTGCCAGTACAATTGTTACAGTAGTCCAAGTTTGATGTGGGGTATCACATGTAAATAGTTACAAAATTGGTCCAAAATCAGCGTCTCGAGTGTTACGCGGTGTACGGCGATTTCACTTTAACGATTTCTAGCCGCGCGATTTATTATTGATTGATTAATCTTAATGTTAGAATATGGTTATGGTTATAAGTGTATTAATTATTTTGAATAGCATGACTCGATTTTCCCGAAATAAATTATTTTTGTTTGTGGCAATACAAAATATGGATAAAGAACAAACGCCATTAACCCCGAAAATGTTTGGTTCATTGCAATCAATAAAATGAGAAGATCTTAAGGAGAAAAGTTCACATTAGTGGTTCTTTTGAAGCAGTATCGCCTAACAAATTAAATCAAGATTGTTTTTCTAATAAATAATATTCCTTTATTTGTCGGTTGAGAACTTAGAAAAACCCGCTATCATTAAGGTATTTCGTGAGATTGTGAAACTTTCCAAAATAGATATCATTCATCCCCACCAGCATTTTGGCCCTATAATTTATTTAACCAAACTTTCTCGACCAACCTATAATGGCTGCAGTGCGGAATGTCAAATACAAACCCTTAATGATCAACATTGATGTATTGTTTTGCACCGTGCGATATAGAAGAGGTTGGTTATATTTCGTTAATTCTCTGGATATACCAGATAATGAATTACTCTAAATATACCGGATACTTGGACAGTTAATCCGATACCAGATATAATTATTACCGGCGGAGGATTCCCATTAAAGTTGAATATATGGAAATGCAAACCGAAAGAATAATTATCATAGTTTATGCTTAGTACATCCTGCATATATGTACGATGTTTACTTTTTCAAATATACGATAGTTCACCAAGTACTCCGGAACAAAGAAGCACGCAAATAATATCATATGCTTATGATATAAGAGACCATTTGAGCCGCCCAGAAGTCTTTTTTTTATTTCAAAGCAACACTAAATTGATCGCTGAAGTGCTTCTATGTAAATATATTTGTAATTGAAATCCTTTATAAGTCTAATGTTATTTATTTCTATTGAGATAAGTTTACAAATATGACTTGAGAATGTAATGTATAGAAAATTTTAGACTTGAAAATTAAAAACCAAAAGTTACAAAATGGTCAAAATAACAATGGTAAATAGAAAAAACTAAACCACGGGTAAAATCATATAGGAGCATAAAACTCCACGTTGAAAATTATCTTTGCTTGAACAAAAATCAAACAGATGGTCAAATTTGGTGAAACTCTTGAACATCATATTGTCTGGTTCATTGGCACCATAATTTACCCTGTGTCTATCTAAGTGGACGAAATCATGATCCCTTCTGACTGGGTATACATGTATTTTATTGATGCCAGAATACAAGGCGCATCAATTTGATCGAGTAGCAGATTACCAACAAAAGAACACTTAAAAACTCAAGCCTATTTTCCAATGGTGTCATATGTTACAATTCTTACATCCAATTAAATGTGGTGGTAATAAGTGTAGGATAACGTGGTGTATATCAA
This sequence comes from Tipula unca, assembly GCA_951394425.1. Taxonomy (NCBI): domain Eukaryota; kingdom Metazoa; phylum Arthropoda; class Insecta; order Diptera; family Tipulidae; genus Tipula; species Tipula unca. The sequence continues at coordinate 142,272,573 of OX596380.1, read as the reverse complement.
GTAGCGTATACATTTATTTTGAATTTTTCCGTTGTTCCGGATGTGTTCCTCATAAAACGAACACCACACATACGCTGTTAGTATTCAAGCTGGGATCGAACGTATGCACAGTACAAGATTTTAATCTCTAAAAATTAAATTTAGTATTCACATAATATTCGGTAAGTTGTGTTACAGATTCGCTATAGCCTGATATATCAAATTTTAATTAAGAAAATATATTCGTTAAATTACGTAAGGTTTTTGATTGAAAGGGCCGGTTAGCCCTTCAGTTTTACACTCCTAAGAAATGTGGTAATTTTGTCACAATTTCAAAATGGGATTTTGATGTTAATGGTTTAATCTCCGAGTGTGACAACCCCAGCATTGCTGTCAAATAATTTGAAGAGCTGTGTCATGTTAACATTCCTAAATATGACTTAGGGACCCTTGAGTGTTAACCGTTGATGCCAATACGACGAAACAACGAATGTTGAAATTTACATTCTGAGATCTCCTAAATTGTTGACCCAATATAGTTCGGGTATCTCCATCTATTATCTCTATGAAAATCATTTTTTAAAGGTGGAAAATTCGAAAAATCAATAATGGAGTGAAGAACCGCCTGCAGGCATCTGCACCCAACACTGAAACGATTTAAAATATAACCTTATGAAATGTAACTTGAGGCTATCGAGATTCCACGATATCAAGGATATACTACACATTCTAAGGAAACGCATTTATTCGCAAAATAATCTGGATTGAAACTACGACCCACGGTCACTATAGTTAGTCCAATAGAGTGGAATTATAAAAATTGGTATGTATTGAGAAATAACATTCCACAGTACCCCTCGCCATGTCCAGAATTGGGTAGGCTTGTGGCCTGGTAAGTCTTCCTACTAAGTATGTGTATTATGTAATGTAATGTATTATGTTCCTACTAAGTATGTGTATTATGTATTGGATACCTATCCGGAGTAGTAATGTCACTTAACTGAGGATATTCGCCACACGGAATTCCTTTTTCGATACCAAGTGATGCGCTAGGGCAATATATATCATGGGGATGGATGACATATTTCCAATCGTTCAAACTTTAATATTACAGCTTTAAATTTTTTTCAGACGAATCTCCTGGCAATACAAAAAGGAAGAGGCCCAACTTTGGTTTCAACGTGTTGGATAACCGATTACTTCGACTGTAAGTTATATAATTAGGGCTTGTGACGGGAGATGGAAACTCCAATAACAGCAAACTATAGTTAAGTTCCATATTTATTTCTGACAGTAATTGTCTGAGCCACAACTTCGTTATTAAACTAAAACCAAAAATTTTCGAAGTACCAACTAACTAGGCGCCTATAAAATTCAGATGTTTTTTTTATCCCGTTAGAGCCGCGTTCACGTGATAGTATTTTGTAGTATCAGGGGTAATACCTGCTAATGAAAATTAAGTTTCGGCTTGAGCGAACATTAGTGTGAACGAGGAACTGTTAATAGCAGTTTCTCAATTTGCTTGACGGCGAAAGTCTTTTGATCATGGTAGACGAGAATCACATATGTTTCTGTATATGCGGTACTCAGTTGTACATAGTGCTCCTATACATACCTATATTGATCGTAAAGACTACTCCAGATCGTGGCGTATTCTCGACGACTGTCAACTTTTCAGCACGTATAGTTGAATTTTTAAAGACACAATGGCATAAGTCTCACATTTAGGGACTTTACGACAGTCGTCTCTGCCATAACCTTAAAAGCAGCGTAATCCTTCACATTTTTGATTTCTAGTCCAAGAAAGTATATATATAACGAACGCAAAGACTGACGGGCAAATATAGGAACAAATAAAAGACTTCGTTTCTCAAATCCAGAATACAAAAGAATTCTTTTTTGTAAAATGAATATCTCGAAAACATGCCCAATTAGTCTTCAACGTCACAGAGCCAATCAACATCAATTTAAACTTTCATTCTCTACATCAAAAATAGCTGTATAAACGTACACACCTTCGAACTTTGACCACCAATACACCCGTATTCGAAAATATTAACTGTGGGTCTTATTCGATTTAGAACACTTATATGATTGTACTTCAGATAACTCAACAAAAATATCAGAATCGATTCGATCCCATTGGCAACACTTTGAAACAAATTTTTGGCCAAAATCAAAAAATCATACTTTCTTCATATCCTAAACCACGAAGAAATATCATGTTTAACCCATGCACCCCTTGTTGATTCACTTGCTTGCTTGGTGTTGGTACAAAATACCCCCAACCATAATGGGGGTATTTTATATGTTGATGGGGGTTTGGTGGTGTTGTGACATATTTATTAATGTTTCATATTTTTATTATGCCCTATTCCACCGAAGGCACTAATATTCAATTTCCATAATTCACAGAACCACGGTTTGAATTGAATTGCAAATAAATTAATTTGCGAGTCTGTATCTCGTTGGACATTTCTGTACGAATTTTTTTTGTAGTTTTGTCTTGGCTTTAGAATTGTCAGCCCAAACATTGGTAGCACGATCGAGGAGAACTAAGAAATAAATTGAAAAATGGAAAATTACGCTCAAAAAAAAAATCGCGGAAATTAACATACACCAAAAAGGCACCGGTGCTTCTCCGAAAGTATTATCGGATGTGGAGAAATTAGTCGAAAGAAAGCCACATCCTCCAATATTGCCAAAATACACGATAACTGCGACGAGGTAGTTAGAGAACTTAAAGCGATTGGATCACAAGCAGAAGAGCGTGATCCATTGTTAATATACTTAGCGCTTCAAAAGATAGATCCTAAAATCCAACGGTTATAGCGAAACATCTAAAACAGATTTTCCTATAAGCTCCAGGATTTCTTTGATTTCCTTGTCGTTCGTATGTACTCTCTTCAGTACGTCAAACATCAAATCATGGCATGGATTTGTCGGTAAAAGGATAAAGGGGCTACATAGTGGTACAGAGACAACTTGCGTTGGCTACAATTGAGCTTTCGACTAGGAAGGTGCCAAACATCATGCCTATATCAATGCCGCGCATAGGAAAGATATGCTGAATGTAACAAGAGGCACAATACTTTTCTACATATACATGGGGTGCATAGTGCATTCCTACAAGGGACATCTAATTGCACCATGCACCCATCCTACAATTTAACACATCAGTCATAAGTGCATCGTTACCCACAGCAGAAGTTCAAGTGCGATGTTAAACTCTGGATCTCAAACTTCATTTGTGACAGATCTTTAATAAATCGTCTACTATTTCCAAGCATGAACTCTCAGATTTCCATAACTGGTGTTAGTGTTACTAACGCAGGTATTTCAATCGCAGAGCTCAATTTGAGTTCAACAATGGGCAACAGTTTTAATTAAATATGCAAGCATTAATACTACCTAAAATCACAAAGTATGAACCTCAAAAAGTACTAGATTAGGCCAGTATGAATGTAAGACTGTGTATATAAAATAATATTTTGGCGAACAGCTCCGCACTAATGGAACATCAGCTGCATCATTTCCTATACATTAATTATCCAAGTACTATAACACGTAATATCCTAATGCCTCCAAAACTGTAAGAAAAGATTTCTATATGGATGATCTGATATTTTGTGCAGACAATTTAGAGCATGCTTGACAGTTGGTATAGCGCAATTTAGTGAATTGTTGGCCAACGGAGGTTTCCGGTTAAGAAAAAGGACGTCAAATGATGTTGAAATCTAAGGAGCAAATTTGTAAAACGTCAAATAAACGTTTTCCTTTTAAGTTCATCAATAATTCAACATTTGTTATAAAATCGGCGCGAATAATTGGTTTTGAAAAAAGAAGCTAACCAGGGATGGGCGAGGTAGATTACGCCATGTAATCTACGCGGTTGTCGACACGTAAAATATAACGTAGATTACTTGGCAGTGTTTCTTGTCAACGTAAACAATTAAAATAATGTCAACAACCTACGACATTTTACCGATTTGAAATCGAATGTGCCAGTTCGCAGAGGTTTTTTTGTAAAAGCGTTCATCTAGAGGTGATTTTTTCATTTGTTTCTTTTTGACAAATGACGCATGAATAGTTTCAAACTGTCATTGTGTTTTTATTTATTCAGTATTGTTTGCCATTTCATCATGGAAAGCTGAGGCCAGCATAGCGTCTACAAATTGTTCAGCTTTATTACGAAAATCAGCGTTCTGTGAGGAATGTGTTTCGTGTGCTTAGACCAAGTTACGGTTGACATAATTGGCCTGTCAAGACCACTATTTGGAATACCATCGAAAAGTTTGAATCCCAGTTTACAGTATTGGGTGATACGCGACTAAATAGACGGTTTGGTGTGGTTTATAGGCCTGTGAAATCATCGGTCTATGGACCGATTTTTTTATTCAAAAAATCAGTCAATAGTGCTCGACTATACAAATTCACAGAAAAATATTGCTCTGAAAAATTATTTGTGGACGAGGAATTGGATAATTTGTTTCATGTACGATTATAAAGTGAAGCCAAATGTTTGACAACGATTTTTATAGGTCATTTACTTCAGCAAACCGTACTCCATAGAACCAAGCCCCACTATTTATTTTTTTATCAATAGTCAGAGATACCGGAAATGAACTTACCAAATCGAAAAACATCTTTAGACCGAAGTGCATGGATCTTAATTTAATGTTCATTGAATGCCACAAAATCATTAAATGCCATAGAAACTCAACACATTTACAAAGTGTAAAATTTTTGGATTAGTTTAGGAAACACTTCACGCGTATTTAATTATTAATTATATTTTTAATTATTAACACTATTTGAAACACTATACCCACTCGATATTGGGTAAATCTGATTAATATAATCGAATATGCAATTTATACTCATGGATATTTTATAAATTGTTTTAGTTTCTACAAAACACAAACCTTATAGTGAGTTTCACCAAATTATTAATTAATTGGAGAAAAAAGTTGAAATTGGATTGAGTGAAATTCTATGTATTTAGCGAAATCATAATCTAATTTGAATGTAGTGTTAGGGAATCCTCAATTTTGGGATAGATTTTTCGACAAGCTAATGAACAGATTATGTAACAGATTCCATTTAGCGAACTTTAACTATTTATAATTTGTATATGTTCTCTACAGGTCAAGAAATTAAAATTCGTCCGTCTGACAGAAAGCAGCTTAGATTACAGATCATTTACAAAACAAATAATATTTCCACATTTAAATTTCCTTTCAAACAAAATAATGTAAACAATCTGACACAATCTTAATCAACACCCTTTAAAAAAAAGCCAAACCAACAATAACATTATACATACATATAGGAAGGAAAATGAATACATAAAGGAACACAAATAATAAGAAAACAACATAATACAGAAAAATGAAAAATGGAAAAAGAAAAATCAAGAAAGAAAAATACCAAGAGAGAACTAACGTGTATATCTTGATTTGGAAAATAAATAGAAAAACTTGTATGTATGAAGCATGGATGGTAAGTAAGGTAAATGAAAATGTATTTATGTATATAAAGACAATAAGCTTCTGTCATGAGATAAACATAAAAAGAAAGAAAACTGAGAAAAATATAAAATGAAAATGACCAGTTGGTAAAATGATAGGAAAATCCAATTTTTTATTTTTTTTGTACTCAAATCCATTTTCCAGTTTCTAAATTAAAATTACACAAACTATCTTGAAATTTTTATCAGATTAGAATGGAAACAATGGTTATAATGCATTTTGAAAAATAGAAAATTGTCTGTATGTATATGCGATATGAAGATAAATTTCTAATTTTATAAAACATTTTAAATATTGAAAGAGGTAAAAAATAATATTATTTGAAAGTAAAATCAATATTTGGAAATCCACTTGCTCCATATATACACTCGGGTACGTAATAATTGTTCATGAACATTAAACGTCAGCTGTATATTAAATTATTAAGCCAACAAGAATGCGAATGTTTATATGTTTGTACATATAACATACATATATCTATCTGTCTACCAATCTTTTCAATTCAGGTCATCATACCATTCTATACCATCGATACATTTTTTTTGATCTATAATTCAAATCAAAACTTAATTAAATTTATACACAAATATAATAAAAAAATAAAAATTTTATGCTGAACGAGGCAAATCGGGTTTGGTTATCGCACATCATATGTCAGCCATAAAAACACAACAACAATTTTTTATTGATTCGCCGATTTTCCACATCCATTGTATGATATACATATACATACATATACATACACACGCACACACAAACACACACGGCTGCCTGTCTGTTACCAATATATTTTTGTGCCAATATTTGTAGTATTGAAACATTTAGAGATTCCGTACATCAAGACAAACCAAATCAACGAAATAAAATTAAATGAGTGGCAATATTCTATAGGAATGAAAAAGAATTTAACTGTTATACAGCAGCAATGGGCAAATAGAAAAATTGATGAATATAAAAAGTGGCGATATAATAAAGGCAATCAATTTAATTGGCTGTATACGAGCGAGAGATAGAAAGTAACATAACAACAACAACAACAAATTGATTGAATCCAATGTAATTCCGATTTATCGCGTAAATACAATACGCTATTAAATTGTCTTGTATTCGGTATTGTTTATAGCATTACTCTCGCTTCCTCCATTCAATTCTTCATCACTCCTACATATATTCGTTTAAAGCTGTCTCGAAACATTATAACGAATACAGCTTCACGCCTTTAAATGATTTGATTGATTGACTTCAAATTTGATAATAATAAAAAAAATTGTATTTGCTTCTCTTAATGTCGGAAAAATGTGTGATTGTGTATGATCAAATTTTTCCTTTTGCTAGAGATGAGCGAGCGGCGTGTAAAAAAATGCACGAAAATAATTTGTGGATTGAAAAGAAAATTGATGATCTGGGGGGTACAGTGTTTATCAGTAGGATGTGCGAATCAAAATTCGCAGCAGAAAAATGGCATGTCGGTGATTAATCACTTGGTTAAATTATTTTTGTCATAATATTATCTTATACACATTAGATTGGCTCAATTGTGGAGTGTGAATGGTTTAAAATATTTCAAGTTTATTTATTGTTTAATCAAATATTTTAATTTGTTTTATTTCTGTTTTTTGCAGGTAAGACACAATTTACCAATTTAATAGAAATTGGCACCTGACAATGAGCAAAATATTGCGATACATTTTGTAAATCTGATTAATTGGTAGGATTAAAATTTTTAAAAATACTTTACAAATTAAACTTGGTGTTTCAGACACAATTGAAACATTGTATTATGGTCAGCTATAAGTTATCCGAAATGAGAGATGTGGTGTTCTTGAATACCCCATCCATATCAAGTTGGCCTAGATTAACAGTGACAACGTGACCGTGTCAGTCTTTTTTTTTTAACTGCCAATGGCTTTATTCTTGAATCTTTCTTTATACGAAATTAACAAGAAGTATGCAAAGCTTACAATCTAAAAAAATTTAATATCTAAGTCCTTAACCTATATTAAATACTTATTATTAGTATGCATGAATAATAATTAATTAATTTAAATGTGTGTTAGCTTAAATATTGGATCATATCTTTGACCGTTTTAATCACAAGGTCTCTATGGATGTTGCCAAATATCTATATGAAAAGATCTATATTTGATGCGCTTTTATAGCCGCATAGTCGAATTCCATATGTCCATTTAGGGATTAGGATCGTTTTGTACAGTATAACCTTGAAAATTTTGATTTTCTTCTACTATTTAGTTGTGCTTTGGTTCAATGTGCTTTCTCCATGTGATTCTTTTATCAAGATGAAGATCCAAGTATTTGACATTTGTTTGTTGAGGAATGTTGACATTGTTTAATTTCACCGCTGGACATGTAAGCTTATTCAACGTAAATGTTACGTGTGTTGATTTGTTTTCATTCGCTTTTATCCACCACGTTCTTTGCCAATTCTCAATTTGGTATAAGTGATTCTCTTGATACAGTTTGAGGATTTTTGTGTGAAAACATGATAGCAGTGTCATCTGCAAATATTGATGTGACAACCTTATCAGTTGTTGGTAGATCCGCAGTATACCGCAAATACAATACTGGCCCCAGTACCCTGCCTTAGCTGAATTGTGTTTAACCTGGCATTTTCTTTGAAACAAGTAGCTTTCAAGGACTGCATGAATTTTTTTGGCAGACGAGTTTTAATTTTTATATATAAAGCCCTCAAGCCATACTTTGTCGAAAGCTTGCGCAATGTCTAGGAAAACTGCCGAACAATATTTCTTTTCTCCTAATGCAAATTTAACTGTGTTAACAACTCTGTGGACCTGCTCTACAGTGCCATGTTGGTCTCGAAACCCAAATTGGTGGTCCGGTATAATCTGTCCTTCAGATAATATTGGTTTTAATTTTTGTAATACAATTTTTTCAAAAAGTTTAGAAATAATCGGAAGTATACTTATTGGTATGTACGATCGACTTGTGTTTCGTCTTTTCCAGGCTTTGGAATCATTGTAATTTGCGATATTTTCCATAAAGATATAAGTTATGAGTTTTATGCATTTATCAGATAATTCTCTGATCATTTTTCCGGTAATAAAATCGTGTCGTGGAGCTTTCCTTGGGTTTATACAATTTTTAATGGCATTTTTAACTTTTTTCCACTTAAATTTTAAAGGAATTGGTTTCAAATGATCCTCCGTAAACTTTGGTAATTCACTGTTGTTAGTTTTTTCGTTTGGTGTGAATACTTTTTACAAGTGGTTAGAGAAAGCAGTAGCCTTTTATACGTCACTTCTGTCAATTGAATTTCCCTTTTATAGCCAGCGTATTGTCCGTTTCTCTTAGATTAACTGCAGTATATTAGGTGAACGCTTATTAACTTTGTCAGAGTTGTTAATATCCGGAGTGGCCTCTTTTGCTGCTATTTCAAATATATGTGTTAAATCATTCGTCGCCGCATCAATATGTTCCGGAGTGCAAAATTGGATAACTAATTGGCAATTTTGTTCGACTATATTTCTATATAGAGTCCATTTAGTTAATTTATTTGTTAGACGTTGAGATGGTTTTGCTTTTAAAGCTCTGGTACCCAAATCAACAGTAAGTTAGGTGTCCAGAAGATAAATAATCTAGATTGTTTTCATTAATTGCTTCATATAGTTGCTTTCCTTTAGGTGTTGTTAATCTCGAACCCCATTGCAGATGTTTAGAATTGTAGTCGCTCCCTGCGACAAATTTAATGCCCAGCTGATTAAAATAGTCGATAAATTGCTGTTTTTTGATTGCGTGTTTCGGTGGACAGTAAACAGTCGATATTACACAATTGCCAGACCATTCCTCTAGATATTAGTAGCTTGGATGTGATCTTTATCATATTTGTTGAGTTCATAATGCTTTATTTTTCGTTCTATCAAGACCGCAGTGCCGCCGTGTGCTCTTCCATTTGAATGTTTGGTGTTATAAACTGAATATCCGTTAATTTAGAAAAAGGTATTTTTTGTAAAGTGTGTTTCTGATATTTACATGATGTCTATATTTTGATCAACAAGAAAGGTCTGAACCTCAGCTTTGTGCTGTGAAAGACCGTTCGCATTCCATACAGCTATCTTTAGGAGCGTCATTTTTGGCTTTTGATGATAATTTGCATTGGTGTGTTCATATTTTGTCCATTGTAACGTAACTTAACATTCGTTGCTCGGATCGCAACTTTGGATTGGTCTTACGCTTCAAATCTAGATATACTGGGCAACCTTTGAAGTTGCTTTGTGATTTTCACCGCAATTACTACAGCGTTTTACTGATGGATCATTTCTCGTCTTATCACATTTTTTTGAATCATGAAGTTCGCCACAGATAACGCAAACTTCACTCAACGTGCAATAAGCTTTTGTGTGTCGGTATTCTTGGCACTTGATGAGTTGTACTGGTCCGGTTCGCTTTTTGGGTTCTTCTACAGTGATTTTGCGATACAGTAAATATCTCAAGTTATATATACTGTGGTTTCCTTTGTTTTTCTTTGAGGAAGGTTGAGGAACCTTCTCTCGATTAAAAATGTTTGCAATAGATTTGGCATAGATGCCTTCCGCAGCGAGAGCCGCATGATGTTGGGCACCGCTACGCTGCCCTCCATTCCTTTAAAACAACAGTCAACCCTTTTTGACTTTTCAGCTGGTAAGTGTAATATCGCTTTCCGGTTTGATCGAAATGGTTTACAAGTGCTCTGAAACCATCAATTTTCAAAGGTTGGATTTTCCTTTCTTTGATGTTGCACCTTTTAAGCGGGGCAATATTAAATTTTGACTCAGTTAACTTGTCGATTGTATTAACGAGTTCATTATATTTGACGCCTCTCTTAAATAAATTGGTGGCGGCTTTTGCGGTCTGTTTAGCTATTGTTTTATCGGCGCCATCCCTCCTCCAATCTAGAAAATCTATTGCCGAGAGGTATTTGATCAGCCCCATGTTGTAATCTAGACGCTTTAGTGTTACTAGTTAATTGCGCTGATTTTGGGCTTCTTTTTCGTTTGGTCTGAACAGTTATATATCTGTCCATCCCGGTTTGCACCAAATTGCACGGCGATAAAAAATCAACGTCAATCTTGAACATACCATTTATGTTCATCGGATCCCTTACTTTATTTGCATTGTCATCTGTTTTGTTTGGCATATGGTGGATGATTGTTTGCAAAATGATAAAATCATGAAATCATTTAGTACACTATTTAAACGTTTTCTTTATAGAATTGTATGAAAGGCCCCTGCGAAATCAACAGTAGTTCTGCAATTGGCATGCGAGTCTTGCCGAATAAATTTATATATTTTGCCATATTTTTCACTACTCTGAAATATTATGATTATGCCATATCAAATCACCCACGTAATAAAACACAGGTTAAATTGTCTTGCATCAGGCTTAAAAATAACTGAAATTGCGGTACGGTTACGCAGAACATACTCAATGCAGTATAAAATGGCGATGATTGTCGATGAAATTCTACTTCACAAATTTGTGCAGCCTTCGGGGCCCTAAATATAAACTATATATAGTAGTTTTTAATGCTAAATCTAAATTTTATGTTCGTATCTTGATATGAATGAATAAGCAAAATTTAAAATTTACCACACTATCACTCAAGGTGCCTCCTACACAAACACACAAATAAATTAAATTACCAACCATCTTAAAAAGTATCGGTTTTTTTTTGCTCGAAAATTTTATGCACACATTATACGAAAAACCAAAAATCTCTAGAGCCCCATATTTACGAGTTATATCCATTTTTTATTTCAATCAATTTGTAAACATTCTTAAAAAATTTACATAACCACAAATGCGATAACATTTTCGTAAAGTTTTTCTGTGCTTTGGTCGGTATATAAAGGCGTCAATATACTTTTCTTTTCTATTTAATGTTATTTAAGTTATTTTATTTTGCTAGAAACCGGAATAAAATAAAAACAGCAACAACAACAACAAATATCAAACCATCTTCGATCCTAAACAATTCCAATTCGTAATAATGTCAAAACCATAAATATTCACAAAGATAAAACACAAGTAACCTACTTATGTATATAAGTTGGTATTGTTGTTGCTGTATACTGGAAATTGAAACCAAAATACAATTCTAAAGTACCTTTTTATTTGAATAACATTTGACCATTTATTTTTATTAATATTAGAAAAACTTTAGCAACCAACCAACAAAAAAAACTAAAAATTGGGAAAAAGGAGTAACAACAACAATTTGGGGAGAAAACACAATAAAACATTTTCAACTTTTACTTAGTTTTTTGTTGGTCTGTGAAGGAAGAGCTATAACCAAACTACTTTTTTTACGAAAAAATTCTTCAAATACTCGTATCCACTTTTCACCAATTAAATAATAAATGAAAATGTCAACCTAAAATAATTCTATTATCCGCACAATACCAACAACAAAATATTCGTAACGAATGAACGACTTCTTTATTTTTAATACTTAAGGAAAATACTAGGAAAAATTATCCTTAAATAGTAGCATTATTCTTCGTAAAATAATCTTTTTTTAGTATAAAGAGTGCCACCACCCTACTATGTATATATACCGCATCACAGAGCAGAGCAAGCAAAACTATATCTCATTTTAAGCTAACCACAATTAATTTATATCAAATTAAAAACACACAATTTTTTCTATTATTGCTATCGCAAATCCTCAATTCATCTTATTTACTTCGTCTTCATATCGTTGTCGTTCTTAAGTCGTTATTGTGACGTTATCATGTTATGAAATGTTTTCCACCCTTTTTTATTTTTTTATTTTTAAATATTGTGTATAAGCAATGTGCCAAGCACAACAACACAAAATGTTTGCGAAAAAACCGCACTAATAACACAATAACGGGTGATAAAGAAAAATTGAGGCTATTTGTTACACGATGATAAAATCTGTGCTGTGGAATATAAAGATAGCTAAAAAGATACATAATTTTTTGTTGTCGTGTCGTGTCGTGAAAATATTTTTTATGTGTGTATTTAGAGGAGGTCTAGGCGATGAATTAATTTAATAATTTTATGAAATTTATCATAATGATTTAGTTGAAGAAATAGATATTTATGTATGTACATGAAACGATAAGCCAAAGAAAATTATTTTGCACCCAAGGCTATTTTATATACATATGCATACATAATGTTTGTTTGTTATTCAATAACTGTCTCGATGAATTATGTTATACATATAACGATAACAAAAATGCATACATCTATACGGCAAAACTATATTTTATCGTACTAAATTTAGATGTCCAAACGTATATCATTTACTGATTATCTAAATGAGGTTCCGTCTTCTTATTTGAATTCTAATTTTGTATTTAAATACCGGATAGTAAACTAATTACATATGTTTTGAAATGATGTGCCAAATGTTTAACTTTCTTCAAATTTGATAATTGACGATATGTTAGACTAGCGACTAGCTTTTTTAAGTTGGGTCAAATGAATTCAAAAAATTTTGGGATGCGGTCCATGTGTAAAAGATTTATTTAAATACTCCAATTAAACTTACATTACTATAATATAATACTTCACAAAAAAATTGTTTTTTTGTCATAAAAAAATAAAGTTTTATACATTTAAAAATATTGTAAATAAAAATATAATTTTTCTTTATAATGTTTTCGTACATACATTTGAAATACCTTTCATCATTTTTTCTTAGAAGTCGAAGCAGACGAAAAGTGAAATTGGGATTTCGTCAAAATTTGGTTAATTGTTGATGTGTTTATTTTTAAAAGTAAGCTGAGATGACCGTCTGTGAGTCTATTTTTCACAGAATTTTTTCGTAGTTTCAGTGTAGAAATTACTTGTTCGTATATACTCGTATATGATGAAGCAAACATTGACATAACCTTTTGAGCACAGTTGGGCGCGTAAATTACACAATGTAATTCACATGGTTTTTTACAAATAAAAAACGTGTAATTTACATAGGGTTATTTCATACATAGTGTATGTATAAAATGTAAAAAAACAAAATTTATTATTTAAACTACGCCATCTCTTATCAAATCTGGTTTTTATTATGTTCATACTAATCACGAAATATTCTATTTTTGCTCTGTATTATTATTTTTTTCTTTTTCGGTCCTCGATTTAAATTACTTTTCTTTTCAAAATATATGTTTAAATTTGAACTATTGCTTTTCGTATTAGGTTTGAAATTCTTTTTAATATTTATTGAGGTTAGAAATTCAACAATTTTAATTTAAGATTGAATTTAATTTTAAATTATTTTTCAGATTGAAATCTTTTGACATAACTTTTGAATCGCTCACCCTATATATATCTTATTTATTTTACGAGGCGCGACGTTTTTTTATAATTAAATGGTTTGAAATTGAACTCTTCCTTTTCCAAAATATCAATCGCACGAACCAACATTTTTTTTAAATGCAATGTCGTTTTGTTTGAGTGTCTAAGCTATTTATCAGTAAACAATTTGTTTTTGCCATCTTTGTTGAATTAATTATCATATGTGACGTCAATTTTTGAAAATTCTATTAATTTGTTCTGATTAACATAATTTCAATATTCAAAATCTGGTCGGTAGTTGGAACAAAATACATTAGGATGGTTATAGGCAATTCATTTTACTTTTATTCAAAAAACCTCGATACCTATTTGTGAAGTCCAATATTCCTAAATCGGCAAGCAACTTAAGATCAAATAAAGTAGGCAAACTTATATCGTACAAGAGAAACTTCGAGAATGAAACATAAAAACTTCTAAAAAAATAAAAATTACAAAAAATATTTATTTATACAATATAAATTTATTAATAATATTTTCAGAGATCTGCCCCGATATTATATGCATGAAATAAGATCTCAGCGAGTACGCTGGCGCGTATGAATTCTCTTAATAATCCTGTAACTTTTTTTACTGAATTTGTGTCCAGAACATCAACAGCAAAGAAATTTCCTATGTGGCTATTGCGTGTGGAATGTCATAGTAAATGAACCATATCTTTTCCCATTCAAACTCCCATTCGATTCACATACAACATCAGCGAGACGATCAGCTGTTTCACTTTCAAGATTCCAAGCATTAACAAAAGCACGTTCACCATTGTGAATCATAGTTACTGTTATTTTTGTATTGCTTGAAGTATTTTACCACCCGTCGATCAACAAAACCGAACTAGATCCACGCAAACTGCTCGTTTCTTTTAAATAATTCTCATAAATTTCGTCCAAAAGTGATGTTGCTAAATATATCCGACTGGGGATAAATTTGGCATAATGCTGGTCTGAATTTTTCTATCATGTTGTAAAACTGACGAGGTTCTATTGAAATAAACGATATGTTTGCCCCGAAAAAAAATGTTTGCTTGTCTTTTTCTGTAATTAAATCAACAAACTGTTTCATTGAAGTATTCCTGTTGTTGTTTTTTGCATTCTTGTTGTAAGATTTCAAACTGGACGATGAATTAATAAATCATAATTTAATTTTAAAGGTTTAGTTTTAATTATTCAATGCGCTGTTTTTTACATGTAGTTTACACAGTATTTTACATTTTTTACGTGTAAAATATAAAAAATGTTTTTATACGAAGTTGCTCAACTGTGCTTTTGAGCATGTGAAATTAAATTAGGAAACATAGATTTATCCAAAATTTGTAGAACTCCAATTTTGATATTATCGAAAAATGTTCCTTTAATCCAGGATTGTTTTGAAGCTCAATAATTTCTAGTAGGGATATCTTTTTCTACGTTTATTCCGAATGAGTTTGGGATTTAATTTATTTAAATGGCTCAAAATGTCATTAAAAAATAAAATCTGGAGGCGAGAAGTTTTGAATATTAGCATTAAATATAGAAAACTTCTCGATTTTCATTATCTCGCTTTTAAGTTTCCAAACTCATTCAAAAACTTAGTCACCTAATTTTTGTATGATAAAGCACGTCAGAAAAATCTGATTCCATAGCATTGAAGGAATTCTTGTAACTGCCTGTGTTGAAGAGAGTGGGAACGAATTGTGTTAACCACTGAAACGACAATATCAAGTATATGTTTCATCTCCAAAGCTGACTTGCATAAAACGTCTTTTTATTTTATTTATGTAATATTACAACTGACCTTATTCTAAGTCATCTAGTAACTTTTCTATCACAATTATATTAACAGTTATTGGGATATAGCCCAACGACTAGTCCCAGAAATTAAAATTATTTATTTATATAAATATTTCCTATAATAGTAATTTTATGTTCCATTTAAATTTAGTAATTTTATGTTCGGCATATTGCACATCTCGATGTTTTCAGGCTGACGGAGGCGTGAATCATGCATGAAAGCATGATATGTAATAATGTCATCGATGTCCATTCCATCTTTAAATCGCGGTGGAGGTCTTCATTTCTAATGTACCATGGAGCATTTATAATATTCCGAAGTACTTTGTTTTGGAACGTCTGTATCATCTTGATGATCGTTTTGTTGGTACAGCCCCAAAGCTGTATACCATAGGTCCATACCGGTTTCAGTATTTACCGGTATAAAATCAATTTATTGTGTATAGATAGTTCAGAATGTCTACCTAAGAGCCAATACATCTTCCTATAGTTCATCTTCAGCTCTTCTTTTTTATTTTTGACATGTTCTTTCCACCTCAACTTGGCATCCAGCGTCATACCTATATATATCGCCGTATCTGCATAGGCAACTTGTTTAGAGTTGATTATGAGTAGGATTCTATTAGAAATATTTTTATTAGTAAAGTTCACATACACATATTAAGTTTCGTTCAGTTTTATCCTTCATTTTTTCATCCAATTCCTGACTGAATTTGTCGACTTTTGCAATTTGTTAGTAGCTTCTTCTACATTGTTCCCAACTGCCAAAATTGCAGTATCATCAGCATAAGTTGCTATAGTTGCTTCTTCCATTGGTGGTATATCCCGAGTATACAAGAGGTACAAGACGCTACCTTTTGGTACTCTAGCTGAAATTTTCTTTAGGTCCGACTATTCGTCTTCATATTTTACACGGAAGTGTTTATCGGTTATATCGAATTTCAGAGTTTCATAATATTGTTTGGGAAGGTCCCGCTTGACCTTGAACTCCAATCCTCTGTGCCAAACTCGGTCATATGCTTGTGCTACATCCAGGAAAACACTTGAACATATTTTTTAGTTTCTAGTGTACGTTCTATTATATCTGTGAGTCTATGAACTTCTTCTAAAGTCGAGTGGTTTTATCTGAATCGAAGCTGGTGGTCAGGAATGATATTTCTGTCAACCATTATGGGTTTCATTCTCTTCAGGAGCAATTTTTCAAAAATTTTGGCTATGGTTGGGAGTATGGATCAATTTTTTTGAATTTTTCTCTTGGAGCTAACAGGGTTAGTATGACAAAAACCGCCCAACTTAAAATTGAATGGCTTGAATTCAATGTTGGCATTTACTAAAGAACTTTTAATGCTTTAGTCAAACTTTAGACCATGATTTTTAGTAAGATTAGGGTACAATCAAGGCTCATGAAATATTTTGAAATTTTCTCTTGTTTTGGTCATATCTAAACCTTTTAGCTCCAAGATAAAATTTCAAGAAAAATTCATGAGCGTTGATTGTACCCAAATCTTACTAAATATCATGGCCCAAAGTCTGGCCAAAGCATTAAAAAGGGTTTAGTAATTGCAAACATTGAATGCTACCATCCAATTTTAGGTTGGGGTGGTTTTGGTCATATCTAACCCTATTAGCTCCAAGAGAAATTTTCAAAAAAATTCGTGAACCTTGAAAGGACCCTAATCTTACTAAAAATCATGGTCCAAAATCTGGCCAAACCATTAAAAGTGGTTTAGTAAATGCAAACATTTAATACTACCATCTAATCTTAGGTTGGGTGGTTTTGGTCATATCTAACCCTGTTAGCTCCAAGAGAAAATTTCAAAAAAAATCGTGAGACTTGAATTGACCCTAATGATAGACTTATAGATCTTAAGTCATTTAGGTAGGCATATGAGTTTTTTTCTGATTTTATGATAAAGACCACCTTGATTTTCGTCCATTTCCTAGGGATATAGACCAGCTTTAAACACACTTTGAAAATTATTTCCAACCGTGGGAGGATAATCGTCGGATGGTTTGGATTTCCGCCGGTATGATCTAGTCCTGGCCGGCCTATCTATAAGGTTTCAAATTGCTTATTGGGTCTGTCTTTTATGATGTCCTCTATGTACAATGAATATATTTCTTAATGAGTCCAAGTTCCGTCAAGTCGCCAAACCCAGGCAAGACTACAGTTAGAGTAGAGCAGCTTCTTACATTCACACGCCATGTTATGGACTTCAAAATTGTTCACTTTATAACACAATTATTTTTATCGGATTACCAAGGGACAAAAGCATAAAGCAAAACCACTGTGCTATATATAAACCTAATATTTGTGTATCTTTTTGAAGGTCCGACGAATGTTGCACAAATGCGTTATGCTTAGCGTTTGTTCAAAACACATGTTGGTATCCAATAATTGGACTGTAGCAGTATTCACAAAGTTATAAGGCCGGTCGTGACTTTCATATACGATAAATTGTTTTCATTTTTGCGTCGTCATATTTTCAAAATTAAATTAACCCTTACATAAATTAAAAATACTTGAAAAAGGACCATCTCTGGTCCTGGATTCTTTCTCTTCTACAGACATTGGATAATTTTTGAATACACAGATACAATAAAAAAATGATGATTACACTAAATCGATTCAATTATAGAGAGAATAATTATTGGCAAATTGTCAAAAAAAATTAATCAATACATACACACACAAAATTAGCAGGAAGACAATTCGTTACTATCATAATGTGATAATTTTAATCTCAGCTATATATCATTCTATTTATATACATAAAAGGTAGTATGATATAGGAAGTAAGAAAAGATGTTAGGTCGTCACCGTATATCACCAAATAACATGCATGACCTATTTATATAATTATAAACAGCAATATCTAGAGTTTAACGTGAAACGTTGAAGAAATTGATAAGAAAAAGTGTGTCCGTATAACTATATAATTTCCAAATAAACTTCGTCCATACATTTTTATCCCTGATATTTTAACTATTTAATGCAAGTCACAAACAATTTAGTGATAATTAATTAAAATATGTTTGGGAATCTTTCATTTTTAACCACGAAAAGAAAGATTAAATAATTGTTTCCAATTGAAAGATTATCTACTAAGCTGGTTTTAAGTCTCAATATAAGCTAATTATTATTACATATTTGTTTAAAAAAATTTCAAATTAATGATAATATTTGGTCAAAATGCTAAAGCTGAAACCACCGTATTCCTAAATTTCACTGTTATAAATTAAGGTTCCGATAGCTATAATCGTACGTTGGTGGGTTCAACAAGCCTGTTTTGATTTGGATCTCTTGAAACTTAATTGTAAATAATAAATAATAATAAATAGTATATGTATAAAGGCCATTACTGGCCCCCTTTTTTTTATTTATTGAAGTGGTTGCTTTTTCGCACACTTAGACCAGCTATGGTCCTTTGTAATGCCACATTTATTCACACACACTTTCATTAAAATCATTCACTCTCATTCACACAATTACAGTGTACCACCTGCGCAATGCATAGCTCCATGTCACCCTGTATAGTGACATGGCAGGTGGGTCGGCCCATGAGTTCCAAATTCCAACTGTGGTAGATGTACAGTTAAATTAATCATCTCCCCGTAATCGGCATGAGATGAAAAATCCCATTCCACAAATCCCGGCTTTGTTGGGATTCGAACCCAGAACCACCCGATCCTATAACTATTTGAGAATAATGTTTTCGGAATTATAAAATTTTGCAATGTTGAAATTAAGCAGACTGATATGCTAATTAGTTACTACACTACAAATTTTATTCAAATTTCGAATTTTTTCAATTATATGAAAATAATAGGAATAGTTTAATAAAACTTTGCGATTTGTGGAATTTAAATCAAAATCGGAAGTTAATAAATGTCAACTTGACAGGAATTAAGGGCGCCTATAATGAAGGTCAATATCCGACAGTTATAAGCAAATTTAAAATTTAAAGCTGCAAAGGTATTTTCTAAAATTCAAAGTTCATAATTTGGAATTTTACAAATTTTACAAAATTTCGAACTAAACTTAACTCTAATATTTAATAGACTTCAGAATTTCACCGAAAATTTATTGCACTCAAATATTGTTAAGATCGTTTCTTGCTACACTTTTCAAACCATTTTATATGTATAT
The DNA here is from genome assembly GCA_951394425.1 of Tipula unca. Lineage (NCBI taxonomy): Eukaryota > Metazoa > Arthropoda > Insecta > Diptera > Tipulidae > Tipula > Tipula unca. The sequence goes on along the minus strand of OX596380.1, from coordinate 142,252,806 downwards.
ATGTAAACGTTATATATACACAGTCCAACGGACGGTTTTAAAACCAATATTTATTCTTTTTACCAGTTAACTATCGAATTAATTTTGGTCGACACATTTAATCTCATTTGTAATAATAATTTGTAAAATTGGCGTAATATTAAAATTTTTTTAAAAATAATTAGTCTTTGTTTGAATTCGAAAAATTGCATATACCAAATTTGGCATTCAAATTTGAAATTAATTTTTTTTTAAATTTATTGGAAACAAAAACTAAGAACCTAGTATTCTGAACATGTAATGTTTATAATTATTTTGTCTAGAATTTCTAGCGGCTTTAAATTTAAATTTTTAATCTAGAAGTTAAATTGTTGAATTCCGAATTTAAACTTTTATTCTAAAAATTGTAATGTTAGATATAAATTTAATATTGTAGACTATAAAGGAAAGAATTTAATTCGCTTGAAGTTTGTCCAAAATCTGTCCTAAATTACAAAAACAACAAATAGGACAAATTTAGGACAAAATTCCCGCGTCTGTTTAAAAGTTTGAAGTTCTAATACTAAATAAATTTGTTTGTATTAGTGACATTAATAAACAAATTTCGGATAAACCGATCAATTGTTAAAAGCTATTTGTCTTATTAGCAAACGTAGAAAAATTACCAAAGCTCAAAGACAAGAAATCTAAATACAATAATATTCAACTACAAAGCATATTCCAATTCAAATAAAACCTAGTTCAAAATTTTCCTCAAGGGATAAACACGAGCATGAACTTGTTTAAAGTAAATGAACGGAAACCTTAATGTTCCGATTAATAAACACAATCCCCTATCTAGTAGCTAAGTGACTTCGGACAAGGGTGTATATACCTTTTTGGGCACTATATCTAACTAATAAATATTCCAGCGTTCTTAAATCTAGAACATAAGTAACTTAGGACAGGGGTGTTTTATCTCGTTGTATGTTAGTATAAAATTGAAATTTAAAAGAAATTCTCCTACTAAACCAGGGATCGTATGGAGGACTATATCTAACTGAAAAATATTAAAGCTTTCTTAAATCTAGAAGTTAAGTATCATGGGACAGGGGTGTTTTACCACGTTGCATCTTAGTACAATACAAAATAGTATTTTAAGGTTACTGACATTATAATTGAACCATTCAATTATTTTATTGAATCATCTACATGTTGGAAAATATAATAACAGCAATTCTAGTTGGCTGTTAGGTAGTCTTGTATAATTTTAGTTGAATAAGTTTTTTTTTCACCTATGTTTTCAACAGAATTTTATATTATATTAGTTCCCTTTATAATTCGTATTCTCGTGGACATGACAACATGTTAAATGAAATACTAAAATACTTTCAAAGATTTACTTGGAGACTTAGCTAATGTTTTTTATGTCATTTGAAATATAACGATACAACTTTTGTACGTCGGCTATAAGTCGTGTTTAATTAACCATATGAACGCTGTATAACTTCATGCCACCGAGGTCATCATATGAAAGATGAGTCGGCTCATGTGTTCTACATTTCAACAAACGGTGATAGATGTTTTCAGTTAAAAAATACTACGTGATGAAACACCCCTGTCCTAACATACTTATCTAGATTTAACAGAGATTTAATATTTTTTAGTTAGATATAGCCCTCAGCTACCTAAAATTGTATACCGCTATCTGGGTACTATCCCTGGTTTAGTAGGAGAGTTTTTTTAAAATTTCAATTTTATACTAACATACAACGTGGTAAAATACCCCTGATCTAAGATACTTATCTTCTAGATTTAAGAAAGCTTTAACATTTTTTAGTTAGATATAGTCCTCAGCTACCTAAAATTGTATACCGCTATCTGGGTACTATCCCTGGTTTAGTACGGGAATTTTTTTTAAATTTCAATTTTTTACTAACAAACAACGTGATTAAACACCCCTGTCTTAAGTTACTTATCTTCTAGATTTAAGAAAGCTTTAATAATTTTTAGGTAGATATAGTGCTCAGCTATCCAAAAATGTATATTCTAATACATTCTCAGATAAAAAAGTTAGGACAATTTTAGGACAAACTTCACACCTGTAGGATTTATAATTTGGCAGTGGTACTTAAAATTCAAAAAAATTTGTAGGAACTTATATTATAGAATTCGAATTTTTCGAATATCCATATATTTCTATTTAAAATTTAAAAATTTGGAATTTAGTCTTCTGAATTTGTAATTTTTAGGTTTTGCCTAGAATATCTCTTTCTATAAATTTTAGAACTTACAGATTCTGGAATTCCAATCTTCTATTAAAAAAATAATATTTTTATATTTAAAGTTTAAAATATAGACTTACAATTTGCTACCTAAAAATAGAAATTTCAGAAATTTTTTGGAACTCCTGCAAAGTTTTATGTAGATTTTAGGATTTGGTATTTTTAATCTGAAATTTAAGAATGAAATTTGATATTTTGAGTAAATGGCTTTCAAATAAAAATACCAGATATCAAATTTGTTATTCAAAATTCGAATTAATAAATTTTGTAAAATTTGAATTTGATAATTATTGAAATTCAGAATATTTTATTTTTGGAATTATTTTGTTATTTGTTTTTTAAGAAATAAAATTCTACAATTCTTTGTAAGTTTAGAATTATGAATTTAAAATTTGGCACCATAAATGTATGAAATTTCAAAATGTTGATCCTTGAACTTTTATAGCTTATAAGTTATTTGTAGTTTTTATTTCGATTTTAATTTTTTGCAATTTGGAAACTATGTACGTCTTTGAATTGATATTCTGAAACTTTAAGAGCTTACATTTTGGAATTTGAATTTTTAAGAGATTTCAAGAGTAATTCGAAAAATTACGTTTTATAAATATCTGCAAACAAGTTTAAACCATTTTGACAATATCGAAATTGTTGAAACTATGCATGCACATAAATGGATAGTGAGTTTAACTAAAAATGGATCTATCTTCCTGAAACATTATTATAACTTTTTCCGTTTTATACATTTATTCACCAAACTGATTTGTTGTATGGTTTGAAAATTAAACTTTTTAGTATTCATGTGCATGCGTTTTTGATTAGTTTGAAAAATAAAACACTCTTTATTCTTCCGCGAGCGTTCAACGCCACTTCTGCGTGTAAATAAAAATGCAAGTGCGGAGAAAATTCCGTGACACATTTTCTGTGCGTGTATGTGTATAAAATACAATAAAAGCATGCAACAAAAAAACTATAACATCACTACCCTTAATTTGTCATTGCCACGACACAAAACAAAATAAGAAAAAATAAAAATCTTTGAAGAATTTTACTCTCTCACTGTGAATAAATATTTTATTTTCACTTAGCTTTTCGTTTGCTTTGTTTAAGTGTTGTTGTTGTTATTGCATTCTATAATGTGGTATGGGATGCAGCGCTACTGGTACATCTATATTCTGTTTGCCTAGTGATAATAAACACAGTACAAGAGAGAAAATGATAAAGAGTTTTTTCTTTATGATGGAATTTTTTTTGCTATCTGCATATTTCTTTGATTTTTAAAGTAGAAAAGAAGATTTTAATTAAAATTTCTGTAGAATTTTATTTATATGTAGTATGTACATATATACGTTTATGCTTTTATTTCTTTACTTATCATTTGCATATATATTCTACTTATTCATATACAATTTTTTAAATCCTTTAAATAAAGGAACAATATGGTTTGAGTTTGGAAAAACTATTTTCGGGGTATTTCGGAATACGACGATATATAGAAAATTTATAATATTTAACTATTGAATTAATTAAAGAACCTACAACGCTTTGCATATTATACTCATGCATATGTACATTTTACGTGTATATAACTGGCGGGGACAATCTAGTATGTAGATTATATAATTATTTGACCTCAAACCTTTGACCTCGTCCTGTAAGTATAATGTATCGTATAGCTAGAGCACACGACTAAGTGCTTATGATGATGTTCTATACTCTTGTCTGTTTAAACATTACTGTGTATATATACTGTATATGTACAATAATATTAAACCAGGTTTTCTTATTTCTTAACATATTCATAAAGATATAATAATGAAACAATACCAAAAAAAAAAAAAAAACAAAACACAGAGGGAAAAATAAGAAAATTATAATATTGATAAGAAATGAATGGAGAATTCTATATAAGAAATGAATATTCTAAAAAGAAAAATAATCTGTTTATTTTTCTTGGATTGAAAATCTACTTCGTATTTTAATTTCTCATCTTTCATCGTCTTGCCTGTGTTGTGATTTGTAAACTCTTTGTGCCGAGCTACAGCAAATGTAATATGATGTTAATGTAAATATATACTGCGAGTGTTTGTCTTAAAGTTAGGTTTTAATTTGAAGCGGATTAATATTACGAATTGCTTTAATTTGTCTACATTGTTATATCAATCTTTTAAGATGATTATCTATTATCTATGTTCTATGTCCTAACTTAAAAACAAATTTGAAATTTGCAGGAACATTTCTAAAAATTGAGCTGCTTTCGATTCCACTGAAATATTTAATAATAATTTTGACGGCTTGTATGTATTGTTATGTTGGCAATCGGAATCACTTAGAATTTTAATAAATTTAATAATAAACTTGCCACTAAAATTTTTTGAAATTTACTGAAATTTTTGGTAACAATACTTTCAAATTTAATTCGCGTTGTCCAAAATTTGTCCTAAATTACAAAAACAACAACTAAGACAAATTTAGGACAAATTTCACGCGTCTGTTTAAAAGTGTAAAGTTTGTCCAAATACTAAATAAATTTGTTTGTATTAGTGACAATAATAAATAAAATTCGGATAAATCGATCAATTGTTTGAAGCTATTTGTCTTATTAGGAAACGTAGAAAAATTACCAAATTTAAAAGGAAATGTAAATAAAATAATATTCAACTACGAAGCATATTCCAATTCAAACAAAAAAAGTAGTGCAAAATTTCACTCAAGGGATGAACACGAGCATGCACTTGTTTAAATTAAATGAACGGAAACCTTAATGTTTCGATTAATAAAAACAATCCCATACCTAGTAGCTAAGTGACTTAGGGCAAGGGTGTATATACAATTTTTGGGTAGCTGAGAACAAGAGAACAATATCTAACTAAAAAATAGTACAGCTTTTCTAAAGCTAGAACATAAGTAACTTGGTACAGAGGAGTTTTACCACGTTGTACATATGTTAGTACAAAATTTAGATTTAAATAAATTCCCTGCTGAACCAACGATAGTGCCCAGACAGCGATACACATTTTTAGGTAGCTGAGGACTATATCTAACTAAATAGCATGGGCGGGGACACCCAGTCTTTGGGCTTTCTTCAATAATTTCAGGTTAGCCATAATTGTTAAGGATGACCACCAAACGACAACCCCATAAAGTAGTATAGGTTTGATCCCTGAGACGTAGAGCCGGTGTGCTATGTGGGGTCTCATACACCACCCCTCTTTCCAATGGCACTTTTGCAGGAGTAGAGTGCTACAGTTGCTTTGTTTACTATTGCTAAGATGTGTGGTTTCCAGCTTAACTTGCTCTCCAAAAGTAGCCATTTCGGTCTATCAAGCGATTACCATTTAATATTGGCGGGTCCCACTGAGGAAGTTTATGATTCCTGGTAAAGAGGACCAGCTCCGTTTTTTTGTGGTTTTGCATTTAGTCCGAGATAGACGAGTGCGTACTGCAACTGCATACGCTCACTCAGTGTGCAAGGATATTTACAGAAGGCCACTATAGCAACATCATCCGCGTAGGCAACCACCCTAAAGCCTTGCCCTTCCAGGTTTAGTAACAGGTCATTAATGACCAAACTCCAAGAAAAGAGGAATAAAACCCCACCTTGTGGTGTCCCTGTGCTCACGTATCTGCCTGCAGAGTCTTCACCCAGATGAGCTGTCACGATCCTGGCTCTAAGCATTTGATCTATTCAGCCTCTGAGTGACCCGTCTACCCCCAGTCTATTCTGTAACTCGGTTGGAAAACTTCCGCTGGAAAAATTCCATTCCGTTGGAGTTTAATTTGCTATTCTATATCTCATTGGAATTTACATTTTCAAATAGAGAAAACAATTATTTTTGGTATATTTAAAAAACAGTTGACCGACACTTTATTTTCAACGAACAACCCCAACGTTTAAAAAAATTACGCTTCTACGAATTTTTAAACTTTTTTTAAATTTACTAAATAACTGAACTTGTGGGTGGGTGAAGCCTTTACAAAATTGTAATAAAAGAACTGATATACCGTCTATTGTTTAATTGCGAATTGGATTGAATATGTTGGAAAACATAAAAAAATTGAAATAAATGGAAAGATGACAATAATTCACAAAGTTGTGATCACGGCTAACAAAGTTTACTCGATTAATCCACTATATGAGCAAATAACCGTCTATTGGCAATGTCGTTTGGTGGCAAAGTTTTACTGTACGTATAATGTTTAAAAAATTTCCGCTTGAACATTTTTAACTATCTCGTCTCTATTTTTAACTGTTTCGTGATTTTTAACTGGCAATCGATTGTTATTGTACCTATAATATTTTTAAATATTCCAACTTATAACTAGAACTCACTTTACTATATCTGAAAATAAGTTTTGCACAATATTTACATACAATAATTACATGCCCTCGTTGGCACACGAAAGAGCGTCCTTGTTTTATTATTCGAGGGTGTCGGGTTCGATTCCCGGTGGTGACCAAAAATCACGGTTAGGTGTTTTTAGTGTGTAAGTATGTGTTTGTTCGGGTATTGGACCGTGGGCCGGAGACGGAGATTTTTCTTCAATAATTACCAAAAATTCCAATGGAATCAAGTTACAGAATAGTAAAACTCCATCAAAATTAATTTTGGAGTAAAAATTCCATCGCGTTGGAATATTTTCAACGAAACTAGATACCGAATAGTAAATTGTCCAGTTTAATTATGTGTCTATGCTAGTCCTCTGGACCGTTTATAAAAGGTGATATTTTTGCTTCTTGGTTTTTCGTGTATTTATGTTTGATATGCGTGTTTAGCGACATCTGTCAAAGTCAATTGTACTCAGTTGGCATTACCGTTTCATCATGAAAAGACTTAAAGTTTTGATGAGTGGGCCATAGAACATCTTGAGGAAAATCCATTTTTTTACTGTGAAAATTGTGTTCATCGACGAACTCATTTTTGGTTAAATGGCTATGTTTATAAGCAAAATTGCCGCATTTGGTGTGTTAGCCACACGCAATACAAGAACTACAAATCCACCCAGAAAAAAAACACTGTTTGGTGCGGTTTAAATGGGCCGGTTAAATGTTTCTCATGTTGAGGTCCGGTGAATTGGTCGCCTAGATCGTGCGATATAACGCCTCTTGACTATTTTTTATGGGGCCCACAACAATTGCAAAATTGGAAGACAACTTTAAGCGTGTCATTAGCGAGATACCAGCTGAAATGTTCGTAAAAGTGGTACCAAATTGAACATCATGCATGGACCACTTAAAACGTAGCCATGGTCATTTACATGCCATAATCTTTAAAAAGTAAATGGCAAACATTGATTAATCGATTCAAATAAATATTTCATACATTTTTCAAATTTTACTGATTTTTTTTAATATTATAATCCAAACGCTTAAAAGATCACACGTTTAGAACGAGTGGCAGGAAACAGTTCTGTTGGATTAATCTTAAATTTTATAATCCAGTGGCAGTGAAAATAAAGAAAAGTTTAAATAGTATCTTGTAGTATATGAATTAAGCAGCTTTCGTACCTTTTTAAACGATAAATTAGGAATGTTCTTTACCAACCTTGTGGGAAGCAATACGGTGTTCCATTAATACGATTAAACTTAACTCTTAAATTTACATCAATACGGCTTTAGTTAGAATTCTAAAGCTTGATAATTATGCCACCATCACAATTTTGGTTTAAACAATAATTTCTGTATCCGCGTGTAATGAACGAGCTTTAAACAGAATCGTGGCTTTTGCGTATCCAAGTTAAATTATGAAAGTTGCGGAATGTGATTTGGCCTAATATACGTGGAATCTTGTTCAAGTTATAACTAAATCTCCCTGCTGCAATACTACTGGTTTATTTTATTTTTCATACATTGTCTTCCTCGCATGTATATACAGTTCCAGTTTTAGTTGCTGCACTATATGAAGAAGCATATGGTTACAAGTTTGGGGCTTGGTTCGGGAGATACCCGTAATTGTTCATAATATATTTCCATCAAGATGATGACGAAAATATTAATGCTGAAACCATTGGAATGCTGTATTTATATTCTGAGCTCTAGACGGTACTATAGTCTTGCGCCATGGGCCCAGAGTTTTGCACCATGGGCCCAGAGTTTGCACCATGGGCCCAGAGTGGCATTGAGTGCGGAACCTGCTTACGTTCCAGCCAACTTCAATAATAGTCTGCTATAGCCGGCGTCCTTGCTTTGGCTGGAAACAGCGGGCCGTAAGGTTACGATGCTAAAAGCAAATTGCGAGAAATGAAGCTAATAATTGATTTACAAAACAGTTAAAACGACCGGTAATTAAAACTCAATGGTAATTCGTACTCAAACATTCTAGAGAACTATCTGAACCTTTGGACAGGCATCACTGTGTTTATTGCTTTGCCAATTTTTCAATTATTGAGCATATTATATTCTATTTCTTGGCAACTATTAGTTTTACATATTGTGGTGAATTCTATACTCGTAATTACTATTCTCATCTGTTTTTTAAACATGGTTACATACTATGTATACCCAAAGCATCTTACTTTGCAACAGAATAATATTATCAATATGTCTTCTGGGGTAGTTTAACGACTGGAATAAGTTAATAAATAATTACAGCTTTAAGTAATTTTGATGAATGCTCTTGATATTAAATTTTCCCGAATCCCCATGAACTTGTATCTATGTGCACTCCAATCGAGTCGCTTACTTCAGATATATACATAGATATAGCTCCAAGACTGATTTGTTGGTCAGAATCGTGTTTTTGTTAAATACTCCTGCGACTGGTCCTACATAAAAGTTTATTTTTTCTAAGTTTGTTGGCTCAAATATACCAATGGTTTGAATTATAGTACAAGGCTATCTTTTGACTAGAGTTTTTTTCGACTGGCAGCCAAACTGGTCCTCTATTACGTGATCGGTGCCTACAATACTTGTACAATAAATTGCTCAAATCTGCTGCTATTTTTTCATCATTCTTTACAATACATATTTAAATCGCCTTGTCATTGCTTCTTCCTCCGCCTCAAGGTGCTTCATACGAATATTCCTAGGATTTTTATCCGTGCTCATGACAAAGGGAGGCAACATGACGGAGTTGACTGCCAATATTATTTCCAAATTACTAAAAATATTTCAATAATCTAAATCTGTCTTGTTATGTGCATCATGAGTTCGGATCGAAAAACCTTAGAATTATTCATATGAAAGCACCTTTAATCATGACTATTCTGTGTTTGGTTTGTTCTAGGATAGCTCCAGCGACTTGCGCCGCTGACACTGTTTGAGTTTGCATGCATAAATCTTGATACTGTAAACGTAACACACTATAACAATAGAATATTATGTGGTTCATTCAGAACCACTCGCGTTCACACTTGACATCACACTGTCAATTTACCGTTTTAATATAATTTGGCTTGAGTATGTTTTAATTTTGTGATGGTTTTATTACAGTTCACTCTTCAGACTTTTCTTTTGTGAAAATGAAACAATAGAAAATATTATTTTTGGTTACGTAAAAAATGTAATTCTTGGAAAATGTGTCTATACCTTGCAGCTTCTGTTAATATTTTTTACACTCGCCTCTCTGTTGCCACATCAGCCATTTGAAAACGTTTGTATACAGTTGTGTGCAAACAAGTCTACAAATTTCACTTGAACTGAACATAGCAAATATGAAATATTAAATTTAAAAACATAAAATTTTGACATTACACTGCTACAGAGTTTAAAATAAAAAATAAAAGGATTTCAGTATATGGAGCAATATGTTATTTCAGCCTACGTTACTAAAAATAATTGGTCGTTTTGGCATCGTTTAGTGCGTATGTCATGCTGAAATTTCTAAGACTTCTGCTGGGTACTTTTATTTTAAAAGGAGCACAATTCTCGTATATCCAAGTTGTAATCAGACGTTATCATCTTCAGGTCATAAATGAAGGTAGATCTCCAAAACCGAGCATTGAATTGGTTGCAGCGACATGATGGGCTTAGTGAGATATAGATTTTTAATGAACGTGAACCCTAGGTCTTTGATTTTTCATAATTTCAATAAAAGCATATTCTATTTATTTCATATGATTTTATATAACAGGATTCACTTTCCGGTGAAATGGTATCGTCTTAAACTTATTAAAGGTTAAGAAGATTCAGTAAGGTTATCTGCTTATTACTATAATGTTGTGTCACTTTAGTGGTGGATAAATATTGAAGAGATCCAAGAGCCAAAATGGGAACCTTGTGGGGTTTCAGATGATGCTTGAATTAATTTTATTGAACACGTTTTATTTAAGTTACTTAAACCACGGAATGAAATTGTTGGATGGACTAAATTTATGTAATCGTTCTAATGTTTTACGATGGCGAACTCTGTATATACTGCACTTCAACTTGTTTCTGATTTTAAATAATTGATTGGTGTTGCTGGTGAATTCAATAAGGTTTGTTGATGTTGACCTCTATTTTATTATATACTGCCCCAGTTTGGGCGCCCGAACCAAACAAATGCTATAAATGAGAGCAAACATTAGTTCCACCACATATCTCTTCAGGGTTCAAACCAACTAATTAACACTGTCATTTTAACATACTTCTAACATCAAACGAACGCCCGGTCACGTGAAAAATGTATAAACGCTCATAAACTATAAAAATTATATTATTTGCTTTGCTATGCTCACAAAGCGTTTAAAAACTAAAATGAATGATATACGTATATATGTATGGATATATAGTTATCCTTTGTAACTATAAATATATAGAGATTAAACCTAAAGATGTGAAATAATTACTTAGTTTTCTTTATTATCATAAGATAATGAATGTAAAACTAGTTTTTTGTGTTGGTTTCTAGGTTTTTCCTTTTTTTCATGAATATTTCAAGTCAATACACCTACTACAGTGGAATTATAAAAATCTTGCACAGTGGTGGTACGACTCGAGATGGAAATTTTCTATTTATTTTATTTAAATGTAAATGCGGCACACAAACACACACAACAATGAATTTATCTCGTTTTTTTTAGTGTAGTGTTATGTTGTGCTGCTGCTGCTTGTGTTGTTAATGTTTATGACGTTGAGCGATAATTTTTCCACATTTTCTTTTTTTTTTCGTTTGATAAATGATATTTTTATGCTTTAAATTTTTTCTAATTTTTTTTTTTTTTATTTATTTTATGTTTTATGATTATGATTATTATTTTTATTATAAATTCTATGTAATTTTCATATCGTTTTGGTTCGCCTAAGATTTGTGTTTTTCTTTTTGTTTTAATGGTTTTTTTTTGTATAAAAGATAATTTCCTCTGAGCTATATACAATATGAAATTGATATATTTGCGCTTAGGACGCACTATCACGATGACACATTTCTAAATAAAAACGAAAACCCGAAATTAATTGGTACTTAATTCCTGGTGTGTTTGGTAATTAATTATTCCGCACGAAATATCCAAAGCGGGTGCCGCTCTATACGGTGATAAGTTTTAAATTATATTTTAATGAGAATCGCGATACGACATTTTTTTTTTGATAGGATATTTTTGGTGCATGATTTGAAAATATTTATCTCATATAAATTTGGGTGACAATATAATAGTGATGTCGATATACTAATGGGAAAATTTTTCAATTACATGACGTGGCAGTTTAAATTGTGTTAAAACCCCTTTTCAGTTATGGTTTTGCCGAATCATAGAGATATCATAAATAAGAAAATAAGGAAAATACAATTTTATCTCAACTGGATTTCTGCGTGTAGGAGGAGTTTTGATTAAACTGTTTATCAAATTATAAATGGAACGACAAAAAACATAAATATATTTTTGAATAGGGAAGTTGTGTAATTAACGAACTTATTTTATGGGATACTCAGTAATTAGGATCAAATGTCGAGTTGTATATCAAAAAATTATTTGTCTTATTTAAAAAGGAATTTTTGTTTATTTATTCTCTAATTCTGTTCTCAGGCCACGAACTGTAAACAGATGATGATCAATCCCACCCTTTTCCTTCGTATCCCTACAGCAAAACAAAACTTATTCAATCATTTTCCAATTCAACAAAATGAATTATTAAAATGTTTACAAAGTATTTACCATAATTTAGATGAGTTTAAGTGCTCATTTCAAAGGATCTTTATTTGTTACCGAGACCACAGTTCTGAAAAATAAATGAGTTGATAAACAATATTTGTAAAATCGCATGGAGTCGATTCGAAACAACAGAATTTTCGTGGAAAAGGTTTAATCAATCTTTTTTGCCTGGGAATCAATGCACCTGCACAATGCTGATTAAGCTAAAATGCTAAATAAATTGAAACGAAACGTTATATGATGTGTACCTTCGAGTATTTTTGATAAGTTTTTGTAAACAAACGTATTGGTACTGTTTTAGTCACACCTTTTGCTCAATTTTAAAAATGCGGATAACATTAATTCCAGTATCATTAACAATTAATTTAATTACAAAAACTTTCTAAAAATACTTTAAAAATTCTATGAAAAGCGGAAAAATGTCTCTCAATAAAAATTAACTATTTAAATTTGTGAGATTAGATTAAGTACTGAAACTTTCGGATCCTAATAATTTCAAGATAAAAAAAATGTCTACAGATATTGTACAACGCTGCTAAGAAAAAACTTCCTAAAAATCACAATTCCCAATCAAGTAAATTGTTTTGTTTCATTAATTTATATGCATGACGGATGCATTAAATCTAAACCGAAAATTCAAAATTTCTGGATGTTCCTTACATTTTAATTCTGGAATGAGAATTCCGTATGCTATACATTTATTTTCATAAATTCTGATTTTAAGATGATTTTAACCGAGCAAATAGCGCAGTTGTTAAAGCTGTGATGTTTTGATCGGGTGGTACCGGGTTCGAATCCCAATAGGGGCGGGATGCAAAAGGGATTCTTCATCCTTAATTTCGATCTGGATGCTGGTGAACACATCTATGAGCCTCTGTTGAGAGAGCAGAATCCATGGGCCGAGCCCACGTTCAAAGACAAATCGGACCTGTGGCCTCGGTACTGTAGTAGGTGTATTGACTTGAAATATTGACTCGGTTTGGCTAGCAACGGCGTAAGGTAAGGACGCAAATAAAGCCGGCGAAAGAACCGGGAGAGCCTTGAGCCCCATAACCATTAGAGATTAAAACATAAAAAAAAACAAAAAAAGATGATTTTAAAGTTTTTCAGAATTAATAAGATTTAATCAAATTTAAGGATGCCTGACACTATAGAATTAACCAAAATTGAAAATATTTCATTAAATGTAAATATTTTACGATTTTACTGAATTTAAAATAGTTCATAAGGAAACTGTACAATTTCCTAAATTGAAGTCGTCAATTTAGAATATGATACGATTGAAAATTTAAAGATCATTAAGTTTGGTGGCTCTATTTTCTAAACTGAGTATTTTTGTTGAAATTTAACATTTTTTAGACGTTGTTAATTTGAAGTATACATATCTACTTCATTGAATGAATTGTTCAAAATATTTTATTTTACAAATATGGAAGAAAATTGAATAAATTTTAGAATTGGCAAAATGGTTTGAATTTAGTAAAGTTTTAAAATACGAGTATCAATAAAATTTCAGCATTTCTTAAATCAAAAAGGTTATTTTTCACAACTTTGAGGACAATGCTAGAGCCGTAATTAATTTATCCTATATAAGAGAAAAATCCATAAAAGAGTCGCTAGATTGGATATTTGGAGCGCTCATTTAGCTATCTAGTTATTATTTGAGTATTTTAAATGATTCTTAGACCTAACAACTACCTATCAAAATTTCTCCAATTTATGAGTTTTGAAATCCCGATATGTATTTGATAATTACAAATTTTTGAATGTTCAAATATTTATGAACATTTCAGAATAGTATAGTATAGCTAGTTCAGAATAGCAATTTATCTTTCAAATACAAAATTTACATTTCTTATAAAATTCTCATTTGTTGGAGTGTAACCCAATAATTGATTAAATCTGTTTACATATTTTAGTTTGGTAAGTTCACTAGGTCAAGCGACCTCGTTCTTTGGTGTCTTCTTTCAACGACAGGGCTATCTATCATATGGGTTTCCATGTTCCTAGAGCCTTATTTCGCGATTGGCGGTAGCATTTTTATTTCATCTTTGATCTATTCCATCCGTAGGTCCCTGTGAAGGTCTTTATTTCTTGTGTATCAGTGGATTAAAAGCTCATAGCATCTACCTATGAGCCAATACGTTTTAATGAAATTTATGTTAAATTCTTCTTTTTGTTGAACATGCTATCTCCACTTAAACTTGGCATCGAAGGTTATGTGAAGGTATTTAGCTGTTTTTGCATATGGCACCTGCCGTGAGTTATGATATGTAAAGTTCATAAGCTTGATTCGCTAACTTTATCGAATGTTTTGGCAACGCCCAGGGATAATGCTTGGGCATACTTTGTTATGTTCTAATTTTCTTTCAATTATGTTATGTCTATGCACATGTTCAATTGTAGAATGCTTTCCTCTGATTCCAAATTGATATGGAGGAATTAGTTGTCGGTTCTCAATTATTGGTTAAGTCTCTTTAGTAATAATTTTTCAAAATTTTTTGACATAATTAGCAGCAAAGAAATTGACTTGAATGATATTTTATCGTTAAGTGGTTTATCAGGTTTTGCTATCCATGATTACTTCTACTACATTCTGTTCCTGCGTAACATATTTTAACCGAAAATCACATTGATTATGTGTAATAGCTTACGAAATATTTATCAGGTAGAGCTTTGATAAAAAACTTTGTGAGTTACTGGGCGTATGTCAAAATCATTTAGCTTGTGAATTGATATTATATTTTCATCGGCAGTTTGTCTTAGTAGCGGTTGGAAGGTTTCCTGGAGATGCTCCGTAAACAGATCAACTTCTTTTTGGGACCTGTTGCCCCGGCCTATCATCCTTTTTAAGAGGAGGCACTTGCAATTTGAGTATTTTGAGTCGTTTCATCGCCTTCAACAGTGAGTAATCAGAATTTTTTTCATCAGTTAGGCTAACTAGATATCTGTTGATTGATTCATTTTTAACTTCTTGAAGAAGGGATTTGAGACTATTACATAAATTGTTAAGAATTATTATGTTTTCCGATGTTCGATTAATTTGCTAGGTTTTACGAGCCCGTCGTTTTTCTCTTACCAGCTATCTAACTTGGGGGACGTTTGCCAAAGCAGCAT
The DNA here is from genome assembly GCA_951394425.1 of Tipula unca. Lineage (NCBI taxonomy): Eukaryota > Metazoa > Arthropoda > Insecta > Diptera > Tipulidae > Tipula > Tipula unca. The sequence continues at coordinate 142,237,378 of OX596380.1, read as the reverse complement.
AGTGAATTGTTTCATTTAATTGTTCCAATTCGTCTTCTAACTGGTGAGAATTTCTTATCGGTACCTGGAGATTGATTTTTTCCTCCATTAATTCACGAAAGAGTTCCCAAGTTTGTTTTTGAATTGGTTAATCTGGGTGCACTTCCCCTTTGAATTACCGTTTCACTGACTATCATGATCACCGGTGAGTGATCCGATACTAGAATTGCTGTTTTCAATGTGGATGTAATTCTGAGATATACCTCTTGCTACGTAAAAGTCTATTAGGTCCGGAATATTAGTTTCGTCATTGGGCCAGTATGTCGAGGAACCATCAGAGAAAAATTCACATTTTGAAGTCTACCCTGCTTGAAACCATTGTTTGCTCTTTGAATATGTGTTTTTCGCATTAAAGTCATCTCCAATAATAAAATCTCATCCTAGCGATTTAAATAGTTTAATGTAGTCCTTCCTTTTTGAAGTTATGCCGGGGAGGATAGTATATTGAAGAGACAGTAAGCTGTTTGTGTTTAATGGGGATCTTTACAGTAGTGACTTGCATTGTTTCTTCTTCGATTTTTGTTTTTACATGGTGTTTTATATTTTCTTTTATAAATAATGCCGAACCACCTCTTGCTCTTTCCGCCGGATGAATGGAATGATATAAGTTATAACGACGGATTTTAACAAACGAAGAGTTAACAAAATGGCTTTCAGATAGAAGGAAAATGTCGATTTTTTCTGTATTTAAAAATATTTCTATTTCTGGTATATGCTGAAAGTTCTGTTCTTACCTTATATTTTTATAGGATTGCGTTGTGGGAGTAGCATTTTCTTCAACCCGAACCTTTCACTACCGGAGTAAATGTTCTTCTTTGCCCTACGTTGCTTGGTTGGATTTTTGAATCCTTTGATTTTCGTGATTTTGAGGTTGATTTCTTGGTTTATCTCTTAATTTTTGATAGTTGTTAAGCATCTTCACAGCCTCGATAATTAGCCGGATGTTGACCTTTACAATTTATACACTTAGCTGGCACATCTCTCACTATTGTACATGTCTGGGTAATATGTTTACCTGAGCATTTTACATATCTGGGATCTCGACTGCAATACCTTTGGTGTGATTAAATCCCTAACATTTTTTGCATTGAGGTATGCGTGTAGTGGTTCTCCTCATTGGTTCAATTTTTACCTTCATGTGAAGAATTCCTTTTATATCGTAAATGTTTTGAACATTCTCTGTGTTATCAAATACCAGCATAAAATGAGGGAGTCCCTTTTTTCTGAAAGTTTGGATTCCTTCCTGATTTTCTGTTCTGTTTTTTAACAATATTCACAGCATCTATAGTATTTTAAGGCTTTTATTTTGTAAGTCTTCCATTATTTCTTTGCTTGGGCAAGTGTGCTGTAAACCTCTTGCCATAACATTTATAGGTCGAGCCTGTTTTTCATCATAGTTAAAAGCACTGATACTTTTCAGCATTTAATTTCATAGATACGGTTCTATAAGTATCTGTCCGGAGTATTAATTTTCCAAACGTTATTGTTTAGCGCTGTTATCTTGTACTTTTGGTCGGTAACCAATTTCATCAGTGACTGAATTTCTGGGTAACTGGTTACGCTCACAATATTTATTGGTGGGGTGGTTTTTCTGTCGGTTGCACCAAATTTGGTGCAATGTTATTGGTAGATTTATTACCTTTTGGTTACGCTATTTTTGCTTTTCAGCTGATTCAGCTTTTCTTTTCTTACTCTTCCTGTGCTGTTTTTTCTTCTTTAGGATCCAATCCGTCTCCCTATCTAATTCATCCTCCTCATTGGAGTAATTGTATTTATCTGTTTCAATACCTCCTATTTCGCTAAGTTCTTTGGAATCCCGATTCAATTTTAGGTTTTCATTTTCTCGCTTTAGAAGCACAATTTCTTCGCTTAGCTTGGCAAATGCTTGCTCCATTTGCTGTCTGTAGCCTCCCCAAGAGATCCATATTTTCTTTTTCTAGGCATCTATTGGCCTAGATTCAGTTATTCGAAAAAAAAATCCGTTTTCAGAAAGCACACCTGTGAAATACCGTACCCAAACACCCCCTGGATTTAATCTCAGGATTTTTAAAAAATAACTCTGACAGGACAAGCGTAAAAAACCCAATTCTCAGAATTTTTTACATTTCTACTATCCCAGACTTTTTCGTCAATTTAAACAATAGACAGCTGGTAGCAATATACTCATCCCAGACTTTTTTAATGTGTAAACTTTATTTAATTCTTTATAAAATTTCTTCTATTGATTGAGTTTGAACTCTTCTTGACCATCACAATGCCAGCGCTGATATTTTTTGACCATTGGAATTGTATATAAATAAATGTGTCGGCTTTGCCAATTTTTCAAAGAAAATTAAAATCGAAAAAGAAAATCGTATGTCCAAGCTTTTGTATAGGGAAGGTAATTTTCTCATAACGATTGTGTTTGGGGCCCTGTTCATGTTATCGTTGAAAATTAAGATCAAATTGAAGATAAAATCGTATGGCCAAGCTTTTGTAGCAAGGGCTATTTTCTCACAACGATTGAGTTTGGGACCTTCTTGGCCATCACCTTACCGCGTTGATTTTTTTTGATAATTATTGTCAAATAACGTAATAGTTTATCGAAATTTAAAACTTATGTGGGAGTCCCTTTTTTCTGAAAGTTTGGATTCCTTCCTGATTTTCTGTTCTGTTTTTTAACAATATTCACAGCATCTATAGTATTTTAAGGCTTTTATTTTGTAAGTCTTCCATTATTTCTTTGCTTGGGCAAGTGTGCTGTAAACCTCTTGCCATAACATTTATAGGTCGAGCCTGTTTTTCATCATAGTTAAAAGCACTGATACTTTTCAGCATTTAATTTCATAGATACGGTTCTATAAGTATCTGTCCGGAGTATTAATTTTCCAAACGTTATTGTTTAGCGCTGTTATCTTGTACTTTTGGTCGGTAACCAATTTCATCAGTGACTGAATTTCTGGGTAACTGGTTACGCTCACAATATTTATTGGTGGGGTGGTTTTTCTGTCGGTTGCACCAAATTTGGTGCAATGTTATTTTTAGATTTATTACCTTTTGGTTACGCTATTTTTGCTTTTCAGCTGATTCAGCTTTTCTTTTCTTACTCTTCCTGTGCTGTTTTTTCTTCTTTAGGATCCAATCCGTCTCCCTATCTAATTCATCCTCCTCATTGGAGTAATTGTATTTATCTGTTTCAATACCTCCTATTTCGCTAAGTTCTTTGGAATCCCGATTCAATTTTAGGTTTTCATTTTCTCGCTTTAGAAGCACAATTTCTTCGCTTAGCTTGGCAAATGCTTGCTCCATTTGCTGTCTGTAGCCTCCCCAAGAGATCCATATTTTCTTTTTCTAGGCATCTATTGGCCTAGATTCAGTTATTCGAAAAAAAAATCCGTTTTCAGAAAGCACACCTGTGAAATACCGTACCCAAACACCCCCTGGATTTAATCTCAGGATTTTTAAAAAATAACTCTGACAGGACAAGCGTAAAAAACCCAATTCTCAGAATTTTTTACATTTCTACTATCCCAGACTTTTTCGTCAATTTAAACAATAGACAGCTGGTAGCAATATACTCATCCCAGACTTTTTTAATGTGTAAACTTTATTTAATTCTTTATAAAATTTCTTCTATTGATTGAGTTTGAACTCTTCTTGACCATCACAATGCCAGCGCTGATATTTTTTGACCATTGGAATTGTATATAAATAAATGTGTCGGCTTTGCCAATTTTTCAAAGAAAATTAAAATCGAAAAAGAAAATCGTATGTCCAAGCTTTTGTATAGGGAAGGTAATTTTCTCATAACGATTGTGTTTGGGGCCCTGTTCATGTTATCGTTGAAAATTAAGATCAAATTGAAGATAAAATCGTATGGCCAAGCTTTTGTAGCAAGGGCTATTTTCTCACAACGATTGAGTTTGGGACCTTCTTGGCCATCACCTTACCGCGTTGATTTTTTTTGATAATTATTGTCAAATAACGTAATAGTTTATCGAAATTTAAAACTTATGTGGGATTTAAAAATTTAAAAAACCGAATGTCAACACTTCTAAATATAAATACGTCCATCAATACCTTTAACTAAACAAAATTGCGATTATCTTTAGAGGTTAGAGCGATGTGATAGCCAACAATCGTAATATTTTGCTTTTTAGGTGGGATGTAAATAAATTTCGAAAGCGAATAATAGCTGTGAGTCTTATTACGATAGTTATTATTGCGTTTACAATATAGAATATAAGCGGTAAACTATTTGAGGTTAGATTTCTGCCACTCACGTTTTGGTGGTTAATTTTTAATTTACCAGAAGCATTCGTCGATTTTTTTTTTCGTTCTTTATATCCCCATGGTTTATTGTTCAAATTATACACGATTTTTTTTTTTATTTGTGGAGTATGAGGTTCGTTATGCTTATAAGCTCTCCATAAAACCAATGTATAATAAAGTAAAAATCTTAGCTACCTTAAAATTTTTTGATTAATCCCTTAGCAATATCCTCTCTTACTCGCCAGTATACAAGTTGGTGGATTTTTTTAATATTTTAAAAATCTAGACAACATAATATGACTTATCAACGCAGAATAATTTTTTGTTAAATTTAAAACCGTGCAATAGCATGATTATACCAAACAAAAAGTTTATTTTGTGTTGGAAAATTTATTTTTCGTTTCTTTTGGGAAATATTACTAAATATATATGCTACTATCCCATTCCAACCGTATATTCAGACCCGCAATACATACACCAAACGAAAACCAAAAAAAATATTTTATGGTTGGGGGTGCAATTTGTTTATTGCGCATAATTTGCATTTTTATTGCTCATCATCAACGCTATATCTCTGGCATACACACAGCATATTATACAACAGCGCTATATAGCCATAATACATTATTTAAATTTTCGTTGTCTGGTCTGGTCTAGTAGTATGTATATATGATGGTCTTGATAGTGTGTTATGCTGTGAAAAAAATAATTAGGTGGTGCTGGGATACATAAATTATCTATTTGTCTATATCTATCTATGTATATTACAGTGGGTTGTATAATATACATTTTTATTATGCTCACTGTATATCGATTCTGTTGGCGCTCGCTCTCCGTATATAAATAATTTCAACATTTTTATTTTTTATTTTATTTTTAATCTTCACAAACATCTTAAAGAAAATGGGTCGAAAGGATTAAAAGTTTTATAAAATGTAAATTGGAAATTATTATTTTTGCTTTGTGTGTGTGTGTATGTGTGTGTGTGTGCATGTATATACACAGCCAGAATATAGTAGTTAACTAACTGATTTCGCCTCACTCCTTCATAGTGGAACGACTTGTGTTTGGTATATTGATTTCGGTTTTAGTGGTGTCTTTTGTTTTTTTTTCTCTGATTTAAAAAAGTCATTAGATGAGGTAGTTTAACAACAAAATGACTTTTTGATGCGGGATTGGTATTTTGTTTGTTAATTAACTATGCGGTATTAAGATATTATGGTACACAATGGATTGGTATATCAATAACAAACATAATCAGTGGTTTTCAGTATATACATATTTTGTATATACATACATAAATAGGAGTAATTTATAATGCAGATTTTGTTGTTTCTTAATTGGTTCAGCAAGAAGATATATGAACATACAGATATAGCAGTTTCGTCAGTAGACTTCGACTTATTTTATTAGCATGTTGAAATTTCAAAATATATATGGACATTTTTTAAATGACATACAAAGCCGCTACTGTGTTATCTGCCTGATCAATATACGATTCAGTAAAAATTGATTCCAATGGTACCAATTTAGAGTTCAAAATGAGTGATGAGAGAAAATAAGCTGCGTAAAATTCAATGTTCTCTTTTCAATCAATTCAATTTATATTATTGATTGATTAAATTTAATTTACATAATATAATTGGTTTTTGTTGCTGTTAAAAATTTGAACTATAAATTTCTGATTGAGAACCTTCACTTGCTTTTATACTTACGGTTTTTATTATCTCGTATAATTATTATCACTCTTCAGAATAAAAATGCAGGTTATTGCTGGCACCTCACTCAACACAATATTGACATAATGTTAATATCTGAAACACACTTCACCAAAAATAACTATATCAAAATTAATGGGTCTGTGTACAGACATCTGTCTGCAGGAGTGGTCTGCGGAAGCTTTGTCATATCAGCAGTGTACTGTCCTCCAAAACATGCTATAAAAAAACTGCAGCTCGTGGATTATTTCAGCCAACTGGCTAATACATTTCTTGCGGGGGGTGATTTCAACGCCAAACACGCTCAATGGGTTTCCAGATTTACATCGCCAATCTGTCTTTTGATCACTCACCTGTAATTGTAAAAGTAAGTTTCGGCGTCCTAAGAATAGAAACGCTAAAACGGCTTACAAACAAGCAAACTAATTGGGATCAATATAAGGGGCTAGTCGAACAAAATTGTGTACTGAATATCCTTCTTATCACACCAGCAAACATTGATGCGGCGGCAGAAAATCTAAAAGATGTCCTGGTATTATCAGCTGGAAAGGATACATCTGTCATAAATACTATTGAAAAAGGTATACAGGAACTAATCCAGGAAAAGCAGAAAATTCGCCGCCGATGGCAAGAAACAAAATTACCGTTGTTGAAATGGAAATTAAATTGAGCTATTAAGACTCTAAGATTTACATTGCGGGAACAAGACAACCAGAGCGTCTAGAATTATTTAAATGGGAATTCTCGGCAACCGAGAGGATAGATTATTCTTTGTGGAAGGCAACAAACAAGTTAAAAAGGCCAACAAACTCGAATCACCGGATTAATCTACCAACTGGACATTTGGCGAAAAGCGATGCAGAAAAGCCAATACTTTTGCTGCTCATCTAACAACAGTATTCGCACCATACGAAGAAACTAATAACTTCGCGGTACCCGACCAAATGGATGATGGTTTGTCCTCGAGAAGAAAGTTAAGAATACAATTAAAAATTGTATAAGTCCAAAAAAGGCACCAGGGCATGATTTTATTACCGGGAAAATGATAATGGAATTACCAGACAAATGCATAAAACTAATAACATATCTTTGATCACAATGATGCATAAAGCTGGTAAAAATGAAACACAGAAAGTTATTTGAAAAAATGCTACTAACGAAACTGAAACCAGTATTAGAAGAACGGCATATTATTCCAGACCATCAATTTGCGTTCCGAAACCAACATGGTTTTCCAACCACCACAAGTACACAGAATTATAAATGCAATCAAAAATATCTTCGAGAGAAAGTCATATTGTTCTGCTGCCTGCTTGGACATTGTACAAGCCTTTGATAAAGTTTGGCAGGATGGGCTAATATACAAACTTAAAGGACTTCTACCGAAGAAATTTCACTCAGTTCTGGTATAGTATCTCATTCAAAGGCAGTACATGGTTAAACAAAATAAAGCAACTACTTGTTTAAATGATATTAACACAGGTGTTCCACAAGGCAGCGTTCTAGGACCAATATTATACCTGCTGATACAGCTGACTTACCTGTAACCAACAAGGTAGTCATAACAAAAGAATCATTTTGAGGCAAAGCGCAAACAAATAAAAATAAATTTTTCCAAAATGTATTGGTTGATGGGAAGAAAATCTGAGCTGCCATTAGCGAATAAAGTTTTATTGTACAAAGTGATAATCAAACCCATATGGACATATGGTATTCAGTTATGGGGATCCACCAGCGCGTCAAACAGAGAACTCCTGAAACGAACCCAATGCTCCGTGGTACATTCGAAATAGTAATATAGACGATAATCTTGGAATTAAAATTATTAATGAAACTATTAGAGAATTCAGTTCAAAATATTACTCAAAACTAGAAACACATCCCAATGAATTGGCTAGGGATATATTAAAACAGCCGCGATTTAGACGACTGCGAAGAGCAGATCCACTTGGACTGATGAACTTGTAAATATATTAAGGTTTGTAAATATATTAGGTTTTACATATAAATGTAATCTAAATTAATTAAATAGTGAACACTAATAACAAGTATTAGACCGAGCAAATAGCGCAGTGGTTAAAAGCTGCGACAATTGGATCGGGAGGTACCGGGTTCGAATCCCAACAGAGGCGAGATGCAAAAACGATATTTCATCTCCCGATTACGAACGATGATTTAATTGAAAACAACTATGACCCTTTGTTGGAATGTAGAACTCATTGACCGACTCATCTTCTATGTCACTGTACAGGGTAACATGGAGCTATGCAATGCGCAGGAATGGGTAGAATGAATCTTCGTGTGAATGTAAGGCAAGGCTATGGACCAAAAATGTGTCTATGCCACATTCTTTAAAAAAAAAATAATAAAAAATAACAAGTATAAACATTGACTGAAAATATGTAAAAATTTTAGCTTAAGATTTGATTACTTCTTGTTAGTTTCGTTTGTAGAAAGATTCAAGAATAAAGCCATTGACATTTATTTGTATATACCACCAATCATATTCCCACACTTCTTTAACTGTTGCAGACGGGGCTCACCCATTAAACTCATTTTATATAGCACCATTAAGGTTTCATCAATGATTTCAAACTTAATGTTCTTCCGTTTCTGGACACATAATTTTACGTTAAGTAGTTTCCAAACAGAAGTATTATCTGAATAATTTTTCTATATTCCTGAAATGGAATCTTGAAAGTGCTTCAATCTGTTAACTCGTCTACTATATAGACAAGCGCAGCTACTCTCGTTAGATATATATATATATATATATATATATATATATATATATATATATATATATATATATATATATATATATTATATATATATATATATATATATATATATATATATATATATATATATATATACGTATATATATATATATATATATATATATATATATATATATATATATATATATATATATATATATATATATATATATATATATATATATATATATATGAGGCTAGATTATTCAGGAATAGTCTAGACACTTCCCGAATATTAAGGAATATTGTAGTCGGTTAAATATTTGGATTAAATACGAGATGAAATGTAAGGAGTTAGTTGGTTGGGTTTTAACTGTGAAAAAGTGAAAGTTATGTGTTATTAACGTGTAATAAAGTGATTACTGTGATTAAAGGAAATCAGTTAAATAAGTGGTTTAGGGTTTGTTGTAATGATTCGGTAATAAATAATTTAGTGTTTTCTAGAATTGGGTGTTTTATGCACAATCCAGTGACCGAACCGTATATAACAAGACTAAAACGTAACATTATCATACTTACGTAGTTAGGATAAAGCATTGTAAGGAAAATAAAAATTTAATTACAATTTTACTTTACAAGTATTCCTGGAGTCTTGTAGAAATGGATTAGAGGGGGAAGTTTTGTAAGAAATCCCCAAAATTTGGCGCATACAAGTTATATGTATTTTAAATTTTAGAAATTTGGAACTTTTTGGAATATCGCACGTTAAATTTTGAGTTTAATTTTCATTTCCAATTACATATTTATAAATTTAAACATTTTAGTTTTTACGAATTGTCGAATTTCAAATATATTTATCAGAGTGAAGTTTATACTATATTTATCCTAAAACAACAAAATCAATACTTTACTTGAATGTGTCTCTATAAAGTGAAAACATATAGATCAATTCAATTTAATTAAATATAAAATATTATTTTCTATCAATTTCGTACCAAACTTAACATTTAAAGAATTAAATTGTCTAATTAACAGATCAGTATAGATAAATTATGTAATTAACATAAATTTTTTAAATTAAATTTAATATAAAATGTATATATGCACAATATTTGAAATAAAAGAAAAATTTGTATAAGCTATGAAGGCATAAGTGTTCCGATTCCATATAAACTTTAAGAGTTTTGAATGACGTGCAATACTAAACAGGGTTATCGACCGTTCTCCTCCGATTCTTTGATGATGTGGTAAGATGTGGGCTTTGTGAATCTAACAAGCGCGTTTCAGAATTTTAACATGGTTACATTGCACTTCATATAAACTTTAGGGATTTTGAATGACTTCTATTTCAATTTGTAAAATATTTGACAAATCGAGTCTCTTTTTCGAAAACCAGACATTTTTCCTGCAAGTGAGTCTTCAAAATCTGTTTGCTCTTTTCCATTATCGTCTAGAACATCCTGCTCCAAATTGTACTTTTTCGTTATCGTCGAGAATTTTTTGATTCACAATTTGAACATTTCCATTTCCTTCGAGAACTTTCTGCTTGAATTCTTGAATGTTGATTTATTTATGTTCAACTGTTGAACCACCAATCCCATCTTCTTCACCTCTTCTTCAGCAGTACACACCTCTCGAATCGTCTCGTCCATAGATTAGTTAATCTCTAGATTTTACTGTTTCAATTTCTAAATACAACGCTTCCTTTCCTGACAAAACTGATTAACTGTCTGTCCCACTTTCAGATGTGACTATTCCAGTCTCATCATACCAACTATTAACTGCGCCATATCGATACTTCCCAATTGTACTAGCATAGCCTTAACCACTATTTACTTCCGAATTATTATACAAAACATAAATTCATTACACTTTAATAACACTTCAAGGTTAAAACACAACTAACTTTTCAATCCAAATGAGCCAATTGATAACCGCCAGTGATTCATAGCATAACTAATCATATGAATTTAGAAAAGTCGGCGATTTATCTGAAAATATTGGCGTAACACAGCATTAGTGTCTATTTTCAAATAATAATTTTTTCACTATATAGGAACACTGTGGATTCTACTGCAAAACCGACATCAGAAGCAGGAAATATTTTTTTCAAGTTAAAATACTTCAAAACACTATAGGACTTTGCAAATTTCGAAGTAAATTCAACATTAGTTTTATGTCAAATTTTATTCTTACATCTCGTATCCGATGAGCACGTATTTGATATACAATTGGACCAGTGAATCAATAGCAGATATCATCCCATTAGGTTTGCGTTATTGAATTGATTGAAACACTATGTATAGATGCAATTTGGATGAATAGCAATATCGTTCCAATTGCTCCGAACGATTAATCAAATCAACTATATAAATCTTTTTAGGTAGCCCATTTTCGTTTCATAATGTTTAATTTTGACATGTCGCAGGTAGAATTATCTTGATATGATTATACTCATTTAATGAGATCCGCCAGCTTATTAATAATTGAACATACCGAATTTGAAAATTCAGCGAGTACAGGGTGGGTCAACTTGGACTGACTGATTTGAAAATTGAAATGCTTACAATTTTAAATTTTAATTTTTATAATTTTAAATGAAAGTGCCAATTATTAATTTTTTTTAAGCTAAGTACGAAAAATGAAATCGTTTGGATGGTGTCCATTCTCCTGTTGGCAGTTAATGGCTCTCTTTAAGACATTTTGCATTACGTTGCGCAACGCTTCTGGCTCCAATTGAGCAATTTCTGTGCGAATATTCTGCTTTAGCTCCTGAATATTTTGTGGTTTGTTGACGTATACTCGATCCTTCAAGAAACACCACAAAAAAATCTGGGGCCTTCAAATCTGGAGACGAGGTCACGAGGTGGCCAAGCGAAAACTGCATTTGTTGAAATTATTCGGTCCTCGAGAAGTGCTCGCAGAATCGCCATTGTGACTCTTGCGGTATGAGCTGTAGCTCCACGATTATTAAGAACTATACCGGACGCAAAATTTCCAACATTGCCAAAGAAATACGAACCAATAACTTTATCAGCAATGATTCCACACCAAACAGTGCATCTAAGAGGGTGTAATTGTCGCTGATGCTATGCTCTCGGATTCTCCGTACCCCAAATTCGGCAGTTCTGTTTATTAACATATCCATTTAAATGAAAATGTGCTTCATAGCTCATAATAAAAAATTGGCATTTTCTGTCGCTAGCAAAATCAATCTATTGGCATATTGTAGCTGTTGTGGTGCATCCCTCGGCAACAATTCTTAGACCAATTGAATTTTATATGGAAACATCCTCAAATCAACTTTTAGAATACGTCGTAGATGTTCTGGAGATGCCCAATTGAGTAGCACGTCTACGAGTAGACACAGTTCTAGTTCTAGTATTCAACTACTTCGTAGTTCATCACCTACTGAACCCAAATTCTCAAAACGGGTCATTAAGCTTCTTATCATGTTTACACTGGGGGCCGTTGCAGTATTAAAATGCTGACGGTATTTTCTTTGTGTTGTAACAATTGATCGTCCGGAAACATAAATTATACGATACGGAAACACGAATATACGAATTATACTTATAATATAAATTTCAACAATTTTTACACGTTCTTGCACTGAGTATGATGACATTATAGAATTTTATAAAATTCTTTATTATCTCCAAAAAAATAAAATTTAAAAAACAAAAAAATAAAAAAATTGTAACCATTTCAAATTAGTCACTTCAAGTTGGCCCACTCTGTACATCCATTTCAATTTTCATACCTAAGTAGAGATACCGGAAAATAATTGTATTGACCCAGTCCAGAGTGCCACATAATCCCAGACTAAAAACTTGCTAGTTAAAAATAATAAAATATTTCTATAACTAGAATGTGACTGAGAAAAAGGCCTCCGAAATAGGGCATCTTAATCTATCTTCTATAGTCCTCACTGACTAACTCATCAACGCCCACACGAAACCTAGAACCCTGAAATTTGACCCAAAGATAGGTTTTATGTTGTAAGACCAGCATTTTCAAAGTATCTCTCCTGGAAAGATCTGTCCTCAAGGAACTATATACGAGTAATTTTTAAACCGCTTAAATTTAACTGATTTTCAGATATTTTGTGCAAAATCAAAAATAAATCGGCAAAGCATATTTAAACTTCACCAGTGCAGTTGATTTTTTTTTTGGACATTTGAACTAATTTTTGGACATTTTGTGCAGAGTCAAAAATAATTCGAAAGGTATATCAGGATTTGAAAAATTCTATCTGAGAGTGGGCTGATATTTGGGGTCATGACGAGAACTTCCTCTCTTTGGCCTGGAGAAAGTTTAGGAGTATTCTATCGAAAGCAGCCGTACTAAGCCCGGTATAGTTTATATAAAGTAACCCATTGGTTACACAATGGTCCCAGTAAAAGTTGCATTGAAGCTTATTTAACTGTCGTTTCAGTCCTAGATACCCAGTTCTATCGGCTTGTTCTTTTTAAGTCGTCTTATTGGGTTTGGTTTGTCCAATATATGCCGTTTTTCAAAATTTTGGTGTAGATTTAAACGATGTACGTGTTTCTTCGTATAATTTTTTATTTCTTCACTGACGTATTCTATTTTTAGGTCCCTATGAAGGTTATCATTTCCTATGTACCATGAAGCATTCACTATGCCGCGTAGATCTTTATTTTGGAATGGTTGTATTATTTTTACATTTATTTTTTTAGCAAAATATAGGTTTTATTATTTGCCGATATAAGAGCAATTTATTATATATGTATGGTACGAGCCGCAGTACATTTCCCTATAATTAATATTTAACTCTTCTTTTTTATTTTTCACATGCTATTTCCACTTGACCTTAGTGTCAAGAGTCATGTCTAGATATTTGTTTGGCTGTTGCTTTATTTGTGTTGTCACCATTGCTAAGACTGTCATATTATCCGTAAACGTTGCTATCTTGGTTTCCTCTGTATATTTGATAGATCTCTGGTGTATAGGAGATAAAGAATTCCAGAACTCAATATATGAGAGAAAGACTTGTTAATATTATTATATCTGATTTTGACAGTTTAGATCAGTAATAATTACAAAATTTAAAAAATTGTATGTATAAGTTGGCCAATATATACTTAAAACCAAATCCATTGTGAAGATTAATGGAACTGTCGTTAATTTCCATTCATACATTGTTGATAGTCAGTCAATAGAAAAAAAGGTCAAAGGCAAGTTTTTTGGTATGCCTATCTCCCGCAATAACAAAAGGAAAATATAAATGTAATTACTTTCAAGCTAATTAATTTTTAGTTATCCCTTGCACTTCACTCGTTCCCGTTCGTCTCGATACAATTTCTGGATCAATTTAATTCATTATAAATATATATATACATATATATAAAGACAGAAAATATTGTTGTTTAATTGCTTTTCTTCTAGTATAGCTCCACTACTATATTGTACAAGTTGTGATGAAAATTAATCTTTCGATATATTGTAGTACACCAACGAACAATCGCACAACAACCATACCAAAGTGAAAACAAAATTTCATTTCTTGTTCACTTTCTTAATGAATTAAATTTTGTTTTTTGTTTTTTTTTTTGAAAACTTTAGAAAAGTTTAATGTACCAATAACAATATTTCGCCATGTACATCTCGCCACAGTGTATAGGTCTGTTTCTCTATCATTATTATGATCATTCCCATAATCATCATCATCATCATCGACGATTCACATAATAATAATCATTTTTTTTGAACATAATTTTCTTGTAGATTTTCCATCCAACTATGTAGGTATATATGTACATATAGCTTTTCGAACAAAATGAATTGTGAAAATTCATGGAAAAATAATAAAACTGAAAATAAAATTAAAAAGTAAAAAAAACTGAAAATGAAAATTCTTTAACTTTTGTTTGTTTTCTTGTAGTTGTTAGATTACTTTTATTATATTCTTTTGTGTGTCCTCTTATTATTGCGCGGCTGTCGAATAGAAAATAATGTTTCTTACTTATGGTTGTTGGTGTGTATGGTATACTACCACCATGTAAATTAATTTAATTAGAAAATCAATAGAAAAGTTGTTTATTTTTTTGGGGAAAATTATCACGATTCAAAAGAGATCCGTGTTTTTCTTTTTTGTATAAGTATGTGTGGGGAATAGTTTGCCACAATATTTTCCCTACCGTCTTTAATATTGTGACAGCATTTAGATATGTATATATGCTATATGTGGTTTTTGCTAGCGTATAGTCAAAAGATTTTAATCGGTTATGGCAGCTAGAAATATGTTGCTAATTATATAGTCCTTGAGAAGTTAGTTTTTTAATAGAAAATACTCGTATCAGACAAATTTAGATTTATTCCTAATTTTTTGGTAATGGTTTACATGGAATTTTATCTGAAATATTTTTGACTGATTTCGTTTTGAAACAATATTACGAAAAATTATTAAATTCCTACGAAATGAATTTATGAAAAAAAAAATGTAATAAAATTTTCCGTATTATAAAATGCGTATGACTTTCCACACATGCTGTGACTGGCTTTGTGATATAGGTAAATTTGAACTGTTGTTATTAAAAATTTCTATATCATACTATGGATTTAGTTATTCCGATCAAGCCAGTAATGCCTTTGTTCCTTTATATATTAGCCAGTCCATAAACATACTCTTTTAATCCTCAATTGCTGCTTTTGGTCCTTAAAAGGTATGAACGAAGCCTTCTCTGTCAGAATTTACAGCCTTTTTATTAGCCTTTACGGCCTTTTTATTCTCTCTGCGTTTAAAATATCTTAGGCAATACTACAAATATCTACTTAGGCAATACTTCAGTCAGAGTAGAGCAGTTTTTGCTTTTTATATAGTAATAATAATAATCAGTTTTTTAAAGGCCATTACTGGCCACTTACTGAGTCAACTATTTGGCTCCAACGGTTTCGATCCTGAGCATGGTCTACATACTGTCTAAGACAATCTGAAGAGGCTTGGTCGTTCTCTACATCGTGGAGTCATCGTCGCCTACAACGACTTCTGCGCCTACCATATGGTGGCTCTCCTTTCAGAGATCGCTGCACAATTCGTTCCGGATCAGCACGCAGAACGTGACCGATCCAGCGTACTCGCTGCGATCTTATTTCATGTACAATATACGGGATCTTCATTAGATCTCTGATCTCGATATTGTACCGGGCTTGGTATGTACCATGTACTTCGCGCTTTGGGCCGTAAATCACACGCATGATTCTTCTCTCAAATGTAAGGAGCCATCTCTCGCACTCATCCGTCAGCGCCCAACTTTTTTTTTTTTTTAAATAATTATCACCACATATACATACATTAATTAGAGACTTTTCGGCTAGTGGATTTATTCTCCTTTGAAAACTGAACAGTATCCCTATTTTGTACACGACTACAGGTCCGTCTTTAAATTGGCCATCTTTAAATTCTACATTCCAACAGAGGGTCATAGATGTTTTCAATTTAATCACCGATCGTAAATCGTAATCGGGAGATGAAAAATCCTTTTGCATCCCGCTTCTGTTGGGATTCGAACCCGGTACCTGCCGATCCAAATGTCGCAGCTTTAGCCACTGCGCTATTTGCTCGGTAACTTTCACATCCAAACATAACAACGGACCTGTCAACGCTTTGTAAAGCTCCTGCTTCACGGCACTTGATAAGTGTTTAGATTTTAGCAGTGGCCTTAGAGGATACAAAGCACGGCTGCCAGCTACCAGCCGCACTTTAATATCCTCACCAACACTGTTATCGTGAGTGATAAGAGAGCCCAAATATTGGAACCTCCTCACTTTTTCAACCGTGTGGTGGCCACTACTAAAATCTGGTGTGCCATTGTCCCTATAACTAGAGATCAAATCGCTTGGAGCATCCAAAAAAAGGAAGCCCCCAGTTTGGGTTGGAACTGCATGTAAAATTCATCTATCAATTTTGGCTTATTAATTTGAACAAATTCAAGTAAATCAAGCGTATTGTATGATTGTTCTCGTGAAAGATCATAATTAATTAGATCATTTGCTAATCTTGAAGGTGATGGCAAGCCTAAAGTTTGAAGATTTTGATTTGAAATAGTCATGCAGATATCTTCAAGTCGAACTAAACAGTCATCGAACATGATTGGTAAGAAATCAATTGTGTGGTCGTTGTGAATACTGCGATATTTGTGAAGAATATTCTCAGTCATTGCATTTTTATATTTTTCCCATAGTTCATTTGTATTGGAAGAACTGCAAATTGTAATGATAATGGCGAATAATTGCTTGTATTTGATTTGGAGATAAGGTAATGCCTGCCTCGTTTAATGTGCAATCCCAATGTAAATCTGCTTCTAATAAATTCAAAGTCAAACATGCTGCGTGAAGTGTTTCATGACACCAACTGTTTTTAAATTATTAAATGATGTAGGTCCTCGAACATAAATTAATAATAAACGTAAATACAATCTTTTTGATTTGGATGAATAGTGTAAATTCTGCCTAAAACATTTGACTTAAAAATGCCAGGGTGTACCTCGTTTTCGAAGTTCCCATAATTTATTTCACCAATAAAATTTTTAGGATGGACGTAATAATCGATGTCTGCTTCATAATTAAACGCAGCTCGAACATTTCTATTTGCTCTTCGAATAGTAACTCTTCGAATTTCGGTTATATTTTCTTGTTGAATTTCACGTTGTAAGTTGCGCTGCCTTTGTGTCTTTAATTCTGATAATTGTTGGTCAGCATTAATCTTTTCTCTATATCGTATAATCGCTTGGTTTCTTCGCGTATTGCGACCAATATTTGAGTGTCGCAGTTTTATGAAAGAAACACTTAATTTTACAATACAATGGAATTATCTTTAAATGTCACTTCGTGTTGTTGGTAACACAATCAATAATTGAAAATGTATCCACTTTTAAACAGTTATTTTGTGTAAATTAATAAAAATCACTGACGATTAATTATAAATTTTATTTTTAATGTTGCGTCCTACGATCTATTCTTGCGTGTGATGTAATGAAACTAAATAAATGTCTAAAATAGCGGTATTGCCACCTACTATATTGAACCACCTATCGGGTTCAAATTTCACAAAACCCAAATATAGCAACGAAACAAACCTATGGTTAAAATATGAAGTTCCTAATGCTTCGTTGCTAAGAAACAGAAAACCCGTTATATCTTTTTAAACAGCGCCACCAATCGAGCCCAAATTTCACAAAAAGAACATGCGAAGATTTGAGTATTTTATGACTTCAGTTATTCCATTTATGAAAACGAGAAAAATCCATGGTCCAATATGGGAACCCTGAGGAACTCCTGACGTTACATTGATTATTTTAGATTTTTCGCTTCCAATTGACACATATTGTACGCGACTAGACAAATATGAGTTGAACCATTTAATGAAGTTGGATGCAAAGCCAAAGTTGCAAAGACTTTCTAGATTAAGAACTATTATTTGTGGTATGCATATGATGCCCGAAAGTTGTTGACTTAATTTGATTTGAATCAAAAACTATTTCCATAGATTTGTGGTTAACATCATTAACAACAAATGGATTGGTTTATTCTATCACTTTAAAAATTTCTGCATCATTTGTGAAGAATAAATCTAATATTCTCTCAAGAGGATTGACTATGTTGTTGATGTGCTTTAGGTTAAAACCAAATATAGCATCAAGAAAGACATATTCCGATTCTGATGTGATATTACATGGTAGAAAGGAAACCATATCTTGATCATAATTCCACATTACATTTGGAAGATAAAAGTCACCTAGAACTAAAACTAAGTCATTTGGTTTTGTGAGATTAGTTAATTCGTCCACTGCATCTGCCGTATATTTCACTACACGAACTCTGTAGAATATAGGCTGTATAAGTAAACAGATTCGTCTGATTTATTTTGATTTTTACGCACACATGCTCGATAGATGATGGAGTTAAATTTATAACTATACTGGAAACCATTGAAAGCACTGCGATAAGGACACCGCCTCCTGATTTTTTTCACTTGTTGATGATGAACGATCACATCTAAAAACAGCGCAATCATTTCCAATGTATTCCTTACTCTATAATGTTAGGATTCAATGAGCTTTCACCAATTACATTAGTGTTTAGAACAAAATTGAAAAATTTAGAAGCTTTTGATGCCATCTTGTTCACGTTCTTAAAGTATATCGTAAATTTCTCGGATTTCTGATGTTTTACTGATATAGCTGATTGTGTAAGATCGAGCCTTCGCCACAAGTGAGTGTAGTCTGTCATTCTCAACTGGTGAAAAATATTTAAAAGAACGTGTGTGGATATGCTTGTTGTAATATTTATGGAGGTGGGTTTTTATAAGATTGCTAGAATGCTTCAAATAAACCATTAGATTTTAAAAATTTGAAAGGTTCGCCAGTTAGCCAACGTGAGGATAGAAATCTTTCGTATTGCGGTGCCATATTGAATGGAATATTTAAGATCCATTTGATGTTACGACATGGACAGTTTGTGATAAAACCCACTTTTAATTTGTTAACTGAACAGTTACTATTTAAAGTGATGGTAACAGATTCTTCTTTACGATGTTGTAAGTAAGACGTTAAGGTGTTAAACGCATATATTAGATCACTGCAATCAGTTTTGGCTTGATTTATAATCATCATTACAAACTTATCCTCAATTTGATAAATTTTGGTGACAGTGTTTATAGATTTCATGTAGAAATTGCTTAGTTTAGCACTCTTAATCGAAAGAAATTCTTTTATAATGCATTTATCTAATTTATTCAGCATAGCAGCACACAAATTATGATTGATGATTTAGGTAGATATTTGCCATTAATCCAGGTTGAGGTCTGTGGTTCAGCATACATAATCTGTTGAGTCGGAATAAGCTTTAAAAAGTCATACCCATTTAAGTAGTCTTCAGAGTAATCACCCCCAAGGCCACTCTTTTGCAACTTAGATATTAAAGTTTATGAGATGAATGATTTAGTTTTGGTAGGAGCTGACCTAATATCATCCACAGTCTGCGTTTCACAATGTTGAAATTCAAAAATATTTCACAGCCTAGGAGTCTTGTTGTAGTTTTCGGAACAAGAAAAATGCAGCAAGCCTCCATTTGTGTCACAAATTGCATCGCAAATTGTGTTATTGTTTATATTAACTCCATAAAAGTCAGCTGTTACTGTTGAAGATACAAATCTAACTTCATCAGCAGTTAATGCTTGGAGCTGTTGAAGTTTATGAATTTCAATCATTCTCGGTATCTTGGTGAGATTTTCAGGGCATGAAAATTACATCAAGCATTTATGCCATAGGTAGTAAGAAAACTACTAATTTTACTTGTGTTTCAGTTCAAAGCATACAAGTGCCTCGTGAATAATCCGCAGTTTTTTTCTGGTAGTACGCCAAACGTACGCTAAAATAAATCTATTCAAGAAAACCTATACAAGAACCATAAGAACCATAATAAAATTAATGCTTAGTTTCATAAATTAAGCTTTTCGTATTTTAACTCAGATGATTTTCTACTGTGTGTATGACGATTTTCTACTGTCTGTATATATACAACTAAAATTTGAACATATCCCTTCATCTGCAAAAAAAAAATGAATTTCCATCGCGATACAAGCAATTCCCAAACACAAAAAAATACTAATTTTCTATGCTGAAGCAATTCTTTGAATCTAATTAGCTTTACATATACACAATATATACGCGCACGTCTTCTTAAAATGTTGACTTTTTGTGCTGAAAGACAACTGATGAAGAAAAAACTCTTTCAAGCAAAAGAAGCTTAAAGCAACATGCAATACTCGTAAATAAGTCGTAATATAGTATTTTATAAAGGAGAATGGAAAAAAAACTTTGTACACGAAATATAATTGTTTTATTCCTAGAAACGTAATATTAAATTATAATTCCGAAAAGTGTTTAAAAATAAATGTCTTATACAGTAAAGCAAATGTTGACTTGGCGAAAGGTCGTTCATTCCACTGTCGTGCACGAAGGTTTGTGATGGAATAAAGGACTATGCATAAACTATACAATAACGGGCAAGGTAGAAATATCGGATTTTAATTAAAAACCCGCACCTCGTTTGCCATTTCCCTATGATCATTTAATAATAGTATCCTTTTTAATATTTTTAATTTAATTTAGACCGCTAAAGTTTTTTTTGGTGCTTTTTTTTAATTCTTGATTCATGTTATAATTTCTTTAACAGATTCTAGGCACCATTAATTATGTAATAAAACCACGGGAAACTACTAAATGCTTAATAAAGTCTATATATATACGTATACAAAGGCGAGATGAAAACCGAAACGAATAAAACAATAAATTTAAAGCACAAAAAGCAAAAAAAGGAAAATCGGAAAAACTTTAGGAAAATGAAGAATACAAAAAACGGACGCTTAAGAAATAACAGCAAGAATAACACAAAATAAAAAAAGTTTGTCGACTTTTTTTTTGCTTCTCAACACAAATTTTCTTCTACTTCTTACGATTTTCTCCAATATAAAACTCGAAACAACAAGAAAAATGAAAATTCAACCGCAGGGCCACTTTTCTTCTTAAAATGAACAAGCAACACAAAAACGAGGGAAACGACGACGAAGAAATGATAAAAAAAAAGTATGTCTGTGTGTTTTCTTTTCGGGGTGAAAATTAAAAATTTATGTTTTTTCATTTCTTGTTCTATTTCTAATGCAATTTTAGGCAAAATTAGATATTAAAATGGTTTATAATATACTTTCGTACTTTTTATATAATATATAAATATTTTTGTTTTTGGGGACATTATATATCTGTAAGAACTTTTTTTTTATTCTTTGGTACCTAGAATAAAAGAACAAGAAAAAAAAATTTTGCGGAATGATGAATGGGATTCTCACCGTTGGGCAAATGCCAACATTTTTTGTGTTTCGTTTTTTATTTTTGTGGACATTGTGTGCACCTTATGGTGGAAGATTTAGAGGAAATTTAAATCGAATTATTATTTTTTTCGTATTTTACTGGAAAATATATGGTAATGTTAGCAAGGAGATTAATGGCAAGTTTGTTGTACCGGACTATTTATAACAACAGCCTAAGTCTAGAGTAATACATCATACATGATCCTTGACCTTATACACTCCACACTTACTGTAGGTACAGGTTGGGTTTTATTTGCATTATTTTGTTAAATTTAATTTTTTGTTTTGTGAAATTTTGAAATATTCTGTTGAGAATTTAGGATATTTTATTATTCATGAGGTCTATGAATTTTTAAAGTATCCGAAATATGTTTGATGTACACATGTGGACAAAAGTTTAATTTTTGTGATGATTCAAAATTCTATGTGGTTGAATAAATGTTAAATATTTTATTTTAAAATACATATTATATGAGTTTTAAATCAACGTATGTGCTTTGGCTTAAAATTGAATAGAATGTCTTCTTTTTTTTTGCACACACTATTAATATGGTAATGTTGGTGGTTTTAGGAAAAAAATTACTTGTTGTGTGGAGAAGCAACAACAACAAATTTTGCGAAGATGTACTAGTCTCGTTACAACGAATTTTATTTTATACGATTTAAGATGCACATTTAAAGAAATGACATCTAATGACATCTTCCTATGTAACACACTTTGGTGCCTGCTGCCTAGGATTTTCTGAAGAAAAATCGTAAAATATACTATTGTATATCGATTGTTATATATAAGAAGTCTAGGCTTAGGATTTTAAGGTTCTAAAAAATCAGAAATATGTACCTAAAATGTGAAATATTTGGTAAAAATATGTAATCAAAATTAAATTTAAAAAAAAATGCCCATTTGTCACTATGTGTATCACGAATCAATTTATTAAGAAAAAAAATACCAATAAAAATTCAGTTCATAAATATAAAATAATAATTTTTTGGATTTAAATTGTTAAATCTATTTCGGCGTTTAACGTATTGTTAAAGCATATATAATTAAATGATGTTTTAAATTTTGAAATTTAAATTTTTGACGGTTTGGTTGTAAAAAATGCTTGTACATCGAAAATGTAAGTTCGACATCCACAGATGTAAGTGTCGCATATTTTAATGCTGTAAGATTTGGTACCTCTGTCGCATCTGCATTTCCCTCCAAAATATCATTAATGATTTTTATTAGTTTTAACCATGGATTTTTGTCTAAAACCAGTTTTATTTTAGTACTAATGTTTTTACCAAGGATTCAATTTTCTGTAACATATTGAATTGTTCCGCCAGTGAGTTTTTCGATGATTGAAGACGTTCAATGGTACCAACCAAATGGCCGTAGTTAGCCGCTATAAAAGCCAAATCGTTTTTTACATTCGGTTTTGCCATATACCTTTTTGCTATTTCAATATTTTTGGTTTCCTCGACATTTAAAAATTCAAATATTTTAATTAATTTCTCTAATTTATTTGCATTATAGTAACTGGCAGCATTTTTACATCTTCCCCATCGAGTTATAATGGGAGGTAACTCTAAATCAGGTTCTATTGTTTTGAAAATGTGTACTCGGGATGGAGCTTTTAAGAATATGCTTTTGACGGTCAACACCAATCGATTCATATCGTTGAAATTTGAGCGAATTGTTTACGTATCAACTCGATGTAAGCCATGCACTAGACAAGTAACATGGCTTATTTTGAGATAGAATACCTTAATCGCCTGCGCGGCAGTATTCGTTGCCTATCAAAATTGTCACCCAACAACTTCACAGAATCATCGAATAAGACTGCGATAGTCGAATGGTTGGTTTTGTCTAATTCAGCACATTTAATAAAAAAAAATTTGTTGGCGTATTCGGGTCAGTATCCAAAATACCTAGAACAACATTGGCAATGTATCTGCTATTTTACTCATTTGGATATCAAACAATTCCATAACGTATTTTTTTCGAAGTGTCGACTCATCCGGTACTTTTTCGTTTGTGTATTTTTCTAAAAATGTCACTAATCGGTGTATTAACAATTTCGATAAAGGTATGTTCGCGGATACAAAAGCCAAACACAAGTCTTGCTTAAATTTTGACCCACTTGGTAATGCCATTAAATTTGGTAGAAGTGTTTGAGATATTTGGGCTTCACGACGTTTATCTAGCTCTTTATGCTTTGCACTATCTAGATGCTGGTGCAATTGTGATTTTTGTTGTACAATTACTGCCTCTTCACAGTTTTTAATTTTAATTTGCTACTTAAGCTTGGTTTGGCTTTCGGCATTATCAAGTAATTAAAAATATATGAGTTGGTATTGCAAATCAATTAGTTTTCACAAATTTTAATTTTAATAAGTACCCTCAGATTCGAAATAATTTAAATATAAATTTTTATCCAAGAATAATAGAGAAACTGTTGATTAAGGTTAGTTGTCAAATTCTATATGTTTCTAATTCGTCAATTCACGTCCGAGCTACTCTACAATACAATTTTTTTGTCTAAAATCACGACTAAAATCGTCAATTGGTTGGAAAATATTTTCTTGTAATGCTAGTATAAAATAGATGTCGTCATAGACACATAATTTTTAGAATTAAATTTCATTGTTTTATCGAAATAATTGGTAGCAAGTCATGGAAAAATTGACAAATATCTGGAAAAATATGCAGAAATGTATTAAAAATCAAAATAGGTGGAAATATGTAAAAATATGTAATTATAGGCAAAATATGTAAAACTATGTAACAACATATGGGGCTCATTGGCTTTTATCGGTTCTAAAACGAATAAATACATAAATAAATTTTGGTTTGGTTGTTCCAAAAAAAATATTTATTTACCTAAGAATCCTAAGTCTAAAAGAACACAGACATACATACATATCGATATGGATGTGGGAAAATTCAAAAATCTTTTTTTTTGTGTTATGACTTAGGAAAAACTTCACGTTAACTGTTTTTTTAAATAAAGTTATCTTACTTTGCAACATGGTAAAATCTACTCGGTCGATGAATTGCTCTTCTATTAACAGGAAGTTTAATAGAATTTTGTTAATAAAATTTCTGCTAGGTCTAATAATTACTAGGTTTCATCAAAATTGATTGATTGAATGATTCAATGCTTGAATTGAAGTGCTACGAATTTAAATAAACCGAAGGTGAATTTAGGATTTAATTAAAGGGAATACATACTCTAAATATTTTCTAATTTATTCGAGTTATCAGGGTTTCCCTTTAGATTTTCATGTTTATGATATTTTGATAATAACATCTTTTTATTATCAGAATTCTGCAATATATCAGAATGTTTTACATTTTTGATTTCAACATTTTGAATACAGAAGCCGTACCAAGTTAAAAATCATTTTTAGCGCATCTACATTAAACAAACTTGGATTAAATAATTTCAAAATCATTTTGTTCAATCTCCTGGGTTAATTTGGTTTAACACCAAATGTATTTCCAATTTGTATACATCCTGCTTAAAGCTTGGTCGAATCCTCCAATCAAATCAAAATATTTGGAACAATAAGAATTAAGAGTTTGGAATATGTCATAAACTAACCCTGAAAATTCCAAAAAAGGTTGTTTACAATAAAGTGTTAGCTCTACCTAACCAAACAAATATACAATTTATTTATAACACATATGGAAATACATATAATAACGTGATGTACAAGTTTATGCCAGAAATTATGATGCTATTAACCATTAGGATTTGTCAATTTAGACACATCACGAGTTGCTTGAGTTTTAGTTATCACTTGTCATTCTTTCATTCATATGGAAAATCATATCTTTTCCAATTTTTGTGAAGCTGTGCCTAACAATTTTTTTATACAGTCATAAAAATCTTCTTAAATTTTGCATTTTTTTTTTTTTTTTTTAATTTTTATCTCCAATTTAGGATTATAGGGCGTCTACTAGGTGGGACCATCTAACTCTATTGGCTGCTACTATTTTAATTTCTTTCCATGATTTGCCGAGATGTTTCGATTTCGCTAGCACCGTTCGTTTCCACGTTACAGGTGGACGTCCAACCTTCCTTTTCCCTTGAGGGTTCCATTCTAAGGCCATGCGTGTTACGTCACTTGCTGGTTTTCTTAGTGTAGGTCTGATCCATCTCCACTTACGTTTCCTTATTTCATTTTCCATATTTACCTGATTAGTTACTCTATGAAGTTCCGCATTTGATATTGTATTGGGCCAGAAGCACTTTAGTATTCTTCTTAGTCATTTGTTGACAAATACTTGTAGTTTGTTCGTAATCTGCCGATTTTGCTTCCACGTTTCGCAGCCATATAGGTGTACTGATTTTACACACGAGTTGAACATTCGTGTCTTGGTGGTACGGGAGAGGACAGATGCATTCCAGATTTTGTGTAACATGTTGTATGTCGTTCTGGCTTTGTTTATGCGCTTGATAATGTCTTCTTCGGTTCCGCCTGTTTCTGCTAGTGTACAACCTAAGTATACGAATTCCTTTACATCTTCTATATTTTGTTGGTTGACGCTTATTGGTGTGGTTATCGTAGTAATTTATGCTCATCCGAGTACGCATCCCTGTCTTACTCCATTGCTATTGTAATATGCATCACTTTGCTTGCTCTTGTATTGAACTCGGTTACCTGCATCATGGTACATCTCTTGTACGAGTTCGATAATCTTATTTGGGATGCCCATTTCACAAAGTGTCTTCCATATTGCGTTTCTATGTATTGTATCGAATGCACGCTCAAAGGCCACGAAGAGGAGGTATAGTGGGGAGCTCCGTTCATTGGACTGTTCAATGATGATGCGGATCGTATTTATATGGTCAGTGCAACTACGTCCCGGAATGAAGCCATCTTGTTCTTTCCTCAATTTCGAATTGATCGTAGGTGATATTCTGTCGAGGATTATCATTGCTAACACCTTTATTGTTGTATTGAGTAGTGATATGCCTCGCCAATTTTTACATTCTCTTAGGTCTCCTTTCTTTGGAATCATTATGGCCAATCCCTCTTTCCATTTATATTTTACCCGAATTCCATATTTCCGTTATGATCGGTGTTAGAATCTTCACAGTTGTAGTTGCGTCACCTTTATTCCAGCGGCTTTGTTATATTCTTCATTTTCTCAATGATACTGCTAACTTCCCGTTCCGTTGGTGGATGGGTGTTGATTGTTTCGTTAAGAGCATTATTGGATAATTCGAAGTTTTCTGTGCTGTTTGCGATTTCCTCTCCGAAATATTCCTTCCATCTCTTTAACTGTCCCTCATCTGTTGTTAGGATTTGACCATTCTTATCTCTTATAGGTTGTATATTGGTGTATTTTCCTGTGACCTTTCGTACGCATTAGTGTAGAGTGCGCATATTTCTGGTTGCTGCTGCCTTTTCTTCTTCGGCATCCAAATTTTGTCTAGGTTCAGTATAAATCCCAAAATTAACTTTAATTGATTCTTCTCGGAAATTACAAAGTGTCGGTTAAACGATTTTCTAAAAATAAAATTGCTATAGTGATGTTTTCAGACTCAGTTTTAAAAATTTTTTGTTGTTGTTTGAAACGGAATTTGACATACCCCTGGAATGATACTAACATTTTTATTAGTTTTTAAATTTGCCGCCATTTAAATTTATTTTACAAATAGAAACATTCCGGAATATTAAAAATGGAACGATTGATCAATGCGTATTTATTGTAAAAAATAATTAATTATTAAATTTGGTGAAAGTTATGCCGAAGTTGTAACAAAATGCCATCCATAATATGGAAGAGAAAATTGTTGTCATTCGAAAAATTGTTGCAAAATTTGTGAAAATTGGCTCGGCTCGGTAAAGGATAAAAAATATTGCTGTTGTAAGTGCTAGCGTTAATGAGTCCAAAACTTCTATTCGTCATCGCTCACAGAAATTACACATTCCACCAAAGATTTTTGCACCAGATTTAGATAAAATAAAAGATACAGCCATCACCAGTTTGGATAACGTCATCAATTCGCTAATTAGGCCATACAAATGAAATTTGTAATAAAGTCCTTAATTTTTTTCTTATGGGCAAATCTAAGCCAACAAATATTTGAAGATGTAACTGACCATTTTTTTTACAGTCTGAAAAACTTCGAAAATTTTGCATAGGATTAATGCGATTTCTCCCGAAACTTGCAAAGTGTTGCTTAAACCGGCCTAGCACTGGCATGACGGTCTTCCAAAAATTAAATTGCTTTCAGCAAAGTTTTCAGACTTTGGTAGTTTTACACGCTTCTTGTTGCTGGAACCCAAAATGACAGATCCCTTGATTGTTGACTAAAATATTGAAAATCTAAAATATTTAAAATTCCTGAATTTATTATGAGAAATAGGCAATTTAGAAAACCATTCAAATTTGAAAATATATTTAATCACTAAATTTGCGTTATTGAATGTTTGCGAACCTTCTGAATAGTTGATTTTAAATTATGTATCTACATACATATATCCAATTATTAGATCTGTAAAATTTCAAATTCCATAGGACGAACTTTTATAAATTTTTATGCTAGAAAGTTTCTACAATTTAGAAAATTTAATTTTCAAAGCTGTGAATTCAGTTAAAATATGACAAACGAATAAAATCAGCTAATTTTGGGCCCATGCCAAACTACACGATTTGGTTTTATTCCTAATGACATTTTGTTTTGTTGATTCAACCGTTCAGTAATTTCATATAGGTAAAAATACAAATAAGACGTGGAAACTCTTAAAATCGATTCCGAAAATTCAAAGTTTTTATTGGTTTTGAATATTGGATGGTTTTCAAATTTGTTAGTAGGTTTTTTCTACATTATTCCCAACTGTCAAAATCGCAGTATCATCAGAATAAGTTGCTATAGTTGCTTCTTCCATTGGGGGTATATCCCGAGTATACAAGAGGTACAAGGTAGGGCTCCACACGCCACCTTGTGGTATTCCATCTGAAATTTTCTTTTCAACCGAGTATTCGTCTTCATATTTTACACGGAAGTGTCCTATTGGTTATAGATAGGATTTCAGAGTTTCATAATATTGTTTGGGAAGGTCTCGCTTGAGCTTAAACTCCAATCCTCTGTGCCAAACTTGGGCAAATGCTTGCGCTACATCCAGGAAAACGCTTGAACATATTTTTTTAGTTTCTAGTGTACGTTATATTATATTATATGGACTTGTTCTATAGTCGAGTGGTTTTCTCTGAATCGAAACTGGTGGTCAGGAATGAGATTTCTGTCCACCAATATGGGTTTCATTCTCTTCAGAAGTAATTTTTCAAAAATCTTGGATATGGTTAGGAGAATGGATATCAGTCTGAAGGACTTTTTATCTCTACATGTTTGTCAGGTTTTAAGATAATGATTACATCTGGCTCCTTCAAAATAATGATTACTTCTGGCTCATCATTGCCTTGAAACGTATTTTAGTCTAAACCAGCATTGATTATATGGAGAAGTTTACGTATCGCTTTATTTGGTAATTCTTTAATGATTTGTCCAGTTATGAGATCGCGCCCATGAGATACCTTTTGTAGTTCAAGCTCATCAGATCGTTTCGGTAGGTTAACATTTTCATCCGCAGTTTGCCTGAGTAATGGTTAAAACGTTTCTTCTAGGTGTCTCGCAAACAAGTCAGCTTTCGGATCGGTAAACACGATTCGAGCCCAGCTTCCATCCTCATTTCTAATTGGTGCCGTCGAAGTTTTTGGTATCTTAAGTACTTTCGTTGCTTTCCATAAGGAATATTCGGTATCTTTTTGGCTAGTAAGTGACGACAAATATGTACTTATTGACTATTAAACTATATTAACTATTCTGATTAGGGATTTCAACTTGTTACATATGTAGGTTATTAAGGACGGTTTTATTTTCTTTGGTTCGATTTATTTGCCAAGACTTTCGAGCTTTACGTCTCTTTGCCACACATGCTCTCTTACTTCAAGTGGATAGTTTTTACAGTTCATGTTATTTGCGTATTTGAAAGATGTACTTTGCCACGCAGCTTGTTGTATGTTTTCTATAAGCCTGTCTACTTCCTCTTCGAATTGTATGATGTTTCTTATTGGTACTTGATTGAAGATTGATGTTTTGTTCTAATAATTCTCGAAATTTTTCCAATTGGTTTTCTTATTGGACAATCTCGCTGTGATTTCTTTTTCAATTATTGTTTCACTGACCGTCATAATAACAGGAGAGTGGTCCGATGTAAGCTCTTCATTATTTTCCAAACGAATATCTGATATACCTTTAGTCACATAAAAGTCTATAAAATCCGGTGTTTTGTTTAAATCTGTTGGCCAGTAAGTTGGTGAGCCACCATATTGAAAGTCAGACTTTAATTTTTTTCCTGCTTCAAACAACTCTCTCCCTTTTGGTGTAGTAGCTCTATGGCGCCCCAGTATGTGTTTTTCGAATTGAAGTCGCCACCAATGATAAAACAACCTTCCATGCTGTTAAAAAGTTCTTCATAATCGTCTCTTTTCAGATTATGTCGTGATGGACAGTTATTGCTTATTTGTAAATTTAATAAGAATGGCAGATCCGCCTCTTGCTCTCTCTCTCTCTCTCTCTCTCTCTCTCTCTCTTGTTGGGTAACAAATATGAGTTTATTGGTCTCAGCCTGCTCATCAAGTTTTTTATTTAGATTACCGATTTGTCTGTCGATTGTACGGGGCTTCACTAGCATGGTTTCTACGGTTTAATTAGCTGGATTGGCCATTACAATTAATGCATTTTGCAGCTGTGCTCCTATCTAATGTGCACGTGCTCGTAAGGTGGTTACCAGCACATTTAAAGCAACCTGCCATAAGCCCACAGTATCTCTGAGTATGATTGAAGCCCTGACATTTTTTGCATTGGACTATCAGCAGTGAATTTTTCTTCACTGGTTCAAATCTGACTTTTATATTTTGAATTGCTTGAATATCATGAATTTATTGAATATTTTCCTCCTTGCCAAACGTTAGCATGGAAAACGGTAGCCTGCGTTTTTTGACGACACTGTTGTTTTTATCATCTACTTATCTCTTTTTTTTAAATGATGTTTGCAGCATCCTTAATGTCGAATCATTTACTCTGCAGCTCGGCAATTATATCTTTACTCTCGCATGTTTCATGTAGTGCTATAACTTTAATTGGCCTCTCCTGCTTGCCCTCATATGTATTCCACTGAACTTTCTCAGCATTAAGCTTCATTTTACATTCCAAACATCATTATTTAGTACTCAACTTATTCTGGCGATAATTCTGCTTTCCTTTTGTTTCTGGGCTTGTTTTTTTCTCGATCCAATCAGATTCTCTTGCCACTTCCTCTACGTCAGAAACTGCCATGTTTAATGTGGCGGTTTTTCTTGTGCTTCTTCATCCTAGTATCCACTGAGAAATGGGTCCTATTTGTCTTCCGAGCTCTTCTTCGTATGTGTAATATTCATTACAGACTTGTATTTTTTTCTTTACCTGATTCGATGATACTTTTTAGGTCTTCATTTTCTCTCTTTAATAGGGTAATTTCATTACTCAGCTTTGAGACCACCTCTTCTAGGCTTTTTAATTGGTTATGAAGTGTGATTGTTTCGCTTTCAACATTAGTTGTTGGTGAAGACAAAGTCATATAAATATTTCTTACAGAACTCGTTTTTTTAATAGTAGGTGATGTTAATATTTTGTTACCCCTCGATTTTTTGATTATCAATAATTTTAGAATTTCATAAAATTTAATAAATTCGCATTAGCGCAGATTTAGAAATTTTACCGTATTTTCAGAAGTAAAGTCAATCTCTTTCTTAGATATGACTCATATACTGTTAAAAATTCAAAAATTTTATAATTTGCATATATACATAGATAGATTATATAAACAACTGTAAATCTCATGAATTTTATAAGCACATAATTCCTTATCTTCATACTCGTTAAAATTAAATCGTATATCCTCTTGTAGATTTTCCGGGTATTGTATTTACATCACTGATTTATCTACTTTAATCTATGCCAATAAAAGACAAAAACAACACTCAAGCATTATACATATACATACAAATTATGTTTGAATAAATCTTATACATATACAGCAGAATGCAACAAAATAAACACAATATATTTTTTTAGAAGAAAAATCCAAAAAGATTTGCTTCGTCTATCATGTTTAAGATAATAAAACAGAAACAACAAGAGGAAAGGCTGAAGAGAAGAAAAATGCTATGTATACCTAGAACAGAAAATCATATCACCTAAAATAATTTAATTTTTAATTTTTTGTATTATGTATTTTGTTCAGTGTGAGGCTGTATCACCTGATCCAATAATTTTTTTGCTCCTGTATATGTGCTGTATCAGCAGAAAATCCTAAAGTAACTGTGTGTATTAAAGTATACATCATTCCACTTTCTGTGTGGCATGTATGTTTATATGTGTATATGAACGTTCGTTCATACATTATATAATATGTATGTACAAGAACCAAGCTAGAATATATCTATGTCGTATCTATAAACATACATACTTATACGAGTATGAAATAATCTGCTAGGAGTACATGTACATATAGACGGGCGGTACGTATAGCAATGATGGCAGTGGGAAATGAGAGTAAATTGTATACTTTTCT
Source organism: Tipula unca (assembly GCA_951394425.1). Lineage (NCBI taxonomy): Eukaryota > Metazoa > Arthropoda > Insecta > Diptera > Tipulidae > Tipula > Tipula unca. The sequence continues at coordinate 142,205,141 of OX596380.1, read as the reverse complement.
AAATGTACACAATTTATTAAATTAAATTGCCTGAAGATAAATGAAAACAAATATTAAATTTTAATAATAATAATACAACAACAATAGCAAAAAAGTACGATTTATATATGTCTTTTCTAATATAAAAATTAAAAATATTTTCTAACTAAAATGTTTATATTTATTATGTATAACAAATATTTATATTATTATATTATATTAAATTTTTAATTTATTGTTGATTATTTATTTCAGATACAAATAAAATCGAACATCACAAATAAACTTTTGGGTCAAATGTCACTGAACGCAACCACCCAATCGGTTGTTATAAATAGTTTAAGTCCTGGCGGACGGTATATTGCAAGAGTAGCACCGTTAACAGCTGGTGGTTTAGGACCATATAGTCCACCGGCGCCTCTTCATATGGATCCATCGTTTATTGCACGTCCACCGAAGTAAGTATAAAATTGCACTTATTCGAAAACTATAAATGTGAAAATTCTGGTAGCTTTCAATCTTAGAAATAACAACAACAATAAATGTAATGAATATATAAATATAAAAACGGGCATTATTGTGAGCTACATATATCTACCAATATGGTCTAATCTTCACCTATAAAACTTTTTAGTTATCATATATTATAGATAAGATTTCTTTCTTAATTTTAGTTTTAAATTTCTTATCATGACTTTCAATATCCACAACGACTTTACTAGAATTTAAATTCTAGTGGAAACATTATTCATATCATGAGTTCCAGTGGAATTGTAAAATATTTTATAAATTAGTAATTTTTAATTAAACAAATAAATTTAAAATTTTCAAACGAACAGAAATTTACGGAATAGAAGGAGAATTTTAAGAAGTTACTGGAATCCATTTAAATAAATCTGTATACGAGTACTTGTATATCCAAAATATTCATAGATGATGTTTAAATGATGTTTTAAAAAATCAGCTATCAATGTCAATGGATTAATTTTAAAATATGAAAACCAGAAAAGCATCATGCAAAATGGAGGACGGCAAACAAGCATTGATTTAATTAATTTACACTTTCAATACATAGTTACAGATGCAATATTTTGAACTTTTTTAACCAACGTACTCACCTCGCAGAGAACTGAAATCTGATATATGTATAGTTTTATCACGGTTGGACGATTTAATTTAGTGAAATTTTAAAATGATTTGCTCCGAGCTCAAGGTTCCGATACCAATATTTGGAACACTTTTTTTTATTTATTTTTTATTATTTTAAATATTACAACTGATTACATATATCATCTAGTAGTTTGTCTATCTTTCTTATGTTCATTTTGCAGAGATATAACCCATTAGTTAATCTTTAAAAATTTGGCCGCCCTATTGTGGTCTTGCCAATTCAATACCAGCGGTATCTTTCTTTGGAGCCTTCGTATTCCATTCCATGTTACTCAGCATACCACGTAACTCAACATTTCGATATTGACCAAGCCGTTATATGTGTTTCTTTGCATGAATTGTTATCTCTCCGCTGACATTTTACATCCGGAGGTCCCTAAGGCGATAATCGTTTCTTATGTACCAAGGAGCGTTCACTATTCCACGTAACACTTTATTTTGAAAAGCTTGTATTATTTTAATATTGGCTTTCTTAGTACAGCTTCAAAGCTGAATACCATAAGCCCATATAGGTTTTAAAACTTGTTGGTGTAGTAGCAAGTTATTAGGTATTGACAGCTTTGAATATTTTCCAATTAGCCAATACATATTTCTATATTTAATGTGTACTTCCAACTTGTTTGGAATTTAGTTCTATTGGTATCCAGTTAACTATTTGATTGGTAAAGTTAACGTGCGTTGATTTTTCTTCATTTAGCTTAATGCGCAATTTTTTGGTCCAGTTACTTAGTTGGTTCGTAGCCCGTTGCAGTTTTCTGGTTGCTTCGTCTACTTTATAACTAGTAGCTAAAATTGCAGTATCGCCCGAGAATGTTTCTATTGTTGTCCCGCTTGTGTTTGGTAAGTCGCTTGTGTAAAGTAAATACAAGACTGGCCCCAGCACGCTACCTTGGGCCCCAGCACGCTACCCTACAGATACCCTCTTTAACTCGGAAAATCATTCTCCACATCTAACGCGTAAATATCTATTATCAATGTAAGATTTCAATATCTGAAAGTATTCTTTTGGTAAATCTCGATGCAGTTTATATTCCAATCCAGGATGCCATACTTTATCGAAGGCCTGTGCTACATCCAGAAATATTGTTGAGCATATTTTCTTATTTTCAAGTGGATCTTCAATAATACTTGTAATCCTGTGAATTTATTCTATGGTGGAGTGGCTTTCTCTAAATCCAAACTGATATGGTGGTATTAGCCTTCTCTCAAGTATTATATGTTTCATCCTTTTGTTGTATAACAGTTTCTCATTCGAAAGTACTGGCAGCAGAGAACTTTATGACTTTTTATGGTAAGATGGTTTGTTCGGCTTTGGTATCATAGTTATTTCTGGTACTTTCCATTGCAGAAGTATATATTTCAGTCGAAATGAAGCGTTGATTATATGAAGAAGTTTTCGCAGTCCTTTCTCAGGAAGTGCCTTCACTATTTCACCTGTAATTAAATCATAGCCAGGAGATTTTTTAGTATATATGTTATGGTTAATTTCATCTTTCAACTCTTGTAGAGTTACAAGTGGAATTTCCCTACAATCCTCCTTGTGCACTGGTATTATATTTTCATTCGCTGATTGTCTAGTATATGATTGGAACGTTTCTTCAAGATGAATGCGAAATGTATCATTTTTTATTGGCGGTATTTGATAATTTGGTCTTTTTAATGCTTTTGTAGCTTTTCATAGAGAATACTCAGTTTCTTTATCGTCTGTAAGACTACGAAGATAACGGATGGCCGATTCATTTTTTAGTTCTCTAATTCTTTGCTTAAGCATACTGCAGCGGTAATTAAAAATTGTTTTGCTTTGTGGTGCTCGGTTTCTCTGCCATGTTTTCCTTGCTTTCCGTTTTCCATTTGGACTGCAGAGGTGATATTCCATGCTACTTGTTGTATATTATAGATTAATAGTTCCACTTCATTTTCTAATTGAACCGGATGCTTGATTGGTACAAGAAGATCGGTGTTGATTGGTACAAGAAGAATTGGTCTTGTTATTTGTTAGTCTAGGTGGATTTTCGTTGTTAACAATCGTGGAAGTAACAGTCATAATGACGGACGAGTGGTCCGTTGAGAGACTTTCACCATTTTCTAGAAAAATGTGGTTTTCGGATATACCTCTTGTAATGTAGAAATCAATTAAATCCGGAGTTTTCCTTGTGTCAGGTGGCCAGAACACTTTTGATTTATATTTGAATCGACCTTTTGAGACCCTTTTTAAACAACTTAGCTATTTCGTAGTAATCTAAAATGATTTATTAAATTTACAAAGTGCTCAAGCTCAGGATTCAAGGAACTTCCATATACAAATTATTGAGCTTTTGCTAACGAACTTTTACAAATTATAGGGAGGTAATATTTGTATGTACCAAACTCATGTCGTTGGTTATTTTCGACATCTATTCAACTTACAAAATGATACCACCACGGGAGTCATGGAGCATCTTTTTACCAAGATACCGCAGAGCTTATCCCGTAATCATTGCAGTGTACCAGCTATTTGATTATGAAACTTAAAATTCAAAATGTTTGGGGTTGCAATATTTTTTATACTTCAAACGATGCTCATGTACATATATTTAAATTATCATCCTCTCCTCCCTCAAACGATAATCATGTACAGGAAGCGTGTTACAGCATAAATATATACTAGAATTATGTTTAAAAAAAAAATTTATTTCTGTAATTCTTAAGAAAAAAGGCAAAGGGAAGACTCTTTTACCTTTTTTCAAATTTCCAGCCTTTAAATAACGAGCTCAAGATTTAAAACCGGTTGGTCGATTTCAGCCATTGATTACTGGGCTTTTAAATTTTTTATAATATTTTTTTTGACAGAAAACTGAAATTTAGTATTGTTTATTCACCACAAACTTCTATTTTAATATAAGCATTTTTTAACAAACAGCTAGCTAGTCGCCATTTTCAGAGACTTAACACACGCCACATGAGCAAAACAAAAATACATCGTTTTTTTTTACTAAAACCAAAAGTGCTAATTCATCACTCCGTTTCGGCTGCGTACACCCTTTTTTTGTACTCTGCCCATAATTTGCAAAATTCTGATTTTTCACTCTCTGTTGCGCTATTGAAACTACCAAATTGTGTAAAACACAACATGTGTTGCTTATATGCCCAACGATTGTGATCATCAGTATACTTACTGCATTATCAGTCAGTATTTTTATTAATTTTTTTATTTTACTAAATATCTCTTTCAAATAGGTGCAATTATAATACTGTCTCGATCTATCTGTTTTATTCCGAAATTTGCTTCCAAATTTGGTCAGCCTATTTGCTGGAAATGTGAACCAATCCAAGATTCTTATATTTTTTTTTTTGTATTTTGTATAAAATATATATTTTGAACAGCTATCTCAGCAATTCCATTTTCCTGATTGATTATCAGCAAATATTTCTATTGGAAATCCATGAACTACAAACTGCTCCTTTATTATTCCAACTTGGTTTTTACTTCTTTAACGGAATAATATCTACATATTTTGTTTTCTCAAACTACGAAATTTTCTCAAACTCAAATATAATTAGAAAACAGCTATACCTTCAAATCAATAGTCGTAATTTCATTCTTTCTATGGCTGAAGCAATTTTATAAATTTCTTTTTTCCAATAATGGATTATGGTCAGTTACAACATTAATTTTTCGCTGATATATCCAATTGTGAAATTGTTTACATGCGAAACAGATCGCCAACATTCCTTTTTCAAATTAGAAATGATTCTGTTTCCGTTTCGGTTAAGCTACGGGATACAAAACTTATCGGCTTCCCTTGTTGCATTATACAACCAATACCATCCTTGAAGTGAATTTATTCACTGCTTCTTGCTTATTTAACCGTTTATGTACGGCTTCTATGTTCCCTTCAGTTTTCGAGTGTCTTGATTTTCATTAGAATTGAATGGCTGCTTTTGCTGCTGCAACGGATTGTTGGTTAGCCTTCGCTGAGTTTTTCGGTGGTATTCTGTCGAATGGTATTTCACGGTTTTGCTTAAACTGAGGTTTTCTATTCATCAGTTTTTGCAGTTCTTTAGGTATCTCGCGTCCTCTGTAGTTTGCGGGTTGATCTCCTTTGCAGTATACACATTTAGGAGTGGTAGTTTTCCCCAGTTGGAAGGCTTGTGCTAGATGTCTTTTGGAGCATTTTACACTTCTAGACTCTCTGTTACAATATTTCTGGGTATGGTTAAAGCTTTGGCATTTTCTACATTGGGGTATTAAACCAGTGGTCTTTCTTAATGCTTCAATTCTAACCTTCATATTGGGAATAGCTTTAATGGTAAATATGTTTTTATTTTTTATTTATTATTAAAATTAAGCATGAATAATGGGAGTCCACTCCTGTTAATTTTGACCCCTTGATCAGTTTCCTGTTTTTCTTTTTTAATTATGGTCGCGGCGTTTTCTATCTTCAACCCTTTGCCCTTTAAATTGTCTATCATATCCTCTATTATACATGTAAGATGAAGACCTCTAGTCATTACTTTTATAGATCGGTCATTTTTGTCTTCATAAGTATACCATTCTTTCCCTTCTTCTGTAAGCTTCGTAGCTAATGCTCTATATGTGTCAACGTGTGTTGTGTTGATTTTCCATATATTATTGTTCAGAGACAAGATTCTGTATTCTTTATCGATTTCATAAGAGACTGAATAGTGTCATATTTAGTTATTCTCATTATATTTATTGGAGGCGGAGCCTTATCCTTGGGTTTGGCTATCTCAGCCTCTTGTTGAGTTTCAATCATGTCATTTGATTTTGGGGATTGGCATGAACCTGTTCTCGGGAGGATTCAGCTTTTATTTTTTAGGAAAGGTTGCTTCTTTCTATTTTTTTAAGGATCCAGTCTGTTTCGTCTCGTAATTCATCTTCATCAGTGAAGAATTCTGGTGCAGCTTGGTCCTGTATTTTTTTGGCGTGAAGTGCTTGTTTCAGCTTTCAATTTGCATTCTTAAGTATGTTAATTAATCTCTATATACTAAGTTGAGATGTGATCTTTTCTATTTTACTTAATTAAGTTCTTCGTTTTCCTTTTCATAAGTACTAACTGAGGATGTTAGTGATCTCGGTACTTTGGAGCGATGTCCAAAGGGGTTATCATTATTTGCTGGATATCGACGACTGGAAGCCCACGTCCATACTCCACCGGTACTGGGGTTCAGGATCCCTACACCGTAAGGTTTTCTCCTTCTTTATCATTCATGCTGGTTTTTTGTCGGGTAGCCTTCTTAGCATTTTAAATCTTAGTAACAGCCGCTCCTAACTTGGAAAACACACGCTAACCAAGAAGCCGCAAAATGTGAGTCCGTCGCACTTAAATTTCTTGTTTACTAGTTTTGGTCCGCTGGTGGTTTATTTCCCGCCCACCCGCCGATGAATCGGTTAGAGCATTATCCTATCCGCCACCCGGGGACGCAGCCGATAGGACACTAGCAACTCCCACGGGTATGATTAAATGAGAAAATTTTTATGACTATAATTATTGGAAAATGATAAAAAATAATAATTAAATCAAAAAATTTGGGAAAATATTACAATTTTAATTGCAAATTTAACAAAATGTCTATTCTTCAATTAAAATAGTAACATTTTTCCAAATTTGTTATTTTATCATTTCTCAATCATTTTAATCATAAATATTAAATAGGAGGATTCTGGAGGAACGTTGCTAGAAACGAAATTCATGTCTCAAAATTTGAACAGTCATAAAACATATCCGAGTTTAATTTAAATTCTTGAAAATATTATTGAAGAAATTGATTTTAATTTTTTTTTTAAATATTAGTAAAATTTCTACTCAAGTGCGGCATCCTACAAATGACCTCAGACTATTGTAACTATGTAATTTTTAATTCTATTTAGCTTTCTTGATTCAAGTTCTTATGCTACTCCTATATTGAGTCGTACTAACGTAAATTAGAATTCTCAAGTTTTAAAATCTTACTTTTATCTTGATAGATTTTAAGATTTTTAACGCGATTTTTAAACTTTCATCCCACCTTTGACAACTCAAATGTAAAAACCCCTTTTTAAAAATATTTAATTTATACAGTTGGTTCATCCCAGGATTTTATACCGTCGGCGTTTTCCAGACTGGTTTATTAATATTGTTAGCAAGCTGATTGCTCAAATTCCTGCTATATTCCATGTCAGTCTTTTTGCCACGTCAGCTTATAACAGTTTAACAGAAAAAAAAATTCCGACTACTTTTTTAAGCCTGCGATGGAAGTAGCGGGAATTTCAAGGAATATGCATTTTTAATAGCTGACTCAGAGATAGCCTATATGTCGGTTTTTCCATTTGGGACTTGACAACTTTGTGCTTTCACTGTGTCAAAACATTCAGTAAAGACAACATTTTCATCATGGTGAAGTACACAAACGAACAACGTTCACAAATACATAATTAAAATTTACTACAAAAATTCCGAGTCGGTGACTGCAACTTCAAGAGCGTTAATTCCAATTTTTGGCTAAACGGCTTCGTCAACAAACAGAATTAGCGTTATTGATCATGTGAAATCCTAATGAAAATAACCGTCACGTTACAGTCAATGAAGATCGCTACAGAGACATGTTGCAACGTTATTTCTTTAGTCAACTGCATTAATGTAATGTGGTTTCAACAAGATGGTGCGACATGCCACACAGAGGGTCTTAAAACGATATATTTAAATCTAAATTCGATGAACGTGTCATATCCAGAAACGGTCCCTAGACTTTTTTTTATCGGGCTACGTTAAACCATTGATCTATGCCGGCGACGTTAGAGGAGCTCAGAGCCAATATTGAACGAGGGAGACCGAAAATTGGGTTCAACGAATCGATACCTGTAAACGGGCCCGTTTCAGGATATCTCAAATGGTTTGCGTTTTATTTTTAAAAAAACGATGTAATGATGTCTTTATTGGAAATACCTTTAGAATCCCACACCGTATCAAGACGATGAATTTAGATATAAATTGTACCTACTTGTTAAGAATGCCTGGGATGAACTGACTGTGTAAAAAATGCAGTGTTAAGCCAATTGTAGCTTTGTATACGCTTGCGTTGTCAGAGGTAGTTTTTAATTTCTCTTGCTGATAAAATCCTGGGATATAACTTAAAAACGGTGTAAACAGGCATTTTAAATATGATCACTGAAGTTTTGTTTGTACCGCGCTGAATTGTTGGTGATTTGAATTAATATTACAATCAGGTCTTTAATCTGCAACAACGTATTGTAATATAAATTTAATTGATTTTGCTGGTCAAATTACCTTATATGAAATTTTGTGATTATTTTCGAAAATATTTTTGTTGGTCGTATAAACCGTATTTTGACAATAATGATTGATGCAAATGGATTTTTCACATAGTTTTATGGTTTTGTAGTTTTTGTTCTATAATTAAATAATTTCAAAATGCATGTACATCTTATGTATATATGTATATATATGTATATATAAAGTATGTATATGTATATATTTCAGGTATAATTATACATTTGTTATTTAGAAAATAGAAAATATGTTATATATGTATGTGGTTTTATGTTTTTCCAACCCGCAAATAAACATCTATATATATATACATACATATGTATAGCGGATAAAATAAACTAACTAAAATTTAATTATACCAAGCATTCTATTTGATTCTTAGAATTGAGCGCTCTATTTGTGGACTCATGATAAAACCATTTTGTACGAGATAACGAAATTTATACATAAATGTACATACATTTTTAGTTAATCTAAACATTTTTAGATTTAATTAATTTGATAACAATTTTTCAGACAATCAGAAAACCATATACAATGAACCTCACTTAAATGGACACCTTATTAAAAATGTCTCATGCAAAAGACCCTCGGTTAACCGGACACTCATTTGAGCGGACACGGACAACAAATTTTGAGTTATTTTATGTGGCAGGAAATCTTACTAAACCGGGCAAAATTTAATTGGGGTTTTATTTTATTATTTTTGGAATGAAGGATGGAGAAGAAGTTAGTCACAAAACTACTGATCAATTTAACACTAATTCTAAATGAATTGATTGAACAATGAACAGTGCAATAAAATATCTACATCCGTTACTGAAGATTTTCCATAGCAAAAAAATGACGAGGAGCTTTGTCAATGCTAAGATCAACTAAAAATATATTATAATGTTTTAGAAAATTTTAAGTTTAACCGACGGTGTAACTATATTTTTAGAATAAGGAGTTGAGTGTTTCATTTGTTCTTTAGAATACTTACCCTCTTAAAAGAAATGTCAATTTCGTCTCATACTATACAATGAGGAGCAGTCCGTATATTTATTTATCTATCAAAAACGAATGTCAAACAACCCAGTTTAATTATTTTGTAATGGCACAGTGACTAAAATTTGACAATAATTGACCAAAGATGTAGTCCCACGTTATATAAATTTATGTATTTTGAATTACATTCGTAACCTTTCACGTTTTTGTAAAATAGTTTTTACTACGAACGAAATTATACGTAAAATAAAATTGCTTTCACAATTGCTTTTTAATTAATGATGAAATCAAGAATGTCTGGATAAAGTGAATTTGCCATACGAAAATAAATGAGGGCTCCATTTTTTTATAATCCAGCTTCAATATACGTCTGGAAATAAACCAAAGACTTTACTGTCTTTTCTTCTATTATTTCTATGGAAACTCGATAACCATTTTAAAATATCCGCTTATGAATTATTTGAATCTCGAATAGAGTTTTCCTAATACATAATCACTTTTAGCTCAAGTGCCTTGGATTCCCTATAGAAACAGGTCGCAAGATGAAACACAGCTCTCAATCGCTTGCAAAGTCTCTTTTCGTTGCTTATACTTTACTGTTAAAAAGGCAACCTAACTCTACATCCAAGCAACATATGTAAGGTATTAAGCAACAATTAAAAATATCTTATTTCGTTAATCGTCATAGTATATGTACATATATGGTGGTTCACTTAAATTCAATCAAAACGATGAAATCGAATAATTTCGGAGGCGATTATTTTGTTTATTTCAAAGTTGTTTGAAAGTCAATTTCATTTCTTAAAACATAACCCTAAAGAATACGTATTCTACCTAAAAAATAAATAATTTGTCATATTCTCATGAGTAGTTGGCCCATATCGATATAGCTTTTCCGTCAGGTATCTCCACAATAAAAATTTGAAGACGTTAAATTCGGTATTCTATAATCTCGATTTAAAATTTCTCTCGCGACAACTGAATAATGTGCCGGACAACCATCCTGTTGAAACAATTTTTGATAGGTTTTCTTCATCATCATGTAGCTACAATATTTATTACCATTCATGTACATATACATATATAAACCTATTATAGTATCGCCGAAAATCCCACACCAAACAAAATAGTGTCCATCAGGTTCTAAAGGGTTTGCCAATAAGAGGTTTCATTTTGATATTTAAAAAAACGAGTATTTTTTGAGAGAAATCAATGAATGATTATTTCACTGTAAAGAGGAAGGTATGCCATTAACATTTGACAACGATATCGGCCAAATGGCCGCCAGGGCTAAGCTTACAGCACCATATCCTTTTCATGAAATTTTCCATGACCAATTCGCTCAATTGCGGCTGTATATCCTCAATAACTATACACGAATTCCATCTTTAAGGTCTTGAATCGATTGTGGAGCATTGGCATAGACCTTATCTTTCACGTGGCCTCAAAGAAAAATGTCTAAAGGTGTTTAATTCCAAGAGCTCGGTGGCCAATTGTGATTACCTCTTCGAGAAATAACACGGTCCACATCAATATCTTCCAATTCCGGCCATAAAAAATCATTAATCATAGCTCGGTAGCGTAATCCATTCACCGTAACAGTTGCACCAGCCTCATTTTCGAAAAAGTAAACCAAACAGTGACACATTTAGGATGGATAGGCTTTTCAACCAACATTCTTGGATTTTCTAAGCCCCAAATGTGACAATTCTGCTTATTAACGTAGCCTCCGAGGTGAAAATGGGCCTCATCACTGAAGATGATTTTTCGATGAAAATCCGGATCATTTTGATGCATTTGAAGGACCAAATCAGCGAAGATAGAACGTTTATGGTGATCGATCGGCTTGAGTTCTTGTGTTAACTGAACTTTAAAAACCTTAAGACCTGCGTTGTTGAAGCGTGTATCGTACCATTTTTAGTAATGACGTAGTTTTAACTTGTCAAATGTCAAAAGATAACAGCTTGAAAATTGACAGGTGCTCAAATAGCAGGCTATTCAAAATGAAACCACTTATAGGAAAACCCTATATATAATCTCGATTTAAAATGTCTCTCGCAACAACATAATAATGACAACCATCCTGTTGAAACAATTTTTGATAGTTTTTCTTCATCAGCTCATGTAGATGAAAGTTGATTCTTGATTCGTTGGAAAATAACACTTTTAGAAAAGAGTCTGTGAAATTTATTCTAATCTGTTCTAAAGCCCAGTTGTAACATGAAATATTAGTGGCAATCACCTGGAGATCTTGGTGTGAAGAAGAAATTAAAATATTTTAAGAATTCTCCAACTTTATAAGGTACAGTCTGCTTCCTTTTTTTGTAAAACTATGTCGTTCTTCCTCCTGAACTTTTTCTATGCTCTTCTTAATTTTTAGGCGTTAATAATTTCTGAAATTCTCTGCATTCGTCATTTTGACCCCGAACATGGATTCAAATGGTGTCATTCTAAATGTATTTGCTTACTATTAAGCCATTCCTTTGTATGGATTAATAGTAAACTTGTACCAATCCTGATGGTTTCCATTGCTTAATTTTTTCAATCTGCCCATTACCACGTAGTAATTATTATTTTAGTTTTTTGTTGATTATACAAATAAATTAATTAGCACGCCATGAAACCGATTACAAAATATTACCCAAGGATCAGCAGAATGACGTATTCCACGTCAAATAATTCATGAACTCGAGTATTGAAAATTCCCAAGTGCACACGGCATGAAGATTTAATCTCGAAAGTTAAGATTTTAAAATCAATCTCAGCTGGACAATATAGCTTAGAGTACTTTCGAGAGTAACTCTCAGGTCGATACTTACCTTTTAAGGTAACAATTGAAGTAATAGGTTTCTTCCCCAGAATATTTTTTAGCCCATCAGAGGGAGCTTTTTGATCAGCACCAAATTTAAATGAAACATACTTCTTCCAAAGTAAAGTCGAGCAATGCGAGTCAGAAATAAATTTCCTAAAATGCTCCTTAAAACCAATGAAGCTTGTATTTATTTTAATGAAGATAGTTCCTTCGGGATCTTCACAGAACCAATGTTTATTTGTACTGACTGATTGTATCGTACCGTTACATACCGCGTAGCTTTGATCACGTCATCCATATGTTGATAAGAATCTTGATCAATTTCTGAAACGTTGATGATTTCTAAACCAAGGGTAATAAAAACTTTGGCTCCACTCGATTGGCCAACTATTCTTTGATTTTGAACAAAGCCTACGAGGAGGTTACCAATTTAGATATTCTGATTTTAAAATTATTTTTAAAATTGTTAATTATAATGTATATTCCATTTAAAATAGTTCGACCAATTATGCAGAACAGCTTACCATCCTTATCTGGAATAGTATAAATTAAGCGGTTATAATCAATTAGTTACGATAATTTAACGTGGAGAGTGGAGTTTTTAATATGTAGGCCAAGTTAATGGGCGAATAAAAACTTAGATTTTTATTTTGATTAGTTTTTATTTTTATTTTTTTTATTAAAACGGTTGGAACCTACAGAGGTTCCGCACTCAATGCCACAATGGGCCCATGGTGGAAACCTTGAGAATCTATCCTAATTCGCATAAGCGCATTGCAGCCTTAGCAAACTGTAAAAGTTTGAACCACGAGATGGATAATAACTGATCTACGTTCTAAGATCGGTACGAGAACACTTGGGATCTAGCTTCGACAAAGGCCGGACAGCTGCAAAGGTAGTGTAGGCAGTCGTTCATTTCCTACAGACAATCGTCACAAAGATCATCCTGAGCTAGTCCCATGCGTTGGAGATGAACCTTGAAACGGCCATGGCCCGTAATAAGAGCAACCAGAATTCTGAGTTGGCTCTTTTTTAAAGATAACACATATTTAGTGACCCTCACGTTGGGTTCGATGATGAATCGTTTTGTCGCACTTCTGCGCCAGTTCAAGTAAAACGAACTTCTTAATAGCATCCTTTCCACCGTTGAAGGAAAGAGGAATTGCTGGCTCGGGACCACAAAATTTACTGCTCGATCCAGCTTTCGCTAAAAAGTCAGCAACCTCATTTCCCACAACGCCACAATGAGCCTTCCTCTCGAATTCGAGCAATGGAGATTGATGAAGTGTTTGCACTCTTTGACCAGTTTGGATGTAGTCAAAGGGTTTTTAAGAGTATTGAGTACGGCTGTACTATCCGTGCAGATAATAATATCCTTGCCTAAATTACTAAGCTTAAATGCCTCAATTGCACTATGGGTAAGTGCAATTAATTCAGCTTGAAAAATTGTGCAGTGTTTGCCCAGAATACCCGATAATCTGATCACATACTTTGAACAAAAGAAACCAAACCCTGCACTGATTTCTGAACGAGAGCCGTCCGCAAAAAAAAAATATCGACTCAGACAACCGTCTATAGAAATCCTGAGAGAGTCACAGTTCCCTCAGGGGAAAATGACGGAGAATGAATTGGTGAAGTTAAATTAGGGCAATAGCCTGTCATTCACCATTTCAACCTCCGGAATATGTGACTTAAACTTATTAAGAATCTGTATATGCCCTGTACAAGGTCCCAAAGGCATTCCATGCCCCAATGCACCTCAGTCGAAACGCAGCAGAGCACGCCATACCAAGAATGTAAGACTGCAATTCGGGCAAGCATAGAATAGACTCCATATCAAAAAGGGGAGTAGACGACATAGCCCACGTTATAGCTCGACAGGCTGTTATGTGCAGTTAATCCGACCTTGCTACAGAAGACGTAAGTTTGACAACTGGCCACCATACAACTGCTGCATACGACAGTAAGGGTAAAACAAGTGATTTGTAGATGAATAACATCATTTTAGGGGTCAGACCCCAGGAATTGCCAAAGGCCTTTCTGCATTGCCAAAAACTAGCAATGGCCTTTTGTAGCTTATAATCAAGGTGAAATTAGGAGAGTTTACTATCTAGAATAACGCCTAGGTGTTTCACGTACTCTGTCCTTGTAAGTGCTCTTCCACTATATTAAGGGCGTTCTGCATCAGATCAGATAAGACGTTCAAGTATTTCCCAGAAACTGTCAAAACGAGATCATCTGCGTAGCTTTGCACGATGAACAATCTGGTCGCTGCAATTTAACAAGTAATTCATCGGTAACCATGAGCAACATCAAGGGTGAGAGTACTCCTCTTTGCGGACAGCCTTTTGCTACTTTGACATACACTGATTAGCCATCTAACTCAGTCTCAATTATACGGGACTTGAGCATTGAGTCGATGAATCTAACAATGGTTTGGTTAATATTAAAGTTGGTACACGCACTCGTGATCGAAGAAAACGAAGTGCTACCAAAAGCTCCAGCAATGTCCAGGAAGGTACCTACAAGAAACTCTTTGTAATTAAGTGATCTTTCGATTCAAGTAACGAGTTCATGTAGAGCAGTTTCCCAGGACTTGCCAGCTCTGTAACCATGTTGCATGTTACTGAGTGGGGAGGTAGTTAAGTAATTATCCCTAATAAATCTGTCGTTGATCCTCTCTAAAGCTTTAAGAAAAGTAGAGGTCAGACTAATGGGCCTAAAAGCTTTAGGATTGGTATAATCCGACTTTCCAGCTTTAGGTATGAAAACTACTCTACTCCTGCTCCAGGATCGTGGTATAGTAATAAAAGCAATGCACGCCTGGAACAGAGTGAGCAGATCTACCCATCCGTAGGGTAGAAAACCATTCTGCAATTCAGCAGGGAAAATGCCGTCAGGACCACTCGATTTGAACGGTGCAAACGAGAAAACATTCCAGTGTAGAACATCAGTAGTGATCAGTTTACGGGCTAAGTTCCAATCCGGCGTACCGACAAAAATGTCAGGAGGCTCGAAGGCAACCACACTCGAATCAACAGTGTCATATCCAGGAAAATGGACAGACAACAGGAGCTCACCAACTTCTCGCCTGCAGGAGGTGAGTTCCCCGGAAGGTAGGCGAAGGCTATCAAGTTTGCAAGTATCATTCTTAGCCAGAGTTTTGTTAAGTCTGGCGAGAACAGATAAGCTATGAATTTCCTCACAGAAATTTTTCCACGCAGCCCTCTGCGCGGATCTTAGGCTTTTTTTTATAGGATTTTTGAGCTGCCAAAAATCGATTCCAATCAGAAATGACATTCGTATTTTTGGCTTTATTGTTAATTTTACGCACACTCTTCTTTAACTTTTTAAGTTCAGAACATCAGAAGGGTTTGTTAAGCTTCTTTTGGTTGTAAATAAGAGGGCACGACTTTTCAAAAGCAGTCGAGATTGCTTTCGTTAGTACAGTTGCCTGCAAATCGAGATCTGAGATAGATCTAATCTGATTAGGCAAATCTAGTAGTGAAACGGGCTCAGAGGAGAATGAATCTCAATTTGTTAGTTTCCTATTACGATATGGTTTAACCGGTGATCTTTTAAAGTTAATATTAAAAGGGATGCACCTATGATCAGACGTGAGAATATCATCGGTCACCCACCAATTTAGAATCAGGCCAACGATGGTCATAGAGCACAAACTAATTTCAATTACTTCTTTTGAAACCGAGTTGATAAAAGTTGGCTCACAACCAACATTGAGAATCTCTAACTCAGAGGAGTAAATATAATTGAACAGTGAGAATCCTTGATTAGTTTAAGTTGAACGTAGTTCAGCAAGTGTGGTTTTTCACTTATAGAATCTAAATAATTAAGTTTTAAGTTTGGTTAAGGGTCGTAATTGTACATTGAGATAGTATACAAAAATTTTTAAAATTGGATCAATTTCGATTCGCTATTGTGATTTCATTCGACCCACATATGGTTGGGAATTTTTTTTGTGTCGGTCCCTTATTCACAGAGTCACACTAAACTATATTTACCACTGATTCGTGACCTAACCAATTACATATAACTTTAATTTCCCCATGGATCAGTCCATAAGGACAATTAAACTATATAAATGATATTCATTAAAGCCGATTATATAGGATAAAAAAAAACATATATTTCTCGCTCTAGTATTTTCCACTATAGTACTCGAAACATTCGATTGTTTCCTGTAATGCCTCATTCATCACACGTACCATGGATTTTAAATTTAGTTTCCTTTTTTCTTGTGTTCTCGCGTATGTCACACATTCATTCATGAAAATTCATTTTGCTCATTTTCCTTTTTATTTATTTATTTATTTTCTGTGCACAGTTATTTTATTCTCGTTCATATAGTCAACCACTTTAAGTCGTTGAAGTAAAGAAATTTAAAAATTTAATTTAAATTGCTTCGTTTTTATTATATATATTTCGCTTTCTTGAATATGTAAGCAGATGAGGGTAGAATTTTAATGAAAGAAAAAAAAATCATTTGGGGTTGATACACTTACACATTTTTTTTTATTTAATAATTTTTCTTCTCCTCTATAGTACAATTTTTGTTTTTGGTTCCTGATTAGAGAAAATTTATTTGAAAATTGAAAATTACGGTTTTAAGAAATTATTATTTTATTTATGCTATTTTCACGGTAGGTATTCTAAATTTTAATTATGATAAAACAAACTTTATGCTTGGTAAAGTTTTCTATGAGCGTATGTAGTTGTTGTTGTTGTTGTTTTAAATGGCATCTACCGCGTGAAAATATTTTGTGGTTTTTCAAAGTGGATTCTTTTTATGTTTATTACGTAATTATTAATTGCCACTTAAGATTTGTGTATGTGTTTATATAAAACTGGATGGATGCGACGTGGTAATTTTTTTGTCATGATAAATTCGTTTGTGGTATATATTGTGTATACCACAAAAACCACAATTTAATCCGCCCATGGTAATTAATCAATATATGTATGTGTATAAATACCAGAATCAAGCACACCCCCTGTTAAATAAATCCAAATCGATTGGATAATTAAATTTAATTCATATACATATTAAAGTTCTTATCTTGAAGCGTATTATATACATTATTTATAGTATCTCCCTTTAATAGTCGATATTAAGGTTTTTGCTGTTTTCGATCATTAAAATCGTCTACAACAAATTTGTTATCATTATATATGAAAAATAAAAAAAATAATAAAAACGGAAAATGTATAGCTGTCTTATCAGTTTTTTTTTACTGTTATTATCCTAACCACGCACATATTTAGATATTAGAATAAATTTATGTAGCGATTTCATACTCCTTTGATAATATGTTACGTTCTTATATTGTGTGTACGCATAAATTTTTTTTTGTTTTGGTTTATCTGCGCCCTTTCTCGTATATAACATTGACATGGCTCTAGAATATCAAACATAAGATTCTACGTACATATGTGAAGATATATATTCATGTATGCGGTGGGTTTAAGTTATTTAAGATGGGGAGTTAAAATTTGATTTTTTTTTACTGGAAGTACTGAAATGCCTCGTATAACGCTTTGTCGTATACAATGCAAACAGTTTATAAAATAAGCTATTCTTCGACAACCGCAGATTTCGGTTTTATATTTTTAAACTCTGAAGATTATTTCTCTTAAACTTGACTTCATAACATAAATTCAATTCTTTTGGAAATCGTTTTGCATAACCATTCATTGGATAATGTAAAAATTTGATTTTGAAGTCTCAGAATTAGCGTTTGTTGTGAAGAGTTTCGACACCTAAAATTTCAAAGCAAATGGAAAAATGAAAAGAATATACATTAGCAATAAAGAAACCAAATAGAGATCAGCGGGGCATTGCTGAACTATTGGTATCCTCTACTCTAGTGGTAGTCTTCAACGTTTCATGACGTCTTTGAAATCTTTCTATAGCTTATTTGATTTGATTTAATTTGATTTGAATGTTACACATAACATAAAGAGGATTTGGATAGGTTCAGTTAGTATGATAGAAATTGACTCGGTTACAGACACCTGGTATATAGCCAATAGTTAGTAACACAATAGATGATACAGTTCTAATGTACTTTTATAAATTTTTTCAGCATCACTAGGCAGTGAAATAAAATTTATTAGTTTGCTGGATCAGACATATGAGGTATTTCTGAAAATTCAACTCAAATTAGTTACGATTTAGTTTATTCTGCATTCCAACCTTAATTAATTAATTTACATTTAGGTTTAACTGGCAGAAATCCTGTAATTTAAATCAATTTATTATTAGTAACTCCATATATTTGAGCTGTGCTAGACACTGTATTGAATGATAATTAGTTTATATTGTTAAATGGTTCAATATTTGCACAGAAAAAGTCAAAAAAAGCAAAGCACCTAAACAGGGATGCCCCATTTCTCCCCGTTTATTTAAATTCATCCTGAATGAGGTTTTACTAGCTGTGACAGATCAATTCCCTGAGTTGAAACTAGATCAGCGTGTTGAGTTAAAACTTCCTCTCATACTCGCCTATGCAGATGACATTATACTCATCGCACGAGACATCAGAGCATATTAGAATCCATTTTGGATGAATTACTAGGTGCCCGCAAATTAGCGGGCTTATAATTAAACCCCCATAAATAGACCACTCTGATTCGAGATCTTTCAGCATCATAGTGCTGTCTGGTGTCACCTTCAACCGTGTTGATACGATGCGATTTTTGGGTACGTATTTAACCTCCAAGTTAAGTTGGTCTCTCACCATTCGTACTCTGTGCCATCGGGCGCTCGGAATAACTCATCATATGCAGAAATTTATTCATAGAAATCAAGTAGCCTATGAGACGGTTATCTCTATGTACCACTCCGTTATTTCCCCTGTGTTGACATATGGTTGCAGACAGCTTCTCTAACCTTTGCAAACCAACGCCGGCTAAAGAAATATACGAGTTTTTTTTTCTAAAGAAACTACTCGAGTTCTTACCATCCTCGCTCACGTAAGATCAAGGATATTTTACATGGTAAGACTATTACCAAAAGAATTAAGGTACACCGAATTAATTATTGGGAACACGTACATCGTAGGAATCCCACCCACCTTCTTAGAGCAACGCCCTCCTACATTGCCGGTCCCAAAAAGTTGGGACGCCCCTGTTACACCTGGAATGACTCACTAAGAATGGGATACATTGCTCCCGCTACGTACTGAATTAAGGCAAGTGGCCAATGAAATTTATGCGCTTCATGAATCGGACTCTAGTGAGTCTCTTAGTGAAGAAACCTTCAAGAAGAAGGGCTTAACATAGTCGAATAGCCCAGCCTTACAAATCCTTTACAAACACCACTAATCCCAGCCCCTCCGACCGCAACCTCCCCAATACCAATTCAACCTAATTGATGAGCCGTTCTCCCGCCCCCTTCCCGTCCCTTGCTCGCCATTGGTACCATGAACATGGCCGTTGCCGGATTTATGCCCATTCATGCCAATACAACTTCCACCACATATACAAAATACCACTTCAAACATCAAAACGGTTGCGTTAAAATTAGCCGTCCGTCCGACTAGCAACAGGGTTGAAGCAACATGTTACAATTTGGGGCCCGGAGGGCCTTACTTGAGACACGATAAATCTCACCACACCATTAGCCATAGCTCTATTTTACAAAAGGATTTGGCCTTATTTAATAGGGGATACCTCCATACCAAAAACGCATTGGAGCCTACCTCTTGGGTAATGGTAGAAATCGTATGATCTATTCTACTTCCCATCACCCCCTAAATTTTTGTTTACATCATAAACTAAGTATCCATTTGCATAAATATCAAATAACTTATAATACCGCAGTTAGGTTATTTTAACTAGATGGCACCACTGTCAAATTAGCGCAATGTTACCAATGACTTAAACGACCATTAGTGACGAAATAAGTCAAATGTCAGTCAATTGTTCAGTGTAAGCTAATCCTTGGCGGAAAATCGACGAATTTTATAGACAGTTTTAGCGCAATAGATTCCACTTACAGAGCATTATAAAATTCGACTTACACTTCTAAGTTGTAATTGATAGACAATAGAAGCTGGGCAATATTGGTCTTTGGTGTTTAGTCATTTCTCTCATTATAAATTGGATTCGTCTTACACTTGTAAGCAGGATTACCAACTTTTAAAATAAGACATAGTGAAAACTATTACAGGATTAGTAAAAACAGGATTAATTAGGGTTTGGCTGAAAAAATACAGAAACAATTGTTTTGTCGCGATCGGTAGTGCGATAAAAAAACGCACTGATCATCGTAAACCAGTTTCTTCGAACGCTGTGTTATGAATAAACATTTACCTGAAGTCTTCGGGATGAACATTTACCTGAAGTCTTCGGGATTAAAATATATGGGTTAGACAGCCTACTTGTAAGGAGTTGGAAACTGTTGGAAAGACATTTCTGTATTCCAATAAACAGTCGGAATCTGACCTAAACTTATAAGTTGCAATTAATAGCCAATAGGGGTTGCAAATTGATGGTATTTGTCAGCCATTCCATTACACTTGTAAATTACTATTGACAGTCAATAGTAATTGAAGAATATTAGTAATTTATCAGTTGTTTCTTTCAATAAATAGTCGAATCCGACTTACACTTATTATGTTACAATTGACAGCCGTCGAAAAATATTAGTCATTCACGAACCATTTCATTATTTTTATTTCATCTTTAGTTTAGATTAGGAAAGTTCACTGCAAGTCTAATTTATAGCAATTTAAATGTATCGTCTATTTTCCGGCAATAATTAGTAGAAGCACAGATGACTGAACAATTGGACAACGTTTGGCTTATTTCGTCTAATATGATCGTACAGTCAATAGTCATTTTTCAACTCATATTGGCTTTCAATTTTAACTTATAAGTGAAAGTCGAATTTTTAAATGCACATTCGCTCACTTTTTTTAAGGTAGAGTGCAATAGATAGTCATTTGTAGGTTGATCTATTAATGGAAAAGTCATTATCGTTTCTAATAGTTTCTTTTTCAACTTAACCATTCCATTACTTTACTTTTTGAGCTCATTATGCAATAATGTAATTATAGGACTATCATGAACACATGCACTCTATTAACCAACATTTAGCCCCACTCAAAAGTTTCCAAGGAAAATAATTTTTTTTGATCAACGACACATTTAAGATGCTTCGATAATTAAGCCCGATTCGACGAAATACAATTAACCACGCTATCGAAACGGACATATCAAGCTAATCACTTTTGGTTTTAAATTGGCATTCGCGTGCAAAAATTGTGTTTATCAAATCTGGTCGGATCACGAAAATTGTAAAAGGAACCCATTTTTGAACTGCTACCATTACAAAAGTTTCCTTTCTGCACCAGCCCAGTGACAAGTTTTTTCATTTCTTTCTATTAGGTGGGCATTCGGATCGATCTATAATTAGTTTTGGTTTCCCTTTATTTGACTGGACAACGAATAGATTTCTATAACAAGAAAGTACTTTCGAACCCTTTTCTAAACATATTTAACACTGAAAAACATTCAGCACTTTGGACAGTTTTGAGATAATTTTAAACAAAACAAATATCTTCATTAATGATTAAAACGTGGACTAAGGTAAACTAATTTACATGTAGGATGTAAATATTATGCGGGGAATATAATTTCAGCCTTGGAAACTATTATTTTGAAACTAGGATTTTTAAAACGTCTTGGTAACTTGGATTTCGTACGCAACCCAAGATGTGTTGCCTGGGTAAATTCATAAACGCAGGTAGTACTTGTGGGCCCCATATTTTGGAGCTCCTCAAAAATGTTAAAGTTTTTGGGTCCTTGTAAGCCCCATCAGCTTCTTTTAATCCGTAAAATTTGTTTTTTTTATTAATTTTAATACAACTGAGCAATGCTCACCTTAGATCTCAAATTTACACATTGGTTGGGCGATATTTCTCTATTGAATTAATTTTTATTGATACCCAATTAGTTCTTTGGTTAATGAAGTTAATGTGTGCATATTTCGTTTCGTTGATCTTGATGATTTTCATGTTTTTGGCACCTCTTCTAATTCATGTATCTTTACCGGTATTATATATTCCTCATCAAATTTATAAACTGACGTAATGTTTTCATTAGCAGTTTGTTTGGTATCCGCATTTTTGGTATTTTCTCTCCTTTCGTTGCTTAGTCCGTGTCTCTTACGTTGTTCCTTGCTGTACCTTGATAAATTTTATCAAAGTTTTTTGTATTTTGATTATTTGGCGAACTCAAATGTGCTGCAAATTGAATTGCTTCAATAAGCAGTGTTGAGTATTTCTTATTGGTACGTTTAAGTTGTTGGTTCCGAGAGCATCCGAAACTGTTCCCAATTAGTTTTCTGATTTGTTAGTTTCGCCGCATTCTCTTTGCTGATTAGTTATTCAGTAACAGGGGAATAGTCTGCCGAAAGTCCGTCGTTATCTTCTATGTGGATGTTGCTGTCTGATATTGCTCTCGTTACAAAGAAATACATAAGATCTGGTTTTTTATTTGTATGCTTGCCGGCCAGTAGGTTTGATCGAAAATCGGACTTTAATGCCCGCCCTACTTGGAACAGTTCTCCTCCATTTGTTGTGGTGGTTCTTGATCTCTAATAGATATATTTTACGTTAATATCACCTCAAATAATGAGAATGCGTCCTGATTGCGGTAAAATAGCTTTTCGAAATTAATAATATGTTAATTTTGTCTGTGTTTAACAATAGTTCTATCCTTGGCATATGCTTCTGGAGCAGGTTGAGTGTAATCCTCTAGCCATAACTTTAATTGGATGGTTGTTTTTGTCTTCATAAGTAAACCAATGGTATCCATCAACATTTGGCTTCATGGTTAACCTCCTGTATATTGTGTCCGAGTCTGTGGTGTTTATTTCCACACGCCCCATCTATTGAATTATACTAAAACCACTTTATTATGATTATTAAACTGTTAAGTGCTTATGTGTTATGTGAATAATTTTTGATTGGTTTTTTGAAAATATATGAAAATGAATTCAGAACTAAAATTATTATTTTATTTATTCAATGTTTGCAAAATATTATTTTAATGAATTTGCAACTAATATATGTACTCAATTGGACCCGCCTCCCGACAAAGTTGGATTGTCTCTAGTGCTTTTAAAATTAAAATAAGGAAACTTCAACTTACAGTAACAGCATTATACTTAAAGTTACGGGAACTACATCTAACACAAAATTTAAAAATGTTAGATTGGGTTGATATGTTAGGTTAGTGGCGTTGCATCATATTTTTGATCTAGCTAATTTAGGTCAGTCAAGTTATACACAGAATAATAACCTGGTCTTAGCTGGGTAACTACTATTTTGACGTTGTAAAAAAGTTTTCGTGTTATGAATTTTGTGTCGAATACCTATATAGAGTATATAGGGCGCGGACTAAATATGATGGTGTAAGTTCCCTTAATTGTTCTGCTATTGCCAAACATACTACATACAATATGGTTTGTAATTTGTTGCCCTTTAACAACTTTTAAATAGATAAATTATTAAAAAATTGTATCGATCAAATCCTTATGGTACCTTATTATCGCCACTAAATGATAACAATTTCAAAGTTATCGATACCACTTTTTTATTTATCTTTTAAACTGCCAATGGCATTGAATTTGAACCTTTCTTTATACGAAACGAACAAGAAGTGTGCAAAGCTTACGATCTAAAAAATATGTCATCTAAGTCCTTAATCTATGCTAAATACATATTGTTAGTACGCAAGAATCATACTTAATTAATTTAAATGTGTGTTAGCTCAAATATGTAGTTAGATTAAATTTATCAATATACATTAGATCTAGTGGATCTACTCTGCGAAACCGTTTATATTTCGGTTGCCTTAATATAGTTCCTTTGCTAATTTATTGGGATGTGTTTCCAGTTTCGAAAGGTTGAAGTACTTTTATGCGCTTGTATCATATCTTTGATAGTTTTAATCCTAAGCTATAGATGTTGCAATTTCAAATATACCACGGAGCATTTATTTGATGCGCTTGTACAGCCCCATAGCCGAATTTCATATGTCCATATAAGGATTAGGACCGTTTTGTATAGTAGAACCTTGAATTCTAGGGAAAATTTTGATTTTCTTCCAATCAGAAGGTACATTTTTGAAAATTTTATTTTTATTTGGTTGTGCTTTGATTCAATGTGATTTCTCCATGTCAATATTTTATCAAGCGTAAGGTCCACGTATATGACGTTTGTTTGTTGAGGGATGGAGGGATTGTTTAGTTTTACCGCTGAACATGTAAGTTTATTCAACTTTAATGTTGTGAATTGATTTGGTTTCATTCGCTTTTATCCGCCACGTTCTTTGCGAATTCTCAATTGATTTTGCAGTATTCTTGTTGCAGTTTGAGGATTTTTGTGTGAAAACATGATAGCTGTGTCATCTGCAAATGTTGAAATGACAACTTTATCAGTTGTTGGTAGATCGGCAGTATACGCAGAAAATACAATACTGGTTTCGCAGTACGCTGCCTTGTGTAACTGTGGAATGGCTGAATTATGTTTAAAGAGGTATTTTCTTTGAAAAAAGTAGTTTTCCAGGACTGTATGCAATTTTTTTGGCAGACGAGTTTTAATTTTTTAAATAAGACAATATCTAGGAAAACAGACGAACAATATTTCTTTTCTTCTAAGGCGAGATTAACTGTGTTTACAACTCTGTGCACTTGCTTTATGATACCAATAATGGTCTCGACACCCAAATTGGTGGTGTGGGATAAAATGTTTTTCTGATAATATTGGTTTTAGTTTTTAATATGTATCGTCTTTTGAAAGAGCTTCGAAATTATCGGAAATATATAGTTATTGCGTTTTTCAGGAATCATTATAATTAGCGATAAGTCTTTTTTTGAGGGAAAAATACCCACACCTCATAATTGCAATAAAAATATAAGTTATGACTTTATGAGTTCTATGCATTTATCAGGTTCTATGCATTTATCTCTGAACATTTTCCCGGTAATCAAACCGTGTCTTAGAGATTTTTTTGGGGTTTATTCGGTTTTTGATGATACTTCTATCATTTTTCCAAATAAATTTTACAAGAATTGGTTTCGTAGGATCCTCCGCAAACTAATAGTTCAATGTTATTAGTTTTTTCGTTAGGTGTGAATACTTTTTTCAAGTAGTTAGGGAAAACAGTAGTTTCCTTCCCTTTTCTAATTCACTTCTGGCCCAATGTGCATCTGGTTGTCTGATTGGTTGGCTCGATGATGTTGGCCTCTTTAATATTTTTGTTGCCCTTCCATAGTGATAAATCTGTTTTTTCGGTCAGTATGTTAGATGAAGGCTTAATAACTTTTTCAGAGGTGCTAATAACAGAAGTGGCTTCTTTTGCTGCTATTTACTCTACTGTGCCGAGTTGGATATCCAATGGGCAATTTTGTTCGACTATATTTCTATAGAGAGCCCATTTAGTTAATTTCTTTGTTAAACGTTGAGGTGGTTCTGCTTTTAAAGTTCGGATACTCAAAGGTATTATTTTTGGTGAGTGATAATCGGATGATAAGTCATATCTAACTGAGCATTGATGCATGCAATTCCTTTGTTATACAAAAATCTATTAAATCAGGTATTTTCTTTATTTCTAACGGTCAGCAAGTTGAGTGTCCAGAATGATAAATAATCTATATTTTTTTTCATTAATTGCTTCATATAATTGTTTCCCTTTAGGTGTGGTCTATCTCAAACCCCATTGCAGATGTTTAGCATTGTAATGGCCCCAACGAGAAATTTAACGTCCACCTGATTAAAATAATCGATACATTTTTGCTTTTTGATTGCGTGTTTTGTCGACCGAAAATTTCCGATATTACACAACGTCCAGACCATTCCTCTAGGCAGATATTAAAGTTGCCTGGATGTGATCTGTATGAAATATGTTAAGTTCATGATGCTTTATTATTCGTTTGATCAAGACCGCAGTGCCACCGTGTGCTTTTCCATCCGGATGTTTGAACCTTCGCTTTGTGCTGTAAAATCCGTTAGCATTCTCTAGGTCATTTTGTGTGGTATGTGCATTCGTTAGTTGGGCAGCTTCCATTCCCGATACACTGATTAAACATTTCTCATCTTATCGCATTTTTTGAATCACAAATAACTATAATATCTTGGCACTTGATGCATTGTACTGGTCCGGTTCTCTTTTAATGGTTTTGCTATGCAGTATATATCTCAATTCATATATAATATTGGTTTTATGCTTTTCTCATTGGGTTTGGTTTTGGTTTTATGTTTTTCTCATTTGGCTGTAATTCTAAGCGAAACATCGAGGAAGCTTCTCCCGAATTTAAATATTCGCAATAGATTTTGCATCGAAACCTTCGCAGCGAGGCACGTTTTTCGTCATGCATATACCTGCATTTTGTTTCGGGCCATGTTGAACTTTACCCATATAGCGGATGCATTTCTACGCAATTACACTTATTTACAATACTATATTGACTACATTATACTGATTCAATGCTGATGTGGATTGTGTTCGTTGTTGATTTTGTTTTTTTTTTGGGAAAGCCACGTTAACATTACACACTTATTTTTTACCTCGAATTCAATTTTAGATCAAGTTTAAATTAAATACCACAATTGAAATTTTAATTGTAAATAAATAAATGCCAACAAAGCTCCAGTAAATTTTCAAACTAAAAATGTATTTAAAAATGTTTAGTCCCACACTTTTTTAGTAAGACTCCCAAAGTCCCAATGAGGCGGCGTTCAACAAAGTATTATCGTAATATGATTCAGGAGGTGAAATTAGCTGCGGCATTTACTGAAAAATCAACCTAAATTAAAAAGAAAAAAAATATTGACAATGAGTAACCGACATTGAAACCGATATACATAGAACACAATTAAACGCGCGCGGCAAGGGATGAGAATTTTTTTTTACAATTACGCGCGGTTTATAACAACAATGATGATGATAATGATGATGGAAATTCCTTATCGAGTGTTTAATACGATACACTTTTTTATAAATTTTGTGTACTATTGTGTGAATTTTTTTTTCATTTTCAATTGAATAATGAACAACAAACGGTATGAAATGGTTACAATCATTTAAAATTCCATTATCATATTTCAATTTCGTTGGTTTGGTTTGTGTATTGTCTATTCAACAATAGCAACTTCAACTTAATTCATCATCGTTAAGTTTTCTTTTTGGGTTTTCCGTCATTTTTTATTTTATTTTTTTTTGTATGTGTACGCTGGTTGTTTTCACAAATAAAAAGTTTCAAGTATTTTACATAACATAAATCAGATTGTAAACGCGATGGTAAATTTTTTTTATTTTTTTGGAAAATGCCGGATCTCTTGAGATATAGTTGTGTACATTACATATATGTTTGAATAGCAGCAAAATATTTAAACGGAACCTCAATGTTATTTGTTAAAGGTTTTGAAACTGTACTAAGTTTTCAGTAAAATTGCACACAAAAACTACATTTCAATTGTTGTTGGAATAGTATATTCTGAGTTCCATTTAAGCGGTTGCTTTTTGACCCCTATTGAAGTAATAAAGGGCACATAGATTTATTTTTTAGAATTTTAAGAGAAATCAATGAATGTTTATTTCATTGGAAAGAGGAAGGTATGCCATTAACATTTGAAAACGATATCAGCCAAATGGCCGCCACGGCTACGCTTGAAGCATCATATCCTTTTCATGAAATTTTCCATGACCAATTCGTACATTTGCGGCTGTATGTCCTCGATAACTTCAAGAATTCCAACTTTAAGGTCTTGAATCGATTGTGGAGTATTGGTATAGACTATATCTTTCACGTGGCCCAAAAGAAACAAGTGTAAAGGTGTTAAATCACAAGATTTCGGTGGCCAACTTTAAATCATTTAATCATTGAATTTGTCGCTTTGATACGAAGAAGCTGTTCCCAGGAGGTCGTGCCTTTAACAACTCCAACGCGGACTTACAATTTTTGAAGAATTTACTAATATATCGGTATGCTTAGCCACGTTGCCCTGTTACCGTGCCTGCCATCGAGGAGGCGCATACTCATCTACTTTTAACTAGCTTTTTAAAGATAATTTTCTTAAGATGAGAATCTTGTGTACCTATTCTATGATCTATCTACCGCTCAAGACGGTGTCATAAAACTTCTTAAAAGGGGTTGATGCGGTTGTTTGGCAGCATTAGAGTTAGTTTACTTGCTGGCCACTCAACTCTTGAGTCAGCTATTAGTTGATCTCTAGCTTCTTGAGCTTGATCTCAATCATCGAGGATGTGTTGATGAGGCGTATCCCCGCCTTGTCCACATTCACAGGTACTTGAGTCCACTAGACTCAGTCGGTGCATATAGAAGGCCATTCTACCATATCCCGTTAACATTTGGGTGGTCCATACCCGTAGAGGATCTTTGTCTCTTTGTCTTTAATCTCGCCACAATGTTTGGCAGATAACTATATGTTATTCTGCCATCTACTGAGTGCGACCATCTATCGTGCCATATTGCTATTGACGCCTTTCTCGTTTTCCTCTTGAGCAAGCCCATGAGGTTTGGCCGAATTTGATCGCCTTCCACTATAACGTTTCCGTAGCTCACATTTTGTCTTTTCCCTATCTTGTAGTTGGCAATTTTCTCATTTAAGAGTATATCAATAGGAATCATGCCGGCCAAGACAGGAAAGGCGTCAGTTGACACCGTTTTGTAAGCCCTGGTAATTCCGAGCAAGATACTTCTTTGGGCACTAACTAGGGTACGCCGATGGTGGCAGTTCATTCGGTCTGCCCATGCCGCGCACGCGTATGTTAATGAAGATACCACTGGGCCTTCATATATTATTGATAGTGTTCGTTGCTTGAGGCCCCAGTTCTTTATAGTAACTCGTTTTAGCATAGCCAAAAACCTTCTTACTATTTTCCGCGACTCTTTTGATCTCGAAGTCAACTCCTAACCATTTGACAGTTTTCACCATCTTAATTCTTTGGCCATTTACGGAAACCAATGGTGGTCTCCAATGTCCAATGAACCTTTAAGTTGGATCGTGACTGTCTTTTCTGAGGATAGCTCCATTTTGTAGTTTTTACACCAGTCCACCATCCTGTCTATGGCAAGCTGCGCTTTTTCTTGAATACTTTGTCTTGAATTCCCGCAGCACTTCCTGGTTCATGCTTCCGTTCCTTGGACTTCCTGGTTCATGCTTCCGTTGAAACTGTGGCCAACTGTGATCACCTCTTCGAGGAATAACACGGTCAGGAAACTTTACTTGCAAAATTGCGATTGTTTCGTTGCTTGTGTGGCACGTAGCACCGTCTTGATGAAAATAAACGTCGTCCACATCAATATCTTCCAATTCCGGCCATAAAAAATCATTATTCATAGCTCGGTAGCGCAATCCATTCACCGTAACAGTTGCACCAGCCTCATTTTCGAAAAAGTAAGGTCCAATCACACCGCCAGCCCTAAAACCGCACCAAACAGTGACACGATGAGTATGGAGAGGCCTTTCAACAATCATTAGGATTTTCGGAACCCCAAATGCGACAATTCTGCTTATTAACGTAGCCTCCAAGGTAAAAATGGGCCTCATCATGATTTTTGCATTTGAAGGAGCGAAGATACGACGTTTATGGTGATGAACTTTAAAAGCCTTAAGACCTAAGTCTTTATGCAAAATACGGTGTAATGTCGTTTGTGGAATGTCTAATTCCAAAGATCGACGAGGAATCGACAAACCTGGGTTTTCTTCAACACTACGGGCTACAGAAGCAATATTCTCAGTTGTTCTTGAGCGACGCACACGGTTTCGATTCTTCACATCACTAACTTGTCCCAACAGCTCAAATGTTTCCTCCAGTTTCACTATTGCCGGCCGAATGCTTCACGACGACGGAAAAGTGCTTTAGTTTTGCGAACTGTGACTGCAAAATGTTCACCATTTTTGTAGTGAATTTTAACAATTTCAATGCGTTGTTGAAGCGTTTATCGTACCATTTTTAGTAATGGCGTTGTTTTAACTTGTCAAATGTTAAAAGATGACAGCTTCAAAATTGACAGCTGCCCAAATAGCAGGCTATTCAAAATGAAACCTCTTATTGGAAAAACCTATATTTAGCTCTCGGTAGAGTTTTGATAAAATTTTATATTGTAATGATCTACCTTCCTAAGTAGATAATATGCTAAATGGGATAATATGCCAAATTAATTTAAATAAATAACTCAAAGCAAGCTTATGTATGATAAATAATTAATTTCTAAATCCACAAATATAATTCTGCTCGCCTTGAGAATTATATGCATAATTACACCCACGAACCTATTCATTTACAATTAAATTTGGCATCACACTCACAAAATCTGTAATTGATTGCTGTTACATAAATATGCGGTCACAACATGTATTTTAATTTGTGGTTTACGATTATAATGTGATCAGTTATCATGTTCGTCATCATTAAAGCTATATGTGGCGAAATAATTTAAATATTAGGTTGGTTATTAAGATTCACAATATAAACAAATCTTATATATGTACGAATTTCAGAATTTATACACCACCCAAATAACTTTAAATAATTTTTTATAAACACATTTTACTTCTTTGCCGTCGTCTTTATTTTGGCTTTTCTTATACAAAAACATGAAAAAAAGAAAATTCATTGAAAATCTTTGCTCTATTTTCCAGAATTTTCTGGTATACGGTACATATAAATATTCAGTACAGTTGTTTTGTGTTCTAGATTTTTTATTTTTTACTTTGTTCTGTTCTCTGTCGCTCTGTGTGCGCTTTATGACATTTTCGAAAAATAAGATGTAATACATGAAAAGTGCATTTTCCAGAAAGGAATGTTTTATGTTGCTTGTTGTTTTTTAGTTTTGTTGTTGTCTAAATAATTTAACATGAATATATTAATACGTATATAGTATGTAGGGTGGGTGGAGCGAAGGGAGAAAATATATGTAGTTTTGTTCCAATTTACATAACAAGACAATTTATGTACATATAATTTACATGCAGTTGTTAAATAATGGAATTTTTGTTTTTTTTGTGTGTGATTACAGATCTGATCCCACGTCGACAGGATGGAATTCAGCTTGGATGTCAGGAATTGCACTCGGGATTTTAGGAATATGTTTAGTTGGCGGGGCCATTTTTACCGTGTTTTGGGCAAGACGAAATAAGAGAAATATGAAAGCATCGTATCCGGGTAAATATACATAATTTATATTTGTTAATCGTAAAGAATCTAATGTAGTTTTTATTTCAGCCGGACCAATATTAACAACCACAATACCAGACAAGCAGCACACATTATGGTTGCATGGAAATCCTATGGTGGTTAAAACATCGCATTCATTAGCGCCACCTCCACCACCCTCGTCTCAGGGCTCGGAATACGCAGAGGTCACAAATAATATGATGCCTTCGATGAAAATGATGAATTCGAATTCAACTACAACGACGACTAACACGTCGTCATCGGCACCACCGGAACCGTACGCCACAGTTACATTAAAACGAGGTGCAGGTGGTGCAATGACCAATAATCAAGGTGGTTTATTATTAGGGCCACAGTCCGACGACTCATGTGTGAAAATGTGTTCAAATAGTCCAAGTTCCAGTGAATATAATGCACCATCTCGAGAACCATTAAATCTATGTGATATTTTACCACCGCCTCCCGATCATCCATACGGCGCATATAAACCACCGAACAATATGACAATACGCACAAATCCGGCTGCCATGTCACCTCAAGTACTGCGTCGAATACCACCAACGCCACCGCGTTGGGGCACACTTCCACCACCCATCCCAAATTTTCCGCAAAATTGGATGACGCAGCGGGCCACCCGAATGACACCACACGGCACAAACGACTTAAATAATCATCATCAGCACTATAATCATGACTATCCGCACGGATACTTAGGCTATCATCAAAACGATGACGAGAACGACTACGAGAGTGGTTCAGTACTGTACGAACAGTGTCGTCAACAGCAACAGCAGCAGCAGCAATTAGACTCGTATTTCAATAATGGCGGCGAACCAACCGAAGAATACTATCGTAATGTAAATAATATGGAATACTATGATGATAGTTATGAGCCGTCAACGCCACCGCCCCCATGTCCCGATCTAAATTTGTACAATAATAAAAACAATTTAAGACTTTATCAAAATAATCAAAATAAGAATCAATTACAACAAGCACCACCGCAGCAGCAACAACAACACCATCAGCAACAACATCAGCAACAACAACAACTACAAAATCATCCCCAATATCATCAAGATCCGAATATGTTAAGTCAAAAACGGATTATTAATCGTAACATCGTCGGTAATATACCGAATAGTGTCGTAATAAACCCGAATACGAATCCAAATAGTTTACAAATTTCACATCAAAATGGTGTGGTGGGGATGGTGGTGACCGGTAGCAATGGTGTTAGTAATTGTGTAAATGGGGGTGCGAGTAGTAGTAATACGCCAAGTGGTCAAAGCTCGGAGGAGGATAGTGAAAGTGATAATAATCGTTGGGTGCCCCGATCCCGTCGTAGTCGCAGCCGATCGAAAAGTAGTGATAGAAAATATCGTAATGGTGGTCAAATGATGGGACAGATCCGATAAGATTAGACTTTTTGTTTTTTTTTTAATTATAATTAATTTTTAGTTTTAATTTATGATATATAGTTTTTGCTTAATATACATACCTATATAACTAATAAGTGAATTAATTAAATTTGCAGTGAAATTATTTTTAATTGGTTTACATTGTTTTTGTTTTTTACCTACCTAATTAACGTTATAACTGTTTTAATAATAATTTTCATTTTATTTTTTTATTACAATGGGACCAATAACAAACTATATATCAGCAAGTAAGTAATAGTCCTACAAACTAATATACTCAAAACATATATTATATAAAATAATTTTGATCGCATATCACACAAACCCACATTATGGTTTGCAATATCGGGATACCAAATAACGAAATACTCGTAAAATTATATACGAGTCTGCCACCATTGATATTATGTCTCCCTGAATGTTATTCAAATTATAGTGGGAACCTAATTTCTGATTAAAATTTTCCGAAGCACATGATTGTGCGCCCGAGGTTCGATATTGCATACCCTAATTAGTAAGTCGCAGCTAGATGGTTTATAATTGTAATACGGAATGGGATTTAGGTGTAACGATATAATGTATATGAGAAAAATATTCTTATCACATAAATATAATGTATAGTAATGTATATGCCGCGCGCGCTATAAGAATATCATATAAACTGCTTACTCCACCACTCCACTACCCGTTTCCTAACTCTAAAACAGAAGAAGAGATAACCAATTATTATTATATACGATAATTATAATTTCACTGTTAATTTAAAGAAAATTAAATAAATAATAATAATTATACATATAATTTCTTAGATTAATAACGATAATAATTAAAAATGAGCAAAATAATAAAATTAAAAAATTTAAGAAAACTGATAAGAAAATATATAAAACGAATAAAAACGTCCAAAACATAAAAAAAATATAAAAAATTTAAATAAATTTATAACGATACTTCTCTCACTCTTCTTTATATATTATATATATATAGCTATCTCGTCCTAATTATCCGTAATTTAGATTCTTATTTTGCCTACACAATTTTAATTTAATTTTTACTTAAACTCTGTGTTTTGATTTGATTTGATTTTTATTTCTGCTGTTTTGTTATTACATACATAATTTAAGTTAGATAGAAAGGCGCAGGTAGACGACTGACAGTAAACAAAATATAAAATCGACTTTAATTAGTAATTTTAAATAAAACTAAAAAAATAATTTTACTATAAAAATAAAATAATAATACCAAAGAATAATAATTAATTAATTATTATTATTTTTATTATAACACCGATACGTATTAGGGTTTATTTTTAATTTTAATTTAAACAATATACATTTCCTATATAATCTGTATAATTTAGAATTATTTTTTACTCATTTTAATTTTATCTATATAAAATTTTATTTTTACCAATAATTTAAAGACAAAATGAAATAGTTTTTATTTTATTAATTAATTAATAATTATTATTATTATAATTATGATGAATAAATAAAAAAAATATAAATTTAAAATAAATAATTTATTTATTATTATAAAAAAGAAAATTCGAATTAATTAATTTAATTTCGGTAAAATTAATTAAATTAATTTCGGTTTAAAATCGTTAGAAAATGTTGTTTTTAATCCGTTAACACAGTCAAAATGTTCAATGTAACCAAGAAAATATATTTATACATTTTAGGTCGTGTGTCAATTAGTTAAAAACATGTTGACAGGAAAATCAAACATAAATTAATTTGAGTTTTCTGTCAAAAGTTCAATTTTTAACTATTTTTTTTTAACTTATTGACAGACGACCAATCAAATCACTAATAAGAACAAATAGATTAACCCCAGCCAACAATATTATAAAATTATGGCTACTTTGTGAAATAGCAATGCTTCCACGGGTTTTTGGCGTTTCGCTAAATCTTGTTTTGCTCGCTTAGTCTCGCCACCAAATTGTAGGTGAGGAAATGTGACATTAGACTCACTCACGGCGAGAAACATAATACCAAAATTGAAATACGGTGACATCGCGTCACTCGGTGACGCGTGGTGAGTATCATAATAGGGGCATTAATTAGAGTTATCATATTGAATTATACAAATACAATAAATTGGTTTTGATTTGTACTTAACTTAGAACATTGTGGGTTTAGTTAGTGTTACCTCAATAAGTTTAGTAACGTTCTTCTTTTAAGAAAGTAGTGACCACACCTAAAACTTTGATGATGACGCCGCGTTTAAACGAACATATACATTTTCGTTTTCTGCTAATGTTTAGAAAATTTAATATTAATTGAATTGGACATATGTACCTATTATTGGCCGCTCTCAGCAGTGTTGGCCGAGTTCTCAGGGCGCGGATTTTAGCAGAAAGCTAGGTCGTGATTTCGTCTATGGACGAAATAAGATTCTATGTTAAAATCACTCGTCGTACTAGGCATATGTAATTGACATTATTTTCGATTGCATTGTCCGAATAGATATACCACCCAGTTCATTTCAAGACGTGATAATCCATCAGACACTACCAAAACTAAAGGCTGCTATGTCGCGACAACTATTATCGCCAAAGCCTCATGGTCAAGCTAGGAATACGCTTTTTTCGGCTGGTGATAAACTTACAACTGTGAAAATTGACCCTCTATAGATATAGAGCTAACACAGTTTTCATTGGAATCATAATGAATAAACAGGCTGTGAGTACTTGGTTCCTGCTAGAATTTCAAAAAGGCATTTCGTTACGCCTCCTTGTCCAGGCAAAACTATACTGGTAGAGTTGCCGACAAATTGACAAAAAACCTTTCGATAACTAACAAGTGTGGGGTATCTGTAATAGAAATTTTATTTAGTTGAATATTCAATGGCACGGAATCGCCGAGATGTCTAAGTAATACCGAGTATGCCATCGTATAGTATCGATGCGATATGCAACCCTTGTGTAGAGCCCATATCACAGTCAACTTTGCTTAATATATATGAATTCAATAAATAATTAAAGACAATTTATATACAAATGTGAGGGGTGATGTAGAGATATTTTTTGAGATATTTGATGAAAACTGGTTTAGATATTTCAAGAGTAATTATAGAAAATGTATAATGGTCAATAATTATTTAAATTTGGTCATTTGCATTATATTGCATCGATTAGGCTCTCAGTTGAATATTAATGCTGTAAATTAAGGTTAAAAAAATGGAGATTTTCGGTTTTGATACCACGAATTGAGATTGTCGTTTTTGTTACTCAGAAAATGTAACAACGGAATAATAAATAAAAATAAATTAAAAATAAATTAAAAACAATAAATCATTTGCGATTTAAATTATTTTATATTTCAATTCAATTTATAAATCATTTTAAAAATTGAATTATCGACAAACTTCCATCACTTCTTATACTAGAACTCCTGCAATTTTAGGTTCGAATTTGCATCCTTCGAAGTCGAAGGCGGGTCTATTACTTGAATCTTCAAAAGATTCGTCAGGATTCTCCAGTCTGGCCTAAAATGCTTTAGCAATAAATTTCTTACATCCCACAGCTTAAGTGGATTTACACATTTTGCTCCGGTTTTATGGATATTACTGATCTTCCCACTTTTGTAATAGCTTTAGAGACACAAAAGTCATTATGTGTATTTCACCTCTTTTTAAAATATTATTAGAAGTTGTAGAACGTTTTAAATAATATCGTTCGCATTCCTTAAATTGGAAGTGCCGGATTTAAAGTGGCAGATTCCGCAAAAATATCAACGTATTCTTTAGGATCCGAAATTACCTCTATTCGTTGTATTTTTTTTTCGATATGGCCAAATACTCTATCGGACGGTAAAAATAAATGGCCGACAACAAGAAAATACAGCTGTATATTTCGAATATTTGGGGTGCATCGGACGATCGCCATTTGCAACACGTTCCGGTAAGGGTAGTGTTTTTATTTTGGCCACTACATCCGTCTGCGACAAGACAAATTATTTTGTTGGAGTTTTCAATTTGAATTTTATTCAGACAATCAAATACCGCTGAAGCAATTTCGTTGGAGCATTATTTTCTTTTAATAAACTAGATTTCGATGAGCCTTTCACAATCGAACGATAGCGTTAATATTTCAGGATTTTCTTCTTGCAAAAGGTTGAAGTTTCTTTTGCTCTTAAATTGTGGACTTTTCGATCGGTTAAAAGTCTTTCTTTCATTGCAGGATCCGTTGTGTACATTATGCGTTCGGTAAATTAGGTGGGCAGTATACATCCTATACATTTTGTTAATATTTATTTCGGATGGCAGGTACATTTTATTGCTCTCGGCCCGGCAAAAGTGCGTCTCAACGCATTTCAATTGACTAATAAAATGTTGTACTGCATTGTGTTGTTCTTTAAAATTAAACTTTAGTTTCATGACCTGATTCTGCAAATTTTTTTCATCACCCAATTTAAACGATGTTTAGTTGTACCCAAAAATGTTAAATATATATTTTGACACACTGGTATGCTTTGTTTATTTTGTGTTTTGACTAACCTGAGTTTTTTGGCCACGTTACGTTGACGTCGGCGAAGTTACCGGTGATGCATTCACTTCCATTATTTTATGGATAATATTGTATAAAATTTTTGTTGAATATAAAATATTTTTCAATCAAGTACACGTGTATGGCCACTTTCTAGATGAACAAAAGATTAACAAGCATCACGTTAAAAAAATTATATTGCAAATTTTTTCACCTGTTGAAAATAAATCAAAACAATATTATTGTTTCGATTTGTTAAAACGGAGATTGTCGCTTTTGATATTGAGCTTATACATTGTATCGGGTACTACTTGAAACACGAAAAAATTTATGTTCGACGGCTCACATCTCTTTTACAAAACATAAACATAGATCGTTACTCTAAGGTGGCCTACTCGGACAACTGTTTTTTCTCATTTTGTCGAAAACTTCACATTATCATCTTTTTCCGTTCGTTTATATAGCGATGCCAAATTTTCAAGTCCCAAGAAAGGCTTCAACTGTGTTACATTTTCAAATATCGGAGCTTTGTTAATGGCAACAATTTCGCTTGGGCT
This sequence comes from Tipula unca, assembly GCA_951394425.1. Lineage (NCBI taxonomy): Eukaryota > Metazoa > Arthropoda > Insecta > Diptera > Tipulidae > Tipula > Tipula unca. The sequence continues at coordinate 142,167,219 of OX596380.1, read as the reverse complement.
AGATATTACTCCGCACGATCACTGTGAACCAAAAATTTAACTTATCGTCTACCAAATAAGCATTTACTATCATTCACAAGAACATGATACTTAACAAGTCATTGAAAAACTTCTTTCACATTATGTTGCCACTCATAGTGTCAACATCCTACTATCTCGCGTCAACTCCAACTCCACTATTGGTTTCAATGCATATGGCACCGAATATGGCTTTAAAATCTCGGTTTAGCTCCTTCTTTCATGCATTGGTTGCCATAAAATTATTCATGGCTGTCGGTTGCTTGAGAAACCAAAGACTTTGAACAGTGTCCATCGAGCCCTTTTACCTCCTTGACATTTTTATAAAACTTTCTTTTGCCATACTACTAGGCAAGAGGTTTTCTATTACTCAAAGTGATTTTCATAAGAATATCACCACTATCAATTATAGTTTTCGACTCTAGAAATGCGAACTTCATATACTGACCGCAATCGTTTACAATTTTTTTTTCTCTTCTTTCGGACAGTAATTTTTTTGAGTAGCTCCCTTTCTAAAAATTTGCGAATTGGGTAAAGAAAAACCCAGGTCACTTCCACCCTTTAATGTTTATCAAAATAATGTTTATTGTTCGTAATTATTGTTGTTTCTCGACCGAAAACAAACTTGTGCAATTCGAAATGTGGAATTCATAAATGTACATCTCGGCGAAGTAAAACAAACGAAAAATAGTTTAGCACTGGTCTATGTTAATTTTTCGTTTGTTTTAAAATTGGTTAAACCGATTGTATTTTGCACTTTTTCTAGATGCTTCTGATATAGTCTAGTAACAGCAGTTAAGAAACATATTCCGATGTCTCTGGAAAGATATCAATATATTCATTCGAGTACATGTAAATGACCGAGGAACATTTCCTTGCGGGACATATAAATTGGTTTATGCTACAATATATGCGTCACTAATTATGCTTACCAAAGGAAATTGTAAAGCAAATCCAATGGTGTGAGCTCTGTCCCATTATTCATGGTTTTAAGTTTTACCTAAAGAATAAATTAAAACATTATTACTTAAAAACTTGGGGCCAAGATCGCGGCCTCATCTGCGCAAATCAGTATCAATGACGTATAATTCTTAAAGTTAATACTTTTCGCTATGTTTCTTGCCGCTCCTGGCTGTACAAATAAAATTTTTTGATTAATACAATATTGGATGGCGTTTAAACTTAATGAAAATCACGCTGAGAAAGGAAAAGAAGCCTTGCATCAATACTCAACTACACTTCACTCAGCAGTGGCTCATTGTTATTTTTTCAGTTTTGGCTCATTGTTATTTTTTGGAAGTATCGAAGAAAATCTGAAAAATTATTTGTGACAAAAATGCATTATTATGAGCTAGAATGGGTCGGTTCTTCCAACTAAGAAGGTCGTTGAAACACAGTAGAATTTCCACCAAAATTACACATCCCTGCAAATTTAAATCGTTTAACCGATTGGGGGTTCTCAAGCGAGCAATTTTGACCGCTACACTATTTAACAATATAAAAATGGAAAATTGTAAATCGTGTTATTACAAAAATTATCATCTATAGACTCTGTTACAGCTTTAAAGTTTTGCTATTTGATTTAAATGGCAGAGACGACAATTATCAAATATATCTGATTTTCATAACAATGTCAATAAAGCACGGGGATAGACTGTCAAAATTGAAGTTACATTTATGTTAGTTATACATAAATGTTAAAAACAATTTGAAATCCACTCTTCATGGGTGTCCTAAAAGACAAATTTTAGTATAACAGGCAGGTTATAGTTGAATTAAATTTAAAATGAAATGTAAAATTTGAGTGAAACTGTTTTCAGACCTAATTATCTCAAGAAATGGGAATGTCCAGTGGCTTCCACGGTTGCCAGATTTAACAGCCACAGACTTATTTTTATTCGAGATGGCCTTTCAAACTTATACTTGTATGTCTTTGAGTATCATAGCAACAAGAACACATTCGATAACGGATATTCAATTACAGTGTGACAATAATTTTTACAATTTGGCCAATTATTTATTTAAGGTTTTGTATCCAGCAATTAAATCAAGACGAGCTCGCCTACATTACTATGCAAAACCAACAACATTTTGTATAAATACAAGGAAAACTTCAAGGATTTCCTATTATAACTTTATACATATAATTTTGTGGTTGATTTCAAAACTATGCAAGGTTAATGATTTCATAAGTTTTATGTTGAATACGCTTTCCAAAATTGTTTAATAGAAAATGGCCCATGAGCTTCGTTGATTAGTTTTGCAAAGTTTCCCATACATTATACAAGTTAGTACATGCATTCTAAATAGTTGCATTAAAGATATTTTATTTGAAAAAAAAAATTAAAATAAAAACTCTACCAAACCATTCATGGGTTCTCTAAAATTTTACTTTTCCAACTCTATTTTTCCTGTATGACATAGATAATTTTTCACTGCAGTCCTCAGGGATTCTTAGCCTTATATAAGTTTATTCGTCTAAAACAAATGTTAGTATTTTTTTTCAATCCTTTGGGGTCTACTATCTAGGATTTTTGGTAATATTCCAATGGATTTAATATACAGGTTGTTTCACGCTTTCATTCAACAGGGTAACATATTTTCAAAACAACATATCAATATATCTTAATGCACTGTACCTCATGCCGTTGAATAGCAATTCGACATAGATTTATCGAGTTGTATTGCAAATAAGTGTTCTTGTTTCTTATTGCGAGACATAAAGTACTCGCATGACGCTGCCAAAAATGGCCACTCTTCATTATGGCCAATAACACTTACAGAATGTGCAAGTCCAAAGACCAAAATTGTTGGTTATATCGTTCGTATAATACCACCCAAATATAATTAAATTAGTGAACAAGTTTGTGTAACAGTGGGCTCGCCAGATTCCTTTATTCCTGATCGGGTTAAATAATGTAAGTATACACTATGGTGTGGGCTCATTTATTTTATTTGAAATATCTTGGAATTTCCAATAATTGAATATCATAACTTAAACTTTCACTAATCGTAAAGTCGTAGGTGCAATATTTATGTTTTATTTATGAATAAAATGCTTTCTAATTTTGGAAGGATATATTTTATTTGTTGAATTGTCGTAGTTGCAAATTATCTGGATTTAGTTGAAGTTTTAAGTAAATTCCTCGGAACTTTCAGAGGGCATCGATGTTTCAGCGGTCTCCAAAACATTTCATGCGCTTTCTAAGGGCCTGCATATTTGTAAACATTTATTTTTTTTTTTAAATTTGTCCTTATAAGTTGTTGGTCCCTGCCCTTCTATAGATGCAAAAAATACTCGAAACGTTGTTTTAGTCGCGTGCATATCTAGTAGCGTTTTTTTGTTCAACCAGCTTAACCCGGTATACGATGAAATACAGAATAGAACTCGGTTGCGACTCATTAAACACAACATTTCGTCGAGTAACAATCCCTTTCTTCGATGGGTCCCACAGGAGGTAACCATTCACAGCATTGCCAACCATTACCACTTTCGACGGTTTCATATCCAGTTTCTTGCGTAATTGGACTGGTAAATGCGCATACGCAGGTGATCCAAAAACACGAAGCCTTGACCGATTGGATTTCTTGCCTGTCCAAAGCTGAACTGGTGTTGCTATGTAAGCTGCACCATATTCGGCCTCATCCCAAAAATCCTTGCTCAATTTGGAATCAGCGATCATAGAACGTGCCAAGTAATGTCCTGTTCATTCATTTGCTCGGCGACATCATTATGTTGTGGTGTGTACGGTTCGCTGTATTAAATCTGAATCCCGGCTTCATCACAAATGGTCCTGAACCTATTGGAAATATATTCGCCACCATTGTCGTATCGGATTCTTGAAATTTTCTTTCCAGTGTGCGTCTCCGCCATCGATTTGTACCTCTAAAACATATCAAGAACATTAGACTTGTTCTTTATCAGGTATACAACCGGTAAATGAGTGTAATCGTCGATGAATGTCACCAAGAAACACTGATCATCCCATGGCCCACACACATCACTGTGGACAAGTTCCAATACACGACTCGACCGTGCGCCGCCTGAACCGTTGAATGGTTTTCGAGATTGCTTTCCGAAAACAGCTTCAGCATCGTTGCTCATGGCACCCATTCCATCAACCGAAGTCGAAAAACGCTTAATGACAGCGTAATTCAAATGTGCCAACTGACGATTCCACAGACAAATGCAACTGTAATTTTGGCTGCCGTGGCATCTTCTTCTAGCCATTTTTCGTAAAGACTAGTTTACACTTCCAACATATATAATGATAGTGTAACCGTACAATACAATGTGATCGGTTTCAACATTTACCGAGCAAATAGCGCAGTGGTTAACGCTGCGACGTTTGGATCGGGAGGTACCGGGTTTCGAATCCCAACAGAAGCGGGTACAAAAGGGATTTTTCATCTCCCGATTACGATCGGTGATTAAATTGAAAACATCTATGACCCTCTGTTGAAATGTAGAACTCATGGGCAGACCCATCTTCCATGTCACTGTACAGGTTGACATGGAGCTATGCAATGCGCAGGTGGTATACTGTACACTGTACTTGTCTGAATGTGACGAATGAATGGATTGAATGAATGGACCAACTATGGACCAAAAAAGTGTTTTATTGATCTAATCCTTTAAAAAAAAAAAAAAAAAAAAAAAAAAAAACATCGGCTACTACCATCTTTTTGAAAAATATCAATTCATCATCGGCAGCTGTCAAAAAAAATAAAATATGGAAAAACCAATTATGGACACAAAGAATTACAATTTTTTTAAATTGTTTAAATTATGTTACAATCTTCGTGTAAAATGTGGGAAATAATTTTAATTATTTAATTTGAACAAAGTAAAGTTTGTGATTTTGATGATAGTCTTGTCAACTTTTTCCGATGATGACCGATCATAATGTGAACGGACTTTAAAACGCAAAATTGAAAAAATTATCTTCTTATAATTTTTAGTGAATACTACAGTTGGGAAGTAGAATTAGGTTAAAAGTTGTTCGATTTGTTCGAGTTGTTCGGGCTTTTGGAACCGTCCACGGTCTTGTCAATCCACATAAAAAAAATTCCAATTAAATTCTGACAAACTGCTATTTAATCCTTATATCAAAATGTTACTCCCTCCGTCGGCGATTAAATTAAATTAATTCATTCATAATTAAAATTAAACCGAAACAAATCAAAAAACATTATATCCAAATAATAAAAACTAATTACTAAACAACATAAAAATTGTAATAATGATTAATTAATTAATTATATTGTTAAAACAATAATAAAACCAAAATAATTAGAGATAATAAAAGAATATTATTATAATTATATATACATAAATAATTAGATATAAAAAAAAATAAAACATTATTTTTAAGACATTTTTAGTATAAATAAAAAAAAAACGTAAGTTAATTTTTGCCTTAAAACAAAATTAAAATTAAAATTTAAAACAAAAACATAATACATTAATTATTTGTAGTATATAAATTAATTAAATAATATATACATTATATTAAATTTAAAAACAAAATCGCATATACATATTATATATACATACACACATACATACATTACCGTAATAATAATTATATAATTATTTCATTATTAATTTTACGTCATTATATTTATTTTATGAAATTTTGTGATAAAATGAAAATAAACCAAAACAAACAATTAATGATTTAATGTGAACAACCAAAAAAATAAAAAATAAAAATGTGGCTGCATAATCCATTTAAACGATAATTAAAAATTTATAAATTTATTAAAAACACACAAGTACAATGTTTAAAAATAAAAAATTAAATATATAATGTTAAAAAAGTATATTTATTATTAATACGTATTTATGTTACATATTTATATATTTACATACAAACGTACAATACATATACATAATATGAGAATGAGCCAATGAATTAAAAACTAAATATAATAAATAAAATATATATATTTAGTCGATAAGAAAATTTTAATTTAAGTTATTTTTTTAAAAAAATATTTTAATTTTTGTATAATTTTATTTTAAATTTTATGAAAGACTAGATAGATTTGTAAGTTACATATTATATATATTTTTAATTTATATATTGAAATTAAAAATGTGACTGATTAATAGAAAAATGACTCGGATATAATATTAGTAAGGCTTATTATTTTATTTTTTAATTAAAATTTTAATAAATTTAAATTAAATATTAACACATTTACATAATATGGTAAAATTAATATTGTTAAATGCGTTGCAAATTTAATAATATTTATATTTGCCAAAATTACAATAATTTTTTGTCGACCATACCTATACACATATATATATATATATATATGTATATGTTCTAGCCTATTCAAAATTATTTGTCCATGTTAAATTTTTAATGCAACGTAACACGAACTACTTTAAACAGTATATAAATAATAAACTTTTTGAAACTAATAAATTTAATATAATTAACATAGCTTTACGTTCACCGTTAATTTAGTTGTATACAAAATTATTTCTGGTAAAAATGACCAAAAAAGCGAAGACAATTTTTTTATTTAAAACCTTCATAGACGCCACTTAAGATATGGAGATATGCATATCGTATGACAGTGTTGTCATTAGGGGCTGGATGCTGGATCAATCTTTATTATATTGGGAATATATGGGCTTATAAAGAGAAATTTCTCTGAAGGTTAAAGGAGGAAACACATCATCTTAATTTGTTTTAATAATTTTTATTTAAAACCTTAATTATTAAAACACTATAAATTATTTTTTATTAAATTTTTAATCTGCACAAATAATTTTGTATCACACTAATTTTTTCCTAGAAATAAAATTTGATTATAAAATGATTAAGTTAATTAAATTAAAATTATCAGTTTTAAAAATTTATTTGTATTATTTTTAAAGGGGTTCGTGTTGCGTTGCGTTAAAAATTTTGCTTGCTCAAATAGTTTTGAATAGGATAGTATTTGTTTAGTTTAAAACTTTGCTCACTAAACTAATTTTAATTAATTAAATTAGAGTTTAACAATCACAAAAAAATTTTTTTTTTCTAATCTTAATATCCTCACTATCTAATTTCCAAGACGGTTACCATGTTTTTATTGTATGAAATATGGAAATCGAACTTCCAAACTTGATTATAATTATGACATTGTCGTTAAAACTAAAAATCACACTGTTAAATTTTATAATATTTTTACAATTGGGATTAGTACGAAAATTGAAATTTACGTCGTTTTGTAAATTTTGTGTCACCGATTCTTGAGTTTGTCAAATGCTCTTGACTACATATTCAGATAGGACAACTGCTGACCTTATGGTTTTCTCAATTAAATTCTACACTCTTGAGTTCAATGGAGTCCATGGATTATCGGAATCAATATGTAACTAATTGTATTGTCCTTTAGGAGTTTTTATTCCACTCGTTTTGTAGTTAGTTTGGAACATTTTAAGGATTAATTATTGAATTACTAAAATAGTTTATTTGTTTGACCCATAGCAGTTAATGTTAAACCCTCTCCAGAGTTTATTTATAGCAATTTTAGGAGTGAAATAATAGCTTTTTTGGGATTCAATAAAAATATCTTATATGATTCCATAAATTTGAATATTTTTATTATTAAAATATTAAAAAATAAATATGAGCTACCCTCATTAAAGTTAAGTTTAGGCCATTTTCCTATAAGATTGTGACATTTTTCTGGATACCTTAAATTAAAGTTCTGTAGAATCTGTAACAAATTTTTTAAGTATTAGAAATCAGTAAAATTTAATTGTTTATAAAACAACAAAACCAGGTGTATCATGAAACCTCGGAAAGTTTTTCAATATATCTTCATTGCTAGATAATCGCAATGCCATAGTTTTCGTAATTCGTTCAAAAAATTTTGTTTTTTTAACCGTAGGGCAAGCATTCTTTAGGCAGCTTACATCTTCGTCAAAGACTTCACTTACTACTGGCGTTGCTAAAACGGATTCTTCAACAACAGATTTCGTTTGTTTTCCACTGCCTGAACTTGTTCGATTAATAGTTTTTACCCGGTTTTCTATATATAACCACCTCTGTATTAAAATCCTTGTATTCCTGAAGTATGTTTTGGCCTAATAAACTTTGGGATAAATTCCGTTCCAGCTCCGGTATTATGAACTCAAGATCGTGTTGTATTTTGTTAGGAAAATTTCCGATAAAACAGTTTTGCCTTCATAATACCCTCATATTGTTGGTATCACTGTCACTTTCAATGCAATCACTGTTATCCACAGGATCCATTTGTGCTGATTCGTCTTTGGTAAATTCTAAAAAGTAATATGATTATAAAATTTTAAAATTCGATATTCTTATAAAAAATATTTTTTCTTGTACGTTTCCAACTTGTATCTGATACCGCAGAAATCTGTTAAGGTGACGGTACTTTATTATTGTCTATTACGCCTCTTGATTTATTATTATTTTTTTAGCACTTTATAATTTACTAAAATATCCACCACAATGCAATTAATTGTTTTTGCAATTAATTAATAAGCTCTAAAATATGTATACTTATTTGTGAAGACTAATAGCACTTTGATCTAATTACTTCAAATACTAGGAGAAAACTAAATTTATTTAAACAAAATTAATAATGCAGAGTGTTTAACACAGATCAGAGTTTCCAATTACTCATATCGGAGTTGAACATTTAACTTCTTTTCCAATATTTACACAATATCCCAAAAGGATATTAAATTAAAGTTGTAATTGATCTTCAATGTGTAGGTACAGCATATAAACTTTGCCGGTAAGTTCATGGATTACTCGAAAAGGAGGTTGAATATTGCTAACTTCTGCTACTGGAATTAAAACACGATGAATTTTTCTAAGAATGAGCTGTTTCAAAATTTAAAGTTTCACGATTTTCAATTAGTTTCTCCTGCCAATCCTAGAGATGTTCGCAGGTGTCCATATATATTTTCGGTTTGGACTAGGCATGTCAAACTCCCACCAAGGGCCAAATAAAACATCAAGCCGTGGATCGCGTTATATAGAGAAAAAAACGTAAATTAGGAGGAAGTACAAATTTAAAAAAAAAAATACAATACTTTTAAAATTATTTATAATGAAAATTGAGTTTGGAGGACCTTGATCATATACTTCTGATAAGGCTGCACAGATATTCAAAACCTTGCAGAGTTACGTTGCCCGCTAAATACAGAATATTATCATTTTATGAGTATTTACTTACAAAAAACATTTTTCGAAATATCGAAACTACTCCTTTCTGGATTCGAAAGTCGCTATTGCTTAAAATAACAAAATATTTCTGAATTACTAGGCTAAAATTTTCGAAGAATTAAATTCAAAGTTCAACCGAAACTTATTTCAATTTTCTTGATTCTAAACTTGTACATATTTCTCTGTGGCGTCTGGCATACTAACTCTTTGTGAAACACAAAATGTAAATAGCTTGAAATTACATAATTTCTATGAATTTTTAGGCTCTCCAGATATGCGACGGATTTAATTAAAAGTTTAATTAAAACTAAAAAAAATTAAATTTTCTTGGTTTCCTTTTCTTACTTCATACAATTCCAACATATTTTTGAATTAAAAAATAGTAATTTCTTCAAATTTTAAAAATTTTTCTGACATTCTAGGCCTAAATTTTGTGCAAATTTAAAAGTTTAACCGAATCCAGCATACTTTATTTTTCCTGGTTTCCAACTCTAATTTCTCTCTGGCCTTTGCAGGTTGCGAATTTTTGCTTGGACGAGTGAATGCAAATGATTTCAAATACATAACAAAATATCTCTCTATGAATGTCTATAGGCTCTCCAGATCCAAGTTCAACTGAATCCAGTACATTTCCATTTTCAGGGTTTCTTCGGATCCTCCAACTTTGCGTGGCGATTTATAAAAAATTTGAACTTAGGCAACAAAATTTCCATTGACCAGGATTCCAATACGATCATCGCTGCAAAAAAGGGGATTCAAACTATTTAATAAAGGACTGGAAAGGACATTGGTTTCGAGAAGAGCAATTGATCCAAAAAACGGAATGTCCATATTTCCACGCAAACATGCACACTCCATCGATGTTGATAGTTCAAACAAAACACATCTGAATAGTATAGATCTAAGAGTATATTATTTTAAAAAAATATTATTTTGCTTTAACGAATATCAATTTTTGCCAATACAGTTTACAAAATTTTTGTGTGTGCAAAAGGCATTTATTTTACCGGCTTACGCCTACAATCATGTTTCCCTTCCCTATACCAAATTTTAGCCGGCCTTTTCAATCACTCAATACAATAAAGACGATGTCCTAATTTTTATCTTCATCTATTTTTGATTAAATGTGTTCATAAAATATGTATTCTTATTTGACATAATTTTTATTTGGAATCAAGGAACATAAACAGAAAATACAAAGATTAAAGTATGGCCTTGCGCATGCTAAAATTGCCACTGACTGGCAAAAGTGTTTGAAGTTGGTTTTGCCAAAGTAATAATTTTTGCTTGTTAATTGTTAACAAATAGCATGGTAACCGCGTGGTGTTTGCCTTGCAGTTTAAAATCAAGGTGACTAAAACTACATGTAACGTGTACGACAGTAAAACTTTCGTATTCTTTTACTCATTTGACATGACAGTCGCCGTTTGAAGGGACAAGCGTTGCATTTCTTTATGCTGTGTGCCTCAATCGACTAATTCACGAGGTTATGTATATTGCGCAATGAGAATACCAATTTACATCTAAAGTGACGTGACAATTGTCACTCGAAGTGACACGACCAAGGGAAGATGATTTGTAATATGTCAACCCAGAAAGCCAGGCCCTTTTTCCATTGATCATCTTGAATAATAATCCACATTCATAATTTCTCGATACCAAAAAAATTGCGATCTCGCCTTCTTGTTTCATACTAGAATTGAAAAAATACTTGCAATGAGCAAAAGGAGGAGTTCGCGGTGGAATTCCTCGATGTATTTAGTAGGGATTTTTTTGTAAACAAATTTCTTGTCATTTTTTAACTACACCCCCGGCGAGAGTGTTGTGTTTGACATGTCTAATAAGACCAACTAGAAATTTTATGGTAAAGTGGACTAAATTCATTTTTTAGTACAAATAAATTTGTTTCACAGAGACGCGTTTTTAAAATATTGTCCCGCCGGTTGTAAAGATATCCACATTCGTCAATATTTTCGAGCAGTTTGGACCAATCTTATAAACAAATTCGCGTAGTCGTCTCACACGAGTCTAGTCACGTCATGTTGCAACAAAAATGATATTGTTGAAGTCTATTCAAGCGGACACGACTGGAACTATAAACTCATCTTGTAACACTAAAATTGCTCAACGTTTGCTGAAATTTGACAGCAAAATAGATGTCAAAATTCAAAACATTTCAAATTGTGTGTCAACAAAGCTAAGGCGTTTTCATTTAATAAATAAATTTGAATTAGCCTTTTGCGACTTTAAAATTTTTCTCCATCAGACTAATTAGCATTTCAGCATTTTTTGCAATTTGTTATTTTATTCCTACCAAAAAATTTAACAAATAAAAATAAAAAAAATGTACACACGAAAAGCCTTTTTATAATTTAATTTGTCTGAAATTGATAAACTCGTACTTTTTGTATAGTCACTTGAAAAAATTGCGTGACAAGCGTGATTTGAAGTGACTTTAAGCGTAAGAAACGACTACGAGAATAGGAAAATTGATGTGACGTAGCTATAGTCATGAAAAATGACGTGATACGACTATGGGAATGGGGGTGTAAGCCCAGTTCTTTCCCATATTGGGTAAGAGACCAAAATTTCTAGATAATATTTCAAAATAAAAATTTTGTGATCCTCAAAATTTACAAAGAGATTTAAAACTACTCTACCGTATTCCAAGTTCTATGCGAAGCCCCTGAATTTAGTTTTTCAAGTAGCTCAAAGTCTCAAGTAAGAGACTTTAATTAATTGATTTAATTAAAAAAAAAATGCGATAAATTAGTTCAGCAAGAACTTATGAACTTTTCAAAAGAAAAACCTAATTTAATTGGAGTGTTCAGCCGGGTCTCTCTTTTTTTGAATACCTCATTCAAATACAATACAATTTAATATTAATTCTTTTGAACGCATTACATAAACGTTAAAAGCTTAAATTAGTCCGTGAACATCTCCGTGAGAAAAGCTCAAATAATATAAAAAAATAGATTATTGCCACAACAATTGTTCGGGTAGGCCGAATGATTATAACCAACTATTAAGTGTGGAAGATTGGCAACATAATTGTAACCCAAAACAAAATACATTTCAGCTCGATCCCCTGGTTCAAATCAAATATTATTTAAATTATTTTGAGTCTACTTCCTAATACAATCGGATTCCAAAATTACTTCGTAATTGGAATGATCCTGAAATCTGAATATAGGTTCATTTATATATTATTTATTTTTATCACATTGAAGCCCTTCACCTGGCTCTTTCTTCTTCGATGCTAAACTACTACTTCAGATTTTCATAGACAAGGCATCATTTTAAAAAATTAAATAAGATTGGAATTTAAATTAACCTATTGGCCAGAGAAAAAAACGATTAATTTACATTTAGTACATATGAAGAGAAAAGCTCTCATAAAGTTTAATAATCCGCAAACCAAACATACACTCAATCAAACTCAAGCAAATCGGATAAATGCTTTTCGAGCAATTATAAGGTCACAGACAAACGAAGAAATAATGCGAAGAGATTTGGCAGCTCTCAATGCTAAGCAGAATTTGGGAAAAAATTCTTATGAAAATTTATATATGTACAAATCCAACGGCAGTCGAAACTCTTCAGGCTAAAGTCAATAGTTTAAATATATTTTCAATAATATGCCTGAACGTGATTGTTAAACAAGATGATATAATCCGGTGCTTGGACCGTCCGTCTGGGTGCATATTTAAACTCAAAATGTGCAAGTTACGGAAACTTGAAATATGATGAAAGATAGTCGGGATCACAAGACAAGGAACATATGAGTTAAGGGATACGAGAATTAATATTATTAAACAATAATATATGTTTCACAGCTATACAAGATATATGTACTAATGTTTTTGTCATTTATGAATCGTGGAGAAGAGCATATTTTGATCGTATTTACAGCAGGGATGGGCATTTACGCTTCATCTATTGTTTTCCACGTTGATGTGTTGAAATGCTTCGTTAAAATCGGTGTTAAAAGAATTATGATTTAGCAAGCGATTTGCAGTTGGGGACTCAAGAATAGGTTTTGTCAAGTTTAGAGTAGAGATCGACTGAACTATACATTATAGTCAGTTGTTTTATTCTTTTAATAAATAATTTAAAAAATTGTGTTGAATGCCTAATTGGGGTACGAAACTAATCTTTGCAGTGTTGTCTCAAAGGATCTGTAATACATGGTGGAATTGGGAAAATGCGTATTCTCCAGTGTCTAGTCCTTTGCATATATGGTTAGGAAAAAAAGAACAACTTGATTGTTAACCGATTGTACTATTACCTCTAAAATTGACCTAGTCAGGGCATATCATTTAATACCTGTTGTTACAAAAGATATTGCTAAGACGGCAATTACCATTCCTTTTGACTTATTCGAATTCTCGCGAATGCCTTATGGTTTACGCAACACTGCTCAGACATTTCAAAGGCTCATGAACGAGATAGTTAGAAGACTGAATTTCGTGTGTGCATATACATCGATGATATTCTTGTAGCTTCAAAATCAGAAGAAGAGCACAAATCGCATTTGCAACTACTGTTTAACAGGCTTGCCGATTTTGATATCAATATCAGAACTTTAAAATGCGTTTTTGGTGTTAATGTTCTTAACTTTCTAAACCACAAAATAACCCGTAAGGGAATATTCCCATCCGAGGAAAGAGTTCCAGCTATATCGGAATTTCCAGTGCTTATCTATTCGACAAATTCAACAATTTATTGGCATTGTTAATTATTAAAATAGCTTTCAAAACTAGCTGGATTCTTATCACCGATTCATGAGCATCTAGTTTTTTTTTACTCAGAAAGCCAAAAACTGCAAGAAATTTTGCTTAGAATAAAAGTTCGCTCATGCAACACTTTTTGGTCATATTTTGAAGGTTGAAAATTTTCAATTTACACCTTCATAAGTTCCAAAACAGAAGGAAGTTCACGGCAAACTTGTCATTTGGATTTTATTTCGCAATTTTCAACGTACATTCAATATATTATAAGCAAAGATAATGTAGTCGCTGACAGTCTGTCATGCACAAGCGATAACGAAACTGCCTCTGTCGAAAAAACACTAGCTCTCAAATTCTATTTCGGAATTACAGAATCCTGGCGAGGAACTTCAGAAATTATTTTCTGGTTCCACTCGTCTCACAAATAGAAAATTAAAAATGGTTCGTTACTTTAGGCCTAATATGAACAAAGATGTTAACATCTCAGAACAGTCCTGTCTTTCATGACAAAGATCTAAAATTTAAAGGCACACGAAATCGGAATAAGAAAGAACAATTTAAACAGCCTTTTGGCCTTAACTGACGTAGATCGTTCTCCTAGATTTCCAGAACAGAAGGTTACCATACTTATATCTCGATTATACACTATACAGGATGTACAAGACAGGGCCCAGTACGCTATCTTGTGGTACTCCAGCTGAAATTTTCTTTAGGTCCGAGTATTCGTCTTCATATTTTACACGGAAGTGTCTATCGGTTATGTAGGATTTCAGAGTTCATAATATTAACGTCCCACTTGAGCTTGAACTCCAATACCTTATGCCAAACTCGGTCAAATGCTTGTGCTACATCTAGGAAAACACTGAGCATATTTTTTTAGTTTCTAGTATACGTTCTAATATCTGTGATCCTATGGACTTGTTGGTGGTCAGGAATGAAATTTCTATCCACCATAATGGGTTTCATTAGCTTCAGGAGCAATTTTTCAAAAATCTTGGCTATGGTTGGGAGTATGGATATCGGTCTGAAGGACTTTTTATCGTTAAATTGTTTGTTAGATGTTAAGATCATGATTACCTTTGCCTCCTTTCATTGCCTTGGAACGTATCTTAGTCTAAACACAGCATTGTTTATATGGAGAAGTTTACGTATCGCTTTATTTGGTAGTTCTTGGACATGATTTGTCCAGTTATAAGGTCGTACCCAGGAGATTTTTTCATGTTTAAATTTTGAATTTCCTCTTTTAGCTATTGTAGAGATACACTTTGTATTTCAAGCTCATCAGATCGTTACAGTAGGTTAATATTTTCATCCGCAGTTTGCCTGGGTAAATGATTGAAACGTATCTTCTAGGTGTCTCGCAAAAAAGTCAGCTTTTTGTTTACTGCCTGGAGCCCAGCTTCCATCCTCATATTTAATTGGTACGGTCGAATTTGTTGGTCTCTTAAGTACTTTTGTTGCTTTCTATAAGGAATATTCGGTATCTTTTTGGCTAGTAAGTGACGACAAATATGTACTTGATTCATTCCTAACTGTTCTGATCAGAGAAATTTTTTTTTGTGAAACAAGATTTTAGGAATTAGATTACCCGGGAAAAAATTAATAAAACAAATAATAAACTAGGGCATAAAGGTCGCTTATTGCGAATTTTATAAATATATACGGAATAATTTAAAAGATAAATAAATATACTCCAGAGCAATGCACAAATAACGCATCCAGCCATACGCCCACAGTATCTCTGAAATATGACGAAAGATAGACGATATTTATGGGTTACGAGTATTAAAATTATTAAACAATAATATATGTTTCACAGCTACGGGATATGTTTTAGTCATTTATGAAATGAGAAGGGGCGCATAAAAAAATATTAAAATACACTATAACGTTAGTTGGCCAATTCACACAAACGCTACGCCACGTTAAAGTTGAGTCAATATTATACCACACCATTATTTATTACCATGAATATTGTTGGCTATTTTTTTTTTTTAAATTTTCATAAAATGATAACCGGCCCCATTAAGATATGCCGGACCCTCCACTCCCATAACTGTACCATACTAATTTTTGCCGCACTACATTTTAATTGCCAACAGAGCAAAAATCCTTTTTCCAACTACATATGTACATACATATATCACAAATTTCATTTTTCATTTAATTATTGTTTATTTATTTGTTCATATTTAACTGTCGAAAATTAAATAAATAATAATAAAATAAAACAAAAGTCTGAATATATTTTATGTTACAATTATGGCCCTTTTTATGATTTTTTTTTTATGTAGCATTATTTTTTTATGTTGATAAGAACAAAAAACATTTATTTTCCATGTTATAAACCAATTTTCAGTTTGATAATTTTATATATAAATATGATAAAAATAATAATTATAAAAAATATAATATTAAGTTCCTAATAATAATTTATATATTAATTTAGTTTTTTTATTATAAATATAAATTATATTATTATTATTATTATATTATATTATAAATACCTAATTATAAACCAAAAATTTGCTTCTATATTTAATTATTTATAATAATAACAAAAAATAATACTATATACTAAATAATAATAGTATAATAAATAAAATTTAATCTCCCACTGAATTATTGCCATAACTTTATTTTTTTGATTTTATTGATTTCATTTTATTATTTTGTAAAATAAAATACACGTATTGTATATATAAATAAAAAATATAATAATAAATTTATAAAAATTGTAAAAACAAATAAATATATTATATTTAAAATATATAAAAACAAATTAGAAAATATTTAAATAATTATTAAATATTTTAGGACTCATACAAGAACAAAAATAGTTTAAAAAATAATATTTAAAAAAACAGTCAAAATGTAAAAACAAATTGTCTTTTTGTTTGCTGATTATATTATATTATATATTCTTGTTTAATTACATTTTTATTTATTATTTATAATTATACTGTAATACTCTATAATAGATTAAATTTCTCTGCTTTAAAAAAAAAAATAAAAAAAAAACTATTATAAACTATTAAAAAAAAGTTGTATATTTTAATAATATATATTAGTCAGCAAAAAATATACGTAGAAAATCTAATAAATAAATTATATTTATTACATAAAAAAAATAATAAAACCGCTAAATAATTAATTTAACATTTATTTTTAAATTTTTTCATTTTCATTTCGAAAATTTTTTTGTTTTTATTTTTCAAAAAGACAAATAATACAAATTAATAAATATTACATACAAAATGATAATTTACATATCATTAGCACAAATTATCTAATATAATTTAATTACCAACAAAAAATAAATATAAATAATTTATTATACAATTTAAAAATACAAAAAAAAACTAATTAAATTATATTAAATAATTTTAGAAACAACAACAATAACAACAAAAACAAATTTCTAATTAATATTACGACACATACTTCCAAAACAACAAATACAAAAACTACAACCAAATTACTAGCCCACAAATACATTATTTTATGAATTATTTTATAATTTTAAATCTAATTTTCATTAAACCTGTATAATTTATATTTTTAATACAAAACAAAAAATTATTATCTTAAATTATATTATATAAATATATATATATATATATATATTCTTATCTCTGCCATATCTCGCTATTAAAAACAAATTAATTTAAATAAATAAATATTAAAAATTAAAAAACAAAAAAATTATATTAAATTATAAAATTAATTTATTTAAATAAAATGAAAATAATAAAAATTTGTTATAATTATTTAAAAAACAAAAAAAAATGATGAAAAAATTAAAATTATAAAAAAAAAATTCTTATATGAAACAAAAAAAAGTGAAAAAATTAATATTAATTTAATAAAAATTATTATTTTAATTAATATTACAAAATTTGATTGTTTTTATTTCAACATATTGTGATGAATCGAAGATCGCGAAGGAAAGTATATACGTAAGTAGAACTACTTATTTAAAAAAAAAACTAGAAAACCAGATTCTGGAATTTTATTCTGAAATACACCATCATAATTATATATTTATAAGTTTTCCCAGATTATTTTAAAACTTAAATGTTAGTTCTTTTTAATTATTTTTTAGTATTTAATTTAATTTCTGGGCATATAACAAATAATAATTAGTGCTAAAATTATAAGGGGCCTATTTTCCCCCAAAAAAACAAAATCAGCATTAAATCAGAATAATGCAATGGGTAAAAGTGGAACATAGCCCCAAAAAAATATAATAACGCTAAATGAAAAAAGTGCTTCAACATCAAATTTAATTAGTGAGATAGGTTATTTAAATAAAGAAAATTTGATGCAAACCGTAATGGACAGACATATAACTGTTCAGACCAAAAGAAAAAGAAGCCCGAAATCAGCGCAATTAGCTAGTAAAACTAAAGTGTCTAGGTTAGAACATGGTGCTGATCAAATACCTCTCGGCAATAGATTTTCTTGCTTGGAGGAGGATATCGCCGATGAAACAAAAGCTAAATAGACCGAAAAGCTGCCACCAATTTATTTAAGAGAGGGTCAAATAATGAACTCGTTAATCAGGGTGTCCGCTGGGAAGGTATACTACTTTGTTTATTTATAATTTTTGATTAAATGAAAGAGAATGGATCTATTGATATATATATATATATGATATATTGATAAATGTTTTATTTAATGTCGGCAATTATGTATGGAATACAATGCCAGATAAATGTCCGCCTCTGTTAGCCTCACAAATGCAAGCCCTTTTGAGCACATTTTTCATTACATGCAGTCAAATCAGGCGACCGTGGAGGCCAATCGACATCACCATTTTTTGAAATAACTTGTTGTGAAAAGAGGTCTCGCAGTAATTCCATTGTAATCCTGGCTGTATGCGATGTGGCACCGTCTTGTTGATACCACAAAAAGTTTTCAATCATATCACGATATCGCTCCTCATTCACAGTTACCGTTACGCCGTTTTCATTTTGAAAGAAGTAAGGTCCACTGATTCCTCCTGACCAAATTGCACACCAGACTGTCACTTTTAATGGATGTAAAGGTGACTGATGAATAATTTGAGGCTTTTCCATTGCTCAGAACCGACTAGAATAGTTTATTCACATATCCATTCAAATGAAAATGTGCCTCGTCACTCATTATGATTTTTTCATGAAAATCGGGGTTGTCATGGGCGAGCTGTAACATCCTATATTGGCATATGTACGGCGGCGTAAATGGTCTTGTGGAAGAAGCTCTTGTGTCAACTGAATCTTAAATGGAAACAAATGCAAATCCTTGTTCTTTGAAGACCAAGCTCCTGAGCACGGCGTCGAATTGAGGTTGATGGATTGTTTTGAACACTTTCTTGAGCAGCAGTAATGTTTCCAGCCGATCTTGCAGTACGTTGTGGACCATGATTGGGCCTATCACCTACAGACCCTCTTTCTTCGAAATCATTCACTACACGATAAATAGTGCGTTTTGTTGGCACGTTGTTTCTCCCAAAAATAATCGATGATTGATTTTGATAAAATGTTTTAACGATTAAAACACGTTGGTTTATCGAATATTTTTCCATAATAAATTTGCCACGTGTCTACTTCACGACTGCCAAATATGAACTGTCAAGACTAACGTTTACCAAAATGGCGGCAAAATAAAGTAGTATACCTTCCCGGCGGACACTCTGTACAATACAATCGACCAGTTTGGAAATTGATAGTTTCAGTGCGCTTGTAAACCATTTCGATCAAACCGGAAAGCGATATTACACTTACCAGCTGAAAGGCAAAAAAGGTTGACTGTTGTTTTAAAAGGAATGGAGGGCAGCGTAGAGGTGCCCGACATCATGCGGCTCTCGCTGCGCAAGGCTTCTATGCCAAATCTATTGCAAACATTTTAAATCGTGAGAAGGTTCCTCAACCGATGTTTCGCATTTAGAGCCAGATGAGAAAAACAAAGGAAACCACCGAATTCGAGAAACGAATGGTAAAGTCCGTTACAATCAAAGAGATATGACTCCAAGAAGTACAATTGCCCAACAAGCGAATGCACACTCAACCGCACAAAATGACACGGGGAATGCTACAAGCAGTTTTGCGCAACCAGGAGTTTCCTATGCGAACATCCTAAAAGGTGCAGCCACAAAAACGGAAGTTCATTACAACGTAGAAGAATTAAATATGCACACGACCGTAAACAAACTAACCGAAACGATCCAAAGTTTCATAATGATGATGGAAAGACAAATGAGCCATGATGATGCAAAATATGAACACACTAATGCAAATTATCGTCAAAAATCAAAAATGACGCTCCTAAAGATAGCTGTATGGAATGCGAATGGTCAAACACAAAGCTGCGGTTCAAACCACTCTTGTCGATCAAAATATAGCCATCATGCTAACATGACAAAGACACTTTACAAAAAATATCTTTTTTAAAATCAACGGATATTCAGTTTATAACACCAAACATCCAGATGGAAGAGCACACGGCGGCACTGCGGTCTTGATCAAACGAAGAATAAAGTATTATGAACTCAACAAATACACGCAATCAAAAAGCAGCAATTTATCGATTATTTTAATCAGCTGGGCACTAAATTTCTGGCAGGAGGCGAATACACTGCTAAACATCTGTAATGGTGTTCGAGATTAACAACACCTAAAGGAAAGCAACTATATGAAGCAATGAACGAAAAAAATCTAGATTATTTATCTTCTGGACACCCACCTTTACTGGCCATCAGCTAGAAATAAAATACCAATAGATTTCTGTATAACAAAAGGAATTGCAGGCACTAATGCTCAGGTAGAAGATTGCTATGACTTATCATCCGATCACTCACCAATAATAATAACTCTGAGTACCAGAGCTTTAAAAGCAGAACCACCTCAACGTCTAACAAATAAATTAACTAAACGGGCTCTATATAGAAATATAGTCGAACAAAATTTCCAATTAGATAGCCAACTTTGCACTCCGGAAGATATTGATGCGGCGGCGGATGATTTAACACATATATTGGAAATAGCAGCAAAAGAGGCCAGTCCGGATATTAACAACTCTGACAAAGTTAATAAGCATTCACCTAATATACTGCAGTTAATCTAAGAGAAAGGGACAATACGATGGCTATGGCAACAGCAAAAATCTGCATTACTAAAAGGGAAATTGAATAGGGCTATTAAAGCCCTTAAATGAGCATTGAGAGAAGAAGAAGACTCAGATATACTCAGAGTTACCTTACTGAACTATCGGTGATCGAGAAGACAGATTATTCACTATGGAAGCAACAAAAAAACTAAAGACGCCAACATTATCGAATCCACCAATTAGGCAACCAGAAGTACGTAGATAAGGCTACTGCTTTCTCTAACCACTTGAAAAATGTATTAAAAAGTATTTTTTGTGAGCCGTTTTTTCCGATGAAAATACAAATTTAAAATAAATCCCGCTCTTTTTGAAAAGAGATTTAAATGCATTGATTAATAGAACTAATTGACAAAACCACTCTAGGAATTGTCTACATTTTCGACGTTGTCAAGGTTGTTGACGTTATGTACGGGTTCGACACGTCTATGTAGAAAATAATAGATGACGCGTAAACGCCCATTCCTGTTCACCAATTATGTTGACGATGTGGAGGATGAGGTTTATTAGTGATAAAACCAAAACAATGGGCTCTAGCATTAAAAAAATATGTTTAGTACATCGATTTACGAGATTTACCCCTGGTTGATAATAAAGCATATCCTTCGTGTGAAAGTTGTGTGAAAGGTGATTTTATAATTGACCAACGAACCTTGATTAATCTCGTGATGGTTTAAAAACACCAAAGTCTCATTCATGTGCGTTAAATGTTAAATTAAAAATGTTTGTTTAGAGAATTGAATGCTAATTCTGCTTGAATCGTTGTGTTTTCGCATGAATAATTTTAAACAGTTATTACCCCGTTTGTTTACAAATATTCAACATATCTGACAAGTTATTGCCTTAGACAAGCAGGCACCACACAGAACGGATGGAAATTAATTGGATTATATATGTATCATATAGTTATATTTCTGCTAGACGCTGTCTCGAAATTTTTTTTTTTATTTTTTTTTTAGAAAATTGAAAAACAATGCAATAATTCACCTTTAGTTGGGTGTATGAATAGGTTCGACAAATTCAAGAAAATTATCTTCCATCTTTGCTGGTCATGGCTGAATAGATACACGAATTTCGAATCCTGAATATAAATGAACAAATCATAAAGACGACAAATTTATTGCCATTTCACTATCGTTCATTGAAAATGAAAATTTAATTATAAGTTGAACGTAATAAATTGTATTCATTTATTATTTAAAAATTCACTTTCACCGTACACGATTTTCATATAATTTCTAGCGTATAGTTTCATGATATATTCTGTGTTCTCGTATATGTTGATAAATTGATAAAATCAATTATCACAAGGGATGCAATTATAATCACCCATTGGGTGACATGTGCATTAATCAAATACAGGACATACTCGTATGTATGGCATAAGTATGTAGTTTTGAAAAATTATAAAATAAAAAAAATCGTGTGTAAGTAATTATAGTTGTAAGCAACATTTCAGGGGTGTATGTAATTTATTGACATATGTGACGATATTATCTTCCATAAACAGTTATAAGAACATCATAATTATATGAACAATTTTTGTTTATATCTTTGATTGTAATAAATGTATTACTTGTGTAATTATTGGTCGAATTGGATTGGGCGTTTACCCTTCATCTATTATTTTCTACATTGACGTGTCGACAACCGGTAGATAACGTCAACAACGTAGACAACGTTATAATGTAGACAATTCCTAGAGTGGTTTTGTCAATTAGTTCTAAACTAAAGAATGACCAAATTTCTTTAGGAACAACGCGTTATTGATGATAGTTTTATAGAATGTACATTGACGTATTTAAATATCTTTTCAAAAAGAGCGGAATTTAAAACTAATCGTGCTCAAATACCATGAATCAACTTCAGCGTCATGTTTATCCATTGCCCCTGCTAATATTTTCAATATTTTCTATTCAAATGACAAATATAAAAGATTTGAATAGCATAAAATATATATTTGCGGCGGTGGTCCAGTAAGAAAAGTCAGTGAATTTGGATTTTTGGTTCTAAGTTCGATTATCGATCGAACCAAACATTTTTTGATTTAATTTCTCCTGTCAAATTGGTAATGATGAAATAAAATTATTCAAATCCAACTCAGCTTCTGTTCAAAACTTCAATATTCTACATGTAAAAATGGCAAGTATAAAAGATGGGCATTGGTATAGAGCAGTAATGAAATTATACGGCGATGGTCAAATAAACAGAGTCTATTACCGTTGTTAAAATTTTCAATTTTTTTATTCAAATGGCAGCTATAAACGATAGGAATATGACTATTTATGTATATGTATGGCGGTGGCTCGGTGGTAAAAGAAGCTGTGTGCTTGGATGTTAATCATGACTAGTTCTCAAGCCTCAATATATATTTTTAATTTAATTGCAAATTGGTCATTTTTAAATCAAAATACGATTTTTTTTAATTTAATGAGAAATGTGTGGATGCCCGCTAAATTTGTTTACCCTTTATCGAGGTTCGAGAACACTCGCACAACACCCACGATTCCAAATCCTATGACACCATATATACATTTGCTGCTATACTCATTCTTTGCCAATTGAAGGGAGAAATTAAATAAATTAAATTAAAAATTATTTTAATGCCAACCCTTGGCTTGAACTGAAAAGTTCACAATTCCAAATGCGACGACTCTGCTTACTGGACCACCGGCGTATATAAATTTGGTGCCATATAAAATCTTTTATGATTACCAATTCAGTAGAGAAAATTTATATTTTAGCAACATGGCGCTGACGAGAATTGAACTCGAGTCCACGAATGTAAAAGCAATGACTCTGTTAACTGCACCATTGCCGAATATACATTATGCTATACAAATCTTTTATATTTGCCAATTCAATAGAGAAAATTGAATATATTAGCAATAGGAATGGACTATCTTATTTGACCATTACCGTATATTTTCATTATGGTCATACGCAAGAGATGACTTGTTTGCAGAAATTGAATGTAGATTTCAACAGAAGCTGTGTTGAACCAATTTTACAGAAGAAATTAAATTAAAAAAGCATTGGTGCCAACGAGTCTTGAACTCGAGTCCACGATTTCAAGAGCAATGACTCTGCTTACTCGACCATCGGAGTATTAGAAATTGGTGCTGAACAACGATAGAAATCTTTAGATGGCACAATTGATAGAAATCTGTACAAAAAGGTTATAACCTTCTTTGAAAATAATCCTGGTAAATTTAACTGTGACCGTGCCATAAAATTTAACACACCCCACTCCATGGTAAAACGAATTCGAGTTCAGGCAGGCTATGAGTGCTACCGAGTTATTAAAAAGCCAAATCGTTGAGATAACCAACACTTGTTCAATAAAATATGTGCCAGACTGATGACAACATTTTCACAAAATTTAGTGTGTGTGTGTTTTGATGGATGACGAAACGTATACATGAAATTGATTTTGAAACACTTCAAGTTAGATACATTTGCAAAAAAATGTATGATTTTGCCAGAAATTTGCAGTCGTGGATCCAGGTTTTTGGCACATTTGTCAAAACGACGTATTTTGCCGTTAATTCTTCAACACGAACAGCAGTAAAGCTTTGGCCATATATAGCTCGTTCACACGACTCTCATTCCAACAGAAGCATTAAATTTGCACGAGATTAATGAAATCAATGTTATCTCAAAGCCCACAGGTTTTCAATGTATCGAATAATTTTGGGGTATAGTGGAAAGGATGCTGAAGGGCAAAAGTCACACGGGCAGTTATGCCAGAAGTAGGGAGTATCCGTAATTACGAAATCTATAGAGGTGATTTGTGCAAAAATTAAGAAAACTCAAAAAATTCAATTTAATCGTATGGAAACTTTATTATCGTTCGAAAGAACATTTCTCGCCATTTATTTTTTTAAAGATTATTTCTTTCAAATGATGGCCGCAACTACGATGATCGTTTCTGAAGGTCCAATTTTTGATGACGCGCCGGAGAATACCGATAGCTGGTTTATTCACATAGACTTTGGACTTTGCGTAGCCCCAAAGAAAAGAGTCTAGAGGTAACATGATTTTTCAATAAATACATTGCTTCGGGCGCTATATAGTAAATAGCGCCGACTTCTTGGAACCAAATGTCATCGAGGTCGGGGTTCAATTTAAGGTAGGAAATATTCCGTTATCATGGTGCAATAACGAGCACTTTTCGCAGGTACGTCCCGGCCGTCTTCTTTTTCCAATACTGTAAACTGCGATTTAAACTTTTCGATGGTATTCCAGATAGTGGTCTCGACAGACCGATTATGTCAACCGTAACTTGGTCTAAGCGCACGAAACACATTCCTCACGGAACGCTGATTTTCTTTATTACAAAAATTAGCATTCCGAGAGGAATGTGTTTCGTGCGCTTAGACCAAGTTGACCAGCTGAACAATTTGTAGACGCTATTCCGGGCTCAGTCTTTCCTTAATGAAATGGCAAACAATACTGAAACAAATAAAAAAATCACCTCTATAGATAAATGCTTTTACAAAATACTCCCGCCAACTGGCGCATTCAATTTCAAATCGCTAAGATATCGTAGGTTGTTAACATTATTTTAATTGTCGACGTTGACCAAAAATACAGTAAAGTCAAGCAGTCTACTTTATACTTGACGCGTCGTCAGCCGCGTAAATTACATGGCGTAATCTATACCTCGCCTATCCCTGTTGGTGAATAAACATCAATTCAAACATTTGAGCTGCTGTCAGTTACTCGTAAAGGCGGTAGGCATCGAAGTGCATATAAAACAAACTGCTTATGTACACTTTCAATTCGCTTGGCGGGATTGTGATAAGATGGTGACCATACCGTAGATGCGTATTGTAAAGTAGACCGAACGAAGGAGACATATACAATGCAGTTAGAGTAATCCGATCACAGAAACCTTTACATTTCCGCTTAATGAAACCTAACATAATACAATAGTACATGCCTTTTGGATAATAATGTTAATGTGCTTCGTAAAGCTAGCGTCGAACGAAAACATTATATACCTAGATCGGTTATCAACTCGACTCTACAAACAGCTTCGTTGTATATAGACGATATTGAAGTAAACATGGTGAGCAACTACGATAAACTGAAAGAGACCCACAATTGCTCACATCCAGACTCAATCTTTTTAGCGAAAATTGTAAAACCATCGGCGAAATATAGGTAACTCGCCAGCCCAAAGCAATCAACAATACCGTTGATAAACAATGTAAGTAATAATGGTTTCATGTGATATAAATAAAAAAAATATAAAAATTACATTCAGTTTATCTGATCACGAGCGATAGACAACTTACAACCAAATTGAATATTCCACCTATATTTTCGGTTACTTTTTGAAGATGCGACGTCATAATAATTGCAAAACCACTTGAAATTTACATTTGTATTGCATGATGCGTGAACAGTTTTGGCAGTTTGGCACACAATCCACAACACCATGAGTTTTTCCGGGTTTACATGAAATATTCGTACACACTTTTTATCAGAGGTTCTTCAAAAATATTACAATTGACGACACCAGGAGTCCAGTTAATGATGATCGTATCTCAGCGTTTTCGTATTTAATCTCATTTCAACACATCAATTCGGTTTCCGAGAAAATAACTCGACTGTTAAGTAAATGGAAACAGACGCGTAATCAAACTTGAAGGCATGCTTGGAAAGTAAAATAGTGAGAATACTCCCTCTTGGGATCAATTTTGGATCTATTGTATACAAGGAATCTATCAACACCAAGAGAAGAAACTATTGCAACTTTTGCGGATGATACAGCAATTATGGAAATTGGAAATAATGTTGAAACTGTAGAGAATCAGAAATAAGGTTTCCAACTGCACAAAACTATGCCGCATGAAATTCAACGAAACGAAATCCACACACATTAACTTCACTAACCAAAGTTCTAATTGGATACCAATAGAAATTAATTCAGAGCCAGATACTTATAGGTATGACCTTGCTGCAAAATTGTCTGAAAAGCGGGGTGAAGTTAGCCGCTTTTTATTCTAGTATGTTGATACATGGTATTTTGCTCAATTTGCGGTTGTCAAAAATTTTGTCAGTTTGACATAATTTTGACATTATTTTGACATAATGTAAATAAATTGATCTTATTTACAAAGCAACTATGATGATAATATATCACATAAAATACTACTGTTGGTAGTTTCTTTGCATAAAACTTTCGAGAGGGAAATCAAACTCGTAAGGCCACCACCAAATGTTACTAACTCATCCGATTTTAATACTGGAAACACTGATCCGGTGATAATAACTTTTCCACATACTATAGGCACTGATACGGCCGTTCACTAGTGTGTCATTTTCGAATATGATCATTCAAATAAGGGCGAATCGTAAATTTTCGGGTACATCCTTCGACGTTGCAAGCAAATGGCTTAACGACTCGGTGAAATCTTAAATGTTGCCCCAAATAGAAATATTTACTTCCAACTGGGACTTCCAGTACATGAATCTAGAAGATAAACAACCAAAATTTTAATAAATACAAAATACTTATCTTAAATAATAAATCACATCCATCATCCACCATTATAAAAACACAACATTTGATTTTGCACCGATCGCAAAAAGTAGTTTAGCCATTTTTACTGGAATGGCAGGCAGTACACATTTTCTCATGAAAAATGAAAACAGAATATAATTAGTGATTACAAATTAAAATTAACATTAATCTTACCATTAAAATACACACAAATATGTATATTTTCAGCAAACTCATGTCACTATTTTGACAACGTTAAGACGACAATGACATTTCGGTTTCGCCAAGATATAGCCAAAAATAAAATTAAAATTGAAAAAAAGCTAAAATTGACATAAAGTGATATAGAGTGAAAATTTGAGCATATTTTTAATTTGTAGCAGTTGCCAGCCTGCTGCACATTTTGCATCGATTTGAAATTATTTTAATTTGGAAGGGGAAATTTATTTACGAATTGGCTTGTTTTGATTGGCTTATATATGGTCGGTGAATATTTTGCAGCAAAATAGAAATGCATAAACTCGTCTTCAGTTCAGAAAGATGTATTGGCTTAATGGGCGCAATTCAGAGCTAGCTATACACATTTTTAAACCTATATATGAACGCATGGTATCCAGCTATGGGGCTTCGAAAACAACGTTCTTCGGAGTATTTTTAATCCATCCTTATACGTGCTTAGACATCATTGGCAGTAGACAAATTGATCTATAAGATCCCCGGTGATTGGTTCGTTTACCTAATGTAGCTATCATTATAACTTCTGCCAATTTCCACTGGCGTGGAACATAAATTTCAGCCGAAATGTTGAGTTGATTATATGCAATAATTGCTTTGTCAGGCAAGGATTTATTGGGTTGGCTTGTGATGAAGTCATGCCATGGTTTCATAAACACGTCAGATCTTTATCAATTACATAAAGTATGCTATGCACATTTTTTTATTAAAGGCACAAATTGGCACAATCAAATTCAAGTACAAAAAATATAAATAAATTGGGTTTTATAAAATGGGATTTTAACTATTATTCGGCGAACTCACATGTACAGCAAAGAGAATTAGTTCAACAAGCAATTCTAGTTCATCTTCCAGTAGTTGAAAATTTCGTATTAGTACGTTGTGTTTGCTTCCAAACCATTTAAACTAATTTTATCCAAATTTGTTTATTTTTTTTAATTAAAAGAAACACGTTTGCATAATATGCAATAGATTTTCTATGGCCGATGTAGGGTATTCACAATTGCGATACCTAACTGAAATGTGGATTATAGCTTATTTTATGACTTCGTATAGGTAACACTGAAAATCATTTATATAACCCAGTCCATTATACTTAAAGTAGATATATGGTATTTCTAGGTTGATAATCCCGTCATAAACCTCTTCGTAACTTTTAAAGTACGCTACATACACAAATTGTATATAGCCTTGAGAGATTTATTACACTGAATTGCTAAGGGAATCGATAATAACGGGTGATCCAATAAGAGCTTTCTGAAATTTTTTTGAAATAAAATGCATTACAATCAATTTAATAATCATAAATTGTATTTGTGACGTAAGTTCGGCTTATGACATTTAATGTTTGAAAATAATTTCTTTTAAATGTTGTCCACGACTGGCTCTTAGATGATCCATTCTATGGGTCCAATTTTCGAGCACCCTTTCGAGCATTTCGGTCGATATTCCGTTAATTACGCGAGTTATGTTCGATTCTAATGCAGGAATCGATTGTGGTTTATCGATTTAAACAAGTGATTTCAGGCACCCCCATAAAAAGTAATCTAATGGCGTCAGATCACAAGATCTTGAAGGCCAATTCACGGGTCCCTTTCTAGATCTGATGTTCTCATTAAAATTTTCTTTCAATAAATCGATGGTTTGGCCTGCTGTGTAGCACGTTGCCCAATACTGTTGAAACCACAAGTCGATTACACCAATATCATGATTTTTTGGCAATAAATGTTTCGACTTGTTTAGACTTGTCAAATGTTTCATTTTCAATTTGCGATTGGCTGTGTTAACACCAAACTGTTTATTATTGTGTCTTTTGTGATTTAATGTGCGATTTTTAAATTTTTTTTTCTTCTAATTTTTATCAGCTTTTATTAACTAACTATATTAATTAATTTTGTCAAGTTTTTGTATTTAATGTTAATATTTTTGAACACACTACATAAAATTCTGGAGGATCCAGAATTATACACTGTCGACAAATATTATATAA
Organism: Tipula unca; assembly: GCA_951394425.1. Classification (NCBI taxonomy): domain Eukaryota; kingdom Metazoa; phylum Arthropoda; class Insecta; order Diptera; family Tipulidae; genus Tipula; species Tipula unca. The sequence continues at coordinate 142,137,381 of OX596380.1, read as the reverse complement.
ACGATTTAAATTAATTTCAGTTATCGACAAAACATTTTAGATATTTTGAAAGATCGACCATCGAAACCTCTGGATACAGCTGTAACACCCACAATCGGAAAATTTTAAATCACCAACCATTAATTAAATTAGGATATATGCGTTCAAATTTGTACGACACATCGCTCTCGTTTTGATTTGAATTACTTTGATAATTATATTAATCAAGAAGTTGGTTTTCTGTGTGATTGGAAAATGGCGAGCACACAACAATTCGATTAGCGCAGAGAAAGTTTTGTAAAAAGAATGCAAGGAAAATAAGGTTTTCGGTGACGAAAGTCAAAGTTATATTTTTTGTTGAAACATATCGAGTATTGCTTAACAATAAAAAAATGTAAATACATTTTATTTGTATTTTTTTTCATTTGATAAATCCGTAGTACTATTTTTATTCCGAATCAATCCGTTCGCCAATCTAGCTATTAAAATTACAGTACCAATGATCAAGATAATCAAAAATAGAATTATATCGTACAAATTTGAACGGATATAGCCTAATTTTAGTGGATTCCGAAGAATGTATTCAATCAACCACACAGCTGATTGCAGTAGCTCTATTTGTCGATCTCTAAATGTTCTCGAAACCTTTAGGATATTTTGACGATAACTGAAACAATCATATCATTATTTCACACAAGTAATTTTTAAACATTACACCTCTAAATTTAAAAACATACCTCGAGTCGTCTAGAAACCTCTGAAGTGTATAAACTTAACTGGCGCAAACCAGACCGCTTCATGCATACTTAATAGGCCAAAATGTGTGATGAATGCCTTAATTTTTGGATGGCCAAGCAAATCTCCATGTGATAACCACTTTTGTATTTTAACATTCTTCGGTAGTTTTACATTCAAATCCGAATCAAACTTCCGTAGATAAACATATTCAGACAATTTTGCCATCGCATCCATAATCATCTGTCGCATAACTGATGGTAATTCGTCACTCCGAACATTTGTCCCAAGTGAAAATAATACGAAACCTGCTTTAAAAGATTCCACAAATGTTTCCAAATCATCAGGTAGCGGTTTAGGTTGTCGGATTTGTGGTCCACCAGCTTGAACAACATTTGGCGGCGTTGATTCCGGAAAATCGATCGCTGGATGCGAATTTATTAAAATAACACAAATACAAAATTTATCACAAGGACACAGAATCGGAAAATCAACAAATGAAATGTCAAGCAAGAGCAAACTATATAGTCCGCAGTACATCTAGATTACAGTACATCTTGTATTACAGTTTGCATTTTTTGGAATTATTCATTAAATTGCTCATTATTTAAAAAAATAAAATGTTTTAGTAGGTGACCCTGCGATACATTTTGCTCAAAGTTAAAAAAATTTTAGTACGACACAAGTAGGAGGGTCTTATTTCAGTTTAAGCGATTTGATTGATCGAAATATCGGAAAAAGGGGAAAAATGTACTATGGTAAATTCTCACGATGTGATTTACGCCGCTTCAGGAGTGGGATTTTGCACAAATAGCGAGAAGCGAGTTTTTTCTCTTAATCTCGCCTTTTAGTTTTGTCCGACAGGTTTTTTCTGATTTTGCACAAATCGACAAAAGTAAAAAGCGAGAAAATTGAGCAACTTATGTTTAGCTGTCAAAACGATAAATTTTTGTGTTTCATTGGTTTCATCATACAAAAAAAATTTTTGAATTGTTATACTCAATGGACAATTTGCCAATAGCGTTACTCTATGATCGTAAAAATCATATGAGAATTATAGGAGCTCAATTAAGGGATCAATTAAATCCCTTCGATATAGATGAAGCGAGGTCTGTAGATTTCTTATAAACTTAATCGAAAAATAAAGTTCGTAATTTATGATTATTCAATTTTTAATTAAAACTAGGTTTCGGGAACTCTATCGACTTCCAAAACACTTGGCGATCGATCTGATAAATAGTTTGGAAGTATTTTTTCAATCTACAACCAACCACACGGCCATACCTGTGCACATCCAAGTGCTTACAACTCTAAATTTTTATGCCACCGGCGGATACCAGCGGCAGGTAGGAATGAATTTTATTTCGAATATTTCACAAACAAAAGTGAGTGAGTTTATTCGTAAAGTATCGCACATTCTATCTGTACATTTTCTTAATGACATTGGGCGCTTTCAGGTCTCCCAACATGATGGCATCGAAAATTTACTGATGGAACAAATGACATACGATCTATCACATTGCCATGAAATTTTCGATAAATCGGATGCATTCAAAACTTATCATGTTAAATTTACTCAACATGTTGCCAACTGTTGGCCGATCTGAAAGCGCCCAATGTTAAGTTCCCGCTAAGCGAGGAACAGGTTTCTCATATCAAACAGAGGTAAGTTTGGTTAAAAGTTTTTAACAGCTTGGGTAGAATTTATTTTATTAATTTACGTAATTTTTAGATTCCTTGAAAAAACCGGTATGCCAGGTGTTCTTGGTTTAATTGATGGGACCCAGATAAATATATGTGCTCTCAAAAAATCCGTTGAGAATATGTATATGAACCGAAAAGGATTTCATTCGGTAAATGTCCAAATTGTAAGTGAATCGACGATATCAACGAGTACCACCCTTATTGTGATTGTCGCGGTTCGTACGACAATCGACACGACTCGGTGTAGCCTTCTGTTTGCACTTTTTATTTCGCATAATGCAACAGAGAAGGCTACACCGAGTCGACAATCACAATAAGGGTGATTATTTTGTATATTGTACGAGTAAATACAAACATTAAAAAATTAAAGTTTGCGAGGTCTAAGTACTTAATTTATAATTTAGGTATCTGGTGACAAATTAAGAGTGACAAATGTGAATGCCAGATACCCGGGATCATCTCACAACAGCTTCATATTTAATAACAGCCATCTGTTGCACCATTTAAAAGAAAATTATTCTCTTAACGATGACAAGTTTACGTGGTTACTTGGTAATACATAATATATATACAATTATTTAACTATGATGTCAATTTTATGGGGATAATACATATATTTAATTTCTTCATTTTAGGTGATTCGGGGTACGCGTTGCAACCGTGGCTTATTACTCCATTCCCTCGAACAAATGATTTGAGGCAAACTAATTTTAATAAAAAACATGCCGGTGTGAGGAATGCTGTGGAACGCTGTATTGGGGTATTAAAAGTCCGATTTAGGTATTTTAAATTTTTTAAATATTCTCAATGAACCAAATTAATCAATTTACCTATATTGTTTCTCAACTTCAGATGTTTATTAGAAGAAAGGGGCTTACGGTACGACCCAACAACTGTAGGGCATATTATTAATGCATGTTGCATTTTGCATAATAAAATGGTGACGACACAACCAACCGAGGCAGAAGAAGAACTAATTTCTCAAATAATCTTACAAGAGCGACAAAATCAAATTGATAATGACAATGAAGATGTGGAGGGTGAAACAATTCGCCAAAAGGGTGTCCGTAGCCGAAACTGGTTAATGGAAAGAGTTTGTCCGATTTAAACCAAATTAAATTCATATAAAAAAATTTAATAAATAATTCAATTGCTTTATAAATAATAATAACATAAAAAGTATTCATAATAAATAATTCATTTGGTATATAAAAATAACATAAAAATTACTGACAATTTAATTTTTTCTCAATATTTTCCAGTAAAGTATTATTTTTTTCTAAAGCCTTTACTATTTGCCTTAATAAATCAATAGTAATATTTTGATTTTCTATTGAGCGATCAACGGCAGGTCCAAGATAAGCTGCCCGTCTAGGACTTGGTGTAACTTTGCGAGGGACGGATGACGGTACTTGAAAGGTATAGTGGCTGTTTGTGGTGGTGTAACTGATAGCGTTGCAATGCTTCGATTGATTGGTGTGGATTGATGGAGCGGTGTGGGTCGATGGAGAGATGTGTATCGATGGAGTGGTGTCGATGGCAAATTGTTTGTCATTGTTGGTACGTTGGTACATTTAAAGTTATATTACAAATCTGCAATACAGAAGTTATAACAATGTAAAAAATGTGTTTAACAAATAAAAAATATTGAATTCTTACCTCAAAATCTTCTGGCCCAAACGAGATAGTTGAATTAACCGATGTCTGCAACGGGGCCGTTTAAAATTGTTAATGCAATTATTAATATTAATTTGAAATACATTTACAAAATTTGTAGTGGTTTACTTACAACCAAATCAATGCCTCCTTCTGGAACATCAGGCGCACCATCAAACATTTCAATGCCGATCATAGCCATCATCCTCTCTGCCTCTTCCGAAAACGTAATGTTTGACGGTCCACCCCCACCAGTGGCTGTTCGATACTGCCTAAGTTTAGTAGTCTTGGCCTTAAGTCCAAGACGAAGATCCTTCCAGCACTTAAATAATTTGAATAAAATTGTTTTGTATATATACTGAGTTATCAAGTCAAATAGTACTTACTTTTTTCCATTGCTCTGTGGTTTTCATTGGCCCGATGGCATTTAGCTCCTCTTTCATTTTTTCCCAGACATTTTGGGTAAACTGAGATCCTTGGGCTGACTGGAATCTTCCATTTACTATATGTAAATTTTCATCCACCAACCGTACTAATAGTTTTTTTTGTGCAGTTGATATCCTTTGCATTTTTAATAATTTAAATCTAAATTTATATAAAATATCAATAATAAAATAATTATAATCCATCTTACCGGTACAAACACTTTTGACGTTTATTTTAACCTTAAAAATGTCTCGCTATTTTCTCTCACCATGTAATATACATGGTCGGAAATAAAAGCGACAGCGAGTATCAACTAGACTAGTGCAAAATCGCTTTTTCTCGCGTTTAGCTAAAAGTCGCTCAAAAAACGCTACTCGCTGTGTGCAAAATCCCACCACAGAGTTATACTTAAGTAGCGTGAGATATCTCGTACTTCATATAGTTTTTGAGATACGACAGGTTGTACTCGTACTTACGACATACTCGTAGTCGTACCTAGGTTGAGTGGCTGCTACGGCACGCTTAGACCGATGATGGTCCATTGTGATACCACATGATCTTACTTCGCTATTTCCCTTATGTGAACCAGTTTGAGCAATTATGTAGCGTGATATATATCGCACCTTATAGTTTTCGAGATCAGAGAGGCAGTCCATTAAGAATCTACCCATATATTTATGTCTTTTGTGTGCCATAGCCGGACATGAGCAAAGGAGGTGGACTGCTGTATCTTCCTCCTCCTGGTCCATACAGATTCTGCAGAAATCATTTGACTCCTCGCATGTTTTCCAAGTAGGCAGTGTCCTGTGAGTATCCCCACGACCGGTTTTTATTTCATGTCTGCGTGAGATCAGTGACTTTGAGCGTTTCAAGTCCAGCTTTGACTAGACTTGCCTTGCTACACTACATGAGAGAGTGTTGGTTCACCTTTCATCCGTTGAGGCTAATGCCTACTTTTTAAGCACTGTCTTGAGTGACTTAATAGGGTTCCCAAAATTCGCCTTTCCGGTACCAGTTGGAGAGTTGTACCATACCTAGCTAGTTTGTCCGCCCTGCAGTTCCCCATGACGTCTGAGTGGCCGCGAACCCAGACTATCTTAATGTTGGAATGTTCACTCAAATCATTCAGAGACAAGTGGCAAGACTCCAGCTCCTACTTGACCGTGTAGCTTGGAGCCATCCGTAAAGAACTACAATGCTCCGAAACGGAGGGCAGGTAGTTCGGAAACTTTTCTCGAAGCATAATGTTGGTGTAATGTAGTCTAGATTCGCCAGTTCCTTCTTTAGCGATCTAGTTATCGTCGAGTGCCAGTGCCCCCTTCTCTTTCCCAAGGCATTTCTCCACGAGTACATGGCTATATTAGTATTGTTTACTCTTTCCAAAATGTTGGGCTTCCAACTAAGCTTAATGTCCAAGATTACGCCCAGAAATCTTGCCTTATCAGTAAAAGCTAGCCTCCTGCCATTTAAGATAGGTGGATCTACTACCGGGATTTTATATTTCCTAGTAAAGAGTACCAGTTCAGTTTTGGACGAGCTGATTGTCAGTTCACATCTGATGGCCCACCTCGTAATGATTATGAGGGCATTTTGGATTACCTCCTTTACCGTGTTTAAATATTTACCAGAGACAGCTATCGCTACGTCATCTGCATACACAATCACTCCGATTCCCTATCTCTCGCGCTCTAACAGCAACCCATTCATTGCTAAATAGAACACGATAGAATTGTATTTTTGTTACGGCATACAATTTTGATGCGGAGAATTAAACAAATAGAGAATTTGACGCAGGCTTGTAATATGTTATTTTATTATAAAACAGTTTAACATACATACAAAAATTGCCAATATAATATTTACATATCAATCAGATACAGTAGGTACCCCCGTATGTACTATAGCGTACATTAAATCGTTAATTTATTACCATTGTTACCCAGACCTGATTTAATTCTAGAAAATAAAATTAATTTTTTTTTATAATTGATGGTGTGAGTGACCCGAAAAAAATCTTAGCGCAATCCAATTAATGCTAAAAGCATAACTATATACATATGTACATATATAAGTTAAACCATTCATAAAATCGTAAAACTATTCGGGAAATATAACGTTTGTTTACCAATTTATCGTTACCACGAGCGACCATACAAATATACATACAATGCACACACAAAAACCTTATTACCGTCAGCTACACTACAACATAAATCGATCAGAACCAAACATTCGGTACTGCAAGTAAGCAGTGAAAAAACCAATGAAGCAGCAAAAATTAAAACGAATTTTACTTAATAACAAAATTAAATAAAATGCAAAATATTAATTTAAAAATGTGAATTAAGTAATTAACAAAATAATAAAATTATAAATAATTATTATTTAAGTGATTTGTGCTGTTTTAATATTTTTTTTTTTTTTTGTTGAACGGGACGAAATAAAAAAAGAATTTGTTTAGTTATATTGCGAGTGATTTTAATCAGAATTGTGAAATAATACATTTTTTTGTTTGTTATTTATTTACATTTTTTTACAATCAATTTAAATTATTATTTTTTAAATACATTAATAATAATACTAAACATGATATGGAAATATTTTTTATATATAATTATAATCCATTTATTAATTAATTTATCAAATTCAAAATATTTGGAAGGACATTTGAAAACATTGGATGTGAGTAGAATCTATAATTTTAATGTACGATATAAATTTATTTTATAATTATTGTATTAAATAAGCATACATACAAATAAATTGGAAAAATAGTTTTGTAAAAATTGAATTATTAGTAAAATATTGATTTCTAAAGTTATTGGTATGTATATGTATTTATGTAGTTTGTCTGTAATAATTGTAATAACAATAAAACTATTTGAGGCTAGAATATTTTTATAAAAGCTTTCTTAGAAATTGGCCAGTATCACTATCATACGCAATATTTTCACTATGAACTACATTTTTATATTATGTATTGTGGTCACATTTAATACATTTTTACACCAGTGACCTTCTCTTAAATGGATTTAATAAATTATTTTGAAATGTTAAATCTAGTCATTATCCTTGTTTGGTAAACATTAAATAAACGTTTTGATTAATAATTAGCATAAAATGTTTTAAAAATGGTGGGTAAATGAAACAAAAAATAAATTACGACATTTAAGTGTTACCGGTCAAATAATTTATTAATATTTTAATTTAGAACTATTTTAATTTATAAATTGAAACTGAAATCTTAAATTTGATTTAGCATTGATATAGTACTGTTGACATAATAGCTGCGGTAATAAAATAAACAAAAACACTGGCTCCTTACTGCGTCAATAATCTGGCTCCAACGGTTTCGATCCTGAGCTTGGTCTTCATACTGTTTTAGACAACCTGAAAACTCTACAAGCGGATCAAGTATTTCCTTCAACTCCGTTGTTATTCACTCCGTCCAATCACGCATACGCCATCTGCATATGCAAGCACCTGATTGTACTGGCGATATAAGATATTGCGATGTGGTGTTCCAGTTTTAGGAAAGATGACTGCAAAAATTCTTGATAGCCTGTTCTCAACTTTAACACCGCATTGAGTCTGTGTCACTGTCATTCTACACAATCGTATCATTTTTGTTGGCATAGCTAGATATTCCAGCGCGGACCACAAATTCTCTCGATTGATCGAGTCATAGGCCTGCCGGAAATCCAGGAATACCTGACGTACAGGGATGGATGTCTCATAATATTTAGATAGAATCATCCGCAGCAAAAAAACCTGATCAGTGACTGATCGATTCGGACGAAATTCTCCTTGATAGTCACCAACTAGGCCTTCCGCTAGAGGGGTGATTCTATCCAATATAATGTAGGACAGTAACTTGTATGCTATGCAAAGGAGAGCTATACCAGGATAATTTTCACACTTCAAGCGGTCTCCCTTCTTGAAGATGGGGCACATCGCGGTCACTTTCCATTCGTCAGGCATCACTTCGGTTCGCCATACTAATCGAATAAGGTCGAAAAGACCGTTCCACAAAGTATCGCCACCGAATATCAAGAGCTGCGAATTAATGCAGTCCACTCCAGATGAGCGGTTTCGTTTTGTTCTCTGCATGGCCCTAGTGAATTCCTCATGGGATGGATCCTCAATGCAAATCTCCGCAGTCTGTATTTGAGGTGACTCAACTATAGTCTGTGACGCATGATGAACACCAAGCAGGTCAATAAAGTATCCATTGCATGCGTTGAGTACTGCGTCGTTGTTGACCCAGAGGTTTCCATCCGCTCCCGAATGGCAGTTGACGCAGGCTTGAAAGTATGTTAAAATCCAGTAACTCCTTTAAAGAAATTACATGAACTGTGCTCATTGCTGAGTTGTTCTTCTTTCAGAAGCTGCATTCCTAGTAAGAGTAGCCTTGTTTTTCCTCGCGATTGTGAGACGTTGTTGCACTTTACTATGGGCTATATTTTGCAACTGTAAGACGACACTCGTCATCAAACTAATCATTCTTGGTTCTGACTTTCACTATACCTAAAGTCTGTTGAGCAGCACTTACAACCGAAGTTTTCAGTGCCTCCCAGTCATAGTTCACACAGTCAGACTGGTAATTAGCTCTCTCAATGTTGTCGCTGACAAGATCCTGATAATGTTTCTTTTGATCTTCATTTATCAGACCTTCACAGACGAAACGTTCCATGCGATTTGCTGTGTTCCCGGACCTGTACGAAAACTTCCACCGTAGCTGTGCAACGACCAAATAATGATCGCTGCCTCACATCCTGCACAGCCCGAACGTGTGATTTATACATACATAATAATATATTATAAAATTATTAATACATACAATAATAATAACGTGACATTAAAAGGATTATCGGATCCATTATTTTAATATTAATTTTTTTAAATTTTCTTTGCAATTTATTAGTTGTCACAGAAAATCTGAGGTTATGTAAACTAAAATTGATATATATGACGTTGGGAAAAATGTATGAGGTGGGGAGATTTATTATACATTTCGGACAGCATAATAAAAAATCGTGTATGTAGGGGAATAATTATCAACCACATGTCAAAAAATTTATTCACGATTTTTTATCACAGGTTACGGACACAGTCTAAACACCTAATTTGTTTACACAACTTAACCTTTCTGGTCGCGATTCAATACTATTTACTAACAACTAAACTGAACAAATCAAGAAAAACAAAATTGTAAATAAATTTAAAACAAAAGTTTGGCGATATTCTGCTGTGGTAACATGTTGTACAATCACATTTTGGATATTCCATAGACGGATAGATAAAAATAGAATTGAGCAGGCTGTGATCACAATCGAAATTGCGGAATGGATACAAACGTCTATCGATAATACCGAACATGTGATTGTAGTCGATTGTAGTTAGAACATGTCATCTGTGTGTGTTCGTGTTGTGTATGGATTATATATTTTCCAAAGCATACTATATGCTTGAAAATGATAAAATGTTGCATTCACGAATTCGTTACTTTTGATAAGGTTTTATTTTACTGGTTCGATGGTTAGTCCTTTACATTTTCAATTGAAATATTAAGTTAAAATTTGACTATAAATTTAATGACTAATTTGAAATTCGTCTAAACACTGCAACAGTAACGTACTATAATAATAATCCGGAATATAATTCAAAAAATATAATTCTATATGTCGACCAAAATTGATTTATAATAACTTAATAGGTTTTGTTAAATCAAAAAATAAGTTTGGAGGATATAGGTGTAAGATGTGAATCATCCGATATAGGTACTTGATTTTGTTACTTATTCTCCAAAGCTTACCAAGCCACTTAACGTCGATGATTACATTTCATATATAGTGGTACGCTAGAAACGGAGTTATGCCTCTTTGCCATATTAATGAAACATTTTTTCGAGTTATACTACTGAAGGAAGATCTCCATGTTTTGTTTCAGCTAGACCAAGTTTGATTGCTGTCGGTGAATATTTTTCTGATACACAGTACAGTTTATTCATGTATACCATCAAAACAAATATATAGCGATTGTGTGTGAGGTATTGATGTCTGTATTTTGCACGAAATTTTTAGTTTCTATACATAGCTGTACATATGCAGGTTTCTGTTCAAATTCTCAAAGTTATCTTATGATTGTATGATTGTAATATACCAACATTATCCTCCCCAAGTGTTGATATTGTTGGAGTATTATAAACTTAAGACATAGTCGAGCTGGCCGGTCGCTACTTAACATATTTTTTGACGTGAATACGTCTTTAAATTTGCTTTTATAGAGGGAGGCAATTCAGAAAACTGATAATAATAAAATCGGGGGATACAGTTTAATGCTGCAACGATATATATCATCTACATTCAAAATTCAATTACACCACTATCGAATGGATCAAAGAATTCGTTACGTTGAGTGAGGACTGTGACACACTGCCTGCGGTAGAGTGAGAAGCACAGCCATTTTTATAGCTATTTTCTTTATATATGTATATAATAGTACCATTTGAATTATTGTTGTTCAACCCAAATAAAACGATAGCTGAAACTTAAAGCAACCTCGCGATGAAGGTTAAAGATTTTGATTTACTCATGGTGGGAAACGAAAATCAGAATTAAATTGCTTAAACATATTACCCAGTTGTTTATCAAAATTAAAACAAACTTAACCATTGAAAACGGGCTATAACAATAAAACTATAATAAATGCAATTATCTGAGAGAAATTTAAATAATGAGGCGGGGTTGGGACATAATCCCGACGAACAAAATCCCGATGATACATAATCCGGAGCATATAAAATCACGAGCGTACAAAAACCTGAGGGTGCAAATTTCCGTATCCCGAGACCTAAACTTACATATTTTAACCAGTTTAATTTCGAGTGGAACATATACTTAGAGTGTAAGACACATTACTCTAGATATTGTGTCTTCTTTTCCATCCGAAGCTTTTGCACTATGAAACAACTATCAACAAACAATTGTAGTCAAGTTTATTTGTCAAAATTTATTTCAATTGGAGATTGTGGGATATTCGTCAAAGTCTTCGAATTTTTTCTTATACTATAAAATGGAACATAAATTACTCATATACGAATTGTGAAATAAATGTTATTAAAGTTTTTTACAAGCTGTTGAATAAGCTTGAACAAATTGTATTGGCAATAAACTTCTAAGGCCAAATAGCCTAAAATTTGCGTCGACTTTAAGATTTAACAATTACTGAATTTGTGTACTATTTAAATGTTGACAATATATTATTGTTTTTAGTATATCACATTTGTACCGAACAAAACACTATTCGCTTAAACGTATTCATCGCCATCTACATAATTCGCATTTAACTGCATGCAGCTGTATGTAAAACTGGCCTCATTTTAAATTTGACTCATTTCGTTTGTTTCGTGTTCCTTGTTTGACATTCGCGACTTCGCGTACATCGCATTAAATTATTGACGTCGAGGTCGTCGTCATGTTAGTTGATAAATTTATTTTAGTTAATAGTTAATTCAATTAAGCGATTAATTAATTATTAATTGATTAATTTATATTTAAGTATTTTATTGTGTGGTGAAAATCTGACAAGGTTAACGGTTTCAAGAACATGGTTGAATATTTTTGTAATATTGCATAGTACTATTTTGAGTTCGTTGCAGGATTTTCATGTTTGATACGGTGGTGAAACGGACATGTGTATCGCTTGGTATAGTATGACCTTATATTATCTAACGATAATTTTGAATACGTATTATGTTAATTTTACCATTAGAGATGTGCGTGAATGTAACGTCCTCAATTTGGTATAAATGATTTTGTAATTCTCGTGAAACGGGTTAAGGAATTTTGCCTGAAACTTACTAGTACCGCAGTAGATAAATCAGCAAAGACTAAATTTCTTCGCGTTTTGTCTTTGGTTCAGCCATAGATGTTACTCCTAGAATATTGCTCTATTTGATATATATGCAGCTCTTTCCACTTCAATTTTTAACATCTTTAAACGTGATTTTAGTTTTACATATTCGGTTAATTTAAAGTTGCCAGATACACACGCGAGTATAAAAGAACGTTTCGGGTATTTTATAGAGACGGATGAGTAACAACAAATTACAAGGACTAAATTATAAATAATGTTAATATGTTTACAAATATACAGAGCCTTGTTGAGGCGTAATGAGACCCGAGTACTGACGATTTTGGAGCCCTCTCAAATTTCGAAATACCGCACCCTTTAATATGGTAATATCTTTGTGTTTGAATCTACGTGGCATTGGGGCTGTCTATACATCTAAATTGCTTTTTCGTCGTAGTCATGTCATCTTCCGTTGGTACAAAATTTATAATTACTTTAATTATAGGAAGCTCACTTTGATGAAGATACTCAAAGTTAGTAAAAGTAATAATAAATTCGGTTCAAAGGAATTTTAGACTAATGTAATCCAACCGTGATGGTTACAAAATGAAAATAGACATAAATTATATTTAGCCTGGCAAGCCCACCATATATTTAATCTGTTAGAGTGTACGTCCCTAACTAAGGTGAGTTCATTTGTTCATTTATAACTTTAATGAATTGTCAATTATTCCCGCTCAATTCAAGAAAGTTACAAAATATCGCTTCATTCAGGCAACTGTTCTGTTCCTTAGTGTACATCATGTACCTGGATCTATACTAAAAAAATTGGATACTGTACAAAACACTTCATTTGAAAATTAGTCAACAAATTTTTGTAGTCACGGAAATAATAAAATTGTAGATCAGATAGTCAGAGTCCACGTTTCGTCTGGAGTAGTTGTTTTCAATTCAGTGCTAAAACCACTAAATAATTGATTGTATAACGTATATAATAGAACGTGTAATGTGTATATTAATCCATCTAACACATACGAATATCGATCATATATTTAATAACATAATCTAGAAATAATTTATGAATATACATACGATTCAATACATAGAGCAATTACAATTTAAATTGTACAAATTTATATTGATCATTTGTTTTATGTATTATGTATGTACAGCTATGTATAGATTCGCTCAACCTTTGGTCTGTTCTATTCTATGTTATTGGCGAAGGTAAATTCTATAAATCATACACACAACTTCTAAAGGCTTCTACATACATACTATGTACATACTACGTAAAAAATAATAATTTTTTATTGTATTATTATTTGCATTTCAAGGATTGGTCATTCCTGGCTCGATTTTGTTTTCTATCAGGCCGCGGACGATATGAATATGAAATTGAATTCGAGAAGCGTTACGGCGAACCAAAATTACTACTGTACTTTGATGATAAAACTCAATGGCCCGCTGTTTATAAATCGGGGAAGGTACAGGATAACCGTATGCCATACAATTGATATAAATATACAACTAATTTGCATATAATTTTATTTCAGACCTGCATTCAAAAACTATCGGTACTAAATACGATTGGCAGACAAATTGTTGTATTATCAGCACGTCCACCATACAGTGAGGACTCGGGCTGTCAAATTAAAAAAGTCGATGAAAATGATGTGCCGATCGTAACACAAAAACCAAAATCGTATCCAAATCATTTTGCTCCCACACTACAATCGCCAAGCGACGAGAATGATTCAAGCTATTACAATCAATTTCTGGTAACATCGACAGAACCAACGGAATTTGATGATAATTCATCGATTTTTCTCGAACCGGACGAATCAAATCAAATGCTTTTCAATGAAACAGAACTTTTAAATTTAACGCATGCCGACGAAAAAATTAAAAATTCGATCGATTCCGGGTTCAGCTATCGCAATAAAATGGACAATGATTCGGCGTACGAGAATGAGGTCGAGGAGTTATTTGACAAATTAACGGATGGTTATAATTTAACGAGAGTTCCGCGGGAGGCACTGCCACCAGTGTTTTTGTCATCCACGATGAGAAGTAAGATTATTGTGAGTTGTCATAATACAGGTGGATTTCACAGTGCACGAGAACGATGGTGGTATATTGTGGTTGCCAATTGTGGCAGTCAAAAAGGTCTGGATATTAAGTATAAATTTCGAATGACAAATGGACCACCAGGAGATTTTTGGCACGAACATTTTTCGGCCGATGAAATGTGTAAATAAAAACAAATAAAAAGTTCAGCCTAAATAACTTTTATTAATGTATTGCTCTTTATTTTCAGATATTCCACCAATTCTACTTACAGAGTGCCTGGTATACTCGATTTTACTTTTGGCAATTTTTTTATGCGCCATCGAATTAAAAACCAGACATTTATTCCATTGCACATACCGACTGTTTGCATTTAGTGCTATGATTCACTGGATTGGAGTTTTAACAAACGCAGTGGCTTGGTCAAAATACGCATTAACCGGTTTGGGACCACATACGGTGCTCGGCGGTATTTTTATGGGGGCAAGTGAAATTTCATTTATAACTTTAATGTTGCTGATGGCAAAGGGCTATACTATAACAAGAGCACGATTATCAACATGTACCACAGTTAAATTGACAGTATTTGTAAATATCTATGTTGTAACGTACATATCGCTGTACATATACCAGGCTGAGGCATTTGATCCGGGTGAAGTGTTAAATTTATACGAATCACCAGCCGGATTTGGTTTAACTGGATTACGATGTGGGGCATGGTGTGCATTTTTGATTGCAATTGCGACCACTCTAAAAAAATATCCCGAGAAGAATACATTCTACTATCCATTTGGGCTGCTGGGTTCATTATGGCTGCTCGGTGGATCGGTACTTACCTTTATTGGTGTGGGTGTTCTCGATCCATGGGTTCGCGAAAGTGTTATGTGTGGTTCGCATGCAGCCATAGCTTTTGGTGGACATGCAGCATTTCTATGGCTAACGTGGCCATCACGAGCCAATAAAAGTTTTCCATATCATGTGCGCACAAATCATGTAGGAATCGCAGCTAACGATGATGGATTAGATTATCCGCGACATCCGTATGCACCTACCACAATGGCTCAAGATCCAAATATTGTGATCCCTTTGTCACGACACACCGAAGAACTGCTAAGTGGTGTCTACAATCAATACATACGAGAACGAGAATTTTATAATTCAGCTTCAACACCAATCAGCCATATATCGTTCCCAAATCAACATGCACCCATCGATCTGGATAATGGCGGAGTACATTTTAGGCAACAAAATTCGGACGAAGTGGAATTCCCCGAAATAATTGAAACAAATAAAGTTAACGAATCGCAAATAATCGAACAATCAGATTCTGGGCATCCATCGCTGGAAAATTCCAATTTTAATTCACATTCAAATTCGGCGTCGCCACCAAATGAAATAGAAATGACGACGACTATGATATCTCCCGATCATGAATGTTTAACCAAAAATATTGCATTAAATCGAACCAGCAGCAATGATAGTAGTACTGCCAATGTACGTAAACCACACGAAGTGGTATCAGATAGGCCGGCTGTTTTACAGCATAATCCATTCCTTATAACAAATAACAATAATAATAGTAGTAGTAGCAATAATAATAGTAATTTGAATATTCGAGGACCGAATAAAGTAATACTAGAACCACTCGATCATACCACCACAGTACGAAATAGTAATGATATTAGCGACACAGACAGTAATTCCGTTCCAAAACATTTATTTGCTGTTAAAATCAAAAAATAAAATGCAAAATTCTATTATTTAAATAAATTATTTTTTAATTTTGAATATAATCTCACATTTTTTTAATGTAAAGGTGATTTCGCCAGCTGACAGCTCGAGCAACATTTTACCAAAACATTTAACCGAATACATTTTGAAGAGACGCGGCATTTCTGTTTTCGTTGGCGGTATATAAATATAATACCGGCAAGTATTTTTCCATATCGCAAATATTATTTCGGAAAGTAGGTATACCCCAATTGTATGATCTTCGAAAAAGTGTTCCATAATAATGGGGATATTTTCATCGATCATCTCGTTGGACAACTCGACTTTGTCAATTAGGATATCAAGCTTTGAGAAATGTTTTAGGATTTTCCCCTCTTCATTTAAATCATTAACCGATTGTTCACGGCACAGTCGATCGCCTAATTTTATAATCTCATTCATTGTGATCTCAGTCCAATAGTCGGGCGCAATTACCTGAGATGTGATTATAGCGCCAAGGATGTAGCACGACATTGAACGTTGAATCATTAAACGATCTGGTTGCATGGTACCAGTTAAAATTTTAGAGTGCTGATCGTGTTGTTTGAATGACGAATATTCAGCTGGCAGATGATCTGTTATTTCATAATCTAAATTACCATCTTGAACATCAAACTCATCATGATCATAAATTTCATCATCAATGCACAGTTTGACGCGGCCTGGTAGAAGTTTCATTATAATTTGAACCTATAAGGGAGCAAGTAGTAAATACAAATATTATTAATATTGATTAAATATAAATTTTAATACCCGATACACTTTAATGTCATCTTTCATCTTATCCGCATCACAATTACGACAGAAATATGATAATAATGAAGTAATATTCTCTGATCGATACAAAGCCGCAGCACCATTGATCCTTTTTAACCCGTTGGGCCCAATATCGTGCGGATCAAACATATAATGCGCCACATTTCCCGAATCTCCGCCAGCGCTATTCGCACCTTTCTCATTCCATAGTGCTACATAGTAATTGCGACATTCCAAAACTAAGCTGGAATGTTCCACTAAAAGTGGACCAAGTGCACTATCGATATTCGAATTATCACACTCCAATGCATTGGTAGTCAAATAGAATTTCATATTCGTAATCAAAAATGGTGAGGCCAAATGGTGTAGTTTAAGCTTTGGATCCTTAAAGAAATTCATGTCCGGGTCCATGGTTTTCATAAATTTAAAACTCTGCGTATATAACCGGTCACCATATTTTAAAACAACGTCTAGTAATGTAGTCTTCCAATCGACCGAATCGCAAAACTGCGAAAATGCAATCGCCGTTACACAATTGGACGCATCTTGGTGATTACGATTTGGATATTTTGTAAATATTTTATAGTTCTGGGACATCGAGCCCCGCATAACGGATATATCCTCGTCGATAAACGTAAAATTAAGAATTGTCTTCTCTTCCTGGTTCGTCTGTTCGATGAGAGTCGTTTGGAAATCAATTTTGTACAGTGTAAATATACGATAGGTGAATTCTTCGGGTATCACCGATAAAATGTGATCGATCAAATCTTCGGGCGTCGTAAACCAAGCTACATATGCGCGACTTTCATCTTTCATTGTCAGTGCACCACTTTGCGATTTTAATTTAGTTTTCGATTTATTTTCATTCTCGTACTTTTCCGCTATTTTGCGGCGCACCTCCTCAATGCGATCGGGCAGAAATTTTATTTCATCGTCCGTACCCTTCGGATCAAATATATAATATAAATTATCTTGTTTCCATACGGCACACATTAATGCATCGGTTTGGAGTATTGCAAATAGGTTAAGGACAGATTCCCATTCGGCGAATATCGAACGTAGATTATAAATGTGCGACACATTTGACAGTCCTGAAATGTCACGTGCTTTCAACTTAGCAATAATTCTTTTACGTTCAACTTCTGACGTTGTTTTCGAGTGGGTTGAAGACAATCGATCTAAACGTGATCGGTTACTTCCTTGCGAGCCTTTAGCCGATGCCGTTTCGTTTAAATCGGTGATTGGAATTGCAGCCTCGACTTCTATCTTTTGAACATCAGGCGTATCAGCTGGTGTTTTATCTGCAGCTTTATCAGTCGCTGCGCCTTTATCATCTCCTGCGTCCTTACCAGGTTCTGCATCCTTACCAGCTTCTGCATCTGTACCAGGTTCAGCATCTTTACCAGATTCCCCGTCTGCGTCAAGATCGGCGGTGAGGACATCCGATCCTTTTGAACTTGATAAACTATGAACTGAAATTATTGATGGTTCCTCTTCGATAATACCTTTTCGTAGAATTTGAAAATCAAAAGTGAATTGATTGAGCCCAATTTCGATTTCTTTGTCCAATTCGTTCCACGTCAGAACAAAATTATCATCAATTTCCGGGCCCAATCGTTTGACAATGCGGCAAAACATTTTATCTCCAATGCTTAGTATGTCGTTAATGTACTGAGCGCTCCATTTCATCGATCGGCTAATATTGGCCAATGCTAGACCAACCACAAGGTTACAGAGTGTTTGGCGATTTGATCGAATATCAAATAGATTTCGATTTCCTTCATGTAAACCTCGTTCAATTGGACGCAGTATAGCGCCCTGCTCTCCCAAGCTTTGATAATAATTTAGTTCTGGACGCGATTTTTCTTCAATTAGAATAAACTCGATGCGGCTTAGGTTAAATGGAGCGGTGAGTTCAGTAAATTCCATGTTTCCTTCTATGTGATCGGCTAATTGGGTTAAACTGAAGAATCGCAAAGCACAACATGTTCCAAAGCATCCGGTGGTATTTGAACACGTCACCGAATTTTTACCTTCACAATCTCGTGGATGCGAATCAAAACAATAGTAATACTCCCCACTGCGTGAAATCGCCAGTGAAACACCACATCCCGTTAGAACCGCTTTATCATAAATTTTAAAAAACTCCCGTAATCCATCCAATAAAGTAAAAATTGGTTCTTCACCCTCCACTTGTTCTACCTTGCCTAGCAGTCCATTGACGACGCAATCATCGATTTTAAATTCCATTCGATACGATTCGAATGCAAAAAATGGCACAACTTCTTTACAACTTAATTGGGGATTGACAAACTGATCAGCATCTTTAAGCACTTGTATACTTTTCGTGTAGAATGCATCACCTACATCCATAATACTTTCTAAAATTTTTGTGTTCCAACTAGATAACGGATGAATCTTTTCGAATACCAAAGCCATCGTAGCTATACACGTCGACTGTTTGTTCCGATTTTCCTCGCAGTATCGTTTGTTGTTCTGCGAAAAATTACCACGTATGATCCACTTATTAAAATCAAAACTGCGCCAGTCATACCAATCCTCTGACTTGGTTTTTACTTCTTCAATTTCGATTTTAGTCAAACGATATGGATCGAAACGATATTTATGTGGAACATTCTTTATGTAGCACTGCACTAAATCAGTCAATTTAATGAACCACAATAAGCATGCTTTTCCAGAATCTTCATTTTCAGTGGCCTCAGTATTTTTAACAAATTTTTCGCCAAATTTATTTCGTTCCTTAGGGTCAAAAAGAAAATAATATCCGGCTTCCTGCCAAATTCCGATGTTTTGTGGCCCCTGCACCAATCCCGTATCATATAGTTTGAAAAATTGCCTTAGTCCCGCAATTAGATCGCAAATGTTTGCTTTCGACGATACAATCTCACCAATCACGATTTGAGTTGAGTCGATTGAATACTTTTGATCACCAAATGCAACTACATTTGAATTTTCAACACTTTTATCGTACAGCTGAAGGCCCATTTCAAGTGTTTCATCCATTTTATCCGTATCCCATGTCAATGCTCTGTAGTTGCGTAGCATAATTAAGGCGGCCAAATTTATTGCGGGCACTTTCATAGCTTCGTCTATAAATTTAGAGGCTCGCAGTATTCCTTTGGTCTCGTTAATTTTCTCGAAATCGTCCGAAAACGTAAACATTGGAAGTCGAGCCTCTTTAACCATTGGCACAGTTTTTGGCCGCGTATATAATTTAGATTCTTTGCGCGAAAGTAACTCATCGCCCACGGGCAAAACTGCGTCCGTTCCCTCAAAAGTTTTTGCTGCGTCCAGTAATTTTTCTACTTTTAGTATGTCAACAGAATACAGCTCGTATTTACCATAATTTTGTTTTAAGATAGAATTTAAATAGTCGATTACCAATGTCATCGATAACAATCGTATGCAGCAACATCCGCCTTTTGTCATCGGCACCATATTCCCGATTTCATCGGTATCGTACGCATTCAAAATATAATACGAATTGTCCGTTGTCTTCCACAATGGGAAACATTTATCGACCGCATAAACTATACACGATTTGTACAATTTTAAAAAATTCTCGACATCCGGTTGTAATTGATCATTTTCAAAAGAATTCTCGAATACATCTTTACCCGCATTTGCGATTATTTTACTCGTGTCAATGTAGAAATTACAAAACACTTCGTTCGGCTTTAAGATTGAGCCACGTTTTATTTTTGAATGGATTATCGTTCGTTTATATAATTTTGTGCCCTCGTCGAGTATACGATCCATATCGGATGGGATCCATTTAGAGACAGGAAATATCTTCTTGAATCCCAATGCAACAATCGCGATAGCGGCACTCTGTTTACCGCAACTCATTAATCCATAGCGTCGTGACGACAACGAATATGTGCCACGAAGGATCATTTTTGTTGAATCGATCACTTTAAAATTATTCCATGTCCGCGAAGCCTCTACCGTAAGTGGTGCTTGGTATGACGAAGGCATAATATGTGGTGACGTTGGTATTACTTTCCATGCCTCGGGACGCCAGCGTCGACATACGACTGGTGGAATAACTACAGGTGCTGAACTACATCGTGTTCGTTCGCTCCGACTTTGTAATATAACTTTTCTAGTTTCAGCGTCGTAATCTGTTTTTTTGCTTTCGGAACAACCTGGGATTCGAGTTATTTGCTCGATTGCTGGCGGAATCGGTTTAGTAGACATTTTGAAATTAGTTTTGTATGCAGAAAATAAAAATTTATTCAAATAAAAAAAAACTGATAGAAAAATTAAAAAGATGATTTGAACTATAGAAATCGGTTTCTAATGTTTGTTGTTTTAAATGGATTGCTGTGGGCTGTACATTTTAATCGGAAATTTGTGCTTACGTTTACATGGTTGTTTTTGGCGTTTGTCCTCGAAGTTGCTTCCACAATATGATAATACAATAACAAAAACTTAACTGATCGTTTTTAGCTTCCATATTTTGTTGTCCTGTCAAACAGTCAAAGTTTCAAGTGATGGTATACGTCGAATTTAGTTAAACCAAATTCACCAATTGTTCAATTTATGGATTGAATAATGTAGATTGAATGCTTTCCTAAGTTTGCAAAAAGTGTTTCAGTAAAACAAATATGGATTTGATTGTTAATATCCTCTTATTCTGTATAATCTCTCCAATTGGAGACTTTACACATTGCTTTGCAATTATTTCAAGTTTTGTGTGGAAAGTGTATGTTAAACCTAGAAAATACTGTTACGTTTTTGCCTTGTCAAATTCAAGGTTCGATCACTGGATTGTGAATAAAACAAACGATGTAAATTCTAGAACACACTAAATTTATTTATTTCCAATTAAACACTAATTTAATTATTTCACTTATTTAACTTAATTATTTAACTTCACAATAATTATTTTCTACACTTTAACAACACTATATTACACTTTAATAACACTTTATTTTACTTTATAAACACTTTAATTACTATTAGCACTCTCACGGTTAAAACAAAACTGATTTTCTCCCAAATGTTTGTCGCGTATTTATACCAAATATTCTAACCATTCTAGAAATGTCCAGAATATTCGATTAGTCTAGATAAGTCTAGACACCTCTATACTGTTCTACTTTATAACAATTTTACATTAACGATAGTGTCGCTATTCAAACGTAGATGTCGCCACGATCGTAACATTACCCCCTACCTAATCCTGATTCGTCCCGAACAGGATCCAACTCACTACCCCTGTAGATCGCTAATCGCTCTATATGCACCACCTTCAACTTTCCTCGCTGCCCTTTCTTGATCCGGTAGACCACGTCATTTATTTTGGTGATGATGGTGTACGGCCCTTCCCACGAAGGTTGCAGCTTTGGTGATAAACCCTTCTTCCGTTGTGGGTTGTAAAGCCATACTAACTCTCCTTCTTCGAAACCTTTATTATTTGCTCGTATGTCATATCGAGCCTTCATCCGATCACTTGATACTCGTATCCTCTCTCGTACAAACTGGTGTATCTCGTCGAGTTCTCCTCTCATTTGGTCAACATAATTCTGTCTATCTAAAGCTGATGATGGAACGGCTCCAAACTTTAGATCTCCGGGTAATCGCAGATTATTTCCAAAAAGGATTCTCGCTGGTGTCATTCCCGTTGAGTCATGTACTGCTGATCGATACGCCATCAGGAACATCGGAATATGTCGATCCCAGTTGCGTTGATCATTTTCCACGACCTTTGCTAAATATTTCTCCAACGTCCCGTTGAATCTTTCCACCATACCATCCGACTGTGGATGCAGAGGCGTTGTTCTTGTTTTATTTATACCGAGCAACTGACAGACTTCCTGAAATACAACTGACTCAAAATTTCTTCCTTGGTCTGTGTGAATCTCCATTGGTACTCCAAAACGACTTATCCAATTATTAACCACGGCGTCAGCTATCGTGGTTGCCTCCTGATTGGGTATGGGATACTCCTCTGGCCATTTGCTAAAATAGTCCATTATTACTAGCACATATTTGTTACCAACATCTGTAGTCCGGAATGGTCCTGCCACATCCATTGCGATCCTTTCAAATGGCGCTCCAACGTTATATTGCTGCATTGCTCCCAGGCTTTTCCGTGCAGGACCTTTTACCGCCGCACATTGATCACATCTTTGGCACCACTCCACTACAGATTGTCTACATCCTGACCAGTAAAAACGTTGACGTATTTTGGCAAGTGTTTTATTAATTCCCAGATGACCCCCACTTGCCCCTCCGTGATATTCCTTCAATATCTCGGCAATTCTAGACTTAGGCACCACTTTTACCAATTGCTTCACATTACCGTCCGAGCTTTCCCATATTCGTTTTAAGCATCCGTTCTCGATTTGGAGGCTATCCCATTGTGCCCAGTAAGCCTTTACCGTGGGACTCTTATCCGCAATTTCACACCAAGTTGGACGATTTCCTGTCTCCTTAAGTTGCATGATTATTGCCAAATCTGGATCTGCTAACTGCTCGTCCCTAACCGTTTCATCCGTCCATTCCTTATCGGGTAGTATTTGCATAAGCCTGATGTCGATAAAGTCTTCCTTTGCTTCTATACGCCCGCAGTGCTTACATTCCACTTGACATGGTCGTCTTGACAATGCATCAGCATTCCCATGTGCACTCCCTTTCCGATGTTCGATCTGGTAATGATAGCTCTGTAGTCGCTCAATCCAACGCGCTACCTGTCCTTCTGGGTTCTTGAACTGCAGTAGCCAACGTAATGCTCCATGGTCCGTTCGTATATGAAATTCTTGGCCATAGAGGTACTTATGAAAATGTTTCACACATTCCACTATAGCCAACAATTCCTTACGAGTTACACAATAGTTACGTTCTGGTTTAGACAACACCTTCGAGTAATAAGCTATTACTCTTTCTTGCCCTTCAATTTCTTGCGACAACACCCCTCCGATGCCATCATTACTTGCATCGGTATCAAGAATAAACTTAACACCAGGTATAGGGTATGCCAACAACGGTGCCGTACATAATCGCCTTCTCAATTCATTGAATGACTCCTCTTGCTCGTCACTCCATTCAAATGCTCTGTTCTTCCGGGTCAAATCATGTAAGCTCTTTGCTACATTGGCAAATCCTGGGACAAATCGCCTATAATAAGTGCACAATCCGAGGAAGCTCCGTAATTCCCGTAAATTTTTAGGTCTTGGCCAGTCCTTTACCGCTGATATCTTGTCCTCATCGGTGTGGATTCCATTGGTCGTTACCTTGTGCCCCAAAAATTTTACCTCCGTTCTGAATAATGAACACTTCTTCGGATTCAACTTTAAACCGGCTGATTGTAATCGCTTCCATACCTCTGACAAATTTGTTAAGTGTTCTTCGAAATCCTTTCCCATAACAATGATGTCATCCAAATACACGAGGCAAGTCTTCCAGTGCAGTCCCTTTAACACGCGCTCCATAAGTCGTTCAAAAGTTGCCGCGCCATTACATAATCCAAATGGCATCACGTTAAACTGCCATAGCCCATTACCCACACTGAACGCCGTTTTTTCACGATCTTGCTCTTGGACTTCCACCTGCCAATACCCGCTTTGCAGGTCCAATGTTGAAAACATTTTAGCCCCTGACAATGTGTCTAACGTGTCATCGATCCTTGGTAATGGGTAGCTATCCTTTTTCGTTACTGAATTTAGCTTTCGGTAATCGACACAAAAGCGCATTTTCCCATCCTTCCTTTGGACTAATACTACTGGTGAACTCCATGGACTGTTTGATGATTCAATCACTCCAGCTGCCTGCATGTCCGTTACCATTCGATCCACCTCTTCTCGTTTTGCTAAAGGTAACCTTCTCGGTGCTTGGCGTATAGGTGTCTCCGTTCCGGTATCAATTCGATGTTTCACCATGTTGGCCCTTCCATTATTATCCGGTGTATTGCAAAATATCGACTTATACTGTTCGAACAGTTGTCGTGCTGAATTTTTCTGGTTCATGGTAAGATCCCCAGTCCATTTCTGCATGAGGTGTTCTACTATTTGTTTTTGTCCTTGAGTATCGGTGTTTCTAATCGGATTTTTCTGCTCACATTTCATTATCGTTGATACCTCTTCACATTTACCAATAACAGTTCCTTTCTTAATTGTTTTTGTCTTTTCCGAGAGATTTAGGGTCCTAATCGGTACCCTACATTCGTTATCTGATTTTACTAACGTCCTCCCTATCATAATTCCTTTGGTTTCGCTTTCTTCTTCACTGGCTTCTACAACCCACAACCTGGGTGGCCCAGAACCTCCCTCCAATCTCCCCCACACAATTGTTTCCGAATTCGGTGGCAGCTTTTCCCGCTGCTCTATTATTACCCGCCTAGTAGTTGTTTCCACATCATCCACTCGCAGTGGTAACTCGAAATTATCACAGTCCAATACTCCTCTTCCAACATCCACCACGAAGCCATTCGCCCTCATGAAGTCCATCCCCAAGATGACTTCATCCACTATCTTTGCGACCAGCACTTCGTGTTGGAATTGAGCATTGCCTATCTCAATTCTCACAAGCTTCCTGCCCTTTATGTCTGCGCTCGCTCCTGTGGCTGTACGTAATTTCAACTCATTGGCTGGTAGTACTCTTCCCTTTACTAGATCCTCACGGACAAACGTGCGCACCGCTCCTGTATCTAGGGTAATAACACAGCTCTTCCCGTCAATACTTCCTTTAATTGTTAAGCTGTCACCGACTCGTCCCAATCTCGAAATAGGGATGGAGGTTATGGGGCAATTGGTTGTGGGAGTCAGCTTCTGCCCCTTTAGGCTGACTCGTTGTAGTTTAACGACTCCTTTCGTTCTTGGCCATCTTCCTTGACCAACGTTCGCTCTCTACTTAATACTCTTCGTTGCATAGGAGATCGCGATCTTGTACGTCTCCATTTTCCTTCTTTACAGTCTCTCGACATATGACCGATTTTGTCACATGTCCAACATTTTATTTTGCTACCACCCTCTCTGTATCTTGGAACCGACCGCTCGACGTTGGTGCTGCTATCCATTTCTACTCGTCGTACCTTAAGCGACGGTTTTATGATAGCCTGCGCAGTCTCATTTATTAAAGCACACGCGATGGTCTCGGCAAAAGTACCCTTAGGTGATAACATCACTGCTTTACGTGTTTCCGGATCCCGTATTCCATCGATGAATGCGTCCATCTTAATCCTCTCCATGTAATCGGGAGATGTATTCACATGTGCCAAATGCACTAGCCGCTCGACTGCTGCGGAATATTCTTGAAGAGTCTCTCCGATCTTTTGACCTCGGCTCTTCAGCTCCATACGATACATCTCTCGCTTATGGTCACTTCCATACTTTCGCTCCAACGCCTTCATTATTTCGTTGTAATTACTACGGTCATACTGCGGAATAGTCTGCAGTGTTTCAGCCGCTTCTCCTTTTAGAGCCACTATTAATGCTGTTCCTCGATTTGCATCATTCCACCCATTTTGATTAACCGTTGTCTCAAATTGAAATTTGAAAACCGCAAACGATGTTGTACCATCAAATATCGGTGGCTTAAATTTCATTGCTTGAATTGGCTGAGATACTGGCGACGTTGTTCCGTTAACTTTGAGGTAAAGAAGTTCTTTTTCGAAGCCTAGAACTTTCTCTTGTAACTCTTCCACTTGTTCACTCCCATTCATAACTTTCTGCTCCAACCCTTGGATGTCCTTTTGTAATTTTTGTTCAATTTGCTCTACTTCTTCATGTAAATTGATATACATTTCATTGAATTTTTCATCCATTTTGTTATTGATCTCGCCCACCGACTGCTTAATTTCTTTCATTTCCTGATTTGATTGATCAATTTTCTGATTTAATTGATTACTAGATTGTTCCATTCTCATCATAACTGCCATTAACTGCGCCATATCGAAATTTCCAGAAGATACCGACGCTACCTCCACTACCGCCTCTTTACTTTCTCCATTCTCTTCGTCCCCTTCTGCGTGGTCGGAAAATGTCGACTCATCAAAATTATAACTAGTCGGATCATTACCCTCCAGCTCTAATGCTTGAAGTAATCGTTGCCTCAATACATTTTTCTGGCCGACCGTTGACAAACCACGTCGCTCCAACTCTTCCTTTAAATCGGAAATCTTCAATTCGTCTAGAATCATCTTTTAATTCACAATCCCACCGCTGTCACCAATTGTTACGTTTTTGCCTTGTCAAATTCAAGGTTCGATCACTGGATTGTGAATAAAACAAACGATGTAAATTCTAGAACACACTAAATTTATTTATTTCCAATTAAACACTAATTTAATTATTTCACTTATTTAACTTAATTATTTAACTTCACAATAATTATTTTCTACACTTTAACAACACTATATTACACTTTAATAACACTTTATTTTACTTTATAAACACTTTAATTACTAGTAGCACTCTCACGGTTAAAACAAAACTGATTTTCTCCCAAATGTTTGTCGCGTATTTATACCAAATATTCTAACCATTCTAGAAATGTCCAGAATATTCGATTAGTCTAGATAAGTCTAGACACCTCTATACTGTTCTACTTTATAACAATTTTACATTAACGATAGTGTCGCTATTCAAACATAGATGTCGCCACGATCGTAACAATACATTAAAGCTCCAGTGTCCAATCCGAAAATTGAACATTAGTTGAATTTGTTGGAGAAGAATTCAATGAAGCTAAGACCCAATGCAAAGTGATATAATATAAAAAAAGGTTGGTTTCTGCGATATATTATATCTGTATAACACTTTATGATCAGGTTAAAGTATAACAATTCGTATTGTTAAAAAAGTATAACAATTTTTTGAATGATTGTCGCCTGTTATTAAAGTAATTAATTTAAAATGTCTCCTAACGGAGACTTGAACTCAAGTTCCACAAGACCACATTCTGTGCTTATTCTACCACCGCCACACAATTTCATTTACTGCTACACCCATCTTTTATACCTGCCTCCGTTGAATGGAGAAAATTGAAAATTGTAACAGAAGCTGTATTGAATCAATTTAAAAGAAGAAATTAAATTAAAAATCTCTTGGCCCTAACTTAAACTTGAAATCAGATCCAAGCAAATTAAACTTACTTCACCACTACCGTACAATCTCATTACTGTTACAGAGCTACACCCATTCTTCATACTTGTCACTTGTGTAGAGAAATTTAAAAACAAAAAAAATTTAAAAAAATTGGCGCTAACCGAGACTTGAATTAAGGTCCACGAAACCAATGACTCTGATTTCTTGACCATATACCATAGTTTGTGATGATAAAATTATAAAAATGGGGAAAAATAAAATTTTAACTGAATCCGAAACGGACTGCTATCACTCTGAAGACAACGTTACTTGCCACCGCAAAATTATTCAAAAATTATTATTCAAAAATTACGTCAAAAATTACAAAATTATCGCAAAACCGTTACAGTTTGTAAATCTATTGTTCTGTAGCTCGGTTAAACCACAATGTCCATCATTTAAAACGACACAAAGTTAACAAAAAATCATCGTTAAATGCAACCAAAATAACAAAATAAGTTACAACATTGGTCATATTTGAAAAATATTTGTGTTTGAGTGTCTCAAACCGGTCAACAGATGAAAATTGTTACAGTCATTTTAATCTGGAAGTTTCTGTTCGTTTCCAACATTACCGTTATGACTTAACAAAGCCTGAATTGTTTTTGAACCGTAATCATAGTACATAAGACGGGTTCAAAAGGGAAGAGGAGGGACAATGGTATGATGTGTAGTTTCTTATTATGATGGAATATAGACTTAAAATTTCAATGCTCTAAAATAACGGCTATAATGCATAATGAGCATAGCAGACTTTCTGTGTATTATCATTTGACAGGCGTCGTCAGTTGGTCACTTGTCGATGTATCTTTCGTTCTGTTTATACCTCTTGAATAGTAATAAAATGTGTATGGTTCCAAAGGTGAAATTTAATCTTGAAAATATCACGTTTTGTTGAAATAAATGAAATAATGTGTTTTTATTTGCTGTATATCCATAATTTTACGTATATCTAGAAGTTTATTTTACAATTGGGGCCGGTTTCAAAAAAGTTGCCGAAATTATTTGCCAATTCGGTAATGCATATGTTACTCTGGAGAAGCTAGGCATAATCGAAGCGATAAAATTATTACTAACGATCGTCATTTTTAGACACAGCTCGTATTCAAATGGAAAAACAGGCTGTCTCTAAAATGACTTTGTCCAAATATCCATTTTCCATATAAAAATTCGAAACTGTGTGGCAAAAATTATCGTGTAGCGCTACTTCGTTCCGACCTCCATATATCACCAACAACAAATGAAATGATGTAACGCCCAACACTGATTTCAAGAATAACTCCAGTTCCGGGGATAACTGATTAATTGCAAGTTACTCTTTCTGGAGTGATTAAAGAATTCAGAATAAATAGTTCGTTTTTCCACTCATAGAGCATTTCGATCAAAAGTAAGTAACTCAAGTCAGTAAGTAAAACAGTCGACCTTTTTAATGTATGTGTTCCTGGATAATTTTTTAGCATTTCATGGAGTATCAAACTCATCAGGTAACATTGAGGTTAGGCAAAAATCGGTCAACATTAAGATCTCGAGAATAGGAGGACAGCCAGTCGGGGTAGGGGGCGGTGGTGCAATCATACATTAGAACTAACCTTATCATTCAGGTTTCAAAGTGCCTTTGAGATTAAGTTTGAGGCTATGGTACTTAAAAAATTAACTGATAATGTTCCTGACATCGACAATGATACCAGCAAATGGACGCATTTGGCAGCATTAACAACTAGCGGAACCGCAATATTACGAGTGCAACAGTATAGATGTCATAATCGACTTTGACTGTTTAACACACAGCTTCTGTAATCATTTTCATATTTTACAAGTAGTGGTCCAGTAAGCAAAGGAAGCGACATTGGATTTATGGATCTAAGTTCGATTCTCGATCGAGCCAAACATTATTTGATTTAATTTCGCCTGTCAAATTGGTGATGGCGAAATAAAATTACCCAAATCCAACTCAGCTTCCAAATCTTCAATTTTCTCCATGTAAAAGTGGCAATTATAAAAGATGGGTATGGGTATAGAGAGCGGTAATGAAATTGTCCGGCGATGGTCAAATAAGCAGAGTCCATTGCCGTTGCTAAAATTTTCAATTTTTGTTATTCATATGGCAGCTATAAACGATAGGAATATGAGTATTTATATGTATGGCGGTGGCTCGGTGGTCAAAGAAGATGTGTGATTGGTTGGTCCGCTCAACTTTTTTTACCCTTAATCGAGGTTCGAGCACTACACAACATCCACGATTCCAAATAGTATAACACCGCATACTTTACGACCACACCATTTCCATATATACATTTGCTGCTATACTCATCCTTTATATTTGCCAATTAAAGGGAGGAATTAAATAAATTAAATTAAAAATTATTTAATGCCGAACCGAGGCTTGAACTGAAATTTACAATTCCAATGCAACGACTCTGCTTACTGGACCACCGGCGTACATAAATCTGGTGCTATACTAATCTTTTATGTTTGCCAATTCACTAAAGAGAAAATTAAAAAATTTCACAAGAGATGGCTCTTATACTTACAGAAGAAATTAAATTTAAAAAGTATGGACACGCTGACGAGAATTGAACTCGAGTCCACGAATGCAAAAGCAATGACTCTGTTAACTGCACCACCGGCGTATTAAAAAGTGGTGCTGAACAACGATAGAAATTTTGATATGGCACAACTGATAGAAATCTTTACAAAATGGTTATAGCCTTCATTAAAATTAATCCGGTTAAATTTAACTGTGACCGTGCCATAAAATTTAATACACCCCACTCCATGGTAAAACGATTCGAGTTCAGGCAGGCTATGAGTGCTACCGAGTTATTTTAAAGTCAAATCGTTAAGATAACCAACACTTGTTCGATAAAATATGTGTCAGACTGATGACAACATTTTCACAAAATTTATTGTATGTGTTTTGATGGATGACGAAATGTACATGAAATTGATTTTGAAACACTTGAAGTTTGATACATTTGCAAAAAAATGTATGATTTGACCAGTAATTTGCAGTTGTAGAGCCAGGTTTTTGTCACATTTTTCACGATTCAGCAGTAAAGTTTTGGCCATATAGCTCGTTCATACGATCAAACAACATATACGAGATTTTATCCGTAATAACGAAACCGATAGAGGTGAATTGGGCAAAAATTAAAAAACCACAAAAAATTCAATTTAATCGTATAGAAACTTTATTATCATTCGAAATAACATTTCTGCAATGGTAATTTCTCAAAGTCCAATTTTTGGTGACGCGTGCGAGAATATTATAATATGGTATTTGGCGAATGACACGAGTAATGTTGGCTTCCAAATCCTCAAATCTAGCTGGTTATTCACATAGACTTTGGACTTTGCGTAGCCCCAAAGAAAAGAGTCTAGAGGTATCACACGATCTTAATAGCCAATTCAACGATCCGAACCGTGAAATTAATTGCTCGCCAACATGACTTCTTGGAACCAATTATCGTCGAGGTCAGGCTAATTTAAGCAAGCAAATATTCCGTTATCGGTCGTACGTCCCGGCCGTCTCCTTTTTTGAAGAAATATGGACGAATGATTTCACAGGTGCATAAACCACACCAAACCGTCTATTTAGTCGCGTATCATCCAATACTGTAAACTGGGATTCAAACTTTTCGATGGTATTCCAAATAGTGGTCTCGATAGGCCCATTATGTCAACCGTAACTTGGTCTAAGCGCACGAAACACATTCGTCACAGAACGCTGATTTTCGTAATAAAGCTGAACAATTTGTAGACGCTATGCCGGGCTCACTCTTTCTATGATGAAATGGCAAACAATACTGAATAAATAAAAATACGATGACAGTTTGAAACTATTCATGCGTCATTTGTCAACAGGAAACAAAGGAAAAGATCATCTCTAGATGAACGCTTTTATAAAATACCCCCGCGAACTGGCGCATTCGATTTCAAATCGCTAAAATATCGTAGGTTGTTGACATTATTTTAATGGTCGACGTTGACAAAAAACACGGCCTAAAAAATCTACGTTATATTTTACGTGTCGACAACCGCGTATACATATTACATGGCGTAATCTACCTTGCCCATCCCTGGGGACTAGTGATAGGAAAACATGTTTGAAATACTAACTCACAGACAAGAACACTTTCGAACAATAGAAACCAATGAAAATCATTTATTACTATTGATAAAGGAACTAACCTCAATAATTGGTAACATCGTAAAACTCTTCAAACATTGTCAAAATTCCACGGGAATTCTAAGGGAATTCTACCGCCTTGACAAAACCATTAATAACACAGCGTATATCGGAACAAGAGGCATTTACCATTTTGATGACATCACTTGAGCTAGTCGTCGAAATTAGAAATTTGCAGGAGGTTCATGAAGCACTACTAGATGTCATACACAATGCACACCTTAACATCTTGCATCCATATTTATTAAGTCCATCACAACTTGAGGAACAGATATTAGCCATTATAGGGGAAATATCCCAGTCGCCATAATAATTCCCGGTCACGAGTTGCGCAAGTTAGACCACCTAGTCAAATGCATGACAACTAGGACACGAAATCCGATTATATAAATTAAATATTGTGTTCCTTATTAAATTTTAAAAACTGTTGGTATCTATTTAAACTATACCGGTTTATTTTTACATATTGATAACACTACGCAGCATCAAAATATTGATAGATTTTTAGTGTCAATCCTCCGCTATAAGAAATGCATCGATTTACGCTTGAACAACTATTATTTGCCGCCATTGGCCTTTTTTCTGTGGGATAGCATTTTGACCTTCCAGTTTGCTAAAAAAAAACTAAAAAACCTTAAAACTATTTTAAATTAATATTGCAAAGATTATTTTTATGACTTGAAGTTTTCTGCCTCTAAATTATTTATACAAACATGTAGTCTTCCAGATTTGTTGCTACTTAAGTAAGGTACTAATTGATTAAAGAGTGAATAAGCGCGGCATTACACCAACAATTTTTTATTTAACAATAATTAATAAACTTCTAAACGTTGTCTGCAGATTAATATAAACCCCCATATATATATATATCAATATATGTACATATGCATATATACATTATACACTGTCTGCTATACATTCATTTCCATCGTTATCACTATCTATGTAATTATTTATAGCGATTATGACCCCCCGATGATAGAAAGTCTTTTGTTATAGTTTTTTATACATAAAAATATAACATAACAGATATCTGTAGAGAAATAAAAAAAAAATGATATTGAAATGGTCATATGTCTATCTAGATACAAATATTTTATTGAATATTCATTCTATATCTAAAAGATACGTTCATGTGTGTGTGTATGTATACATATATTTATATATAGTGTATAGCTGTATACGTATATGTACGTAATATTTCACATACAATAGAAAACCATTTTTCATTTTTAATCTAATGTTTCTGATATACTTGTAGCATCATCATCATCATCATTATCGTTCCCATTTTCACCTACTTTTGATTTTTCAATACTGAATGTTTGATTTTTTATTGATTTTGATTTTGAAATACTAAACGTTCGATCATTAATTTCCTCAGCCTCATCATTCGTCTTCTGATTATTATTATCCGCTTCGTATTTACTACCAGCACCACTACTACCATCAATACCACGACCACCACCACCACCACCACCACTATTGGTATTTGGATAAAAATATGTTGAATTTCGTATTTCGTCCACCTCATAAACATTTGGTAATGTAAATGTATGATTACATTCATTATCTGTATTATCATCACCACAATAAATTTCGTCCTCTCCATCCTCATCCTCATCCTCATCCTCGTAATCATACTCATTCTCAACCTTTGGTGCTTTACTCGTATAATTATCACCAATTTGATTTTCATCTACCTTATCAATCACGTTTTCTAATTTACTTTCTGCAAATTTAACATTAATCAAATTATTTTGTTTAATTAAATTATTATTAACATTCGATTTTATTGCCGATGCTGTTGTTATTATTGTTGGTGTTGCTGTATTTAAGAAAACCTTATCGATACGATGAATAATATCAATTAAATTATTTTTAAATAAATTATCATTATTTTTATTTATGTAATTATAATTAATTGATTGAATTTGTTTATTATTATCTTGTTTATTACTAATCGACCGTTTCTTATCGCGGACCACCTTCAATGTCACATCATCATTTCCATCGCCATCATATTCGTATACTGCAACACCACCGTTTGCGCCATACACCGAATAACATAAAAACGAATCCTTGGGATGAAAATCGATAAAACTGATAAAATTCTTGCAGCCAAATCGAAATATTGATTTTATAATTACGATATTGTTGCGGCTACTATCTCTGATTTTATTTAAATTATAAATTTGTATATCGCCTGTCTGATGTGATTGATAAAGGTAATTACCGCACGATGAAATTGTAAATTTTGTTGCGGCTATCGTTGATAAATTTTCCGGGAGCCTGTTTATTATTTGAAATGATTCAATGTCGAATAAATAAATTTGATTTTTGATTTGATGCGAATTGAAAAATATTTTACGACCACGCGGATGAAGTTGCATCATGGTTATTGGATCATTGTTTAGCTGGAATTTTCTGAAAATAAAACAAAATCGAAATACTGTAATTAAAATTTTTGGATTTTAATCAAACTTCACGATAATAGTTGTAAGGTTGGCACCTGATTGAGAGTTTCAAAACCGGAAATTTTATATAATCGCAAAAAATCAAATTTAAATTATGCTAAACCTTATTACTCCTATACCAAGTAAAATTGTAATAATGACGTAAACTTGGTCAGGTTCTTAATTCTCCCTTTATAATAAAATCCAGTTTGGTTTTCAATCCAGGCCTTACCAAAGAAATACTTAAACGATATGTTCTACCTGCCAATAGAACACCAATAAATAAAATTCGTTCCGCAAATGCAGTTCTAATATAAGCGAGAAGTTTGTGCTAAACTAAAAAACGAATAATTTCACTGTTAAAATTTGTTATATTGTCATGTTGTGCCACATGAGCCGTTTTGTAAATTTTGCGCGATTCTAAAGATTTCTGGTTCCCGACTTCATTTGCCGTTAGCTTAGAACAACTGCTGTCTTTCATATAATTTAGAAGTTTCTAGATTTTGAACAATATTTAAAATTTTAGTTAACTTAGATAAAATCATGACATTGTAGTAGAGCAGCGTAAATTCTGATGGTTTATGCTGTTTTTTGCCTTTTGCTATTTTATATTGTTTATTAATTTGGAACCAAATTTGAGACTATAGACTCACGATCCGCATCCGTTAAAACCATATTTGTTAAAAATATCTGAAGAAATTACAATGGATACTACCAAAATAATACCAAATATGAAGGTCGGCACGTATATCCAGTATAAGAGCATCAGGCGTATTTGCCTAGTTTTACGTATATGCATTATACATGCGGCATTATACAATTATATACGTAGCCCAAGAATAGACACTGCTTTACAACAGAGATCTCCTCGTCAATCATGGGGTAGGGATTTCATATTGGACTGCATATACAAAAGACTGTTTTGATTTTAAAAGTTGACATCCGATTATGTAACCTACGCAGATATTTTGTTACAAATTGTTGCTAATGGCAGAGCGGAGATAAACAAAACTGAAAAATTGCCGTAATTTAGAAAGATGGCTCGTCCTCCTACGCGTTAAAATAGCTAATTTTATTGCTAGGCCTGGAAAAAGTCATGCCAAAATATACTCTAAAATCTGCACTATTGACTCAAAATTTCCGATGAAAATTGTGAAAGCTTGATGTACTTTGCGGTAGCTATATTTTGTGCCAAAGTAGTAAATAATTCCAATAGAAACCAAATCTTACAGAGTTGTAGTACTACTTGAAGGCAATATTTTAGAAAAAAAACACCTCTATGTTGAGCTAAATGTTAAAAGCAAGTAAATTGTAAAAATAGAACAGTTAAAACAGTATTCCATAACATTATGCGAGATTGAAATTGTCGTCGTTTGAGCTATTTTGCAGGCTTGTGCGATATACCGTTTAGGAAATAACTTAATTTTATGAAATATAATTATTAATATTAAGAAATCAACCTTCAAAAAATTTTAAAAATTATTTACATGTCAATATTTTATTACTTCAAACTATTATTTATTCTTAGTATATAATACATCAGTTTTTTTTATTTGGTATTTCCATTTAAATATTAATTATAAGGGCATTTGAAAATTAAAATTGTACATATTGTAGTTCAGTATTTCGTTCAATATCGCATTGAGATCTTCTTCGCTTGTAGTGTTGTTGCATGATATACCCTGGCAGGTTCCACACACTGCTGAGCACAGCATTCCTGACCGCTTACATTCGCATCTTGTTGGCACGTCGGTTGGAATGGGCAGCAAACTACTTTTCACAAATTTCCATTCCCGCAATCTGTTGGTAGCAAAGTATGCGAAAAAGCATGTCCTGTAAGCATGTGTTTGATTATTGCATTGCCATAAACTGTTTCCCATAATTCTTCAGTCCGCTTCCTATATATATCCAATTGTGCCAAGATATGACATGAGTAGGTGAAATCCTCCAAGGCGTACAATTATTTCAGATATATCACTGTTTTGCTCCGCAGGCATGACCATTTCAATTGACTTCATAAAGAGTGGTTGATCAAAAGTAACTATGTACATCTGGCCATGTTTCTTGCTTTCGCATGCTGCATAGTTTAAAGCTGAGTATAATGTCGTCAAGTCACTTGCACTTAAATTGATGAACGACATTGGAACTATTTGTAAAACTTCAAACGAACCTTGGAAAATTAAAAAAGTTATTATTAATGTTTGCATATATCCATTAACTGTTTGCATATATCCATTCCAACTTGGTACATTTTCCAAATTATGGAGACCAACCAAATTAAATATAAAGACATGTTTGTAAGTAAACCGTGCACGTCATGTGTACCTGCAGTTATATCCTCAATTATAATTTTTCTTAGTCCTGATGAGTCAGGTTTATATATATATATATATATATATATATATATATATATATATATATATATATATATATATATATATATATATATATATATATATATATATATATATATATACATATACTTATGTATAGGTATGTTATGTTTTTGTTTGTTATTTTGTGTAATCGATGTTCGTTGCATCTTCTCACACAACCGCTGTAGCAGGCGCAATGCATTTAATCCCACCTAGAGCATGAAATGTGTCTAAGCCGTCTAAAGTACATACATTAATCTCAACGTGGTCAAATACAAATTGAATAAATCCATTTTTTTCCACGTGTACGTCAGCAAACTCTGTTGCGCATTTGATATAATTGGCAGCCTCATTGTATGATGCAGTTATCTCTATTGAATTCAATAGGTCGATTATAGGCCTCGAACCAACTTTATACGATGAAGGTATACTGATAATCCAAGCAGCACTGGTGATATAAACGATTTTGGTCTGCATCCGTATATCTATCATACACTGATTGAGCATGCATTCCGTTTTTTATAAAAAGTTTCCGTAAATATCTTTAAAGTCGCTGATACAAACTCTTCACCACCATTTTTGATATCATCGAAAGTTGTATCATAAATGTGTTACTGGATGTCTTCTTTGATAATTGCTGCTTTAACAGTTCCAACGCGCTCTTCTTCAATAGAACTGCATTTGTATGAGTTCCAGTTCTGCACTAACAATTCTTCGGGTAACATGTCCTTTAAAGTTAAAATTATGGTTTTGCCAAATAAGTTGGTCTTTACCAAATTTGGTTTAAAATGATTTATAAGTTGGTCTCTCAAGTAGCATTCACCGTACAAATCTACATCATTGCCACTGAATTCCCTTAGTTTTTTCCTTCAGATCGCGTAATGCAAGTTGTAATGTGTTCTTCTGGACGGATTAGTTCATTAAAATTGTTTGCTGGCTGCAAGATGATGATGATGGTCCTGTTGTGGGAAATTAGTATAAGTATCTGATATTCATTTATATTAATTAATTAGTCTTACCTTGCTCACGCGCTTTTTTGCAAGCAACAATACTATACTAATCGTATAGTTTTTCCGACATTCTGTATGCAATAAAATTTCTTCAACGTTCTCTAACTTTTTCCACAAATCATCATTTCTTGTTTTTGACACTTCGATTAAGTTACTTAATTCCTTTTTTCACCACTATAGAGTCCTTTTTCTACGTACACTTATTCAAATAATACAAATATCTTTATTTTCCAGCATTACAAATTTACTCCTTTCTGACAACTTTACACATTTTTTTACTCTTTGATATTCAAAATTACACTGAATAATATTGCCCTGAATCCATACCTATATATACTCGTACATATATAGTATCCAACAATATTCATCGGTTTATAATCCGCGCGGTATCACAGGTAATTCGCATGAATCACCCCTTAAAATGATGCATAGCGCAGATTTAAACATCTGCTACAACTCAGCTAATTCTGAAACCGGTTTTCTTTACTGAAAGTAACCCTTAAAAGATTAGAAAGGTCTTTTTTTTCAAACACACAAAGGAGGCACCAGGAATAAGGGTACCTGCACATTGACTTTTTCTGAAATATCTCACTTCAAGCTGGTTTTTAAGGAGTTTGTTGTAATAACATATAATATTTACTATTTTATTATTAAATAACCACCAATTCTCAGATAATCCAGTAAAGAAAGCTAGTTTATAAATCTTTTATACCCAAAGTTATAAAATAATCAAATAATAAAATAGAGGGGGGATTCTTCTGAAAAATTGTGCCCAAGAATATATAGAGAACAACGTTATATTAGTTAAAAGTTTATTGGAATTATTTACAAGTTTATATGAAGCCATGTTTTTGTTTCCTGGACTAATAGCCAAATTTACTAAGTTATGGTTTTCTATTGACGGGCAACATAAATAAAATACAACGATATCAATACTCATAAAGAGGGCAAAAGCCTTGATCTCAAATTTGTAGCAGATTAAAATTCTTCATGATCCTGCAGATTAGACTCTATGTTATTCGCCATATGTCTGTGGTCTCTTAGGTTATCCGTGTATTTGCCAACAAGTATGACATTTATAGCGCTTATTATTTAATTGTCCTATAACCGAGTATTCAACAAGGTATCACTATACTCGTAAGAGGTTGACTCTTTTCTTCTGAGCACTCATTGTAGTCGGGTAACAGCATTATACTTTTTGTCGATTTTCATTCCAATAGACGTTAGTTAATGCTCTTTCACACACATCAACTGCTTTCCTCACTCGCTGACACTTTCTGATATTCATTGCTGAAGATCCAAGAGACTGCACGTTGAGACGGAATCTGTACACGGAGCAACTAGTATTTTATTCATTTACAAATATCTTAATTTCAGATTTTCTCCACTTAAAAAGAAGGACACACATAGACATGGTCCGAAAAGATTATCTCATCTAAGACATTCCAATTTAAACTTTTCAATTTAAATTGTGTGAGGCAACAATAAGACTTACATATTATTTATTAGCTTTTGTCCCGAGAGAGTCCGAAACGTTAGTCTTTTACCTAGATTTACGATTTTTACCCTTTGAATACATGCTCGATGTACATTTGTGTCACATCTGCTTTCGTTAACTCCTCCTTATATTGAAAGTAAACAGAGGTCACTAAAACCTCAAGTTTTTTTTTGTTTATTTTTTTTTAAGTTTAGCGGATCACTCCAGCACTCAATGCCACTAATGGGCCCACGGTACAATATCCGGACAAGCACACATACTTATACACAGATTAAAAACACCCAACCATGATTTTTGGTCACCACCGGGAATCGAACCAGAGACCCTCGATTACCAAAGCAAAAACGCTACTTACTGTGCCAATGAGGGCGGGCGGTGAACCTCAAGTTTAATTCCCTTTTAGTTTACCTCATAAAATGGAAAGTAGTTGCGTTGTATTCTATCTATAAAACGAGCGCCGCTCGAAATAAGTCAACTACATGGTGTCCAACTCAAAACGTAAAATATTCGAAAGGGTGAAAGTGTAATTCAATATTTAAGAAAATATATGCATGTGTGCAACTGAGTCTTTTAAATTCTTGTTAAAAAATTTTAAATTTGACAGAAAGATCAAAAATGTTTGCAGATAAATTACAAAAATTAATTATTTTCCTATAATTTGTATAATTTATTGTCTTATGTTCTTTTGGAAATAATTATTCCTCTGGCAGAGAGCAAAATCGCCCGCAACTACCAAATATGTCGCCCAAATATGTATATAAAATTACAACACACTTACAATTTGGTGTGTCAAAATTAGGAGCAAGCTATCTAATATTTTCGATGTAAAAGGGATTTTTCATCCTTGATTTCAAACAGAATGGTGAACGCATCTATGACCTCTATTGAGGGTGCAGAATTCATGGATCGAACCATGGTTCATGTCAGTACAAGCTGGCATGGGACTACACAATAGATGGTGTATTAAATCGAGCCTATACGTCCTTGATTTGGCTGGTAACGAAAGAGTTGGGAGAGCCTTGAGCCGCATAGTGTATACAGAGAACTGAAACAAAGAAACAACTTTAGAAAAACAAAAATTCAAATCAAATTATCCCATGAAATCTTTGAATAAGAGATTTGAAATATATAAAACTCGGAACGCGATCAGAACGGGTCATATTGAAATGATCAAGGTGATTCTGAATTTGTGTTTATTGTGCCAAACCAATCTCAGTCATGCGCAGAGTCGGATAACACAAGTCCGGTAAAAATCTTTGAATGACACATAAAATTCTCTAATAGTTTAGCTTCTTAACTCGAATACAAATTCAGAACGACCTCGGTCATTTCGATAGAAACCCTACCGTGTTACAGAATTTTAAAACCTGAAAAATTTTATATTTCACTAACAATTTTTTTGGCCCGAATTACAGAGACTCTACAGGTTTTAGAAATTTTAGTAATGTTTAAAGGGTTCAATGTTTCAATTCTCTACGAACAGTACTAAAATCTGAACATATTACGAATGCCGACAATCTACATAAAGTTGTGGATGTTTGAAAATTAGTAGGATTGAATTAACTTATACTAATCGTAGGAGTAAATGCGCTATAATAGTAAAACC
Source organism: Tipula unca (assembly GCA_951394425.1). Taxonomy (NCBI): domain Eukaryota; kingdom Metazoa; phylum Arthropoda; class Insecta; order Diptera; family Tipulidae; genus Tipula; species Tipula unca. The sequence goes on along the minus strand of OX596380.1, from coordinate 142,096,186 downwards.
AAAGTACATATTCGATTTAATTTTGTTTGGTATACTAAACAGGTTTTTGTTATACTATTTTCTTGCGGTGAAGCAAATTTTAAAATTTGAATTAAACGATTCTCGTATTACAAAAAATAATTTCTATTTGTACTATGTACATTCTCCAATCGACAACAATTTAAGACCAATTTAAAAACTCTTATTCTAATTGAACTATAATAAAAAATTTCAAACAATTAAACAATTAAAAATTAATTTCAAAGTACCTGTTCACCAATCCATATAGCTGCTGATGTTTCAATTTAAGTTGCCATTCAATAATTTCGCCACTCGAATCGCTCGAATAAAATTTATCTCGCTTCTCCGGACAAATTATCCCCGTTATATAGCTATTGCTGTGATTGTGATACTTTAATTCATTCTCTAAATGAAATATTTTATCATAATTTTTAATATCATCCACATCGTTCAAATCATATTTCCATATTCGTAATATGCCATCCCTTCCGCCCGTCATTATACGTATGGTACTCGTACCACCATCACCAGCACCACAACCACTACCTTCACCACCATTAATATCATCAATTGAATTCGATTTAGTGTTTGAAAAATATAGAAATTTCGATAGATACACGAATGATGGATGTGGTAAAATTTTATAAAAATATTGATTCGAATTGTATATTGTCCAAAATATTGATGTTCTATCGGAAGATGATGTTACAAGATGAATTGGGAAATTATTAACAAATGATTTATTATTATTATTACGGTTATTACTGCCAATTTTGGTTGTTGCTGCTGCTGCTGCTGTGGCTGGATTACCACTATTGTAGTTCATCCAATCGATATCGTAAATATTATTCGAATGACCGGATAGAATTATAAATTGTTGAAAATTTGGAAATGAGATCACATTAATGTTGTAACATTTCTCATTCGTTACGTATGTATACGCCAGAAAATCACCCGATTTATTGAATTTTGATACTAAGCTGCCGTTTTTGTGCTCGATTATTTTTTGCATAACACGATTTGGACATTTGCATGCTTGCCCCGGTAACTTTTTCCATCGATTTTTTATTGTCCACAGTGCATTGGTTGTGGTCAGAATATTATGCTGTGTCTCTAGCCGCAATTCTTCATTAGGTTCTGCACAAAATGATGCTATGGATTGAATTTCGGCAGACATTTCTGGTTCGAGCGCATTTTGTGATCTTCTACTACGTTTTTCTTTTGGTTTTTCTTCAATAGGCTTTAGTCCTTTTATAGTCACTTCCAAAATAGCTGGGTACTTTTTCAACTTTTTTACATTCAAATACTGATCGAATATTAGTAACGGGTTCAATTTTGGCGCCTTCTTATCACGCGAAATTTTCTGATATTTATATAGCTGGAGTTGTAGACGCTGCTCCAAATGGGTGTGTTTCTTATCGGGACACACTTTTAGAAATGCCCAGCATATGTGATACCATCCATTTTGATTGACAACTGAAGACGAATTGAATAGTTTTGACGCAATCGGAATAACATCGATTAGTTCAAAGAAGAATATAACTTTATCGTTTTGAATGTAATTAATGTCTTCATTGAGAAGTATCAATTCTTCCCACTCTGCAATGAGTGAACTGGAAATAGGAAATGTTAAGTAAATATATTATATAAGCTTGATGTATATACAATATAGCTTACCAAAAATTTTTAAATTTTCCACCTTTACTTATAACCGGTTGAATATAATTGAGAGCTTCAGGTTCTTTTAAGGTTACAACATTCCGGTTAGCGTCACTTTTAGTTAGAAACGTTTTACTCCCCAAATCACAACAAGATATTTTGATTCGTGGTTCTTTTAGTGTTTTGTCAAATTTTAGCTCGGACGTATTGTGTAAATAAATTCCGATTAAATTTTCGTAAGAATATTTTTTCGGATTTCTATTTTTCGTCTCAACCGCCGATTTTTTAACTTTCGATTTCCGCTTGCGTATCACAGATATAGACGTCGATACTTCCGTATTAGTCGACTTAATCGATTGAATATGTGACGGAGACGTTGAACTTGATTCTGGTGGCTTTATATACTTTGATTTTGATTTACGGCGTACTTTTTTAACGGTAACTTTTTCACTGGACTCGCTCTCGCCGGATGATGAATCAGCCGTCTGCCGTAATGTTTGTTCCTTTTCGGTTGACAGCTCACCTCGACCAGTATTACTGACAATGGTATCGTTTTTACTTTCGGCAAAGAATAGTTTTTGTCGTCTGGTCGACGGCATTTGTGACCGTGATGAGGATAGTGTTGATTGAGATAGATCGGACGAAAGGCGTTCCTGTGATCCTTGTAATTTGGTGGTTTTATTTTGTTCTTCTTTCGATTTTTTAAATGTTTGCAGTGAATCCAATTGCTTATGGTCATTTGGTGATTGTGTGATTGATTTTCGCGGTAATGGAATAGGTGGAGGTTTTTGTCGTGGCGATGACTCTTTCGCCGAATTTTCGATATTAAACTCCGTAACATATGTAGTATGAACCTCAACAGTTTCGATTATTGGTATTGACTTACGTGATTTTTTGGAACTTGAATCGCTTGAACCTGTTTTATACATTTTTCAACTGTAAATAATAAAATGACACTTCACCAAAAAAATAATGTCTGTTTGTTTGTTAGTTTATTTGGAAATGCCATGGTAACCGTCGATTTAATTTATGTTCGATAAATTTTTATGTGGTAACACTAAATTTCGACATGCTGAATGATAAATCGCGGTTTTCACCCCTTATTTTATTTGAATGGAATAGTTAATTCATGCTGTTCTTTTATCGGTTACAATTTTATTTTGTGTGAAAAGAAAGTCTAGACATTCTATAATTTTCAATTATTGGTTTCAAGAGTTGAAATATGTTTTTTTATTTGGTGCTTATTTTGTATTACGTATGGTTCATTGATTTATGTTCTACCTACAATTGGTAATCTACACAGTCAGTATGGTAAAGTGTAAATAAATTGATAAGTTTAGAAAGTCTATTTTAATCCGAAATTCTCCACAAAGCTCAAAAATAAGCATATATTTTTATCAGGGCTGGGATGTTGTATATCAATTACCATTTTCAATATTCGAAAGTTGTTTGTATCTCAGTTTATAGAACAAAGTTTTGGGCTATTTCGTTTATCCAATTATGTTTATTCTATTGTGATCTCAGCGTGTTAGAATAAATTTTTTACACTATCTCTTTTTCACATATAGAGCAGGCCGTGGTCATAATAGAAATTGCTGCAGTGATTAAACGATAATCATAAAACAAATACATCAATAATTTAAATTTAAAACCAAATACGACTGACAATGAATATGCCCATATGCAATAATATAGCTGCTAGCTCTGATACTTAGAGGAAACTGTTTATAGTGAAAGTACGGGGCCGTTCATAAAAATCGTTTCGGTCTAGAAGACATTTTCTGCGTTTAATTATAGTAAGTGTTACGATGGGGAGAGGCGATAAGAGGGCGGGGTTTCGAAATATTACGTAACACTTTGATATACAAATGTTACATTAAGAATGATTTTAGATTTGAATATATTCAAATTATTTTTGAATCATTCCGACAGATCTCGGGAATTTAAATCTCATCCACTGGCACCATTAATATTTTAGAGATTTTATATTTTACGACAAATTTTTATAAAATGATTATATTCAGTAATATGTACAGGTTATGGTTTTTCCGAGCTTTGATTTATTAATTTTACAAATACTTTAAGTTTTACCATTCCACTTTGTTGTGGTATTTTATTACGTCAATGATAGCAACTGCGCAGAAAAATTAAAACAAATAGTTCGTGACACAAAAATACATCTATACACTACTAATATATAAAATTAGTAAGTATTCAGACCAAATGAACTATGATTTTACAACACGTGCATTCGGCTATCTGGAATAGCAGATCTGTGATTTGCTCGAATATCTGCAGATGTTCACATTTTAAAACTCGTGTGTATATATAGATACTGACAAACGCGACTGTTAAAACGCCTATTCTTATAGCAACAAATATTTGCCGACTAACCATAACATAAGTGCAACTTATGAATCATCTGATCTGCATATATCTAAATATTTTATTATTTCAAAGTGTTGAAGAAATTTGAAAAAAATTGTATAAGTTTCAATCGTAAATTCGTAATCGATAAGTAAAAATCGAAAAAATAGTTTTGATGTAGAAAATAGTTTTGAATTACTCAGGTGTCCACCTGAGTTGCTAAATCTATAGAATCTATTAGTGATGTCCTACCGGTGGCTCGCGAGCTACTGGTAACCCACTCAGATACTGGTAACCCCTGATGCTAAATAAAGTTCTCTCCACTAATACTGAGCGCATCTACTTTAAAACTCGCCTCAAAAACCACAAAAACTCTCATCCCTTATTAACACGTTATATAGACGGATTTGCGCAATAGCTATCCTATATTCTGCCATATTAATTCTGTTATGGTCATTATTAAAATAATTATTGTATGACCGACTTGAAGTTATTCCAGACTTTCATCAAAGGAAAATGTAAGACTACCTCTAATAACACGTGCGTAAAATATCCAAACTACACTTTTTTTTAAATATATGATTCATACAGTTAGTCCATACAGGATTTTTTTACATTTATACAGTTGCTCATTACAGACTTTTTATCATCTGCAAAAGTATACTACAGTTGGTATAAAAAATTCCATCCCAGACTTTCTTGATTCTCTTAGTTTATTAGTCATCATTATTCCAGCACTGATAATTGTTTGATCGTTGGAATTGCCACTACATAAATAGATGTCCGCCTTCGCGAAATCTTCAATGTAAATAAATTGTAGATAAAATCTCATATCGAAGTTTCAGTAGGTATGGCTATTTTGTTAAAACGATTGAGTTTGGGACAAATTTGGCCCCCACTATACCAGTGCTAATATTTATTTGATCGTTGGAATTGTTGCTAAATAAAACAACTGGTCAAATGCCATCTATACAGTCCCAAATGACGCACAGTAACCTTGATGCGTTTGTAGCGATGAGAACTGGTGCTCCATTTTGATGAAATAACAGCGCATGATTTCATAATCTCTGTCTATTAATTTCTTGTGTGATAAACGTTTCTAACCTCAGTTATAATAATTAATAGTTTATGTACAATATCACTTGGAATATATTCTTTGAATTAATTTTGAACCTCAACCTTTATTCGACCTAACGGTTCTTGCTTTTTTTAATATGGTTATTTGACCAAATGGTCCTGCTACAATTGAGAAGCTGAAAGACCAGAAAGAAATTTTTTCATTTTATATAAATAACATAACAGAATGCGAATAAAATTATCAAAAATAAACCGAATTATGTAAAACATACTTCCAGAAAAAAAGGATAATTGGAAAAAGGGTAATTTGTAATGTTAAATGGTCTAATTTCTTTGTACAAATCGTCAATTTATTTTGAAAAAATTATTTATTTTTGAAAAAATTGCGTTAAACTTGGAAGAGGTTCAATTTAAACTGGAAAAGCTAAAACAACACTCTAAATACTTATGGGCAAATTTCGCAGAAACCGTACAAATGTTGAAATTTATTTCCCCTGTACATAACATATATTTAGGCGCATGCCAATATTGGTTTTCAAACGATAACAATTTTCAAGATTGTAGTTGAGTTCAACGAAAAATTAATATGTTCTTCAACTATATTATGTTGGTAACTTACTCCACATATGTTATAAATAATTAAGCACATAAATGTTTAATAATTGATTTTAATTCGGTTACAACCTTTGACACGTCATACCTAAAATTGAAAACCGTTGAATAATTAATTAAAAGAAAACAATCGATTTATTTTCGTATAAATGAATTAATTTTAATAAAATTATTATTTTATTAATTAGTTACGATTGATTACATAATATACAAATACATAACATAATATACCAATTGGAATGTAAAAATATTTTTTGTTTTGCTTAAAAATTTAACAATACTTTGTTCAATTTTTTTATTGCTTCAGTTAAAATCTAAAAAAAATCAGTCCTCGTCGTTTCAAAGTACTAGATAATTATTATCCTAATAAACAAATAAAAACAAAAATTGCACAGGTCTACAATTGCAATATTAAACCGGCTGCCGAAATATTATCACCTGCTCCAACGGTTTGTTTCGCAACACGACATACTAACACCGGTGCTAAACATATTTCAACATTGTATGAAATATTTTCGTTGACGGTGATTTTCTCATTCCAGCACGAAACTGGATCCATTTGACTAAAATTAATACGTTTTGGGGCATGCGGATCGTTCGATGCAGTCGAAAAACTATCGTCCAATACAAGAAAGGCTGACTCCGGATTTATAATATCATTTCTGCATACATGCCGATTTGCGGTCAGTGCTGATTTAGCTGCTGCATTTTTAGTGTTTTTCCATTCAACTACATCGTAGTTGGGATCACGCACGATTAAGAATGCTTGATATGCTAATGTATGCACATGAATTCGCGATATTAAACGACGCGTTTCATCACCTTTAACATCGGTATGATAATTTTTATTGAGCTGTGTAAATATACCGCGCATTTGAGCTAATGCGATTGAAACTTTGGGATTTGAATCCGCAACGAAACTAATTTTTCCGTACTTAAGTACCTGTTCTAGATTGTCGAGTTCTTGTTCGTTCATACCGATTGAATTTACGTACGGCAAAATGTTCTTGTTAATCAAATGAAGTAGTTCGATTTCAACGAAGCTGGCCATTTCAAAGTGGACTAGAGTGCTTGGCTTGACTGAGGTAATTTGATCTTGTAATTTTTTGAGGCGTTCTTCGCGAACTTCCGGAGCGAATGGATAGTTATCCATCATTTGAATTCCACTGATAACTAGTAGACGTGGTTCGAAATCGATAAGCCTGGTGGCAAATAGTTCTATGGTCTTGAGTATGGGATTGTTTTGATCATTATGAATTATATATCTGAAAATAAGTTGAATTATTATAAATTATCAACTACAAGTGAATCTAAATTACCGATTTGCTCTTGGGGCTTCTACCGGACCCCATTTTTCTTGTGCTTTATATTCTAAAATCATGTGAACATCATCAAAGTCGACTGGCTCTCCGATCAGATTAATCTCTTTCGGTAGAATATCACGCATTTTTCGAGACATTTCCGAAGCTAAAAGTATTTGGGCTCCGTCTCTCAAGAACCGCAACGACATAATCGGCGCATTTCCGCCGATCGCCCAACGAATATTATTTTTATTCGACTTTGCTCGCTTCAATAAACTTTGAAACAGCTCCGAGTTCGTTGTGTAACGCCTATGGTTAATATAACAAATATTTTTAATTGATATTTTATTATTAAATAAACAAAATTGTTTATAAATAATTACTCAGCCGCTGCTCCATGTTTAAAATAATATGCAAAACTTAGTAGTAACTCTTCCTCGGTGTTGATATCACCATCGAAAATTGTTTCACTGTTGTTCTCAATCCATTCGGTGTAATTGAGGAATGTGGGTGCATGAACATATAAATCACTACACGAACCATATCCTATTGCGATTTTAGGATTGAGTGCTATCCGGCTGCTATTCGTTCTCTCGAGCCTAATTAAATTGCGTAAAATATGTGTTAAATCTTGTAAATTTTTAGCTGCTAAAAATCCTTGATAAATGATCGAGAATAGACCAACGAACACGGTTATTGTTGTTATCCAAGAAATATACTTTCCACTCGTCATTTTAATAAAACTACAATTTTATTTATTTTAAAAACTGGACAAATTAAAACATTTTTTCAATTTAAAGACACGTACTTTATAGTCTCTAATCGGATAATCTTTTTGTTTTTGAGTAAAACGATTAACGTCACATTCAATCGGTCACATTCGATTTATGTTTTTTGGACGAGGTACGTGTTTTTGTTTTGTGCTTTGATTTTGACAGAAAACATCATTAAAAAAGTCAAAAGTATTTGACGCGGTGACATCTATTTTTTCAAACTACCACTAAATCTACGATACATTACATACATACTAAAATATTTATATGTATGTACACATTTGAACAAATTTATTTTATTTATTTAAGAAATTAAAGAAGTTGCTGTTCTATGTATACATATATTATACAAACATTTAAATTTAATACCGATTGCCTAACTTAGACTACTACTCTGAGATGGCAGTATAAAAGATAAGAATTAAGTACACTGCCAAAAGTCAAATAACGTCTTTTACATGTACATTTATTTGAATTGGAGTATTTACAAGTTTTTTTGAAATTTTTAATTTCTTGTTGACTTTTGAGTCAATAATTAACTTTATTTTCGTTAAGCACCGCTTGCTTGCTCGTGTGATACAAGTTTTAGGAATTGTGTGATACTAGTTTTAGGAATTGTTTATGAATGATAATTCCTGTGAAATATGATTGGTCATAAAATCAGTATAAAAAAACAATTCGTTTACGGATGACTGTTAATTTTACAATATATTTGGAGTATTGTACCTACATACATATGCTATGTAAATCGAAATAGAAATAAAAATGGAGAGGCGGAACAAGCAAAATTATACGCGTAGCAGTTTTTAAATTTCTTAAGAGATTTATGTGGTTTTAATGTGGACGATGCAGTTTATAAATTTGGGTGGTCACATTTTTAGTTCAATTGTATTTTTTGATTTGTTTGCTTTGACAGTACTAAAAAAAATTTGAACGGAAGAAAGGATGATGGAAAAATCGCAAAGTAATCATTTAGGATATATGGATTGAAATGAATTTATAGAGCTGACATTCAGGCTTATTTAGATAATTTGAGTGCAGACCGACGAATTGACTGAGCCAAAATTGGTTAAATTGTGAGTGAACTTTTACTAAATTGAGATCACGAATCAGTCAATTAATTTTTTAATTTATTAAATCCTTTCAGGTTATGAAAAATTGCCGTTCTGGACGGTATTTATTTCAATCATACATACAACCTACCTGTAAATGATAGCAATTTAACCACTATCTATAACCGTTCCAAAAATTGGAATATTTTTGCTGCATACATAAAAACTTGTACTTTACCTTCGTCTTTGAATAGTGTTTAATCGTGTTTTGCTGATTTGTGTATATTACCTTTAAAACAAATTAATAGTTAATTAATCAATTACTGCCAACGAAGTCTAATTTAAAATTTTGGTATGCCTAACAGGGTTCTCCATAATATAATAAACTAATACGCTAACCGTATAATAAATTTTGGATGATTAAAATTGAATTATAACAATCTTATAGGTGTATACCGAAGTCAAAATTTTGTACTTCTAATAAGTGTAATACATATTGTTCGTTATCGTATGTTGCGTGGTTCACGGAATATGAAATGTTTTAGATGACGGTTGCGAAATCATATATGTTGCAAAACAGCCACTATTTTGGGAGTTTGAAAGATTCAATAATTTAGTATAGATATTTCTTATCTTTCACATGATGTATCGTTTACTGCTGTTCCTTCCAGCAAAAGCAGATCACGGTAAGCAAGAAACGTAGGTAACAAAAAAGTTTAATATCGCATCCTATAAGTACGTGACTCTTCAATCTAAATTATGAGACACCAAATTAACTAGTGAAGTGATAACTTCATTTGGCGTCCTGAACGTTCGGCATCAGTTGTGCTTGCACGACTACAACGAAAATCAGTAAACAAACCAGTTGTGAATCATTTTAATCGATGTGCAAAGTCCCCATAATATTTATCAAGCTTGGTTTTGGTTTGCGTAATGGTTTTTCCACGCAAAAAATAATGTTTCATTAACTCAAGAAATTCACCTTTTTCCATGTTTGCAAAAAAACATTGGGTTATCTGTTTTCAATGACTATCAAAACTGAACTAAATGACAGATCTGTCTGAATATAATTTGGTCATCTGGGATTGGCCGAAAATATTATTCCTTGTTTCATTTTTACCAGACTTCTCACTCCGCCCTTATCATATTATCTGTAACCCATTCTAAAAAAAAATCGAATTTGCTCTCACGACAATCTTTTAAAAGTTTTATTAAATTTATATAATAAATAATAATGTAAAACCCAACAAAAGTTGTAATCTCTTACATATTCTAATAATATCACAGATCCTAATTATAAAAAATCTAAATTAACTATTGGCTCTTGTGGCAAGATATGGCCTATTTTCAGTTGGACATTTAAAAATTGAAAATTCTTTTTTCCACACCATTGATTTATTTCCCACCGGCTCCAGCATATTATTCCATAGTGTATTTGTAGCTGTAAAGATATTTGATTTATTTTACAATTATATACAATATTTCTGTTGTAAATCCAATTATATATAGCATACCTAATGCATAACCCTTTTGACTGAAATGAAAACAATCCACTGACATATATGTAAAATCGGTATGACCTTTCTTATTGAGCGGCATCATTAGATTTTGTGTAAATGGCTGCACGTTCACAGTAAAATCGGTTCGATTTTGAAATTCCTCACGATTTGCGACGTCAATTTGCCGCTGTTGCCACTGTCGAATTATTTTCAAATAACGTTTACGATGTTTTTCGTAAGTAAATCCGAAAAAGCATGGACACTCAAAATGATGACCGGAGACACATTCTTGTGGTTTACCTATGAATTTTAGCAGAACATTCATGCTTGGCGATAGAATTATATTGAACATTGTGCGTGGTAAATTATCACGAATTAATCGTAAAACGGTTACTAACTCTTTTTCATGTCGATCGACAACTAATTCGGGTGGATTAACGTAGCACATCTCTAAGCAGAAATCATTTGGACCAATCAGCAGACTTATTAGTTTCCAATGATTTTTTATATCCACGTTTGGATCGTTTTTAATGCGAGTTATTAAAACTTTGGCCATGTGTGGCGTATCACCGGACATGGCACCTAGCTCGGCTGCATTAAATCTGAACCAAAAATATTTTTTTATAATTTTATATAAATGCAAATTAAATTAGTAATTTATTTACTTTGTTTTCTCTTCGAATGACAATCCATCCCCACGTGAATATCCATACAAATTTGGATTATAGACTTTTAATATATTCGGTATTGTTAAATATTGACGCCATGTTTTATCACCACCTATCGTCCAAGATAATCCTCTATTCTCGGTAGCTATTTGGAATAAATTGATTGCCATGCCACCATTTCCTGCGGTTAACGAATCACCCATTGCACCAATAATATCTATATCGCCAGGCCGCAATTGATGGACTGATGTTGGTGGCGTAGCACTTCGACGGCCGGGTCCATTTGGATCACAAAAGAATTCCTCATTCGGACCAAATTGTTTTTGTAATTTCTGAAATTTATAAAACAATTATGCCCAATTATATTTTCGTCAAAACGATGCTCAGGACATCTACGTTTAAATAGTAAAAGCAATTTAATTATCAAAAGGCAATTTCTTGTAAAAGTATATGTAAGTCTATAAATAATTTATCTATAATAATTAAATAATAACATAATTACGTTTATTTCCAAACAACTACCCTAAATATTTAGAAGTGCTCACAACTACTAACGACAAAAGGTTGAGTAGTTAAATATGAATATGTATATATAATTAATTTAGCAAAGAGAATAACCGTATTAGTGCTTGTGGTGGTTGATTGGAAAGCTAATATTTTACAATTAATTATGTTTTAAACTCGGCGATCATTCGTAAAGTATGAGATACAAGTACTAGATAGATAAAGGACTTCTAATCTTGTTTTATGACTACATATAGTATTTTGTTGTGTTAAATTAATTTATAATGGTACCGTTTTTAAACATATTTTTGCAGTTATATTGTTTAATACATGTACTCGTATACAAACACAATTTGTCAAATATTTATGATTCTAGGAAATTAAATGTATATTATCTAATTAAAATACTAATTTTCGACTTAATTGAAACTGAAATTATTATATAAAACTCGATTTTTGCTTAATAACATATAACATAACATATCAAATGGTATTATCAATTTGACTGAAAAGTGTGTTGCAAAAAGTGTTTTGTTGTAGTTTTTGAAATTTCCTACAGTTGTAGCGATGATTTAAAATAAACACCAAAAATTTCGTTAGACTGAACCAACTACATTATATGACCATATGGGACTGATTTACTGATTAAACAACAAAACAAAATGTATAAACAGAGACATTTTAGAACTGTATTGTGCTTTTTATTAAGACGAATCGATGCCACTTTTTACCAGTAAATTCAAGTTATTCAACATTGTAAATTCTAAAATCTAAATATAAATAGCAGCAGGAAAGCAAATTAGCTCACATTTGAAATTCTGATTTCTTTGAAAACACAATAGTTGAAGCGACATATATTTACTATCACGTGTGCTATCATGACATTTATGACTGTCAGATTTAAATATTATCGTGACAGTTACGGAAAACTTGTACCCCTCACAATAATGTAATCATAAAATATCTACGAATCAATCATTTATTTGCGCAATAATAGCCTCAGATGATTTTATTTCGAGAAATCGATCTGTTCTTTCCGAATAAAGTATAGAAGCGGTTTGCGATTTTGGGAAATATGCCAAATTTAGCAATCTCATCTAGGGCGCCGGATTTGTTTGTTGGTAGGTGAACATTGAGATAGGCAGTGGAATAAAATTATAATCACATCACACTCATATAGCTTATATGCTATCTGTAATTTCGGTTAACTATTTAACCTCAATACGTAATAGCCGCTCACAATTCTTAGCCACAAATAAAAATTTAATTATTTTCTGGTTGAACTATGGCTTAGCTAACGAGCAGATATAGTTTTAATCTCTTATTATCTGGTATCTTCATAATGATTTTGAGATCATAAATATTTAACATTTTCAAAATTTGTTTGAAACGTATGCTTTAAAATTTGATACATGATATCACTTACTTCTCCATTGGTTGAACAGTGGCTTTTCAACTCCTATTATTTCAATGTTGCTAAAGCTTTAAAAGTTGGATTGAAAATTAACTATTCGGTTTCAAAAATTCAAAACACGTTAAATATCACAGTTCATGCATAGTTTTCTTAATCCTCTATATACTAAAATCTAACTAGTTTATAGCAGCACAGAGCAATTATTGTCATAAACTACATTGCTTTTCAGGTGTAATAATTTGCAGAAGATTATGAGTTTTATGAAATTCTCTATATAAAGACAATTTTTGTGGTTGTTTTGATAAAGACACACAAATTTAGAGGTACTAGAAACGCTCGATTAAAATTCATATAATTATAAATCATAAGTTCAATGATACGAAATATCGATATTGTCATTATTTTTCTCTTATAATTCAAATGCACTACATTGTAGAGAAATGAAGTTACCGGATAGGGTTTTAATCAAGTTGCATTTGTTATAAATTAGTTGTTTAGTAATTAAAGGTGAGTAATTAACATTTATTTAATAAACAAAATGGTTAATTTTAAGAGAAAAGGTTGAGGTTCAATTTAACTAGACTCACATTTTGTGAAATATATTTTCAAAATCACCCAATTTCGAGACGCGTGATATACTTTTCGCTCATAAACTCAACATGTCAAATCGAAATTTATTATATTGAGTGGAGGTTAAGATTGGTAATTTGATTACTATTTTGATAATACGACTTTGAAGTATTTCCAAGTCTCTCAGATATTTTGTAGTTGTTGATGCCCAAATGGAGCTCATATATATTATAGATGCGAGTCTTCTTTATGTATAATACATGTTCTCTAAATTTAAAGGATTCATCCTAATAAAGCCTTATGTACTTCGTTACCTTTACTTGAGGTATTTTAGTAGAGCTCATTAGAAAATGGTTGGGAAAATGTTCAGAAAATACTTTGACAAATTATAAAATTAGTTTTGGATAGATTAATGGACATTAGCTGCTAACCAATTTTGAATATTTACTACATCCTGCTTCATTTGGCAATGGGGAGAGAGAGGCCACAGGGGGTAATTGTTCCCCCTCCCTAAACATGTTTAGCGCTAATAATTTTTCATTTTAGCTTTTTATAAATTACGCTGTTTCAAATTACAAAATTCGAAAATTTTCATATAACATTAAAAATGATATCTAATCAAACCAAAAAACCGATATTATTCGATCCAACTCGAATTTTGTAATTTTGTTTGTTCCAAAAGTATGTGAAAGGTAACTAACCTGTATGATTAGTATAACCTTAAGGAAGTAAATTTTCAAACCAGTTTGAAATGTACAATTTCAAACCAGTTTCAAATGTATTAGTACAAATTGTTCACAACCTTTTTACATTTGAACAAAAGTGTTAATAAGGACTGACAATAAAGGTGGAGGCCGAACATAGAAAATGAGATGCGGATGCGGTGAGAAGCAGAACGAAGGAAAGAAGAAATTGTTTTAATGTTTTCTACAGGCAGTTTGGAGATTCCTGCGACATTCAACTTTCACCATTTTGTTGAAATATATGTTTTATTTATTCATAAAAGTATTACCAAACCAATAATGGTTTTTATACTCAAAAATAAAATAGATGAAAGAATAGTAATGAAATAGAAGAAAGGAAGCGACAAAGGCAGGAGGAATTTGGATTAATTCGGAATTATTGTTCGGATTCTGAAAAAGTGGAAAAAAGGAAACCGTAACGCCAGCGACAAGTTATAAGAGTGAGTTATTCCCAGGAAATATACAGAATGGTTTATGTTAATTTTTTTATTTCAATTCAAAATACAAACATGAAGATTAAATGTCAAATATATATGATATTAAAGATCAAAGAATATATATTTCAGAGGAATACGGTTGAGCCCATAACCAGCAGAGCAATGAGCCGTTGAGCGTACTTTGATCGCTCCAGTATTTCGTATTTGAATAACTCTAATACAGTAAGAATTTGAGTATTAAGACGGGAATAAAATTACGCCGCCGTTCATTATCGCCAGTTCGTAGATCTTGTATACCAAATTCACTTTAAATATGCAATATTCATTAATTCAGTACAAAATTGTGTCTATTGTATATAAAGCGTCGGAACAAGCTCCGGCATACATGTACATATATGTATATAGTTTATATTGTGTCTTAACGGGTCAAACAGTCATTCTTATTATTTTCTTGATAAATCATACTCAATATCATTAATAAACTTTAACGACAATTGCGTCAAGAAGGGGAGTTTTAAACAATCAAAACAGCTAAGATTTTTGGGTATTTATAAATAATTGGCCATCATGATTTAAAATATATTAAATATTATTTTTAATTGTTTAGGATTTTAAAGACTACAAATCTAATGCACAACAACGCATAATTTATGTGCGACAAACCATAAAAATAATAAATTAATTGGTTCCCTTGAAACAAATATTAATAAGGTTTAACACGATCGTAATTAAACAAAAGATAATATTGGATAGATGTATGCTATAATTGGTAAGATTTTGTATACATAATGTAGATGACCTAGTCTGACTAAATCGCGGTATTATAAACTTAATTTTATGGCAAGGAACAACACATTCACAAAACTTATACAAAATAACTGTATATATGCGGAAGATTTACAAAATTTGAATATGTACATCTAAACTACACTTATCTCAACGAAAATGAATATTCTTAATTCTATAGCATTGATCTTGAACACAGTATTATTATACATAGCAAATTTAGCACATACCGCGAACTCGCTAATGTGCATATATAATATTTATTTTGCAGACTTGCAAATTTTTGTATAAAAAAGTAAATAAAATATTTGTATATAGATACTATTCAGCACTTAACATATTTGTGAACAACTATAATAGATAACAACTCTATACCAAAAAAAAAAAAACTAAATTTATACTAAGAAATAGATAGTTTTTAAAATTGAAGTACCTACATTTAAATTTTTATTAACATTTAAAGCATAATCACTTTCGCCGCTGCGGCCATTAAAATTTAATCCAAATCCACGAAGAAGTCGATATGATGGACGAAATTTTGGTGAATCCAAAAATGTAACTTGACCATTCCCATCACTAATTTGTATATCACTACATAATTTTAAAATAACTAGAACACAAATTTTCCAATCTAGACAAAACATTTTGATTATTATCGAATCAAAATGGAATTATTTAGCTAAATCACAAAACATAATCACACTTCCGAAACTAAAAATTACAAAATTTTATTTTTTATTTACTCACAAAAATTATATTAACTTTTATAATGTATATAGTAAAGATAGTGTAACTTTACTGTTCGACATATGAATAACAAATAATACAATTAGCTTAAAATTTACTTTACTTTATGCGATATTGTGTAAGAAATTTAAAACCGATCTTCGCGGGAAAAAAAGATTCATAAAGAAGTAAAACAAGAAGAAAAAAACCGAAACAACAACATAACAGAGAAAATATACGTATAATTTACACTTGATCACGAATTTTTTTATAAATAGCCAATGTATGCAAATTTTTTTATTTATTTAAATTAGCCAGACATATAGATATGTCGTTATTTTATCAAAAATCTTTGTATAGTATAAAAAACTAACTATACATACATAATATTATGCAAAAACGTGTGGTTTATGATTTATTAATGTTAATTCCAAATTATTCTTACTACCGGTTCGTAACTATATATAGTATTTTTGTCAAAAATATATAATATTTATATACAAACGATAGTTCAACTTGAGTATCACTGTTATACTGTCTGTTAATTATAATATGTATACTGATTTAAGGAATATTTTTAAGAAATAACCTTTATATAAAAAGTAAGTTTTCTCGTGCATCGAAGGTTAACTGGAATTGCATTTTAGTCTTATTAAAAATATATATGGTTGTGAATGAAAAATTATTTGACATGCATTTTGTGCAGAGATGATGTTTATTTTTTAAAAACAGTTTTAAAGGCCATTATTGGCCCTTTACTGAAGAGGCCAAGTCGTTCTCTACACCATGGAGCCATCGTTGCCTGCAGCGACCTCTGCGCCTACCATATGGTAGCTCTCCTTTCAGAGATCGCTGCACAATTCATTCCGCATCAGCACGCAGAACGTGCCCGAGCCAGCGTACTCGCTGAGATCTTACTTCATGTACAATATCGGGGATCTTCATCAGATCTCTGATCTCGATATTGTACAGAGCTCGGTAGGTTCTATCTATTTCGCATTTTGGGCCGTAAATCACACGCATGACTCTGCTCTCAAATGTTAGGAGCTATCTCTCGTACTCATCCGTTAGCGCCCAACTTTCACATCCAAACATAACAACGGGCCTGATCAACGCTTTGTAAAGCTTCAGCTTCGCCCGCACTTGATAAGTGTTTAGATTTTAGCAGTGGCCTTAGAGGATACAAAGAACGACTGCCAGCTGCCAGCCGCACTTTAATATCCTCATCCACACTGTTATCGTGAGTGATAAGAGAACCCAAATATTTGAACTTCCACACTCCCCCAAACGTGTGGTGGCCACTACTAAAATCTGGTGTGCCATTGTCCCTAAAACCAGAGATCAGGTATTTCGTTTTGGACTCATTGATCTGAAGTTCAATTGAAGCTGAAAACTCTACAAGCGGATCAAGTATTTCTTTCACTCCGTTGCTATTCAGTCCAATCACGCATATGTCATCTGCATATGCAAGCACCTGATTGGACTGGCGATATAAGATATTACGCTGCGGTGTTTCAGTTTTACGAAAGATGTACTCCAACATGAAATTAAAGAGTATCGGGGACAGAGCATCACCCTGCCGAACACCCGAGTTAACTACAAAAATTGTCGATAGCCTGTTCTCAACTTTAACACAGCATTGAGACTGCGTCACTGTCATTCTACATAGTCGTACCAGTTTTGTTGGCATTCCTAGGTATTCGAGTCATAGGCCTGTCGGAAATCCAGGAACACCTGATGTACGGGGATGGATGTCTCATAATATTTAGATAGAATCATCCGCAGCGAAAAGACCTGATCGGTGACTGATCGATTCGGACGAAATCCTCCTTGATAGTCACCAACCAAGCCCTCCGCTAGAGGAGTGATTCTATCCAATACAATGTATGACAGTAACTAGTATGCTGTGCAAAGAAGAGCTATACCGCGATAATTCTCACACTTCAAGCGGTCTCCCTTCTTGAAGATGGGGCATATCGCGGCCACTTTCGATTCGTCAGGCATAACTTCGGTTCCCCATACTAATCGAATAAGGTCGAAAAGACAGTTCCACAAAGTATCCCCTCCGAATATCAAGAGCTCCGAATTAATGCAGTCTACACCAGGTGCACGGTTTCGTTTCAATCTCTGCATGACTTTAGTGAATTTCTCATGGGATGGCTCCTCAGTGCAAATCTCCGCAGTCTGTATTAGAGGTGGCTCAACAACAGTCTGTGACGCATGATGGACATCAAGGTCAGTAAAGTGTCCACTCCATGCGTCAAGTACTGCGTCGATGTTGACACAGAAGTTTCCATCCCGGTCCCGAATGGCGGTTGACGTAGGCCTGAAAGTATGGTGCAGTCCAGTAATTCCTTTAAAGAAATTACGCGAACTGCGCTCATTGCTGAGTTGTTGTACTTTCAGAACCTCGGCTTTCCACCATTCTCACTTCTTCCGTCTACAAATCCCCTTAGCTGCCCTTCTTGCAAGAGCAGCCTTGTTTTTCCTCGCGATTGTGAGACGTTGTTGCACTTCATTATGGGCTATATTTTTTTGCTCAACTGCAAGACGACACTCGTCATCAAACCAATCATTCTTGGGTCTGACTTTCACTATACCTAAAGTCTGTTGAGCAGCACTGACAACCGAAGTTTTCAGTACCTCCCAGACAGAGTTCATGCAGTCAGACTGGTAATTAGCTTCACTAATGTTGTCGCTGACAAGATCCTGATATCGTTTCTTTTGATCTTCATTTATCAGACCTTCACAGTCGAAACGTACCATGCGTTTCGCTGTGTTCCCAGACTTGTACGAAAACTTCCATCGTAGCTTTGCAGCGACCAAATGATGATCGCTGCCTACGTATTTGGTTGCTGATGATATTTATTGATTATATTAATAAAGCGCATGTCTATAGTGCCAATTCAATTAATCTCTCTATCTACTTTTACATCCCATAAAGTCCCGGTCAACGCCTTTTGACTTCAATTTCAACATTCTATTGGCACGTATCTTCTTCAATGTCGTCGCACCTAGTCCTTCATCTACGACATCGGCCGCAGTTGTTGAAAGTGTTTCTAACCATTTGCACTTTCATGAAATTTCATGAACGCCACAATTAAATACAATTTTTTATTAGTTACTGATAAAATATTTTTAATTTTTCCAAAAATGATGAATATGCATTGAATTATTTAGTGATTACTGATTATTATACAAGCCACTTTTAACTGCCGGTACAACTTTGGCTATTTTTAAACAATTATAGGATAGGGTCGTTGATAAAATTGTAAGGCAAAATTTATTTTATATTTCTGTAGGTCTTTATATATCAGGTCTGTTTCCATGACAATAAATGTTGCGTTAGCGTTATTTTTCTCTATGTTCAATTTTTAGTCAAATTGACTTTTAATTAATTAGGGTAAAACAAGGAATTCAAATTTCTCATCTTAGAAATTTGGCCATGTTAATTCATTACTGAGATATCTTTTTTAAAAATTTGTCTTTATCCGCTAATTTTTTGGTCTGTTTTGATTTATGTTGTCTATATCCTGGCATTTCGGGTTTTTTGTCGATACGTAAAAATGTTGTTTCGATTTTTTTTATGAGATTATTTAAAAAAGATCTCTGCTACCGACGTTTATTATAAAACTTTTAGGCCCGTGTCAAGTCGCTGGGCTCCCTAGTTAGAAAATAACCATCAGTATAAAGAAATTTAAAACTCGATAGGATCGAGAAGATAGGGCGGTAAGCCATTGATTATTATAATATATAAAACTTTAAAATACACGATAAAATTCAATTAATTACTTTTACCAACGCCGATTAGCGAATTTTTAATTTATTTTTATTTGAAAATAATTCGTCTTTATTATTTCTTTTTTTAATTACAATCAAATCTAAGACCAATAAGCAATTTTATTCTAACTTAAATTACTACAGATGAGGTACTTTACAGATGAGGTACTCCTTAATTTTGATATTTATTATTTGATCTCGCAGTTAGATTTAGTTTAACTGATTTTACATCACTCAAAAGGCTTTACTCTTTTGAGCCTTCTAACTAAATCCGTACATTCAGCAGATGGATGACGATGTTTCTTAGTACTTTATTTTGGAATCGTATTGGGTAATATCCATGTTACTCTGCTTGGTACATCCCACAGCTCTATACAATCAGCCCAAACATGCTTCAATACAGCAGAAGCTTATTAGGAGTTGATCTATGAGAGTGTCTTCCCAGTAACCAATGCATTTTATTGTGTTTTAATCCCAACTCGTCTCTTTTCTTTTATACATGAGTTTACTTGATTATTCAAATATACTGGTTTGCGTACTCATCAGTTATTCGTATAAAGTCGACATGTACAGATTTATTTTCATTTAATTTTATGCGCCATTTTTTTGTCCAGGTGTGTACTTGCTCTATCGCGGTTTGTAATTTTCATGTTGTATTTGAGTTGTTGTAACCTACTGGTCATGATAGCTGTGTCATCGGCGAAAGTGTCTATCGTGTTGTTTTGTGGGATTGACACATCTCGGGTGTATAGTAAGTAAATACAGATGTAGCCCAAGCACACTTCCTTGTGGAACTCCTGCTCTTATTTCCTTAAACTCAGAATATTCATCTTCTTGCTTAAGTCTGAAATATCCTTCCGTTATATATGATTCCAGTATATTATACCATACTGTTTAGGTATAGGATTAATTTTAGTTTGTAGATTAAACCTTCGTGCAAACCTTGTCAAAGGCCTGCGCTATATCAAGGAATACTGCGGAACAAACTGTTTTCTCTTCTAAAGTCTTCTCAATAATATTGGTTGTTCTATGCACTTGATCAATAGTTGAGTGCTCACTGCGAAAACAAAATTAGTGATTGGTGCAGCATCGATATAGGCCTATATGGGACTATATTTTGGCACATATTTTAACCTGAATGCAGCCTGTAAGATATTAGTGACTTTACCCTAGCTTTTCCCGGTATAGCTACTTTATTACTTGTCCGGTAATCAGGTCAAACCCTGGTGCTTTCTTTAAGTTGAAATTGTTTTTAATTTCGTTAATGTACGTAGGTGTGACATCTTCGAGAATTTGTATTATTAAAACATATGTTTCTCGTAATTGGCATTCTTGAGGTTGAAATATATCTTAAAGATGATTATGTCCAGTTGATGCATTGTTTTTAAAGGAACTTTCAAAAGTATTCTTTGTTCAAGGTGTATACTTTCAAACTTTCCCAGTCGGTATATTTGTTGGTTAATACTGGATTATTCGTTTTTTGGATGATATACTCGCTTAGAGTTAGGACTCTTGGAGAATAATCTGAGCTCATATCTTGCCTTTCTTTGACTTTCATAAAATTATTAGAGATATTTTTGGTTATAAAAAAATCGATCAGGTCAGGTATTATTCCTGGGTCAGTATGGCCAATATGTTGGTTTTCCTGTTGAAATGGATTCACATCCATTTTCTTTAATGGTGATTTCGAATCAGTAATCCTTTTCCTCTAGTTGTAGTTAAACTAGTACCACAGTGAGTATTCTTCGCATTGAAGTCACCATCACCACATTATGAAAGTTTTTCCCAGACACTTGAAGAACACTGAGTATTGTTTGATTTTAATAGAATGTCTTGGTGGACAGTACAATCCTGCCACAATAATAGGAAAGTTGTTGGTTTTTATACAACCACTGGGCCTGAATTTTTTATTTCTCATACTTTAACTTCTTAAAAATGTTAGAAATATTTTTTTATGATGGCTGCACTTACTCCTCTGGCTGATTATCGGGATGAATAGTTTGATATAAGCAATAGCCTTAAAATATTATGTAGGATTGCTTAGTAAAATGTGTTTCCGAAATAAAACACACATCTATATTTTCAATGTCGAGTTCGTTTCTGTATGGATTTGGGTTTAGCTCCCAGTGTCTATCTTCCAATTTTTGTAGCCTCTCATCAAATATTGTTAATTTCATGAGAATATCTTGTAATGTTTGACTGATGTCCTCATCTATCGATTTTTGCTGGGGTTTATTGACTACACCTCTCGTTGCTTCGGCATATGTAACACCTTCCGCCCTTATAGTTGGCTGCCAAAATGTTGCCCATTGACTTGTTTTGTCTGCTTCTCGTATTGATTTTCCTGACCATGTTCATTTGAGTTTTTTTCATCCTTAGGATTTTAATTTTCTGAATTTCCTTTGCAACAATACATCCTCGGTAATTAGCAGGATGACCTTGTCTACAGTGTACACACTTTAGATTAACTTGCGGGTTGTTGCATTCTCCTGTTAGGTGGTGCCCGGCACATTTAACACACCTTGGTAGTCTGACACAATATTTATGCGTGTGTCCATTTGCTTGACATCTTTTGCATTGCGGAATTAGTTTAGACTTTCTAAGTGGTTGAATTTGTACTTTGCAACAAAATAAACTATTTAGTTATAAATTTTAGTTTTTTATCGTAACAGCTAAATGTTAGTACATACAAATATGTCTAGCTTCTTTTTATTTCTCCAATTAAATTGTTTTGATGATAATTAATCTTTAAATCGTTCTGGGCGTAGGATGTAAGTTCCTTGCCATGACTCTGATTGGTCTTTCTTGTTTATTTTCATGCGTGTAAAACATAAATGAGCCTTCGCTCAATGTTTTCACTACGTTTCTATATGCATCTCGGCTATTTACGTTGATGGTTATTTTATTTTGATTCATCAATTTAGTGATGATTGATTCTTCTGAAACACTCGCCTTAATTATATTATAGCAGACGTGATAATTTTTAACAAAATTTTAATTAATCTGTACTATGATAGGTGGTGAGGGAAGTATTTTTTTATCTTTTAGACGTTTGTCTCAACCTTCCAATGTTTGTGGTCTATGTGGTGATGACGGTATATTATTTAACCTTCTCTTTTTATTTTTCCTAGACTTAGCACGAATTTATTCTGTTTCTCTAGCTAATGGCTGATTTACATTCAACGAAATTTTGCAAATGAAGACGTCTTGTAAAAAAATGAGAAACGATATTGAAAAACATTCAAGAAAAACCGAGACAGAACTTCATCTTTTTGAAAATCAACAACCAGAGAAACAAACCCAAAATTATGGTGTCTTTTATAGAACAAGACAAACGCAGTCATCTTTTTACTAAAAAAGACGAAAATACGTCATTATTTCGCTATAAAAATATACATACGGACATTCAAAAGTAGTAGCCTACGTTCAAAGTTATTTAATATTATAGTTCTTTTTGACATATAATATTTTATTGTGTATTTATGATTTGCTGTGCTGTGTATTTATGTTACAGCAAATTAAATAAATCCAAAAAATGGAAGGAAAAAATGCCGGTAAGAATAGTTAATATATATAATATCTACTATAAAACAGCCTAGACAAATTGTGTGTCTCATTCTGGTTCATAATGATTTTATTCTTGCCATCTTGCTTCAAGATGACATAATCTTCAAAATTACGTAGAATGTAAATCAGCCATAAGTCTTCCTCATCGGTTTGATATTCAACGTTTTTATTAACATTAGAATTTGGTAGTCTCGTCCTGCTTCATTGATGGCTTAAGCTTTTGTTTTATGCTGCTTTAATTGCTCATCATTTCTTTTTTTAGTTCGTTAATTTGTTGTTGTAAATTGAGAATAATAATGCTTTGCTGATTTTTTTCAGTAGTTACTTTTTGCCATTGTTTGTATAACATTCGCTCTTTTTCTGAAGCACAACTTTCAAGAACAGATGTTTCACTATAATTATATGAGTTTGTTATGCCTGCTTGTAGGGGATCTAGTAATCCGTCATCGCCATTGGAACGGGCTGCTTATTATTTCCATATTCTTATTATTTTGTGTATTCAAGGATCGGCCCATCCAGAATCGTTAGAGCCAGTCTTATCGGGGAGTGGATTGACCAATGTTCCCATGGGTGTTCCACCAGGGCATTTCTTCCTTCTGCTTTGCTGATTGCATATTATGTGTTTTTTGTGTAATCCACTCGTCTCTAGTATTTAACCGATGTTCAAAAACGATGCCCGGGTGCTACCATGTGGAGGTATACTAGACACATTTGGTGGTCTCTCCATAGTTGCAGAGTTGGAATATAGTCCATGAAAGTCATGGCTATAGACGGTGAACTGCTACCTTATTAGACAATAAAATAGCAGTTCAAAATATCTGAATTTATTACACTAACCGTAACAAATACATTAAATAAAACTAAATATGTATGTTCACATTAGTCAAATAATAATAATAATAAATAATAAAACAGTATTTAAGGGCATTACTGACCCTTACTGCGTCAAGAATTTGGCTCCAACGGTTTCGACCCTCGGCTTGGTGTTGACTAATGTTGTCTTATACAAGATTAGTCAAATACATATTTTAAATCGACTATAAACACCAATGTTACTTGATCAAAAATATTTGACAAATTTTGAAAATTAATTTAGATTTTCTTGCAAGAAAGAGACAGAAAATAAGTCACCTCGAAAGGTTACTTATTATAAGAAGTTAGTATCCACCAAGTAAGTAGTTCGCGTTCTGGAAACAGTCTAAAGATAAATATTGAGCTGCAGTTCGTTTATTCCTTCATTTACATAGACATTTTTTATTTGTGACCTATCGATCTTGTGATTCTTGTTATTTTATCATGTCATTTTATTTTATTGACAATGCGTTTCCCTGAAATAAAAGAATTATCAAGCCTAGACTAACCGATGAAGAAATTACATTCAATAATCAATTAAGCGGAGATAGGAGCAAATGCATTTGGTATTTTGTCTTCTAAATGGCTATTTTAGGAAAATCAAAGTTTTTGAGTCAGAAGACGTTACACGCATTGCCAATACATCTTGAATGGAGACATTTCATTTTTGACCTAAGATACTGTGAATGTACATTTGCATTACACATTTTTGTTTAAATGAAAAGACTGCTATTACAATTTTGGTGTCACAATAAAACCTCTTGGAAATCAAGAAGAACTCTAAAAACAAAAATTGAGTCTCAAGTCGTTTATATATATGTGTTTTCATATAGAAATTATTTGCGATCTTTGTTTTTTTATAATAAAATTTTTAATTTGGGCAAAGGCAATGAAAGATTTATAGTATTTTCCTGAAAACTTTAGGTAATGCTACACTGATTTTTTTTGTTGCCGACGATGCCCGCTCCTCCTAAATAAAAGGATTATGAAGCCATACACGACAAAGAAATCTAACCAAAGAAGAAATTATCGATTAAGCAGAACAAGAAAATGTATAGAACATGCATTTGCCTTTTGTGTTCGAAATGACTTCTTGTATTTTACGAAGAACCATGTGTTGTAGGCCAGAATACACGTAATACACAAACACATTGCCAATATATGTTGGACGGCCAAAAAACTAATCCAAAATTGTGCATGATATTTTGAAATATTATGTAAATTCAACGGCCAAGCAGTATATTTAGACACATGAATATAAATTTTGAAACGAAATAAACTCCTATAATGTAATTCTCCTAATTTAATTGAAAACTCTTGTCTGATAAATAATAATTTCAATCGCGTTTTAACAGCTTCAATTGGTGTTTACTCAATTGAATTTTAAAATACAAATTGTCAAAATTTCCCGCGAAAATATTGTTTAAAAAATTATTTTCACTTGAAATTTTCCGTTTCTTATTTCACTTATGTCACCGCTTTCCGTTGAGACTTGAGATATACCCTTTCTTTTTTATAAAACAAACACTGACACACATTAGAAGAACATTTTATTCCAAATTTTATTTTCATAGCATTTTTGGTATTACTTGCGAGTTGCGGATACAAGTATATGTATTTAGATTATTGTTACGAAATCTGTTTCAATTTTCAAATCGCTCCTATTTCTTTATTTGAAACATTGATTATTGTTAGTGCAAGGGCCAGAGTGTTAACGCGAATACAATTCGGCAACACCAACTTCGTACAGAGACCAGAAATACAATTGTTCAAAATAATCGAAGAAGTCAAGCATTGTTTAAGTGTAATGTTCGTGATAGTGATAAGTATATTGTTCCAGATACTCTGTGTTTTGGATCATCATCTGTCACATGTTGTCACTGCAATGTCAGTTTTTACTAATGGAATTAAAACTAATTGTTACCATAACGCAAAATACAACACTTACCAAAAATAAACAACAATTTTTCGTGAAATTGAAAAGTCCATTTATTGGAAATGCATAAGTATGTAAGTAAAGTAGGAGGTTTCGTCAGTTTATTAGCTAGTTCAATAATGCCAATGCATTTTCTTTTAGGAGTGCCAAAGTGCATAATTTACCCACAGAATACACGCATAGCTTTGAACTAATAAATAAATTATTTATCCTTTTACCAAATATAAATATAATATAAACTACATATATTATTATCACAGTTTTCTAAAGGCCATTACTGAGTCATCAATCTGGTTTTACCAGTTTCGATCCTGAGTTTGGGCTTCATACTGTTTTCTAAACAATCAAAGGAAGCCAAGTCGTTCCCTACACCGTGAAGCCATCGTCGCCTACAACGACCTTTGCGCCTCTCATATGGTGGCTCTCCTTTCAGAGATCGCTGCTCAATTCGTTCCGGATTCGCATGCAGAACGTGACCGAGCTAGCGTTATACTCTTAATCATTCTACAGTCCACCGCTTTACCAACTGAGCTATCGAAGGAGTAAAGAAAGCTACTATAGCGCTCTACTCCTGCAAAAATGCCATTGGAAAGAGATGGGGTATGGAGCCCCACATAGTACACTGGCTCTACGTCTCAGTGGCCAAACCTATACTGCTGTATGGGGTTGTCGTCTGGTGGCCAGCGTTAAAAGTTATGGCCAACCTTAAACTATTGATGAAAGTCCAAAGAACGGCCTGCTTGTGTATAAGTGGGGCTCTCAGGAGCACACCTACTCAAGCTCTGGAGATTCTCTTTCATCTTACTCCCTTGGATATTGCGGCCGAGCAGTCTTGCATCTTGCATAGCCATTCGGCTCAAATCCATATCTATGTGGACCTGTAATAATGCAGGGCACTCATCTATCCTATGCAACAGGGGTATTTCGGAAGCTACCGACTACGCTATCCCTTTGCCATCTGTTGAGATTAAATTCCAAACTGAGTTTCCCACCAGAGAGGACTGGATGAACGAAACGGTTATGGACAATGAGGCCCTAAACTTCTTCACGGATGGCTCAAAAAGGGATAGTGGGGTTGGCTGCGGGGTATTCTGTGAGGCACTAAGGGTTAACCTCTCTTTTCGTCTTTCCGACTTTTGGAGCGTTTTTCAAGCTGAACTGACCGCGATAATGGAAGTCATGGACTGGTTGAAGTATAATGTAATATCTACGAGGGATATTCGCATTTTTACGGACAGCCTGGCTGCTATTAAAACGCTACAATCATACTCCCTGACGTCGAAGGTAGCCCAGAACTGTCTGGCATCTTTAAATGAGATGGCTGATCAGTTCAACATCCGCTTGACGTGGGTGCCAGGGCATTTCAATATCGCAGGGAATGAAATGGCAGATGAGTTGGCCCGCAAGGGTACAGCACGCCTAATAACCCAAAGCAGGCGGGATATAAAGAGACCGCTTGCTTCATGTAAACTGTTGCTTCAGGAAGAAACCATAAAAGAAACGAACGTCAGATGGTCTAAAGCCAGTTCGTGTGTAACAACCGGCAGATCTGGCCTGGACTTGACCGGTCCAGATCAGGCCAACTGATATCGCTTCGACGGCAACATATTGGTATGGTCGTGGGAGCTATAACGGGACATTGTCTCATTGGGATACATGCGAGCAGACTGGGTGTTCCAGCCCACGATTACTGCCGCAGCTGTGGTGATGAGGAGGAGGAGGAAAATGTGCTCCATCTGCTTTGCACCTGCCCTAGTCTAGCGTACAGCAGAACAAAATTTATGGGAACTTCCCCTTTGAACGACCTCTCGGATCTTAGTAAAATCGAGATCCGGGACTTTAAACGCTTCTTGGTAAGCTCAGGATGGTTTAGCGAGTGAAGAGGAGGAAACTCGAATGTGGTACAGCTACGGACCAATTTTGTGTCTATGCTAGTCCTTTAGGACAGCCACCCTTACCTAACCTAACCTAACCTAGCGTTACACTCGTTGAGATTTTACTTCATGTACAATGTCGGGGGATTTTCAGAATAAATGTAAACTTTAAAGTAAATTAAATAAATTAAAAATACATATTTTATATAATTTTAATTTTCGAGACACACATCTTAAACAAAAAAATTGATAAATTAATCATCAAGCACTAATCTTTCATCATTGTTATTTCAATTTGTCGGAATTTCATATGAAACGGAAACTTCACATTCGTTTCGAATAATGTTAATGGAAAGAATAGCATTTAGATGGCAGCACGATTCTTTTCGCGTATTATATTGTTTGCTAGTTATGCCAGACTAAAATTAATAAATCAATTTTGTTTTTCACGCAGTATGATAGGTTGTACCGTTCAGCTGGAACCACGGGTCATTGAGGTTGATATATCTACCAGTTAATATCAAAACAACTCTGTAATCGACACTGGTATAAAAAGTTATCCCAGAATTTTACCCCAGAAAAATGAATAATGTACATCAGGTAATACAAGTGATAGTATCCATTAGCTCTCATGATAGAACTATGTGTAATGCGTATATAGATACTAAATCAGTGAATACAAGTTGTGAAATCATTTCAAAATTGGTTTAACATTAACATTTTAAATAAAATTGACATAATAAACTGGAAAATACATTCAACATAAAAAATTAATTTATTTACAAAATTTTTGAGCTTTTCAAAATAACACATATTTTTAATTATTTCACATGTGTGTGAAAATAGGTGTGTTTTTAAGTTTGGCATACTAACACCAATTTATCCTGTTCGTTCCAAAATACTTCCACAGTCATGAGCGAGTCAATTTAGCTTTAAGCTTCATTAATTAAAAATAATAAAAAATATATGAAATGACTAGCTTAAAGCTAAATTGGCTCGCTCACGACCGTTGAAGTTTTTTGAAACGAACAGGATAAATTGCGGTTAGTATGCCAAACTTAAAGAACACCCGAACTAATCCGACATTGGCTCGAGTATTACGAAGTAGTTGTTTTTGTTGGCCAAATTTAAAAAACACTCGACTTCGTCCGTTACTTTATCACAATCTTTTTTGAATCCGATTTAATAAATCAAATCTGTCGTATATATGTCCTGGTCCGGACTTTTTTGCAATGCTAATGCGTTGCCTCTTCAATAAGTGGAAGTGGGCAAACGAATTGAAATTGAGGCGATTGCCAGATTAATTGTATCGGTCGCTACAGGACTCCCCCGCAAGTGAATATCCCCTCCTTAAGACCTTGAATTATTTGGCAAAGTGTACGGCCTTATGTTTGCGAATGCCTGATATTTGATCAGGTGAGGTAAGTATGCCATATGCCGGTTTGATTCGGTCAATTGAAATGGTATGGTTTTTACCATTAATTGAAACCGTGAATTGTTTGCGAAGACGGCGTATAACTTTGTACGGGCCTTCGTAAGGAGGTGATAAACCCGTGCGAACCTTGTCTGTTCGAATAAAAACAAAATCGCAATTGTCTAGTGATTTGGGGACAAAGATATTATCTTGTTTGTTCGAACGCGGTGAAGTTGGGACAAGGTGTTGCATGGTTTGTCGCAGTTGGTCGACTGTGTCTTCTTTTGGTAATGGTGGAAAAGGATTTTCTACAAAGAACTCACCGGGTAACTTGATGGTTTGACCATAAACCATTTCAGCTGGTGAGCACTTTAGATCCTCTTTCACTGTTGCTCTGATTCCGAGTAAACCGATAGGAATCTCAGAGCTCCAATTGCTAGTATTTCCTCGAGCCATGAGTGCCGATTTTAGCTGGCGGTGAAAGCGTTCAACCATGCCATTGGCTTGAGGATGATAGGCCGTAGTACGTATACGATTTGAGCCAAGGAGTTTCGTTAACTCAGTAAAAAGTTGGGACTCAAATTGTGTTCCTTGATCGGTGGTGATATTAAGGGGAACCCCAAATCGGGATACATAGTTGTTTACGAAAGTAGAAGCGATTGTAGCTGCAGACATGTTGTCCATACAGTAAGCTTCTGGCCATCTAGTGAAGCGATCGACACAGGTAAGTAGATATTGATATCCCTTAGATGGAGGAAGTGGTCCTACTATGTCTAAATGGATGTGTTCAAATCGACCAGGTGGAATCTTAAATTGTCCGTGAGGTGAAATTGTGTGACGTTGTACTTTAGATTTTTGGCAGGATAAGCAGGAGTTCGCCCACTGGGTTACGTCCTTGGTTATACTAGGCCAAAAGTAACGAGCTGTAATCAATTTTCGAGTCGCACGGACACCAGGATGTGAAATGTTGTGCAATGTGTCGAAGATAGTTCGACGTAGTGGTTCTGCGATGTACGGGCGATTATTTCCCGTTGATATTTCGCAATATATTTCTAGGCCTGGCAATTTAAAAAGCTCTAGCTTATAAGATGTGCTAGTGGGACGTCTGGAACCAGAAAGTAAATTCTGAAGTTCTAAGTCATGTTTTTGTGCCATAATTATTTTCTGATAGTCGAAGTGAGTCTCGACTGTGGCCATTTCGTTGTCTGTGGTGCGGGAAAGTGTATCCGCGACCACATTGTCACTACCTTGCACATGCTGGATGTCGGTGGTGAATTGACTAATATAATCCAGATGGCGAGATTGCCTCGGATTGCGTTCAGTTTTAGACTGAATTGCTCTGGTCAGAGGTTTATGGTCGGTGTAAATTGTAAACTCACGACCTTCGACAAAATATCGGAAGTGTTTGACTGCCTGATATATTGCGAGTAATTCCCTATCGAATGCGGAATATTTCTTTTCGGCATCCGATAGTTTTTTGGAATAAAATCCCAAGGGTTCCCATTGCTCATTGTTGTATTGCTGTAATACTGCTCCGACAGCAGTGTTTGACGCATCTGTTGTAATGCTGAGCTTTGAATCGCTCAGTGGATGCGCAAGCAGTGTTATTTTGGCTAATTCTTGTTTTAGTGACGTGAATGCCTGATGGCATTCGTCAGGCCAAGTGAAGTTCTTGGCTGTCTTGGGCATTTTGTTTAGATCTGCCAAGTGGTTGTGAATTGGTGCCAAAATATCAGCGAGTTTAGGTATAAATCGGTGGTAGTAATTTACCATACCGACAAAACGCTGAATATGCTTTATTGTTTGTGGAGCTGGAAACTCGGAGATTGCCTTGATTCGTTCGTCTGATGGCAAAATACCATCAGGAGTAATTTTGTGGCTGAGAAAGTCAAGAGCTGTTACTCCAAATACGCATTTGGCGGTCTTGATGTGTACATCAAACTTCACTAACCTCTTGAATAGTTGGTTTAAGTGCCGTTTGTGTTCTTCCTCAGATTTAGATCCGAATGGCATTCGTGTAAATTCGAATAGGCCAAACGGTGTAGTAATTGCCGTTTTATAAACGTCTTCAGGTGCGACGGGAATATGGTGATAACCTCTGATTAAATCGATTTTTGAGAAAATTTTACAACCATGCAAGTGCATGGAGAAATTTTGAATGTGGGGTATCGGGTATCGATCAGGTGTTGTGACCGTATTAAGCCTGCGATAATCCCCACATGGTCTCCAATCGTCGTCTTTCTTTTTCACCATGTGAAGTGAACATGAGACGGGAGATGACGATGTCCGAAAAAAATCCCTAATACCACCATATGTTGGAATTCTGTAAGTGCTGCTTTGTGACGCATTTGATCTAGTCTTCGTGGTCGTGATACCGGAAGATGGTCTTCCGTGACTATATGGTGTACCACGTTATGTTTGACTGGCGCGTTGTAGTTTGGCTCGGCTGTTAAAGACGGAAATTGCTTTAGTAATTTTCCGTAGCCATTGTCAATTACGTAATGAAGTGGTGTAGGTGTGGTGGTGTGCACCATGAAGGCATTGATTGACAGCTGTGTCGCTGAATCAACCAGCCGCCTACGGCGTAGATCGACAAGTAAGCCAAATTTCGCCAGAAAATCGGCTCCAATGATCGGACGATTCACATCAGCAAGAATGAATGCATGTGTGAAGGATCTTTTAAGTCCGATATTAATTTGGAGAAGCTTGGTTCCATACGTATTAATGCCGGAACCGTTAGCTGCCGATAAGACTAGATCAGGATTTTTTGCATGAGGAATTATACATTTACGAAAAATCGCGACTGGAATGACCGAAAGGTCAGCGCCAGTATCTATTAGAAAATTGAGTTTGGTATTCTGGTCGTATATGAGTAGTCGGCAATTTGATTGGGTGTTAGTGGCCGACTCTACCCGATTTGTGAGGAGTTTTTTTTGGGACTGTCAACTTGCATATATTCGGTTTGTTGTCCGAAATCACATGGTTTGATGCACTTTTTTGCGTCTTTGCCCCACCTCTGATGGTACCAGCATGTAGGATATTTCTTGCTGGGGCTGCGGCTATTTTGCCTATTTGACCGTGATGATGATCGACCCCTTGACCAGCCGCGTCGATTATTGAATGCTTGGTTAATTTTATATTCTAATCGCGATAACCTGGCCTCAAGCGAGTTGGCCTGGTTTGGATTTGTATTTAGCGGTGGTCGATATCGGATATCGTTAGTGCATTGCGCTGAAGTTGACTGTCTGTTGGTTGCCGAAATAGATAATTTTGGGCTAATTGCCTCGTGCATTTTATCAGCTATTTTGGCGATGTCACCAAGTTTATTATTATCCGCCTGTCCTACCATTGCGATTTTTATAACTTCTGGTAGTTTCCTGATCCATAATTGCTTTAACACTTGGTCGGTGAGTTGACCATCGGCTAGCATCTGGATGTGGCGCAGGATTTCTGTAGGACGTTGATCGCCCATATCCTGTCCACTTAACAATTGTTCTAGCTTTCGTTCGGTGGATGGTGCTAAACGGTCGATAAGTGTTTGTTTTAAAGTATTATATTTGTTTGTTTCGGGAGGATTGGCAAGCAAGTCGGATATGTGCGCACTTGCTTGTGGGGACAATGCTGACAAGACGTAGGCGAATTTTTTGTTATCGCTAGTGATATCAGATAAACCGAATATGATTTCGGTTGTGTTGAACCAGTTTGTCGGGTTCTCTAGCCAAAATGAGTTAAGCCTAACATGCGTTGCTTCAACGTGTTGTTGGAAGTTTGTGCTTTCGTCATTGTTGGCTGAGTTTTCCCCATTACCGTTCTCTGATTTTGGTGGCATTTTATTTGTTGCGACGTGTGTCGCTATTCTTATTCTATACGGTTTTTTATTAAGTAAAAAACTGCTCGGCCAAGCGTTTTCCCTTCCAAGTACTTAGTCGGACCGAGCAAAAAAAAACTTTGAGTTCACCAAAATATGTGGTTCACCAATGTGTAATTAAGTTATTTTCGATTTTTAATTTTGTGAACTAGCACTTAGATTTAGATTTCACCGTCGTTGGTGTTTTTATTTGTAAAAACCGTTTGATATTTTAGTTTGATTGGTATAATTTGATTTTGTACCAACGATGGTGATGATAGGAGTTTAAGCAACGAGAAACGACTGGGTGGAAATATTACAAGCAAAGTAAATCACGCAAGGCGGTGAGAAAATAAAACAATATATATAAAAAAAATTTTTTACAAAAATACTCTACTCTACGTTATGAAAAAAATTATTTGACGTTAAATGTTGTGATAAAATTTTTTAAAATTTGTATTAAATTTGCAAGAGAAAAAAAAAATATGTTTTGTAATATCTGTAAAAAAAAAAAAAACTTGCCACTGCTGATGTTATTTTACTGCTACTGCTGCTGTTGGCTCCGTTGCGGTGAGGGTCAGCCGCTTCACCGAAATTCCCTCGTTGCGTGGGAGGTGTTGTGCCCTACACACGTCTGCAATTCCCTCGTTGCGTGGTGTGAATAAGAATTTTTATTTTATATTTGTGAATATATTTGCACTTTAGCTTGTTTAACTTGTTGGTTTAACTGTTACCACTTGTTGGTTTAACTGTTAACACTTGTTGGTTTAACTGTTACCACTTGTTGGTTTAACTGTTATCACTTGGTTTAACTGTTTATTTATATGTGTGTTATTTCTTTACTATTTATTTTAACTATTTAAATTCGGTAAAAACCGACGTCGGGGTCACCACTTGTTGTATTATTGTCCTGGTCCGGACTTTTTGATTAAAACACACGTTGATATAATTTATTAATTTATTTTATTTAATTAATTTATTTAATCAATTTATTTATATAAACTTTATAATTTTTATGTCAATTCAATTAATTTTTAATTCATTAATTTATTTATTTATTTATTCACAATAATTTTATACTATAAGTTTTAAACTTTAATATATATAATATTTTTAATTATCACCACCACGATTAAGTATCGAAAAATATTTTTATGATATTTTATGCGTGCTGTGCACAAAAGTTGTAATCGATGATAAAATTGAGAATGCGTTTTTGAGGAAAATGTGTGGACCGGGATACTGCTCAAATTTGTCTATGTGCGTGTCGGTCTGTATACGCGCGCAAAACCATAATCATCATGACGAAATGCATGTATATGAGATTTCGATTTTGTTCGGCCCAAATATTAGAGAAAATAGAAGTAATGTACCGAATGATGATTGGTCAATAAAATATCACGCTATAAAATAAGAGCAAATTTTCGTAAATATTGTGCGCATAGGTATTCGAGAGCGTAAAAAGTATTTCTATATACATAGTATGAAAATAAGTTGTATATAGAATTTGTCGAATACGGAAATGCAAAATGTTCTATATACATAACAAGAGTATGAGTTGTATATAGACAGTAAAAAATTGTAATGCTAATGCGTTGCCTCTTCAATAAGTGGAAGTGGGCAAACGCGAAATTGTAGTGATTACGATACAATTGAAATTGAGGCGATTGCCAGATTAATTGTATCGGTCGCTACAAATCATTGAATGGTTCGATTTACGATTTTTTTTATGATATTTTTTGTGTATCTTTTTTTTTCGTGATTTTTTTTTTTTTTTTTTTAAAAAAGGTATTGGCATAGACGCTCTTTTGGTCCATCGCCTTACCTTACATTCACACAACATTCATTCATCCCATTCACACAAGTACAGTATACCATCTGCGCATTGCATAGCTCCATGTCACCCTGTACAGTGACATGAAAGATGGGTCGGCCCATGAGTTCTACATTCCAACAGAGGGTCATAGATGTTTTCAATTTAATCACCGATCGTAATCGGGAGATGAAAAATCCCTTTTGCATCCCGCCTCTGTTGGGTTTCGAACCCGGTACCTCCCGATCCAAACGTCGCAGCTTTAACCACTGCGCTATTTGCTCGGTTTTTTTTTTTTTTTTTTTCGTGATAGTTTGGTATGAAATTCAAGATTATAGTGATATCCTGGAATGATAGTTTTATGAAATTGTTGCGACATTAGGACATAAGATAGTTAATAGGATGATAGTTAATCCTGGGCTGATAGTTGATATAAAAGTGTGGCTATAGTTATGGTGTTGCCATTGCGTTTTTCTGGGATGAATCCTGGGCTAACTATATACACATAATCGACACTGAATATTGCCGAATCGATATTCCCGAGTTTTCTCATCACTAATGTTTTCAAGGGGTTAGCAGAACATGCACGCTTAGGTGCGTTGGTTAATATGCTTAATCGTTAATCGACTCCGTTTTTCTAAACTGATACAGACCATCCACACACTATAATCCACACACTTTTCGCACAAAAATAGTTTCGCACTATTTAAAATTTTCACCAAATTTGTAATACGTTTAATATTTACTAATGTCAAAATAATAAATGGTTACAAATTTTAATGTTTCACAAAAATGGCGCTAAATTTAAATCCTGCGTTCATCTTGGAAGTTTGAGAAATCAATTCATTAGTTTTTATATTTGAAATTATAAAATTTAGAACCCTAAATCAAACTGCTCCTCAAGCGGTATAAATTCGTCTTTGCTCCCCTATATAATACATTATAATTAACGCATTAATATTGAATATAAATATAATCCGTCTAAACTATAATTGAGCTTTAATCAAACATAATTCCAATATTATAATATCTACTGTCTTCACAAAAAATATTTATGTAGCATTTAATCTACTTGGCATTAAGTCATACACTATAAATACTATTAAATAAAACTCGAATTCAACATTGACTTTAATACATTTTAATTACCTACATCATACTACACTCTTTTATTACCTTATAGTAGATTAAATAGTTTATCTTAAAATGAATTTATATTTGACGTGCTTACATATTAGTTTATGTTAATTATATACAAATAAATCTTAAATATTTAAGAATTTATGTATATATGAGCTTTAAAACAACTGTTTATATTTTATGTGACCAACAACAAATATCAGCGGTCGAAAATTTGATCATACTTCCTTATTACTTTTTAAAAATTTTGACACATTCGTTTTAAGATCACTTGACTTGTCCTATTATTTTTATTATAGTACTTAGCAGGTTTTTGTTGTTGGCGTGAGTTATCAGCGAGAACAAATTTTTGTTTTAATTTGTCAAGTCATTAAATGATTTATTGAGTCATAAAACATCAAAGTCATGGTTGATCAGTTCCATCCTATATTTAGATAGATATAGGAAGTAATTTATAGGTATAGATTCTTTATACTTAGTTTTTATTGCAAATTTTATACAGCCAAATTCTTTTCGATTCAATTATAATGCCATTAGATAAATTTGGATAAAATTAAAAAAAACTAAAACCTGTTATGATATCATGTAACAAACATATTAACGTTGTAATAAAAATAATTATTATTAACTTGCCCATAATACTCGTAGTAATGGAAAATGCAAACAAAAAGCAAGATAAAACTAAACTGCATGATGTTAACATTGACATAAGAATTATTTTCACAATTTAAGCTAAGACATTGAAATCGAAGTTGTAATTGTGTAAGAGAGTATGAAAAGCAGTTAAACTTTATTATTTATGTAATTTTAGTATTTAATAGTTGGTTAGTTAATGACCTTGATTGAACATTTTTTTTTTAATTGATACAAATCATTGGTGAAATTCATGGTTAGAATTGTTTAAGATTTGTTTAAACATTTCTTGGTTTCGAGAAAAGATAAATGATAATAACAAAGAGAAGATGGTCGTAAATTAACAGTACAACAATAATAATGCATTGTTGCAGAAAATAATAAAAGGAAAATTAATGATAAAAAATATTAAATTAATTTATTACAATTGGATATAACCTACATAAAATATTTGTGTACACATAGATAGATCAGTGATGGTCAAACTGCAATCTGCGAAATTGAAAACAGACAAAAACCCAATAAAATGTAATTTTTTAAATAAAACTAATTTTTATTTACTGAGGCAACAATTTGGCTCCAACGGTTTCGATCCTGACCTTGGTCTTCACACAGTGTTAGTCAATTTGAAGACACGAAGTTCTCTACAACGTGGAGCCATCGTCGGCTGAAATGACCTCTACGCCTACCATATGGTGGCTCTCCATTCAGAGATCGCGTGTTAAAAGTGGTTTAGAATCGGATAGGACTGTGTTTCTCCAATCTAATGAAGAATTTGATACATACTTCAAGGAAAAGCACCTCTCATATATTGCAGATGTACAACGAAGCATTACAACCAACCCTAAACAATTCTGGAAATACTTTAGACCCAAACGAGTAATTAATGGTTATCCAACTAATATGTATTTGAATGATATTATAACATCAGATCCTAAAAAAATTGCTGACATGTTTGCGGATTTTTTTCAATATGTATACAAACCTAAAAACAGTAATTGGTTTACCACTCAATCAAACGTAAATAATAATGTACTTATCAGTTTACCGGTTATTAGTGATTAGTGATATTTTATATGCACTTAAACAGTTTGGTGACGGATGTGGGCCGGATAATATTCCAATGTCTATATTAAAAAAATATTATGGTAATATTTTAGTAAAACCATTACAGAATATATACAATCTCTCGTTAACATCTGAAATATTCCCTGATACATGGAAAATATCTAAAGTTATACCTATATTTAAATCGGGTAAAAGAGAAGACATCACCTGTTATAGAGGGATATCAACCACTTCAACCATAGCAAAATTATTCGAACAGGTTGTATGCAACAGCTTTAAAGGAATCCTAGCTCAACATATATCACTCAATCAGCATGGGTTTATGCCTGTAGAAGATCTACATCTACTAACCTTGTTGAATTTACCAACAAAGTTATTAATGAAATTCGTCGTTGGGTCGTTGCAGGCGACGATGGCTCCACGGTGTAGAGAACGACTTGGCCTCTTCAGATTGTCTTAGACAGTATGAAGACCATGCTCGAGATCGAAACCGCTGGAGCCAAATTGTTGACTCAGTAAGGGGCCAGTAATGGCCTTTAAAACTGTTTTAATTAATTAATAAAACCGCAACCAAGTAGACGTAGCGTTTACTGATTTTAGTAAAGCATTTGACTCAATCTGCCATCACAAGGCTCTAGAAAGTCTTTACAACTTTGGCTTTGCATCCAACTTCATTAAAGTTCCACTCATATTTGTCTAGTCGCGTACAATATGTGTCAATTCACAATTGGAAGCGAAAAATCTAAAATAATCAAAGTAACGTCAGGAGTTCCTCAGGATTCCCATATTGGACCATGGATTTTTCTCGTTTCCATAAATGGAATAAATGAAGTCATAAAATACTCTAATCTTCTCATGTTCGCAGATGATATAAAAATTTATCATGTAATTAAAGATATACATGACACAAAAATTTTACAAGAAGATATCAAAAAGATTCAGTGAATGGTGCCACAAAAATTCTTTGCTGTTGAATATTAACAAATGCAAAGAGAAACCCGATTAACTTTGCGTATAGCGTTAATAATACGGAACTGCAAAGAGTTAAAAAAATAATCGATCTATGTCACATTCGCTGAAAATATGAGTTTTAACAACCACATTGACAAATGCACTTCTAAAGCTAATTCTATGTTTGGTTTTTTTAAGCGTTGGACTGGTGAATTTACAAATTTGTCAACTTTATTTTCACTTTATTTTGCGTATATAAGATCGCATCAGTAATTTGGAGCCCGTATTATACTAACCAAAAAGATTGAAAGCATTCAAAAGAAATTTATGATCTTCATTTTAAAGAAACCTGACTGGGACTATGACCATAGCTTACCGTTTCATGAGAATATAGCCCGCCTTGCACCATACACGACAAGATGCTTAGAGTATAAAATTTGCACTCTGGAAAATAGACGCTTATTTTTAGACTCAGCTTTCATCGGTAACATCCTGCTTGGCCTTATTGATTCTCCCTACATATTGGAAAATACAGCTATCCATGTTCCAATCAAATCGCTGCGAAACCATCGGTTTTTGGAGATAGTACGCCACTCAACTAACTATGGTGGAAATTGTCCAATCAACAGACTGGCAAAATCATTCAACATCGCTGAAGAAAACTTTGACTTTCATCTCACAAAGGACTGCTTCAAAAGGAACTTGAAGAACTATTTTTTAAATTTTAAAACTTAATTTATCAGAAATTATCTGGTAACATCTTTTCAGTTTATTTTTTGTAAAAAATATACTTTTTCAATCTAATTTTTGACTCTAATTTGAAGTACTTAAGTTTTAATTTTTAAAATTGTAAAATTTAAATTTTTTAATCTTGAGTGTATTAATAAATACTGAATTGATTATTTTTTTGCATATGAAA
Source organism: Tipula unca (assembly GCA_951394425.1). NCBI lineage: Eukaryota > Metazoa > Arthropoda > Insecta > Diptera > Tipulidae > Tipula > Tipula unca. The sequence goes on along the minus strand of OX596380.1, from coordinate 142,056,204 downwards.
TCATACTTGTAATGTACTAAATCGATTTCTTTAATATAAATAAATAAATCGCTGCACATGGATGTGGTCGAGCAAGCGTAGTCGCTGCGATCTTACTTCATGTACAATATCGGGGACCTCTCGGTACGTACCATCTACTTCACGTTTTGGGCCGTAAATCACACGCATGATTCTTCTCTCAAATGTAAGGAGTCATTTCTCGTACTCATGCGTCAGCGCCCAACTTTCACATCCACACATAACAACGGGCCTGACCAACGGTTTGTAAAGCTTCAGCATCACGTCACTTGATAGTTGTTTTGATTTTGGCAGTGGCCTAGAGAATACAAAGCACGATTGCCAGCTGCCGGCCACACGTTAATATCCTTACCCACACTGTTGTCGTGGATGATTAGAAAGCCCAAATATCTGAGGCTCCTCACTCCCTCAAACGAGTAGTGGCCACTATTAAAATCTGGTGTGCCATTGTCCCTATAACCAGACTCATTTTGGACTCATTGATCTGGAGTTCAACGGAAGCTGAAAACTCTACAAGCGGTTCAAATATTTTCTTCAGTCCATTGCTATTCAGTCCAATCACGCATATGTCATCTGCATATCCCAGCACCTGATAGGGCTGGCGATATCAGATGTTGCGCTAAAGAGTTCCGCACAGTTCCACAAAGTATCCTCTCCGAATATAAAGAGGTCCGAATTATGCAGTCCACCCCAGGTGAGCGGTTTTGTTTTAATCTCTGGCCTTAGTGAATTTCTCATGAAATGGATCTTCAATGCAAATCTCCGCAATCCGTATTTCAGGTGACTCAACAACAGTCTGTAACGCATGATAAACACCAAGCAGGTGGGTAAAGTATCCACTCCAGGCGTCGAGCACTGCATCGATGTTGACACAGAGATGTTCCATCCCGGTTCCGAATGGCGGTTGACGCAGGCCTGAAAGTATGGTGCAATCCGGTAATAGCTTTAAAGAAATCACGCAAACTGCGCTGATTACGCAAAATTGCTGAGTTGTTGTACTTTCAGAATCTCGGCCTTCCACCATTCTCGCTGCTTACGTCTTCAAATCCTCTTAACTTATAAACAGATTGTTTATACCGAAAAGCGATCCAACCGTTTAGTCAACTCGTACGACAAGCAAAATATACTATGGTGGTATTCTAGGGAAACAAGTTCGTGCGCCTTTGTCACAAGATGGTTAAATTATTACAAGGATAGATGAGATGAACAGAAAAAGTCGCAGAAAGGCGAGGTAACCTTGGGGATTATTGACTGGCTGCACATATTGCAGGTGCGTTTTGAAACCACTGATATACTGTATTCTTTTTGTTTTTAAATTGTAAATAAACCCCGTCATGTATGTATGTACATATGGTTTTAAGAATTTTAGGAGAATTAAAAACTAATTGCATTTTAAAATATATTATGTACATACGCACTTAAACATTCGTTTTGTACGTGTATCCTGGAAAAAAAGAAATAATGGTTCTTTCAAATTTTTGCAATGCACCCGCTATTCAAACTGATCTATGTATATAGGTATAGAAAGCAGTTAAATACAAACGCCGGTAGTATTGGTACACAAAATATTATATTTAATCTGCAACTGAATCGGTATTACAATACGTAACCTGTTCACATGGATAAACAGCGTCACTGTGTTACCTTACTTTAATCTAAATTATATCGGGTGATCATTTGAAATTTAAAATCTAGAATATGACGCTGAATAATACTACCGGTGGCCACCGGTATGCCACGCTTAGTAATATCTACACTAGCAGGTGGATGAACTTTTAATCCTTACTTTTCCTAATTCTAAAAAATGATAGTTTGGTGCAGTACTTCGACATTTTGCTCTATTCAAATATTAAAAGCGACCCTACTTCGGGATCAATATAATTGAGAAAAATTACAAATGTTGTTGTTTCAGGTCGAGGGTCAATATGGACTCAAGGGTTTCCAATTTTTCTCTTGATATAATTAAAAACGATGTCTGAAAAGTTGTACATTTTTTTAGTTTTGGTGACAACACGTTTTATTTAAATTTCTAAGTTCAAATTACTTTGTTGTTCTACATATATACATAGATGAGTTTTTTCGAATTCTAGATGAGTTTTGAACGATTAACGAATTTACAACAAGTAAAGGTTAATCCTTAATATTTGTTTCAAAATAAACTGTAAACATTCACTCCTAGTATTTTTGGCCAATCGATCTACAATCGGCTCGACGTTTTAATTTATGAACCAAAAAATATCATTTCCAACAAACGAGAAAATAGTTATACGTAGTAGCATTCATCGGCTGCCTGTATCGATATTGGTTGTATGAACAAATAGTACTTGTTGTTATTCAATTTTTCGGGGCAAAAGCAATACGACTACCGAAACCGGAAATCAACAACTATTTTCTCTATATGTTTTGTATTACGGATTTATGTTATAAAAAACACGCTTTATAAAAAAAATAAAAATCAATTATTTTCAATTAAAGTAATTTTAATTTTAATAATTTTCAAATGTTTTAATTTATTATCAATGCCAGAATAAACAAAAATTGCTGCAAAAAATATTGTGATGATGTAAATGCAACAAAATGTATAATTTATGAATGTCAATGCCAAAGCCGTAATGCAAATCAATAATATTTTCGGCAATTAATTAACAATAAAATAGAAATATATTTTGAATATTACTGCGTCATTACCAAAAAGTTAAACGTATCGGAACATTTTCTCTCTGCATGAGTCAATAAAATTGGTAAATTTTTTGAATGAGGAGCCGTGACTTTAAATAGATTTCCGTCGTCGCTCGATATATGTTTGGTTCGGTTTATAACTACTTTAAGTAGAATTTAATGAAATCGACTAATCCACATTAAATTAAAATAATTATTGGAAATTTTTGTGTTATATTAGCAATTTTGAATTGTATTTTTCGAAAATATAAGTCAAACGGCAAAGTGATTAGAATTGTGTTTGTATGTTTATATTTTAATTTAGTACCTAATATGCAAATTTAGATACGTTTCCGCGTCTATTATTTATTTAAATTATTAATTTTATTTATCGAATAAAATCTATCTCCTTGGTTTGGTAATAAAATCAAATACAAATAAAAATTATAGTGTTAGTGTTGCTAATTTTTGAAGAACTTGCGTTTTCTATTTGTTTGTGCTTTACATTTGTGCTAAAAAATTGTATTTATAGCGATATGCAAATTTAGTTATATTTATTTAAATTAAATAAAAATGTATTTCGGTGATTTCATCTAAAGTTTTATTTTAGTTTTGCAAATTTTTCACGGTGCATACAGTAAAATTAAACTTATCTGGGCTCAATTTTTTTTTTTATTTACGTGATAAACTCATACACATAACCTTTATTACGAACCTAAATTGATAGAAAAATAAACTAATCGGCATTCATAATACAAATATTTACAGTGCCTTGAAGCTGCACCAGCCAAATCAGCCCACCACAACGAAACCTAGCCCATAATTTATTACAATTTTATTACAATTTATTACACCAGGTCCCGATTTTATTACACTTGCCGCTCGCGAGAAAACCGTGGGCTGTGTAACATCAAATTGAACCTACACCGCCACTTTGTAACTTTTAATATGTAATTGCGATATCAAGATGGGACTTGGGCCAGAATTTATTACAAATTAATTAAAGTTCACTGGTAAGACGCCGAAAAATTAAACGTAATTATTTTGTGTAAAAATCAATTTATTTAAATAAAAACCTACTGAAATTCAAAGAAAAGTACCAAAATGTCGATTTTATCACCTGTAATAATTTGTTACACCAGACCAACAATATACATACTGTATACATACAATTACACCACTTGACAAAGTTTATGTATACCGTATAGTGTAAACAATAGCCAGTTTTATCCAAAATGTGGTGGCGGTCTGATGTAATAAATTATTACAGGTGATAAAATCGACATTTTGGTACTTTTCTTTGAATAACAGTAGGTTTTTATTTAAATAAATTGATTTTTACACAAAATAATTACGTTTAATTTTTCGGCGTCTTACCAGTGAACTTTAATTAATTTGTAATAAATTCTGGCCCAAGTCCCATCTTGATATCGCAATTACATATCAAAAGTTACAAAGTGGCGGTGTAGGTTCAATTTGATGTTACTCCACCCACGCTTTTCTCGCGAGCAGCAAGTGTAATAAAATTGGAAAATGGTGTAATAATAATAAAATTGTAATAAATTATGGGCTCGGTTTCGTTGTGGCGAGCTGATTTGGCTGGTGCAGCTAGTGCTTCAAGGAACTAATATTTACAGTCGGTTGGAAATCACGACGAAAAAACGGCAACCACAATAGCAATGAATTAACTTTTAAATTTATTTTAAGATTTTATCTACACATCTAATTTACCAAGCCGAATTTTAATTTAAATTATCAGCAAACTATAATTTTATGTTCAAAGCAATCTATATAGCGTCTGGGGATGTTCTTTTTCGGAGGATTGGCAGAAATAAAATTTCATTGTTAACAAAAATTTATTAAACTTACTTATGCGCTGTTCTTCATCAAACTGTTCTCACTCAACCTCCCAAATAATAAAATAATTTAGTAATTCAATATGAATAACATCCAGTTTATTAAACTCAATTATAATTTAGGAAAAATACAAATTTCAGGATAAGGTATCGAAATTCTGGATTTCCACCAAACGCGGCTTAAAATTCTAGTTTGTAAATATGTATACGGTTTCTTAAATACGTAGCACTGATGCAACTTTGATGTATCAAAAATGATGCATATTGTTATATAAATATAAAAATAAAGCTATAACCTACGTTTAAAGCTACCTTATACAAAAATTAAAAATGTGATCCGTTTTGTTAAAGCTTTTGACCATCACGTTTACGAGCTAACAATTCTTGACCTGGTAAGTTTCTGTTAGGTAATTTTAAGTAAATAGATTCATGTATGGATAGCGCTATATAATATGATGAAGTAAGATGTTGCCAATAAAATAACTTTTAATAAGTTTCACATCCAGCTCTTTTACATTTAGATAATAGGGTATTTGATGATCATACGACTAATCGTCTTTCTTTAAGCACATGATTTCAATAAAATTAACCAGTATTTAGTTTCGAATACCTTTTTGTAAAATAGTACCATTTATATGATGCTGTTCTTCAACAGGAGTTACTTTTCGATGGAATGATATGGTCGAACATTTTAGTTGATATTCAGTTAAAGCAGGTTGGATTATCAATGTCTTTTTGCAAGCCGGTGATTTGGACATCATTTTTAAAATCAAAATTTTTACTTTCAGTTACCCATTTTTAAAATTCTACAATTTTACTTTTAAAACAATTGCAAAGCAACTAAAATTAAAAAAGTTGCTCTTAAATGAAAATTAACGACATGCATTTACTTTAGAAAATGTTTTTGACTAAACAAAAGACGCTAAAACAGTAACCAAAATTAGGCAGAGGCAATGTTTTATATTTTCTTAAATATTAATATCATAAACCAAGAATTAATCATTTAATATATAAATCTTGATTTTTTGAATTAATTCAGACATGCCAACGAGAATTGCATAAATAATAACAGTTTTTAAAAGCCATTAGTGGCCTGTTACTGAGTCAACAATTTAGCTACAATGGTTTCGATCATGAGCTAAGTCTTCATACTGTCTTAGACAATCTGAAGAACCCAATTCGTTCTTTACACCTTCATGTACAATATCGGGGATCTTTATGAGATCTCTAATGTCGATATTGTACAGAGCTCGATATGTAATGGCGTTTTGGACCGTAAATCACGCGCATGATTTTTCTCTGCTGCCAGTCGCAATTTAATATCCTCATCCACACTGTTATTGTGAGTGATAAGAGAGCCCAAATATTTCAACCCCCTCACTCCGTCGAACACGTAGTGGCCACTACTAAAATCTGCTGTCCCATTGTGCCTATAACCAGAGATCATTTATTTAGTTTTACAGGCATTAATCTTAATTCCAGCAATTGCATACTGTTGTTTTATCTTATCTTTGTATTCAGGTAATTTCAATAGAGAAAACGAAACCAAAAACCAATATAATCCGTTTTAAATGATTGAAACGCATAAAGAAAGAGAAAGACCCAACTATAAAAGTAGCATTTTCGATTCAAATATTCTAACAATTAGTTTAACTTTTAATTCAATTTCAGTATTTTGATAAAAAAATAAATGCTTTCGATTCAAAAATGCGAATTTTAATTCAAAACTAGATCAATTACAATAAAAGCATCCATATTAAAACAAAAGCAATAATAAACAGATTGCTTCCATGGTACGCCAGAAGGAACTTCAATTAATTTATATCTTTTATTTCCGATTTATTGAACATATTGAGTACAGTTGCTCAGGTAAGATTTAAGCCAGTCCACGAAAACGCCAAAATATCGAAATTTATACAAAAATTGTAATATTTTGCAATGACTGATCGAGTCAAAGGCTTTGGCAAAATCAGTATACACTATACACCACATCCACCTGCTTGTGATTTTCAATCTTTTTAATAGTGTTATACTGGAGTCAATAAGGTTGGTTGTATAGTAGATCTTTTTGTTATAAATCCATGTTGACATGGTGATATGTGTATAGCGACTACCGCTTTGAATGGATTGCATATTACCAGTTCAAATAATTTGGGTATTGATGTAATTAGCGTTATATCTCTATAACATGAAATATTCCTTGGTCCAGTTTTGAATATTGGTATATCACACTGGTTATTTTCCACTTCAGAGGCAATTCTCCTAATTTCAACGATTGATTGAGAAGTAGGCATAGAGGAATTAACAAATTTTTATAGTTTCTTAGTACAGAAGCTGATATGCCATCTGGACCACATCCATCTATAAATGTTTCTAGAGGTATGGATAAATGTCTAGAATCTGTGATGTCTGTATCGATACGTTGTAATGGCCATCTCTTGGTGTGGTCTATTTATCGAAATCTTCCGGCTTGTAAACTGATTGAAAAAATTCTGTAAACAAATTTCATTTAATTTGTGGATCACAGGATTTCTGCCCATTGAATTATTTTTATATATGCGGGTTAACCATTAATTTCTCGTTTTGATCTAAAATAGCTCCAAAGAGGTTTGGGGTAATTTATTATTTTTTCTTGAAATGTTATTCTTGTACTTTGTCTATGGTAGTACCATTAAATAAAATAGATTAGAGTTTTTGTACATTTCCATCAATGCTGCTGCTGTTGAATTCATTTTTCCAATCGAAACGTTCAAAGTATAGTTATAAAGTATAGTTGTAAATTATTACGTGTTTAAAGTTGTAATGTCTCCTGCGATTCTGGTAACAGCCCATGTTGACATCTTTTTTCAAAATTATTTCGATAAATTCGTGATTAATATCGTTAATAACAAATGGTGATGATGACTCGATAGTTTTGAAGAGTTCTGGAATTTTAGGAAACATCAGGTCTAACGTTCTGTTTCATTTATCTGTGCATCATGAGTCTAACCAATTGATGGTAGATTTCGTAATTAATATTGGGTCGGTGAGTTGGCTATGTCTTGTTAATTTCAACAAGTTAATTGTGTAACAAGCCGCGGAATATACGGATAATGAAGAGTCCGGTGGGAATGCACATAGATGTAAGGACCTTTTATTTGTCGGTATTTTCACACATATACACGCTCGATGGATGAGTTGGACAACAGGATTAATTCATTTGATATTGCTGTACCGATGGCTATGAGTACTCCTCTCCCGGCTTTTTTGTGCTTGTAGAGAGCCTTAATTTAATAGTTATTCTTATATAGATATAAACAGGTTCGTAATTTCGGATAGCTCAGCGTAATTTTTTAAGAGATAAATCCGTCTCTTCCACCTAAGATTATTTGACGTATAATTTTTGAAATTCTAATGATATTAATAGTTACTTTATTAGATCCAATTTGAAAGCTGTTATCCAATTGTTGATTTTTAATCTGTCCCTGGGGGTCAATTCTTGTTTCGTGAAAAATTAAATGAACAAATTATTACATGTAAACCAAGCATAATGATGAATGCAATTGGTTTCTATTATTTGTGTGCGCCTACTTTGAAATCTAAAATTTTCGAATTTCACTATTACATATAGAAGTATGAGCTGATTAATCCTGCTATGCTTGGTTTGCACTTGACAATCTTATTTACTGATATTTGTGTCAATTGTTTAACGTTAAGTTAACAGATTTTTTTCCTGAATTTTCTAAATGACTGTTTGAAGAAGGTAAAATATTTTACTGACGGCATAATCTAAACGCGTAATATTACTTAAAGTGTTCAGAAACCAATATATGTATATATTAGACGGGAAAACATTACAAAAATCATAAATTCTAAAGTAAATCATGCTGAAGCCTACAATAGATCTACATATAAGGTCGTTTTCACAAAAATTTCCCAAGCTAAACGATCCGCAACTTGCAAAATAATTATTTTGCATTTTAATACTTAGAATATATAGAATAATTAAATTCAATAAAATTCCAAAAAATGTCTAATTATTAGTGGTCGAGCGTGAAAACAATAATTATTTTAAAATTTATCATGTATGTACATATCTCACGAGTAAGATATTCAATGAAAAAGATTTTTTCATATGAAAATATTTTGACATGTTTTGTGGTCATTTATCATGTTTTCATAAAAAACACTTTGGATATGCCTATTTATGAGTGAAAACTATTTTCATTTTACTTTTCACAGAACGGGAATCGATCGTATAGGACAAAAAGAAAATGGATGACAAGATGTAAATGGAAAGATTTGTTTTCACCGTATTTTATCACGGAACGAGAATCGATCCCCAGGGTCCTAATTGGTTTTCATTTTCAAAACGTTTTATTGATGATTTACTTTCTACTATTTGGAAGGTTAAATCACAATCTTCTGATTATTAAAATAATTCCCATTCCTAAGATTAGTAATCCTTCTGAACTAGGGCGTTTTCCACTAATAAATATTGTGAATTCCCTCTATAAGGCTTTAAATAACCGTTTTCTTGTAAAAATAAAAATTTTAACTCTTTTCTATTATAGTAAGTAACTTAACTGCATCAACAGATGTAGCGAGGATCGAATGATCGTGCGATCTTGCGGTACTTTGATCTGATTGATTGAAAAAACTTGATTTGAAAAAAAATTAATACTTAGTTATTTTCTAAACACTAAACCGAGTTTATTTAGGTTCATAACTTTGTGTATGTACAACGAAAGCACTTTTATCAACACTCATATAGTATACATGAAACTGTAAAACGTTACACAATAACAAGTATATTACTGAGTTAGTACCACTAATTAACCAATTTATAATTATATCACTATCACAAAGAAAAGTAGAAATTATTAAAATAAGTTTGATAATAAGTATTAAAAACACATAAGATGAGTTCGATTCGATGATCCATCAAAAAAGTATGTATCTCTCCAATCAGAATGGTAATGTACGATAACAATTTGAATTCGACCATAGCGCGTCATTCCCAAATTTGTTCGGTGGGGGGAAAGTAAAATAGAATTACATTGATGCAAGTGATCGGACATCTATGTTACACATCTACAATTAGCAAGCTAAATTTGTCTTGGCTGTAATACACCCCATACCTACGCAACAACTTGGAAGTTACAGATTTCGGAACTTCCATGCCATTTATTCAGCCAATAACTTCGCGGAAGCTACGGGATCCTTGCAATTTGTTTGATTCCTCGTTTACTGCTCAGAAATTCAAGGAAAATCTTAATCTTTTGTTAACCCTTCACCACTTTTGTGCGCCGCTGCGGTTTTTCGAATGTGAATATTATACTAGATTTCTTTTGTTTTAAATAATACCATAACGACAGATTTTAGATATTGAACTTTGAACATAATAATTCCAACAAGAATAATTGAAATTCTAAATTACGAACACAAACTCTATTTAAGTGCCGCAACGGCTATCATAATAATTCCTGCATCATGTACAATTTTTTTTCGTAATATTTTAGTTGTTTGATCGCATAACAAAACAACTGTCATCGAAATAACGTTATTTTTATAATGAAAACAATTTGGATTAACGATTCTGCAACCGGCTATCCGCTTGGTGGAATACCCTATTTAGGGAAGGAAAATGGCCAAAGCGTATTACCGACTATTGGCGAAAGAATAGTATAACAACTATGTACGTCGATGCAACTAACAGTAGTATTGAAAAGTAGTGGACTTACAACGGTTGGTACATTGCGTATAATGTAAGCCATATATCTCAAGAATCTTTCTATCAAATAGAACCCGTCCTCAATATGCTTCCGTATTGGGATTTACAAAATTTTTAACCTTGGTATCTTATACAACACGGATCGGAAATAGAGTTATTTGGCTTTCGAATATGCCCTACAACAAAACAGTCGTTCTGGAAAATGACAATAAACCGGAAATTAATTTATTTTAGAACTCAACGAAATGTGGAACTGAATTGATGGTCCACTAAAAGATAGGAAATTATGCGTGCTAACGTCGCAGAAACAGATGGCCAAATATTTTTTCCATTAACTTGCTAAACGAATGTGATCTTGCAGCATATATCGCAGTTAACAAATTATACCCTAAGTGGAAAATAAAAATAAAAGATCGGCGAAAGTATTTTCTTCAAAAACTTAGCGAAGGTTGATCGAAGCTCATTTGAATAGAAGAGCTATCGATACATAATAAGCAGATTAGCAACAGCATTTCGCAGTTTCAAACAATAACTGAGACTTCATCTGCAACGTCGCCGACTTCAGAACCACCTCAAAATCTAAACGTACACAATGAGATCTTTGCGGTACCAAAAAGTCTGTGACTTGAAAAATTACATGGAATTTACACTAGCGGCGCTGCCTCGCCAATCAAGTGTTTGTGTAACAAAAATTATAACAGTGGTAAAGGGAGTATAGGATTAATCTTTTTTAAATTTGAAATATTTATTAATAAAATTTATAGTTGTTAAATATTATGTATTGAGGTAAATATTTATGATTTGTTTTGGGATGTGATAATTTGAAAGAAAATGTAGGGCTCATTCTAATTAAATATATTATGATATAATATGATGGTGGCAGGATATATTTACAGGCAAGTTGGTGAAAGCGATTCATGCTTTTATACTGATAGAATCCACACGAACAAAAAAGTCTAGCGGACCAATAAGGTACCTTTTTATTTTAAAATGTTGTTTCCTGACAAAAAACAAATAAAAATTATATTTAATTCAATATGTTAGTTAAATTGGATAAGATTTGTGCTAAATTGGAGAAGATCAAAATGAACAAATAAAAAAATAAAGTACAAAATGTACCAGTTCTTATCTAGCTACATCAATTGTAATAACTTGATCAATTAACAATCCGTCTGTAAAAGTATTAAGTTTTGTCAAGTGAAGAGAGCTTTGAAAAAATATCATGAGAAACAAACAAATATCTGTAAGCTTTTTTATAGTATACAAGTAATATCTGATTATAAAATCTTAGATATAAAGTTTGATGATATTTTATTACAATCTCATATGTACAATAAAATTAACATATAATGTGCGCGTCACATGAACATAGCAAATAATTTAATTTACCAAGGCGAAATCTTATCTATGTAACAAAAAAAAATTAGCATTGAGTTTGCATATGGACATATTGTATTTGTACACGTACTTGTATTAAATTTAATAGTATGAGATATAGTAAAAAAAATGGATAAGAAAATCGCGAACCAAAAAGTCACGATACAAAATGCCCATTAATAATTATTTATAATAATAAGTAATGAGAGTCAAGTCAAAACATTGCAAGTGCTTAACTACTTAAGTGGGGGTCAAACATATATTTATTTAATGATGGACATTTTTATTGACAGGTTTAAAATTAATTATTTAATACCAAACTGTTAAAGTTCATGTAATGCTGTCAAAATTTTAAATGAAACGACCTAGGTCACTCTGGTATTTATTTATACCTGCGTTATGGTATAACGCGCGTTACATAATTATTTTTTGATGCGGGATTATTAAAATCGATTTACTATAAAATAATTAAACTATAAAATTTAATTTATTCATTAAAGAAAATTATAAAAATTATCTCCGAATATCTTACTGCTTCTTGCCTGGCCGAATGACCTCAGTCGTCATAAAATTTCTTCTACAATAAAATATCAAATTATTTTAGAAAAGTGATGTTATGTGCGTACATTGGCATGATCATAATAATTCGACGAAGGTCTTATTTTGACATCTGTTTTGATTGGTAAAACGTCAAACGATCTATATCATATTTGGTAATTTTATGAGAACAATATACATATACAAGCAGAGTGTTTTTAAATTACTTTTATTGGTGTTATTTATATGGTATAATTTATACAGCGAAATTACGAGTATTAATAAAAATATTAAATAAATGTCGATACATGAATTAGGGAAATGATGAACGCTTTATATGGATATAATCTTATTGCAAATTGTTGTGTATATATCTCAGTACGAAAAAGTCTCATTCATTGAATTGTTGGTGATTTTTTTTTATTGTTCAATACGTGGAAAAGTCTATTTTCTAAATCATCTAAAACAAACTACGTTAATTATTGCAGATCAAAATATATCATGGACTTTTGACAAACGAATGTACGCATGTAGATTGAAATCACTCGACCAATGTAAAGTCAATTAAAATGCTCGGCATGTACATTTTATAATATTATTTCATTGTGCGATTTCATTTGCTCCACTTGACTAATGGCCAAACTTATTTCGCTACTTCTTTCCGCATTACTCGACGTATTAACCTTTACCTCCATTCTCCGCATCTAGTGGTGCCCATAACTCCCCCTCTTTGTTCTTCAAATGAAGAATTTTTCTTCGGATTTCGTTTCCTCACCTACATTTTGTACTGCAACATCGCTCCCATTCTTGTTTAAAACTATGTGTTGGTTTCAAATTAGATGACATCTGGTTTTCCATGAGTATATTGCCTTCACGCATCCCTTATCCACGCTTGAGTTCATTTTCAATAGCTTTTGCGTTTTATATCAGGGATTTTTTTCAATTTTCACGCATAGTTCGACTTATTTTTAGCAACGTAAGAATGTTTTGCGTTTCTTTTTGACAACAAACACATTTAAAATTATAAACTTGTAAACAGCTATTAGTTGTCAGGTGTCATTTACCAAAAAAATAATCTTCCAGAAGTAAGTGTGGTTCGATTATCATGGCTAACTGTAGTTTCTATTTCTAAACAAAATTAGTAAGTTCTATAAAAAGCATTTCGTCTATTGTTTTGGTTATTCGAAAAAACGTTATATACCTTGCATATAATTTTTTTAATGGCTTTATTCTGCGTGCTGACAAATTGTTTCCCAGAATTGTGAAGCAGTTTTTTTAATTACAATTTACTTGCCATTGTTCTAAAGTATCATATTATTTGCATGAAAAACTTTTGTTGTGTTAATCAAGTTCCCATCGTGCTCGTCTTTTGTATCTCAAAATTCGATTATATCATCTAATTTATGATGAATGAACAACACACCAAGAATTTTTCAAGATTTTCTTAAAAAGCTCGGGTCCACTCGATATGTCAAATATTAGTCGCTTATATCGTAAGAGGCTCAATTGAGGTAGATTTGTGTACATAAATTTCACAGTTTATCGACATCCCGAGTGATGGCCATATTGGCCCTTCTGACAATGCAAATTCGAATATCTCCATTATACCTTAAATTATTCGAGTATAGGGAATTTATTATTCGAGAATAGGCTTATTCCCTTACAGCAGCTTCAATAATGTCAAGATGAAGATGTTCTTCATCAGGAATTGATATTTTCTTAAAGCAGCATACAGCTCCCGGTCATTCTTCTGTATATATTTTATCTCTATTTTGTTAAATTATACTGTTAACTCCGAGCCAACAATAGCCCGACGGCTGTTCTATACAACAATTTATAACAGAAAGTGGAATGATGTCAAGTAAAAAACATAAGAATTATTCCCGACTAATGGTTCCTATTAATTGGAAATATATGATATATACTTGCATATAAGCCTATACCGCCAATTACAACATACGGCTAGTCTTCAACAATTTACCAGAGTAAGTGGCCATCATTTCAGCGAGCCAATTCATGTCCAACTAGAATAAATATTCGTTTATTACTAATTTTTAGAATGATCGTATTAGATTGTGTGATGATTTCCGAACTCCTGGGTTGGGAAAAATAGAACTGTCTGAAAAACATTTTAAATTTTTCTGGGATAACTCCACACAATATAATAAATTATACCGGGTGTTTTTTTTAAACTGAGACGATCAAATATCTCGAAAAATAGCCACTCTACGGAAAAAATGTCCATAATCAAAATTTAATCATACCGCGGGGGAAATACATTAGTGCAAAAAAAAAAGTCCCCCCACCCCCGCTTTGTAGGTGGGGCGGGGGTAATTTTTAAACTAAGATAGGAAGCCATATTTTTTATTGCAAATACGGATTCTACGACTAAAAGTACGTATGATTTGAATAAAATATTTTGTTCGGTTCATGATAGATGGCGTTGCAATCGACGAAATTCAATTTTTCAATTTCTCCTTCTTAGAACACACGCATTCGATTCTGCAATACGTTTGAAATAAAAAACATCAAGTTTTCATTGGAAATACTCGAAATTCTTCATCAAAACAATTTATTCAGTTTTGTAAATCTAAATAAGTGTTCAAAATTAATTTCAAGTTTTATTATTAAATTTCCATCATTTTGAACACTTATTTTAGATTTACAAAACTGAATAAATTGTTTTGATGACGAATTTCGAGTATTTCCAATGAAAACTTGATGTTTTTTATTTCAAACGTATTGCAGAATCGAATGCGTGTGTTCTAAGAAGGAGAAATTGAAAAATTGAATTTCGTCGATTGCAACGCCATCTATCATGAACCGAACAAAATATTTTATTCAAATCATACGTACTTTTAGTCGTAGAATCCGTATCTGCAATAAAAAATATGGCTTCCTATCTTAGTTTAAAAGTTACCCCCGCCCCACCTACAAAGCGGGGGTGGGGGGACTTTTTTTTTTGCACTAATGTATTTCCCCCGCGGTATGATTAAATTTTGATTATGGACATTTTTTCCGTAGAGTGGCTATTTTTCGAGATATTTGATCGTCTCAGTTTAAAAAAAACACCCGGTATACAACATTAAGTACATTTTGTTTTTTTAAATATTAATTAATACTAATTTGTTAAATTAAATTAAACCGCTGATTTATACTTAATACTGTTGCTAAGATTTTTAATAATAGATGTCTTTGAACGATAACAATTTCGTAAACTCAATAAAGCACATTTTTAGAAGTTGCAAAAGTTATTAAAATTCCTAATAATATTCAGTAAGTTATTCAATAAAAATTTGAATAAAGAAAACTCTAGTCAACTGCCAAACTTGATTTCTTACCATGGAACTGTTAGAATTTTGTAAAACACACACTTTTATGAAGATTAGATGCTTGTTAGTTGTAAACTTTTTATTTCTTAGTTAACTTTTGTAATAAAGAATCGGTAAATTAAATAGAGATGGTCATTTTAGAGAATTGTCTAATTTTAGAGACACACCTAATAAATAACGGCCAGTCTGACGTAAATCCAACTACTGTCAATAGCAACATGAAACATTAGGTCCAAAAAATTAAAATATGGGTACTAGCAATTGATAGGATCAACGGAAGCACATCATGTAATATAAGATTGATGACCGCCTCGCAAAATTGTGATTATCATTGAATAGAAATAACGAAATCGACATGTTCGATGGAAACGGCATTCTACAATAATTAATGCATAATCTACTGGAATATGGCCAATTGGAACTGAACAACGCTATTTCTTGGCCTATTATGATGAAACCATTCATGTTCGATGAAAATTGAATCCTTAATAATTATTAAAAAGAAGAGTAAGCTCTGAAATATTGCCAACTGGGATGAAACTAGCTATTTTTTAACGGATTGATAAATTTCATTGCCTTATATTTGGAAAGCTCCATAGTCTTGATATACTTTCCTCTCGGCCAAAACATTTTTGTAAAGATGAAATTTTTGTATCGAGAGAAATTTGTATTTTGTTTTTTAGTCCTTAAACCCAAGGCTTAAAGCTTTGAATTTTTTATTCTAGGGTCCATATAATCTCTCAACAGGGTTTCTGATTTTAATGTGAGCTCTTTGATAATTTTGCTCCACCGGTGTTTAATATCAATGGAGTCAACATAATTTTTTTTTGGCATAACCACCATCTCTTAATAAGACACCCTCTCCAAAATCATTCCTAAATAGCCTGACCTTAAAAATATAATTTTCTATTTCGGTATGCCTCGCCAACGTTTCCCCCAGGAGATTGAATTTTGATATGCGTACAACCTAAAAACACAAATATTGATTTAGACAATATAAAATTATTATTGATTATCTATTGCCCCAATAATCTTCAATTCCTCTACTGTTGTTGACATTTTTATGATTTTATTCATCCGGCATAATATGGTAATTTTTTCCATATAACAGTTGGAAGTTTGCGGCAAACTGTCGTCTTATAACAATTAAATAAGTCGCCACATGTCATTTGAAAGTAAACAGTATCTAAAAATCTAAAAACATGTTGTAAATTTAAAATTATATTATAGATGGGAAAGGTACAATGACAACTTTGTCACAGTTTCTTTGGAAAATCAGAACCTTTCTCGAAATTTCAAATCTGTAAATATTTGCCTTACTGGATGTTGTCGCATTTTAGGAATACTGATAGATAAAGTGAACATAAGATTATGTATAATCTTCACTTTCGCTATCACTATAAAGCTCGTACTCTTTTCGTAGCATTTAAATAAATTATTTTATATTATGTTAATTTTCATTCGTATGCGTATCCACTAATAATTTTATATTAATTTATTTAGGATGGTGTATCCATCCGATTTTGTCTGGTTAACTTTAACTGGAGATATAACAGTCGATTGTGGAACGGTTTTATCACTCACAGCCGGTGAAATCAAATTAACCGACGGTTAATATTTTCGTGCAATCGAGCATAATAGATTCATATTTTTTATATTTGGGAGTTTTTAGGAAATCGAGAGCAAAATAATCATACTCAAAAATACTGTAACAAAGAACCTAGGCGTGTCAAATGTCCAGGTATCACCATACTAGAGATTGTGTCAAACCCACAGATGTACAGCCTAGATGCGTACATTGTGGAGAAAACCATCCAGCTAACTACAAAACATGCAGTGTTGCTATTGAATTGCAAAATATCAAAAATAAAAACATGAATGCTAAAAATACAAATGTAATAAAGAAGCAAAGTGTTAGAATAAACATAGGACTGAATCATTTAAAGGAAAGTTAAGGCGTAAAGCGTTGATAGCCTCTCAAGCAGAGGTGGGCAAAAAAACTTACACTCAAGTAATGAGGAGTAACGAAAACAGACAAAAAACTCCTCAAACAGACGACATAAATCAAACGCTTAAGCTGATATTAAGCAAACTTAATACTTTTGATCAGCGATTACAGAAACTAGAATACAGTAGAATACAGTCTAACAACTTAAGAATTTTATGCTGGAATGCTAATGGACAACACCAACAGGAATTGCAAATGGTTCTGGATGCACAGAAAATCGATGTCTCTCTCATTTCTGAAACTCACTTCACTAGACAATCAATTATCAAATTTAGAAATTATAATACATATCACACTATTCACCCGGGAAATACTGTTAAGGGAGGTATAGTGCTGTTATAATTAGAAATAATAGTATTAATCACTTCGAGGAATTAAAATATGAAACAAAACAAATACAAGCAACAGCTGTTAATATCAAGACCAAAAATAACTCTATTAGTGTTATTGGAATTTACTGCATACCGAAATACTCTCTAAAAGAAAAAGATTATCTTGAATTTTTCAGTAAACTAGGGAAAAGATTTGTAATTGGAGGAGATTTTAATGCAAAAAATATCCACTGAGGTTCTAGACTAACAACAACTCCTCAATGCTATCAGAAAATACTGTTGTGAAGCCTTATCAAATGATAAACCGACCTAATGGTCAACTGATCCAAATAATTGTTTATTCTTTATAGTGAAGATTATATCTATAAATTATATAATATAGATGAAAGTTTTGACTTAACCTCTGATCGATCACTCCCTAATACTTTTGACATTAAGTGAAAGGATCATTCAAAAAGAAAGCTAGCCTAGTTTAGTAAATAAGCACAGAAATTAGGAATACTTTAGACTGTCATACAGCAGTCAGCAAAACACCACTGAAGTTAAAAAGAAAATTAAGGGAAACAACTACCCTAGAGAAATTAGAGAGCTCTTGGTAGAAAAAAGAAGGGCAAGGAGAATATGGCAATAAACTAGAGCCCCTAAAAATAAAACTAAGCTAAACAATCTGACTCAGCTACTTAAAAGGGAAATCAAAAATCTGAAAGACGAATCTATCCGTAACTACCTCAGAAAATTATCTAATGATACTGTAGCGTCGATAGTAGTCAACCTGTGTTTTGTTATGTTACGTAAGCCGAATGCAAATAAATACCCGACAGATGGTGCTGTGGTATGCTTTTGTTACACTCGCAATATATCGAAAATATCGTGAACGTTCATATTATCGTTCAACAACAAAGGTATAAAATGGTCGAAAAAAGATTCATTCGTCCTTGATTTCCGGTAGCAACAACGTCAACAGTGCACGGTAAGGATAGTGGGCGTACATAGTGTGTGTGATTATGAATATTATTCATATATTGTAATTATAAATGTTAAGTGCCGATGTAATCCTAATAATACAATTATATAAATTATCGTGTTTATAATTGTTGTGTAGTCGTGTAATGATACAAATATTAAAATACTACTCCTGATTATTGTCTCTGGAAATCAACCAGAAGAATTAAAAGGCCAATAATCCAGATTCCTCCAATCAGAACAGAAGATAAAAAATGGGCCAGGAATAACGAAGATACTAATAAAAAGGATAAATACGATAATTGAGAGGAAAAACCTGATTCCAAATCATCAGTTCGGTTTTCGCAACCATCACTCAACATTAGATAGATTAGATTAGAATAACTAATATTATTGAAAGAGCATCAGAGGAGAAAAAAGTCTGCTCAACGAAATTCTTAGACGTTGCACATGCCTTTGATAAAGTTTGGCACGAAGGACTTAACTATATAAGTTAAGAACTGTACTACCAATGCAATTCACTACAATATTAGAATCATACTTGAAAGATAGATTCTTTAGAGTAAACTTAAACGATTCCTATTCTGAATTGAAAGAAATCAAGGCAGGAATACCGCAGGGCAGTGTATTAGGTCCGGTCCTATACCTATTGTACACTGATGATCTCCCTGTATTAGAAAACAACACTGTGGCGACCTTTGCTGATGACACGGCAATCTTAGCTGTTGAAGATAGCAACGAAGAATCAACTCAGAATTTACAGTTAGCTTTTACTCAAATACATAACTGGACCAAAAGTAGGCGTATTAAACTTAACGAAACTAAATCAGTTCACATCAATTTTACAAACGAACGACTCAAACATATTCCGGTTACAATTAATCAAGAAATAACACCGTATGCCAACACGGCTAAGTGTCTTGGCATGACACTAGATGCAAAACTATGATGGATAGCACACGTCAAAAAGAAAAGCGAACAACTAGGGTTTAAATATAGAAAGATGTATTGGCTGATAGGAAGGAGCTCCGCTCTATTAACATACAACAAACTTCTATTATATAAACAAATATTAAAACCGGTTTGGACTTATGGTATCTAACTTTGGGGTTCTACCACACAGAGCAATATAGAAATCATCCAAAGATCTCAAAACAAAATATTATGGAACATTGTTGATGCACCAAAGTATGTTAGAAACAGAGACCTCCATAGAGACCTTAAAGTGGACACTGTTTCAAAGGAAATCCAACAAAATACACTGAGACATAAGCTGTTAAACAACACAGATATTGTACGCAGGCCCAAACGAACTAAACCTTTTGAGCTGAACGATGTGGTTTACTTCAATTTATCAGACACTATGGAACACCAGTGGGAAGAAGCCATAGATTAATACAACATAGTAAATTAAGTTAGAATAAAATTGCTCATTAGTCCAGGTGACTAGATTGTAATAATTGTTTATTTAAAATATTTAAATAAACACCAACAAAATAAATAAATAAAACAACATGTACTTGACCATTTTAATTTAATATATTATAATTGATGTTATTATAATATAATTGCGGGTAAAATATGTTTTTAAGTAAGTCAGCGGCCTATAATGTCTCAATTATTAATTATTAAATTGATTGTAGTCAACATGAAAATGTCGCATGAGGCAATTATACAGTTGAAAATATTCAATAAATTAACAAACAATTTGTATCCTCCAAAAAAATTAACCTCATTAATACACCGATTGATGACATTAACAAATCAAAGCGATATCTACATACCTACACCATAAAATGTTGAGATTTATGAGTTAAATTTTATGAGTTATATCATCTTTCAATGATGCGGTTATTAGAGTCGAATAACCTTGGAACAGTTCATCAAAGTGCTAAAAAATTTATGATTTCGAATAAATTTTATTTCGAATGTCGAAAGCGGACACCTGTTATTGATTGATGTTTTAATGTTACGTTTTATAATTCCATGAATATTCGAGAAAAAGTTCATTATCCCGCATCCATGATAACAAATTATGAGAATCTAATCGATTTTTAAAACATTAAATAGTAAAAAAAAATCTTATTTTATAACGAAGATGTAATCAACAAATAATTTATAATAAATTAATTATAAATATTTCATATTTCGGTGAACAGCATTTATAGCAGTTATATATGCATGTATACGCGATTCTGGTTTACCTTCACGGTACATTGGCGTATGTGTATAAGTATATATCAATTTTGATTGTATATCAGGTGTTGTTATTATTTTATACTATGTGAAATTAGGTAAATAGGTCAAATTTGCAAATGTCTGAATATGCATAGGTAGGTTTATTATATTGTATTATTATATAAAATTCTTATAATTGTAATAGAACGCTGTTGTCAAGGTTTGATAATACAAGTCACGTGGTTATTTCGCATTATTTATTAAAATATATTGTAATTGTGACGTTCATCAAGCCACATTTAATTTATAAGCAATTACCTGAGTTGATCTTCAATTGATGGTCAAATCTAATATAATCTGACATTTTAGAGACCTTCTATCTATCTAAAAGTATTGTATAGACCTAGCTAACTCATTCTCGTAACCATCACAGCTTCCAATGCTCTCACAACATAACTTTTAGATTTTCTACACAGATTTTAAACAATTGCTTGCCATACCACGAAATGAGAAAGAAACAATAATCAGATAATATGAAGTAGCGTGAAGACGGTTTATCTCTTCGGACGTAACCTTGGTACAACATTTTAATTTGGAATTGAACGGGAGCGATACAGTGTATCCGTTAGGAAAATATCACATCAGAATCAGTAAAATTTCATCTGAAATTAATTTGGAAAAATTTTTAATATGTAAAAATCTATATCCAAACTTTGCATTTTTTTAATATTATAATACATTACATTGCATTGTAGTATGTTATATTACATGCCTCTTTTTTGTCCTGAGATTAACCAATGAATTTTATGTCCTTTCAAAAGTTAATCATTATTATTACAAAATTAATCAAAAAGAAAATAAATTAAGTAAATAATTAAAAATTTATATTAAATTAAAATAGTCTGGTCTGATAAGTAAGATTTACAAAACGATATTCAATATTTGACAAAACGAATGATCGTAAAGGTTTATATAGTTACTGAGACTTGAAGTTCGACCAATGCATTAATAGGCAAGATACCATAAACTAAAGTCAATAGTACTAAATAGATAAGGAAGATTATAAATTGCTTTAATACTTTTATTTTGGAAAATTTGAACGTTTTAAAGTGTAGTAGAATCTGCTGTATCATAAACGACAATACCACAAATTCGCGAATGAATCAACACAAAATAACAAAAAATACAAAATTTTAAATGGTGAGTGAAACATAACAAATTTTGCTTTTGAAAAATTTAATGAAGTTACATTGGAATTGAAATAGTTGAATAAAATACTCAAATCAGACTTAATGTTATTACAAATGTCATTTTAGTCCTTCTTTCATAAAAGATAGCAGTATCGTCAGCAAACATTCCAATTTAACCAGATAACGGTTAAAGTATTATTTTTACAATTATTAATCATTACAATTATTAATATTTTTACAATTATTATCCATCCCCATACATCAGATGTTCCTGGATTTCCGGCAGGCCTAAGACTCGATCAATCGAGTGAGTTTGTGGTCTGCCCTGGAATACCTAGGAATGCCAACAAAACTGGTACGACTATGTAGGATGACAGTGACGCAGTCTCAATGCTGTGTTAAAGTTGAGAACCGCAGCGTAACATCTTATATCGCCAGTCCAATTAGGTGCTTGCATATGCAGATGACATATGCGTGATTGGACTGAATAGCAACGAAGTGAAAGAAATACTTACTTGATCCGCTTGTAGAGTTTTCAGCTACAGTTGGACTTCAGATCAATGAGTCCAAAACGAAATACCTAATCTCTGGTTTTAGGGACAATGGCACACCAGATTTTAGTAATGGCCACCACATGTTTGAGTTCACTCACGATAACAGTGTGGGTGAGGATATTAAAGTGCGGCTGGCAGCTGGCAGTCGTTCTTTGTATCCTCCAAGGCCACTGCTAAAATCTAAACACTTATCAAGTGCTGTGAAGCTGAAGCTTTACAAAGCGTTGACCAGGCCCGTTGTTCTGTTTGGATGTGAAAGTTGGGCGCTGACGGATGAGTACGAGAGATGGCTCCTAACATTTGGAAGAAGAGTCATGCGTATGATTTACGGCCCAAAATGCGAAATAGATGGTACCTACCGAGCTCTGTACAATATCAAGATCAGAGATCTGATGAAGATCCCCGATATTGTACATGAAGTAAGATCTCAGCGAGTACGCTGGCTCGGGCACGTTCTGCGTGCTGCTTATGCAGCGATCTCTGAAAGGAGAGCCACCATATGGTAGGCGCAGAGGTCGTTGCAGGCGACGATAGCTCCACGGTGTAGAGAACGACTTGGCCTCTTCAGATTGTCTTAGACAGTATGTAGACCATGATCGGGATCGAAACCGCTGGAGCCAAATTGTTGACTCAGTAAGGGGCCAGTAATGGCCTTTAAAACTGTTTTAATTTATTAATCATTACAATTATTAATCATTACAAATTGTTTTCTAGCTGTTTTCTAGCCAACTGTTTTCAAGCTTCGTTGTATAATTTTAAAAGTAGGAGCTAGTGGTTTATACTATGAAAGGCTTATTGTAGGTCAAGAAAAATTCCACCGACATATTTTTGGTTATCAAATAAATTAAGTTTAATATTTCAACTAAGGCTGAATCACTGCCAACTCCTTTTCTTAATCCAAATTGATGAGAACAGAAGAAATTTAATTTATTTAAAAATCCCTCAGTACGTTTAGCTATTAATTTTTCAAAAATTTATAGCGTTGAAATTGGCCGATAATTAGTCAAAACTTTTCTATCACCAGACTTAAGAATTGGCACAACCTTTGGTATTTTTCAGAAAAGATACGACTGAAAACAGTTTGGACTATGTAAAATATCTAAAATCTGATAGAATAATGGATTTCTATGGGTCTCATATAAATCTTACATCTACTCTATAATCGAGGAGTTTATTTAGAGAGGGTTCCCGTGAATAAAAAATATCCAATGTTATTATAAAATTATCATTAGAATGTCGCAGTATCAGAGGCTCTGTACACAAAACTCCTACTAAATCCAATTCGCGGTAACCCGAAAATTGCTAGAAAAACAATTCATCGATTAAACAATTGAAAGAACAACAATTCATCGAAATCAATTCACAGAATAACATTTCATATAGCTTTTCCAGATTAAATTGAACTTTTTCTAAGTTAAACGAAACTTTTTCCAACATAAGCAAAACTATTTCCAAATTGAACGCAACTTTTTCCAAATGAAATTAAACATTTTCCAAACAGATTACACTTTTTTCCAAATTAAATTAAACTTTTTCCAAATTGAATGCAACTTTTTTTCATACTATATTAGAAGACAAAAGTTGAATTCCATTTGGAAAAAGTTTAATTTAATTTGGATAAAAGTGTAATCTGTTTGGAAATAGTTTAATTTAATTTGGAAAAGGTTGCGTTCAATTTGAAAATAGTTTCGTTTATGTTGGAAAAAGTTGCGTTTAACTTGGAAAAAGTTCAATTTAACCTGGAAAAGCTATAGAAACACAGTTTCACTAATACACAATTCCTCTTTTGAACCATAAATTGAATAAAATTATCAACAAAATATCATTTATTTATAATAAATTTATAAACAATTTGTTTATAAATTTTATTTGTTATTAACATTAGAGTAAATAATCGGCAATTTTTTTTTTTTCTTATAAATATTTGAAGGAAATTTTAAATAAAACACTACATATATTTGTTTATAAAAATTGTCCAAAAAAATTATAAACAATTTGAATTTGTTATGAACAATTTATTTATTTATAAACAAATAAATAAATTATCAACAATAGTGAATTCAGATAATAATTATACGATCAATTATAAAATTGTCTATATTAAGATTATGGAAATTAAAATAAAAAAAATTCTGAATCACTTAATATTGTTATAAATAAATTAATTTGTTATTTACAAATGAATGTTTAATAAATATGTAATTGTATTTTTTATTAACAAATACCCTTGAAATATAAATTCTATAATTTATTTATCAATTTTTGAACAAAAATATCATTTATTTATAAAATTTCACTAAGAAAACTCTACAAACAATTCGATATTGTTATAAACAAATATAGCAAACGAAATAATTTGCCGAATTGACTACGTCATATTCCTAACTTAATCTTCTTCAATTATATAGAAGAAAATTGAAATCGAAAGTTGAGCAACATGATCAACATTCAATTTTTTTATTATTCTCTTCTATACAGAATTTTTCTCTGATAACGGGGATTTGTGTATTCGTGAAATTATGGTTCTATTAAAGCCTGTATTCCATTGTGAAAAATAAACCGACAACATTTTTTTGTTGCCATAATGAAAGGAGAAAGAAAAGAAAAAATTCCATTAGTGTAACAGAGATAGTAGTTTTTTTACTTTTTATTTTATAGCGAAACTTTTATGGTTACGTTTTGACAGCTTCTGTAACATAACCAACAAATTTCATAATTTTTTTTATGTCTAGAGTGCGAACATAATTTTATTCATTTATTCATATGCTATTACATAATAAATAATTTATTGTAATATAATTAATAATAATAATAATAATAATTTATTATTATAACGTCTGAAATATTAAAAAAAAATGTACAACAAAATAACATTTTACCATAAAAATATCCAAACATGTGTGTGTGAAAAAAATTTCGTATCCGCACACAATTTTTATGTCGATGTGTGTAAATGTTGCCATAAAAAATACTCAACTTGATACTTTTCTATAATAAATTATGGCAACACACTAACACAAACACATTTTTCTCTCCAGTAAAATTTTGCTGATGAAGTTTTTTGTTTCTTTCGCACCACCAGCAAATCTATATTTTTATCCCATTTTGGTTTTGCTGACAGTAAATTTTTCACAATGGAATAGAGGCTTAATTGTGTTTCTATGAATTGTTTTTCTGTGAATTGGTTTTACGATCAATTGTTTTTCTAAAAATTGTGTTTCGATCAATATTCGGGGAATCCCAATTCGAATCCAACAGACGTAAATAAAATGTTTGAATTATTTTGTACTAGAATACTAAAGATTAAATTCAAGAATTAGTTTCGACATGTATAGTCTTGAGTTCCTTACATAATGAATTAGTAATTGTAGAAAACTTAAGAAATCTTTTTAACTGTTTTGGCACACACTATTTAGCCCTATATATGTATATGAAAAATTGCACAGTCAAATTTTACTATTCAGTCGATTGTAGTGTGACAAGTTACAAACATATATATACAGCTTCGTTCTTAGCACTTGAATTCCAGTAACTTGAACCTGCTTGAGCAATATGAACATTCTATATTTTTCTTAAATTCAATTTTATTTAACTATTTGACTTCAAGTTTTAAGTTAAGTAGAAGTCCTTATAGCTTTTGCATTCAAGTCCGTATAGTGCGAAATGTTTTCAATTAGAAAATTTTGTATAGTGTGAGCACTTTATTTAACAGCGGTTGTAAGTATGGGTAATTCCTGATGCTGCTTTGCATTGAGGAGCTAGTCAATATCACTAAATCTAAAGTCTCTATGGTAATAGTAGAAATAGGTTTTCCAAATATGTACTTTAAATCGTAAAATAAAAATTTTGAACCCGTTTTCTATGATTCTTCGGGGTCTAGACAGGTGATTGAAATTTCTTAGTTTTAATGAAATAAGATTTAATATGATTTTAATAAATGTGTACTTAGAGGGGAGATGGGTTTCTTCTCCGACTAATACACCATTATAAGGAAAATTCAAAGAATTATTTTGCAACTTAATATTGAAATTAGCCCTCTCGTTAGTCCTGCTGTCTCATCTATTACCTAAGTATGTATGTTTGTCTGGGTATTGCACGATGAGCCCGTTTGTGGCATTGAGCGCTGGATTGTATCCGCTAAACTTTAATTTATTAAAAAAAGGTGTTAGGTGGCCTTTTAGTAATCACCAGAAAAGGGAACCTGAAAGGAATATGTAATATACAATTATTTTTTATTATTGCAGGATCCAACTGTGATAGAGCCAGTGCAGAATAAAATCAAAAGGGGCTAAATGAGTTATCTATTTCGAACGAGTCTCAAGAGATGAGTGTACCACTACCCTAACGAAAGGGATTGGTGCCACCGATAAAAACAAACATAAAAAATAATATAATTCATCAACCATAGAAGATTTAAACACAATTATCAATTGCGAGTTGCAATTGCACTGCTTGAAATTAATCGCAGTCTCATTGTAAAATAAGCTATACACCTATTACGAATACTATTATCAGCAACAACTACAAAATATTTTAGTAGAAAAACGAATTGCTGTTAAACGCAAAAACAAAGTATAATAGAGTCGCTAAATTCTGTATTTATACTTTTACACGATAGTGAGAATACTGAATACCTAAATGGCTACAATACCTCATAAATGGTCAAATGAATATCAGGTAGAAAAGAGCAGATGTCGTGTTTTTGGAACATAGAACGCCAGATACTGCATAAAGATCATAGGCTGTCGTTCCTATATATAGCGTAATGTGGATCATTTTGCAAAATCTCTACAATCTCAAACCAACCCTTTTAATAGAGTTGAAGATTCACCTGAGCGGTTTGCTAATCCGCTTCGTCACCCATACCGAATATTAACGTTCACCCAATTTTTTTAATAACTCATTTACAATTTCGATTTTCTTACTAAAATTGTAGAGCGCATCAACTTATTCAACGCCATTTTAAACAACTAAATACTAGTTTACTTGATATAAATTGTTCATAAACTTGAATTCAACTTACTTATGGAGAAAAACGTCGAATTAGCTAAAGGTTTTTTACAATTAAATTTAAATAAAATTCTAATTTCTAAATAATTATTATTTAGTCCCAGTAAATAATATGACTTACTAACAAAATTGATAATTCATTTGTCAGGCCGGGTACCAATCAGTTAAAAAAATAAGATGTTGACAGAAATCATAAAATTTTTAGATTTATTTGTTTATTTTGTGGTGAACGAACCAAACAAAATTTAAGTTGTCTGTCAAGATTTTAATTTTTAACACACTTTTAAACTAATAGAGATGCGGCCTAAGTACATACATATTTCAAATATCAAATCAATACTCCGTAAAATAAGGTTCAACAGAATATATGTGTTCCGTCCGTTTCCTGTTTGGACTTTAAACAAACTAATGTTACCGCCAGATAAATCTCTATAATATCATTGGTTGGGTCACATCATGTCGGCCACTTGAAGTGACATGACTTAAGGTGTTAACAGTATTGTACTCTTAAACAACTTTTCAAAACTAGTTCAATGAAAATGTATCGCTAGTTTTAGCTAAATGATAAAACAGATTAGCTAATCACGATCACATATATACTATAAAATTAAGAAGGCTTAGCGCACTAAACTGGCACCTACGTCAAGCGGATGTTAAACTGATCAGCAATCTCTTTTAAAATCTTTTAAATCTTTTTAAACAATTCTGGGCTACCTCCCACGTCATGAAGTGTGATTTTAGTGTTTTTATAGCAGCATGACAGTCCGTGAAAATTCGGATATTCCTTATAGATATTACCTCTCCATCCCGTTTTAAACGTGACTGAGCCAGCGTACTCGCTGAGGTTTTACATCAAGCATAAAATCGGGGATCGATATTGTACAGAACTCGGTATGTGTACCATCTTCTTCGCGTTTTGGGCCATATGTATATCACACGCATGATTCTTCTCTAAGGAAGTGAAGATTGTGATTCAGTTAATTCATGTCAATCGAAAAGGGCCGTCGCTCATTTTCAACAACATATTTTTGATAGTATGCAGAGTTTTTTTAATACCATGACTATACCTATGTATATATAGGGAGACAATAATTGCGAAAAACGTATATAGGTATGCATATTTATACGAGAATTATCGCTTCTATCTTATATCCATTGATACTCATATACAAGATTTTTTGCTTTAGTTTGTTGTTCATTGAAGTATACTCGAAGAATTGTATGAAGAATTTTGTCTAAGTCTAATGAATGATAAGGTCCATCATGTTTTGTCAATTAGTGCATCTGATGACAAATTGAAAATGGTGGTCAGATCATTGTTGTATTGGTATTTCTTTATAGGTATTTTAAAATGATTTGATGGTTAACCCACTCCATCTGTATTACGACGCTGGTAAAAATTATATGACTTGACTTTTAAATAACATTCGGCTGCTGCACATGCAGCAACCAATTTTAGCAAATGAGCTGCATATGAAAAATGCAACTGGATGGGGAGTTTGGATCGGGAGGTACCGGGTTCAAATCCAAACAGAGGCGGGATGCAAAAGGGATTTTTCGTCTCCCGATTACGATCGGTGATTAAATTGAACACATCTATGACCCTTTGTTGGAATGTAAAACTCATGGGCCGACCCATCTTCCATGTCACTGTACAGGGTGACATGGAGCTATGCAATGCGCAGGTGGTGTACTGTACTTGTGTGAATGGGTTGAATGAATGTTCATGTGAATGTTAGGCTATGGACGAAAAACGTGTCTATGCCACGTCCTTTATAAAAATAAAAAAAAAATAAAAATTGTACTGGATTAAATTCTTTTATCCTAGAATAAATAAGATAGTTAAATAACTTTAACTTCGGCAATTTTTAATACTAAATCCAAAAATAAAAATCATTCAACTGGTTTATTATTTTCATTTTCATAACAGTTATTCCATTCTCATAAGAAATATCTGGCATATCTGTAGAACCAAAGCCATCTTAATAAATCAAGCCTCCATGTTCAAAACGAACTTTTATTAGTGAGTCTAAAATGACAAAAATAATCGCTCTCTTCATACATTTTATATGGAGAGACATGATTTTCGTTTATAGAAATATTTGAATGAATAGTAACTCAAAATTATAATTTTTTAAAATCAATTGAAACTATAAACATTGGTTTTCACCTGACTTGAAGGATTTTTCCGTGGGGTTTTCCATTTTATTGTATTAATTAAAGGAAAATAAGATACTTTATTCTCTAATAAAGCTCAAATAGAAATAGAATAAAAATTTGTAAGAAAGGGACATTGTGTACATAACCAACAAAATAATTTATTCCCATCAAACAAATAAACCAAAAGAAGAAAACATCAATGAATTTTTAAAAAATGGAACAAACATAATGATCATAAAACAACGCAAAAAACGAGAAAAAATATATGAACACCATTTTTTATTTCATAGCAACAACAAAAAGTTATCGTATAAAAAATAATATTGAGAGCGTGATCAAATTGTCCCTCTCCTAATCCTAATTGACATATTGTATATAAATTATGTAACCTTTTGTAACCTTCAAAACAAAACACAACATTTTATCATTTATTTGAGCGATACGATCAATATTTTTATTTTGGTTTAATGAGAAATTTCCCAGCGTTTATCCGATTAATCTCCTAAATTTTAATTTATCGTAGTTATCATAATTTTTATACATATTTTTCCATGTTTAGATTTTGAATCGAACTATTTATTTCTGTGTTGGAGTGAATGCAGTATATTGAAAGAGAGTATTAGAATATATCAGATATATATTTGTATATACAAATTTAAAAGCGCAAATAAATTAAATGTTAATTTTACAATCATAAAAATTATGTTTAATTAATATAATTTCGAAAAATAACCCTGGCCATCACCTAATTCAATACTTTATCTATTACTTTATATAATAAAATATTAAAAGCTCGCACTATTAATAGTTGAACAATTCAAAATAAGTTTGTATGTTTTGCCATAGGATTGCATAGACTTCTTTGTAAATTACACATTTTTTGGTTAACTAAAAAAAGCTCGTTTGAAAATATCGCTCAACATGGAGGCTTTATATATTAAGATGGCTTTGGTAGAACCAAAGCCATTTTAATATATAAAGCCTCCATGTTGAGCGATATTTTCAAACGAGCTTTTTTTAGTTAACCAAAAAATGTGTAATTTACAAAGAAGTCTATGCAATCCCATGGCAAAACTACAAACTTATTTTGAATTGTTCAGCTATTAATAGTGAGAGCTTTTAATATTTTATTATATAAAGTAATAGATAAAGAATTGAATTAGGTGATGGCCAGGGTTATTTTTCGAAACTATATTAATTAAACATAATTTTTATGATTATAAAATTGTCATTAATTTAATTTATTTACGCTTTTAAATTTGTATATACAAATATATATCTGATATATTCTAATACTCTCTTTCAATACACTGCATTCACTCCAACACAGAAATAAAATAGTTTGATTCAAAATCTAAACATCGAAAAATATGTATAAAAATTATGATAACTACGATAAAAGGAGAGGAGATTAATCGGATAAACGCTGGGAAATTTCTCATTAAACCAAAATAAAAACATTGATCGGATCGATCAAATAAATGATAAAATGTTGTGTTTTGTTTTGAAGGTTGCAAAAGGTTACATAATTTGTATACAATATGTCAATTAGGATTAGGAGAGGGACAATTTGATCACGCTCTCAATATTATTTTTTATACGATAATTTTTTATTGTTGCTATGAAATAAAAAATTGTGTTCATATATTTTTTCTCGTTTTTTGCGCTGTTTTATGATCATTATGTTTGTTCCATTTTTTAAAAATTCATTGATGTTTTCTTCTTTTGGTTTATTTGTTTGATGGGAATAAATTATTTTGTTGGTTATGTACACAATGTCCCTTTCTTACAAATTTTTATTCTATTTCTATTTGAGCTTTATTAGAGAATAAAGTATCTTATTTTCCTTTAATTAATACAATAAAATGGAAAACCCCACGGAAAAATCCTTCAAGTCAGGTGAAAACCAATGTTTATAGTTTCAATTGATTTCAAAAAATTATAATTTTGAGTTACTTTTCATTCAAATATTTCTATAAACGAAAATCATGTCTCTTCATATATGTTCTCCAGGTGGTCTAGGTGTGAAGCTGTCTTGGGGGAATCAAGTTGGTACTTGTTGCCAGCTCCGTATCTTGCAGCTTCCACAAGTGTGCGTGTTACCTCCCCGTGGTGACCACCGGGCAACTATTACACCATGTGGTGTACTAGGCGAAAACACGGCGCTAAATAACTGGGCCGGGTTAAGGTGTCAACCGTACCGTGCTGATAACCGGCCAGGCTGGGGGCCCAGTATAAAAACTAGCCCAGCCTCTAACGGTGTATCCGGATACTTGGCGCCCTCCGGATCATGTAGCCTTACCTGTGTATTGCGGATCTCTGCACAGGTGGACCTCCTTTCTCCGCTACTCGTGGGACCTATTATGGCAGAAAATTTAAAAACAAAAGAGACCGGTGCTCTTAAAAAACCGGAAACCAGTGCTGTGGAGACATCGGCCTTTAGGCCCGGTCTCCAAAGTGCATTTAGGGGCTTAAGACCAAATGAGGCTGGCCCCTCGAAACCAAAGGGCAAAGGCACGAATGCTGGCCCTCCAGTGTCAGCGAACTATCAGACCAGGAAGAGAGCCTGGCGGATGATCTCCAAGATCAGCAACATTCCGTTGGAGCAGAGAACGGATAGGGACAGGGATACGCTTGCGTGGGCAAGGCGTATCACTGAGCCACATCAGGAGGGTTCCGAGATCTCACAGCCGAAAAGGCAGAGATCTGATGATGAACCGCCTACGGAGGCTAAAAAGAAGCGGGTTCCGGATGTCACCAGGCCCTTCAACGAGGTGCTAAAGGAGCACCTGATCATGGCAGTCGTGGACCGGGCTCAAGAAGATGGGAGCATTACGGCCCTTAACTGGAGGAAGGTGGAGAAGGCCTTAGCCGCCATCTTCCTAAAAATTATGAGGGAGAACCCAGGACCTGCTCCGTCTTGCCGAGACGGAGGATGGCACCGGAATCACGTCAAACTGACTGCCTGTGCCGATGAAAGGTCGGTGACCCTCTACAAAAAGGCGATCGGCAGCCTGGGGGAAGTCTGGCCGGGGGCCAAATTAGAAGTGGTGACTAGGGAAGAAATTCCCTGCAGGCCAAGGGCGCGAGCCTGGATCCCTGCTGAGCCTAGTGATCCAAGGGAGATCTTGGAAATGTTGAAACTCAGCAATCCGGATCTACCAACGGCCACCTGGAAGGTTGCCAGATTAGAAGAGGTAAAGGCGGAAGCAGATCACAGATCGGCCGTCATTATCATCGACAGAGAATCCGTGGGTGCTTTGGCGAAATCTGGAGGCCTGATCAGCTATGGATTTGGAGCAATTACGCTCAAAATTTATAAGCGCGATGAGGTTGACAGATCTGGGGCGCCTGCAGCAGGGGGGGAAAGCACTTGTGGTGTCCCACCTGGTGTTGGTGACCCAGAAGTCCGCAGCATCCCGGAGGATGCACAGGAGACACTATCCCTGGACTCGGAGATTTCGAGATCATTGGGACTAAGCTGTGCGCTCCTAACGGACGAATCAATGTCAGAGGAGTCTGACTCAACAGTGGTGGAGGGAAGCAATAACTAATGCTTAAGATCCTTCAGATCAACCTCCATCACTGTAAAGCCGCCTCGGCGGCCCTTCTTCTAAAAATGGAATCTGAGTCCATTGATGTGGTTCTGGTCCAGGAACCTTGGGTCAATGATGACCGGGTGCTGGGTCTCAGAACTCCCAAATATAAAATACTACATGCGAAAAATGAAGGTAAGATACGTTCTTGCATTCTCGCTAAAAATAATCTGAATATTTTTATACTACTGAATTACAGCAACGCTGATGTAGTGGTGACTAGCATCGAGATGGATGGGCAAAATCTCTGGCTAATATCGGCCTACCTACCATACGAGGAGGAAAATATACCACCAGGTAGGTTGGGCAGTGCAATAATGGAGGCTCGAAAACGAAAGATAGGAGTCATCATGGGTAGTGATGCTAATGCGCATCACTCAATTTGGGGGAGTACAGACATAAACAGGCGAGGTGAGTTATTCCTTGATTTTATTTTAAGTACTAACCTAAATATATGTAATGTCGGGTGTAAGCCAACCTTCATTACTAAAAATAGACAGGAAGTGTTGGACATCACACTTGTCTCGGATTTTATTAAGGAGAGGGTATTGAACTGGAAAGTGTCCGAAGACCATTCCTTTTCTGACCATTGTTATCTCCAGTACGAAGTGGATACAAAACCCACTAGCAAACCACCCTTCAGAAATAGGAGGAAAACTGATTGGGATTGTTTCAGAACCATTCTAGGTAACTTATTACCGGTATCGGTTCCAAACCCTCCTGCATCTACACAGGAGCTTGATGCTCTAGTAACCAAGCTATCTGATGCTTTTAACAAGGCCATGTTAGGTGCATGTCCTATCAGTAGACCCTTGGGTAAATCTCGGCCACCCTGGTGGTCGAAAGAACTCCAAGGTACTCGTATGAAATGCAGGAGACTGTTCAAGAAAGCGAGGAACACAAATGCTGCTGCAGATTGGGACTGTTATAAACAAGTCCTCAAAACCTATAAGTACGAGCTGAGAGCAGCCAAAACGAGGGCCTGGAAGCTCTACTGTGGCAATATACAGGAGTCCTCGGAGGCGGCCAGGCTACGCAAAGTACTATGTTCTAGTCCTTCCATCCCGAGTTATCTACAACGACCGGATGGTTCATGGACTACATGTAGTGAGGAATCCCTGGAGCTATTACTAGAAACGCATTTTCCGGAGTGCTCGGTACTAGCTCCGGAGAGACCCATGATAAATAGGGGTATAGACTCCGTAAGTCATATAGTAAAAAGGCGGAGTATCCTATGGGCAATAAACAGCTTTAAGCCATACAAGTCGCCAGGACCTGATGGCATTATCCCAGCGGATATCCAGCGAACTATTGACTTAACCCTACCCTGGCTGGAAGTTATCTTCAAAGGCAGCCTAGAACTTTGTCACATTCCTAGAAAGTGGACTGAAGTAAAAGTTATATTTATACCTAAGGCGGGAAAAAGCTCTCATTGCTATCCCAAAGACTTTAGGCCCATAAGCTTATCTTCTTTTCTGTTGAAAACACTGGAAAGGCTAATAGAGGCTTACATTAGAGGCTCAATAAAGCCGGGCGAGCTGTCGGGATCTCAACACGCGTACTGTAAGGGACGATCGGTGGAAACAGCTCTCCACTCCCTTATAGGCCCGATTGAGAAATCACTTGAATATAAGGAATATTCAATGGTGACCTTCTTGGATATAGAGGGGGCCTTTAGCAACGTCAGACCGGGGGCAATCACTCGGGCCCTTGCGTGTCTGGGGGTAGACGTGTCACTCAGGGGCTGGATAGATCATATGCTTAGAAGCAGGATCGTGACAGCTTATCTGGGTGGGGCGTCCGCCGGCAGATACGTGAGCAGAGGGACACCTCAAGGTGGGGTTCTATCCCCCCTTCTTTGGAACTTGGTCATAAATGACCTGTTACTAAACCTGGAAGGGCAAGGCTTCAAGGTGGTTGCTTACGCGGATGACGTTGCTATTGCGGTCTTCGGTAAATATCCTAGTACGCTGAGTGAGCGCATGCAGTGCGCGCTTGGCTACCTCTCTGAGTGGGCACGCGGCTGCGGACTGAACGCAAACCCACAGAAAACGGAGCTGGTCCTCTTTACCAGGAAGCACAAACTTCCACAGTGTGACCCGCCGACATTAAATGGTACTCGCTTGATCTTTACGGATAGAGCAAAATACCTCGGACTACTTTTGGACAGCAAGCTAAGCTGGAAACCAAACATCGTAGAGAGAGTAAAGAAAGCTACTATAGCGCTCTACTCCTGCAAAAATGCCATTGGAAAAAGATGGGGTATGGAGCCCCACATAGTACACTGGCTCTACGTCTCAGTGGTCAAACCTATACTGCTGTATGGGGTTGTCGTCTGGTGGCCAGCGTTAAAAGTTATGGCCAACCTGAAACTATTAATGAAAGTTCAAAGAACGGCCTGCTTGTGTATAAGTGGGGCTCTCAGGAGCACACCTACTCAAGCTCTGGAGATTCTCTTTCATCTTACTCCCTTGGATATTGCGGCCGAGCAGCTTGCATCTTGCACAGCCATTCGGCTCAAATCCATATCTATGTGGACCTGTAATAATGCAGGGCACTCATCTATCCTATGCAACAGGGGTATTCCGGAAGCTACCGACTACGCTATCCCTTTGCCATCTGTTGAGATTAAATTCCAAACTGAGTTTCCCACCAGAGAGGACTGGGTGAACGAAACGGTTATGGACAATGAGGCCGTAAGCTTCTTCACGGATGGCTCAAAAAGGGATGGAGGGGTTGGCTGCGGGGTATTCTGTGAGGCACTAGGGGTTAACCTCTCTTTTCGTCTTCCCGACTTTTGCAGCGTTTTTCAAGCTGAACTGACCGCGATAATGGAAGTCATGGACTGGTTGAAGTATAATGTAATATCTACGAGGGATATTCGCATTTTTACGGACAGCCTGGCTGCTATTAAAACGCTACAATCATACTCCCTGACGTCGAAGGTAGCCCAGAACTGTCTGGCATCTTTAAATGAGATGGCTGATCAGTTCAACATCCGCTTGACGTGGGTGCCAGGGCATTTCAATATCGCAGGGAATGAAATGGCAGATGAGTTGGCCCGCAAGGGTACAGCACGCCTAATAATCCAAAGCAGGCGGGATATACAGATACCGCTTGCTTCATGTAAACTGCTGCTTCAAGAAGAAGCCATAAAAGAAACGAACGTCAGATGGTCTAAAGCCAGTTCGTGTGTAACAACCAGGCAGATCTGGCCTGGACTTGACCGGTCCAGATCAGGCCAACTGATATCGCTTCGACGGCAACATATTGGTATGGTCGTGGGAGCTATAACGGGACATTGTCTCATTGGGATACATGCGAGCAGACTGGGTGTCCCAGCCCACGATTTCTGCCGCAGCTGTGGTGATGAGGAGGAGGAGGAAAATGTGCTCCATCTGCTCTGCACCTGCCCTAGTCTAGCGTACAGCAGAACAAAATTTATGGGAACTTCCCCCTTGAACGACCTCTCGGATCTTAGTAAAATCGAGATCCGGGACTTTAAACGCTTCTTGGTAAGCTCAGGATGGTTTAGCGAGTGAAGAGGAGGAAACTCGAATGTGGTACAGCTACGGACCAATTTTGTGTCTATGCTAGTCCTTTAGGACAGCCACCCTTACCTAACCTAACCTATATGTTCTCCATGTATGAAGAGAGCGATTATTTTTGTCATTTTAGGTATCTTAATAAAAGTTCGTTTTGAACATGGAGGCTTGATTTATTAAGATGGCTTTGGTAGAACCCACAATGATCGAGAAGCACTTTCTGATATCTATTATTATATTTAAAAATGTTTCAATCCGTTCCCTAAATTCTCGAAAGGTAAGCCCTCTTTCCCTCGTTGTTTAGTCTTTTGATCTGTAACTTCTTGATGTTGTACTGTTTCACAATCAATTCTCTCTTAATAACTTTAGGAAAAGTACTCCAACATTTATGGCGTCCCGAAGAAAGTCTATTTTTCTGGTCTTATAAATATTGTTATACAAATACCAAATCAATTTTTAAAATGTTGTCTTTTTTACTAAATAGTTTGTCACAATGATATATGGAGGCCTCAGTGCCACGAAGCATTATATAGTAATATTGTTAGTATCCGGGTAAATCTATGCATGGGATAACCTGATTTAGATAGTTTTTTGGTCTCTGTTGGTTCAACCGTGAGTTTTGCTTAAAATTGACAACACCGTGTTACTGAGCAATCATAGAGTTATCAAGACTATTTTTTTATATAACTATAGCAATTTTAGATATACTTACAATTGATTGTGGTGAGGTAAGGACTTTTGTTTTTACTCAAATTGTGAAAATAATAAACAAACTCATCAGACCGCTTCAAATTTAACTTATTTTCAAATGATGTTTTTCAATCATCTGTATATAGTGTTTATTGCTTTTAGTTTATTTACTTCTTTATTTGCTTCAGGCCAATTATATCTGGTTGGCTAACTACTTAGCAGTAATTTTCATCTTAGCTCGAGATTTATCCTTTGATTATTGTGCGCCCTGTCATGATTTCTATAATACGATTTAAGTTGCTGCTGTTTTTTTTTCTTCGATTGAACGTATTTATAAAATTGTAACTCGTTTTATGAGCACATAAGGAAATGATCAAAATAATAGAGAAACAATTATTTAAAAAATTGAAAGTCTTCTAAAAACCTAGTTATAATTCCATAATAATTCCCAAACGTACACCTTTGATTAATTATTTCTTAAGAATAAAGATTTTATTTACATAAAATTAAAATTTAAAAAATGTATATGCATAAATGTTCTTACAATTAATATGTAATTGGAAATTCCATGTGTACATATAGACACTTAGACAGACAAAAGAAATATAAATATTTGCTAACTCACCAGTGATAAATGATAAATGATAGTAAAATAATTTGTTGACTTCTATAATATTTTATAGTAAAATACTCAACTACGTCTCATGTCTTTCATATGTCTTAATGAATACTTTATAAATGTGCTACATGAATTCCGTATTTTACGATCATTAAAAGTGTAAATATATATGTATATAAAATATAAATTCAATTACTATAATTAACGATGGCCTTGAATCTTTAAGAGTGTAAAGTTCGGTGATGGAAGGCGTTATTGAAATATGTATATAGTAATCATTAAAGATTAACCCAATCTGAACTCGCACCGAATTGCAGTTTTTGTAACTAGTCGCCAATTTGTATATCAATTGAAGCAAATTAACTCGTGCCCAAAATAATTCTGTTATACAGTGACACATTTATTTGATTAAATAAAAATCATCCTTTGGCATAAAATACTCGCTCTTATAATAATATGTGTGTGTGTACATTATATATTATTTATGTGTTTGAAAGTCAAGGTAAATAAGAAACAATATACCATTGTAGCGGTTCATTGTAATTTTGGTTTCTTTCTTATATTTATTTTAACAAAATTACTCAACCAAGTTCATGGAATTATCATAATATACATAATTTTCAACGGTATTGAATTTACTTAAATTTGAATTTTATAGTAGTTTAGCGAATATCTAGGAATATATAGAAATAACCTGGAGATGATGATCGAAAATTCCATAATTGTCATTAAGAATTTAGGTCGCATATTATGGTGTACGTGATAAATTTGGAGATTAACCTAAAATGAATCATTATTGTTAAGTGTGGTTTTCAAAAATTTAATAATATCCGAAAATTATAGTTTGTTGCTAATAGATATATACGAGTATGTATGTACGTATTGGACGTTCCATTTAACAAAAATAATTCCCAAAAAATTAGTCAAGAAAACTGTATAATTATGTAGTATATGGAATAATTTGCCCAGGATCGAAACCGTTGGAGCCAGATTGTTGACGCAGTAAGGGGCCAGTAATGGCTTTTAAACACTGTTTTTATTATTTATATGGAATAATTATTATACATAAATGTGTTACAAATCGCTTTTTCAATATTCCAGGGACAGATAGAGTTTGCAATCGTTCTTACCGCGCTACTTCTTCTAGTATACTCAGTTACTCACAAATTTTCGATTTATTGTCTCTTAATTAGACATTATCGAAAAATTACAGATTTAGGCAATTTATTTTACATACTGACTAGGTGTATGTATAACAAAATTGCCTAAAAAATGTTGATCATTTAAGGGTATGTCAGAAGTTGTATAGCATTTAAACGGCCGATGTAACCATGGCCGATATAACCATGTATCATTACACCATTACGTTGTTACCACGACCACCAAACTTAACTGTTCTTTAAATAATACAGTCTTCCAACTCTTCATTTGCTTTTGTTAGAAAACAAAATTTTACTACAGATCTTGTCCGAACTTTCGACTGAACCTTTCTCATAAGTGAATCGCTTTATTCTATTATTTTTATAGAATTATAACTATATATTTATATAGTTTTTAATCGTGGATAGTTTTATCAATCCACGACTCCACGAGCTATTTTGTACTACTAAATGTATGTAAACTCTATATAGAATAATTGAATTATCTAAATACTAGTGTAGCGGCATAACATTTACAGTTATAAAATAAATACAGTTCACCTAAACACGCGTTAATGGACCGCTATACAATTAGCGAAGAGCAACGACTTGACGAGATGATCTCTGGTTTCCAGAAAATGGTGGACATACGACCGTCCCACTTTTATCGTCTGCTTCAACAAAAAGAAGACGATTCTACTTTGCTAAATGCCGATTTACTCAAACATCTCTGGCTAAAACGATCGCCAGATGACATACGAGCAATCCTGGCGCGAGATAGTAAAAAGGACATACAGGAACTATTACCAGTCGCCGACCAAATCTGGATTTATGCTCAATCCAGAACAACACCCTCAATTACTGTTGCAATTACTTAAAACCATCCTTTGGTAAGGCAACTGCTGACGGTGAATCACACCTTGCTAGAATGCAAAAGCAACTCGACCAGACGCAACAACAATTGGCTGGTCTTCAACGAACACTATCCATCGTGAGCTTTGGATACCGTGGAAGATCACCATACAGATAAGTTCCAAAACCGACCCAGATCACGGACGACATCATCTTCTCGCTCCGGAATCTGTTATTACCACCGTCGTTTTGGCTCACGCGCACGCAACTGTACTAAGCCGTGCAATTTCCGATCGGTAGCTACTCCAAAATTGTCTAGGTCTTCAGAAAACAAATAAATCCTGCTGTTTCTACGGCAAACAATGGGGTTGTTTTATCTCGCCGTCTTTTCATCACCGATCACGAAAACCATTTACAATTACTGATTTCAACTTGCGTTTTCATCAGTACCTTTTCAACTATTCTGATGAAAACGCAAGTTGAAATCGATTTACCAGAAAAATTAAAAATAAATAAAAATTGTTACAAGGAATCATAACTATAAAATCAAAAAACTAAAACATAAAGTTATATTTTAAAATAATTTACCTAGTGACAAAAAATTATACTCAAAACATAAAAATGAATAATATTCATTTAAACTCACTTGTCTGTGATACCCGTTAAAAAGTTTCCCCGACAAGCAAAATACACCGTTTACATTCTTACCGCAGCAAATAGTACCCCAATTTCCACGTAAGATACAAAACTACTTAAAGTCAATCTCGGTCACAGGCGCTCGTTCCCACATATCCCTTTAAGGTCACGGCAGTAGGCAGACCTATTACAGGTGCTGATTTTCGGTCTAAATATGGCCTCAAGGTCGATTTCAAAAACAGAAGATTTCCAGATTCGCTACAACCCTTGTCGTGAACGCGACCATCGCTCAGGTTGATACGCCAACTTTAAAACATTTCAGCGCTAACAATTCTTACGACGCTCTTTTAAAGAAATACCCTGCGCTCACTGAAGCTCCAAATTATAATTTGCCAGTGAAGCATAATGTAGTACACTACATCGTCACACAAGGTAAGTTACCTTGTGCAGATATCGGACTCTGCCGTCCTTCGTTATCTCCAGTCTCGTCACCACTGCATATGGTGCAAAAGAAAGACAAGGACTGGCGCCCTTGTAGAGACTATCGACAGCTTAACACTGTCACAGTCCCGGATAGCTATACCTTATTCCACATATCCACAGTTTCTCGCTGTATAGACTTGGTACGGGCCTATCATCATATTCCTATGGTTCCTGAGGATATACATAAAACAGTGATAACAACTCCCTTTCGGATTTTCGAGCTCACACGAATGCCATTTGGTCTTCGCAACTCGGCCCAGGCATTCCAGCAATTCCTTAACAAAGTTTTTAAAGGGCTGGACTTCGTCTTTTTTTATATCGATGATATCCTCAATGCGAGTCACTCCGAGATGGAACACAGAGCACATTTCGATACAGTATTTAAACGTCTTTCCACATTTGGAATTAACATTAAAGCATCAAAATGCGTTTTCGGCGTGAAGTCACTCGACTTCTTGAGCCACACAATCTCGAAAGATGACATACTCCCGTCAAAAGACAGAGTTGAAGCCATTTCAAACTTTCCAGAGCCAACATCAATCCGCCAAATACAGCATGGTGAACTATTATCACCGCTTTATACCACGTTTAGCCGAACTGTTATCGCCTATTCACAGGCATTTGGCCATGCTACTTAAGAAAGGCAAACACAAAAGCATCTTATCCTGACCTGAAGAATGCACTGTATCTTTCACAGAGGTCAAGCGTTCTTTTGTCGCTGCCACTCTTTTGGCACATCCGTTGAACGACAGTATAGCAGTTGGAGCTGTCTTACAACAACGCAATAATGGATGTTGGCAGCCACTTGTGTTCTTTTCAAAGAAACTTTCTCCAGCGGGTCAAATACTCTCTATTTGAAAGAGAACTTCTTGCTATATATCACAAACCTCTCATTACAGCAATCGCGTCAAAATCGGAACTTAGTTATATTGCACAATTTACGACCGATATTCAGCACATCAAAGGTAAAGAAAATGTGGTGAGCGACTGTTTGTCTCGATCTGGTGAGACGTTTTCACCAGAAATCAGCGTCTCCTCTTTCGACATGAAAGAATTACTCCAACAGCTACAAGGCGGCGACGAATTGCAGTAATTCATTTCAGTTCGGAATTTGAAATCAAGAGTCAACCTGCAACAAGTCAACCTACCAGACAGCAGCAAATTTGGTGTGAGACATCGACCGGTAAAAATCGACCCTTCGTTCCCAAGAACATACGACGGGCAATTTTCGATTGTTTACGAAACTACGGTTTTCGATCCAATAGGGGAGTGATGTACCGGCATAACAATTACATAAATAAAATGGCCGATACAAAAATATTTATATTTACGCTGCTTAATTTTGAGACATTGCTCAATTGCTGAATAAAAATATTTCGATACCCGAGGATATCGATTATAATCGATTATCGATATTCTCTGCTGTATGCAACCAAAACATAAATCAACACATTCAACATATCGCGATGAATTGCAAAATTACTACTGAAGAATAAAAGAAAATAAATAAAAACCAAGTTATATCAAAATTAAAGAGTGTTAATTTAATAAATCATTAACGTCATCGTTTCCACCTAAAAACATGAATTTGGGAACCATAAATGATATGATAACAAAAGCTTAGGTAGTATATACGAGCTGCTTAATGTATTTAATCAAACCTCTTGGAAAACACTAGGATGAGCCAGACGAAATAAATTTAACAGTTTGCTCAATTTTAGGGTGTCAGAGCTTGTTAAACGCATACATTACCTCTCCATCCATAATTTATTCCAATGGTGAGCAATGCAAGGCACGCGTGCCACTTGTGTGCGCATTACATATACTTATGGAGCTAGATTTCAGTGAAATGAAAACGGAAACAATTGTAACAAAAACAAATATATTTTGTGGTTTATTGTTTGCTCTATTGCTCTTTTTGGTCTATCAATTGGTACGACTGCGAAATGTTTATAACGAGATGGACAAAATTTAACTCCGTCATGTTGACTTCGTCTCGAGTTCATCTCATATAAGCTTTAGTCTCATTTGCATGAGAGCGGCTTTTTTTTAAAAACAGTTTTAAAGGCTATTACTGGCCCCTTACCGAGTCAACAATTTGGCTCCAGCGGTTTCGATCCCGAGTTTGGTCTTCATACTATCTAACACAATCTTAAGAGGCCAAGTCGTTCTCTGCACCGTGGAGCCATCGTCGACTGCAACGACCTCTGCGCCTACCATATGGTGGCTCTCCTTTCAGAGATCGCTGCACAATTCGTTCCGGATCAGCACGCAGAACGTGCCCGAGCCAGCGTACTTGCTGAGATCTTACTTCATGTACAATATCGGGGATCTTCATCAGATCTCTGATCTCGATATTATACAGATCTCGGTAGGTACCATCTATTTCGCGTTTTGGGCCGTAAATCACACGCATGACTCTTCTCTCAAATGTTAGGAGCCATCTCTCGTACTCATCCGTCAGCGCCCAACTTTCACATCCAAACATAACAATGGGCCTGATCAACGCTTTGTAAAGCTTCAGCTTCACGGCACTTGGTAAGTGCTTAGATTTTAGCTGTGGCCTTAGAGGATACAAAGAACGGCTGCCAGCTGCCAGCCGCACTTTAATATCCTCACCCACACTGTTATCGTGAGTGATAATAGAACCCAAATATTTGAACCTCCTCACTCCCTCAAACGTGTGGTGGCCACTACTAAAATCTGGTGTGCCATTGTCCCTAAAACCAGAGATCAGGTATTTCGTTTTGGACTCATTGATCTGAAGTCCAACTGAAGCTGAAAACTGTAGCAGCTCGAATATTCGACTCACCGATATTCGATTCTGCCACAAACAAAATAATTAGTGAAATTCAAATATAATCCAACTTATTTGAATTAAGCGTTCACTAACCCCATCACATATCCATCTATCCAACCACCACTATCCAATAACCGAACCACTACTATAAAACATTTATAGTAAAACATGTCGCCATCTAACAACATCACCACGAACAACAATGTTCGGTGATGCAATACTAACGCATAAGTGCAGTATTGACCGTCGCCGGCGCATGTGTTCCATCATCAACAAAACGAACACGAAGGCGACGTCACAACCAAAACAACACACAACTCAAAAACAACAATTCAGCGTCCATTACTTTTTCTCTAAGTCCAACGCGAGTGCAACGTGCAAAAATAAAATAATAATAAATAATAACATTAAATACTGGTGGTGTTTAAAAATATATAAAATTAATTAATAATTATAAAAATATAAATTAATAAAATTAAATATAATAATAATTTATAAATAAATCATATAAAAAATAAATAAATTATTGTGTGTGT
Source organism: Tipula unca (assembly GCA_951394425.1). Lineage (NCBI taxonomy): Eukaryota > Metazoa > Arthropoda > Insecta > Diptera > Tipulidae > Tipula > Tipula unca. The sequence continues at coordinate 142,011,422 of OX596380.1, read as the reverse complement.
GTATTTATTTATTTGAGAAGTACGTACGAGAATTTTAAATTAGGAGCAACCTCCTAAAGTGGTGACCTCGACGGCGGTTTTTACCGCTTTGTGATTTAAAAAAAAAGATAATAACGTGCGTAGGGCGGACCCACGTACCGACGAGGGAATAATATATATACAATATACACGTGGCGAAGGGAACGCAACCCACCCACGCATCGCGGGACATCGAGGGACGAAACAACGGTGAAGCGACTTACCCTCACCGCAGCAGGACCATCAGCAGCAGCAGCAGAAACAACAACATTTAAACCGGTACCAAGTTTTTTTTTTTTTTTTATATAAAAAAATATTTTTTTCTTGTACTATATATTTTTTTTTTATTAAATCATTTTTTATACATTTTTATTTTTTTCAAACTTAACGTAAAATCAAAATTATTTTCATAATTAACGTAGAATCACTTTTTAATTATAAAAATTTAACGTAGAATCATTTTTTTTCTGTACAATTTTATATATATATTTTTCACCACCATTTTGCACACCCATCCATAATCTCAAACCCTGGTCGAATCTCGCTGCAAGTCCTCCCGCCATCACCGCTGTGGTTAAATAAAAAGAATAATAAAACGGTTTTTCTTAAAACCACAACCACAACGGTGACATAAAACCCGCTGTTTCAAACAATCGCATAACCTAAAAATTTAATTTTATAATTATAAATGTTTAACGAGCCCCCCCCCCCCCCCCCCAATATAAGGTAGGACGAAAGGAACTCCATATTCGGGGGTTTCTCAAAGTATTGTATTGTTGTATTTTTTTTATTGTATTGGTGTGTTTTTAACAAAAGAACAAAAATGCATGATGTCATACACATCAACCAACCAAGCGGCAGTCAAGTCAATGTACCATACCGGCGACAACCACAAAATGAACGCAGTGGAGACAGAACTCCCCGTTCAACAACACAAGCACCAAACACACTCGAAGCAAGACTGGCGAGAATCGAGTCTAGACTCGACGAACTTTTTCGAGGTCGAAGCCGTTCGCGTGGGCGACGAGCTCCCTCCACAAAAAGAATCCGCAGTCCCAGCAACAACACATACCGACACGGTAATTGCTGGTTTCACGAGAAGTTTGGTAGAGCCGCCAGAAAATGCACGCCACCGTGCAATTTCACCACGTCGCAACCATCGACGTCCGCGGCCGCCGTAAAACTGGACATTGACCATCAAAAAAACTATTAGAGTCACGGGTAGAGAGCAACATGCCTCCCCTGACCACAAACACACCCTATACGTCACGTTTGTTTGTGTACGATAGACACAACAAACTCACCTACCTAGTCGACACTGGCGCTGACCTTTCGGTTATTCCAGCAATGAATTTCAAAATGAATTACACATTATCAAATCGAAATTCAAATCTAGTCTTATCGGCTGCCAATGGTTCAATCATCCACACGTACGGCACAAAATTGCTTAACGTGGATATCGGACTCAAACGAACCTTCACGCACGCTTTCATACTAGCTGCAGTGAACCGTCCGATCATTGGCGCCGATTTTCTAAGCAAATTCGGACTTCTTGTCGATGTCAAACACAAACGGCTGATTGACCCAGCTACAAAGCTGTCAATAAACGCCACAATGGTTCGTGTTAACACACCAACACCGATCCATTTCAACATCGACAACGGCTACGGCACTCTGCTCAAAAAGTACCCACTACTTACAGCAGAGCCGAACTACAAAATGCCAGTCCGACACAACGTGGTACATCACATCGTCACGGAAGGCCATCTGCCCGTGTCGAGACCACGCAGACTAGATTCGGTGCGTCACAAAGCTGCACAAGCAGAATTTCAACACATGGTGGAATTAGGAATTTGTCGAACATCGACATCTTCCGTTTCTTGTCCATTACACATGGTCAAGAAGAAAGATCAAGACTGGAGGCCATGTGGGGACTATCGGCGTTTAAACACGGTTACGATACCGGATCGCTACCCGATACCCCACATTCAAAACTTCACCATGCACTTGCATGGCTGCAAAGTTTTCTCCAAACTTGATCTCATCAGAGGTTATCACCACATTCCCGTGGCACCTGAAGACGTTTTCAAAACGGCAATCACCACACCATTTGGCCTCTTCGAATACACCCGAATGCCATTTGGATTACGCAATGCCGCACAAACGTTTCAGCGCTTCATGAACGAAGTCGTTCGAGATCTCGACTTCGTTTTCGTCTACATAGACGACATTCTTGTGGCATCTCAAACTGAGGAACAACACAAACTCCATCTGGAAACACTTTTCCAACGACTTGTCGAGTTTGATGTTCACATCAAGAGCTCAAAATGCGTCTTCGGCGCATCCACTCTTGATTTCCTCAGCCACAAGATTACCGCTAATGGCATCCTTCCTTCACAAGAACGAATCAATGCCATTAAAGAATTCCCAGCTCCAACCTCAATCAAAAGTATGCAGCGATTCATCGGCATGGTCAACTACTACCACCGATTCATACCAAAGCTCGCTGAAATACTCAACCCAATTCACAGCCAACTGGCAGTACTACTACGTAAGCCCAAAACCGCCAAGAACTTCTCTTGGCCTGACGAATGTCAACACGCATTCACGTCACTAAAGGCTGAATTGGCAAAAACAACACTCTTGTCACATCCACTGAGCGACTCAAAGCTCAGCATAACTACTGATGCATCAAACACTGCTGTCGGAGCAGTCATGCAACAGTACAACGACAAGTGTTGGGAGCCCCTGGGATTCTTCTCAAAGAAGCTCTCGGATGCCGAAAAGAAATACTCTGCATTCGATCGGGAATTACTTGCAATATATCTAGCAATCAAACACTTCAGATATTTTGTCGAGGGTCGGGACTTCACAATTTACACCGACCACAAACCTCTCACTCGAGCAATTCAGTCTAAAACTGAACGCAATCCAAGGCAAGCACGCCACTTGGATTATATTAGTCAATTTACCACGGACATCCAGCATGTTCAAGGTACCGAAAACGTTGTCGCGGATACACTTTCGCGCACAACATCAAACGAAACGGCCACAGTCGAGACTCACTTCGACTGCAACAAAATCGCACAAGCGCAAGAAGCAGACTTGGAACTTCAGAATTTACTTTCTGGTTCCGCTTGTCACGCCAGTTCATCACTGAAACTGGAGCTTTTCAAACTACCTGGCCTCGAAATCTACTGCGAAACATCTACGGGTGCAAATCGCCCGTACATCGCAGAGCAACTACGTCGAACCATCTTCGACACACTACACGGTATCTCACATCCTGGTGTCCGCGCAACTCGTAAATTGATTACTGCTCGATACTTTTGGCCCAGCATAAACAAAGACGTGACCCATTGGGCACAATCCTGTTTATCCTGCCAAAAATCAAAAGTCCAGCGACACACAAAATCGCCTCTTGGACAATTCGCCATTCCACCTGGTCGATTCGAGCATATTCATTTGGATGTCGTAGGACCACTTCCTCCATCCAATGGATACTCATATTTACTCACCTGTGTCGATCGATTCACTCGATGGCCAGAAGCGTACTGCATGAGCGACATGTCTGCAGCAACCATTGCCACCACATTCGTTCAGAACTACGTATCACGATTTGGCGTTCCACTTGACATCACTACTGATCAAGGAACCCAATTCGAGTCGAAGCTTTTCTCGGAGTTAACGAAACTCCTCGGCTCGCATCGGATACGTACAACGGCTTACCACCCACAAGCCAATGGCATGGTCGAACGCTTCCACCGCCAGCTCAAAGCTGCTCTCAAGGCCCGAGGCAACACAATTCACTGGAGCTCCGAAGTACCAATCGTTCTACTTGGTATTCGAGCAACGGTTAAAGAAGATCTGAAGTGCTCACCAGCTGAAATGGTTTACGGTCAAACCATCAAGCTACCCGGTGAGTTCTTCGTCGAACATCCTCTACCGTCTCCATCCACAACCGACACAGTCATCGACCAACTCCGCACCACCATGCAAAATCTTATCCCCACGGCAACAAGACCAACGAATGAAAGCAACATATTCATTCCCAAATCGCTCAACAATTGCGATTACGTCTTTGTCCGGGTTGATAAGGTTCGAACTGGATTACAATCTCCATACGATGGGCCATACAAAGTTATACGTCGCTTACGCAAGCAATTCATTGTCTCAATCAAAGACAAACACCACTCAATCTCAATCGACAGATTGAAACCGGCGTACGGTATTCTCAACACGGCTGATCAAATATCAGCCAGCAAACGATATAAAACCGTCCGGTTCACCGTATAACGTCTCAAAACCAGTGGTTTCTCATCTGGAGAGGGGGTACTGTAGCAGCTCGAATATTCGACTCACCGATATTCGATTCTGCCACAAACAAAATAATTAGTGAAATTCAAATATAATCCAACTTATTTGAATTAAGCGTTCACTAACCCCATCACATATCCATCTATCCAACCACCACTATCCAATAACCGAACCACTACTATAAAACATTTATAGTAAAACATGTCGCCATCTAACAACATCACCACGAACAACAATGTTCGGTGATGCAATACTAACGCATAAGTGCAGTATTGACCGTCGCCGGCGCATGTGTTCCATCATCAACAAAACGAACACGAAGGCGACGTCACAACCAAAACAACACACAACTCAAAAACAACAATTCAGCGTCCATTACTTTTTCTCTAAGTCCAACGCGAGTGCAACGTGCAAAAATAAAATAATAATAAATAATAACATTAAATACTGGTGGTGTTTAAAAATATATAAAATTAATTAATAATTATAAAAATATAAATTAATAAAATTAAATATAATAATAATTTATAAATAAATCATATAAAAAATAAATAAATTATTGTGTGTGTGTATTTATTTATTTGAGAAGTACGTACGAGAATTTTAAATTAGGAGCAACCTCCTAAAAAACTCTACAAGCGGATCAAGTATTTCTTTCACTCCGTTGCTATTCAGTCCAATCACGCATATGTCATCTGCATATGCAAGCACCTGATTGGACTGGCGATATAAGATGTTACTCTGCGGTGTTTCAGTTTTACGAAAGATGTACTCCAACATGAGATTAAAGAGTATCGGGGACAGAGCATCTCCCTGCCGAACACCCGAGTTAACTACAAAAATTGTCGATAGCCTGTTCTCAACTTTAACACAGCATTGAGACTGCGTCACTGTCATCCTACATAGTCGTACCAGTTTTGTTGGCATTCCTAGGTATTCCAGGGCAGACCACAAACTCTCTCGATTGATCGAGTCATAGGCCTGCCGGAAATCCAGGAACACCTGATGTACGGGGATGGATGTCTCATTATATTTAGATAGAATCATCCGCAGCGAAAAGACCTGATCGGTGACTGATCGATTCGGACGAAATCCTCCTTGATAGTCACCAACCAAGCCCTCCGCTAGAGGAGTGATTCTATCCAATACAATGTATGACAATAACTTGTATGCTGTGCAAAGGAGAGCTATACCGCGATAATTCTCACACTTCAAGCGGTCTCCCTTCTTGAAGATGGGGCATATCGCGGTCACGTTCCATTCGTCAGGCATAACTTCGGTTCGCCATACTAATCGAATAAGGTCGAAAAGACAGTTCCACAAAGTATCCCCTCCGAATATCAAGAGCTCCGAATTAATGCAGTCCACTCCAGGTGAACGGTTTCGTTTCAATCTCTGCATGGCTTTAGTGAATTCCTCATAGGATGGCTCCTGATTGCAAATCTCCGTAGTCTGTACTAGAGGTGGCTCAACAACAGTCTGTGACGCATGATGGACATTAAGCAGGTCAGTGTCGAAATTGTCTACTCCATGCGTCAAGTACTGCGTCGATGTTGACACAGAGGTTTCCATCCCGGTCCCGAATGGCGGTTGCCGTAGGCCTGAAAGTATAGTGTAGTCCAGTAATTCCTTTAAAGAAATTACGCGAACTGCGCTCATTGCTGAGTTGTTGTACTTTCAGAACCTCGGCCTTCCACCATTCTCGCTTCTTCCGTCTACAAATCCGCTTAGCTGCCCTTCTTGCAAGAGCAGCCTTGTTTTTCCTCGCGATTGTGAGACGTTGTGGCACTTCATTATGGGCTATATTTTGTTGCTCAACCGCAAGACGACACTCGTCATCAAACCAATCATTCTTGGGTCTGACTTTATATAGTATATAGTGATACCTATAGTCTGTTGAGCAGCACTGACAACCGAAGTTTTCAGTACCTCCCAGACAGAGTTCACGCAGTCAGACTGGTAGTTAGCTTCATTAATGTTGTCGCTGACAAGATCCTGATATCGTTTCTTTTGATCTTCATTTATCACACCTTCACAGTCGAAACGTACCATACGTTTCGCTGTGTTCCCAGACTTGTACGAAAACTTCCATCGTAGCTTTGCAGCGACCAAATGATGATCGCTGCCTACGTATTTGGTTGCTGACCGATAAGTTCTCACATCCTGCACAACCAGAGCCCGTCCTTTAGAAATTAACACATGGTCAATATGGCTGCGTGAAGTTCCGCGAGGACGTGTCAATGTCTCTAAATGTATGTGTTTGTGAGGGAAGAATGTGCTTGCTACTCTATAAGATCATGAGCAACCGCAAAGTACATCATTCTCTCACCATTATCGGTTGCAGTTTCGTGTCGGGAGTACGGACCTATGTTTTCACACAAGTCGGTCTGATTTCTGCCAGCTCTAGCATTAAAGTCCCCAATTACCATTCTAACATCGTGTTCGGGTATAGATCCCATCAGATCGTCCAAGTCATTGTAAAATGAGTCTTTATCTTGGGGCTGGCTGACTTCTGTGGGCGCATGTACACAAATTATCGACAGGTTGGCTAACTTCATGCGCAAGCAAAGCTTGCATTTGAGAGCGGCTTTAGTCTCAAAAATTCGTGAATACATATTTTGTAAAAAAAATTTTGATGAGAGATTTAAAAGTCTTTTCGAAGACAGATTTAATGTGTAATTGCATACCCTTTTTTGAAATAGAAATGGTTAATCTCAACACGTATACTATAGAAATTCAAACAGAAATTTTTGTTTTACAAAACCTATAACACTATATGCACTACACATAGCTACTATAAAGTACTAATTTCTATTCCGTAAAGTTTAAGATTATTTCTGTTTCTGGGAACTTCTTCCTGTGAAGTGTGAATGAATATCCAACTTTATGCAAAATAAACCACATTATATTTGTTAGATAACCTGGAGCCTCATTTTGCAATTCACCGACTATTTTCGACGTCTATCATTTTTAAACAAAAGAAGTGTAAATTTACTGCTTATAATCACTTTTAGATTTTGTCGCTGGCACATTCCAGAAGCATAGATGGCATGCAGAGAGGCTAAGATATTGATGATACATAATAATTATGATATCCCGTTTAATATTTTCTAAAATCGGCTTTACACAAGACTGCATTTTGAAATAAAACTTATTTTGTTTTTATTGGGTACATGCAGCTAAGCTTTATAAACTTTATAGCTTAAATTTTCAAAACGAAAACCGTTCAATTAATTTTATTAACATTGATTGATTATTATATATATACCACAATGATAAATAGAATTGTTTATTTATCTTTAACTAGATATATTATATTTCGTTTAAATTATTATTTGTTGAAATACACTTGGGTACATTTTTTTGACAAATTTTAATGATTTTAAAAACAAAAACGACGTTAAACAACTGAACGATTTGTTGTAAATACAGAAGCAAATTGTTTGGACCATGCCATACATATAAAGATAGATGGGGATTTTAATTATTTTCAACCTGAGTTCACATAAAATATAACCTAAACCATACAGAAGTTCTCTATTAGGATGGTAACCGTAATGAATAGTCCGCTTACACGACAAATCATATAAGTGTATAAAAAATGATGGGTGGGGATTTAAATTATTTTCTACCTGATACTACATAAACTATGACCTGATACGAAGCATGGAAGTTCTCTATTAGGATGTTAGGATGGTAATCCAAATTGATAGCCTACTTTGTTGACAAATAATATCTGCCACCTATACCCGAATTTTCGAATATAGGCCATTTCAAAGGTGGGTGGGTATTTTAATTATTTTCTAACTGATTCCGCATAAAACATAACCTCATATGCAGCATGGAATATTTCTACCTTAAAATCTTAATCAAAATTGATAGCCCGCTTACACGACAAATCACAAGTGCCTTCTACCTCAATTTTCGAATATGGGTAATTCGGAGATAATAAAAGGCCGATTATTTTTCATTAATCTTTTGTTTACATTACAAAATTTGTTGAAATATAATTAATATTAATATTAACCAATAATTTAAAAAAAAAATTGAAATAAATAATTATTACAAAAATAATTATAATTTTCAGATTATATTTATTTTTCATAAGTTATACTATTAAATTATGTCGATAAAGCAAATTTTTGTCTGTTAACTTCAGTAAGGTTAACTTCATTCTATTTATTCCAATAAGTATATACTGGAGATTATTCAGGATTATTATTATTACCCTACCACAATCTCCGATTATTTTGAATAATTATCAATAGATATTACAATACAAGTTCAACTGTTTTATTTTTTAAAAAAACTCCATTTTTCTGTTGGTACAAATCTTGGCTTATCTACATTTGAAGTGTTTGGGCTCCGCTAGACTTAAGACATCTATTTGGCGTATATTTTTAATGTGTTTGCTAAACGGTGTCAACCCTGAAAAATTAACATATAGGTATATATGTAAAGCCATTATTTAGAAGGGTCTGGATGACCAATTCAATTATCAATTACACTGTTAAATGGTTTGTTTAAATGGAATTCTCAGGTCTTTAGTCCTTCAAGATACTTTGTATTAAACATAATGTTCAGATCTTTTGACGTAGTACTACTTTTATTGGTTCGATATATTACAGTGGTAAGCCATATTATTTTTGACAGTTTGCGCGACATAATTATGTAACCGATTTTAATTCATAATAACTCTGATCTTATCGCTCGAATATCAGCAACACGGATTTTAGAGCAAGAGACTACACTTTGAGGCAGTACTATAAAGTAGCGGGAAATCTGTCAGACCGTAGTAATGCGCCGAAGTTAACTATTATATTCCATAAGCTGCAAGCACGTAAGAAATCAGGCAGATACATTTGGAAAGCTATACATAATTACTTTGTGAAAATTATCACAGAAATTTGGTTTAATATTAAATTAAAGCTGATCTGAAGTTAAGGTCTATTCATATGTACCGCAATTTCATTCGTACGAGTAAAACTATTTGACTATTATAACTATTATTTCACTGTACAGGGTGACATGGAGCTATGCAATGCGCAGGTGGTATACTGTACTTGTGTGAATGGGATGAATGGGTTGAATGAATGTTGGTATAAATGTGGGTATTGCACCGTGGGCCCATTAGTGGCATTGAGTGCTGGAGTAAAATCCGCCCAATTTAAAAAAAAAAAAAAAAAGAAAACTATTTAATGATGTTCCTTTTTATTGCACAGCAACATGTATATTAGTCACTTGGAAAGTATAGTAATTAATAAAGAATTTCGAATATAATATAATTAACAATTTTCTTAAAAAACACATATTGCCTAATAAAAACTGCAAATAACTGATTACTCGTGCGAACTTTAGCCCATATGGAAGCGGACCTGCATATCGTGCATAATCAAGTTTTTTGCTTCAGCGATAAATAAAATCTTGCAAATTTACCTTACTTTTATATTTATTATTATATTATTAATTTGCATTATTCGCATTGCCACATACAAAATTATTCAAAAAACTTAAAATACAATAAACAGTTTAACTTAATTAGAATTTCAACATTCAATTCAAACGATCAATTCGATCCCAATGATCATAGATACAATGAAGCTCAATATAATTTTAATGTTTGTATTACAATTTTAGCTTAGACACAATACGTATTGCCGCGTTTAAACACAACGGGTCAATCCACTTCAACTCCATAAATTTTGTACGAATCATTTATGTAGCGATTAATTTATATCACTTGTTGATACTGCAAAGTTTAATCCAAATATTTAAAAATAATTAAGAAACAATTTTTAAATATCAATTATCTACTGTTAAATCTTCAAAGTAGCATTTATAGGTGAACAAATATTAGACTTGTTATATTATATTTGTAAAACACTAATCATATTTAATATTTGTATGTACGTAATTGTTTAAATAAATTGACTATTTGCTTATTCAATATTCAAGTATTTAATTAAATATTTACACGCAAGTAAAAGATTAAACAATATTAGAGATACAGCAATAAGTCAATTTGATCTTCTTATGATAATTCGTATGCTCACACAAAATTATATATTTTGAAATACCACTTTTTCATGGTACAATGTCAATGATCAAATATAGTTTGAAGTACGCAGTTTGGAGATAATAACTTGTCTATATATCGCGAAATGAGGAAGAAAAATTAATTTAATTTTTTTTGCCGTATTGTAATTTGAATACTTCATAGTCCTAATGAGATATTATATATAAGTATATATTATTTTATTGACAAATAAGTATGCAGTTCAAGGCTGATTATTTAGTTAAATAATACTAATGTATTTATTATAATGATTCAATTAAAATTCATCAAGTTTTGATTATCATAAAATAATGCTTGGCCACATGTAATTATAAAACTTTTATTTAAATTTGGATATAATTTTGGGCTGTCTTCTTTGAGGTATTTTAATACCGACTATACTATTTCTTACGTCTAGTTTTATTTCATATGCTACGAGTGTCTAGTTTATAGAGTTAACCTCTATACTAAGTTTTCTAAACCCGGAAGGAATAAATGTAGAAGATTTTTTTAGTGCTTCTTGACTACATAAATCTAATAAATAGAATATAAATATTTCCTGATTGGTATAGTGTAGAATAATTTAATTAACCAACCAAAGAACTTCAAATGCTAAAGTTTACAATAATGTTAAATAATAAGATATATTATATCTTGTTCACAACGTGTATATTATTGCAATTAATCAAAAATTAGACGTATGGTTTTGTTTATTTTTATAGCAGTATCAATATTCATGATATAAATCAAGATTTTGAAGTTGAATATATGAAGTATCGAATTGAAACCAGAAAATTCTGTTAATTAGGGTTTATCTCAAACAACTTTTAGTGTAATTGACATTATGAATAACGGGTTTGGATGTCTGTGTTGTGACTTAACGACTTAAAACGAGGTGCCCCGTGGATTACACACCAAGTAACTTAAATGGCTCACTGGACATTATAACGATTATAGTAATATTGGACCGGGTTAAAACATAATAATATTTTTCATATTATTTCATTAACCACCCTATGAAATTCCTATACAAAATTTTAATCAAGCAGCTAAATGTCATCAAAATATTTACTTTTATTATTTGATTTTCGGCGTTGATATTTTTCAGGAGTTGCTTTTATACAGTACAAATAAACTTGCTGGTATGTACTATATGTATGTAAAAAAAACATATCCTCTAACCAGAACTGTAATGCACCAAAATCTGGAAGGCGGAGAAGTTCTTGTGCTCCTGGAATATGTTAAATAATTAACCAATAAAGTTTAACGCAAATCTCTTTAGAAACGTTGTCCGTATATACCGTATCCTGCAACGACATCGATTCCATCTCTATAAAATTTAAATGATACTTAGTGCTAACGATATCCGCCCGTTGTTAGATATTTTACGAAACAATGCCACAAAAAATTCGAAACATTAATTTTTCCAAAAAAAATCTGTTTTCCGAAGAATTCCATTTGAAAAGCTACGTTTACCACCATTTTGGCGGGAGGTATTCTTTTTAAATTAATACCTGCAATTGCATAAATGTGTTATTTACATTTACGTTAAAGATTTTGGGGCACCAAAAATCCTAATGAATATAATTTACCCATACCCAAAGACCCCAAAAATTGAATGTCTGGACCGAAAATTGGAGAAAAGATAATTGAAGATAATTTTTTTAATGTCTTAATTATATCTATATTTTATGTGTAAAACACTCAACTTCGAATATTTTCGACATTAAATTTGTTTCAGTGCGGTCCAATACAAATTGTGTATCATTAGAAGCAGAGGAGTATGTAAAATTGAACGAATTAGCCTGATTAAAAAGTTGTACAATTGCATTGTTCTTGTTTAGTTGTCAAATTTGGTGATTGTGTATCCAGGCAATTTAGATTAATGAATTCCATCAATCGTATAGTAAAACTATTTTTGAATTTCTGACCATCAAAAAAAAAAAGATGGACTATACCATGAGAGACGAAATAAGTCCAGGGTCATGCAATACAGTCTAATCTATATTTGTGACAAAATTGTCTTGAAATTTCATTTATTTTCCACCAAAAATTAGACACACAAATGACTGAATATTTGACCGAATTTAGTCTATAATCGTATAGTTATTAATCGTTTTATGGACAGAAAATCAAAAATTGTTTTACGGAAATATTTTATTAAAACAGTAATTTCTTAACTGCTATTGGGTGTCAATTTAAATCGACAAGTGTAAATTGGATGTATTGGAATACATAAATAACCGACAAAATACTAACGTTACTCAACTATCTATTAAGAAGATCAACTATAAATCGGGTTTAAAAAGCTAATTCGGTCACGTTTTGCCGGTATAGCTGTAAATCTTTTGCGACAAGCTTGCCTTGATATAGCATCTAAACCGGACAAATTCGTCTCAAATTTTGGATTAATTTCATTTGCATTCGTGTCTTTTATTTGTCATTTAAAACCAATTTCGTCATGTTTAGTTTTTGTGCAATTATCCCATTAATGGAAAAGCCAAATCCTCTTAATAGTTATTTTTAAATTCCGTCCCTTTTAAAGATGAAAATGCCGGACTAGACGAAACAATATACGAGGAGTAATAATGGAAATTTATGAATTAATTATATATTTCAAAAGACGCTCATACGCTTACAATCGCGATGTTCTGTGGGAACTTAAGTATATTTGGCGATACTCAATTTTTCTTAAAGATCTGGAAAGGGTCGTCGATAGATTTATTATAAAGATAATTATTCCCCTAATTTCCTTGTCAATAGTATTGCACAACCCTGAATTATTAACCAGTTACAATTCAGTTATATTAAGCGGTCTTAATATTAAAATTGAATAAATACATTAATTAATTAAAAACTCAAATCATTAGTGCTTATTCATCAGAAGAAATGTCCTCCAACAACGTCATATTGACTATTTACATATACTAATACAACTTTGACTTAGGCATCCCACAACAAATCACAACATTGACCCACTTGAATCCCCACAGTCAATTATTATAACATTTTACTTAACTACCACAATAAACTATTACCACATTGGATTGGACTTAACTATCAATTATTAGTATCGCAAAACAAGTACATTTAACACTATAGGATTGACGGATCCCTTCATAGTAAAGAGTTTGTTATGGATCCTTTTCCAAATATTGCAGGAGCTTTTAATACTATGTTTGTACGATTAGTAATAGGTATAGGCCTTATAAAGTTATAATACAGGCCTGATGGTTCCAAAAATAATAATTCAATGAGCTTTCTTTATGAGTGAGTACCCAAATGATTTTTTTGTATGAAATACACCCTATAATCAGTCATAGATTGGTCTAGATCCGTTCCAAATGGCAATATTCCAGAACTTAATCCAAAAATCATTTGATAATCCCATTTCCATTCAACTTGTCAAGTTTGATGATAATCGGTCAAGGATTGGCCTAGTTCCGTTCCATTTGACCATAATCCAGAACTATATCCAAAATTCATTTTACAATCTCTTTCCATTCAACTTATCAAGTCCATGATAATCAGTCAAAGATTGGCCTAGTTCCGTTCCAGATGGTCATATTTCGGAATTTTATTCAAAAAGTTTGATAATAACCGGTCAAGGAGTGGCTTAGTTCCGTTCCAGATGACCATATTCCAGAACTTTATCCAAAAATCAATTTACAATCCCATTTACATTCAACTAGTCAAGTTTGTAGATAATTGATCAAGGATTGGCCGAGTTCCGTTCCGGTTGGCTATTTTCCAGAAGTTTATCCAATATTCAATTTACAATGCCATTCAACTTCATGTGTCTATGCTAGTGCTCTATTCAACATGTCAAGTTTCATGATAATCGATCAAGATTTGCTCTAGTTCCGTTCCAGTTGGCCATATTCCATAGCTGTATCCAAAAATCCTTTAGAAACCTGTTTCCATCAAATAATTCGAATACTATATATTTGGTATATGGTAGTTTCCATCTTCCATGTACCATATTTTCATTTTTGGTGATTTGTCGTTTCCGGTGAATTGTTGTTTTGTTTTAAATGTGAATCCATTACCTAAAAATTCCATATCAAGGGAGGTTTGGTGGTCCATCTCTAGTATAACTTCAGACGACTAGATATTTCACTAATAGAATTTTTTTCTTGCTTTGCCATAAGAAAGATTAATTATCCATTACTTAAAAATTCCACAACAAACCTTTGTCGAGATGTTAAATATTACGATATTACCAGAAAACTATTTTTCGTGGTGGTAATATTTAAAACTAACGTTACAGAAATTTCATTTTAGTGCTGATATCAAAATTTCCATGACAGAAATATATTTTTCGGGATGATATTCAAAAAAATCATGACTGATAATTTTCTTCGGTATGTTACTTAATAAATAGGTGATATTGGTATGTTAGGGTTTCCACATAATGCAAGGTATTAAATTTAAACAATTTAGATGTAAATGTAGAAAATCTGTTATATCAAAACGTAGTCAAACAAATAGATTGGTAATGTACGGATCTTTCCAAATAAGATAATCTGTTTAAATTCTAACAATCCTATAATTAGTGTTTTAATTCAGTATATTAGTGATCTAATCTTATGCAGATAATTCAAAAGAATTCGCAAACATTCTAACCAATATTCATTATCTTATGAAATTGAATTATATTGCCTATTAGTTATATCAATACAAATTGCATATCAAATTATCCTTCACCTATATGTATATTTTTATTAGACCATAACCAAAAATGATTGTGTCAGACTTATTGATTTCAAAATACATGTGTTTTAATTTAATTAATTTTAAAATGTGCTAATTAATTTTAATTGTAAACTTAATTAAAATTTAAAAAAATGTTCATGACGAAAAAATTAATATTCTCGATTAGTGTTTCTTCATATTTTCAAATCAGGTGAAATGGAAATGCTATATGCACATATAACTTATTTAAGTGTAAGTACAAAAAATGTTGTACATATATAAATGTATTGTAAAATATATGACTGGATTTCAAATTAAGACTGTGATTATTATAGGTTCGAAACTATAATTGACATAAAGATGAACGGAAACCTAAAAATAAAGTTGCGTGATCGTTTCACCAAATATTACTAATAGTTCACTCAGCGTTCTGATTACAGGTGCCAGCATAGAAATGGCATAGAAATTACATAAATTTTTGCGACCTCTATTTTATATAAATATTATATACGTATACCGTTAAAATAATTTTGTGTAACGTTGAACCGAACTAGAATATCTTAATGAAAATCTGTATCTGTTCATTAATTACATACATAATTATATGGATCAAAATCGTGCTATACGATATTGACGTTAATACGATGATGAAGAAGCCAAGTAAAGGTCAATTTTATGTTAAATACAATACATACTATCTTATTTTTATTTTTATTCATACTACTTATGTTAAGCTTGATACATATTTAGCATGCTTAAAACTTAATAGAATTGACTCGATTTTTCGATAGAGAGAACTCATCTACATATAGTTACTTCTACTCGTAGCATTTACTCTTTTCATAACTTTTGTAATTTTGGAATTACATGCTGCATTTATTATCGCGCTCATCATGATTATACGACGTATATATTAATGTCATTACTTTCTATCATTACTTGTTGTTGCGTCGGTAATGATGTCTCCAAATCAAAAAATCCGGATTTTCATCATTACCGACCATCATTATTCATTTCATCTACTTAACGCTGATAAACAGCAAGTAATGCTAAATAATAATGACATTAACATTGATCGTATAAAGTTCGCTATTATTGACAAAAAAGTATTATAAAAAGAGCTTAATATTTTGATCGCTAAAATATACGGCCAAAGTAGTACGCTCTTATTAATCACACAAGTTTGATTTGGATGTACCACTTATTAAACATTTACTCTATAACGTCAACTAAACAATTTCAATTTTCTTGTTTCTTTGATCGTTTGGGTCAAGGGGTGTTATTAAACCACCCATCCCTCCCCATCTATCTGCCAATCAACAAATTGTTTAATTTTAATATGTAAGATCTATGTTTAGTAAAGTTACATACATATGTATATACGGTAAATACATGATAGTTTTCTAGTTTAGCTTTATATTGGTAAATTTGCAACTTCATTTTACTGAATTTATTCTAAACCCAATTACAAAAATCAAAAAATTTCGTATAATTTTTAAAATGAAATCTAATCAAACCGTAAAATCGTTATTATTATAACCAACTCAAAATCCCATCCAACTCATAGTTTTTTTTTTTTGATCGGAAAGTATGTAACTACAACCTGTATTTGTATCTTGAGGAACTAAATTTACAATTATATTTAGTTTACTTTAAGTATTAAATTCTATTTAGCATTAATAATAGTAAAATTATTTATTTAGTTAGTTCATTAAAACTGTTTGTATATGTTATTACAAAAAATATGATATAAAGATACCGTTTAAAAAATTGACATTTAGGCCATCTAATGTTCCTTTGTTTTTAGTGAGTCCTCAGTGAGATCTCAATGCGCTGGATACAGCCAATATCCATGAGAACTCGACTTGTTGATTTTGCATAACATTTACCGTCGGTTGGCAGACCTGAAGTGCCCGATGAAATTCAACATGCTCGATTGAATTGAGATACATCTAAAAATGATTTGTATTGGATATTCTGAAATAAGGCCAACTGAAATAGAACTACAGATGATTTTTAAAAGTAAAATTACCTTTGCACCGTTTTGGATTAGTGTTTTATTGTCTTTGATTATTTACTTTTAGCCAAAAAGCTTTTTTCAATGCAATTTGCAGTTTTAACCTTGCACCGATATATAAATTAAGCTTCATAACATTACCAAACGCATAACGAGGGCCTCAGATGTAAAATATAGTATTGTCAATATTGTCACCAATTGCCTTAGATGACCAATACTATTGCCAATATTCAAAATTTTAATGTCAAAAAATGTTAACTTCGAAAAATGTTAACTTCTAAAAATATTGTCAGATAAAGAGATGGGGAACTTAACCATTCTTCTTATCAATTGTCTTTTCAATATTTTACAAATATTAAATCTATTTTGCATTTCCTCAAACCAACATTTTGAATATGTATTAACAACTATAGATGCTACTACGAGATCAATTCTCTGTTCGAAAGGATGTTTTGAAATGGCTGTTGCCTCACTGTGTATGAAAATATTTGCCAAATCGAACTTAAGAGAGCGGAAAATGCTAATTGGAAATAATTAGGTATAAGTTAGAAGTGCATTTGTGAAGCGGTTTTTTCTATGTTAGGTAATCTGTGTTCTAGTAATATAGAAATTGCTTGAGTGTTGCATTGATAAAGGCTCAATTGTACACAACAATGAATTTTAACATAAACGAAGATTTTTAAAGTTCAATGACCTGCGCTTACTAATTGAATTTAATAAGCACATAAACTGTAAATATACAGTTATTGCTTTCTAAAGATTACACTCACACAAAAAAGGTCAACTGATAATATCCTCAAATATACTTATTATTAATGTAATAAGAATTAATATGAATTGACAAGCGCACATTAGTAGTCCACCATCAATTTCGAAAAAACTGGGACGGCAGCTAGAAGTCATAAGCTGTTATAGTTAAGTTGGTGAAATATTATTTAAATTTTAATATATGTACTTAATTTTCTTTATATATACTTTAATTTTCACATTCCAAAACTTCATTTTTATGTTCTCATTCCTTTCTATTACCTTTATTAAGTGCAGTTATGTGCTGCTTTTCCTCTGTAATCACTCAAAAAAGTAATATTATATGAAGCTTGTACTTTTCCTAAATTAGTGTCAATACATATAAGAAAATTAACAGTAAACGCTTTAGGACTTGTGCCACGGAGTCTGGACGATAAAATGCAGTATTTTTCCATTTCAAATTTTGATCGAATTGAGCCCATTTTGAGATAGATTAATAGATCTGAATCTACGAAATATGTACATACGAAGAATTGTATGATATAACTCAAATATAGTTTGAATTCTTGCATACGAAATGAGATTCCTCCTCTATATGGCAAGAACTCAGAAATATTCATTTTGCATTTTGGCATTTTGAAATAAGTTTTCTTTCTTAAGACAGTGTCTCGTTAACAAAAAAGTTCACCCTTTGGCGAGTAGCTAAATAAATGGCTTCTTTATAGTTGATACTATACGATAATTTTAGATAGGCTTGAGATCGCTTGTCGTCTTGCTCAATTCTAACGTTTAGTAGGTGTAGTCGCGTTAATTAAGATCGACTTTTTGGATTTATGATATACACGGTGATGAAATCTTTCTAAATTTGGCTCTTAAAATTGTCTCATTTCCCACCTTTGTATACGTTCTTGATTTAAGCGTTAACCACGTGAATATTCGAAAAGAGACTCCTGCTCCAAGGCAAAAAATCAAAATTATTCCAAAACATTGCGAATGGCATTTTGACAATTGTCGAATCATTAAATGTTCACCCTTTGGCGAGCAGCTAGACAAATGGCTTCTTTAGTTGCTAGTACGACGATTTTAGGGAGGCTTGAGATTGTTTGTCATCTTGCTTATTTCTAACATCTAGCAGTTGTTGCATTACTTAAGTTCGAGTTTCTGGATTTATGATGTACACTCCGTAGAAATCTTTCTAAATTTATAATGCCTCTTAAATTTGTCTCGTTTCTCACCTTTGTGTATGTTCTCGATTTAAGCGTTAACCATGCGAATATCTCCTAAACACATTATCATAAACTATAGTATGTTCAGAAAGAATAACACAAATTCAATCTATAACTAAATTAAAAATTGAAATATCTTTCAAAAATTAAAATTAGTTCTGTAATAATATACTTATGTACACATTTCAGGCTATTTCGTGTAAAAAAGGTAAATTATTTTTGCACTGTTAATAAACCAATAATTTTGTTTCCCAGACCTAATCACAGATGTCTCGATATAAAATAAAAATTAGTATTACCTGCAATAAAAATTACTTCATTATTATTTTGCAATTACATTTTACATTTGCCAAAGTGTTAATCTTCAAAGAAGCAGAATTTTAGTTCTCAAATTAAATTTTAAGAATTTAACATTTTGTGTTGTTTAATTATTTAATCAGCTTCCTTATCATAAATGTTTAATTAATTATGTGTCAAGTTAAACAAGAGTACTATTTGTAGCAGTGCTTATGATATCTTACATAGAAAAATCATTTGAAAGTGAACATTTGTTGGTGTATTATTGAGAGTTGAGAACAGTCGCCATCATTTATCTCGTTTTTTTTACATTACTGTCAAAATATATACAGAGTAGAAAGTCTGTTCAAGAAGAATTATTAATACACAACAAACAAAACAAATTGAATCAATAAATAAAAGTGCGTTCTTTCAATAGAAATACATAACCATACGGTTATTAAATCAATAGAAATAAGGTAGGTAACCAAGTTTCAATTATTTAGTGAGTTGGTTTACACCAAAATTTCTGGTTAATTTCCATGTACAGTCTGTAGTTTATCGTATAAATAGAAATTAATTATTTATAGTGAACTCAAAAACAGTAAAATGTAAAAAAATAGTAAAAGTCGTAGTCTATTTACTGTCGAAAAAATAAAATTAACTTTATTCAATGCGCATGTACATGATTTCATTTATATAGCTCGATTTGTTATTTATTATTAATGAAATTTCTCAAATTGGTCATCCAAAAATAACAAAGGATTTCCTATGGCGTTTATTTTACAATCATAATTTACATTCGGAAAATAATTAAAATTAATTAACATACACACAGTGAGTTGATGAAGTATTAATGAATAAGGAGTTTATGGCCTATAAAAATGTTTGTTGTGAACTCGATTATTAATTTTATCGTGGGTCAGGGATGGGGACGGTATAGTAACAGGTCCATGTATATTGTTGTGATTTGAATGCACGCGTTTTGATTGGTAAGATTTGTTGGTAATTTTTTGGCTTAAATTTTTAAAACTATTAATAAATCGCTATTTAATTCCATTTAAAATAATGTCTGCAGTTGTAGAAGTGCTGTCTACGTAACAAAATGATATCATTTTTACAGTTCTTTAAAAGATATCATATAAGTAATATGTAATTGTCAAATATCATAAAACTTATTCATAGTTGTTCAATTGTAACTACATACATATTACTGGTTGAGCTCTATTTAATACTTAGTGTTAATTACTTTTATTTCCGTTGTTTCGACCACCTTCTCTCTGTGTTATTGATCTGATTCCTACGTAAAACAAAACCAAAAGTGCTTATTATGTACTAAATTACCTACTTTTATTCGTTAGTTACAAGACTACAACAGTGTAAATTATCAAATCGGGTTAAAAGTAATTAGTCACAAGCATTACGGAAAAAATCGTCATCATAATACACGATGATTTAATAACTTTCATGCAATCAGCAATCTACGTACATATGTACATATATACATACATATTTAACCATGCTCAAATTGGACTTAACTTCTATCCATCTTTTACAATCTTTTTTTATATGCCCCAGGGCAGTGTTATAAGTAGAAATATATGTGAAGCTACAAAATCATGTTCATTGGAGAGTAAATTTTATAATTAGCTAGTTACTGTCTATTATTTAGTTCGAAATGTGGATATATCGAAAATCACGTGTGTGATTCTAATCTTTAACTGCAAATTACGAATGAATCTATAAATAATAATAATAATTTTGTCCACGATGAGCATATGCTGGATTGTCTTTGGAACTAACATATTTTCGTTGGTATTGTGGTAGTACGGTGTGGATTTGAGCAGTTCTATTTTGTATGAACATTCCTTACCATTATAACACAGTAATCGAATAAATGGAAGCGATTATTTCGACTTTCGGTATGCACATCGAGAGTTTGCAATAGTTTTAAATAATTTGATCAAACGTGGATAATTGTCTAATGAGAACAACTTTAATTCTGTCTGACAATTATAACTGCTGTCTTTTCATATTTAAACGTGTAGCTTAAAGTTATAGCAAAGGATATAACTCGATTTCTAATTTAGAAGTAAAGTTAAATATGTTGATTGGAAAATAAACCTCTAAAGAAATTTTAAAAAACATCACGGATTGATAAAATAATATATTTTAACAATCAAAAAATTTAACATTTGACTCTGAAAAAAATCCGTGCAAATTGGATCGAAATGAAATGCAATGTTTCTTCTATACTTTCTTTGATGATGTACATATGTATGTATATGTACATATATATAAAAATATCCCATTCACTTTCTAATCTGATCATTACAAACGTTTTTTTTATGTGGGATTAAAGTTGGGTTATCAATTTAAAATTTATATATATGCAAGTACGTATTTTTAATTAAAAATAAAAATGTTCTGTTGTATTTAGAAATGTCTAGATTGTTATAAATTAGCTAAAGATGTAAGTTATTTAAAGGGCACAAAGTATCTATTAATATTAGCGTGATGACCTACGACAGTATGGTAAAAAAAATCAATAATTCTTGTTGTGGGTGTATCTACTTTTAAATAGAAACCTAGTTTTTAATTACCACAACTAATATGTAATATCAAATAACATGGTATAGTTTGTTAATTAAACGTTAATAACGTTCAAGATTTTATATTAAACTGCGTGAATACACAGTTTATAATTGAAGTACGATAAGGTTATAAATTATGTTTCTTAACCACCAATAATATTTATTAATATGACGATCCATCTTAAAATAAAAAAACTTAAAGGTTATTTCGAGCAATAATAAATAGTTAATAAAATAATATAGATCATCTTAAGGATTTGTAATCAATTTATTAATAAACGGCATCTCAGTTAATGATATTAAATAATCATTAATCGATAATAATAACAAAAGTTCCAGAAATCTAATTAGCTAATATCATACCAACTGCAAAATTTGGTTCCAAAGTGAAGGTTACAGAGTAGTGCCAATATGTATACTCGTTATAAAAAATTCTAAGACGCTTTTATTCCATGTGGAGATGATACAGAGATAATCTTAATTTTTTTTTTTAAATGTCGAAATCGACTATTATTATAATTAATTTGCGAAATTTTTCAATTCTCTGAAAAGAGTTTAGTTTATATCTGAATTATCCGAAAATTCAAAGATCTTTCAGGTTATGCCATAATTTGAAAATACATATTCTTAATTAAAACTCGATTTCGTTAAAATTATTTCTTCATTGATCAGAATTTCAAATAAATATCTCAATTCATTTAAATTTCTTTTCAAATGTTTTATTTTAAATCTGACTAGTAATTTAATTATGAATTAATTGACTAGAGTTTAGAGAGTCCAGTTCACGAAACCGTATTCAAATCCTAGGATTCAAAATTCGTACTATGAAGTTGACAATATTTCAACTCAAGAAGAGAAAAAGGGGCGTTTTTTTGTCATTTGAATCCGTTCTCTGAACACTGATTTGAACACGGCTTTAGCTAGAGAATAGGATTCATTGTAATCTGTCGTAAATTTTTAAATCAAGATCCAATCTAATTGAGACTAATAATATTAGCAGATATTTAATATTGATATTTGGAATCAAATGCTAGGAACAGATGTGCTAAATTTCTGTATGCAGTACTACAATTGAAATATAAATCCAGACATTTATTATTCCAATAAAAATGTGATGGGTTATGCCATGTTATTTGTTAAACGTTTTTGTTTTAGTTAAAATAAAAAAATTCTTTGAAAATAAACATTAACAACAACAATAGAAAGTGTATTAGATTTTCTTTTATGTATAACTTGCATAGCTTGCAGAATGCATGTATTTGATTACATATAAACTAGTGTATTATAATTTCGTTGAATGCCGAATCTTGCACGTCTATTTTCACCATAAGATCATTTAGCAGTCGTTTAAGCTGCCAGGATTTAAATATGAATAGCTTCTAAATTTAAAGATTCAGGTGTTCAAACTACGACCGACATTTTACGAAAACCATTACATCGATAAATTAATAAGCTGGCTACAGAGCAAAGCGACCAATATTTGTAAATGTTTAAATCAAATAACATTCTCTTTATAGAAATTTATTACAAATAAGAATGTTCACGAAGAAACTGTGGGTGCTTTGCGATGCAAATTTATAGGTCGATGATATTCAACAAGCATTTAAAATCTGATGTCACAAAAATATATTAATTATCGTTTCCGTTTATCCTAAGATTTGATGCCGTTTATCCTAAGATCTGATGTTTAGTTAGGATCAATCCGTTTTTTTAAATTTATTAAAGTTTATCCATATCTTCGTTTGCGTTTTTTTTTTTAAATTTTTCTTTCATTAAAATAATTGCCGCACCACATAGTATTATTATGACATCATCACTATTCGAAGACGAAATCGTATTTTCCTGTTTCGTTTTTACCATGTTATTTCTGTTAATTTTGGTGTGAACAGCAAAACTGTTAGCTAACATATTGGATTTCGAACATTGTTTTCGAATAACATGGAAAATAATTAAACGACACGCTAGTTGATTACAATACAAAGAACAAAAACTGAAATTAAAACTTATTTAAATCGACAAAAATTTGATTAAACAAAGAGGTGGAGGCTTTCGGTAGAAGCAATCTCCATAAGCATCCTCTTAGAAAAGACAACAAAATTTATATACATATATCTAGAAAGTTCAATACAGATCGAGAAAAAAAATTGTTGTTGTTAATAATAGAATGATCCGAATATAAAAAGTAATGAAATGAAAATTCTAACATAAAATATATCATTCAACTTTTCTATTTTGATGTTATTTACCATGCAAATTCCTGATAATTTTGCTTGATCAATTTCAATTGCATAATAATTAGATTGTGTTTGTCAAAAGGATAAGTGTGCGTTACCAACTAATTTTTATGAATAACATTTACATATATACTTATGTACATAGCTAAATATTAGTGAGATTCTTTGCATATGAATGTACAATGCATATTTCGGTGAAATAATTTTTTTAATTGTTTTTTTTTAACAGATTAACCGTCATTGAAACGCAATTTTGAAATATAAAAAATAAATAAACGACACTCAAGTTGATAACAAAAGGAAGAACAAAAGATGGAAATAAAAAATGTATTGGGTGACAAAGCTTCTGCGACTGAATAAAAATGTAATAATTAAAAGACCATTTACTATGGGGAATTAAAATACTCGATCAAATCAAATGTGTAGATCAGGGGTGGGATGTTGCAACATCACCATTTTCGATATTCGATAGACGTTTGTGTCTCTTTTTTTCAAGAACTAAATGATAGGCTATTTCGTATTCAATTCAGCAATTTCTGTTGTGACCACGGGCTGCAAGATTCTATTACTATAAATTCATTCGATTAAAAGTCACCAATCATTTTCTTTTCGATAGCTAACGAAATGAAGAAAAGGAGATAGGGTGCAAATTTATTCTAACATGCTGAGATCGTAATAGAAAAAATATAATTGAATAAACGAATTTTGTTCTTAATAAAAGAGATACAAAGAGAATATCGAAAATGGTGATGTTAGAACATCCCACCCTAGGTGTCTATTTTCGTCATTAGGAATTATATTTATAAACGAAATCTTTAATGAAATGAAAACACGAAAATATGTATGCATAAAATTATACATTCACATCAGTTTAATATAATTTCTGTACCATAAGAAAGATAGTGATGTGTGTATTTATTAATTATGGATTAATTAACTAAAATTGAGCAAAAAATTAATTAATTTTTTTTGCGTTGAATAAATTTAATTTTTAATTCACTGCTTTTGTATGATTTGGAAACTAAACTAACTTCGCCGATAAATATAAATGTATTCCGTGTGGATTTAATTTCATTTTCAATATGAATGGAAAACACAGTCGAATGTTGATTCAAAGATTTAAATATGCTAGTAACCAGTGCTGCCATTTTATTTCCCACATCCGAACAATATTTTCTCCTTTTTCCCTCAAAGCAGATCTAAATTATCCACATTTTTTCCAACAACTACACTTTGTATTTTCACTGCTTTTTCCTAGTATTTAAGTCTATTTTCTCTCTTTACATTAAGGATTGTGATTTCGATAATTCCAACGAAAAAGTGTAATTTTAATTAATAATAAAATTAAAAGTAAATAAAAAATAACAATAATTAATTATTCAATCTTAAAGGTGCAAGCGTAAAAATTTCTCATCATACCTAATAAATAATGATTCTCACTAAGCTCGAAAGTTAAACAATTTTTGTCTTGGCTTCTGAATGCTGGTTTCAGTACACACAGTGGTAATGTTTCTTAATATTACCTACCTATATATTTTAAATCAATTAAATGTTTCATATTTATTAATCAATTCGCAAAATTATCACATTACCAAGTGTCGCTGTCTTCAAAATGGAATACTAACAGATTAAACTATTAAATTTTTAAAAATTCATAAATAATCCTATATTGTTGACTACTAAAATCCTTAAAATCTATACAAAACTTATTTGATTAGTTAATTTTGACATATTTTCCTTAAAAACAATTATTTCAACTATTACGAGTTCATTGTCGGATTCAAAAACTTGTACCAGTAAAACAACATTTTGCAACTACGAGAACTCGTAATTTCGAGAAACTTGTAACTCGTAATGCTTACATAAGCGACACCCTGGTTAAGTAATTAATTGTGTTTTCAAATTTTTTTTCGTATTTTGGACCAAATGTTAATTTATTTGATTTCTTAGAAAATTTTGACACATCACTTGCTCGTATCAGATCCAACGGCTAGAAATTTCGCGAATATAAAAAATGTAATTACATATGTGTATTTTAAACAAATTATTTTGTCCAATTATAATTTTATTATTTTATTGGAGTATTCTTTTTAAAATTTTATACATATGTTTTAAATGAATGTTTGATATTAATCATTGTTAAACTTTAAAACGACTGTGTTATATATGTACATATGTATTCTATATATTTGGAAAAAATGTTTCATAATTTAATAAAATTATTTTTAAAATAATTTGTTTAAAATGCCGTTAATCTTTCTGATAAGTTTGATATTGAGTACTACATTAACTAAAATTTTGAGAATTCTTTGAAATTTTTAACTATATACTATTTAGTTTAAGAACATTTTTGGTTGACCAGCTAAATAAATTTGGATTCTTTAACTGAGTTTGCGATAAAATTTCAAGATTGGTTCTTTTATTATATTTTCAATTAATTATTTTTGTTATATTTCCATTTTTCACTATTAATTTCACTTGGCTCCATCAATTCCATCAACTAACTTCATTTGAGCTGTTAGATCCTACTTCAAATCGAAGTAATTTACAATCCCATATTTACTTCGCGGACTAACCTGGGTAAGTCGCATGCCAGGTTCATAATTTGATGTATCTATCCAATTAAAAAAAACAAATTTTGTTTAACACTGTTTATGGTTGTTTGAATGAATATTCACAAATACTCCTGACATCTAGTAAAGCATATGGTAATATTTTAGGCCAGTGTTATTTTGCTCGCATAATGAATAAAAATAAAATGTCAAAACTTCATCATTAATTAAAATTGTTATATTTATTTTCCTAACCTTTATATGCATAATTATTAAGTTTTGTTTTCAGTATAATATTATAGACAGTAACATATTATTGTCTATGATAATATTTCAAACATTTATTTAAAATTAAATTAAAATTACTTTTTATTTAAAATTTAAATATTAATTTTAATATATTTTACATATTCCACACCATTTGTATTTTTTCGAAAAACCACTTTTTACAGATATTTTCAAATGTTGTCAACTTCATTTTTTTCTTTTTAAGTCAAAAGTATGAAGTTAACGACAAAACGATCAACACAATTTTTGTCCAAATAAAATTCATACAATTTCAATTTTCTGAAATCATTGCATTCTCTTACAAGAGAATCAATGATTTCAGAATACTTCTCGTTTGAATAAAAATGTAATAATTAAAAGACCATTTACTATGGGGAATTAAAATACTCGATCAAATCAAATGTGTAGATCAGGGGTGGGATGTTGCAACATCACCATTTTCGATATTCGATAGACGTTTGTGTCTCTTTTTTCAAGAAGTAAATGATAGGCTATTTCGTATTCAATTCAGCAATTTCTGTTGTAACCACGGGCTGCAAGATTCTCTTACTATAAATTCATTCGATTAAAAGTCACCAATCATTTTCTTTTCGATAGCTAACGAAATGAAGAAAAGATAATTTAATGATTTCAGAATACTTCTCGTTTTATTTAAATTTTGTTACGTATAGTTTCGCCTTACTTCAATTTTTTTTGTTTACAAATTCATTTCACATTTAATCAATGATTTTAATTTTCGAAATTCACTATATCATGTTCTGTTTTTATTTTCACTGTTTAACTTTTAAAATTTCTTTATTTTCATCCAATCATTTTATTACATATTCTTACATCGCAAGGAAAATTCTTGGTGTGTAAATTCCTAGAAAATTTCTTCAATTGGATATTTTATACACAACTAGGTAAGACAAGGAGATGTATATATGATAAATTTTTATTAAAGGTTGATGGTCTTGTAAACAATTAACTGAAGTGAATATATAACCGCTGACGCTTTGTTTAAACCTAGAACTATGATAAGATCGTGACTATGAACAGTAGAAAAATATAAACTAGAGGAGGGAATGCGAACGGTAGAATGTTGAATGATGGATTGAACATGATTTGCATATTGCACATAATACCAAAATCAATTATTGCATTTTTAATTTTAATTATTATTTTATCCAATTCTGCTATGAAATTTCACAATCACATCGACAATCATTGTACCTACATATATTTATCAAAATCGATATTGAATTGATCGACGAAGTAGAAATTGAAATATTAGTCGTATTTTTATATTGAAAAATTTTCGAGTTCGAATATAGTTCTGGAATCTTCTCGTTTTTTCAGTAAAACTCAAATGAATATGATACATTTAATGTTATCAATAAATATGATACATTTAATGTTAATGTATATTTTCTTTATGGTTAAACTACATATTTTAATTCAATATTACCAACATAAAATTAAATTTACCTTTATTTTTCAATATTCTGGATAGCACAATGGTTTTTTCAAGTGCTCGATAAAATCATGGTACACGAACTCGAAAAAAGGGAAATTTTAAAAGGATTTATTTTTGAACAAATATTTTTCATTGTATCTTTGTATAAGTACACAACCAATACAATGAAAAAGAGGCAGTTAGTTTGACTCTTTAAATTTTGGAATAGTCACACTTGTTAATATAGAAGATTTTGGTATCTATGGTCAAGATTAAACTAATTAAATATATTTTCTTCTTTAATGTCGATATTGGTAATACTGCATTCCAGTGTTGGTTTTAAATTATAATTCTACAGCCAATCCTATATTATAAACATATATCTATACATACATATATGTTTTTCAGGTATACTTAATATTTAAGGAACTAATGTTTTATATTGGTTAACATTAAAGTTAATGAAGAAATAATAAATGACCATTAAAGATTGTTTTGTTTTAACAAAATTCAAGTTGATTCCAGCCTGAAATGATGTCCGGTAATAAAGTCCAGCAGATGTTTATTAATTGACAAAAATTATACAAATGCTATTAACTAATTTAAGAAAAAATATAAATAAATTTGTTCTTCAGATATTCACAACCGTATCGCTGCGCTGAAAATTAAAATATCGTATTTATAAACAAATTTGTATTAATATATATTTCTCTACGTTTTGCGTTGAATGCAACTTACTATCCCTGCAATCACCAGCGCAGTATATCAAAAAAACTTAACGAACCATAACAAAAAATGTTTGTACCCGTAATAAAGGCAACAATAGTTAAGAAACTAAAAACATTTCTCCTCCGCGAACGGTTTGAACGGTTGCAGTATTTTTATTTTTAACTGTACGATTCTATTATACAGAGAAAAATCGATATACGAATAAAATCGAGTAGCACGAATTATATATAAAAAAAGAAAATTTTGGTATTTTTCAAAACATTTTTCCTCTTTTTGTCGTATTAGTTTTTAACATTTTGCTAAAGTTGAACGTAAATTAATATTTTAATTCTTTCTCTGTGCATTTATTTATTTTAGTTTTATAATAAATATACAATTTAATAAATTAGTTTTTAAAACAAAATAATTTGTTATAATTAAATCTAATTTAAGTTTTGTGTTATTATAGTTAGTTCAGATAAAAACCAAAAAAATATTGTAAAACTATAGTAGATTAAGCGAAAAAATGAAGTTTTTTTTTATATAATTCCGTTGGTGCATGACTCATAATATATTAAAATTTTATTATTCATGAATTTTTAGTTTATTGTGGAAAAAATATTACTATATTCATTGCTTTCTACTAAATACTATTGCTGTAACATATTATAAATCGTTAGTTTTTTTTAATATACATACTCTACACAGCAAAATAATTAAAATAATCGATTGTGCTCGTTATAAAATAACAACAAAAAGCTACTGTATGTACATTATTTTACAAAAACTACAAATTAATTGAGAAAGACTGCAATAAAAAAAATAAAAGAAATTCAACTATAAACAATGTCTAAAGTAATTAATGATTATCGTGTGTAAGTGAACCAAAATAATTGATAAATTTCTGTAGATTAAACCAAAAATAAACACTTCGGCGGCGAAAAATGAAAATATTATCAAAAAAAATGTGTTCTGTGTGTAATGCTGGCTTGTGGAGACATGAA
The DNA here is from genome assembly GCA_951394425.1 of Tipula unca. Lineage (NCBI taxonomy): Eukaryota > Metazoa > Arthropoda > Insecta > Diptera > Tipulidae > Tipula > Tipula unca. Next base: position 141,981,256 of record OX596380.1, on the reverse strand, counting down.
GTCTATATCATTAGCCTTGAAATACACTACGCTTAAAAAACTATTATAATTTTATATCAAGCAAAAATTTATTTTGAATCAATATCCAAACATATTTGGATTATTAGTTCTCATCAAATCTAATATGTATATTTATTATGTAGTGAATAAGTTTGAAAATATTTGGGTTTCGCATACATGATTCAGATATTATTTGTACAAAGTTTATTGTAATCGTGTGGTGATTTAAAAAAAAATATACAACCCTTTTTTATGTTTTTTTTAAACAGATTTCCATTATATACTTCTTTGTATCCTTTTCGAAATAGTAAAAAATTACAGAAAATTCAAATTGTTAAAGGTTAATGCAGTAAAAATTATAAGGATTTATTTTCAATGCCATCGACTCAGTTATCAGCCAACGTAATACATGTTAAAATTTTGTATATAATCCGCTTTGTTTGGGAAAATGATGACTCATTCTCTCAAATTTTCTACAGATTGATCAGGATTAATTTCTTTCTAATACACCCTGTGGTAATAATTATATTATGTCCGGTTTTTTTTTATCGTATCGTGCAATTTCTAATTTGTGGGTATAACACAATGTGTCTTCACTAAAAGCTTTTTATAAGAAAATTGTATAGTTTATTTGTATATATGAAAAAAAGTTTTATCGCTGTTGTGCTTTATTACATTCAAAACAATAAAAAAAAATAAGTTGGAAATTTTCTGTTTATATTTTTTTATTTATAATATTTTTGAACCAAGGAATTATGTTTCACTCGCTTTAGATAATTTAATTGTAGTATAGTACAGCGCCACTAAAATTCATTGCGAAATAAAATTATAACAACTTATTGTCACTTGTAAGTTATGGTATATTGATTTCTTACGGATAAGATAACCGTATATATGATATATACATATTGTGTAAAGAAGTTTTATTTTCGGAGAGTTCAAAGATCATTTTTAGCGATGTATTTTTTATTTATTCGAGATTTAAACGAGTCCCTCATATAAGTTAAGATATATTTGAAACGATTTGGGTGATGGGAAATACCCGCTGACGCTTAAAAGACATCTTAAAAGCAAAATGTCAAATTTTTCAAAATTTCCTTGTTATACCTTGTTATAAACGGCTAAATAATAATATAACAACATGAATTATATCGTTCCAGCCTCATTGATCACTAAGATCTTAATCCATGATCCAATAAATACGGATCTGCTGGATGTTTAATAACTGTGGTATTTTTGTGCTGTCTGCAGTTAATGATGTTTATTATAATTGTTGGGCGTGGATAGATGAGGTTTCGGAAGGTGGGCTCTTCACAAAAGTTCATGATGCATTTAACTATCAAGCCTTCACAAAAGTTTATGATGCATTTAACTATCAAGCCTTCACAAAAGTTTATGATGCATTTAACTGTACATATATTATGATATACACATCTACATGCATATTCTAAATTATTTAGTACACTTAGGTACTAGTAAACAACAAATTCCATTTAGTTATGCTACGAAAATTTCTTGACAGTAACGTCATTCGAAAAACGACGAACTGTCAAGCAGACCTGTATTTTTGGATCATGATTGTGATTAGAGAATTGAAATAATTGCAGCATTTTACGTTAATAGTATGTTGCGAACATCTCATTTTATAATTTGTAATAATTTTATACAATCATAATATTAGGTTCAATTCTTGGAACGATAAAATTCCTGATATGTTATTATATATATGTATGTATGTCCGCTTCCTATATGAATTTGTATTGAATAAGTAAATATACTACTCAAACCAAATAAAAAACACCTATTAGGATGTTAACTTTCTCTGTAGGTCAATTTTACACAAGCTGATGAAGCCATGTTTTTCAATAATCTATTTTCTATGAAAGTTCCTAAAACAAGATTCGTATTTCATAGATACCTCTAAATCGCAGAACTCGTCTTAAGACAATACCAAAATTAAAGTGTAAAGTGCACGCAGTCATACCTTAAATTTTGTTTAAATTAGAATATTTTTCTCAAAATTAATTACATAATTTTTAATTGCAAGTTGTGTGAAAAGTTACCTCCAATTGATCAATAAAATAGGGCGAATTAGAATTCATCAAATGGCTACGGAGGTGGCAAGGGTAACAACACTGATACAAGAGAGGAAAAGTTCACATTTTCTTGCGAGGGTAATTAATTGTTCAGTACGTAACGTATAAGACAGGCAATCTGGTTCGGAGAGTATAAGCATCACAACTGTCCGCCAAATCGATTCAAAATGAGTTCCGCACTCTGCTAAACCGTCCGATAACGCATCAATCTTTCGTAATCGCCTCAAAAAAGCAAAGATAAGCTCAAGAAGAGAACATGTCTGATTTTGCTTCCTAGCATCGTGTAGCAAGACTGAAATTTTGTGAAAATCATAGGAGTTGACAATTGCGACGTTGGCCCGTACGTTTCACGGATAAATCACGATATGGTTTAAGCATTGCAGTGACAGACGAATCAGGTCTATAGGAGTATTGGAGGGCGATTTACTGACTACTGTATTCAAGAAAGCAATCGTTTTGATGGAGTTTCATTTATGTTTTGGGGTGGCATTATTTCGGGAGGCAAAACAGAAGTCATAATGATTGATGGAGGATCGATTATGGGTGAATGTATATGAACTCGATTCTCACACCCCACGTCAAATACTTTGCGGATAGGTATGGCCTCAAATTTATCTTAAAACTGGATAATACTATGCCTCATAGGCTATGCTAACGTCTCCAAAAAGTTATTTAGAAATGAAAACATTGTGGCCATGAACTGGCCACAGCAAATGTTGGATAATGCTGTTAAATTTGAATGGAGTAAAATAACCCAAGAATCCATCAAAAAGCTGATATTGAAACATGAATCGGTGATATTTGGAGTGGTTTAGAGCCAGAGGAGGTCATATAAGATATTGAATTTAGTTCTATTGCTGTTGTACAGAAAATACAAATTTTAATTTTTAAAAATACTACCTGTGTCTACTTTATTTTTGCTATTGTTTTACGGTAAGGTAAGGTTTGTTAGGTTTTACAGTTATAGAATAGAAACCTGGTCTGGGACACATGCATGAAAAATACATTAGAGCAAAATATAGCATCATTAGTTTTGATAAAGTTAATCTACAAAATGTATAAGCCGAACAATAAGTGTTTCTTATTTTGTTTTGAGTAGTATGTATGTTATATAGTATATATGTTAACTTAATATAAATAAGTATATATGTTAACTTAATATGTATAAATAAATAATCATATAAAAAATTGCATAATAATAATCAGTTTTTTATGGCCATTTCTGGCCCCTTACTAATGTCGATTTTCTTTGGTCAAAAATAATTGATTATTTTGACAAATAATTGATATTTTTCAGGATTTCATTTTTCTTTGGCGAAAATAATTGATTATTTTTTGATGTATAAGCAATTTTTTCAAATCATGATTTTTACTATAATCTACTACCACTACATTGAAAAATAGAAATGTCAAATATGACAAATAGACGCCTCGCAATTTTTATGTCAATTGAATGGTTTTCTTGCTGTGTGGTTATAATAATTTGTCCATAATAGTTGTCCATAATTTTGTTGACGAGGTAGTCTGCATTGACATTGGCGATTTATGGGATGAGGCATCAAACATTACCTCAGATCCTACACAAGATCAGCAGATAACATCGACAGAACAAAATGATTCAACTGATAACTCGGGAGAAAATGTAACTGGCAATGTATTGAAGCATTTGGGCGAAGTAAAACGCAATCGAATTGCTTCTAGTTTTTAAAATTTAAAGCAAAAATATTACAAATAAATTAAAATAATACATAGATAGATTATAATAAATAAAACACAAAATGATTGATTATATTAATTTCATTCACATGAAATTCACATTAAACTGACAGAAAACAAAATGTCAAAATACCAGCACAAAGACAAAAAATAATCAATTATTTTTCGTTTTCGATTGGCAAGAAAATAATTGATATTTTTTGTAAAACCAAAGAAAATCGACATAAGTCAACTATATGGCAGCAACGGTTTCGATCCTGAGCATGGTCTTCATACTGTATAAGACAATCTAAAGAGGCCAATTCGTTCTCTACATCGAGGAGCCATCGTCGCGGTCAATGGCTTCTGCGCCTACGATATGGAGGTTCCCCTTTCATAGATGGCTGCACAATTCGTTCTGGATCAGCACGCATAACGTGACCGAGCCAGCATGGTCTTCATACTGTATAAGACAATCTAAAGAGGCCAATTCGTTCTCTACATCGAGGAGCCATCGTCGCGGTCAATGACTTCTGCGCCTACGATATGGAGGCTCCCCTTTCATAGATGGCTGCACAATTCGTTCTGAATCAGCACGCATAACGTGACCGAGCCAGCTTATTCGCTGAGATCTTATTTCATGTACAATATCGGGAATCTTCATCAGATCTCTGATATCTATATTGTACAGAGCTCGGTATGTACCATCTACTTCGCCTTTTGACCCGTAAATCACCCGCATGAATTCCACGCTGATCGTGAGTGATAAGAGAGCCCAAGTATTTGAAACTCCTCACTCCCTTAAACTTGTAGTGGCCACTACTAAAATCTGTTGTGTCATTGTCCCTATAACCAGAGATCGTGTATTTGGTTTTGGACGGATTAATCTGGAGTCAAGTATTTCCTTCACTCCGTTGCTATTCAGTCCAATCACGCAGAGCATCTGCCTGCCGAATATCCGTTTAAACTGCAAAAATTGACGATATCCCGTTCTCAACTTTAACACAGCATTGAGATTGCGTAACTGTCATTCTACGTAGTCGTACCAATTTTGTTGGCATTCCAGGGCAGACCACAAACTTTCGGTTGATCGAGTCATCGGCCTGCCGGAAATCCAGGGACACCTGATGTACGGGGATGGATGTCTCGTAATATTTAGATAGAATCATCCGCAGCGGAAAGACCTGATCAGTGACTGATCGATTCGGACGAAATCCTCCTTGATAGTCACCAACCAAACCCTCCTGAATTGCATATGTTTCATAAATTAATTGTTAAATTTTAATTTTAGATTCTAATAACGTTCTGATTAGTTGCGAAAAAATGATTTCTAAGTCAACAAAACAGATAAGCAATTACAAGAAAAAAATTAATTCAATTAAAACGTCAACAACATCTTATAAGATTAGTAATTCTATTCGGTTTGGCGTTCAAATTTTTAATCTATGGATAAACTTCGAAGAGAAGATATTATATTTAATATGTTTAATTTTGAGTGACCTAAATAAAACAAGTGATATCAATATTTCAATTGGCAATTTTCCCGAACTCTTGCACAACAAATACAATTTGCAACAATTAACTTTTAAATTAATCTAAATTGAGTGATAAATAAGAAAGTTTCAAAATTTTGTTTTTATTTCCCAGTTTTTGCTTCAAAACAAATCAGACAGATCATAATAAAAATTCATCAATTTCCTGATTTCGCCAAAAGTCAAGTGTAGAACCCGCACTTTATAAATAATTTGTATAATTTTTCGGTTCGTACTCAACTAAGCAAGTATTATTTTTCATATTCTCATTGTTTTGATAATAGTAATCCGGAATGGTGGAGCTGACATGCGACAAACTTTATTTACTCCATTATAACAGATTTTGTCAAATTTATCTCATTTATGAATTGTGTTCTATTTTATCAATGAACAAATATTTTATTTGAAGATGTCAAGTAATTAAAACTCATTGTTGTTGTATAATTTGTAAGTGTGAAAATGAACACTTATAAACACAACAATATCTCACTGATGAGCCGATAATTCATTTGTTAAATCTGTGGCGTATGAATCAGGAGGATCGCATTCAAATCCCAATAGAGCAGGAAACAGTCATTTCACCATTTGATCACGATCGGTGATGAAAATGGATACAAACTTTGGCTAATAACGGTGTTAGGTCAGAAGTTATAGGCAATCTGCGAAAGAAGTTTAATTAAAATGTCAACTATTGGATTGTAATAGAATGTAGTATTAACGGTTTTTTGTGTTATGAACTACTTTTGTTGTGTGATATGTATAAGTATAACTAAAAAATAACCCTTCAACTGATACTGATGTTGATCTGTTCGTCTATTCCTTCAGTAACAAAATATTTTGATACATATACATAGATTTATCTCTAAAATAATTATTATCTTACATAAATTAAAGAAACTTGTTCTAATGAATCAATAACTGATGATTTATTTTATTTATACTGACGTTTATATAAATGGTGGTCCTTTCTCTAACATTAGGAAATCGATAAAAATTTCAAGCTGATTAATAAACAATACAATTCGGGTATGTTAGATTTGTTTAATATTTTTCCGACAATTTACTTGCATGTGTTTAATATCTCTCATTATTAATTTATTAGTTTTAGTCAACTTAATTTTGCTTGTACTCTTAAGAGCTATATGAAATTCTATTCTTATCAGCCTGTTGTAGTTTTTAATTTTATTAATATTTTCTGCACTTCTCTGTGCTATTGAATAATGTAAATATCAGATCAATTTTGTGGATTCAATCAAAGTTATTGTGCGTTTTCGTAGTTACCCACAAATTCTATTTATATTCAAACAATTTAATTTGATTTTAATTTATGTACCCAGTTACATTTGCTTGATCCTATCAAAATTGTATTTGCGTAAATAATTTTTTAATATACATATATATGTAAATATTTATGTCGCGAAACAATTTATAGAGAGGATGAGAAAAAGCAAGTCGAATATAAATTAAACTCATCTCATATAGCATTGTAGGTCAACCCATTGCACAATGTGTCCTTTTCAAAATCGATGTAGAACATAGAAAATTATAATATTAGAAAATTTATTGTGTTCTTGCGTGCCGATATACATAAATAAGTAGTAATATTTCTTTCCAAATAACAATTAAAAACTATTCTGAGAAAGTTATATCAAAAGTTTCTATTAGTGTTTCTCTGTACCATATCGATATCAATTACAATTTTTTTTTTCCAATAATTTCTAGACGTAAAATAGAGAACATCGGCAAAATGACCCAAATGACGCAGGAGGAGATAATAAGCAATGCCAAAATTGTCATACAGGGGCTGGAGGCTTTACGCGTTGAACACATGTCGATTATGGCAAGTTTACTGGAAGCACGACGAGATCCGGAAAAATCAGAAATTGTTCAAAAAAATATTGATAACATAGAATTAGGATTAGGTGAAGCTCAAGTAGTATTAGCTTTAACGTCACATTTACAAAATGTGGAGGCGGAAAAACAAAAATTGCGTACACAAGTGCGTCGTTTGTGTCAGGAAAATGCTTGGTTACGAGACGAGTTGGCAAATACTCAGCAAAAGCTTCAATCTTCTGAACAAATGGTAGCGCAACTCGAAGAGGAAAAAAAACATCTAGAGTTTATGGCTTCGGTGAAAAAATACGATGACAATCAGGATCAGGATGAGAATAATGATAAACCGCGTGCTGACCCAGTTGTTGAACTATTTCCCGAGGATGAACCCGAAGAGCGTAATAATTTGTCCCCGACGCCCCCTAGCCAATTTGCAAATCAAGCAAACGCTGGCTATGAAATTCCAGCACGTTTACGTACTCTACATAATTTAGTTATTCAATACGCTTCGCAAGGCCGTTATGAAGTTGCTGTTCCACTATGCAAACAGGCTTTAGAAGATTTAGAAAAAACAAGTGGTCATGATCATCCCGATGTTGCCACTATGCTTAATATTTTGGCGCTAGTGTATCGCGATCAAAATAAATACAAAGAAGCCGCTAATCTTCTTAACGATGCGCTACAAATAAGAGAAAAAACATTAGGCGTAAATCATCCAGCTGTAGCAGCCACATTAAACAATTTAGCTGTGCTTTATGGAAAACGTGGCAAGTACAAGGATGCCGAACCGCTATGTAAACGTGCATTGGAGATTCGTGAAAAAGTATTAGGCAAAGATCATCCTGATGTTGCAAAACAATTGAACAACTTGGCTCTCTTATGTCAAAATCAAAGTAAATACGAAGAAGTTGAGCTATACTATCAACGTGCTTTGGAAATTTACGAAACAAAATTGGGACCTGATGATCCAAATGTAGCCAAGACAAAGAATAATTTGGCAAGTTGTTACTTAAAACAAGGCAAATATAAGGAAGCTGAAGTATTATATAAACAAGTATTGACACGGGCACATGAACGAGAATTTGGTACTATCGATGGGAATAATAAGCCCATTTGGCAGGTAAATATATATTTTTCTGTAGGTTTATAATAACCGCTTAAAGAATCTTATATAGGTTGCAGAAGAACGGGAGGAAAATAAAGGTTTAGGTAATGCACCTTACGGTGAATACGGGGGATGGCATAAGGCTGCTAAGGTTGATTCGCCTACAGTTACAACAACGCTTAAAAATTTAGGTGCACTATATCGAAGACAAGGAAAATATGAAGCTGCCGAAACATTAGAAGATTGTGCGCTTAGAAGCAAAAAAGAGGTATATACATAGATTCAATCAAATTTTTTTGAAATTATAGCAAGTTTTTGAATTTGAATATGGTCAGAAAACACCTAAATATATTACACGCAAACCTTTTAAACACGATATTTTTCGTTTTTACCTTTTTAGGCTATAGATATAGTTAGACAACAAAAATTTGCACAAATCCTTGACAATGAAGATAAAAGACGATCGCGACATTTACGTGGGCCTTCAAGTGAATCACTTGAAACATCACGAACTGAACCGGATGATTTGGTAAGTAAAGCAAGTTTTTTCATAAATAATGCTCGATAAACAATAAGAAACATTCCGATTCGGGGTAATTATGCTTTTTATTGTACAGGCATTACTTGAACGTAGTATTTTGTATTATTTTTTCATAACCTACAAATAAATATTTTTAAATGTTTAATTTTGTTTAAAACATAATATGATCAAACTAAGCAGCATTTGCATTATTGAAAATTTTATGATTTTTTACCATAAGGATACGGCTATCAGTACAATAAATTAAAAATCGGCCGAAATTGAATATCCCACAGTCTTCAGCCCAGGGTCATCTTGGTTGGAAGTAGTTTAAGCAAAGACTGTCTAAGATAAATTGTACGCGCACCCAATTTATCAAACCATCTCAATTTATCACACGTCTAAAAATCATTGAAATCTATCTTGGGGTGATCAGGCGATTTTGACTAAATGGCTGCGATCGTTAAAATTAAAATTTCTCCGAATGTTCTCCCAAATGCAATAATATACCGGGTGTTTCTTTTAAACTGAGACGATCAAATATCTCGAAAAATAGCCACTCTACGGAAAAAATATCCATAATCAAAATTTAATCATACCGCGGGGGAAATACATTAGTGCAAAAAAAATAGTCCCCCACCCCCGATTTGTAGGTGGGGCGGGGGTAACTTTTAAACTAAGATAGGAAGCCATATTTTTTATTGCAGATACGGATTCTACGACTAAAAGTACGTATGATTTGAATGAAATATTTTGTTCGGTTCAAAACAAATCAGACAGATCATAATCAGACAGATCATGATAGATGGCGTTGTAATCGACGAAATTCAATTTTTTCAATTTCTCCTTAGAACACACACATTCGATTCTGCAATACGTTTGAAATAAAAAACATCACGTTTTCATTGGAAATAGTCGAAATTCGTCATCAAGACAATTTATTCAGTTTTGTAAATCTAAAATAAGTGTTTAAAATGATGGCCTGCGACTTCAATGCACTCATTAATCCGCATTTCAACTGAGAAGTGTGTCTGGTTGAATTTCAGCACACGCATTTCTGATTCGCTCAATCATGTTCTCACGTGTTGTTGGTTTTTGTGTGTAAACTTTGTTTTTGAGGTAGCCCCACAAAAAAAATCTGAAATTGAATTTCGTCAATTACAACGCCATCTATCATGAACCGAACAAAATATTTCATTCAAATCATACGTACTGTTAGTCGTAGAATCCGTATCTGCAATAAAAAATATGGCTTCCTATCTTAGTTTAAAAATTACCCCCGTCCCACTTACAAAGCGAGGATGCGGGACTATTTTTTTTGCAATAATGTATTTCCCCCGCGGTATGATTAAATTTTGATTATGGACATTTTTTCCGTAGAGTGGCTATTTTTCGAGATATTTGATCGTCTCAGTTTAAAAGAAACACCCGGTATATATATGTATATTGCTTATATTTACATATATTTCCAATTTTTTCTTCAATGTTGTACTTCTTTGTGTTTTATGTAGGCTCATTCGGGGATCCGTTTTGATCTCGGGGTCGAGTTTCTCATTTATTTGTGCCTCCTTAAAATTTATTAATGCGTTATAGAAAACTCTAAACATTTCTACAAAATGTATAGTTTTATATACATTGCACTAACAAGATTGTACATTTATATTTGGAACTAATGTTTAGAATTCTGAAGCAAGCAAATGGTACTTTACATAGCTTTTGAACTTACTATCAAAGTTCGCGAATAGTTTTGTTTCAATTCTTCCAAAATTACTCTGAAAATTTCATTTTCTCCATGTACATAGGAATTATGTTGTTTTTGGTTATGCACTGAATTAAAGTTGTGTTTGGGATAATGATTTGAGGAATTAAGGAGGTTCAAATATTTGAACTCACGATAACAGCGTGGAAGCTGAAGCTTTACAAATCGTTTATCAGGCCCGTTGTTGTGTATGACAGTTGGACGCTGCTGATGAGTACAGGAGATCGCTCCTTACATTTGAGAGAAGAATCATACTTGTGATTTACGGCCCAAAATGAAAAGTAAGTGTTACATACGAGCCCTGTGCAATGTCGAGTTCAGAGATCTCATGAAGATCCTCGACATTTTACATGAAGTAAGATCTTAACGAGTACGCTAGCTCGGTCACGTTCTGTGTGCGTATCCGGAACGAACTGTGCAGCGATCTCTGAAAGGAGAGCCACCATATGGTAGGCGCAGAGATCGTTGCAGGCGACGATGGCTCTACGATGATTGGGTTTAGATAAAAAATAGTACATAAACAAATTCTTACGCAAGTTTTTTTGTAAGTACCAAAAAATGCAAAGCAACATTTGTTTATTTTTCAAACTAAACTAAAATTTACGTATTGATTAAGTTAACCGTGTATAATAATAAAACTAATCTACCAATATTTTCCTTATCTATTTGCAGAATCGGCGCTCAGCACGATCCTAAATACATTTATAATTTTTCTATTATTTTATTTAAAAAAAAAACTTTAACTTCGTATCCTTAAGTTTAAAAACATGAAAAAATATTTTATTAATTTAAGTTACATAAAAAACAAATAATAATATAAAAATAATTTATTTTTTGATAATATAAATGTTACAAAAAACCATGATGAAAGTAAGGAAAAAAAGCAATCAGGTGATTGGATTTTTTTTTAATAAATACTACAATATCTGATTACGGTAAAACTGTTATTCCAAATAAAAAAAAATATTTTTGCAGTAATTAATCAAAGTTTCAGTTTTCTTTTCATTCACATATATAAAATTATTTATTATTATTATTATTGTACCAAATATTATATTTTGATTAAAAAATTAATTAAATTTAACAGTATTTCTGTGTTTTGTTTCCTATATTTTTTACATGAACAAAATCTTAAATGAAATCAAAAATAGCACGTTTGAATAACGAAATTAATTATTGCTTAAAAATTAGATAAAATTTAATCTTAATGAAAATCTCTTATAAGAAAAACAGAGTGCTAATTAAAATAATGAAATTCAATGAAAACATTTTATTTTTTTTTTATTTTGTATATTTTTTTGTTTAGTTACTATTATTTTATTTTATATATAGTTTGTTGATCAATCAATATAAAAATGAAATTATTAAGAAAATTTAATTTTTATATACCATTTAGAAATAAATCATACCTATAATAATATTAATGTGTACTGTGAAAACCGACATTTCAAATTGCTGTAAAGTTGAAAATCTTAAACAAAAAACAAAATTATTAAAAAAATAATAATAAAAAATATGCATTAATAAAATAATTTATAAATTATCTGCTTTCTAAATTATTGATTTTATTTCTTTAGAATAGTTCGTTGATGTTTTTTTTTTTAAATTTTTTAAATGTAAAATTATGTACATACATAAATTCTACAGAGGTAAGTGGTTTTAGTTTATTTATATGCATTGTTTTGCAAATTATATACTATACAATACATAGCTAATCCTAAATAAATACATTTATTAATAGCTTTTTGAGAGTTCCGTACAACAAATGAAAAATCGCAACCCTTATGGTGGGCTTTTAATTTGCATATGTAATCGCTACCCATAGCTGAGATAAACAATGTTTTGCTGTAAAATGAAATGTTATAAATTTCACTAATTTCATTAATTAGTAATTACAAAATTAAAGTTGTCATAAAGAAATTAGTTTCTTAAATTGATTTCTTTTAAAATCTTGCTCAAAAACGTCATGGATAAACTGTCAATTACACATTAGATATAATTAAGAAACTTATCGAAAAATCCGATTCGACTCGAATAACCCTAATATGAAATTATCGAATTGTTAAATTAATATAAGAGAAAGAAAATGTGAAATTAAGGCGGTATCCCAATTTCATGTTTGTTTTGTATTTATCGTCTAGGTACATCTTGTCTGTGGTCTAGGTACGAGATACAAGTTGCGTAGGTACGAGCGTATACAATTATTATCGTGTGTAGTATTTTTATAAATTTTTAAAGATTATTAAATTATTAAAAGCAACAATAATAAAATAAATTAAATATAGTAGTTAAAACATAGATTCAATATGTTTTTTAAAACAATCACTAATAATAAAGTAAAACTATTGTCCTAAAATATTTCATTAAAATAATTAATTATTGTTTCCTAAATTACATAATTTTTTTTAGCGGTATTACAAAATCCTAGGACTACTTATGTATACATAATCACCTTTATTATGTGAGAGTGACGAATTATATTTTATTCCCATAATTACAAAAATCTCCTATTGTATATTTATAAATTTTAATGTAAAAACTACTACGATAATCACCCATAATCGAATTATATGACATTGTGGAATTTTGTATAATTTTTTATCAAAACCTTGATTCGATTGATTTTTTTAGTTTCACAATAGAACAAAATGTATAATTTTCGATAGTCGAATTATTCCCATATTTGATTGCCCATGTTTCTACATAGGACAAACAGGTAGATTGGAATCAAAGTTCACTCTTAACATAAACTTGACTCAATATATTGATATAATTATTGAATGCAAGAATATGAATCTTTTAACTTAACTGAAGAACAATCCAAACACTTTAGAGCTCAGTTAAAGAGAATTCTTATAATCGAGCGAACGCTATAGAATTATGGTAGCTGCATTTTATTTAAATACTGTTCTAAAAGGAAAGGTTTGGATAAAATTCTAAGAATTTAATCAAATACTTCCTTTCGTAAATTGTTTGAGAATTTTATGCTCTTTTTAATAATATATTTAACAATAACTACTTCCAAAAGTAAACTAGCAAATATTATTACAAATCTAAAAAAGGATAAAGTTATATCAAGTTATAAAAACTATCGTCCCAAATCTGATGACAATAATGGATATATTAGAATAGTTGGGTATATCATTTCTTGCGGTAAAAGTTGTCTTTAAAATGTGTCGTTTATTTTAAGCACTCAATCTGTAAACTAATTCAAAAAGAAATGCATACGAGTATGTGAAAAACGTACTTTTTTTTCATTCATTTGCCCTCAATATTAGAAAAGTAAATGAATTTACAGCACACAGCACACAAGTAAAAGTTACCTTTTACCCGACTATTCGAACACAGCCAATATGCATAATTTTCGGGTAAAACTTGTTTCTAATTAATGTTTTATATATACATAAAATATATACAATATCCATCCTCGCAAAATATCCCGCAGCCAAATTGACCACGTGTTAATTTCAAAACAGCGAGCTCGGGTTGTGCAGGATGTGAGAACTTATCGGTCAGCAACCAAATACGTAGGCAGCGATCATTAATTGGTCGCTGTAAAGCTACGGTGGAAGTTTTCGTACAGGTCCAATAAATATCAGGGTAAATAAATATCAAAAGAAACGATATCAGGATCTTGTCAGCGACAACATTGAGGGAGCTGATTACCAGTCTGACTGTGTGAACTCTGTCTGGGAGGCACTGAAAACTTCGGTTGTCAGTGCTGCTCAACAGACTTTAGGTATAGTGAAAGTCAGACCCAAGAATGATTGGTTTCATGACGAGTGTCGTCTTGCAGTTGCAGTTGCCAACAAAATTGGTACGATTTTGTAGAATGACAGTGACACAGTCTCAATGCTGTGTTAAAGTTGAGAACAGGCTATCAAGAATTTTTGCAGTTAGCTCGGGTGTTCGGCATGGAGATGCTCTGTCCCCGATACTCTTTAATCTCATGTTGGAGTACATCTTTCGTAAAACTGAAACACCTCAGCGCAACATCTTATTTCGCCAGTTCAATCAGGTGCTTGCATATGCAGATGACATATGCGGGATTGGACTGAATAGCAACGGAGTGAAGGAAATACTTGACCCGCTTGTAGAGTTTTCAGCTTCTGTCGGACTCCAGATCAATGAGTTCAAAACGAAATACATGATTTCAGGTTATAGGGACAATGGCACACCAGATTTTAGTAGTGGCCACTACACGTTTGAAGGAGTGAGGAGTTTCAAATATTTGGGCTCTCTTATCACTCACGATAACAGTGTGGGTGAGGATATTAAGGTGCAGCTGGCAGGCGTACTTTGTATCCTCTAAGACCACTGCTAAAATCTAAACACCTATCAAGTACCGTGAAGCTGTAACTTTACAAAGCGTTGATCAGGCCCGTTGTTATTTTTGGATGTAAAAGTTGGGCGCTGACGGATGAGTGCGAGAGATTGCTCCTTACATTTGAGAGAAGAGTCATGCGTGTGATTTACGGCCCAAAACGCGAAATAGATGGCACATACCGAGCTCTGTACAATTTCGAGATCAGAGATCTGATGAAGATCCCCGATATTGTGCATGAAATAAGACCTCAGCGAGTACCCTAGCTCGGTCACGTTCTGCGTGCTAATCCGGAACGAATTGTGCAGCGATCTCTGAAAGGAGAGCCACCATATGATAGGCGCAGAGGTCGTTGCAGGCGACGATCCCTCCACGGTGTAGAGAATGTCTTGGCTTCTTCAGGTGGTCTAGGACAGTAGAAGACCAAGCCCAAGATCGAAACCGTTGGAGCCAGATTGTTGACTCAGTAAGGGGCCAGTAATGGCCTTTAAATACTGCTTATTATTATTATATACATAAAAAATCAATACAATTTATGTATTTGTCCGAAAATAATATCAAACACATTTTGAACGCTACGTGGTCACATTCAATTTAATTTAAAGCCTAAATTATAAAATGTAAAGTTTAATAGTTTTTATAAAACTATTTTTTACCAACTAGTAGAACACACAATATGTAGTAAAGTGGTGTACATGATATAACTTCCAGTTCAATCAAGAGATTCCAACACGAATTCATTGCTTAACTTTAACAAATTTTCTGAATCAAAAAGATGATTTCGAAAAATGTAATATGTAAAAATCTTAGATTAATCTAAGGTAAAAATTAATTAAAAAAGTATTTTATCCAAAATGAATTAATAATAAAAGCAAGTATTGTATATTTGTATAATACATAAGCATAACATTATCACAATTTTACAACACATCTCACAATTCATTTTCAAAATGAATTAGGGAATGCCTTTTTAAATTTATTTTGTGAGACATTTTTATTCCAGTTGCATTCCCAAAGTTTAATTCATTTTTAAAATGGGGAGCATAAAGCCAAATTTCCAATACGAACAATTTACTGGCGGTATTTTTTTTACTCAAAAAACGAAAGGAGTAAAAAAGTCGAAAATTCAGTTAGAGCCTTAGAGCTTTGTGTATTTATATATACTCAAAGGTTAGAGCCAGAAAGACTTTTTTTACTACTAGTTTATTTTTTTTATTACTATTATTTTTAAATGAAAATTTAATAATGATTATTAAATTAATTAAATTATTAAATTCTCATTCTCAATTTAATTCTAAATATTTAAAATATAAATAATGGGTTGGTGTCGATATTATGTTGGTATTCGAAATCTTTTCTAAAAAAAAAATTATTTAATTCTTATTACAAAAATTTGTCACCAATATTGAGTAATACAGAAATTGTATGTCACTACAACAAGCGAGCTTCGTATAAAATCTTTTCAAAAATGAAGATAACTTTAAATCATCAACATATAAAGAAATGATATGAGAAATCAAAGTAATTTTGATTATTTTTGCACAAATAACAAAAAATTGTTATCAAAGCAAAATAAGAATAAATATTACGAATAAATTACGTAATATACGGTATAATTTTTGTTTTATTGAGGTCGTCTAATATAGCCCTTATTTTTTGACGTGTACATTTATCGCCTGATTTGCAATATTTTTTTATGTTTGATTGTCAACATACATAGCTATAGTAGTTTTCAAATCTCGCTGGAATTCTGACAGATATCGCGCAGAAAGAATATGGCGGATACACAGTGATGTATTAAGTACAATAATTCATGTTTATTGTTTACATTTTTATGTTGTATTTGTATTTAAATAGAAAAGGAACGTTTTTAATCACAAAATGTTTTTATAATTTAACTTATCTTATTAATCACTGACACTTTTGAAATTAATATTTAATTCGATAAACTAAGAATTAAATTGAAAACCGATTTTGCTTTTTTTGTTGTTGTGGTTTTGTTCGATACGAATATCATTTGATCATTTATTCTCCTTAGTGCGTACCAAAATTAAATGTTGCCATTATTTTCAAAAGGCGTGCAATTTTTTTTGACCTATTAATTTTCACTTGAAATATGATTGTAATAACATAAATACATAATCATTTTGAATATTTTGTGTATTAAAACTGAAATATAATTCTTTTTATTGGTTATTTATTATTTTATTTAGGTTTGCTACCTAAGATAAATGCGACCCATCAAAATTTTTAGAATTTTTTTTTCTACATCACTGAAAGCTGCGCAGAACAATTAAAAAAAAATTTTTTTTAAGATCTGAATAGGACTATACTACTTTGATAAAAAAAAATTTGTTTCCCCCATTTTAATAGTGAAAGAAGTGTTGCGTTGTACTGTTGTGCATTGTGCTAACTATTATTGAAACAAAACATGTCTATAAATCCATTTAGTAATTTAAAAAAAAGTGTAGACATCGAAGGTGAAAAATATGAGTACTTTGATATCAAAGAAATTGATTTGAAGTACAATAAACTACCATTTTCTATTCGTGTACTACTTGAATCTGCGATACGTAATTGTGATAATTTTCATGTAACTGAAAAAGATGTTGAAAATATCTTGAATTGGAATGAAATTAAAGGTGAAGACTTTAAACCCGATGATGTGGAAATATCATTTAAGCCAGCACGTGTAATTCTTCAGGATTTTACCGGAGTACCAGCTGTAGTTGATTTTGCTGCTATGCGAGATGCCGTTATACGAATGGGTGGTGACCCGAATAAAATTAATCCAATATGCCCGTCTGATTTGGTTATCGATCATTCGGTTCAAGTTGATTATAGCGGTGAACAAAGTGCATTAAATAAAAATCAAGACCTTGAATTTGAACGCAACAAAGAACGATTTCGTTTTTTGAAATGGGGTGCTAAGGCTTTTAATAACATGTTAATCGTACCACCTGGATCGGGCATTGTACATCAAGTTAATTTGGAATATTTAGCGCGGGTTGTCTTCTCTAAAGATACGGAAGGAAACAAAGTTTTATATCCAGACAGCGTTGTAGGCACTGATTCTCATACGACCATGATTAATGGACTTGGTGTCCTTGGTTGGGGTGTTGGTGGTATTGAAGCTGAAGCTGTTATGCTGGGTCAATCGATTTCCATGCTACTTCCCGAGGTAATCGGATACAAATTGATTGGCAAATTAAATTCGCTTGTAACATCCACCGATTTAGTTTTAACCATTACCAAAAACCTTCGTCAATTGGGAGTCGTCGGAAAATTCGTCGAATTTTTTGGTTCAGGTGTAGCAGAACTAAGCATCGCAGATCGTGCCACAATTTCTAACATGTGTCCCGAATATGGGGCAACCGTTGGATACTTCCCAGTCGATAAAAACTCAATCGATTACTTAAGACAAACGAATCGATCAGAAAAGGTTATCTCGATTATCCAGAGATATCTAGAAATCACAAATCAATTACGTAACTATTCTGATGTATCTCAAGATCCATATTTCACACAAGTAGTCACTTTGGACTTGTCAACTGTGGTAACATCAGTTTCGGGACCAAAACGTCCTCATGATCGTGTTTCAGTGAGCGATATGCAAATTGATTTTCGTTCATGTCTTAAAAGCAAATTGGGATTCAAAGGCTACGAACTCAAAGAGCAGGAACTTCAAAATGCAGCCGATTTTTCATGGGCTGATGGGAATAAATACACTTTAAAACATGGTTCGGTCGTTATTGCTGCAATCACTTCATGTACAAATACAAGCAATCCATCTGTGATGTTGGGTGCTGGTCTCCTAGCACAAAAAGCTGTTTCGAAAGGATTGAAAGTGGCACCATACATCAAAACATCACTTTCACCCGGTTCCGGAGTAGTAACATATTATTTAAACGAATCTGGAGTGATTCCATACCTCGAAAAACTTGGATTCTACACAGTTGGATATGGTTGCATGACGTGTATCGGTAATTCAGGTCCACTTGACGATAATATTGCGAACGCAATTGAAAAAAATAATCTTGTGTGCGCTAGTGTTCTATCAGGAAATCGTAATTTTGAAGGTCGAATTCATCCAAATACTCGCGCCAACTATTTAGCATCACCTTTGCTAGTTATTGCATATGCAATTGCCGGAACGGTTGATGTCGATTTTGAGAAAGAACCACTGGGATACACGGAAAATAATGACCCCGTTTTCTTGAGAGATATTTGGCCGTCACGCCAGGAGATTCAAGAGTGCGAACAAAAATATGTAATTCCAGCTATGTTTAAAGAGGTTTACGCCAAAATTGAGCTTGGATCAAATTCGTGGCAAGGACTTGAGGCACCATCAGGATTATTGTATCCTTGGGACGAAAAATCTACGTACATTAAAAGCCCGCCATTTTTCGAAAGTATGACTCGTGATCTACCGAAGTTAACATCAGTTGAAAAAGCTAATGTTCTCTTATTTTTGGGAGATTCTGTGACAACCGATCACATTTCACCAGCAGGATCAATTGCACGTAATAGTCCAGCAGCACGGTTTCTTTCGCAAAATGGCTTAACACCACGTGAATTTAATTCGTATGGATCGCGACGTGGTAATGATGCTGTTATGGCGCGTGGAACATTTGCCAACATCCGTATTGTAAATAAATTTATGAGTTCGGCCGGACCTAAAACCAAGCACATACCTTCCGGCGATGAAATGGACATATTCGATTGTGCCGAAAGATATAAGTCTGAAAATATTCCGGTCATAATCATTGCGGGCAAAGAATATGGCAGTGGATCTAGTCGCGATTGGGCAGCTAAGGGACCTTTTCTACTCGGAGTACGTGCTGTTATTGCTGAATCATTTGAACGTATCCACAGATCTAATCTTATCGGAATGGGAATTGTTCCACTTCAATTCCTACCGGATCAAACTGCCGAGACATTAGGACTAACTGGTAAAGAATTATACAACATTAATATACCAGATAATTGCAAGCCAGGCGAGAAACTAACAGTTAACACAGATACTGGCCTATCATTTGACGTAATTTCACGTTTCGACACAGAGGTCGATTTGACGTACTACCGCAATGGTGGCATATTGAATTACATGATTCGCAAAATGTTAGAATAAGATTAGGGGAGTTGATTGTTACAAATGTTATGTTTAGTTGGTTAGGGTACATATGGTGAAAAGATAAGATAATTTTATACACAAAAAAAATTACCCAAAAGGTTATCATTTCCATTCTTCCAAAATATTTTTTTATACATATTCAAATTTATCAATAAAATGTATAATTAATCTATTAATGTGTATTGATGCTATTTACTTTACAGTTTGCAATTTCAAGCAGATTTCGAGGCTTATATTCAAATCCCCTTTGTATTTGTTGATTAGTCGCAGGAGTTCTAACTTTTTGTTTCGGAAATTATTCGATTCTAATTCGTACAGAGTCGATAAGTTCAGCAGTAGACTTTCGTTGAGCGCCTTATGTGGAATGGTGGCTATTGCAGTTTCGTACAATGATATAGCTTCTTTTAATTTTCCGGAGTAAAGTAAACACACCCCCATATTATTGTAGAGCATCACATTAGTCTGATCCAATACAAATGCTTTCTGGAAATTCATGAATGCGGCTTGAAAATCATTTTGCGCTATAGCTACCAGACCTTTGTCGATATATTCCCGTTGATCCTGGGTTTGTGTCCTAAAAATAAGAATACGGTTAAAAAAGTTTCCGATATCAACCCAATCATCTTACTCATTAAGTTTATGCGACTCATGAAATTTCTTTTCCGCCCCAAATATATCGCCACATTGCAAATAAATTCGACCCCATGTTGAATATAATGCTCGACGTTCTTCATTTCCCAACTGATCTTGTTTTAATATTTTGGTCATAATAATATCGGCCAAACTAAAATCTTTCATCGATAGTGCACAATTAATCAAAGAATGTAGTACTCGATTTTCGCGCTTCTGCCAAAATTGCATGTTATTCTTACTATCTTTAATCGAACTAGAATTTTTAAAGTAAGTTTTAATTTTTAAACACGTCTCAGATAATTCCGTTAATCGATCCATGGCTAACTTAAACGAGCCCATATATAACGGCAGCTCGGCTAGTAATAAACGAAACGAAAACGATGCCATTGATCCTTTGCGGCCAGAATACATTTCAGGATAGAATTCATAATATATATCAGGGCGATTTAATAATCCAAAAGCTTCAGTTTCCGCTTGACACAAATCAAAATGGCCAAGTTTTACAAGGAGTGCAAACCGGGTGAACCATAATTGTAAGGAATGTGGTGTATGTTTAGCAGGCTGGCCAGTTCGTCCATGACCTTGACCGTACATAGTAAGCAACCTACTTGTTAAATTTATCGCAGATCTATAACAACCGGCTTCAATTAATTGTCTCAAACCGCGCTCATCTTGAGTTACATCATCAGGCGATAATAGTTTTCGATGCCCTGCTTCCTCTTCTCCAAGTAACTCAGTAACAGCTTCACGAACGGGATCGCTAAGCTCGTTCATCGACATAACTCCGGGCATCGTAAGAAGTGGTGGAACACCAGGTTCTATATAAGGAGGTTTCCACATATCTTTCACATCATCTGTAACAGTTATGCCTGGTTGGACTGGCTGTTCAAAATCATTTAAGAAATTGGTTGGGTCCTGCTTCTCCAGCATAATTCGATCATTGGAAATGTTCAACATACCTCCGGGTACTATAAAATTATTTTAATGGGCAATCCAAAAAAAATTATTACTAAAATTATTTTAATGGGAACCAAAAACAATAACGTCTACTCACCATTTGATTTATCGAATAATTCATCAAAAAAACTAGGAGGATCATTGGCAAAATATTGACTTAAATTTGGTTTATTTTCATTATCCATTGTTATTGAATGTTACCTGTCATGTCAAAGTGTCAACGTCAAATTCACAATAGTGGCAATATATCAACTTAATAAAAATAACTTAACGAATCGTTTATTTCGAGGGCTGTAAACTAGAAAAAAATAAAGCGACAACTACCTAGTAGCGAATCAAAACTAAATTTTACAGAATTAGACCGTTTCAGAAAGGTTCAGTCTATCGGCTACCGAATCAACGTCAGAATGTGTTAAAACGACTACTGTAACCTTCAATTTGGCTATATTTTTAACATGTCCTTCAGCTTGTACAGGAATTTTCGTTCTATTAAAATTGTAAATTTTCGTTAAGTAAAGTACTAAAGAAACATTTATTATATCTATATGCCCTTACCACATATATTATATCGCCATAACTCAATTTTCATATGGAAAAATTTCGAGTCATTTATTTAACCTCGATTTAAAATATGGTAGGATATAGTGGTTATACACAACAATAAAGGCCACTATTTATCTTAAAAATCGTTGAGAAAACATGACAGTGTACTTACAATACGTAGCTGTTAATCTCAAATGTCGCTTGAGATAAAATAATAAACCTAAACTAATTAAGCATGTAAAATAAAATTTACTTAAAATTTGTGTGTACCTACGCACTTGGTGATATCACAATAAAAATAACTCTAAATAAACGGTCATTTCTATAGACGGTTTTACGTACATTATTAGAAATTACGTACAAATCTTAGATAGATGTACGTAAATGTAGAAATTACTTCTATAGACGGTTTTGTACCTGTCCTACTGTCGTTCGAATTGTATATACATCAAAAAACATTCCAAACATTTTAACGAAAAAGGTATACCAACATAAAAAATAATGCGGAGGGGAAATTAATGTTTTTATTTACGTTTTCAATAAAAAAAAATTAAATTTTCGTGTCATGGTATTTGTGTATTTCCATCTACACAATAATTTTTCATCTACAAATTTTAAAGCAGATTGCAAATGGCGTTTTATAAGGGCGGATAAGTGACTCGATTAAATTTTTTTTCAATTTATAAATCGTAATGCTTGTTCAAAAACAATAATATTTGTGTTATAAAATAACTATAAATATCAATTTAGTGAAATAAATATAATTTTTTTTTAAATATTCAGTTATTCTCGCTAGAAATTGAAGTGCATTATTTTCGAAAAAAGTGAAAAATGTAAAAATTTTTGAATATGGTTTGGTTTTACATATATAAAATTTTACAATAAAAATTTTATCTTCTCGGTTTTGTTTATTTGGTAGAAACAAGTCGATATAAAAATTTACCGATTTGTGGAATACAATAAGCTTTTTGTGTTACAATAATAAATTGTATTTGAAAAAATTAAATAGTAAAACAAATTTATTGTTATTATTTTAATGATAAACTATTTTTTATGATAGTTTGGATCTATTTTCATTTGTTTTTATTTGATTACAATAAGAATAAACGAAACGTCAAAATCAGTCGCGCGCTAACCATTGAAATGACAATACTTCGAATCGTCGTTTGCTTGTAGTGTGTAAAACATTAAATCATAAATTAATATTTACATTACAATAAGGAAAATAGGGGACACCTGTTTTATAGTTTAATTAAAATTAAGTGTAAACACACCTAACTTATTGAAAATAAGATTTGTGTATGGAAAACCAATGATGAATGACATTGCATCGAGTAGTAAAGAATCTAATTTGATTCAAAGTACAACCCAGTCAGCTTGGGAACAGTTAACGAATCCACAGAATAATATCGAGAATCAAACTACACCGTCATCGTTTGGTACACCAATAAAAACCACACCAACAGCAACACTTGATGTGTTACCGCCACAAACGCCGCAAGGAAGTTCACCCGCTTTTAATACGAGTATATATGGTGATGAGTTGCATCCCGATCTGGTGAATCAAGGATGGAAAAAATTTTGGTCGAAACGAGAAAATCGACCATACTATTGGAATAAAATCACCGGTGAATCATTATGGGAAACGCCGAGTTTAAATCGGCCATTTGATCCACTCACCGATCCATTGGGAATTTGCCATAATCCTCCTGGGCCAAATGGTGCGCATACACCAAATCCACATCAAACACTGAAACGACGACCATCCGAAGATGCAATGACCCTGCATAATCAAATGGGAGGTGCGCAAATAAAAAAATATGTTCTACCCGGACCTTGGGATCTCGAAGTTCACACTAATGTTATTGTTTTCGAACGGCTCCCCACATCTGTGTATCAACCGCATCCCGAAATTGAAGCACTCCGAGCCGATTTAACAATAAAATTAATTAAAAAATATGACAGTTTATGTATGCTTCGCGAAGCAATTAACGCGCCAAAAGACTCATTCCACCGGTGGCTGATGGAACGAAAAATCACGGATAAAGGATCTGATCCATTGTTGCCTAGTGATTGCGGCCCGATTGAAATTTCACCATCAATGTATCGTGAGATTATGAACGATATCCCTATCAAAATAGTCAGACCAAAATATACGCCAGACGCTCGAAAACAACTTTCAATGTACACGGAGGCTGCTAAAAAACTAATAGAATCATCATCGGCACCATCTGAAAGTAAAAAAGTTGTTAAATGGACAGCCGAAGAAACGTTTCAGTGGCTTCGGAAAACAGTGGGGGCTTCATATGATGATTTTCAAGATCGATTAATGCATATGAAACGGCAATGTCAACCGCATTTGGTTGAAGCTGTGAAAGACAGTGTTGAGGCACTGTGCAGGAAAGTTTATCGATTTTCCAGCGAGAATGCGAAAAAAATACGGGAGCAACATGCAAAACTTCTAAAAGAAAACGGTATACAAGATGGACCGAATGATTTGCCGCCTCCGCTCCAACGAAAAGTTTACTGTTATCCCATTATGTTTTTACTTCCACCGGCAAGAATGCCCGTTATCGAGTATATCATGGAACGCGATCAAATGGCTTTTAAATACACGTTAACTGGACAACAGCAACCGGACACACAATATATTAATGCAACACATTTACAAAAGCTTGTAAGTAAATTCCAATATTACCATGACAGCATATGAGCATTCAAAAATCTGATGTACTTTTGTTTTACTTTAAATTCAACATTAATTCTAATTATTATATTTGACAATTACGTACATTATCAGAAATTATTAATCTGAGACGAATCCCGAAATTAAAGCGATTTAGCTACTTAATATGCTAAATTTTAATATGTATTTAATTTTAATATGTATTTAATTTTCATTCACTTTTAAACACATTCACTTTTAACAATTTTAAATAAGGGCACATTTTTGTAAAATTGTAAAGTTTACTGAATTTTATACTACCCTAATTCATCACTTATCCGAAAATCTTCCAAATCGTGGAAACGAATCTTAATAGATTTCGTCTTTAAATAGCAGTCGATTTTTAAATTTTGCTTTCAGAAGAAATCCACTTGCTATGAAATCGAAACAATATTGTATAGAATGCGATAATTCGGACGAAATTGATCATAATTGGATTCTGTCTAGAATTTGGTTGAAAAATCTTTACTTTCTAATTCAGGTAACCTAAATAAAAATAGGTTATTCGATTTACTTCTCACGATAACAAAAATTGAAATTGATTGTTGCAGTTATATCAGATCTCAACATATAAAATTATTACAACTTTTTTAATTTGAATATTTTATTTTACTTATAGGAACAACTCTATCGGCATAATTGTTACGATGATAAAAAATTTGATTTGTTCGTTGGCCGAATATGGTGCCTATTAAAACGATACAATACATTTCTGGGAAATTTAACGGCAACATCACAAGAAGCTCAAGCTACACAAGAATCACTTCCTGTAACAGTGTTTGAATGTTTAAATCGTCATTTTGGTGTTTCGTTTGAATGTTTTGCGAGTCCACTAAATTCATATTTTCGTCAATTTTGTTCGGCATTTAGTGATACGGATTCGTTTTTTGGATCAAGAGGGTAAATATTTTACTTTATAAAAAAAATTTCTAATAGTTTTATAATATAATATTGTCTTAATAATAATCATAGGTCATTTCTTGATTTCAAACCAATTTCCGGGTCATTTGAAGTGAATCCACCGTATTGTGAGGAATTAATTGATTCCACTTTGGAGCATATTGATAATTTGTTAAATGACTCGCAGGAGCCACTAAGTTTTATTGTGTTTTTACCGGAATGGAAAGATCCTCCGATACAGTGCTTGGCACGAATAGAGGAGAGTCAATATCGAAGGAAACAGGTTGTGGTGCCGGCTATGATGCACGAATATCGACATGGATATCAACATATAATTCCAAAGTAAGTAAAATTTCTAATTAGATGTGTTGAATTTTAGAGATTTGCTGTCGTCTTGTACACAATATATTAAATTATATTCGTCTGGATCGCAGTATTCTTTAATGGAATTAATCCTAAAAAATGGTAAATTTACTGTGTTATTATAAAACAGTAAATTTACAATTTTTTAGGATTAATTCCATTAAAGAATACTGGACTTATCAAAGCAAAATTTGTTTATGCAAAACTAATCAAATTGTAAGGTGAGTCTAGTATGATTGTAAAGCGTGATGATCGTAGGACACATTTAGTCGTATACAAATTAAAAAACATTTTATCATAAATCACGAAATTGTCTAAACATATCATCGTATATCCACTTAATTGAAAATCTGTTGAAGAAACAAAAATCCGTTGAAGAACATACCTGTTGAAGAAATAAAAAATCTTAACATTTTGCAAGATACAGTTCATTAACCCGTCATAGACCAAAAAGGGAGATGGAAAGTTTTTTTTCTTATGAACATTTAATTTTAAAATTAAAACTAACAATATGTATTGTTGTAAGGCTTAGCTTTTAATATCAAACAAATGTCTGACAATATTTTGTATAAGGTATACTAAAATCTGTTTCATTACAATTTGTGATCTCTCGAAAGGCTCAAATTTTTAAATTCGATTCAGCTAAGTTCAATATCTAACCAAAACCCTAACATTGTAAATAAATTCAATATTATATTTTACAATCATAAATATTAACTAAAAATTAAAAAAATACATGACTTTATTATTCAAATATGTATATGTACATGGAGATCAATTCTTCGTTGCTCAGCAAATATCTCAGAATTTTCTGGAGGCACTATTTATTCTCTGTTAAATACCAATTTATTAGAGCTGTTAAAATTCGCAATTGAGAATAATATAAATTTCTAAAAAACCATCAACAATTTTAATCCATCCTCCAGCATCTGTGGTCCAGATAATCTTTTACAAATCTTTCTACCCTCTAGTCGATTTCTACAAAACACCACTAATACTTGTGAAATAAAATTCCAATTAAACAACCAATTAAACTTTATTTTTTTTGTATCCAAAGCTTATGGATATGTGAATATAACGGTGATTTCATGGGTAGATTTCTATCAAAAGTAGCTCAAACTTGCATTTCAACAAATTTGTTATATAAATAAAACATCTCTTAATGTATAAAGTACATTTTAAGTTGTCGTTGACAGAAAAATCAATCACGGACCAACTCACACATACAGATATATTTGAAGAATGGTCAATTTGGAATCAGAATTTATATGGAAAACACAAAATTTGAGAAACATTTTGTTTTCGATTACAATACTTTATTTTATCCTTACGACGTAAGTATGATAAAGTAAAAAAAATCTATTTGTCTGAACCCCTGAAATATTGAGTTTACACCAGATTAAAACCTCTTCTCATACTAGCTATTATTTATTTCTTGGATTTGTGTACTAAACATCTAACCGCAGATTAATAAAGGAGTTTGGGAACGTTGGGTATTAGCAATTGATCAAAGTTTCAACATTTTTTTGAGCTTTTGCTTTTTAGCCAGATGCCTTGGTATTCTGGGTTTTGGATTTTCCATTTGGGAATATAATCAGATTCCTTCAAGTGAACGGTAATTTAAATAATGTTAAGTTATAAAACATACAAATAAACATTTGAAAATCGAAAACTTGAACAAGATTGGCTTAGAAGTACTAATATTAATATCGACTTCTTCATCAATCCGTTTTATCTATCTCGTAAATCTAGTCGAATAGGAGGCTTAAACTGAATTAGATTACATAAATTCTTTAGAAATACCAATTCATTATAAAATTATATGGATTTCACCAAATTTCGATACTTAATTCGCCCAATATCTTTACTTCCTAAATGAAATATCGTATTCAATTAAATTTTAATTCAATATAACTTCGCGACATCATAATTTTATAACCATAATTTGTCAAGTATTCTAACATTTTTATTCGTTTAGTTTTTCTAGTTCTCTAAATAAAATCCACTTAATCTTTTAATCATAACGGAGCTTTAATAAACTCAGAAAAATTTGTTAACAAATGCTAACATAATTCTTAAAATATTTCTTTTCTTTATTTCAGAACTGATGTGAACGTAAAATGTACCCATGCAACAATGGTTGTTTGGTTACAAAATAACGCTGGCTTTGTTCGATGGGGTCCAACCGAATTACGTGTTGACGCACTCCTGGAAGCTTTTCGTCCAGGTCGAGAACGTGAACGTGATAAATTGCAAGCAAATCCAGAAGTAGTACCACAGGAGGTAACGGAAGCAAAAACGCCTGCAATATCTTAATAAAACCGTTAAGTCTAAGATCAAAAACAAATAAATAAATAAAATATTATTTATTATATAATTTATGAAAAAGATATTTTTATTTTATTTTATTTTTTTTTATTTTAATTCAAACAAAATGTCAAAAAATTTATTTTTTAAATTCTATTTTATTTAATTTTGACAAACCATTTACACGAAAAGAGCAAATTCAATTTTATTTTTTTACAAACAAATTTTGTTAAATATATCTAGGTAATTATAAATTTTAAAAAACATGCATACATATTATATTAATTAATTAAAAAAATTAAAAAAGAATTACATAATTACAAAAAACATAAATGCAGAACAATATTACAGTTCATGAAAGTAGTTTGTACATTTTTTTTTTATCTTGAAAAATTTCTAATGGTAAATCATCAATATTTTTTTTTAATTATTATTATATTATTTTATTTTTTTAACGTGATAAGTAAAATGAATTTTTTTAGTTAAATATAAATATTATATAAAAAATAATATTTAAAAAAAACAGATTTTTAAAAATTATGTTTATTACAAATTTACAATATATTGTCATAACAATATATTTATACATAATAGATGATAAGTCTTTGTTGTAATTTATCTAAAGTCGAAAGAAATAGGATGTAAAAAAATAAATACAATTTAAAATATATTATATAAATATTAAAAAACAAACAGAAAATGTATAAATAGATGAATAATTTATAGAGGATATTGTATTAAAAAAAATAAAAATTTAACAAAAGGAACAAATGTACAATTTTTTGGATGAATAAAATAAAATTTTATGACGATTTATAAAATAATCTTCATAATGCAAATTTTTGTTTATTTATTCTACAGTATTTTAGCCCATACCATCATTAATTTTCCAAACATGTTATTCCATAAATTATTTATACAACACTCTTAGCGCAATTTGCGTACATCGAAAAATATGGCTCATGTTTCAATTTGAATTTTTTTACCAACATAAAATGCAGCAGTTTCAAAAAAATTTGATTGATTCAGGAAATAAATAGAAAAATTTGTCATATTTATTGCGTTTGTGAACATTTTATTCTATTCAAATTCAATATAGGTGACTAGGATTACTGATTATAAAATGTAAGCGTGATTTAAAATTAAAATTATATTATTATTTGTTATTTAATAAAATTCGATTAAAATAAAATTTTCAAGATTTAATTACTTTTAATTAAATATTGGAACACACTTTCTTTAATGTTTTAAAACTATTTTCTTACTTACTATCTACCCATAATTTAAAACAAATTAAATTTTTAAGATGTTTAGCATTCTTAAGCCTCTTATGAATTCTATAATTATTTAATCTACGTTTTTATAGGATCTTAAATCGTTGACCTTTTTGTAAATTCTATGCTTTACATTTTTTACAAATTTTGATACTCGTATCTAACTATTTGAATTGAACGTTTTAGGCATTCGTAATATTTTTAAGTTGAAGACTTGCATTTAGGACCCATTCCTCGAGGAATTCACTGGAGCCATGTAGAGATTATAACCAAACGGCTCATCTGAGGTGGATTACATTGATTTGGAGCTCTTGATATTCGGTGGGTACACTTTGTGGAACTGTCCTACATTATATTGGATAGAATCACCGCTCTAGCGGAGGGCTTAGTTGGTGACTATCAAGGAAGATTTCATCTTTTCGCGGCGGATGATTCGATTTAAATATTGTGAGATATCCGTCCGTTATGACTCGATCAATCGATAGAGTTTGTAGTCTGTCCTGGAATACCTTGGAATGCCAACAAAACTGGTACGATTGTCTCGATGCTGTGTTTAAGTTGAAAACAGACTACCGAGAATTTTTGCAGTTAGTTCGGGTATTCGGCAAAGAGATGCTCTGTTAACGGGGGGTGTTTGTCGAGGAGACGGCCCAAAACGCGAAGAAGATGGTACATAAGATGGATCTTATTATGTCTAAGCCTTGTACAATATAGAGATCAGAGATCTGAAGAAGATTTCCGATATTGTACCTGAAATATGTAAGACCTCAGTGACTACACCGGCTCGGTTACGTTCTGTGTGAGGATCCTGAACTTATTGTGCAGCGATCTATGAAAGGAACTGTTTAACAACAATCATAACATTTTAAAATTTTAAAAATACCTTTCATCGATTTAACTGAATCTGCCAGAATGTATGACTACGATATCTAGTCTGGACTACCTTTCGCAGGATTTGTGTGCCGATTATTTACTTCGTTATCAATTATCATAATTAATTCTTAGTTTTTATTTCTAAAACCAGGGTCAGAGGCATTTTTTGGCGACTCCACTGGGAATGGTCCAATGTATTTTCACGTGTAGTGAAAATTTATAATTCTATTGTATTTTTTATAAACCTCCCTTAATCTTTTATATTATTAATCCATTACTTTGTTGGGTCTGTATATATGAATAGGTATATATTAGGTATATATTCCTGAAACTGCAGATAAATAATAAAGCTTAGTCACATTCCTCAGTCTAAGGCCATGAGTCAATTAGTTAAATATTATATATTGACAGAAAACTCAAATTAGTTTTGTTTATTCATCATAAAATGAACAAATAAATCGAAAAATTTGATTTTCCAGTCAAATTTTAATTTAAAACCTATTTCTGTAAAACAATCCGCCAACTATAATTAAATTCGAATATTCTATGGATTTTATCAAGTTTTATTAATATGGATAACACAATATTTCATCGATTAAAGCTTCATAAAATTAATGGGTGAGATTGTTAACTCACAGTACACTGGTAGAACCTAAATATTTGCTTCATGTACGGCATTTCAGAGATCTCATTAAAGTTAAATACATATTATTCTGTACTCATCCATTTATTCATAGATGTATTCATCCATTTATTCATAGATCAGCACCATGTATTGGTTAAACAGGCTACATGCTCATTCTTGGCCAATTACGTGAAAATCTGTACGCTGTAAAAGTTCATATCCCACTATAACAGAACAATTTCAAGGTATGTACAATTTATATTGAAGATTAAATTATCTATCAAATGGGAAACACATCCTAACCTGACACGCAAAGTTTTCCAAAAAGATTTTACTCGTCTCAACATAATAATTTTGTACCCAACTAAAATTATCTACTCGTATCTAAAGAATAAAATATTCTAAACAAAATATCATACTTTTATGAGGAAATTTAAATCGGTAAATGGTATATTATAAGTTTTCAAAATCTTTTATTGATTCACAAAGGAACTACAATACTGATGATTGAACTCAATTTTAAAAATTTTATATTCTTATTGTATCGTTACAAAATTCCATTTACGAAATAAACATGAAAACACTATACAAATTATCTAACCTTTACTAATTCACATAATTTGATATTTTTAAATATGTACAGCCAATGGTTTTATTCTTGAATCTCTCTATAAATGAAACTAACAAAACGTATGCAATTTATACATACTAAAATTACTACAATTTTTAAATTTTAACCTGTTAGAACTTATTAGTATGCGCTATTATACTAATTTAGAATTTAGATCACTTAAATATTATCTTATGCACGTGTATGGATGACCCAGTTAAATAAATATACACAGTAGTATATCGGATCGGCTCTTCGCAGTCGTTTATATTTCGGCTGCTTTAAGAATGCCGTTTGCCATTTCATTAGGATATGTCTTTATAGTTCAAATAATACTTGGAACTTCATACATCATAATCTCTTTAACGGTTTTAATATCCAGATCAGCATGTATGTTATTATTCCGAATATACCAGTGGCCCTATTCTGGTTTTCCCCGGGAATTGGGAATTGGGAAAAAATATTTCAAAAATTCCCAACTACAATAATTCCCAACTTTTTATTCCATTTTTCCCCAAAGTCTATTCTGCCAAATTGGGAAAAAATTTTGGGTGATGACGAATAAAACCGGCGCTATAATTTACGCATTACGCATAATTATTTGCGGGATACATCAAACCCCTTCGAGATACACGAAGCGGAGTTTATTAATAAATATAGGATGCCCTATAGCATTTGGTTTGGGCATTAAAAGAGAAATTGATTCTTTTATGGAGGTGTCAACTATACCAAAAGAAATTCGCGTTCTAGTTACGCTGAGTTTCTTGACTCAAGGTTAACTGCTGCTATACACGTTTCATGAACGTTATTTACACACAAACTAATTACGCTTTGTTTCTGTATGTACATATATTATCAGGTACGTTCCAAAAGAGTGTGGGTATGAAGTCGAACATGTATACCATAATCGGCATTCCTATCATTCAAAGAATGTCCAATTCGTAAGAACACAGGTTACATTACGTAAATTATTTGTTATATACGAATATTCAAGATTCAAATTATTTATAGATTTTCGATTTTAATTTAAAACATTTAAATGTTAATGCTTCATATCATCTTCAAATCATTGAAATTACTTTTTATTTCGATTTTGAAACATAATATTCAAAATTCCCATCTTATTCCCCAAAAAATATGCAGGGAAAAAGAAACGTCAAAACCGCAGTAATATGGAATTATTATTTCCCCATTGAAAAAAATTCCCAATCGCCCGAATTCACTTTGGGAAAAAATAATTCCAAACTACTAGAAAAAAGTCAAAAATTCCCAATTCCCAATTCCCGGGGAAAACCAGAATAGGGCCACTGGAAGCATATAAAATAATACTGCAAGTTCGTTGCAGAAGTTCTGTATTTGATGCACTGGTGGAAATTTTCAATTTTCTCTATTTGTATAAATGGCTTTTATAAAAGATAGGTATAGCAGTAATCAAATTATTCGGCGGTGGTCAATGAAGCAGAGTTTGCTTTAACCGGAAAATTTGAAATTATTTCGTTGAATATTCATCGAAATATATCTCTTTTTACCGACGTTAGCGCCTTAAACCGTCTATACCAAATACTAAAATATGACATTTTGTGTTTATTCATTTTCTTTATGGAATGGAAGAAAGTAGTGTAAAAATATTTTTGTGATTAGGCCAACATTTAGTTATTAAAACCGAATTATTGTAGAATTAGAATATTTAAATGGCTTGCGGTACAGCTACTTTAGAATCTCCGAGCACTGTAAATGCTGTTGCAAATGCCCGAGCAACGCGCTATCATATGGAAGGTGTTGGTACGCGGGTAATAAGAGGACCAAATTGGAAATGGGGCAAACAGGTGAAGATTGTCTATTTCGTATATATTTTTGTGTGTGTTATCTAATATAATTCCAGTACTATTTATTTTGAATTTTTACTTAATAATATTTGTATGCGAATTAAAAATATATACTTAACAAAAAATAATTTTTACAGTCAATACATTTTTTTTTGATGAGTATGATTGTGTTGTAATCATAAATCGACTCCGCTATACTCAAATTAAAATGTATTTTATTTTATGGAAATATTATTTATGTCGTTTAATGTTTTCTCGAGTTTATTATTAGCACATTTTAACCTAATAATTAAATTAATTTAGTGTTTTTTTTTATTGTTTATTCATTTATTATATAGGACGGAGGTGAAGGTCATGTTGGAACTGTGCGAAATTTTGAATCAGCGGAAGAAGTTGTTGTTGTATGGGACAATGGGACGGCTGCAAATTATCGATGTGCCATCGCATATGATTTACGAATATTGGACAGTGCTCCGACTGGAATAAAACATGATGGAACAATGTGTGATACATGTAGACAGCAGCCAATTTTTGGAATACGATGGAAATGTGCTGAATGTGCGAATTATGATTTGTGTTCGACGTGCTATCATGGGGATAAACATCAATTGCGACATCGATTTTACAGAATTGCGACACCGGCTGGTGAGAGAATTTTGCTGGAACCGAGGCGCAAATCGAAGAAAATCGCTATTCGAGGTATATTTCCGGGTGCTCGAGTGGTGCGAGGCGTTGACTGGCAATGGGAGGATCAGGATGGAGGAAATGGCCGTCGTGGTAAGGTCAATGAAATTCAAGATTGGTCAGCAGCTTCACCAAAATCTGCTGCTTATGTTGTTTGGGACAATGGAGCGAAAAATTTATATCGGGTGGGCTTTGAAGGTATGGCAGATTTAAAAGTTGTGAATGATGCAAAAGGTACAACTGTATATCGCGATCATTTACCATTGCTAGGAGAAAATGTACATGGCAAAGGCTCTCATGGACTACAGATAGGTGATCAAGTAACTGTGGATTTAGAATTAGAAATAGTGCAGTCATTGCAACACGGACATGGCGGATGGACCGAAGGAATGTTTGAATGTCTAAGTAATCCTGGAACAATTGTTGGTATTGATGAGGATCAAGATATTGTTGTCGCCTATCCCAATAGTTCAAATCGATGGACATTCAATCCAGCTGTCCTAACAAAAATTTCATCTCCACCTGCGATGCCAAATGATAGTGGTACTGTACAGTTTAGTGTTGGCGATTATGTTAAGATTTGTAATGATTTAGAACGAATTAAAATATTGCAACGTGGACATGGTGAATGGGCTGAGGCAATGGCTCCAACTTTAGGTAAAGTGGGGCGTGTTCAACAAGTTTATCATGACAATGACTTGAAAATTGAAGTCTGTAATACATGCTGGACCTATAATCCACTTGCTGTTACTAAAGTTGGCGATTATTCTGCTATTCTTCCCGGAAATGATGATAAAATTTCTGATTTCCTTAAACAGCTATTTGAGCCGCGAGTTTCTGAAAATGTAACCGAAGAATTGGTGAAGGCAGCCGCAAATGGCGATGCCGCCAAATGTGAAGAATTTTTGAAAGAGCAAAATCAAAATGGTGACAATAAAACAAAAGCAGATGTCAATGGTGTATTTGCAGGACATACGGCTCTTCAAGCGGCTAGCCAAAATGGTCATTTGGATGTAATTCAAATTCTGCTCAAATACAAGGCTGATGTTGAAATTGAAGATAAAGATGGCGATCGAGCTATTCATCATGCTGCATTTGGTGATGAACCCGGTGTGATGCAGTTACTGTCACAAGCAGGTGCTGATTTAAATGCACGCAACAAGAGGCGACAAACAGCATTACATATCGCCATAAACAAGGGTCAGTTACAATTAGTACGTAAATTACTAGAACTGCATTGCCACCACAGTCTACAAGACTCTGAGGGTGATACACCACTTCATGACGCAATCTCTAAAGAACAAGACGAAATGTTGTCTCTCCTATTGGATTATGGTGCTGATATTACATTAACCAATAATAACGGGTTCAATGCATTACACCATGCTGCATTAAAGGGAAACCCATCAGCTATGAAAATTCTTCTTACTAAGTTAATCAAAACGAATCGGTTATGGATCGTTGAAGAAAAGAAAGACGATGGTTATACCGCATTACATTTGGCTGCACTCAACAATCATGTTGAAATTGCTGATCTCTTGATTAATATGGGTAATGCCGATATGGATAAACAAAATGTTAATCAACAGACTGCATTGCATTTAGCTGTTGAACGGCAGCATGTTCAAATAGTGAAAGTAAGTTGATTATGCAATTTTTAATTTGTATACAATTTCCGAGGTGTTTGAACTTAAAGTAAATCAAATTTTAAATCATGTTTCATATTTTAGCTACTTGTGCGAGGTAAAGCAAATCTTAATATTCCTGACAAAGATGGTGATACACCGTTACACGAGGCATTGAGACACCACACATTATCGCAAATCAAACAGTTGCAAGAAAGCGAAGGGTTTGGTAAATTACTAATGGGGCTGAGAAATGTAAGTGTAAGTACTTGTCACATGAATCAAATATATAACTTGCTCGATTCTTCTATAGCACACCGATAAAAAAGCCTCGGCTTCCATAGCTTGCTTTTTAGCAGCAAATGGTGCAGATTTAACTATTAAAAATCGTAAACTTCAAACCCCATTGGATTTGTGTCCAGATCCTAATTTATGTAAGACATTAATAAAATGTTATAAAGAACGTAAAACTGATGATCTGGAGCTGCCAGGAAATGTTGCGAACGTAGATATTGATTCAATTACGACAAATACTACAGGCCCTCTTGATGAGTGCCTTATTTGTTCCGATAAAAAACGTGATACCCTCTTTAAACCATGCGGCCATGTATGTTGTTGTGAATCGTGTGCACCACGTGTTAAAAAATGTTTAATTTGTCGAGATACTGTGAATGCAAAAGACAAAATTGATGAGTGTCTTGTGTGCTCAGATAAGCGGGCTAGTGTTTTCTTCAAACCTTGCGGCCATATGGTTGCGTGCGAAAGTTGTTCGACTATAATGAAAAAATGTGTTGAATGCCGCACTCCAATCGAAGAGGCGGTACCGTTAAGTGTGTGCTGTGGCGGAGAAGGTGTAATCTCAAAAGTTGGACCTAGCGTTACGCACGATGATAAAAAAGAAGTTCCATTGGAAAGTGTTAACAATTCTGGTCACGGTGTTGCTATGAATAACACAACTTCACCGGACATAATTGCAAACAAGCCGGGAACCTCGAATATTAATACTACTAACAATGCTAGTGGTGGCAATAACAGCAACGTTTCGATGAATCATATCCAAAAATTGCAGCAACAACTACGCGACATTCGTGAACAGGTCAGTTTAATTAATTTAATTATTATACAAAATTCTAGCCAAACAACCACCGATTGTGATCTGTTCTTTTTCCAGACAATGTGTCCAGTATGTTTTGATCGTATCAAAAATATGATATTTTTATGTGGACACGGAACATGTCAAATGTGTGGCGATCAAATTGAAGGATGTCCAATTTGTAGAAAAACTGTTGAGAAACGAATTCTTATTTTTTAAATTTAAGCTATAGGTACATACATCTCACATTATATAAATAATATATTTAAAAGTATTATTTTTACTTATTGATTATTATATATAATTATTATTATTATTGATTGATTAATTAAAACAGATTTTTTTTTATTGTTCTTTGCAAAATATCAAAAGTAGTTGGTATCAATAAAATGATATTATTTAAAACAAATTATCTTGGTTTTCATTGGATTTATTGGACTCATCGTTTTAGATAATCAAAATCCTAGATTATTTTTTAAATAATCGAAATCCTAGATTAATATTTATAAATAGTTTTCGGGATATGGTTAAAAAATGTTTTCAAATTGTACAGGAAATTATACATTTAACTAAACTAAAGATATTTTATATCAAGATACAAGGCCCATAACTAAAACCAGGCAAAATCTAATTTAAACTACTTTATTATAGGTTATACAAAAACCTGTTGTTCCATAGGAAATAGAAACTATTCAATTTAAAATTGTTTTAAATATTAACATAAGTCATACATTTTTAATACCTAATCATATTTGATACTGTCCCTGCTATTCATATCAGACAAATTCTTCTGAAAAAAAAAAGTTTTAATTATATCTGTAACAGTTGACATTTCTAAATAAATGTATGTATAAACATTTAAAAATTTTAATATTTGAACAATTTTAAATTTAAGAGCCATTCCACAAAAATTAAAATTAAAAAAATAATAGTTTGAATGTGAAATTTCAATTTTCCTTTAATTCCAATTCCTTGTACAATTTTGTTATTTTTCAGTCGAGTTTATGGAATAAGAGAAATTAAAATTTAACTTAGTAAAACTAATTTTTAAAAAAAAAATAGTAAAATACCTTTTACAATTATGGTAAATTATAGCCTTTCCTGAAGCTCTAGATGGGAAATATTAATTTTTAAAATATTTAAATACATAATTATGGTCATAGAGGGATTTTAACAAATAAAAGCAATTTTTGTTAAATTTTGAAATCTAAAAGCTTTTATTTATTATTATAAAAGCAACATATGTGATTAATTTTTTTTTAGATTACGTTATTTATTATAAATTGTCTGAACGGAAATTGTATAAGCTTTGTAACAAATGAAATATTTTAAAACTAGTTTTTCAATTATAGCACTTTTTTCAAGACAGGGTAATATGTCGGAAGGCTTCTGTATAAACGCTTATAACGTGAAAAGATGGCCTGTCAGTGCGAAGGGGTAGAACTAAAGCCACCTTCTTTTTGATCAAGGAATCCAACCATACCATTCGTGTCAGAAATTTGCGGGACACCCTGTATTAAATAAATAATTAGATTTTTAGGTTTTTATTTTTAGATCTTTAAAAATAGTATTATTTAACCCTTTTTTTTAAAATCTTATATTTTCAACCAATTTAAACCTCAAGCTCTTAAAATTTATACATTCCAATTTTTTATTTATTAAACTCTAGTATTCTTCTAGACCTCGAACATATCATAACCTACTATACTCCTAGACAAAATTATCGCTTTCCTATCGTTTGGTTTTAAGGATAAAAAAAATCCCTAAAAAAAATTCTGGAGCGGGATTTTATTTTTTATATTTCATATTTTTACATTCTCGTCTCCGGATACTGTTTTATTATTCGTTAAACCGATGACTGGTTCATCCATAATTTTCGTGCGATATATGTTTCAGTATAATCTTCGTGAATGCAACGATCTTAACCACCTTCAACTTATTAAGGGGTGTCATATTGTATTGGAATTTCTCAACCACAATACTTAATCTTGATTAAGAGTTTTCGTAAACAATATATTTCAGATTTATTTTAATGAAATTATAGCGTATCATTTGTTGTCAAACGAAATCAAATAACATAACTATACATAATGCAAATCAGCCTCATGGATAAATAAATAGAAAGCAAGGCAAATCCCATTCTATTTAATTTACTTTATCTTTACCAGAAGTCACTTTGCCGACAAGGTAATGGCAATAAGCTTTGGACTTTAATGTACGTTATTCCATCACTGACGTTAAAACTGTAAATATTACATACAGTGGATACTGAACTGGCTTTTCATCTCTTACGTGATTTTTTGACCATTTTTATTTCTCCTTCGTGATCTTCAAGGAACAGTGCTACTCCCTGGTTGTAGATGTGAAGGGACTGTATTACTATCCGTTGTTTGTAGATGTGGATATGAGTTGCTAGCCCATTCTTACTGTTTGTATGTTAGTTTTTGATTATTCTCGTATATTAATAATAAAACAGTGGATGTATCTTGAACGTTTATATAAATAAATAATAATTATGGGCAGGGGTGGGCGTTTACGTGTCATCTATTATTTTCTACATTGACGTGTCGACAACTCGTAGATAACGTCAACAACGCAGACAACATCGATAATGTAGACAATTCCTAGAGTGGTTTTGTCAATTAGTTCTAAACTAATCAAAGAGTGACCAAATTTCTTTAGGAACAATGCGTTATTGGTGATAGTTTTATAGTATGTCCGTCAATGCATTTAAATCTCTTTTCAAAAAGAGCGGAATTTAAAACTAATCGTGCTCAAATACAATTAATCTATTTTTTTAGCGTCATGTTTATCAATTACAAAACTATTAAATTGACCCAAAACAACGATATATAGCGTTATATAGAGCGGGGTCCTCTATATAACGGAGGAACGGTATAGAACAGCTAGCAGAAAAATCGGAAAAATGGCTCATTAATCCGGGGAACTATGAGCGTGCCATAAAATTTAACACACCCCACTCCATGGTAAAACGAATTCGAGTTCAGGAAGGCTATGGGTGCTACCGAGTTATTAAAAGCCAAATCGTTAAAATAACCAAGACTTGTTCATGTATATAAAAACCAACAACTTTCCTATTACTGTGGCAGGATTGTATTGTCCACCAAGACATTCGATTAAAAACAAACAATACTCAAAGTTCTTCAAGCGTCTGGGGAAAAGGTTCATAATAGGTGCTGAATTCAATGCGAAGAATACTCACTGGGGTTCTAGATTAACTACAACTAAAGGAAAAGAATTACTGATTGCCATTGAAGCAAATGGATGTTAATCCATTTCAACTGGAAAACCAACATATTGGCCAACTGACACAGGAAAAAAACCTGACCTGATCGATTTTTTTATAACCAAAAGTATTTCTGTACTCTCCTCATTTGACCATCGCCGTACATTTTCATTGCTGCTACATCCCTCTTTTATACTTGGCAATTGGAAAATTTTGAAAATTTTAATTGAAGCTGAGTAGAACTAATTTGTAAGATGAAATTAAATTAAAAAAACGTTAGCCCGAATACCACTTAAACTCACGTCCACTAATCAAACGCCCATTACTTTGTTTACTTGACCACTACCGTGCAATTTCATTACTGATAAATCCATCTTTTATACTCACCATTTCAATAGAGAAAAATGAAAATTTAACAGAATCTGAATTGAATTAATTTGTAAGAAATTAAATTAAATTTGTTTTTAGTTTTAATCGAGACTTAAACTCAGCTATACCTATTTGTTATACGTTCAGTTTGTATAGGGAAATTTTTTATTTGGGCGTTATTCATGTACTGACTTAAACTTAAAACTTGTATGGTCAAAATGGTTATTATTGTGGCCCGCCTAGAAAATTGCATCAAGCATCGTTGACTGGAACGGAAGTTTTATAATTTTTAAGAACATACTCGTAAGGAGGAATAGCTTGACAGATTTTTAACTTTTTCGAAATACATTGCTTGGAATGTCATCGCATTAAATGTTGCACCTGGCACTAAGCAGTTCAAGATGGGTATATAGCGATGGTGAAATAAACGCAGAGTTCATTGTCTTTGCTAGAATTTTAAATATTTTCTATTCAAATGACAGATATAAAAAATTTGTATAACATGCAATATATATGCGGCGGTGGTCCAGTCAGCAAAGTCAGTGACTTTGAATTTATGGATCTAATTTCGATCCTCGAACGAGCCAAACATTTTTTGATTTAATTTCTCCTATCAAATTGGTGATGGAGAAATAAAATTACTCATATCGAACTCAGGTTCTGTTCAAAACTTCAATATTCTCCATGTAAAATTGGCAAGTATAAAAGATGGGTATAATAGAGCGGTAGTGAAATTGTACGGCGATGATCAAATAAGCAAAATCCATTGCCGTTGCTAAAATTTTCAATTTTTTTATTCAAATGGCAGCTATAAATGATAGAAATATCACTATTTATATGTATGGCGTTGACTCGGTGGTAAAAGAAGCTGTGTGATTGGATTGTTATCATGAATAGTTCAAGCCTCAATATATTATATTTTTATTTAATTTATTTGTAAATTGGTCATTTTTAAATCAAAAAGCGATTTTTTTAAATTTAATGAGAATTAAATTAAATTTAATGAATGTATGATGGCCCGCTAATTTTGTACCCTTAATGGAGGTTCGAACACTCGCACACATCCACGTTTCCAAATCTTATGACACCGCTTACTTTACCACCTCACCATTTTCATATATAGGTTTGCCGCTATACTCATCCTTTATATTTGCCAATTGAAGGGAGAAATTAAATAAATTAAATTAAAAATTATTTAATGCTGAGGCTTGAACTCAAGTTCACAATTCCAGATACAACGACTCTGCTTACTGGACCACCGGCGTATATAAAATTGGTGCTATACAAATCTTTTATGTTTGCCAATTCAATAGAGAAAATTGAAAATTTTAGCAACAGGAATGGATATTATGGTCATACACAAGAGATGGTTCTTACATTTTCATACGGTCATACACAAGAGATGGCTCTTATACTTGGCAAAGAAATTAAATTAAAAAAGTATTGACGCTGACGAGAATTGAACTTGAGTCCACGAATCCAAAAGCAATGACTTTGTTAACTGCACCACCGCAGTATATAATAATGATGCTAAACAAATCTTTTATGATTGCCAATTCAATAGAGAAAATTGAAAATTTTTGTCACATTTTTCATAACGACGTATTTTGCTGGTAATTGTTCAACACGATCCAGCAGTAACGTGTTGGCCATATAGCTCGTTCACACGACTCTAATTCCAACAGAAGCAATATCAATTCAATTTAATCGTATGGAAACTTTATTATCATTCGAAAGAACATTTCTTGCCATTTATTTTTTAAAGATTACTTCTATCAAATGATGGCCGCAACTGCGATGGTCCTTTCTCAAACTCTAATTTTTGAAGACGCGTTCGAGAGTATCGAATGGTATTTGGCGAATGACAGGAGTAATGTTGGCTTCCGATGCCTCAAATCTAGCTATGGTTTATTCATATAGACTTTGAACTTTGCGTAGCCCCAAAGAATAGAGTCCAGAGGTATCACACGATCTAAATAGCCAATTCAACGATCCGAACCGTGAAATTAATTGCTCGCCAAAATGATTTTTCAATAAGTACATTGCTTTGCGAATATATGGCAAATAGCGCCGACTTCTAGGAACCAAATGTCGTCGAGGTCGGGCTTCAATATTAGGCAGCAAATATTCCGTTATCATGGCGCAATAATGAGCACTATTCACAGGTACGTCCCGTGCGTCTTCTTTTTTGAAGAAATTTGGACGAATGATTTCACAGGCGCGTAAACCACACCAAACCGTCTATTTAGTCGCGCATCAACCAATACTTTAAACTGGGATTCAAGTTTTTCGATGGTATTCCAAATAGTGCTCTCGACAGACCGATTATGTCAACCGTAACTTGGTCTAAACGCACAAAACACATCCCTCCCAGAATGCTGATTTTCGTAATAAAGCTGGACAATTTGTAGATGCTATGCCGGGCTCAGTCTTTCCATGATGAAATGGCAAACAATACTGAATAAATAAAAACACGATGACAGTTTGAAACTATTTATGCGTCATTTGTCAAGAAGAAACAAATGAAAACATCACCTCTAGATGAACGCTTTTACAAAATACTCCCGCCAACTGGCGCATTCGATTTTAAATCGCTAAAATATCGTAAATTGTTGACATTATTTTAATTGTCGACGTTGACAAAAACACTGCCAAGTAATCTGCGTTATATTTTACATGTCGACAACCGCATAACTTACATGGCGTAATCTACCTCGCCCATCCCTTGTTTAAAGGCCAGTACTGGCTCCTTACTGCGTCAACAATCTGGCTCCAATGGTTTCGATCATGGGCTTGGTCTTCATAATGTCTTAGACAACCTGAAGAAGCCAAGTCATTCTCTACACCGTGGAGCCATCATCGCCTGCAACGACCTCTGCGCCTACCATATGGTGGCTC
Organism: Tipula unca; assembly: GCA_951394425.1. Taxonomy (NCBI): domain Eukaryota; kingdom Metazoa; phylum Arthropoda; class Insecta; order Diptera; family Tipulidae; genus Tipula; species Tipula unca. The sequence goes on along the minus strand of OX596380.1, from coordinate 141,937,706 downwards.
TCCTTTCAGAGATCGCTGCACAATTCGTTCCGGATCAGCACGCAGAACGTGACCAAGCCAGCGTACTCGCTGAGACTTTATTTCATGCACAATATCGGGGATTTTCATCAGATCTCTGATCTCGATATTGTACAGAGCCCGGTATGTGCGTTGCATCTATTTCGCGTTTTGGGCCGTAAATCACACGCATGACTAAGGAGACATCTCTCGTACTCGTCCGTCAACGCCCAACTTTCACATCCAAACATAATAACGGGTCTGATCAACATTTTGTGAAGCTTCAGCTTCACGGCACTTGATATATGTGTTTAGATTTTAGCACCTGATTGGACTGGCGATATAAGATGTTGCGCCGAGGTGTTTCAGTTTTACGAAAGATGTACTCCAACATGAGATTGAAGAGTATCGGGGACAGAGCATCTCGCTGCCGAACACTCGAGCTAACTGCAAAAATTCTTGATAGCCTGTTCTCAACTTTAACACAGCATTGAGACTGTGTCACTGTCATTCTACACAATCGTAATATTTTTGTTGGCATACCTATAGATATTCCAGCGCAGACCACAAATTCTCTCGACATAGGCCTGCCGGATATCCAGGAACACCTGATGCACGGGGATGGAAGACTCCTATATTAGCTTCTTCAAATTATACCTCTCAGACTAAAAGTTGCCAGCTTGGTTTGTTGGTGCATACTTCAGTTCTATGGTCGCACATTTTCTTCAACCTCTTTAATTTCTGCTCCGGCTCGACCAAGGGTTATTTTAAATTAAATAATTGTTTATCTTCGGTTCCTTAAAGATCTCCATCTTTTTAAATAGTAGTTAATTAATAAGAGTAAGTAATAGTTTAGTTAATAAATATGTTTACCAACGTTATCGTATAGCATGGTTGTAACACATGCATGTTTCGGGGAAAATCAGCATACAATTCCAAATGTAAATGCTGGAAAAATAGAGTGTGGTGTTTAATTTTTACTAAACCATAGTACTCCAAACACAAATTATTTTTTATTGAAGTTCAAATATCTTGTTTTACACGAATTCCAACTTTTTGAATAGAGCCACCATATTTTCGAATAATATTTCAACTAAACTATAAAAATTCATAGACGATGAGTGTTAAAAAACAGACCGAGGCTGGTCATACGCGTCGATCACGAGCCCAAATTCAACAAGCAAATGTTTTTGTAAAAAAAAGAATTCGCTTAACGGATATTCAAGAAAATATTCAATCATGGATCAATAAACAACCGGATAGAGTTACGCCTAGTCGTAAAAAAGTAACACTGGATGAAGCGGCTACAAAAAAACCGATTGGTACAATGATAAAGCCTAAATCAATATTGCATTGGGATCAAGAAAAGCCACGAGAAAATGAACCATATTTATATGGAGTATATGATGTACCATACGCCAAACTACCCAATGAAGTAAATTTTATCGGTGGTATCGGTGATCTAAAAGGTCATCCAAGATCAAAAAAATTTATTGAACGACCAACTGCAATACAAAATATTTATAATATGCGAACTCGGAATAATCCAGTGTTTACATTTACCGAAAATCCAAAAGATGTGAATAGTTGTGTGTCCAAGTTTTACAAGCCGCACCTGCATTTTTATCACGAGCCCCAGAAACAGACATATGAGTATTTCGATTACAATAATCCGTTGCAATTAGATTTTCAGGGATTCGACTACAAAAAAACATTTATGAATGACGAACAAGCCGAAGAAAATGCAAAGGAGTACAAGAATCAAAAAAACTATTTGCATAAGGTGGATGATGAGAGAAAACTAAAAAAAGTAATTCAATTTGAAAAGCGTCAGGAACAATACGGTCTGTCAAAGCTTTATGATCTTAAAAATGTTCCCGGGCACTTAACGGAGTTGGATAACGCACCAACACATATACCACACTGGACTGATCCATTTGCTCCGAAACCCGATATACACGATCCGCAATTTGTACGACCTGCTATTGCAAGTGTCCCATATAAGCCGGAGCCAAAAATTCAGTCACATTTAATTCGAACTGTAGATAAACCAAAAAATATTGAGATTCGCGATCAGAAGTACTTGGCTCGGCGGAAAAGAGTGACTGCCCGATTGGAAAAAGAGAGTGATAAGCAGGAGAAATTAAAAGAAGAAGAATTAGAAAAACAAAAATTAGAAGAAGAAAATAAAAATAAGCATTTGGGAGAGCAGGAGTACAATGACTATTTCACGGACAAACATGAAGTTGTTTTAAAAGAATTTATGTCACTTAAACCACCGTACAAAGAGAAAAAATATCCTAGTACTATGCGGGAAACGCGATATTTTCAACGCCTTGCAAACCGTCAGAACCGTTTGGCCAAACAAAAAGCCGAAGTCAAGGGACAGTATTTAAAGGAATCCAAATTTGAAAATCAATTTTTCACTTTTCCCGAAAAAAATGTTCAAGTCGATGAGGTTTCTATTGATGCCGAAGCAATAAGCGAACAGACCAGTGACGACGAAGATGGACTGTCAGTTGGTGAAAAAGGTAGCAAGTTTCAGTTGCGTGGATTTTTTACGAAACTGGTTCGTGAACCACGCGGACGATTTGATAGGATGCCTAAAAGTATAGCTGAACGACCGGTTCGTACGTGCATTACTCGTGAAGAATGGTTTGACGTGATGGCGCCCAAAAATAAACCGCCATTATTTTTTATAAATTGTCCATCTACACTAAAATCCACATTAGAACCAAATGCCGAGCAGTATTCAATATTAGATCCACCCAAGGCAATATTTGGTACTTATGACATAAGCCCTATTAAAGAAATGATAACCGCAACTGAAGAAAGCGAAACGAAAATTCAGAAACTGAGACCAAAAGTGATTAAACCACCGTCGATAAAAGTGAAAAAATTCAATTTGACCGGTTTTCTGTATGGTAAGGTTAAGGCCGAGAAGAATACGTTTACCAAAACACGAATGGAATCAAAAGGCCAAAATAAATGCGGTATACCACTTGAAGTAATCGAGCGATCTAATGACATATTTGAGGATAGGCAACGCCAAAAAATGCTCAAAGAATCTCAAAGACTACAAGTATTGGGAATTAGTATGGCACTTGAACCAATCGCTGAAAAAGATAAAGGTCCCGATTTGGTTGAATCATCAACCGACGATGATTGGGTACCTGAGAAATGCGTACCAAAACCTGATGTCGCTCGGGAGTGGGGTTTAGTAAAAAGTTGTAGAGTTTGTCCGCATTTAACATCTGGAATAAAAGCGCCTCAATTTCGTGAACCCGTTGTTGGCAAATGTGAGTGCAACATTACGAATTACAATCAAGAGAACAATTATAATCTAAATCTGGAGTTGCCTGAAGTTTTAAAAGTACCCGAAGATATTATTAAGGAACCGAATTTGACTATGGAAAAGAAAAAATACAACAAAGTTTTTGAAACGCGTCATCATCATAAACATATTGATAATTCACAACATAAGGAAATTATGGTCAAATATCTTTTCAAAGTTCCATCACTTGGTGTAAAAGAGGATAAAGTGAAGATTGACACAAAAGGTATTCATGATCATTCGACTGGAGTGCAAGAGAAACAATTTCCAATGCCCGTAGTCAAGGAGTTTATATCAAACGTGATGAAATCAAAACAATCGCCACTAATCAAGCGTTTTGTGGCATTTTTGCACGATCGGCTTTTGGAAGGTCAAAAATCTATGGGTATTGATCTTGAATATGATGAGGATTTTAAGAATGCTACGATTGAGGAATTGAAAGCGGATTTGGAGAGTATTATATCGTGTTGCACGTCGAACACAAGTTCTGACGTGACCAATTTTACACAGGACAGTGGGAGTTATTTTGATATTCAGAATGTTAAAGTTCCGTTACGGTAAGCAATAATTTAACTTAATTAGAACAGAAATTTACCAAAATTATCATATACCAAAATTTTACATTACTAAAATCTAAAATATAAAATTTCAAATCTCAAATTATAAAATTTGTTTTTGTTCCAGTTACATGACAAAAAACCAAGTTCCATTCTATGAAGTTAATCGGGTTCGCGTACGAGCCCAAGATTTTACAAAGTTGAATGAATACTTTCATCCGTATTATTACCCACCATTTTGTGGGCAAAAGCAAGTTATGCGAAAAATCAGCAAGCCTAAAGATCATTTCTATACGAATTTGGTTAGAACTCGTGCCGACATACGAGCCCGCCTTAAAGTAGATTTGCCTTCGTTTAACGATGAGCAAATTGGTGAAAAAGGTAAAAGATATATTTCGAAGTTGATCACCGAATGGGATGATTATTATCAGCACGAGATAAAAAATCGTCCACGCATTTGTAATATGAAATGTGGCCCAATCCTGGCACAATCTCGAACGGCACTACGTAAACGTTTTATTGCGCTGTATTCGAGTGAGCAAATTACCCAATGGAAAATTGCCCAGAAAATTTTGAATCGATATTTTGACGAATTTTACGAATTTCGTGATTTATGTGAGAAACTCTTTTCGTCGTGGAAAGAGGAATATTATCGCAGTTCGATGAAAGCGTTGCAAGATTTAGAACCACAATTTGCCATTACGCGGCAGATGCAAATCGAACTGGACCAGTTGCGCGAACAATTTCGACGATTGAATATGAAAATTGTGTATATGGAAAATGATTGGATCACGTGTATTGGATATCAAAATTTTCATTATCTTTTGGCCGATTTAACGTGGCGTCACGAAAATGATTGGATTCATCTTGATCCCGAGACAAATAGTATGGAAAATGCTCGCAAGTCAATTGAAAATCGTTTTATCGTTAATATAAGGAATCGGGATCGGGACGATGCGTTTGAAATTAAACACTATTATGAGACGGTGTTCCTGCGTATTGCTAAGCCACCATTGTATCCGTTTCAAACGCCAACCGAATTCCATCAAGGACTTATGAATATAAAGACACGCTTGTATATCAGTTTGGTGCACATGCATGTGAAAATATGGACTTTAGCCGATTTGACGAAACAATACGAGGAATTTTTAAAAAAATCTAACGATTTTCTTGACAATCGTGAGAAGTACGTCAATCATCGCAGCAAGAAGAAAAATTTCCTCCAAAAACAATCTCAAAATCTCGAGGAAAACGGTTATCGTATGTTTGACACCGAATTGACTGTTTCATTCTCAAATCACGAAATGCGACAAATTCAAGCACTGTGCGAATGCATGTACGAGTATTTTGTACCACTGGTAGTGCGAAATGAATTAAAATTGAATTTTACGATAATCGATAAATTTGGGATGGTGGCGGATACTATTGTAAATGTTTTGGGTCAACTTGATAAATTTGGCGTCGATATGCTGCAGGATATTGAAAAAAAAGTACGCAGCAAAAAAACGCGCACCATGAAAATATCAGAAAATGCTTGTGCCCTCGAGAATCGAATTCATTTTGTTATGCAAAGTGTGATGCGAAATTTACAGCCACCGTATAAGAAACCTAAACGTGAAGGTAAATTGCCGCGTTCATATTTGATTCGACGCAAAAAGAAGATTATTATTCCCGTTCAGCAGGTGGATAGTAGGCTGAAACTATTTTATAGGGCTTTCACGAAGGATGAAAAATGTCTATGTTTTAAGCTTAGCGATCTCAATGAAGAGGATTATTATATATTTAAGGAAGTTTTCCCAGATGTTGAAAAGCCGGCCATTGATGTGGACGACTATAAACGCTTGGAAATGGAAGAGCAAACGGCAGTGTGATAGCGTAATACTGATTCTTTATCAATTATATTTTATGATTTTCAATACATTCGATAATTTTTCGTGTACATTGATCGTTTTCAATTTTCGTTCCAAAGACTCAAAATCAGTCGTTTCAATTTCGTCGCACGGATCCGCCATACGATCAGTTCGATTTAAGTACCGTTCTGCGAATGCCAAAATTCCACAGAGTGGCCGAAAATAGTATCCGCTGAAATTCGTATGCCGCTCCAAATCGTTCAATTCAAGAATATTTTTAATTTCAGAAATTTTTTCCATAGTCCCGTGAAATCCTAGTGCCTCGTGCATAGTAGTTGCGAGTAGATTTTTGGGCAGTAGACGCTCCTCTGGCAACATAGTATGTTGTGTTTTATAGTCACTTTTTGTCCCATAATTATCTTCCTCACTATCCGTTTCATCTTGATTCGGTTTCTGCTTTAAATTTTTCATTGGGCTCTGCACTGTTTCCTCGGGGCTGTTGACCGTCAACCAGTTACGAATAAATATCCGGCGAAAAATTTGTTTCTGCGATTTCGAAATTACAACATATTTGCTTAGATAGTCGAGTGGCGTAAGTTTGGATAGTTCATGCGAATCGATTGGTAATTCAAATCGTGACAGCGAGCGTGTATATTTTCGTGGCAGATTTATCCACTTCACATGATCAACATCGCGTAAATTAAGATTTTTTCGAATATTTTTCACCACATCACTTTCTTGGTTCACTTTGTCACTTGGTATCGTGTGATACGCCTCCTGCAGCGCTCGATGCATATATTTTTCAAACGAATTCTCAACCACATCAATATTTAATCCGCGTCGTAAAATTTTCAAGCAATCTTCATCCAAATAACATGGCTTACCACTATTGTCATCATCGTCGAGTAAATTAAATTTTCCGAATTTCGATTGTACTCGATCAAATTGAACGGTGCCACTACCGTTCGGAATCAACGAGGGGCGATTACTTAAATTTGGTGAATCCGGTCCGAGCGCGCTAACTTGAGTTTCTGGATCTTGGGTCTGGTGGAACGGGGTTAAACCAGCCGATTGAGTTTTACTCTTTTTACGTTTTTTACCACGCCGTCTTGGATTATCCTCTTCGTCGACGTTAAAATCATCCCGTGCATTGACACATATATGCGAATTTTCACGGCTCATTATCGGTGGAATCGCTAAATCAGTACTCTCCATTCTTGGTTGTTGTTTGATTGCAATTTGAATTTTATCGTTTATTTTAACATTTTTACTCGTATCCGTTGGTGTTTTAGATGTTGTTCCGCCACTTTCCTTTGTTTGAATCCATGGTTCATTTCCAGTTGTACCAGCTGATAATTCCGAAGATGCATTCCAAAATAAAGTTTCTTGGCTATGACTACGCCGCAGATCGAGTATAATTTGCTTGCGTTCTTTAACATTATCACTCGACGGTTCGGGTGTTACACATCGGCGTGAGTTTCGAATTGAATTTACTGCACTGTTACGTGTTCGGCCACTCGCTATTGTTGGTGTTGGTGTGAGTGGACGAGAATCGGTGTCGGTGTATCGACGAATAAATTCTTCAGGCACATGATCACGGTAATCGGATAGACTATCTTTATGTCCGATTGATTTTCGGCCATGAGATTCGTGTTGTAGAAATGCTTTACCTTCAATAATCTGGAAATAAATTAATTATGTGTGACCACCTTAATTGGATCTAAATTTAAAACCTACCCATGCCTCTTTGGCTTTCTTGACGATTGTTTTCACTTCAAGCGATGCTGGATGGTTGCATAATATAGAGCAACCCGGTGAATATGGGTTAAATAAGCCACCAAAAGGTCTAAGTGAAAACTCGATTTGTTTTGAAACTGGACTCGGTATTTGAGGTGCATAATGATGGTGTCTTTGAATCTGGAAACAAATTGTTGCTATAACTGTTATGTGATCTATTGTCAAAAATATAGCTTACCTGTGATCGATAAAATGATACTTTCTTCTTTGGGCTAGCAATCAAACCAGTTTTGCTTGTTATACTCATAATGCACAAATGGAAATAAGTTGTCTGTAAACCTTAAATAAACCATGCATGTTGCTAACAACAACGGACATAGAGAGGAGAATATAGTTCATATTATTACTTGAGGTGTGTTGCTGCGGTAACCAGAAAAATAAATGAAACAGACTTGTTGCTGTTAGTCGAAATATAATTTCGATACCAAAAATTGGTAATTAAATGAAAATGAAAGTTTAACTATAGGTGTTTGTATAGAAATCGAAAATATTGAATTAAATAAAATTGTATAGAATGGCTTTCAAATGGAGGCTAATCATCTTTATTCAATTTCATTTTCAAAGATATACTTTTGATATTTTATGTAATGCTCAATACGTCATATAGCCCATACATTGTAGACACTTTGAGCTTATTTCGATCATCGATTGATTGAGTTTCGTGATAACATTTTGTGTTCTTTGCCTTGTAAACGATATAATCCTAAATCCACCTGAGAATCATTTGGATCATTTAAGCGTTTCCGAGGAAACCCGTTTAAAAAAGCTACTCCATGATAAATACTTGGATGACAAACGCTCATCACATTTTCTTCGCGAGATGAAATCTCTCACCGGTCCAAATGTAGGAAATGACATATTAAAATCTTTGTGGTTACAAAGATTACCATCACATGTCCCAACCATTTTGGCAGTTAGTCACTACGGCTACGACGGCTGACAAAATTAGCGAAAGTTCTGCTGCAGATGAAGGGAATGAATCTCTTAAAATAGACGCGCTGACACAATCTCGCTCGAAAAACAGAAATAGATCCACAGCAAACAATCGCGCTCGATCTTCATCTGTAAGAAACGGTAACGGGGACACTTGCTGGTATCATCGCAAAATGAAGAATAAAGCGACAAAATGTCGCAAATTTGCAATTTTAAAAAAAATTAAAAAATCGATCACTTTGACATGGTAATCGAGATTTGAATTATAGTCGCCTTGTAATTTATGATAAATTCACAAATTTAAATTATTTAGTTGATACCGGCGCCGACGTTTCCGTCATTCCACCATAACTTAACGTTAAAAGAGACAAACAATAGGGGTATCTTTATATGCAGCTAATGGCACGCCCATGGAAAACATATGGCTCCAAAACGCTCGAATTAGAAATTGGTTTACTACGTAGATCATTTTCATGGGATTTCATTGTAGCCGCAGTACAAAGACCGATACTATAGGCGCTGATTTTTTAGGCCACTATGGAATCCTCGTCGACATGAAACGGAAGCGATTAATCGACACGATAACACGATAATAGAATCGATAGAAAACATTTCTGGTACTGTTGTCCAAACTGCCAAATTAACTTCCGTAGGAAAAATCGAAACGCCTTACTAATTGAGTTATTATTGGAATTCAAAGACATAACACGTCCTATACCAGAGTATAGTACTGCTAGTCACAAAGTCACTCACCATATAGAGACCTCCAATTTTTTCGAAAGCTCGTAGATTGACGCCCGACAAATTGAAAATAGCTAAAACCGAATTTGAGCAAATGATGAGAAATGGTATTTGTCGACCGTGTCTGTTCGATATCCGATCCCGCACATCCAAAACTTAGCACATAGTTTACACGGCAAACAATAGTTTTCCACAATCAACCTCATAACAGCGTTCCATCAAATACCGGTAGAGAAAAGCGATTTTGAGAAGACAGCGATAATAACTTCATTCGGTTTATACGAATTTCCGAGAGTGACCTTTGACCTATGCAAAGCTGCACAAACCTTTCAAAGGTTTACTCACGTTGTTCAGGAGGGTTTGTATTTTTTCCATCTAGACTTATTTTTGATAGGCTTATGAAATTCGGAGTCGTGGTAAATTTGTCAAATTTGTCCAATTATAACAGGCGATTTGTTCCAAACGCTGTAAAAATGTAATCCCCACTACTATATATTTCGTAAAAGTCAATAGAAAAAACGCTAAAGCAAAAATAAACTGCACACCAGAAACGCGAGAAGCGTTCGCGGAAGGTAAACGATCTCTGGTTGACGCACCAATTTTGGCACATCCTTCATTGGAAAGCACCATAGCGTTAATGGTCGATGTATCAGATTACGCCATGGGTGCTGTGGTTCAACAACTCACAAATAACGAGTGGGAACCGTTGAGTTTTTTTCGCGGAAAGACAACGAGTTAGGTAATTTAATAGATAATCCGGAATCCTAAAATTCCTTAACGCTAACTCGCATTTGTCTACCTACAAATATAGTACACCAATATATTGCCACATTAACAACAATTAAATTCGACCTTATGTTCCAAAAGAACATTCAAAAAATAAGTTTTGGTCATTTCCACAAGCTGGCTCATCCAAGTGTTAAAACCTCAACAGAACTTGTACGATCAAGATATGTATGGCCATCCATTAATAAAGATTGTGCGACTCGGGCACGTTGTTGACCAATGTCAAAAATCGAAAGTATCTCTAGCTTAATTGGTAAGTATGAATTGCCAAAAGATCGCTTTGATCATATTAATGTTGATATTATTGAACCCTTACCATCGTTGCAAGGTTATATATAGTTACTGCGTAACTTGTATTGATAGATATATCAAATGGGCGGAGGCTATATCCGTATCTGACATAACCACGGAAACCGCAGCACGGGCTATTTATATTAGTTGGATATGAATAGGTGCGGTGTCCCTAGTTATATTACATTGGATGATCAACCCGTTGACTCAAATATTAATAAAGTACACAAACAGATAAAATTCGTATTAATCATAGATTGCAATATCGCTAGGTGAAAGAGCCTTTTATGACAATATTCTAAAGACTTTTTTATTAGGTTTTTTTTAGGTTATATGTGAGTTAAGTCATGTTAGGCCACTTATATCAAGATAATTTCTATAGAAAAGGAAATTGGCAGTTTTAAAAATACGATATTCTAGCTGTGGAATAATTAAGTTCGGAGGATACCATATTAATGCGTGCATCGTTATTGCCCTTGACTTTATGATGCGTATGAACTGTCCATTAAAATATGTTGTTCAACAAAGAATCACAGATAATGACATACAGATATGGAACTTGTATGGACCAATTTTACATTTGTGAATTCAAAATCAAAATTTGTATCCAAATTGTATTGTCGTGTCCCGCGGTATTTAGTAAAACTCATAATATTATTAATATTATTAATTCACTTTACATTTATTAATTCTATAATAAAATATATGTTACATCTAAGCTTTATTACGTATCGACTACAACTGCCTCTACTAGTGGTTCCCCTTATGCCTTTATACAATGCCTCTATATTACAAGCCATGACACACGATTTTGATGTAGTATGGGTGTAGGGCTATTCGTTTCTTTTTTTTATATGAAATGATGAAATTTACTATGGGATTTTTCAATAGGCAGATTTTGGAAGGCTTTTATCTTCTAGTTATAGTGCAATTTTTATTTTCAATTTTCTATGAGATAAGTAAAATTTATCTGAGAAGAGCTTGAGATAGTTATAAATTCATATTGATACATTTTTAATTGATAATTTTTAGTTTTTGTAAAACTACTTTTTTTCTAAACAGTTTGTTTTCGTTTTTTGTTTTGTTTATAAAAAACCGTGTGCCGATCTGGTACGAATCATTTAAACGAGCATTTGTTTTTTTTATGTAATGATTTGTTTTCTTTTTGTTTTGACGCAGGGTGATGATTTTTTTTTATAATAATACAAATAATAATACAAGAAAATACATACATAATACAAAATACATAATAACATATATGTATATATATATTTGTATATGTATATATATATATGTATATATATATATATATATATATATATATATATATATATATATATATATATATATATATATATATATATAAATATATATATATATATATATATATATATATATATATATATATATATATATATATATATATATATATATATATATATATATATATATATATATATATATATATATATTATACATATATACTGTAAATACATAATTCGTGTCACTGTTATACATATGTACTGTGCAAAATAGAAAGTAAATTTCAATTAAGATAATACATAAATTATGCACTTAAAATTTGTATCTATGTACAGGCGTCCCTCGTATAACACGGTACTTGTAAAACACGGTTTCGATATTACACGGTACAAGAATTGAGATTAATATAATACGGTTTCGATATTACAAGAATTGAGATTAATATAACACGGTTTCGATATTACACGGTAAAACACGGTTTTGAAATACATACATAACACGATTTTTGAAAAATAAATATATAATAAGGGGAATACCCCAAATTTATTGCTACAAAAAAATATCTCATTTCGTTTTGAGAAGTGAAAGTACATATGCGTTTTGTCCTTTGTAAATGAAGTTGATAAAGTTTTAGCTTGCTTTGTTTTTAACATTTTAGAAAGTAAAGTAAAAAGTGATAAAAAGTACATAGTAAAAAAGCCTTCTTTTGCAAGTTTATAAGTGCATAATAATTTTAATTTGAGGTATGTAAAAAATGAAGTTGTAACGTTTATTGTAAATCTTATTTTGGACCCTAAATTTAGATAATGTCTGACAAGATCAAGAAGCAAAAATTTAAACGAAAATTTATTTCACTCGAAGAAAAAATTGGAATTTTAGATCGTATAAAAAGCGGAGAAAAACCTACATCGATTGCAAAATCATTAAATTTAAACGAAGCTACTATTCGAACAATATTCAAAAATGAAAGCGAAATTAGAAAAAATGTTGCCTTTGGTTGCTCGCAAGGTGCAAAACGTGTGTCCCGCAAAAGAGATATAAATATCGTAAAAATGGAACATGCTCTTATAATATGGATAGAAGATTGTTTAGATAAAAAAATCCCTTTGAGTACAAATATTATTAAACAAAAAGCCCTCAGAGTTTACACACATTTAAGGAAAGATTAACTTTCTTCTAAAGAAGAACCAAACCTATCATTTTTGGCAAGTAAAGGGTGGTTTGAAAATTTTAAAAAAAGATTTTCTTTGCGCAATGTAAAATTGCAAGGAGAACAAGCTTCAGCAGATGTAGAAGCTGCTCAAAAATTTATATTGGAAATACCGCGAATTATTGAAGAGGGAGAGTATTCAGCAGATCAAATTTTCAACGCCGATGAGTCAGCTTTATATTGGAAGAGACTGCCGTCTCGAACTTGTATTTCAAAAAATGAGAAGCAATCACCAGGTTATAAAACTTGTAAAGATCGTGTTACCCTTCACATGTGTAGTAACCTATCAGGAAATTTTGTAGTAAAACCAATGATAATAAATCGTTCCTTGAATCCCAGAGCATTGAAAAACGTTGATAAGTCTCATCTACCAGTCCTCTGGCGAGCAAATAAAAAAGGCTGGATGACGCAAAATTTGTTTGAAGACTGGTTTAAAAATTGTTTTATTCTAGAAGTAGAAAAGTTTTTGAAGAAAAAAAATTTGAGCTTTAAAGTTTTATTGCTCATTGATAATGCAGGTAGCCATAGTAGAGAGTTGAATCATCCTAACGTAAAAATTGTGTTTTTTCCTCCAAATTGTACGTCATTGATCCAACCATTAGATCAAGGAATCATTGCAACAACCAAGGCATACTACATACGACTAGCATTCCAAAAAATTTTTGAAAGACTGGAAAACGATAAAAATGTAACGCTTACTCAAGCTTGGAAAGAGTTTTCTATTTTAGATTGTGTCACAACTATAGCTGTGGCTTGCAAGGAATTAAAACAGTCTACACTTCATGCGTGTTGGAAACCTTTGTTACCGCAAATGGTCCAGAGAGGAAGCTGTGTCCTATTTGAGGAAGCAGAATTTAGCAGAATAATATCGGTTGCTTCTAATTTAGAAGGGGACGGATTTTCAGATATGAACATTGATGATGTTCGGGAACTATTTGAAGAGCAAACTTTGAATGAGGAAGAACTAATTGAACTACTAAATAACTCCAACTTCGATTACCCCGATGATTCGGAAAACATTTGTAATATTACAACGGTTCCTCATTTAAATTTAATTGATCTGGAAGAAGGAATAGCTTTAGCTAAAAAATTGGAAAAATTTTTCGTTGAAAAAGATCCTTCAGTTGTACGTAGCGGAAAATTTAAAAGAGAATTGAATAGTTCTTTAGCTCCTTATAGAGAAATTCTGAAAGAATTACAAGATCGAAATAGGCAGGTAGTTGCTACTACGTCAGATAACCTTTGTCATGATGGAGAAATAACTAGTGAAGAGGAGTTTCAACCAACCTGGAGAAAAAAAAGTAGATTAGCTGTAATTTCTGATGAGAGTGATGATGAAAATTAATTTTGTAATCGTAATAAGCTGTTTCTACTTGTTTTATAATATGTAATTATAATTATTAGTCTTTGAATATATTTTTTGTTGTATTTTTTAATTTTTGTATTTCATCATAAAATTGAATTTCATTTATTTTTCTTAATAAAAACTTGAAGGTAACTTCCTTTTTCATTTATGTAGTATTTGGAACGAAATTTCAGCTATCATAAAATTTTACACCTTAAGATTTGGTTTCGATATAACACGGTACACATTGCCTTTATTTATATTATTTCAAGGTTTCGTATAACACGGTTTCGATATAACACAAGACAAGGTCTCGATACTACACGGTATACCTTGTTTCGAATAGCACGGTTTCGATATAGCACGGTACGAATTAACCGTGTTTTACGAGGGACGCCTGTACTTATCTTAAACTATCAATTCAATTATGTTGATTTTTTAATTTATATTTACAACAAAATCCGCCATATACCTGCTTTCATGCAGTTCTCAAAACAATGAGAAAAAAAAACTGAAAATTTCATCAACACGAAATAATAAAAAAATTATCACCCTGTGCCACAACAAAAAAAAACAAATCATTACATAAAAAAAAATCAAATGCTCGTTTAAATGGTTCGTACAAAATCGGCACACGATTTGTTATAAACAAAACAAAAAACGAAAACAAACTGTTCAGAAAAAAAGTAGTTTTACAAAAACTAAAAATTATCAATTAAAAAAGTATCAATATGAATTTATAACTATCTCAAGCTCTTCTCAGATAAATTTTACTTATCTCATAGAAAATTGAAAATAAAAATTGCACTATAACTAGCAGATAAAAGCTTTCCAAAATCTGCCTATAGAAAAATCACATAGTAAATTTCATCATTTCATATAAAAAAAAGAAACGAATAGCCCTACACCCATACTAATGATTTGATTTTTTTTTACTTGTGTCGAGGCCAAAACCGTCATAAGATACAAGCCAAATTGAGTATTTCGTACTCACATACTAGCTTAATTTCACCTCCTATTTCTTTTAGTGTTAGTAAAAATTATGAAAAAACAAAAGAATACATAATAAAAAAAAAAAGAGAAAATATATATTGTTTTATTTACAAAATACATACAGGGTGTTTCCAATTACTGGTGTTATAATAACAATGCATGTACAGAATTAAATTCTAAGAAATTGTTTAAGTAACTTTTAAATTCATTATCGTTAAGCCGTTATAACGGATTATAACTAAAATTATTTTCACGATAAAGTAAATTTAATTCTGAGTAGAACAGTGAAACGCAAAATAAATTATGTCAAATCAAAGGTTAGGAGCGGAAAAAATTAGTGTAATGCTCTAATTTAGATTTAATTATAAGGGCTTAACGATAACGAATTTGATTGTTTCTTGACACAATTTTTTTTTTACAATTTATGCTTGTAATTATAATACCAGTAATTGGAAACACCCTTTGTAGATATTATAGAAACAAAATAAATAATATATTGCACCTGCACGTAAAAAAATTTAATTCCCAACAACAAATTTTAATTTTCTATAATTTTATCCTACTCTTTTTTTTCTATACACAAAATGATATGACACCAATACCTATAAAATAGTTTTTTCCGTTTTTCGAGTTTATTTTATATTGTGTATGTACACGGCTATAGGAGGGTAAACAAATCATAGAAGTGTTAAATGAATTTGGCTTGTATCTTATGACGGTTTTGGTCGAGGCCTATAATATAGAGCAAAACCAACACAAATGTATTATACAAGCCGCGCGGTACGCGCCGTACGCAGATACCATTAAACAAAAAGTACAAAGTAAATTTAAGTGTTAGTGCGTTTTTATAATATCCAAATAAGAAATGTGTATATACTCAACGAGTATATACAAAGTTTTAAATTAAAATACGTATGTATTGTTTTCTATTTTGTTCTTCATGATTTTTATATACCAAAACATCGTACAGTAGAGGTGGTCAATTTGTTGTTATTTGTGTTAATGTTAATATTTCGGAAAAATGTTTTTCTGAGTCCGATATAGATATTTGAATTTATTGCTGAATAAATAAATAAAATTTGTAATAATTGGCGACTGGTAATGTCGTTTGGCGGTAAATTTTTACTGTAGGAACTTATAGTAAATTACAAAAATTCCGCTAAACCTCTTGTAACTGTATTGCAAGCACTTGCGATCGACTTTTATTATACGTAAAACCTTTCAAAATATTCCAACGTATAGCACAAAACTCACTTAGCCAGTCATCAAAAATCTATTGAAACGTGAACTTACATAACAATCCAAATAATTTCTATATTAATCTATTATATTATTCTTCATGATTCTTACCTATATTTTAATTGCACAAAATCACTAAACCACCTGATCCTGCTTATATATTTCCATATACATGTTATTATAATGTATCTATCAGAAATTTAAAATAATGTTGTTGTTGCAAAACTAAAATATACACGGAAATACAGGTATTCCTTTACTTACAATTTGAAAAAGGAACAAAACAAATCATGAATAAAATGTTTATCGAAGAAAAAAATTGGTCATAAGTGCGTAATTCAAAAGGTCGCCAGTCGGGGATTACGTGTATTGTTATATACAAATATTTTATTTTATTTTGTACTTTACGTTTGTGTTAGTTTTCTATTTTGTACTACACGTATGTGTTGGTTTTTTACTTTGTACTTTTTTGATGTTTATGTGTCGGTATAGCGCGGCTTGTATAATACATTTGTGTTGGTTTTGTATAGAGGCAAAACCGTCTATAATACAAGCCGGAATGACATGTATACTATTAAATTTTTTTGACTACACACGCGATAGTATGTGTCGTATATGTATATGCCAAAACTGAATGACAGCAAACATGCAACAGTGTTGGTGTCGTGAATTTACACGAAGCAAAATAAATTGTATCAATTTTGTTTTGATTTACATGGTAACTAATACATTCGCGTGTGCATTATTCTTTTGTGGTATCTGCGTGCGAAACGTTTGTTCCGGCTTGTATTATAGACGGTTTTGATAGAGGCATTGCTTTATACTATGCATGTATGTATATATATACCAAAGAAGATATACTAATAGAAGCTTTATTTGTATGAGAGAAATATACCAAGAAAAAAAAAATGTATTTTTTTAAGTTTTGTTGGAGTAACTTTACGAGATAGTATAATAATTTTTATATGCCTCTTTCTATCATTCTAGTTTTGTATAAGTAGAAATTTTTCTATACAAAAAAATATAAAGATCGACAGTAGGAAGGCGTTACCAAAAATTACACAAAATAAAAAGAACTAAACATTTATAATTTTTTGTTTTTGTTTTGTTTTTAACGAGCCAAATAGCCGATCGTTTGTCGAAAGAAATGTTCGTAACATTAAACAATTGGAAAAATATAAATGATGAACATGATTATGATCCAAATAAATAAAATATGCATAACATACCTTTTCGTTTCGAAAAGGAAATTAAAGATTATATTGAAATTCATTAAAAAAATTTATATACATATATAATATATAAACTTACATAGGAAATCAAAATTGGCCAAAAGTACAGGTCGATGACCTTGTATTGTTATGAAAAGGATTTTTTTACTAATCGATAGATAGTAAATTGAAAAAACGAAAACAAATGATCGTAAATAAGCGAATTGATGAGAATTATGAATGAAAAACAAAAATCATACATATACATACTCGTAGTTATGTATGTACATAAATATAACCCAAGTTTGTTGGTGGTAGTGCTAAAATTCAATAGAAATGGGATAAAAATAATTTTATTTTTTGCTTTTTTAGAGTTTGCATTGTTGTCGTTCATGGATTTTTGTATTAATTATCAATAGTCAATAATGCTTTTGTCACCATCCTTTTTCTTATTATTATCATTTTTAAATATTTGGTTTTATGTCTCTATTTGTAATACATAATTATAAAAATAATAACAATGAATTTTTTATAGCATAATGAGAATGACCTATAGTTTTGATAATATACAGGTGAGCTAATTTCATTTGCTCGAAACTTAGGGTGATGGAAAATTTTTATTTGTTGCAGCAACAATAATCTTACCGTTCTAAACTTGTTTAGTAATCAGACGAAAAGTCCGTGTTGGACTGGATTGTACAATAGGACAAATTATAGGTGAAAGACGATTGAATTTCCTCTTTGCATATTATTATTAATTTTATTACATTAAAAATCTGTAAAATAAAATTGGTTAAGTATCGATAAATTCTACCTCGCACAGTATGATCAGCATAAAATATATATATATATATATATATATATATATATATATATATATATATATATATATATATAACTATATATATATATATATATAAATATATATATATATATATATATATATATATATATATATATATATATATATATATATATATATATATATATGTATATATATATATAAATATCTATATCTATATATATATATATATATATATATATATATATATATATATATATATATATATATATATATATATATATATATATATATATATATATATATGTATATATATATACATATGTACATATATATATATATATATATATATATATATATATATATATATATATACATATATATATATATATATATATATATATATATATATATATATATATATATATATATATATATATATATACATATATATTTTATGCTGATCATACTGTGCGAGGTAGAATTTATCGATACTTAACCAATTTTATTTTACAAATTTTTAATGTAATAAAATTAATAATAATATGCAAAGAGGAAATTCAATCGTCTTTCACCTATAATTTGTCCTATTGTACAATCCAGTCCAACACGGATTTTTCGTCTGATTACTAAACAAGTTTAGAACGGTAAGATTATTGTTGCTGCAACAAATAAAAATTTTCCATCACCCTAAGTTTCGAGCAAATGAAATTAGCTCACCTGTATATTATCAAAACTATAGGTCATTCTCATTATGCTATAAAAAATTCATTGTTATTATTTTTATAATTATGTATTACAAATAGAGACATAAAACCAAATATTTAAAAATGATAATAATAAGAAAAAGGATGGTGACAAAAGCATTATTGACTATTGATAATTAATACAAAAATCCATGAACGACAACAATGCAAACTCTAAAAAAGCAAAAAATAAAATTATTTTTATCCCATTTCTATTGAATTTTAGCACTACCACCAACAAACTTGGGTTATATTTATGTACATACATAACTACGAGTATGTATATGTATGATTTTTGTTTTTCATTCATAATTCTCTTCAATTCGCTTATTTACGATCATTTGTTTTCCTTTTTTCAATTTACTATCTATCGATTAGTAAAAAAATCCTTTTCATAACAATACAAGGTCATCGACCTGTATTTAATTTTGGCCAATTTTTTTTTTTCCTATATATAAGTTAACTATTATATATACAAATTTTTTTAACGAATTTCAATAAATGTTTGAATCTTTAATTTACTTTTCGAAACGAAAAGGTATGTTATGCATATTTTATTTATTTGGATCATGATCATGTTCATCATTTATATTTTTCCAATTGTTTAATGTTACGAACATTTCTTTCGACAATCGATCGGCTATTTGGCTCGTTAAAAACAAAACAAAAACAAAAGATTATATATGTTTAGTTATTTTTGTTTTGTGTATTTTTTGGTAACGCCTTCCTACTGTCGATCTTTATATTTTTTTGTATAGAAAAATTTCTACTTATACAAAACTAAAATGATAGAAAGAGGCATATGAAAATTATTATACTATCTCGTAAAGTTACTCCAACAAAACTTAAAAAATTACAATTTTTTTTTTCTTGGTATTTTTCGTTCATACAAAATAATGATCTATAGTTGTCTATGTATATACAATAAAAAAATATATAAAAAAAAGAAACGAATAGCCCTACACCAAAACCGTCATAAGATACAAGCCAAATTGACTATTTCCTACGCATATACTAGCTTAATTTCACCTCCTATTTCTTTTAGTGTTAGTGAAAATTATGAAAAAACAAGAGAATATATAATAGAAACAAAATGAGAAAATATATATATTGTTTTATTTACAATATACATGCAGGGTGTTTCCAATTACTGGTGTTATAATAACATTGCATGTACAGAATTTAATTCTAAGAAATTGTTTAAGTAACTTTTAAATTCCTTATCGTTAAGCCGTTATAACGGATTAAATCGAAAATTATTTTCACGATAAGTAAATTTAATTCTGAGTAGAACAGTGAAAAATAAAATCAATTATGTCAAATCAAAGGTTATAAGGGGAAAAAATTACCAGTAATTGGAAACACCCTGTATAGATATTATAGAAACAAAATAAATAATATATTGCACCTGCACAAAACCGTCATAAGATACAAGCCAAATTGACTATTTCCTACGCAGATACTAGCTTAATTTCACCTCCTATTTCTTTTAGTGTTAGTGAAAATTATGAAAAAACAAGAGAATATATAATAGAAACAAAATGAGAAAATATATATATTGTTTTATTTACAATATACATGCAGGGTGTTTCCAATTACTGGTGTTATAATAACATTGCATGTACAGTAATAAATTCTAAGAAATTGTTTAAGTAACTTTTAAATTCCTTATCGTTAAACCGTTATAACGGATTAAATCGAAAATTATTTTCACGATAAGTAAATTTAATTCTGAGTAGAACAGTGAAAAGTAAAATCAATTATGTCAAATCAAAGGTTATGAGGGGTAAAAATTACCAGTAATTGGAAACACCCTGTATAGATATTATAGAAACAAAATAAATAATATATTGCACCTGCACGTTAAAAAATTTAATTCCCAACAACAAATTTTAATTTTATATATAATTATTTTCTATTTCTCTTCTCTAAATATTTTGTTATTGTGCAGCAGATTTTTTGCGTTTGGTTTCTTCACTTGTTACTCAATATTGTATATTTTATCCTACTCTTTTTTCTATACACAAAATGATATGACACCAATACCTACAAAATAGATTTTTTCCGTTTTTCGAGTTTATTTTATATCGTGTATGTACACTGCCAAAATCTTCTATATTATACAAGTCTGATTAATCCAAAATTTAAAGAGACAAACTGCCTCTTTTTCATTGTGTTGCTTGTGTACATATACATCGCACAATAAAAATTTAAAATGAAACGACTAATACCAATGTATTATATTTTGTTTTGTTTTGCACAAAGGAATATGAAAAAAAATAAAAAAAATAAAAAAAATACATTAGAAACAACAACAATCTGTATATAAATATATTTTTTCACCAACACAACCTTAAAGAGGCAAAATCAAAGTAGTATATGTCAGTAAAAAAATCAGTCAGACTTGTTAGTATAGAAGATTTTGACACTGCTATAGGAGGGTAAACAAATCATAGTAATGTTAAATGAATTTGGCTTGTATCTTATGACGGTTTTGACCTGCACGTTAAAAAATTTAATTCCCAACAACAAATTTAAATTTTATATATAATTATTTTCTATTTCTCTTCTCTAAATATTTTGTTATTGTGCAGCAGATTTTTTGCGTTTGGTTTCTTCACTTGTTACTCAATATTGTATATTTTATCCTACTCTTTTTTCTATACACAAAATGATATGACACCAATACCTACAAAATAGATTTTTTCCGTTTTTCGAGTTTATTTTATATCGTGTATGTACACTGCTATAGGAGGGTAAACAAATCATAGTAATGTTAAATGAATTTGGCTTGTATCTTATGACGGTTTTGCCTACACCCATACTACATCAAAATCGTGTGTCATGGCTTGTAATATAGAGGCATTGATATATACATACATAGGGTGTGTTCATTTAGTTTATATCAAATTAACACTAACTTCACTACACAAATGAAATCTAACCCAACGAAAAATAGACCGATATATATAAATTTATATTTTCATCCTTTTCTATTTTGTTTTGTACACAAATATTTTTTATTGTATAAAAATATAAACAATAAACATAAACAAAATTTTACATCTCCTTTTATCGTATACACCAAATTTGGTATCTTCTTTTGTCGCAATCATATTTCCAAAATAACGGTTAATTTGTGCATATTTATACAAGATCAAAACCGTCTATAATACAAGCCGGAATGACATGTATACTATTAAATTTTTTTGACTACACACGCGATAGTATGTGTCGTATATGTATATGCCAAAACTGAATGACAGCAAACACGCAACAGTGTTGGTGTCGTGAATTTACACGAAGCAAAATAAATTGTATCAATTTTGTTTTGATTTACATGGTAACTAATACATTCGCGTGTGCATTATTCTTTTTGTGTATCTGCGTGCGAAGCGTTTGTTCCGGCTTGTATTATAAACGGTTTTGACAAGATACATATAATACATATACATACATATTATCTGTGACAGAATTAAAAGTTAAGGCTCTACTTTACCTAGAACAAAAATCAAAATTGATGTCGATATTTAAATGCCAAAACATGCGTCTAACATTAAATTTGAAATAGTGTAAATCTCCGCTATCGAAAATTACAAAATATTCCATGAAAAAATTGTTTTTTTGCCACTTATGACATCTAATTAAAAAACGGTGAACTAAAAAATACACGATATTTAGTTGATTCCTAAACCATTTTTACATCGAAGATACATTTTTTTCAATAAATTGATTTGTCAGCTTATCGATATAACATAGTTTTCAATTAAATTTTCAATTTTCTCGCTTATTAGAACGAATTTTTATAAAAACGTGTGTTAATCGCTAGATTATATCTTCCTGAACGTACCCATATATAAAACTTTTGCATATTAGTGGAAAAATATTGATAAATTTGGTTTTTGATTGAATGGTTTTGGTCAAAAATGCATCAACTTTGAGACGCAATTACGAGAAAACTATAGCGAATTTAAAAAAAAGCGTGTGTTACTCGCTTGCAAATATATTTAACTTTGTTATAAAATAAAAAATAAGTCAATGCCTAAGTTTATGTGGCCATAAAACGATTTGTAAGATACACATGTTTTCGCAAATTGAGTAAAGTAGAGCCTTAAGTTAAATTTGGTAAAAATACATTTATCAAGAGATTCAAGTGACGTATAATTAGCTGAACTAACGCCATCATTCACCATGTAAGAAAGATTGCGACTATATAGTGATCAAATAATAAAATAATAAAGGAAGATACATGAAGAAACCGAAGACTAAGAAGTAACAATACCGGTGCCTATACTAGCACCTTTTAAGAATTCTCCTTCGTAAACTAAAATTTTGGTAAATTTGTTGTTCGTAAACGCGACCGATTTGCTGCATCGGTAATTTAACAAATTATTGAGTAGTGAGTTTGAGTTTGAGAAGTGTTGATTATTATTATTAAAGATGGCTGGAACCTAAGCAGGTTCCGCACTCAATGCCACTCTGGGCCCATGGTGCAAACCGAGGATTCTATCATAATTCGTAAATGCTCTCGGCTGCTCTGGCAAACTGTAACAGCTTAAACCAGGGTAGGGATGACAATTGACCTACATTTAAAGATCTATAATTAAGAACTCGGGACCTAACTATCTTGAAAGCGGAACAGGCACAGACAAAGTGAATGCTGTCATCGTCATCTTCAAGACAGTTGTCACACAAGGAATCTTGGACAAGTCCCATTTTTTTTAAATGGAGTTTAAAACGACCATGGCCGGTCAGAATAGCAACCAGAACTCTCAGTTGGTCTTTCTTCAAGGATAGAGCAAACTTTGTGAGTCTCAGATTAGGTTCACAAATGAAGTAATTAGTCACTCGGCAAGTAGTAGAAGCTAGCCAATTACGCTTACCACAATTAAAGATCAGGGGCACTGCCGGTTCAGGTCCAATGAATTTCATCCTTGAGCCTGTTTTAGCTAAATCATCAGCTATCTGATTACCTTCAATGCCACAATGAGCCGGAACCCACATAAATCTGACACGATTATTAGAGCAAAGGACGTTAATAAAATGTTTAGAGTCCTTGACCAGTTTGGAAGTGATCATAGGATTTCGTAATGAATTGAGCACAGGTTTACTATCACTACATAGAATAATGTCTTTTCCGGAAACAACGAGGTTAGAAGCGTCAATCGCACAACGTGTGAGTGCAATCAGCTCCGCTTGGAATACAGTGCAGTTCCGGCCTAAACTCCCATATGAGACCCGTCAGCAAAAAACACGAGCGACTGAGCCACCCAGTTCTTGAATTCTTGAGACGACCATGGGTTCCTCGTGGGATAATGGGATAAACCACCGAGAAAGAGATATCAAAGCAGAATTCTGGCAACAATTTGTCATTAACCATGTTAATTTCTGGTATATATGAGCTGAATAAATTGCAGATTAGTCTATGCCCAGCGTTCCACGCACCAATACACCGCAGGCGAAAGGAAGCGGAGCATGCTGAGCCTAGGATGACCGACTGCAGTGTGGGCAGAAATAAAATTGCCTACCAAGCAAGTATAGAAGAAGAGGACATAGCACCCGTAATAGCTCGACAAGCCATACCTTGTATGCTATTAAGCTTCGCAATGACAGAAACTGACTGAACCACAGGCCACCAAACAACAGACGCGTAAGATAGCATAGGTAAAGCTAGAGATTTGTAAATAAACATCAGCATTTTGGGGGTCAGACCCCAGGACTTCCCAAATGCTCTTCTACACTGCCAGAAAATGGAAGTGACCATTTGCAGTTTTATTTCAATATGTAATTTCCAGGAGAGTTTACTGTCCAGAATGACACCCAGGTGCTTTACTGTGTCGGATCTAGCGGTCGTTTCTCCAACAAGAGAAGGAGCAGACAGCTCTCCAGTATTCCTACGTCTGGTGAAGACTATCAGACTAGTTTTCGATGCATTAACGTACAGCCCCTTCTCTAGACACCACATTTCTACAACTTGGAGAGCGCGTTGCGTTAAGTCTGATAGTACATTAAGGTATTTACCCTGAGTATTTACTAAGAGCCACAGGACAGGTGACAGAACACCGTCACAGTGTTGATTAAGTGTTGATTAAGTATTATTGTATGAGCATCTTGTTCTTGTATTTAAAATCAATAACACACTGGTAAAAAGAGTGTTGTTATTGTGTTTTCGTTGATTTATTAAAGTAGAGTTCAGTGCCGATGCAAAGTGTTCGTCAAGTTTAGAATGAGATTACCGTTACTAGTGAAGATACTTCAAGTGGTGACCCCGTGTCTAGTGGGAATTTATTGTCCGGGAACTACGGTCCTTAAAGCCAAACCTTCGTTGCAAACAGTGGACAAATAAATAAAAACAGAGTTCAGTAACATCGAGAAAATCAGTACAAACTCTTCGAATTAGCTCTATTTAAAGTTTAATGTTTCTAACCAAAGTATTGTCAGAAATAGTTTCTCCAATGTAACAACTCGGTATTCGACTTCCAAATTTCATTTGTACAACAAAAAACCCATATAGAAGAATAAAAAAGGAATAGTTTCTGCTATTATCATAATAAAGCCGATATAGATAGTGCGTGATTATTGTAATCGGATTCCACTTAATAGCAGATAGTTGGTTGTTTTTGTTGTTTCAATTTTTCGTTATATCTGTACTCGTACCTCCTTATAACAGGTAATGTTGTTTTTAATGGATTGAGAAACTTTACTACTTCGACAATTGTCTGGGTCATTATCGTTTATTACTTGCAAGGCTTTATCGATTTTAGAGAAAACTCAGAGTCTGATTAACTAATTAAATGCCTTAGCATTGTTTGGATCTTTGTTACAGTCAAATCTTCCTGAGTTCCACTTAAAATGTTTGAAATTCTTTCTTAGTCAATTTTCTTTATTCTCATCTATGATAAACTTAACAACACATCGCGGATGGTTGTGCTGTTATCAAACCTTGATCCATGGGTTGAGTAAGACTTGTCGTGTTTGGTCGTAAAAAACTAGTATTACATTTTTACTGATTTCATGAAATGATTGCGGATGTCCGGGAACACTAAGAGAAATAATAGCTTAGTGTAAAAAATTATTTCGCCTGTTATAACTTTCGATCGCTGGAACCAGACAGTTTTTAACGTAATCAATACAAAACCAATTAGACATCCAAGCTTTGGTATTCAATTTAGTTCTTTAGATCTTAAAGGATTTCGGACCTTCCTATTAGACACGGTTGAAAATTAAAGTCGCCTGACGCAATTCCACCAAGGATACGGGAAATTCGCTCTTGTGAAGCCATGGAAATTCTCTCTGGTAACTTCTTCCAGTTCAAGCCAATTTCATCAAAGTTGTACCCAAATTTTTAAAGCTGTTTGGTCATTTGTTCAATAATTTAGTACTATCTCCATTTCTTCGAGCCAGTTGGCTTCGACTTCTAGTGATGATGTGACTGGAACTCATACTATACGCCAGCTCGTTGGATGCTCTCTTTTATTTCAGCCAACTGTTTTATTATAGTCGAAATCGTCGCCGGTGACATTCCTACTGAATTAGCAAAAATCACTGTTTTTTTCACTTTCTTTTCATTTAGTGGTTACTAGTTTTGGTTTTAAATTTATAACTTTCCTTTCTAAGAAATGGCGCATGAACGCAAAACTAAAATTTATTTGTGCTGTTATGAGCCTGCACACCCTGTGCGAAGTTCTATCTTGTTTACCTAATTGTGTTATATATAAGTATGTATTATGTGTATTGTATATTGTCGTGTAATATAAAGTCATATTATATATAAATCTGTACTGTATTTTGTTGTACAAATTATATTGTATGTATGTGTGTGTTGGCTAATGTTGAAGAATCACTGAACGATGGTCGATGCATTTTTTGTGTTGAATCGACAGTCCGTTTCCAAATTTTGTACGGTCAACATTACAAAAATAAATTATGTTTAAATTAATCAATAGATTCAAGTTATAGTAAAATAAAATTATAATCCAAAGTACCTATTTTTATTTGTTTGATATTCACATTAGAGTAACCCAATTAGTGCACTATCAACTTCAACATTGGTGACAGCGTAATTGCAGTAATAGGTGCATATTTTTAATTGGTGTTATTTATTTGGGTAACGGAAAAGTTATACAGTATACCGAACAATTGTTGTTTATTGGTTGGTGAGTTCAATATTTAAAGAAAACTACGAGTTATTTTGTCGTGTCGACTACTTGAATTTGTCGAGTTTCCATCGAACTTCTGGTATTTCAATATTTGGAAGCTGTAAGCAGTGCGTAGTACACATATATGTAAAGCAGTGTAAAACAGAAAGCAGAAGCAACGGAAAATCGAAAATGCTATTCCAGCAACATGCTTCTGATTTTCGAGATTCTTCGATTTAATTGTTCATATCGAATAATCAATTTTGAATAACGGGGACGAGTATCAACAAATTTTGAAAGCTGATCAACAGATTATACGGATTATTATTTTCATCAAAACGAGTCAGCTGAAGGTCATCTGATCATCTTGTGTTTGCACATGGTAAATCAATTCAAAGAAAAATTCATTTCGTACACCGACAATTTTCGCAAGACTTTTTCATCCTAAAAGTATTTATAGTTAATTATTTATGAATACAAATAATTTGACGGATGATAATAAGGGTAAAGACGCAGACACAGAGACATATAATTTGTCATTGAGAACAAGGAAAATTGTGAAGAATTTCAAAAAAATTGAGATAAATGTAAGTAGTGATCCAATTTCATTTCCGAACGATTTAAATCCGGTATCTACGGGTAATAGTGAAAAACAATTAATAAGTACCGATAACTCTTGTGAACAATCAGATTATTTTGAAAAATCAAATCCTACTACCCCTAATCTTGAGTCAATTGAATTTTCAATTATTACAATTTCTAGTAACAATAGTTCTCTAAATGAAAGTTCTTCCTCAACACAAAATGAGTCAATGAACCTTCTAGATAATTCGAATAATAATAGTTGGTCCGGGAATCAAGACGAGAATAATTTATCATCGAATATTTCGGGTGATTTTAAAAATTTTGTTGATATTAAACATTTTTATGACAATAGTATATTAACAATCTCATTTACTGTCGATCAAATGCTTAAAATAATTCCTGAATTCGATGGTAACTCGTCGGAATTAAATCGATTTCTCTCAAATGTTAAACTTTGTCACGATGCTAGTAAAGATAAAGAAAACAAATCTTTTGTTATTAGATTAGCTGTAACTAAATTAAAAGGCAAAGCGTATAATTACACAAGTTCACAAACATTTACAAGCTACGTCGATTTCGAAACAGCTTTAAAAAAACAATTCGGCGAACAGCGTTCTGTTGAACAACTGCAAACAGAACTTGTTAAAATTCAACAAAAGAAAAATGAGGACGTAAGGACGTATGCGAATCGTGTTGATCAGGTGTTGAGCGATTTAAATAATGCATGTTCTCTGCGTAAAGGAGTCGGTTGCACAGAAGAAATCAAGGCATTAAACGCATCAACAGCTCTGCGATCATTCCAAGAAGGTTTGAAGGAACCTATTAAACTGATTGTAAAGGCGTGTCGTTTTAGTAATTATATCGATTGTATGAATAAAGCAATCGAAGAAGAAATGCTTCACAATTCTGTAAATGACACAAGTCAATATAAAAATATTCGTTGTCAATTTTGTCGAAAAATAGGTCATCAAGCCGACAAGTGTTTTAGTTTACCTGAAAATCGGAAAAATCGTATATTTAGTGAACACCAACCGCAATCAAATAATTTTTCAAATACCAATTTTTTTTAGTTCGAGATCGAATAATTCATTTCAAAATACTACTTATAATGTATTTAAAAATAGGTCATTTCAGAATTCTAATATGGCTGATAAATCACTTAATACAGTTAAAGTAACATGTAATTATTGCAAAAAATTCGGCCATTATATAATATATTAGAGATTGTAGAAAACGCATATTTAATGAAGCGCGAAGAAAACCTTCGGATAACTCATCACCAAATGAACAGAATTCAAATTCGGAAAACTCCAACTCACTCGATTCGAAACCGAACACGCCGTTTCGAGTGAGCGATCTTTAAAAGCACCGTGTTCAACAATTCAAGTCACAATATCATCTTCAGAAAATTGTGATACTCATTCAGAGTTAATCGATCAAAATTTTGCCGCTCTATATTCAATAAATAATTTCAATCAGCCAAATTCGGATTCTAATAAATACGTCAATTTAAGTTTTGATATATTGAAAGCTAAAAGCGCCAAATTCCTGGTAGATACAGGGGCGGACATTTCGGTAATAAAAAAATGTTTTATAAACGATAACACTGAATGTAATCCTTTGCTGAAATGTTCGATCAAAGGAATAACAAGTGAGAAAATTAACACTTTAGCTACTTGTACAGCAAACATTTTTCTACCAAACTCTCAAAACGTGGTTCATAATTTTCATATTGTTGCTGATTCTTTTCCAATTGAAGGGCAAGGAATCTTAGGCAAAGATTTTTTCGAACAATTTAAGTGTAAAATTAATTATGATCAGCAAATTTTAGAAATCAAACCATCAAATTCGCCAGTTTCTGTAAATTTATCGTCGTCCGATGATAATAGAATAGAAATTCCAGCTAGAACTGAAAGAGTTGTGAGTAAAATTGTTAATTTTACAGAAGGGTCGGAATTACTAATTAAATCTAAAGAAATTCAGTCTGGACTGTTTATTGGTAATACCATCACAAGAATTTCTGATTCAAAAGCTCAAATTTGTCTCATGAATGCAAATAATTATCCAATTAAAGTTTCTAATTTTGATTTTGAAGCTGAAAATATTAATAAGTTTGATGTATTATCTAATCCTAAAACCCAAATCGATGTCAATAATCGCCTCAACGTTATCGAAAAGTCAATCAAAGTAGAAAATCTAAATTTTGAAGAAAAATCTTCAATCTTGAAAATATGTCGTGAATTTAACGATATTTTCTACCTTCCCGGTGATAGTTTATCAATCACCAACGCTGGCGAACATTCAATTCCTTTATTAGCTAATTCAAATGTAGTCAATGTCAAACCTTATCGGCTACCGTTTTCAGCAAAAGAAGAAATTAACAAGCAAATCGATAAGATGCTGAAAGATGGAACAATTGAACACAGTAAAAGTGGATGGAATTCTCCTCTTCTTGTGGTTCCTAAGAAATCATCTGCGGATGGCCATAAGAAATTTAGAGTTGTCGTGGATTTCCGTCGTGTTAACGACATCACATTAAGCGAAATGTACCCACTGCCTAATATAGTCGATATATTGGACCAGTTGGGGAAAGCTAACTATTTTTCGACGTTAGATCTTGCTGATGGATATCATCAAGTACCAATGCATCCAGCAGATAAATTTAAAACCGCGTTTAGTACAGACGCAGGACATTTTCACTTTAATCGCATGCCGTTTGGTTTAAAAGGTGCACATTTCAACGGCTTATGAACAATGTTCTGTCAGGACTTACTGGGTTAAAATGTTTTGTATACATGGATGATGTTATTGTGTATGGATATGATCTAGATGATCATAATAAAAAATTAATTTATGTGTTCAATAGATTTCGACAATATAGTCTCAAATTAAATCTTACCAAATGCAACTTTTTACGCCGCGAGATAGTATATCTCGGACATATCATTACCCCAGAAGGTATAAAGCCTGACGAGTCAAAAACTAATGCAATCAAATATTTTCCTATTCCTAAAACAGTTAAAGACGTAAGGGCATTTCTTGGATTGTGCGGATATTATAGAAGGTTTATAAATAATTTTTCTAAACTCGCCGAACCTTTAATTGCATTAACTAGAAAAAATATTTCGTTTATTTGGGATGCATTTTGTGACGAGTCTTTTCAAATTTTAAAAGAACATCTAATTAATCCTCCGATTTTACAGTATCCGGACTTCTCCAAGAAATTTATTATTACGACAGATGCCAGTGAAATTTCTTTAGGAGCAGTATTATCACAGGATAAAGAAGATAATGATTTGCCGATTGGATACGCTAGTCGCGTTCTCAACAAAGCCGAGCGAAACTATTCAACAGTGGAGAAAGAAATGCTCGCGATTATTTACGCTGTTGAAAGATTTCGACCTTACATATACGGCCGAAGTTTTATAATCCGAACAGACCATAAACCATTAGTTTGGCTTGGGAAAAGCACAAATCCTACCAGACGAATCACTCGATGGAGACTATTGATGGATGATTATGATGCGAGAATTGAGTACAAATCGGGAAAGTCCAATGCTAACGCCGACGGTCTCAGTCGAGTCGCCATATCCAATTCTGAAGTCAAGGTTATAACGAGGTCTAAAACAAAAATTGAAAATTGTACAAATCAGGACAGTTCATTGGTACAGGCGAACACATCAACTAATGATGGCTTCGTACCAGACGGATCTAGTAATTCTACTGTGACAAAATTTGTATCAGAAAATTCAAATAAATCTGATAATACTTCCAAAATTATTTATTTAACGGACGAAAATCAGATTATTCAAATTATTAATGAATATCATGTTAGTCCATTAGGTGGTCACATGGGTATTCTTCGTACTTTTAACCGAATTAAATCATACTATTACTTCCCTGCAATGTATAGTCGAATCAAACATTTTATTAAAAAATGCAAAAATTGTCAGATAAACAAAGTTGGCCAGTCTACCAAATGCGAAATGAAAATCACGGATACATCATCGGTTCCTTTTCAGAAAATATTTTTAGATATTGTCGGGCCATTTGATCCACCTACCTTCGAAAACAACAAGTACATTTTAACTATGCAAGATGATCTCACCAAATTTTCGATTGCCGTACCAATTCCGATTGCAGACACTGAGACAGTAGCACGAGCATTTGTGGAACATTTTATATGCAAATACGGATCGCCAGAGTCACTTCTAACTGATCAAGGCACAAATTTTATGAGCCTAGTATTTACAAACGTTTGTAAGATCCTCAACATTAGGAAATTGAATACAACGGCGTACCACCCTCAGTCGAATGGCGCATTGGAACGATCACACCGAACACTCGGTGAATACCTTCGAAATTATACCACAGAGACACAAAACTGGGATAAATGGATTGCATTTGCAATGTTCGCCTATAATTCCACACCACACACCTCGACTGGTTTTATGCCATATGAATTGGTCTATGGACATAAACCAACATTACCAAACTATGTTAAGAAAGATCCAGATCCAATCTATAGTTATGATGATTACAGCTTCGAAATTAAAAATAAACTGCAAATAGCATGGAAGGTTGCAAGGGAGAGATTGATCGAAAAGAAAATTCAGTCGAAAAATCATTATGATGTAAATATCAATAACCCCAAGTTTGAAATAGGTGATAATGTCCTCTTAAAAAATTCGAAAAATTCTAAGAAAAAACTGGACGAACTTTGGGATGGTCCTTTCACGATTGTTAAAATTAACTCCCCCGAAAATAGTACTATTCGATTTCGCAATAAAAATTTAGTTGTTCACAATAATCGGTTAAAACGTTTTAATAATTAAAGATAGAGTAATATTGTTTATCGTTTGGTTATATGAGGTTCGGATCACTGGTTGCTCAGTGAAATACACTACAAAAAAAAAATATGTAAACGGACAAGAGGTTACTTACAGTTTTCTCATTTGAAATCGCAAATACTGTTTCGGTTTGTGTATTCAGTCTTTATATTGTTATTCGTTGATTAATGATCATAAAAATGTATTTATTTTAGAACCATAATTTATAAAAATATTGGAAAAATAATTAACTTATTGTATAATAATAATTAAGTCATGTAAAAATTTATTAAATTTAAATTTTCTTATTGTATAATTGGAACAAATTGCATTATATAAGTTAAAATAGTTACTTTTTTTTTAATAGAACTATCGATACGCTCTTTAAGGGGAGAGGTGTTATGAGCCTGCACACCCTGTGCGAAGTTCTATCTTGTTTACCTAATTGTGTTATATATAAGTATGTATTATGTGTATTGTATATTGTCGTGTAATATAAAGTCATATTATATATAAATCTGTACTGTATTTTGTTGTACAAATTATATTGTATGTATGTGTGTGTTGGCTAATGTTGAAGAATCACTGAACGATGGTCGATGCATTTTTTGTGTTGAATCGACAGTCCGTTTCCAAATTTTGTACGGTCAACATTACAAAAATAAATTATGTTTAAATTAATCAATAGATTCAAGTTATAGTAAAATAAAATTATAATCCAAAGTACCTATTTTTATTTGTTTGATATTCACATTAGAGTAACCCAATTAGTGCACTATCAACTTCAACATTGCTAAAGTTATATCGTTCAAATCGTTGCGGGGTTTGGACGTGAAATCGATGAAGTAAGCGATAAAATAAAATAAAAAAATTGTCAAAAAGTGCAGTGATAGTAGTTTCTTTTTAATTATTTACGCTCTATGGGACTGGCCTCTATGGATTCTGAGGAGGGTCATCTGGTGCATAACCACAGAACATCAAATCCTTTTCAAAGAAGACCGACTATAAAAAGATCACCTACAAAAGAAAAAGTAGCAACTTGTTAGTTGATCAATCCGATGCTTTTTATGCCAGTGGTGCAAGCAGAAAGTGGTGCCAGCGGAAATTTTAACTTAGACTTGTTATCATAAGAAGGGGTTCAAGCCTGATGCCGTCATCAACTGGTTAATCTCAGTTAGAAAGAGAAAATGCGAATCTTCGCGCAAAAATTAATGAAATTGAAAAGATGACGCATCAGCTAGTAGCAAAATTATCGTGCCGACGAAAGAAAATGAAGAATTGAGAAAAGTTAATAATGAACCTCAAATTAGTAACGAGACTAAAGAGTTGAATACTGATGAGGAGGAGTTAACAAAAGAGACCGAATGGATTGTCAAACGGAAAAAACGTTCAAGTAAGAAAAGAAAAGCGAAATACTCTCCGGAAGTAGATAGTAGGTCGCAAACAGAATCTACTAATAGGAAGGCAAAGGGACCCCCCTTTCATGAGCATCCACGAGATAAAAGTGAAAGCAAACCACCGTAAAAAGAAAAACCACCACCAGTTAATATTATTGGTATAACCGAATATGGAGCTGTGCAAAATATTTTGAAATCCATTACAGATAAGGAATACAGAGAAATATCCTTAAACAACAAAGTATGGAAAATTTTTAAACCGGACTCTGATACCTATAGAGCCTTATCAACAAAACTTAATACCATATAGAGAAAATCGAATTGTATACATATGAATATAAAAGCAACCGCCCAATAAAGGTTATGCAAGGGGCCCGACACAAATCAGACGACCCCACACAAATCAGTAAATTTCAAAGACTCCAAAGATACATCTATGCTTGAAAAAGTATTTAAAAGCATCGAAGCGCTAACTACACGGCTTTTAAAACAAGAGAGATTCATAGATGCTTTAAACAGGCGTCTAGATAGCCGAGAAACAGTGGATGAAATAACACCCATTCTATGCTAAACTAATATGATAACTAAAACATTAAGAATTGTAATCTGGAATGCCTATTCCAGAGTTAGAATTATTTTTAGCAGAAAGAGCAAGAGGAGGATCAACAATATTTGTGAGAGAAAATATACAACATCATGAGGGAATAAAAATAGAATAAGAAAGTATGCAGGTACCTACTATCAGCATTCAACTTAACAACAAAAAAATATTCAATGTCTGCTCGATTTATTGTCCTCGAAGACATAATTTAAATAAAGAGGATTATAAAATGTTATTGAACCAGCTAGGATTTAATTTTATCATTGGAGGTGATGTTAATGCAAAATATACTATCTGGGGGTCAAGATTAACAACTCCAAAAGGTAGAGAACTATACGCCGCAGGTCGAGCTTACAATTGTGAATTTCTTTCAGGAGGAAAACCAATGTACTGGGCTACTGACACAAGGAAAACTCTGGATCTAATTGATTTCTACATTACAAGAGGTATATCCGAAAACCTCCTTTTTCTAGAAAATAGAGAAAGTCTCTCATCGGACCACTCGCCCGTCCTTTAACTGTTAGTTCCACGATTGTTAACAAGGAATCCACCTAGACTAACAAATAACAAAACCAATTGGGAATTATTTAGGAAATTGGTTGAAGACAACACCGATCTTTTTGTACCAATCAAGTATCCGGTTCAATTATAGAAAATGAAGTGGAACTATCAATCAATAATATACAACAAGCAGCATGGAATAGCACCCCTGTAATCCAAAACAAGGAGCGTAATAATTTCACTTATCCAGTCGAGATCGCAGGGAGTTGGTTAATGAAAAACGGAAATCAAGGAAAACATGGCAGAGAAACCGAGCACCACAAAGTAAAATAATTTTTAATTACCTCTGCACTAAGCTTAAGCAAAGAATTAGAAAACTAAAAAAATGGGTATCTGGGTTCCTCAAGCTATTTTTATCTACTGGTTATAAAGTAGACGAAGCAACCAGAAAACTGCAACGGGCTACGAACCAACTAAGAAGCTGGACCAAAAAATGGCGCACTAAGCTATATGAAGAAAAATCAACGCTCGTTAACTTTACCAATCAAATAGTTAACTGGATACCAATAGAACTAAATTCCAAACAAGTTCCTTATGCCAATACAGCCAAGTATCTTGGCATGACTCTCGATGCTAAGTTAAAATGGAAAGATAACGTTAAAAAGAAAAATGAGGAACTACACATTAAATATAGAAATATGTATTGGCTAATTGGAAGATGTTCAGAGCTGTCAATACCTAATAAGTTGCTACTATACCAAGAAGTTTTAAAACCTATATGGACTTATGGTATTCAGCTTTGGGGCTGTACTAAGAAAACCAATATTAAAATAATACAAGCTTTTCAAAATAAAGTGTTACGTGGAATAGTGAACGCTCCTTGGTACATAAGAAATGATTATCGCCATAGGGACCTCCGGATGGAAAACGTCGGCGAAGAGATAACAATTCATGCAAATAAACACATACAACGGCTTGGTCAATAACAAAATGTTGAGTTACGTGGTATGCTGAGTAACACAAATGGAATACGAAGGTTCCAAAGAAAGATTCCGCTGGAATTGGGAAGATCCCAATAGGAAGACTTAGAGACCTTAGAGAATGACTAATGGGTTATATCTCTGCAAAATGAACATAAGAAAGATAGACAAATTACTAGATGATTTATGTAATCAGTTGTGTTATTTAAAATCATATAAAAAAAAATTTTGTTCTAAAGGTGAAAAATGGAATTATAAAGCATTAGTTTACCTTACAATTTTATATAAACATAAACGTTATTGTAGATTTGAGATTTTATGAAATTTATCTTAAAATCAAAATTGTGTAAAACAAATAACAAAATAAGAATTATTACGCAAAAGAAAACCGTTAGATCGAGGTTTGATGTTCGATAAATTGAGGATTCGTTATGCCAGAGATCTTTAATCGAGGTTTACCTGTATTGAAGCTGTTACTTTTCAAACGTTTCTTGACTCCCCTTTCGGAAATTTTTAAAATGATAATATGGTCCTCCTTCGAAAACGTCACATTGATTACTAAGTTAGAATAATTTTTTGTTTCAAAACATAATTTTCGTAATATCCGTTATTAATAAAACAAACAACATCGTTGCTATAGCAACCACATATAGATAAATTTTAAATCATTATTGGTCGCTTATGTGGAGTGGTAATGTAATACTCATATATGCACATTCGTAATACTTAGCACCACAAAGATATATTTAAACTCCAATTAAAAAAAACAAAATATTTTTAATTATGAACGATAATGAATTTTTATTAATTTTTTGTTGTTTTTTTTTTTTTTAAAACAAAATTAAAATTTCGGGATTTTTTTTAAATTTTAAATTAAAACGTATTAAAATTAAATGATTAATTTTATAATATTGATTTTTAAAATTCTTATTGATTTTGTATGTGATTCGATTATAGTTGTTGTTGTTGTCACTTAATTGTTAATTTATTAAAAATTGGTTTCAATTGTTATAGTAATAATTTTAATAAAATTAGTTTAATTAATTTATTCGTTAATTAAAAATTAAACCCGGACGAAAACTAAAACCAAAACCAAAACAAATATTCTATATAATTTATTATAAATCTAATTTCTGTGTTTTGAATTTATTAATTTTAATTAATTTATTATTTTAAATATTTTTAATTATCTAATAATTTTTTTTTATTTAAATACTATAGTCTTAATAAATATTTGATTTTTTTTTTAGTAAGATAATTTTTTTTTTTTTTTTTGCATGTATTAATTATTTTGTTAATTTGTTTTAATATATTCTATTTACATATCAGATTTAATTAGTTTAGTAATTATAATTTTTGGTATCTATAAGGTCTTTTATCTTAAATAATAATAAATCTCATATATCATTTTTGGCACCCAAAAATATAACGAAATTATAAAATATAAACTACGTAAAATAAATTTAGCATAAATAATTATTTTTTTTTTTTAAATTAATAAATCAATTACATATTTTTGAGCAATTTTTATTGTTCTAATTGTGTACCGTTAAAGCTATTAATTTGTGTGGTGATTAATAATTTTTTTTTTGGTTTAGTTTAGTTTTAATTATAATTAAAGAAATCCACATATAATTTTTAAAATATTAATTAGTTATTATTCACCACATTTTGGTTATTACTATATATTTTATTCCTCTTGATTAATATTTTATTAAATAATAAATTAATTAAAAAAAATATGTATACAAGGTTAGTTAATTTTCTTAATTATAATTTTTTTTTAGGTATCACAGAAATATTATACAATTTATTGCAAGAAATTATTAATTAATTTAATTAGAAATAATTAGGATTAAAAATTATTAAATTATATTTTAGAAATTGAATGGTGAATAGTTGTTTTTTGTTTGTTGTTATAATTTATTTATTTGTTAACGGACGGAAGTGCTGAGGTTCATATTATATTTTGTATTTATCTACTCAATAATCTTTGATTTTGTTTAGATACTAAAACCAAAATTATTTAAATCATAAGTTCAATAGCGTTTTGTTTAATAATATAAAAAATTAACAACAGCACTTTTAATATAGGAAAACAGAATATGAATGCAAGATATAGCAACGCGCAGATTGAGGAACCTCTTTGCAACTAACTGAGGACAATTATTATTATTAATGTTATTAAAGCTTCGGACCTATATGAGTCAGAGTTCCAGTGGAGTGGTACCTATGAATTTGTTGTGAGTCCACAATTTTAAAGCAAAGGCCTTTAACCGAATGTTATTAAGGTCCAAAATTTCCAATTTAAAGTTATTTTGGATGTCAAATCGAATACAAGTCTTTTTACCAGGTCGAAGATTTATTTCATTTGATGTAAAATACGTATTGGCATAACAGTATATAATCGATTTCGTTTATTTTTCAATATACTTCAAAATGTAAATCGTAAACGAACATTTAAGATTTTCCTTAACGTTGATAAAAATTAGGACGTTATTTTTATTTCAACCAAAAATATTATAACTTAAATTTGGATTTAAAAAAATAACAAAACGCCGAATTTTATTTAGATTTTATTATGCGATATCTATTGATTATATTAAAATAATAGTTTAAATAACAAAAATCTAATAATAATTTTCTTTGGTAACGCCCTAATTTTTTATGAAGATTTTAATTAGGCGCTTTAGTTTGAACCAACCAGTTTACACTAAACTTTAGACCTTGATTATTTATAAAGGTGTATATAATATAAAACCCTGAGATAACAATTTTAATTCATAAGTCCCGATATACGATGAGATCTTGCTTAGATTTAGCACCCAATCGAATTAAACTGCTACTTAATTGTTTTAAGTGTATTTAAATATAAATCATGGGTTAGTTTTTAAAATTCTTAGCAATGCGTTTTAACTTAAGGTTCTTAATTTTTGGCTTTAGTGAGTAGTCCTGATTAAATTGTTAAGCATTAGATTACATTTATGGAATAATTTAAATTAGGCAAAAAAGGATATTACTGTCGCCTGTCATACAAATTTTAGAATTAAGCGATTTTTATTAAGACTTGGAAATTTCGTGATTTAAATATTTTAATTTTAAAATAAAATACAGGATGCTTTCATCTCGTAAACGGTGCTGGATAGGAGGAAAATAGTTGAGTATCGAGACGGACGTGGAGTGATGATTTTATCTGCTCTTGAAATTAACTATTTTCGGAGATGTAAACTAATGTTACGTTTTTTTAAAAATTAAAACCTATATACTTTTGAATGGGTTGTTGGAATAAGCAAGTAAAAAAAATACTTGTTTTTGTAAAATGTATGATTTGATAAAAATAAGCAAAAATTGCTATTCATTAAGCAAAATAATTTACTCTTAGGTTAGGTTAGGTTAGGTTATGGTGGCCGTCCTAAATTACTAGCATAGACACAAAATTGGTCCGTAGCTGTACCACATTCGAGTTTTCTCCTCTTCACTCGCTGAACCATCGTGAGCTTACCAAGAAGCGTTTAAAGTCCCGGATCCCGATCTTACTAAGATCCGTGAGGTCGTTCAAAGGGGAAGTCCCCATAAATTTTGTTCTGCTGTACGCTAGACCAGGACAGGTGCAGAGCAGATGGAGCACATTTTCCTCCTCCTCCTCATCACCACAGCTGCGGCAGAAATCGTGGGCTGGGACACCCAGTCTGCGCGCATGTATCCCAATGAGACAATGTCCCGTTATAGCTCCCACGACCATACCAATATGGTGTCGTCGAAGC
This sequence comes from Tipula unca, assembly GCA_951394425.1. Classification (NCBI taxonomy): domain Eukaryota; kingdom Metazoa; phylum Arthropoda; class Insecta; order Diptera; family Tipulidae; genus Tipula; species Tipula unca. The sequence goes on along the minus strand of OX596380.1, from coordinate 141,897,816 downwards.
GATATCAGTTGGTCTGATCTAGACCGGTCAAGACCAGGCCAGATCTGCCTGGTTATTACACACGAACTGGCGTTAGACCATCTGACGTTCGTTTCTTTTATAGCTTCTTCCAGAAGCAACAGTTTACATGAAGCAAGCGGTATCTTTATATTATTTTATTTTTATTTACTCTTAGATCCTACTGTTCCATTTTGTCAACAAATAAAAGTAAATAACATCAAGTGTGCTTTGATTTAATTGTTAATTTGACTTGATCTGTGTATTCTGTGGATCATCATCATTGACGGAGTGTAAATGTTTGGGCTGTAATATTATATGAGACATGCTATGTATTCTTACACAATGTTTCAAAATTAGTGAGTTTCTCTGAAGGTGAAAAAGAGTAATATGGTGAATAAACTGATGCGAAAGGCCAGTTTATTGCAGGAACTAGCAGAATTATATCAAGCAATGAGCACAGCAGTATGATCAGCCGAGCTTAACTCACGAATAAGAGATGTGAGTTTTATCGACAGGGTTCTGTCAAATACTCGACGACTACGTTTAACCTACACAACTTCAGAATTTTTCCTTGATTTCCGAATTATCTTCCCGAAAACAAACATTTTTTTAACGACGAGCGCATTAACATTCAAAATGCACAGATTATTTCTTTGATATATAATCTCTCTTTACCATGACCTAGCTATATCAACAACCTGTTGATAACCAATATTAACGCCCTAATTTTTATTTTAATAAAGTACAAATGTTCTTATTTGGTGCGGCATGCAATATAAAATCTGTATTTGCATTACTGTACACATACAATCGATTTTCTAACATTAAAGTGCAACAAAATTTTTCTTTTCAAGTTAAGTAAATACATTTATAGTTAGTTGGGTGGTGCACCACCTCATTTTGGTAGAGTTTCCCCGAGGCAGCTAAAACTTATATATTTCCAAATAACTGAATCGGAAGAAGAACTTTTTATTTATGGTGGGCAGCATTTTGTTCATTAGTAAATCAAAAATTTTCTTAATCAATTAAAGTATACACTTGGTACTACAATTAGGTATTTATTTTTTACTAATTTTTAACACTAAGCTCAGACAATTTCAAAATATTGAAATAGTTTATTTCTTTAATTTTAAATTCCAATTTGAATTTTGCAATTTCGGGAATTGCAAATCTTCGAGCTCTCATTAAAAATTCGATTTTAACGATATTCAATTTTTTTTTAAGTTCTTTTAACGTTAATGCTCCCAGATTTCGTTTAGCCCTACTTTTTTAAAATAATATTTGGGTTCGAATTAGGATTGGCTCGCAAACTATTTTTTTTAAATAGTTTGAGAATGGTTAGGCTAGGCCAATACCATAAAAATAAACTTATAATTAGGTGCAGCTCACAAAAAAGACAATTGGAAAACCATTGACTATCATTGGATAATTATGAAGTTCAATTTATCCAAAAATATGATCCAATTTCATAATTTAACTTAACTTTACTCTGATGTTCTAAAATAACCTGATAAATATGTTCCCAAAACTCCTTAAACAAGCCAACAGAATATGTTTACAACTTTTCATTTATCTTAACAGAAAATAACTTGTCACTGTAATTTTTGATTTTTTTTTAAAACTAGTTATCTGCACTTCTGCATAATTATTCTTTGGCCATTTTTGATACTGATTTTTCAAGTTATTCTTCATTCCTTGAATTTCAGAAGTTTGTGAAAATATTTGAATTTTTGCAGTTTTATTTCAAATGCGATTATCCAAAAATTAAATTTTTGCAGATAACATGTTATTAAAAAATAACACAGAAATGTTGTTGAAATATGTTAAAACGAGTTTTATTTTTCACTGCAAGACCACGATTTAGATACGCCCTCAAATAAGGTCATGAAGATAAAGATAATCGGTGGGCAATCACTTGTGGACGCAGGCTCCCAGTGGTAGATATCCATCGACCGCAATGATTTGTCAAAGTCAAATAATGATAACCATTTTAATGATCACCAACATCCTCAGTCAGTAGTTATGAAAAGGAAAACGAAGAACTTCGTAAACAATTAAGTAAAATAGAAAAGATCACATCTCAACTTACTATAGAGGTATACTCAAGAATGAAAATGGAAAGCACTTCAAGCCAAACAAATACAGGACCAAGCTGCATCAGAATTCTTTACTGATGAAGATTAATTACGAGACGAAACAGACTGGATCCTTAAAAAAAATAGAAAGAAGCGACTTTCTAAAAAAAGAAAAGATGAATCTTCCCCAGAAACTGCAAGTTCAAACCAATCCCCATAATCAAATGATGTGATTGAAATTAAAAAAAAAAGCTGAAATAGCCAAACCCAATGATAAGGCTCCGCTTCCAGTCAATATAACGAGAATCACGAGAATGGCACTATTCAGTCTATTATGAAATCAATTACTGATAAAAAATACAGAATCGTGTCTCTGAACAATAACATATGGAAAATCAACACAACAGACGTTGACACATATAGAGCATTAGCTACGAAGCTTACAGAAGAAGGGAAAGAATGATACACTTATGAAGCCAAAAATGACCGACGCCACAAACATAATCAAAAAAGAAACAAAGGAAACTGATCAAGGGGTCAAATTTAACAGGAGAGGACTCCTATTATTCATGCTTACTTTTAATAATATAGAAACAGTAAAAAGCATCTTTACCATTAAAGCTTTTCTGAATATGAGGGTTAGAATTGAAGTATTAAGAAAGACCACTGGTTTAATACCCCAATGTAGAAAATGCCAGGGCCTTAATCATACCTATAGAAATATTGCAACAGAGAGCATAGATGTGTAGACATCTAGCTAACTTCGGAAAACTACCACCCTTAAATGTATAAACTGCAAAGAAGATCATCCCGCAAACTACAAAGGATGCGAGATTGCTAACTCGATTGCTAAAGGACTACCAAAACTGAGGAATAGAAAAACTCAGTTAAGCAAATCCGTGAAACACCATTCGATAGAATACCACAAAAAAACTCAGCAAAAGCTAACCAAAAATCCTTTGCAGCAGCGGACCTAAAGACATACACGCAGATTGTCCAGCAGCAGCAGGAGCCATCAATACCAAGAAAAATCAAGAAACTCCAAAAGGAGTATCCGAAAACTACGTACTGATAGAAAACAATGAAGTAATATGTTCAGATCCCACACCAGTTATTATTACACTGAGTGCAACCATAATCTAGAAAGAAAACTGGCCTAGATTAACAAACAATAAAACAAATTGGGTTGTTTTCCGAACGCTGATAGAAGAAAATACAGTTTTACAAGTACCAATAAAAACTGCGACACAACTGGATGACTAATTAGAACTATTAAATATTAATATATTGCAAGAAGCGTGGCAGAGTACGACCCCAAGTCAATATGGAGGCACGATAAATGTTGAGGCACCTGGCAAAGGAATAGAGCACCACAAAGTAAATCGAGACTTAATTATTTAAGCAACAAACTGAAGTTGCTAATCAAAGAACAATAAGAACAATTCATTTAATGAATATCTAACCGGTCTTTCCGGCCAAAAGGACACAGATTATTCGCTCTGGAAAGCAACAAAAGGACTTAAACAGCCGAACATTCAGGTGCCTCGTATCAAAAAGGATGATGGAACTTGGGCAAGAAATGCTGAAGAAAAGGCTGTTTTGTTCACAGCCCACCTTGAAAATACATTTCAGCCCCTTCCGCGGCAATCAGCGGAAGAAAACATAAACCGAGTTAAAAAAATGGGTAATCAAAACATCCAACCAGTAACATTACAAGAGCTAAAATATGAGATTACAAAAAACTTAAGCTCAAAAACATCTCCTGGTTATGATTTAATTTCAGGACTAATAGTTAAAGAACGAAAACTGCTCCAAGTAATAAACGCGGAGTTTCGGCTGAAATACGTTCCATACCAGTGGAAGGTGACAGAGGTGATTATGATTCCAAAACCTAATACTTAAGCCTCCCAACTTTAAAACCTCGTATATAGACCAATTTCGCTACTTCCTACAATTTCAATTTTGTTCGAAAAACTATTGCTTAAAAGGTTAAAATCAGTAATTGAAGAAAGAAAACTTATTCCTTCACATCAATTCGGCTTTATAGAGAGGCACTCTACTATAGGCCAAATGCATAGAATTACCGACTTAATTGAAACTACACAGGAAAAGAAGAAAATTTGTTGAATTGCAGAATAATTTTTGCAGTTTTATTTCAAATGCGATTATCCAAAAATTAAATTTTTGCAGATAACATGTTATTAAAAAATAACACAGAAATGTTGTTGAAATATCTTGAAGACCACGATTTGGATACGCCCTCAAATAAGGTCACGAATTTGCAAATTTGTATTTAAACAATAATTATATTTTATATTCTAGCAGTATTTATTCCCTCAGATAGTTTCTAGAAACACGAATGTAATAGTATTTCTAATATGTTGATAGCCCTAATCTTATTTTAATTGCTGTGATTTAATTGGAAATTTTCCAGGAACGTGAACTATAATTGGTTCTAAAACCAAAATCCAATAAAATGAAAAATTCACTTGCGTATTTGTTAATAAAAATTAAAATTATTAAAAATGAAAAAAAAATTTAATTTCCAACCGAATTTTTTAACTTGTTTGATTTTTATAATGAAATTGTTTTTAAATATGTATGGTGGTTTTTTAATTTTTTATATTTAATATAAATAATTTAATTAGTATACAAAAATTCAAAAAATGAACTAATTAATTCATTTTTAAATTTCTATTTTATTAATATTTTTTTTTTATAAATTTTTGTATTTATTTAATTTCTTCGAATAATTAAATTTAATTAATTTTAAATATGCAAAATATACTTTATTGTGTAATGTCTCTCTAATTAATTAAATTTATTAAATCTGGTTTGTTGTTGTTTTTTTTTTTGTTTTTTAAATTTATTATTAAATTTTTATATAATAATTTTATGTATATGTATATAGTTAATTGTATTAATTTAAAAATTTACTACAAAATTAAAATTTTTATTTATGTTTTTAATTAATTTTACGTTTAGGAATAATTATATAGAAAAAAATTATTTAAAATAATTTTTTATTATTGTTAAATTAATATAAATATTTACAATTTTTTTTGGTTTTAATAAAGCTGATTTTTTTTTAAATTTTTAAAATATTTTTTTATTTTTAACTTTGTTGAATTTATTGAATACTAGCGAACATACAGATTTCACATCTTAATTCTCAGAGTCTATCTTTGTCACGATCAAAACTCATTGCCTTGAAGACACCGCGTAATTTCGGGGTTGTTCGCCTGGGATTGTGTTGGTCCAGGCTAGCGGCACGCGGCCTCGTCAATAGTTCAGCTTCGATTTCACTGCATTCGGTGTCCGTGTCACTACGTTTCCGTCGTCGCCGTAGTAGGCCAGCATGTTCATCGCCTTCGCTTATTGTTTCGGAGTTTAGTTCATCCTTTTTACTTTCGCGTCGATCCAGCTCGGCCGCTAACATTTTTATTTCCCAATCGTCACAGTGTAACTCGCCGGGATCATCGTCGAGTTGTGAGTCGCACGATGAGGATGCACTTGAACGTTCCTCCTCTTCGTCGTTCATGTCTAAAACGACGCTGTCCGAGACACGGGTTAAATTTCCTGTTATATCTGCTACCAGCATTCCTCGATAGGGGCTTATTGATCGCGGCAGATCTTGCATTTCGATACTCTCCTGATCGCTACTCTCTTCCCATGTTCGATTGTTCGAATCACGCTCTCGATGGCGTGGTGAATTTCGTTTACGGTTTCGACATTTTGACCGCGGCCGACCCGAATCTGAAGGCGGCGATGATGCAAATATCGTGTCCAGAGAATCACCACGCTGCAAAAATAAAATTTGATAAAATATCATGAAAAACAATTTCATTCGAATCATCTTACCATAAACGGTAGTTCAACCGATGATCCAGTACTTCCGGTTCCCGATGATCCCAGTTTCTCCCGTTCCACCTCCTCAATTTTAGTCATTAAACTTCGTTCGCTGTGCAGTCCCTCGAGTTCTTGTATCTTTGACTGCAGCTGGGATATTATGTCGTCGCGTCGCTTCACCTCCAGCTCCAAATCATGAAAACGTTCCTGAAACTTTCCTTGTACCTCACGCAGATGATTTTGTATAACCTGTTTAATACCTAGCAACACTTCACCAAAGTATTCTTGTTCTTCTATTGATCCTATAACACATATAAATTAAAAATCATATTAGTATGTGTGCCATCGATTTATCGTCCTGTAAGGGATATACAATAAAAGTTTTATAGGCAATTTAAGAGATATAGAGGTGCAGATATATACTTTGGTTTTTCATATATAGGCAAAAAGCTTATCAATATAAAGCCAAACAGTGTATGGTGTACTTTGTTCTATACAGTTTTTAAATTATTTTTATTATTATTTTTTAGGCAATCTGTAAATAAAACTTTAAAATTTCATCAAGCATTAATTGGGTTAGTAAGAAACAAATCATTTTAAATTACGTATAAGAAATCAATATCGTACAATTATATTATATACACATATGCACACATAACTAATTTATACATACATACATATATACTTTTTATATACGAGTACATACATACAACAGGTTATTCTGGCGAAAAAGAATAGGTTTGTTACAAAAAAAATATGTAAACCTTTTAATTTTCCTAACTGTGTGTACTTCTGTTTTTCAGCCAAATCATATTTTAAATAAAATAATTTTTTTTTAAATTGCTAATTTTAAATTTTATACAAATATTAAAGTTTACTGAAGAAATTATCTTCCGTATTAATTATTTTAAATCAATCAGTTCATGTATGGATAATGTGTTACAATTTTAATTACTATAACTGTTGATGAACAAATTGAGCATCAATAATTAAGAACAAATCAAACATTTAATGAAATTAAGGAGTTTGAAACATTTTACACCCTTCTGAATTCATAGCATTTTAAAATTTATTATTTAAATAAATTCAAGAATCCGATAAAGCTGTAAATTTAAAATAAATTATTAGAATTTGTAAAAAAAATTAGGGCGTTATTTTCATTTCCTAATAACCAATGACCTAAAATCCGTATCAAACAAAAACTCTTTATTTTTTTGTTCTTTATCAAATTTGGTTTACATTATATTGTGCATTCTAGATGTGACCCTGGAGAACAATTTGTCTCAAGTTTTAAAAAATATTGAATCTGAGGTTATAATCCTCAACAATTTTTTCCGTTTATGTCAATTCTAAAAGGAAACCTTTTGGATTTATTTATTTAAGCAATACAAAATAAGTTAATAAATATATTCAAAATATCAGTCAGACTCGCCATGTTGCACTGAATTTAAGTAAATATTGTTTCACTAAAGTTATATCGGTCAGAATATCAACAACAACAATGTAGCCAGGGACGCATAATTTTGATCAATTACCGATTAATTCGTCGTTTGTACTCAATTCTGTGTTTTGTGTGGTAAATCAACGCATTTAATGAAATATTTGTAAGATTCTAACGTTAAACTATCAAGAGAAATGTGTCATTTAAAATTGGAACCCACAGTAGTAAAATTCAATATACAGAATCGTAACCGTGTTTAAACCACGATAGTCTCCACATGGCCTCCAATCGTGATCTTTTTTCTTGACCATGTGTAGCGGACAAGAGACGGAAGATGTCGATGTTTGACCAATTCCTAATTCCACCATGTGTTGGAATTCTGCTGGTGCAGATTTGTGGCGCACCGGATCTAGCCTGCGTGGACTCGACACTGGATGATGGCCTTCCGTAACGTTGTGTCGGACCGGCATTTTGTAGTTCGGCTCTGCTGTGAGAAGTGGAAATTGCTTGAGCTATGGCACTCTAGCCATTGTCGATTGAGAAATGTAGTGGCGTTGGTGTGTTAACCAGCACCATTGTTGCTTGTATTGACACATGAGTCGCTGATTAAAAGATCAAATTCCGATAGGAAATCGGCACCAATTATTGGAGGATTTACATCTGCAAGAATGAATGAGTGAATGTTCGACGAAGTCCAATGTTCACCTAGCAATTTTGATCCGTAGGTGTTTATAATTGTGCCTACAAATATGTACTGTAGTTTTTGAGGTTATGAGTTTATAACGTATTCATTTCGACAGAACCGATTAAAATTTAAATTATTGATTATAAATATTAGACTTATATTTAAAATATTTTCAATTATTGGACCTTTTAATGACGTTCGCATTCTATCGTACAAGTTGAAAGGTGAGTTATTCTCTTCATTGTAATAAAATAAAAATTGAATTTATTAATTAATTGGCTCAAGTTATACAAACATGCTCATCGTTAAATTTCAAACATTGACAATAATTTGTTATAATAATTTGTACGCAACAGCTGATCGTTCATTGACCATTCATTTTTATTTTGAAAACGGTAATGGCAAATTCAAGTGCACACACCAAAATAGAAGCTACAGCGATGCAGGAACGAACGACGTACCTCTTAATATAGAGAAAATGGCAATTACCTTTAGAGAGTACAGCTAGTTAAAATGCTATGCTTCATAGTATTGTAGCAACTGAACTTTCCATGAATGATCGACCGTCGAGAACGACTTAAAGCTTGCTTTAAAGTCCTCAAGTCAAATTCTCACATTAACATTTTCAGATTTTACACACATCATATAGTGGGAATTTCGTATAATTCGGAACATAAAACCCTTTTGTTTACGCTTAAAATTATCTTTGTTTGAACAGAAATAAAACAAATGGCCAACTTTGTTAAAACTCTTGGACATCATATTCACTGGTTCATTATCACCATAATTCGTCCTATGATCCCTTAACTGCCGACTAGCAGCATTTATTTTAATTGATTCCAGAATATAAGACGCATCAATTTGGTCGAGCAGCAGATTACTAACAAACGAACACTTTAACATCTCGCGCCTATTTTCCAATGTGGTCATGTTATAATTCTTACATCCTCTTAAAAATGGTGGTATAGTCGCTGTAGGTTAACGTGATATGGTAGAACATGATCATACACGGTTTTCAACTCTAAATTAATTTAAGTGGTCAGTAAACTGCTATAAGAATGGGCAAATCACCTTCGTCAGTTCCCAAACCCGTTATTATCTTAAAGAATCATCTAGATATAATTATGTACAATTTAATTATGTACTTTTTGTAATGTGTACAGAGAATGATTTTTTAACCCCATTTGGAAAGACTTACAATGTAAGTCTCAAGCGGAGCCGTGTTTAATTCTACGTGTTGAGGAAGGAGGGATCTGGACACACAAAATTTTCAATTGCGTTGTTATCGCTGTCACTACTTATATAATGGTTTTCAGGATCTAGATGTTCACCTTATTTGTTAAATCATGAGAATGGTCCCGGTGCGCAAACCGATCAGTAGCTTACCGTCTAAAATAAAAGAAAGCAGTTAGTTCTAGGGTCGCTTCATATTTTCACATAATGTTCCGTTTTAGGAAATTTGAAAATACTTTGCTTCGCCTTCCCAAGAGGAATGTTCTTCTGTACATTGTAGAAACCCTGAAAAATTTCATACTGCCCAGGTTTCAAATTTTTGTAGAATCCTTTAGAACCGAAAGAAACTTTTCGGTCGAAAATAGTTTCAAACTACATGCAAGATAAATTTTACAGAATTGAAAAAAAAACATTTGGAATTTAATTAATTCCGATATTTATTTTTAAGTTTCAAATTAAAATTAACTTTAAGGTTGTTTAATTAAAACCTAAGGCATCCCTCAAGAATAATCATGATTCCGTTTTATCTTACGACTTCGTAATGAACGTCATTTTGACCGCCATGACACAATCCAAAAATTCTGGGAGGTAGAGGATATCGGACCGCCAACAATTCAAAGCGAACATAGTTGTGAGATTCATTTTAAAGAAAATACATATAAGAACTGCGACTCAGGTAAATACGTTAATATTTAAACCAAACTCTGCTGAACTTGGAGAATCATTACACATAGCCAAACGAAGGGTTTTTGCAATGGACCGTCGGTTTCAAAAATTCGCTGAGCAAAAGAGAGATAGACAAACTTTATGAGTGAATATTTAGAGTTGGGTAATATGTCTCTTATTTCTCAACAAGAAATCTCTAATAGTTCTACCTCAACGATATTCTATCTCCCACATCATATTGTGATGAAAGATTCTAATTCAACAATCAAGTTACGAGTATTCTTTGACGGTTCCTCGAAATCTTTGCCAGGTGTGTCATTAAATCATAAATTGGATATTTGACCCTCAATTCTGTAAGAGCTATTTTCTATCCCTATTCGATTTAGGAATCATAAGATGGCATTCGCAGCTGACGTGGAGAAGACTTTTCGGCAAGTCATTATGCATGAAGAAGGCCGTGATTTTCAACGCATTGTTTGGCGTGAAAGCCGAAATGCCTCTTTTCTGCATTATCGTTTGAATAAGGTCACCTTAGCCTGTGAAACAGTTTTGAGCAGCTCGAACCCTTCATCAGATAGCAGATGACTTACCCCCGGATTTTTTTGATATTAAACAAATAATAAAATCAGATGTTTACTTCGATGATCTACTTTCAGGTTGTGCGAATGCCACACAAGGCAAATATACTCAGCCAAGAATAGTTGAAGGATTAAACTAAGGGGGGTTTAGCTTGAGGAAGTGGGTATCCAATACCCAAGAACTTCTAGTATACCGAAAAATGAGCAGGAAACGATGACGGTGACACTTTCGTAAAAACATTGGGACTAGTTTGGAAACCACATTCCGATTGCTTCAATTTCAAAATTAGAGAGATCAATGACATTGGACAACTACCACAAAACGAAATTTTAATCCATTACAGGCCGTATATTCGATCCGTTGGGCTTTCTTTCACCATGCACTGTTGTAGCTAAAATTCTATTTCAAAAGCTTTAGCTTCATAAGCTCGATTGGGATGACCGCTGGCCTGAATTAATGGCATTACAATGGAAAGCTACGAACAAACTTCATCCTATTCGAAAAAATACAAATTCCGCGATTTTTAAACATTCCCTCGACACCCGTTAATCTAGATATAAAATCGTAATTAATTATTAATTGTAAAAATTATAGCAACATTTTTTGCTATTTTTTTGATGTACATTACTTTTGATTAACCACAATCATCCTAAAAATGGAATACGCGATTTAAATCGTCAGCAAAAATCGGAACAGAATACTAGTTCTCCTAATCTTCTGCTAATTTTACATTGAAAAGTTTCATCCGCTTTATCAAAATTCAAACTCAAATAAACATATACATGACGGAAATCGGATTAAAACAGGTCTGCATTGAAACGGTGGTCTCAAAATGAATGCTTTACAGAAGATATCAGTTGAATCGCCAAAGATCCCGATTTAAAACGTGAAAGCAAACTGCGTTCATTAGCTCCGTTTATTGATGAGAGGTGGAGGACAGATTGGTTTGAGTACCTTCTGGGCATTTGATACAAAACATCCAGCTATCCGAGACGCTCGCCATTTGTTCTGTGAGATGCTGGTCAGAAATTACTCATAAAACACTTACATCCTTCTCAACAACAATTACTCGCCATCATCCGACAAAATTTCTTCATAATCGGTGCCAAAAATCTTGCTAAAAAAGTAGCTCGTATGGGATGTCAGCGTAAAATCAATAAAACGACATCTTATACGTACAATTGTAGACATATATATAAACAAAAGCAACACGTATTATTTCCTATTAACCACAATCATCCTAAACATGGAATATGCGATTCCGAACCATCAGCAAAAGTCGGAACAGAATACTACAATAGTTCTCCTAATCTTCTGCTAATTCTATATTGGAAAGTTTCAGCCGCTTTATCAAAATTCAAACTCAAATAAACATATACACAACGGAAATAGCATTAAAACTAGGTCTGTATTACAATGGGGACTAATTAAAATGAAGGACCCTTATCCATCCTAGAGGATAGTGAGTTTTGAAGCAAGTTTGACTATACAACATTTAATGGATTAACTGGAAATACAACGATCAGCAGGGACAATATTCGGAGTAAAACTGTTGTAAAACAACAGCCCCCTATATGATCACGGCCTTTACTGGAAGAAGAACAAAGGGTTATTGATTTAAATCACAACAAACAATCATAACAAATTCTTAATTCATCTTGAACATGATTTGGTGCAGCGCGAGCTTTTGGAGACTAACATATTTAAAAGCATTTTAGAAAGGACTCGCCACGTTGCTAAATAATTTCGTTCCAATACAGCTGTATCACTAGTGTTAAACCTGTTTAAACTGGACTTGATAAGTACACCCAATTTAGATTGAAAAGAGAGAAGTTAAACCATATAGTGAAAACATTTCCCCTGATTTATTAGGTATTGGTTCAGCAAAAATAGTTAACGTTTGATGATTTTTATAGTGATTATTTATTGTTTGTAAAACTAAAGTTTTAGAAATATGAAATCAGTAATCCAAATTTTTTATTCGCGGCTTAGGATAGTGAAAAATTTGCTAAATTTAAATGCGGACTTGGTGCAGCGTTCTGATTTAAATTATATTGATCATAAATAGGAAGTAGCTATGAAAAATAATGTAAAAGAGAAGAGCAATTAGCTTTTCAAACGGTTTGGCATGATTGTAGTGCTAGTTCAGGCCTATCGAAAAATCATACTGAGATTTGTGCTAAATAGTGAAAATCTTAAGATTTATTTAAGACGCAATTTCTTAAGAAAATCCTAAAATGTAAATTTACTGAAATTTCAATTTGGCCATGTGAAAGCCATTAGCATTTCAAACGGTTCGGGATGATTGGATTATTAGTTTTAAACCTTTAGTTTTATATATGGTTGAGCACTTACAACTATTTTGATATCTAATTTTTACATGCTTTAATAGATACAATAAATAGCTATATACAAATAATTTAATGTTCGCCTGAATGTCATTTATCTTCGATATTCACTAATGCATAAACATATTACGTTGTTTTTGTTGGTTTAATTCTAATTTAGGATAAACTTCACAAGCGTAAAAAATCCCATTTTAATATGAATGAATTTTGTCATTATAGTTTTACAAATAATCTGGTTGGCCATATTCTAGGGGCCCAATTCTTGAAGATATCTCCATACGGCAATTTGCACCAATTTAAAGATTTGGGCCCCAGGACTATACCCAAAAATTATTTTAGTAGCCATTTCCAACGTACAAAACGATTTTCGGATAATGTATAGTTATCTACATAGTTCCATTCCGGTTGGACGTGTTCTGTAAAATAATTGTGTGGCTATTTTAACAAAAAGAGACCATAACAATTGTATAACTGTCCTTATTTATAAAAAATTATATATAAACCAATAAACAGATCCCAGCAGGTCTAGTTTGAATGTATTTTTATTTTACATAACAAAATCAAAACAATATACTTATCAAACCCGGTTTGTAATACCACCACAATAGTCTAGTCTAAATAAACTTATTTAGAATTGAGGAAAAACCTGCACTTTATTGCGTTAAAAATATTGAATTGCTTGATTCATTCATAATACCATTTTAATGTATGAAAGTTACTACTCTTATGTAATTCTCTATGCTAGAACTACACCAAAATATCGCATTACAATCATTTTATAACAAACAAACCGAATTTTATCAATAAATCCCGCTACAATGGAATGAGTCTTCGATAAAAGGTGTCAACGATAAAATGTGTCTACGATAAAACGTGTTTATGATAAATTATTTGACGATAAATTGTTCACGATAAACTGAGAATAATTTCTGCGAATGATGCAAATCGCAGAATTTCGGATAATTTATTTAAAATGTCGTTAACGCATAATTGTTTACCAAATTAACTTTTTTACCAATTGGTTGTTTGTTTACTGTCCTTCAAGAAATCAAGAATGACCCGTTTACCAAATCCTCTATCGTTATAAATTGTTAATAATTTTTGAATAGTAACACATTCGCCATATATAATATGAATTAACGATTTTTGGACATATCTTTTTTTAGTTAAACTTTAATATTTTGATAAATAAGCCAAACACAATTTCAAATCCAGTACAAATTATAAGTGACACAACACAAACATAATTCTTTTTCGTTCACAAAATTACAAAACTATATATATTATGTAATCTCAAATGATTACATGTTTTATATGTTATAATAGGTGATATGCTTATAGGATATAGCACAGAGTGATAAATTATTATTATAAATAAATAGAAAGTGGCGAGTATACTAACCTTTTAAAATCATCTTTTGATTTTGAACACTCTGCAGAAAATTATTATTTATCGTCGCTTTTGTATCATCCTCTAATTTACTACTATTACGATTATTAAACTCTGTGATTCGATCGAGTTCGTCTTGATCCAATTCATTACTAGAGATTGTGTCGGACGGGTGGGGTGGCGGAGTAGTAGTCGGCGTCTGTCCTATTGTCTCATCAAGAGATGCGTCTTCCATTTGTTTATTAACAGTAATTTTATTTAATGGTTGATCATCATTATTTGCCGTGGTGTTGTTAACTGTTGCAGAATGATGTTGTTGATCGTCAATTATTGGTTGTGCGCTTAAAAATGGAAATAAACTACGATCTTCAATCGATTCACATAAATTGGCACTATTTGGTGGACTAGAAAGTGTACTATTGAATGTAACACTTTTTAATAGTTTGCTGTGTCTTGCCACGTACCCTTCTAATGTTGGTTCACGCATTAAATGCTGTTGATTTTTATGCGATACCGATGTAGTTGTTGTTGTTGTTGTTGTTGTTGTCGCTGTAACTGCCGCGGTTATACTATTATTTGTGGTTGCCATTGTGGTCGTCGATGAACCTGCGGATGGAGTTCGCCCTGTTAATTTGTCTTCGGATAATTTTTTTAAAATACTTTTTAATTGTCTTCGTTCCAATGTTTCATTCGATTCCGGGCTTAATGGTGATTGCGCTGGTATTGGTATCACTATCGGTAGCGGATAATTTAATGATCGTGTTAATGATGTAATCGCTTTTATTGCTCCTCCGGTTGTACTAGAATATAGGCACTGCTTTGTTGTATTTGAATTTGTATTTGTATTATTATTATTTCGACCCATTGCGGACGCTTCACTATGACTGCGCGTTAACGGTTCCATATAATCGGGTATTAAATTATTCCCAGAATCGGTACAATCTAGACTAAAGCTACGGGTTTGTATAACGGATTCCAGTTCGGCTAATTTTTGTCGTTCGTTTAAAATTTTTAATTTTTTTACAAATGGAAGGCCACCATATTCAGGCGATAAATCATCAACGGACCGATAACTTTTTTGATTCGTTCGACGACTTTTACTTGGTGTCCCATCATCGCCGCCACCACCGCTCTGCATTGATATTTGCTCGCTACTCACTTTGTACGGTCGGGTTTTTAATTTAAAACCGCTTGCCAATTTTACGAGATTCTCAGTTGATTGCTTTTTAGTTTCGCTACTCGACGGTTCGGGCTGATGCTGTAACTGTAACTGCTGTTTGATTCGATGGAATGGTGAAACTTTTTTACTTGGCTTAATTTCGCTATCGCTAACACTAGTCGCATCGCTACATTTCTCGGCTAATTTTAATTTCGTGTCGGTTTGGTTGTTGATCGAAATATCATCGGTGGCTTTGTGTAATGGTATTAACGGAAGCAGAGATTTAAGTGGACGAGGCGATGCCACAGAAGTTATTGTTACTTGTGACGGTGATGGTACTGTTTTGGTGGATGTGGTGGGAAATGTTTGTGTACCTGTAGGCGAGTCTTCACACACACTATTAGTTAGACTTGTGTAACTGCCGCCAGAGCTGACCACAGTTGCCAACTTTAGTTTTGACCATGGTTTTAACGACGTTGACGCTTGTGTTGGGTCCTCCACTTTTGGTTGGCTCAGTGATTTAATTTTATCCTTCAGTGAAATTGCTTTTGGAGGTTTCGCAGGTGCAGAAGGAAGTAATTGTTCTTTCATACCATCTCTAGCGACTTCGTGGCTCACCGTTTCTTTTTCGGTTGATGTTGTCTTGGTTACCTCCGCTTGTAAATTTTTTATTCGATCTTTAAACGAAACTTTTGGTTTAGCTAAAAGGGATGAGGACGGAATTGCAATGGTTGCGATAGAGAGCGCGGCTATTTTAATGGTGGGTGATGTTGGACTTAAACTTTGAACTACTGATGGAGAAGTAGACGATTGACTTGTGATTACTTGCAGCTGTAATGGAAAATTGTGTTAAACGTAAAGAATACTATACAATATTTAAATTATTTAAAAAACGGTTGTATATATACTTTGGCCTGATTTTCTTTAGCCTGTTTATCCTCCTTGGCTTTTAATAATTTTAAGCGTTGCATTAGCGGTAAACCAGCACCAATAACTTCTGGCTCCGGTTCTTCTTGTATTGACTCCTGCGGTGACATAGCAGATGTAACATGAGTATGTGGCGGTGATATTACTGGGGGTGCGGATTTAACAGCTCGCTCTTCGCGATCCTATAGGTGCAATTTAATACAAAGGTGTTGGTGATTTTGAATTGACACATAATGTGCATATTTTATGTAATTTTTCTTTTTAAATTTAAGTTTTAAAAATAGAAAAGTGAACAAGAGAATTTGTTTGCTTCAATTTTAATAAAAAAATTGGATCTAAACTTAAATAGAATTTTATCTCACAAAATTCGTTAAATTTTATTTTAATTTGAAACATTTGAGATAAGAGATTGGGCAATACGGAATATATAGATGAGAGATATAGAAGATGACCAAAACTTTTTGACTAAAGATCGAGCTTTTATTTTTCAAATACTGACGAGTGCAAATAACGTTTTTTAGACTTTTGTAAATATAACGTGATATGGATAAGTTCTTTTTCGCTATATATAGTGTCATGCTAAAAATATATATATTTTTATATAATATACAATATGTAATAGTTATTAAAATTTAATTTTAAAATTTAATTTTGTAAAGCATGCAAACAAACTATTATAGAGAAGCATTAAAATCATAAATTTACTGCGGGGATTTCGGTCATCTAGCTATATATACGTATATTTTTGAAATATTATTTACTATATAGAGGGTTCATTCAACATCATACATGGCAGGATGGTTGGTTTAAACGAAAATAGCAAGTATTTATCATTCAAACCAATCCCTATATATATTATTACATGAGGAAGAGAAATTCTGTGAGATAAAATTATAAGATTTACAAAAAAAAAAAAAATTAGCTAAGTTTCTAGCGTAAACGTAAAATAGATAGAAAAAAACTATAAATAATTAAGGCGATAGTGTATCAAGTGTGATTTAAAATAGCATAACGTAAAAAGAAACAAAAATTGAGAATTGTGATCATAAATTTGTTGTGCAGCTCTGATTGGTCTGATTTTGTTATCTGGCTGAGAATATATGTGGTGCAAAAATCTATAGCAATTAGTTTAAGTGTTAGAAAACTTTAGTATACGATCTAATTGCTATAAATCAATAATTATTATTAAAAATTTTGTTGTTAAGCTCGTGTGGTCGTGTTTTTTTTTTTTTAAATAACGTACAAAAAAATTTGGAATTTATAAAAAAAATCAACAGATAGAAATACATAAAAGTTTGGAAAAATGAAAAGAAAATTATATAATTTTCTGACTTGTTTTTCTTTTAACAGCCTTAATCGTGATAACAATGGTAACCCAGCACCAATCGGACTTGGAGATTTTTGTTCACTATCATGATGATAATGATGTAACTGATGATGATGATGATTAATATTTTCATCTCCATCGCCATTTAATTCATCCGATCTTACCCTCGGCATTCTCCTTAAGACACCTTTTGGTGTTTTATTTGAACTCGAACTAGAACTAGCCGTCGGTCCAATATGTAATGGTTGTAGTTCAATTGATTCATTACTACGCCTACTAGTTCTGGAATTAAAAATTATCTCGTTACCAACATGCCATATATCATCTCGTTTACGTTCTCACCTTGATTTTCTTAGAACATTTTTAATTCCTTTAACATCACTTTTTAGCTTATCAACAATACGCTTCGAGGCACTATTATCGCTACTGTTATCACCTTGAACACCCTGTTGGGCCAACAACGCATGCTCTTTATCACTTTGTATTTTCGCATGCCGCTTATTAACACATCGTACTTCCATTAAGCGCTTTCGACCCAGTGTTTGTAGAATTTCTTGTGCTTCCGGGTAATCTTTCATCGCGGCCAGCACATCTTCACGCGACAACGAGAATAGCTCAGAATATCCAACGGATCGTACATCAGCCGTACGCCTAGAAAATTAATTTTAAAAATTATTAAAAATAAATTTTTTTTTTTATTTGTAATTTTTTTAAAAATTAATTCTCACTTATTTAAACCGTCTAGGTTTAGGATACCGATTTCACCAAAAAAATCACCGGCTTTCATAATCGTTAGCACTTTCCCCGTTTCGCTGAGCACTTCAAGTATTCCATCCGCAATAATAAACATTTCACGTGCCACTTCGCCTTTGCGACAAATCGAATCGCCCGGTGTGAAAATATACGCTTTCATTTTGAGCACCAGATCGTGTAGAAATTCGGGTTGACACTCTTGAAATATCGTCACTTTTTTTAGAACGCTTAAATTTACATGCAATGCTAATTCAGTCTTTAATTTATCGGGTAACAATCCTAAAGCCGTATTTATATCGCCACCACCTTGTATCCGGCCGCGGGACCAACTATAATCGTACCATCGTAAAACACGACGTTTCATTCCACCCGGTACTTTATGATGACGCATATAGGTTTTAGCACCATCCAATAGACGTTCAAATTCTAACCGATTTGCGTTACGATTTGTTATCACATTGCCTACTTGGCCGACAATTGTTGCAAATATAAAAACACCAATTAGATAGCTAACGATTGTAAAAATATATCTGGAATTTGAAAAGAAAATACAATTTTGTTTTAGTGCCATGGTTAAAAGATTCAGTGCTGAAAATAAAATTTATTGTTACAAATAATAAACTGCAATGAAATCAGATTGTTGAGCTCTGAGAATTCTTTTTATTTTTACTGAACTTTCCAAAAACATACATAAAAGTAATTAATCAGCTGTATGCAGTATCTGGTAGGTAATGATTAGACTAAAATACCGCCAAATTTTTTAAATTTCAAGAATATAACTGATCAAAATAGCAATGGCATGTTTCTAAATTATTCAATTCGAATATCATTCGAAAAATTCATCAACATTCATCAAAGTTGATGATGATTGTAGATTCATCGATTAGGGAATATCATAGTTCCGTTCTGGTTGGCTATATTCACTTAAGAATCCGATAATCGATTTCCATCCAATATGTCGAATTTCACCATAATCGGTTTCTGGCTTTATTCCAGAATTTTATTCAATAAACTCTAATCTCATAATTCGTCAAGTTGTTTTGTAATAATATGTTGTTATGAAATTTACTCCCTGGACATTTTTGAGTGGTTCATTAAAATGAAGCTACATGACAGTATGCACTATAGTCAGAAGGGTTTTAGTAACAGAAAAGTTGTGTTGAAATGTTACAAATGTTTAGATTTAATTTCACAGTTGGTTATAACCTAAGTATATAAAATTTAGTCCACTTTTAAACTTGCATTCATTATATATCGCGTTCATGCTGACAAAATAACATTTGGAAAGTAGAATAATCTAATTTCTGAAAAAAACTGGAAATTATTTATTCACAAACTATATATACATGTAAGCGTTTTTGTTTAACTTCTGTAAAAGCATCCCAATAATAATATTTTCAGTAGCTGCAAAAAGTTATTTTATTAGTCGAGCTTTTGTATTTATTGCGCTTAAACCATAAAGCTTTCAGTAAGAAAACAGTGATTAACATAAACTATATTCAATGATTAGAAGCTTTTATACATAATTTCGTAAATTACCAGCATATAGCGTATAAACGGAGTTATTAAACTTTCAACCAGAGTTAAATTTAAGTGCTTCTTAATTTCCACAACATATTAATAAAATTTATCTGAAAGCTTTAAGATTTTAAATTCCAATTTTCAAAAGTTTAAGAAGCTTTATATTAACGTAAGACTGATTAAATTAAATTTGAAAACAGAACATTCCAACGTACTCATTTCTGGAAGCTTTTGATTTTCAGAAATATAATGCAAGGTTTTTGCTTTAATTTCTGTAAAAATGAATCTTATGTGTAGATATATACCAAGAATCGCTTTGTAATTTTTACAAAGCAATTCACACGAATATTATGCAGAAAAACAATGTATTCCAGCATAATTTTTTTGTACTAATATTGGCCTTCCAATGGGACCACTGCAAGTGCTTATAAGCGCTGAGGTTTGTTTCTTTTCTTAAAATGAATTACTCGTAGCAGTTCCTAAATTTTATCAAACGCCGCTATGAATTTTATTTAAGCATGTACACAAACCTAACTACTTGTGGTGATCGATTGGAAAGCCTAAAACATTGTATTTTTCCATTAGTACTAAACTATAAAATTACCTGAAAGACATTTACTGGGCAGCCCTGAATTATTAAATTTTCCGTCATTTGATTATAATCTACAGTCAAGATTGTTTTAGTCGTGGAATAAGGTAACACTTTCAAAATTTTACATCGAAAATGCAAACAGAAATGACGTCGTAATGCAACGGAAGCAGAACCTTGAAATACCAATATACATATGTATATGCTGATTTGTATAGTTTTGTAAACTGTAAAAATCAAACAAAATTCAAACTAAATTTGTGAGTTAACAAAAATAACAAACAATAAAGTTAAATATACAAATTTATGTGGATCGTATATAACAGGAATGAACTTGATGAAGCAACTGTGCGCCATTTCGTCTTATAACGCGCGCCATTTTGTCTAAGTTATAAAAATAAAAATAAAGTTTAATAAAATCAAAAAAAAAAAATTTTCATTTGGAAAATATTGCGTCCATTTGTTGAATTTATAAAGTTATTTTTCGCAAAAATCAGGTCGAGAAATGGTCGCGTTTGTGAGTTAACGGATTTCAAAGTTTCGTATTAACCGGAAATGAATTTGATTTTATAATTTGACCAAACTTAATCACATAACGAAAACCTACGTGGCAATGTTTTACAACTATGTTGAAAAAACCAATTTCGACCCGTATATCATATACGAGATATCATTCAATAATCTTGGGCACAAAATTTTTCCGCAACACATATATTGTACATCGTTGTGACAGATCTGCATATACCAGACCGAAAATTTCAGGAGGAAGAGTTCTAATTCCGGTTAAATCAGTTATCCTGAACCAAACTGTGGCTGTTTCCCAGTTAAGATTGGAATGTGTAAATTATGCTTGCCTAAAATTAACATATATACTTATAGTGACAAATTATATCCCACCCCAATCGATCTCTGAGTATACATATACATTTTTGTGATGTTTTAGACGAACTAAATAATTTAAGTGATCCGTCAGACATTATTTCCCATCCCCGGTGATAATGATTCCATTCATAACAAATGACAACCACCATAACGCCATGGAAATTGTTTTGAACATATGTAGCTGAAATCTTGCCATGCTTACCAATCACTGACGTGGAAATCCGCTTCAACTTCAAAAAACTAAAGTAACTGAGTTGGAGAAATGGTTCAATAACATCATCTGCCTCGACAATTTCTACGACCTAATTTTACGATCCTTTGAGAATCATTTTCCTATGTCCAGAATATCGAAATTGAATCATCCTTAATGGTATGACAATACTCATATCAACTTGAAACATTGGAAGAACAAAGCATACAAAAAAATGAAAAACAACGATACAGGAGACAACAGAAGATCGTCTTGTATGACGAGTATTTTGAACTTAAGTACAAAGCCAGACCCAAGGCTATCCTGCCTCCATGTACTACAAAAATAAACAATCATGCGACCAACTCATGTATCGTTAATCTATGTTTGGCGAGTTTTTTCAATCAGTGTGCCAAACCAACAACTCAACGTCAACCAACAAATTATATATCCAATCTAGTTTAGATATACAGATACCGTATATTGTAAAGGAGGATATTTGACAAGCTCTTAATTCGTTTGGTGATAGTTACGGTGCCGATAAGATACCATCGACGATTCTGAAAACTTTCGATCCTGAACTACTTGAACCGCTTTCTCTGCTCTTTAATCAATCTCTTCAGACTGGCCAGTTTCCTGCTCGAAAATGAGCTGACATTTCGTGCTACAGGGGAATTTCATCGTTGTCATCAATTCCCCAACTATTTGAATTTGTTATTTGCAACTCATTTGAGCAGATTATTCCACGTCATTTATCGGCGACATTTATTGACGACATGAAAGTAATCAGACACAATAAAGATACATCTGCACTGCAAGATGATTTAGATCGAGTTACTAGCTGGTGCGAATCTAAGCGATTACGACTAAATATATATCATTCTTTCGAAAGAAAATCCCTTTGCAATCCGCATATCAAATTAACAACGTATAGTTCTCTATAGAACAGATGAAATTATAGATTTCTATTACATTTGCAAACTTAACATTCAATAAACATATCGACATAATAATCGCCAAAGCCAACTCTATGTTGGGATTTATTAAGCGGTGGTCATGTGAGTTAACTGTCCTATGTCTGATCCCAAAAAGAGTTCACTACCCCAGTGTGGTAACACTGGGTAGTGAATTCTCTTTCCTTAAAACTAAATTCATAACAGTTGCATCGAAAATATTAAAAAAAAGTATTTGTTATACATCACCTGGAAAGATGGCTGGAGTTATGACAACAATATACCATATCACGGAAATATTTCTCGGCTACCACCTTACACTGAAAAATGTCAGAAATATAAAATTGTAACGCTAAATAACCGAAGAAAACAACTGGGTGCTTCAATAATAGGAAACTTGCTGCTGGGACACATTGGCTCACCGTTTATCCTGGAAAACATCCCCCTTCATGTCCCAACCAAGATTACTCGATAGAGTAATCTAATTCATTTGGACTATCAACCGAATGGCCAAACAGTTAAACGAAATGAGCAATGCTTTCGACTTCGGATTTTGTAAGGAACTAACATAGGTTAAGTCTTAATGAATTGTATTTAATTAGCTGTAAGGTTTGAAATGATTCAAAAATAAAGCCAACGGCTTTGGAAAAACATATGAGATTATGAGTTCGTGTGATGGAGCGCGCGACTAATAAACTGTTTTGAAATAATAAATAATTACGATACAAATGTGTTGATAAGAATACCATGTTTAGATGCGTCTAAGCAAAATCTCTACAGAATTTATTAATTGAATTTTTTCAATTTAATATAATAATCAAAAGCAACTACCACATTTCACAATATAAACACTAAGACAATAACTTAATTCATCTACAGTCTACACAATAGTAAATAAAACCTGGGGGCATTAAAAATTTATCTAAACATTATTGAATAATAAAAAAAATAGATAACATTTCTAACATCATTCTAATCTTATACATGTATGTATATAGACATGAAGACAATTATTTTAAGATTATCACTAACATTTTATTTTATCTTTTTAGACAATAACATAGGCTGGCTCGGGCAACAACAAAAATATTATGTTATATGAGTAAGTATATACATATTTATGTATGTACGTACATAAGAGATTGTATACATAATGTAATTAAATAATTTGATCCTTATTTAATAGATTATTTTATTATATCAGATTTGATATTTTTAATTTAAAATTTTTGTGCTTTTATATAACCATAGAGAATGAATTTTGTAGTTTCTTTGCAGTTTATATTATATATTAAAATAATAACAATAAAAATCAAAGTTTTCGAAATAGTTTTTTAGAAAGATTTTGACAAAAATATAGTTGTAGTTCTTGTACAATACAATAATTTTTTTTTTCATCCGACCTACTCTTTACTTTACGAAGGCTGTCACTTTTATCACATACATATGTATACTACATGAAAATCGATTCGAAAACTTTGATTATCATTTGTAAAAGTTTTTTAAAAACAAAAATCAATAATTATAATGATTAGGTATAAATGATATAATTATTAATAAATTTAATATAATTTTTAAAATCTTCCCGATTTGACGACACACTAACTCGACGGACAGCCTCCTATCGTTATATTTTATAATTATGTATTATATACAAATTTATTTTAAAAATTGTTGTACTGTACAAATTAGAAGTAATTAGAGATACTTTAAAAAAAAATTACCCGTAATTTGAAGCGAATTGCAGAAGACGTGATTTTAATCCACGCCTAGGTAACGATCTAGGGCCGTCCGCCGATGATGATGGTCTTAATTATTATTTTAAAAAAATAATTGTTTTTCGTTAAATTGAAACCAAAAAAAATTAAATTGTTTTTCTTACTCGGCATTCGTTTCGGGTGTCGGTAGGTCACCAATTGTTGTTAGTGTAAGCGTTGACCAATATAAACTTCCTAAATATTTACGTGTTAACGTTGCATAATCACCAGGCCTATATGGATAAACCCAATCACCCTGTGTACAATTAAAAATAAAAACAAATCCGATTTAACATAAAACAAAATACATTATTATAACAATTAAAATTGGTGTGAAGAAATTCAAAATTGGATTACCTGAAACCCTTCAACTTCCGATAATAGAAAATAAAAACATCCAAACCAATGCGCTAATATTAGTAAAATATGAATTAAATTGACTACACGCCATAAATTTGGCCATACCGTTCGACTTTCAACAATATAATAAAATTTAACAGATCTATAAACTTTAAAAAATCGCGGAAACCTTAGTAATGGTTGGGTACCAAAACGAAATTGTAATATATCAAGTGGTATTAATGCTGCTAAATCTAATGTAAATTCCCTGGACCGCATATAATGGCATGCTAATTTTTTACCATTGTATACCTGCGTGTAGAAGAAAATAAAAAAATATTTTTAGGAATAAACAAATTAAATAAAAAAATGTTAAGGATTAAAATTTTAATTTTTTATTGAAAATGTAAATTTTTACCATAAGACCTTGTTCTAAATAGCCTGTTCGTAATTGCACAGCAATATCAAATAAAAATACAATATCACTCATACAATCGCATGCAAACCAAAATGTTGATGCGGCTTCTTGTAATTCAGGAAAACTTTGCCTAACAATTAATGTCCATAAGTTGTATAAGACACATATTGTGAGCACCATTAACCAATGAAAATAAAAATTCTCATCTGGGTTAACAACCGTTTTACGTTTTTGATTGTAACGCATACGACGTTTCGATGAACTTTTTTCATGGTCACCGCTTGCACCCTCCGATCCTGTATCTTCAACCGTTTCCTGTAATGAAAGAGAGCAAATATTTAAATTAGTATAGTTTTTTGATGTGTTATTCACGATTTTTTGTGCACCCCCAACATTTTAGACTGAAAAGGATCATCAAAGCTGTCATATCGATCAGATGTACGTTTTTGATCTCCAATATAAAATAATTTATTTTAATAGTGATAGACGATTAAAACCAATGTGGTTGGTGTTGAAATAAAGGTGAAGTGTTGTAGTTTAAAATGTTAAATAAAAAAATATAAATATATGGCGGAAATAACAGTAAACTAAGTAAAATATATGAGGAAAAAAAACAACAACAAAATATATATGTAGAATGAGAGACGCAAACCTTCATATTATATATTTTATTGAACGAAAATTATATGGACTGCAATACCAACCCAGGTAAAAAGTAAAATGAAGGGAAATGGTAAAGAAGACGAGTAGGAATACGTCAAACGTAATTGAGTCAGGTCATTTTTTAATGTTACTTTTAAATAATTTATGATGTAAAAAAAAAAGTAAAAAAGGAAAAATATATTTAGGATGTGATGGGAAGTGGGATAGATTATACGGTTAGTGTCGAGGGGCAATCCGTTTGGTAAATAAGCATCAAGTTGCTCACTAATACAGTTCACAATTTCAGATCTTAATTCATAAGATGATCCGACTGAACTAATCTTTTCCAGCTGCAGCTGATGTGTCACGGCATTGAAAAGGCAATTACCATCACAAAGGATGAAGTTCCATTAGAATTACCTAATAGCTTTATCTAATACTATAACTAAATAAATTTATCTATACTTAATTGAAACTTAGGCTTATATATCACTCTTCTAACAAACGCTTTGTAGGTTTTTTAGATTTAAAACCACATAAAAGCAACCACAAAACTAATGTCAAAATTTAACAGTTAACGAGGAATAATTTCAACGAAAAGATGAGAAACATCTGTTGGGGTGGATCCATAACTATCGACGTCAACCGTAGCTTTACTCTTAAAGTTTCGTCTAGTGGTAGTTAATTGTTAGTTGTATGGTAGGGATGAAGAAAGTGGGTTGGCTGAATAGGTATATGGAGTAAAAATGACTTGTAGTAAGACGAGGGAGATATGGCAGTTTATCGTTAGGTTATATAAACTAGATGGCACCATTAGCAAATAAACGCTTTGTTATTGTACCATTTTTTTTTAAATCAAATTTTGAAAATACTGTAAATAAATCGAAAAAAAAAGAAAAATTAAATAACCAAAACCAAATTGACAATACTCGGCTGAAATAACTTGGAAATAACAGGTGACCTAAAAATTGTTTGCTGAAAAACGTTTGGTTCGCCATCTGTAAGATATAACTTTATTTATTTGTGTCATGTATTTACATGAAATCACACGAGTTTACTATGGGAACCTGAAGTGGTGTACCTTATGGTGTACATGTTTAAATCGAGAGTTGGAAAAAGAGGCACTAAACTAATTATCATTCATTACAGGGTACCATAGTTCAAATATATGAAATTAATAATAATAAATTGATCTAAATTACAGAATACAGAATAAAATAAATCGAAAATAATTTGAGCTGAACTTTCAGGAGTATCTCATAAGTCTGATCCAGCAAACTAATAAATTTTATTTCAGAGCCCAGTGCTGCTGAAAAATTATATAAGTAGATTAGAACTGTATCGTCCTGTGTTACTAACCGAGTCTGTAACCGAGTCAATTTCTATCATACTAACTGAACCTATCCAAATCCTCTTTATTTTATGTGTAAACGGAAGGCCCGGCCATCTCCGGGAGATCCCGCTTAATGCTTGGTCGAACATTCCAATCAAATCAAAAAATCCCAACACTTTAGACTGAAAAGTAACAACTCTTTCCAGTTCATGAACTACATATGAATTTCAAAGGATATGAAGAAAGTTTGAAAAGTTGCAAACAAACACTTTAAAATATATTTATTTGAAATGTGGGATAAGTGAAAGTTTGTTTCGATTTTTTTTATAAGGGACAGATTTAACCAAATGAGTTTGATTCAAAGTAGAACTTTAGCAAACGTATTATAAACTACAAAGTCTGGCAGATATTAAAAACTACTTATGTTACCAGATCATTGGCATTTATAACTGAAAGATTTACTCCAACCTTAATTAAACCCAGCGCATGTAGAGCATACAATTGAGGTAGTTTCACTTTGTAGACTCTATACGCTGGATGCAATTTATACATACATCTTTGAGGTTGGTGTCTTGGATGACTTGTCAAAATATATCTACTATTAAACGTCAAAAAATGAACAACTTTTTAATGTGTTAATACCCATTTTATAAATTTGCGATAACCGGTATGAAGAAGAAATGTTAGATATACATTTGCCTCATGTTCTTAATATAAATTTAAAAAAAAAAGCTAGTAAAGATTCAAATCCAAAAAAAATCTACTCAAATGTAGACTAGAATTTTGAGTCTACGTAAGGCCCGTAGACTCTATATATTTTTAAGTGGGAACTATGTCATCCAGCTCATATAGATATGTAGAGTCTACGAATTTTTGGTAGACCCTACATGCTCTGGATGTCCCCATTGCTTAGAGTCTCAAAAACGACTTGCATGGGTTTGTAATGATGATCATTTAGTTATACTGGTAATATGGATGGTATTTGGTATTGGTAGCTTTTGTGACCGCAATTAGTCAAATAAACTTATTTGACCTGAAATAGCAATTTGGTTTGATACAAGAACTAATAATTGAGTCACTTTTATCAAGTTTGATTGTACGTCAAACATGAAATTTTATGTATGAAAAATTTCAAAACTATCTTTCTGTTTGTGAAATGTTGATTGGGCCGAATGAAATTAATTTGATTAGAAATTGATTAAAATAAAAATGACAAGGCATATTAAAAATTGAAGCCAGTTTGAATGGAATTTGAAAAGAAACAAGTATGAATTTTTTTTAAATCTTGGTAGCGGAAAAAAATGTATTGTCAAGCGTTTTGAGTTCATTCCCGAATTCGATCGTTCACCCGAAAAACTAAATACTGAATTTAATGAAGAGGCTCTAATCGAAATTATTTTACTCAAATTGAAAGATAATGACGTATAAAATATTTTTATTGTAAAAAAATTTCTGAAACGCGACCCTTTGAATATTTGCTAGTAGAGCTCTTGTTAGAGCAAAGCAACCTCTAAATAAAAATATTAACAGTTTCGCATAAAATGTCGAATCTATTGCACGAGAAGGTGAAGCATAATCATAAAATTATTGAGAGTAATAACGGAACAACTGCACCAAAATGTTTCGAGGATGGAACTTCAAAAATAGATTATAGATCGACTTGTCAAACATGTACAAAATTGGGGCAAACTGCTGAAATCTGTTTAAGTGTAAATTTAAATGACTATCGAAATTCTAATAATGATTTTAGAGTTTACGAAAATTTTAGTAAATCCTTTGTACCTAGTTTATTCAATACAAATTTAAACCCTAATTTATTGTATATACATACCTTAGATTACTAATCTAAGATACATACCTATTCCAATGTATCCATAACTGGTGACTATTGTAAACGAATACGACATCATATAAAATGTTGTTGGCATTAATTAATACCATTAAGGAGCCGATAAACGGCAAACCACTTGGGCAGACTCAGCTGAACACATCTGTTCGAGTGAGTGTTGTTTACATTTGTGTTCTAATCTCGTCATACATAATCAAATTAACGTATTAAACCGTATTGATAACAAATTTGTTGTCGATATATTAAATAACGAGAAGTCTTTTGATATCGATATTGTGATATTCATCACAATTTAAAATATTCCATCACAGGGATAATTCCAACGCTAGTTCCTACACTTGCGTTTCGTCACAGAAATATAGCAGTAATTGATACCGATATAAAAATGAAAAATTAACAAGTTGACTTTAACCTCTCCCGAACAAATCGGAGAAACATAGAACACAAAAAATCCTTATAAAATTCAACAACATGTTGATCAAAGTGAAACGGTGCAGCAACCGCACCAAAACCGCCACCAGTAATTGTAAGAAAACTTATCTCTCTACCGTGAGATAAGAAATATAATGGATTCAATCAAATAATGATGTTCAGTACAAGAGACTTTAAAGCTAATGTCTCAGATGTAAGGAACTACACAAACTTGACCCCTATTATAAATAGGCTAACCAAATAAAAATTATTGTTAGAATTCTACATATTCATCCTGTGACCTACAGGTAATAAAAGCAAAACTACTTTTCTAAAAAATTTAGAATAAAATAAGTTATCCAACTTCTGAAGAGAATAGATAAAAGCCAGCTACCCCGCTTTATGCTAACCTACGAGATAGGAGAGATATAAAAATACATGAAATACGATATAAGACTTGAACCGACAAGAAAATCAAGGTTACTATTGCAACAGGGACCCAAGGTACACCAAGTGTGCTGGAACACCCCACAAAAGAATATCAACAATTAAAAGGAACTCCAGCGGAATGTGTAAACTGTGGGGAATCCTATCCGGCGAGCTACAGAGGCTATTCCAAATTGCAGAAGATATAAAATAATACGAATAAAAACGAAATAAGAACAAACCAATTAAGACAGCCAAGAAAGCAAGACCAAATAGAAAATAAGGCTTTATATCAGAGACGTTAGGGTATAAGCACCACATATTATGCTGAAGTTACTAGAAATGACAAAAAATAAAATTACAGTTTTGATTGTAATGCCCAAATTAGTATATCAAACCGTTACTGCAATTTAATATTGTCTTAGACAAATATCGCTATTACTGGTCTTGTCAAAACTATTCGAGAAACTATTACTAAAACGAATGCAACCAATAATGCAGATTAAGAAACTATTTGGATGTTATATAGAAAAAGCATTTAAAGAAAAGAAAACCTGCTCGGCGCATTCCTGGATGTGTCAGAAGTATTTCATAAAGTTTGATTATTCAAACTCCAGAAAGAATTACCGCCACAATTTTGCCTACTCTTAGAATCATGTACTACAGAAAGGCCCATCCTTTCTCTATTGCGCACTAACTCACAACACAACAACTGGTACTTTTGTCGAGGTCACTGCTATAGTATGTGACACAAATAAACTCCAAAATGCGACGAATGGTAAACGAACAAAGCAATGGCATATCAAACTGAATGAAGTCCATATGTGTTGACTAACCTAATAGTAAAGCAATCCAACTTCCTGTGGTATTGAATATTATCCTATTATCACATGCTAACTCGGCAAAATATCTAGATATGAGCCTAAATGTAAAATGTAAAAGAGTAGCGATCTGAATTATTAATTGGAAAGTACATTGAAAATATTTTATGTGAACAAATTAAAAAAAAAAAGCAATGTTGCTAAATCCGGGATTTTTTTAAAGTAAAACCGTATTTATCGCTTGCTTACACGGCAAATCATAATTAGTGGATACATATTTTTGTATTAGGGTAATAATAAAAAATAATTATTAACACAAAATTAATTAGGGTAAAATTTACGGACTAATAGGATTGACATGTCTATCCACCAACTATACACAGAAACAATATGTCAATATTAAAACAGAGTATTTTATACGTTTCGATTTAAAAAAAAAATTTAACTTGAAATCTTTACTTACAGTTCATATAATATGACCTATCATTACGTAACTTACGATATTTGGGGTTAATGTTGGGCACAAATAAACCCCAAACATTTTCTACACCATTAAACCTTTTCTCGCATAATAAAATTAACAAACTGAAGCCTTTTCATATTTTCGTCACTATCTGTATGTATAACAAAGCTATAGGTGGCATAATATATTTTTCTATGTACAAGTTAAATACATAAAGATGGATACCACTCAATTGGGAATTAATAATAAATTGTGATTGTTATTGTGTTCTTGCTGTTGTGCTATATCTGTAGGTTTGCCACTATATCATCAACCCTATTTGTATAATTTTATAACACACTTTTGGAAGAAAACAACAAAAATATTAAAAGATAATTCAAAGACAAAAACTGTTTACGTATTGTCTACCTGCCTAAAATTTTATATGTATACAAAACTTATTTATGCTATTCACATATTTTATAGCATAAATAAGTTTTATAACACTTTTCTTTCATTTTTTATGTGCTTTTTGGTTGTTTGGCGATATATTGACACAAACAATTTATGTTAAAGACATTAAGATGACATCGTGTATAAGGAGAATAAATACATAAAACCTTAAAAGATTTAATTCCCTAGTTTATATATAATATGTATATGTAGGTATGCGTATGCTTGGAAGGTGGTTATAAATTATAATACGTACATATAGCCAACGGTCTGATTTTTCTTTATACTTTTCGGTAAGTTTCAGTTGATTGTTTAATCAATATCACAGATAAAAAATAAATATTGATGACAAATTACTCATAAAAGTCAAGACGGATTTAGGGGTTATGGTTTGATGACATCACATCTCATAACGTTTCTCATCGTAATACCCAATGTAAGCGGTTATAAGAAATGAAATCCATAAATATCTTTATAATTCCTCGCATAAGATGAATAAAACAATGTTGAATACCAACTCATATGTACATATATAACAGACTAAATTTAAAATGTACCTATCTACCGACTATAGTTATATACTTACATAGGTACGTATAAATAAGGAAATAGCAAGCATTAACAGGTAGAAAATTATAAAACAAATAAAAAATCTATACATAAGTATATATATACATATAAGACTTAGGGAAAACTAGGTCAAAAGGATTAAGTATAAATTGTATACCTAATGATACCACTTCTTGTATGATGTATGAACTAAAGAATATTTATAAGGTTTATACTTCGAAATGGAATTAAATAATATTTCTTTGCTACTCTAAGATGAATTTATGACCTCATAAAATCGATACCATTCACATATACAATTCTAAATTCTACAGTGATGGAAAACACAATTTTCTTTTTGATTACGTTATGTAAATACGAATTAAAAAATTTAATTATTGTTACGTCATTCGGTTACGTAACGGAAACTAAACTTCACTACGTTTTGTCACAACGTTATTTGTTCATATACAATGGATAAAAACCAGAAACTGAACTATAATGTTTTCAGAAATTAACTTAGCGGCCAATTTGCTGTTCACAAACCCAATTTAAGCCAAATAAGACTGTACTTTCGTAAAATTGAATAATAGTTTAAATAATAATAGTTTTTTGGAAAATTAAAGGAATTAATTTTAAATACATTTTCGTTTTGTTTGAAAACTACAATTTCTCAGGTATCATATTTCGAGTTAACTTTTTTTTATATAGCTATAAATTAAATTTAATGTCTGCTATCCTTTAATAAACACGTAAGTGAGAAATAACTTAAGTATTAAAAAGTCAGTTTTGATTTCAACACAACTTCCTCACAGGAAGATCTACCACGACTAATTTGTCTGAGTTTACTAGCAAAATAATAACAGCCATCAAAAAATACTTGCAACTCAACACCTATATAGTATATATGTAGATTTATATAGTATATATGTAGATTTTCTACAGAGTATTTCAAAACTTAATGAAGTTTGGATTCTCCAATGCATTATAGTGAAATGGATCTCGTTATATCTTAAAAGTAGAGCACAATCTATCGAAATTGGTGGTGTATGATTACAGACCAATTACTAGACATTCTGTTACACATTCTGGGATCACGGATTTTCATTGTTTGTATTAATGATATAACGAATGTTATAAAATATATGCTGACGACATGAAAATATTCAAAGTAATTAGAAACATTGACGATACATCTGTACTGCAAGATGATTTACACCAAGTTATACTAGCTGGTGCGAATCCAATCGATCACCACTAATATAAACATGTGCTAAATCATGTCATTCTTTCGAAAGCAGATGCCCTTGCAATCCGAGTATCATATTAATAACGTAATTCTATACAAATGAAATTCAACCTTTGGGTGTTAAATTTGCAGACAATTTAACATTTAACAAATACATCAAAGCCAACTCTTGTTTGGTGGTCATGGGGGTTAACGAAAACTTAACATCTATTCACTCTCTATAGAATTCACGAGACCTAAACCATTGAAAGTTTAATCGACACTTTTTCAAAAACAAACAAAACATTTTCAAATTCAAACGAAACTGAAACCAATTGAAATTCTTAAACATTAAAATAAAACATTTAAACTCAAAACTTTCAATTTTAAGTTAAACTTTTTAAAAATAAACTAAACCTATTTCAAATTAATAAAAAATAAATCGTCCCATGGATTCGACACTCTAAACAGAGGATCATAGATGTGTTCATCATAATCCCGATTGAAATCAAGGATGAAGAATCACCTTTGCATCCCGCTTCTATTGGGAATTGAATCCGGTATTTCCCGATCCAAACGTCACACCTTCAACCAGTGTGCTATATGATTTCAATTTCAAATTAAACCATTGAATGCTCAATTGAAACGTGTTCCAAAACCCTTTTTCAAACCAAAGGAAACTTTTTCAAAAACAATCAAAAAATTTTCACAATTCAAACAAAATTTTTATTTGACCAATTCAAACTTTTAAAATGTCAAATTAAACTTTCTAAAAATAAAATTAAACTTTCTCTAATTTAATTGAAACTTTCATTTTATAAATTCAAACATCATCAATTTCAAATTAAACTTTCTAAAAATTAATTAAAACTAAATATTTCAAATTCAAAATAGAATAACGATTGCCCATAAATAGAATAAACTTGCGAGAAGCATCTGTTCACCATAGGAGGTGCGGCTTCAAACAGCGTCGGTTCCTCATGAAAGAGGCGGCTGAATTATTATCTAGCAGTAAGTATAAAATACTAGTGGAAGGATACCTAAGAGCGGGAGTAAAGTGGAAAATTTTACGGTGCCGGGACTCGGAAACATAGTACCGGGAACTATCAGGAGTGAACGAGTGGGCTCCCAGTCGTCAAAACCAGTACACCACCTATAGCCACTACAGTAGATACTGGGACGGGGGGAAATGAAGGTGCAAATGAGCTATTACGCACTGAAAGAGCATATTTGGTAAATTGTATAATCACGGATCATCAAATCCGTTCCAAAGAAGACCAAATATAGGAAGATCACCCATAAAAGAAAAAAGCAGCAACTCGTTAGCTGATCAACCCAATGCTTTTTCTAATGCCATAAGTGCTTCCGAGTAGCTGAATCTAGTGAAAGAACTATTGGCCTAGAAAAACAAAATACGGATCTCTGGCTACAGCAAATGGAGCAAGAATTTGCCAAGCTAAGCGAAGAAATCGAGCATCTAAGGCGAGAAAATAAAAACCTACAATTGAATCGGGATTCAAAAGAACATAGCGAAATAGGAGGTATTGAACCAGAGAAATTCAACTACGTCACTGATGAGGATGTATTAGATAGGGAGACGGACTGGATCCTAAAGAAGAAAAAGCAGTCCAGAAAGAGTAAGAAGAGAAAAGTAGAATCGTCACCTGAGGCTGAACAATTAAATGGTAGCGGAACTTAAAGTACCGAACCAAAAGTTGTTCAACCCGAGGTCAATCACCCAAAAGGTATATTCACCAAATTTGGTGAAACCGAAAGAAAAACCACCCCCACCAATAAATATTCTGAGCGTAACCAGTTACCCAGAAATTCAGTCACTGATGGAATCGGTTATACTGACAAAGAGTATAAGGTAACAGCGCTAAACAATGACGTTTGGAAAACTAATACTCTGGGCTCAGATGCTTATGAACCTTATCTATGAAGTTGACTGCTGAAAAGTACCAGTAGTTTACCTTTGAGGATAAACAGGCTCGACCTATAAAAGTTATGGCAAGAGGTTTACATCACACTTCTCAAGCAAAGAAATAATGCAATACTTACAAAATAAAGGTCTTAAAATTCTAAATGCTGTGAATATTGTTAAAAAAGAAAGAATAGAAAATCAGGAAGGAATCCAAACTTTCAGTAAAACGGGACTCCCTCTTTTTATGCTGGTATTTGATAATAAAGAGAATGTTCAAAACATTTACGATATAAAAGAAATTCTTCACATGTCAGGGATTTAATCACACCCAAATATATTGTGAGGTTGCTAAACAACTATACAAATTAGGAGATAACCCACATCCGCAAAATCATGAAATCAAGGGGTTCAAACTTCAAATTAGATGGATCAAAATCCACAACCAAGCAACGCAGGGCAAAGAAGAACATTTGCTCAGGTAGTGAAAGGTTCGATTTCAACCAAACATATAGGCTGAAAATAATAGAATTATGGAAAACATTATGAACAGCATTGAAGCTATTACAAAGCGGCTAGATGACCAAAGTAATCTTAACAACATGATACTTGATCAACTGAGGAAAATGCAACTCCAACAATGCAATTCAAATATTTTTAAATACAAAAAAAATCGACATTTTCCTAATATCTGAAAGCCATTTTGTTAAGTCTTCGTTTCTTAAAATCCGGAGTTATAACTTATATCATTCATCCAGCAGAAATAGCAGGAAGTGGTTCGGCATTATTTATAAAAGAAAATATAAAACACCATGTAGAGACAAAAATCGAAGAAGAAACGCAAGTCACTTCTGTAAAGATCGACACTAAACACAGACAGCTTACTGCTCTGCAATATATTGTCGTCCCATAGTCATAACTTGAAAAGGCAGGATTACATTAATCTATATTTAAATCGCTACGACGTGATTTTATTGTTGGAGGTGACTTTAATGCGAAAAATACCTATTGGGGATCTAGACTAACTACGTCAAAGGGTAAAGAATTGTTTCAGGCAGGTTAGACATCAAAATGTTAATTTTACTCTGATGGTTCCCCAACATGGCCCAATGACGAAGCTAAAATTCCGGACCTAATAGAGACTTTTATGTAGCAAGAGGTATATTTCAGAACAACATCCACATTCAAAACAGCAATTCTCTAGTATAGGATCACTCATACGTTATCATGAAAGTCAGTGAAATGATAATTTGAAGGGAAAGCGCACCCAGATTAACCAATTCAAAAACAAACTGTGAAATCTTTCGTGAAATAATGGAGGAAAAAGTCAATCTCCAGGTACCGATAAGAAATTGTCACCAGTTGGAAGACGAATTGGAAGAACTGCATGAAGCAATTCACTATGCTGTTTTGGCAAGCACCCCCATTATAATAAATAAAAGTAAGAAGAAGCTTAATATATCCGTATACCCAATGGAAGTTAGAGAGCGGTAAGAGAAAAACGACGGACACGTAAAACCTGGCAAATTAATCGTTCACCGGAGAACAAAACAATTCTTAACAATTTATGTAACAGTCTCAAATCCCTTCTTAAAGAATTTAAAAATCAATCAGTCAACAGATATCTAGTTAGCCTAACTGATGAAAAAAAATCTGATTACTCACTGTAGAAGGCGATGAAAGGACTCAAAAGTTCCAAAATGCATATGCCTCCTCTTAAAAACGATGATGGGACCTGGGCAACAGGTCCTAAAGAGAAGGTTGATCTGTTTGCGGAGTATCTCCAGGAAACCTTCCAACCACTACCAAGACAAATTACCAACGAAAATTTAATGTTAATACAAAAGCTAGTTTGACATTCAGAAAGAAGAAGTAAAAAACAACATGAATGTTAAAACTGCCCCAAGGTACAACTTGATTACTTGCCAAAGTATCAAGGTATGACTTGATTACTTGCCAAATTATCAAGGTTCTACCTGATAAAAGATTTTGTAAGCTATTACTTATATCTTCATCAATGCGACCTTTCGGTTAAAATAAGTCCCGCGGAAATGGAAAGTAGCAGAAGTAATCATGATAGCAAAACCTTATAAACCACTTAACGAGAAAAAATTATAATTTCTTTGCTGCCAATTAAGTCAAAATTTTTTGAATTATTACTAAAGAGACTTAAACCAATAATTGAGGACCGACAACTAATTCCTCCACATCAATTTGGATTCAAAGAAAAGCATTCTACAATTGAACACGTTCATAGAATCACAAACATAATTGAAAGAACGTTAGAACGTAAAAAAAGTATGCTCAAGCATATTCTTGGTCGTCGCCCAAGCATTCGATAAAGTTTGGCACAGTGCGGTGTTTAATACAAAATGCATTAAGATCTGTCGAGGCAATTTTATGCCTTACTAAGATCTTATTTATTCAATAGACATTTTCGTGTGAAATATGAGGATGAATACTCCGAACTAAAGAAATCTCTGCCGGTGTCCCGCATGGGAGTGTCTTAGGACCAATGAAATAAAAATGTATTCCAGCAAACACCGAAATAAGGTTCCAGGAAGATGGAAAAATCCCAAATTCGCCATATGATAGATAACCCTGTCGCTGAAAAAAGACTCCAAAGAACGAGACCACTTGACCTAGTGAATTTACCATATTAAAATTAGGAAACAGGTTTAATCAATTATGGGACTAACTATTTGGTTACACTCCAACAAATGAGAATTTTATAAGAAATGTATTTTATATTTGAAAGATAAATTGCTAAATGTGCGTAGTCTCAGATGTAATAAAAAAAGAAAAAAAGTGTCAAGAAATTGGCATGACGCTTACCTAGCGCTTCAACCGCTACTTTAATTGGTTTTAGCGCGGTTACTATATTAACTAATACAAATATAAGCAGATTCTCATTTGCTAATAATTTGCAATTCA
Organism: Tipula unca; assembly: GCA_951394425.1. NCBI lineage: Eukaryota > Metazoa > Arthropoda > Insecta > Diptera > Tipulidae > Tipula > Tipula unca. The sequence goes on along the minus strand of OX596380.1, from coordinate 141,859,726 downwards.
AATCGTTCAAAACATGATGATTATCCCGAATTTTTTTTTTTTTAAAAGGACTTGTCATAGACACTTTTTTGGTCCATAGAATTATCTTACATTCACACAACATTCATTCAATCCATTCATTTCATCCCATTCACACAAGTACAGTATACCACCTGCGCATTGCATAGCTCCATGTCACCCTGTACAGTGCATGGAAGATGGGTCGGCCCATGAGTTCTACATTCCAACAGAGGGTCATAGATGTTTTCAATTTAATCACCGATCTTAATCGGGAGATCATAAATCCCTTTTGCATCCCGTCTCTGTTGGGATTCGAACCCGGTACCTCCCGATCCAAACGTCACAGCTTTAACCACTGCGCTATTAATTAGCTCGATTACTTTTAACAATTTTTCAAGGTATCGGGGCTGTTCCGTCTTGTTTTACACGAGTAATTGTGTAATTTTCAGGTTTAAATGAAAATATTCAAAACGTAAAAACTCAAAACGGTTATATTATTCTCGGGATAGCGGAAATCAAAACGTCCCGAGAAATACGATTTTCGATCTAAATTTGTCATCCTTGGTGTATATTTGTGTATTTTCATCTGTCACATATCAATGAGCCATCAAAATCGAATGTAAACAAATCAACACACATAACATTTACGTTGAATAAACTTACATGTCCAGTAGTGAAATTAAACAATGTCTCCATTCCTCAACAAACAAACTTTAAATACTGGTGGTCTGGTGCGTGTTACCTAATCTAACCTATGGACAACTGAAATTAAGCATTGGGGCTGTACAAGCGCATACAGTTTGAAGTACCTTTCGTAACTGAAAACGCATATTTGAGCTAACACATATTTAAATTAATTAATTATTATTCTAAGAATAAGTATTTAACATTTAGGTTAAGAACTTAGATAGAAGACTTAACACATATTTTTTAGATTTTTAGCCTTGCACACATCTTGTTAGTTTCGTATAAAAAAAGATCCAAGTTATAAAATCAATGGCAGTTAAAAAAAATAATAATCTAATTTTGTATTTGCACCATGGGCCTTTGTGGCATTGAGTGCGGAATCCTCGTGGGTTCCGGCCAATTTTTTTTGTAATACCTCTAAGAAAATTCTCTAAGAAAATGTAAAATTTTATAAATATTAATTAGTTCTGTGCTTACCTGTGTTTCAGGTATCTGCCGCGTTGAAAAACGTTTTAGAAATGAATCTTCCCGTTTTAGTGGTGGTTTTTTCTGTATTGCTGATGATAATTGCACCGTTGTCCTTAATTTCATCCATCGCTGATTTGATTTCGTTCTGCGGCAAAGATATAAATAAAAAAACAGAGAAAAACACAAAAATCAGAAATTACAATATTTACATGATACCCAAACATATACAACAAAAAATTAAATTATCAAAAAAAATAGTTTTAAAATTTTTTCTTTCAATTTCTGCTTATCAGTGAATAAATAAAAAATAAAAAAACAAAAAACAAAAATGGTATGTTATCGTTTAGTTTTAAATGGGCTTAGCGACACGAAACTAATTTTTTTAGATTTCGACATACACACAGTTTTATACTAACAAGAAAGCTTTAGGTTTAATTAAATTTATTGATTTTTAAATTTTTTGTGGTTCTGTACCTATATACCAGTGTATGTACGTAGCCTGTTTAAAACTAAACGATCTATTATTAGTATACGAGTATTGTTAGTTAGTTGGAAATTAGCGTAAATACATGATTACTCTTTGTATATATTATATATAGTTAACAGTAGGTGAAAGTATTTATAGAAAAGTAGATAGTTCAATTAAGGTTGTAGTGTCGCTATATAAAGGGTTTTCCAATAAGAGGTTTCATTTTGATATTAAACAAAAACGAGTATTTTTTATGAGAATGTTTATTTCATTGTAAAGAGGAAGGTATGCCATTAACATTTGAAAACGATATCAGCCAAATGGCCGCCATGGATATGTCTGTAGCACAATATCCTTTTCATGAAAATTTCCATGACCAATTCGCACATTTGCGGCTGTATGTCCCCGATAGCTTCACGAATTCCATCTTTGAGGTCATGAATCAATTGTGGAGCATTGGCATAGACTTATCTTTCACGTGCTCCAAAGAAAAAAGTCTAAAGGTGAGATTGTTCGATGAAAATCCGGATTATTTTAATGAATTTGAAGGAACCAATCAGCGAAGATACGACGTTTATAGTGATCGACCGGCTTAAGTTCTTATGTTAACTGAACTTTAAAAGCCTTAAGACCTAAGTCTTTACGTAAAATACGGTGTAATGTCGTTTGTGGAATATCTAATTCCAAAGATGGACGAGGTATATTCCACCAGTTTCACTATTGCCGGCCGAGAAGGTGCTTCACCACGACCAAAAAGTGCTTTAGTTTTGCGAACTGTGACTGCAAAATTTTCACCATTTGTAAAGTGAATTTTAACAATTTCAATGTGTTGTTGAAGCGTGTCTCGTACCATTTTAAGTAATGGCGTGGTTTTTACTTGTCAAATAGCTGCCCAAATAGTAGGTTATTCATAATGAAACCTCTTATTGGAAAACCCTTTATATTGAGTTACATATACATTTATACGGTTTAGAGTGTCAGAGTTTTAAATTTATTAATTGGTATTGGATGTGTGTATGTTAGGAAACTGTATCAAACAAATATTGTTAAAATGTAAAGCTGCTTATCTACATATATAGTGCTTAATGAATTGTGGCCGACACTTTGATTGTGGTTTATGTAATACAATTATATACGCTATATAGCCTACCAACGCCATATTAATAAATCTAAAACTCGTTTAAGTTTATTTTAATATTTCTACATATAAATCAAAATAACATAAAAAATATATTAATTTTAGATTTGTTGCTGTAGATCACGTAAAAACACCATATACTTTTCTATAACATCGATGCTATATTATTTGTTTACAAAGAAGTTGAAAAGAAAACATATTTTTTATATGTAAAGTCATGTACATAATTTTTCAGTTAAGATGCATATACATTATACCATATACGAAACCGAAGAATACATTTTGCTATTATTCACAGCCGATTGTAACGATTATTTAACGATTATTTATGTGTAATTAGATAAATAAGCACAGCTAAAGCATGAATAAAGCAAGATTTTATTGCGCTATAGTATTTTTCTGGGAAACCAAACAACTTAGATAACTCATAGTTTGCGGTAACATTTTTGTGACCCCCTTTCAACACAAAATATCAAATATTTTCAATTTATTTCGGAATAAATTCTGTAGAATGATGAACATTGGTACAAACTGACGGGCGCCTTAACTGAAATGGTCGAGTAAATTTCAAATAAATTCAGTTCAATCAAAACCATCGGCGTGAAGTTTTTAACACAAAATTTGTTAATAACACATTCATGCGAGTGTACTTGTTTTTTAGCATTGTAATCACCAATAAAGAACGAAAATGAACGCGGTTATAATTAATAGTTCGGACAAATAATATTCATAATCAATGTTAAAACTATGAACAAAAGAATCGTTCATATCAGTTCCATTAACACGAATCTCAGAGTTTTCTATATATAGTCACTAGTATTTTTGAATAGAGGACGCTTACAGCAATCCGAATTTGTAGCACTAGCAAGAATGTATATAAAAAGGCTTACTCTGAAAATTTTTGAAATAATTAGAAAAACCAAGAATAAATTAATCGTTCACATAAGGCCATTTAACACGAATCTCATGGCTTTCTACATATAGTCGCTATAGTATTTCTGTAGTAAGGCCAATTAACAGGAATCTCAAACAATTCTACCGCTAATATTTACTTCTCTGTTATAATACGAAATATGTATTGGCAAAAACCACGATACCAATTTGGATTGGACTATTCAGAAATACTAGGGGCTGTATATGGTTCGTGTTAATTGGCCTTATTTGACTGTTTATACATTTAGAATTCTTTTCAATCCCGAATTTTGTCATACGAAAATATAATCTCAAAATATCCAAGTGTCTACTATTCGGAAATAATTGTGCCTATATATGTAGCAATAAATAGTAATAAAGGACAAAAACTTAATAAAGTCTTTTGTAAGAGCTAAACATTTGTTTATCATGTTTATCGGAATTAACTTTAGTAGCTATATGCTAATTCTAGTAATTTTTATTTATACTCGGGTTTTCACTTTAATATTAATTATTAACCGCGTTCATTTTCGTTGTTTTTTGACGATTACACGGTTAAAAAATGCACACTCGCATAAACGCTTTATTAACAAATGTGTAAAAACCTTTCCTTAAAGGTGAGTTCGCGAGGTCGGTGATTATACCCTAGCTATTTATATCCGAGCTCTAAACTAATAAAATCACCTAAAAAGTTCATCCATAACCAAAAAAATTCATCCATTTCCCCATACTTTCAATATAAAATATTTTTATCTTACGGTCGGATGTAAAGAGCTCGGGTAAATATCCGACCTTAAGTGATCAAAATAAATTTAGGAAGAATTTAGTAAATATTTTGCGTTTTCTTGCAGACTAAAAATGGTAATATGTATTCAGTGGCGTAGCTACTTTTTCGGGATCTTAGCCATGTTATAATTTTGAGCCATTGGTTTAATAATATTACTTCAACTTATAGTAAAATAAATATTTATTTCATTTTATATTAAAATTATATCAAGAACAGAGTAAAAACATAGAACTTGAGTCATGTTGTAAAAAAAATTAAGGCGTTGTTTTTATTTCATAATAGCCCTATGACGTAGATCGTGCCAAACCAAATTACGTATATTATTATGTTATTTATTTGTTTTGAAAATATGTTTTGACAATGTCATATTATTTTATGCATGTATCGCATAGGCTTATTTATATACATAACTGAATAATTTTTCAGTTCAAAAATTGTTTTTTATTTTTGAATCCAAGTTTAAATCTCCGTGTTATATATATTTTGGGTTATTGTTTGTTATTATTAAATTGGTTAAATAAAATAAATGTGCTAATTTTTATATGGGTACATATTTCCTAATTTGATATAAATCTTATTTATAATTAAGGACAATCTTAAATTTAACTAAAAGCACAAATTAACATATACAGGTTACTTTAGGCTCTACTTTACTCAATTTGCGAAAACATGTGTTTCTTACAAATCGTTTTATGGCCACATAAACTTAGGCATTGGCTTAATTTTTTTAATAGCAAAGTTAAATATATTTGCAAGCGAGTAACACACGCTTTTTTTAAATTCGCTATAGTTTTCTTGTAATTGTGTCTAAAAGTTGATGCATTTTGGATAAAAACCATTCACTCATAAACCAAATTTATCAATATTTTTCCACTAATCTGTAAATGTTTTATATATGGGTACGTTCAGGAAGATATTATCTAGCCATTAACACACGTTTTTATAAAAATTCGTTCTAATAAGCGATAAAATTGAAAATTTAATTGAAAACTAATTTATATCGATAAGCTGACAAATCAATTTATTGATAAAATGTATCTTCGATGAAAAAATGGTTTAGGAATCAACTAAATTGACGTATTTTTTAGTTCATCCCTTTTTAATTAGATGTCATAAGTGGCAAAAACACAATTTTTTCATGGAATATTTTGTAATTTTCGATAGCGGAGATTTATACTATTTCAAATTTTATTTTAGACGCATTTTTGGCATTTAAATATCGACATCAAATTTGATTTTTGTTTTAGGTAAAGTAGAGCCTTAAGATGAACAAAAAAATGAAATGTTCGAAAATCACTGATAAGAGCGCCAATATGTGTGAGTAAAAGAAAAAGTTTGCATGTTACCCCATGTCTTTGCTAAGGTATAAATCATTACTAACTTTCTGCGCCTTCCGTAAATGTATGAAACTAGTTCATAATTTTGATCCACCTTTCGTAAATATGTATATTATTTTGCCGATCTTTTATTCGCACATCTCTTTTCAACTTGTACAATTTTTATGAAAAAACACGATCCCAAACCGTATGTGTAGGAAATTTAATTTATGTGTGTGCATACTGCGTGTTTATTATAATATTTCACTCAGGTAGTTGCTCTTTTCCATTTTTTATAGATGCATTTTGTTTAATATTTTAAGTACCGTAATAATTCGTATTATTATATGTGACTATTATGCTGAACGTTAAACATAGTCACGTACAATGCTCGTTAGTCGAATGGTTAGATTCACAACTACAAAGAATGGTCTGGTAATTTTTTTGGTGGATATATTTATTTGAATCGATGACCGATGTAGATGCAACGAGTCGCAAATTCCAAAATTTAACAATTCACAATTGTAGGAAAAAATCGAAATTTAAAAATCTAAAATATCGATAAACAATACAAATTTGAAACATTCAAAATTGAAAACTACATACGAGGAGAGTTCAATAAGTTCAGTAAATCAATCAAATAACGGGATTAAAGGTTTTTTATTTAAATCAAATCAATTGTTTCGTGCACTTTCTGTGAGTGATTTAATATTTACTCGTTTTGAAGATTTAAAAATATGGAAACTATTGAACATCGCGCTGTGATTAAGTTCCCTTGTAAAGGAAAATAATGCTTCTAAGGATATCTAAAGAGTAATGAAAAATGTTTACGGAGAAACTAGTCCGTCTTATAAAATAATATCGAAGTGGGTCCGTCTACTCAAACAATGTAGAGTCGCTGGAATATGACCCCGCAGCGAAAGACCGGCAGACGCTGTTACTAACGAAATCGTCTTTCATCGAGGATCTAATATTGGTAGACAGGCAAATCACTATATTTCAAAATTAAGTATAATTTTAAATATATCTATTGACAGTGTAGCACAATTTTACACAATCATCTTAAGCTATCAAAAAATAGTGCAAGATGGGTTCCCCAAATGTTGCCTATGGACCAAAACAAATATCGAGTTTAATTATTAGTAATTTTAAGGTAATTTTAGAAATGAGAGAAGACGATCCGGTTAAATTTATAAACCAAATAGTCACCGGTGATGAAACGAGGATCCACCACTGAAAAAGTTAAATGTTCAACCATCTGCTGGTAAGATAATGGCAATAATTTTGGGATGCTGATGGAATTTTGATGATTGACTACTTACCTCATAAGACCACAACAACAGGGGCTCATTATGCGGATCTTTTGAATAAATTGAAAAATGCTATCAGGGGAAAACGTCGAGGTCAAATCAAGTAAAAAAGATTGCTTTTGCAGGACAATGCACCAGTTCATAAGTCGAATGTTCCACAACAAGCCTTACGAGATCAATGCAAGTTCAATGAAACACCGCATCCACCTTATATGTATTTTAAAGAACATTTTAAATGAGAATAGAATATTTTAAAGAACAAGATAAATCATTTTATTTTGAATTAAGCGTAATAAGTTCATTTTCGTGGGTGAAGATTATATTGAAAAATAAAAATGTTTTTGAATAAAATTTACCGTTTATAATTTAGATTTACCGAACTTATTGAACTCCCCTCGTAGATTTAATTATTTAATTAAATTTACATTCGATGGGTTGCAACAATCCAGTGGTTATTTATAAAATGTAATAACAAAACGAAAACTATATAAAGGTAAATTTTTGAAAAATAAAAAATAATAAGAATAATATTAAACTAAAGACCTGAAAATGCAACAAATCTTGTGATCAGCTAAATAGAATTAAGTAATTGAACCCAGACGTAAATGTATTGAGTTTTCAACAAATTGTAAAATCTACTGGTAGATTATTGCAGATTATATAAGCTAACATTAAAAACGAGTTTTATAAATTTTATTGTAAATCATTTCTTAAATTATTACTGACAGTGGCATTCGAATGAGTCAAGTTAACGATAGACATAGATTTCAATACTTTGCACAAAAATAAATGTCTATAAAGAAAAAATCTCTGAACAAGTAAGGACTGAAATAAAGGCCACAAATCGTTGTGGATTAAGAACAATTCTAATATATTTTTTTAAATAAAAATAAAATAATAATTTGATAAATTCTAGCACAGTGGGCCGGTATCTTCCAACAAACTAAACTTTATGATAATTTAGAACTTATTTTAATTTCATCAAAGAGAAAATAATTTTTATTTAGAACTTCCACAGAGTACGCAGCTGATAAAATATACAGTTGTCTGATTATTGAAGTTAGATAATTAAGTTTAACAATATCGCAATTCTTTAACATTGTATTATCATTTCTTATATGTACATTTATTTAACGGTTTGAACAAATTTATTTTTAAAACAACTATATTTAGGTTTTATTTAACTTTGACAACCGTATATTTTCATATCGGAAATTGATTTCCGTTTAATGAAAATAATTTAAGTTTACTTTTAAATTTAATTTGTTTGTCAAATTATGAGTAATCAAATAATTGATGATTCTATTTTTGAGTTTAACTGCAACCGGTGAAGTGTTTTCAATGTGTAATTTTAAAAGGTGTTACTATACTTAAAAGTGGATTTAAAAAAAATTTAAATAATTCATTTTTTTGAAGTTACATTTCAATTTGATAGATGTGAAATTTGAATGGGAAACTTTAGAAGGCACAATAAGAATAGATGTCATACAATAAAACTTGATATGTAGAATATGAATATCAGATACGAAACTAAAGTCAAGCCACGTTGTAGTATTTTTTGACTGCAGCAGACCATTAAGCTTCATCATAAATATATAATCATCAAAATATGAAGGTAAACACAAATAGATTGATATTTATACCCTAAATATTAGTATACAATTTTTATTTGATGCCAGATTATTGAATTCATCGATAAATACAGATCTGTTCAAAGGATGAAACCTATGAATAGATAGGATCGAAAACAAAATCGAATTACAATCAAAATCTACTTGTAAAATGTCAGCAGTAATTGCATAAATAAATGCAATAGAGCTGTTCTATAAGTTATCATTTAAATAAATAAATGACCGATCAGCTGTATATACATCGAGTTACATTTATCAAATCTTTTAAGATCTGTACTGGGGTTTTCCACAGATGGATGAGAGCGATAAGACGTCTTATTTTAACATCATTTTAACAAATAAATTTGCAGACTATATCTCGTTTATACGACATTGCCATTTCTATTGCGATCTCAGGAAGTTAGAATTATTTTATGGTCTATCACATTTATTCTATCTCACAACGAGAGATAGTAGCGAGTGACGCAGACAAACAAGATCGCAATAAAAGAAATGATTTCGAATAAGCGAACCAGTGTCCAAATTTAAACATTAAAAAAAGACATGAACAGGGGCTCATTATGCGGATCTTTTGAATAAATTGAAAAATGCTATCAGGGGAAAACGTCGAGGTCAAATCAAGTAAAAAAGATTGCTTTTGCAGGACAATGCACCAGTTCATAAGTCGAATGTTCCACAACAAGCCTTACGAGATCAATGCAAGTTCAATGAAACACCGCATCCACCTTATATGTATTTTAAAGAACATTTTAAATGAGAATAGAATATTTTAAAGAACAAGATAAATCATTTTATTTTGAATTAAGCGTAATAAGTTCATTTTCGTGGGTGAAGATTATATTGAAAAATAAAAATGTTTTTGAATAAAATTTACCGTTTATAATTTAGATTTACCGAACTTATTGAACTCCCCTCGTAGATTTAATTATTTAATTAAATTTACATTCGATGGGTTGCAACAATCCAGTGGTTATTTATAAAATGTAATAACAAAACGAAAACTATATAAAGGTAAATTTTTGAAAAATAAAAAATAATAAGAATAATATTAAACTAAAGACCTGAAAATGCAACAAATCTTGTGATCAGCTAAATAGAATTAAGTAATTGAACCCAGACGTAAATGTATTGAGTTTTCAACAAATTGTAAAATCTACTGGTAGATTATTGCAGATTATATAAGCTAACATTAAAAACGAGTTTTATAAATTTTATTGTAAATCATTTCTTAAATTATTACTGACAGTGGCATTCGAATGAGTCAAGTTAACGATAGACATAGATTTCAATACTTTGCACAAAAATAAATGTCTATAAAGAAAAAATCTCTGAACAAGTAAGGACTGAAATAAAGGCCACAAATCGTTGTGGATTAAGAACAATTCTAATATATTTTTTTAAATAAAAATAAAATAATAATTTGATAAATTCTAGCACAGTGGGCCGGTATCTTCCAACAAACTAAACTTTATGATAATTTAGAACTTATTTTAATTTCATCAAAGAGAAAATAATTTTTATTTAGAACTTCCACAGAGTACGCAGCTGATAAAATATACAGTTGTCTGATTATTGAAGTTAGATAATTAAGTTTAACAATATCGCAATTCTTTAACATTGTATTATCATTTCTTATATGTACATTTATTTAACGGTTTGAACAAATTTATTTTTAAAACAACTATATTTAGGTTTTATTTAACTTTGACAACCGTATATTTTCATATCGGAAATTGATTTCCGTTTAATGAAAATAATTTAAGTTTACTTTTAAATTTAATTTGTTTGTCAAATTATGAGTAATCAAATAATTGATGATTCTATTTTTGAGTTTAACTGCAACCGGTGAAGTGTTTTCAATGTGTAATTTTAAAAGGTGTTACTATACTTAAAAGTGGATTTAAAAAAAATTTAAATCATTCATTTTTTTGAAGTTACATTTCAATTTGATAGATGTGAAATTTGAATGGGAAACTTTAGAAGGCACAATAAGAATAGATGTCATACAATAAAACTTGATATGTAGAATATGAATATCAGATACGAAACTAAAGTCAAGCCACGTTGTAGTATTTTTTGACTGCAGCAGACCATTAAGCTTCATCATAAATATATAATCATCAAAATATGAAGGTAAACACAAATAGATTGATATTTATACCCTAAATATTAGTATACAATTTTTATTTGATGCCAGATTATTGAATTCATCGATAAATACAGATCTGTTCAAAGGATGAAACCTATGAATAGATAGGATCGAAAACAAAATCGAATTACAATCAAAATCTACTTGTAAAATGTCAGCAGTAATTGCATAAATAAATGCAATAGAGCTGTTCTATAAGTTATCATTTAAATAAATAAATGACCGATCAGCTGTATATACATCGAGTTACATTTATCAAATCTTTTAAGATCTGTACTGGGGTTTTCCACAGATGGATGAGAGCGATAAGACGTCTTATTTTAACATCATTTTAACAAATAAATTTGCAGACTATATCTCGTTTATACGACATTGCCATTTCTATTGCGATCTCAGGAAGTTAGAATTATTTTATGGTCTATCACATTTATTCTATCTCACAACGAGAGATAGTAGCGAGTGACGCAGACAAACAAGATCGCAATAAAAGAAATGATTTCGAATAAGCGAACCAGTGTCCAAATTTAAACATTAAAAAAAGACATGAACTCGTTTCTCCCTCGTCTGTGCGAAATCCAACCCCCGATATATTATAATTCAGCAATTCAAAATCTGCAATCCATATCTTCGAGAGTGAAATGACTTGGGGCAAATATTAAGAGTAGCAATATTCAGTATATGTACATAACTAAATTACTATTTTTACTTAAACCTCGTTGTATATTATACATACATTTTACGATTTATAAACATTTATATACTTGTAGTCAGAACCAAGACCCAGAAGAAAATGCATAAAAAGTAAATGCGTGTTTCAAAATTTATTTGTGAGCATTGAAACTAATTTATTTAAGAATCCAAAACAATACTAGTGGTACAATACATAATGTTGTCACAAAAAGAATGGATATCCTTAAATTGAGGGTTACTCATTCTGGAACAGCTATTCATTCTGGTTAGTAAGTTTATGAACTGAGATCATATTTTAGTCAGAAATCTATTATAATATTTTTGAATTTATTCTGTAAAAATATTTAGTATGTATTTAAGGCTCTACTTTACCAAGAACAAAAATCAAAATTGATGTCGATCTTTAAATGCCAAACAATGCGTCTAAAATAAAATTTGAAATAGTGTAAATCTCCGCTATCGAAAATTACAAAATATTCCATGAAAAAATTGTTTTTTGCCACTTATGACATCTAGTTTAAAAGGGATGAACTAAAAAATACACGATATTTAGTTGATTCCTAAACCATTTTTACATCGAAGATACATTTTTTTCAATATATTAATTTGTCAGCTTATCGATATAAAATAGTTTTCAATTAAATTTTCAATTTTCTCGCTTATTAGAACGAATTTCTATAAAAACGTGTGTTAATCGCTAGATAATATCTTCCTGAACATACCCATATATAAAACTTTTACAGATTAGTGGAAAAATATTGATAAATTTAGTTTGTGAGTGAATGGTTTTTGTCAAAAATATAGCGAATTTAAAAAAAAACGTGTTACTCGCTTGCAAATATATATAATTTTGCTATTAAAAAAAATTAAGCCAATGCCTAAGTTTAAGTGGCCATAAAACGATTTGTAAGATACACATGTTTTCGCAAATTGAGTAAAGTAGATCCTTAAGAGACCTGAATTACCTTAACAACCGCCAGAATAAAACAAATAGTCCTAGCAGGATTAGCTACCAAAAAATTACATAATTACAAAAAATAAACGCGCAATGGTACATACATAGAATATTTCTTTTATTTTTGCGACGATCATGTGTTTTGAAATTCTAATTTTTCAATTTATATCAAAATCATCAACGAAGCATTGTAATATTGGTGGTATTGATTACACACATACACAAAATTTGGTACACAAAACAAGTTCAATTCGAATGGAAAAATCAAGAAAAATATTCTATAAACTCTATACATACTCGTATATGTGTATATATAGTTAACGCTGGGATGTTCTATCATCACTTCGATTCGCTTCGATAGACATTTGTGTCTCTTTTTTTACACACAAAATTATATTCTATTTCGCAATTTATATTGTGATCATAGCCTACTCGATTCTATTTCTATAAAAATTTTGCATCAATTTATTGTTCTTTGTCTTTTGTATACATACATATTTATTTAATATTTATGCTAGATGACTCTGATTTACATATATTAGCGCTAAATGGTTGTGGTTTGTTTCTATTCTATGGGGTAACCAACATAGTACAAAAAAATATGCAGCTGCAATAAATGGTGTTTATGAATTTTTTAATCTTTAATCTTTACAGATTTAACTAATCTGTATATTTTAATTTGTGCTAAAAGTTATCTTAAATGTCGATTATACATAAATACGCATGTCAAATCGATTAAATGATACGAGAAATTTAATGCTTTTTACATGAATGAGTCAGCAGAAAGACGGTAACCTAAAAAATGAAGGAACATCTAAATTGCGTATATAAAAACACCAACTGAAGATGTTATTATAGGAAAGTTTTTGTTAAATCGAGAAAATTTTAGTTTTCTCGTTTATGTTTAGAAAATATTATCTTCAATTTTCAACATTGTTTTTTCAATTATGTAAATGTGAACGCTTACTCTCGTTACACAATAGCTACACCACTGTATTATTAGTGTGTAAATTAAACCATTAAAATCAAATTTCACAATTGGATGGGTATCGTTCAATAATAAAAAATAAACGTTCGAAATTTTGTCTGAACATATGAATATTAAACTGCCTTGAAGTTCATCCCAGAAAAATAAAATATCTGACTGTACAAATTCTTGGAATGAATCAACTACATAAATTAAATATTGTGCCTGGTAACACAATATTTAATTTATGTAGTTGATTCATTCCAGGAATTTGTACAGTCAGATATTTTATTTTTAGTTATCTGGATAACTTCAAGGCGTTATTATTAGGATGACAAATATTTATTAAATTGAATCGTCCCGCCAGAAAAGTTATGCAATGACTAATCGTTGTACCTGAGTTGGCATAGTGCTGACCAAACATGAGAAATTAACTGTACCTTCAGCAGGTTGGACATAATTATTTTTTTCTTCGTAACAATCAAGAAGTTTTGTAAATTGAAAGTTTTGTTATTTAGAATGAATGAATATAGCTAATCGTCACGATTTTTTTTTTTCGTTTAAGTACATTTTTGGGACATTTATAAAATTGAGATTGCATTATAAATAACTGAAATTCGAAATTTCAAAAAAATTATTATTTTGAAAATTCTGAATTTTGTACGTATCATATCTAAACGAAATTTGAATTTTGGTAAATGTATGTATCAATTTGAAAATGTCCAAGAATCATAATCATTAAAACCGAATTTTCTTAATCATCAAGTTTTCTAATACGATAATCCAAATTGATATTTAGAACTCAGAACGGTAAAATTCGGTTTCAAAAAATTTCCAGAATACCCAAAACTTTCCAAAATTTAAGATCAAAATTTAACTTTTAATGAAATTTAATAAATTGAAAGAAAAAAATTTAATATTATTAAAAATTTGAATTGAAATTAAAAATAATATAATTTTGATTTTAATTTTAAAAATTTTGAGTATTCAGAATTGACCAATTAAATTGACTAATTAAAATCCTTAAACTATTACAAATCGAAAATTGAGAAATTCACCGAATTGTAAAATAACAAAAAATATTGGTCCCACAATCCTAAAACTATTCCTGTTAAACAAGGATTTCCTGAAAAAAGAGGACATTTTCAATTGTGTTAAGGAATTTATCGAAGCAGGTTAAAGAAAAACCCCGCATTTAAGAAAAACACGTTGTATAAGAGAAGTCGAGTTCGGTATCCAATGACTGTAGCGAGTGTCAGATTAAATGCTAGCAACACAAATTAAACGCTGGTTTAATTCGGTTAATAGATATTTAAACGTCAACAATAATTTAAAAGTATAATGGAATTTCCACTCATCTGAACTCGTATATAACGGGGACGAGTCCAACTCCACATTGTGTTCGAAAATGCTTTTTATGCTAACACAGCACGAAATATATATAAAGTTGGCCCTCGAAGCTGCAAAAACTAATTCAATCGTCATGTGTTCATTTAAAGGATGGCCAAAGAGGTTGTTATCGAATACATATCAAAGCATGGGTAAAAGTACCGATACCTTGTAAGTCATAACATGACATATAATTTCCGGTGGTTTATATACAAACATAACTGACATTTTACAAGCTTGCGACTAAGCAGCTTTTAAACCACTGAAAAATTCCTGGGCGTAAAGAAAAACTAGGTGCTTCATCTGCAAGAGAAATTTTGCTGCTTTGTTATAAATCATTCAAAAACGGCTTAAAAGCCGTGTAGCCTGTTTTCATCGATTTTGGATAGCTCTATAAATTATGTACGATTTTGATTAAAAATTCAACTAATCTTAAAACATTTGAGCCAGATCAGCATTTGTTTAAGACACAATAACAACCAGACTACAACAATGTTTGATTTTAATGAAATAAACGATTTATATATTGATTGAGAGAATTTCTGGTGATCCGAAATCAACACTAATTTTCGACGAATACACAATTGGCAAAGAATTTGTTATCATGCTTGGAGGAGGGTTATATCCGCAATCATCTGCATTCTCAGCATGTTCGAGTAAAATATCATTATATTTCCTTTTGTGCATTTGAAAATGGATCGCCACTTATTTCTGTTTCGTTGCCTTGTAGCGAAATGAGGAAAAAGGGATATTGTACAAAATTATTCTAATATAGGCTGAGATCACAATAGAAAAAGGAAAATTCTTGAAAAAAGATAGCATACACATCGATCGAAAGAAAAAACATTACGATGATGACAACTTAAGTCGTGTTTTTTTATTCAAAAATGATCGAGTTCGAATATACTAGTTCTGGATAAGAATTTTTTCGTTTTTTCAGTCAAATCCAAATGAATTTAATTTTTTATCAATAAATATGATACATTTAATGTTAAACTGTTAAACTACATATTTTAATTCAATATTATCAACATAAACCTAAATTTTACTTTATTTTTCAATGTTCTGGATAAACCAATGTTTTTTTCAAGTTCTCGTCCTCGATAAAATAATAATAAACGACTCGAAAAAAGGGAAATTTTAAAGGGAAATATTTGCTGCGTTTTTTTTATTAACAGAACTTCAAGTCCTATATAGAACATCGGGAATAATACTGGGATATTTTATTTAATTTAACCAAAATATTTTATTTAAGTTCCATTTATCTTGAATAATTTCAACTTACAATATTTTTTGACGTTTATTTAGCTAAATACGATCAAAAATATTTGTTTCGCAACATTCGTGGTGTTTGCACCAGAAAACTCAAAGTTATTTATAAATAATCTCTATTTTAAAACCTCATGAGATTTTTGCGTGAAAGCCTACAAATCGGATTTTTCGTTGATGTGGTTTATCCTTATGTGGTTTATCCTAATCTTATTGTCTATTGAATAGAATTTTTCAGTCAATAGCTTACGGAAAAATATGATTTGCATAAAATTATTTTGCTCAGAAGTATATTTTGTTTTCGTACAGTAATTATGTTGTACTCAATGTGAAGAAAAGTATATTAAAATAAAATATTTATAAGGAAGACTAGATTAGCTTGGCCAGGGTCGCGGGTTCGATTCCCGGTAGTGACCAATAATCACGAGTGGGTGTTTTCAACGTGTAAGTAGATGTGTTTGTCCGGGTATTGCACCGTGGCCCGTTAATATTGGCATTGATTGCTGGAGTAAGTTTTTTAAATTAATTTTTAATTAATTAAAAAAAATAGCTTGACTACTTCTTAGGTTCTTAGAAATTGTTATATTCCAAATAAAGAATATTTGGTGAATATTAAAATGCAGTTGAGTTTCAAAAAGCAATTGTGACTTTAATTTTACATGCTATAGTGAAATGTAATTATTTTATTGTTGATAAGAAATCCAAATTTTATTTAATGCTGAACCAATAAACGTTGTTCAAGTGTTCGTGTTCAATGTAGGTTTTGTCAAAAAATCCAGGAGTACGCTAGAAAGACTTGAAGGATCTAGGTGATGTTTGATTCCTGGTCATAATAAATCAGAAATGTTTTCCGCTGTAATCGACTGATTGAATTTCAAAATTGATAAAAAATAAATAAAATCAGCATCTTAAATATAGAGAGAGATATTACATATTAAATTCCAATCCAAAGTAACATAGTAACAATAATATAATAAACTTATATTATTGTTAAATTTAGCGGAATTTCAAAATAGGCAAATTTCAGAGAACCAGCAACTTTTAATAATTTGCGGTAATTTTAAACTAATAAAGCATATTCTAGAATTAAATATAACTTTTTTAATTAACCTAAATGACTTTGATCTGCGATTATATTTCAGATGTATTCTTTATTTACCTATGATGGAGTCATTTTATTAGTCCATATCAATTTATTTTTAAATATTTTACACAAGAATTATCCTGCTCGATTATTGCAAGCAACCAATTTGAAAATAAGCGTATAAGCACAAATGACAACTCTGATAATAAATTAACTTAGATACGATTGCTAAAGAGTTATAATAAGGGATGGGCATTTACGCGTCATCTATTAATTTCTATACGTTGACGTATCGACAACTCGTAGACAACGTAAACAACGTAGACAATGTAGACAATTCGTAGAAAACGTCGATAATGTAGACGATTGGTATAGTGATTTAGCGAACTAGTTCTAAACTAAAGTGGCCATTGTTTCAATGCATTTTAATATCTTTTCAATTTAGATTAGGTTAGAAAAGTTCTTAAGCTCTTAGATGTTAAATTATATATTTTGAGTGGAGTTTTTTAAGTGAATTTCAAGGTAGAATTGTATTATGGAGTTGAGTTAAATAACGCGTATTGCAGACGTTTTAACTGATAGATTTCAACAAAATTTGAGTGCAATTTAAATATTAATTAAATTTAAAACTCAAACATTGATTAAGAAATAATTTTTTGTTATATTTGATAGTGATTGAGTAGACTTTGAATTATATATTTTGAGTGGAATTTTTTAGTTAAATTTAGAGTACCATGGAGTTGAGTAAAATTTTAAACGCGATTTATAGATTATTTGAGTCCAATTTAAATCATAAATTTGATTTTGCAGAGACTTTGAAATTAAGTGAAATTCCAGAATAGAATTCTAGTATGAATTTGAGCCAAAAACTTTAATGTATTAGTGAAAATAAAGTAAGTTTTCAACAAAATTTGAGTGCACTTTAAATTTTAAATTGAGTTAAAAAATAAACATTGGTGGAAAAAAAATATTTTGTGTTATTTGAGTTTGCGTATAGATTTTGAATTATAATTTAAGGCTCTACTTTACTCAATTTGCGAAAACATGTTTATCTTACAAATCGTTTTATGGCCACATAAACATAAACATTGGCTTAATTTTATTTTATAGCAAAGTTAAATATATTTGCAAGCGAGTAACACACGCCTTTTTTTAAATTCGCTATAGTTTTCTCGTAATTGCGTCTCAAAGTTGATGAATTTTTGACAAAAACCATTCAATCACAAACCAAATTTATCAATATTTTTCCACTAATCTGTAAAAGTTTTATATATGGTTACGTTCAGGAAGATATTATCTAGCGATTAACACACCTTTTTATAAAAATTTGTTCTAATAAGCGAGAAAATTGAAAATTTAATTGATAACTATGTTATATCGATAAGCTGACAAATCAATTTATTGAAAAAAATGTATCTTCGATGTAAAAATGGTTTAGGAATCATCTAAATATCGTGTATTTTTTAGTTCATCCTTTTTTAATTAGATGTCATAAGTGGCAATAAAACAATTTTTTCATGGAATATTTTGTAATTTTCTACAGCGGAGATTTACACTATTTCAAATTTTATTTTAGACGCATTTTTGGCATTTAAATATCGACATCAATTTTGATTTTTGTTCTAGGTAAAGTAGAGCCTTAAGGTATATGAATTTTAGTTTCAATATAGAGTGAGGTATAAATTAATATTTCAGCTGAATATGAACAAAAGTTGAGTGCATTTTAAATTATCTTTAATCGTGTTTGTATTTGAATAGCTTTTGAATTATGTTGAATGTATTTTTTAGGTAAAATTTCAGCTTAATTCTAGTATGGGCTTGAATCAAATTTTAATTATAATTTTAAGAGTATTTCGAGTAGATTTGTTACGCAATCTTAAATGATTTAAGCAAAATTTTAAAAATTAGAAACTGTGTTGGAACTTGGGCAATGAGTTGAATTTGAGGATATACTTGGATTTCTATGGCAGTGTCGTCAATGTCTCTCATATAATGCTTATAATATGAAATAACAGTTTGGAGAGTGACGTGACCCAAATTTGCATGTTCTATGTAAATTCGAACAGTTACCGCATCAAAGTGGCTTCTTCTTCGATGACCTGCTAACAAAGTAAGTAATAATGCTTTCATCATTCGGGAGGAAAAGCTTGATTATATTTGTTGTTGAGGTAATTGGTCACAATTTTCAGATTTTATCACTTGGAATGGTGTAAGTGCCTATTACTTGTAAGAATACGCAAGTGTAAGGAATTTACTGGAAACAGATTTCGATCCATTTAGTTTTTAATAGTATACGAAGCAGAACTATTGGCTTTCGAAAATCGCATGTTATTTTGCTAAAGGGCTCGCGAGCAATATGATTCAACAGAATTTATTTTTACGCTCTGCATTATTTGTTTGACAAATCTGATTTTATAAAACATGCGGAGAGATAAAACGGCATAACGATTACAAGTTACATTTTAATTTAACTTATCCTCTCAAAAAAATTAAGTTAGGTTAGAAAACTTTTTTCAAATTATTATATTTCCAAATTAGAAATTTAAGATTTTCATAATTTAAGTGGTTTACGTTGTCTTCAGGTGGTTTACGTTGTCTTAATTGTCGACATTGACACAAAACACAGGCAAGTAATCTACGCCATATTTTATGTGTCGACAACCGTGTATAGCTTACATGGCCTAATCTACCTCGCCCATCGCTGGTTATAATCGATTTATTCTATATGGTAAATTTCAAAACAATATTTGTAAAAACTTAAACAATCAACATTATTATAGGAATACAATTCAATATTATTTGTTACTTCAAGTGAAAGCTTTCGTGAAAACGTGATTTTCATTTCAAGCAAACAGTTCAACAATTTTCCATATATTCAAATCATGAAAAACAAAAATCTATGTAATACCACATGAAAATAAAAAAAAAAAAAATTAATTTTCGATTCTAAAACTAATCTTTTATATTCATTTATATTCAAGAACAACAATCATAAATTAATTTTCCAAATTTTTTTGCAAAACTCTAAAACTTTCCTAATTAGACCAAATATAATAATAATTAGTCTTCGTCTTGTTTATACCTATGTACACATAAATTGTATAGTACCGAGTATAAAGTCGTGCAAGTGTTTAACCGAGAAAAGATTGTTTTTTTTTTAAAACTATAAAATATAATAAAACTATACGCAATTAGGTTAATTAAGCCATAGATAAAATTGCTGGAACGAATGGTAGTAATGATATATTTTTTTTAATGAGAAATCTTAAATTGCAAGTTATGGTAAATTTGAAAAAGCTCGTATTAATTAAATAAGCTGAATTGTAAAAGCATAATATAATTTCAAATTTCTCAGGAATGGACCGACCACCGCACAAATGTATTAAATAATCGGAGATAAAACAATTTTAGTGCCAAAATATTTCAATTTACATGAGCGCATTGTGAAAAATCCAAACAATGAAATCTACATACATATATAAATGTATATGTATACGATAAAAAGCTTTTGTTAGACAACATTTCGAAAACTATAATTTTTGTTAGAAATATATGACGATATATGCAGATAGTAGAATTCTTGTATATTTTAGAATTTATATACATAGTTGTTTTAAGAGATTTTTGTTATTGTTATTGTATTTTCTAGTTGAATAAAAATAAGATGAATTCAAAGCCAGGTCAAGTGGATAAAATAGAAATTTACAAAAAATGCAAAGAAAAAAGTATTTTATATGTACAGTAGATTTGTTAAATCCAGGATGAAAGAATATTATATAGGAAGTTTGTCATTTCTAAAATCTTGATAGCTTTTGAAAAATACCTACATACTGTATAAGGACTTAATGTCCTTTCTCATTTCTTTTTTTTTAAATATAAGATAAATTTATATTGTAAACAAAAGCTTAAGTGTCGAATTTAATCGAACTTAGTGTCCTTTGAAATATATAAAACATAAGGTTTTGTGTTTATAAAGTTTCAAAGACCTAGTCAAATAATTTTCTCAAATATTTTCTGCAACGTCTGGTGTTGATGAAGTCCATCTACGAGGCACGTTCATTTACCATTTAAATAAAAATCGTTTTACAAACCTTAATTGTAATATTCTTATTCTGAACTAGTTTTGATCCCAGGTCAGTAACAAAAATGACTTTTATGGTTCCAAAATACACAATGCCATTGGACACTATCAATCCCTACGGGTGGGATTGTTTTGTGAATATTTACTTCTTTGACATAGGTACTGAACTTTTTATTGGCCATCGACATTTGTTTTTTGTTATTAATTAAAGAACTGCGATAAAGACAATAATTTTGGTCTTTCCACATTTTTTGTATGACAGGAAAACTTTAGTTTTGTTCCAAAACAACAAAATATCATGATGTATAGGCAATGCCATGTTTATAACTAAATTTATAAAAACAAAAACCAAATGCTAGATACATTTTAAATCGAGTACTACTTAGATGAAAAAATTTGAGATGAATAAAATATATGGAAAGTAAAATTATTGGCGAGGAGAATTGGAACAGTGAAGACCGAATAGTAATTATCCGGTATTTTATTTAATTAAATTATTTTTCCGACTGCATGTTGTACTGTAATTTTTTAATAAGCAAACCGGCAACTACATACCAGTCAATTTGAATAAAATTCATTCTTATTTTAGCTCAGTGCGTAATTCGGATACGACCTTTTAAGTATCGATGAAACAAGTGGGACCATTTTTTTTTGTTTTTAAATGAAAATAGTATTCAGAACAGTCATATTTCTGTTTCATCATCTGATTTAAAACGTAAAGTAGAGTGAACATTCTTCGAAAATGAATTGAATAACAATGCTTTCATATACGAGGGTGGATTGAAAATGAAGCTACCTAAGTAGGAAAACAAAATTTTTTTTGCCAAAAACCATTTATTTCTCAACATAGTCTCCTTTTACTTCGACACACTTAGTAAGACGATATTCCAATTTTTTTATACCATCTGAATAATACGATTTCGGGAACCCCTTAAAATACGCGTTAGTTTTGGTAATCACTTCTTCGTTTGAGATGAATCTTTGTCCTGCGATCTATTTTTTCAAGTTTGGAAACAGGAAAAAGTCACTAGGAGCTAAATCTGGACTATAAGGTGGATGATCAATTGGAAGTGTATTTCACGTAATTTTAGCATCGTATCTAATGCTGTGTGAACTGGTGCGTTGTCTTGAAGAAAGAGCACTTTTTTCTTTTTTAAATGTGGTCGTTTTGCCTTGATTGCATGAACCAATTGATCCAATAATGCACGATAATACTTTCCTGTGATTGTGGATCCTTTTTCAAGATAATCGATGAGCAATATTCCGTGTGCATCCCAAAATATAGTGGCCATAACCTTGCCAGCCGATTTCACTGCCTTTGCCTTCTTCGGAGCACTTCCACCAGCTTCCACCCATTGTTTCGATTGATTTTTGGGTTCAGGTGTGTAGTGGTGGACCCACGTTTCATCAACAGTAATTAATCGACGCCAAAAATCAACAGGATTACGCTTTATCATGTCCAAACACCGCTGTGAAGTGGTCTGTCGAACTCGTTTTTGTTCGACACTGAGCAAACGCGGCACCCATCTTGCCGATAGCTTTTTCATATGCAAATGTTCATGCAAAATGTTGAACCCACGTTCATATGATATGTTTACCATTTCAACAATCTCACGCAACTTGACCCGGCGGAGCAGACTCACCGTAATGTTTATCGAGCTTTTCTTTTGTCTCTTTCGCCGGTTTCCCTTTCAAATAATAGTGTTTTATCACTGCACGAAATTCATTTTTTTCCATTTTTCAAGAAACACAAAAGTTGCTTACTTGAAACGACTACAACAAATAAACTAATCGATGAATTTGCGTGAAATTTTAACAGCTGACGTTTGACAGATCGCAATTTCTAAAAAACAAAAAAATTTTGTGTTTGTGCTGTCATCTAGCGCTAGGTAGCTTCATTTTCAATCCGCCCGTACATAACACAAAAATATTACAAGAAGACATCGAGAGATTCAGTAAATGGTGCCACAAAAATTCTTTACTATTGAATATTGACAAATGCAAAGTAATGTCTTTTCATCGCTAGAGAAACCCGATTAACTTTCCTTATAGCGTTAATAATACGGAACTGCAAAGAGTTAAAGAAATAATCGATCTAGGAGTCACATTCGCTGAAAATATGAGTTTTAACAACCAAATTGATAAATGCATTGCTAAAGCAAATTTTATGTTTGGCTTTGTTAAGCGTTGGACTGGAGAATTTACAAATTTGTCAACTTTATTTTTACTATATTTTGCGTATATAAGATCCCAATTTGAATACGCATCATTAATTTGGAGCTCTTATTATGCTAACCACATCTAACATGGATTGAAAGCATTCAAAAGAAATGTATGATCTTTATTTTATAGAAAACTGACTGGAACTATGACCATAGCTTACCGTTTTATGAGAATATGGCCCGCCTACCACCATACACGACAAGATGTTTAGAGTATAAAATTTGCACTCTGGAAAATAGACGTTTATTTTTAGACTCAGCTTTCATCGGTTACATCCTTCTTGGCCATATTGATTCACCTTACATATTGGAAAATATCCATGTTCCAATCAAATCGCTGCGAAACCATCGATTTTTGTAGATAGTACGTCACTCGACTAACTATGATGAACATTGCCCAATCAATAGACTTGCAAAATCATTCAACATCGCTGAAGAAAACTTTGACTTTCATCTCACAAAGGACTGCTTCAAAAGGAACTTGAAGAAGTATTTTTAAAATTTTAAAACTTAATTTATCAGAAATTATCCGATAACTGCTTTTCAATTTTGTGTAATAATCAAAATTGAATTGATTATTTGTTTTGCATATGAAATCATACTTGTAATGTACTAAATTGATTTCTTTATAATATAATAGGGTCATCAGGTTTAGGAGTGGAACTCAATATTATATACTCTAAAAGAATATAAGGAATGTGGAATCTTCACTTTTTGAAAAATTTCGAATTATACCGGGCGTTTTTTTAAAGCTGAAACTTACAAATATCTCGGGAAATAAGCCCTCTACGATAAAAATCACCATTATCAAAATTAAATCATTCCGGGAGGGAAATATATTAGTGCTAAAATTAGGACCTCCCGACCCTCCTTGCAAGGGGGGTGGGGGCAACTTGGAAACAAAAATGGGAACCCCTATTTTTATTTATTGCAGATTAGGATTCTACGGCTAAAAGTACGTAGGATTTCTTTGCAACATTTTTTCGATTCATGATAGATGACGCTGTAATAGACGATATTAAATTTTTTTCGATTTCTCCTACTGACTAAATTTCCTTTCAAATAAATGATTTTTTTTGTTTTAAAAATATCGATTCAGTTCAAAGATTATTTCGAAAACAATAAGACCTGTTTGCGTAAGGCTATTACAATTCAAAATGGAGTATTTAACTGTACAAGAAAAAATTGAAATGGTCCTGGTTTATGGAGAAGCTGGCCGTAGTCTTGAAAACGCGGTCAGTCTCTACGCTTCGCATTTCCAGATAGGATTCGGTCACGTGCTTCATTTTACCGGACTATCAAACAATTCACTGCTGATGGAAGTGTTCGACCGAAGAAAAGGACCCGTCTAGCAACAGTCACTGAGGAAAATAATGAAACAATGGTATTGGCTGCAGTATCATCCGTTTATCATGTGGCCTTACACCAAGATCTTCGTGGCGTTGATTTTCAAAATCGGGTAACTTTTTGTCAGTGGCCACGTGAACAAATACTGCAAAATCGTAATTTTTTCGCTATGTATTGTTCTCCGATGAGGCGTCTTTTACAACCATGGAACGGTTAATCGACACAACATGCATTACTGGAGTATTGAAAATCCACACTGGCTTCGCCAAGTTGAACATCAGCGCCCTTGGACTGTCATCGTGTGGTGTGGAATAATTGGCAACCAACTCATCGGCCCCCATATTATTGAAGGCAACTTGAATGGTCAAATGTACCGAGACATTTTAGAAAATACACTGCCAACATTATTTGAAGACTTGAGTTTAGAATTGCGACAGAACATGTGGTTTCAACATGATGGTTGTCTAGCACACTATTCGTTGGTAGCACGTG
Source organism: Tipula unca (assembly GCA_951394425.1). Taxonomy (NCBI): domain Eukaryota; kingdom Metazoa; phylum Arthropoda; class Insecta; order Diptera; family Tipulidae; genus Tipula; species Tipula unca. The sequence continues at coordinate 141,834,363 of OX596380.1, read as the reverse complement.
AATTACTTGTTCGTAATTTCAATGGTCGCTGGATTTGTAGAGCTGGTCCGGCAAATTGGCCTTCCAGAACCCCAGATCTTACTTCGACAGATTTGTTTTTGTGGGGCTATCTCAAAGACAAAGTATACCAACAAGTACCAACAACACGTCAGAATATGATTGAGCGAATAAGAAATGCTTGTGCCGAAATTCCAGGATATACGCTTCTCAGTTGTTTACATTCATTTGATATGCGGATTAATAAGTGCATTGAAGTCGAAGGTCATCATTTTGAGCACTTAATTTAATTAAAAGATGATGTCCACGTCGTTATTCCTGGGTTATGCTAAAAGTAGTTTCTTGAAAAGTCATTTTTCAGTAATTAAAAATTTAAGAAATACAATTTGTTTAAAACTAATTTTGAGTATTTACATTGAAAACGTGTTAATTTTAAAGCAAACATATTGCAGAATCGTATGCATAATGTTCTCAGTAGAAGAAATCGAAAAAAAATTAATATCGTCTAATTACAGCGCCATCTATCATGAATCGAAAAAATGTTTTAAGGAAATCCTACGTACTTTTAGCCGTAGAATCTGATTCTGCAATAAAAAATAAGATTTTCTATTTTAGTTGCCAAGTTGACCCAAAAGGAGGGGCGGGTCCTAATTTTAGCATTAATGTATTTCCCTCCCGGAATGATTTATTTTTGATAATGGTGATTTTGATCGTAGAGGGCTTATTTTCCGAGATATTTGAAAGTTTCAGCTTAAAAAAAAACACCCGGTATATAGAAATCTAAATAAGGGGTTGTCCGCTTTCTGTGATAAAAATGACATAATCTGGATGATCCCAAATTTTCATAGCAACAGAGTGTAGAATAAATTCGGCGATAATTTATTAATTTTCTATATTCTGAAGAGTTAAAAAGAGTCAGTAAAGCAGGGTGTAAATAATTTGTGGTTGATATAAAATACAAAAGATTATAATCAAGAAGTTCGATTTCTATCATTTTGTAATTTAATTTTTTCACATTTACTTATTACTTTTAAATTAATTAAAGCGTCTGTCGTCGCAAATAATTAATTTTTGTCAAATTTATTACAATATTCGAACAAACAATTAGCTTGCCCAAAATATGGAAACGAAATTTATCCTGCTAATATCATAATTATGTTTTATAGATATCGGACAGAATAAGGTTTGCATATTTTGCCCGAAACATCGCAGAAAAAAAATCCGTTCAAACTTAACTGAAAAACTAGAATTTTATTTTTAAAATCGATCTTCAACTTTGATCTATTTTTTTTAATTCTTGTAACAAATGAAAAAACAAAGATACGCCAAATTCTTTGTTGATATCGCCTAAATCAGTCCTTAAAAAATTCAAACTGCTTGAAATTTAGATATGAGTAAAAAATGAATATTATTTACTTAGTGCTAAAGCCCAGTTTTCGATAATCGCAGTATAATAAGTCAAAAAACATAATTTTTATATAGGCCAAATTAGGTAAGGCTATTAGGTTCTAGGATTTAGTATGGCAAATATAGTCAAATTCAAGTAAAATATATACAAGTTAATAATGCCAACGCCTAAGATATATAGATTCTCTTACCAGTTGACAAAACATGTAATATCGAAATGGCATTACTTAAACTATTAAATTAATCGTAATCAAAATCTCAGAATTATTATAAGCCAGACAACAAATTCCACTTTACCTCAAAGTTGTGCGGTTGCTACCGGACGATTTAAAAAAAATCTTGAATAAATCTGTTGATTCGATTTATTTTTAATTTCGGTAAACCAGAAAAGTATAAAGTTACAATCTATGAGTGAGAAATGTGGTTCTCTCAGGATTTCTATATCCAGTTGTCTAAGTCGATAGTTTTTTTTTTTGCGAATGGCTCTCGTTCAGAAGTCAGTGCATGGTTTGGTTTCTTTTGTCCAAAATATGGGCTCAGATTCTCGGATAGTCTGGGCAAACACTGCACGGTTTTTCAAGCTGAATTAATTGCATTTGCCCATATTGCAATTGGGGCGTATACATTTAGTAATTTAGGCAAGGATATTATTATCTGCACGGATAGTAAAGCCGTGCTCAATACCCTTAAAACCCTTTGACTACATCTAAACTGGTCAAAGAGTGCAAACACTTCACAAATCTCCTTTGCTCCAATTCGAGAGTAATAGTCATGCGGGTGCCTGCTCATTGTGGTGTTGTGGGAAATGAGGTTGCTGACTTGTTAGCAAAATCTGGATCGCGCAGTAAATTTTGTGGTCCCGAGCCAGCAATTCCTCTTTCCTTCAACGGTGGTAAGGATGCTATTAAGAAATTCGCTTTACTTGAACTGGTGCAGAAGTAGCATTCTACACCTAGCTGTCGAAAGGCAAAAAGGTTCATCATCAAACCCAACGTGAGGGTCACTAAATATGTGTTAAAAAAGAGCCAACTCAGAATTCTGGTTGCTCTTTTTACTGGCCATGGACGTTTCAAGGTTCATCTCCAACGCATGGGACTAGCTCAGGATGATCTTTGTGACGATTGTCTGGAGGAAGTGGACGACTGCCTACACTACCTTTGCAGCTGTTCGGCATTTGTCGAAGCTAGATCCCAATTGTTCTCGTACGGATCTTTGAACGTAGATCGGTTATTATCCATCTCTTGGTTCAAACTTTTACAGTTTGTTAAGGCTGCAGTGCGCTTATGTGAGTTAGGACAGATCCACAAGGTTTGTACCATGGGCCCATTGTGGCATTGAGCGCGGAACCTCTGTAGGATCCAACCGTTTTAATAAAAAAAAAAAAAAATATAGTTACAATCACAATGTTTTGTGTTGCTATTGAAAGTTTATAATTTTTAAAGATATTTTTCATTGATTAATCATCTCGTATATATGAACGTATAAAGGAGAATCATTTACATTAAATTGTAATTTGTAATAATTTATTAGTTTTTTTAAAGGAATTGTAATAAATTACTGGGCTTGGCAACTTCACACAACATTACATGCGGTATAAAATTGTTAGAGATATCTGATTAAACATTTTCATTTTCTGGTAATAAAACTTGTAAAGAAGCTTGAACGATTGTAGGTTATGAAGTAACATAGATTACAAAGTACTCATAATAAGAGTCGAGCCCAGTCGGGTTATATCTGAACTGATATTTGCATCGTCGTGCTTGCAAATGCATGTTGATAAGGTGCCGAAAAGCACGTGAATAATTACTCCATCGATTCGCCATAAGGCATTATCATTTGACCCACCAAAATAAGTCGATAATTTAGCGTGGTATAGCAAAACAATGTTTCAAAGCAAAGTTGCTAGATCTTGAGTCAAAAGTACTAGATCGGGTTTATAACGACCGTTGTCGCTGTAACCGCATTAGATTATGGAGTTATATTTAAAAAAGGTTTAGTAGGATACGACTACCACTATAGAGAAAATATGTAAATGAAAGTGAATAAAAAGTGCATGTCAAAATATAAGCAGGCACATGGTTTTATCTACTCCTCAATCATTCATAAACACCATGATAAATACTTAGAAGTAGAACATTTATTGAACTTAAGTTAAAAAGTAAAAATGAAATAATTTAATAAAAAATAAAAATAAAAATTTTGCATTAAACTATGTTTAAAATTTAAGCATATTTTAAAAGTGGCCTTGAAATATCCATAACAGATCATTTCAAAATCATCAACAATTATTTTATTATGAGTTCCCAAGCTACTTTGCCTTGGAACGTTTTTTGCTACATGCTACTCGGTATAGTATCTTACCAGATAGGCTTATTTTTCAGAATTAATTGAACAATTAAAGAAAACAAAGAAAATGGTGAAATTTGCTAGTCCTCAGATTGTTAAACCATATATTGATATGCTAAGTATGTAATTTATTCTCAGAATTTTAATTTTGATGCAATGGTATCTTTATGGTCATGGCATGGCATTTTGCTTCAAACATTAATTAAATTATAAAATACTTTTACAGAGGAATTGGCCATTCTATTTTAGATTTTGGTAAATTTTTTAAAAATGATGCTATTAAAAATATAAATTACTAAACCTTAATAATATTTATTAATAAAATTGCATGCACCGATTTGTCTAAATATTTTCTAAAAGATAATAAACAAATTTTCTAATTTACATAAATATTCATTAGACTATATAATAATTCTAATCAATTCTTCTCACTCGAAAAAAATAAATAAAAAGGTTTTGAAAATATGTTGGTCTACAAACAAATTATTTAAAATTAAGGCAAGATTTAGATAGAAATATTCATGCCGACCTAAAACAAAAAAAAAATGCGTGTATATACCAAGCAAAGTGTGAAGATGAAGACAGTAAGATGGTTTTGGGCGAAGAATTTATGTTAATTAGCCAAAATTAAATTTTTTGTCTCGGATTTGCCTTTCTCCAAAAAAAATCAAAAAGATATAAATCATTTTGTTACGTCGTCCTGAATTTATAATTCAATTGGCCATCTTTATGTATGTATATGTGTATAGAAAAGGTATATAGTTACAAAATAAATTTGATGGTATTGTGCGTGTGGAAATTTTAAGCCTGGCAAGCGAAAGAGGAAGATGTTAGAATATGTATATACTTATATATAGTGGGCGAATTTCAATGCTTTAATATTCATGCATTTGCCAAAAGCTTTTCTAATTTACATAAATAATCACTAAAGATTTATGTAAACAAGTTTATAGATAAGAAATTATAAAGAGATAAAATCATGCCGATATCTAGAGACTAGATTATGAGTTTAGAAAACCAAAAAGAAAAACTAATCAATAAGGATGTCCTTGAAGATAGGCGCTAGAAAAAATGTGATTTATGTAAATTATGAATGTAGTTTGATGTTATGTGCGATTGTCGTGTTTGTAGAGTTTTTTTTTAGAGAGTGTAAGTTTTTATTTAGCTGAGATTAGAACACATTTAGACGCCACATATACGAGTATAATATTTATATAGACTAGAGAGAGAGAAAGAGTGAGAGAGATAATACATCAAGGTACAGTTTTTTAATGTTATTACAGGAAGGTTTTTGGTGGGCATTAGTTTGAAACGGAATTGTATTTGGTATATGAATATCAACATTTAGGTTTTTGGTTGGTGAAATTGAATTATAATTGTTTGGTTGGGAAAATTTACTTCAATGCATTGTGTCAGTTGATTGTAGTTATATTGCTTAAATTGGTGGAGTGTTTGCTTTGAAAAAAACTACTCGAGTCGTGGTAATGAGGCTTGAAAGTTTAAGCCTAAATATTAATATTCATGTATCAATTTAAATTCTGGCCACGTACAGTCAACCCACTTACGAACAAATTATTATATTTTTTTTGTTATATTTAAAATCTGTATAACAACATCAACATATTTAACAATTAACATTTATAAATATTTATTAATCATATTTATAAGAAGAAAAATGAATAATTTTATAAGAAGATTCGTTAGATTCTTTGTATTTCTTATAAGTTTGCACTATTGCACCTCTTAATTTTTCGCAGCGCATAATAATATGCCATAACAGCTCGTACATTTTTCCAGCTTTGTGATCCTTTGCTCGTTGTTCCGGTTAAATTACAGCCATCGCCTTTATTTAAAATTTTTGTAATTTTTTCCACATCTGGATCGATATCATCATCATCATCAATGTGATCATCATCATCATCTTCATCAAAATTATTTACAATAATATTTGTCGTATTCGTACGATTATCGTTCGTATTCGTACTCGTCGCATCACCATCATCATCATCATTATCATCATCTTCATTGATACTTGATTGTGAGCGGGGATGATGACGATGTTGACTTAAATTACAATAATTTTGATTATTTGATCGATGATGGCTACTGATACTGCTTAGCCGTCGTTTCAGTAACATCATGTCACGCGATTTACGATATTGGCTTAAGATATTATCATTTTCCATAATAATTTCAAGACTTGAGTTCGAAGCAAATGATGTTGATGGAGCAAACAGATGTGAACTAGAACTATTAGTAGTTTTTATATGTTTTTAGTATATTATGTAATATATAAGTTTTATTTAATTATATTATTGTAAAATTTTTATTTTTATTTTATTTTCTGGTTTTTTGATGATTATATGAAAAAAAAAATATGACCATGTAGAGCCAAAAAAATTAAAAAAAAAAAAAATTGGATTCAAAACAACCAAGTATTTTCATAAAAACAGATTAATTGAACGAAAACATTGCGTGATAAATATTTACCGCTGACCAGGACTTTTACAATCCGACGACACTTGATTACTGGAATCTTCGTCTTCATCGCGTGATGTCATCGCTGATGTTGTGGTGGGTGATAGTAAATTTTCGGGTGGACTACTAACATTTTGTGCTGCTGTGCCTTGTGTTTGAGGATGATTTGTTGATCCGCCTGTTGTGCCACCGATGCCACCACCACTATTTCCACCACCATTGCTACTATTATTTGTAATTGTTCCAGTAGGGCACAAGGTAGAAGCAGTAGTTGATCTCACCTGTCCATCCGTTGGTTCCATCTGTAAATAGGTAAAAAGAGAAAATGCTTTAGTATTAAAGAATACTATTTAAGACCATACATATATAACACCATAACACCATTAAAATGTAAATTTTACCTATGGTATACATATTTCTGGTGTGTTATGGAGTTAAAATATTTTACACAAAATTTACATAAATTGTGAAAAAATATATTCAAATAAAATACTTTTCACCCTACTTTCCCCATCTTCTCTGCTGTGTAACATTAAACAGTACAAAACACATAATGACATCTCGTGTAAGTTCCCTCATTATTAAGGCAGAGCAATAAAAAATAAAATTTCCATACGCCTATCTTATGAATAAATTTTTTTCCTGTTTTAATTTAATCATAAAGACAGGCTTATGGCCTTATTATTATGGATAACTATATTTTGCCTGTGTGTATACCTGTTTGTATAAAAAAGGGATATTTATGCGAGAATAAAGGTATTTATCGGTATCTATTCTACTGACTCGGGTATCCCTCCACATAGTATGAGAACATATTTTTATCATTTCAGTGAAAACGAGGGTATACAGACCGGGGATACGTAATTGAATATTGATGTGGGCATAGGTATATCACTACAGTCTACACCAAAGATAAATAATTTTATCGACTTAAGTAATTTTGTAAAAAATTTTTTTTGGGTTTTCTTTAATCCTAAACATCTATTTTTGGGAAGTCGAGTGATTTAAATCTTGAACTTGTTGATGTTTGCCGTGTGTGTGTGGTGCGATATCATTCAATGTTTATAAAATTATTCTAAATTGTTGATGTACATAATTTTTTCATATGGAAATTTGAATTGCTTTGGATTTATGTAATCTGTTGTGAATAATGAAATGATGGTGATTTTTATACGAATAAATTTAAATCAATCAATCGTTTAAGAATTCTAGAGGGAAATTTTGAGAGAAAAATATATTGAAAATAACCGAATTTGTACTTAATCATATTAAATGTGAATTGATTCAACGTTTTCCTAATAAATACTTTTAGTTTAATGACCAACGAATTATTGATAGTTTTCTATTGAAATTTTCCAATAACCTTGACCAGAAGTGACTCGTGTCCTTAAGTCAGAGTGGGAAATATTTAAATCACTAAATACCATCGATATCGCTCACTAAATAAAACAACGTCAGAACTCAAGAAATAGCCATTTTGAGTTATTTATGCAGAAAGAACGCATTTTGTATGAACTTGTAACTGGTAGAAAGTCATATCTGTAACTAATAATGCTCGCCTTCAGAGGCATTAGTGTCGTTATTATCTCATTGTGTTTTGTAATTTTTGTTTATGGTAATACTGTACTATTTCAGTTGTGAGGTAAAGCTCGTCAGGTTAACATGCGCAATTGTTCGAATAAGAGTGTCATATTGTGAATTAAGTCTAAATTATTCTAACGGTAAGGCATTGTTTTATGTTAAATATTATATGAATAATGTATTATCAAGTTTTATGTCGATATACATTAAATTATGTGCTTGATTCATATGTGTATTATTGATTTATGTGATGTTTACATTGAAAATCAGGATTTTAATGAGTTTCATTTTGACTTATGTATGACGTTATTACTAAAAAATACACATCACATTAAAAATTAGAGGTTTTAATATAAATGGCATTATGACGTTTTAGCTGCAAATATGTATTATAATCATGTTCTTGAAATATTTATAATTACATATTTATATTTATGTCACTGTTACTACAATAAAATTTAATTTTTAAATAATCTCAGGCAATATGGAAATTTTAATTTGAAACTCATGTGTCAAATGGTTTTCAAAAAGCAACAGTCGACAGATGTTATGAATGGCACACCTATAATGTCAACCTTCGGAAGAGTTGCGTATGTATATGTTTTGCAGAAATATAGCTAATCTTTTTGTGAGTAGATTTTATTTTTCATTTTATTGTTTCTATAGAAAAAACAAACAATTACACTGCCGACAGTGAAAATGATTCAATGACTAAAATAGTACAAGATGGTGAAATTGTACATCTAACAAGTGGTATAGACAATAAAGAAGGTCAACTTTCAATTTCAACACTTTTTAATGAATCGGGTATGTATTTTTTGCATACATCGTTTTGCGAGTGGATTTTATTTTTCATTTTCTTGTTTAAACAGAAAATTTAAACAATCACACTGTGGCTAATTTCCGTCGGCCAAGTACTTCAAGTTGCTCGTCTTCATCATTCGCGTGCTCTTCATCCTCTGAAAGCAGTGATTCTTCCTCAGAGGATTGTGATGATAATATTAATGATGTCGTTTATGATGCAAAAAATGATGAAGAAAGTGAAGATTCTGAGGATTGCACTGAAGATAATCGTGTTCTTACGGCGTTTTCTCACACAGATCACAGTAGCTTCTAGTTAAGTACTATAAATGATCCACCTACATCTAACCAGGATATTGCCATTTTGGTTATTCCTCTCAAAAAAGGTGTTAAACGGAACAGGGCCCCAGAAACATGGAAAAGGAACTGAAATGCAAATTGCAGTGTTCCATTAAATTCTGTAATTACATCAGCTCTTTAATCAGTATTGGTTATTAAGGTGATATTGAAAAACAAAGGCAATTTGTTAACAATTGTATGATGACTATTACAAGAGAATACCGATACGTTCGTGTTGGAGGTACACGTAAACCACGGGAAGCGAATAATGCTTTTTATTTCATTAAAAACGGTGCAAAAATTCGGGTATGCAAGGTATTTTTTAATAATACTTTAGATATTAATAATCGGACAGTACGCACCGTGCAGGAGAAACGTAATAAGGTAGCAGATATGCTACTCGAGCCAGATAAACGTGGAAAACAGGGAAAATACAAAATACTGGATCCAGTCATACGGGAAGGAATTAGACAGCATATAAATGCCATCCCTAGGATTGAGAGTCACTACACCAGAGCAAACACATCCCGAACATTTATAGATGGCAGTCGCTCTTTGGCAGAGATCCACAGAGATTATGTAGCGAACTGCAAAGCGGAAAAAAGCCCTGTGGCAGCTACGCCATATTTCTTCGGCTCTTTAGAGAGGAATTAAATATTTCCATATTATATACATGTATTCATTTATCATTTTTGCATTTAAAAAAACATGAATATAATAATAATAATAATACACAGTGTATAAAGGCCATTACTGGCAAGACTGCTTGCAAGAGCAGCCTTGTTTTTCCTCGCGATTGTGAGACGTTGTTGTACTTCACTATGGACTATATTTTGTTGCTCAACTGCAAGACGATACTCGTCATCAAACCAATCATTCTTGGGTCTTGCTTTCACTATACCTAAAGACTGTTGAGCAGCACTGACAACTGAAGTATTCAGTACCTCCCAAACAGAGTTCACGCAGTCAGACTGGTAATTAGTTTCATCAATGTTGTCGCTGACAAGATCAGGATATCATTTCTTTTGATCTTCATTTATCAGACCTTCACAGTCGAAACGTATACCATGCGTTTCGCTGTGTTCCCAGACTTGTACGAAAACTTCCATCGTAGCTTTGCAACGACCAAATGATGATCGCTGCCTACGTATTTGGTTGCTGACCGATAAGTTCTCACATCCTGCACAACCCGAGCCCGTCCTTTAGAAACTAACACATGGTCAATTTGGCTACGGGAAGTTCCGCGAGGATGTGTCCATGTCTCTAGATGTATCTGTTTGTGAGGGAAGAACGTGCTTGATACTTTAACATCATGCGCAATTGCAAAGTACATAATTCTCTCACCATGATCGGTCACAATTTCGTGTCGAGAGTACGGACGTATGTTTTCACACAAGTCGGTCTGATTTCTACCAGCTCTAGCATTAAAGTCCCCAATTACCATTCTAATAACGTGTTCGGGTATAGATCCCTTATGCCGAACCTTAATCTTATCTCCGGGTACTGCGGGGTCCGGGGTTTCTTTGGCGGTCCATCCATTTTTGTTGACTTTTTGTTGACTTTATAAACAGTTGATTTTTGTTTACGGATGCGGGTCGTCAGCCCAGCGATCCAATCGTTTAGTCGCCTCCTACGACAAGCAAAGGATACTGTGGTAGTATTCTTGGGAAACATGTTCGTGGAATTTAGATTTACGAGACATGTGTGTGCCTCCCGACCACAGGGGCCAGCATAATAATAATTAAATTAATTAAAATATGTAATTTCAATTGATGACGGGTAAAGTTAGTTTTTCGCTATATGCCAGCACTTACGGGACTACTAAAAATGGTCCATCGGGTTTTCCAAAAATAATATACCTACATATAATAAAAAATTTGCTCGTCAATGCAAAGCTTTCAAAATTACAGTAATTAACTTACAATAAAATCACAAAACTTTGCTGTTAAAATTATCAATTTCATCAATCAGTTTCAAAATTCATATACATACTCGTATATTGTATAAAAATATACTCTGACTGTAGTATTGCCTGAGTAAAATGAATACATTAACCAAAACAATATACAAAATACAATCAATACAATAATAACAACAAAAAAAGTTTCTCGGTACCAAAATTTAGTCGATGTTTGAAAACACTCACCTAGTAAAACACAATAAAACTTGTCTTACATCATTGTTAGACTAATTTTCACGTGTGTTACTATGTGAGTGCTTGGCAAGGTCGACTGAAGTTTGGTATCGAGAAATTTTAATTTATGAGTTTAAATGAAAGTTTAATAAAAAACAATATTCCGATACCAATTTCTAGTCATATATTAAAATATAAGGTAAATTGTTCTGCATCAGTGCATCAGACGAAAGTCTTCTTTTGGAAAAGAACGCCAGAACATTCTTATTTTCATTCCAACCTATAAATACCCAAGCAATATACCTGATAACGTACAAATTATACTCCTGCAACCAAACACTACGCTTTATTACCGCCAATGTGTTGTCGCGAATTTCCGTTGTCGAATTTGTTGAAGAAAGAAACATTTAAGTATCTAAGTACATAAATTAATTCAGAACACAAACTTTATTTTTTTACATATTTTTCTAAGCTAACATTTTAGCAGCCAATGATGTAAAATGTATCAAGTTGGTTTAAATATAACCGCTTTGTTGAACTATTCACCAACTCAGACAAAAACGTCTTAAGCCAACTGTTTTATAATGTTGAACAACATGTAGATTTAACTTTAAATACCCATCCCATTGAACGATTTCAGCTGAAACGATTTTTTGATAGTTTGAAGTAAAAATTTAATATTGATTTGGTTGAAATTTTTTAATGTTGAAGTAAATGAGGCAAAATGGTTGAAGCAAAAATTAAGAAATTGAAAAAAAACGTATGGTGGTATTTGTGGAACAGCACCATCGCGTTACAGATTTCGTTAATGTCAAAACTTTCGCTTGATTCAAGTTATTTTACAATGGTCACTTCGTCACTTTGTGAAATTTTTAGATAACTATGGAGAAACGTTAACTCGTGTTCACAATTTAGAAAAACGACTGTCACGAACTTCTAAATTTCAGAATATCGCAATTTAACCTACATATGTGATATTGTATTGGAATCCGAAAATTGTCTCTGATTTTCCTTATTTTTTGCACCATCATTGTATGCTAAAACTATCAAGCTCAACTAGATTCCGATAGGATCGAGGCACTGAAATTTATTTTATATACATCTTCTGGACACATAACCTCGAAGACTTTAAACTTATAACTTAAAATTTATAGTTTAACAGTCCCACACAGTGTCGGGTCGGCTCCTTAATTAGCCAAACCAACGTGCCAGCGTTGATATTTTTTTCACCGTTTACTTTGAGAAGTTGGCAAAGGCGCTAAATTTTTTTATATTGCGGAAATTCCAACCGTTAAGAAAAATATCAACGCTGGCATTGTGGTGGCCAACAAGGTCTTAAACTCAATCGATATAAGAAAAAAGCCGACCCTATAAAAACTTGGTCATTCGATTTTTTTTTCGATTTTATTTTGCTTTACAAGTTGGCAAAGGCCAAACATTTACTTATATTGCGGAAATTCCAAAGGTCACAAAATCATTAAAACTGGCGTAATGGTTTCTAACAAGGTCCTTAACCTAATCGTAAAGAGAAATTAGCCGTCCTTTAAAATACTTGCTCATAAGAATTTATTTTCCTCCAAATCAATTTTACATAGTAAAAAATTCTGAGATGAGTATTTCGGTACCAACTGTATACCTACATATTTTTTTGTAGACGAAAAAGTCTGGGATAGTATAAATGTAAAAAATCCTGGGATGAAACAACTAAATAAATTTTATATGTATTTTAAAACAGTCTGGGATGGATTATTTAAGCTTGTTCAGAGGTATTTTAAAAAATCCTGGGATGAAATTCTGGGATAACTTCAAGGGGGATTAATATCAACCACAAAAAGACAAAAAAATTCTTAATGCAATGGAAGAATACAAATGTGAACCAATCTCTGCATAGAAACTGACCTATTGGCCTATTAATCATAAGAAGATTCTAAATTTACATGATTTCTTCTTAATTAAAAATATATCATTGTACTTTCTTCAGATAGAATATTGCTTGGACATGAAACTGTGATTCCCCAAGCGAAAATATCCAAAAAATGAATAACTCATTCTTAGTTACTTCACGAACAGGCTAGGCGCATTTTAAAGTAAACCTGTAAGAGAAAATACAGCAAGGTGTTCCTTTAAAAACGCCCGATATCAACTAGACAATTGGTGGGAAGGAATTTGCAACAAACTAAAGCTCCACAAGACAAAACTATAGGCTAAACAATCTCACAAGAAACTTAAGGGAAAAAATGAAACAAATGACGAATGAACGCGCCAATGGAAACCAGAGTAATTCAACAAATGACAAAAGAAAACAGAATATTCTCTCTATGAAGGCAACATAAAAATTAAAAAGGCCTATCACGCAGGCTCTATTTATATGAAATGCAGATGGGCCAGAAACAAAAGATTCGCAGAGCATCTAAAAACCATATTTCAATTGAATACGAAACAGGACGATGAACGCCTGTTTTTTTTTTTAAGGTTAAATTTTGAAAGAACTTCAAACTAGAAAAGCTTTGATAAAACTTACCAATTGGATTAACGAATCATTTAGGCTCAAGCATGTACCGACTGTAGTAAGTGGTTGAAATCATTGTATGAAAGGATGCAATTTAATTCTGTGTCAAAACTCCAGCTGATATTAGGAAGGTTGAAATGTTCAAAATAAGAACTTTTACAGATTATATCATTGTGATAATTTATTTGATGTCATTTTAAAAATAGAGCTAGTATTTTCCTCTAACTGGTGTCTTGTGTGATTTTTCAGATAGTGTGCATCCTGTACAGCTTTCTAGATTGTCATTCCGGATGATTTTTTAATGGTTTAATGGTTGACGGTTTTAAAATATTTTAAAATACATTTTCATGAAATTTAAATTGTAAACGTAACACTCGGATCATACCATCTTTAATATGATTTAACCTTATTTTTTACTTGGCGTCGTTTAATTCACACAGAGCTTTTTTCTATATATGTAACTTATTTTTTTTATTCGTCGTTTTTTTTGTTGAAAGTGTGTGTGTACCTTTATACAATTAAAGATTAACAATTAAGTAGATTATACTGTTTTAAGACATACACAGTATAAAATAAAGTTTTCCCAGTTTTCTATTTTATTTTATTTTTTGTTTGCTCACAATGTTTTTTTTTTATACATTTTAAGAAGATGGATTTTAATAACGCTGCAAAATAAATGTATGATGAACGCACGACTGTATTGTATATATACAATAGGAAAAATATGAAGTTTACATTTTTTAAAAAAAATATATAAGCCAGCAATGAGAATCATCATGATATAAAAGATTAAAAGTTGTGCCATAAGAACATTTCTCATATTTTTATAAGCTTTTATTCATAAACATAATATGTTTAAAAAAAACTTTTCATTCTATATTATAGAATGAAAAGTTTTTTTTAAACTCATAAAGTTGTTGTTAAATTTTATATATATGTATGTATATATGTTCATATATATATATATATATATATATATATATATATATATATATATATATATATATATACATATATATATATATATATATATATATATATATATATGTATATATATTTTTATATAATATATATACAATATATATATATATATACATATATATATATATATATATATATATATATATATATATATATATACATATATATATTTATCCTGAAGGTTGCTGGTCCTTTATGGGGCGCCTCCCCAAGGTGGCGGATAGAAGATCGTACACCAGTTTACCAGGTTGTACTGAGAAAATAAATTACTCAGGGTGGACCAAAACCAGACTAGTCCTGATAGGCAAAATGATGGCGGATAGTGAAATCAGTGTATTGGGTGGGTACCGAACCAGTACTGGAATCCCACTCCTCTATCTTAGAGGGCTGTCCTACGGATTCTGGGGAGACAAACTACCGCAAAGAGATTGGAGAATGATCCCGGTGGGCGGCCAGGAAACGACATCAGAAACAGCTAATGGGAAAGGAAATCTATATAAGGATAACGCTGATATTTTCAAGAGATCGACGAGCTCGTAGCAGCCATTGAGCAGTCTAAGCAGAAATCTGAGCAGAAATCAAACAGTCTAAGTACGCTGGTTAAGGCAAACCCAACTAACAAAAACTTAATAAAAGACTGAGTTTTCCGAATGCGGATGGCTATATATAAATTAGCTAGTTATAGGCATGGTGCGCATACATGGAGTATAACCCAGCTCAGGGATCTCCGCAAAACAGAAAGCGTAACGCATCAACGCAAACTTGGCCGGGTTTGACTGATGCAAGCCCTGTGGTAAAGGAGATATCTACACAAACAGTGGATACCAGAGAGATGGAAAGCAACCGACAATTCAAGGAGCTATGTAATCCGACAACGGTTATTCAGGACTGGACCCAGAAAGTGTTCAGGTTTACAAAATTCAAACATGGCTGCATTCTGGACAATAAAGTCTCAGCCAGAGGAATCCTCTGGGATGGATGTAGACCGTTTATCCAAGAACTACATAATCTGGGAGAGCAAGTGCCAGGGCTCCAGCATCTGCTAAATAATAAAACTCTTCAACCAGGAGAAGTTGCGGTTATACAAAGCGCCTACACGATTGAAATTGAAGGGGAACTCGAAACCGATGAAAATATCGTTAAAATGGTCATTGGCTGCGTTAGTCAACATGAAGATGACAATGTGCAGGAAGAGCAAACAATAGAGGTGGCGAAGAAGATTAGAAGTTATGTGCAAGGATGCATGGAAGAATTAAACATTATCTCAACAACAAGCAACGTCTTAAAACTACGCAAAATACTGCAATGCTGCTTTATGGGCACTGGTGTGAGTGTTTTCATTTGCACAGCAAAGAAAAGAGAAAAGCGGAAGACTCCGGTCAAAGAAACAAAAGGTGAAACTTCCAAACCTAACACCGAGCAAATCGACGCTGAACAGGCTTTCGTAGAAGTGATTGGGCGTAAGAGAAGAAGACAGAATAAAAAGGAAACCGTGATAGTGAAAGCGAAAGGTCAAACTTATGCTGACCTCCCGAAATCCGTGAAGGCGCGTGTAGGCATAAAATATGTAGGTGTTGTAATAACGGCGATGAGGAAAAACAGGACAGATAACCTAATAATCCAGCTGAAGGCCGGAAACAACAAAGATGTGACTCTTAGAGAGGCGATTGTAGGAAGGGTAGCCGGTGTAGAGGTCGTGCATCAAAAAGAAATGGCTGTTATACACATACGAGATCTCGAAGAAAGTAGTGCTGAGCCCGATATAAGAGAGGGAGTCCGGGAAGCTTTGAAGAAGACAGATACCGACCAAATTTTTGTAACCTCAGAAAGGCCTGCTTATGCAAACACTAAACATGCAACAGTGAAACTGCACAAGGAATGGGCAAAATTGATAGTGGATAGAAGGCATATCAGAATCGGTTGGGTATCGTACATCTTCGTCTCCCGGATCACTGTTGTTATAAATGCGGAGAGGGTGGACACAGCACGAAACCGCAACGAACCGGACTGAATTGTAGCTGTTTCAGCTGCGGCAAAAGTGATTACATGAGAAAGGGCTGCAATGAGATAAAACACTCCATACATCGGGCGAAGCAGAACTCACAGGAGGTACCCCCTCCCGCTTTAAGCGTAGTGTCAAAAGACACTGTAACAATAAGGACAGGTGCAGGAAAAGGAGTTGTCGGGGTGAAACTACAGGACATTGTAATTATAAGCTATTATTTCTCACGAAACAAATCTCTAGGCGATTTCGTACAAAGACTGAACGAACTCAGTCTGATTATTTGGAACCAGAACAAGGACGTAATTGTTGCAGGTGATTTCAACTCGAAATCCCACTAGTGGGGTGGAAATATACTAGACAACAGAGGGTAAATCTTGGCAGACTGGACTGCGTCATGTGATCTCAAGGCTTAACACAGGGCAGGTTCCAACCTTTGAAAGAGGCAACTATGGGTTCTTTCTGGATGTAACCTTGGCTCCGTAAGAACAACCCAATGACTTAAGAGTTGGTAAGTTTTGAAAGACGAAAGCCTTAACGACCATCGCTATATTATGTTCGAAGTGAATACGAACAGGATTAACATGCGATCATTACAGAACAATGCTACCAGCAATAGCTGGCGTGTAGGAGCAACAAAACAAGAACATCTTTGCAGCGTAATTCGTTGCTACCTGAACTCCTCTAGCATTACAACAACGGCATTGCTAGTAGAAACCGTCAGGAAAGCATGCGAGAAAGCTCTATCGAAACGAAGCCGGAAAGGAAGAAGAAGTGTTTATTGGAGACTTTAGAAATCGAGGAGCAACATGGCAGGTGCAAGCGTGCCAGGAGGAGACTACAAAGTGAAACTAGGCGTACCCACGGTCAAACCAACGCTTCCTACTACCAGAAGCTTAAAAGGGCTAAAAAAGACATGAGAACTGCAAAACTCCGATCGAAGAAGAAATGCTGGAAAGACCTCTGTAGTACTGTGAAGCATGACTGGGGAGATGCTTACAGGAAAGTCACTAAAAGATTTGGTCGGACAGTACCTTTATTAGATGCAAACACCATAATGGCAGCTGTGAGTGAGCTCTTTCCAGCACATCACCGTATGCCTCACGAAGATATACGAGTGCATGAGACTTCGTTGTTTACTGCGGAAGAATTGGAAATAGCATGGCGAAAAATGAAGACAAAGAAGAGTGCCGGGCCAGATGATCCAAACAAAATTTTGGACGCTATGAATAAAGCACTTAAAATAGAGAAATTCCCCTACAACTAGACTGGAAAACTAGACGGTGTTCCCTCATCATACCGACCATTGTGCTTACTTGATACGTTCGGGAAACTTTTGGAAC
The DNA here is from genome assembly GCA_951394425.1 of Tipula unca. Taxonomy (NCBI): domain Eukaryota; kingdom Metazoa; phylum Arthropoda; class Insecta; order Diptera; family Tipulidae; genus Tipula; species Tipula unca. The sequence continues at coordinate 141,816,445 of OX596380.1, read as the reverse complement.
ACTTACTACTCCGTCGTCTGGCGTAAGAAGTAGACAAAACAGATGGACTTGCTACTAACTAGTACGGATTTTGACCGGAACGTTCTACGACTGATGCCCTAGCAGAAGTTATGAGTTTAGTAGACACAGCTGTGACCGGGTCTTGTCACACCCGAAATATCCCGGTAGTGATGACCTTTGATGTACGAAATGCATTTAATAGCGCAACCTGGGAGATAATCCAACAAAAGCTGAAAGAGCTACACGTGAGCCCGTACCTGAGGAAAATGATCCAGAGCTATTTAAGTGATCGACACATTTTGATGGTACCACAAGGTATAATAACTCAGATAGAGATTACCAGGGGTGTCCCATAAGGCTCAATCCTATAGGCCCAACGCTATGGAAAATCCTATATGATGGTATTCTCCGAATCTATATGCCCGAGTGTGCTAAGTTAGTTGGTTACGCGGATGACCTAGCACTTATTGTATCCGCGAAACATAAATACCAGGTAGTAGAACGAGTGGAAGACGCAGCTTTCAAGAGCATATTAGAGAGTCATATAGGCGACCAGAACAACAAAATATCTTACTCGGTTATTGGCAAACACTGGTGGGCCTAGCTCATGCAAAAGAAAACTACAGGCCTCGGTTGTTATATCCATCATATTGTATGGGTCAGCTATCTGGAGTTAACACTGTATAGAGCTAGTGACCAAGTAGAACGGGTTCAACGGACGATCGCACTCCATGTATGCAGCGCATTCAGGACAGTCTCGAAAGAGGCTGTCTTTGTAATAGCTAGTATGCTACCTGTAACTCTTACGACTAAAGAACGAATAGCTGATTTTAGTAGTACCCCTAAAAACATTGTGAAGGAACAACTGATGCAATAATGGCAGACCCGGTGGGAGGAAGCTGATACTGGCACTTGGACAAGACAACTTATTCCCACTCTAGAGAAGTGGGTGGCGCGTAAGCATGGAGATACCTGTTTTCACCTGACACAGTTCTTATCGGGACATGGGTGTTTTAATAGTTACTTCTTTAAGATGCATATTAAGGAGTCACCTAACTGTTCCCACTGCAAAGAGGAAGGCACAGCAGAGCACACTATACTGCACTGCATAAGGTGGGTGCAGGAGCGGCAAGAGTATGTTAATCATGTGGGGGAACTAACCACAGACATATAATCGTGAAGATGCCGGTGGAAGAGAAATCTTGGATCATTATAACCAAAATGATAAAGACCATTTTGAAACAAAAAATAACTGAAGTAATGCAATGTTTTGCGATCTCGGTCACTGTGAGGAGTGAGGGAGGGGCCGGCAAGAGTCCGCCACAGCACCCATGAGGGTTTTCCCCCTCCCTCAAAAAAAAAAATGATTCGAAAACATAAATAAAATAAGACATAAAATTGAAATAGGAGATTCCATAGAGATTTTCTTATAGTAGATGATTATATAAAAAAGTAAATTATTAATTTATATAGGTAGAGTGCAAAGAGCAAATTGGAAATGTGAGCGAAATTTTATAACGATTTTAAATCTTTTTATGGTATAAAAAATAAATAAATAAAATTATTATAACTTATCTTAAGTATATACAAGGCAAAGAAAAAAGACAATCTTGAAAAAACAACACATTAATAAAAACAATAAGATGTTTTTTTGTGTTTAAGTATATTCATTTTGTTATTACAGAGCGAGACACAATAATCGTTAAGATAAGAAAAGCTCATTTCAAGATATATACGTTTATATCTATTAATCAACACCAACCCAGTATATCTGTAATATTCAAACAAAAAATATTATTTTGTATATCACATGATAAAGCATGTTTGGTTTGGTTTTGGTGAAAAAATAAAACTTTCGTGTAATTATTTTACTTTTGTGTAAAACTTTTTTTTTTTTTTTATTTATACAAAATCAAATTAAAAGTTTTATACTTGGGTAGATCAACACTAGGCGCGTAATATTTCTATTTATAAAATAATACGCATATAACATTCGACGAAGCGTTTGGCAAATAAAATCCTTTTCATCCTCTTTTACGTGAAAATTGAAAATTAGAAAAAAAAACTTTTTAATTTCACTTTACACGAAGGTTTAGCTAAGAAAACATTTTTTTCTTCTTTCAACTCCATTCTGTGCGTCAAAACCTGTTATATAAGGTGACAAAAACTTTCGATTTACTTCACACAGCAATGATAAGATCTTATTGCTTTACACACAAAAGTTGATAGCGTGGAAAATTTAAAAAAATAAATGTTGAAAATTTGAATATTTTACATATTTACCAGATAAGATTTTGTTCAAATTTCATCAGACGACGACGTGTTAATTACAGAAAACAATTTAAATTTTTATATAATATATATTTAAGGAGTTACAAGTCAAGAAGGATAACAAAATGAAAATGACTTTTCCTCATACAAACATGTACATATATACGTATATATAAAGAATTTTTCTCATCTCTAAGACTCTTCACAAAAGCACTTGACATTATTACTGTATATATAGAGTTGTGTAACACAATTGTTGAATTAAAATGAATAACTTGGTTTTAATTGTGTTAGATTTTTATACATATATTCATATAAACGAGAAAATTGTCTTTTGTGTGATCTTAAAGATATTTATAAGAACCAAATAAAGCACAAACAATGGAAATAATATTTTTGACTCAAGTTTTTATTTAACATAAGTCGAAATAATAAAAATAATAATAAAAGCATCTTGACATATTGTCTTAAAATTGATTTTATATACGGTTCATTACGTTTGAATGGTAATTTTCCATTTGATTATGTCGATGGTGGAATTATTTTTTGGATTGTGTGAATAATGAAGAAATTAGGATCAAAGGTTAAATTAATATGCTATATACCAATGAGGTCCAATCTTTACTTGGCACCCGCGGACGTATTTGGATCAAATGCTGCTATTTTATACTATCTTTGTTCCCGCCGTTGGTTATGAACGCCTCTATCTTAAACTCATCTCAAAAGCAATAAAACACATCCACTATTAAAACATTATTTGGACACATTATTGACGTTGTTAAATTATATTGTCATTTTGAACACCATTCTATGTAGCGTGTATGTTTCAATAGGTTGGACCGCCTTGAAATTATTCCACACTTTCAATCCAGGAAAATTTAAAATTACCTCTAACAACACGAGCGTATAAAATACTGTTGACTCATTATGGAATTTTTCATCATCTACAAAATATACAGTTGGTACTAAAATATTCATCCCAGACTTTTTTGACACTGTTAAGTACATACAATTAATTTAGTTCTATAGAAAAAAAATTCTACTGACCAAGTAGGCTACTGACTGAAGAGAAGGGTATTTTCTCTTAGCGATTGAGTTTGAGTATCCTATTGGTCAGCCCTGATCATTTATTAATAGTTGGAATTGCCACTACATACGTATATAAATGTCCATCTTGCTGAATTTTTTCAATGTAAATAAATTTAAGAACAAATCGCATGTCCAATCTTTAGCAGGGATGGCTATTTCCTTAAAACGAACCGGTCAAATGCGTTGAAGTTTGTATTCGCAGGATATCCACATAGGTTCTATGGTTTTGTAAGGTTTTTAATTTAGGATAGTTAAACATTTTTGAATATATTTAATTGTTAGAAGACCGCGATGTTTTGTTGCAACCTGTACCTTTATCATTGTTGTTTCAATACAAATTTAATTTTTGTTATATTGAATGGAAATGATTTTTCATTCATATGAATAGAAACAATTTCTTTTATTATCGTTTGAAATCAAGAAGTCACAGTTGTGTTTTCTTTCAATGATGGTATTTGCGCTATGCTTCCAAGGGAACGGTCACAACTCAATTCGAGTTTTCAACCAGAGAATTATTTTTTTCTTTCGATACAATATTTGGAAACAGCGCATAGATCTTACTATTAAGCTTCAGTGGTTTAGACGACGCCATGGCTCAGTATATTATTATATATGGAGATAGGCAGATATTCGCCATCTTTTTTTTGGATGGGTATATAAAAAGAAACCGCATTAATCTCCGGGGTATTTTTATTTGATTCTTGATATAAACCGAATCGATCGGACAATGTATTTTATTTTTTGTAGAATTAACACCTTCTACATTTTTTTCTTGGTATCAAACCATCTTGAGGAAGACGTTTTTGTGCTATTAGAAAAACCATACGAAAAAATGTTTAAAGTGCCGATTATAATTTTTTTTTAATGTGTTCCGGATTTCGAGGATTGTGCATACCTACGACATGATAATCATCGATTGACAATCATCGAGATGAAAAATCTTCGGTTCGTGCAGATTTAATAATTAATAAAGTTAAAAGTACGCTCATTAATTTTCGTAATTTCGTATTGTCGATAACAGTCAATGTAAACAACACCAGAAATAAACTAGGCAAAATTTATATAATTCATGTTTCATGGGGTATAGGCTTTTAATCATCAATCGTCGGCAAATCATTGACTTCCTAAAACAGTTTAATATATGGAGGGCTCAAAGCTGAAGTGAACCAAGTCACTGTTTTGTTTTTTTCATATTCGGTACTTTAACAATCGACATTTTTCGAAATTTTTCACTGCATATAAAACTAAGTAATCCGATTGTTACTTCGGGAGATAATCGTAAAAAAATCAAGTCAACACCTTTACTTCTGCAATTTGTTCAGAGTGAAAATGAACCAAGTCACGTCTTATTCATTTTTTTTCTTCATGAATAGACCTGTTTCATTATTATGGATAATGAAAGTGATTTGGGTTTTTCTACAATTTCGGAATCTTTAGATAGTGAGGATATTCCGAAATTAACAGGTGAGTAATATGAAAACGTTTGTCAAAGCCACATAAAAAAAAATTTTTTTTAATTGTTCTGCGCAGCTTTCAGTGATGTAGAAAAAAAAATTATAAAAATGTTGATGGGTCGCATTTATCTTAGGTACTAAACCTAAATAAAATAATAAATAACCAATAAAAAGAACTATATTTCAGTTTTAATACACAAAACATTCAAAATGATTATGTATTTATGTTATTACAATCATATTTCAAGTGAAAATTAATAGGTCAAAAATAAAATTGCACGCCTTTTGGAAACAATGTCACCATTTAATTATGGTACGGACTAAGGAAAATAAATCACCAAATGACATTCATATCGAAGAAAACCACAACAAAGCAAAATCAGTTTTCAATTTAATTCTTAATTTATCGAATTAAATATTAATTTCAAAAGTGTCAGTGATTATAAGTTAAATTATGAAAATAGTTTGTGATTAAAAACGTTCCTTTTCCATTTAAATACAAATACAACATAAAAATGTAAACAATAAACATGAATTATTGTACTTAATACATCACTGTGTATCCGCCATATTCTTTCTGCGCGATAACTGTCAGAATTCCAGCGAGATTTGAATACTATACTATAATTACTTATGTCGTTTTCGTTTGAACATAAAAACTTGCACTGAGTGCAAAAAATTACACGAAAACCGTTCGTTTGAACCAAAAAAAATTGCCTGACAGCTAAATTTTTTGCACTCAGTGCAATTTTGTCTACTCTGCACCAATACTATAATTTTATCTGTCACTGTGGTGCCATTTTGACTTTTGTGAACAAAACCGTCTATCTATAGACGGTTTTGTTTGTGAATATTCATTTTTTTTTCAGAAAACACAAACACAAATATAAATGAGGGTAAATCGGGTTCATGTTCGATTGACGCACAAAATCATTGTACTCCGCCAATGAGGGGAAACAAATCAAAGGAAAACGACATTATTTTATTGCACACCGCATTGTAATTACTTTAGTTTTAAGAATTTTTTTTTATGAATTCACCAACAGATGACACTACGACAGTAATATCTTTACCCGACCCATTTGATGACCCTCCTTTCATAAGAACTGGTTCTGCAGTACCTGATGATTCCTGTCTACAAAAATGTGGAAGAAAAAGGTTAAGAAGCATTTTACTTTGGAAAAAAATATACGTAAGCTCAATCGTAATAGTGGAACGGAATACATTACGCAAAAAGGTCGTAAAAAAAGGTAACCCGTACTCGCGATGGCACTCGAGGTCATAAAAATAATACTTTTGAATATTCAATGCTAGCGTAAGGGAAGAATGCGTTAAGATATGTAAGACATTTTCTCTGAAAACTGCAAATTTCTTTGGGTAGAGTTTATCGGTGCTTGGTAAAACAAGAAGTATTTGCAGTTGTTGATGGCCTAGGACGTAATCCTAAAAATAATAAAATTGATGACTCTGTTGTCAAATCGCATATAAAATCTTTTCCAACCTGGCAGGGCCATTATACTAGGAATGATAATCCGGTACGTAAATATTTAAACCCATAATTATTATTCGTATATGTTGAAAAGTGGATTTCCGAAAAGATTACAGCGGTTAAACAAAAATTTTTCTACAATGTATTCAGCGCCAAATTTAATTTGCATTTTAAACCACCTAATAAAAATATCGGATGAGCTGACTATGAAAATTAAGTTTTGTGATGAATCATTTGCACTGGTGGCACAACAAGAGCTGCACTTAAGAATAGCACAACAAGCACTCACTTAAAAATGAAGTCGTGTCAAATGAGCATTACGTTTGTACTTTTCAACATCGGTGGCATATTACAAACGCAATATGTATATTTATAATTTTGACATACGTGTAATGAAATCGTCAATCGAACATGAAACCGGAGGGGGTAGGGGATCTCAGGAAATCGTAGCTTGCACTATTAAGCAATTAAAAGCCAATGTGCCACCTGATTGTAAGCACATAACAATGTACAGCGATGCCTGTGGAGGGCAAAATAGAAACATAAAGCTCAGCCTTTCACTCCTAAAATTTATAGGCTCACCTGCTACAAATGCCGATATTATTGATATGAAATTTATGGCCTCTGGGCACTCATTTTTTCCAAACGATGGCGATTTTGGTATTATTGAAAATCGGAGCAAAAAACACCAGTTTATTTATACTATCCAGATGCGGATGGATGGAAATCGTAAAGAAATCGAAAATAAAACCGCCAACTTATACAGTGATACAAATGCAGAGAAGTGAATTTTTATCGACAAAAATTCTGGAAGAGAACATTACCAACAGAAAAAAGTCTGTTGATGGTCATTAATTTTCATGGCTTAACATTAAGTGGCTCCGGTTTGAGCGAAAGTCACTTTCCATAAAATTAAAAGAAACGTTTAGTGGTAAAGTTGAATTTTGTGAAATTAATTTGAGGAAAGGCAAGGCAGGAAAATCTGTCAAGTCCCTTCAGATGTTGGGACAGATTGAACTATATCCAATGCGTTTTCTAGTAACTATAGAAAAAAAGGGACATGATCGATTTGCTCAAGTACATACCCCCAGTTTACCATAGCTTGTATAAAAATTTGCCAGTGCCAAATTCAGTATTGATTAGACAACAGGCACCATTACTGGATAATGATGAAGCTTATGATGAAAATAACAATGAGGCTAATGATGAGATTTTGTATGACACAAACTAACTGTGAGAACCTATTAAAAAAAGTGCATAAAATGTATACATTTTTAATTTTGGTTTTAAAATTTGAATTTTCAAAAAATTCATACAATGAAATACATTTTTGATTTGTTTAAATTTGATTTTTTTATTTTGAAGGTAAAATTGAAAAAAATGATCAGAGTTAAAACGAACCAATTCACAAATTTTCTTTTCATTTCATTAATCCACCCTAACCATGGTACACACTAAAGTCTTTCGCCAACAATTTTTTTGCACTGGTTTAATTACACTGTTAACCTACCAAATGATGTACTTATAAATAAAAAATCTTATTTTGTAGACTAAAAATATGCCACGAACTTCCTATCTTTATATCTCGTAATCTAGGTTTCATGACTTGATTCAGTTCAGCTATGAGCCCTCCATATGTTGGGACTGAATCATTTAAGATATTTTTCCTATTAAATGAGTAGTAGGCTCCCCTTAAAATGTATAAGTTTAAATATAAATAATACAGCTCGATATCAAAAGAGGTTTGATAAAGGATGTAGCAAAAACGTTATTCAAATTGATCTGCGCTATAAACGAAGAGAATTATCATTACAGTTTGAATAAATGGCTTCGCAAATCGCAACATAATATAGGAGGAACAATTAATGCTATAATTAAATAAATTCTTAGACCCTGGGAAGTGAAGCATCGTGCCGGTCATTTTGTAAACACCCCACTAAAATATATTGGTTGCATGCCTCTATAAATAATTTACTGAATTGTATTTATACCTTCATTAATTAGAAAACCATTTATTATAAGCTTAAATTATGTAAATCAGAGTTCACAATATCAAAAGCCTTTTGAATTTGATCAAATGTGACTCCTACGAGTATATGGATAAAGTTGAATATCCCCAGCATAAATCTGGAAACTGCAGCTATACATGAAGTAATGTCGTTTATTTGAATCGTCCATGATAACTTCAGATTGCATCCGATCACTTAAATAGGATTGTAGCAGTTTTATTGCGGTGTCTTACTAACATAGGTACATATATTATCTGTAATATAAATTAGGGCTGTTTGAGTATTAAAATTGTTTCGAGCATTGGAATGATATTTACTGAGAGATGAGTTAATATGGTTGATTATTTGATTAAATTAAAGATAATTTTCTTGGCATAAAACAACAGAGCTAGTTAAAGATTGGCATTAGAAGAAATTGGATTTAAATAATTGCATTTAGCAAAGAATTCGAAATTGTGTCAGTCTTTTTTGACTAATTTTTATTTTTATTTGCCGCAACATCAAGACGCTTTAGATAATGCCACGTCGTTTTATTTGAATATGACTTAACATTACCACAACCCATTTCAGGTGCGTACCCATTACTTGAATGTACTTTGCTACACATTCGTAAGGCGAAATAAATGATATATTAACCAAGATGCTGCACAGTTGCATTTAGTCACATTTTTTTTGAGTGGTACACAGGCGGAGAGTAGATAATAATAATTGAAGATGTTGATTTGTTCGTTGATATCTACAGTAAACAAACATAAATTCTAATTTAATTGGGCGAACACATTTAGAAATACTCATGTCTACTTTAGTAAAATTATTGATACACCTAAAAATGGGCTTTCACGGGTATATTGCTACTTTGCCAAGTCCAGCAATACCAACGGTATTAACTAAAGGTGCCAGGTAAAATATAGCAATCAATAGTTTTTTAAGGGAGGTACAATGGTTCAATAATCGACCAGGCTCTGGCAGGCGAGATACGGCCGAATAGTCGGCCACAAAGAACTTATAAAATTTGGTTCTCCCACCAATTTGGTAAGAGTGGTATGTGTGATATTACTAGAAGCAGCTAGCATACAATGAGTATAACGAGCAAGGCAAGTAATATTTCAGTTGGTATACCCGCTATAATGAGGTTGGCTCAGTCAATTCTGGTGTTAATCAATCATTGCAAAACCCTTTTGGATGAAGGTCCAAGAATCCAAGACCATTAACGTCTTCAACTAGTGATGTTTACCAGTTTGTAAAGGAAAACACTGAACTCTGTAAAAAGGGAAGTTGAGACATGTTCCTCTCATCTAAGTAATTAACTCAGATTATCAATCATGGAAATTATAATCAGTTTTTTTAGTGACCAAGAAGAACAGGAAAGATAAACAGATTGAATACTAAAAATGAAAAGAAGATCGATCAAAAAGAGAAAATTTTTGAAGCGGCTAGTTGAGAATTTCATTCTGGGAGTAAACCAATATACTGGCCTGTGGATACAAATAAAATATATATTACTAAAGGATTATTATTTAATTACATAAATGTGTAGAAAACAGCGATGGATTATTGTTGGATCACTCACCTGCCATCATGCCTCTCAGTGCAACGATTGTTAATAAAGAAAATCGGTTCAGATTAACAACAAATTAAACTTCGATACACTGGGTGGAACAGTTTTCCTATTAGCCAAACGGAAATGAACAAGAATATAAGTTAGCCACTGAAAGTCAGATAATTATTCAAAGAAAAACTCTAGAAACTTTAAGTCATGGAATCTATGAGAACATAATATACTAACTATACCATTGCAAAAGTCTATTACTTCCTTTCCTCCCAAACATGGCGGGTGCTTATCGCTCTATATACAAATATGTATACAATTACGAGTATATAGTGTATCGTATATACATAATATGGAAGGCTCTGATTAAATTGACTAATGAATTAAGTTGTAGGCAACATATTGAGAACACAGAAGAATAATTGCTGAAATTTTTTATAAAACAGGCCAAGTAATTCTTAATATATAATTACTACATATGTACTATATACGTACATACATTTGTTTATAATGCCATATGCCATTTACTATTCATTAGTACAAAATCATAATCTGTATGACTTTCTCATTTAGGGATTTACAAATTGAGGTAGAATAACAAGAAGGATTCAAAATAGAACTATTAAACTATTAAACGATCTGGAAGAGAACATTACCAACAGAAAAAAGTCTGTTGATGGTCATTAATTTTCATGGCTTAACATTAAGTGGCTCCGGTTTGAGCGAAAGTCACTTTCCATAAAATTAAAAGAAACGTTTAGTGGTAAAGTTGAATTTTGTGAAATTAATTTGAGGAAAGGCAAGGCAGGAAAATCTGTCAAGTCCCTTCAGATGTTGGGACAGATTGAACTATATCCAATGCGTTTTCTAGTAACTATAGAAAAAAAGGGACATGATCGATTTGCTCAAGTACATACCCCCAGTTTACCATAGCTTGTATAAAAATTTGCCAGTGCCAAATTCAGTATTGATTAGACAACAGGCACCATTACTGGATAATGATGAAGCTTATGATGAAAATAACAATGAGGCTAATGATGAGATTTTGTATGACACAAACTAACTGTGAGAACCTATTAAAAAAAGTGCATAAAATGTATACATTTTTAATTTTGGTTTTAAAATTTGAATTTTCAAAAAATTCATACAATGAAATACATTTTTGATTTGTTTAAATTTGATTTTTTTATTTTGAAGGTAAAATTGAAAAAAATGATCAGAGTTAAAACGAACCAATTCACAAATTTTCTTTTCATTTCATTAATCCACCCTAACCATGGTACACACTAAAGTCTTTCGCCAACAATTTTTTTGCACTGGTTTAATTACACTGTTAACCTACCAAATGATGTACTTATAAATAAAAAATCTTATTTTGTAGACTAAAAATATGCCACGAACTTCCTATCTTTATATCTCGTAATCTAGGTTTCATGACTTGATTCAGTTCAGCTATGAGCCCTCCATATGTTGGGACTGAATCATTTAAGATATTTTTCCTATTAAATGAGTAGTAGGCTCCCCTTAAAATGTATAAGTTTAAATATAAATAATACAGCTCGATATCAAAAGAGGTTTGATAAAGGATGTAGCAAAAACGTTATTCAAATTGATCTGCGCTATAAACGAAGAGAATTATCATTACAGTTTGAATAAATGGCTTCGCAAATCGCAACATAATATAGGAGGAACAATTAATGCTATAATTAAATAAATTCTTAGACCCTGGGAAGTGAAGCATCGTGCCGGTCATTTTGTAAACACCCCACTAAAATATATTGGTTGCATGCCTCTATAAATAATTTACTGAATTGTATTTATACCTTCATTAATTAGAAAACCATTTATTATAAGCTTAAATTATGTAAATCAGAGTTCACAATATCAAAAGCCTTTTGAATTTGATCAAATGTGACTCCTACGAGTATATGGATAAAGTTGAATATCCCCAGCATAAATCTGGAAACTGCAGCTATACATGAAGTAATGTCGTTTATTTGAATCGTCCATGATAACTTCAGATTGCATCCGATCACTTAAATAGGATTGTAGCAGTTTTATTGCGGTGTCTTACTAACATAGGTACATATATTATCTGTAATATAAATTAGGGCTGTTTGAGTATTAAAATTGTTTCGAGCATTGGAATGATATTTACTGAGAGATGAGTTAATATGGTTGATTATTTGATTAAATTAAAGATAATTTTCTTGGCATAAAACAACAGAGCTAGTTAAAGATTGGCATTAGAAGAAATTGGATTTAAATAATTGCATTTAGCAAAGAATTCGAAATTGTGTCAGTCTTTTTTGACTAATTTTTATTTTTATTTGCCGCAACATCAAGACGCTTTAGATAATGCCACGTCGTTTTATTTGAATATGACTTAACATTACCACAACCCATTTCAGGTGCGTACCCATTACTTGAATGTACTTTGCTACACATTCGTAAGGCGAAATAAATGATATATTAACCAAGATGCTGCACAGTTGCATTTAGTCACATTTTTTTTGAGTGGTACACAGGCGGAGAGTAGATAATAATAATTGAAGATGTTGATTTGTTCGTTGATATCTACAGTAAACAAACATAAATTCTAATTTAATTGGGCGAACACATTTAGAAATACTCATGTCTACTTTAGTAAAATTATTGATACACCTAAAAATGGGCTTTCACGGGTATATTGCTACTTTGCCAAGTCCAGCAATACCAACGGTATTAACTAAAGGTGCCAGGTAAAATATAGCAATCAATAGTTTTTTAAGGGAGGTACAATGGTTCAATAATCGACCAGGCTCTGGCAGGCGAGATACGGCCGAATAGTCGGCCACAAAGAACTTATAAAATTTGGTTCTCCCACCAATTTGGTAAGAGTGGTATGTGTGATATTACTAGAAGCAGCTAGCATACAATGAGTATAACGAGCAAGGCAAGTAATATTTCAGTTGGTATACCCGCTATAATGAGGTTGGCTCAGTCAATTCTGGTGTTAATCAATCATTGCAAAACCCTTTTGGATGAAGGTCCAAGAATCCAAGACCATTAACGTCTTCAACTAGTGATGTTTACCAGTTTGTAAAGGAAAACACTGAACTCTGTAAAAAGGGAAGTTGAGACATGTTCCTCTCATCTAAGTAATTAACTCAGATTATCAATCATGGAAATTATAATCAGTTTTTTTAGTGACCAAGAAGAACAGGAAAGATAAACAGATTGAATACTAAAAATGAAAAGAAGATCGATCAAAAAGAGAAAATTTTTGAAGCGGCTAGTTGAGAATTTCATTCTCGGAGTAAACCAATATACTGGCCTGTGGATACAAATAAAATATATATTACTAAAGGATTATTATTTAATTACATAAATGTGTAGAAAACAGCGATGGATTATTGTTGGATCACTCACCTGCCATCATGCCTCTCAGTGCAACGATTGTTAATAAAGAAAATCGGTTCAGATTAACAACAAATTAAACTTCGATACACTGGGTGGAACAGTTTTCCTATTAGCCAAACGGAAATGAACAAGAATATAAGTTAGCCACTGAAAGTCAGATAATTATTCAAAGAAAAACTCTAGAAACTTTAAGTCATGGAATCTATGAGAACATAATATACTAACTATACCATTGCAAAAGTCTATTACTTCCTTTCCTCCCAAACATGGCGGGTGCTTATCGCTCTATATACAAATATGTATACAATTACGAGTATATAGTGTATCGTATATACATAATATGGAAGGCTCTGATTAAATTGACTAATGAATTAAGTTGTAGGCAACATATTGAGAACACAGAAGAATAATTGCTGAAATTTTTTATAAAACAGGCCAAGTAATTCTTAATATATAATTACTACATATGTACTATATACGTACATACATTTGTTTATAATGCCATATGCCATTTACTATTCATTAGTACAAAATCATAATCTGTATGACTTTCTCATTTAGGGATTTACAAATTGAGGTAGAATAACAAGAAGGATTCAAAATAGAACTATTAAGAATCTATTTAATTTTAATCAACAAATTATATGTATCTGCCACAACTGAAATACTTAGATTTAATCAGCTTTATCACTTAGTAACTAAAGGGTTACTGATGGTTTAAACATGATCTCTGATAGATATGATTTTTTCTATTTTTTTCATGTTCCTCATTCAAAATAAGGTTATCTGTATTCTTTTATTTTTCAGTTTGACCTTCAGGTTATCGTCGGTTATTTGATATTTAATTCACTATAACTGGTGTGCTGACATACATAAGTACATAAATTCAGATGTATTAAGGATTCTACAATATGAAACATTTCTATCCAAACTATATCATTTTAGAAAGGTCCAGCCAAGATCATTAGTAAATACCGTTATGGTAGGTGTGGTGTGATAGCGAAATATAGATGTGATTACTTATTATGGCCGCTATAGAGGCAGTAAAAATATCGGGCGCCAAACTTAATAGGGCCAGCATTTTCATATCAAAATAATCTTCATATAGTTTATTTAATTGGGCTACTTAGTGTAGCTTCGCCTTTCGAATTTAGATACACAAATAAAATTGCTAGGAGTCATATTGAATGTGCGCTTCGTTTTATTCATTTGATTAACACCATTATGGCCATTAACATTTCAATTAGAATATAAAATCACCCAGCTGGCGGGAATCAGAAATTATAACATTTCGTATGGCGGTTATGTGTTTCGGACAGTCCATTCTATATACTTCACATAGAAAATTTGAAGTCGTCAATCCCTGTCAGAAAATATAAAGAATGTTGCAGTAAAGTTCAATTAAGAAATCGATCAATTAGAAAGTTTAGTCGATCCTTAGTCATCTGCAATTGAATGTATCAAAATAAGTTCAGTGAGGAGTATATAGTTCGCAGAAGAATTTTAGCCTGCAATACCACATTTGTGATATGAACTGTCCAAAACACCTACCCACATGTCAATCTTCTGATTTTTTGTTTAACAGGTTTCTTCATAGAATCTTATTGCAACATTCCCTATATATATTGCACGTTTTTTATATCGCCGACCCCAGGGATTGACCACTTCAAATGATTTATGGAGATTCTATACAATGAACTGTCCGAAACACCTAACCACATGTCAATCTTCTGATTTTTGTTTAATAGCTTTCTTCATACAATCTTGTTGCAACATCCCCGATATATATTGCACATTTTTTATTTCGCTGACCCCAGGGATTGACCACTTCAAATTTTCTATATAAAGTCTATACAATCAACTATTCGAAACACCTAACCGCATGTCGATCTTCTAACAGGTTGCTTCATACAATCTGGTTGCAACATTGTGTGTTTTGATTCTGATTTTGTTTTAAACTTTTTGGGGATTTCTTTGCAACATTTGTTGCATAAAATGTCGCCTGAACACACATCAGAATTCCGCATCAGTGGAAATAATTTCAACTGCGATTGCAAAATGGCCGGAGCTAATCTTAGCTTTCACTAACGTGTCATGGGTGAGCGTAAATGAGCCTAAGCCATGACTTTAGTTCAAAAGTAACCTATAAGTTGGAATTATATTTATCTTATATGAATCAGTTATATTATTTAATTGTTCAGTAAATCCTCCGCAAAAGATACATACGTACTTCTCGTTCAATGCCATAAGCTCAAATTAATAAAAACTTCATACAACAGAAGGCATCATGAGATGACAATATTACAAATCGATGCTTTGTACAACGAAGTCAAGTTTAATTTCGGCATTTCAATTTATAACGTAAAGCAACTGGTTTTCATGTAGGCCTCAACATGCTTGAAAGTTTGTATGAAGAATTAATTGAAACCAATTATTTGAATTATATGTTGACCTATAACCTATAATTTTATTCGACCACCTGGAATAGGTTTTTTGTGCAATGCGTTCCAGGAGTGGAACAAATAGCAATCCTACAACGAGACAATTCATTGCTGCCTATAAATAATTATTGTATAGTGATTGGTGGTTTTAATCGACATTTTGGTATTTTTCTTTGAATTTCAGTATGTTTCTATTAAACTAAGTTGATATTTACATATCGGGCTGATTTGGATGGTGCATCTTCAAGGCCCTAAATTTATGTATGCATCTACACATTTTTTGGAGAATGTAGTAAAATTTAGGTTTGAAATAGTATTTCTATAACATATTATTTCAAAATTCTTTTAAATTGCATTTGAATAAGTTTTGAAAAAATTTGAAATTAAACAGCATACATCAGTTTTACATTGGTTTTCAAGAAGCGTATTATAAAACCTTTGGCTTGTACTCACAATCTCATATGTCTTCGAACCTAGCGTATTAACTTGCACAGACCGACAATATTTGGTTCTCTCTGTAAAATTATTAACTTGCAAAATTCCTTTTTGGCTTCTAAAATCTAAAGTGAGGAAGAAGTGAAAAAGAACGACGATTTCATTGGTTACATATTTATGTAACTCGCTCGATTCGAAAATGAAACTTGTCAATGCCGGAACTTGGATGTGATGGAAACAAATTATTTCCCTAAATGTAACAATATTTGGGGAATCAGCAAATTGTGATTTTAAATTATGGTTTAAAACGCGGAGTTGTTGACTGGTTTTGTGCCTTGTAATTTCTTTAAAAAATTGTAAGAAACTATAAAAAAACAAAGAAATATATTTTTAATATCAATGAAACGGGCTTTATTGGATAGAAAATTTTATGACATTAATGTTTAAATATTATTTCGGTTAGTGACCGCCACGGCTGGCGCACTCTGGAACACCAATTTTTACAAATTTTCGCAGCATTTGCGGCCGTATTTCACCAATAACTCTTCGAATGTTGATTTCCAGGTGTTCAATTGTCTATGGTTTATCGATGTAGACAAGTGCCTTTACAGAACCCCAAAGAAAATAATCCAATGGGGTAAAATCACAGGATCATGGTGGCCAATTAATAGGACCATTACGCGAAATTATTCTTTCATCAAAAGTTTCTTTTTTGAGTAAATCAATTGAAACGCGCGCTTTGTGGCATGTGGCTCCGTCCTGTAGGAACCACATGTCAGCAAGATTAATGCCAGCTAATCGAGGTACGAAAAAAATTCTAATCATGTCCCTATACCGCTCACCATTGACAGTGACATTCTGACCATCATCGTTTTTGAAATGGTGTTTCGAGAAAAGCTTGTGGATTATCCTCACTACAAATGCAACAATTCTGCTTATTTACGTACTCATTCAACCAAAAATGGGCTTGATCGGAGAACAAAATTTTGAATGGAAATTCAACATCAATATAAATTTGTGCTTTAGCCCATTCGCCGAATTGGCGGTGCATACGATGGTCGTTTGGCTTTAATTCCTGCACAAGTTGAATCTTGAAAGCTTTTAAGCCAGGGTCCTTTCGTAAAATCTTCCATAAAGTGGAAGGACACAACCCCAGTTGCTGAGAACGGCGACAAATTGATTGATTTGGATCTTCTTCAATGCTTTCCTGTACAGCGGCTACAGCTTCTTCAGTGCGCTCTATTCGGCGTCACACGGTATGCACATTATCATTAAGAGTAAACGTACGCCATAAAATGGACGAAGTGCACGATAAGATTGACGAGCAGAACCATTATTTTGATAAAAAAATTCAACAATTCGCAAGCGTTGCTCTAATGTTAGTCTATCCATAATGAAATGTCAAACCAAACTAAACAAAAAGCAACTATCAGCTGTTAAATGAGTTGTCAAATAAAGCAGTGCTGCCAACTCAAAGTTGTCGGAATATTGTTCGCAGCAATAATGAGAGTAAATATTTTCATGCTTGGAACTTGAATATTAAAAGTTTTAAAAATATGATGTAGATGCTAGAAATGAATATTTTAAAATTTTTAAATGAGTTTTGAGGTTAATATGGTTTTTTAAAATAGCATTTATTGTTTGGAGATTAAAAAAGTTTCAGGTCAAACGAAATGGATACATCGACCTAAAACGTGTTTGTATTATCGACCTAAAAAATTACGATACGAATTAGTTTCACATATGTGTATTAGGTACGGTACAGCTCAGCTAAAAACTTTAAATAATTAATTCATCATCAAATTTTATACTGAACATTTTCAAAAATTATCACTTGTACATACATAAAATAATAAATAAAACATTATATTAATGTTTTTTAAGTATAATTTTTTGTTGTTATTGTGACACATGTACTTAATTGAGATACATAATTTATTTGTTCATAGCTCTTTCTTATACATAATTTATACTAAATTCATTCTATACATACATATGATGTGTATACATAGCTTTATACTACATACGGGGTGATGAACAAATCATTTCACACACACATACACAGATGACAACAGCAAATACTAACGAAAAAATAAAACGGAAAAACAAATAAACGAAAAAATAAATATTTATGTTTTACGTTATATTTTATGGGCCCATATAACCCCAAATATAAATCACGTGCCGGGAAAAACGAATTATGGGTAAAAAATTGGTTTCATAAATATATCATCGTATGAAAGGGGTTAGGCACTGTAGCTATGTCAAAAAAAAAAATGGCAAATGAAAAACGTTTTAAACATTTTAATTTTTAATATAATTTTTTGCGATACTAAAATTAAATGAGTTATAGTGATTTCATGCAATAAATATGTCAACCAAATTTAAAATAATCATGTACATTCTGTCACATATACACTGAATAAAATCTATTTACTCTTAACCGCACTGTGAGCAAAAGTATATATGGGATCATTGAACTGCGTATGTAATTGGGTTTCAATCAATAAAGTATCAATTCTTTGGGATTTTTCTTTTTTCTGTCACCAAACTTGTTAATGTTTCATTTTTCTTTTTGTTGTGTCGATACGAATTTAATCTTATAATATTTTAAGCCAAATCTTGCATTCCCTTGTTTTCGATATTCTATGTACAGCCAAATTTTATATAAACGTACATATTAGCCGTGTTTCTTGACGTTTGATCTGATCCGGATCAGATCATATCTCCTTTCCTTTCATTTGTATAGCTGCGTTTCATGTAATAAACATAAAAAATTTTTGTTTTTTTGTTTATCATATCTGCTTTCCTTTCATTGGTATAGCTGCGTTTCATGAAATAAACCTAAAAAAAATTTGTTTTTTTGTTTTTCTATCTACGTTTTGAACCAAAATGCTAATAGGATCAATATAATAACCTAAAAACAAAAAATAATACAATTTTTGTGTTGATTTCATGAAACGCAGCTATACAAATGAAAGGAAAGCATATATGATCTGATCCGGATCAGATCAAACGTCAAGAAACACGGCTTACATTTTTCTCTCGAATACATGCGCGCACAATAATTTACGCACGAGAGTTTATTCCTACTGTATGGCGTGATATTTTATTTATCAATTATCTTTCGTCACATCATTTATCATTCTCACTTATATTTATGACGAACAAAACGAAGTCACATTTCGTCTAGATGTTTATGATTTTGCGCGCATAATGACCGACGCACACAAAACATTTTATATTTGTGCATTCTCTCGGTTCATGCATTTTTCCCTTGCTCAACTGTACATACATATTATGTATATGTGAACGCAATTTATATTATAATCCTCTCTCTCTCTCACTCTTTTGGATGGCGCATGTGGTGCGCTAACATTATTTTACGCACATTACGATTTGGAATTTCTCTAGATGATTATAGCCAGTCGTGATAAAATAAATAATTAAAAATAATTAATATAAATAGTTTAACGAACGCCATAAATAAAATATTAAGGAAAAATAATAACAGTGATAAATAAATAATATTATTGCTGGGTTGCGTTTAATTTGTAGTTCGAGAGGTGTCAAACTCAATAATTTTTAAAATTCTGTTGAAATTGAAATTGAATTTAGGCGACATCGTTTTTGTGTTTTAGTGATACCTTTTACAACCCACCCACACAAATGTGCTAAATCATGAACATGATACGGGAAACTAGATCTTATTGTGATTACCAGTTTTTAAAAAAAGATATAAAATAAAAAATGTAATTAAAAAGTTCAATCGGGGACGCGATGCTCAAACGTAAGGTTGAAGATGAAGAATTAATAAATAAAAAAAAAGTTAATGTAAAGTGTGGTCTAAAGTCAAAATGTGTAAATAAAATTTTTTGAATAAAATACAAGAGGATGTTGAAGAAATGTCTTCACTATTTGTGGAAGTTTCACGTTATGTACATTTTTCATTACATAAACAATGGGAAAATGAAAATTCTAAACAAATTAAATTTTTGGATTTCTATTATCATCTTTTGCATGGATCAAAATTAAAATATGAAAACGACAAGTCTTATAAATCGAATTTATTTATGGCAGAAGCCAATAAATATGAAACAATTTTTCATAATAATATTTGAATGCAAGCATATCAAGAATTAGAACATTTTTGGGAGCATTAAAAAAAAAAACATACGATACACTTGATTTTTTGTTTCGAGAGAATAGTGATCCACCAGATCCAAAATTGGTAAAAACACTACAAGACAAATTACAATGGGATGGTACAAGATTTAAAGAATTAACTAATAAATTAAAATATCAAAAATATATCAAATGTTTTTATCAATTACAACGATATAATGAAGGGAATGGGCTAAAAAACTTTTCATTAGTACCAATTTTAAAATATGGAAGATATGATGATCATATGAGATATGATTCAATGGCTTTATTTCAGTTGTTATGTTCTCACAAATTATTCAAAGGAGCATAGAAATTATTTGATCGAGATTTAGAATGGAGAAAATATTTCTGCTATCCTGAAACTAAAATTAAAATATTCTACTATTCAATCAAAGAATTCAATCAAAATGAGCCAATCAAAATTAAAGGTTCAGTATTTCGTCATATGACTAGATTTCACCAAATATTAAAGGGTTTCAAAAAATAGACACCATCAACATCAAAAGAACAGTACTCACCATTGGCAAAGAATTTTAGACAATACACTGATCATCAATTTTCAATTTTCAAAAATTGTCAAAAAGATTATGTGCAAAGGAAAGTGGCAAGGTTGAAATTAAAAAAATTATATTTATGTTGAGAAAGCAAGTCATGCCATTGCCAAAGAAATAATCGGACCAGTTCAAAGGTTATGTTAGATCACCACAACAAAAAATATTATATTTTTCAAAAAAAAATATGCAGATGTTTTAGAAATTGGCGAGTTCAGAACAACAAAACTATGTGCTGGATGTCACCATGAACATTACACATCAATATCTCCACATAGGTATCAGTTTTACAAAAAATGTAATCTCACATGGAACAGAGATGTTAATGCTGGAAAAAATATTTTATATTTAGGGTTATGTTTAATTGAACAACGAAAAAAACATTTAAATTTTTCTAAAATTTCAAAGTAAAATATTGTATTACTTTGAGTTGATTTTTTATTTTAACGAATAAAAAATGTAATCATTTCAAGGCTGAACAATAAGGCTTATTTTACCAAATCAAGTATTGTTTTCGGTCGTGAAACCATTAAATGAGTTATAGTGCCAAAAATATGTCAACGTAATTTTAAATAATCATATACATTCCGTCATACATACACTGAATGAAATCTATTTACTCTTAACCGCACTGCGAGCAAAAGTATATACATATATGCGACCATTGAACTGCATATGTAATTGGATTTCAATCAATAAAGTATCAATTCTTTGGGATTTTTCTTTTTTCTGCCACCAAAATTGTTAATGTTTCACTTTTCTTTTTGTTGTGTCGATTCGAATTTAATCTTATAATATTTTAAGCCAAATGAAGTATATAATATAATCGAAACTTTTTTTTTATCCACCAACTGAACTTAAATAAGAAAAGTTGGAAAAGAAATTAAAGTAAAAAATAAAGAGGCAGCAACGACGAAGAAATAACAAAATACTGTACATTCGTAGAAGAAAACTTTTTTTCAAACATCCATTCGATTTTTTGCGATTTTGCTGAGTTTTGTTGTTTATTGCGATGTTTGTGAAATGTGTCTTAAAGATGATAAATACATATATAGATATACGATGGTTGTTCTCTAAACTAAAGCACATTTATGTACCGTGTACGTATTATTTACGCCGTATATATACATATACGGATGTCCAGATTAGTTATTGTTTGATAACGGAAAAGAAATTGTCGTCGTTTTTATGTTTTCTTGAATACTTACAAACAATTCAATCTAATTTAATAATTTTCGTATAAAATAATAATTTGTGACAAACGGCATACCACTAGTAAGAGTAAAATATTAAATAATAAAATTTATAAAATTTCACCAAAATTTACAAAGATGAGAAAATTACACTTATATTCCTTACAGCAGACAACCACGCTAAACACGAAGTTCAATAATTAAAACATAGATCATAATATTTTGTGCCACTACTACCTAATACTAAATACCTTATTCGTAAAACTTTAAAAATCAAGGTTACATAAACGCCTACAAACACAAATAGCAGATAAAAGATCCGCAGCGGTGGCTATGCCCAACAAATCGAATTTTAATTTCTTAAACCCAGTTTATTAGGATTGTACGATTTTTGAATTTAAAGCATTTTCCAAGACTAATTAATTTTCATTTACTAGAATAAACGGATTTATTTGTAAACTTTAGAGATTTTTTGAAATAGCATTTCTTCGATTCATAATTGTTAAATTTAATTTTTATTAATTTTAAAGAGCCCCATACACGGTCAAACAATTTGCACAAACTTCTGTTGTAGAATTCCCGTTTGCTGTACCCACAAACGAGTTTGCGCAACATTTAAACTACAATAATATTTGTTCAAATTTCAGTTGAGATGTCTATTGAAGCCGCAAGTGTGGCAATTATAATTTCTTGTGCTACGGATGAATCTACAAATCGAAAACGGAAAACAAGAGTTTGGGTGAAAGAATGGTTAAAGAAACAGTGTGCTTTTAGCCATGAAAATTTAATAAAGAAGCTAGAACCGATCATAGATTTTCACCGAGTACCTGTGAAGATTACCTAATTTGGCTTCGAAAAGTATGCCGTTGAACGCATTTTTTGCGTACATTTGAGGGTACAATTTTATGAAATCCACAGGCCAATTTCTAGATGTTCACAATCCATTTATAGAAACTTTGCGTTCCGGTACAGCCTCATACTGCGAAGCTTGTTGTAAGTTTTCTTCGTGAACACCCTGAAATAAGAAACTAATTTGTTACAAGACCAGGCAAACAGGAGACATTCATTAATTATATTTTGTCTTTGCAGATTCCACAAACAGAATAAATGGAACTTTCCACACTGTCTAGGGACAGCAGATGGCAAGCATATTACTATGCGTAAGTCGAAAGGAACGGCGCTTATTATTTTAATTATAAACAATCGTTTAGCATTGTATTAATGGCTATTACAAACTCAATTAATAAATTTTTAATAGTAGACGTAGGAGCTAACAGACAGGTCTCTGACAGGGGAGTATTTTCCAATACACAATTACACATTTTAATAAAACGCTTCAACAAAAAACCTCTGCATACCTGAACCAGAAAGTTTACCAGGAACTAACATTAAAACGCCTTATGTTATAGTTGGTGACGATGCTTTTACACTGGTGGAAAACTTTTACATTTTTTTATTTTTTATGTTTTATTCTCTACTTGTTATGGGGGTGAAGGCTCTCCCGGCTCTTTCGCAGTTGGCTTATTTGCGTCTTTGCCTTACGCCGTTGCCAGCCAAATCGAGGACTATAGAAGAAGTCTTAAACACAAATTTCACGTTCGCCGCGTGATAGAAAATGTATTCGGTTAGCCATCAGATTTAGAATCAATCAATAATTTCGCTTCAACATCTGCATGAAAGGAATACTTCGGCATCAACCAAAGATATACGTCAGAATTTCACGTTACTTTAACACTGTTGGAGCTGTTTCGTGGCAAGAAAAAATATTTCGTAAATAAATGTAATACATAATTATTATTATAATAAATTTAAGAATGACTAAAACTATGAAAAAATTAGTAACTTGCCGTCTGCACGATTTCCTCCGATTCAGTGGTCTTAACCATAGGCGATGTTCTCTGCATCTGAAATTCCTGATCTCTCAAAAATCAATTTCGTTAAAGTACCATAATGACGGTACATATAAGTCCTCTCTCCCGATGCCAGATTTTGTATTCTTCACTACTTTTTTTAATTCCATGAGGTAAGTGGTACGAAGGCAATTAATTTTTTTTCTCACTTGATCTCTATCTCTATTCTTATAATCTTCACTTTTTACCTTCCATAATTCAGACAAATCTCGATATAGCCATTTTTGGTACTATAATACCCAACGAATGCAAAAAAACTGAATAACTGTTGTACAATACTCTCAAACATCGATATACACGTGTCAAACAGTTGCACAACGGTAAATGTTGCGCAAATAATTTCAAACATGTTTGAATTTATGCAAGCTGTTGTGGAACAAATGCAAACAACGCCATATATGATCAACATGTTTGCACAACAGTGTTTGTTGCGCAAATTGTTTGATCGTGTATGGAACGCTAGGAATATCGAATTTTTTCAATAGTTTTAGATTGTTTATGTACATATAAGAAAAATTAAAAAAAATGTAAGTTTTAAATAGATTTTATGATTGCATTTTAATTTTTAATTTAAGTGTGTTATTATTACACTATTTTATTGTTTTTGAATTTAGTTTGATTTTAAAATTTATAGAATGAGAAAAGCTTCATAATTTCGAAAATTTTAGATATATAAATCTAAGTTTTTAAAAATTATTAATATTTCTAAATAATAAATAATTTAACATTTTCATTATACAAAAACAGTTTTGAAAATTTCCATCGGGTTTTGAAATTTAGAAGCCATTGATAAAATATTTATGATGTGAAATTTTAAAAATTTAAGAAAAAATAAGAATAAACAGACGATTTGGAGTCAAATTTTATTTTATAACTCTCAAAGTTGTAAAAGAAAAGCAAAGTAAAGTTTAAATGTTTAACACATTTTAAGAATTTTTTTATGTTAACATAATAATTCAAAATTATTAAGAATTTTGAATTTAACATTCTAAATTTAAATGATAGAAATTCAAAATTTAGTGCCAATTTGCAGAATTTATTTTGTTTTAAATTTAATATTTACAGATTTTATATGTTTTTCACTTCTTAAAATTATGTTATAAAATGCATTTAAAAGAATATTAAAAATTAGTTTTTCATAAATTTAAAAATGGTTTGCATTTCAAAACTGAATGTTTTTAAACTTTTCCAAATTCTCAGAGTTTAAAAATTGTTAAATTGAAATCTTGGAATTAATAAGAATTTTAAGTAGATAAAAGACCATTTCCAGTGGTACGCGTAGCAGTTAAATGAAATTAATACAGTAGTTAGTGTTTTAAAATGTTATCTAAGAAAATATTTTGACGTGATAACGTCTTAGAACACGGTAAGTTCAGAAAATTGGACGAAATTGGCCCATGGTCGCAGTTATTTACTCGTTAAGTCTAAATATTATAATTAATTTAAATACATGATTGTGCATGTCGGTCACTTGTCTCAAAGCGTCATTCATATTATTATCACAATGAGGTCAAAGAGCCCGCGGGCCAATCACGCCGCGAACCTGTAATTGATGCGATTTCCTATACATAAATAATTAGTTGTTGTTTACACAAAAATTAGTTTATATAATCATGCATACATTTAGACGAGTTTACATGAAAAAAAAGAAACTAAAAAAAATAGTAGACATTATTTGTAATTGATCTTACTTCAAATCGTTTAATATCGCTTGGCCATTTATTTTTCAAAGACCATAATTTCATTCGAAATCCGGTTCAATTTGATATTAAACTATTTAATGTGGCACCCAGCAAAGCTACCGAACTACGCTACACATAATTACCGACAATATAATGTCCCTTTCTTATGATTGCACGGGAAGAGAAAGCAATGCAGTGGCAAAGCGGCATCCCACGATAACAACAATGGCACAAGAGATTGATGTAGATTTAGTGATTAAGATGCGATTTGACGAGAAGCCAATTCCCATTCATAATTACAAGTGTATTACGCTAATAAATATAAACACTTTATCGACCACTAATGCAGCCGACGGAGTGACCATTTACAAACACATCTTCGCCAAATCGTATTGCAGTCGACTGGACTCCTTCGCCAGCTACCAGGGCATTCATACTTGCACTTTTGGTAAAGTTTGGCTCGCTGAAATTTCATGGCCAATGACGAGATCAACATCAGCTTCGCACTCGGATCCATCTATATTTAGCCCGAGACAACTATTCGTAGAACACCTCCATACTTAAGTATGTATACCAGGCATATATCCCGTATTAACTTACGTAAATATATAACCGTACGTACGAACACCCATAAGCGTGAACGGCAACATACCTATTGTACTCTGCGTCATCTTTAACATCGATCTCAACGACATTTTCAATTTATCCTGCGTCTGCAACCTACTAACCTCGACGACTTCAGGAGGCATTTGTGAACATTTTGTGAACATTGCCGATAAACAAACAAATAGATTTTAACAAACCTGTACAGTCAATCAGATTATCCCTCACCACCTATAGACGTTATCAGGTAAAACAATTTCGGCCGTGTAGACGACAAAATAGTAAATTTTTTTTTCTAAGATTCAAGTTAAATTTCTTCAAGATATCACTTGAATTTTACTTCATTGGAAATATATATTCAAATTCGCCACACTTTCCACATGTCAAAATAGGTTTAAATTTGTATAGTAAAATTATAGTTAAACTCAATTAAGTTATTTGTATCCAAATTTTAGTCAAATACCATGGTATAGCTTTTAGAAGTTTCAGATTTCTAAAGAAAATGATTGTATCTTGGTATAATTGATATTGTTTTTATCAACTAATTCACTAAGAAAGTTTAATTCGAACTACTATGCATAGTTTGTTACCATTTTTTCTATCATACTTCTCCAAATAATTACTCATTGGTGGAACTTAAATTTAAATTCTAGACAAATTTCAAAATGTTGATTAAACTCAAATCACGTATCAAACTTAACTATAAAAACTAAATTAATCAAATTGTATCCATTTTAAATTGAACCTGTCCAATTTAAATCAATTTTGCCATTTTTTCTAGAGAGCTAGAGCCGATTTTTCATATTAGTTGATCATACTCACTCATTTACGTCAACTTACCTGGAATAAGATAAAAAATACTTCAATTAGTTTGATACGTATATTTCAGTCGAGCTTTTTTATATAATAAAAATAAAAATTTAAATCTATATAATAATATAGCTTTTAGCAATAATCGTCGTAAAAGATTACGCCACCAATATGTGATAACATAAAAAAGGAAAATTAAATTATGATATGGTACATATAAATTTAATCATTAATAATCAAGTCTCTTGGCTTCGAAGTCACATAAAAAAATAATTGAAAATTCATAAAAGTCATCCTCAATAGGTTTATCATCGTGTGTGTGTGTGTATGCATAGAAAAGTTTTATTACTCAAGTGCTTTAAGACACCATACATGTCACATTAAATATAATGCAAGATACTTAAAAAATACAATATTTATGCTTTTTTCGTTTTTATTAGTTAATATGAGTAAGACGTTTATTATGTTTATTAATTGTTTAAAATAATAAGTAAAAAACCACAAAATAAATTTCTCAAGTTTTTTGTATATTTGTATGTGTATACCATAGAGTGAAATTAGATAATGTCGAGAGTAAAAAATGTTTCCCAAAAGATTTTTAACACAAGTAAGAAGAAAAACTTGGAAAGAGTTTGAGTAATTGAAGTTTAAAGTAGATTTTGATGTTCACTTTGGTAAACTTTTTAAAATGATTTCATACTTTTTTGTGTGTGTATGTGTGTGAATAATTCACACTTTTTAGGTGTCTCTAACATTATCACTCGCAATTTACTTCCCGATTTACGGGTAAAAGTCAATTTTTATTTTAATTTTCGGTAAACTCATTTACCCTATCTAAAAGTAGGGTAAATCGAGTACACAAAAGTAAATGTTTAACGTTTAGATTGTTAATTTTTTAGTGATCTACGGATCAAGTAAGCTGAAAATAAACAAAATCACGTATTTCAATAAAACAAAAATACTAAAAATCTACTTTTACCTAAGTAATTGATTTACCCGACAATTGGTCCGCAACCTAATTAGTATAGAATTGTCGAAACTTCTTTGATATTTCCATGATCATAATATGTACCTTTGAGATGAGGCTGATTTGTAAAAACATCAACATGATTTCCGCCGATTTATATTAAATTTTTGCAAAAGAGAATTATTAAATATTTAAAATCGTTCCAGCCAAGCAATAAACAACTGTTCTGTTCATACAGCTTTTGAACCAAACCAATCACTCAACTGATCTCGGATTCAATAAAGCAATCTTCATATTATGGTAACTTTAACATAATGAATAAGAAATCGAACCGATAAACTGATTACTGGGTTAGGGGAGTGGGACTATTCACTATATGCAAAACAGGTTAAC
Source organism: Tipula unca (assembly GCA_951394425.1). Taxonomy (NCBI): domain Eukaryota; kingdom Metazoa; phylum Arthropoda; class Insecta; order Diptera; family Tipulidae; genus Tipula; species Tipula unca. Next base: position 141,788,030 of record OX596380.1, on the reverse strand, counting down.
ACTGAATATGTAGCAGTAATGTCCATAAATTTCATAAACATTGAAGTTTGGCATTTCAAGGTATGAAATTGTACGAAATTGAAGGTAAACCTTAGAATTTAGATATAATATATAAAATGGATATATGTAATTTGTCATTTATTTTTAAATTTTAGTCCAGCAAAAGCTGATGCTCCAATCTGAATTGGTTTGAACGCGTCCAACTACAAATAATTTAGTACAGCACAGCACAGGTACACTGAGTTTCTAGCTTAACATCCAATGCTTCCCACCTTCCACGCTCAGTTCAAATTTGAACCTGGGACTATAGTTAATGTTGTTGTAATTGCAATAATACTCCGTCAAAACCATGAATGAATGGATGAGCTACTTTGTTTTGGTTACATGTTAAGGATTGGTCGAAGTGTTAATGTACGAGGGGAGTTCAATAAATAATACTTATAAGGATATCAAAAGACGAATGAAACATGTTTACAGAGAACCTATTCTGTCTTACAATAACGAAGAGGTTAAGTCTATTCAAACAAGGTTGAGATGACCTCCACAGCGGAAGACTGGCAGACGTTGTTACTAACGAGATGGTCATTTTAACCGGTGATCTTATATTGGAAGACAGGTGGATCACTATATCTATTGGCAGTGTTAGCACAATTTTACAAAATCATCTTAAGCTGTCAAAAGTTAGTGAAATATGGATTCCCCGAAAGTTGATTATGAACCAAAAAAAATATCGAGTGGAATCTTCTAAGGTAATTTTAGAAATGAGTGAAGACGATCCTGTTAAATTTATAAACCAAATATAGTCACCGGTGCTGAAACATGAATTCATCACTATGATCCAGAATCGAAACCATCTGCGGATATGATAATGGCAATTGGGAATCTGATGGACTGTTGATGAATGACTACTTACCTCATAAGACCACAATAACAGGGGCTTATTATTCGGGGCTTTTGAATAAATTGAAAAATGCTAACAGGGAAAAACGATTAGGTCAAATCAAGTAAAAAATATGGCTTTTACATGACAACGCACCAGTTCAAAAGGTGAATGTTGCACAACAAGCCTTATGAAATTGCAAGTTCAATGAAATATCGCAGCCACCTTACAATTCAGAACTACCCTCAAGTGATTATTTCCTTTTTACAAATTTGGAGAAAAATTAAAATGGCTTAGATTTTCAAATGAGAGTGAGGTAATGTCCGGTAATGTAATCTTGTCTCGCATAATTGTATTCGTTTATACTATTATATATTTTTGTGGCTTAAAAGAATATACTATGTTGATTAAAGAGGACATTAACTCAAAAAGAGTATAATTTGATTATTTTTATCTAACAAAAGAGTAAAAAGTAAAACGAAACGAAAAGTGTACTAATATTCTTAAAAAGAGCATATCTGGTCACCGTATGTGAATTAATCAATTGAGAGGTTATATGTTGAAATATGTCTCGATTTGAATTGGATCGGCAAATAATTTATTTCACTCCGCCATATTGAATAAGTCAAATAAGCGACTTATTTCAAATAAGTCATAAATTAGACTACAGTATTTAGATTACAAAATTGATAACAGTATATTGAATAGTTTTGTAATTCGAGAAACATCTCTTTAGTTTAATTTTTAAAATGAATTTGGCTGCTTTTATAATTTATTTGGAATCAGAGCGGGAAACAATATTATTCCAGCCGATTTGTAACTTTTATATGGAAAGGAATCAATAGTCAGTAGATTGTGGTCGATGCTCTAAAAGATTTAGGGCCTGTTATACCGGAATCTTGGAATACCTAATTTAATTAAAGTTCAAACTCATATTTAAAGGCAGATTTGAACAAGCATTGCAATTAAAAACATTTTTTTTAATAATTTCAAGTATATTTTTGATTTTTAAATCATTAAATTTACAATTTTGACTGCACTTTAATTACTGCACTTTCATTATTGACCTTTATTTAAAGTTTAACTCAATATATTTTTGTGTCTAGCCTCGACATTTTAAATCCATATTTCAGAACAAGATGTTTGAATAGTTGGAATATAATGAAAGCTACACCCACGATTTATACAAAAAGCTAAAGTTGAGTTTTGTGGGTATAGTACAATCAATTTAGTTTAATTTAAACTTAAGCTACATATATACATACGCGAATACATATAGAATTATACAATGTTTTTCTCGGGATGAAATACATTGACGTTCAATCAAACATACTTTAATTAGATACCGCTAGCTAATGGATTTATTTTCCTTCAAAATCTGAACGGGTCTGCCCAAGAGTTATATATTCCAACAGAGAATAATTTCCTCTACAGATTGCCTTAAAGTTATTCCAGACATTCATCCCAGGCAAATTAAAAGTTTTTTCTAACATCAGGAGCGTTAAAAATTTAAGTCAGACTTTTTAAAAATTTATAATTTATACTGTTGGTTCACCCCAGGATTTTTTACGTTTATACAGTTGGCTGATCTCAAACTTTTTCGTAGTTTTCAGTTGGCACAAAACCAGAGCCCTAAGGTTAAAAATTGAGCTTTTTCTAGAGGAACTAAAATTGACGAAAAAAACATTTTTTCCATACAAAACATATGAAAAATTAAATTTTTTTCGGTGCCATATTTTTCAATGAAAATGTCGATGGATTAAGTATTTTAACATTGAAATAGAATCTACAATTATCATTTTATAATTGATGCAAAGCTTGATCAAAGAAGTTGTTTAATTTTTGATATATTTAATAATAAAATTTATAGAAAAAAAAGCATTTCTACATTGAATTGATATAAATACACACAAATACCAACGCAATAAAATTAAACTGCAAGACGAAAAGAGAAAATAGTAAAAGTGTGGTTATTTTTCCTTTTGAATTATATTTTTGTGAATAAAATAAAATACTTAAAATACAGAGCCCTAAGGTTAAAAATTGAGCTTTTTCTAGAGGAACTAAAATTGACGAAAAAAACATTTTTTCCATACAAAACATATGAAAAATTAAATTTTTTTCGGTGCGATATTTTTCAATGAAAATGTCGATGGATTAAGTATTTTAACATTGAAATAGAATCTACAATTATCATTTTATAATTGATTCAAAGCTTGATCAAAGAAGTTGTTTAATTTTTGATATATTTAATAATAAAATTTATAGAAAAAAAAGCATTTCTACATTGAATTGATATAAATACACACAAATACCAACGCAATAAAATTAAACTGGAAGACGAAAAGAGAAAATAGTAAAAGTGTGGTTATGTTTCCTTTTGAATTATATTTTTGTGAATAAAATAAAATACTTAAAGGGTATTTCAATAAAAGCTGCATGATTTTGTTTGAATAAATCTCAAACTAATTTCACTTCAATTTCAACGTAAATTTTGAATTTTAGATTATAAATGGAACACCATGACGATCACAGTTCTTCTGGCACGGTTCTATTTTATTTTGGTAAAGTTTTGTTACGCATTTGCACATAATTATGGTTCTAAATAAATTGTGCAGCTGTTTTTGGAACTCCCTATGAAATGTTGTAAGTTGTCAATATCACAATTTTTTTTCTATCGATCGATGTTTATGTTCTCTTTTTAAATTTTACGCTATTTCGTGAATTCAATTTTGATATTTTTCTATTGCGATCTCAGCCTATTGGAATAATTTTGCACTCTATCCCTTTTCCGATTTCGCTACAAGGTAATGAAATAGAAATATGTGGTGATACATTTTCAAATGTATAAAAGGAAATAGAATAATGCTTTATACGAGCATGCTGCGATCGCAATAGAAAACGCGAAATTAAAAAAAAAATGTGAGATTTAATTCTTAAAAAAGAGACAAAATCATCGATCGAAAGGATGACAATATATGTTTTATTTATTTATTTTACCTACGCATTCAAATAAATTCATGTTTACATAAATATGATAAATTCATATTTAATTTTGATTTAATGTTTATTAAATTAATAAAAGGTTTGAGGTTCTGACTTTCAGATATGTGCTGCTTCAATATAGAATCAATTCCACAAAGTGTTTATCGAAATGAAAGATTTATCTTTTCATTGATGAAAAGTAATTCGAAAATGGTCATTTTTACATTGATTCTTATGGGATAATGCAAAAAGTAGTTCCTCTAGAAAAAGCTCGACAAAAAACATGGCTGATCCTTACGGCTCTGTATATATAGGTGGCTCTGACAAAACTCCCCCAAGACTTTTTGAGATTAAAACTTAGTTAGTTCTATAGAAAAACATTTTCTGGCCAAGCCGTTGCACGGATAGTTATTTTCTCAGAGCAATTAAGTTTAAACCCTGTTGGTCAATACTATGCCGGCGCTGATAATTTTATGATTTTGAAATTGCCGCCACATAAATAAATGTATCTTTTGGAAAGCATTTCAAATCGAGGAAAAAATTATATTTCCAAGCTTTTACAGGAACGAATTTATCGTTCGAATCGTATCGATTGAATTCGGAAATATGCGAGCCACTATTACGCCAATGGTGAAAATTTGTGTACCTTTAGAATTATCACTACATAAAGACATGTCCGTTTTCGTGGAACATTATCCAAAATTAGCGGTGGTCAATAGGGTTCAAAATTCAATTGCTATGAGAAATTAGTTTTTTCTATAAAAGCTTGCAGATGCAGTTTTCTCTTTCCTTTATTTACATTGATAAGTTCATGACATTTATTTAGATTACGACAAATCCAAAATTTCAAAAATTATTAGTGCTGGCATAGTGGGGGCCAACAGGATCCTAATATACAGGGTCAGCCATGCAAAAATTTGAACACATAATTTTTTCATCAATTTTAATTATCTTTGAAAAGTTTGTAAAAGCGACACATTTACATATTTATGTAGCAGCTTATGGTGTCTAAAGTCATGCAAAAGCGCCTATAATTTTTGCACCATAACGAATTTTATAAAATTCTGAAAATGCCAAATTTTAGTCTCTTTGTAATTAAAATATTGCCAATTTCATAAATAATATTCGACTTCTAATATTGTTACCCTAAGATTCAGTTATTCCTGATTTCAAAATCTAAACTCTTAAGTAAAATAAAATTCTAAGAATCAAAGTTCTAAAGTCCTAGACATTTAAAATAAAAATATTACGATCCAGAATTTAACATCCGTATCCTTAAATTGAAATTTCAAATATTGGTAAAGGTTATCGACACTATCCATTTGAGAGGCAATTTCGATGCAGCGAATTTCGATGTAGCTTTTGAAACTAACTTCGTGACTCGCTAAATGGGTATTTTATATTTCAGATGCGTGCACGTCCTAAGTTCCAAAATTTTAAAGATCTTATATTTTTAGAATTTAATATTCATATAACTGAGACTACACTCAACTAGCAATTTATTTTTCAAATACAACATTTACATTTCTTATAAAATGCTCATTTGTTGGAGTGTAACCCAATGGTTACACTACTACCCAATGGCTCCTGGAGCTTTATTTCGTGTTTGGCGGCATGCATTTTTATCATCTTTGATGTATTCCATCCGTAGGTCCCTGTGAATGTCTTCATTTCTTGTGTACCACGGATCATTTCCGATGCAACGAAGAACCTTGTTTTGAAACGTCTGTATCATTTTGGCGTTTGTTTGCTTGGAACATCTACAGAGTTTGATACGGTGGGTCCATATCGGCTTCAGTATTTAGTTTGTTGAGAATTGTAAGCTCAGAGCCTCTTAGTCAATACATTTTTCTTAATATATATCTCTTTAAGAATCGCAATTGAAAAAGTTAAAAATTCGTGTGTTAAAATTTAAATAATTTCTGATTCTAGAATTTTTAATTAGAGAAACTGTAAAGTATTTGAATATAAAATGAAAATTCGAAATATTATGAAAAGTGTCTGTGAGTTTTAGGAAATCTGTACTCCTTCTAAGAAAAAAAAACATATGGGAGGGAGAGGGATCAATTTTTCATTACAAGTTTCTAATAAAAATTTCACGCACTAATAAACAATTATAACTAGACTTGGCTGGCAACTGCATAGGATTTATTTAAGTTTTAAAGGATCCGTTTGAGAGGAATACTGCTTTTAGTGAAAAAAATAATTATAAGATAATTTTGCGATAGTAGGTCCTCTCTCAACTACTCCAGCCATCTTATGAAAAAGAAATTCAAGCGAGTGTTCAAAAGGAATAATTCATAGATTGATCTGATAATATTAAAGCTAGTTAGATACCATATAAAACGGAAAAGCCATCTTATAAATCAAAGGCATTTTGAACGACATTTTATACCATACAAATTTATTAAGCAATATTTTATTCTGTTTAATGAGAAAAAACCTTTGAGATATTTATACCACAATGAAAACCACTTAAAAATTTTCCTCTTAAATGGCCAAGAAGGATATTAATAATTTGTATTTCTCGCTCGAATGAATTTCATATACTTTTGATTAGACAAGCAAAAATTCCAAACCATTTTTTTTATTTTATTTTGTAATCAAAGACTTTATCCTCTTCTGGCTTATCAATTATATAAATCAAGGACAACCATAATCAAAGCCGAAAAAATAAAAATAAACAGAAAATTATATAATTATATACCTTATTAAATTACATAAATTTAAAAATAAAATATGATTGGAAACAACAATAGAAATTTAATCAATCTTTATTATTTTAGGGATGTCAACCGTAAAGATTTAATTTAGCAATCAAATTTAAGATAAATCAAGATTGATGAAAGAATTTGACAGTAAACAGTATACACACACGAACAATTTTTATTATAGCTGCTTTGTACTCGAGATTTTTTTTTTTCGATAATGCACGATGCGAAAGACAAGGAGATGAGACGACATTGAAATTATTGACTTTCTGCGTTCGTTTACAGATATTTTAATAAGAGTTTGTTGGATTTTCATTGCGGATTATATTATTGACTACGTGCGTGCTGATCTCTTTAATATATATTCCGTATATATGTATGTATGTATAACTAAGTAGACCCGAAAATTGATTTGATACTGTTACAGTTTTCGTCGTTTTTGAGATATATACATATATATAACTCTTCTAAGCAACTGTTACCACCCTTTTATATCGAAAATTTTCCTGTTTCAATGATTATCTTTGGCTTCATTTTGGGGTACGCTTTTCTATAATGTATATTCATCCACCCGTAATAATCTCGGTTCTTATCTCCATATTTTCCAAGTTGAGTTGGTGGTCTGCGTACATAATATTTATATGAATGATTTCCGACACTGTATTTACAGGTCTAATTATGTTCCGTAAACTATCCAATTACTGGCTTAAATACACATACCAGATACATACATTTATTAGCTTTTCCAATTGAATATCCGTATATATAGAGATATGACATCTTTATCGACCTTTGTATACATTTCATACATAATACGAAGATAATAATATTTTTCCTTCAAAATTGAAAATGGAGTTGGGCATTATCTATGTAGCTATATATGTATGTATATATCGAGCAAGAAAAGGGAACCAGAACCATTTATCTGATCTTTTTTCGTTTTGGTTAGAAATATAATTTAAATAAAATTTTATCGTGTAATCAAATGGAAAATGTTTTCAACTCTTCTCCTCTATGTACAAACATACACAGCTACTAATTAACTTTAAGTAGTGTTTACTATTGTAGCAAAATAGTTTTATTGTGATTACGACAATATTACGAATATCCTTTTTAGTATTGTATGTATATTTTTTTTTGCTTTTCGAACTTTCCAATAAATATTCAAGTGACCGATTGTTCGACAATAGTTTTCGGTTTATTTGTATTTGTTCTATATAATGGAAAAGGATACAAAGCACAAGGATAATAGGCACCAATTGTTAATATTTTTTTGAACACACAATATAGCGTGTAATATGTATTGTGTTAGGGAAGGAATAAATATGTTCATTGTTTAAGGGTCTAGGGTGATGATTATATTTGTCAATTTCCTTTATTTAAATTTACTTTAAAGTAATCAAAACTTATTAACCTTTCTTAAAAATTAGGTTTCATTATTTTATATTTACAGTTGTTAGAACGTCTGATATTTTATATGGATATTTGAAAATCTGTCACATTACTCATTATACAGTGCGAAGACTTGAGAAATCATTATGCATTAACGTACAGCTACGGATCAGAATAAATTCTATTAAGATTTGAACTTCAATATCTCTCCAATGCAATTCAATTCATCATTTTTATCGAGATTCGATTCTTCTAAGAAGAAATCATTACTTCCTCAAAGGTAAATCTAACGGTTGCCTAGACTTCTGGAAGTGTGATTGTTTCAATTAAATTGAAATTAAGAGCCCGGTTTTTTATAAATGTGGGAAATATTGAAGTCGAATGTTTCTTGATTTATAAATCTTCTATTCATTAAAAAATTAAATAATTTCGTTTAAAATAATCCAGAGGGGTTTAAGATGCGATATTTTGACCAAAATTTTCGCTTAATGTTAAAAGAAATTTGGCCGAACAATTTTATAAGGGGAATTTATTAGGTAGAATTTTGCGGATGCGCATCACTCTTTTTACACCAACAAAAAATTACGCCTTAAGGGATGGTTTTTTTTTTATTAGTTTCGGTCAAAGCTCCACATAGAAAATTAATTAATTGTTTGTGCTAATTAATTATAATTGGCCAAAATTAATTTAGGTCGAATTCCCATCTAAAAATAAAACCTAATTCTAAAAGGAAAAAAACAACCTAAGTTTAAAATTTATAAAACCTTTATAAACCTCCACTCCTATATATTTATGGGTTCTGAGGTAAAACATCCGAATTAAACTAACCACAAAAATATATCCATTTTATCATTTTGAACGACCTCTGCGCGTACCATATGGTTGCTTTCCTTTCAGAGATCGCTACACAATCCGTTCCGGATCAGCACGCAGAACGTGACCGAGCCAGCGTACTCGCTGAGATCTTATTGCATGCACAATATCGGGGATCTTCATCAGATCTCTGATCGTATGTGTCATCTATTTCACGTTTTGGGCCGTAAATCACACGCATGACTCTTCTCTCAAATGTAAGGAGCCATCTCTCGCAATCATCCGTCAGCGCCCAACATTCACATCCAAACATAACAACGAGCCTGATCAACGCTTTGTAAAATTTCAGATTCACGCCACTGGATAGGTGTTTAGATTTTAGCAATGGCCTTAGAGGATACAAAGTACGGATGCCATCTGCCAGCCGCACTTTAATATCCTCACCCAAAAAGAATGATAAGAGCTGAAATGGACCTCCTTTCTCCGCTACTCGTCGGACCTATTATGAATAACAAAGATAATAAGGAAAACGAGATCGGTATTCTTAAAAAACCGGTACCTATAGTGCTGTGGGGACATAGGCCTTTAGGCCCGGTCTCCAAAGCGCAAAAAGGGGCATAACCATAAATGAAGCTGGCCCCTAGAAACCAAAGGGCAAAGGCACGAATGCTGGTCCTCCGCTCAGGAGATACTATCCCTGGACTCGGAGATGTCGAGATCAATGAGGCTACACTGTGCGCTCTAAATGGACGAATCGCCGTCAGAGGAGGAGTCTGACTCGACAGTGGTGCAGGTAAGTACTATCTAATGCTTCAGATCCTTCAAATCAACCTCCACCACTGTAAAGCCGCCTCGGCGGCCCTTCTGCTCAAAATGGAATCTGAGTCCATTGATGTGGTTCTGGTCCAGGAGCCTTGGGTCAGTGGAGACCGGGTGCTGGGCCTCAGAACTTCCAAATATACATTATTAAATGCGAAAAATGAACATTTTTATACTACTAAATTACAGCAACGCTGATATATAGTGGATGGCTAGCATCGAGATGGGTACGCAAAATCTCTGACTTATATCGGCCTACCTACCATATGAGGAGGAAAATATACCACCAGGTAAGTTGGGTAGTGGAATAAAAGAGGCTCAAAGACGAAAAGTCGGAGTCATCATGGGCAGTGATGCTAATGCGCATCACTCAATCTGGGGAAGTACAAATATCAACTAATTGACAAAAGCACTCTAGGAATTGTTTAGAACTAATTGACAAAAGCACTCTAGGAATTGTCTACATTATCGACGTTGTCTAAGTTGTTGACGTTATCTACGGGTTGTCGGCACGTCAATGTAGAAAATAATAGATGACGCGTAAACGCCCATCCTTGAGAGCGTGCGCTTAGTGTTTTGGTGAAATTGCGTTGGATGGGGTGAATGATAATGAAGCAGGAAAGGCTAGTTGATAATTTGAATTTAATGATTTTAATAAAATATGAATTGTTTTTAATTAAACAAAGAATGTAAACACACTTGCATAAGGAGAATACCTACTAATCAATCAGACCAAAAAAATTTCATTTTGTAAAACTAAGGCCCTTTGCACATTTCAGCTAAGCTAAGCTATGGGAGATAAGATATTTTATAAGACGATACACACTAAGCCATGAGAGCTATGCTTTTCTTTTTTGAGTTATGAAAACTAACTTACTGTCTTCGTCTTGCTATGGTCAGCTATATACCGCTCATATCGTTACGAATTTTTAAATAACTTACATTGGGCCAACAGGTTTCTACATATCCCATGTATCTATTCTATATATATATATATAGATTTTCTTAATTCACTCCCACCTATACTTCGTTGTGGTAAATTACTTTCGTTTCAATAATTGAGGTTCAAAATAATTATATCTATTGTATATGTAGGTGGTATAACCCGCCAAAGTAATTAAATTAGACTTAAGAAAACCAAATAAACTAAACAATATACCCGCTACTGTCACTTAAGTAATTATTATCAATTAAGCGATTTTAATTATTGAAAAATTACGATAAATTTGTGTAAGGTAGTATATAGTTATAATAAGATTATCCGCACAGGTAAATCTCTTCTTGTTATTCGCCAAAACACGCAACACTATATATAATACGTTTGTTCGTATATTCGGTAACGATGTATTCACTTCACAATTTTATGGTTATTTTAACAAAATACTTGAACATTAATGATTTATGTAACAGTCTATATTGTACATATAGCATAAAAAAATAAATAAATCCATGAAGTACCAAATTTATTTTTATACTCTTATATGTACATATATCCATAATATTGGAATATCAAGCTTTTTTTTAGTACGGTGTGCTTTTTTATATCGCACAAAAATTTATCGAATACATAAAAGGTAATTTATTAGTGTATGTGTGTGTGTGCTGATTTTGTTATTGTTATGCTTAAGATTTTTGTCGTCGTCGGTCGTAAATAGACTTTTGGAATAAAAATACATATTTGTTTAATTAGCGAAAGATGCTTTTTGGCAGAGTTAAACATTTACGAGGTAAAAGTTTTATCTGTGGTTTTATGGATTAGACGTGGATTTTTTGTTTGGCATTGATGTCATTTTATGATATTGGTATCATTTACCACTTCCCATAATAAGTTTTTAGTGTGACAAATTTATATTGATGCAGTTCAAAAAATGATATCATTCATAATGCTCGTGTACTGCATGAATGAAATACATATTACGTAAATCGGTTCATCGCAAATTTTTCTAACTTTACGTGTGTTATTGTTAAATGTATGATTGTGTTTGTATAGGATTACTCAATTCTATATATAAGAGATAATGGTTGGTAGGGCTTTTTGAATGTTAAGAAGAATAGAACTAAAGAGGATTGAATTGTGAACATGAGATGTCTGTGATTTATAAATATCAAGAATCATGCAACAACTAATGGAAAGATAAATTCTTGGTAACGAGGATTACATAAAAATATAGAACTTAATATTAAAAGTGAGATAACCTGTGCAAAGAAAAGTTTTCTTTTGGTTTGATTTATTAAAAGTAGTGTTAACAGATAGTTTAAATTTGTTGCTGTTATTTATTGCTAAGATTGTTGCTACCAAATATTCCAAATAAACATGGCTAAACAAAAACAGGCAAACCAGCCGTTTGATATTTTGACAAGAGAAAATTGCTCATATTCGAAACGTCTTATCTATAATTCTATATTATAAAGCTAGAAATTCAACGATTGGTTATCAACTTGCCCAATGCAACAGAGCAACCTAGCGAGTATGAATTGCATGTGGCGTTCAATACGTTGATCGCTGGTTATAGGGACAAGGAAACACTATACATAGATTGTAGTTGTTGCAAAGTACAAAGAAGAGGTGGAAGAAATCTGCAATTGGAGTATAAGAGTAATTCAGGATTGGTTGCCATCTGTGGGTTTACAGTTGGCGGAGCATAAAACAGAAGCAGTGCTAATCACCGCAGTAGGAAAAGGTTGGAAATCTTGACGGTGGAAGTTGGTGGTCAACTGATTCAGTCAAAACAATTTATTAATTATCTGGGAGTAATAATTGATGCTAGAATGTCCTTTAAATCGCATTTGGACACCTTTGGGGAAAAAACTGGAAAAGTGAGCATTCGTTAATGCGAATTATGCCAAACGCAGGGGGGCCCGCCAGAGCCGCAAACTATTACTGAGTAGTGTGGTGACATCTATTTTGATGTATGGAGCACCAATCTGGGCCAGTGCTATCGAGAGAAGTATATACAAACAACCGGTGGTATCTGTTTATAGGTTACGCGCTTTGAGGGTGGTTAGTGCATTTAGAACGGTATCAGATGAAGCCGTGTGTCTAATGGCTGGTATGCCGCCTCCAGTTGACTTATTGGCTAAGGAGCGAGAAACAATATATCTCTCGCGGTGCAAATGGGGATAAGAGAGGAAATCGTATTGTGGCTCGCGCAGAGACCGTTAACATGTGGCATCAGCGTTGGGACAGCTCGGGAAAAGGTCGGTGGCCACATCGGTTAGTTCCTTCGGCTAGTCCCTTCGGCATAAGAATTTGGGGGTTAGGGTTTAGTCGGTAAGAATCCGACACTCTTACATGTTTATGGATTAGGTCCACATGTGTATGAAGATTCCCCCTCCACCACAAAAAAAAATAAAAAAAAAGGATGAAGACAAGCCCTGGATTGAAACCGTTGGAGCCAAATTATTGATTCAGTAAGGGGCCAATAATGGTCTTTATAAACTGATTATTATTGTTTTATGAAAGGTACATATAATACAATTATGTTAAAAATAGCCATAATATTCATGACGTGCGCAAGGTTTAGATGGAATACGTATATACAAGCTGCTCCTGACAAACATCGATATATAAAATTTTTTGATAGTAGTTTAAGAAAACAAATATGACGAATTTAAGCACGCAGGACCATTTTTTTTTGTACAATTAATTTAATTTAATTTTGTAAATGTTACACACGATTGTCAACGATTTTGTTTTCCGCAAGATAATGACACTAAGCATATAACACCTGCTTTTCGTATAATACTAAAATTGAGGGCACAACCGCACTCTCCTGACAACAATCCACTTTCGAAAACGTAACATTAAAAATAACTACCAGTTCAAGGTGTTTTTACAAGTGGTTTCGGTCAAAATCGAGTCTACCGGTTACAAGAAAATTGGTTTTCTCCATGGCAAAATTAATGGAAGCTGACCGTTGATTGCCAATTAAAATTTTATTTATTTAGAGTTTTGCAGTGTATGATAATATTTGTGTACCAAGCCACAAATAGTATCAATTGATACAGATGTCAAGCTCTAGAATCTAGATAGTGCGAGAGGGTAATAAACTACATTTTCAGGATTTTATATTTTACTTTTAGTGTTTACTTGTGTAATTATGGATGGTTGAAATGATTAAAATTAGTTTCGGCAAATTATATGATTTTCGAGCATTTTGAAAACCAGGATCCGGATAGTAATAGAATTTTCTGATGGCGAAGATGATTTTACTCAAACAACAGTTCAAATACAAAATAATGATAGAAGGTAGAAATTAATGAAAACTATATAATTGTTAATGACCATCATCATTTATCCAAATTCGTTTTGTCGAAATAATTTTGAATGAAGACATGCCAATGCAACATAGCACCCTAGAAGAATGGCAGTCCACGATAAAATTAATGTTGATGAGTAAAGGAATAACTATGGAATAATTCGGAGAAGTAATTCCTACTTTCAAGCCGAATCGTCTTAGTAAAAAAAAATGGAAAAGTCGATTACCCTAAACTAAATCAGCAAATTATGAAAGATTCAAATAACCAACCATATTCATTGAGTCAAATAACCAACCATATTCTATTCAATATTATTTGGAAAATGACATTTTGTATGTACAAAAAGATGATTTATTAGTAACTCCACGGAGAATGCATAAAGAAATCATAACAAGTAATCACGATCGAGGTCATTTTGCAGTGTTTAAGAATGAAATTGTATATTTGAAAGGCTGTTTCATCAAAAACACAGTGAAACAGATCAAGGAGATCATTAACAATTGTATATCATTCATACTATAAAATAAAAGCTCACTAAGCTTTACAATGTTTAAAAAACGATGCAGCATTTAAAGTCAAAGTTTTTAAAGAATATTGCAACGGACGAAAATTCCAGCATTCAGTTATAACGACTGGTGTTCTAAGTGGTAATGGACAAGTGGAACGCCTAAACGAAATTCTAATAACAGTGTTAACAAAGATTTCAATTGAGAATTCATTGATATGGTTCCATAACCTTCCGTATACCCAGGAAATAATAAATAAATTCATGGAAAAAACAGATGAATTCAGATGCCAGAACAAATATTGCAAAAATTCAAGAAGAAAATAAGAATCACTTATAATAAAACAGAAAGCCACCCGAGTACAAACTTAGAAATGGTCACGGTTTGGCGAACTCAATTTGGACCAAGGTTAAACAGCACCACCACTGAAAATGTTGTGGGGAAAACACACCAATACTGAACGCAACCAATATGATGGGTAATGAAAGACACCAGATTTTTGATTTTTAAAAGTTTTAGCTCCGTTCATCAAATGCTCTCGAAGTATGATCGGCTGAGCTAAGTTACTCATTGAAACATTTAATAAAAATAATAAATTGATTAAAGTAAATTAGTTCGTTATTCGATTTGTCGTATTAATTGCAATATCCTACATATAGGATAGGAAGTTTACTTTTGTAAGTTTAGCATTTCTTTTTAAATTTAAATTTAATTATCAGATAAGTTAAAAGTTTTATTATGTTTTTTGTAACGCATGAATTGAAAGGGGCAAGCTTTAAAAGCTATAGCCAAATAACTACTTGCGGTGTTTCTAAAAGTGCAGGAATGTTAATTGTTTAAGTTTAAGGAAGGTTTTTGACAGGAGCGACGCCGTATTTGGGTTATGAAAATCAGATGAAAATACAATTTTAAATTAGAGTTTTGTTAGTTTAAATCCATCCAAAACTGATTCATCTACTTTATTTTACGTTATTTTGAAACCAACGGTAAACAATTTTACTTGAACAATGAGGCAAAAAAATAATACAGACGAAGGAACTTGAGTGGTTTAATAGTTATCTACGATATAGGCCAAAAATACAAAAATCGAAAATTGTGTCGCAAAACTGATCTCAAATGATCTAGAGGGACTGAAGGGATTCATGATAGGGCGATTGCTGTTCTACCTGAAAATATCAATGACACATAGATGTATAAATGTTTACGGACGACGTCTTAATTACATACAATTGTCGCACCAACCTGTGTTGCTAACTCAATAATCCTATAAGTATGAATAGATTTTCATAAATTAAGGATATATGGACAATATTTTACTGAAACTTAAAGAATATGTAAAATTGTTAAAAACATAGTTTTATAAATTGTAAACAATTAAAAGTTTAAGGATATTTAAAAATTGAGAGTTTAAAGTAACCAATAACGAGTTTATGAATTGTTAGCAATTTAAAAATAGTTCTTAAATAGTAATAATGTTATGAGTACTAAAATGTAATAAAATATCTTCGGCCTACAATAATAAAGAGTTGCGGGTATCACTGTGAAATACCGTTTGACCTACATTAGTATCTACACATGTCAATAATTTATCGCTGTATAATTAAATATCACACAATAAAAGCCAAGTACATACATAACACAAACAATATACCATCTGTAATGAATCAACAAAGCACATCCATACATATATAAATTAAGTTAAAAACCAAAGCATAAAACCAAAAAAAAAAAAAAAAAAGTCTCTAAATGCTAAGTACATAAAACGACAACATAAATTACAACAACACTACAAAGCTTTATACTCAATTTTTTGTTGTTCTACAGGACTTACATAATATCGAATCCTAATAATCACCAAAATCCAATTACCATCACAGTACATATACGATGAATTCTATATTCTCGATCAATTTTTTCCTGACTTATCTCAATTTTTTTTGTTTTTTTTTATTATCTCGATTCGAAATATCCTTTATTATGTATATTGAATTACACCAACAACACCGTAAATCATATAGGTAAATTTCTCATGATTTGTGTCGTTTATGTTTTATGTACATTCAGTAGTGTACGATATGTAAATGATTGTGTTATGTATGATGCTTGTTTGATTGTTATATTTATATACATATATGTATGTGTGGTTGATTGTGTATTGTATATTTTTGTTTTAGAGTGTTTGTGTGTTTTCAAATGAAAATGTTTAAATTTTCAGAAATATCATCACCTGGAAAAATTAGAAAAATGATAAAAAATTTTGTGGTTTTCATGTTTTGCATTAATTTTATAATATATAGTTAAAAGTTTTGTTTGGTTTGAACAATTTTTTAATAAAAAAAATTGTGTTTTTATTTTTTAAAAGCTGTGATATTTTTATTTAATTTTTTGTTGTTGTTGTTCAATATACTGGGAAATATTTTTAATGATAAATTGATAAATGAATCGGGTGTGACAGTGATTATAATTATACCAATAACACAGAAGGTGATTTAATTAAGGATTTTTCCAGTCTGAATGATTTAATGTGGTGGTGTATTGCAGTATACTGATTTTTGTGAAATCAAGCCAATTTTTGATAATTGAACTGTGCAATTTATGTTTCATATATTAAATGTATTTTACATTTAGAGTATGTTTTATAAAATTAAAAATTTTGAGGACATCCCAACGGAAATTTAAAGTCACTATAGCCACCGGTTTTTTGTACTAAAACATTGAGTTGTGTCTTAGATAACAATTAACATATCATGAAATCAAAAAAAAAAAATTAACTTCAAAATATTTCTTAATTTCTTTTAAAAATTAAAATAAAAATAAAAATATTGTAAAAATCCGTATACTATTATTTATCAAATATAACTCAAAGTGAAGAATTACTATGGGATTAAATGACATCCTGTGATCAGAATTTTTCTATGACGAATTTTCGAGTACTGAATTATTCAAATTTACATCAAATTGAAAAATTTACTATGGGACATAATGTGAAAGTACTAAAAATTAAATTTGGCCTTAATCTTTATAAGGTCAAGGCCAGTTTTGATTGCAGGGTGAAGAACAGCCCTTTGACATTTTCCATGCCTGTGATTATATTTTTTCTATGACACATTTTCGAGTACTGAATTATTCAAATTTACATCAAATTGAAAAATTTACTATGGGACATAATATGAAAGTACTAAAAGTTCAATTTGGCTTTAATCTTTAAGAGGTCAAGGTCAGTTTTGATTCCAAGTTGAAGAACAGCGCTTTGACGTTTTCCATGCCTGTGATTATAATTTTTCTATGACACATATTCGAGTACTGAATTATTCAAATTTACATCAAATTGAAAAATGAATATGGGAATTATTCAATAGCTCAATTCGGCATAATCTTTAAAAGATTAAAGCTAGTTTTGATTTCAGGTTGAAGAATAACCTTTTGACGTTTTCCATGCCTGTGATTATAATTTTTCTATGATACATTTTCGAGTACTGAATTATTCAAATTTACATCAAATTGAAAAATTTACTATGGGACATAATGTGAAAGTACTAAAAATTCAATTTGGCTTTAATCTTTAAAAGGTCAAGGTCAGTTTTGATTCCAAAGTGAAGAACAGCGCTTTGACGTTTTCCATGCCTGTGATTATAATTTTTCTATGACACATATTCGAGTACTGAATTATTCAAATTTACATCAAATTGAAAAATGAATATGGGAATTATTCAATAGCTCAATTCGGCATAATCTTTAAAAGGTTAAAGCTAGTTTTGATTTCAGGTTGAAGAATAACCTTTTGACGTTTTCCATGCCTGTGATTATAATTTTTCTATGATACATTTTCGAGTACTGAATTATTCAAATTTACATCAAATTGAAAAATGAATATGGGAATTATTCAATAGCTCAATTCGGCTTAATCTTTAAAAGGTCAAAGCAAGTTTTGATTCCAAGTTGAAGAACAACCTTTTGACGTTTGCCATGGTTGTGATCAGAATTTTTCTATGATGCATTTTCGAGTACTGAATTATTCAAATTTACATCAAATTGAAAAATTTACTATAGGACATGTATACTAAACTGAAAGGGTTGTTACGCATAATATAAAATGTTTCGGCTAATTAACGAACAACAAGATCAACACACACAATACACAATACAGATGTTTATAGTATGATCATTAAAATTGAAATGCTAAACACTGTACAAACTTTTACCAGCGTAGGTGCGATTTTATGTAAAGTAAAGTATACAACTTAATTAGTCTAAAATCAAGTATATTTTATTTATTGCAGAAAAAATTAAATTATGTTGTAAATTATACAAAAGAAAACCGGTGTTCCTGAAATCACCTGAAAATTTTTAAGTAAAATATTTTGTGCAAATTCAGTAAAATTGCAATTTTTATTTAAATAAATATTTTATTTAAACCCTACATAAATTAGGATACTTTAATTAGGGAGTTGCGCTATACTGAGTGATTTTCAATCTTGGTTGGAAATCTAGAGTATAAATTAAAATAAATTTAATTTAAAATTTCCAGAATATCAAACTTTAAATTCTAAAATCTGAATCAACAGAAAATCAGTAATCACAAACTAAATTTCAAAAATCCAGTAATCCACTCAAATATAAATGGCAAATTATAAACAGTTTTAAAGGCCATTACTGGCCCCTTACTGAGTCAACAATTTGACTCCAGCGGTTTCGATCCCGAGAATGGTCTTTATACTGTCTAAGACAATCTGAAGAGGCCAAGTCGTTCACTACACCGTGGAGCCATCGTCGCCTGCAACGACCCCTGCGCCTACCATATGGTGGCTCTCCTTTCAGAAATCGTTGCACAATTCGTTCCGGATCACGCAGAAGGTGCCCGAGCCAGCGTACTCGCTGAGATCTTACTTAATGTACAATATCGGGGATCTTCATCAGATCTCTCATCTCGATATTGTACAGAGCTCGGTAGGTACCATCTATTTCGCGTTTTGGGCCGTAAATCACACGCATGACTCTTCTCTCAAATGTAGGGAGCCATCTCTCGTACTCATCCGTCAGCGCCCATCTTTCACATCCAAACATAACAACGGGCCTGATCAACGCTTTGTAAAGCTTCAGCTTCACGGCACATGATAAGTGTTTAGATTTTAGCAGTGGTCTTAGAGGATACAAAGAACGACTGCCAGCTGCCAGCCGCACTTTAATATCTTCACCCACACTGTTATCGTGAGTGATAAGAGGGCCCAAATATTTGAACCTCCTGTGTGTCTTTCGTGCTAACTATTTGTGCTATCTTCACAGACATCCGTAATTGATGAAAAAATTGTTATTTGAATTGGAATCTCTAACTAACACAAATTTCGTAAACATGAATTATCAAATTTCAATCATACATCCAGAATTTACCAATTTCAATAATAAAAATTAAATATTAAAAAAAACAAAATACTTTTAAAACTAAAATTAAAATTTAGTTTAATTCATTATTATGATTATTTATATGTTGGAGATGGAAGGGATGGAGATATACTTCGCAAACTAAATAGATTTAAAAAAATCAATGTAATGGAAGAGTTAAGTATTAAACAATTGGTACATTTAAAAATGAAAGAATTTGAACATTAATCGAATTATGAAATGTGATAAGTTTAAAATTTGGATATTTAAAAAACAATAATTTAAAATTTATACACAAAAAAGTAAATTAAATTATTTGCCAAATTAATTTTCACAAATTATAAGAGATTTTTAAAACTAAGTAAAATCAATGCGAGTTTTAATAATTTTTGATTAGTTAAAATATTTTGAGATATCTTCACAGGTCCTTTTCGAATAGAAAATCAAGATGTTAAAATCACTGAACGCCACCATTTTTGTTTAGTATAATTCCTATGCTGAAAATAGTTTGGTTTAACTAATATCTATACTCTTAACACTATATAGGCATTATGTGACGTAACAAATTTAACAAAATGTTAAGAATTTTATTTTTTTTAAAATTGTTTATTTTCAGCATATTTAACCACAAATTAAATACATAGAGGTATCCATACCCATATATAGAACAGAAATAAAACCAAAACGTATCGGCGTTCCAAAGTTTTAAAGTTTAAATACCCCTGCGTTGCGCAAAGAGCGATTACCGAAATAAATAAAAGTAAAGTGAAAAACATTCGATCACTGATCAGTTATTGTGATTAATTTGATAATAATTTTTTTTTTCGGTATCGCGTGATTTTTTTTGAATGCTCGTGTGAGCTTTTGCTTAAAATTATTTTTTTTTTCATAAAGTGATAGTTCTTCGCAAATAGTTTTTTTTTGAATAAGAGAAATAAAACCAAGTTATTAAGTGCCGTTTTCCTATATGAACGCTGTGTTTAGACTAAGATACATGCCAAGGCAATGGAAGGTGGCAGAGGTAATCATGACATTAAAACCTAACAAACAATGTAACGATAAAAAGTCATTCAGACCGATATCCATACTCCCAACCATAGCCAAGATTTTTGAAAAATTGCTCCTGAAGAGAATGAAACCCATAATTGTTGACAGAAATCTCATTCCTGACCACCAGTTTGGATTCAGAGAAAACCACTCGACTATAGAACAAGTCCATAGAATCACAGATATAATAGAGCGAACACTACAATAGAAACTAAAAAATATGTTCAAGCGTTTTCCTGGATGTAGCGCAAGCATTTGATCGAGTTTGGCACAGAGGATTGGAGTTCAAGCTCAAGCGAGACCTGAAATCATACATAATCGAAAGACACTTAACACTGTAAAATATGAAGACGAATACCCGGACCTAAAGAAAATTTCAGTTGGAGTACCACAAGGTAGCGTTATGGGCCCTGTCTTGTACCTCCTATATCCTCGGGATATGCCACCAAAGGAAGAAGCAACTATAGCAACAAGAAGCTACTAACAAATTGCAAAAATCGACAAATTCAGTCAACAATTGAATGAAAAAATGGAGGAAAAACTGAATGAAAATAAATCTGTGCATGTGAACTTTACTAATACAAATATTTCTAATAGAATCCCAATCATAATCAACTCTAAACCAGTTGCCTATGCAGATACGGCGAAATATTTAGGTATAACGCTGGATGCCAAGTTGAGGTGGAAAGAACATGTCAAAAAGAAAAAGGAAGAGCTGAACATGAAGTATAGGAAGATGTATTGGCTCTTAGGTAAACATTCTGAACTATCTAAACACAATAAATTGCTATTATACCGGCAAATACTGAAACCGATATGGACCTATGGAATACAGCTTTGCGGCTGTACCAAGAAAACGAACATCAAGATGATACAGACGTTTCAAAACAAAGTAATTTGGAATATTTAAACGCTCCATGGTACATTGGAAATGAAGACCTCCACCGAGATTTAAAGATGGAATACATCGATGAAGTTATTACGTATCATGCTCTCAAGCATGATTCACGCCTCCGACAGTACGAAAACATCGAGATATGCAATATGCGGGACAGACCGTTGGCAGTAAGACGTCTCCAAAGGACCAAACCAATTGATCTAATAAATGGAACATAAAATTACTATTATAGGAAATATTTATATCAATAAATAATTTTAATTGCTGGGACTAGTCGTTGGGCTATATCCCAACAATTGTTAATATAATTATGATAGAAAAGTTACTAGATGACTTAGAATAAGGTCAGTTGTAATATTATATAAATTTAAAAAAAAATAAAATAAAAATTCGTTTTACGTAAATGGATTCGAATAATTTGTTTCTAATTTTTACAATACTGAAAGTATTACCTTACTGAAAGATACCTTTGAAAATCCTATAAGTGTAACAAAACAGCGGTATTCGAGGTGTGCCTGTGTAGAAATACAATTTTTTGTACATAAGTATTTAAAAAAAAATAAATAAATAACGACGATGTAAGAAAATGTTCTAACTTTCACAATAAAGAGTATCTTCTATTTTAATTATTTGCCGTCCCAACGAAATGTAAAGTGAAATGGGTTTTTAATTGATTTTGTACAGTACGGAGCACAAAAAGAAAATTCCAAATAAACGGGAATTATTATTAAATTGGGAATGATATTCATATCACGAAACCAAAACAAAATTAATTTTCTAAACACAATGTGTAGGTTTAAGAAATTGAACTTATATTCTGCCGACATATAATATTATGTCTGGTGTGTCTAGAATGTTGATATAGACGTACTCGTATATTGTTGGATGAAATGGCGGGGATGTGTTTCTCTTTTGACCGTTCTATTTGGTTTGTTATCATCATCATCATCATCAAATTGGAGTCGAGTATAGTAAAACGGACAAAAAAAAAAGTTGGAAAATAGAAAAATTGTTTGTCCAGCACAAAATCTATATTATAATAGATGATAGAATATATATGATTTATGTATTATATACGAGCATAAATAAGATTTAGGGTTTTCTTCACATATGGATTTGGGTATTTTTTTCCGATGCTGTGGAAAATATTTTTATTTTTATTTTATTTTTGGACAATCAATCGACCGTATAAATTCAACCTACTTGATATAGTTTTATTAGTTTATGGCCTCGATCTATGTTTTTATGTGTATTATACATAATAGTGATTTCGGTTAAACAATTTTGTTCTATTGTTGCCAAGTTTCTTGATATAGGGTTTGATGTATGTATTGTATAGTGGTAAATACTTGGACATTTTATCGTAAAGCTAATAAACGAAACGAAAATTGTGTTTGACCCAAGGGAAACACATTTCTGTTAAAAGCTACATGCGAATCTACATATAACAGTTTGTAGACGGTATCTCATGAACTTTGCTAAACATTGATCTAAATTATGATTTGCATAACACTCAATTTGAATATTCCGCGTAATAGGAGGTATTCCTGTTTATCAGAGAAAAAGGATTCGTTTAAATGTAATTGGATTCTGATAAATTCTGTAATAATACGTAAGTAATAAATTTTTAATAAAATCTCAACAATATTATATTGGAATAAAGAACAATTTATATTTCTCATTATTTTTTATTTAAATTTTTTTTCAAAATAAATGTGAAATATAATTGAATTGTTCAACAATAACAACATAAAACATATACACAATAGAATTTTCCTTTTGTTAGCTTTTCCTGTTTTCTCGTCATCGTATCCGAACTGTTAAAACTTTTCCTAACAACAATTTGGTGTACCATACAGTAGAACAATAATATTGTGTACGTAGAGAGCTATATAATATTCACAAAATATAATTCACTTTTGTTTGTTGAACGTGCCCAAAAAATAATTATTTGAATTATAATGAAAATTTTGTTGAGATATTTGGGGAAAATTATTTAGATTTTTATTAATTTTTTATTAATGCGGTACCTGATTGTTGCCGCATAGGTTTAAGAATATTATGTTCGTATAATAAAAGAAACATAACACTTAAGTAAATATTTAAAATGTCTATGGAAAATTAGGAGCGATAATAGCACAAAACACTATAGTAGGTGTCTCAACAGCCATGCTATATATACCGAAATACATTTGAGATGAAGATACTGGAGATATGCTCGTCTAGATTTTTTTTTGTTATTTTTTTTTAAATTTGGCTGGAACCCATTAAGTTTCCGCACTCAACCTTGGATTCTATCAAGTCACGCACTCGCGTTCTGAATCCTTAGCAAATTGGAGAAGTTTGAATCAAGGCAGAGAGGATAGCATAGGAATTGTCTTGGAATTAAAGACATGAGACCTAATACAATCGAAAGCGCAGCTGCCGCTGAAGTGTATTCTATTATCATCATCTTCAAGGCATTCATCGCATACGGCGTTGCTGGCTAGTCCTATGCGATGGAGATGATCCTTGAAACGGCCATGACCAGTAAGAATCGATACTAGTATTCTTAAGTTATGCTTTTTTAATGAAAGAGCATACTTAGCCTTAGCTTCGTGAGTTGAGCTCACTAATCAAGTATTTCGCCTTACGGCAGGTGGGGTGGATGACCACGCTTGCTTTAAGTGAAGTAAAGTAGCATTTTTGATTATTTTTTGCCAAATTGTCTGCGTTTTCATTACCTTTAATGTCACAATGCGCAGGTACCCACAAGACCGTAACTTTGTTATTACTCCAAAAAACATCCAAAAAACTCTTCACCAGTTTTGAGTTGGTCAAAGGATTATTTAAGGAGTTGACGACAGATTTACTATCAGTATAGAAAATATTATCGTCACCATTAACCGCGAAATTAATAGCTGTAATAGCACAGCGAGTAACCACGATTAATTCCGCTTGAAAAATAGTACAGTAAGCTCCCAAACTGCCAGAAGTTCTCAGACCTCGCGATGGGCAGCAGATACCGAAGCAATCACCCTGTTATGAAAGTGGGCCATCTGAAAAAAATGCAAGCCACATATCTCTCGATGGGTAAACCACCTCGAATGATTTGTAAAAGTTAAATTCTGGCAACAGCCTCTCATTAAACATGTCAATTTTCCGCACATCTGGTTTACAAACACTAAGATTTAACCTATGTCCCGATATAGTACCGAATGCGTTCCACCCCACAACACATTTCAAGCGAAACGCCACTGAGCAAGCTGTGCTAAGAATGAATGACTGTAGCTGGGGCAGAGATAAAATAGATTCCATAGCTAGAAGCGGTGTCAAAGACATGGCTCCAGTAACAGCTCTACATACGATATTTTGCAAACTGTTGAGTTTGGCAAATGATGATTTAAAGTTGACTACTGGCCACCAAACCACAGATGCTTATGTTAGCATTGCTAGAACCAGTGATTTGTTTATTAAAAAAAAGCATTTTGGGTGACAAGCCTCAAGAGTTACCACAAGCTCTTCTGCATTGCCAAAAAATCACAGCGATTTGCCAGATGATAATACTTCCAAGAGAGTTTATTATCTAAAATAATACAAAGGTGTTTGACGTAGACTGAACTATTAATCTTACACCCAAAAAGAGATAGCACAGAAAATTCATCAGTATTCCTACGTCTAGTAAATACAACTAAGTCATTTTTAGAGGATTTCACATGTAATCCCTTATCAATGCACCTCTGTTCTACAATAAGAAGAGCGTGTTGCGTTTAATCGGTTAAGACATTCAAATGCTTACCAGAAACTGTCAGAACCAGGTCATCAGCGTTACTTTGAGCGATGAGACCGGATTCCTGAAGTTTTACAAGAAGCTCGTCATTAACCAAAAGCCACAGCAGAGATGAACCCCTCCTTGTGAACAACCCTTGGCAACTTTCACTGTAACCAAGTTTTCATCTAGCATGGAGATAACGATGAGAGATTTAAGCATAAATTCAATCCATTTATCAATGGTAGATTCGATACCAAATTTGGTACAGGCACTAGTAATCGTATTGAACGATGTACTATCGAAGGCTCCTGCAATATACAGGAAAGTACCCAGAAGAAACTCACTATTACACAGTGATCTTTCAATCCTTTTTCATGTAGTGCAGTTTCACAGGATTTGCCAACCCTGTAAGCGTGTTGCATGTTACTGAGCGGAGCGGTAGTTAAATGATGATCTCTGATGAATCTATCAACAATCCTTTCTAAAGATTTGAGAAAGGTTGATGACAGGCAAATAGACCGAAAAGACTTGGGGTCCGTATAGTCCGACTTGCTAATTTTCGGAATAAAAATAACTCTACTCTTGCAGCAAGATTGTGGCACAAAGCTTAAAGCAATGCAAGCCTGGAACAGATGTAGTAAATGTTCCCTTATAAGAGGAAATCCATGCTGTAATTCAACAGGACAAATACCATCAGAATCGGCAGATTTGTAAGGGGTCCAACGCAAAATCTCATAATTTATTAATCTGTAAGCTAAATTCCAATCAGGAGTTTCAACAATAACGTTAGTGGTTTCGACAATATTGTCGAAATTTAGAGTGCTACAACCCGGGAAATGAGTACAAAGGAGTAGTTCACAATTGGGTAGCCGAAGTGAATCGAGTCTACACGTATTATTTCTCCTCAATGTTTTGTTTAGTCTATAGCTACAGCAGGTATACGCTATTAAGTTCCTCACAGAAATTAATTCAAGATGACCTCTGTGCAGATCGTAACGCTTTTTTGAACACCTTTTCTACGTCTATAGAAAGCTGTCCCAGTCAATCTGAAGATTAGATCACCTGGCTTTATTCTTCAGCCTCCTAGTGGTTTTCCTTACCTTTAAAAAAAGGAACCTTTACCTTACCTTTCAGGCGGAGGTGTCTTAAGGCAAATACACTGATGCAATCCTCAGTTCAGTGTGGTAGTTAAGGCAATCAAAAGAGCTACACTCTTCAATGAGAGAAGCATTAATATAATTTGAGATATAAATGCACGCTCTGGTTTTCGCGGCAATATTTTTAGAAATAATTCTACCACTAGAGGTGTTGAGTTCGGAAACAGAACTATCATTAAGATATAGGGCTGCTGAATTAAGCATATATAGATCTGTATCCGATGTAGCAAATAACTTGTTTAATTCAAATTAAGCTGACTTGCTATTTTGCAAGTTAATCTGTTTTATTACATCCATATTTAACACAATAGATGGGCGGTTAGCCTTCCGTCTGTGTTGGGTAATTTTCCATCCCTTCACCGAAACATTTGGATTCATCAAACTGATTTTAGTCATTAGTTCCTCTGGAGAACTAGGGACCCAAGTATGAATAATGAGCGGTTTTGGAGGGTCACCAACTAAAAGCTGACAACGACCCCAAATGTCACCGAATCTCCGCTAATACTCGTATGTTTACAGAAAATATTTTTGGTGTAACACAATTAATTAACTGCAGATCAAGTTTAATAAATAGAAAATATTAAAAGTCAAAATGTGATATCTGACGAATATTGGTTTTAAAACACAGTGAACAAAAGTGTGTTTAAAACTAGTATTATATTGATTTGCCATGCTAAACGATTCTCATTTTTATTTCAAACCTGATTTACCTAAGAAAAATTAAAGCAACAATTTCATGCTGAAAATCAATTAATGCTTCGAACTTGACGAGAAGTTAGTTACAAACGAGGGTAGTGCCACAGTTCTGTTGTACCGAAGTACTATCGAACCAGTGGATTTAGGTCGATGCCTACAACGCAATGAGAATTGATCTGCTGATACTCATCGTTTTGATTATGTGAATCATGGTTGGCCAACTTCAACGAGTATGCCAGACTTGAAGTATTTTTTAAACTTAGAAGGTTATTCAGAATGCAAATCAAGGTGCATCGGATCTTTCATCATATAAACATAATACACATAAAAACGCCTAAATATTATCGAGGGATTCGGGCAGACGTCCGATGCCTAGACTTTTATCCCTGACTAATGTTAATATTTGCTATTACTTCGTGTTTCTTGTTGACTGTCGAAAAGGATACACATGTTTTTGTATGCGCTCATTCAATATATCATTTGGTATATCATTTGGCTCGTACCATTCACTGTTTTCGAATATTTTGAGCTTGAGTCGTGTGAAACCAATTGGACCAAAATCAGTTTCAAATGAAGAGGAGTTGCTGAATAAAATCAATCTATCACGAACTCGTCAAGTTCAATAGAATGTGAAGGTTTGGCTTAGTTTCACGGGATGATGAATCCTGAGTTTTTAGACAAAAATAACCCCGTATGGTGCCTCAACCACCGTATTAACCATATAATAGATCCATCATTTAATAGGTACTGCAAACATATAGAAAGTTGATAGATTTCTCGGCAACCGAGAAAAATTAGGGTTTATGATTAGAAAAAAAGTCTGAGAGAGCGACCCAGTAAATATAATTCAATCTGAGTATCCTACTCAAACTTGTTTGTTCAAACTTAATATATTTTTACGAAGTTTAGTTAAGCTTTACTAATTTAAATATTAATATCCTATACGCCTAAAATTGTGCAAGGACAAGAGATTGACTTTTAGTAACTATAGATAATAAAAATTTTGACTTTTACCTTAAATCATCTACATACATAATTTAAAGCAAAATTAATTTATAACTTGTGGGCTAGAATAATTCACAGGAAAAACTTTATTAATACAAAAGTTTTTAAAGTTTTATAACAAACTACATAAATGAAAATTTATGGGCCTCATTTTAGAAAAATTTCTATCTGGCAGAAATTCAATTAGGCAGCACAACAACAACAACGATATGGTAGCATCACAAATCTAATTTTACCTGTACCTATACCGAAATAATTTATATTTTATATACATTTTTTAATATAATGTATATATTTTAATAAAATATACGCGAAAAACTGAATATGCTACTTTATATAGTCTACTGTACCATTTGACGGGAACTTTCCCGCTCTCAGATTTATGAATGCAGAATTACTTGATTTAATGAAAAAATATTATGTCAGCGTATATATGTATGTAGGTATAATGAATTTGAATATTTTATAAAACCTTCATCAATCGGTTCATCCCGTTGTGTACCTAATGTACATAAATGGCCAAAAAACAACCGAAAAGATTTTCCAACAATTTCAATATCACATTACCAACAAATGCTGGCAAAATGATATAAAAATAAATAAATTATTTGATTTATACAATTTATGAGAAAAACGTATTCGACAGTATAGGTATATAGGTACCCCACACAGCAAAAGATAAAAATAACTAAAAATCTGTACTCGTCGTAATCCTTATTTATGGCATTCACGCATGTATAGAGTGAAGAGATTTCACATATAGTGCCTGCCTACTTCAAACGCAAAATTACGCGTAAAGTGGGAACAACATTTTTATAATAGTCTTTCAGTTCAATACCATTTCTACATCAAATTTATACGTGTATGTATGTATGTGTATAGAACACATTTGAGACAAACCCATGAACAAATAAACCTCTTATAAATTGGATGATATTTTCCAAAATAATAATAAGTGAAATATAATTTTCCTTACAAATTGCTACAGCACAATACATAATTCCATTCAAACATAAACAACGCCAGTGATAATATAGCAACAACAACAATGTTAATATATTACAACGACGACGACGACAACGATGAAGAAAATTCATTTTGCCTTAAGGAAAGCTCTGTGTACACTACAAAAAAGGAAAATAAATTTTCCCAATTGACTTGTTTTTGTCATTTTTATTTCTCATTTTTTGCGCCATCATTTTTATTTATTTTCACGAAGGAAGAGAGAAAAATATAATAAAAGAAAATAGAAATTTCCTTTTGTTTAAGAAAATGTGACTGTGATGTCCATAAAAAAAAAAATATACACACAGTCAATTTAAAATAAATTATGTTTTTCTTTAAAAAATCATACCACAGAGCTTTATTCGTATGTATACACGTATATACATATGTATTTGTATATGAATGCAAGGAAAATCAATTCAAAATGGAATTTTTTTTGGATATTCGCGCTCATTGGGAAATTGGGATGGTGGTCGAGATAATTGAATTCATTTAATTTCTGGTTTAACTTTATAGAACGAAACAACAACAAAAAAAATATATTTTTCGGTATTAAAAGAGCTCGGGCCGTCTTGAAAAGCCCTTCATTTGACTTTCGTTGTGTTTGTATATTATCGCGTGGAGGCAAAGGAGGGAATAATATTTTATTCTCTCGTTGTTATTATTATTTTTAAATATAAATATTGCTTTGAGATGGTTTTTATCTTCATGGAAATTCCATTTTCCATTTTCTTTTTTTACTTGGCATCATCACAAAGATAACAGAATTTTCTGTGTTTAATAAATCACACACATAGCATGTAAATCAGATTTACAAGAAAGTTTTCATTATTCATAAATGTATTCTATT
The DNA here is from genome assembly GCA_951394425.1 of Tipula unca. Taxonomy (NCBI): domain Eukaryota; kingdom Metazoa; phylum Arthropoda; class Insecta; order Diptera; family Tipulidae; genus Tipula; species Tipula unca. The sequence continues at coordinate 141,757,876 of OX596380.1, read as the reverse complement.
GTAAATGGTTCATTTTCGAAAAGTTATAAAAATCTGTTTTATACTCCAGCTTTGTTTGAGACTCGAAATATAATTTTTAAAAATTTATGAAATCATATCAAAGTTTAAAGTTAATTGTATCGTATGTAGAGACTGATTAAATAATTGACTTTTTAATAATTTTATGTTAAATCAAAATCATCTGTTACACTGTTTAATTTTTTTAATTTGTTTTGAATGAAAATTGAGACCAGTTTGAATAAAGTTTGAAATAATTTGAAAAATACCGAAAATTTTGATATTCTCAGAAAATCCTAGAAAGAGTTTGGCGAGGCCTAATACAAGGATTCCGCGAACCCTCAGTCCAAACAAAACATTTAAAATAAAGTATTTCACACAAAAAAAATTCAAATAAAATAAACTGGTGGTATCAATTCTATACAATATTGAATTTGTATAAACTCAAAGAATTTGTGAAATCACATATTTTCAGTTAGTTTCATCAGAGATTCCGAAGAATCATATTTATCTGAGTGTTTAAGCCCAATCAGACTTCTTTGTCAGATTTTATTTTCTCTGAGAAATCCACGTATGATACCGTTTTAAAATTGCATGTATGTTCAATGTAACTTGCACTGTAGGTACGTTCAGGTACTATTTCGCTCATCGGTCCAGTGTGCCCGATCAATCTAAGCACCCTTTTCATAATGTCATTTGGTAGGCTGCCAAATATACAGCCGGTTAAAAAATTACGTTTCTGGTATTTTTCGTATCCAGAAACGAATAGGGAAAGACAATTTCTCAAAAATGAATGATAAAAAGTACTTAATCCTTTACAAACATACAGACCTTTGCAAAGCCACGATGAGGTTTGGGTATACAGAAGATTCTGGAAGGTTGCTAGAAATTACTTAAAAAATTTGTTAAAATATATTCGTTTTAAAAAAAAATAGAATTAGGAGTCCCCCAATATTACTAAGGAGTTACTTTGACTGAATCCAGAAAATTCCACTTATAAAAATTATTAAAATTTCAATTGTCTTGGTTCTCATTTCGTATACCTCTTTGGACTGTCTGACAACCCAGGAAAATTAAAATGTACGAAGAATTTAATAAAAAGTTTAAATTTCTTTTTTTTTTGTTCCCATCTCGAGGGTTGCTAACTCTTTTCAGGACTATAAAATGAAAATTGCCACCTATAAGATAATTTCTCTGAATTTCTAAGCTCTCTGAGCATGCGAAGACTTTAGTAAAATTTCAACTTAATAAAAAGAATTTTATTTTCTCGGTTTCCAATATCAACACTTCTTGAAAAAAGAAAAAATGTCTGGAGTTTGAAGTCCTGCAGTAGTGAGGTCCTTGGCTCAAAAAACAAATTTCTTGTGTATTTACACATAGTTTATGCTTTCTTTCGGGTTTAGTAAAAGTTGAACTTCAGGATTAACGAAGCAAATCTGGAATAATAAAGATCACATAGCCCTGTATATTGGCCCATAATTTCTTATTTATTAAATGTTTCAAATGTAACTTTTAAACCAATCGACTTGCCTCTTAAAAAATTATTTAGACAATTTGTAAGGAAGTTGTTTCTCCTGCGGATTAATAGTTAGTTAACATTGATTAAATAAATTGCTTATAAATCAAAAAATTTATTTTGTTCAATCGAGAATTCAACAGTTGCTAAAATATATAAATATTTTTGAAGAAGTGTTTAGTGGCCAATAGTGGCTCCAATCGCCAAGAAATAAGATTCTAAAATAAAATTCTTAGACGATTTTTGTATATAGTTATAATAATAATAATTTTGATTTCTATGAAATCGCTCACAAATTGCACAATTTCCCTTGAGTTTTTTGATCTCACATGGCATTACCGGCCCATCAAGGATTTATTCCATTGTCTTTTAGATTTTTAAATGTGCACAATGTAACAATCATAATGTTTGATTTCTCAACTTATGTGGAACAATCAATTTGCCACGAACGAATAATAAACCGTTACCCAAATAATTTAATGTTATGAAATTTTTTCTCTTCAATACCAAATTTTTTATATGGACATCCTCCAGTCAAACATGACATTATATTTTTTGAGTATTCATCATTCAGTATTGCACGTAAAAATATTTCTCATTTTCATCTTGTATACACACAACTTATTAACTACTAAATGAACAATGATCCTCTGGGCCTCGCGATAAACAGTCAGCCACCAAGTGTTGCCCTAAATTTGTTTATGCAACTTGTATAATGCAAAGTGAAACTTTTTACAAGCAAAAACGACTACCACCATTTTTTTCTATTCCTTCTCATCTCTTTTCTTGTTCAGCAACCCATTTCACCTTTAGATGTATAGGTTTAAATAATCAGTATAGCAATTTTGTCCTTTACATTATTTTTGGTTAACTCTTGAATATTAGTGGTTGAAGCCGATAAGTTAAAAATGCTAGAAATTACACATTTCCAATTGGCGTTTCTTTAATTGCTCTTAAATATTTGTTAACTACCCTTATATTGTTCCACCTAAAACTAATTGCCTCATAAAACAGATACATCAGTTGTTCTGTATTGTATTTTTTTTTTTATTGAATTTAATATTAAAACCCATTACTCTTTCTATATGGTACCTTGAGTAATGGTTCATAATACCCATTGTTCTTGTTTTTGGTGAATCAGTAATACAAATGCCATCAATGTATATTTCCGTTGAATTTCCATTCAAAATTTTGTTCTCCGATGAAGCCTATTTTTGGTTGAATTGGTACGTAAATAAGCAAAATTGTCGCATTTGGAGTGAGGATAATCCACAAGCTTTTGTCGAAACACCATTACATCCACAGAAAATTACTACTTGGTTGAGTCATTGGTCCATGTCTTCAACAACGATGATGGTCAGAATGTTACTGTCAATGACGAGCGGTATAGGGACATCATTAGAACTTTTCTCGTACCTCCATTAGCTGGCATTAATCTTGCTGACATGTTGTTCCAACAGGACGGAGCCATATGCCACACAGCGTCCGCTACAATTGATTTACTCAAAGAAACTCTTGATGAAAGAATAATTTCGCGTAATGATCCAATTAATTGGCCACCAAGATCGTGTCATTTAACCCCATTGGATTATTTTCTTTAAGGTTATGTAAAGTCACTTGTCTACGTCGATAAACCGAGACAATTGAACACCTGGAAATCAACATTCGACGTGTTATTGGAGAAATACTGAGAAATTGGTGTTCCAGATTGCGCCTTGTACGCGCGAGCCGTGGCGGCCACATGGCCGAAATCATATTTAAACATTATTGTCATAAAATGTTCTATGCCATAAAGCCCGTTTCATTGATATTAAAAATATCTTTCTTTGTTTTATTATGATTTAAACTTGTGTAACTCTATAAAAAACACCCTTTATAAGCGTACAACATTCCCACTTAACAATTTAATTCTATTTTCAACACTATATAGTGAAAATTACCGACTAATTTTCCTTTCCTTTTTCTATTTGTAATCAGCTATATTCACATTAAATTTATTTGTGTAAATTTGTATGTATGTACATAACATCTTTATAAAAAGGCCAACCTACAATTTCCTTTAACTATATACGTCTTGAAAACCATTTTGAAACGACTTTCGTTAAATATTCAATTGACCTTCTTTTATAATATTCGATGGAGCTTATTTATTTTATTTTGTTATAGTAAGGAAAATAATATAAAAATTAAATTTTCAATGTAGGTTTCATTTTGATGAACTGTGGCAGATTTCCTTAAAGGTTAAATTAAATCTTATTATAAATTGTATTTCTGTTTATATACAAGAAGTAAAAGAGATTTTAATGGATTAAATTACATAGATATCTCTTTGTTACTGTTGATGAATATAATAAACACCCACATTCCGATTTATGTAACTATAAACATATATTTAAGAAGTAAATGATTTTGTATTTTTCTACACTATATCCAAACACCCGTCTTTTGTGGACCAGATTATACCCATTGAAAGCGATTAGATTATGATAATAATGTCGGAGCATAAAATCGTTTCTTCGATATCGAAATTGTTGATTTTTGATACACACATATCCGATTTCATCAATTTGTTTGCTTATACGCTACTTCTACTATATGCCTAACACCGAAATATTTATACGCGACATTTTACAACCTTATCCGTATAACTATTACATATTATATAAAAAGGACATTACTATTAATATATGACACACTTAAAATAACATTATGTTACTGTATAAATACATTTTTCCAATTTCCCAGGAACACCAAACATGAAGATCTTTCGATTTTATATCATTTCATCTTGGCAAATGTATGTAGCTGTATGCTATCTGTATCTATATACATATGTATATGTATGTATCACCGATGAGGAAAACAAGAAAAAATTTGAAATTCAATTTTGTGTTACATATACATATACATATATAAATGCGAAGATGCTGAGATGCTTATTCGAGGAAAACAGAAAATGTTATTATTTTTATTACAACATTTTCTTTGTTGGTTGGTTGGTTGTTATCAAACCACAGTTGTTATCATATTTGTAAACTTTTTTATGGGATTGTGGCAAAAAATTTAGGTATAAAATATACACAGACAGAGATCAAAAACGAAACACAAAAATTTCCATATAGTTATGACGACGAACAAATTCTTGTATCGTTGGTATTTTATTCAACCGCAGTGTTGAAAAATTCTGCAAAGTAGTTATTTGTTTTTTTAATGCATAAGTTCCTGTATATTTCTTATACATATACGAGTACATACATATGTATACGTATTCTATACATTTTAATTATTTTGAATATTTTATCTATGCGCCACTTATAAATTTTATGATAAGAATTATGCTAAACAATGTTTTTCTTTTGTTTTATGTGCGATATATAGGACTAATTGTAAGAAAATTAATTTGTTGGTTTTATAATAATTATACTTGCCTGTGGTATAGAGGAAAATGTATATGATAAGATGGAGTGAATTTAACTTAAAGGAAGCTAGTTTACGATGGGATTTTTTGAATTTTGCTTTGCTACATAGGTATTGTTATTTTTAAATATACTGTAATTAATGTTACTCTAATCAAAATGTATTTTATTCGCCCGTTTCGGAAGCCATACATCTCAAAACATATTTTGGTTGTAACCTACTTGAAAATGTATTGCTTTGAGGCGTCGCGAAACAAAGATGACAGTTACAGTTTTCAACCAGAAGCGTTAGAGGGCCTAATCACGTGCATGAAGGAGTATCGGCTGGAACTCGTTGCTCTTCAAGAAACTCGCTGGCCTAAAACTGGAGACCATGTGTCCCAGGGCTATACGTTGTTCTACAGTGGAGATTACCTCGGAAATCTTGGAGCTGGATTTCTTCTTGGGCCGCAGGTAAAGAACGCTGTTTTGGATTTCCAAGCAGTCAATAACCGATTGTGTAATCTTCGCTTGCGCATGAAGTTAGCCAACCTGTCGATAATTTGTGTACATGCGCCCACAGAAGTCAGCCAGCCCCAAGATAAAGACTCATTTGACAATGAATTGAACGATCGATACCCGAACACGATGTTAGAATAGTAATTGGGGACTTTAATGCTGGCAGAAATCAGACCGACTTGTGTGAAAACATAGGTCCGTACTCCCGACACGAAACTGCGACCGATAATGGTGAGAGAATGATGTACTTTGCGGTTGCTCATGATCTTAGAGTAGCAAGCACATTCTTCCCTAAAAAACACATACACCTAGAGACATTGACACATCCTCGCGGAACTTCCCGCAGCCAAATTGACCATGTGTTAGTTTCTAAAGGACGAGCTCAGGTTGTGCAGGATGTGCGAACTTATCGGTCAGCAACCAAATACGTAGGCAAAGATCATCATTTGGTCTCTGCAAAGCTACGATGGAAGTTTTCGTACAAGTCTGGGAATACAGCGAAACGCATGGAGCGTTTCGACTGTGAAGGTCTGATAAATGAAGATCAAAAGAAACGATATCCTGATCTTGTCAGCGACAACATTAATGAAGCTAATTACCAGTCTGACTGCGTGAACTCTGTCTGGGAGGTACTGAAAACTTCGGTTGTCAGTGCTGCCCAACAGACTTTAGGTATAGTGAAAGTCAGACACAAGAATCACTGGTTTGATGACGAGTGTCGTCTTGCAGTTGAGCAACAAAATATAGCCCATAATGAAGTGCAACAACGACTCACAATCGCGAGGAAAAACAAGGCTGCTCTTGCAAGAAGGGCAGCTAAGCGGATTCTGAAAGTACAACAACTCAGCAATGAGCGCAGTTCGCGTAATTTCTTTAAAGGAATTACTGGACTGCACCATACTTTCAGGCCTACGTCAACCGCCGTTCGGGGCCGGGATGGAAACCTCTGTGTCAACATTGACGCAGTACTTGACGCATGGAGTGGACACTTTACTGGCCTGCTTGATGTCCATCATGCGTCACAGACTGTTGTTGAGCCACCTCTAATACAGACTGCGGAAATTTGCACTGAGGACCCATCCCATGAGGAATTCACTAAAGCCATGCAGAGATTGAAACGAAACCGTTCACCTGGAGTGGACTGCATTAATTCGGAGCTCTTGATATTCGGAGGGGATACTTTGTGGAACTTTCTTTTCGACCTTGTTCGATTAGTATGGCGAACCGAAGTTATGCCTGACGAATGGACAGTGGCCGCGATATGCCCCATCTTCAAGAAGGGAGACCGCTTGAAGTGTGAGAATTATCGCGGTATAGCTCTCCTTTGCACGGCATACAAGTTACTGTCATACATTGTATTGGATAGAATCACTCCTCTAGCGGAGGGCTTGGTTGGTGACTATCAAGGAGGATTTCGTCCGAATCGATCAGTCACCGATCAGGCCTTTTCACTTCGGATGATTCCATCTCAATATTATGAGACATCCATCACCGTACAACAGGTGTTCCTGGATTTCCGGCAGGCCTATGGACTCGATCAATCGAGAGAGTTTGTGGTCTGCCCTGGAATACCTAGGAATGCCAACAAAACTGGTACAACTATGAAGGATGACAGTGACGCAGTCTCAATGCTGTGTTAAAGTTGAGAACAGGCTATCGACAATTTTTGTAGTTAACTCGGGTGTTCGGCAGGGAGATGCTCTGTCCCCGATACTTTTTAATCTCATGTTGGAGTACATCTTTCGTAAAACTGAAACACAGCAGCGTAACATCTTATATCGCCAGTCCAATCAGGTGCTTGCATATGCAGATGACATATGCGTGATTGGACTGAATAGCAACGGAGTGAAAGAAATACTTGATCCGCTTGTAGAGTTTTCAGCTTCAGTTGGACTTCAGATCAATGAGTCCAAAACGAAATACCTGATCTCTGGTTTTAGGGACAATGGCACACCAGATTTTAGTAGTGGCCACCACACGTTTGAGGGAGTGAGGAGGTTCAAATATTTGAGTTCTCTTATCACTCACGATAACAGTGTGGATGAGGATATTAAAGTGCGGCTGGCAGCTGGCAGTCGTTCTTTGTATCCTCTAAGGCCACTGCTAAAATCATAACACTTATCAAGTGCCGTGAAGCTGAAGCTTTACAAAGCGTTGATCAGGCCCGTTGTTATGTTTGGATGTGAAAGTTGGGCGCTGACGGATGAGTGCGAGAGATGGCTCCTAACATTTGAGAGAAGAGTCATGCGTGTGATTTATGGCCCAAAACGCGAAATAGATGGTACCTACCGAGCTCTGTACAATATCAAGATCAGAGATCTGATGAAGATCCCCGATATTGTACATGAAGTAAGATCTCAGCGAGTACGCTGGCTTGGTCACGTTCTGCGTGCTGATCCGGAACGAATTGTGCAGCGATCTCTGAAAGGAGAGCCACCATATGGTAGGCGCAGAGGTCGTTGCAGGCGACGATGGCTCCACGGTGTAGAGAACGACTTGGCCTCTTCAGATTGTCTTAGACAGTATGAAGACCATGCTCGGGATCGAAACCGCTGGAGCGAAATTGTTGATTCAGTAAGGGGCCAGTAATGGCCTTTAAAACTGTTTTATTATTACAGTTTTCAAATCTTAATGACCGAAGTGAAGTTTCTAACATAAAATAAAACTTAACAAAAAATACATCTGTATTAGTATCACTCAAAATACAATTCTTATTGGAAACATGAGTAATTTTTAATATTATGTATTGGAAATATAAAAATACGAACCCGGTACCTTCCGATCCAAACGTCGCAGCTTTAACCACTGCGCTATTTGCTCGGTCAATGTATTGCCATAATTATTGAAAAAATCTGTTTGGGCAATAATTTACTTTCTTAAAATTCTCATTTTAACATGGCGGAATTTAACAATACATATTCATTTCAATTGGATTCCAATGGGATTTTCGTTCCGTAATTTTTTCCTAATTGGAACCGTATACGTATACGTGTTATTTTTTGGTAGGAACTTCACAGGGTCATCTTAATGAAAGCATTTATAGTAATGTCATAGATAAACTAGTATCTATGACATTACTATAAATGTAATAGTTTATAAATACTATTTTATCTATGGTAATGTTATAAAAAATATGTTTAATTAGAAAGCTTTAAAAAAAAGTAAAAAATCAATCCAAATACACCATCCTTCGATAGTAGTTTCACCATTGATTAAATATACTATATATAATATACTTAATCAATGGTTTCACCAAAGTTAAGTGGAAGTTTTGAACAAAAAATACGCGTGCCAAGTTCATGAGTTTAGACGAAAGGATTCACATTTTCTGAAGCAACCGAATGCTTGTAGATGTTTTAATTTAGAAATAATATTTAAAGTATGAAACAAAAAGCCCATTTTGTTGACGATTAAATATATATTTTATTGTTTGCTGTATATAGCAACAGATATAAAAAAGTGTAAAATATTGATAATCAACTGAATTCAATTAGCTATTAGGACATTTCCAAAAAAATTGATAATCCAAAGAATGGATCAAAATGTGTTCTCGATCCGATAAATGTAAACCAAATATACAGTAAACAGTTTATGATGATTTTGAATAAAATGTTCCAAGTAAATTAAAGAAAACAGCAACACCAACAGCGAACCTGTTTAATCGACTTCCAAAGAAGGCAAGTGAGATTTCAAAATCAGTTATTGATTGAAATGTTGTTGTAATTGTATTTTGGATGATCCACTTTTAAACTAAACATTTTTTAGAACATCGAACGAAAGTGGTTTTACACCTCAAGCTAATATATACATTGTCTCCATCAAATTAATAAAATTCAAAATTAAATTTCTAATAAACATATATTTTATTGCAGTATCCAAGAAAAAAAATGAGTTTTCTGAACAAAATTGGGTCATTCAAAATAGAAATTGAAATCATGCGCAAGGAGAGTTACTTTAAAAAATGGAAAATTAAAAGACCACATGAAACGTTGCTGGGACAAATCGGATGAATGACAGCAAATGAGAACGTTCAGAATATTTACACTAGAAGAATGCAAGATCCCTACAGTAAAAAACCCCGTTGGAATGTAAAAGACATTGTACATGGCTTTACATGCAATCGGGTCCAGACCGTACAAGATGCAAAAAAATAACCTTCGCGCTTTCAGACGCGAGTCTACGGCACGTAGGTGGGCGAATAAAATAGATATTTCGTCAGAGACTTTGAATTTTGTTTTCGCGCTATTGGAATCATTCTCATTACCAGACTTTGATAAAGTATGTGTTATTTTGGCCCATGAAATCAAAGTTAAAAAGTCATATGAGTATGATCGGAATTGGGAAACACTTTTAAATGGGATAATGGCTCGTGTAGTGTTTTGTAAAATAGGATTCAAAGTAATTGCAACTACCAATGATTTAGGAGGTGGAAACTGAAGCCTCTGGAAATCGCTGTGAAAAACACGGCCAGACAGAAAATGAATTTCACGATACAATTATTTGTATACTTGCATACTTACTCAAAATCTACTTTTCGTATGGCTTCGTTAGGACTTTTGCGGAGTTTCGACTGGCAGTGATGTGCAAATTTATTAAAAACTGTCAGTGAGTTAGAAAAACATAATTTTTCAATATTACCACAATTTTATTTTTTAGGTTAACTAGTGGTTTGATATTTTCACTATTAGAGGTCATACAAGAAAAAATTTAATTTCTAATCTAAAATTAGGAAATTCAAAATCAAAAGTTTCCAAATAAAAATGTTGATCAGTTCGAATGCTTTCAAACCGAATCAAATGTTTGACGAGCTCGTAAAGAAATACTACATAAAATATGTTGATGTGCAGATTGAACCATGGACCTGTTGGAAAGATTTTTTGGAAAACTATACGGGCAATCGGTGGTCTAAACGATCATCCAATGGGGCTGGAATTTTGTGTAAACAAAATAAATATATTGTTTATAAATATTTTTAAATGATTTAAAAATTGTTAGCTGAAAGTTCAATCGGATTCAAGTATTTCTTAAAATTATTCGTGGAATGACTCCAATACCAAGGTTAGGTTAGGTTAGGTTGTGGCTGCTACGGCACAATTAGACCGGTGACGGTCCATTGTGATTTCACAGGATCTTACTTCCTTGTTACCCTTATATGAACCAGTTTTAGCTACTTATATAGCGTGACATATTCCGCACCTTACAGTTTTCCAGATCAGAGAGGCTGTCCGTTAAGAATCTACCCATATATTTATGTCTTCTGTGTGCCAAAGTCGGATATGAGCATAGGAAATGAACTACCGTCTCTTCCTCCTCCTCGTCCATACAGCTTCTGCAAAAATCATTTACATTTCACATCTACGTATAGGGAGATCAGAGTCTTTGAGCATTTCAAGTCCAGTTTTATAAGCGTTGTCTTGAGTGCCTTAGAAGAACCCCACACCCCACCCTCCAAATTTGCCATTTCTACCATGCCTAGCTAGTTCGTCCATCCTGCAGTTCCCCATGACGTCCGAGTGGCCGGGGACCCAGACTATCTGAATGTTGAAATACTCACTCATCTCATTCAGAGACAATTGGCAATCCAACGCCTGCCTAGATGTCAGAGAAACTGAATCCAGCGACTTGATTGCCGCCTGACTGTCCACATGAATTGCGATACCATTCGGGGATACCACATTATGTCTCAACCAAGCAAGACCTCCTCAATCGCTATCACCTCTGCTTGCTAGACAGTGATCAGGGGACGAACTGATATATCTACTTTCAATTTATCACAGAAGACTCTAGCTCTTACTTTACCGTGTAGCTTGGAGCCTCTTGAAGGGCAAGTAGTTCGGAACCCTTTCTCGAAGCATAATATTGGCCGGATGGCTGTAGTCGCTATCATCTGCTTACCATAAATATCGATGGGGAGAAGGTGACACATAACCACCAAGACGCGTGTTGGTGTTGTACCTCAGCGCCCCGCTTGTAAGCATGTAGGCCGTTCTTTGAACCTTCTCGATACCCTTCCTGTAAATTAGTTTATCGAGAGCTGGCCACCACACGCACACCCCATACATAAGTATAGGTCTTACTATGGCAGTGAATAGCCAGTGTACCAGCTCCGGCTTCAGGCCTATCTTTCCGATGGCATTTCTGCACGAGTACATGGCTATATTAGCCTTGTTTACCCTTTCCAAGATGTTAGGCTTTCAACTAACCTTACTGTCCAAGATAACGCCCAGAAATTTAGCCTTATCGGTAAAAGCTAGTCCTATGTCATTTAAGATAGGTGGATCTACTACCGGGATCCTTTTATACTACCAAGAGCAATACCAAGAGCAAAAGCGTTTAAAATAATTCGACACTAGTAAACATTTTTATATTTTTTTATTAAATAATTTTAAAAAAAACTGAACTTGATTATAATTTAATTCACGCATCTGATATTTTGACAACTCCGTCCTGTCAAATTTGAAATTTTGAAGAAATTTATAAGATTTTCTTTGGTTGCAGTCAGGTCACTTGGATCGATTTCAAGAATATCAATTTTTACGTGACGTAACGTGTCTATAGTCAATGGACCATTATCAATTTTACCATTAAAAATTCATAAATAAAATATGTGGTATTTAGGTAGCATGACAGCTGTCCAATTCATTAGCTATCATTAGCAAAAATTAAATTAAAGAGCTTGTAACGTTTTGTATCAATCGTATTTTTGACGAAAGCATTTTAACATATGATCAAATATGGTGTGAACGACATTTATGGTGTCACTCCGTTGTCCGTCTACCCAGCCTGACTTTATTAAAGTGTAATTATGATTATTGTAAAATTAAGTATAAAAATGAATTCAAGTCAATTGCGTTACAATTTATTTCAATGTTATCGACTTCATGTGACATGTATCAAACTAAAAATTGGATTTGATTTACGTAAATTCAGCTTTATTTCCGATTTATCTAAATCCCCTTTAGATTTACATAGCACAACTGTTGTTGTATATTTTTGTAAATTTACCAAACCAACTCATGTTGTGATCTGTATTTTCTAAAATACCTAAAGAAACATAGACATTTTTAGGCAAAAATAAATACAAATTTGCATTACAGAAAGAAAATGGGAACCAAAGAGTTGACTGATATACCCTGACACTGCAAAGTCGATTGGTACCGGAGCATGCAGTGCGAATTTTATACCACAATGCATAAGCAATTAGCTAGTAGGCCGAGAAGGCCAAGGACAAACAAAAGATGACAGGTAATTACATTGTGGCTTACTATTTAAGAACATACAAAATAGTGATTTACCACCGAAGTGGTAAAGTTATCCCAGGATTTTTTTAAAATATCTCTGGTTGGGTTAAACCTAAACAATCCAACACAGACTTTTTAAAAATATAAAGTTTGTACAGTTAGGTCATACCCAAATACTCATCCCAGAATATGTCAATATGAAAAATTTATTTGTTTCTATAGAAAAATAATCTTCTGACCAAGTCGTTGAAAGAACGGCTATAAATTATTGTGCGGTGATAATTTGTTAACCTTTAAGAACTGCTGCTACATAAATTAATGTCTCGCCTTGGCTTACTTTTTTTTGAAACAAATCGTATGGCCCAGCTTTTGTTGGGACGGCTATTTCTACTTAACGCTTGAGTTAAGGACCCTTTTGGCCACCACTATGCTAGCGATGATAATTTTTCTAGCAGAAGAATTTTTTTTCTATAGAACCAAATAAATTTTGCATATTAAAAAAGTTTGGGATGAGCATTTTGGTATACAACTGTATATTTTTTTAAATGACGAAAAAGGCTGGGATAGTATAAATATAAAAAATCCTGTGATTAATCCGCTGTATAAATTATATATTCTTAAAGAGTCTGGATATTGGATATTTGGATGGATATTTTACGCTTGTATTGTCAAATTTACTTTTAAAATATCCGGTGATGAAATACTGGGATAATTTCAAGGCGCTGATTTATTGATGTACCAATTTCTGATTATAGAGTACACGTGAGTTTTATCTGCCTATTTTTATTTATTATTTATTATCTGCCTTTTTTTTATTCTTAAAATTCATAAATCCTATATCCAGGATATATACAAATTCTGTTATATAAATCAAAAGTACCGGTACACATATGTATAACATACGTATATGCAAATGCTAAAAATTAATTCTAATATTCTTTACAAATTGATCTCTTGATAACCCTTAATGGCCATTGAAATCTTTTATTAGCCCAAAACCCATGAACAAAAAAAAAATCTATATTATAAAGCTTTTATACCTTTTTTTACGTTTCGTCTCGTTGGATTGGACTCCCACTCATGCATACACAATTTAAATTCTTAAAATGTTAGAAATCTAAAACCTCATCATTCATACACACATATATGTATATATACATATACTCGTATGTACATATTAAATAAAATAATTTGAATATCGTTCGGAAGCAGAAATAAATAATAAAAGATTTATATAACTCACAATAGAATACTTTTTTATCCCTCCCCCAATCATCTCAAGATATTAAATATGGTTCATTATTCACTTCCAGACTCTTAATCCCATCAAGTGTTTGAATAAATAAAATATATAACAATTTGAACTCGACATAAAATCATGTACAAAATTCACATTTTGTATAAGTTTTATGAAGAAAGCAGCAGCAGCCGTAGCATAAAATTAATAATTGATGTTCTTCTATGTTTTATTGATTTTTATGTGTATGTGTAAGCGTCGTACGTCTAAAATTGAAAAATACTATGAATTAATGCTAGTGAATAAAACAATAGAAAATCACTTACATTCGGGTTCATCTACATATATTGATGGGAAATTATTTTATTCAATGAGTTATATACTTGTACTTAATTTACCTTTTACCATGGTTAACACAATAATAAGTTAGAGCAGCTTTAAACAAGGGTGAATATCTCTAAGATTATATTTAAGAACTGAACAAAACAAAAAACGGATGTTATTTTGTTTTTATATAATTTTTCCAAAGAACACATGATGCGAACATTTTATTTTGTTCTATGAAAACAGTTGAAAAGCGAGAATAATATTTATTTTCCAGGAGTTGTTTTATTAGCGCACAAAACTTTAAAACGTTTTTGGTAGTAGTGTAGCTAGGTATATGAAGTAAGTAATTCATTTCAATATAATAATACACCGTTTAGTAACAATTATACTAATTTTAATGGTGGAAAATAGAATTATCCAGAGAGAAATATACTAATTCAATGAAAATCAATTTGTCTTAAGAAGTATTCAACTGCAAACGAAATGAAATATTGTTTTAAAAATATCTGTTTATGAATAAGTTTTTTTATCGCAATTTTTATCCGTATAGCTACTCGTACCTCAGTGACTCTTCTAAATTTTCAATGAATTTTCCAGAGATTTAATTTAATTTTTTATAAATTGCTTTATTTGTTTAAAACACTTGTTAATCAGGGGGTTATTTCGGTACGTTTGGTTTTATTGATCATCGATGAATCAATGCGTATTATAGTTTTGGCGCGATTTGAATTTTTTGGTTGAAAAAATAATTTTGTTTTATTATAGGTACCCTAGCTAATCTACTCGTATTTGAACTGTACATTATATAGAAATAATATCTTTTAGTTTTGACCATGACAATTCAACGAATATGGGCAACGCATTCAATTATGAACTGGATTTGATAAAATTACAATATCACAAATTTACAATGAGGGGTTATAAAAATGTTGACAGATTTAACAGTAACTTCATATAAAAATTCGATAAATGACCCAACATTCTACATATAATTAGGAATTCTGGCTTAGATGCTATATTTTACTAATTTACGAATAACGTGTATTTTAGCAAGCCGCCGATGACTGGGAAATAATATTATCCGTCGATAACTGGAAGTGAGGTTTATTAAAAGCCTGAATAATTCAAAAGTTACGTAAAGTTAACTGAAATCTAGAATGCAAATATTTGAAAATTTCAAATCATCAAGAAATCAAATTATTTACGTAAAATAAACAATTCGACTCATTTATATCCAACTAATTGAGAGCGATCTAGGAATCAAGTCGACCAGAATTGTCAATCGGATATTCCTGTTAGCAAACCCTCTAATTATAACATGCTACCCGGGCATATGGTAAAAAATTCGATTTTAAGTGAAAGTGTGTTACGAATGTAATCACAAATAACTGCCTTAACCGCAACCAAGTGCACTAAGATATGATTTTATTAGCCACAAAATTGTAAGAAAGTTGCCAGAAAACATGATAGGGATAATTGGAAGATATCACAAATTATAATGCTACCTACGGTTGGCAAAGATCTATATAGTATCGTCGTACCACAGTACCAACAATTTCCAAGTTCGAGAAAATTATCTAGTCTAAAGGCGATTCCACGACATTAAATTAAATTTTATAAAATGAGTTAGAAATTGTGTACTTCTTTCAAAGCAATACTCATACCTATATGGATATACTCATCGTACATTGAAATTACACCGTTAAAGAAACCGTTAAAGAGATACCCCGAAAACACAATTGAACCAAATATTTCAGCTAAATTGAATTAAAGATGCAGGGGCAGATGTTTTACAAGGAAATACGAGAGGCTCGAGGTTTACATGACGGACACATATACAAGAATCAAAAGCAGAGGTGCTAAAATGTTGCCACTTTTCCTGATAGTCAGTACTATTTTTTTATTTCAATCAATTCCTCTTCGGTATCGGTTTTCGAAATAAAATATTTTAATTTTAGAGGTTTTTTGTAAAATTGGCGGTTTTCACCATTATTCCGTGGTAAATATTTTACCGAGATAACATTTTATAGCGCATCATGTTCAGAAGCCGAAACAAAATTCGCCCTTGGACGCTTAAGTCGTTATGTATAAGCATTACATTTAATCTAAATACAACATTGCGTAAGTCGGTTCTTAGTCTCAAAGCGTCATTAATAATATAGAGTGTCCCAAAATTAACGCAAGATTTGAATTTGCCGCCATTTGTGCAGTAAAGTGTTGGCAACCCCAAAAACAAAATAATTTGACAGCTGAGAGGTTAGGGTAAGTAGAAATGTGACGCTACACGATAGAACAACGCATTTTCATTATTGAAGAATATCTTAAACATAAAGAAAATTTGGCAGCAGCAGTTCGAAAATTTCGTACAAAATATGGTCGGAATAGTGTTTTAACTTCGTCAACTGTTAAGAGATTAAATGAAAAATTCAAGGAGACTGAATCAGTTGGAGACGCTAAACACACTGGTCGTCCAAAAATAAGCCGTTCAAATGTCAATATCGAAGCAGTGCGTGAGAGTGTTGGTAAAAATCTAGGAACATCAATTCGGCGTCGTAGACAAGAAGTGCAAATTTCAAGAAGCTCTCTGTAGCGTATACTCACTAAAGATCTGTGTCTTCATGATTCCAAAATTCAATTAACACAACAACTGCGAAGAGAGTTCGTTGAATGGATTATTGAGCATCAACAGGTGGATGCTGATTTTTCGAGCAAAATCATCCTAAGCGATGAAGCACATTTTCACCTTGATGGCTTTGTTAATCACCAAAATTGCCGCATTTGGGGTACGGAGAACTCACATGTGATTGTTGAAAAACAAATCCATCCACAGTGTATCACTGTTTGGTGCGGATTTTAGGTTGGAGGCATCATTGGACCATACCATTTTGAAAATGAGGCTGGTCAAGCAGTAACTGTTATTGGTGCTCGATATCGCGACATGATAACACACTTCTTTCTGCCTCAGTTGGATGATTGTGACATAGACGACATATGGTTTCAACAAGATGGTGCCACATGCCATATACAGCCCGTGAAACAATTCAATTACTGCATGAGACATTTCCTAGTCGTGTCTACTCCCTCGTTTCGGTGATCAGAATTGGCCCCCTAGATCTTGTGATCTAACACCATTAGATTTCATTTTATGGGGTTATTTGAAGTCAAAGGTCTATGTCAACAAGCCCACAACCCGCATTACAGGAGGAAATTAAACCCTGCATCAACGAAATTCGGCCACATTTATAAAAGGTCCTGGAGAAATTCGATAAAAGAGTGCGTATATGTGCCAGAAAAGCTGTGGGGGCCATTTGTCCGATGTGATATTCCATAAATAACCCTATCCTATGTATTTTATGATTCAATAAAATCACAATCTGAAGACTAAAAATGTGTTTTCTATTTAATTCAAATCTTTCGTTAATTGGTACACCCTTTAATACACATAAAGGCCAACTGGCAGCGAGTGTAGCCACGCCGCGAAACTCTGATTTGAACGATTTATCATACATGAATAATTTGTTGTTGTTGTTTTCACATGAATGTACAACCGTCAAACCGGCATTGAAAACCGACAAATACAAGTCTTGACAAAAAAATAGGACTTTAACATTAAAGTTAATTAAGAATAGTTTTAATGAATGATATTGTTACGAAAACTTTGTTGAAATTGATACAATTTCATTTTAAAAAACCTTAATTTTGTTTTAACGGTCGTCAAGCTAAAATCCGGGCGGCAAAATTGTCGATTGGAGCATCACGGATTCCACGTAGCGCAAGTTTTTTTAAATAAAACTATTGACATTTAAAAACACACAGCTACCTTATTTCGAATACAAAAACAACACCACAAACTTCAAATGGATCGTTCTTTTTAATAATCATTTTTTCCACGAGAGGAGCTTAGCCTACTTTTACAATCGTCAATATCGATGAATGGTTTAATTTTTGAAGTTAACGAACGCTCCCCTTTTTTCCAAAATCAAGAACGAATTTTTTTGACGTCATTTTTTTCCATTTATTTTTGTTTATAACCTGTCAAAATAGAAAAAATTAGCTTCACTATAGTGTAGTATTCTCCGACTTGTTTCCTATAGCGATGAACAGGATGGGCCGGAATTTGTGATTACTAGCATAAAATAATATTCGGTTAATAATGACAATTTTATTTTAGTTTCTTTTGATAGCACCATTGGTCTTAAACTAAATGTCATTTATTTTGTTTCATTTATGATGTGACGTCATTGGCCGGCCGTGATTTGTTTTTTTATGTGGCATAGTAAACGCAAAATCTGGACGGATTTGCCGTTTTCACATTAAAGGCATACATAGGCTTTAGGCTAATTTACATGAAGATATGTTGAGAGTCTGTTTAAAACGATTATGTAGTTTGTCAAAATTTTTTTAGTATTTTCTTTTTTTATTTTTATTTTAGTAATTATATGCTTAATTGAGCTTTTTACTCAATTTCTATCATGTTGTGGTATGTTGTGTGTAATTCATATTTACTTTTATATGATTTTTATTTTTATAGTTATTTTTTATTTTATTTTATTTTTTATTTTATTTAATGTGGTTATATTTTGATTTTTGATTTTATTTTTATTTTGTCTAATTCTATTTTTATTTTTATTTTTAGTCTTATTTCTATTTTTGTAACTTTATATGTATGAATCGTGGCTCCGTGACATTTTTTTTTTAAAAATTAGGAGTTCACTAATAAAAAAAAAAAAAAAAAAAAAAAAAAAAAAAAATATTTGTGCAAAAAATATACAATATTGAATAGTACTCTTTATTTGTAATAGATGTCACTTCATATCGCATAATTTCACTTGGACTCTACCAAATGTCAAAAACAACTTTTACATGAGTTACAGGGCTCATGCAGGCGACATTGATCTACAGATTCAGTGATTCGGAGATGGGACGAAATGACACAAAACGAAACATACACAGAGAAAAATCGATCACGTAAATTCATACAAACTCAAGAAGATATCTTAATGGTTTTCATCCAAATGGTTTGGCATCTTAAAACAAGGTAGAATTTCATTTTACTGAAAACTATGGGATGAACTCATAACTTTAATTGGATTTCCTCTTATTTCTAGGAAACAACTTCTTGATTAATCGGCACATTGGAATGGATTTCTTCTTAAATGAAAATGAATTCAGTTTATTATTATAAGATATAATCTTATTTTTACTGTGTCTTTAAAATGATTTCCATTTATTTCAATAAGTATTACCTCTCAATTAATTTTAAGAAGGACTACTTCTTGTTTAAATCTCTAAACCTCTCGTTTAAACGTTAAAAATGATTGTTTTGATCTAACATAAAATACATTTTTATATTTATTGCAATTTAATTTTTTTTTATTTCAATACTATACATTACATATTTCAACTTAAATTTCAATTATACACTCTCTTACATAAAAATTACAAAAGTGTATTACAAATAATAAATACAATTCGTATATAATTATTAATTTTTGAATAATAAACTATTTTTAAACGTAATTTAATTTTAATTCCAAATTCTTCAGTTACACAATAATAAATTATTTGATATAAGTGTACCTATAGCTTTATTTTATATTTTTTATTTACCTACCAATACTTTTTCAATCTAATTGCTTTGGATAAATCTCTTAATATACTATAATGAACAGGAGGTCCATCGAGATTATTAAAGTTAAGAAATATGTGATCTTGAGTTGGGATGGTGATAATTACCGATTGGAAATGTTCCGAAAAATAACTTTGTTCCCATTCGACACAAAGCGCTAGAGGTTGGTTATTTTCATGTAATGTAATTTCTGTTAATTGATATATTTTTAAATCAGTGCCTTTAGTGACGCTCAGAAAATTTCCAACCCTAAATGTTATTCCCCGAAATAGAATTGAGTTAGTTCTTTCGTTTGGAAAGTTTGTAATATTCTTAATATTAATAATATTAGAGAAGTAAGGCATTTGATTTAATGTAAATGATTTCAAATCTGAATTAAACACGTATTCTTCTTGAAAGAAATCTTTTTCGACTAAATTACACGAAAATCTTAAAGAAGCTTTTATTGCTAGTGATAATGGTATATTCAACCTTGAGGTGATGTTATGGGCATAGGTTTTATGTAATTTATGTTCTGCCTCAAATCGGAAACATGATAAAAACTTTATAGGCCCTAAATTTCTTATGATGGTCGGATAATGCACCATATTATGAAATTTAGGCTTTAAATGCAAATTGAAAAGCTCCTGATACTGTTCATTATGACTTTGAATTATACATTGAAGCAAATTTAATGTTTGCTCATCAAACCTAGGTAAAAGTAAAATGTCGATTAACTTAACTAAAGTTATTAAAAATTTGTAAACTTGGTTATCATAACGTACAAGGCCACCTATCAATACAGGCATAAAATGAATAAGTGTTCTCATTTGTCGCGCATTAATTTTAAAGAGTGAACTTTGGATATGTGTCTTTTCAATTGGTGGACTTATATTCCCTATTTCTGAATAACCATAATCGAATGTTTGTTTTATGTAATTGAATTGTTCTAAAGAAAAAACTTTTTCTTTGTAAATGAAATAATCCAAAATAACAGACAAATCGTATTTACAGACACCCAGATAAATATCATGCATTATATCACATCCAATATTTTTGGTTACATGAAAATTATTAAGTGTATTAAAAATGGATATTTCCTTAATCCCCGTAATTTTATAGTCCTTTATTAAACTATCTGTATTATAATTTGTGACATTTCGTAAAAACTCGATGCGTTCTACACAATCTTTACGCATTTCATTTTTGTTTCGTTTACATATCCTACACCAATAATTAGATGAAAACGATTTCACGTACCCCAACAAAGTGTTAAGACCGAGATTGTCACCCAATAATTGAGAAAGTTTAAAATATATATTATATATCTTGCCTTCAGATTTTATCTGTAATCCATTTTCTTCAAGAGATTTTAAAATTTCTATAAGTGATTTTAAAGAACGATTACAACCAAATTCATTAAAATCGGTTGATTTCACGAAACCTGCAACAAATATATTATTCAATCTACTTATTTGAAAATTTGGGATCATGGGGAAACTATAATATATTCCACATATTTTATGACGCCCTGATTTGGGACCCAATGGATCATTTATTTCAAATTCGTCCATGTAAATAAACATAGGAAACGTTATTCTATCGAAATGATTATGAAATTCTTCCCAAATGAACCCATTTACCAGATTTTCTAAAGTAGTTTTTAATAATAGTTGGTTATAATTGTCAATGGTTTTTTTCAGCAAACCAGGTGTTTCAAAATATTTTTTTATTTGAAATTTTATATCTAATAGGCAACCTTCCGATTTACATGGTAATAGTGTTGGGGTGAATTGGGCAATTACTTCTGCAAGGCTGTAATTAATAACAAATGGTATCGGAGGACTATATATTCCAGACTTTTCTAGAAAAGCTAACAATTTAAATTCTGTATTTAATTGCCCAAAGGGATTAATTAATGCTTGAGCTACATCGGTATTCAAAGTAATATCTTCAGATAATTTATCATAAATAGGTTTCATTATAAACTCTGTTTATCAGAGATCAGAGATCTGATGAAGATCCCCGATATTGTACATGAAGTTAGATCTCAGCGAGTACGCTGGCTCGGTCACGTTCTGCGTGCTGATCCGGAACGAATTGTGCAGCGATCTCTGAAAGGAGAGCCACCATATGGTAGGCGCAGAGGTCGTTGCAGGCGACGATGGCTCCACGATGTAGAGAACGACTTGGCCTCTTCAGATTGTCTAAGACAGTATGAAGACCAAGCTCAGGATCGAAACCGTTGGAGCCAGATTGTTGATTCAGTAAGGGGCCAGTAATGGCCTTTAACACTGTTATTATTATTATAAACTCTGTAATTAAATTTTGTATACAAATTATAGTTTTGCGTGACAATTCTGATTTCTGATGTAGTTTTAAAAGAAAATGTGAAACGGAAACTTTAAAATTGTCGGGTTGACTATGTTTTGTGGTCAATTGATCAATATCAGGAGTTAATTCAGAATTTTTAGGAAAATATATACATAGACTTGAACTTGACTGATCTTCAGTCTCGCGATCCGTTGTACTGTTAATAAATAATTCCTTGGTTGATGGCGAATTGAAGTGGGCATTTAAAAGATGGGACTTGTGAACATTTTCGTGTTTTTTTAAGTGCTTCTGAAATGCATGAATATTTTGAAAATTTTGAGAACAATCAACTTGATGACATACGAATTTATATATATTTGGTGTTCTATGAAATGTTTTTATGTGTTTTACAAATAAATTTGAATTAATAAAGTTATTTTTGCATAAGAAGCACTGAAAAGTTATTAGTTTTTTGCTCGTGTTATTCTATTAATTAAATTTGTAACTGAAGGGTATTCTTCCGATTTTAATTGGAAGAAATATTCTTCAACGAAGAGCCACACTAATTTACCTCTTTTTGAATATCGAGTTTTAAAGACATAGCATAATTTAATTATGGTGTCTATTCCTTTAATGAACGTCGTAGATTTGTACTGTATCCCCTCGCAATACACATAAAAATGGTCCAGTTTTTCCAATTGCGGCCCGATTGCTATTAATTTTGGTTGTACGCAATTATTTTCTTCGGCATTTTTTGCCAATTTTTCCATGGTTAACTGCAATTCACTCAGATTACTCACATGAATCATAAAATCTTGTTGCCCGTCTAAGATGGTTGGTTTACAATTCCGACTGATTCTTGGCGGCTGAAGGACCGCATGTAACAGCAATACTGCAATGCAATCTCTTGAATCTGTCGAATAATAATAAAACCAATATAATAGTGGGTGTTATTGTAAAGTATGTAGTAGCAGTAGTTATGTTTTTTACTTTTTTGTAGGTCACCCTTTTTTAAAATTTGCAGCATTTCGAGAGACTTTTTATCTTTAATTTCTTCATCGAAGCAAACCATTATTTTTGATATGAAATCTTCGAAGTCGTTTAGTAAATTAAACTGCTTCCCTGGATGCATTGTATCGAAATCAATGTCAATTAATTGATCGCCGTCAGGATTTTTATACAATGGCCATTCTAATAATAAACTATTTAATAAAGTATCTTCATTCTGGAACTGATTAATCCGATACTTTGATGTACGTCTCCAGTTGTTGACCACTTGATCCCATGGGCTAATGTGGTTCTGTAACCAACATTTCAATTCTGTAAGTTCTGAAATTAATTTATAAATATTTTTCAATTGTGTTTTTTTGTTATAAGTAATAACAAAAATATTTTACACCAATAAAAGCTTACCATGGTCAGAAATGTCTATATCCATAATTTCTGTGTTGTTATCCGAAGAAATAATTTCTCTAGAAGCAGGTTTGTTATGTGACGTATTGCTCCACCGCGAGACTAATTTTCCTGAAGGATTTCTTTGACCTGGTTTTCGAGGCATGAAATATATGGTCTGCAATATAAATTATACAACTTATTTCTCATTTTGTGGTTGAATAGTTTAAAAATCATACCGATTTTTCATTTGGGAACAACTGTTCTATACGCTCGGCCCATCGTTTCATATCGGTATAAGTAATTTTTGAATGGTTCATTAGCCAAGAATCAACTATGCAATGAACTAATTGTTTTTGTTGTGTGTTGTTAAGGCGATCGTAGGTTGCGTAGTAATGTAAAACTTGTCCACCCCTTACTGTCGATTTCAAAATTTCTTCCAACTCTGAGCCGTTTGACGGATATGAGTTTTGAGGTAAGTTGGATGGTGTGGAACATTGAGAAGTTCCTGTACTAATATCGTTTGATATTTTTTCTAACCATTCTAAAATCCTGCTGTTTGTAGCTGTGGTCACTGTGTCGGCATCACATAACATTGGTTTTCCCTTCGGATTAAAGCTCGATTTTAATGAATAATTTAAAAAAATGCATTTAGGGGTCGATAATAGGACATACTACAATTTATAGATCTAATATTAAATTTACAGGTATAACTCATTCGGTTTCGACGACCTAACCTTAAATTATCTTATTAAATAATCCACGTTGTGTGTGGTTGTAAAATAGGGCTCCAGATGTTTATAATTGGGCTGAATTGGGAGCACGGGTCACTGTTATTTTAATCAACCAAACTAAATTGGCCGCAAATGGGTTAATTAACTATTTAAAATAAAAATCGAAATCGAAAATAAGTTTTAGAATTTAGCATTTACCTGATCACTGCGCCACTCCTTTAGTTTTTTAGTAAAAAGCAATTGATCACCAAAAAATGTCGTTGATTGACTTTTAAATATTGTATGGATGTTTTCTAATTCTATTGCCTCTAAATGGATTATTTTTGTAATGCCGTATGATTTGATGACACTAATTGTTGATTCTGACAGCTCCCAGATTCGAAGCAATTCACTAATTTCATCTGTTTCGTCTGTGACGCAAATGAAAGAATAGTTCTCTATTTCTATTTCCTCCTCCATTTTATTTTTATGCACTTACTATCAAAATTAAACACACATAACTATCAATATTAAACACACATAACTATTAAGGTAAACTCAAAGCCGCACATCGATCTCGAATGTGCGAACAAAGCAATTTATTGTAACAAAAAAGTAATTTAAATGCATTCGTCTCATTTTAATACTGTACATATCTCTTGTCTTCTACTTCGAAGTAAACGAAAAAACAAAAACAAAAATGAATAAAATTGAATATGGTTCATATGCATAGAATAACGGTTTTAAAATAAAATTGTTAATATTTAAAACAAACGGACTTTCCAATCAAGGAAGAATTTTAAAAGGATTGTAATTTTTAATCTAAATGCTGATCATATTAAAAAATAAAAGAAAATAAGGTTTTAAATTTAGAGGAAACATATTCATTTTAAAAGGTTTTAATATAAGGATTTAACGGATTTGCACATTTTTATATTTAAGAGGAAAATTATATTGATTTTAGGGGTCACTTTTTTCTCTGTGTAGATGCGTGATCACCGCCCTCGATAGCACAGTAAGTAGCGTGCTTGCTTTGTTATTCGAGGGTCTCGAGTTCGATTCTAGATGGTGACCAAAAATCACGGTTGGGTGTTTTTAATGTGTAAGTATATGTGTTTGGCCGGGTATTGCACCGCCATTAGTGGCATTGAGTGCTGGAGTAATCCGTCCAGTTTGCCCATTTCGATTCATAACTCCGTCGACCACTTTGGCAGCTGGCGACGTAGCCATCTACAAATATATCTTCAGCAAACTAATTTGCAGGAAACTGGATGTCAACGTTTACATTCAGAATATGCATACTCGTTTCTTTATTAATATTTGCTTCGCTGAAGTTTCTGTGGCCAATGATGAGATCAACATGAGTTTTATACTCCACTATTTTCATCTCAAGAACTTCTCCATACTTGCATATGTACCAGACATTTCTTCCGTACACATATATAAGCGTGAACTTCGATATACATATTGTATTGATTTTAACAGTATATATCGTTACTCTCATCGCATATAGACGTTATCGCGTAAAATACCATCGACCAAGAAGAGGAGACAGCCTACACTCGATTTTTTTTTTCATTTCTTCTTCTGGCCAAATGAAACTTTTCAACTCTAATATTAGTTTTTTTTTTTAAATAAGATAGTTTTTCTTCCGCCTGACGTCTTTTTAACGTAATATTCAAATTTTAAGCCTTACGGTAAATGCAAAAATTATTGTAAGGATGGTTTCAAACCAAATATACTATTAATAATTTCCCGATTTATTCACGTCGAATCTTATAATTCGTTCTCATTTTCAAATATTTTGTTTGATAATTTGCTGCCTGCTATTTGAACAGTTTAATCTTCTGGTTTTGAGAGGGCAAGTTTAAAATTGTAGAAACGAATTTTTCCTTTAGTCTCTAAATTGTAATTATCAGTTATACATTTTAAATTTTATTCTATAACGCGTCTTCTTCGTAACCCGATGGTTGGTAAAATAATTCCTATCCCCAAGAATAGTTATTTCCCTCATTTCTAGCCAACAAGTATTTGGAGATTTTCTATAGCTCAGGTTACTCAATCTCCAACAATCTGAGTTTTAACACTATACTACTGCGTTACTGAATATTCAGCCTACTACTATTTTCTCTGCGCATAATAATAGAATCATCGTTTTATATTGCTCGTTCCAGATTTTTGCAATGTCCAAATGTATAAAATAGTCATTTAGATCAGAACTCTATTGTTAGTAATATTTCACTATAGCCAATAAAGATTTATGTAGTATCTATATAATTGGTCGGTCTCCCTATTTCTTCTACATTTATTTTACGGTGAATTGGTTTTGTTCGAGAACGATGTTTCAATGTATGTTCTCACTTTAACTACATTAAGCCACCTATTTCAAATTTCGCATGTCTAATTATTTTTAAAATTCTTAAGATCATTGTACATTTCCTCTTAAAGTCTAAATTAAAATTGTAAATTTAAGGATGAATATTTCATAAGATGAAAATACAAAATATATTTTTTAATTGGAGCTTAATTTTTGTCCAAGACTCAAAGTGTATTTTCGATAAAATTTACAATGGAAATAGCAAACAATTCAGACACATCCCACAGTAGTTCTGAAAAATTATTTGTTTGACAGTAAGTTACAATAACTAAGTGATTTTTACTGATTGAAATCCTCATTATTCCAAATCGTGAAAGCCGTCCATTTCGAACGAGAATTTTAAATTTAAATTTCACCACTCAAAAGAACTAAATAACTGCCAACTTGAAACTAAAATATGTATTGCTCGATGATTTGTTATGTTCCATATAATATAATAGCTATGTATACACATTGCGTTGTGTACGCATATTACAAAATATTTTAATTACAAAAATTATTAGTTAATAATATTCAAATTAAATTTTATTGGAATAAAATAAAATGAAAGATCGTTAAAAAGTACGCGGCCGCTTATAGTGTACATTGTAGACCGTTGTTTATAATATAAAACTAATTATTATTTAATAATAATTTATTTAATGAATGATGGAAATAAAAATAATTATAATTAAGTAATATACATCTACGTATATATAAATACATAGATAGTAGTCGATTAAAAACAACAACAAACTATAAATTTTATTGTTTACTGTACATTTCGGCAGTAACAATATTAATTTGAAATATAATTATTTATTTTGTAATATAAATTTTAAATTAAAAATCCAAATTATTAGAAATTATTTGTTCAAAGAACAAAAGCGGTTTTAACTGGGCGTATATGACATAATAAAATCACTAATGTGTATTACTAATAGCCAAAACATCCTTCGCTTATATACTTGTGGATCAAACTCTGAATTTTGAATTAGTACTCGTAGTAAGATTTAAAAGTGTGTAGGTATTAGTATGTATTAGTGTCCTTACTTTACTTTTTGAAAAGTGTGTACGTATTAGTATGTATTTAGGTAATTTAACGTTAATCTAAAATAAATGTATGAAATTTCAAACTAACACGAAAATGTATAAAAATGTTATTACAACTCCCACCAAGCTTGTTCAATGGTAGACAATAAAGTAACACCACCAGGGATGGGCGTTTACGCTTCATCTATTATTTCCTATATTGACGTGTCGACAACTGAACACCACTTATCAACAATTTTGCATCGGAATAGGTAAATAATTCTGTGTTGTACTTCTGCAACATTTGCAAATCAAGCTAAGCCCTAAACTCATAAATGATATGCCTTCTCTATTAAACGGTTTGCATTATTGGCTGCTCCTTGAGCATCATCCTGGTATAACTGGAACCAGTTTAAGACCGTTTTCACACATCTGTTCCAAGATTGACGATCTGACGTTGATATTGCGGTTCTATAACGACATATTAAATTTAGCTCTTCCTTTAAATGTACCATAATCAGAACTACAGATTCTGGAAGGTCTGAAGAAAAATATGAGAGCGGGATTGTAAGTTCATCTCGCAGATTAACAAATATCATCAGTTTCAGATCTAATTAGTACCTGTATAGGGACTGAAGACATTTGGAAAAATTAATACGTCAAAACATATTTTGCTATGGATGAGGTGTCTCAAACGTATTGAAACCGCATTGTACTTTTTATAACGAATAAGCTTTTTCATCAAACCCAATTCAGGAAACGATCACCAGTGATCTCCACCTCCGAATTTGAAACCATAATTTGCTCAACGTTCGAAACCAGAACCAGACCAAAACCACTCATAAACATTTTTAAAATAATCAATTTAGCTTACCGAACAGACCGCTCTATTAAATATTTTAAGAACCGTTAAAAAATGTATCGAAATATTTCCAGCACAAAATTATGTTTGATTGATTACCTAAAACCACTCGCTTCTACGCGGTTGTTACCATTAATGGTGTTGAAGTTCAAGGTTGATAGCGGAGCCATTTTTTGCCTTGACAAAATCTATATATCTTGTCAAGCTCCTACTTTTCCTGACAACGGCCAGCATGAGATTTCTGTTGACCCGCGTCAAAAGTTGTAAATCTGTGGCTAGGTCGAACTCACCTACTGAACCGCACGATCGAAGTTTGATATGCGCAACAACGCCATTATGCCTAATGAGCTAAGCAATAACAAACTCACCAAGAAATAGATCAAATAATTGCACTGGATGTAATCGAGAAGAGTCTAGTGCGTGGAGCGTCATCCATAAGCGGTCGTCCCGAGGGAAATTGGTGGTGTTCGACTTTGTCTTGATACTCGATAACTCAACAGTGTAACCAAAAATGATGCGTTTCCTTTGCCGCTGGTCGGCGGCTTGCTCAACAGGTTTTCCACTGTCAAATTAGTTTTATAGACCAGTACTCCACTTTGTTAGCTCCTTTTTCTTCACTTTTGAAAAAGAACTAAACAACTCACTTAATTACAAATCATTTAATTTTTATCGTTTCTATCTCCATTTTGACAATAGTTCGGTTGGTATGGGAGCAGTACTATTTTAAAGAGATGAATAAGGACAGGCCAATAGCTTATATGTCTAAGAAACTTAATTCTGCACGCAGTAGAATTGTTGTAAGTCTTAAATGGTTGATGTCTTTTAAGGATGTAATAGGAAGGTTTCCACGGTGAAACTTAAATCCTTAAGGTTTTGATTTTGAGATCGTGTTGACAAAAGGATCATAAAATGCTGTTCCGAATCGAGGGATAAGATCTGTTCGCCATGGAAAATTTAGAATACATAAATATTCATTCAAACAAAGTTAGCCTACCGGATATACCGTCATACAAATTTCTTATTCCAGAACTCCTGCGAGTGTGGGTTTCTGGAAAATGAGGTATTCTTAATCGTTGGAGTGTCAGAGTTTATTCTTACCGATAATGGTAGACAATTTGAGTCTCTTCGTGTTCAAAATTTGTGTAAAACGTATGGGATCAAGCATATTTCACAGCTAAATATTCACCGCAGAGAAATGCGTCAGAGTGCGTTAATCGCACTTTGTTGGTTGATTTGCAAGCAAGTCCGATCAACGAGTATGGGATTCAATTCTAACCGCGATCACTCATGCTTGCCGTAATGCTGTGAATGATTTGTCAAAGTATACCCTACATTTTCTGGTCAGCATGCGGTTCATATTCGTGGAGAAGATAAGGATACCTTCAAAATTTGCGAGGATGTGATAGCTAAGATTAAATGCGATCTGAGAACTCGATATCACAAAATTAAAGTTGGCCAAACTATTATTATCAGAATATTAGGCAAAGTAAGCTGTTACCCAACTGGTGTGAAACGTCGCCGACGGAAGTTGTAACACTTTAAGGGTATACCACTTTAAAGATGCTAAAACTTATCCTCATGTTATTTGCTGTTGTAATTATAGTTTTTATTTGTTCTAATGTTGCTCGGCTTTGAGACATCTGGCCCTGGGTGTGAGTTGTCCCTATACGATTTGTAAATTGTAACGAAAAATTAAATTTATCACTATGCCGTTCTGGTTGTTGCGGTAATTAAAAATTACAGAGTTTTTTGTTCATTTATGTATATGATAATACAGATTTGTAGCTACTGTAGTATAGATGATATTCCACCGGATATTGATCATTATCTCTTCTACCATTCTTCATTTAAACTTAACTAGCTTGGTGAATTTTTCTTGATGTCAACGCTATTTGCAATATTTTGTTAATTTATACGTTAGACCATTTATCGTTTAGATCTAAATTACAAACCTGTTTGTATGAATTTAAATTTCGCGAATAATTTGTGTCCGACAGCACAGAACTTACACTCTGTAATAACCGTATTCTAATTAATTAAAGAGAGTAATTAGAATTAAGATACACGTATAGAACGCGTTAAACAATATTAAAATCCATATATAACTTTAACCTTTTCAATACGCCTAATCGACCTTATCAAAACCATAAATTTTCGCTGCTGTGACATTAACCTTTCGTAAACAATATTAAATCGCTTTATTAACAAGATAAAAAAAAAAAGTTTCTTTACATCTGCAATTAATTGGTTGGCATAATAAAACTGTCAAATTCACAGTATATATTCTAATCCACACTTTCCGAACAGAATTCGAATTTATGTATGTATGTATGGCATGTATATATGTTTGTAATGGTATATGTAAATGGGGTTTTTAAACCGAAATGTTTTTCGATCATATTATGATGTCATTAATTTTGTTATCGTTGTTTGGAAATTGTCTTAACTCACGCATTTTAATAGAAGCTATGGAACAAAATAATAATCATTAAAATGAGTTTTATTCGTTTATTTAAAAATTCTTAAATAACTTCCAGATCATGAATTTATCTAACAGTGTATATGTACTATGTACTACGTCGTATATAATGCTTAACGGCTTTTCTTTTATTTCGTCATAATTAAACGACGAAGGCGTATTTAACATAAAAAATAGATAAATTTTTTCCAAATAAATAATTGATGTATTGTTTTCTTGTACAGCGACGAAGAAAGCTTTATGGTTCTCCGCGAATATATAACAAAAAGTATATCATAAATTATCGAGAATTATATGCTTTTTTGGTACAAAACTGGAAAAATCCACCTCCAAAATAAACTGGCAATTACGTACCTACTAAAGGGTGTCCCAAAATTAACGCAAGATTTGAATTAAATAGAAAACACAGTTTTTAGTCTTCAGATGGTGATTTTTTTTATTGAATCATAAAATACATATAGGATAGGGTTATTTATGGAATATCACATCGGGGAAATGGCCCCCACAGCTTTGCTAGCAAATTCTCCAGGACCTTTTTGCATAAATGTGGCTGAATTTGGTTGATGCAGCGTTTAATTTCCTTTAAATCTAATGGTATTAATTCACAAAATCTAGGGGGCCAATTCTGATCACCGAAACGAGAGAGTATACTACTAGGAAATGTCTCATGCAGAAGCAACTGAAGCAGAAAGAAGTGTGTTATCATGTCACGATATCGAGCACCAATAACAGTTACTGCTTGACGAGCCTCATTTTCAAAAAAGTATGGTCCAATAATGCCTCCAGCCCAAAATCTGCGATTTACAAAGCCCTCAAAGTGAAAATGTGTTTCATCGCTTAGGATAATTTTGCTCGAAAAATCAGCATCCACTTGTTGATGTTCAATAATCCATTCAACGAACTCTTTTCGCTGTGCATTGTCATTAGTCTTCAGTTGTTGTGTTAATTGAATTTTGTAAGCATGGAGACACAGATCTTTAGTGAGTATATGCTGCAGAGAACTTCTTAAAATTTGCAATTCTTTTCCACGCCGCCGAATTGAAGTTCCTCGATTTTCACCA
This sequence comes from Tipula unca, assembly GCA_951394425.1. Lineage (NCBI taxonomy): Eukaryota > Metazoa > Arthropoda > Insecta > Diptera > Tipulidae > Tipula > Tipula unca. The sequence continues at coordinate 141,725,828 of OX596380.1, read as the reverse complement.
ACACTCTCACACACTGCTTCGATATTGACATTTGAACGGCTTATTTTTGGACGACCAGTGTGTTTAGCGTCTCCAACTGATCCAGTCTCCTTCAATTTTTCAATTAATCTCTTAACAGTTGACGAAGTTAAAACACTACTCCGACCATATTTTGTATGAAATTTTCGAACCAACACTTTACTGCACAAATTCAAATATTGCGTTAATTTTGGTACAAGCTTTATTATAAAGGGAATGGTGTAAGGTTAAAATTTCTTTTAAATTGCGCCTCTCCCCCCTATTTATCTTACATTATATTTCTTCAATTTTTATAAAAAGGATAATTGAAAAAGTATGAATTACAAATATTGAGAAACAAAAATAATAATTTAAAGGATTTTATTGTATAGTAGTTATGTACATACATACTGTATTCAGAATGGAAATTTCCTGTGTTGAGAAGAACAACTACAGACTATAACGCTTAAATCATAATAAAAGATTTTCAATTTATATTTTCCGCGCATTAAATTTGGTTCGTAATTCTTTTGTATACAACACACGGACGTAGGTTGGTGTGAGTTGGGTAAAAAACTTTGGTTTACAATTTATATCGGTATTTTATTGCTTGCAGAGTTACAAAATTATTTGTTGAGGTGTGAAATTTCTTTTCGTTTTGTTGGGATGTTTCGCCTTGCAGGTACTCTAACTTATTATTAAAATTGTACAGATATATGTACATAAATACATATTATATGTGTACATATATACATATTAGAAACACACACGTGCAGACATCAACTTTAATTTATGTATACGTATTGCAGGATAGTTTCTTCTATACATACATGTGCTGTAACAATTGTCATAAATAAATTTATATGTAGATATGCAAATCACTTATAACGACGTGTCTTCGACCGTTTGCTTTTGAAAACGACTTTACGCCCCTTTAAGTTGTTACATTTAAATTTAATAATAGAATACTAGGGTACCCTTGTGTTTTTGCACAACACGCTATATTACTGATATAAAACAGGCGTAAATGCCAAAGTTGCGCAATGCCAATTATCATAATTGGAGTTTTAATGTTTCGATAAACTCTGTTTCCCTTAATTTCTGACAATACGTTACAGTGGCTAACGGTATTGAAGTTCAGTGTCAAGATCATGGTAATACGATCATAAAGTTCATACTGGTGATGAAAAAATAGTGAAAATAAAGGATGTATTATATGTTCTTGAGAGAAGAGTCAAGAGAGATAGATGGTACATACCGAGCTCTGTACAATTTCGAGATCAGAGACCTGATGAAGATCCCCGATATTGGGCATGAAATAAAATCTCAGCGAGTCGCTGGCTCGATCACGTTCTGCGTGCTGATCCGGAACAAATTGTGCAGCGATCTCTGAAAGGAGAGCCACCATATGGTAGGCGCAGAGTAGGCGACGATGGCTCCACGGTGTAGAGAATGACTTGGCTTCTTCAGGTTGTCTAGGACAGTATGAAGACCAAGCCCTGGATCGAAACCGTTGGAGCGAAATTGTTGACTCAGTAAGGGGCCAGTTATGGCCTTTAGACACTGTTTATTATTATTATATGTTTTTGAAATGATGGCCAATTTATTGTCAGTTAAAAATTAAACGGAAAGTGAATTTGAAGTTTTGTTTAAAGAAAACTATTGTGAAATAAAATTTTAAAATGTGGCAATTGCATTGGCGGATGCTATTTCGAATTTATATAGTATATTCTGCGGAAGAGAAATGAAGTGTTAATGGCAAATACTGATATGTGAACTACTAATTATTTAAGTATATATGGCATGGAAAGTTGGGTTATTGTGACAATGATTCTATCAAATTAATGTGTATTAATGAGTATGTATTAAAGGGAAAATGCCACGATTAAAGTTTCCAAAGGTTTAAAGTTCAAGTACAAATCAAATGTTAAATTTAGTTCATAGTGATGTATGCGGTCCAATGGAAAGTGTAACACCGGGCAAAAATCGTTATTTTGTCTCGTTTATAGATGACTTTACTCGGTATTGTATTTATTCATATTGTGGAATCGGTCAAGACAAAATTTGGCAAGAAACCTGTTACTCTTCGGTCAGATCGAGGAGGCGAATATGTGAACAGAAAATTGCAACAATTTCTATTAACTGAAGGCATTAAGTTTGAGTATACGGCACCATACTCACCACAACAAAATGGAGTTTGTGAGCCTAAAAACCGATATTTGGTGGAATGTGCTCGATGCATGCCTATAAATGCAAATTTGGATAAGAAATATTGGGATGAGGCAATATCTACCGCCAACTATATACAAAATAGATTACCACCAAAGTCTATTAAAGGAACACCACATGAACTTTGGTTTGGTGAAAAACCAAATTTGAAACATCTTCTAATTTTCACATGTCCCAAAGGGGAAACGTAGAAAGTTTAATGAAAAGGTTATTGTTTATTAGATTCCAGTACGAACAAAATCATAATCAGTAGGGATGTTCGTTTCATAAATGATACTACAGTTGAGGAGGAGTTTATTACAATCGAAACACAACTGTACTGTGATATAGTAGATAAATTAAAGGTGGATCAGAAATTTACGACAGTACAAATGAAAGCTTAGAAGAAGATTTTATTGGATTTGAAAGGCGATCACAATGGATTAATAAGTTTGTACCGCCAAAAAAGATACATCTACTCAGTATGCAACTCATCAGAAGTACCAACAGAACCAAAGAATCATAAGGAAGCATTGAGGAATTGAGGAATTGGATTATATTCAGATAAACCGTACATGGGATTTAGTTGATCTTCCAGCACAACAACTATAAGGAAAATATAAGTCGATATAAAGCAAGGCTTATTGCTCAAGGGTTTAGTCAGCAATATGGATGTGATTATGACTAAGTGTTTGCACCTGTGGCACGTCAAACAACATTTCGTCTACTACTATATCAGTTGCAGCAAAAAGGCGGGTATCAGAGATTCATTATTATGAGAAGACAGCTTTTTAAATGGCCAAACCGAAGAAGAAATATTTATGCAACAGCCACCCGCATTTAAAGATTCAGTTACGCCTAATAAGGTGTGTAAATTAAAAAAGTCATTATATGAACTTAAACAGGCAGCACGAGCATGGAATCAGGTAATCCATAAAATTTTACTAGGTTGTAATTTTGTTCAAAGCAGTTCAGATCCATGTCTATATATTAATGGAGACAAAGCTAAAAAATGTAATGTTCTTATTTAGGTTAATGATATCATTTTTGCGTGCAAGAACAAACATATTATTGAAGAATTTATCAGAACATGTTAAAATCACAAATTTTGGCTGTGTAACACATTATTTGGGAATTCAAATCGAAAAGGCAAAAATAATGATTATTTTGTAAATTATAAAATTATATTGAAGAAATCATATCATCAAGTGGTTTGGCAGATGCTAAAATGTCAAATATCCCTCTGGATCCCGGATATTTTAGGAATATGACAGATGAACATTTACTTGATGATAACAAAAGCTATCAAAAATTAATAGGCCATAAATAGTTGGGTATTCAGAGGAGGACTGGGCAGAATGTTGTTGTACACCTCTGATAGGTAATAGTAATATAGTAATATAGTAATAGATTAAGTATAAAGGTAACACCCAATAAGAATTAAAGTTAACACCTACTAAAAATATAAAATTACTCCACATTTAGGCTAAAATAATTATTTAGAATTATTATTAAAAATTAGATTACCTAAATGTCATTTATGAACAAACGACATGAATAGCCAAAATTATAAAATAAAAAAATTGTTAACCCAAATTAACTCGCATGCACAAAATACTTACGCTGCGAAATTGAAAATAATTTTCGAAATAGCTATTCAGGTCATTAAATTCAAAATGCACATTTAGTTAAATTTTAAGTTCAATTACCTAGAATATTTTAGTATATATAATTCAAAATTTTATAACAAAAAATCAGTTGTAGTTGAAGTCCAAAATTAAAACAGTTACATTTAAAGTCAGTTGTAAAGCAGTAGAAAAATTCAAAAAAACAATAAATAAATAAATCAGTAAAATCCAAAATTAAATATCTAGTGTTATAAATTATAATCGAGGATATCCATCAATCAAGTAAGTATCCCTTATCAAATAAAACAAAACAATACCGTCATAGCCCCCACCAGTGGTAAGCGGGTATTGTTTTAACTCATCAACTAACACTGAGGCACCGAGAAAGTCCTTCTTTAACTACCCGCCACAGCCAAGGCAGAGTCAAATACGCAGCGTCTGTGGGCGCGCAGACTCCTTTCTGGTAGTGAAGAGTACTTACTCTGAAATTTCTTACTAACATACTTCATACAGACCAGTAATACGAACATAATCATCCCACATTTATACATAGTCCCTAATACCAACAATATCGACATTATCAAAACACCTACATACAAAGATAACCGTTTATACAATATCAATAACAACCATTTACACCATATTCACCACACTCACAATATCCATACGTATAAAAACATAACATATTTATACAATAATGTCTTTCCTCTTTTAATGCACGGGTGGCTGTGGACTTGTTGACATATAGACTTTTGACTTCAAATAACCCCATAAAAAAAAATCTAATGGTGTTAAATCACAAGATCTAAGGGGCTAATTCTGATCACCGAAACGAGAGAGTACACGACTAGGAAATGTCTCATGCAGTAATTGAATTGTTTCGCGGGCTGTATGGCATGTGGCACCATCTTGTTGAAACCACATGTCGTCTATGTCAATTTCATCCAACTGAGGCAGAAAGAAGTGTGTTATCATGTCGCGATATCAAGCACCAGTAACAGTTTCAAATCTTGATCGCTTAGGATGATTTTGCTTGAAAAATCAGCATCCACTTGTTGATGCAATAATCCATTTAACGGACTCTCTTCGCTGTGCATGGTAATTTGGCTTCAGTTGTTGTGTTAATTAAATTTTGTAAGCATGAAGACACAGATCTTTAGCGAGTATACGCTACATAGAGCTTCTTGAAATTTGCAATTCTTGTCCACGATGCCGAATTGATGTTCCTGGATTTTCACCAACACTCTCATGCACTGCTTCGATATTGACATTTGAACGGCTTGTTTTTGGACGACCAGTGTGTTTAGCGTCTCCAACTGATCCAGACTCCTTGACTTCTCTTAACAGTTGACGAAGTTAACTATGAAATGTCTGAAATTTTCGTACTGCGGTTTCCAAACTTTCATTATTTTTAAGATATTCTTCAATAATGAAAATACGTTGCTCTATCGTGTAACGCCACTTTTTTACTAAACCAAACCTCTCAGCTGTCAAATTATTTTTTTTGCGGTTGCTAACACTTTACAGCACAAATGGCGGCAAATTCGTCACACCACGTCACAGTATATTATTTTGGTCTCTGGTTCAATTAAAGTTCAGTCAAATTTCCACACAGAATAAAATAATGTTGGCAAAATTGAGTATTCCGCAAACCTAAACGTCATCATAATCCATCACATCGTGAATCCCATTTATGAATATCTCAATTAAATTTCGCACGATTGATTTCAACATTGTCGTGTTCAATGAAATTCCAATCATTATTTTTATTATCATCACCACTCAGTCATATCGCATTTTGTAATGCTGTGTGCTGGTGGTATATGGTATCAACAATTCAACATAATAAATGTCATTATTATATTCTCTACAACATTTACTATAGTACATAGAGTTTTATTTAGTTTGAAATTTAAGAATGATTTGTATCACCTTTTTTGTGCGCTATATTTTATTATAAATAGCTAAATATGTATATAAAAAAACATTTTGTAGTTCAATTTTTTATTCCTAATGTCGAGTCGTACGCGATTTCCTTTTAGTATTTTAAACATGTACCAAATAGTTGACAACGTTTCAACACAAACAAATCGGCGTATAGAATTTGGTATGTTGTACATATATGGCAAAAAAAAATTCTTTATCGTACTCGAATGAATTTCGATTTTATTTTTTTCGAATTTAAACGAGAAAATCACTTTATGTTGTTGTTGGAAAATGGATTAACAAGAAAATTTATTTCCTTTTCAACAAAAGGGTTTATTCTTGTGCTACAAAGATTTTTTTGTTTGTTTGTTAAATTTATGTTCAGATGTAGATTGTATATAGAGAATTCAACTCAAACTGTGTATATAGATTTTCCACAAGCAAAATTCGCTTGTCACTAAATTGCAATATCAATTAAGAAAAGTAGATATGGCTTTCATTTAACTCGATATAGGAAAATCGTTTAATAATTTTTAATGGAATATAAATAAAATATTAAACAAACTTGAATATTCTTGAAAAAAGTTTGTATTATTTATAAGTTTTAGAGAATTTTATAAATATACATATCCATATGTACATACATATGTATGGAAGGAGTTAAACATAATAGAAATAATTTCTGACTTTCATTTAACCTTCTGGTTTTGTATGTTTTTCCATCGAACGATTTTTCCATTCTTTATTCATTTTCGTTAGTATATATTTATTGGAAAATTTACCAATTAACAATTTAAATTTAAAGGCAAACATTTTAGAAATCGTCTTTAAATTTTCGATTTTCATTTCGAATAATTTTTCATTATAAAGGGTTGGTTTATATAATCCGTTCAGTTCCTTACAGACACGGACCGGCACAGACATCAAGTATTTATATTATCCGTACGTCTCCGTACAGACTTTGATTCGTATTACTTCGCTATGTCGATCGTATATATTCGTAACTACGTACAGTCAAGGTCAACACTTAACTACGTATAGTCCAAACAAGAAACAAGAATATCAAAATTGAAATTAAATAATAAATTAAATATCTGACAGTAACGTACATACTTGTCTATACAAAGATCAACCATTTCAGTTGCATGATCACAACAAACTAAAATAATGTTTAAAATAAATAAGGTCCTAAATCTGACCATTACCGGTTTATAGACAACAAAACTAAAAATGGATACCGCCAAAACAACACCGGACCCCCGCTGAAGTACCCGGACACGAGATTTAAGATCGGCACGTGGAACGTGCAGTCACTTAAGAAACCAGGAGCGTTAGAGAGCCTAATCATATGCACGAAGGATTATCGGCTGGAACTCGTTGCTCTTCAAGAAGGTCGCTATGGCCGAAAAGTGGAGACTATGTGTCCCAGGGCTATACGTTGTTATGTATACAGTGGAGATGACCTCGGAAATTTTGGAGCTGAAATTCTTATTGGGCCGCAGGTAAAGAAGGCTGTTTTGGATTTCCAAGCAGTCAATAACCGATTGTGTAAGCTTCGCTTGCACTTGAAGTTAGCTAACCTGTTCAAAATTTGTATACATGCGCCCACAGAAGTCAGCCAGCCCCAAGATAAAGACTCATTTTACAATGACTTGGATGATCTGATGGGATCTATTCCCGAACACGATGTTAGAATGATAATTGGCGACTTTAATGCTAGAGCTGGCAGAAATCAGACCGACTTGTGTGAAAACATAGGTCCGTACTCCCTGAGTAGCAAGCACATTTTACCCTCACAAACAGATACATTTGGAAACATGGATCCATCTTTTTTTAGATTATCGTAATGGATACGATGCAAAAACGACTTCTTTTTGTGGCGCTCGAGCAGCATTTCGGACATGCAAAATCGTCTTTCCACGTCTCTTGGCTCAACTCGTATGGCACCCAATTTCCCATCTTTTGGATGAATCCCAAGGCTTTCAAACGTCTGGAAATTGTTGCTTGATCAACTCCCAATGATTCTGCAAGTTCTCTTTGTCTTTGATGTCAAAATCACCAATTTTAAAGCAACTAAACTACTCAAAGCACTGTGTTTTTGCAAGAGCATGCTCATCATACAAATCCACGAGCAAACGATGACTTTCAGCTGCTGTTGTGTTTGCAAAAAAGTGACTCAACAAAACTTCCCGCAAATGCTGTTTTTTTCTAAAATTTGATAAATTTTCCATCGTTGAAATCGGTTGGATGTACAAAATCAAAACAAAAACTTTTACCTGAATTTGACAGGTATTGAATAGAGCTTTCAAATGACATAAATGCCATTAATGTACTATTACGCATAAACAAGTAATGACATCTAGTATCAAATTCCCATGAGGAATTCACTAAGGCCATGCAGAGAATAAAACGAAACCGCTCACCTGGAGTGAAATATATAAATTCGGAGCTCTTGATATTCGGAAGCGATACTTTGTGGAACTGTCTTTTCGACCTTATTCGATTAGTATGGCGACCCGAAGTGTAGCCGCGATGTGCCCCATATTGAAGAAGGGAAACCGCTTGAAGCGTGAGAATTATCGCGGTATAGCTGTCCACAGCATACAAGTTACTGGCCAACATTATATTGGATAGAATCACCCCTCTAGCGGAGGGCCTGGTTGGTGACTATCAAGGAGTGTTAAAGTTGAGAACAGACTATCAAGAATTTTTGGAGTTAGCTCGGGTGTTCGGCGGGGAGATGCTCTGTCCCCGATACTCTTCAATCTCATGTTGGAGTACATCTTTCGTAAAACTGAAACACCTCAGCGCAACATCTTATATCGCCAGTCCAATCAGGTGCTTGCATATGCAGATGACATATGCTTGATTGGACTGAATAGCAACGGAGATAAGGAAATACTTGATCCGCTTGTAGAGTTTTCAGCTTCTGTTGGTCTCCAGATCAATGAGTCAAAAACGAAATACATGATCTCAGGTTATAAGGACAATGGCACACCAGATTTTAGTAGTGGCTACTACACGTTTGAAGGAGTGAGGAGGTTCAAATATTTGGGTTCTCTTATCACTCACAATAATAGTCTGGGTGAAGATATTAAAGTGCGACTGGCATAGCTGGCAGCCGTGCTTTGTATCCTCTAAGGCCACTGCTAAAATCTAAGCACTTATCAAGTGCCGTGAAGCTGAAACTGTACAAAGCGTTGATCAGGCCCGTTGTTGTGTTTGGATGTGAAAGTTTAGCGGTGACGGATGAATACGAGAGATGGCTCCTAACATTTGAGAGACATATGCGTGTGATTTACGGCGCAAAACGCGAAATAGATGGCACATACCGAGCTGTGTACATTATCGAGATCAAAGATCTGATGAAGATCCCCGATTTTGTGTATGAAATAAGATCTCAGCGGGTACGCTGGCTCGGTCACGTTCTGCTTGCTGATCCGGAACGAATTGTGCAGCGATCTCTGAAAGGGGAGCCACCACATGGTAGGCGCAGAGGTCGTTGCAGGCGACGCTGGTTCATTCACAAAATGATATTAACGACACTGATGATAGTAGCTACTGTAATGAAATTACAGCAGTGAGCCAACTCCAGAGGTAGTTTCCGCCAAAAATATCAGCATTTTTAAAGTTTGAAAGTGCAAATGTACTTAGGTACATAATTTTCGAATTGGACTGGTTGTGAATTATGGTGAATAATGAATTATATAAATAAAACGATTAAAATGAATATGTTCTGTATTATAGATAGATATTATGTATTTTAATTTTGAACAACTTAAAAATTTAAATCTATATTCGTAGACCGTCAACCCTCAAAATTCCTAAAATTTCAATAATTTTATACTTTTTAATTTAAAAATCTTAAAACGTGCAAAAAATGTAATTTGAAATTCGCCTTTCTCTTAACAATTAAAAAATGTATTTCTGTAAAAAACCAAACACCAAATTTCTGTATACTGTTCAATATCAAAACCACAATTCATGAAACCATTCATTTTTATTAGATTAGTGGTAAGAAATTTTTCCAGTATTCTCAATGCTATACGTAAATTAGTATTCCACCAAAACCATTTTGTAATGAAAACACTCTAATTTCGAATGAAAATTTTCGGAAACTACCATCTAACCAGTATCACGTTTCTTGTTCAAGAGTAAAATACATTTTACATCTTTTATTTGAATTTCGTAAAATAACATTTTTTACCAGCTTTCATTTTTGGTGGTAAACATTATGTATATAGATATAAATTTAAAATGTAAACCGAATTTATTTCAACAGGATGCCATATATTTCATTACAGATTAAAGTGTTAAAAAAATGTTGCTGCCATCGGAAACATCATCATTTTTTAACTAGATCATTCGTTCTATATACTCGTATGTACAATAACAATTTAATAAAAACATGGAATAAATAACAATCACCCATCACAATTTGAAATTGTTAAAATAAATTCAAAGGAACAAAAAAAATCATTTAGTTTTCTTAAATCTTCATCATCATATGCAAATACTAGATCTCATCCAATTTATTTTCATGAGACGAAAGGCAGCAAGAGTGATACGAGCGATACGACTATGAGCATAGCAAACAACAAACACCGCACATAACAAAATCACAAAATTTTCACAGATAACAACAAACCTAAAATCCACAACAGCCAAAATCGTCTAGAAGAAAAATAAATCAACATTTTAGAAAGAAAATGTAGATAGAAAAGCTCACTAGGGGGGAGGTTTGGTTTGGGAGTAAAACGGAATCGAAACAAAAAATACCAACAAGATGAATGACTTGAAAAATACTAAATTTATCTTATTTTTGTACCTACCACAAAATAAAAAAACGGAAAAATCGTAAAACAAGAGACAAGAAATGAGAATAGGAAAATATACAGTGACTTAACTAAATGCTTCAATTTATAAATATAGAAAATTCAAAAAGCTTTACATTTTGTTTATTCCAACATTTATTCGTCGGGTATATGTACATATATAGACTACGAATGAGATTTATTTATTTTTTAACAACACCAAAAGCTCTTCATTTTATTCGGAAAATTAGAAAATTAAAAATTAAAACTTACAACAACAACAACAATCACAACGGCAAATGATGGAATGACTTTTACAAAATGTGACACATTTCTTCAAACTTTTTTCCTCTTGGTTTTGTTGGTGTGATTTTATTGTTGTCTGTTGGTACTGCTGCTGTTATGTTTTGTAGTTGTATTCAAAATATTTGTCATTTTCTATAATCAAATCAAATAAAATGTAAAATATTTTTTTGTCAGATTTTTGGATTTTTGTTTCGTTCGAAAAATGTATTTTTGGATGAAAGTAAAATATTTGTGAAAAATCATAAATGAAAAATTTTGTTCCTTTTTTGTATACCTGGAAAACGTGCTTTAACCCATAAATTGATTTTTATTGTTACATTATATATTGTGTTGTATTTATATAGACAAAATTTTATTTATAAATCGTTCGACACAAACACAATAATATAAAAGCTTTTCGGAAAATTATTTTCCTCAATTAGATGACAAAAATGGATTTGAGGTTGAAGAGGGGTCATCATGTCTCGGTGTTTGTTTTTATGACTAATGGAATAATTTTCAGCTGGTTTTGCCAATTCCCAGAAGAAAATTGAATTAAATTGATGTTTATTGTTCTCTAAATGAGTTTCTTATAGGACATCTGTGCAATATATGTTATTAATATTAAGACAGTTCATATTTTATTGGTTGAAATAAAAGTTTAATTTAGCTTGAAATTGCTGCGTCTGTATAGTACAAAAATACCATCGCCATTTCATGGTTGTGGGGTGTTTAACATATTTACAGATTTTATTAAGGTTACCAGACGTACTCTTTAAAGAGTACAAGTACTTTTTTTGAGCATCTGCTCTTTTCTACCCTTTTTTTTTGTAGATGTATTCTTTTCATTAAAAACGTATCGTCATATTGAATTAAATAAGTTTCTGGAAATTAAATTTTCGAAAATTTGTGGAAAAAGTATTTCCACTGTTTAAGAAAACAAAAATTGAATACGAAGTACTATGTGAAACTTGTAATACCATAGTTTCGATCGCTAATAAAGGAAAATGCGATGCAACATTTAGACTGTTTGAAACACAAACGCAAGATACAAAGTGGAAGTGGATCCATGAATCTCACTAATTATTTTATTAAAACAAATTCAAAAATTGAAGGAAATTTTTATGCTTCAGTAGCTACACTTGCTTTCACCGTTAAGCACCATCAACGCTATAAATCTTGTGACTCGAAACTCTACAGAGAGTTATTAAGTGATTCATTCAATTTTCGACTTTCATTCAAGTCGGACGTGTTTTTAGTTGTTCTCTGCAAAATATGAAATATTGCTTTAGTTTAACCTACTCGCGTAATTTCAATTTAGTGATCAATTTTAGTTTTTATTTCAAATTTGTTATCAACAATAAGAAGTTTGCCACTAAAATTGTAAAATAACAAAGTGCTTAGTTTGTGCATATGAAAACTTAAAATGAGTTTGTGTAGTGTTTGTGGTTTTGTGATTGACACAATTAATAAAAAACTACGCAACTCAAATGAACAAAAAAATGATCAAATAAATAAAACATTATATTCGAAGTGCAGTGACATTACTCCGGCGCATAGTTTTAATTTAACTAAAACGAATCTCGACTCATTAATTTAGAAAAAACTGTCGAATATGTGGCCAATTCAGTTAAATCATTAAGAAATAGTTATATCATTCTTGAGCAGTTAAGCGGAGAGGTATATGAAATTTTGAGTAAATTTATTGAAATAGACACCTGTGAAGTTTATCCTAAATTAAACCAACAAAAACAACGTAATATGTATATGTATTAGTGAATATCGAAAATATATGACATTTAGGCGAACCATAGTGCTCAACCATATATAAAAGTAAAGTTTAACACTAATAATCCAATCATGCCAAAACTTTTGAAAAGCTAATGGCTTTCACATGGTCAAATTGAGGTTTCAGTAAATTTACATTTTAGGATTTTCTTAAGAAATTGCGTATCTTAAGATTTTCAATATTTAGCACAAATCTCATTGTGATTTTTCGATAGGCCTGAACTAACACTACAATCATGCCAAACCATTAAAAAAGCTTTCACATGGTCAAATTGAGGTTTCAGTAAATTTAGACTATAGGATTTTCTTAAGAAATTGCGTATCTTAAGATTTTCAGTATTTAGCACAAATCTCACTATGATTTTTCGATAGGCTTGAACTAACACTACAATCATGCCAAATAGTGAAAATCTTAAGATACGCAATTTCTTAAGAAAATCCTATAGTCTAAATTTCTTAAGAAAATCCTAAAATGTAAATTTACTGAAACCTCAATTTGACCATGTGAAAGCCATTACCTTCTCAAACGGTTCGGGATGATTGTAGTATTAGTTCAGGCCTATCGAAAAATCATAGTAAGACTTGTGCTAAATAGTGAAAATCTTAAGATACGCAATTTCTTAAGAAAATCCTATAGTCTAAATTTACTGAAACCTCAATTTGACCATGAGAAAGTGATCGAAAAATCACAGTGAGATTTGTGATAAAAATTGAAAATTTTAGTGGATTTGTGATAAAAGATGAAGGGAGGAAGATAAAAGGAAGTAAATGATTAAAGGAAGTAAATTAATTATTCAATGTTACTTATTAAATGTGTTATTATTTGCCTAAATGATGACTGTATTTTATAATACACTAATACTACACATTATTTGACTAATACATTCACAAATATTTAGTTTTAGTATAAACTTCACAAGTCAAATATGGCGTGTGAAGTTTGTACTAAGTTAAAACTATTTTTTATTTTTTTTTATTTAGTTCTAATTTAGGTCTCCACTCGCATTGAAATAGAACAAAAGTGCATAAGTGGTTCTGATAATTTAGAAGAACTTTTACATTATTGCAATAAAAATAATAAATCAGTAAGGCAATCTCTTGAGGTACTAGGTGATATTTCATCTTCACTGGAAGATAATTGGACATCTTATTGTATTATTTGGGATGTTTATACTGGGGTGTTTTAGTAGGTGTTAACTTTGATTCATAATGGGTGTTATCTTTATGTTTAATCTATTACTACGTTATTTATATGTTTGTTACTTATGAGGGGTGCACAACACCTTCCCCCTTTATTAGTGAAATCTTCTTATGGAAGATTTCGCAGTTATGGGATACATATTGTCTAAGGCTTATTACTATTATTATTATTATTATTTTTGTTTGTTATTGTTAAGGATTATGCATATTGGTAATTGGTCGTCTTCTGCTGGTCTTCTTGCGTCTTCTTTGTATTATAAAATTTAGTTTGGTCAAGGATTCAGTATTCCATTGTTTGCATGTTGTATTATTGTATATGCTTGTGGTTGATGTTCTGGCATCGTTTCTTGGCTGTCTACGGTCCAATCGTTATCCGTATGTGTTCAATTTTGTGGTTTGCTAGATGGTAGGTAGTGTTACTATAGTGATTCTGTGCCAAATCTGTGTTGTTGTGGCTGCTTCGTCAGTATCGTTTGTCTTCATCTTACATATGTCGTTGCGTTTTGCCTTGTCGTGTGCCTCATCGTTTTGTATTTGTTTTGCTTACAATGTTATGTTGAATCGTGACCATGAACTATATTTTATTTTTGCTCTGGAATTCTGTCGTGTTGCATTTTATTGTCGTTTGTATTATATTATATTATTATTTCATTAGGTTATTAGCTTATATAATTTATAATTATTTTTTTTTTTTTGTAATCTAAGCTAATTTTGTTTATTTTTATTTTTACTGTATGAATTGGTTTAAAAAAAATATGAAGTGTATGCATTTTGTAATATGAGCTAAAATTTATATAATTGAGAAAAAAAAATTTTTTATGAGAATTTTATTTACTACTTTGTATAATTAGTATTTATGTGATATATATTTTTTTTTGTTTTGTTTTATGAAAATTGCTTATCTTAGGGTTTTGTATGGTACATGTAATTTTAGTCACAAGATTTTTGTTTTGTGTGACTGTTTGTGTATTTCCACTTCCCGTATCATACATTGGATTTCCATGCCTATTTCTCTCATCTCGTCTATTTCTGGGTATGGTTGTTTTTGGTGTAGTGTTTTTCCTATTTCTTCGATTATTTTCCAGAATGGGTCATCTATCGCGATTAGTGACTCTGGGTCACCTCTTATTAGTTCGATCATTGGTTTTGCCGACACTGTGAATTTATTTATGCTGTATGAGTTTTGGTTATGAAATGTAGGTTGTTGATTGGTAGTATATTTTGTGTTTGTAGAGGTTTAGGTTTTGTTTGATATAGTTTTATACTGTGGTGTGACTGTCATCTTCATGTATTTTTCTATTTCTTGATTCGTCGTTGTTCTGTTTGTCTCTGTTGCTGTGTGGTTTGTTAGTTTTCTGTGTTAAGTTTAGTATTGTTGTTTTTGTTTTCCTCTTTCTGTATTTTATTATTATTGCTGTTATTGCTATGAACATCAGTAAGCTTGTCCCTGATAGTATTCCAGTTGTGATTTTGGTTGTTTGGTTATGGTCTTTTTGTAATTTTAGTTCATCTGTGCTTTTTTTTAGTTGAATTATTCTGTTCGTTTGCTCTAAGAATTGCTTGTTGTGTGTCTTGTGGTCGATGAGTTGTATTTTGGTGTTCCGTGGTTCTATGTAGTCATTTTGCATGTTCTTGCTTACTTCTTCACTTGATTTGGTCAGTATCTCTTGTTGTTCTAGTTTGATTGTTTCTGGATATCCCATTACTATTATCGTGAATTCTTTTGTTGTTACTTTACATGTTGTTTGGAAGGTCAGTAGTCCGTTATTTGTGATTTGTAGTTTTTCAGTGTTGTTGTGGCATTGTATTGTTATGTTTGTTTCTGTGCTCATAGAATAGAGTAACGTGTTTGTGGCTTCTAATTTTATTATTATGTTGTGGGAGTTTGTTGGTAACGATTTGCAATTTTGTTCTGTGTTCCATGGGTTGTTCCATAGTGTTGCTATACAGTGAGGGTTATGGATTGGCAGGATTGGTTTTGTGTTGTGGCATATTAGGAAGTTTCTTTCCAGGTTGTCGTTTATTTTTTCGCATCGGTTGACGTCTTCTGTGTGTAGTTCTATTATCTTTGTTTTTTGGCTGTTTATTGCTATGTATTCGGTGTCTATTTCATATATGTAATACTCTTTTTTGTTGGTGAATGATAGGATGTATGGTTTGAATAGTGTATATTCTTCGCTGTCTATTATTGGTATTGTGACTTTAATCATAACTTGTCCTTTGAATTCTATGTGATCTGTTTTTATAACTTGTTTGCGTCTGGTGAGTGGGTGCGTATGATCTCAATTACTTTGCTGTGTGTTACTATTAGTGGGTGTAGTTTCTTCATGTTTAGTGCAGTTATTATTTCTGTTGCGTCTTCTTGGAGTTTATTTATGTGCATACATTGGATGAGTATTAGCGATGTTAATTCTGCGGTGCGATGTGTAAGATTTTGTTTCCGTTCTATGAAAGTGCTCTGGTCATTTGTTCTGGTGATTAACTGGTTCAGTTTTTCTTGTATTTCGTTTGTTTCGTTTTGTAATTGGTCTACTGGTTTTGATAGTGCTTCGAAGTTTGTTTTGATTATTGCTATTTGTTGCTTTTCTACGTCTAGTAGTTTCACTTGGTTATTCTCTAAGTTTTTTAATTTTGCATATATCCCTGTGGCGTCTTCTTGGTCCATTGTTCCGAATACGAACTTTGATAATTTTCCTCCTATGTCAATGAGTCCTCTTTTCTGTCTCCCGTACATGTCGTTTAGTTTGTTTTCTTGTCGCTCGATTTCATTTATGTGCCATTTTAATTCGTGTCTAAAAGAACTGCATAAGTCGTCGGGGTTTCTATCTGTTAGTTCTTGGCATAGGGTTTTTAGTGTTTGGAGGCATTTCGTTAGTGTTTCTGTTAGTTCTTTTGTGTTTGGTATGTTGATCGCGGTGACTATTTTTAGGTTTTTGCTGATAGTATCGATTTCTGTTATCTCTTCGAAAAATGCTCCTACGCTTTTTATCTTTTTGTTCTCAAATTGTACTCCTGCCGCTAAGGTGATGAGTCCGATTATGGCTAGTCCGGTGTACTTCATTTCTGTGGGGTAGTTTTTGTTGTTGGGATTAAAGGTATTCTTATAACGATTTAGTTAATGTTCGTTTGGGGGATGTTTGTTTCTGCAGGTGAAGTCTTGTGTGTTTCGTTTTTTGGTTGTTATGTTCGTGTGGTTTTGGTGGGATTTGTGTCTTGGGTTTTGGTTTTTGTTTTCTGTTGTTTAGTGTTATTTTTGGCCTTTTACTCGTTTTTTTTTTTTTTTGATTTGTGTACTTTAAATCTCTGGACTGTATTTGAGATTTATCTGCTTTTGTTTTTCCCATACATTTTGAAAAAGCGAAGAAGAAAGATTCGTTCGTTTTATTTATTTATTTATTCTTTAAAAAATATTTATTCATTTATACATGTTTATCTTGAAGTTCATTCGTCTTCAATTTTAATGATGACAACGTCCTCCTCGATGATGGTAACGTCTTCCTCAATGATGGCAACGTCTTCCTCAATGACGGTAACGGCTTCTTCAATGACGGTAACGTCTTCTTCAATGACGGTAACGTCTTCTTCAATGACGGTAACGTCTTCCTCTTCTTCTTTAATTGGTCTTTCTTTGATGATGACAACGTCATCATCCTCCTCTATGGGTGCTGTTGTTTCGTTCCGTAGTTGTTGTCTTCGGCGCACTTGCCTGTCTGCCCTTCTGTCCAGGCAGCGTTTGAATTTTTGGACTTGTCTACAACTTATATTGAAACTGTTCTGGTGGGAGTGGTGAACTCTTAGTATTGATCCTTTTCTGAGGTTTCTTTGGGTGTTCACCATCTGGTGAATTATTCTGTCGGATCTGCTCCATTTTAGGTTGATGTGTTGATCCATTAAGTTTTTTTTTTTTTTTTTTTGAAGCTTGGGTGCTTGTAACTTATTTTCTGGTTGTGGTTTCACTTTTGGTTTTGTGTCGTTATATATTCTGTTGTTTTGTCGAGTCAGGGTTTTGCGCGTTTTTTTTTTTTTTTTTTTTTTTTTGGATTAGTGTTACATGTAGTTTTGCTGCATTAAAAAAAATTTTTTTTTTTGTGTGTGTTACTTTTATCGTTGGGGTTTTCATCTGGTGTCTGGTTCATGCTTATCTTGTTAGGAGTTTGTTGCAATTTGCTTGTAATGTTTTTATGTTTCGGTTCGTGGAATAGAGATGCGTTTTTATTTTTATTTACTAATTTGCTTGTTTGATACATTTTTCTTGATCATGTTTTTTATTTCTTTTAATTTGTTGCTTATGGCTATCATGTTTCTTTGTCTGATGCATATCTTGTTTATTCTTTCCAGTTCTTTTCTTTCTTTTTTCAGTTTGTTCACCTTTCCGCCTCTGCTCCTTTTCTTGTTCGGTCTTGATTCGGTATGTGTTTTCTCAGTGCTATTTTTCCCTTGTGTGTTGGGGGGACTTCTTTTTTTTTCTCTGTATTCCTCTATTGATATTTTTTTTATTTGCTGTTGTTGTGGTCTTCTCGGGTTGTTCCTTCATCTTAGTAGTCTCCATTGTTGTTTAGCTGGGAGGTGTCATGTTATTATTTTGTTTTGGCTTCTAGTTGTGGTGTGGGATTAATCTGTTGTTGTGTACTTTTGTTAGTCGTCTGTTTATTTGAATTGTGGTGTTTGTGGGTGAGTTTATTTCAGTTACTCTGTATGGGCCTAACCATAGCGGGTCTTGTTTATTTCTTCTCATGTCGTTTTTTAACCATACAAGATCGTTGACTCTTACGTGTATATCGTTCGCTTTTTTGTCGTACTGTGCTTTGGTTACGTGTTTCTTTTGGATGAGTCTTTGTCGAGCGATTGCATGGGCAAATCTTAGTCTGGCTTTTAACTCGGAAGCGTAGTCGTCGTAGTTATACGTAGGTTCTGGCTCCTTTTTTATTGCGGTCGGTATTAATGCTGGTCTACCGTAAATTAATTCGTGTGGTGTGTAATGTGTAGCGCAATGTGGTGTAGTGTTATAGACGAATATGGCGTAGTGACACATTTCGTCCCAATTGTTTCTATCGGCGTCTGTGAAGGATCTTAAGTATTCCTTGAGTGTATTATGGGATTTTTCATTGGTTTCAGGGTGGTATGCTGTGGTAGTTAGGTGTCTGAGTTTCAGTAATTTGCATACATCTTCGAATGCTTTTGAAGTTGGTGCCCTGGTCGGTGAGGATTTTCTCTGGAATGCCGTATTTGGTAATGTAATACTCGCAAAGTGCTTTCGCTACCGTATTTGCATTCTGGTTTGGGATTGGGATTGCCCCGGAAAATTTGGATAGGTCGTCTTGGAATGTAAGGATGTAATTGTTTCCTTTTTCTGTTGTCGGTAAAGGGCCTACGATATCAAATGCTACTCTTTGAAATGGATATTCTGATGTGGTTGTTATTTGTAATGGGACTTTTGTTTTCCTATGGTTCTTGTTCCGTTTTCATAGATGGCATTTTCTTATAAAGCGATTTATGTCAGTTAGCATGTTGGGCCAGTAGTATAACATTTTAATCCGTTTGTACGTTCGCCATGTACCTGCGTGTCCACCTAATGGTAAGTTATGGTATTCGTCCAGTATTTGTTGACGTTTCTTTTGATCTAATACGATTTCTATGTTATTTTTATTTGTTATATCCGTTTGTTTCAATTCTTGGTTTTTTGTTGTTTGTTTGTCGTCATTTTCTTTGGGTTCTGCTGTCTGCTGACCTGTTGTTTCTTGAGTCTTCCGGTTCTGTGCTCTGGTGATTGCTAATACTTCGTTGTATCTGATCCTACTTAGTGCGTCGGCATTTGTATTTAGTTTTCCTGATTTATGTATTATTTCAAAATTGTACTCGGACAACTTTAAATTCCATTTTAGTATTCGGTTTGGAATCTTTGTTAAATTCCCGGTGAGTGGTTTGTGGTCCGTAAGGTAGTAAATTTTTTCCCGTATAAGTATGGTCTGAAATTGTTTACAGCCCAATATATTCCTAACATTTCCTTTTCTATGGTGCTGTAATTCCTTTCTGATTTGCCTAGTGCTCTGCTGGCGTAAGCGATTGGGAATTCACCTGTTACGTATGTCTGTGATAGTACGGCTCCTAAGCTGTAGTCGCTTGCGTCTGTTGTTAGAATGAATGGTCTGTTTAGGTCGGGATACTTAAGGATTGGTGGGTTTACTAGACATGTTTTGAGTGTTTTTAAGGCTTTTTCACTTTCTTCTGTGAATTCGAATGGTACTTTTTTACGTGTTAGCTTAGTCAGTGGTTCTGTTATCTCTGAGAATTTTGGGATAAACCTGCGGTAGTAGTTCGCTAGGCCTAAAAATGATTGGGTTTCTCTTATGTTTCTTGGTTGTGGAAAATCTTGTACTGCTTGTGTTGTTTTTGGGTTAGGTTTGATGCCGTCTGGCGTAATAAGATGACCGAGAAATGTGATCTCTTTTTTGAGAAATTGGCATTTCGCACATTGGAGTTTTAAGTTGTTTTTTCGACAAGTTTCAAAAATTTCGATCAGCTTGGTGTTGTGATCGTTTAAGTTTTTCCCGTAGACGATTACGTCGTCTAGGTATACAAATCCTTTTAATCCTTGGAAACCACGGAGGATATGATTGATGGCTCTTTGGAATGTGGCCTGAGAATTTTTGAGTCCAAAAGGCATTCTTGTGAACTCGAAATGTCCGTAATCTGTGCTGAAGGCAGTTTTGTGATAGTCACGTGGGTTCATTTCAATTTGATGGTAACCACTTGCCATATCTAGGGTTGAGAAATATTGAGCATGTCCTAGTTGTCTAGGATGTCGTTTATGTTTGGGAGTGGAAATGAATCGCCTATTGTTGCTTCGTTTAATTTTCTGTTGGATTTTCCCTTCTTCTAACATTTCGCTGACTTGTTTGTTTATCTCGTTTTTGTGTGTCTGTGGAAGTCAGTATCTTTGAACGTGGATCGGTTTGGTATCCGTGTATAAGTTTATATCATGTTGTACGCCCTTAATGCTTGTCAGTCTGTCTCCTTCTAGGAAAAATATGTCTTCGTATTCTGTGCAAAGTGTCAGTATTGACATGTTTTCCTCAACGTTGTTGGTTGGGTCTAGATTTTCTGATATCATTTTGATAATTTGTTCTGTTCGGTTATCATTCGAGTTGTACTGTGCTTGTTGATCGTGTTGGTGTGAGTAGAGGCTTAGTTCAGGGTAAAATTCATTTAGTATTGTGTCTTCTGGCAGAGTGTTGGCTATTAGGATTTTGGCTTTTCGATTTTTGGGTTGTAGGAGTATGTGTGGAGTGTGTATTCCTGGTATTATTTCGGATGCATTGGATATGTATTGGTCGTCGGTCGGGGTTTGTATTTCTATCAGTGTTTCGCTCCTTGCTGGGAGTGTGATCGTATTTTTAGAGTCGTTCGAAAAATGCACAAAGTGTTCATTTATCTTCAGCATGTTCTTGCTGTATAGAATGTCAATTTTATGTTTTTCGAACATGTCTCTACCTATTATTCCGTCTTCTGTTATAGGGAAATTGTCTTGTACTACGTGTAGTCTGTGTTTAATAGTTAGGTTGTTGGTGAGTTGTATGTCTGCGTCGATCGTTCCTATCGTTATTATTTCTCCTTCTCCTATTCCTGTTAATGCTTTTTTCATGTCAGTGTTAATTTCTTCTTTCGTTGCGTATTTGATCTTAAGTAAGGATACGTCTGCTCCTGAGTCTATTAGCAGTTTCGGTTTGTGGTCTGCTATTGTCGGTGTGATTGTGTCGCGGTTTGTTTTATATTTTGATATTAGTTTTATTTGTTTGGGTTCTGCTAGTTGGAATAAGTCTGCTAGTACGTCTTCTTGTTCGTCAAAGATATTACTTTGTTCTGGTTTATTTGTGTCATTCCTTGTTGCTTTGCAGATAGTTTTTTCATCTGAGTTTTCGTGTATGGTGTTTCTTTCGTGTAGTTGAATTTGTTCGTATACTCTGGATTTGGGTTCTTGGGGTGGGTTTTGTTTGTTTAGTAGGGACAGTCTGGGAGCTGGGATAGGTTTGAAATTGATTTTTCGAGTTGGTTCGTATTCTTGTGTGCTTGGTTTGATATTTGTATTGTTTATTTCGTTTATTTGGTAAGCGTCTGGGCTTGTTTGGTTTGTGTCTCTTTGTGTTTCCTTAAATTCTAGTATTTGCGTTGGTCGGGCAACGGCTTGGTGTGTCGGGCTGGCGACTGTTTGAGTTTCCTTAATATCTACGTTTTGATTCGTTCGGTTAACGTGAGTGGTTGTACTCGGTCGGTTAACTTGAGAATCTTGGTTTGGTGTCGGGCTGGCGACTGTTCGTGTTTCCTTAATAACTAATTTTGGATTCGTTCCGGTAACGTGAGTATAGTTGTACTCTGTCGGTTAACTTGAGAATCTTGGTTTTGTGTCAGGCTGGTGACTGTTTGTGTTTCCTTAATATCTATTTTCCGCGTTGGGCTGGCAACGGTTTTGTGTGTCGGGCTGGCGACTGTTTGAGTTGGCTTAATTTCTACGTTTTGATTCGTTTGGTTAACGTGAGTATTTGCACTCTGTCGGTTAACTTGAGAATCTTTGGGATTTTGTCTTGTGTATTCTGTGTTTGCGTATGGTTTTGTTGGTTTTAGGTATATTCTTGGAATTATACCCATTGGGAGAGAATATTCATGTCCGTTTGTTATTTGCGTTTGGTGTTCATTGTTATTTGCGGCTGGATCCAACTGCGGCGGCTCTCCTACTGCTGGCTGGATCCTTGGTCGTTTCCCTGGTTTCTATATTGTCTGTGTGTAGCAGTGTTTTCCATCGGCTGTTGGATGACTGTGTTGAGTTTCATTGCGTTGAATTGGTTTCCTAGGTTCTCTACTTCATTTGATCGCGGTTGGTTCCGATATTGTCCCGTGTTGTAGTTTTTACTTGTTTGGAATTTGCTTCTGCACTCGTCGAATGTATGTCCCTTTGTTGTTTTGCAGTGTGAGCAGTATTTAGGAGGTCTGTCTTGGAAATTTGGGACTGTGGGTTGTCGGTAGTTTGTAAAATTGTTTTGTTGAGGTGGAGTGTATGTAATTTGTCTTGTGGAGGTGTTTGGAAATTGTCTGGGTGGTGTGTATTGGTTTTGTGGGAAGTATTGGTTGTTTCGTTGCCTTTGGGCTTGATAATTGATTGGTGTATTTTGGTAGTATGGTTGGTTTGTTCGGTATTGGTTATTTTGGTGTTGAATGTTTCTTGGTCCCTGTTCTCTAAATATCCTGGTGCGGCATATATCCCATGTGTGGTTTGGTTTTTGACAGTAGTTACATATTATTTGAAACCACGGAGGATATGATTGATGGCTCTTTGGAATGTGGCCTGAGAATTTTTGAGTCCAAAAGGCATTCTTGTGAACTCGAAATGTCCGTAATCTGTGCTGAAGGCAGTTTTGTGATAGTCACGTGGGTTCATTTCAATTTGATGGTAACCATTTGCCATATCTAGGGTTGAGAAATATTGAGCATGTCCTAGTTGGTCTAGGATGTCGTTTATGTTTGGGAGTGGAAATGAATCGCCTATTGTTGCTTCGTTTAATTTTCTGTTGGATTTTCCCTTCTTCTAACATTTCGCTGACTTGTTTGTTTATCTCGTTTTTGTGTGTCTGTGGAAGTCAGTATCTTTGAACGTGGATCGGTTTGGTATCCGTGTATAAGTTTATATCATGTTGTACGCCCTTAATGCTTGTCAGTCTGTCTCCTTCTAGGAAAAATATGTCTTCGTATTCTGTGCAAAGTGTCAGTATTGACATGTTTTCCTCAACGTTGTTGGTTGGGTCTAGATTTTCTGATATCATTTTGATAATTTGTTCTGTTCGGTTATCATTCGAGTTGTACTGTGCTTGTTGATCGTGTTGGTGTGAGTAGAGGCTTAGTTCAGGGTAAAATTCATTTAGTATTGTGTCTTCTGGCAGAGTGTTGGCTATTAGGATTTTGGCTTTTCGATTTTTGGGTTGTAGGAGTATGTGTGGAGTGTGTATTCCTGGTATTATTTCGGATGCATTGGATATGTATTGGTCGTCGGTCGGGGTTTGTATTTCTATCAGTGTTTCGCTCCTTGCTGGGAGTGTGATCGTATTTTTAGAGTCGTTTGAAAAATGCACAAAGTGTTCATTTATCTTCAGCATGTTCTTGCTGTATAGAATGTCAATTTTATGTTTTTCGAACATGTCTCTACCTATTATTCCGTCTTCTGTTATAGGGAAATTGTCTTGTACTACGTGTAGTCTGTGTTTAATAGTTAGGTTGTTGGTGAGTTGTATGTCTGCGTCGATCGTTCCTATCGTTATTATTTCTCCTTCTCCTATTCCTGTTAATGCTTTTTTCATGTCAGTGTTAATTTCTTCTTTCGTTGCGTATTTGATCTTAAGTAAGGATACGTCTGCTCCTGAGTCTATTAGCAGTTTCGGTTTGTGGTCTCCTATTGTCGGTGTGATTGTGTCGCGGTTTGTTTTATATTTTGATATTAGTTTTATTTGTTTGGGTTCTGCTAGTTGGAATAAGTCTGCTAGTACGTCTTCTTGTTCGTCAAAGATATTACTTTGTTCTGGTTTATTTGTGTCATTCCTTGTTGCTTTGCAGATAGTTTTTTCATCTGAGTTTTCGTGTATGGTGTTTCTTTCGTGTAGTTGAATTTGTTCGTATACTCTGGATTTGGGTTCTTGGGGTGGGTTTTGTTTGTTTAGTAGGGACAGTCTGGGAGCTGGGATAGGTTTGAAATTGATTTTTCGAGTTGGTTCGTATTCTTGTGTGCTTGGTTTGATATTTGTATTGTTTATTTCGTTTATTTGGTAAGCGTCTGGGCTTGTTTGGTTTGTGTCTCTTTGTGTTTCCTTAAATTCTAGTATTTGCGTTGGTCGGGCAACGGCTTGGTGTGTCGGGCTGGCGACTGTTTGAGTTTCCTTAATATCTACGTTTTGATTCGTTCGGTTAACGTGAGTGGTTGTACTCGGTCGGTTAACTTGAGAATCTTGGTTTGGTGTCGGGCTGGCGACTATTTGTGTTTCCTTAATATCTATGTTTTGATTCGTTCGGTTAACGTGAGTGGTTGTACTCGGTCGGTTAACTTGAGAATCTTGGTTTGGTGTCGGGCTGGCGACTGTTCGTGTTTCCTTAATAACTAATTTTGGATTCGTTCCGGTAACGTGAGTAGTTGTACTCTGTCGGTTAACTTGAGAATCTTGGTTTTGTGTCAGGCTGGTGACTGTTTGTGTTTCCTTAATGTCTATTTTCCGCGTTGGGCTGGCAACGGTTTTGTGTGTCGGGCTGGCGACTGTTTGAGTTGGCTTAATTTCTACGTTTTGATTCGTTTGGTTAACGTGATTATTTGCACTCTGTCGGTTAACTTGAGAATCTTTGGGATTTTGTCTTGTGTATTCTGTGTTTGCGTATGGTTTTGTTGGTTTTAGGTATATTCTTGGAATTATACCCATTGGGAGAGAATATTCATGTCCGTTTGTTATTTGCGTTTGGTGTTCATTGTTATTTGCGGCTGGATCCAACTGCGGCGGCTCTCCTACTGCTGGCTGGATCCTTGGTCGTTTCCCTGGTTTCTATATTGTCTGTGTGTAGCAGTGTTTTCCATCGGCTGTTGGATGACTGTGTTGAGTTTCATTGCGTTGAATTGGTTTCCTAGGTTCTCTACTTCATTTGATCGCGGTTGGTTCCGATATGGTCCCGTGTTGTAGTTTTTACTTGTTTGGAATTTGCTTCTGCACTCGTCGAATGTATGTCCCTTTGTTGTTTTGCAGTGTGAGCAGTATTTAGGAGGTCTGTCTTGGAAATTTGGGACTGTGGGTTGTCGGTAGTTTGTAAAATTGTTTTGTTGAGGTGGAGTGTATGTAATTTGTCTTGTGGAGGTGTTTGGAAATTGTCTGGGTGGTGTGTATTGGTTTTGTGGGAAGTATTGGTTGTTTCGTTGCCTTTGGGCTTGATAATTGATTGGTGTATTTTGGTAGTATGGTTGGTTTGTTCGGTATTGGTTATTTTGGTGTTGAATGTTTCTTGGTCCCTGTTCTCTAAATATCCTGGTGCGGCATATATCCCATGTGTGGTTTGGTTTTTGACAGTAGTTACATATTATTTGATTCCTTCTAGTTGGAGTTTCTATGTGTTGATTGTAGAGTTTGTGGTTGTGGTGGGATTACATGTTGATGTGGTTCGCCAGTTATTATTGTTAGTATTTTCTCGATTCGCTCCGTTTCTTCGATTATTTTGTCTATATTTGTTGCTGCGATTGTTGCTACTTTCTCTTTCAATATTGTATTTGTCAGTCCTCTTTTGAATATTTCCACACAACTCGCGTCTAGGTGGTTTGTGGTAGGTGTCGTCCAGGTTCGCTAATTCGTACTTTGATCTGTAGCCAATTTTGTACAGGTCTAGTGCTTCGCTCAGTCTGTAGCCGTAACTTTTGATGGACTCTCCGTATTGCTGTCGTATTCTCGTGTAATTGTTTTCAAGTTCTGTCAATGAGTATACTGGATTGTACATCTTTTTCAGAGTAGTTTTCAATGTTGGGTAGTCTTTTATTCGTCGTCTGTGTATCCTGGTGAAAGCGATTCCTGTTAGCCGGTACTTGATGATTCCGTTGAATTCTTCCTTTTCGTCATTTGTTTCCAGTCTATTATAGATGTTATCTGATGCTCCAAGGAATTTCGCAAGGCTGGTTGCGGTTTGTGCCGGGTCGGTCTCGTCTCCACTGAATTCTGGTACTAAGCTAGTTACGCTCTGGTGTATTTGTTGCGGATTCATTTTGTTAGGTTGTTGTGTATTACGGGTGTTGGTTACGTTTGTAGGTTGTGGTGTATGTGGAATTTGGATTGTAGGAGTAGTCGGTGTTCTGTTGTTAGTTTTGGTTGATGGAAGGTCGTCTGTCATTTCGATTTTTATTGGTCGGGGGACTTGTGTATTGTCGTTTTGTCGGGCGGTTTTACTACGAGTATTGTGTACTGTTGGTGTGTCGGTAGCTTGTTTAGTTGGGGATCGCGATGTCAAGCTGGACTTCGAAGCGAATGGTGAACCGTCGTGCATGTGGGGTTTCTGTTGTCTAATTATTACTTAACTAATTCGCCACAGGTGCGAATTTCGGCAGCGCCAATATTGTATTATTTGGGATGTTTAAACTGGGGTGTTTTAGTAGGTGTTAACTTTGATTCATAATGGGTGTTATCTTTATGTTTAATCTATTACTACGTTATTTATATGTTTGTTACTTATCAGGGGTGTACAACAATCTACTTCAAATCACACAGACCATCGTAATTCTCATAATCATTCAAATGATTTGGCACGGTGCCTTTTAGATTTAGACAACAAACGCCAAACTAGCTGAATTGAAAAATTTGATATTAAATGAGCCAATGGATATTGCAACAGTCGCGGTTACACAGGTTACACAAATTCATTAAGTATCAAAAAGGTGAAACTTTGTACCCAAGTTAATTAACACCTAGCTTTATAGATCCTTTAAAATCGCCCATTATTATTATTATTAAAGTTCGCTGGAACCCAAGCAGGTTCCGCACTCAATGCAACTCTGGGCCCATAGTGCGAAGATTCTATCACAATTCGCAAATGTGGTAACTGTAACAGCTTAAACCAGGGTAGGGATGACAATTGACCTACTTTTAAAGATCTATAATTAAGAAATCGGGAACTAACTACCTCGAAAGCGGGACAGCCACAAACAAAGTGAATGCTGTCATCGTCACCTTCAAGACAGTTGTCACACAAGGAATCTTGAACAAGTCCCATTCTTTGTAAATGTAGTTTAAAACTGCCATGGTCGGTCAGTATAGCAACCAGAACTCTCAGTTTGTCTTTCTTTAAAGATACAGGAAACAATTCTGTTGAATTGTCAAATAATTTTGATAACAATTAATGTATCTTAACAGGGTAAAGCATTTTCTATAACCCCAAGAAGTTTTTAATTTTGTAGATATTAAGCGTAAATGTAGAGGTTTTCCATTTACAATGAAACATAATGACTCATCATCCTCTATTCCACAATCAATGTTTTCTATTCATTTTGAAAATTCATACATTGTTGAGTAAAGCATTAAATTGAACCCCAATGACTTGACTATTCTGGAATATAACATAGAACTTATCTCAAGAAGAATCTTTGCAGAATGAAATTTTAACGGCTATTTTCAAACAAAGGACCTGGTCCTGATCAAATTCATTCGTTATTTTTAATCAATTGTGCTTATCAAATTTCTACACCACTTTTGCATATTTTAAATTTATCACTCAATTCAGGTAAATTTCCACAAAATTGGAAATATTCATTTTTATTTTTACCTCTTCAATATTTGCAAATATGGAAAACGGTGTCCAAACTGATGCCGAATATACTGATTTTAGTAAGGCTTTTGACAGAGTCTATCACAATACTCTTATTTTAGAATTAAATGATTTTGGCATTAGGGGCACGTTACTAAAT
Organism: Tipula unca; assembly: GCA_951394425.1. Classification (NCBI taxonomy): domain Eukaryota; kingdom Metazoa; phylum Arthropoda; class Insecta; order Diptera; family Tipulidae; genus Tipula; species Tipula unca. Next base: position 141,697,524 of record OX596380.1, on the reverse strand, counting down.
TGGCTTAAATGTTAACTCACCAATGGAATACAAAGAGTTAAATTCCTATATGGTTTCTGATGAAATATCAGTTTCTTCTGGAGTTCCTATCAAGACAGCCAACTTGGACTACTACTCTTCAATATGTTTATTTCTGACTAATCCATTAAATTATCTGGAGTTAATCACCTATTTCTTGCTGACGATCTAACAATTTTTCACAACAATTTAAACAGTCAATGATGCCTCAATCATACAATTCTTTCTCAATCGTCTGGATGAAGGGTGCAAACTCAACAAGCTTAAGGCTCTACTTTACTCAATTTGCGAAAACATGTGTATCTTACAAATCGTTTTATGGTCACATAAACTTAGGCATTGACTTAATTTTTATTTTATAACAAAGTTATAAATATATTTGCAAGCGAGTAACACACGCTTTTTTTTAAATTCGCTATCTCGTAATTGCGTCTCAAAGTTGAATTTTTGATGAATTTTTGACAAAAACCATTCACTCACAAACCAAATTTATTAATATTTTTCCACTAATATGTAAAAGTTTTATATATGGGTACGTTCAGGTAGATATAATCTAGCGATTAACACACGTTTTTATAAAAATTCGTTCTAATAAGCTAGACGATTGAAAATTTAATTGAAAACTATGTTATAACGATAAGCTGACAAATCAATTTATTGAAAAAAATGTGTCTTCGATGTAAAAATGGTTTAGGAATCAACTAAATTACGTGTATTTTTTCGTTCATCCCTTTTCAATTAGATGTCGTAAGTGGCAAAAAAAACAATATTTTCATGGAATATTTTGTAATTTTCGATCGCGGAGATTAAATCTATTTGAAATCTATTTAAACCATTTGAAATTTAATTTTAGATGCATTTTGTGGCATTTAAATATCGACATCAATTTTTTTTTTTTCAAGGTAAAGTAGAGCCTTAACTTAAATACAAAAAATGTTCTGTCATCTCATTACTTACACTCGTAAAAAGGAATATATAGTAGTTTTAATTATTTCATAAACAACGAGCCTCTACAACGAGTTGATAATATCAAAGACCTCGGTATTTTATTGGATACAAAACTTAATTTTAATTTTCATTATGTCTCTTAATTCTAATCTAACAAATAATGTTAGAGGAAATTAATTTATATAATGTGGAAAATATTGGTCCAGAAATATCTCCTTAAAATGTTAAAGATAGCATGGTTCACAAACTCGAATATAGTGAGTACCGCACGTTGGTTTGATACATACATATATCACAGACAGCAGTTGTTTTTGTGTCTTTATAGTTTTCGTACGGTAACTCTTACATTGCTCAAATCTTCGTAATGTATTGTTTTACCTGCATTTGTGAAAACCATTTTGAACTGATAAGCCATCAAATTCAGGGCAATTTTAACGCTTCAATGGGAGTTTGATGCGATTTTCTAGATGTGGCTGGACCAAATCATATGCCAGTTCTTCAAGAAAGATTTCTCGTTTCTCGAATTTGTTGGTTCCAAGCCAGAGTTCAAACAATCGATATGCTCCAAGTCCGGCCCCATACCCCGCGAACTGGCGCATTCGATTTCAAAGCGCTAAAATTATGAGGGGTTGTTGACATTTTTTTAATTGTTGACGTTGACAAAAACCACTGCCAAGTAATCTACGTTATATAATACGTGTCCACAACCGCGTAAATTACATGGCGTAATCGACCTCGACCATCCCTGGTAACTCACAAACGACACCTCATTCGAAAAGCAAAAAATGAAATTAAACGAACCTCTTTTCTTAGCTTTCTCTGTCGATGTGAATAGTCATGGTATTTCACGTTTGTTTGACCTGATTGTGCTAACTAGAGTTGGGTCGTGAGACCATAGATCTTTTGCCAGTGGATAACTTGTAAAAAAGTTGAACATTGTTATGTTTGCAATATAGAAATAGCGTTGAGCAAGTCGCATTACGAAGGCATGAGAAATTCCAGTGGATGCTTCTTCATTTGGTTGTGTTCCCAAATATATTTCGGCAGATACAGGATAGTTTGTTGAAAACTGCATCTGTTTCGCGATGTCATATACCAACTGCTCGTTGATCGTGAGGTCTTTTGTTGGAATGAACGAAACATTCAGATTCATTTGGTAATAGAGTCCATATATGACGGGTTGGAGCCAATTTGTCTTCTTGCAATCTGTATACCTATGTACGAGTTCTTGAATCGTTGAAAAGGATGAATCGATTGGTATGCTCGAATCTCTCCAACGATATCACTCCTCTATAAAATGGCATATGAAACTTGTGGATTAAATCTTTAGCTGCCATTAAACTTGATTTTCGGCAACAGTGAAATATCAATAAGCGTATATATTTCATCCACGTTAGTCTCTCGTCAAGGTTGCATTGCCATCCATTATCCAATTTTTTCATTTTCAAATCTTCAGTTCAGAACTTCTCTGAAGCAGAAGGCATCGACCACCAAATAGTTTTGTGGTTTTTGCCTTTTGCCGTATATTTTTCATCTCGATTTGGTTCGATTGCCTTTTGTGTTTCTTCGTCTAAACCTTCTTGGTTATCAATTACATCAAAATCAGAATCATCGCTATTCGGTTCATAATTTGGATCATGGTCGCTCTCAGAACTATGTTGTACTTTAGAATTAATTACATCGGTAGATAGTAATGCAGGGTGGTCTTGCCCATACCAATCGGTACTATTAGTATATCGACAAGCTCTTGCTCTTCTTCTGTTGTCAAACTTCGACGAATATGGGCCAAATAAACAATTTTATCCATGACTTAAGCTAAAAAATAAACAGAACCAAAAGTGTCAGTATTGAAAAAGTGATTTTTCAAAGTAAACAACCACAATTATCGTTTTACAACTAACTTACGTTTCCACAGGTAACAGCACTTTTAGGTATATCTCTGTATTGTATTACTATATTTGTTCGTATGCATCTGTATAGGTGAAAAATTGTAAAATCTAAGAAAAAAATGTACACAAAGTACGGGTATGCCACTCCCCCCATATACGAATATAAGCAGTTTGCGCTTATACAAAATATATTAGTTAAAACTATTGTTATAGATACTCGTAACAATTTTGCACTCAAAACTGTTGTGGGGAAACAATTAATATTGGTATTACTATCACTGACGGTAAATCAGAAAAGTTTGAATCTATAATGGATTTTGAATTTAATGTTTTAATTTTGAAAATCATATTCCTTTCAGGATAAAGTTCTCAGTTAAAATACACAATAACTGAAAAAACTAGGAAATAGTTTTATGTAGTTCAAGCCATTAAACAGTGTTTTCGTACGATGTTTTCACATAAAAATGTCGTTATAGTTTAGATTATATAAGCACATGTACATGGATTGAAGTATTATACAATTCCATTATCATCCGAAACAAAGCGGCAAAGAAAAAATCATTTTTATGATTTGCATATGCATGGGTAAACCAAGGCAGCATACGATATTACCATAAAATTGTTTCCAACACAATCGTAAAATGAAAAACTGCTGATGTTTTCTATAATACGATTTTTACGATTACAAAACTTTTACCGTAAATCTCTATTTATATGTCATTTATATTTATGACGAGACCGCGTATACAATTTTTACAACGACATATAATATAAACTGGTGGCTGTAAAATGTCCAACCCTAGCTGAATTGGGGTAGTGCGCTAAACAATTTAGTTCACTTCCTCAGCACGAATTGCAACGATTTGTATTTGCAATCTGTTAACTAAGAATCTAACATCCTATAAACCAATACCAGTCACACATCGTTTTAATCACATAAATTACCCCGGGCACACACACACACACATAAACCAACGACAATGATGATGTGTATGTTGAAATGATAAGATACTATTTTCTTATTTATTTACTCATGTATATTTATGGAGTCATTGTTGAATAACAAGTAGCGTACAAAACTGAAAACACCTTGGCAAAAGCATCGCAACAAACATTAAAATTTTATGTTTGAATAAATCTTTAAGTAATCTTAAATTTTACCGTACACAAGAAGATATAAAAAGAATTATTTTTCTTTTGTTTGTTATTTTCGTTTCTTTAATTGTTATTTATTATTTCATTTCCATTTAAGAAATATACATTAAAATAATAAGCAACAACAAAAAACATTGAAATTATACCGCGCGTTTCATTCCAAAGTGGAAAAAATCAGTAATAAAGAATTTTCCTCACGCATCTCGTTTCCTATAAACAGGAAAATTGACAGCATGGAAAATTAAAAAATATACTTTCTTTTGTTTTTTGTTTTTTTCCTATATATGTATAACTTTTTACAAGAAAAGCGTTTAAATACACCATTTTCCTTTTTTATTATCCTTAAAAATAACAATTAAAGGAATAAATCTTATTTATATTGTCTTAAGTTGTTACAATTTAATATAACGATAATCTTATTTAAAATTAAACAAAACAAAAAATCTCGGGTTGGGAATGAAACGTTTTTTTTATTGAATTTCTTTTGTTTTGGTCTTTTTTTTTTCGGCGGCTTTATTATTGGTGGATTGGTAAAATGATGGCTTTAATATTTTTGTTTTAAGTTTTGTTTCTTTTTTGCTTTAGAGTTATGAACTATGAACTTTAATCAAGCGAATTAGGCTAAAGTGGGTGTGGTGGAGTAGGAGTGATAAAATGGTAGTTAAAGTTAAAAATTATTTATATGAAACCGAAAGATGGGGCACGTCCTAAAATTATTTACCGAATAGAATTAAAGAATAACTATATGACAACAATATTCAGGAGAAATTTGATTTGCAATTTGTATATGGACTTATTGATAATATGTTTTAAATTTATTACTGAGAATTTATATCTTGAGATTTTTTTGAATAATAAAAACTGTAAGGGGTCATACAGTTTCCCAAATGATTGTATCATGACAGAAAACTTTTGATTAATTAAAATGTTTGTTGGAAATCTTTACAAAGTGGGTTTGGGGTACACGCTACTGTTAAATTGCCGGCAATATTATCGCTGCCAGTATTTATTATTTACTGCGTAAAAGCTGATCAATGTTGCATATGTATGTATGTACTATATGTGTAAGTCTTTTATGCATACTGAAAGGCTGCGTTTAAGATTCATATAATGACAAGGATAAAAAAAAAAATCAACTGTTTATAAAATCAACAAAAAGAAAAATGGATACCGCCAAAACAACACCGGACCCCCGCTCAAGTACCCGGATACGAGATTTAGGATCGGCACGTGGAACGTGCAATCACTTAGAAAACCAGGAGCGTTGGAGGGTCTAATCACGTGCATAAAAGAGTATCGGCTGGAACTCGTTGCTCTTCAAGAAACTCGCTGGCCTCAAAGTGGAGACCATGTGTCCCAGGGCTATACGTTGTTCTACAGTGGAGATGACCTCGGAAATCTTGGAGCTGGATTTCTTCTTGGGCCGCAGGTAAAGAAGGCTGTTTTGGATTTTCAAGCAGTCAATAACCGATTGTGTATGCTTCGCCTGCGCATGAAGTTAGCCAACCTGTCGATAATTTGTGTACATGCGCCCACAGAAGTCAGCCAGCCCCAAGATAAAGACTCATTTTACAATGACTTGGACGATCTGATGGGATCTATACCCGAACACGATGTTAGAATGGTAATTGGGGACTTTAATGCTAGAGCTGGCAGAAATCAGGCCGACTTGTGTGAAAACATAGGTCCGTACTCCCGACACGAAACTGCGACCGATAATGGTGAGAGAATGATGTACTTTGCAATTGCTCATGATCTTAGAGTAGCAAGCACATTCTTCCCTCACAAACAGATACACCTAGAGACATGGACACATCCTCGCAAAACATCCCGGAGCCAAATTGACCACGTGTTAATTTCAAAAGGGCGAGCTCGGGTTGTGCAGGATGTGAGAACTTATCGGTCAGCAACCAAATACGTAGGCAGCGATCATTATTTGGTCGCTGCAAAGCTACGGTGGAAGTTTTCGTACAGGTCGGGGAACACAGCGAAACGGATGGAACGTTTCGACTGTGAAGGTCTGATAAATGAAGATCAAAAGAAACGATATCAGGATCTTGTCAGCGACAACATTGAGGGAGCTAATTACCAGTCTGACTGCGTGAACTCTGTCTGGGAGGTACTGAAAACTTCGGTTGTCAGTGCTGCTCAACAGACTTTAGGTATAGTGAAAGTCAGACCCAAGAATGATTGGTTTGATGACGAGTGTCGTCTTGCAGTTGAGCAACAAAATATAGCCCATAATGAAGTGCAACAACGTCTCACAATCGCAAGGAAAAACAAGGCAGCTCTTGCAAGAAGGGCAGCTAAGCGGATTTGTAGACGGAAGAAGCGAGAATGGTGGAAGGCCGAGGTTATGAAAGTACAACAACTCAGCAATGAGCGTAGTTCACGTAATTTCTTTAAAGGAATTACTGGATTGCACCATACTTTCAGGCCTTCGTCAACCGCCATTCGGGACCGGGATGGAAACCTCTGTGTCAACATCGACGCAGTACTTGACGCATGGAGTGGACACTTTACTGAGCTGCTTGATGTTTAAATGAGTAAATGAACGGTGTATACACATTTTTTGGTAGCTGAAGACTATATCTGACTAAAAAATATAAGTAACTTAGGACAGGGGTGTTCTACCACGTTGTATGTTAGTACAAATTTGAAATTAAAAAAAAAATCTCCTGCTTAACCAAGGCTCGTATCCAGATAGCAAAATACATTTTTAGGTAGCTAAGGATTATATACCAAATATAGTGGTTTGCAGTTAACTAGTTTTTCAAGAGAACTCAATTAATTTGCGAAATCGAAAAATTGTAAGAAGTAGTTTTACAAATTAAGTTTCAAATGTTCTCAGATGGTATATTCTGCATTCATATCTTTTATAATTCATCTCTAAGCGCAATTCGCCATTTACAACAAAATTAACGTTTATTGCTATATTACTCATATAGTCAGTCAAGCAACACAACTTCAACCATTTCTACAAGGCAAAGATGAATGGTCCGTGGAACACACTGTCTTGAATTCGATATAATATAAAAGCAGCGATTAACTATAAAATACATAATTACAAAAAGTAATGAAAATTAACGTTTCGTTACTGATTTGCACTGTCGGAAATATTGTTTATTGGTACAGTTTTATTGTAATACCTTGGTATTGTTGCGAACATTGTCAAATGAGTATACCTGCTCAAGTACTGAAAATATTCCGCTTCGATACGGTTAACCCATTTAAAAACCAATTGCACTGGTATACTCGAATAATAGATTATTTTATAATAAATATTTCAACCAATCTCGACCATCGAGAACATTTCTTGGCCATCATCGTCTGTGTTTATATTATGTTGTTCTAAGATGAAGATACACTTATTCCGTTTATTGCATATTATCCAAGAATAGGTTTTACTACAATTTCAACATAACGAATAACAACAAAATATCCCAAATAAGAAGTCTTACAAATTTTGTATCCAACAAGTTGTAAAAATGAGACATTTTTCACGAGAAGCTTTCAATATATGAAACCATGCTGAAAAAATTGGCGCCATCACTCGTCAAACTAATTCATTCAAGTATAACTCCTCATAATAATGATGAAAATTTATCATTTTTTGGTGATGGCAATAGGAAAGCTTGATAATCCATCGAAAAAACAGTTCACTGAAAAATAATTCACCGAAAATATTCTGCGATAAGTACGATTAAAACTCTTGATTTGTGTCTGAAAGATTGACGAAATTCTTTTTACTACAACCAATTAGAATTAGTTACTGATAGTTAAGTTAAACTAGTCATCCAAGGCAAATTCGATAAAAATATCAATGGCGTATATTACTGCTTGTTTTAATTATAGTCATTGACTGTGGTGGTATTCGTGGAAAACTTGTTCGTGCGATTTAGATAAGAATTCCTATGTATGTGAGTAATAAATAAATGATCGACCTTGAAATAACCTTGAATATGTCTATCAAATCAAAAATAAATTTCACCAACATATTTCCCCATTTTCAGTTTGGTTGCTCGTTTTTGAGTCATTCGGTTATCTCAGTTTAAGTTATCCGGTATATACAGAGGCCTAAGGTGATAAAACGAACTTAAAAATGAGGACCAGTTTGAGGACAGACGAACTTTTTTTTCATAAAAAATATTTGAAAAGACACTTTTATAGAGTTATTCTAGAATGAAAATGTCGATGGATTAAATATTTTAACATTGAAATACAATATTTTCAGTTTTACGTCATCTTATCGTTTAATTGATCAATTATTAATTATTTAAATTCATTCCACCATTACACAATTTATAATTTCCATACATAGAAACAGCTGCAATTAGAAATTAGAAATCATTCAGTCCAAGATCCAATTTTTATGGTATGAGTATGAACGGGACTCAATTCTAATGAATTTTACTTGTGTTAGAAAATTTACAATTTTAGTGTTTCTAAGAATAAAATTTTATTATTTCTTTCAATTTGACTTTTTGATATTTTTCACTTGAAATACTCAAATAAAAATCCAATTGGGAAATATAATAAAAATCATTAAAAACAATCTAAATTCTGGAAAACTAGTAAAATTGATCAGAATTGGGTCCCATTCATAAAGACGCGATTTTAGACATGCTAACCAATGCTTGCACGTCTCTGGGATCGGCAATTTTGTGCCTCCGCCACAAATTACCTCAAATTGGAATTTTTATAATAAAAAAAATCCAATTGGAAAAAATAATAAAATTTAACAGTGTAAGTTTTATTTTAGTATTAACTTCACTATCTTCACTATAGAACAAATCAACAGTTTTGATCCTCTTGCGTTGTATGTTTCAATTTAGTATCGATCCGTTGCCATTCTTCAAGATTAATGTTGATTCTGACATTCGAACTAATTGACGTTGAAGTGTGTAAACGTTTCACACTTTCAACCTAATATGTGATTTCTCGTATACCTACCTATACAGTTAAATACATTTCTATCATAGCACCATCATCATTGGCTGGATTTTAAAGTCAGATATAACGAATATTAAAAATTTAAGTCCTTACAAAGCAGTATAATTATACATTTAATCGAATTAATGGCTTTCCGCCATTACAATTACAATAGAGCTTTATCATATGGATATATATGTAGGAAGGAGACTTTACAATGTAGAGGAGAGGTACTATTAAATGATTCGAAGTCGTAAAATAAACTGAAAATTGTAAATATTAATTCTCCAATTTCCATAAAATAATAATCAGCTATGTATAATGGGACACAGCAGTGTATTCAACTCTGAACAAAAGATATATACTTAAAAGAACAATGATAAGAAGAAAATTATAATCATCCCTGCCATCGTTGTCACATTGAGTTAATTTTTTATTTTTGCTATACCCTCCGCCCGTCTGTCATCATTGGTGTAATAAAGATTTCATTAAGATATTAATTTCTTTCCATCATCGAATGTCAAGCAACTTACTATACTAAGAATAATGTTTTGTTGTCGTTAAATGGTTGTTTTTTCAAAAATAGTTCCATTACAAGTTTAAGCTAATTCCACTAGTTTTCTTATGTCATTGGAGCAAAATACCGTGTTTGGAACGCATAGTTAAGCGGAATTCCGTATTTATTTACTATTTTGCAGAAAACAAAGACACTATACAATTATATACGTAACCACATTTCAGTTACCGCATTTGTGAATTAAACGTGTTTGGATAAATCCAACCCACCGCTACTACTGTAATCTCACAGTGGGTGTAATAATTAAAAAAGGATATACTATAAAATCAAGTACATGTTTATTTGATATTTTAATCCATTAGAGAAAATATATCCACACACGTCTCACTCAGCCATGTGTACATACATTGGGTCAGCAAAACAAAATGGAGCAGCACGAAAAAAAAAGGATTCATGATCAAAAATTCCATTAACCATTCGAATTTTTTTGCTGTAACATACCAAACGTATGTATATCCTTACAAATGTCACAATCTTTATTTTATTTTATTTATTTTCTAAGATTTTGGGATTAAATTTTATTATATACGAGCTGAGCTGAGCACATCTGTTTTAAAGCAAATACAATTTATATTTACATATAATTTAGAGACACGGAAACAGTATGATGGGAACCGGATTTTAAAAATCGAAATTAATTACTCATCAATTTGCGTATACAAGCAGCATACATAGGTTATTGGGTTACGGTGCGAGGGAAATCCTTGTCAAAATCTTAAATAATTTCACCTAAATCAAATTAAATCGATTAAATGCTACAAAAATATAATTTTTATTTTAAAGGAGATAAGGGCGTACGAAATTTTTAATTAAAATATTTCAAAGATATGTGTGCGTAGTACCAAGAAAAACAAAAACAAAATTCGAAGATTCGATGAAATTAATTAAATCGCATTATTTAATTACCTTTGTTACTCGGTTTTTTTTTACATTTTTTTATGTTGTTTGTAATGTAAGATTGTGAACATATAAAACGAAAGCATAAATAACATAAAAACGTTCTGTTACTTCAGACAAAAAACAACGAAGATTAATGAGTGAAATTTTTCATGAAAATCAAATCAATTAATTGACACCATGATTCATACTTAGGGAAATTAGTCAAAAAAAAAATCAAAATAAAAATAAAATAAAAACTTTTGTTGGCTGGTTTTTTGCCGGTTGGCAAAATATGGAAAAAATGCGTATAATTAGTTAAATTAGCTTAGTAAATTACATTGTGTGGAACACAAAAGTTGATTAAACGGGAATTAGTAGATAATGTTGATTTTTGCTATACAGATGTATTTTTTTATATTTCACGTGCGCGTGGCTGAATCACAAGGAGAGCTTTCAACTTTTATATACCAACTGGATATGTGGTTAAACTTTTGGAATCTGCTGTACCACAAAATAACATTATTGCTGGTTAATAAATTTTCAAAAATTATCTAAAGTAATATTTTCTTTTTATTACTCGCATCAAACCTCATTCACCTTTGCGGAACTTTTTTTGAATCCCTACTGTGCATGCTATAAATAATAAAACATTACAGTTCAAAAAGCGTTAACATTTCAAAGATGATTATTTTTAAGCTTGCTATACCAACAACAAGCAAATTCCTAATTGAAATTTAACCCCACAATAATAATACATGTTGGTAGAACTATAATATCGTGATTTTACCACAAATATTGCAATCAAAACCAACTCTTACAAAATTGAGCTTAGTTGTGAGACTTTTGTTTCGTAAATTTCAGCAATGTATTTTCATTTAATTCATTCTATTTCAAATTTAAATTACAAGAATTTAATTACGTTGGTTTTTAGAAATGAAATCCTGATATAACAATTTCAAGCTTTTTAAATCCAGAAATAAACAAAAGCTATATGTATAAGGTGATTTAGGACGAAGTAGTGAAAAATTGGAAAATTCATTTTTTTTTTACTCGTCGCCCTGTTGCAACGACTTATATCCCTCGTAGCACTCTTTCAGTGTACACATCATTAGCCGCTTTTGAACTTTAGCTTATTACTTATTCCTTTTACTCACTTTAACACACTGTTTTTTTCTTCAAATTTTAAAAATTTTTGCTCCTTATTTAAATGTTGTTTACAAATCAAAAAGTTAAATTTTAACTGTTATTTATAACAATAATATTCTTTTTTTTAATTTGAAAAGAATTACTCTTCGTTTAAAAAGGACGCCTGTCAAGTAAAAATAATCAACCCCCCAGTAAAAAACGGAAAAATAACATTTTATTTTGTCTTTTATAATTGACGCAAAATGCGTGAGTGAGACAAGAGGATGCCAAGGGGGGCTCCAGATTATCTACTATGGTAATCAATAAGGAGTCCTTGGCTCCTCTTGCCGCGACTAAGGGAGTAATCGACAGTAATCGGTTTTGGGTCCATTACTCACAGAGTCTACAAAAAAGACGAGGCTGGAACACACTTGGAGGAACCTGGTGAGGACCACAGCCCGTCCATACAAGAAACAGACGCACTAAGTGGGGAGACAGCCCAACCAATGGAGCTCTCCGAGGTGACTGCACTTGGGGAGGAGATGGGCAGTCGCCTGTCCCTGGTGTCGGACGAGGAAGACTTGTCGGACTCGAGGGACGAGGGGGCTGCCTGCATCGGGGAAGCAAGTCCCGTGGGAGGAGATACGGGAGACACCGGCGACTTCAATGGAATAAAAACTGATCGGATATCCTATGGTCAAGGAATGGATAGTGGCAGATGAGCACTCCTTCTCTGACCATCGTTATATAACCTTTAGCTCTAGTGCCTGCAATCGGTCCTTCAATGCTGCTTCCACAATAGTTAACCCCAGGAGCAAGCAAAAACCAGCATGGTGGTCCAAGGAACCAGGGACCTCCCGGAAGGTGTGTAGGATAGCCTTTAACAGCGCCAAAAGCACGAGGGAGGCTCAAGACTGGGACACCTATAAGGAGGACCTCAAAGTTTACAAAAAAGAATTGAGGAAGGCTAAAAGGGGGTCATAAAATCTGTGATAAAATGGAAGAAGTCTCCAAACCTCTCGTCTTAGGAAGATACTGTCTACTAATCCTACCAGTCCCAGTTATTTAATTAAACAGGATGGATCTTGGACTGCTTCTAGTGAGGAGTCTTTGAAACTTATCATCGAAACCCACTTTCCAGGAAGCTTAGACGACTCGACAAGACTAGTACTCATCGGGAAGCACATTCACTGCGCATAGAAGATATCGTAACCAAAATCGGATCCTATGGGCACTTGTATGTTTCAAACCCTATAACTCCGCTGGTCCTGACCGAATTATTCTACTGCCAGAGATACTGCCTGATCTCCACTTAGCGTTCCAAAAGTATATACGAGTACAATGTAAAAATTGTAATCACAACTAAAACGTAAAACTGTTTTGCCATATTAAATACAAATTTAGAACCAATTCGTTCAATTAGATATGAACCGCGCGGACTGAGTTACAGAATTTCAAAAATTAGAGAATTTTATCACTCAAAAATTTCCGATTCTGTGCATGCGAGTAAGGGATGCAGTATGAGAAATAAGTGCGGTTTTTGCGGTTTAAAATGAAACTTTTCAGCTTACGTCGTTAACGGATTTTCTAATGATGGCGTAAGGTAAGGATGCTAGACGGCTAAAAACATGACTCTAAATTGAAAACGGGGATAGTAGGTTTAGGCTCTACTTTACAATTTCCGAAAACATGTGTATCTTAGAAATCGTTTTATGGTCACATAAACTTAGGCATTGACTTAATTTTTTTTTTATAGCAAAGTATAATATGAAAGTAAATATATTTGCAAGCGAGTAACACACGCATTTTTTTAATTCGCTATAGTTTTGTTGTAATTACGTTTCAAAGTTGATATTCATCAACCATTTACTCACAAACCAAATTTATCAATATTTTTCCACTAATCTGTAAAAGTTTTATAAATGGATACGTTCTGGAAGATATTATTTACCGATTAATACACGTTTTCATAAAAATTCATTCTAATAAGCGAGAAAATAAAAATTGAAAACTGTTTTATATCGATTTATTGAAAAAAATGTGTCTTCGATGTAAAAATGGTTTAGGAACCAACTAAATATCGTGTATTTTTTAGTTCACCCCTTTTTAATTAGATGTCGTAAGTGGCAACAATAAACAATATTTTCATGGAATATTTTGTAATTTTCGATAGCGGAGATTTACACCATTTGAAATTTAATTTTAGACGCATTTTGTGGCATTTGAATATCGACAATATCGACATCAATTTTGATTTTTGTTCAAGGTAAAGTAGAGCCTTAAGGCGATGCCCCATGCAAGTGTGAAAACGGCAAATCTGTCCAAATTTTCCGTTTACTATGCCACATGAAAAAAAAATCACGGACGGCGAATGTCGTCACATCATAAATGAAACAAAATAAATGACATTAACTTACGACCGAAATGAAAAAAAACAGTCGGCAAAAAAATTCGATCATGATTTTGGAAAACGGGGGACCGTTCGTTAACTTCAAAAATTATACCATTCAGTATTTTGCCGTTCGTTACAACTATTTTTAATTAACTGTAATGTTATAAGTCTTATTTTTCTGTCAAAACTTGTATTTGTCGGTTCTCAATGCCGGTTTGACGGTGGTGCTTGTGGCATCGCCTTTAGTAGGTATGCTCCGGAATTAATTTAAAAAATTTAAATTCAAACAAAGAGCTGCTTTCTTTTTTATCAAAAAAACTCAACATATTTCTTATTAAGTTGACATAAAAATGTTAATTTTAAAATTCATATGTTAAAGTCCATATATGAAACGGTACATCGTACTCGTATTCTGCAAACTGTTATAACGTAATTTATACATTAAAAAAATAATTTTTTTTGATCGAAAGGATGAAAAATATATGATTTCACAATATGTCATATTATCATAAAAAAATATATGTACACATGTATGTACGTATATGTAAAGCTCGAAATATGTTTATATGAACTTTTTTTATCGTTTATAAATAAATAAGATATTAATAAAATATTCTAGATTTTGTGATTATATTTCGTTCGTATATATAAGATGGAAGAGGTTGTTTTTGTATTTTTTGCAAAACATAAATCAATATTAAGTCTAAAAGGTTTTTTTTTGTTATTATTTTGATAAAGGATGCTGCGTGGTAATGGAGCTTTTACTTTTCATTCTATGTATAAATATATATTTTTGATTTGATATGCCTGCGTTAAAATAATAAATTCATGAAGGTCGGAAGTTTAAATAATTAACAAGATTTTTATAAATTTTTTTCATATTTTAAATATATATATTTACATAATATACATAGTTCATGAATCAATATCTTTGTTACACGTACCTACCCACTAAAATTTTAGGTATTACAGAAGTTTTAATTTATCCTGAAGTATATCCGCCATGGAATGGTTAATAGTCTTAAAATTTCGATCAAATCGAGAACAATACCTGAAAATTGTTGAATGATTATTGTAAATAGGTATATCAATTTATATGCCAACCTATATACAAAACTGAGACACCGCAATAAACATTTTAATGTTAATAAATTCAGAAACTGGGTTACCGTTCTGTTTGCCAGAACATAATATTTACACGGCAAAACTACTTGTTTTTTACGTCGTTTCTACATAACAAACGCATGTTACGCGATAAATTTAGGGATGTACTGGTGAATCTACATAGATGGATTAAATTTATATATTCATTTTTATCACCGTCATCTTCATCTTGTCATATACATTAAAGACAAGTAAAATGTTTGTTGTTGCCTTTGCATATATACGAGGAGTATGTGTGTATATAGAATGACAACATTTCTTAAATTGCTTGGATTAAATTATTATATTTTGGTGCGGCATATCTTAATCAAGGTCCTTGTACGAGAGGATAAGTACACAAACAAAATTAAATTCATATATACATACATTTGGTGAGGTGCGGCAAAGTGGAATAAATTTTTCGATTACGAATATATCTTCGGGCTAACCACATACAAAATTCCTTCTCTATATATGTATATCCGGATGTATACAACAGAATTTACTATTTAACTATTTCCCTTGTTACATTGTTTGGTCGAAAGCATAACCGCATACAAAACCAAAATACTTTAGATACACATCATCCTGGAGCATTAATTTTTTTTCGTCGGCATAAAAAAATATCAGATTAACCAAAAAATGAAATATAACATCGGTGTGTACGTATATAGGTATACATTAGGGATACAGCATAAATATACTTGAATAAAATTAAGGCGATTATAAATTCAAACGTTGTGGTATTTTCAAGTAAAAATATGCGATACAATACAAAAGATTCAGACCAATTAAAAAACAGAAATCTGAACGCTTCATGATCTCATTACAAATTCAGATGCTTGGTTTTTTTTTATTTGGGCTAAATCCATTGTCTTTACGTCTTTTTAATACATTTTAATTTGCCATTTATATCGATTAAATCGTTGAGAATTTTGTATCCCCAAAACCAATTTAACAAATTATATTCATTTCATCGCAACCAAATCCAAAATCAATTATTATAGATTTTTTTTATATATTTCATTTTCTTTTAAATTAAATACCAACACAAATAGTACAGCGGGAAAATCAAAAAAGAAAATCTAAATAAATTAACATAAAGCGAGCAAGCAAGCAACCAGTAACAACAACAACAAATATTTCAATGATCTCATCACGTAAAAATTAAGTAATTATGTTGTTTCAACGATATTTTATAATTAATTTCTTTCGTTTGCTGTTGTTGTTGTACTTTTTTAATTAAATTAAATTATATTTTAATGAAAATTTGTAAAAAAAAAAATAATAAGAAAATTGTTTACACTTTTGGTAATTTAGGCATAGGGGATGATGCTCAAGGTGCTCCATTTAAAATTGACTTTAATTTTAAAGTTAGTCGTATAAATTGGGTCAGATCGTATCAAAGTATTATATAGGATTTTCCAATAAGAGGTTTCATTTTGAATAGCCTGCTATTTGGGTAGCTGTCAATTTTGAAGCTGTCATCTTTTGACATTTGACAAGTAAAAACTACGCCATTACTAAAAATGGTACGATACACGGTTCAACTGTGCATTGAAATTGTTAAAATTCACTACAAATATGAACTTTTTGGTCGCCTTGAAGCACCTTCTTGGCCGGCAATAGTGAAACTGGTGGAAAAATTTGAGTTGTTGTGGAGAGCCCGTAGTGTTGAAGAAAACCCAGGTTTGTCGATTCCTCGTCAATCTTTGGAATTAGACATTCCACAAACGACATTACACCGTATTTTGCATAAAGACTTAGGTCTTAAGGCTTTTAAAGTTCAGTTAATACAAGAACTCAAGCCGATCACCATAAACGTCGTATCTTCGCTGATTGGGTCCTTCAAATGCATCAAAATGATCCGAATTTTCATCGAAAAATCATCTTGAGTGATGAGGCCCATTTTCACCTCGGAGGCTATGTTAGAATTGTCGTATTTGGGGCTCAGAAAATCCAAGAATGATTTTTAAAAAGCTTCTCCATCTTCAACATGTCACTGTTTTGTTTGGTTTTTTGGCTGGCGGTGTGATTGGATCTTACTTTTTCGAAAATGAGGCTGGTGCAACTGTTACGGTGAATTATTATGGCGCTACACAAGCAACGAAACAATCGCAAATTTGCAAGAAAAGTTTCCTGACCGTGTTATTTCTCGAAAAGGTGATCACAATTGACCACCGAGATCTTATGATTTAACACCTTCACACTTTTTACTTTGAAGCCACGTGAAAGACCAGGTCCATGGCAATGCTTCAGAATCGATTCAAGTCCTTAAAGATGGAGTTCGTGAAGTTCTTGAGGACATACAGCCGCAAATGTGCGAATTGTGCTGAAATCGTTTTCAAATGTAAATGGCATACCTTCCTCTTTACAATGAAATAAACATTCATTGATTTCTCTTAAAAAACACTTTTTTTTTATCAAAATGAAACTTCTTATTGGAGAACCGTTTAGAAGAAACCATTCAAACAGTGTACGGTTGATACTCACATGTATCATCATCCAATCTTAAAATATTCCTATTATAACTCCAGATGATGTAACTCCAGATCTCCATGCCAAAAACAGACCTACTTACACATTAAAACACCTAACCGTGATTTTTTGGTGACCACGGGGAACCGAACCCGATACTCTCGACTACAAAACTAAGAATGCTACTTATCGTGCTAACAGGCACTCTCTCGTCTCAAAATGTAAAAATTAAGAGGCCACAAGTTATCCTATACTGGGCTGGAACCCATGAGGATTCCGCACTCAATGCCACAAAGGCCCATGGTGCAAACCTAGGATGCTATCCCAATTCGCAAACGCGCACTGCTCCCTTCGCAAACTGAATAAGTGTAGACCAAGACAGAGAGGACAACTGATCTAAATTTAAAGACCTAAAGTTGAATACCTGAATTCGTATAGAACTGAAAGCAGGACAACTGCTCACGAAGTGAAGGCAGTCATCATCTTAGATAATCTTTAAAACGGCCATGTCCCGTAATTATCGCTACCATGATTCTTAGCTGGTTCTTTTTTAAAGATAAACTATACTTCGTTGACCTCAAATTGGGCTCCTTAATAAAGTAATTGGCCTTACGACTAAAAGTCTAAAGCCAGTCCAATTGAAAGTAGCAGGAACCGCATGTTCAGGACCAACTAAAATCAATCTGCGATCTCACTGCTTACGATTTCATAATGAGCCGGTATCCACATGACCGTAACTTTATTGTTAGGTCAAAGAAGGTTCATGAAATCTCAAGGGATTTCTTAAATAGTTAAGTACAGCTTTACTATCTGTACACAGTAGAATACTTGTATTTTTAACAGCGAAATTCAATGGCTCAATAGCACTACGTGTCAGCGCTATTAGTTCCGCCTAAAAAACAGTACAATACGAACCAAGACTACCGAAAAAACTCAGATCCTTCCAAGGATAGTAGATTCCAAAACCTGCACTGTGGTTAGAACGAGAGCCATCAGAAAAAAAGACTATGGACTCATCTAATTAGTTAAGAAAATCTGGTGAACTCCACAAATCTCTCGAAGGATAAGCCACCGAGAAAAGATTTGAGAAATGGAATTCGGGTAGCAGTCTGTCATTAAACATATCGATTTCTGGTAAACATGACGAATAATTTTTTAAAATTTGTCTATGTCGTACGATAGAACAGAAAACATTGCATGTCCCAATGCATCTCAGACTATATGCTGCAGAACAGGCTGTGCCTAAAATAAAAGTGCGTAACTGAGGCAACGAAAGAATGGATTTCATGGCGAGAAGTGGAGTCGAGGACATTGCCCCAGTTATGGCTGTGCAAGCAAGATTTTGTAGACCATTAAGCTTGACTACAGAAGCCTTCAGGTGAACCACTGGCAACCACATAATTGAAGCGTACGATAGTAGCGGTAGGATCAGTGATTTATAAATGAAAGTATGCATCCTAAGGCTTAAACCCCATGTTTTCGCAAAAGCTCTTCTACATTGCCAAAAAAGTTTTTTTGAAATTTGTAATCTAGGTGAGGAAAATTTACTATCCAGGACAACACCAAGGTGCTTGACTTGGTCACATTTAGTGATCGTTCTCCGAAAAAGGGGGGGAATAGATAGTTCAAGAGTTATTAATTAAATCAGTTTTAGAAGAATTGATGTGAAGACCTTTTTCAACACACCATGCACCACAATTGATAAGGCATGCTGACTAAGGTCGGATAAGTCACTGAGATTGTAAAAATGAGATCGTCAGCGTAGCTCTGTGCAATGTAGCCAGATTTCTGCAGCTTTACAAGTAACTCGCTAACGTCCAAAAGCCCCAGCAGAGGTGAGAGCACACCTCCCTGAGGACAGCCTTTGGTAACCTTAACAGAAACTAGCACCCCATCCAGCTCCGCTTCCACAGTGCCCGACTTGGATTAGTAGTGATCGCAGCAAACGAAGTGCTATCGAAAGCTCCCGCAATATCCAAGAAATTACCCACGGGAAACTCCTTGTTATTAAGAAATTTTTCAATCCTGGTTACAAGTTCATGTAGGGCGGTTCCACAGGACTTACCGACTCTGTAAGCATGTTACATGCTACTGAGTGGGGAGGTGATTAAAAAATGATCTCTTTGGAATCTATCGATAATTCTATCCAGAGCTTTAAGGGAAGTTGAGGATAGACTAATAGGCCGAAAAGACTTAGGATCCGTATAATCGGACTTACCAGCTTTCGGGATAAAAACAACTCTACTTCTTCTCCAAGAATTTGGACCAGTGCTAAAAGGAATATATGCTTGAAAAAGGTGGAGCAAATGATCCTGAATTCGAGGAAAACCCTGCTGTAGTTCAACAGGAAAGATACCATCAGGACCGCCAGCCTTATAAGATACAAATGAAAATAGGCTCCATCGCAAGACATCACGATTGATCAGCTTGTGAGCCAAACTCCAATCGGGACTTGCAACAGACGTCCTAGTGAGCTCGGCAGCAACATCATCCGAGTTGACGATATCACTACCAGGAAAATGAGTCGAAAGGAGCAGATCACCAATTTACTTTTTGGAAGAGGTTAGCTGTCCGTCGGGTAGACGAAGAGAATCAAGTTTACACATACTGTTTCACATACTGTTACACATACGATTTCCTCGCAGAATTTCAACCACCAGGCTCTTAGAGCGAATCTTAAACATCTTTTCTATTCCTTTTGTGCAAACAAGAAGTTATCACAAGCAATCTGTTGCTTAGATTTTTTTGTTTTGTACTTCAGTTTCCTAGTAGCTTTCCTTATTTTTTTAAGGTCAGAGTTCCAGAAAGGTTTGTACCGAATCATTTGATTCGTGATAAGAGGACACGAGTTCTCGAAGACTATCGTAATTGCCAATGCAACCCAATGTTCTTCCTCGATCGAATAACCTTCGGTGGGGCAAGTAAAGAACCTAGCTCGAGAGAGAAAATACCCCAATCGGTTAATTTCCGATTGCGGTAAAGTTTAAGAGGCGGTCGTTTAAGGTAAATATTAGACGAGATACACCTGTGCTCAGAGGTGAGGATCTCATCCGTCACCCTCCAAAATACAACTAACCAACTCCTACAATTTAATCTCGTATTTATACCAAATATTATAATTTTAGAATATTCCCGAATATGTATCCAAAAGTTCTCGACTACTCATGAACAAGTCTAGACGCAAACATTTAGTATAAATTACATTTACGGTAATTTGAATACTCAAATAGAGATGTCGCCACGAGCGTAACAATATATTTAAAATATGCAAAAAGTATCGTTATTATTTAATAATTATAAAAACAAATCGGATACTTTATGTATTTAGGATTTAGGACATTTAATCTAGTGTAGTTCAAGTTTAAGCACATAACAACTTATATACTAGAGCCATCTTTATATATGGCACTAACAAACCTTAATTTAATTTTTAAAATTTAAAATTAAAATTGGGCGGATTTTACTCCAGCACTCAATGCCACTAATGGGCCCACGGTGCAATACCCGGACAAACACATATACTTACACATTAAAAACATCCAACCGTGATTTTTGGTCACCACCGGGAATCGAACCCGAGACCCTCGAATAACAAAGCAAGGACGCTACTTACTATGCCAACGAGGGCGGCAAATTTTAATTAATTTAATAATTAATTTAGTTTAGTTGATCAATTAAGTCGATATTAGTGAACATTTATTTTATTGAATGACATCTATTGGCCAATAGATGAACTATTATATTTAAGTTAGTACTAACTAAGGCGATATTTTTAGGTACGATAGCTATCAATAGATATCAATAAATAATCCCTTCTTTATTGTTAAGACGCTCACAATTAGGCTTGCCACCCGTCCTCCTTTCGTAAGAAATTGCCTCCATCCTCCACGAGGACAAAAATGTTCTCCACCAGGAAAATAAATTATGTTTCCAAAAATATTTATGTGCTGTGAGAAGTCTGGTCAAATTGCAACAAAGAGTGCCACAATCGCAAATCCCATATATCATGTGTCAATATCATCTGTCACTAGACCAAATTAAAATTTTCAGATTTAGTTCAGTTTTGAGAGCCATTGAAAACAGACAACCCATTGTTTTTTTGCAAACATATATTACATACCTGAGATAGAAGGCATCTTAGATGAACGTGTGCGCAATATATTACACGAACATTTGGCTATGAAAAAGCTATCCGTGTGTTAGGTGCCGCGTTTGCCTACAATCGACCAACAACGCACACGTGTGACAACTTCAGAGGCAGGTTCGGCGCTGTTTAAAAAGGATTGTTTGCATCGTTTCATAACTGTGGATGAAACATGTATGAAGAACAGTCTAAACAGTGGATTTATATTGGCGAATATCCGCCGAAGAAGGCTAAGGCGGTTTTATCCGTCAACAAGGTCATGGTCACAGTTTTTTGGGATGCACGCGGCATAATCCACATCAATCACCTTCAAAAGGGAAACAGAGTCAACGGCGAAGATTACTGCAACTTATTGGACCGTTTCAACGACTTTTTGAAAGAAAAACGACCGCATTTGGTGAAGAAAAAAATTCTCTTCCATCAAGACAATGCACGGGTGCACTCGTGTGTAGTTACCATGGTCAAAATCCATGAATTAGGCTTCGAATTGTTTCCACATCCGCCATATTCTCGAGACTTAGCCTAGCCCCCTGCGGTTATTTCCTGTTTTGGCCGAAAAGATTATTCCTTGTTTCATTTTTACCAGACTTCTCACTCCGCCCTCGTATTTATAAATTATTGGTTTTTATCGAGTTATTTATTTGAATTTTTCCGACGGTACCGAAATATGATATCACTTTTCAGACAGCGTATTCCGCATTTACACTGTGAAATCATTTGTTTATTTTATGTGCACATAAGTTATAATTTTATTATCATTCTACAGTGTAAGTATTTTAGGGGGTGATTAATTTTGAGCAAAAGATCCTTCTTGAGGAGGACGTGCAAATCAAATGAAAAATATTTATTGTACTGTCCTCCTCTGGCTTTTTCAAAAGGTGGCAAGCCTAGTGTTGTGTTCCATGGCTTGGACGAATACTGTTACCGCAGCTTTGTTGTGAGCAAATGTTGGACGCTGCCTATACAAATTTGGGTGCATTCACCTTCTTTGTGACGCTGATATAATCTAGAAATTCCTACTAGTATTTTGTGTAATGAGTGGTTTACATATAAATATCGGTTGTAGGACTGAAGAATTCATAACTAGATACAATAATTATGTTATGATATTTGAAATAAAAATTACATTTCCGAAACAGCAAAAATCAATTAACATTTGGTATGCAATTAATTCAGAAATAGACAAACTTAGCGCAAAAATGACAGGAGGACAAATATTTAAATTTAAATTTAAATTAAAACAATAATTATTTTTGAAATATATTAAATTATAAATATTTATTCATTTTGATATTTTGCTAGAATTAAACTAATATTGTTATAATTTTATGTATTCCCGTATGTATATTTAAAAATGATTACACGAAATTAATAAATAAAATAACATATGAAATTATTTAGGCCTGGGGATCAATTCTGGTTCCGTGAAAAATGAAAAAACAATATGATTATACATATAAACCAAGGATAATGTCGAATTCAGTTTCTTCAATTTTAATGGCACTTAATGGTACGGTACAACATATCCTGTGCTGGGATGTTCTATCATCACTTCGATTCGCTTCGATAGACATTTGTGTCTCTTTTTTTACGAACAAAATTGTATTCTATTTCGCAATTTATATTGTGATCATAGCCTACTCGATTCTATTTCTATAAATTCATTCGTTGAAAAGGGGAAAAAGAGATAGTTTGCAAATTTATTCTAACAGTCTGAGATCGCAATATACCTAAGTAATTCAAAAAACGCAATGGAGCATAATTTTGTTTGTAAAAAAAGAGACATAAATGTCTATCGAAGCGAATCGAAGTGATAACTGGCTGCTTGCTGCAGGTAAAATATTTTACTGACGACATGTCCAAACGAGTAACCCGAAAAAAAATTTATATTTTGAGTATTATAAACTAACCGATGAGGGACGAAGGACCTAGTAGTTTTAAGTCGGGCAATCTATTTCTCAACTAGAATGACCACGATTGGGCGGTGCTATAGTTGGTTAACTAGTACGGTTAACTAGAACCTTGGGCGGTGCTAGTTAACCGTACGAACATCGGTCGGTCATTTATCGGTTGCTTCATCGGTAAACTGACTATTTAAATAAAATTGGGTTGGCTCGTAAACGGTGGAAATCAATAAGCTTGATTTGTGGACAATAAACGATGAATTTTGACTCCACGCCCACCGATTATTTAGCAGTTATTTTGTCCATCTTAATATTAATCAATAATACTGGACAAAACCGAATTACCACCAACATTTGTCAGTCCCTGAGACCAAGGCCAAATCGTAGTATGTCCCAAAGGGACCCGGACCCGTTTTACAGTAGGGTCCAGATATCAATTTATTTTCAAAATAAAGTAATAAATGAAAAGTCGACGAAAACTAACCTCGGAAGGAGTCTTTTCAGCTGGAACCTGGTGTTCAATAGCGGAAGCTCTAATTTATTTTAGTTCAGTCAATATTTAGTGTGTTAAGGTACACACCCGAAGACCAATTGTAATATAAATAAAATAATTAAAATATAACTTTAAAATAAAATCAGTGTATCAGCAAATTGGAAGTACACATTGGAAGTTTGATTTATAAATTATACATTTAGCTAAAAAAGCAGTAACTAAATTTTGGTAATGTTTGCCTAGCTAACATTGGTTTATTTTACTAAATTACTGGGAACTAAATGGTTGGTTTCCCTAACGGCGCCGATCACCTGGAGAAATTTGTTGTAACGTAGTTTCACCAGCAAGAATGCATCCCTTCCAAGCGATAGTATTGCTTAATGTGCAACTTAATGACTATCAACACATTGTATATCCCCATGCTAGCTTGTCATGTTTCGCCCATGGATTCTTTATAAAACTTTGATAAATGGTTAGAAGGATTAAATAAGTAAAATGAATTGTTACAGCAAATATAGCAAATTAACAACACCAACACAATCCGGCTAAATCGAATACTGACTCTGTAACTCGAGAATTTTGAATTCAATTTCTGACTACACAAATTAATTAAATGATTTTTGCTTAAATTCAATTCGAATGAGTTCACTAATTACCATCTGAAACAGAAAATCAAATCTGAACTTATAAAGGAGGTATATAAATTATTATTATATAAAATATTTTAAAGAAACTATGTACTTAATAAATAAACTTATCTGATAGTAAGGAAAATACTGCTTACCTGAAATGAAAAATAAAATAAAAATTTTTAATATCAAATATGTACAAATGTACATGATCAAAACCAAACAAATTTTATAGATCTGTATATCTAGCCTAAAACACTGCTCCTTAGTACCTTTGGATACAGAGTATAGACTACAGGTATAAGGTGTTTGAAAGACACATGAATTAAATACGCTGGCAATATCATATACAAAGTTTAGTATATCTCTTCTGTAGCTGTCAAGTATATTATAAAAACACTAACTCCATGCTTAAGATGAAGTATTTATATTTATCAAAAATTCAATTTTTATTTATATTTATATAGATATATACATTATTATGGATAGATGGAATTATTCCACCCCTCTAATCCAATAATATCGATTTGGCAGCTTTAAACAAAATAGCAGAACAAAAAATTAATTAAGTTTTGGCACAATACTACAATCATATGTATATAATATATACACAACATAATATATAATGCTTCCTGTATGTTATTTAAAATCGATTTCTCTTGAATCTCATATATCATCCGCAATCCTCCCACCACCCCGTACACACACACACCCCTTTTCAAGTCTAAATACATCGCACATCATATTCATTTAGTTTACTCAGCGGAAAACAATTTTTCCATTTTCATCATTACAAATGTTATCAGTAAACTCACTCTCCCTATATATATTCATTATTTATATACGGATATCTATAAAATGTTGCTTTTGCGATACTACACACTTACATACATATGTATACCTCTATACTCGAGTGCACATCCTTAAGCCAAATAGAAAGACTTGTATGTATGTACATCTGTATAAAATGTATAACAATATTCAAATATGTAGATATACAATTCTCGCTCTATATATTTGTGATTTCTATCTATATTGATCTCTTCGACGACTTGTCTTTTATCAAACCATGTGTATAACAACAAAAAAGGTGAACATTCTTATTCAAAATCCAATCAAATATCGCCAATGTAGTATATAAAATTGAATTGAATGAACCTAATAAAGCCCGAAATTCTATGTGTATAGGGAAATATTCGAACACAAATCATGATTGAATGTGTGTGTGTGTGATAATGGCTCAGCAGATAAAATATTAACCCCGCGTTTAAGTCACATCATTACCCAAAAAATGTATTTTATAGCCAATTAACCATTGGTTTATATTCCAGCGTTGCAACTATATAGAAACCATCAACTGTCTCTAGTTTACCTCCTCGTGGTAGCTCCTGGGCAACTTCTAGAGGCGAGTGTAATAACACTATAAACATAAAAACGCAATGGATAAAATAAACAAGGAAAGTTATACCCTAGGTGGCAGAACTGATGCTCAGGAAAATCCACCCTCTTCGGAGGTAGCTCCCATGGATTCAGATCTCCAATAAATATGAATAACAAATTCCGAGTACACCAGCAAATATGATAAACAGCGAGGAGCTGTTGAATAAATCTAAAAAAATGGAGAAACTTTGCTGAGCTTAAGAGAGAAAACTCTACACTAAAAGAAAAGGTTAAAAATAACAAAGCTGAGGATTCAGCACGATTTAAAAGTCTGTCTTCTAACCATATTCAGCCATAAAAAATTCAACATGATCATTCCAATAATTCCAACTGGTTGCTGCAATTGCACAGATGAGGAAGAACTGGTAAACGAAGTTGGCAGTGCTGATAACAGAAATATCAAAAACCGTAGGCGCACAAAAACGAAAACGCCTCCAAAAAATACTACACAAAGTGTGGACAATAACACTGAACAGAAAAACACAAAAATACCACTGCCTCCACCCATTAACGTGAGCAACATCAACAATTTTGAATATTTTCGACAAAAAATAATAAAAAACACTGGTGAACGAACTAATCTTAAGCCGCTTTCAAACAGCGACATTAAAATTACCGTTCAACATGAAAATGACTACAGAAATGTTAAAAAACAATTGGACAAATTAAAAAATGAACCCAGTAACCAACTAGAAAATATCGAATATCACACATATCAGCTGAAGAGTGAAAATTAGAGGCTTACCATCATCCATTAGTCATGATGAAATTAAAGCAGACTTAGAAAAAATGGGACATGAAGTAACAAGTGTTACCAACATATTCAAAATGGTCACAATTGATGGTGTAAAAGTCTGGAAACACTTTCCATTGCGTTACATCGATTTAAAACAAACAGACAACAATAAAGAAGTATTCAACATGAAGAAATGTGCATACTTTACAGTTAAAAATGAGCCACCTAACAAGACAACGGGCATTCCACAATGCACGAATTGTCAACAACTCGGACTTAACTCAAACAATAATGACATCTTCTAAAGTTGGATTATCTTATGCGCAAATCACCAAATCAGCTGATGAATTAAACCATCACAACAAACACACAGAAGTTAATAGCGAGTCTAAGAACACGAAAATCATTAAAATGCTCAGTCAAACTCAACAGACACTTGGCAGAAAGGCTGAAGCGCCAGTCCTAAACAATATCGAGGTCGAGGTGATACAACGTGCTTGGTCTATTATAGGGCCCTGTATCACCTACTTTATGAATACTTGCTTAGCAAAGGAGTATTTTCCAAATGGAAAAATGGAAAATTAGTTATCATTAGGAAAACCGGATATCCCAAATCCTATAGACCTATCATAGGACCTGTCCTTGGTAAATTATTTGAAAAATTAATTGCCGTCAGGTTATTGGACATATCCCAGAAAAGTGGTACCTATAGTGACAAACAGTTTGGCTTTAGAGAAAATAGATCCATAGACGACGCAATGATCAAAACAATCAATATAGTCAAAGAGTCGGACCAAAAGGACAATCTTGGAGTTTTCCTAGATGTATCTGGCGCGTTCGACAAGCTGTGGTGACACGCATATTGCTGCAGGAGCTAAAGAGATTCAATTGCCCATGCAATCTCTATAACATCATCAACAAATATTTCTCTGAAAGAAAAGCCACTGTTATTTCAAGTCATGGCAAGAAGTCCAAGAAGTGGCATCCGCGGACGATTAGGTAATGCTCTTTGCTGGGAATTCAAGACAAAGTATTCAAGAAATACCGCAATTAGCCATAGACAGGATGGTAGACTGGTGCAGAAGTTACAAAATGGCGCTATCCTTTACAAAGACAGTTATGATCCAACTTAAAGGTTCACTGGACATTAGAAAACCACCATTAGTTTCCATAATCCATAAATGGCCAAAGAATTAAGATGGTGAAAACTGTTAAATGGCTGGGAGTTGACTTCGATGAACGACTTCGAGTCACTTCACATGTCAAGAGTCGCGGAAAATAGTCAGAAGGTTTTCGCTGTGCTAAAACGAGTTGCTAAAGAGAAGTGGGGCCTCAAGAAACGAACACTATCATTAATATACGACTGCATTGTGGTATCCTTATTAACATACGCGTGTAGTGCCCAAAGAAGTATCTTGCTCGGAATTACCAAGGCGTTCCTGTCTTGGCCGGCATGATTCCTATTGATATACTCTTAAATGAGAAAATAGCCAACTATACAAGATAAGGAAAAGACAAGACGTGAGCTACGGAAACGTGATAGTAGAAGGCGATCAAATTCGGCCAAACCTCATGGGGTCGCTAAAGAAAAGCCATTGTATCAATATGGTAAGATAGATGGTCGCATTCATTGGATGGTATAGAATAACATATAGTTATCTGCCAAACATTGAAGCTGATTCCTCTAAGCGTATGGTTTATCCAAATTTTAACGGGACATGGAAGAGTGGCCTCCTATATGCACCGACTGAGTCTAGCGGACTCAAGTACCTGTGAATGTGGACAGGACGAGGATACCATATAGAACACATCCTCTATGACTGTGATCTAGCACAAAAAGCTAGAGATCATCTTATAACAGACTCAAGAGTTGAGTGGCCAGCAAGTAAACATAGCTTTAATTCTGCCAAACAACCACAACTCTTTCAAGAAATTTTGTGATACCGTCTTGAGCGGGGTTGGTAGATAAAAGAATTAGTATAGATAAGATTTTTATATTAAAAAAATAATTTTAAAGCTAGTAAATAGTATAGACGATTATGCACCTCCTCGATGGCAGGGACGGTAACTGTGTAACCTGGCTAAGCATACCGATATAGTAGTAATATTTTATGAATTCTAAGTCCGCGTTGGAGATGTTAAAGGCACGACCATCTGGGAACATTTTCTTCGTACCAAAACGACACCTCAAATGAAATGAAATGAAATAAAAATATCGAACAACAACACTCTCGACAAATTAGTATGAAAAGCAGACTATTATACGAATAGCGTCGTAGCTCCATAAAGGCTATAATGTTATTCCGAGTGCATAGTCGAGAATATATTCCTATCCACAGGATAACCATACATGGGAGTGCAATATATGTAGTTAACAATAAAAACCTTGACACGAGTTTTATTTAGATATCACAGCCACCGGTTATTTAAATGTCTCGGTATAACAATTTTTATGGTAAGCCCATTCGTCTGATAATTTTCATAATTTATACGCGAACCATTAAAATATAAATTAATCATAATGTTTGTGTACGTGAATCATCATATTTTTGTTGTTGTTTCATTCCCTTTTAATTTTCCGCGAATGATAAAATCAACGTTATGTATTATGCGTTAGTTGATGTACGTACGTACGTATATACTGTGCGCTTATTTTAGTAAGAAGACGAAACAAAAATTTTATCTCATCTCATAATATTGTGTGTTTACGACACCATTAAATTTCAGTGAGTATATTATACCAATACAGGTTTTAATTTATTTTTTATAATCTAATAAGTCATTAAAAATCTGTTATCTGTTCACACATCATGGATTGGAATAAAAAAAAATTGTTTTAGAGTTTCGGAACAATTGCATCGTCTTCATCCACATCGGGCTTAAATTATATCGGAATTGTTTGTATTTATTTTATAGTCGTTCTAGATATATCCATTTTATTTATTTTGAATATATATACGTATGGATGGATACGAGATTTCATCATAGGCGCCACAATTCTGTTGATACACACAGAACATTGTATATCGTTGGATAGAAAAGTGAAAAACAAACATGTAATGCGTATGCCCCCTCATAAACATGCCGAACTGGAAATACCGACAAAAAAAAAATATCTTGTATAGCTCCCCAAACCACGTTGTGTTCAATAAAACCATATTCGAAAGCTTGCTAAGTAAATTTATTAACCCGCGGGATACATTATCTAACAAAAGACTATATATATGACATCCGTTTCCTAAATCTGGAATGAAAGTGATGTGATTACGCGGTAATAAGTTATATATTATAAAGTAAAATTTTTATTTCAACAACTTTTTAAAGTTGAACCAAATAAAAATGTATCCCGTTATGGTTTTTAGGGAATTTAAAATGGAAATAAAAATACAAAATGGAAAATTCCATTTAAAGAGATAATCAACAAAAAAAAAAAAAAAATTTAATAAAACTTTTTTATTTTTACTCCAAAGTTAAGTGATGTATGAACAAAGCAGATTTATTTTTTTATGTTGAGCCCAGGCTACAAAACTCATCATGATGAAAAGTAATTTGTTTTCCTCCCGTGCGTTTCGTGTGTTTTTGTTGTGTTGGGAATTTCCTGTGATTTAAATTTCATAATTTTTATGTATTTAGAATCATTTTGGCTAAAAGGAAAATACTGCGGAAAATTTGTTATATTAAATTCCAGAAATTACTTAAATTATTTTTATTATCAATAATACTTAATGCTTTTTTATTGCAAAAGTTTTTAAAAAGAATTTCGAAAGATATGTATGTAAGTTAAATGTTTTCAAAAATATAATTTGATACGAGATGATGATGTTATAGGTCAAATATGACAGCGACCTAATTTTGATATCCAATTTTCTTGTATATGTATACAGCCTTGTTGGCATTATTTATATATATCATAATACCAGCATTATGGCAATGATCATTCAAAGTGTGGTTAAAGCTGTCTTTGGATCGAAAGATACCGGGTTCGAATCCATGTCAAAGGTGGAATGCAAAAATAATAATTTCTCATAACGATTGTCCCTGAATGTAGCCAACAACATTGCGCCTGAATGTAGTCAACATTTTCATACAAGACGTCATAATTGCATCACTCAACTTAATGACGTGATATTCTGAGAGGCTTCTAGTAATGAGAAATAAAAAACAATAATGAGCCTCTTTTGAAACTGGAACTCATGGGGCGATTCCCCCAGTAATCCCTGAAAACTGACTAGCTCAAAAGCGATTCGAGGGGATTTTTACGTCGATGATATGATTCCGGAAAAAAGTTTATTCGTTTCGTTCTTTCATAAAAGTCAAGTGTAGTTCAACTTCACCAGTACCTATCGTTCCCTGCTTGATGCATATTGTGCAGTAAAATTTATTATTGTCTGTACAATACATGATGCAAGTCAAATCAGTTTGCCAAATCTAGAATTACCGCATTTTTCGGGCAAATATACTGAGTGGAATAATTTTTACAAAACGTTCACCATTCTAGTGCATAATAATGGAAGTCTATCGAAAAATTCACTCATATTCGATACTATCTAAAATGTAAATTAAACTATTCGTGCATTGTACCTATATATGTAGTTACGAAAACATGGCAAATGTCCTCCTAGTGATTTTGGTTTGTGGCAAACTTTTATAACCAATTCACTATCAAAATGCAGACTTGAAAGTGGTCGGACTTGTAACCATGTCTCAACAAAAAATGCTTATCGTTGATGAGCAATGAGTTTACCGAGTTTTTAATAGTACCGAGCATGACAATTATCGCTGTCAAAAATTCAACATGATGATTCCGACGTCACGATTTGATGAAGCAAAAAGATTCGCGTTTTGTATCAATTGTTTTCATAAAAATCATCGAATTCGGTTTTTTAGGTCTAGGCATTGTTAAAAATAATTCATCTTCTAAACAACTTTCTTCAAAGGCAGAAGTAACCATGCTTCCAACTGATGGTTATTATTCATCCAAACGGACGGTAAAGCCACCACATTATTTACATCGCTTCACTCGGCACTTAATTCAAGCTCTGTAATTTTGGCTACTGCCATCGTAAAAGTTCGTAATATTATACAAAACAACTATATAAATGGCGCGTTTTCAGATACATATTTTGGATCTAAAAGAGATACAAACAGACTTGGCGGTCAATGGTTTAAACGATATTAAAATTCGAGTTAAACACAAGGTTTTCGTTAAAATAGAATCACGGCCTAGTATAGTTATACGACGAAATTGGAGATGTTCATCGTGCCAAGTACTATAAAATCAACAATTCGACATCGGGTTATGGAACATACCATCCAACTTCATCATGGCTGGTCCTGAATTTCATCGCTCTAGGGTTATTGACGGGTTCTACAATTTATTGGGTTCTAATCACTTCAAAAATGCAGATGAGTCACTCAATTTACATGAAACGAAGCTTTAATGGATCGCAGCGAGTATAAGTTTCATTCTGGTTCTTGCAAATCTGTGTTTTCATGTGTTTGACATTCGAAGGATAAGAGTGTGGGGAACATTTCGTAAATAATGCAACAATATACAGAATTCTTGAGTGAGTGCGAATCGCTTGGCCAAATGCAAATAATCGATGAGTATCAACGATACAGATGTCAATATTTTCTACCCCAATACTGTGCGATGCAGCCCGAGAGCACATCAACCAAATTATTCGTCGTTGTGGACACTTGATGTAAATCGGCTTTAGACAGTTCGTTAAATTCGATCATGAATATCGGTCCTACTTTTCAAAAGGATTTATTCTCGATTATTCTTTGTTTTCGATCTCGTCGTTTCACGCTCACTGCGCTGATATATCAAACATATATCGGCAAATTAGATGAGGAGCAACCATATTTGCAATGTATTTTGCGGAGTCCACAAGTACAGCGGAACCGATTACCATATTTCGTTTAAGAACGGTTACTTCTTAATCCGCGGCCACTTCGTTCCTCGTTCTACGATGCCGTCTGCTGGAAAAGGATAATGTGTTTTCCGTTGAGCGATTCGAGGGGATTTTTACGTCGATGATATGATTCCGGAAAAATTTCGTAGTCAATTAACCTTAATCAAGTTTCGTTTCGTTCTTTCATAAAAGTCAAGTGAAGTTGAACTTCACCTTGTTTCAGATGCATCCACCAGCACCTGTCGATGTATAGTAAACGATCAACTAATTGTTGGCCACTTATTATGTGCAGAAGCTCGTGTTG
The DNA here is from genome assembly GCA_951394425.1 of Tipula unca. Taxonomy (NCBI): domain Eukaryota; kingdom Metazoa; phylum Arthropoda; class Insecta; order Diptera; family Tipulidae; genus Tipula; species Tipula unca. The sequence goes on along the minus strand of OX596380.1, from coordinate 141,664,420 downwards.
CACCAATAAAAATAATTAGACTTTCTCAACTTGAATTGTGTGCAACAGAAATATTAGTGCAACTCATGCATCGTATGCGCGTATCGTTCAGGAGCTGGAAATTAATTTGGGTGACATGTTTTGTTCGACAGTTTTAGAAATTCATTTGAAGTGTTGTGGTTGTGCATAATATAAATATTGTGCAATATTTCTTATATATTCGGAGATATCGTGATTTTAGATATGGCATGAACGGTACTGATTTGAATGGCGTAACAAATTAACAAAGTGCTGACACAATAACATGTCTTCAGGTACAAGCGAGCGTTACGATATGGTTGATGTGGATGTGACCACAATAAGATCGAGGCGACCTTTCGGAACTCCATTTCAAACGCAGTAATCTTACCACTTGAGTCAGTTCAAATTAGCGTCAGTCAAGTTCTGAGTTCTAACCTTAACAATGTATTTTATGAGGTAGGTATATACAACCAAAATAGCGTATATGAAAAATATATGTTTTATACGAACGAACCAGTACAGCAAACCGACAGCTCGATTGAAATCATAGAGCTTTTTGCAATGCACATATTGACGGGCATCATAATTCCACGTTAGGGACTATGTATTGTTTGCCAGTATTAAATTTAGATATATTATCAATCGCTTTTTCAATTCGCTAATCATGACTGATAAAGATATTTCTAAAAACTATCGAATTTCACATTCCGTCACAAGTTGTATAATTGGCTGATCTAGACCTGTTACAACAACTACAATAAGCTGCTTTAATATACAGTCATAAAAATGACTCTTGCGAATCATCAGTCATCACTCATCACAGTATGCTCAATCAGATACTAATGCTCTAATCTTTTCCTATTGATCTTAATTCAGCCAGCTAAGAACGCTTTTCTTATTCCGCCAGGAGCATTGATTACTTTCAACGCTAATTATTATTATAACATATGTACGTCGCTCGTTAGGTAGTAGCTTTGTTAGGCTATTGGATATAAAGTTGTCTCTAAAGAATCAATTAATCGACCTTCCCGACTTAAGGAACACTAAAATCTGCAAAATTATTTTTACTAAATAATATGTTCTAAATTCGTATGAGGCCTTCATTTATAATATGATCTGAGAAAGATAAAATAGTCAGGTATTTATTGACGATAAAGCAGTGTTAATAAATCAAAACGAGGCCATGATATGAACATATTATTTTTGCCCATTATATCAGTGCGTAATGGGTCGCAGGGGGCATTTCATGCCTGGATGCACTTCGATGTCATGACCACTTTTCCTTTTTGATACAATAAGGTTTTCGCGCAGACATCCTGCATAATTCGAAGAATGTCCTGGGTGTTATTGAGCGTGAATTAAATCTTCGTTGAGGAGAACCATAAATTACATTATCTATACTTAATAGTAATACAATATATCTGCCGTTCAAATCAGTTTCAATGTCATTTTGTTTATTTTCTATACGGACCATGTATCATGTCTTTACCAACTAAATGCAATGGAAGATTCACCTCTCGGTTTCTTAGTTCAGTTAATATTATATTACCTTCAGTATTTATTTTAAAGAAAATCTTTGTGATATTCAGAAATTTAAAGCCCTAAATTTGTACACGACAGTGTTTGCAGTTTTGTGATTTGAAATTCCATTTAAAATCCTAAAATTGGGAGTTTTGGGGAAATCTAGAAATAACAAAAAATGTAACAAAACTAGCCAAATTAGGAGTTAGATATTATTATATGTCAACTTCCAATGTAAGAAATTTACGATTATCAAAATTAAGAAATTTTGAATAAAGGTTAAGATTAATGATTTTTTTTTAAAGTTTCAAGCTGAGTTCTATGGATTTTTTAAGTAATAGTACAACTGCTTTCAAAAGGCGATGCTGCTACTGAACATTAATCGATCGACTCGAAATTAACTTTGGACACGTCTAATAGAGTTGCCAATCATCGTTACATGAAAAAATATAATTAATTATGACGGAATCGGGTTTTATGCTTCGTCTTTTTATCAAATCTCTAGCAACATCGATTGTACATTAAATTTCAACTCTAAGATAAATACGTAGACAATTATTTTATTTGAATTATTTTAAATTCAAAATATTTATTGGTCACCTTATATTACTGAAATGTTCATTAACACTCCAGTTAATTGTTCACCTCAGCCACCTGTTCTATTTAACTAAAAATCTCTTTTATTTAGGCCTGATGTTCCTTTAAAATGGTTAATTTAATAATCTCAAAGTTTCTCGGGAAATTTTATTCTAAAATTGCAGAACCCTGCTAATTTCATTCTGTGAAGGAACTCTTTTCTATTTTTAAACGAAAACAAAAAGTAGTGTTTTCTTTCTAGTCTTAATCCTATAAATTTGGTTGGAGAGCAAATATTGACAAAAAAACTCATTTAGAGATCCGTTGATCCTCCGAGTCACCTGACCAAATAAAACAATAATACTTACAATATGCTCATGAGTTCTAAATTTCCATCGTTAAGTGAGTAGTACGTCTAGAAAGTAAATTTAGGACGATCCGATTCTTTTCCAGCGAAAAGTGACCCACAACTATAGATGTAGTTTGGATCGCCGACCAAAACTGACATAAAATAATGTTAGACAAATGTTTCAAGGTACGAATTACTTTGATGAATATATTGATTTAAATTTGTCTACATACATTAGTTATTCCTGAACACTTAGCTGTACTGGAAATACCAATTCGCCAATATTTTCTTTTTGGTTGGAACGTAAAACAGTATGTTTAGATCACAGATTATTTTAACTTAAGAAACATTCGCGGATCGTCAACATTTTATTCTTAATTATATGGCATTTTGATAACATTGAAAACTGGTCCTGTCAAAATATAACCACGATAAAAAAAAAACAATAACGATCATCGCTTTAATTTTTGTATCTGTATTGTAACCCTATTTAATTGTTTCTTATTTTAAATATGTATTTTTCGATTATTTGAAGATTCGTTCAGTTAATCAGGGCGCGTGCTTGCATAAATTAACGAATATTCAAAAAATCGAAAAAGATTTGTTATCGAAAAATTTGAAAGAATCAAAAGCACCTTAAAAATCGAGAAATATTAAAACAAATCAAAAATTTTGAAAAAGAATCAACAGAAAGCAGCAAAATAGAATATATCCGAGTAAATAAAATAATCCGATTAAACCTGAAAAAATCGAGATAGAATCAAAATTAACCAAAAAAATTCATAAAAATTCAAAAGAATCACACAAATCCACAAAGCAATCAAAATAAACAAAAAATCAAATAAACACAAAAGATTAGAAATGCTTCGGAGGACTTCGAGAACCAATCGAAAGCATCACAAAGGGATGTAAAAATCCAGGAAATGCCGAAAAATTTGTAAAAGAATCGAAAGCAACAGAAAATTCCGTAAAAATCCTAATCCAATCCGAAAAATTCCAATTGGAATTAGGAAACAAAAAAATTGAAGAAGAATCGAAATCAGCGAGCATCACGCCAGAAGTCCCATTTTGGAAAACCCAAATAATTTATATTTTTATACTTAGATTTGATTGTACCAATTTGTGCCTTTCGCTAAAAAATTTGTGGATAGTATACTTCAAGAAATACGAAGGGTTTTCTGATGTGATTATCACACCAGAAAACCCATATTATTCCTTTAATATATTACTTACATTTCTTAATATATTTCGGATATGCCACATTGTGATCACTAAATTATTTTGCCATACACTATACAATGACTAGGATAGGCCAAAATCGGCCAAATGTTAACGCAATATACATATCTCAATATAAATATTTTATGATCAAGTCACAGAAAAGATATCAGAGAGCTCAACTTTTATCACCGAATTAATTGAAACAAACTAATATACACATTTTGGCAGAGTATCGCGTTTGTGCATACTCTACATTGGCTAGAACCGGCCATAGAGTATCCAGAAAATATCAAATTTACGGTTTTCTGGAGTAATTGTATGTATGATTTCTGGAAAAACCAACTTTTATCACGGAACACATTGAAACGTCTATAATATAAAAATGAATCGCTGAATGTGTTGCTAAGCGCAAATCTCGAGAGCAGCTGAACCGATTTCGCTAATTCCTTTTTTAGAATATTCCTTGAAGTACGAGGATGGGTCTTACGGAGAGAAAAATTTAAAAAATTGCCTGAAAAAGTCTAAAAACAACACTTTTCTTTAGAAATGTTTTTGTCCCTTTCTTTCTTTTGATTTTCATATGCACGAATATAAAATACAAACGACAAAACAAATTCTACAATAAAAACAATGCCTGCTTTATTGTGCATTTATATTTATGCATATATATGAAACTCAAAAGAAAGAAAGGGACAAACACATTCCAGGCAAAACAATTGAGTGCCGTTAGTATCGTATAAATATTAATGTCGCTATTTGTCAATCTTTAATATTACTAAATCTAAAAGCCACAAATTTTTATAAAATTAAAAAAGTGTTGTGTGTTTGTGACCCATTTTTACTAAATATGCCTCCTATAAGGCGGCGGACAAATTTAGGCAGAAGACCCCGAAATGCAACGAATCAAATTAATTATCAATCTAATCGTAATGCCCAGGAACGTGAAGATTGCAAAGAACGTGAAAGAATTCGGTTAAGACAGACCCGTGAAGCGCGACATTCGAATAATAATGGTGCAAGTTTAAATCGAGCTGCTTTCTGTTGCGATATGCCAATTGATTACAGTGCCTACAACGGTGTTGCTATTGGACCTATGAACTCAGTTTGCCAATATTGTAAGGCATTGAAATACAAAAATGAAGCCAATGGATTGTGTTTGGCAAATGGAAAGGTGGAATTGATACCATTGCTTCCACCTCCAGAGCCATTGTATTCATTGGTTTTAGGAATAGGAACAGATTCCATACACTTTTTAAAGAATATTCAACAATACAACGACTGCTTTCAATTGATTTCAATTGGAGCAACAAAAGTAGTTCGGGAAAATTTCATGCCAACTTTTAAGGTTCGTAATAGTATTTGCAGTGGTATGTTTATTAATCATAACTAATATAGCCCATATACATTTTTACAATATATTTTTTCCCTTTACAGATACAAGGTCAAATATATCACAGAGCAGGTTCTTTGTTACCAGTGCTAGGTAGCGACTACAAGTTTTTGCAAATTTATTTTATGGGCAATTGTCCACAAGAAATCAATCAACGTTGTGCACATAGCAATTTAGTGAAAAGGTCAATAGTTGAACAATTACAAAACTTGTTATCAGAGCAGATAAAACTCCTGTGGGCCAACATGCAGGACGTTTTAATGCACCTACTAGCGATGAAGTTGCCATTGTTGTAATTGGACAAAATTTGGAGTCACGTGAAACACATCGCTCATATGATGCACTGCAATATCCCATTATATTTTGGCAAGGTGAAGATGGCTATGATTTCTCAATCAAGATGATAAATCCCATTACAGGTAATTGAAATATTGGTTTATGAGATGTTACGTCATCTACTTTATCACCTACTAAATATTTTAATTTGTTATTCAACTGTCATCATTATAATAAAAAAAATATTTACAGGTACTGAAATCAACAAAAAAGTAAGTTCAATGAACTATTATTCATACCGCCTAATGATCAGAGAAAATAGAGACAATCACATCTTGAAATGCTGGCGATTATGTAGCAGATATGTTGTTGATAGGTATGTAAAGATTGAAACGGAGAGATTAACATTCATCAGGTTGAATCAGACCAAACTTCGATCTGAAGAGTATATTCACCTTCGAGATGCAATTAATTCTGATGGAAATGTAGAAAATGTTGGCCGGATGACTATTCTTCCAGCAACCTACATCGGAAGTCTTCGGCATATGCATGAATATGCTCAAGATGCCATGTCCTATGTTCGGCATTATGGCACAGCAGATTTGTTCATTACATTTACATGCAATCCACAATGGATAGAAATTAAACAAGCGTTATTGCCTGACCAATCACCAATTGATCGTCATGACATTACAGCAAGAGTCTTCAGACAAAAGTTGAAATCTTTAAAGGATTTAATTGTGAAACATTGTGTGTTTGATGAGACACGCTGCTGGATGTATTCTGTAGAGTGGCAGAAACGTGGATTGCCGCATGCACATATTTTGATTTGGTTGGTTGAAAAAATTAGGCCAAATGAAGTTGATGAAGTCATATCAGCTGAAATCTCTAATGAACAAGTAGATCCTGGCTTGCATGAGGTAGTTATCAAAAACATGATACCGTGTATGGTAGATGGTAAATGTTCAAAGCGCTATCCACGGACATTAATATCGGAAACAATTACTGGGAATGATGGTTATCCACTCTATCGTCGGCGATCACTACCAGACAATGGAAGATCAACAATTGTCAAAGTAAATCAACAAGATATTGAAATAGATAATCGTTGGATTGTTCCATATTCACCGATCTTATCAAAAACTTTCAAAGCACACATCAACGTTGAATCTTGCCATTCAGTAAAATCTATCAAGTACATATGTAAATATGTAACCAAAGGAAGCGATATGGCTGTGATTGGATTTGGTGCAGAGAATTGCAAAATCATATTATCATCAGATCCATCATTTTTATTATCACCAATGAACAGAAAAAGTAACATGGCATTTTGATATATCCGCATACATTCGCATTATATACGCACGCGCGCAGCATTACATATATTTTTTTGAATAAATTATTTAAATTTATGAAATAACAATATTATGTAGCTAGTATAAAAAAAAAAATTAAGGAATCGACTGTTAGGCGGTACGAAATTCGCCGGGTCAGCTAGTACTATAATAAAAATTTCAAAACAAAAGTAATTGGAGATAATACGAGTATGTTCGGAGTAGATTGTTGGTCTTCATCGCAGGAAATTATTTAAAAATATTATTTTGATGCAGTGCAGTGGTTTCGTAAAGTATAAATGTATGAAATGTGTGACAAAACAAAAAATTGTAACACTACGAATAATACCACTTGCAATGAATCCAATAGAAGTTAACATACGAAACCGAAGACAAGTTTTGTTCTTGTGGAAACCAATATCAAAGTGCAAAGTGATATAACGTTGAGCAATCTCATAACATTTGATGTTGTGTCTCAAGGAAACTTAAGAATTGACGATATTGACAAAATACCACTAACAATCAAAATTGAGGAAAAATCAATTAACATTATGTCTGTAGTTGCTCGTTCAACTGATATTCCGCACTTTATAAGCTATATGTATTCAGGAAAGATGAACTATTTCATCTATATACTGATAAAATTAGCCGTTAATTTCCAACCGAAAGTTATAAAAATTGGTAATGCAGATTATATATTAATATGACAGCCCGTAAGAAATTCACCTATATGGTGACCCAAAGAAAGAGCCTGCAATAGTTCCATACAACCACTCTAGAAAACCATAAATTTGTTATTTTCTGGATACTCTATGGCCGATGCTAGCCAATGTAGAGTATGCACCAATGCGATACTCTGCCAAAATGTGTATTATAGTCTGTTTCAATTAGTTCCGTGATGAAAGTTGGTTTTTCCAGAAATCATCCATACGACTACTCCAAAAAACCGTAAATTTGATATTTTCTGGATACTCTACGGCCGGTTCTAGCCACTGTAGAGTATGCACACACGCGATACTGAGCCAAAATGTGTACATTAGTTTTTTTCAATAAGTTCATTGATAAAAGTTGAGCTCTCTGATATCTTTTCTGTGACTTGATCATAAAATATTTATATTGAGATATATTGCGTTTACATTTGGCCGATTTTGGCCTATTCTAGTCATTGTATAGTGTATGGTAAAATATGTTAGTGATCACAATGTGGCACAACCGAAATTTATTAAGAAATGTAAGTAATATATTAAAGGAATAATATGGGTTTTCTAGTGTGATAATCACGCCAGAAAACCCTTCGTATTTCTTAAAGAATACTATGCACTAATTTTTTAGCGAAAGGCACAAATTGGCACAATCAAATCCAAGTATAAAAAATATAAAATATTTGGATTTTCTAAAATGGGATATCTGAATTTAAATTGAAATGTCTCGAACTAAGTAGTATTTCAATAAGATTAACATTTTTTCATCTAGTACTCTCTTTAAATGTATCGATGATACATTTTGTTTTGTTTTTTAAATTCAGTTAAAAGAATGACGTTGATTGTCATTTTTAAATTATTGGAACATAAAATGTAAATTTGTAAAAAGTGTTAAAGAAGAATTTTGTGTGTGGAATACTATTCGGTATAATATATGTAAATAAAAAAGTTATCTTGAGATTAATGAATAAACCAAGGAATAAATACAATAATAATAATAATAAGCAGACCAAACATTTCTGAAGAGGCGGGGAAATGGTTAAAATATATAACAAATGCTGGTGGTCTACGAAAAGTTTAGTTCTTGTGCATCATCAGTGCACGGTCTAAGGGGACCTTAAAAGTCTTCCAATAAAATGGTGTATTTTGAAATATCAGTTTGAGCCTAACCACCGAATCAGTAAGATATTTAAATAACAATGCGACATCATTCTGTAATATGTATATTAAATGGAAAATTTAAACGTCAATTATTAAATGGAAAATCTAACCACCGAATCAGTAAGATATTTAAATAACAATGCGACATCATTCTGTAATATGTATATTAAATGGAAAATTTAAACGTCAAAACTAAACTAAAAAAACAACAAAGTAAGAAATTGAATATAAACTAATGCCATATTCTTTCGTAAAAAAAAAATAACCTTGAGGTCAAAAAATAGTGCTCTGACAGCTAAAAAAGTGCTCGGACAACTGAAAACACGTGCTACTTTGACATTACATGTTCTTTGGAGAAACCAGAGAGCACTTTTTTCTTGCCCCAGTTCACTTTTCAAAAATCGTGATTTTTTCATAGATTTCAATAAAAGTTCACGCATACATAGAAATATTAAACGTAAATATCAACAAAAACAAGGCGCCTTTTCCAATTTCATTTGTGAATTACGTTTTGACGGGGCTTGTTTGTTACATTTTTGTTATATTTTTTTTCAATACATCTACGAAAAAAGAGCATTTTTTTTCATGTTTTTTTCATGAAAATAAAGTTGCCCTTTTTTCATAAAGACCAAAGAATATGACATTAAAAATACACACTTGATTTATATGTAAATTTATTCAAGTCGCATTATGGTCTTCGCTGGCCGAGCTTTCAATATTTCTGTAAGAAAAAATTTTCGTCAAAAATCCATACGGTTGATATGTTACAGACTCGCTTGTTAGGCTTTTAGACAGCTTAGATAGTATTAAAGAGAAGAAAAAGAAAAGTATATCATTTTTATCTGTCTCTTTCTAAGAGATATGTCGATTTTAACAGCAATAATTGTCCCTTTAACAAAATTTTGATTAGGACAAATAATAAAATTACAGGAAAACATAAAAGTCTGTCTACAACATTTAACATTTAAGGTATGTACATATTTTATATCCGGTTCCATTTTTCATTTAGTTTTCAATTTTCATTAAAAAGAACGAAATACCCTGAATGAAATACCTGCTTTTGGCATTTTAATGTCCTTAAATGCCAAACCAAAAAAAAAAAAATAACAATGACAAAAAGTCATAAGATAATAATTCATTCATTTTATGAATTTCCGTTAAAAATTTTAATTATTTTCAGTTTTATTATTTTTTTTACGTTACCTGGCTCACTATAAACAACAATAAGGTAATGGAAAATTATTTTGAAGACGTTTATATACAGTACAAGTAAATATGTTCTAATCATTACTATTTTCTGTTCATAATATGTTAAATTTCAATACCTTATACCCTTTTCCACATTACTTAATCCTTTGTTGAGTATTAATGTATGTACTCGTAAATATGTATATATAGAAAGATCACACCATGGTACGATGTAAATTAAAATGTAGGAAGAACAATATACGAGGTTAATTGTGAATTGAAAATGAGTCACTATATAGTATATGTTATTTATTTAAAGTTATACAACAACAACACAAGTATTTTTATTATTATTTAAGATGCTGCTTTTTACGCTTCCGTACCAAGGAACAATTACACCCTCATATATATGTGCACTAAAAAAAGGATATTTTACTTTACTTTTATTATTCCATAAAAATATTATCCCGATCGTTTTGAAATTTAATTTATGATGACAACATATTTTCTATTGTCTTCTTATTTAGAATTTTTATTCTTGTATGCTTACTGGAATTAATACTGCAACAATATACTCTCGATTTGGTTGGGGATGATATATCGCTTGAACGTAATTTATTATTTTAAAGTAATGCACGATACAGGATCTAAATATGATATACAAATTTATTTGACCCATCGTAAATTTTCTAAGCCTATCCATAATTCCATACTGTAGCGCCGAGTTACACAACATAATTTTATTTCTCACGCTCCTACTCTTCGATATTTTATAAAATTATCTTGAATTTCAATACACATAAAATATTTTTATGAGGGATAAGAAAATATGTACATACGTATATGCAAAAAAATGATTTGGATGAAACAAGCCATATCAATTACTTATACAATGGAATCATCTTATTTAGATCAAATTTGATCCGACACCTGACAATCAAACGTCTTGTTTAATTTTTTGTTTTTTCTGTCGGATTTTTTTTGTTTATATTTCTTCTGTTCGTCTCGTGTAAATTCTAATATCGCATGTGACAAAGTAGTTTATATACGAGTACATATCGATTTTTTTTACAATTATTGTTAATAATTCTACCCGAACCCATTTCCAATCAATTTAATTTGTTTATTTATAGGAATTCCACTTGTCTTGTATATGTACCTACGTATATGTATATGCATATCGCTTTTAGACAATAAATTAAATTACAATTTTATAAGATGCTGTTTATTTTCTGTATAATATACAAATACGAGTATATCGCCGCTCGCCATTCCATATGACAAAATAAGATCCCCCCCTACTATTATTGCTTTTTATTTTTGGAATGAAAACAAAAAAATCTTCGAAAATTAAATTAAATAATTCAAAGCTCTCTGGGAAAAAAATGTTTCATTCGTATACGTAAGCACAAGAATTTCTTTTCTTTAACACTTTCGTGTGAGACGACGACGAACATAAAAATATTTCTGTTTGGGCGCGGGCGTTTAAAAGGAATGAAGTATGAGAATATTACTGATGTATTGCTTGTGAATTGGTATGTACTCGTATGTATATACAGTACGTATGTATATATGCAAACGTATACAAAGAAAATGGATTGTATATGTTTGCAGAGTATGTACGTATATAGCTTTAAGCTTGTTATTTTTTATATCGAGAAATACATAAATAATGTTCGGAATTTAATGTAATATTTTTGTGCGACAATTGATCTTAAGAATTTGTTTAATTTTAATTTTTTGTTGGAGGCAAATAAATAAATTGCCTGAAATTAAACAAAAAATTTTATTACAGAACAAATAATAAGAATTGAAAATTTTAATTAAATATCTGGAGAATTTTAGTTTATTTATGTTTTAAAAACTAATATTCAATGTGGATACATTTCATTGTGGTCGATGGTTTGTACAAGAATAATACTACGGAAATCCCAAATTATCCCATTATGGTCTGATCGCTTAACATCTCTCAGTATTTTTTTATTTGGGATCATTTGAAAAACATAATAATAATTTCTAGAGGTAGCTCGAAAATATTGCCAGAGTGTTCCTATTTAGTTGGTGGAACATTTTATGTGTTTTCATAAATTATGGGTCAGGTGTTCATAGGAAAGTCTAAAATGTGGTAGTTCCTCTAACACATATTTCGTACAAAAAAAGTAAACAGTGTTATTTAGATGTGTTTTAGAGAGAAATTCATGGCATGACTATTAATTCAATCGCCTGAAGCTATACCAATATTATTGGTCTAAAGCAACTAATCGTATTGACTGAAGTTAATGATAATTATCAGTTTATCGCAAGTGAAACTACTTACCTGGTAGGTTTAATTTTTAGCAGAAAGAGGACAGCTTGTAACAGTGTGTGTTGCTGTAAACGCTCTTAGCAATTTCAATTGTCTGTAATTTGTATTTTCAAGAAACTGTAACAAGACCATTTGATTCAGGACGGTCCAAGTAAATCGACAGCAGTACGACCGGTGTGGTCACGAATCGTATCTGTATTGTCTTTTTCTTCTTCAAGAAGTTATTATCAAATGCTTCAAATACATGGAGGAGAAAAAACTTGTACTTGAGATATCCCATATACAGTACTTTAACCTGAAACCAGGTTTAATAGCTACATGCCCGGTGGAATCGTACTCGTACCAATTAACCGTGAAATATTTACTTAAGTGGACATTTTAGCATCAACGGTTACCGTTCACGCATGATCGGTTGGAATCTATACTGATACCATAATTTTGATTTTTCGTTTGTCGAACTACAACTGGCCAACTAAATACAATTATTCTCGAAATTCGTCCCACTATCAGTTTTGAAGAAATATCAATCGATAACCAGTGAAATGATAAATCTGTAAAGAAAGAAGCTTACAAAAAACGAAAGTTTACACTTCCATCCATATACAGTCAGAGCAAAAAACACAAAAACCATACAAAATTTGCCATAGGGGCCGTAATATTTTTGAATAGACACTTGGACCTTTCAAAATTTGTATATGACATTAATATAAAAAGGATTGCGCTCTGCTGTAAAAGCTCGAAATTGGCAAAAACCATGTAAATCGTATGTAAACGTTTCATTGAAGCACTAAAATCCCAGTGTTTTAGCCTATGACAAGTTGGCCATAGCATACGTATTTGGCAAATGGTATGTACTCGTTTTATTCAAGCACAAAAATCCCAGTGTTCGACATGGCCACAAGTATTTCTGAATAATGCACACTTGGACCTTTCCAAACATGTACAATAGATCACATTAAGTCCATATTGATTGATATTAAACCGCAGATCCATGATTTCAGTTACCATGTGGAGAAGATAGCCTACCTTCTGTTGCGATACTGATTGGAAGCGAGCTATATATTTTTAACAGCCTTGAAGTTATCCAAAACTTTCATAACAACACGAACGTAAAACGTCCATCCCAATGAAAACAATATACATGTACAACTCGGCATGCGGTTTTCTCTTTGGACATGCGAATTTCTCTTTCATTGTTAATATTGAAAAGTTCGGGAAGAAGTATATTTATGTAGCGACAATTCCAACTATCAAATAGTCAGCGCTGGTGTAGGGATAGTCAACAGGGTCAAAAACTTATCAATCGCTTAGAGAAAATAGCCGTCCCAACAAAAGCATGGACATATTATTTTTTCATGCCGTTTTAATTTCCTTTAAAAGATAACCAAGGCGACATGGGCTGGCATAGTGGTAGCCAACAGGACCTCTTAATGAAAGAATAGCCCTTCTTTCAACGACTTGGTCGGAAGAATTTATTACCTCTAGAATCAAATAAATTGTACATATTAAAATAGTCTGGAATGAGTATTTTTGTACCAGCTGTATATTTTTATAATTGAATAAATGTAAAATATTCTGGGATGAAGCAACTGTACAAATTATATATTTTTGAAAAGTCTGGGACTGATTTTTTACGTTCGTATTATTAGAGGTTATCTTAATTTTTCCTGGGATATCTTCAAGGCGATTATTTTTAGAGATTTAAATATCGAAGAAATATATCACAGTAGTTGTCTAAAATGTGTATTGCAGTTTCTTCGCGACATTTACATTTTTAGTTCTAAGTTTTCAACTCAAAAAATAGCCTATCTGAAATTATTTCTTAAGGAACTTCAGAAAATGTAACTAAAATCAACTGTTTGGTATTCCTTAAACACGGTGAATATCAAAATAACATGAAATCAATTTGGTTGCAATATTAAGTGTTTAAATAATTTTGATGTCGATGGTAAGATCAAAAAATATTTTATAATTTAATTTTTCAATAAAATATATCTGAATTGTGAGGTACTTGTTAACAACTGATTACAAACCTCTAAATATTGGGAAATTTCATTTAAAGTTGGAGTTATGTAAATTTAATGCATTTAAATATAAATCATGTTGATTGCATTGTTTTAAATGTGTCTAGGAGGTTAAAATATTTGGGCTCTCTTATTACTCACGATAACAGTATGGATGAGGATATTAAAGTGCGGCTGGCAGCTGGCAGCCGTGCTTGGTATCCTCTAAGGCCACTACTAAAATCTAAACACCTATCAAGTGCCGTGAAGCTGAAGCTTTACAAAGCGTTGATCAGGCTCGTTGTTATGTTTGGGTGTGAAAGTTAGGCGCTGACGGATGAGTACGAGAGATAGCTCCTTACTCAGGCCAACTAAGTACAATTATTCTTGAAATTTGTCCCGCTATCAGTTTTGAAGAAATATCAATGGCGATAAACATTCAAATGATTAATCTGTAAAGAAAGAAGGCGACAAAAAACGAAAGTTTACTCTTCGATCCATACAGTCAGAGCAAACCTGGTGAGGAACGGCTGCAAAGTAATCAATGCCAACTGGGCACAATTACAATGTGCAATTAAAATTATTTAAAATAATTAATAATTAATTATAAGTAAAGTTAGTTATGAATATGTATATTTACATTACTCACTTACTTACTATTGAAGCCAATATGCAAACTTACCTTAACCTAGTCTGATTGCATGTAACTAGTTGCTTCAATGTAAAATAATCAATTTTATTTAAAACAAGTTCATTGGAGTAGCAAATAATCCCACATTACAGCGAAAGGCCGATTATCTCTACCACGGTTACAGATATGTTATGTATATTGAATTGAATATTATATTGAACAAGCGGAATGAAGTTTTAAGTTTAACACAAATATACAAAATACCGCGAATGCACATATTTTCTTAACAGTATACATATAAAATAAATTCATGCATATATGTATATATGTATGTATTACTCAAACACAAAACCAAAACAAAATTTGCCATATGGGTCGTAATGTTTTTGAATAGACACTTGGACCTTTCAAAATTCGTATAGAACATTAATATAAAAAGGATTGCGCTCTGCTGTAAAAGCTCGAAAAATTGACAAAATCCATTATCCTTACATTTGAGAGAAGAGTCATGCATGTGATTTACGGCCCAAAACGAGAAATAGATGGCACATACCGAGCTCTGTACTATATCGAGCTCTGTACTATAACCTTGGATCGAAACCGTTGGAGCCAGCTTGTTGACGCAGTACGGAGCCAGTAATGGCCTTTAAACACTGTTTTTATTATTATTTTACTTGTCAACAGTTAATTTTAAATAAATTTGTATAAATAAGTTATTTAAATAAGTTATTTTTTAACCTTATAACCTCAATTTTAATGGAAATTGGAACAGTTTTCGCCTGATAATATTGCAAACATTTATATATATATATATATATATATATATATATATATATATATATATATATATATATATATACATATATTCTACTTAATTTCTTGTAATGTGTCGTAATAAAGGGACAAATATCAAATAAGTGCAAATATCATTTTATAATAAAAGATCGTGTCGAGCCACCTAATTGCCTTGTTAATTTTATGAATCCGATGATGTCAACTGTATCGAGATCATTTCTGATCTCGTGATTCATTCGCATCCTATAGGTGGCGTCGTCTTAAATGGGACCGAAAATTATACGAATAATTTTACGCGTGATAACTGGCCTTATCAGTGCTTTGTAGATGACCAGTTTCACTTTGCGCAATATGTGGGGAGAAAACCTTAATTTTGGCGGAAAATGCTCGGTAGCCTGCTGCTTCTTCGATGAGATGTCGACAGAAACGGAGTTTTGCCCATTGATCAGGGATTCTAGATATTTGAACTCTTCAATTTGTTCATACTGTGTGTCTCCAGAAATAAAATCCCCACGTGGCTGCCTCCAGCACTCAATGCCACTAATGAGCCCACGGTGCAATACCCGGACGAACACATATACTTACACATTAAAAACAATCAATCGTGATTTTTGGTCACCACCGGGAATCAAACCCGAGACAATCGAATAACAAAGCAAGGACGCTACTTGCTGTGCCAACGAGAGTGGCAAAATTGGTATGTATTTGGTCTTCGCTTCATTGATCTGAAGGCCAATTTGTTGGGCTGTCATTTCCAAGAATGCAAATATAATCAGTGTATGTTAATAACTGGAATGATTTGTATTATAGGCAGCTGCATTGTACTATATTAAGGTGACGAGTGACATATTCTAATGATAAGTTGAAGAGAATCTGAGCTATCGGGTCCCTTGCCGCACTCCAGATGTTATCTCGAAGGCATCCGAAATTTTACCTTCTATTTGCACCTAACATATTGAGCCATCCATTAAAACCTGACACATATAGAAACCAAATTTGACGGGGTGCCCAGATAGGACAAAACGTTCCATAACGTATTCCTCTTAATGCTGTCGTACGCCTGCTGAAAGTCTGCGAATAGACTGTGCCCAGTGATGTCCTTTTCATAGCATTTTTCTAGCACCATCCTCAGAATGAAAGTTTGATCGGTTGTTTATCTATTCGAGCGAAAACCACATTGAAAATCACCCAAGATTCTCTCGGTGTAGAAAACCTTGTAGCCTGTATTCAGCAAAGCTATACCGCGGTAGTTGTTGAAGTTTAACCGATCTCCCTTTTTATGAAGTGGACAGATAAGAGCTGTCTTCCACTCTTCTGGGATGTCTTCTGTAGATCAAATTATTGATATGAGCTTAAACTTGCGGTAAAATAAATAATCGCCTCCATATCTAAGCATTTCGATGCAGATGAGGCCTTTTAGTCTTTCAAAGCCTTTTAAACCGCAAAAATGTTAGAATCTTGTATTGCCATCGGAGTTAAAAAAAAAAAAGAGTTAAGGCATGCAAAATTTCAATTGGACTATCGCAAGTGGTTGAAAAATCGATTACAAAATTTGACAAAGACTTATAAAAGTTGGCTATAATTAAAAACAATCATATGACATAGTGCTCTCGGATCGCACTCTAAAAGGTAAGGTCCAAAGATAGATATACCTTCTATCTTTTTGCAACTGCCTGACAAATGTTAACGTGGTCGAAAAATTGATTGCAAATTTCGATGACTAAAAAGTAGAAAATAAAATATATTAAAAAAAAACTTTTTAAAAAACCTCGCTTGGTTAATATTTGGTTTGAAAGGCTTTGAAAAGTAGAAAATAAAATTTTTCTTCCTTACTCCTATCAAGGTATATTTATAACAAGTAGACATTTAAAATTAATATGACTAAAAATATAAGCGCGGGGCGCTCCTTCTGAATGTATATACTATCTCTCAATATATCATTTTTACGTTAATATTGAAATGTTCCAGCAAAAAATCTATTCTTAGGGTACATAGACTGTTCCATTAGTGTCATTAAAAGACTTTACTAAGACTTTACTTCGTGTCTAGTAGTCTTAAACTACTAATGCCGTAAAGGAGCGCCCCACGCTTATATTTTTAGTCATATTAATTTTAAATTTCTACTTGTTATAAATATACCTTGATAAGAGTAAGGAAGAAACATTTTATTTTCTACTTTTCAAAGCCTTTTCAAAGCAAATATAAGCGTGATTTTTTAAAAAGTTTTTTAAAATATATTTTTCATCTGCGATATCACATTCCGCACTTCGTCATATGATGGAGGGGGCGGTGGAGTTATCTCGACGTTAATATCGCGTTAGTAAGAGAAGTTGTTGCTCGGAAGGTGGTGACTGTTGGTTTAGAAGTGAGGGGAAAAATTCACATTTTACAGCAAACCTAATTTTGGATAAAGCCTAATCAAAAGACTGCAATATCTGCTATAATTGCATTATCTGCATAATTGCAAAATTTTGAATTCCATCATCTCATTGCTTTTTACACCCTATTAGTTGAACTCTAGTATTCCCCTGTGGATCGACCTCTGCTTGAACGGTGTTTTAATAACTAAATAATGATTATTTACAGAATTTGTTCCGATTATATCGATTTGATACTTTATTAGATTTTTGATCAACGATTATGATAGAACTATCAATTCTCTCTAGTAATAAACTAGTTGGTTCATTAAAAATTGAAACTCCTTTTTATATAATATTATGTATGAATATATGAATGTAATATACACAGTGGTTTTATCCTATTTATAGAAAATCACTCCTGCTCAAAACCATGACGATAAAGTCGTCCGGAATTATATTATGATATAAGAACGATGCTATTAATTTTTTTTATTTTTACTGAATTTAATTAAATTTTTGTCGTTTTCCTTTTTCCGGTCGTCGTTCCGTTTTGACATCGAAAATTACATTTTCTGTATCTAGATGTGTACATTTGTGTGTGTGTGCGTATGTTGTGTGGGGTTACATGAAATTGTTTTGGATATATCGTCTTATTGTTGTAAATTTACATATGTGTGTATTGCTTAATGTATTTCCATCTTAATTTATATTATAAAAACGATTATCAAAATATCTATATTATTGTAACACTCGTGTTTCTGTTCGCATATTACCAACCTAACGTATATCGCCATTATCAGCAATGTGCACCCTTGTATACATATGTACATAGGCAACTCGAATACATATTTATATTCGTTTTATATTATATTCAATGAATAAATTAAATTTTCCTCAAGAAAAGCGAAAAAAAAAAATGAAAAAAAACGAAATCTTCTTTCGAAAAGTAAAGTTACTTTGGAATTTATCTAATATCTATCCAATCGGAGCGAGAGACACACAGATGTAAACAGGGGATACAAAAAAATAATAAAAAAAACAGAACGAAGAAGAAATCTATGGTAATAAATTCATCTTCTTGGGTAGCACAAATTTATTTTCTATACTAATTTTGTTGTTGTCGTATTATATCTGCTTCTGTTTTTTGTTTTTATGTTGTCGCCAAAATATGATTGGAAATGATATCATTTGTTATACTAATGACCCAGTTTATTTATAAACAAATAAACAGTATACATACATAAAAATTCTTAGCTAATAAACTATTATATCGCAGCTATAATCCCCAGATGAACTCTATTAAGTTTACAGTATGGATTTGGAAATACATATATATGTATATATATATACATATATCATACTCGATATATTAATGATTCATACAAAATGTATTATTTGCTGCTACCATCCGGGAAATAGACGTAGGCGCGCATCTAATATATTGTTTTTATTGAACACCCCTCAAAAATCAATTAAAATAAAAAGCTAGGCTGTGCTGTTATATGAACTAATAGGATTACAAAAAATAATTGTCCATAAAAACATAAAAAACTTTCTAGAAAATATGTTAAGTTTTGTTTGAATACTATATGCACTTCAAAATATGTTGTTAATTATATTTGGTCGATAACCCCTGAGACTTCATCATATACCAACACAGATTACCCATTCCGCACAGACTCGTTCATGTAACAATTTTTATTTTGTACATATTTTAAATTCTGTAACATGGTATTGATTATTCAAATTTAACTAGATGTGTATCCATTGCAGTTGTGATAGTAAAGCTAAACTAATATTGGATAGTAGTGTTTTTTGTTCGATTATGTGGGCGAATATTCCAAACCAGGCGAATTGAAAAATTTCTATTTCCATTTTGAAAATTTGATTTTATTTGTTCACATATACATTTATATGTAGGTAATTCCGAATCATTAGTGCATTTTATGAATATTCAGTATAACTATATAATCGGTATGTCTCTAATGGTTCTAAAGAATACTTATTACTCGAGCACGTAAATTTAGGCCAATGGAAATTGAAAATAAAACCAAACTGCAAAATATTATGCAAATGTGGCGTTTATGATTAGAATTTTGTGGAAAAATTAAAATTCTGAAAAACATACTAATAATACGACAGCTTGGGTGTAATTTATTTTACGTTATTTTGTAGCAAATACTAATGGGAATGAGAAATTTAATTAGCTGCAAATTGGATTAAATTATTTTTCGTAAAAAATTGGGATTAGCCCAGAATTTTACTAAAGGCTGTACAAAAACAACGATAGCGTCTGTTACAACGAAATGAAAAACGAAACAAGATTAAGTGACTGGCAGACAGTGAATCAATGGTCATAATAATGTTAGTCGCATTATTAGATTTAGTTCGTCGGAATGCGTTTTTTTGTTATAATGATAGCGGTTATTCTTGATAGCTTCAGCACACCCTTTATAGAGAGTATAGCATTAAACCTTTCGAAATATTTACTTTACTTTCAATATTTAAAAAAATTAGGTTCGTTAAAACGTCAAATAGACTGAATATGATTGAGGCTTTTGAGTACATAGTAGATAAATAGTGGTTCTTAACACTTCCTATGAACAATTCAAAATTTATATTATCATGGTCTATCAGTTTATCCAGATTCGTAGGATCAAATTAAAATTCTTGCTCGTACGAAATTAAAAATTATTTATTACGGTAGTTTGGCTTATACGTATATAGGTAAAATTTCCAAGGCTTCACCATTAATTGTGACAGTTCTCGAGGTTCAATTTTTGAACATCTTATACAATTCTGATACACCTTTCGCGTAGCCGTTCACCATTATTATTGGTCAGCCTTTTTGACTGCTGCCAATAGTTTTGTGGTGAGGGGCATATATTATTTGCTACATTTTCATAAAATTCGCTATCAAAAATATTTTTAAAATTGTCAAAGTGAGCCATTCCTAAAAATTGACATATCACATACCATAGAAATAAAATATAAAAACTGTTGGTACCTACATTTACCCGGGGTCTACACTGTGCAAAATTGCTGAAATTCTCTCATGAAATTAAAATTATCAATGTGTGCGTATATCTGTGGCCACAAACCATAACCACTTAAGTACACTTAAGTGATTATGTCGTGTTATATCTCAGTCGATTCAGTTTTTAAAAGTATTTACAATTTTTTTTTCGGTGATATAACTGCAATATTAAAAAAGTTATACGTTAATAAAAAATACACTTAAATACTTTATTGAAAATCTTGATTTTACAATAATAACCTATCTACAAAATTTCTATTTTTTCTACACATAAGTGATTATTCAATATATAATATTTTTCCAACAGAATTTCACAATAAATGCTTAAGTCATTTTAAGTGATTATTCCGAAATTAAGATTTTTTGCAAAGCAACAGTTAAGTCGTTATTCCAAACATTTAAGCCGTTATTTTAAAATACATAAATAGGTTTTTTACAGAAAACAAATTTTTCAACCAAATCTATTTTAGTTAAGTGATTTTATTGTATTTTTTTTTGTGTCAGTAAGTCCGGTAAGTTTTTTATATAAAATCAAATAGTAACTAAAAGTGTATTTAAGTGTTTATTCCTTTAGTGTTTTTATAAGGCAGTACTATAAAACGGAGCAAGTAGAAATTTTCGATATTATTATTAGCGGTAAGAAATTAAAGTGAAAATGACCAGCCGCTCTCGACTCATGGTGGAAATGGCAATGAAAAACTCTGCGAAAAACAAGAACACGTGTAATCAATCTGATCGAGTTGTATGTGATAGTGGTATTTATTAACTTTTTGTTACTTGTGAAATATTTTTTTATTTATTTTGTAATTTCTTTATGCTAGAGACCATACGAAACCAATCAAACAAGAATGAAACGGACGAGTTTCAAGAAAATGGGTTAATAGGCTCAATCAATGAAGAAATTGCATCAACGTTCGTAGAAACTAATGATAACGAAAACACTTTTGATGACAGTGACATCGATCCAACTTACGCACCTAATGAAACTGATTCTGATTCCATTTCAGAACAAGAATATATAAAAAGGGATCCACCGCTCCCTAAGGTGAAATCAGGAAAAGGTTAGTAATTACACTAATTATCTAGACGGTGGATCTGCAAATCAATCTTTTAATTTTTCTGTAGGCAAGCGACTAACATCATGTAATATTGAACAAATGGGCGCACAAATTGAGAGAAATTTGTGTGCAGAAACAATTGAAGAGGGTTCAGGTGGAATTGAAAACCCAGCAACTCAAATGGAGGTTGATTTAGTTAGGGAGGGAAATATACCAAACCCCGATACCCCGTCTTCGATTTCAACAACAAAAAAAGAAAATCAGCGGAGGCGTAATACTGGTCAATCATATGTAGGGTACGGAAACAAAATTATGGAGGCCAGAAAATGTATACCCCTACAAAAGTGTAGAAATATGTGCATGAATCGAATTTCATTCGAGCAACAACAAATAATATTCAAGCAGTATTGGTCGCTGGGAAAGTACGATCTGCGAGTGATTTATGTTTCAGGCCTGATTCAGGTCAATGCAACAAAAAGGAAAACTACTTTAAAATCAGGAATTAACCAAAGAAATAGAGAGAACGCATATGTGTACCACGTTGGTGTGGGTGGTGTTCGCCAAGTAGTTTGTCAAAAATGTTTTCTATACACACTCGGAGAGACAGAAAATTTTATCAAATCGGTTGCGAATAAAAAGTTAAAATCTACAAATGTCAACTGTTTACGTGATTTTCGTGGTTCTTCAACTCCAGTTACAAAGTTCAATGATGCTAAAATTGATGAAATAAAACGTCATATTCTTTCGTTTCCAGCTTATGAAAGCCACTACTCCCGAAGACACACCAGCCAACTATATTTTCAGTCAGATTTGAATGTAACCAAGATGCATAAATTGTACTGTGAAATAAATCACCATCCTGCTTCGCTAAGCAAATATTCACAAGTTTTTAAAGGTAAACTTAAAATATGTAATGGAATTTATGTTTGACCTACAGTTTTATTTTTTTTCAAGAATGGGTATAAAATTTAAACAACCAAAGTTGGACACATGTAATAAATGCGACGTTTTTAAAGCAAAAGTTGAAATTGCAACAAATGTGGAAGAAAAGTTGATCCTGCAAAATGAGCAAAAGGCATACCACGAAGCCGCTACTAAAGCTTACGATGCTAAAAAGGAAGATAAGTCGTTTGCTCAAACATCACAAAATACAACAGTGTGTTATACCTTCGATTTACAACAATGCCTTCCAACTCCACTACTACAAACATCTGTAACTTTTTACAAACGTCCACTTTGGACCTTTAATTTGACGGTGCACGATTGTGTAACAAATGCTCCATACTGTTACATGTGGCACGAAGCTATTGGGGGAAGGGGTGGAAATGACATCAGTTCATGTATTTTTCAACATTTATTAAATTTACCAGAGTCAATCAAATCAGTAGTATTTTGGAGTGATTCATGTGCCGGTCAAAACAAAAATTCATTTATGGCGGTAATGTTTGCAATTTCCGTAGCTAACTCTACGCATTTGGATCAAATAGATCACAAATTCTTAGTACCGGGCCATACACATATGGAATGTGATAGTGACCATGCCATTATTGAAAAGAGAAAGAGAAAGACAACGGCTAAAATATACCACCCACGGGACTGGTACCAGTTTGTAAGAACTGTTGGTACAGAACGCAAATTTAATGTAATCGAAATGACTTGTGATAAATTTTACAAATTTTCGGATATAGCAAAACAAAAATTCACGTTTCGGAAAGTAGATATAGAAGGTAACAAATTTTCTTGGAATCTTGTAAAGTGGCTTCGCTTCACTACAGAAGTTGGAAAAATATATTACAAAAATTCCTTGGATGAGCAAGAACCATTCAAGACCCTTGAAATATCAAAAAGAGGGATAGGGAATATTGCAATTAAAGATATACCTAAATCTTATACCGGTCAGCTCAAAATAAATAACGAAAAGAAGAAGGATCTCTTAAGCATGCTACCTCTTATTGACGAGGAGTTTCATTCCTTCTATCAGAATCTCAATGGTGATGAATTAATTAGAAATACGGATCCAGATTTGATTGAAGAAGATGAAAATTATTAACATCTTTGGTTGATATATAAAGATTGGATTAAGTGAATAATTTTATTATATTTTTCTAATACTTATTATTAATGAATAAATGAATTTGTTTTGAACAAAATAAACTAACTAGCCTCATTGGTTTTATTGCACATGGAAGAATAACTTATGTTACTTAAGCAGTAGCAAATTAAAGTTTTCATTGAAATCTTAATTAGCATAACGACTTATGTAACATTTTCCAAAAAATTGGCAAAACTATCAACATAATCGTCAATAACACGATCTTGGCTTACAGTAGTGGCGCAAAGACACCTAATGGCATATAAATTGGTTCTCAGAACAGATTAATCTAAGGAAAAACAATTTTTTTGCTATACTGAAAAATCGTGAAAAATCACTTAAGTGGTTATGGTTTGTGGCCACAGATATATTATACAAATTTTTGCATTCTCAGCAAATTATCAGGAGGCTATTTCACGAATAAATAAATAAATTATCATGAAATTTGTACGAAATGTCAAATTAAAATGCACTTTTAAGATTGTTTTTCATTTTTTTTAGAAGTGTTGAGATGTATTCAGCGAATTTTATTTGACATTTGAAGAAATTATCATGAGAGTAAAATGCTGACTAATAATAATTTTTTAACAATTGCGTTTCAAAGTTGATGAATTTTTGACAAAAACCATTCACTCACAAACCAAATTTATCAATATTTTTCCACTAATCTGTAAAAGTTTTATATATGGGTACGTTCAGGAAGATATTATCTAGCGATTAACACACGTTTTTATAAAAATTCGTTCTAATAAGCGAGAAAATTGAAAATTTAATTGAAAACTATTTTATATCGATAAGCTGACAAATCAATTTATTGAAATAAATGTATTTTCGATGTAAAAACGGTATAGGAATCAACTAAATATCGTGTATTGTTTAGTTCATCCGTTTTTAATTAGATGTCGTAAGTGGCAAAAAAACAATTTTTTCATGGAATATTCTGTAATTTTCCATAGCGGAGATTTACACTATTTCAAATTTTATTTTAGACGCATGTTTTGGCATTTAAATATCGACATCAATTTTGATTTTTGTTCTAGGTAAAGTAGAGCCTTAACGTACATACAAAATTTTCGGTCGTTGCGTAATATAGTTCAAAAGTGATGAGCCTGTGACTGGACAGACGGACAACGGCGTGACACCATAAGGGTTTAACACATAACTTCTCTATATGTGTTTCTTTAAATTAAAATTATTCACAGGTACAATTTATAACTAATAGGTAAGTCGGTTGTTTTATTACTCGCAGCGACTTATTGATATTTTCTGCGGTTTACAAACACTATAATGCGTCCTCCAAATGTGACATTTTATTTGCAGCATGTTAAGTAAATGTACTTTTTCCCGATATTTTTGCCACCTCGTGAAAACCTACTGTGACAATGCTGCATCTCCCAGTGTAACTTCAAGCTCTATATCTGCTGCATGTAAATTTTTGATATAGTGACGACAGGTGCAGCCAATTCCAGATGATTAAATATGCGGGATATATCTAATAGTATACTATTCTGTGTGTTATCTGGCGATGATTGGTTGTTTTGGGTACATTAAAGTTAAAGATTTCGTGATACATTTGCTTAATTTTGACGCCTAATACAAACTGGTGTGTGCAAAACAGCAGCAAGATGGGAAAAAAGATCCGGCTGCACAATTGGTCCTACCATCATAATATCGTTTAATGTCTTGGTTGACTTATGTTCTTTGATGACATCATGCCACATGAAATGAGCTTCATATGTCCAATAACATATATTTTCTACCATGAATCTTGCGTTTCCTCAATCCCGGGTTGAATTTTTATTTAAATTCCTTTCAGCTGCAAGGAACCGAAGTTGTCATTCTAGAGAATCTTCTAAAACTGCCGGATGTTTTGAGAGAGGTAGGGATACTATAAATTTATACCCGTTCGGTTACAAAATGTTCTTCTATACTAGTTTTTCTTCGACAGTTTAGTTTTCTGATGCTTCCCGTAATCAATGATCAGCCAATTTTATATTGGCCTTTGTTTGATGTTGAGATGAGTGCGGCTGAAAATTTGTGATTTTGGATAGCTATTTGGAATTCAATATTTGACTTTTCCCAATTAAGTGTTGGTGACGTTAGAATTCGCTCTATAATGCTAAGACGTGATCAAATTGATTTACGTGCCAATATCCAGGAGCGCGCACGATATTTTCGCGCTATTGAAGTAAATTGCGGTTATTAAAGCTGTAGCCAAAGATTAAAGGATAGAAGATTTAAGACTAGAACTTGATCTCATTGATCTCACAACGCTTGATTCGAAACACAATCTACCCGTTAGGTTCTCTAATCTATTAGTGGGAGTCTAAATTAAGTGACCTTAAATTTGAGATAAAAGTATCGATCAACAAACTCAATTTTGCTGTAGTCGGTCTGATTATTTTTCGATTTTCAAACCGCTCTTAAGAAGTTCTCGCGCAACGTCATAATTGGGTTCCGTTAACTTCAGGGAATAGAGTCGTACGCGTCATTTTTGTGAATTAAACTATCGAATGATTTTGTAACGGTGTGATTGAAATTTTAGGCAGTCCTACGGGATAATGTGATTTCTAATCAAGTTGTATAAAGTTGTAACTCCGATTTTAATTTTTTTTTGAGCTTTCCTTTAAGCGGTGATTTTATTACAAAATACAATTCTTCGAATTCGGTTCGATTTTTTGTTTCGTCATCTTTTAAAATTTCAAGGTGGCTTTATGTTATACAGAGAGATTCGATGTTTAATCAAAAAATTAAATTCGTAAATCCAGCCCTTTGTCTGAACAGATTCTGTAGTTCGAGTTAACCGTTCAACTTTCGTTGTATTTTAATTTCGGAAAAATGATAATTAGCATGAGATATTTGAGAGACTAGTAATTGTTGATTGTAAAGAACAAGTAAAATTTATACACAAGCATAAATTACAGTCGCACACACAAATCCGAAAATGCAAATTTATGCACACAGATGTAGAAAGTATTTTAACTAGAGATACTTTAGGTTGAGTTCAATTACACAAATAATTGTAAAACCAATTGATTTTATATAGTAGAAAATGAGGATTTAGAAGATGCTGTAACATAAATAAAAATGTATTAAGATAGATTAGGGCGTTGTTTATATTTCATAATAACTAAACGTCATTGAAAAAGCCCTTGATTTTTAATCTGTACACCGATATACCCAAATCTAATTAAATATTAATCAGAATTTAAATCAGTAGGTACTTTCAGTATGGTTGGAAAGCAGTCGAATACTAACTCAGAGTTTGTTCGTTTACCAAATTCATTCAGAATGATTCACATGAACCACTTAGGTTTAGATAGAAGATCTAATGTCATTACAAAATCAATAACTGAAAGACATTTCAACATTTTTGTAATATAATTTGAATTGTAAATATATGTACGGGTCTCTAATCCTTCTCAAAACACTGTTACGGACTAGAAACAAGTAAGCGAAAAAATAACTTACAATTTTCAATTATTTTCCAGTCGATTGATTGATTTAATATTGTAATGGATCAGTTTCATTAAAATCATTTATATAATTAGATAATACTATAAGAAGAAAACAAAAAATATGAAAGCAAAAAATGTGTACAACACCAAAGACTAATATAATTAATAATCAAAATTATGTAACATCGCGTGTTTTTACGCGTACATATTTTGTGTCAGTTGGTTTTCCGTCAGTTTATTCTCTCTACTCTACCAATATTATTGTTTTTCATTACTATTCGTGTAAATGTATATAAATCGATCGATTTAATTTTTTGCTATCATACCACAATTATTGGTTCGGTCTTAAAGTATATCGTAATCCATTTTTAATTAACAATATATTTCTTAGATAAAATAATGAATCTTATATAAGTTTAAAGAAGCTGATGGTACTTATCGCGTCGTCAAATATACGGCCGATAAACATAATGGTTTCAATGCTGTGGTCCAAACAATTGGCAAGGCGATACATCCACAAGTTTATAAAACGTCTGAACAAGAAGGTGATTATGAGAGAAGTTATGGATACGAACATTAGTGAAATTTAAAATGTAAAATTATTTAAATCGACTGTTTCTTATTACACCAATTTTATAAACCATAATAAAGAGTATTAGTCCTAATTTTTAATTTATAAAGATTGTTTGTTGGTTTTATTCAATTTATCTGATTTATTTGATTCGAAATGCTACTAAGAGTTTCAAGATTATTTTAATTTTTAATAATTAAATTTTTGATCAAAAGTTACAAAATTTGTTCAAACTAGTCTTGCTAAAATCGGAATTAGTCTGGTGGAAGTTCTGAAAGAAAATTAAATTAAAAATTTTCAGGTCCAAATGTATTAACGAAAATTCACAAAATATCTTTCAACAGCCTTCTAGAATTTTAATATTTTCAATACCATTGAAACTAAATAGAGCCTATCATTTTTATAAATCAGGCAAGTGATAGTTCCAAGAAAGACACTGCAATTTAATTTATGTCAAAAAGCAATAAAAACAATTAGAGCGTTCTTTTTATTTCTTAAAAATATAATGACGTGGTATTATCTAAAATATATTTGTTATTTAAATATAAGTGTTCGCACGAATTATTAGTACAACTGAATTCATTGGTGAGATTTTATTTTAGTTCTATCTTAAGACACCATATTTTTTTTTAATTTGGTATTATGAACTAATAACAATGCCCTAACTTTTCTCTCCATTCATTTTTTATTAAATATATAGCATCTTGTATTTTTATATGACATTTGTATTTTAAAGAGAGTTGCGAAGATGTCGAGATCTATACATTGGTTACATATAACTTTATAAAATATAGAAGATGATTGAAGAACGATTGATCTAATTTACCGAGCCAGCTCTTATCTTTTTTGTTATTTTTTTTAATATTCAGATGTTTGAATGAGTAAAATATATAATTAAGTTGCAGGAACCAATTGTACAAACAAAAAGACGATTAGCGAGAAAAAGACGAAGGCTTTAAATAAAACGCGATACAAAGGTATACATTGTTAAACCGTTACAAACCAAAACCCGGTTTGCCCGTTATAGTTACATAATTTATTTATTTGTTAATTAGAAATGTGTGGTGGTCTGATACGCCAAAGTGTCGAAGAAGCAGCGATTAAATGAAATTTGTTAAAATACGTTGCGATTGGAATCGGTGCTTAACAAAATAAGTAATTGGAATTTAAATGCCAAATGGACCTAAATGGTCCTTTCACATGAGATTTGATAGAAATCAATATGTCAAAAGATTTCAATAGTTCAGGATTTACGAAGCGTTTGGTGTTAAGTGAAATTAGTCTAGTATCTAATTCGACTAGATTAACCATTCACTGCATAAGCCATGATGAAGCGATGCAAAGCAAAGAAATATGGTAATAAGGAAATCCAGAAAATGAAAATTTTCGGGAATAATTCATAACTACTTTACAGAGTATAGAAATTCTGAAAAAATTTATTATTTGTAACCATTTTCATTTTCTGCTCCAGAAAAAAGTTTGCAACCTGCAGAGACCAGAGTAAAATACGAGTTCGGAACCAAAAAAAAAAGGAATATTTTAGATTCCGTTCAACTTTAGATTGAATGATTTGCACATTTGGAGAGCCTAGTAATTCAGAGAAACTTTCTAACTTGAAAGAATTGGTATTTTTCAGGTCAAAATAATGTTGGACATCAAGAGAGAAATAAATCTAACAAAACTGATTTTTATTGGATACAATGGAAATTTTAATTAAATTCGTTTCACATATGGACGCCCTAATATTTCAGAAAATGTTTCTTGTTTGAAGCAATGCCCAATTTTCTGGTTTAAAAATAAGTTGGCAAGCCACAATAAGTTGGAATCAACAAAAAAATATTTTAGATTCCGTTGATCTTTTAATTAAATCCTTCGCATATGTCTGAGAAATTCATGGACATTTTATAATTTGTAACCATTTTCATATTTTAATTCAGAAAAGAGTTTGCAACCCAGAGAGCAATATGTTGAGATATATAGAAAGTACGAGATGGAAACCAAGAAAATTTACATTTTTGATTCAGTTGAATTTAAAAGTAAATCTTTCGTAAGTATCAGATCCATCTTATTTTTTTTAAATAATCGTATAACAAATGCTCTGCATGACTCAGTATATCATTAAACATTTAATTATTTTTTTAAATAGTTTTTGTAAATTATCCTTCCCTGTTGTTCCGTAAATAAAAAAAAACATTTTTACTCGCGTCTCTATCTGGCAGCCTTAGATAAACCGTGATGTATTTGAAAGATGTTGATAGGATAAACTTCAATTATCACAAGAAAAATGAGAATTTTTAATTGAAGTAAAATTGATTAGCAATTAATTTTAATACAATTTTGAAGGAAAATTCCACAACGTCAAGATCTAAAGGTGGTTCGCTAAACTACAGGCACAAAAAATCTGTTAATGTTGGATTTCCAGCTAACATTCCAAATACGCAGATTGATGTAGATAATCGTTGGCTAATCTAATCCAACACGTCGTATGCTGTTTTAGATAAGTCTACTAGTTTTTGGCAGGAAGACTTATTAGTAAGCTGTTTGAAGATTGCGTTCATTTGATATAGCCAAAAAGAAGCTCTGAAATAATTTTATGGCTCACGACGTCATTGATAATCTTCCAGACACTACATTATATTATTAACAATAATTTCTGATTAGTTGTCGGCATATTACACTTGGTACGATCACAAATACCAACATCGTAAAGTGGGGGTTTCAGATCAAGGACATCTGGAAGCAGTGATATAAGTGACAATCATGCAAGACCATTAATGGCTTTAAAATTATGCATAGTGGGAAATTACGTCGGAAAGGGCTGCATTATATATTTCTGTTCTCCACTTTATGGTCAACAAAGAAAACCGAAGAAAACGACCGAGGATATCCTTTACAGACGATTCGTTGAGATTTTCAACTAGTAAAACAGATTTTTGTTTTCTTGGAAAATACTGAAAGATTATTACCTACAACTTTCCACGACCAAATGCTTTTCAAAAAATAAAGTGGGACCGGAAAAACCTCTCATTTCATAAATATATGTAATTAGCTATTGCTTCTTCCAAGATAGCTTCGACTATACTATTATATAAAATGTGAACTGAGTGCTCTGAGCATGCTACGTTCAAACTTGATTTTTAATATCAGACCTAGCCAGCGTACTCGCTGCGATCTTATTTCATGTTCAATATCGGGGATCATCATCAGATCTCTGATCTGGATATAGTACAGAGCTCGGTATGTACCATCTACTTCGCGTTGTGGGCCGTAAATTACACGCATGATACTTCTCTCAAATTTAAGGAGCCGTCTCTCGTACTCATCCGTCAGCACCCAACTTACACATCCAAACCTAACAACGGACCTGATCAACGCTTTGTAAAGCTTCAGCTTCACGGCACGGTGTTTAGATTTTAGCAGTGGCGTTAGAGGGTACAAAGCACAACTGCCAGCTGCTAGCCGCCCCTTAATATCCTCACCCACACTGTTATCGTGAGTGATAAGAGGGCTCAAATATTTGAACTCTCTCAAACGTGTAGTGGCCACTACTAAAATCTGGTGTGCTATTGTCCCTATAACCAGAGATCAAGTATTTCGTTTTGGACTCATTGATCTGGAGTCCGAATGAAGCTGAAAAATCTACAAGCGGATCAAGTATTTCTTTCACTCCGTTGTTATTCAGTTCAATCACGCATATATGTCATCTGCATATGCAAGCACCTGATTGGACTGGCGATATAAGATGTTGCGCTGAGGTGTTCCAGTGTTACGAAAGATGTAGTCTAACATGAGATTAAAGAGTATCAGGGACAGAGACTCTCCCTACCGAATCCCCGAATTAATTACAAAAATTTTCGATAGCCTGTTCTTAACTTTAACACACCATTGAGACTGCGTCGCTGTCATCCTAGACAGTCACACCAATTTTGTTGACATTCCTAGCTATTACATGGCAGACCACAAACCCTCTCGATTGATCGATTCATAGGCCTGCCGGAAATCCGAGAAAACCTGTTGTACCGGGATGGATATCTCATAATATTTAGATAGAATCGTCCGCAGCCTAAAGACCTGATCAATGACTGACAATCCTTGATAATCACCCATCAAGTACTCCGCTAGAGAAGTGATTCTATCCAATATAATGTATGATAGTAACTTGTTTGCTGTGCAAAGGAGAGCTATACCGCGATAATTCTCACACTTCAAGTTGTCTCCCTTCTTGAAGAAGGGGCCTATCGCGGCCACTTGCCATTCGTCAGGCATAACTTCGGTTCGCCATACTATTTGCATTACGTCGAAAAGACAATTCCACAAAGTATCCTATTCGAATATCAAGAGCTCTGAATTAATGCAGTCTACCCCATACTATTTGCATTACGTCGAAAAGACAATTCCACAAAGTATCCCATTCGAATATCAAGAGCTTTGAATTAATGCAGTCTACCCCAGGTGAGCGGTTTCGTTTCAATCTCTGTATGGCCTTAGTGAATTCCTCATGGGATGGCTCATCAGTGCAAATTTCCGCAGTCTGTATTGGAGGTGGCTCAACAACAGTCTGTAACACATGATGAACATCAAGCAGGTCAGTAAAGTGTCCAATCCATGCGACAATTACTGCGTCGATGTTGAAACAGAGGTTTCCATCCCGGTCCCAAATGGCGGTTGATGTAGGCCTGAAAGTATGGTGCAGTGCAGTAATTCCGTCAAAGAATTTACGCGAACTGCGCTCATTGCTGAGTTGTTGTACTTTTAGAACCTCGGCCTTCCTCCATTCTCGCTTCTACCGCTTAGCAGCCCTCCTTGCAAGAGCAGCCTTGTTTTTCCTCGCGATTGTAAGACGTTGTTGCACTTCATTATGGGCTATATTTTGTTGCTCAACTGCAAGACGACACTCGTCATCAAACCAATCTTTCTTGGGTCTGACTTTCACTATACCTAAAGGCTGTTGAGCAGCACTGACAACCGAAATTTCCAGTACCTCCCATACAGAGTTCACGCAGTCAGACTGGTGATTAGCTTTATCCATGTTGCCGCTGACAAGATCCTGATATAGTTTCTTTTGATCTTCATTTATCAGACCTTCACAGTCGAAACGTACCATGCGTTTCGCTGTGTTCTCAGACTTGTACGAAAACTTCCATCGTAGCTTTGCAGCGACCACATGATGATCGCTGCCTACGTATTTGGTTGCTGGCCGATAAGTTCTCACATCCTGCACAACCCAATCCCGTCCTTTTGAAACTAACACTTGGTTAATTTGGCTGCGGGAAGTTCGCCGAGGATGTATCCATGTCTCTAGATGTATCTGTTTGTGAGGGAAGAACGGGCTTGCTACTCTAAGATCATGAGCAATTGCAAAGTACATCATTCTCACCATTATCGGTCGCAGTTTCGTGTTGGGAGTACGGACCTATGTTTTCACACAAGTCGGTCTGATTTCTGCCAGCTCTAGCATGAAAGTCCCCAATTTCCACAGCACAGGAGCTATAAAATTTCATTTTATACAACATCAAATAAAAGATATAACGACACAATTAAGGTAACAACGAAATTAAGTTCATTAAAATTATGTATAAGAATTTCCTCGCCGCAAGCATTATTTCTTGACGATGCAGACGTAGTACAACAAAACATCTTAATTAAACTCAATAACCATTTCAAAAAACAAAACAAATTTTTACTGTCTACACTGCAAATGGTAATGGCCTGTCTCATTAAAAAAAATACAAAAAATAAATAACTAAAATTAATTTAAATTCAAATTCCGTCCCATCAATTATCCCGCATCATACCGAGAACAAAAAGTTAAAAATCGTTTAAATCGCCCTCGAAAAAAAACGAAACAAAAACAACACCAACGACGGTTGGTTTTCTATATACTCGTCAAAATGAGATTAGCACACCCTATTTGACGAGCGCTTCAATGTAATTTACGTTTTTTTTATTTTTTATATTTTCTGTCGATCTCAAATCACCCCAGTCCTTAAATTGTATTAATAATATATATAGAGAGCGACGTGGAATTTATTTAAAAAAAAATACAAAAAAACTAAACTTTGTTATATATCAGAAATCCGCAACATAGCGCCCCCACGTTTCATTCGCATCCAATCAACATTTTCAACTTTTCTTCATGTGCGATAATCTAATTCAATCTTTGTATTTAGTGTGAATGTGTGTGTGTGTGTATGTATACTTTCTCCATTCACGAAAAAAGCTGCGGGAAAAATTGAACACATTTTCTATTCGGTTTTTTGTTTATGAGCTTTCTATATACTTTTTCGACCGAATCAATACATTACGTATGAGGCATGTATGTATATCATATACATATCATCTCGGTTTGTGTATATGCACGTTGATGTTATTGTGATTATGTTATGCCTCATATAAGTATATGTAGTTTAGAAAATGTTGATATATTGTATATCCATCACTCATTGAATATATCAATACATAAGTATATATAAGAAAGCAGAAAAACCTTCGATTATACTTGAAGTTATTAACCAACTTTTAGTACGATGGTGTATACGTAATCCACTGAATCTGCTATACATATATAGTTATTCAATCAATATTTAATCATATCTCTGTTCTGATGAAAATTATAATAAAATTAAGAAAATTGAAAATAATACTTTGATTATATCTATCTATAGCTCTATACATAAAAACATACATATATACGAGTATTATGTATTATGGATCATATACGAACGAACATAATACACAAAAAATGGCGATGATGTTACGATATTCTGATTTATGTAGGTGGATTCATCAATTTTTTTTAAATATCTCAATATTTGTTTTTCATTTTCAAACATAAAAGTCAATAAGATTTTCAATTAATTAGTTAAACGTTAGCTACATATAGGTGGAATAATTTAGTTCTGTCTATGCGGCTCCTCCACCAGTGCAGATAATAAGCTTTGAAGAATCTATGATTTGAATGTCACAAGCTTATTTTTGATTTAATCGTCCCGCTCCAAAATTGTGTGGAGTTTAGTAATTGTGTCAGAAATCAACAGAAATTAATTATTATTGTGACATTTAATCGAGTATTAAATTAGCACTAGTGAGCTAACGATAGGATGTGGTAATGGGAATAGAGAAAAAGATAACATTCATCTAAAAAATTGAACACTTTTGAAAATAAAACAGGCAGTTCATTTTAAAATTGACAAAAAAAATGTAAAACATATATTTCAAAAAAATTCAAATTTAAAATAAAAGTAAACCAATCCAATTTTCAATAATTTCAGTTAGGTTCATCAGTCGATTCCGAAGAATCTTACTTATATGATCTTTGAATGGCCAATAAGAATTCTTTGTCAGATTTTACTTTCTCTAAAAAATCTGCGCATAACAGCGTTTTAAAATGGTATGTAAGGCTCAGGGTAGTTCACACTGTAGGTACTTTGTGTCTATTTCGCGCATATGTATCGGTCCGCTGCCTATTTTGAAAACATCCTTTTCACATTGAAATCTTGGTAAGGCAATATAAAAAATGGCGTTTCTGGATGTTTTGTGTTCTGAAAAGGTCAGCTTATACGAAGTAAATTATAGAAAATAATTTAAACCTTTACAAACATTGAGAGCGTTGCAGAGTTTGGGTACTTTAAATTTAAAATTGTATTTAATTAAATTATATTTAATTAAACAATAATTATTTTTAATCTAATTTGCAATTTAATTTCCAATTGGGTTTTCTGTTCGTTCTGGTTATAAAATGTTAAAATATGATTATAGTACTAATCCCAATAAAAATAGCTAAACTAAGGCATTCAGAAATTTCCGTTTTTTGAAATTTTCTTTTAAATATTGTATATAATATAACATCCTCGCGGAACTTCCCGGAGCCAAATTGACCATGTGTTAGTTTCTAAAGGACGGGCTCAGGTTGTGCAGGATGTGAGAACTTATCGGTCAGCAACCAAATACGTAGGCAGCGATCATCATTTGGTCGCTGCAAAGCTACGATGGAAGTTTTCGTACAAGTCTGGGAACACAGCGAAACGCATGGTACGTTTCGACTGTGAAGGTCTGATAAATGAAGATCAAAAGAAACGATATCAGGATCTTGTCAGCGACAACATTAATGAAGCTAATTACCAGTCTGACTGCGTGAACTCTGTCTGGGGGGTACTGAAAACTTCGGTTGTCAGTGCTGCTCAGCAGACTTTAGGTATAGTGAAAGTCAGACCCAAGAATGATTGGTTTGATGACGAGTGTCGTCTTGCAGTTGAGCAACAAAATATAGCCCATAATGAAGTGCAACAACGTCTCACAATCGCGAGGAAAAACAAGGCTGCTCTTGCAAGAAGGGCAGCTAAGCGGATTTGTAGACGGAAGAAGCGAGAATGGTGGAAGGCCGAGGTTCTGAAAGTATAACAACTCAGTAATGAGCGCAGTTCGCGTAATTTCTTTAAAGGAATTACTGGACTGAACCATACTTTCAGGCCTACGTCAACCGCCATTCGGGACCGGGATGGAAACCTCTGTGTCAACATCGACGCAGTACTTGACGCATGGAGTGGACACTTTACTGACCTGCTTGATGTCCATCATGCGTCACAGACTGTTGTTGAGCCACCTCTAATACAGACTGCGGAGATTTGCACTGAGGAGCCATCCCATGAGGAATTCACTAAAGCCATGCAGAGATTGAAACGAAACCGTGCACCTGGAGTGGACTGCATTAATTCGGAGCTCTTGATATTCGGAGGGGATACTTTGTGGAACTGTCTTTTCGACCTTATTCGATTAGTATGGCGAACCGAAGTTATGCCTGATGAATGGAAAGTGGCCGCGATATGCCCCATCTTCAAGAAGGGAGACCGCTTGAAGTGTGAGAATTATCGCGGTATAGCTCTCCTTTGCACAGCTTACAAGTTACTGTCATACATTGTATTGGATAGAATCACTCCTCTAGCGGAGGGCTTGGTTGGTGACTATCAAGGAGGATTTCGTCCGAATCGATCAGTCACCGATCAGGTCTTTTCGCTGCGGATGATTCTATCTAAATATTATGAGACATCCATCCCCGTACATCAGGTGTTCCTGGATTTCCGGCAGGCCTATGACTCGATCAATCGAGAGAGTTTATGGTCTGCCCTGGAATACCTAGGAATGCCAACAAAACTGGTACGACTATGTAGGATGACAGTGACGCAGTCTCAATGCTGTGTTAAAGTTGAGAACAGGCTATCGACAAGTTTTGTAGTTAACTCGGGTGTTCGGCAGGGAGATGCTCTGTCCCCGATACTCTTTAATCTCATGTTGGAGTACATCTTTCGTAAAACTGAAACACCGCAGCGTAACATCTTATATAGCCAGTCCAATCAGGTGCTTGCATATGCAGATGACATATGCGTGATTGGACTGAATAGCAACGGAGTGAAAGAAATACTTGATCCGCTTGTAGAGTTTTCAGCTTCAGTTGGACTTCAGATCAATGAGTCCAAAACGAAATACCTGATCTCTGGTTTTAGGGACAGTGGTACACCAGATTTTAGTAGTGGCCACCACACGTTTGAGGGAGTGAGGAGGTTCAAATATTTGGGTTCTCTTATCACTCACGATAATAGTGTGGGTGAGGATATTAAAGTGCGGCTGGCAGCTGGCAGTCGTTCTTTGTATCCTCTAAGGCCACTGCTAAAATCTAAACACTTATCAAGTACCGTGAAGCTGAAGCTTTACAAAGCGTTGATCAGGCCCGTTGTTATGTTTGGATGTGAAAGTTGGGCGCTGACGGATGAATACGAGAGATGGCTCCTAACATTTGAGAGAAGAGTCATGCGTGTGATCTACGGCCCAAAACGCGAAATAGATGGTACCTACCGAGCTCTGTACAATATCGAGATCAGAGATCTGATGAAGATCCCCGATATTGTACATGAAATAAGATCTCAGCGAGTACGCTGGCTCGGTCACGTTCTGCGTGCTGATCCGGAACGAATTGTGCAGCGATCTCTGAAAGGAGAGCCACCATATGGTAGGCGCAGAGGTCGTTGCCGGCGACGATGGCTCCACGATGTAGAGAACGACTTGGCCTCTTCAGATTGTCTTAGACAGTATGAAGACCATGCTCAGGATCGAAACCGTTGGAGCCAGGTTGTTGACTCAGTAAGGGGCCAGTAATGGCCTTTAATACTGTTAATACTGTTTATTATTATATAATATAACTATGGGATGCGTACCATACTAAAATTCATAATTATTCAGTACGTTAACAATCGAGTAACTCGAATTTTTGAGTAGCAGCATTCTCCCTATGGTGGCTTTCTAAATCGAAACTAATGATTTCATAAAAAGAACTGGGCTCTAGTAACAAATTTTCAAAATCTATCATAATCATCGAATATTGTGTAGACGGGAATCCGTTCTAAGCCAAATAATTGAAATTTCAGAGATTTCCTCATATAGTGACTATATAGAATGGAGAGGGAGTAAATCAAGCTTTCCATATCGATACGGATGGTTCCATAAAAATGAACTGGACTCTAGTGACAAATTTTCAAAATCTATCATAATCATCGAATATTGTGTAGAAGTGGTTCCGCTCTATGCCAAATAATTGAAACCTTAAAGATTGCCTCATATAGTGACTATATAGAGCCCAGCTCTTTTTTATGGAACCTATGATTCAAATTATTAGTATACGACTGCATATTTGATTTTGTTTTTAATTCATTTTATTTAGTTACTTATATCTATATATATGATTATATTCATACATAATAGAAATCTGTAGTTCTTTTAAATTACTTATTAATATTAATACAATTTGATTATATTTAGTTAAGTATTAAATAACCAGTTATGAAATTATTTGTTTAACTTTATTGAGTCCCTATATTTTCTAATGTGATTTGTATCGTGATACTTTCGTTTATTTAAAGTGAACTCGATGGTATTGCCATCGTCAAAAAATCTTAATTTTTGGGATAGAATTGTAGGCTAACTTCACAAAGATTCAAATAACACTATTTGTCTATATTTCTATGCTCTCCGAATGTGCGAAGCTTTAATAAAGGTTCAACTTAAACCAGAAAATTTCCAGTGCTTCCAAAAAGGAAAATTCTCTGGAGTTCGACGAGGCAGTTGCAAAGGGATTTACTAGGTTTCCAACACGTTCAAAAACTTAATTTCATGTTTATTTATGCTGTGCTCCAATATTTCTCCAATTTTTCAATTAGAAAATTCATGGTCGATTCAAGTTGTAAACATTTTATTTTGCTTTATGATTTTTGGGACATATTTTTCAAAAATAATACAATGTTTTTTAATTAGAGTAGTTAGTTTTCAAATGATTTGCAAAAGGAAAATATATTATTACGGGAACAAATTGGTCCAAGAAGAAAGGTTCGCCATAAAACATTGAAAAAAAATCTTAATTTTTACGAAGCTCCCTAAATAGTTCATAATTTTTCGGTTGCAACAAATATTTCACCATCACTAAATAAAAATACCAGATATTGTGGTTTCTCAAGTTATAAAATATAGAAAATTATAAAAGAAAACTATAGATACCTAACGTTCAAAAATTAAAAAGAGTAAAACAGATCATGGTGAATAAAGAAAACATATTCTCTTTTGAAGAGACCTTCTGGCTTCTCTAGCTAAGAAGATGTTTTATCGAATAAGAACTGCCATGACATAATTTCTCTCTTTTGAACGAATCCACCAAGAAGTATGACCAACTAAAACGTTATACCTCCTTTAAGATTTCAAAGAATAGAGAATATTAATTTTTGAATGTTTATCAAAAATTTGCATGTAAAACTTATAACCATTTACCAGTTGTCAATACAGTACTAAACTTTTCAAAATCATTTTGACTGTCAAAAATAAAATACAACATCAATAGCCTGAAAATACATGTATTACACCCATACTTAAACTGACTCAGAATTGTATATTGTCCATCTCAAAAGGCGTAGTATAAATGAAACAAAGATACAATCCTTCGAGATTGATGGTTTAAGAGCGCTTGTAAACCTTTTCAAACAAACGAGAAAGCGGTAATACACTTAACAACTCAAAAGCCAAAAAGGACTAACTGTAATGCTTAAGTCACGTTACAATCAAACAATTATGTCTTCAAGAAATACAATTGCTCAACTAACAAATGCACACAAAACCTGGAGAATATTACAAGCAGTTGCGCACAACCAGGAGGATCTTATGCAAACATCCTAAAAGGTACCACTCCAAAAAGTTCATTTCAATCAAGAAGAAGAATTAAATAATCACTCAACCGTAAACCAACGGACTGAAACCAACTGAATGTTGATAGAAATTCAAATGGATTGGTGTTGCTTAAATGAAAAAAAATGCATTATGAACTCAACAAATATGATAAAGATCACGCCAAAGCACTGCCACAACAAACGATTAGTGAAATTCAAATATAAATCAACCAATAATTTAAATTGAGCGTTCACTAACCCCATCACACATCCAATAGCCGAACTACCACTATGAAAAAACATTCATAGTGAAACATGTCGAATAAAATACAACACGTATTTTGAACACAAAGGCGACGTCATTCCTCTTCTGATCTTTGCTCTGTTGCTCATACAAGTATATATTATTATCGTGCATCGTGGTAGTGAAAAGTACAGAAATTAATAAATAAAAATTTAATAATAAATTGTAATAAATATATTATAAATAATATAAAAGAATTAATATATAAAACTTAATAATAATAAATAAATTGCTGACCATCGACGGCAGTATTTTTATAAACAGACTTACGCGAACCCACGTATCATCGAGGGATTTTTATTGGCGACCATCATACAGGAACATACATACAACCATTCCAATGGTACGTAGGGTCGACCCACGTACCAACGTGGGATTTTTATTTAACCAACACGGGTGTAGGGTGGACCCACACACCAACGCGGGACACAGGTGAAGCGATTAACCCTCACCAAATCGGACAAGCAGGAGGATCATCAACAATAACAAATATAAAACAGGTACGAAGTTTTTTTTATTAGATACATAATTTTTTTCTTGTACATTACAATCAAAATTTTTAATATTATTTAAAATCTAACGTTAGAATCATTTTTTTATTTACAATTTTAGTGTAAAATCATATCTGTTGTAAAAATTTTATATATATATTTTTTTTTCACACCACCACATTGCACCCATCCAAAAATTTCACACACCTCGGTTGATTCTCGCGGCAAGTCCTCCCGCCATCACCGTTGTGGGTAAATAAAAAAGAATAATAACAAAACGGGTTTTCTTAGAACCAATACCACAACGGCGATACAAATTCGTTGAAAAAATTATTCATCTCGCAATTCTTAATTTTTTCGCATTTCAATTTCAACGAGCCCCCCCATTTGCCTGGATGGAAGGAAGCTTGTGGCCTCTTCTATTCGGCGGTATCTCGCATCGGGCGGTAAGCTGAGGGAACATCTCGGCCCTCAAACGTCATTACACAGTAACCATTCCGCCTTATTATTTATTTTAATATTGGTCAATTTTATTTTTTCGCTAAACTTGTAAACAATGGGCAATGACAAAGAACCAAATCAAGACCAAAAATGGACACAATTTCAGCTGGTCAAACACCACCAGAAGTCGCGCAAGCAGCACCAAAGCTGCAATTACAGCCTTTCTGGCATCATAAGCCCGCTAATTGGTTCGCTTTAGCCGAATTACACTTTGAAATACAAAGAATAAAAAGCGTAAAACTAAAATACAACCACGTCATAACATCATTGTCATCGGATATCTGTGAGCATATAGTGGATCTACTCCAAGAACCGCCAACCGAGAACCATTGTTATAGTCAAGATAATCCTGTTGAACCGATTAGCGCCGTCAAACGAGAGACAACTCGAGACTCTCCTCTCTGGCCAGGAGATGGGTGACAGGAATCCCACAGAAGTGTTCCTGAAAATCTGATCTCTCGCTGGGCAGATCTTCTCAGAGACCGTAATTCACTTCTGATCTTTGCTCATGCAAGTATGTATATATTATTATCGTCCATCGTGGTGGTGAAAAGTATACCAATTAATAAATAAAAATTAATTTAATAATAAATTGTAATAAATATATTATAAATAATAAAAATAGAATAATTAACAAAATTAACTATATGAATAAATAAATTGTAACAAATAAATAAATCATAAAAACAAGTGAATTATAATAATAAATAAATTATAAATAAATAAATAATTTTTGATATACAAAATAATTTCATCATACGACTAGAATTACTTATCTTCTGCACACCCTTCTTACTGGCTATTAGATATTAAAGAATTGCACGCACCAATACGTGCGTAAAGTAGAACCACCTCTACGTCTACCATTTAAATTAACTAAAGCGGCTCTATATTGAAATGTACTCGAACGAAATTGCCAATTGGATATCCAACTCTCCACATCAGAAGGTGTAGATGCGGTGACTGATCGTTTAACACATATAATGGAAATTATAGCAAAAGAGGCCACCCCTGATATTACCAGCTGTGAAAAAGTTAATAAACATTCACCTAACATTTTGCATAGTTAATGCAAGGTAGCAGCAGCAATTATGATTACTCGATTACTTAAATGAAAATTAAAGGGCTAGTAAAGTTTTGAAAAAAATCGAGGGAAGAACACGATTTTTTCACGACAGAGAATTACCTGATGATATATCTATAAATCGATTATGAGATGTGGGTATTTCCTTCAAAAATGGAAAATATCGTTAATTACAATGACCCCGAACCCTTCCAATAATTTCGAAACTTTTTGACAGATGGCATTATAAAAATTAAAACCAAAAATTATCTTAAGGACACATTATATACCAGACAACCAATTTGGATTTCGAGATACTGCAGAGCAGTACACAGAGTTATTAACATAGTCGAGTTCGACTTAGATGGAATGATACACACCAAAATGTGTCTTGCATTAGTTCTAGACAATTTTCCGTGTGATTTACTATGTGAGTGCTGGGAGGGTAGTTAAAATTTAATATCGAAATTTAATTTTTTCATAAAATTCCATTTACATACAATGGGGAAATGAACGGTGTAGGTACTAAATCAATGGTGTGTACCTTGTCCAATATGACAGGCAGCACCTGAGTTAAACTAAGGTTGGATTTAAGGTTATGATAATTTAAAACAAAATCAATATAATCTACTTGTTGCACATCTATAGAATGTTATAAAACATCTGTAGCCTAATTCTATAACGAATAAGATAACTTGAAAACGAAAAAACGAGTACTTTACACGTTTTCATACCAAAATGGTATTCTATAACTTTACACCAAGATAAATTATAAAATAGGTAAGATATTAAACGTCTATAAATTACACATACAATTTATCTTGTGTAGTTCGTTTTCACGGATAAAAATTTAAAATTTAAAACTAAAATTTCACGAAGAAGGCGGGCTAGTGCCGAACAAAAAAAAACATATTTGTCATTGTTAAGGTGCTATTCCACTTGACTGAATTGACTGATAGTAAAACTAAAGGAAGATAAAAATATAGATTTGCTTGTAAGCGAATGAAACAAAAACCCTTCTCAGTCAAGAAATATTTGTGTCTGTAGTAGTGTGACTGCCATAAAAAGTATCAAATTGAGAACATTTTATGGCAGTCACACTAACACCCATGCATAAAATTAGTATATGATGAGAAATATTTTTCGCACACTATGGTTATAACTATGGTTATAATAATAACAATGATTATTATTGTTTTATAGCGAAGTGTCATTTTTCATTTCGTGATAATTTCATTTCCTTACGGATAGTTACAATGCTGTCAAAACTTCCCCTTAAAACTTTGCTATAAAAAATTTAAGATACAAAAACACATATAACGTTTTTAGGTAGAGATTTTTTTAATTTTTACGGAAAATATAAAAATAATAATAAACAGT
The DNA here is from genome assembly GCA_951394425.1 of Tipula unca. Lineage (NCBI taxonomy): Eukaryota > Metazoa > Arthropoda > Insecta > Diptera > Tipulidae > Tipula > Tipula unca. Next base: position 141,620,454 of record OX596380.1, on the reverse strand, counting down.
ATTAAAGGCCATTACTGGCCCCTTACTGAGTCAACAACCCGGCTCCAACGGTTTCGATCCTGAGCATGGTCTTCATACTGTCTAAGACAATCTGAAGAGGCCAAGTCGTTCTCTACATCGTGGAGCCATCGTCGCCGGCAACGACCTCTGCGCCTACCATATGGTGGCCCTCCTTTCAGAGATCGCTGCACAATTCGTTCCGGATCAGCACGCAGAACGTGACCGAGCCAGCGTACTCGCTGAGATCTTATTTCATGTACAATATCGGGGATCTTCATCAGATCTCTGATCTCGATATTGTACAGAGCTCGGTAGGTACCATCTATTTCGCGTTTTGGGCCGTAGATCACACGCATGACTCTTCTCTCAAATGTTAGGAGCCATCTCTCGTATTCATCCGTCAGCGCCCAACTTTCACATCCAAACATAACAACGGGCCTGATCAACGCTTTGTAAAGCTTCAGCTTCACGGCACTTGATAAGTGTTTAGATTTTAGCAGTGGCCTTAGAGGATACAGAGAACGACTGCCAGCTGCCAGCCGCACTTTAATATCCTCACCCACACTGTTATCGTGAGTGATAAGAGAACCCAAATATTTGAACCTCCTCACTCCCTCAAACGTGTGGTGGCCACTACTAAAATCTGGTGTGCCACTGTCCCTAAAACCAGAGATCAGGTATTTCGTTTTGGACTCATTGATCTGAAGTCCAACAGAAGCTGAAAACTCTACAAGCGGATCAAGTATTTCTTTCACTCCGTTGCTATTCAGTCCAATCACGCATATGTCATCTGCATATGCAAGCACTTGATTGGACTGGCGATATAAGATGTTGCGCTGAGGTGTTTTAGTTTTACGAAAGATGTACTCCAACATGAGATTAAAGAGTATCGGGGACAGAGCATCTCCCTGCCGAACACCCGAGTTAACTACAAAACTTGTCGATAGCCTGTTCTCAACTTTAACACAGCATTGAGACTGCGTCACTGTCATCCTACATAGTCGTACCAGTTTTGTTGGCATTCCTAGGTATTCCAGGGCAGACCATAGACTCTCTCGATTGATCGAGTCATAGGCCTGCCGGAAATCCAGGAACACCTGATGTACGGGGATGGATGTCTCATAATATTTAGATAGAATCATCCGCAGCGAAAAGACCTGATCGGTGACTGATCGATTCGGACGAAATCCTCCTTGATAGTCACCAACCAAGCCCTCCGCCAGAGGAGTGATTCTATCCAATACAATGTATGACAGTAACTTGTAAGCTGTGCAAAGGAGAGCTATACCGCGATAATTCTCACACTTCAAGCGGTCTCCCTTCTTGAAGATGGGGCATATCGCGGCCACTTTCCATTCGTCAGGCATAACTTCGGTTCGCCATACTTTCGAATAAGGTCGAAAAGACAGTTCAACAAAGTATCCCCTCCGAATATCAAGAGCTCCGAATTAATGCAGTCCACTCCAGGTGCACGGTTTCGTTTCAATCTCTGCATGGCTTTAGTGAATTCCTCATGGGATGGCTCCTCAGTGCAAATCTCCGCAGTCTGTATTAGAGGTGGCTCAACAACAGTCTGTGACGCATGATGGACATCAAGCAGGTCAGTAAAGTGTCCACTCCATGCGTCAAGTACTGCGTCGATGTTGACACAGAGGTTTCCATCCCGGTCCCGAATGGCGGTTGACGTAGGCCTGAAAGTATGGTTCAGTCCAGTAATTCCTTTAAAGAGATTACGCGAACTGCGCTCATTACTGAGTTGTTGTACTTTCAGAACCTCGGCCTTCCACCATTCTCGCTTCTTCCGTCTACAAATCCGCTTAGCTGCCCTTCTTGCAAGAGCAGCCTTGTTTTTCCTCGCGATTGTGAGACGTTGTTGCACTTCATTATGGGCTATATTTTGTTGCTCAACTGCAAGACGACACTCGTCATCAAACCAATCATTCTTGGGTCTGACTTTCACTATACCTAAAGTCTGTTGAGCAGCACTGACAACCGAAGTTTTCAGTACCCCCCAGACAGAGTTCACGCAGTCAGACTGGTAATTAGCTTCATTAATGTTGTCGCTGACAAGATCCTGATATCGTTTCTTTTGATCTTCATTTATCAGACCTTCACAGTCGAAACGTACCATGCGTTTCGCTGTGTTCCCAGACTTGTACGAAAACTTCCATCGTAGCTTTGCAGCGACCAAATGATGATCGCTGCCTACGTATTTGGTTGCTGACCGATAAGTTCTCACATCCTGCACAACCCGAGCTCGCCCTTTTGAAATTAACACGTGGTCAATTTGGCTCCGGGATGTTTTGCGAGGATGTGTCCATGTCTCTAGGTGTATCTGTTTGTGAGGGAAGAATGTGCTTGCTACTCTAAGATCATGAGCAATTGCAAAGTACATCATTCTCTCACCATTATCGGTCGCAGTTTCGTGTCGGGAGTACGGACCTATGTTTTCACACAAGTCGGCCTGATTTCTGCCAGCTCTAGCATTAAAGTCCCCAATTACCATTCTAACATCGTGTTCGGGTATAGATCCCATCAGATTGTCCAAGTCATTGTAAAATGAGTCTTTATCTTGGGGCTGGCTGACTTCTGTGGGCGCATGTACACAAATTATCGACAGGTTAGCTAACTTCATGCGCAAGCGAAGCTTACACAATCGGTTATTAACTGCTTGGAAATCCAAAACAGCGTTCTTTACCTGCGGCCCAAGAAGAAATCCAGCTCCAAGATTTCCGAGGTCATCTCCACTGTAGAACAACGTATAGCCCTGGGACACATGGTCTCCACTTTTAGGCCAGCGAGTTGCTTGAAGAGCAACGAGTTCCAGCCGATACTCCTTCATGCACGTGATTAGGCCCTCTAACGCTCCTGGTTTCCTTAGTGATTGCACGTTCCACGTGCCGATCCTAAATCTCGTGTCCGGGTACTTGAGCGGGGGTCCGGTATTGTTTTGGCGGTATCCATTTTTCTTTTTGTTGACTTTATAAACACTATATTTTTTTACGGATGCGGGTCGTCAGCCCAGCGATCCAACCGTTTAGTCGCCTCCTACGACAAGCAAAGGATACTGTGGTGGTATTCTTGGGAAACATGTTCGTGCAATTTTGATTTACGAGACATGTGAGTGCCCCCCGACCACAGGGGCCGGGAATAATATTTAATTTTTAGATAATTTTGAGATGTAAAACTATCCGACTTATTAGTAATATTAATTTTTTTTACATAATTTGGTTATGATTTTGTGAGCTATCAAAATTTCTCCTTAAAATTTTGCCATAAAAAAAATAAAAAAATAAAAACTTGTCTTTGTCTGTTACATAGCTTTTTTGACTTTTTTCTCTTTTCCGCTTTTTTTACTATCAGTCAATTCAGTCAAGTGGAATAGCACCTTAACTCTTTATATTATATTATGAAACGAAACACTAACAAAACGTCAAAGTGGTTTTAAACACGATAGCAAGAAAAAATTTACACGCAGACTACTTTGTTTTATAGAATCCCATTTAACCTAAATAAGATAGAAATTGTGTAAATTTTTTTTGTGTAAACTTTATCAATGTTTCGTTTTTACATATTATCTTGTTTTTACAGAATTAGACCACTGGACGAATTATGCCTTAAACTAAACGTTAAATACTATATACGACGATATTTAGAAGATTTGTGAATTAGTTAAATTAGTTTTAATTTTTGTTTTAAGATGTTAAATATCATATCATTGTTAAATATCACACTCAAAACAGTTTACTGGAAAGTAGAGTAGAATTTTTAATATCATAATAAAAAAGTGAGATTTCCAGTTTTTTTTGTTCAATTATACGATTTGCCTCCAGCAAGATGAGATAGACATCCTGTCTATCGGCCAGTGTATGGCGAGCTTCACTAAAACAGTGAGACCCTGTGTGCACCCAATCTAACACGTAATTTAGAAATTTAAAAACATTCACAATATTAAAATAGTCGCTATGTATTAACACCGTATACTTGGCAAAATATATAGACAGTCCCTGTATTACAGCCAATAGTCCGGAAATGTTTTATTTCCAGAATTTCATTATACATATATTGAGGTATTCATTCCAGGGGCCACTATATATATATGGTGATCGTATATACTGGTATGAAGAATAAAAGCAGCCGAAGATGAAGAAGAATACAACACTTTTGGTGAATTAAAAGTATAGCCAAAGAAAATACTATGAAATATTTATTTAGTCTTTTATATTTACAAAGAATGGGGTTAAATCAGATATGGTTAGCAGATTTAGTAGATTGCTAATTTATCAGTGCCTATAAGAAGAAGAAGCTGTTCAACGCGGTTTAGGATTGACATCTCACCACTGTCATATACATTAAGACAGAAGAATAAGGAAAGTGGCACAATCGCTAGGATACAAAGAATGTATGTGAAATTATTTATATATTCGTTTGACATATGCTATCAAGAAATAAGGTTATGATAATTTAAAGAGTGGTAGTATGAGTAGGTTAGGTTAGGTTAGGTAAGTGTGGCCGTCCTAAAGGACTTTGAAAATTGGTCCATAGCTGTACCACATTCGAGTTTCCTCCTCTTCACTCGCTAAACCATCCTGAGCTTACCAAGAAGCGTTTAAAGTCCCGGATCTCGATCTTCCTAAGTTCCGTGAGGTCGTTCAAAGGGGAAGTTCCCATAAATTTTGTTCTGCTGTACGCTAGACTACGACAGGTGCAGAGCAAGATGGAGTACATTTTCCTCCTCCTCATCACCACAGCTGCGGCAGAAATCATGGGCTGGGACACCCAATCTGGTCGCATGTTTCCCAATGAGACAATGTCCCGTTATAGCTTCCATGACCATGCCAATATGGTGCCGTCGAAGCGATATCAGTTGGCCTGATCTAGACCGGTCCAGTCCAGGCCAGATCTGCCTGGTTATTTCACACGAACTGGCGTTAGACCATCTGACGTTCGTAGTATGAGGAAAGTTCTGTAAAAGAAATTCATAAGCGAATAGAGATGGCTAACACAAATGATATTCAATTTATGAAAATTAAAGACCATTGAAAAATTGGATAACATTTAGAGCCGATAAGATGGTAATAATTTATGGTCTTGCATCTAATGTTACAGATCCATTGATTTCTTATTCAATACTGACTTTATTATTTCTAAAAGTTTCTGTGAATATAAATGTTTAAGCACAAATTTACCGACTAGCAAGAAAAAGTTACGCAGTTAAAATTAGAATCATGATAGACTAACTAAAGAGAAGTCAAGTGTAATTATCTATATGAGAGAACTTGTACAAAGTGGTGAGTGCAAATGGACTATTTCCACATTACATATTGGGCGTTCTAATAAGGTTGAATTGTGCTTAATGAACCTAAGCGCAGCCGTGATAATTAATTGCTCATACATAGCTCATTAGTTGATTTAAAAATGAAGAGTGTTGAAAATTGAAATTTGTATATACTAAACACAAGCTCTCAGAAACTTGTAGTTAGTTAATTTAGCATTATGAAATCAGTAAAAAATTTTAATCTACGCGGGCTATTTCCCAATATTTAAAGTTCAAGAATATGAACAAATTATACTGCTTTTGGAAAGGATTCTTTAAATCTTTAACTTTGCGCGACATGTCACTTACTGCATATTTTTAACCAAAAATGAGTTCTTACGTTTCTTTCAATTTTATTTCTGGTTAAACCAACAAACCAAATAATTTAACGCTCTGTAATATTAATAATAAAAATTATGTAATATCGCGTGATTTTAATGTTCATACATTGTACAGTGTATAGTTATGCTTTACTATATACAAAGTAATCTACTTTTATGCATTATAATATGTGTGTACATTATGTATATAAATCGATCGATTTTTATTTTCGCTATCACACCACAATTATCGATTCTGTCTTAAAGTACTTGTGTGTAAACGCAGTGTTAATTAATTAATAATTACTTTCTAAGAAAAATGAAATTTTTAACCGTTTGTTTTGTTGTTATCGCTACTGATATATGCGCTCAAACTAATGGGTATGGAACGTCGAGTAGCCAAAATCATCAAAAATTAAGTGGACTCGGTGGCGGTGGAGGTGGTGGTCACGAGCCTGAAGGATATCATGGCGATTATTATGCCTATCCGAAATACGGCTTTGAATATGGTGTTAAAGATCCAAAGACGGGCGATGATAAGGAACATTGGGAAGATCGTGATGGTGATAAGGTAACCGGTGGATATAAGTTTAAAGAAGCCGATGGTACTTATCGTGTCGTCAAATATACGGCCGATAAACATAATGGCTTCAATGCTGTAGTGCAAACAATTGGCAAGGCGGAACATTCACAAGTCTATAAATCGTACAAAGATGAAGGTGGTGATGAAAAACATTATGGACATTAAGTGAAGTGTAACTGTAAATCGTCTGTATTCTTAATTTTAAATAAAGTTGGTTATAATTTGTAGTTTATAAAAAATGATTGTTCGTTTGATTTATAATAGAAAATTTGTATCGAAGTTCGATGCGTAACATTGAAGTGCGTGCGGTAATTTCGTAATCATAAATTTTCTTCGTTTACCCCAATTTAATATTTTGTATAGAAATATTGATAGTGAATCACTTGAAGTACTCACCAATGAGTAAACTGAAGTGGATTTGCCATCCTTTTAAATTTAGAACTTCAGCATCCAATCGATCTTCTTCTTCTTTGGGTTTTCCTTAAACTGATGTTCTGAATAATAGAAACAATTTGGGCTGCTTCAAATTAGTTTTAGCATTTGCTGATGTGTTGAATAAGTTAAAATCTTGAAATTCTTCGACTTAAACTCCAATTTTAACTGGTACACAAAAAGCGAGTTGATCAATAGATTCAAGATATCCTCTAATTCTTGATCACGCTGTCAGTAGATACCCAAAAGTTCTTTTTTAGGAATAATAATGTTCAAAAGCAAGTCTTGCTCTTGAACATTATTATTCTTATATCTAGTATTATTCCTCAAAATTTGTTTAGTGCATGATAACTCACTTTCGGATGAGGAGTTTATCCAATTATTAGAAAATTGAATTGAAAAATGGAAATTTTTTGTTTGTTAGTTTGTCACGTTATAATGTATGTAAAGTTACTAATCGAAGGAAACATGGGTCAAGTAAACAATTTTGTGTCGAGAAATTTATTCGGATAAAGGAGGGGAACGTTTTTGGAATTTGCCAATTAGAATATATTAGAGGATTCTTAATATATCAAAATTAAAACTAAAGGAGATGTGCTCGCACCATTTAACTACTGGATCGGCACTAACTTATTGAAAGCGTCTTTAGGAGGAGGAGGCAACAGATAAATAAAGAGTTCCTGCCGAAAAACCTGCGGGTTAATTTTTCAGTTCTGCGGAATTCATTTATTCCATCGGATCGAGCTTTTGCGTTTGTCGAAAACAAAGTGAATACTCGAAAAGCAATCAATTGGTTTCGTGCCACCAGTTTGAATTTAGACGCAAGAGCATTTAACAATAAAGCAAGTACATAGAATATATCTGGTATACAATAGAAGAACACCTAAAGATAGTGTTCTGCTGTATTGATGAACATTTTATAAGCTTTTGAAAAATGTAAAACCTAAATCCTATATGGCACTTGGTATATATGTCAACCAAATCTGAATGACGTAAACCATAAAATATTGCTTTGCAAAAAATATAAAATTCATATAAACTGTTAAATTGATTATGTCAATAAAATATGTTATTCACACGTAGGCACATGCAAACATCTCACGTCTCGTGAGGTTCCAATACCGATTCTTAAACACTCGCAGGTCAATATGGTTATCTATTTTCGATTTCTATATAGTGATTGAAATGAAATTATGTGATGGAAATTACTGGAGTTTTGTAAAGTCTCCAAACCAAATTAGATTTTAAAATACACAACTTCCACATTTCAATTTTAATGCATCATGTCGAAGATGTCGAATATTGTCCGTTACAGTCAATATCGAGACGATAAGCGACCTCATCAACATTTTCGAGCCTTAGCTTTCGATATTTAAATCTAAACCACAGGTGAAAAATATTAACGTCAACATATCCAAATAATATAAGCAATAATACCGTTTGCAGGTAATGCTAATCAACAGGATATATCGAGGCACTATAAAAATAAGGTTTGAGTTCATAACGAGATGGGTTTTCCAGCCTCACTCGTTTACATTTACCACACAGTTCAGCAAGGCGGTAGAAATTAATTATGTAGAACAGATGCGAAAGCACACAGAGTACACAAAATTTCATAAAACAAGATAATGCAAAATTTCATTCTCAGCCATCGACATTTTATGCTACACCACATTTCATGAATCGTTGCGAAAAATCGACAGATTCGAAATTCCGAGTCATATTTCTTAACAAACAAAAAAGCGCATAACTGCAGTACCGAGCGCATGCAGATGTACAGAAGGCATTAACACGGATATATATAATACGTTGCCCCGTCATTGTTTTCGAAGCCGACGACCTCCTATGAAAATCTGCAGACTCATTGTGAGGCGCAAGAAAGCCGCGGTGACCAAAACTGAAGAATAAGATTCCACATTTTACCACAAAAAATATGAGTTATGAAAATAGTCAATCTAGGTATCAAAGCATCACTTTTGCTAGTCGATTCCACGGATAGGATTGCTACAATCGCTCTTATTGTACTATTATTGTATGTATATTCACTCACTATAGCACCAAGTTTGCAAAGTTATTTATTGACAATCGCTTCTGCCATATTCGTAGTTTTTGCGACAGACTATGGTTTAAGAATGATTTGAAATCAATATTAGCAAAAGAAATGCAGTTACTGGAGAACGCGGAGTTTTGAGGGGAGAATATTTTTCGAGTTTGATTTTATACGCTACTTCCAAAAATATTGTATATTCTAAAAAGATAGTCATGGTCTCCAAATCAATTTTTTCCCGCCTACCTTTCATGCAGGTACGCCGCTTGAGGAAAGATACTGGTGACTATACAACAATCGGGCTATTTATAAATGTATCCGTAGATGTTTGTGTTTTTATACCATGATCATAAAAATGAATTTAATCCATAAGTCAATATATCACTCGGGACTTGCGAAGATAGATGCAGAACGAAAGTTGCTCAACATCGTGCCGACGGTTCGACAAACGAGTGAATGAAAAAATCAAACAAAATCCGATAAGCGATGGTGAACAAATTGACTTATAACACATACAAGCAAACAACGAGTTCGAACTTCTCCTGAGGCAACAGCACATACTATATGATCAGTAATTTATTTCGTCCGTCCTAGAGCGATTAAGCATGAAGTACGTGAGACACAATTTATGATAGCCACTAGCCCGAGGTAACACCGAATCACATTTTGTATGTGGCTCTGAAGATTCTTAGCTCACTTATCACTGAAGTATAATGTTGAAATTAAAAATTTGCGACAACTCGTGGCATGATTGTTTATCATGCTTTCCTAGATGAGTGAATAGATATGCCAAAGGCAACGGTAGCATTACAGCAAAACTATGTTCCAACTGAGACAACCATAAAATAAACAATAAGCACTATAAGGGAGTTCATTGACAGCACGGCTGATCGCACACTCGGGACCCTCAACGTTCAGAGTTTGATGACAAACAGAGTAGAGTTGTCCGGAGACTCGGAGAGTGATGACGTTATATAAAAATCAAATTTATTGGTTATCAGTGAAACTTGACTTAAGAACGGGACTGAGAGTAAAGATGGATTTCGATGGGTAACACAGTTCAAACAAGAAAACGTGAGAGCAGGCGGTTTCGCAATTTAGGATAAGCACGTGGCGGTTAATATCGCAAAACAACACGAGATGATAAAAGTTGAACACCACTTAGGTATAACACTGGCGTTTTCCGATGAGCTTGGTGACATCTGTGTGGCAAATTCTACAGAAGCCGCCATCAAAAAGAAGAAAACTTTTGTTGTTTCGGCCCATACATACTTCGTTACTTTTTGTTGTGAAATTTGCTATGTCATTCACCGACTTCATTCGAGATATTAAGATAACAGAAAACAGAAAACGTGGCCGTAATTAATAATATCTCACATCTCCTAAACCCATATATGCAATAATGATTAGAAAAAATAAATGCTTAACTTGAAATTTTAGCTAGTCCATATGTTCCGCGGTCGGTGTTGTAATGCAATTCTGTCATTATTTGAAGAATAGATTGAGGACCAAATATAGGCTGGATTGAATAATCGGATAAACTAATTTTAACTTGTCCCAGAATAATTAGTTTGGTTATCAATCACTCTGCTAATCGCAATACCGTTCATCGTATAGTGTATAGTACTTAGCTTACGAGTTACTTACTCGGTATATCTCCCCTACAATTTTTTTTATGAACATTTTGTCCCAGTGAACCCTGTTCATCTGTATAGCAATTTTTTTTTTGATTAGAAATGGTAAATTTGGGATTATAACCTGTTGGTGGCCTCTAAATTCATATTAAAAATTGTATCTTGCACTTTAAATTTGCAACAATAAAACGATACTTTCGATCATCCCGATTTTCAGTATTCTGTCAATTTGAAAAACAGCATAATAAAAATTGAAATTACATCTTTTAAAATAGGTATTAAATATTTTAATTTGATCTACAATATGGCTCTAAATAATAATTTTCAATATGAAAAAAACATATAATTTTTAAGCTGTTGCGTCAGCTATAGCAAGTAGCAACAAAATAAATCTGTTGTAAAATAAATTTTCATTTTTTTGACAGATATTTAATGTGAAAATGTTAAAATAAAAATTACAATTTAAATCTATAAAATGTACTTACACTAAATAATCCAGTTGGTGTGGATGAAATTGATGCAGCCGCTGTACTACCGTAATTAAATTGTGTTTGATAGCTGCTTGAAAGTATTTTTTTATGTGCTGATGCATGAGCTCGATAAGCACTTACACTTAATTTCATCGTCAAATTTTGCAAAACATATAAAATGTTATAGTTTCTTGTTTTTGTATATAAGAGATAGAAAGAGAGAGAGAGAGAGAGAGATAGAGATAGTTAGTTGAACCAAATTAATTAAAATACATAATAATTAAATTATTAATTAAATAAATTTAATTTTTTTTTAAATAAATCATTATTATTGCTATTGTTTACTTTTAATTTATCATATTTAATTAACATTTTTATTCGGCGTATTGTTCCACAGCATTATTGGATAAATCGTGAGGTGCGTGTAGTACTTTCTGAAAAGAAAAATAAATATTTTGGTTTAAAAATTGATAAAAATCGTATCGTTAGCATATTTTTCAATGGTATATGTATGTACAATGTATACAAATCTGTAAAACCTGTTTTCCCGCATACTATCACACAAGCAACCATAAAATTTCCTAAATTCATTAAATTTTTTTTTTCTAGCTGTACAGAATTTTGAGATGAGAGAAGGCAGACACAAGATTTTTGTGAAAATTCTAGGAACTATATTAAATCTGGAATATTTAATTTTTGATAAATACTTATATAATTAGAAGCATAACACGAACGTAATCAAATTAAATTCCCTTATCAACGTTTAATATTTTTTGTGTTTGATATCCTCATATATAGTAATATATTTATTATGAATTTGAAATCATGCTGAGTCTAAATTAAGTCTAGCACATTACTGGAATAAACCAAATCATAAACATGCGAAGCGAAAATATCGAAAACTAATAATGTCGCAAATTTATATATATATATATATATATATATATATATATATATATATATATATATATATATATATATATATATATATTATATATATATATATATATATATATATATATATATATATATATATATATATATATCGGAGTGGGAGTATATCTAATGATGAACTTAAAACATTTCCAAGGCTTTTTACACAAAATACGAAAAAAAACAGCTCTATCCTTCTTTATGTTTGTAAATATATTTATGTATGAACCCTAAAATAGTCGAAAATAGAAATATAAACCAACCTCTATTGATTTTTCTATGACGCTTCAATGTCTAGTCTTTGATTTTTATTAAAAACGACATGGAGCAGGTTTTTAGTTTTTCTCGTATAATAGTTTTTTCCTCGATGAAATTGAATAGAATGACTACTGACTGAGTGGTTATGGGATTTATGTACATCTTTTGGGAGAAAATTAAATTTATAATAAAATTACTATGTATGTATATGGAATATTTGCTGAACCAATATTTAAACATCGATTGCATAGTTTGATTTTATCTATGTACATATATAGATAATTTTACACCGCAGGACATTCAAATGGAATATCGTGCTAGACAGATAGTCAAATTTTTTCATTAAAATTTTGGTATCTTATATAGTCATCAATATGGTTCTCAATACACGAGTTACCCTTGCATATGTCAGAGTAATGATGCCATGTCTAGCTATACACATCAGACAGTAATAAAGTAAAAGTAACATAAAGTACTATCTGTGGAGAGTGCGCGTACAGTGATGCTTCTGTCTCCGTGCGAAGGATATCTATAAGTGATACACTATAGGACTAACCATATATAAAAAATCATTGACATAAAAATGATAATTTTATTAAATTTTTTTATAATAATTATACTTGAAAATTCGCTTATAATTTAATGACGTCACAAAAGTTTGTGCGAGTGTTCACTTTCTAATTATTTTAAGATATTTTTGCGACATAATTTAGTTTTATTTGATGGAGAAGATCATTCCAGTATAATTAATATAAAAAAATTAAATAATTATTTCACTTTTATGTCATAAATTTCTTACTTGCATTCGCAATTCGCGCTTATATGTGGATAGTCCTTATCTGGAAATAACTGGTAACAAATCATGAAAAAATTTGTCAATTTCAAAATTTGATATGTGGTTTATATTTAAAATAGCATTATATATTAATTAAATTTAAGCATTACAAAAAAATAAAAATTCATAATATAATCATAAAAAGCTTGAGCAATTGATAGAGTTTACACAAAATAATATTTTATAAATAAAATGCACAAATTTATTTAAATATTCTCAACAAAACCATGTATAATGGTCCCAACCAATAACACTAAATATTAATTGCAGAAATTCAGAAATTTATCTTTACTATTGATTAAAACCTGTTATATTTACTATTGATTAAAACTGGCCCCTGTGGTCGGGGGGCACTCACATGTCTCGTAAATCAAAATTGCACGAACATGTTTCCCAAGAATACCACCACAGTATCCTTTGCTTGTCGTAGGAGGCGACTAAACGGTTGGATCGCTGGGCTGACGACCCGCATCCGTAAAAAAATCAACTGTTTATAAAATCAACAAAAAGAAAAATGGATACCGCCAAAACAACACCGGACCCCCGCTCAAGTACCCGGATACGAGATTTAGGATCGGCACGTGGAACGTGCAATCACTTAGAAAACCAGGAGCGTTGGAGGGTCTAATCACGTGCATGAAAGAGTATCGGTTGGAACTCGTTGCTCTTCAAGAAACTCGCTGGCCTCAAAGTGGAGACCATGTGTCCCAGGGCTATACGTTGTTCTACAGTGGAGATGGCCTCGGAAATCTTGGAGCTGGATTTCTTCTTGGGCCGCAGGTAAAGAACGCTGTTTTGGATTTCCAAGCAGTTAATAACCGATTGTGTAAGCTTCGCTTGCGCATGAAGTTAGCTAACCTGTCGATAATTTGTGTACATGCGCCCACAGAGGTCAGCCAGCCCCAAGATAAAGACTCATTTTACAATGACTTGGACGATCTGATGGGATCTATACCCGAACACGATGTTAGAATGGTAATTGGGGACTTTAATGCTAGAGCTGGCAGAAATCAGACCGACTTGTGTGAAAACATAGGTCCGTACTCCCGACACGAAACTGCGACCGATAATGGTGAGAGAATGATGTACTTTGCGGTTGCTCATGATCTTAGAGTAGCAAGCACATTCTTCCCTCACAAACACATACATCTTGAGACATGGACACATCCTCGCGGAACTTCCCGCAGCCAAATTGACCATGTGTTAGTTTCTAAAGGACGGGCTCAGGTTGTGCAGGATGTGAGAACTTATCGGTCAGCAACCAAATACGTAGGCAGCGATCATCATTTGGTCGCTGCAAAGCTACGATGGAAGTTTTCGTACAAGTCTGGGAACACAGCGAAACGCATGGTACGTTTCGACTGTGAAGGTCTGATAAATGAAGATCAAAAGAAACGATATCAGGATCTTGTCAGCGACAACATTAATGAAGCTAATTACCAGTCTGACTGCGTGAACTCTGTCTGGGGGGTACTGAAAACTTCGGTTGTCAGTGCTGCTCAACAGACTTTAGGTATAGTGAAAGTCAGACCCAAGAATGATTGGTTTGATGACGAGTGTCGTCTTGCAGTTGAGCAACAAAATATAGCCCATAATGAAGTGCAACAACGTCTCACAATCGCGAGGAAAAACAAGGCTGCTCTTGCAAGAAGGGCAGCTAAGCGGATTTGTAGACGGAAGAAGCGAGAATGGTGGAAGGCCGAGGTTCTGAAAGTACAACAACTCAGTAATGAGCGCAGTTCGCGTAATCTCTTTAAAGGAATTACTGGACTGAACCATACTTTCAGGCCTACGTCAACCGCCATTCGGGACCGGGATGGAAACCTCTGTGTCAACATCGACGCAGTACTTGACGCATGGAGTGGACACTTTACTGACCTGCTTGATGTCCATCATGCGTCACAGACTGTTGTTGAGCCACCTCTAATACAGACTGCGGAGATTTGCACTGAGGAGCCATCCCATGAGGAATTCACTAAAGCCATGCAGAGATTGAAACGAAACCGTGCACCTGGAGTGGACTGCATTAATTCGGAGCTCTTGATATTCGGAGGGGATACTTTGTTGAACTGTCTTTTCGACCTTATTCGATTAGTATGGCGAACCGAAGTTATGCCTGACGAATGGAAAGTGGCCGCGATATGCCCCATCTTCAAGAAGGGAGACCGCTTGAAGTGTGAGAATTATCGCGGTATAGCTCTCCTTTGCACAGCTTACAAGTTACTGTCATACATTGTATTGGATAGAATCACTCCTCTGGCGGAGGGCTTGGTTGGTGACTATCAAGGAGGATTTCGTCCGAATCGATCAGTCACCGATCAGGTCTTTTCGCTGCGGATGATTCTATCTAAATATTATGAGACATCCATCCCCGTACATCAGGTGTTCCTGGATTTCCGGCAGGCCTATGACTCGATCAATCGAGAGAGTCTATGGTCTGCCCTGGAATACCTAGGAATGCCAACAAAACTGGTACGACTATGTAGGATGACAGTGACGCAGTCTCAATGCTGTGTTAAAGTTGAGAACAGGCTATCGACAAGTTTTGTAGTTAACTCGGGTGTTCGGCAGGGAGATGCTCTGTCCCCGATACTCTTTAATCTCATGTTGGAGTACATCTTTCGTAAAACTGAAACACCGCAGCGTAACATCTTATATCGCCAGTCCAATCAGGTGCTTGCATATGCAGATGACATATGCGTGATTGGACTGAATAGCAACGGAGTGAAAGAAATACTTGATCCGCTTGTAGAGTTTTCAGCTTCTGTTGGACTTCAGATCAATGAGTCCAAAACGAAATACCTGATCTCAGGTTTTAGGGACAGTGGCACACCAGATTTTAGTAGTGGCCACCACACGTTTGAGGGAGTGAGGAGGTTCAAATATTTGGGTTCTCTTATCACTCACGATAATAGTGTGGGTGAGGATATTAAAGTGCGGCTGGCAGCTGGCAGTCGTTCTCTGTATCCTCTAAGGCCACTGCTAAATTCTAAACACTTATCAAGTGCCGTGAAGCTGAAGCTTTACAAAGCGTTGATCAGGCCCGTTGTTATGTTTGGATGTGAAAGTTGGGCGCTGACGGATGAATACGAGAGATGGCTCCTAACATTTGAGAGAAGAGTCATGCGTGTGATCTACGGCCCAAAACGCGAAATAGATGGTACCTACCGAGCTCTGTACAATATCGAGATCAGAGATCTGATGAAGATCCCCGATATTGTACATGAAATAAGATCTCAGCGAGTACGCTGGCTCGGTCACGTTCTGCGTGCTGATCCGGAACGAATTGTGCAACGATCTCTGAAAGGAGAGCCACCATATGGTAGGCGCAGAGGTCGTTGCCGGCGACGATGGCTCCACGATGTAGAGAACGACTTGGCCTCTTCAGATTGTCTTAGACAGTATGAAGACCATGCTCAGGATCGAAACCGTTGGAGCCGGGTTGTTGACTCAGTAAGGGGCCAGTAATGGCCTTTAATACTGTTTATTATTATTATTTTTATTGATTAAAAGGCTAGGTTTAATCAAATTTTAAATTAAAATCCAGATTTGTATTTAAAAGTTATCCGGTTTGTTGTTGAAACGCGTCAGAAAAGGTAGTTTCTCTTTGCTCAGAAAATAACACCAGAAATATTTCACAAATCTGGTACCGTGTGTAAAATAAGTGTTATTACAAAAAATGTATATTAGTTTTACTGCTATCTATTGACGAACAATGAAACATTCATTTCATTTTTTTTTGGTTTGTTTCTCGTATCTCGCAACTTCCACAAGTGTACGTGTTACCTCCCCGCGGTGACCACCAGGCAACTGGTACATCATGTCTATGTGGTGTACTAGGCGAAAACACAGCGCTAAACAACTGGGCCGGGTTAAGGTGATAACCGTACCGTGCTGATAACCGGCCATGCTGGGGGCCCAGTCTAAAAACTAGCACAGTCTCTAACGGTGTATCCGGATACTTGGCGCCCTGCGGATAATGCAGCCTTAACTGTGTATTGCGGATCTCTGCACAGGTGGACCTCCTTTCTCCGCTGCTCGTGGGACCTATTATGGATAATTCAAATTCAAATCAGAAACATAAAGAGAGCAACTCTTATAAAATCGGAATCTAGTGCTGCGGGGACATCGGCCTTTAGGCCCTCCAAAGCGCAAATAGGGGCATAGGGACAAATGAGGCTGGCCCCTCGAAACCAAAGAGGAGAGGCACGAATGCTGGCCCTCCAGTATCAACTCCAGTAGACACTGTCACTAGGCCCTTCAACGAAGTGCTAAAGGAGTATTTGATCGTGGCAGTCGTTGACAGGACTGAACAGGATTTGAGCATCACGTTAACTGGAGGAAGGTAGAGAAGGCCCTAGCCGCCACCTTCCTAAATATCATGAGCGAGAATCCGGGACCATCTCCGTCCTGTCAAGATGGAGGGTGGCATCGGGGTCACGTCAAACTGACTGCATGTGCCGACGAAAAGTCGGTGACCCTCTATAAAATGGCGATCGGCAGCCTGGGTGATGTCTGGCCGGGGGCCAAACTGGAAGTGGTGACGATGGAAGAAATTCCCAGCAGTCTTAGGGCACGAGCCTGGATCCCTGCGGAGCCAAGCAATCCGAAGGAGATCCTAGAAATGCTGATAATCAGCAATCCGGATCTGTCAACGAGCACCTGGCAAATTGCCAGGTTAGAGGAGGTGCCGTGGCAAAATTTGGAGGCCTGATCAGCTATGGATTTGGAGCGATTACGCTCAACGTTTATAAGCGCGATGACATCTGGGGCATCTGCAGCAGGTATGGGGAAACCACTTGTGGTGTTCCGCCAAGTCTTGGTGACTGGATTCGGATATGTCGAGATCATTGGGGCTACACTGAGGAGGAGTCTGACTCAACAGTGGTGTAGGTAAGCACTATTTAATGCTTAAGATCCTTCAGATCAACCTCCACCACTGTAAAGCCGCGTTTTCTGTTAAAATCACTGGAAAGACAAATAGAAGCTTACATTAGAGGCTCAATCAAGCCGGGCGAGCTGTTGGGATATCAACACGCATACTGTAGGGGACGATCGGTGGAAACAGCTCTCCACTCTCTTAAAGGCCCGATTGAGAAATCACTTGAATTCAAGGAATATTCAATGGTAACTTGCTTGGTAATAGAGGGGGCATTTAGCAACGTCAGACCAGGGGCAATCACTCGGGTCACTCAGAGGCTGGATAGATCAACTGCTTAGAAGCAGGAACGGGACAGCTCATATGGGTGGGACGTCTGCCGGCAGATACGTGAGCAAAGGGACACATCAAGGTGGGGTTTTATTCCACCTTCTTTGGAGCTTGGTCATTAATGACCTATTACTAAACCTGGAAGGGCAAGGGTCCATGGTGGTTACTTACGCTGATGATGTTGCTATTGCAGTCTTCGGTAAATATCCTTTAACGCTGAGTGAGCTGCGCGCACTTGGCTAGCTCTCTGAGTGGGCACGCGGTTGCAGACTGAACGCAAACCCACAAAAAACGGAGCTGGTCCTCTTTACCAGGAAGCACAAACTTCCTCAGTGTGACCCTCTAATATTAAATAGTACTCGCTTGATCTTTACGTATAGAGCAAAATACATCGGACTACTTTTGGGCAGCAAGCTAAGCTGGAAACCAAACATCTTAGAAAGAATAAAGAAAGCTACTATAGCTCCTGCAAAAATGCCATTGGAAAGAGATGGGGTATGGAGCCCAACATAGTACACTGGCTCGTTTGGTGGCCAGCGTTAAAAATTATGGCCAACCTTAAACTATTGATGAAAGTCCAAAGAACGGCCTGCTTGTGTATAAGTGGGCCTGTCAGGAGCACACCTACTCAAGTCTGTGACCTCATTCTGCCAATCCAAAAAACTCTTGAGAAATAAATATTTTAAATCCTTACAATAAACAAATCATTATTAAGGCTACTAGTACCTTATCAGCAGGCCAGGGGAGAAGTGGATACATAAATTATAAACCTGTAAGCAGCATAACATGCAAATTTCAATTACACGTAGTTGCTGAATTGATAAGCGGTCTTTACACGATCAATATTAATGGCATTACCGGAATTGTTTTATGAATAATGAATAAAATCGTGTATTGCTATAATTTTAGCAGTAGGTGAAAACAGATCAGTTAAGTTCAGAACTTATCACCGATGGGATGGGTTTGACATTAACAGAAAAGTGTAGCTATACACAAACAAAAAAAAAATTACTTTACACAAAAAGTGGAGGATTAAACTGGCATAGAATTATTATTTTCAAAATAGATATTTCTGTTAATAAAATCATCAAAAATGAAATTAAAATGCAAACAAAATTTGTTAGTTTAAATTTTTAATATACCGTACCCAAAACGTCAACAATTTTTAATCGAATCGTAAATTAACATGATTTCATTAATAGAAATACCAAATTTTTAAAGAATAATTCCATGTGGATTTAATCGTCCACTTTTTGTGTAACGAATTTTATGGAGTAATTTGTGTAAGTACATATTTATGTTAATGTCAAAAACTTCATACCGGTGTCATATCCTGAAAGATAATAGAACAACATAATCATGTGCTATACAAATTATTTTTGAATGGACGATGGTTATATATAAGTGAAACGTTAGTAGTAACCTTGAAAGATTCCGCAACGAGGCGATATAAAGAAGAAGATATAAAGTATTTGGATAATATATGTCCCCAATTTTAATAGTGAAAGTTCATCGGTGTTATAACATATTGCGGGGTAATAGACGACAAAAATATATATATATATATACATATATATATATATATATATATATATATATATACATATATATATATATATATATATATATATATATATATATATATATATATATATATATATATATATATATATATATATATATATATATATATATATATATACATATATATGTATATATATATATATATATATATATATATATATATATATATATATATATATATATATATACATATATATATTGCCATTAAAAGCCTCGAGATTTACATGGTTCATTCTATAACTACACAGGCTTTTTCTGCGCATTTTTTTAATGCTACATGCGGAGTCGTATTGCATATTTTAAGATGTAGTAGTCAGGTATACTACTCTTTTCATTTTGCAACAAAGAAACTTCAATTTACCGGAACCTCATCTATTATCACAGCCAATGAACATTTTGAATACATGTTGGTTACGGATGAAACCATATTCACAGCAGCTATTGAATCCCAACACCAGTACAACAGAAGATAGTCTACAGCTGGCGTTGTTGGGATTTTGGTTTCAAGAATAGGAGTTTTTCTTGTGACTTTTCAAAAAACACTGCGCAGCACAATATTACCTTAGCTGTAAAAAAGTTAACTAGTGCTCGATATTTATGCCACTGAAACTTTGTGAACTTACAAAATGGCTCGAAAACGTCCAGAGAATGCAACTATGAGGATAGATAAATCAAGAAAAAGGGCATCCCAACGCGAACGGAACAACCGCTATGAAGCACATGAAACGGCAGACAAAACCGTAAGACAGCGGCGGTGGTGAAAGTACGAGTATGTGACCTTTAGATAGTATTGATTCCTATTTATTGTTTTCATATGCATATCCAAGAGCTTTACTCTTTACGCTAATTATAAACTATAAACATATTCGATTGCAAATTGACGTATTGTATTTCGCAACAGCGGATTGTAGTGAGTAGTTGTTGTTGATTTAATACGGGAAATGTAAGTTTGTAAACAATTATTTTAAATACAATTCAAGAAAATTTAGTTTTAATTATCGATTATTGATTATTTTATTATTTATTTCGATAAAGCCTGCAGTGCACGTTTGGATTTATGACAGATGTATTAGGTGCACTATAGGTAATTTAAATAATATACTTATACACTGAAAAAAAAATGAATAATTTACTCTCATGAAGTCTAAGACAGCAGACAACAAAATTTCGGAAGAAATAAAGAAAAACTGGCTTTAAAAACTATTGCACCCTTAAACCAAAATGTCTTAGTTCTTGTTTTTGCAGGTATATCAAAAGAAGATGGGAGATAGATTGTAGTCCAGTTGGCAATATTTCTACAGAACAAAAATAAAATCTTCAACAAATGAAGAACCACTAAGTTTAATGGAAATGATATCATTAATAAAATTCTTGATTGATTTCAACCTTAATGTCGAAATAATCACCTATTCTATGGACAAATTTAGTTCAATATATTTTTATGGTATTTGACTTGTAGTCAGCAAACCTTATAATTTATTCCAGCAAAACTGTGAAATTAAAAGTGAAATTAATGCATTTGTTTACTGCGAAAAATTCTACCAGAACAGGATGAGGGTAACCGTTATTGAAGGAATATTTATTTTATTATTTTGGTATAGAAATTCACTCAATTTGTTAATGTCAAATTAGAAATTTAAATTGAATATGAATTTGTTGTGAATACTCTCTCTCCATCTTATAATGCACATCATTTTATATAATAGTTTCGGTATTTATAGCAGCTCCGTCTTAAATTCCATAATATTATAAAAATATCCCAGCATTAGGTGTTTCTCGCGTATTGATATGCATAATCAATTCATCCATAAACGGCTTATTAAGAAATTGAATTTGTGTATGTACGTCCTACTGGTCTAATAATTAATTTATTTATTAACCATCCAATCACATTACCATTGAATTGTCAGTCATATTCACATGCAAAATGTCACTGAGACAGTGCATGCTATTACAAATAAAAAGTAAAATTGACATAATGAGCGTAAATTTTAGGACTTGTTACTTTGTTACTGTGTTAGTGGTACCTCTGCAGAAAATTTTGTCTGCGAAATATTTTTTTTTTAATTTGGAGTGGAAATGTTAGAAAGGATTGTTTTCTAAATTCAAAACATAAAAAATCCCCTAACTAAGATCAATTAGTTCGGTTAAAAATGGCGAGTAAATTTATAGAAATGTGTCACATTTCCCCTATCGAATGAATATGCCAAAACATCAAAAATTTATGTCGATTTTCTTAAAAAATATAATTATTTTCTTGCCAATCGAAAACGAAAAATAATTGATTATTTTTTGTCTTTGTGTTGGTATTTTGACATTTTGTTTTGTGTCAGTTTAATGTGGATTTCATGTGAATGAAATAAATATAATAAATAATCGTTTTGTGTTTTATTAATTATAATCTATCTATTATTTATAATCTATATGTAATGTTTTTGCTTTAAATTTTTAAAACTAGAAGCAATTCGATTGCGTTTTACATCTCCCAAATGCTTCAATGCTTCAATACAATCGTCAACAAAATTATGGACTATTATGGACAAATTATTATTATATTTATATTAAGTATTATAACCACACAGCAAGAAAACCATTGAATTGACATAAAAATGGCGAGGCGTCTGTAGTGTTTTCATTTTGATCTTCATTTTTCATTTTTATTTTGTACCATTTAGATTTTTATTGTTATCGTTTGCACTTTAGATATTAATGATTGCGTACAAAATTAGATTTAATTTTTATAAATAAGTAATCGTTGATTTTATATTTTGTTGATTTTTGTTTTTTCTAATAAAAATCAGAGTTCGATTGTTACCAGACCAGAAAGGTTCATTTATTGTTGCCTTAAAAAAGGTTATATTAGTAAAATAATTGTACAAAAATTGTCTATTAATTGTAAAATATAGTTTCAAATTACACATAAATTTATGTTTATTAACTACTTACACTATTCATTTAATTTTAATATTCTGAGATATGTGATATAAAATGTTCAGTGGCCTAACTTAATTCGGCAAATATAAATCAAGAAAACTTTTATTCCACCTTTTAGCCAACTTAAGGCTACTGCTAAAGAATTCAACATAACGAATTGTGTCGAAACTGTTGAGTTTGTTTGTGATATTAAAGATTCAAGTGATATACAGTATCATCGTATTTAATGGGGAACTACAACCATACCCATAAGTGCATACTTGCTCGCACGTTTTCTTACGAACTGACGCAGTACGTAGATCACTGCAACCACCATATACAGGACCATTTTTAGTAATTGACCGTACACCAAAATTTTATACATTAGATTTTAACGGAAGACACGCCAAAATTTCAATCAACAGACTGAAACCATGTTTCACCGACAATCAGGAAGCACTGACTACAAATACTGGACCATCTTTACCGACTCTCGAACCAAAACCTTCTATTTCGGCTGACATGCCTGGGGTACTTGCTGCAGGGCCGAAAAGTAAAAAAAAGGTTCACTTCGATCTTGCACCAAAAAGTGTAAGGACTACAAGTTCGGGTCGTGTATCCAGGACCCCTTCTCGTTTCTTATATTTTCTTCGATAGATCTTCGATCTCTCTGGAGGGGGAGTGTTTGTAGTGTTTTCATTTTGATCTTCATTTTTCATTTTTATTTTGTACCATTTAGATTTTTATTGTTATCGTTTGCACTTTAGATATTAATGATTGCGTACAAAACGTCTATTTGTCATATTTGACATTCCTATTTTTTAATGTAGTGGTAGTAGATTATAGAAAAAATTATGATTTGAAAAAATTGATTATACATCAAAAAATAATCAATTATTTTCGCCAAAGAAAAATGAAACACTGAAAAATATCAATTATTTGGTCGAAGTGGATAAATTTAATAAAATAAAATGTGTAAATTTTTAAAAAAACGTATATACGTATATACGTATGTATTGTACATATATGCATTATTATATCGTCTCACTTTTTCGATAAAACAAAAACAATTTTTGCAGCGTAATCATTAAACAGTAATCTCAAATTATAATTATTATTTAACAACTGTAATGATAACATTAAAGCTTTTATCATGAGAATAATAATTTTCTATAATAAAAGCTCAAACACATATACATATGTACATATATATATATATATATATATATATATATAAAATACATATAACGTAACATAATATCTACATACACAGCCGTTTATACATAACAATACATTAAAGATTATGAAAACGAGATAAAAAAATGGTTCGAGCTTTTTTTCTCCATTTTAACGATAAAATAATGAAAAATGATTTTCAAAATTAAATTTGATTTGAGCCTCACACTCCATTCGATATACAAAAAATATAACATATAAACAGTTTATTTTCATCTCTTCCTCCTCTTCCTCCACCCACACATACATAAGATATATATAGATACTAGCTTAAAGTACAGCATTAAAATAAAAGTTGTATCCCACCATCACCACCACCTTTCGACCTGAGTTCATAACTAATCCATCAAAAATTACAAAAAAGTTTAGATGAACAAAAATATTTTTTTTTATGTTGTGCCATATCGCGCCGTTAAATATTTAATCATTTGACAAAAAATTATGTACACATTGTATATATAGGTAATATTTATGGCTATAGAAATGATGGATATGAGATTTTGATGAGCTTTTTAATGAGGTTTATAAGGGTTGTGCGCTAGAGATAGATATAGAGAGCATGTGTTTATATTAAATTTAAATTTTGTTCAGGGCCTATAAGTATTGGACCTAGCAAATTTCCACTTTATTTTAGACAGAGTAGTTAGCCAACAAATAAATTATAAAATATAATCTTGATAAATGATTGCTTAAAACCTTATCGTGTTATAAGTCACCATAGAATCTAAATTCATAATCTAATAAGTTAAATTCGATATAAAAGAATTAAGATACAATTTTATTAATTTGTTTTTAACTTAAACATTGTCAAACAAATCCGATCGTTCATTGACATCAACAATTTACGAGTATCGATAGGACATATGCCTTAACATATATCCAGCAACATTTTTAAAATTCAATGGTTCGAGTTCCGGTCATTGTGTTTAATTTTTTGTCAGTATCCCATAAAGATACAATACTAAACTAAAATTTGGCTTAACATTTAGTTTTTCAGTGGTCTCTGGACTGTACTGAACATCAAACGTTTTATATTTACATTCTTGATGTGTATGTTTCACAAATATTTCTTGGTCATCGTCGTTGTATCGATCCAGAAGTTGTTCTTCTTCGTTTATTTTTTTCTTAGCATCATTTACAGACTTTATCAATATAATTACTTTATTGACTCAAACTCAGTAATAAGCTCTTCAAACCACTGGTTTCCTTAAGAGTTTTGTTTTGGTTTTATGACTGTACTTGGAAGGCTTCTTCTGGGAAACACAACTAATTGTTGCATATCTCGTCTTTCAATTAGCTGTTTTTGAAATTGGTGATAGTATCTTTTTAGGATCCGACTTGCCAATTTTCGGAATAAAAATAACTCTACTCTTGTGCCAAGATTGTGGAACAAAGCTAAAACCAATACAAGCCTGGAACAGATGCAGTAAATTTTCCCTTATAAGGGGAAATCCATGCTGTAATTCAACAGGACAAATACCATCAGGACCGGCAGATTTGTAAGGTGCGAAGGAGAATATTCTCCAATGCAAAACCTCATGATTTATTAATCTGCAAGCTAAATTCCAATGAGGAGTTTCAACAATAACGTAAGCGGTTTTGACAATATTGTCGGAGTTTAGAGTGCTACAACCCGGGAAATGAGTAGAAAGAAGTAGTTCACCTACTTCCTTTTTAGAGGAAGTAAGGTCACCATTTGATAGTCGAAGTGAATCGAGTTTACAAGATTAAATCTCCTGGCTATTCTTCAGCCTCCTAGTGGTTTTCCTTAACCTTTTTAACCTTTTAAGATTAGGACACCGAAAAGGTTTGTTCCGAGTTTTATGGTTAATGATAAGTGGTTAATCGGTTAACTTCCTATTACGGTAAGGTTTAAGCGACGGTCTTTTAAGGTTGAAATTAAAAGAAATGTACCTTTGATCAGAGGTGAGAATGTCATTCGTCCTTCTCCAGCTTAAAATTAACTTAGTAATGGACATGAAGCACAAACTGAAGTTACTCACTTCTCTACGAGCTGAGTTAACAAAAGTTGACTAACACCCAACGTTTAGAATATCAAGTTCCGAGGAACTTTTATAGTTAAACAGAGCAGAACCCCTGTTGTTAACATTTGTACTTCCCCATAAAGTGTGAAGGACATTAGCATCTCGACCCATTTGTAGGGGAATATTTTTCTTTTTACACCATGTTACAAGATATGTAAACTCCTCAGAAGGAGGAGGTGTTATGGAATCGTAATGCAAATA
Source organism: Tipula unca (assembly GCA_951394425.1). NCBI lineage: Eukaryota > Metazoa > Arthropoda > Insecta > Diptera > Tipulidae > Tipula > Tipula unca. Next base: position 141,594,437 of record OX596380.1, on the reverse strand, counting down.
CACTGATGCAATCACTAGTTCAGTGTGGGAGTTAAAACAATCAGCCGAGCTACACTCTTAAAGAAAACTTTTTCCGGCACTCATGGTTCTCGAGAACCATTAATTAAAATCTGTATTTCTTATATGGGGCCATATACATGGTGTTCAACGATTGATCACAGCAAGTGGACATCATGTCAAGTCGAAAACAAAGGAAACTTTTTCCGGCACTCATGGTTTTCGAGAGCCAGTAGTTAAACTTCTAATTGTATGGGGCCATATTCATATGAATTTCTGAGCCTATTGTGCCAATTACTTTTAACGACAAGCTAACACGTCGTTTGCAAATTTTTAAAATGATAATATCAAATTTTGGGATGATTTTTAAAATCCTGGGATGGGATGAAAATAGTATTGCCTGATGAATATTTTTAATTTTTCTGGGATGGAATCCTGGGATAACTTCACACACTTGATAACCGGAGGTTTGAGTTGATTTTTTTTTTGGTCTCTTGGATTTGGTTCGCTGAAGAAGACACACGAAGTTTTGGTCTAATTTTTTTTTATTTTGTGAATGATATTGAGCATTTTTTTGAGCGTATTTATAAATATTGTTGGACCAGTACTGGCACACATAAAACAAACACCTACATGTGGTATTGCTGAATGCGGTGTTAAATTGCTGAATAAAATCACCGCGTGCTGAACCTCTGTTATGTTGAAAAGCCACATGGACCGCGGATTATGCTGAACCGCTTGGAATGAAAAAAAAACCGTAAGACTAGGTGTACAAATGTCGGATAGCACGCACAAGCCTGACCTGCGCATTATTGAAAACGGAGAGGAACACCATCGGCAGCAGATCAGCCTTATGGAGCGGCAATTTAGTTTTAAAAAATAAAAAAAAAAAGATAAAAACAAAATAAAGTAGTGTCAGCAACTGAAATAGTTGCTCTAACAAGCTGACATAAGTAATATTGGTATTTATAACTGTCCGAGGAAATGTAAGATGGAAAGTGTGATATTTATGTACGAACTAGGGTCTAAGATAACCAATGATTCTTTTATAATTTTATACTGTATTTAATGAATAATATCATCCATCTTAATATTTATCGTTTTAACCAGAACACTGTTGGGGTGGAACTCTTTTCAAGTAAAATCGGAAAATTTATAAATTTGACCTTAAACAAAAATCTCATAAAACCCACACACAAAAATTGTTAATTTATGGTGTGGTGCGGTAAAATGAATTTAACAGATTAATTACACTTATATACATATATGTACTGTCAAATGTATATGGGGAGTACACGAACAAAACAGAGCTATACATATGTACGTACATTTGTTATTTATCGAATTTCATTCAATATACCACTTTTAGTTAATACATATTTCGTAATCATATGTGTTTATATGTATGCCAGTTTATATATCGGTCTATCTACAAAATTTGGTATACTATGTTGAAACATGAATTTGTTCGTGTTACCGTATAATTTGTATATTTGTTTATGTCTACAAGAGAATCAAAGGTGATTACAAGATTAAGTATAGAAAACATGATGCTTTTAGTGTTGTGAATTGTACACCAACTATTAACCACCATTTTCTAAATTCCATATAAACACATACATATATGTATGTATAACATATTCAAATGAGCATAATTAGTATTCATTTTGTATGAGACTAAAATATCCGAAGGAATATTTAAATTATTTATTCGTGACCCATGGTATACCATGCACATATAGACAAACATTTTTTATAATGAAATTCATATAAATTTATTCAACATGAGTGTTAGATATTTATGTTTAGAGTCAAGAGTTTACAGAAAATAGAATAATCAAGTCATATATATATATTCTTGGGTAACAGTAAAATTAGTAACTATGTCCACCATATCCCAATCCAGTGCCATAACCGTATCCACCATATCCATAACCACCATATATTTTATAATTTTGTGGATGTACAGCTTTTCCAATTTTCTTGACCACTGCATTAAAGCCATTATGATCATCGGCTGTATACTCAACCACACGAATTGTACCATCGGATTCTTTTAATTGGTATCCCCCTTTAACTTTATCGCCATCACGAACTTCCCATTGATCTTTGTTGTCACCGGTTTTGTAATCTTTTACACCATAATTAAATTGATACTTTGGATAGGCATAATAATCTCCACCATATCCACCTTTATATCCTAGGCCACCATATCCTCCGTATCCACCGTGATTGAGTCCACCACCGTATCCACCACCATAGCTAATCAATTTTTGATTTTGATAACTAACTGCACCATAAGCACTAGTGTTAACGACGGCCGCCACGATTATTGCCACAACAAATAAAAATTTCATTTTCAATTTTTAAATAAAACTTTTTTTAGTTAAATTGTTATTAACTTTTAACTGAAAGCTACGCACTGAGTATGATTATTGATTGAATTTGATTTAATATTTATACGAAAAATTTACTAATGAAAATTGAGCAAATTTTACAGTTCATTTGATGAACGCACATATATAGTTGTAATAATTGACCGTGAGTGTGGAATATTACATATAATATGCGCTTTCAAATTTTATATATTTAAACACGCATGGTGTAGTAAGTAATATATAGACAAAATCTTAAGGTAACCGAAATATTACAAAATAGACTTTTCTAATCATAAATTCAAGGTTATAGGCGTATGCGTGTCACAATAATAAAAGTTCTTAAAGCATTCTATTTATACATATACTGAATTCAACTAGATTATGTGCGACACAACAACGTAGAGGGACATTATCAAGCATTGTGTCTCAAATTTGCTATATATATGTACATAACAAAGAGCTTTTTTCCCGCATGGTCTCTGATTTATCTTTTGTTCTGACATTTTTATTAATTATTTACAACAAATTGTAGAATTTCCCTTTTAACTTTACTTAAACATACATATGATGGCCACACACTGACCATAAAGGGTCAGTAATTAACCGAGTTAAACAATCGTGAAGGCGTTTAGATTTGCCAGAGCAATTGAAGAATCACCAATGCAATCAACCTATTTTACACCAAGATGTATAAATTGTGGCATTCTGGGTCATACATTATGCGAAATTATCCATTTCAACTTAATCATTGTTATAAGAAAAAAAAAATTAGGGCGTTGCTTTTAATTACTAATTACCAATGACAAAAATTACATATTACTAGATGTGTTCGCGCACGAGTGGTTAATATGGCTGGGTTATTGTTGAATTTGACTCCAAATTGATAATCCATAAAACATTACAAATTACCGGTTTTCTGATTTTTTAATGCAACTTTGAACTCATTTTTATTTTCTTCAAATAGTTTCATAAGCATAATGAAAATTTGATTTGTACGCATAATAAAAGCGTAGTTTTTTGTAATAATTGTGTACTCGAATACTCGACATAGACTTCTCGAGTAATCGATTACATAAAAATGGTGAAAAGTGTTCCCTACTCACAAATGACTACCTATCGACAAGTACGTTGTCGTACAATTTTTTGAAACAGTTGATGAAGTTTCACATCTAAACCAGTTTACTTGCTGGTCACTCAACCATTTTGTTAACACGTAGTTGATCTTAAGCTTCTTCAGGTAGATCACAGTCGTATCCTAAATATGATGGATTATTTCCTCCCTGGAGTCTGTTAGATTTAGTCGATGCATATAACAGGCAATTTCCCCATGACCCGTATATGCGAGAATTGGACACTGACAAATATTATCTTCTGTAATCTATCCTCAAAGTTTGGTACTGACTGCTTTCACTATTCTTGCTATAGTGCTAGACATTTTTCTTGTACGCTTATAAAAGTCGTTCCTATATATAATGTACCTGGTTTAAGACCGTCGATCTTTCTTGCTATACTCGTTTTAGTACAACGAAAACCTTTTTAGTATTTTCCATTATATTCGACCCTTTCATCAAAGTCTATTCCAAGCCACTGTAGCGACCTATACAATTAATTTGGCAATAGCCTTAATTTCAATTGTATCAAAATCACTACAATTTCGCGTTTGCTTATTTCCTCACATTGGTAAGCAACGCGTTAACATTACACTTATTTACCTTCTATATACAATTTATATTTATACTATGTATATAGAAAGTTTTGCATCTACTTAGTATTCGATAATTCTATGTACAATTTAATTTTATATTACGTACATATTGATCACTCTCTCGAATACATATCGCGTGATATTTTATTGGCCAATCATCATTCGGCACATTACTGTTATTTTCTCTAATATTTGGGCCGAACAAAACGAATTCACATATACATGCAATTCGTCTTGATGATTAGGTTTTTGCGCGCGTATTTCCCGTGCTCATCTTTATATACCTAAGTACATGTATATAAATATATACAAGAATTTTCTCTCTCGGCCTATTTCTCGCCGGTTGCATTTTTTGGAAATGCACTTTAAAAAATTAATAAGTTCTCGATTACAATTTTGTGCACAGCACACCTTTTAAACATCCTAAAATTTATATCTTTTTGATACGATAAACGTGGTAGTGAATTTAACAAATTAAATATATATATATATATATTAAGTTATAATTTTTATATTGACACAAATAATGTGAATGAACAATAATAAATTAGTTACATATAATAAAATTATAAAATTTATATAAATTAATTAATGTATGAATTAATAAATTAACTAAATAAATAAATTCAATAAATCAATTAAAATAACTGATTAAAGAAAATCATTAATAAATTATATCAACGTGTGTGTGTTTCTTTTATTAAAAAGTCCGGACTAGGACGTAAACTAACACCACTTTATAATTTTAACAATTTTGGATACCAATGGTGGTTTCCTAATGTCAAATGATCACTTTAATTGTTTTGGCAGTGGATAATTCCAGCTTGGAATTTCCAGCTAGGACTTGCTTATCGTTGAGATAAAGATTTGCTGTGCATACATGGTTCTGACTGTTTTACTTTTCTGATCTTTTTGACCATATTGTCCTGAAGATTTATTTTCTCAGACGCCGAACTATTTTTATTTAACTCGCCACAGCATATTTTGAAAGACTTATTCCGACGGAGCATTATCCCTATTTCATTCTATAGGTATACAACTCTGCCATTGTTATCCTCTTTATTCATGATACTGCGCCAAATAATAGGCCAACCACGTTGTATCAATTCGAACTCGATGGTATCGACAGACCAGTTTATTTTTATAGACATGATCGCCAATCAAATTGTTGTTAGTGCACCATCGCCTACTATGGTACTTAATATCTCTGTGGGTCACGATTACGCAATTCTTTGCTTCGTGATGAACTGTACTTTTAGTAGCATTTTCAAGCTATACTTTGGCTTTAATACCTTATACTTTTAAAATACCCATTAAGGTGTGTCAAATAGATTAGCCTCTTGGTTTCCCGGGCTTCGAGATTAGTTTCCACTTGATGTATGATGATGCACAAGTGTTACAGAATATTTTGATTATTGGTTAAGTCCAAAGGCCACAAAACTTATTTACGAGCACGTCTACGTGTCTTTGCGCAGCTTAAAATCCTCAATGACAACTCCTCTCCCATTTTCGTTCTTGTTATGTTAAACGCAATGTGGATGACAGTACGATAAGGCTTCCAGTAGGTATTTCTACGTATCTCTATTGCTTTTTTGACAAGTTTCTTGTGGGGAGCCGTGAAAATGTTGACACATGTAAATAACTAAAAATTTGTATAAAATCAGCCTCCAACGTGTTATGTCTGAAGACGGCTTATTTTTGGAAGTGATTGACTAATAGCTATTAATAGAAATCGGTTTTAGTCCAAGTCTAAAGGAGGGAGCCTGTGGACTTAATTTGCTTAATTTACATGAAATTTGAACTAACCTAAGCTTTTAGTGGTAGCTATTGGAAAGTTCTTCAAAGCAAGTCATCTCCAGAGTTGCGGACAACACGCATAAGGCTGATTTTTGAAAATTAAATTTTCATTTCATTAAATGCATGTTAAGATCCCGATAGCTCGCCTCTAGTGTAAGCCTCTATTTGTCTTTCCAGTGATTTTAATAGAACAGAGGTTAAGCTTATAGGCCTAAAGTCTTTGGGATAGCAGTGAGACCATTTTCCCGCATTAGGTATAAATATTACTTTTACTTCAGTTCATTTTCTAGGAATGTGACAGAGTTCTAGACTGCCTTTGAAGATAACTTCTAGCCAGCCCATAGTTCCCTGGATATCCGCACGGATAATGCCATCAGGTCCTGCCGACTTGTATGGCTTAAAACTCCTTAGGGCACATAGGATATTCCGCCTATTTACTGTATGATTTACGGAATCTACACCCCTATTTATCATGGGTCTCTCCGGAGCTAGTACTGAGCACTCCGGGAAAAGCGTTTCTAGCAATAGCTCCAGAGATTCCTACTACAGTATTGTATTTTAATTGTTTTGTTATTACGTGTTGTGTGGATTAGGAACTATGTGTATACGAGCTCTGTAGTGTCGATATTTTATAAGTATTAATGTTGGAGTGTATTAATTGTGTTGGTTGTCTTATGGATGTCTAAAGTACATTCGTTGATGTGTTATGTTGTATTAAGATATGCGAAGGAGTGAGAACGTTGAGTTACTGAGGTATAGTAATAGCGTATCTTATAGGTTTATTTATTAAGAGTGTGAGGGAATGTTAAGTCCGTATTAAATGTGTTAAGTAGTAAGTAATTTGAGAATAAGTAACTTAACTTACTTAACCTTAACTACCAGAAAGGAGTCTGCGCATCCACAGACGCTGCGTATCTGACTCCGCCTTGGCCGTGGCAGGTAATTAAAAGGGAACTCACCCGGTGCCGTGAGGTTAGTAATTGAATTGTAACAATACCCGCTTACGACTGGTGGGGGCTATGACAGTATTGTTTTTCTTGTTTGGAGTATACTTACTTGGTGCGGGATTCCTTTGGTGAGTAATTATGGAAACACTGAGTTTTTTATTTAATACTTGTTTATTAGAATTGAATTTTTATAGTTATAAACTGGAACTGACGTGTTGAACTTATTGATTAAATTAATGTAATGAACTGCTTAATGGAACTGATTTTTGGTTACAATTTTTGAACTATATATACTAAAAATATTTCGGGTAATCGAACTTAAAATTAGGTCTTATAATTGATATAACCAAATGTGCATTTTGAGTTTTTGTAACTTGAATAGCTATTCCGAAAATTATTTTCGATTTTTTGCAGCGCAAGTATTTCATGCGTGTGGATTTATTTATGTTCATACATTTTACATTTTTGTAATTTCGGCTATTCATGTTACTTGTTCAAACTGACATTTAGGCGATCTAGTTCTAAAATTTAATAGGGCTTTTTAATTGTCTTCGCCTAAATGTAGAGTTATATTTTTAGTAGGTATTAACATATTACTTTATAATCAGGAGTGCACAACAACAGTTATTCTCTCTATTCTCAACAGGGTGGTAAAGTCAGTTATCCTACATGGGGACCGTTTTTAACTAAGGTACTCTTTGCAATATATTGATAATAATAATCAGTTTTAAAGGTCATTACTGGCCCCTTACTGAGTCAATAATCTGGCTCCAACGGTTTCGATCCTGAGTATGGTCTTCATACTGTCTAAGACAATCTGAAGAGGACAAGTCGTTCTCTACATCGTGGAACCATCGTCGCCTGCAACGACCTTTGCGCCTACTCCTTTCAGAGATCGCTGCACAATTCGTTCCGGATCAGCACGCAGATCGTGACCGAGCCAGCGTACTCGCTGAGATCTTACTTCATGTACAATATCGGGGATCTTCATCAGATCTCTGATCTCGAAATTGTACAGAGCCCGGTATGTACCATCGCTTTCGCCTTTTTGGGCCATAAATCACCCGCATGATTCTTCTCTCAAATGTAAGGAGCCATCTCTCGAACTCGTCCGTCAGCGATCAACTTCAACACTTGATAAGTGTTTAGATTTTAGCAGTGGCCTTAAGCAACATATTGGTAACAACATCATAAATTATAACAACATTTAAAAGTTATTCGCTAGTTAGAAATAAATCAAGGTCATTCTTTCTACCCAGTTTTCACAAGAACACCATCTTGTATTTGACGTTTTTAACTGATATATTTACAATTGTCGGAAAGACGATATTCCACAGATTCTCTCCCATGTCTGCCTTACTTCTGAAAAAAGTCTGTTTGCCAACCATTTCTTTTACAGTAGCAAGATTTTCAAATACCACCCTTAGCAAATCTCTCTATCTACATTAGTTTCTGTTATGTGTTTCACCGCGAATTTTTATTGCAGAAGATGTGCCTTAAAATAACATTATTTTATTGGTAAATGTATATTTTTATATTGCTAAATTGATGTACCGTATTCTTCAAAAAGGGCCAAAATAATTTCGCGCTTAAAACGTTCGCCATCAAACATATTAAAACATGGGTTCTGGCGCTACATAAAATTCCATTGAAATAGTATGTTAGATGCAAACCCTCATTAGTCAATATGCAGACGAAGCCGATTTAGAATAGCGCGTTAGCAGTTGAATTTGGTTTCATTCTTTTTTCGAGGGAATACCAACATTAGAATTATAGTCAAATTTTGACATGGAAGATTCTTCAACTAGGCAATTCCTGCGAATATAAGCCAACTCTCAGAATTAAAATAACCAGCACCTCTATCCAATTGAACCACCTATATTGCTGCAAATCAATACGCAAATATCAAATATTTAAATCAATTGCATTACCGTGTATTATAGTTGTTGCTAGACTTATTCAATTTGGCATTGTTTAATGAACCATCTTGCATTGTTTGATTTCTATAAGATATACTTGAAGAATATAAGGATATCCAAAAATTAAAAAACAAGTATGTACATATAATATGTTAAAATCAATAACAGACTGAAATGCAATAAAACTGTTCAGCATAGCAAATATAGAATCGTACATACAAGGTAGATAGACACGAGTAGAAAATCTATATACGGAGATGACCTAATTTTCTTGGTACTTGGAAATGTTTGTATAAATGTTCAAACAACAACATCTATTTGAATATTCAAAAACTATGTAATGCGAAAAACAAAGTTGAGTCACGAAACCGAATTTAACCGAATTAATTCATCAAATGAGAGAATGGAATGTGGAATGCAAAAATCACCTATATACTTGTAGAAGTAAAAAAATGATGTTCAGCTTCACTTGGCATTGCACAAAAAAAAAATCCACTGCATAATGTAAACTCATGAATATTAATTACATTGATGTATAGAATACGTACATATTATATGTTATATCGATTTCTTCGTGCTCTCAATTTTGTTCCGCTATATACATAGCTACATGTACATAGTTTGGTATGTACACAAGAAATCGTACACAACTCGAAAAACCACTTGATAAATTATAGTGTAGTTGTTGTTGTCATTTAATTAATTAACTATAGGAGTTTGATGAACAACAATGTATCACTATATACTAAATAGAGATGAGCTTGACCCAAATCCAACTCATTGATTTAAAATTAAATTTATTCTATATACTCGTATTATCTACGTATATTGGTTTTCATTAGATTTGACCCAAAATTAAAAAAAAAAAAAAAAAAAAACTTTCGTTAAACAATAACAACAATATACTTACATAAACAAAAGAAAAGCAAGTGAAATATGGTTTTTACTTTAATTTGGAAAACGAACGAATAAATGAAAGAAGATATCTTGGGTAATAAAGATTCTGGCGTAATATACATACGTTGGTATATACGAAGAATAGTAATAAATGCCAAAATATCTGCTAGATACATGATATGAAAAGATGAATAGAATTGATGGTCTAATATGTATATGTATATATAGAAAAGATTTTATTTTATCTTAGTTTAGGAAACTTGAGACGTAAATCTGAACAAAGTTTAATGCTTAATGTGGTAAATATGGAATTTAATTACGATAGAAGAATGGGTGAGTCAATTGTATCCCATATGGTCTGTGTGTGTGTATATATATATAAGTTTATTTTATGCCTCTCGATTCAATTATGTTTATCTTACGAATTATTATTTTTTGTCTCGGAATTCATCTATACCAACATGTATGTATGAATGTACATACTTCTCTTGGCCAGGCGGAGATTTGCTTATTCATGCATATACAGGATATTTAATACTGATTGAATAATATTTAACTATGATAATATACCAATGCTAAAGCACATTCCACAAAAGAAAATTATTTAGCAAAAAATTAAGCAATGGGGTAGGACAGTAAACCAGTAACTTAGTTGATTAAAAGAAGTCCTAAAGATGTTCTCACAGCGCGACTATAACCAATTGCATAAGCATATGTCGTTCAAAAAAATAGGGTTGGACTCCAATGGCAAATTTTCTAATAAAATCATTTTTAATCTTTTGGAGAATATATGAGAAGTACTGTAGCACGACAAATTTAAAATTTTCAATGTTTCTTAATTAATTCTAAATTATTTTCACCAAATAAATTATTGAGTTTTTAAATTTTAAATATTGTCAGTTCCAATATTTATTAATTCTTAAAAAAATTGATTAAAGAATTTTAATTGATGAATTTTAAAACACTGAACCTAAGCAATATTGAAATTTGATAATTTGGAGAGAAAAAATTTAACAATTTAGAACTAACTTAGGGAATTTATAATATATAAATTACGTAGATGCACTATCGATGTATTGAAATTCACATCGACGACGCAATACACAATTTAGGAGCAAGTAACTCTCAATAATCAACACGCGAAATTAAACGATCACATACGAAGAGCGTTGCTGCTACTTCTAGTCGATGATTGAGTTATAACGATCCCAGTAAATTGTAGCAAGGGCGATATCTTGGGAGTTCGTATACGTTATATCACGCACGAATGGTAGACGTCGAAAGTCATAAATTCAACTCGATCAATTGACATATCATGCATAAGAAATACGGATGCAGTAATGAGGATCGAATTCTACAAAATGAAAGTGTCTTACATTTCCTTACATTTAACTATAAACTGTTGCCGGATAGTCCAGTAACAAAATATCGACAACTGGCGCAGATATTTTCTTGTCATCAGCGTAGAGCAGATACCTTGTGAATTTGAAATAGTTCACCACATAATTTACGAAAAGTGAGAACAACAATGGGCCAAGTCCCTGCCTTGAGACAGTTTGTAACTGTTGACCTCATCGCAAAAAAGTCATGTTACACAGGCGAATAATATTTTTTTGTATGAAAGACAAAAACTGATGAACCATTGATTCGAAGAGTTTTGGAATGGTAGAAATTAGATTGGATATATGAAGGATAATTTCCACGGATCTGAAAATATTTCAAGATTGAAGGCTCGCCTTAAAGACAACAGTAATATTAGATATCTTGAAGGTAAGAGAGTGGTAGTAATGAAGGTGGGTTGGAAGACAACTGCAATTCAATCTGCTGGACGTAATTATTATAATGGAAACTGTTTAAATTTTAAATTCATTACGAGTTTTCACTCAGCACAGTAGTGCTGATTGCCGTGTACCTACATAGCGTGTGGAGCTTATTGCGCCGATTCTCAAGGAGTGTCAAATCAACACTATACCATGGTTCTCGAAATCGCGGATTAGTAACCCTCGACGGAACATACTTTTCGATACCAGTCTTGGGATGTTCGTTGAATCGTGAAACCATTCAAATCTTGGCCAGCTTGGAGAAAATTTCAATTCGAATTATAGATAAATTCATTCAAAGGACCGTAGTCTGTATTTCTAAAACCAAAAAAAAAAAAAATTATTGGTACGAGAGGGGATGACGCATTCTTCGTCAAATATATTTATCATTATTAGAGTGTGGCTCGAATAGCCGGTAAAACCCACGTATGCCAAAACCTCTGAGAACATATACTCAGTTGATAATACAAGGCAAATAGGTTTGCCCCACCCATATAGAGTGGACTGCTATAGCTGAGCACACCAGGCAAGATGGTTGAGCGTGCAAAATATCCTCACCCGTTCCATGGTTCAGTTCAAATATTTAATTAATATATTTCGTGTTGTTTTCGTGAGCCGTTATGCCTCGGTCACCTATTGTGACCGAATTGTGTTACAAATTTCGAGCTCTTCTAAGGATTTGTAAGGGATTTTGCACTTCGTTTTGGAACTTCGTTTGCTACGATCACTATTGCCTGTACCAATTTTTTTATTGATCGCACCATTATCTTATGGATTGAATTCATGCTCAAGTCTCGCACTGAGGAGGCTAACCTGGATGGGGTGTTAGTTTCTGTTAAAGTCACCAAAGGCTGTCCTCAGGGAGGTGTGGTCTCACCTTTGCTGTGGTTTTTGTCATTGACGAGTTACTTGAACAGCTGCAGCAATCTGGTTTTGACAGTCTCAGGCAAACACCTCAGCATGCCTTAACTATTGTGGAGGCATGGTGTGTTGAAAAGGGTCTTCACGTCAACCCTTCTAAAACTGATTTAATTAATAACTCTTGAACCATCTGTTCCCTCCCATTTTGGGAGAAAGATCACTAAATGTGACCAAGTCGAGCACCTTGGTGTTGTCCTGGATAGTAAACTTTTCTGGAAGAATCACCTGGATTACAAACTTCTAAAAGCAACTGCCATTTTTTGGCAATGTAGAAAAACTTTTGGGAAAACCTGGGGTTTAAACCCTATGATGCTATCTTTAATTTATGAATCACTGCTCCTACTGAGCCATAACTGGGGTATGTCCTCCCGTCCACTTCTTGCCTTGGAATCCATGCTTTCCTTGCGTCAGTTACGCACCTTTATTTTAGACACAGCCTGTTCTGCAGCATATCGTCTGAGGTGCATCGGGGCATGGAATGTTTTCGGTTCTGTCGTGGGACGTTCAGAAATCAATATGGTTAATGTTCAAACCTTTTCTCGGTGGCTTATCCTTCGAGAGATTTGTGGAGTTCGCAGGATTTTCTTAAGAAATTAGATGAGTTTATAAAATTTTTTTTCTGATGGCTCTCGTTCTAACCTCAGTGCAGGTTTTGGAATCTACTGTCCTTGGACGGATCTGAGACTGTAGTCTTGGTTCGCATTTTACTGTTATTCAGGCGGAACTAATAGCGCTGACAAGTAGTGTTATTGAGATTTTGCATTTTGCTGTTAAAAACAAAAGTATTCTACTGTGTACAGATAGTAAAGCTGTATTTAACTCTTTAAGAAATCCCTTGACTGTTTCTAAACTTGTCAAGGAATGTAAACATTTCATGAACCTTCTTTGTTCTAACAATAAAGTTACGGTCATGTGGGTACCGGCTCATTGTTTCATCGTAGACAATGAGATCACGGATTGTTTAGCCAAAGCTGGCTCCCAATCGACTTTTGTTGGTCCTGAACCAGCGGTTCCTGTTTCTTTCAACTACGGGAAGAAAGTTATAAAGGACTACACCTTGAAGGACCTAAGGTCTCTGCGGTTTGAAACTTTTAGTTGTCATAAGGCAAAGTACTTCATTAAGGAGCCCAATTTGAGGTCAACGAAGTATGCTTTATCTTTAAAAAAGAACCAGTTAAGAATCTTGGTAGCGATTCTTACGGGACATGGCCGTTTTAAAGATTATCTACTTCGTACATGTTTAGCTCATGATGTTATTTGCGAGTACTGCCTTGAGAAAGATGATGACTGCCTTCACTTCGTGAGCAGTTGTCCTGCTTTCAGTTCCATACGAATTCAGGTATTCAACTTTAGCTCTTTAAATTTAGATCAGTTGTCCTCTCTGCCGTGGACTATACTTGTTCAGTTTGCGAAGGGAGCAGTGCGCGTTTGCGAATTGGGATGGAATTCTAAGTTTGCACCATGGGCCTTTGTAATTTCAAAAACCATATAGCTTTAATTCGACAAATTTTAATTTCGGTAAACCAGAAAAGTATACAGTTACAACCACCAAGTTTTATGTTGAAAGATTGAAAGAAAAACGTTTTTAAAAATAGTTATCATTGATTTATCAATTTGATTATGACTATATTCAGGATTTTTTTCATTTTAATTCATGTTTTAATTTATTATTTTATTTAAAGGAATTGCAATAAATTCCTGGGCTGGGTTAACTTCACACAACATTACATGAGGTATAAAATTGTTAGAGATGCCTGATTCAAAATTTTTATTTCCTGGGATAAAATCCAGGTATACTTCACATTTATCCAAGCACACACATAATAAAACACATGGAAGATTGTCTTGTATCAGTGCTAAACAATTTTTCGTGTGTTTTACTATGCGAGTTCATGGCAAAATTGACTTGAATTGGTTATCAAAATTTCATATTTTTATAAAATTCCATTTACTATATCTTGTACATTATTACAACACTTTCTCGAGTAAAACTTCATCATATCTATATGGAAACAAACATAATAACGATACCCACTCCAATAATTCGTAACTGCAAATAATTTTTGAAGTTTGGAATAGTTTTGAAAAGTTTCAAATAAATGAAAAAAGTTTTCTTAAATCTTAAAATAGAAAAAAACAATCTAAAATCTTTCTGAGTTATATCTGAAGTTCACATAAAGAAGATCCATAAAGGTTGTGTATGAACATAATCTTACAAAACAAGCGCTGCTCAACTTCTTCTAACTCATTCGCCATTCCTACATAATTTAAAATTTTGTTTTAAAGATTCTTGCTCCATATATAAACAAAATAAATAGTAGTAATGGTATAAGGTGGTAGTAGTAGTAGTTGTAATGATAATAATAACTTCTTATTTTGAATTTTCATACATTTCATTTGCATGTAAAAATAAATAAACTGTAAACGGAAAAACTACAACTAGCAAAAAAATCAAAACAAAAGAAAACGGGGAAAACTTTAAACAAAAGTTTTCCAATATTTTTTCTATTTTTATAGCAGAAATCATTATACTACTTCCAGTACTTTGTTGTTGTTGTGTGTGTGTGTGTACTCTTGCTTTTGTTTGATGGGTACATGAAACTTTAAAATTTTAACAATTTTTTCAGCTACATGTTTATTATAAGGAAGATGCAATCGATTTTAACAATTATTGAAAATACATTATATTTATGTATTATATTGAAATAGATCGGGCGTAGGTATAGTACATAAATAAAATCGTTAAATTAAATTTATCTTGTGGGAAAAAGTAAATAAAACCCAATAAACAATAAAATCAAAAAGAAAATTAATTTTTTGCGGTTGGTTCCCAAAGGCGCGCAAAGTGGATTTTCTTCTGTGTGTATGTCTGTATATATATATTTATATGCACAATATAATGTTAGTGTATATGTATATACGGAACTAAAACTAGAGCAGCATTTCTCATATTTTATGATTTATGATCGAAATCGGTTCTTGTTTTATTACTGAGATTAACTTTATGTACATACTGAACATATAGCATTACACACAATATATAGAGCAAAGTTAATTTATGTGCTATACACTATATGGTTCGTATACATACATATATACATATATATATTATATGTATGTACGTATATGTATGTATATAGTTGGAAAATCTGTACGGGAAAATTCGTCGTATTTTAATGTGAAAATGTTTTTTTTTTATTGTCTTAATCATGAGATTTTATTTTTTGTGGCGGTCGTTATTTTTCTGTTCGGGTCGTTATAGAATATTATTATCTTGATAAGCCTAAATATTATTATTGTGCGCTTGGATTTTCGGTTTTATGAATTTAATTTATTTTAATGAAAATTATGGTTTTGTTTTCAATTATTTTTATTTTATTTTATTTTTGTATGTGTTTGTGAATGTATAAAAATGAAATGAAAATTGTCCGAGCACTAATTTAATTGATATGTCATTAAGTTGCTAACACACAGTGAGATGAAAATTTCTCAATTTTGTATACTATATATGAGTAATAACCTGGAAACTTTATTCAAAATGTGCGTTGAAATGAGCACGAACAATAACTTTGTCAAATAAAATGGTTTGTTATTAAACTTGTTCTAATAATTTATGGAAGATATGGCTAAGGCAGTTCGTGGTGTACTGCCACTAATATTATAACCATGCATCCGAGGTCTATCCTAAGTGGGTCCTAAAATTAAAACAATAAATTGATATAGTTCTTACTAAACGCACAAGTAAAATTACTAAGATTTTCAAATTAAAAACATTTTGAATACCTGTACATAGTTTAAATCGATATATGTAATATGTACCGTACTATCTTAGATTTCCCTGGTGTTCCTAACTAGTGGTAAAATTAATATGCCTAGATCTATTCTACAGGACCAATCATTTAAATTTTCCGAAAAGTAACGGAACAAATACTTTGGTTTGAACATTATTGAAAGAAAAATTCTGTTCAACGACCACAGCCAATACCAGCATTGAATCAGAATAATTCAGTGAATAAAGTTGAACATAGCCCCCTCAAAAAATATAATTACGCAAAAAGAAAAAAGTGCTTCGCCATCAGATTTAGTCAATTTAGTGATACCATCTTGTAATATAAATAAAAATACAAGTGACAAAATAAATGCTTCCACAGCAAATGAAACCAGTGCAATGAACGTTAATGACGATATTAATTTAATTAGTGGGATAGGTCACATAAGAAAAGAAAATTTGGTGCAAACCGGAATGGATAGACATATAACTGTTCAGACCAAACGAAAAAGAAGCCCGAAATCAGCGCAATTAGCTAGTAAAACTAAAGCGTCTAGATTAGAATGTGGTGCTGATCAAATACCTCTCGGCAATAAATTTTCTAGAACTGTAGGATGTGGACGGCGCCGATGGAACAACAACTAAAAAGAGGCGTCAAATAACGGACTTTTCAATATTATCGACAAGTTAACTGATTTAAAATTTTGTATTGCCCCGCTTAAAAGGGGCAATATCAAAGAAATGAAAATCCAACCTTTGGAAATTGATGATTCCTCAACCGATGTGTCGCATAGAATTAGAGCCAGATGAGAAAAACAAAGGAAAAAAAAGCGAACCGGACCAGTACATTGCATCAAGTGCCAAGAATACGGACACACAAAAGCTTATTGCACGTTGAGCGAAGTTTGCGTTATCTGTGGCAAACTTCATGATTCAAAAAATTGCGGTAAGACGAGAAATGATCCATCAGTAAAACGCTGTAGTAATTGCGGTGAAAATCACACAGCAAACTGCACAGATTGCCGAGTATATCTGAATTTGAAGAGTAACACCAATCCAAAGTTGCGAACTGAGCAACAAATTCTTAAGTCACGTTACAATCAATGAAATATGACTTCAGAAGTACAATTGCTCAACAAGCGAATGCACACTCAACCACGCAAATAACCGGGAGGACTTTCCTATGCAGACATCCTAAAAGGTACCGCGCCAAAAACGAAAAAGATCAAAATTCATTTCAACGAAGAAGAATTAAATATTCCCGCAACCGTAAACAAACTGACCGGAACGATCCATAAGTTGCTAGATGATGATGGAAAGACAAATGAGCATGATGATGCAAAATATGAACGCACTAATTCAAAATATCGTCAAAAATCAAAAATGACACCCCTAAAGAAAGCTGTATGGAATGCGAACGGTCTTTCACAGCCCAAAGCTGAGGGGCAAACCGTTCTTGTCGATCGAAATATAGACATCATGCTAATATCAGAAACCCACTTTACAAAAAATATACCTTTTTGAAAATCAACGGAAATCCGGTTTATGACACCAAACATCCAGATGGAAGAGCATACGGCAGCACTGCGGTCTTGATCAAACGAAGAATAAAGCATTAGGATCTCATCAAATATGATAAAGATAGGTAAGGTTAGGTTAGGTTGAGTGGCTGCTGCGGCATACTTAGACCGATGACGGTCCGTTGTGATACCACAGAATCTTACTTCCCTATATTACCCTTACGTGAACCATGTTTGAACTGCTTATGTAGCGTGATATATCCCGCACATTACAGTTTTCGACCTTTCATTCGCTCAGGCTACTGCCTCCTTTTTAAGCACTGTCTTGTGTTCCTTTAAATGCTTCCCCAAATTTGCCCTTTCCGGTAGCAGTTGGAGAGAATGGTACAACCTAGCTAGTTCGTCCGCCCAGCAGGTCCCCATGACGTCCGAGTGGTCGAGGACCCAGACTATCTGAATGTTGAAATGCTGACTCATCTCATTTAGAGACAAGTGGCAACGCAACGCCACCCTAGAAACTGAATTCAAGACCTCCTCAATCGCTATCTCCTCTGCTTGGTACACGCTGCAGTGATCAGGGAAACGAACTAATATATCTACTTCCAGTTTATCACAGAAGACTCCAGCTCCTACTTTACCGTGTAGCTTGGGGCCATCCGTAAAGAACTGCAATGTGCATTCTGATTGTCAGTCGACATGTGTTGGCCCACCTCGTAATGATTAGGAGGGCATTTTGGATTACCTCCTTTACCGGCAAATATTTACCGGAGACAGCTATCGCTATGTCATCTGCATACGCAATCATTCCGATCACCTCTCTCTCCAGCTCTAACAGCAACCCATTGGTTTTGCTATGTTCCAGAGAAGAGGAGACAGGACACCTCCCTGTGGGGTTCCCTTAGCCACCCGCTTCGTAATGGTGGATTCCCCCAGCCCCGAGTTAAACATCCTTCTCCCCAGCATGTGATAGATTAACCAACTTACAGGGTAGACCATCCCAGGAACGACCATCCCTCCAGAATGGCCTCCGTGGTCACATTGTTAAAGGCGCCCGCAATATCAAGCAACACCATCATACAAAACTCTTGCGAGAATACTGATTTCTCAATTGTACTTACCAGGGCGTGCAGAGCTGTGTCCACAGATTTCCATTTACAGTAAGCATGCTGAGACTGGGACTTATTTTTCATCGTATATAGAGTCGTATCCATCAACCTTTCCAAGGTTTTCATAGAAAAGATGATAGAGTTATGGGTCTTAAGTCAGCACACATCTGCAAAGGGAGTCGAGTAGATTAGTTATTTCCTGGGCACCCATCTTATTAGCCATCAGATAGAAATAAAATACCAGATTTAATAGATATCTGTATAACAAAAGGAATTGCATGCACCAATGCTCAGGTAGAAGATTGCTATGACTTATCATCCAATCACTCACCAATAATAATAACTCTGAGTACCAGAGCTTTAAAAGTAGAACCACCTTAACTTGTTAATATTAGGGGTGGCCTTAAAAGAGGCCACCCCTAATATTAACAATTCTAAAAATCCAAGAAAAACGGATAATACGTTGGCTATGGCAGCAGCAAAAATCTTCTTTACTAAAATGAAAATTGAATAGGTCTATTAAAGCCCTTAAACGAGCATTGAGAGAAGAAGAAGGCTCAGGAATTCATAGTTAACTTACTGAACTCTCGGCGACCGAGAAGACAGATTATTCACTATGGAAGGCAACAAAAAAACTAAAAAGGCCAACATTATCGAATCCACCAATTAGGCGACCAGATGGACATTGGGCCCAAAATGACGAAGAAAATGCTACTGCTTTCTCTAACCATTTCAAAAAAGTATTCATACCAAATGAAAAAATTAACAACAGTGAACTACCAACGTTTACGGAGGACCCTCCGAAACCAATTCCTATAAATTTTAATGGAAAAAAGTTAAAAATACCATTGAAAATTATATAAACCCAAAGAAAGTTCCAGGACACGATTTTATTACCGGAAAAATCATCAGAGAATTACCTGATAAATCCATAAAACTCATAACTTATATCTTCAATGCGATTATGCGATGTGGGTATTTCCCTAAAAATGAAAAAAAAAGCAAATTACAATGATTCCAAAGTCTGAAGAAGACGAAACACAAATCGCATCGTACAGACCAATAAGTATACTTCCAAAGATTTCTAAACTTTTTGAAAAAATGGTATTACAAAAATTAAAACCAATATTATCTGAAGGACAGATTATACCAGACCGCTAATTTGAGTTTCGAGACCAACAGAGTACTGTAGAGCAGGCGCACAAATTTGTTAATACAATTAAATTTGCATTAGAAGAAAAGAAATATTGTTCGGCAGTTTTCCTAGACATTGTGCAAGCTTTCGACAAAGTATGACATGAGGGCCTAATATATAAAATTAAAACTCGTCTGCCAAAAAAGATTCATGAAGTCGTTGAAAGCTACTTGTTTCAAAGAAAATACCAGGTTAAACACAATTCAGATTTGTTGGAAACTCATAAAGAGAAATTAAACAAGGAGAACGTGTTAAAGATTTATGCTGTACAAGAGTACAAGTGTCGTGAAAGTGGTCGAAATATTACGTTTGAAAATTTTTTTACCAGCTACAATTTAGCTTCTAGTTTGATGCGTGACCACGATTTATCAATCCCTAAACATTCAATAAAAGGCGGCGATTCGTACCAGCGGGGTTCCTAGTCTTAAAAGACAAACCTCGACCTGTGGAATCGTCTATTTTCGGATTTACAAACAACATCACAATGTGTTCGTATTTTCCAAAACAAACAAAGCTTTAGTGGTTTTATCCACATGCATAAGGAAACACAAGAATCGGCCAATAAACCAACAATTACCCTAGATTAAAACAGAACTAAGGGCGGCGTGGATAGTATGGAAAAAATGTTGGGCAAATATTCATGCAAAAGGAGGACGAATCGCTGGCATTTTTTCACAATCACCCGGAATTAATTTTTGTGATTGTTTTTTCCAAAATAGAAAAATCCGCAACTGAGAGAAGTTTTCATAATTAGATTATTGATTAGTTTCATAATAAACATGTCCGTGGCGTGTCCGGTTTTTACGATATCGTAAATATTTCATAATATGCCCCCTGCTTTTGATGTTTACTCATCGTTTTCATCACCAATGAGAGCATGGGTTCGAACGGATTGTCCCATATCCGTTTGTTTGTGTGTGAAGGTTCGGTGTTTTTGTAATTTTGAATGATTTTATTGCTCGGATGTTAATAGCTAGGGTCCATATTCGATCTCGCGAACTCACCTTAAATATTTTAAATAAATCAGCTAAACCGTTGATGAACGACCCGCGAGTGTCGGCGTATATAGCGAAAAATTAATCCGTCATCAATTGAAATTGAAGCTGATGTGCTACAGACAGTACCTGCATCAGAGATGAGCAGCGAAAGAATTCTGAAGGAATTGAACTTGAGGTACTGATAGAGCCAGAAAACGCCTTCAACTTGTGGAACGGGAAATAACGAAGCTATAGTGCACCAAACTTACTGTAGAGTTCCGATGTCTTAAATGAACTTACAGTTGATGCATTCATTAACGCCGTAAAGAATGACCAGCTGAAGTTTCACTTGAGGACGACAGCCGAAGGGAAAAGCATGGGCGAAGTATTAGGATCGGCGTTAGAGTAGGAAGAAGCTACAACCAGCCTAACTTCCGATTCCATTAAACTACGAAAGCTCGCGTTAGAAGATACAGCGGAAATAGAGGCGATGATAGAAGCAAAGATAAGACGATCAGCACAAGGCTACCAGAACAAATGGAGTGGGAGAGTTTGCTCTCAGTCTAGATATTTTAGATGTCAACAACCTGGGCACTTCATCATAGAATGTAAGCAACAAGCAGCTGGGAGAAATGGCCAGTCGTAATAAGCAGCCAGAATGATTCCGAAAGTTATAATTGCGCAGCAGGAGAATTGTGAGGCAAATGGCTTAATCCCCTGCGAATCAGGAAAAGAAAGTGCCACTAGCTTTGCAAGGCGAGAGCCATTGAGAGTTGGAGAATACCCCAGGGTCACCGTTCTAACTGCTGCCCAACTTGGGAAGGCATTAGAGAAACAACCGTGTACATTCACCTTGGATACCGGAGCTTCAAGATCAGCTACTGGAGAGGCTGCAGCAGTGAAAGGAGAGAGTCCTCTTTTGTTATGTGGAAAGTTATTGGGCTCAGTGGAACCAAACAACAGATCGTGGTACCACGAAACCAAATAACAGAAGACCTTCTGGAAATCCACAACAGCAAATCTGGAGTGCATTTGGGCATCAATAAAACGCTGAACAAGATAAGACTCCGGTTCTATTGGGTTAATTGCAGAAGAGGTGTGGAGGATTGGTGCAGGAAGTGTGAGGTTTGCGCCGCCAACAAGAGACCACAAACAAGAACAAAAGGAAGGATGAAGCAATACAATGTCTGGGCACCGGTCGAGCGGATATTGCTGGTCCAATTCCCCTGACAAAAGATGAACATCGGTACATACTAGTTTTTATCGATTATTTCAGTGAATGCACATTATTTCAGTAAAGGCACATCCATTATGAATCAAGAAGCTCGAACAAGAAGCGTATCGTAGTGCAGTACATGTATTTAGTCCTATAGTATCATGCTATAGGAAATTCACTAGCTATCGTTGTATTTGGCAGAGAACTCCGATTGCAAATAATATTAAATTTGGATCACCGGAGATCAAACCAGTCACTAAGCAAGATTATCTTACAGATTTGAGGCAACGGATGATCAACATTCACGCTGCAGTAAGGGACAACATAGTGAAGGCCAGCGATCAAATGAAGACGAGATATGACCTTCGATCAAACAGCATAGAATTTATGAAGGGAGATTTGGTTTGGCTTTAAATTCCAATCGAATAAAATGGAAATCTCTGATGCCTATCGTTAAACTTAATCACATCAGTATCGTCGTTAGTGTGGTGGTTAGAGTCGCAACTAGCATAAGGAATATCCAAAGGCGCGGCGAGAGAGAGAGAGAGAGACAGACAAAGAATGCAATAAATGTGCAAATTGCGATAATTATGTCACAGAATTCTCTCGAATAAATACACCCTTACTTGTACAATTTGCATGCAACTATACGTAATATGTAAAGTTCGATTTGTATTGAACGGGTGCATAAACGCGAATAGGTTTCATAGTAAGTTCAATTTTAATTGAACCAGTGATCTATGAACAAGTGAGATAAAGTGAAACAGTGAAAAAATAAAGTGCTCTAAAATCAACCAGTGGGATTGTCAAGACTTGAAAGAGCTGAAAACAATTGTTGCAGTGCTAAATAAAAAGTTCAAGTATTTTATTGCAAAATTTTTTACGAATCCTTAGAAGAGCCCGAAATTTGTAACACAAATCACGTTTGCTACACAATCATGTATTTGTACACAATCATGTATGCTTATTTTTCAACAGGTTTACTAATAACTTTGACGCCCGACAAAATCACCACCAATGAAAAAAAAAATATTTTGCCATTTGATCGTACGCTGAATTATATTATATGAGTGTAATTGAGGTTAGATGATAATTGACACAAAGATCTAAAGATCCCAATTCCAATATTGACTAAAACACATTTTTGATATGTTCAGCGTTCGATAAACTAATCAAAAACAAAACTACAATACCAGTTTCAATTACATCAATACAGAAACTACCTTAGCTTGGTATCATTTTCTAAAATAGTTTTTCAACGAAAAATCAATTTAAGCTCTTTCCTAAATATTTTTACATTTTTTGTAATTAAGTTCAATAACTGGACGACTGAATATCTATATCTATATATGCATAATATGTATGTATGTAGTGTAGAAGCTATATTTATACATACTCGTACATACAAACATCATATGTTCATTTTAAAACTTTTTGAAAAATCAATTTTTCATCAAAAAATTTTGTGTTCGTGTACGTATTATGTACTTCAACAGCACATATGTATGTATGTGTATTGAAGCCATAAAAATGTAAAAAAGAAAAAGTCAGTTAGAATATTTACATATGTTTAGTGACAATTATTTACTATACTTCTGGTATGTACATAGAAACTACATGTATTGTTACATTCGTTCGCACATAAACATTTTTCCACAATTGGAATTTTCATTTATCTATAAAAATTTCACAACAATTTCATTAAATTTTGAATTACCTTTATTGGAGTTAAACATTATATGGGAGATGATGATGATGGTACATGGTAGATTATTATTTTTGTTTGTCTTATCTCGGAAAATAAAATCTGAAATGAAAATACATAAAGAGATGGTGAAAAATAAAATTGTATCTTTTCAAAACAAATCAATTAATGTTGATTGATGATGACTATGTACATATTATGGTATAGATAAAACTGATACCTCGATTTACGAGTAATTATATAGAATATATCGAAAAAAGGGTAATTTATGGCATTTGGCTAAATGTCACGGTTTTTTTTTTGTTGTATTGTATCTCATGTACATATTTGGCTCTGTACCAAAGTATATGTTTGTGGTTTGTACATTGTAGATATTTATACAAAATATAAATTTACGATGTTATTTCACATGATATATGTGTATGCATATATATGGCATATCTGATCATATGTGATGGAAATGTGTTAAGTAACAGCGGTATAATGAATCCACATATTTTGTTGTTACATAACGATACAATTTTTGTGTTTCGATGCAAACCGATATTCTCATAACACTGTCGATTTTAATTTTCTGCTACACATTCATTGCATGTTGATATAATCAATATATTCGGTAGTTAAATTCTTCTTCAGGTTGCTTCAAATGATCGTGTGCGTTTTGAATACGTGGAGAGTACGCACGTTTTTGGACGAACTTCATAAGTTAAAGCGTCTAGAAAATGGTACTAAAGCGTCTAGAAAATTGATGTTATCATTTAAGGATGTCATCTTGTACATCATAGGAAAATTAATATAGAAAAAACTGTAAAACATGAAACGAACTCCGTAACGTCTTACGAACATCCATAAACCACAATTACTATTTTTAAAAATCTGCCTTCTTTTGGTTCCGAGTGTTTTTGGATATATTTAAGTGTTTTAATCACATCTAACAAATGTATATAAAATTAGCCCAGGATTCATCCCAGAAAGACGCAATGGCAACACCAAAACTATAGCGACACTTTTATATCAACTATCAGCTCAGGATTAACTATCATCATATAATTTTGTCCCACCCCAAGAAAAATATGTCCTAGTGTCGCGAAAGCTTCATAAAACTATCATCCCAGGAAATCACTATAATCTTGAATTTCGTACCAAACCATCTCAATATCACGGAAAAAAAGATATACTAAAAAGTATCATAAAAAAACCTAAATGGAACCATGCATTGATTAGATTTATTAAGGCTCTACTTTACTCAATTTGCGAAAACATGTGTATCTTATAAATCGTTTTATGGCCACATAATAATAGACATTGGCTTAATTTTTTTTTATAGCAAAGTTAAATATATTTGCTTACTCACACGCCTTTTTTTAAATTCGTTATAGTTTTCTCGTAATTGCGTCTCAAAGTTGATGAATTTTTGACATAAACCATTCACTCACAAACCAAATTTATCAATATTTTTCCACTAATCTGTAAAAGTTTTATATATGGGTACGTTCAGGAAGATATTATCTAGCGATTAACGCACGTTTTTATAAAAATTCATTCTAATAAGCGAGAAAATTGAAAATCTTATTGATAATTATGTTATATCGATAAGCTGATAAATCAATTTATTGAAAAAAAAATATCTTCGATGTAAAAATGGTTTAGGAATCAACTAAATATCGTGTATTTTTTAGTTCATAATTTTTTAATTAGATGTCATAAGTGGCAATAAAACAATTTTTTCATGGAATATTTTGTAATTTTCTATAGCGGTGATTTACACTATTTCAAATTTTATTTTAGACGCATTTTTGGCATTTAACTATCGACATCAATTTTGATTTTCTAGGTAAAGTAGAGCCTTAAGTCGGATTCAGAAAAGATTGTGGTAAAGTGACGAACGAAGTCGCATGTTTTTTTAACTGGGCCAACAAAAACAATTACTTCGAAACGCTTGAGCCAATGTCGGACTAGCTCGGGTGAGTTTAACTTTGGCATACTATCACCACTGTGTCCTGTTCGTTTCAAAAAATGTCCACGGTCGTATTTTTCATTATTTTTAAATATTTTACCGGTCCATCCTCCTCTCCAGAGCCAATTAGGTAAAAGCGTTTTTTAAGTTTATGATACTAACACCAGTTATTTTTTTAGAATTTAATTATGAATGTTATATAAAAAACCAGTAATTGGAAACACTCTATAAAACACTGTATAAAGCCGTGACCCGATCGTATTTAAATAAGTTAACTAAGAAAACAAAAATACTAAAAAAACAAGCCATCTAACATAACAATCCGATAATTACTATTTAATGGACAGCCGTAAATACATTACCATGTCCGCGTATTTTTCAAATAGTTAACACCCTGTCTCTTGGGCTACGAATACCATAAATAAAAATTATAATTAAAATGATAGTAAATTGTGATTAAAACTAAATAACGTTATGATGCCAAGCTTCAACGTACGTGGGACATTGCTTTCTATATTATCCAAAATTCTCCAAACAATTGGAGAATAAGCTGGTGTACCTTCTGATTTGCTCTTTGTTTTTATCCCGGATAAATAGTTTTTCTCGAACCATATTCCGATTTTACGAGCATCCGAATCCATCAATCGTTTTAGTTCCTTATAATACGCCATTACTTCATTTCCTGGTACAAAAGCTAAACTTTTAATCATTCGAATTTGCAAAGAAAAATTCTCGTCGTTCCCATATCTAGCAACAAATCCTTGCGCCTGAATCTTTCGCCAAATTATCTGTCCAAAATGGAACAAACATCCTTTATACAGTCCGATATTATTAATTTTGGCTTTAAATGTATATTCAAATCGCATGCTAATTTGCAAATTTCGTAAAAAGTTTAAAAATATGCGACTTTAGTTTTCGAGCTCATAATATAAAACAATAATGGCACAATTGAATGTTGAAATTTGCCATGAATAGTAAATAGTTGGCGCATAAAAACGGGAACCACCTCGAACAACATTCTGCTTCTTCTAGGAGTTTGAGAGTTGATTCCGTTCCTAATAAAATAATTTTTTGGTCGTCGATCATCTTTTCAGAGAGTACAAATAACTCTCCTTCTACATATTTTAAATTTTCCGGAATAGTTATATTAAAAATATCATTAGGTTGTCTTATTGCACTATACCTGGCTCTACAAATTTTTTGCTTTTGAGCCAATTTGTTTGGTAAGTAAACGCGTATTGTTGGTGGACATTTGATGACTTTATCTCTAATAATTTGAGAAGGTAAGTTACTTGAGGTTATTGCGTCTTTTTTCATATTTGCATTAATTTCAAATATCGATTTCTCATAACTAAACGGATCATGGTTGTGGTTGGATGGTCCCTATATTATATTGTGTGGATCATTTATAATCGTGGTTACCACTTTTGCCTTACAAAATAGTGATTTTGTGTCAGCGCACATCCATTGGAAAGTATCGCTTTTTCTTTGTAAGTGATACGTATATCCGTCGATAATCAACTTTTCTTCCCCCTTATTTATTTTCACAATCTGGATATTCATCATGAATATAACTAAAAAATACTTAGGATACTTTTTTTTAAACTACTTTCGCTACTATCAATAATAACTACCTACACTCTCACTAATCTTTTATTTAATATCACTTTATTACTATCACTTTAGTTAATATACCACTTATTTTTCACAATCACAAACGAACAGTTTGATAAACGATTATTTACCATTACTTAAGAGACTAGTATTACATGCAAGAAGTAAAAATATTTTCATAGTTGGGAATCCCCCAGTTATATCTTTATTTTTGTTATTTTTCGTGCGCTTACTTTTCAAATTCTTAGTTTTGACAATGCCATTTTTTTCAATTCGGGCGCCCGAATTGGTAAAAATGGCATTGTCTAAGATTTTGAAAAGTAAGATTTTGAAAAAGTAAGATTTTGAAAAAGTAAGATTTTGAAAAAGTAAGATTTTGAAAAGGTAAGATTTTTGACAAAAGTAAGATTTTATAAAGTAAGATTTTATGATCAACCCTTATTCAGCATCTCTTCCTCTGAATTATAATATACATAAATCAGTTCCGTCTTTCATTTCCTCATGTGTGCAATTCTATGCTCCGGAAAAAAAGTTAATACGTCAACATGATATATATTTTTTTTTTTTAAATATTACAACTTATTACATATGTCATCTAGTAATTTGTCTATCTTATGTTCGTTTTGCAGAAATATAACCCAATAGTGAGTCTCTAAAAATTTAGCCACCCTATTGTGGTCTTCCCAATTTCATCGATTTTTTTCTTTGCAGGCTTCGTACTCCATTTGTGTACCTCAGCATACCACGTAACTCAACATTCTGAGTCCCTATGCACGTTATCGTTTCTTATGTACCAAAGAGCGTTCCCTATTCCACGTAACACTTTATTTTGATAAGCGTGTATTATTTTAATGGTTTTCTTAGTACAACCCCAAAGCTGAATACCATAAGTCCATTTAGGTTTTAAAACTTGTTGGTGTAGTACCAACTTATTATATGTATTGACAACTCTGAATATCTTCCAATTAACCAATACACATTTCTATATTTAATGTGTAGTTCCTCCTTTTTCTTTTTAATGTGCTCTTTCCATTTTAACTTAGCATCGATGGTCATGCCAAGATACTTGGCTGTGTTAGCATAAGGAACTTGAAGATTTAGTGCATGCGTAATTTTTTGGTCCAGTTTTTTTTTTTTTTTTTTTAAAAAGGACTTGGCATAGACACTTTTATGGTCCATAGCCTTACCTTACATTCACACAACATTAATTCAATCCATTCATTCATCCCATTCACACAAGTACAGTATACCACCTGCGCATTGCATAGCTCCATGTCACCCAGTACAGTGGCATGGAAGATGGGTCGGCCCATGAGTTCTACATTCCTACATTCATTCATAGATGTTTTCAATTTAATCACCGATCGTAATCGGGAGATGAAGATGCGCTTTTGCATCCCGCCTCTGTTGGGATTCGAACCCGATACCAACCGATCCAAACGTCGCAGCTTTAACCACTGCGCTATTTGCTCGGTTTTGGTCCAGTTATTTTTTTTTTTCTGGTTGCTTCATCTACTTTTTAACCAGTACATTAAATTGCAGTATTGTCCACGAATGTTGGTATTGTTGTCTCGCTTTTGTTTAGTAAGTCGCTTGTGTAAAGTAAATACAAGACTGGCTCCAGCAGTGCTACATCCAGAAATATAGTTGAGCATATTTTCTTATTTTCAAGTGCATCTTTAATAATACTTGTAATCCTGTGAACTTGCTCTCTATGGTGGATTGGTTTTCTCAAAATACGAACAATAGTATTATAGGTGCATCCTTTGTATGCATCCTTTTGTATAACAGTTTCTCAACAATTTTCGAAAGTACTGGAAGCAGAGAAATTGGCCTATGACTTTCTATGATTAGATGGTTTTTCAGATGGCCTTCAAAACATAACCAGGAGATTTTTTCGTATTCATGTTATGGTTAATTTCACCTTTCAACTCTCGTAGAGTGACAGGTGGTATTTCCCTACAATCCTCCTTGTTGACTGGTATAATATTTTCATCCGCAGAGTGTCTAGCATATGGTTGGAACGTTTCTTCAAGATGAGTTGCGAAAAGTGCTGCTTTCTGTTTGGCACTTGTTACCCAATTTCACTCATCATTTTTTTTTTTTTACTGGCGGTATTTGATAAATTGGTCTTTTGTATCTTTCCATAGAGAATACTCAGTTTCTTTATCGTAAGACTACGTAGATAACGGGTGACCGATTCATTTTTCAGTTCTCTGATTCTTTGCTTAACCTTATTGCAAAGGTAATTAAAAATTCGTTAATTGCTTTGTGGTGCTCGGTTTCCCTGCCATGTTTTCCTTGCTTTACGTTTTTCATTAACCACTTCTAATGGAACCTGATCCTTGATTGCTACAAGAAGATTGCTTTTGTCTTCAACCAATTTCCTAAATAGTACCCAAATGGTTTTGTTATTTGTTAGTCTAGGAGTTTCCTTTTTAACAATCGTGGAACTAACAGTCATAATGACGGGCCAGTGGTCCGATGAGAGAATTTCACTATTTTCTAGAACAATTTGGTTTTCGAATATACCTCTTGTAATATAGAAATCAATTAGATCCGCCGTTTTCCTTGTACCAGTAGGCCAGTACGTTGGTATTCCTCCTGAAACAAATTCACAATTTTAAGCTCGATCTGCGGCGTATAGTTCTCTACCGTTTGCGCAGTTGTTAAACTCTTGCATTAAAATCACCTCCAATGATAAAACTAAATCCTAGTTGCGGTTCACTAACATTTTTATGGTTTTAAATATTTTTTCAATAATTGATGTATCTTTTGAGTATTTGAAATTTACTGATTTGAGTGAGGTCGTAGTTTGTAGCCCGGATGCCACCACTTGCGAAAACGACTTGCGCTCAGTTACTTTACTCGATATAAATGTGGTAAAGTTTCCCAGGTTGGTGTTTACGCTATTGACTACAGGCGTTTTATAATATGATGGACCTTGCCGTGATGCAGGGTGTTGCTCTGTGCAGTTCACACATGTTGGAGAGGAATTTCCATTTAGTGGACACGCCTGAGCAGGGCGCTTTCCAAGGCACTTTACACATCTTGGCTATATTGCAATATTTTTGCGTAAGGTTAAATCCTTGGCACTTTTTGCATTGCACTATAAGCCCAATGGTTTAAAATAGCTCTTAAATTAAAGATGGCTTCTATCTTTTCTTTGAGCGGTGCCACTATTAACATTTTGTATAGAACTCAACGTTGGATATTGATGTAAGTAGCATGGTGTTTGGCTGAACACTACATCTTGATTGCGAGCACGAATCCGACGTATGAGGACTAGCAAACAATTTGAACACAAATGTAGACAAGAAACTGCATGCTGGCAATCTGGTAGTAAAAGGTTGATAAAACGCCTATATCTATACATTTTGGGTTTTGGCATGGCTCAGTACGAACAAACTATATTTGTAGTGCTTGATGAAACTGGAGACGAGGTTGGATTCACAGCGGTGGTTGATGAAATGAGAGATGAAGTTGGATCCGCAATGTTGCGCCTAAAGAAACAAGAGATTGTAACAAATGATTGTAATTAGGCTTGCTAGGTAGATTGGCTGAATGGTGAGTTTGCTCTTTCAATAAACTAATTTCTTCCAAAGTATGAGATCGTTTGTCTAAAAAGCCCAAAAGTTCATCTAACCTGGCTAATCTATTGTGTGGACATTCATCCTCCCATTGGGTTCTCGTAAATTTAACTTGCCTTTTTAATACCATATAAACAATTAGGTCAACACAATGAGATGTAGGATGGCCGAAACCTTTCAAAGAATTGAGGTGATTGGTAAATTAAAGAGTGTTCTAATGTGGTCTTGTGCTACCAACTTTTCATTATCGTATTTGTAATCTCCAATGTCATTCTATTGAAAGATGCACCCGTTATAAGCTCCTTCTCAAATGATGAAATTTTTGAATATCATCTAATCGTTTATTCGTATGCACAAGTGTTTTAAACGTTTCATAGAACGGAATCCAATTCATAAATTCACCAGAAAATTCACACATAATTTCCATTTAATTTATTAGTCCGGAATTTAGAAACACGCAAATTTTTAAAATGTGTATTTTAACAATGTTCAGTATTGAAAATTTAACTAATTTCACATTTAAGTTTGACTTCTAAATGTATTCCATTCTGATTATTAAATATCGTTTCGAATTTTCGTAGCATTACCAAATAGAATATAATTGACCGATTCCCAAATGCAAATTGTTTTATCCGTCTAAATTTGTATTTTACAATCCCATTATAGACCAACCATTTAAAAATGTATAAACGTATATACACGAAATTTCTTGTGCGGAATCATTAATAAAGTTAATAATGCTCGTTATTATCGTAATGATGACCGTGCTGTATTAGACATTAAAATCGAACAAGATGTCAATTATTCACAAGATTCAAGTTTTTAAATTGAGAAAAAAAAAAATCTTCCGACATAAAATTTAAATTAAACCACTCTAAATTTTTATTTTACCCTCGGTTGCTTTCCTGTACCTATGTATATACATTACAAAACAAACGAAAAAAAAAAAATTAACATAAAATTGAAAGCTCATATGGTGCTTTTATCACAATTGTAAGAAGAAGCATAAGTACACAAAAACACACACGAAATTTCATTTTAAAATTAAACTTTAAAAGAAAGCTGAGTAGCAGCAGCATCAGCAACAACAAAAATCGAATATCTGTTTTCTTACAATTTCCTTTTTTTTTTTCTTTTTTTTTTTTGGTTTAAAGAAATATCCTGTTCTTCTTATCAACGAACGAAAAATAAAAAATTTAAAAAGTTCAAAAAAGTTTATTTCAATTGATAAAAAAAAACTGAAATCATTTTATTTTTTGGTTGGAGTGCAGATGATTTTTTTATGTATTTGTTCGCTTTGGTTTTGGAGGTCGAGACAAAGTTAAGAAAATCTGGTTTCGTCTCCTCCACAAACGAGAGTTTTATGTAAAAAAATTAACCTTTTTTGAAATTTCTGTTCGACTTTTGTTCTTGTTGTTGTAGATGTAGACGAACAATAAAATGTGAAATAATTCAGGTGAAACAAAAAATAAAACTTAATTATGGAAGGAAGTGTGGGATTTAGAAAATCATTATTTCTATATATAACATGAAAAATGTGATATTGATACGAACACCAAACAGTACAAAAATAAAAAATTTTGGGAAATGCTATTAAAAATTATTTTGACTTATGTACACATATAGAATGACATTCATTCGCCCAGGGACATTATGCGAAATGAAATTTTCCTAATTAAAAATTGTTCACCGCAAAACTTAATGGCGGATATATTTTTATTATTGGCCGTGTTCGTAAATTTGATAACACATTTGAGACGCTCTATTTACATAAAACACTATACAGACACAGATAATTCAATTTTTGAACAAAACCATTTTGGACGATAAAAATTATGTAATTCACAGTGTGGATGGTCCATATTGGGCAATAAAACAGAAAGTTAAATTATTTTTTTTTTGAAATTGCTGAACGAGAAACAGAATCACAAGATTAAACCATTTTTTAATACCGTACTAAATTAAAATGTGGAAAGTTCAAACTCATTAGGAAATTTTTCTGCGAAATTATGAAAAAGTTTTTTTATTTATTAAAGGTGTCGTGTTCGCAAAGTTAAAGTACAATTTTGTGGTTTATGAAAGTTGAGGTGTATCTTTTATTTTTATTGTTTATATTTTACGAATTGCCACCAAGTACATTGTTTCATTCACCATATCACCGCATTACGTTGCTGACAGCTACTGTTGTGGCAACAATATTGCAAAATCCATTTAAAGTAATTAAAAAATTATTTATAATTATCTGTAATTAATTCATAAAGCTTAGCAGTAAATTGATTGGATGTGGTTTCGGTTTATATACATATATATATATATATGAAATGGGGAGGAACCAAAATAAAATTCAATATTACATGTAATCAGTACAATATATGTATGTCATGGTTCAAAAATGTATGTACAGCTCAATAAAATAATCAAATAATTTATCTCATTTAGGATTAATTTAATTGATTTCGATACACATTTTTCATTAATTTGACACATCAAAGTGTCACGAATACTATAGTATCGTAGTTAATTTTAATTCAAAATTATTAGTGCCAAGTCATATTCTGATTGAATATGCGTTGGTGCAATGGTTCTTTTGGTAGTACATGCTCATGAGGTCTAGAAGGTCTCAAGTATGGGACGAACTGGTTGTATGGACAAATATTGCCATTATATTGTGTTTTCAGAAATTATGAAAAACTGTTCGTAAGCACAATTGTTATATTGGATGTTATATTTTGTTAATTAGAACCGCCCTCTTGCTCCAATATTGCTCACTACTGAATTTCTGTTGTATGGCATTTTCAGTATAAACCTGTTCTTAACCATTTTCAAATATAGCTATAGCTGTGTGCCTCAACACGCCTTCTATCGATATTGATATTTAAATAAAAATCAATATTGAAACGGTAATTCCACTTCACCTTTCTTTTTTATTATTTTGTTTTAGGTTAAAATTTCAAATGTTAAAGAATTTGGACCTAATTCTATGGTTAGATGGCCAGTTTAATTCGTACTTTTTCATGGAGTCCACGAATGTATATGAGTAAAAGATTACGAACTTTTTGACGACAATTATTAGAAACCTTGTTTTTCTACACAGAGAACAAACAATTAATAAAATAATGACAATTTCAAATATTACTGTGATTGTGATAGTTTTTGCCTCTTGGTTGTGATCTTTTTCTTGATATTTAAAAATAAAATTATATTTGGTTAATATTAAATTAATTTTAAATTTGCATGAACTCAAGGTTAGGTTAGGTTAGGTGGAGTGGCTGCTACGGCACACTTAGACCGGTGACGGTCCGTTGTGATACCACAGGATCTTACTTCCCTATTACCTTTATGTAAACCAGTTTGACCTACTTATGTAGCGTGATATATCTCGCACCATACAGTTTTCGAGATCAGAGAGGCAGTCCATTAAGAATTTACCCAAATATTCATGTCTTTTGTGTGCCAAAGCCAGGCATGAGCATAGGAGGTGGACTACCGTATCTTCCTCCTCCTCGTCCATACAGCTTCTGCAAAAGTCATTAGCTTCTAGACCTAGTCTCTTCGCATGTTCTTCAAGTAGGCAGTGTCCTGTGAGTATCCCCACGATCTCGTGTCTCTTTTTAATTCACGTCTACGTAGAGAAATCAGTGTTTTTGAGCGTTTCAAGTCCAGCTTTGGCCAGACTTGCCTTGCTACACTACATGAGAGAATGTTGGTCCACCTTTCATTCGCTGAAGTTCTGCCTCCTTTTTAAACACTTTTTAAACACAAATTTACCCTTTCCGGTAGCAGTTGGAGAGGTGTACCATGCCTAGCTTGTTCGCTCGCCCTGCAGTTCCCCATGACGTCCAAATGGCCCACCTCGTAATAATTAAGAGGGCATTTTGGATTACTCCTATTTACTATTTGACTTCTTCACC
The DNA here is from genome assembly GCA_951394425.1 of Tipula unca. NCBI lineage: Eukaryota > Metazoa > Arthropoda > Insecta > Diptera > Tipulidae > Tipula > Tipula unca. Next base: position 141,559,496 of record OX596380.1, on the reverse strand, counting down.
GTGTTTAAATATTTACCAGAAACAGTTATCGCTGCGTCATCTGCATACGCAATCACTCCGATCTCCTCTCTCTCTCTCTCCAGCTCTAACAGCAACCCATTGATTTCTATGTTCCAGAGAAGAAGAAACAGGACACATCCCTGCAGGTTTCCCTTAGCCACCCGCCTCCTAATGGTGGAATCCTACAGCTTCGAGTTAACCATTCTGCTCCCCAGCATATGATTGATTAACCCACCTACAGGGTAGTCCACCCCAAGGAACTACAATTCCTCCAGAATTGCCTTCGTCTTTATACATTGTTAAAGGCGCCCTCAATATCGAGGAACGCCACCATACAAAACTCTTGCGAGAATATGATTTCTCAATTATACTTATGGGTCTTAAGTCCTTTGGGTAGCCATGTGAGCATTTACCCGCTTTTGGAATAAAGATCACTCTGACCTCTGCCCACCTCCGCGGAGTACAAACCAATTTTAAACACCCTTTGAAGATTACTTCCAGCCAGGGAAGAATAATCGACGAGTTGTTTTGAATCTCCGCCGGTATAATTCGGTCAGGACCAGCCGATTTATAAGGCTTGAAACCTTCAAGTGCTCATAGGATCCGTTTTTTAGTTACGATATCTTCTATGCGCAAAGAATGTGCATGACTCAAACAACAACTAAATATTTTAAAATAAAATATTATACATAAATTTTGACAGCTAAAATCAATTGTTTTTTGATGAGTGGTTTGATAAATACGATAAAACATTACAATTGAACGCCAGCACCAAATTTGTTACCTAAGTTACAGACTGACATTTCATTTGCAGAGTTTATTACTCTATTCACCACCACTCGATACCAGCGTGCTTGAAAAATTAAAGTTGGGCGGATCACTCCAGCATTCAATGCCACAAACGCCCCCACGGTGCAAGACCCGGACAATCACACATACTTACACATTAAAAACACCTAACCGTGTTTTTTTGGTCACCATCGAGAATCGAACCCGAAACCCTCGAATACCAAAGCAAGAACGCTACTTACTGTGCTACTGAGGGCGGCACCAGCGTGCATATCTGTTAAAAATTTAGTTACCGACAGCAAAATCAAATTTATCGATTTATTTATTCATGTTATGGCGCGCAATCAAAAAAATTGAATTTCCTGTTAAAATTGTAATTTTTAACAATATTTGTAAGTAATTGACAGACTGCCTTAGCTGTCATTATAAATACTATGGTACATCCAAACAATCGTTCGTGAGGTTGCTCGTTTATTTAGTTAAACCGATTTACTAAATTTTTCATACGAAACCAAAATCAAAGCAAACAAAAAAGTATGTACTAACAACTAAATCGGTTTTATTAAACACCAGTCTGTCTGGGCCATAAATATGTAAAGTGCTATGTAAAGTGCTCTAAAGTAACCGGACAGGTAGTAATTGGGAAAAAATGGTAAAAAACTGGTCGGACTGTTGCCAAAATTTTTAGCTCAGTATGTATTACCACCGTACGTAATGTGCCATGTTCGCAAAGAAGTACATATGCTTGGTAAACAGATGATGTCTGCATTGGTGAGAGCTATCGAAAGTTCTATTAGCTTATGATAGACCAATATCTAAAAGAATTTGTTCCGAAATTCTAATACAAGAGAGCTGGAACAAGATTTTCGGATAATGATGAAATCCGTGGAGGAATCTGCACGCATTTGAGAAGCCGCTATATGCAAAACAAATGAGCAATTAATTAAAAATTAACTGCCATTTACGAAAGTAATTTTAAGGGGAATGATGCTACGAGATACGAATTGTTTGCTGAGAAAAGTGCTAAACAAATTTACAGCAGGTACTCTTTATTTTTTGAATGTGGACTAATGATTTCACCTGATCTTCACTTTATTGCTGTAAGTCCAAACGGAATTGCATATAATGGTGATGAATGGAAACTCACTGAGATCAAATCTCCTATTGAAGGAAAACCAATTAGCGCAAGCTTAAGTTTTCAAAATGTAAAGTACCTGAAACTGAATGACGATAATTCTTACAGTATAAATAAAAATTGTAAATGAACTTTTAAATGGAAATAGTGAGAAAGCTATTATTGAAACCATCAGATCTCAGAATAAGAATATTCTAAAAGATGAAGTAAATGTTGCAAATGAATTTAATAAATATTTTGCCAACATTGCTGAAGATTTTAAAGATACTATTTCGGGTACAGATCCAGTGGCATTAGAAGAATCGAAGTATAGTAGTTCAAAAAGACAAGGACAAGAGAGTACACTTTTTTCTTTAATCCAACTGATAGATGTGATGTACTTGATACCATTAATCCGTTAAATAATTCATTAGCATGCGGATATGATAAAATAAGTAACTTATTTCAACTGTTCTTAGTTATATTTTTAATCTTAGTATGTCAACCAGTGTTTTCCTGATGTCTTTGAGAAAGCTGTGGTCATACCACTACATAAAAAGGGAGATACACTTAGTTTGGGTAAACAATTTCTCTGCTTTCCGTTTTCTCTAAACTATTTGAAAAAATAATTAAAAAAAGATTACTTTCCTTTTTGGCAAAATTATTATTTTTTTTTTAAATAGCCAATTTGGTTTCAACGTTGGTAAAAGTAATGAAGATGCTCTGCTAGAGCTCACAAACAAAATAATAATTTCTTTAAATAACGATGAATCTGCTGCAGTAAATTTTATAGATGTTACAAAAGCGTTCGACACTGTTGATCACAATTTATTATTATTGAAGCTAGATAAAGCAGGGATACGCGGCATTGCAAACGGATGGTTTCTGTCTTACCTTTCTGATAGACAGTAGGCGGTAAAAATTGGGAATTGTATTGGTGAATTTAGAAAAATTAAGTGTGGAGAGCCACAGGGATCAGTCTTAGGACCTATCTTATTCTTGGTTTATATTAATTCTTTTTTCGAACTAAAGTTAGATGGGCATTCCGTTCGGCTTTGCTGATGATGTAGGGATGGTATATAGCTCCAGAGATAGTGATACTAATGTCTAGAAGATTAATAACGATCTTCGAATTGTGAGACGCTGGTTTCACCTACACTACATGGTTCTCACTTCTAAAACGAATATTCTATTTATTAAATTATCTGGAGTCGTGTCTAATCCAACTGATGTTGTATATCATTCTTCAGACTGTTTAAATATTAGTGTTACATGTTCAGACTATTGTAAAGTTTTAGATGTAGTTGAGTCGTTTAAATACTTAGGAGTCACGATCGATAAGCGTTTTAGTTTTAAGAGTCATGTTCAGTCGTTACAAAATTATTTGTTAGCATGTAATAGAAAATTATACCTTCTATCCTATGTGATATTTGTCCTGAATCCGTACCTAGATCAGTGTCTTTTGGCATTGTACAGTCAAAACCTCAGGATGGCTTAACTTGTTGAGGTGGAATTTACTATTCCAATTTGAAGGCCCTAATAGTTGCACAAAATTTAATAATGAGAACGATATGTTGCAAACCACGATTAATTTCTACCCTACCTTTATTTAGAAATTTAAACATTCTTCCGTTAAGACATTTATACGTTTATAAAGTTTTAAAAATTTTCTTTTTACCTAGTGGTCACAGGAATTTAAAAGTAACTAAGTATACATCACGTAATGCAAACTACGTTAATTGCTCACCACCAAGAAAGGAGCATTTTAAACATTTTTTTAGCTCTGTGGCCCCTAAAATTTATAATCAGCTATCAGATAGTTTAAAACAAATTCCTGTTTATTTGACCTTTTTGAAGGGTGTTAAATCATGGCTAATGGAAGTAAATGGTATTGAAACTCTCTTTCACACTTTGAAATGAAACCACATTCCTTTTACGTTTTTAGTTTTAATTGAAACTATATTTTATTGATACAAATTCAAAACTGAATTATTTTAAATTCTGTCGATTTTAGAATTGTATTTTTAAAGTAAATAAAAATTAAAATTGTATTGTAAGTTCAATTGGGATTGGCCGTAGCAAACTTAACAAACTGTGCAGTAATAAAAATATATCGAGATGAAAGTTTTATTAACAACTTCATTGGAATTTTAAAACACGTTTATTTTAAACATGCGATGCCATTCATTTTAAAATTTTCCGTTGGAAAAGCGGGTTTTGCTTGATTTAGTTTTTATTTCATGATTTTATATAATTAATATTTAAAAGAAAGGAACACTAACTAAAAATGCATGCGAAAACATTCAGACGTCAGATTTGTGTACATTGTAACGACTTTCGCTATTTCTCACCAGAAGTTCAATCCAATCGTCAATTGAATAAACGAAATGGTATACAATTTTGTACTTGAAAAAAGAGACACAAACATTTATCGAATATTGAGAAAAATGATGTTACAATATCCCACCGCTGAATTGAAGAATTTTGTTAATTCTTTAAATTAACTTTACAGATGGCGCCTATGAGACATTGGCAAAAGCTGCTTTTTTTTAGTTTAATTAATTTAGACGATTAATTTAGGCATATAACCTGTTCATATTATAGGATTTCAAACTCTACAATTGCCAATGAAATTAGAAAAACTAGAAATTCAATATTTGTATATATCAAATTGATTTAAATTAAATTAAAATTGAAAAAAATAATGGAATCGCCAAAGTTTTAGGCCTAGCTACTTCAACAATTAATACAATAAAGGACAACAGAGATAAAACCAATTTATCAAGTGTAAAAGGGTAACCCCTAACCGCAAAAAAGGTCAAGGTGTCAAGACAAAGAAGTGAGATTATAGAGGAGATGGAACGGCTGCTTAGTGTGTGGATAGACCATCAAACTAACAGAAACGTGCCATTAAGCACGATTGTAATAGCACGATTGTAATTCAAGAAGTGTCATTCTTTGCATAATATAAAAGCTGTAGGGAAAGCGGCTAGTGCAGATATCGAGGAAGCGAAAGCGTATCCAGAAGAAATTTTAAAAATTATACCGACCGGTGGATACACGTCACAACAGGTGTACAATGTCGAGGAGACGGGGCTTTTTTCGTAGGAAATGCCTGCAAGGACTTTTATCTCTGTTGCTGAGAAATCAGCTTCAGGATTCAAGGCAGCCAAAGATCGAATTACAGTTTTGATAGGAGGAAACGCTGCTGGTGATCATAAATTAAAACCGCTACTCATTTATCATTCAGAAAATCCAATTTCGAAATTGGACGCTGATCAAAACATTTCAAACAAATCTTTGTTAATCGTTGACAACAATCCCCAGCCGTAAACTAAATAACGTCCCGGAAAACATCAAAGTGTTATTTCTACCCCCAAATACAACACCATTACTGCAGCCAATAGACCAGGGTGTTATCGCTATTTTAAGGCCTACTACATTCGTCGAGTATTCAAATAATAATATTAGATAATATTATAAAACCATGGCCAGAGGAAAACATACCACTATGAATGGCGTGTAGATGAAATTATGGCCCAAGTGTACGGAAAAATTTCAATCTGCTGGTCCCTTATATGACATCACATTAGAAATTCAGAGATAAAATGACATCACATTAGAAATTCAAAATGAAATCGTCGCCATTGCGCATGAAGCTGGAATGAGTGAAGTAGACACTGTTGGTATATCAGGACTCTTAGAATGTACTGATGAAGACATTTTCAATGTAGAATTATTAATGCTAGTAGAAGAAACCACTGATGTGCGACAGACGGAGAAGTTTACTCAGCATGAAATCTCGCGTATTTTGACGACAAATAAAATGTCAAAAGCCTTTTCTCTTATTCTCTAATGTCAAAAGCCTTTTCTATTACTTTATAAAATTAGGTTTCATATAACGCAATTTGAAAAACTCTGTACCTTCCCATTATTAGTATATGAATCTATAGTAAATAGGATCTCATAGTAATTCTATTTACAATTGAAATGGTAAACTTTAAAAATTTCGATATAAAATTCTAATTTTATATACTTTACTTGAATAATTAATTCTGGTCAGCGATACGATTTGGAGTTTTCTATTTAATTAGTGATTTAACTAACTCCATCTGACTTTATGTAATTACTCACTAGCAACACCACTGACGTTTAGTTGGCCATGACAATTTTTTTTGATTTTTTTGATTATCTCGGTTACATTGATCACTTTTTTTATGTTCGTTTTATAAACAAACGCATTTCAAATAAAATAAAAACACTGTGGTATTGTATTGTATCCCGGCTGTCGTCTTTGATTAATAGCCGCCTTTTGTTAAGAATTATTTAACTTCGCTCCGTTTGGATCTGTTTTTACAACAACAATTGCACTGAATAATTCTTTAGCGGAATAGAATAACTGAAAAATAATTTTGGAGCCCTGTATTACAACAACCGAATTTTTACCAAGTTCAAACATATTGGTATTTCCCCGGATTTTAAAATATATTTCAGTATCGTTATTCGAAGTGTTCACATTGTATAATATAAAAAGTGATTGGATTGTTACCCATACCTTAGTAATATTGTGCCCGAAGGTTTTCAAGTATTTATTAAGATTTTACTATTTTAGACCAACGTTATTCAACACGTATGTAGTAGTTTACAGAATAACTATTTGTCACCATCGTATTTCGACAGTGTATACGACGGATTTTTTGTGAACTATGGTGGTTAGTGTCTTAGATAAACGGTGAATACAGTAATTGGTTTGTTACCCGGATACAATAATGGTTTGAGTCTTGGGTAAAACAAATGTCATTTGTCAAATCTCAAATGTGAAATTAAAATATTTGATTTTTATTTATAATTTAATTAATTTAATTCGTTGTAAATATGAATTTAATTCGTTGTAGTTTCTTAACTCAGATATTACAATTAAATTTTTTTTTTATTGTGATCTATTTTGTATAAAAATATTTGTATTGTGACATTTAGTGGGTAAAAAAATAAACAAATCAAACCTACCGGGATTTATATTTAAATTTTCGATTAATATTCAAATACTATTACCATTCAAACGCATACTAAAATAGGGAACTCCTCAAACCCGCTTATTTAAAATATATCGGGACTGTAGGAGCCAATAATAATTGACAGGTCGCTTCACTCCCGTCGCTAATGACAACCTAATAACGTAGGACGTAGGAGCGGGGATATGTAAACTCGCGCAGAGAGTATAAAATACTTCTAATTAACGCAGGCACATTTAATTTATTGATTTTTATTTATAATTGAATTCGTTGTGTACATATGTGATTCTATGATGAATTTAATTCGTTCTAAGTATATCTGAATTTAAGAAGAATTTAATTCGTTGTAGGTATGAATAAATTTTAAATTTCTACTTGTTATAAATATACCTTGATAGCAGTAAGGAAGAAACATTTTATTTTCTACTTTTCAAAGCAAATATTATCGTGGTTTTTTAAAAAGTTTTTTTTAAATTTATTTTATTTTCTACTTTTTAGTCATCGAAACAAACAATTTTTCGACCATGTTAACATTTGTCAGGAAGTTGCAAAAAGATAGATGGTATATCTATCTTTGAACCTTAGCACTATATATAATTATATCCAATGATAGATGATTGTTTTTTATTACAGCCAACATTTTTCGGCCTAAAAGGCATTGATTGAAAATCTTAAAAGACCGAAAAAACGATGTTAGAATCTTGTATTGTCATCGGAGTTAAGCCTGCATGCAAAATTTCGGCTCAATTGGACTATCGCAAGTGATTGAAAAATTGATTACAAAATTTGACGATACAAACAGACACACAGAATGAGCTAATAAAAGCGTGGTAAATAGGGAACTCCTCAAAGCCGCTTAGCATTGGACTATTCTGCCCAAAATCTACACGTCTATACCAAATTTTTCATTTACCAAATTTTTCATTATTTAATTTACACGTTTGTACCAAAATATTAATACCAAATTACATTCACAATTAAGTTCGGGTCGCTGTGCTCCCGTCGCTACGCTTGCTAATGAAAAAAACGGTTTTCCTGGATGAAGGATAAAAATAATAAGGAAGGATAGTAATAAACCGGAACAAACTGTGAATAGAATAACACAACATTTACAAGGTGCTGGTCGGAACATCACAATAGATAACTGGTTCACTACACACTTGCATTGGACTGAAAACTTGTGGCAGAAAGAATCTATGTTGGCTAGTACCACCAGAAAAAATAAAAGATAATTCACCAGAATTCTATACCGGTTAAATGTCGTGAAGTAAAATCAACAATTTTCGGATATAAAAAAATGCAACTATGCTATCCTACATTCCAAAAAATAACAAGAGTGTATTACTACCCATTATAGGATATTAAAGTGCGGCTTGCAGCTGGTAGCCGTTCTTTGTATCCTCTAAGTCCACTGCTAAAATCTAAACACTTATCAAGTGCCGTGAAACTGAAGCTTTACAAAGCGTTGATCAGGCCCGTTGTTATGTTTGGATGTGAAAGTTGGGCGCTGACGGATGAGTACGAGAGATGGCTCATGACATTTGAGAGAAGAATCATGCGTGTGATTAACGGTCCAAAACGCGAAATAGATGGAATATACCGAGTTCTGTACAATTTCGAGATGAGAGATCTGATGAAGATACCCGATATTGTGCATGAAGTAAGATCTCAGCGAGTACGCTGGCTCGGTCACGTTCTCCGTGCTGATCCGAAACGAATTGTGCAGCGATCTCTGAAAGGAGAGCCACCATATGGTAGGCGCAGAGGTCGTTGCAGGCGATGATGGCTCCGCGATGTAGAGAACGACTTGGCTTCTTCAGATTGTCTTAGACAGTATGAAGACCATGCTCAGAATCGAAATCGTTGGAGCCTAATAGTTGACTCAGTAAGGGGCCAGTAATGGCCTTTAAAACTGTTCATTATTATTACTATCCATGGTTAGTAGTTCTCTACTGAAAATAGAGGTTAGTAATGGAGGGGTTATGTTCCGATTTTTAATTATTCCGAACACCAGGTATAACTTGTTTTAATTTTTTTTCCTCTGTTAAAGTTGTCATTTCGATGATAAAATGACAAATTACATTTCAGCGAGTACCGATTTTGTTGTGAAGTTTACGAATTGTCGAGCTAATATTAATAAACATTTTATAATATAAATAAATAATGTTTTCGTATTGCGAATAAACATAACTTTAAAATTTTTGTTGGGACAAAATAACAAACTGATTAGAATTAAATTGTTCTCAACAAAGTACGACTAAATTTAATTGTGTGAAAATGGCTAATAATCAGCCCTGGGCTACAGAACCAATTTATTGAATTCCGCTGTGGATTTTTCACCGATCGTACCAAAATTGCTACATGTAAATTTTAGATAATTGGTAAGTCCCAGTGATTTACAATAATTTTTCAGCTATGCAAATACAGGCCTGCTTCAGTCTATTTTCTTATTTCTGACGTTTCGTTCTAAATTTTTCGCAGACTGCTCACCAAAACTAAAATCTGAGTATACTTTACCGCGCTGTGGTTGCAGTATTCTTTCGAATTAAAACAATTACCACAAAAGAAATCTGAAAGAGCTCAGGAAGTTGTACTTCGATTGGCAACATAAGAAGTCAAATATTTCGAAGCAAACCCTATGAAGCCACGAATATGATAAAACTTGGCTGTACCGATGGTTTGCGACCCAAGACTGTACAAATATGCCAATTGTACAACCTGTAGTATATAGTTTTTTATTTCACTGGTAGTGGTGATTTTGTTTAGTATAATTTCTGGCAACATCATCAATGAATGGGGACTTAACATATTAATCATTTAATAACAATTGTAACGGCTAATAACTGGCTCAATTAAGAAAGATACAAACTTTATTGAGTTTTGCAAGCGCGCTCAAGAATAATAATAAATTACAAAATAATGAATTTAGGCAAGAGTGTTGCATATATCAGCATGATGGTTCAATTTGCAAATTCAAGTCACCAAAATTATCTACATTCGGCTGCTACATTTAAACGACAAATTTACAAAAATACATTCCAATCTAATAATAAATGTTAATATTATGTATGTATAAGAAATATACAAATTTAATTTCCATCTTCATGTTAGGTTTATTTTTTTATAATTCAGACGTTTCTACCTGGTTTTCGTATATCATATTTGCCTCTATAACATCATTAAATCATTGCACAAGCGAGTAGAGCAACAACAAACATTAAATTATCACAAATCTTATTAAATTTTCCATTTCATTCATTTTTTTTTCGCACCATCATCACCACTCCACTGAAAATGAAGGAAGTATAAATTTTCGTTATGTGTGCACGACAAAAAAAAAATGAAAAATTTAAAAGTGAAAAATAAACAGGTAAAAATAATAATCAAATGTTAAATTCATTTAAAGTCACAATAATACGATGAACGAACAGTACAGCACAGCACAGCCCCCACTCACACACTCAGTTTATTGGTGGAAGGATGATGAAATGTGGAGATCCGACCGTAGCGACAATTTGTGAAAGATGAATGAATACATATATAGGAGGGGTTTAAAGGAGAATGAAAAAACACAAAATTGAAATACGAAAGCACTTGAAGAGAGTCGAAATTGTGTGCCTCAATGTGCGGTGGAATTGAGGAGGGTGCGCGATGTGTGCGTACACCAAGAACAGTATAAAAATGTATTCTGCAATTTTTATTGTTTTTTACTGTTCGGGTTAATTTCGCATTTTTCTGCGTACATGTATATCGTTCTGCTCGTCAAGATAGTAAGATACTGATAATATTCTTATTTTTTTTGTTTTTTTTTTTCCTTTTTCATCTCGAATGATCATTTTTCACCATTGACACATATGTATAATAAAAAAAAATTGTTTTTGCTCACTTTTATTGATTTTTAGTTCGGTATACACATACATACGTATACACACATTTTCCAGAGGCTTAATGGTGTATTATGTTTTTATTGGATAAGATTTTCATTTTCAAGAGATACACAAAATTTCATGTTTTTTTTTACCGTACCCAAGGTTAACAAGGTTATCAGCCGGTTACAATGATTAGAATATACATACATAATAATTTATGTATATATATATATATATATATATATATATATATATATATATATATATATATATATATATATATATATATATATATATATATAATATATATATATATATATATATATATATATATATATATATATATATGTATATATATATATATATATATATATATATATATATATATATATATATATATATACGAGTACATATATAAATGTAGGTAAAGTTGCCAACGTTCGCAGGGACTATTAAAAAACAATAAAATTTAATAGAGGTTTTTATCAAGTGAAGAATTTTGGAATCAAATGCGGAAGATTTGTGTATTTTTAAACAATCAGTATATGTAAACTAACGATATTCTGTGCTACGGAATCCATAATAGTGGTAATCGAAACTTAATTTTTACATTTTTTATGATTTAATCGTTCGGAAGAGAAATGACAAAAACATAGCCTTTCAATTGTACTAATAGAGATAATAAAGACCTCCTGAGATTATACAACTTTGTCAAACTCTGTCCTCTTTGTATATTCTTTAAATGTTAGTTAGTTTTAATGTTGCGCGCGATATTATGAAACATTCAACATATTTTAAACCGTGATTAGTAAAACGACTAATTTACTAATATGTTTAAACAGAAAATGTCCTGTAAAATTATAAAATTAACCTAAGCCAAGATATGCATCTTTTATATAATTGAAGAAAAATTATTTATTTATTGAATTCAACCGGAGCAGTTCCACACTGTTGAACAAAGACCGCCTTCATTTAAGTTAAAACCCGTTATTTTTAAAAATATTTTTTAAATATTACTGCCGAAATATGAATAAAACGTAAGCTACTTCTGATTTCCAGCAATTTATTAAAATCACATTCAGCGTTGAAGTGAGAGGACGAAAAATTGGAACGGGAATTTTATGCATGACACCTTATTCTTAAAATTGTAGATGGTTTTTGACAGAATGGAATTAAAAGTTATTTTAAAGGTGCTTGAGCTTGCTAATTTGTTAAAATCAAGATCAAAATATAATTCTAATGAATTTGTAAAATCTCAGCTTGTGCCTTAATTCTAAAATTAAGTTCGCCGTGATTTATGAATTTACTTAATAGATTACCACGGGTGGGGTCTATTAAATAAGCGAGAGTAATCACGTTGTTAAGGTTTAATTTTATTGTGATTTTATTATTTCATTTTTCCAGTATATATACAAAATCTTATATACTAATTACACTAACAACAAATAAATTGCAATTCAGTAATTTTGTAGTAAATAAATACACTAATATAGAATTGGTGAATTGCATTTCTATTGTTGTTGTTGTATACATATGTATATATGATGAATTAAATCATATTTCGTCAACATATGTATGTGTATGAAATATAAATTGTGCATTTTACACTGTTCCCATTGTGGGATATTTTGTTGCACTGTTGATCTCAACAGAATTTGACAAAATTATTTATGATTTCGTCAAGCTCCGATTTAATTAAAAATACTATTACTAATAAATACTATTACTAATTATTGGCCCCTGTGGTTGGGGGGCACTCACATGTCTCGTAAATCTAAATTACAGAACATGGTTTCCAAGTTAGCTAACCTATCGATAATTTGTTTAAATGCGCCCACATAACTATCTAGCCTCAATATAAAGACTCATTTTACAATGACTTGCACGATATGATGGGATCTATACCTGAACACGATGTTAGAATGGTAATTGGGGACGTAAATGCTAGAGCTGGCAGAAATCAGGACGACTTGTGTGAAAACATAGGTCCGTACTCCCGAAACTGCGACCGATAATAGTGGGAGAATGATGTACTTTGGAATTGCAAAGCACGTTCTTCCCTCACAAACAGATACATCTAAGGACATGAACATATCCTCCCGGAACTTCCCGCAGCCAAATCGATCATGTGTTAGTTAGGTTAGGTAAGGGTGGCCGTCCTAAAGGACTAGCATAGACACAAAATTGGTCCATAGCTGTACCACATTCGAGTTTCCTCCTCTTCACTCGCTAAACCATCCTGAGCTTACCAAGAAGCGTTTAAAGTCCCGGATCTCAATCTTACTAAGATCCATGAGGTCGTTCAAAGGGGAAGTTCCCATAAATTTTGTTCTGCTGTACGCTAGACTAGGACAGGTGTAGAGCAGATGGAGTACATTTTCCTCCTCCTGGCCTGATCTAGGCCGGTCAAGTCCAGGCCAGATCTGCCTGGTTATTACACACGAACTGGCGTTAGACCATCTGACGTTCGTTTCTTTTATGGCTTCTTCCTGAAGCAGCAGTTTGCATGAAGCAAGCGGTATCTTTATATCCCACCTGCTTTGGGTTATTAGGCGTGTTGTACCCTTGCGGGCCAACTCATCTGCCATTACATTCCCTGCGATATTGAAATGCCTTGGCACCCACGTCAAGCGGATGTTGAACTGATCAGCCATCAATCTTTAAAGATGCCAGACGGTTCTGGGGTACCTACGTGTTGTGCAGGACGTGAGAACTTATTGGTCAGCAACCAAATACGTAGGCAGCGATCATCATTTGGTTGTTGCAAAGCTACGATGGAAGTTTACGTACAAGTCTGAGAATACAGTGAAACGCATGGTACGTTTCAACTGTGAAGGTCTGATAAATGAAGATCAAAAGAAACGATATCAAGATCTTGTCAGCGATAATATTGATGAAGCTAATTACCAGTCTGATTGCGTGGAAGTGGAACTCTGTCTGGAAGGTACAGAAAATTTCGGTGGTCAGTGCTGCTCAACAGACTTGGTATAGTGAAAGTCAGACCCAATAATGATTGGTTTGATGACCAGTGTCGTCTTGCAGTTGAGCAACAAAATATAGCTTATAGTGAAGTGTAACAACGTCTCACAATCGTGAGGAAGAACAAGGCTGCTCTTGCTAGGAGGGCCGCTGCAACAACACAGCAATGAGCGCAGTTCGCGTAATTTCTTTAAAAGAATTACTGGATTGTACCATACTTTCTGGCCTGAGTCAACCACCATTTGGGACCAGGATGGAAACCTCTGTGTCAACATCGACGCAGTACTTGACGCATGGAATGGACACTTTACTAACATCCTCGGTGTTCATCAGGCGTCACATATTGTTGTTGAGCCACCTCTAATACAGACTACGGAGATTTGCAATGAGGAGCCATCCCATGAGGAATTCACTAGGGCCATGCTGAGATTGAAACGAAACCGCTCACCTGGGGTGAACTGCATTAATTCGGAGCTCTTGATATTTCGAGGGGATAGTATGGCCAACCGAAGTTATGCCTGACGAACGGAAAGTGGCTGCTGTATGCCCCATCTTCAAGAAGGGAGACCGCTTGGGGTGTGAGAAATTTTGCTGTATACCTCTCCTTTGCACAGCATATAAGTTACTATGTTACAGTATATAAGTTACTGTGTTATATTGGATAGAACCACCCCTCTAGTGGAGGGTTTGGTTGGTGACTATCAAAGAGGATTTCGTCCGAATCGATCATTCACTGATCAGGTCTTTTCACTGCGGATGATTCTATCTAAATGTTATGAGACTTTCATCCTCGTACATTAGGTGTTCCTGGATTTCCGGCAGGCCTATGACTCGATCAATCGAGAGAATTTGTGGTCTACGCTGGAATACCTAGGAATACCAACAAAATTGGTACTAATGTGTAGGATGACAATTACGAAGTCTCAATGCTGTGTTAATGTAGAGAACAGGCTATCGAGAATTTTTACAGTTAACTATTCGGCAGGGGGTTGTTCTGTACCCGATACTCTTTAGTCTCATGTTGGAGTTCATTTTTCGTATAACTGAAACACCTCAGCGAAACATCTTATATCGCCAGTATACTTGAATATACAGTTGACAAATGCGTGATAAAGGAGATACTTGATCCCTTGTAGAGATCGCTTGTAAAGGAAATACTTGTTCCCTTGTAGAGATGCCTCTCTGCTTCTGTTGGACTCCAGATCATTGAGTCCAAAAAAAAATACATGATCTCTGGTTATAGAGGCAATGGCACATCAGATTTTAGTAGTGGCCACTACACGTTTGGGGGAATGAGGAGGTTGAAACAGTTGAGCTCTCTTATCCCCCATCGATCACAGTGTGGGTGAGGAAATTAAAGTGCGGCTGGCACCTGACAGTGATGCTTTGTATCCTCTAAGACCACTGCTAATCTAAACACGTATCAAGTGTCGTGAGGCTGAAGCTTTGAAAGCGTTGATCAGGCTTGTTGTTATGTACGGTGGTGAAAGTTGCGCGCTGACCAATGGTTACGAGGGATGGCTCCTTACATTTGAGAGAAGAATTATGCGTGAGATTTATGCCCCAAAACCCAAAGTAGATGATACATACTGAGCTCTGTACAATATCGAGATCAGAGATCTAAAGGTGATCCCATATTGGTGATATTGTGCATGAAATAAATCGTGAACCGATCTCTGAAATGAGAGCCACCATATGGTAAGCGCAGAGTTCGTTGCAGGCGACGATTGTTCCACGGTGTGAAGAACGACTTGGCCTCTTCAGATTGTCTAAGATAGTATGATGACCAAGCTCAGGATCGAAACGACTGGAGCCAAATTATTCCACAGTAAGGGGCTAGTAATTGCGGTTAAAAACTGTTTATTATTATTTTTGTTGTTTGTTTATATTTTGTAAATTTTCCAAAGGCCATTATTGTTTTCTTATACTGAGTCAACAATCAAGCTCCACCGGTTTAATAAATAAATAAACAGGATACACAAAAATGTGAGAAAAATCGTTGCATGGTTCAATGTATGTATGGCGTTTCACATTCTCGCAGTACTTGTATGGTGGTATAATGTGTATACTAATAAAATTCTTACGCATTGAAAATTATTTCCAACTCATTTCAATAATTCCATAAATAATTTCCATTCAATAAAATTGTTCAAATAAACATAAATTCAAATAAATCGGGTAAACGTAACCCGTCTATCGTAAAAATACGAAATACATTTTTATATATCCTTAAAACAATATTCCTGTCTTAAACAATTTGTTAAATAATCAAGACACAAATAAGACCTATCTCGCGTCTTTTCCAATTTCGATTACTCCTACAGAGATTGTACGTACCCATAACTCATTGCATATGAAGTTAAGTAGATAAAAACGTTAAAACCAATTTTCATGTTTTCATTGCTTATCACAAAAAAAATTTATCATCATCAGATTCAGAATAATACTTGGCATACCAAGCATATATATATATGTATATGGTACAACATGGTTGTACTTTTTTTCTGTTCTTAAAGTCATAAAATTTATTTTTATTCTATTTATCTTTACAGTACACAAAAAAATGTATTTTCCAAAAAATTTGTTACAATGCGATAAATTTTATATGAAAATTGGTGGAAAAATATTTTCTTGTTCACACACACACGCACACAGAGTTTTCATTTCTCAAACTGAACTGAATTTTCTTCAATATATAAGTTTGTTTTGTATTCATTGTTTGTTATACGATCGTTATTTATACCATATGTACATATATACTTACTTTGTATAGGGATGCTTTTTATATAGACATATCGTTTTCAAATGCAACTTATCATAAAAGACATCATCGTCGGTAACATAATAAAATTCATAACTTATTTATTAGTATCCAAAATATTCCTTTCCAAGGTGATGTCAATATCACGATAAAGAATTTTAAATGAAAAGCTTATATGGATTTAGAATCTTTAAGGTACACACAAGGCGCTATATAATTGCATTAACAATTTAATTTTGTTCCTTTTGACAATATATTTATCGAGGTAACACTTAATAATAAATTGAATCTTGATCAGTTTTATTTTTAACTGGCCGGCCATATGTGACTATAAATTTGCCATATATATACACATGTATTGAATAGTTATATTCACTGACCCGAAGTTTTTGAACATATTTTCCCGTAAGGATGTAACATGATTATTGCTCTTTTCGACAATATATCGTATTCTTACTATATGTATCCTTCTTTTTTTTTTTTTGGGTGAAATAAAAATTTAAGCGATTTATCAGAATCTATCTCTAAAATGGTTTTCTTATTTCCTTTTCTTTTGTTTTTTAACAAACGGATGTAATGGAATTGATACAATCACTGATTACAATCAGATTGTTTCTATTCGTTTGTGTGATACATACGAGATGTATACGATTTTAGTTTTTTGGTTGCTATAAGATTTTTACCCATTCATGCCTGAAGATGGTTTTGTTGTTGTTGTGTTTCTTGACAGTTATTTATGGGCTTCCATTTTTTGTTGAATTTTTTTTATTGTTTTGCTATGCTGTGTGGTGTATGTGTGTAATATATAAATGTAGATACATACATATACAATGAATACTTTAGTGACCTAGAAATTCGGTTGTGTTAAGCTGCGATTATTATGATGGGATTTCGTTGTATTTTTCTGGAAATTAGGGATCTCGTACATAATCCGATATTTCAATTCAAACGTGATTATTTAATTTTTATTTATTTTTATAGCTGACGCAGGTACAGTAATGCTAAGTCTATGAGGTGACTGTCAGTTTTTTTTATATAAAAATGTTTATGCTGGATTTAATGTCCAATGCACTTAAGATAAAAGGGTCATTTCATACAAATTCATAATGGTTATTATTATACTAAAATGACTGGAATCTTTCCAAATGGCATCATTTAAGTTGCATCATGGTGTTATAGTGTGTAATGTTTGCAACTCAAAACAATTTTTTTTTGTTAGAACTGCCAATGGCTTTATTCTTGAATCTTTCTTTATAAGAAACGAACAAGTAGTGTGTAAAGCTTACAATCTAAAAAATTTATTATCTAAGTCCTTAACCTATGTTAAATACTTATTATTAGTATGCATAAATATCTAAGACAATCTGAAGAGGCCAAGTCGTTCTCTACATCGTGGAGCCATCGTCGCCTGCAACGACCTCTGCGCCGACCATATGGTGGCTCTCCTTTCAGAGATAGCTGCACAATTCGTTCTGGATCAGCACGCAAAACGTGACCGAACTTAAATATGCAGTTAAATTAAATTTATCAATACATTAGATCTAGTGGATCTACTCTGCGAAGCCGTCCATATTTCGGTTGACTTAATAGTTGTCTTGCTAATTCGTTGGGGTGAGTTTCGAGTTTCGAAATGTACTTCAAACTGTGTGATTGGATCATATCTTTGACCGTTTTAATTCCAAGGTCTCTATGGATGTTGCAATTTCGGATATACCACGGAGCAATTGTAATATTGATTGTGTTCGTTGTAAAAGATCTATATTTGATGCGCTTGTACATCCTCACAATTGAATTCCATATGTCTATATAGGAATTAGGATCATTTTGTATAGTAGAACCAAGCATTCTAAGGAAAGATTTTCTTCCAATCAGCCAGTACATTTGTGAGAAATTTATTTTTATTTGGTTGCGCTTTGATTCGATCGTGTTTTCTCCATGTCAATCTTCTATCAAGATGATGACCTAAGTACATATTTGACATTTGTTTGTTGAGGAATGGTAACATTGTTTAATTTAACCGCTGGACATGTACGCTTATTCAACGTAAAAGTTATGTGTGTTGATTTGTTTTCATTCGCTTTGATCCGCCAGGTTCTTTGTCAATTCTCAATTTTGTATAAATGATCTGGCTCGTAATGCAGTTTGAGGATTTTTGTGTGAAAACATGGTAGCAGTGTCATCTGCAAATGTTGATGTTACAACTTTATCAGTTGTTGGTAGATCGGCAGTATACATCAAATACAATACTGGCCCCAGTACGCTGCCTTGTGGAACTCCTGTGTTTATATCATTTAGTTCAGTAATGGCTGAATTGTGTTTTTCTGGTAATTTCTTTGAAACAAGTAGCTTTCAAGGACGGCATGAAATTTTTTTGGCAGACGGGTTTTAATTTTATATATAAGGCCCTCATGCCATACTTTGTCGAAAGTTTGCGCAATGTCTAGAAACACTGCCGAACAATATTTCTTTTCCTCTAATGCAAATTTAATTGTGTTAACAACTCTGTGCACCTGCTCTACAGTGCCATGTTGGTCTCGAAACCCAAATTGGTGGTCTGATATAATCTGTCCTTCAGATAATATTGGTGTTAATTTTTGTAATACCATTTTTTCAAAAAGTTTAGAAATCATCGGAAGTATACTTATTGGCCTGTACGATACGACTTGTGTTCGTCTTTTCCAGGCTTTGGAATCATTGTAATTTGCGATATTTTCCATTTTTTAGGGAAATACCCACATCTCATAATCGCATTAAAGATGTAAGTTATGCATTTTATGCATTTATCAGGTAATTCTCTGACCATTTTTCCGGTAATAAAATCGTGTCCTGGAGTACAATTTTTAATGGTATTTTTAACTTTTTTCCACTTGGTTTCAAAGGATCCTCCGTAAACTTTGGTAATTCACTGTTGCCAGTTTTTTCGTTTGGTGTGAATACTTTTTTCAAGTGGTTAGAGAAAGCAGTAGCCTTTTCTACGTCACTTCTGGCCCAATGTCCATCTGGTGCCTAATTGGTAGATTCGATAATGTTGGTCACTTTAGTTTTTTTGTATGCCTTCCATAGTGAATAAACTGTCTTCTCGGTCGCCGAGAGTTCAGTAAGGTAACTCTGGATTCCTGAGTCATCTTCTTCTCTCAATGCTTGTTTAAAGGCTTTAATAGCCCTATACAATTTCTCTTTTAGTAATGGAGATTTTTGCTGCTGCCATAGCCGGCGAATTGTCCGTTTCTCTTGAATCAATTGCAGTATATTAGGTGAAGGCTTATTAACATTGTCAGAGGAGTGAATATCAGGGGTAGTCTCTTTTGCTGCTATTTCCAATATATGTGTTAAATCATCCGCCGCCGAATCAATATCTTCCGGGGTGCAAAGTTGGATATTCAAGTGGCTATTTTGTTCGGATGATAAGTCATAGCAATCTTCTACCTGAGCATCGGTGCGTGCAATTCCTTTTGTTATACAGAAATCTATTAAATCAGGTATTTTATTTCTATCTGATGGCCAGTAAGTTGGGTGTCCAGAAGATAAATAATCTAAATTTTTTTCGTTCATTGCTTCATATAGTTGCTTTCCTTTAGGTGTTGTTAATCTCGAACCCCATTGCAGATGTTTAGCATTGTAGTCGCCCCCTGCGATAAATTTAATGCCCAGCTGATTAAAATAGTCGATAAATTGCTGATTTTTGATTGCGTGTTTCGGTGGACAGTAGACAGCCGATATTACACATTTTCCAGACCATTCCTCTAAGCAGATATTAGTTGCTTGGATGTGATCTTTATCATATTTGTTGAGTTCATAATGCTTTATTCTTCGTTTGATCAAGATTGCAGTGCCGCCGTGTGCTCTTCCATCTGGATGTTTGTAACATTCTCCCGGTCATTTTGTTTGGTTGAGTGTGCATTCGGTTGTTGGGCAATTGTACTTCTTGGACTCATATCTCCTTGATTGTAACGTGACTTTAACATTCGTTGCTCGGGTCGCAACTTTGGATTGGACTTACGCTTTAAATCCAGATATACTGGGCAACCTCTGTAGTTTGCTGTGTGATTTTCACCGCAATTACTACAGCGTTTTACTGATGGATCATTTCTCGTCTTATATCGCATTTTTTTGAATTATGAAGTTCGCCACAGATAACGCAAACTTCACTCAACGCGTAATTAGCTTTTGTGTGGCCGTATTCTTGGCACTTGATGCATTGTACTGGTACGGTTCGCATTTTGGATTCCCCTACAGTGATTTTGCGATGCAGTAAATATCTCAAGTTATATGTATATACTGAGGTTTCCTTTGTTTTTCTCATCTGGCTCTAATTCTATGCGAAACATCGGTTGAAGAACCTTCTCCCGATTTAAAATGTTTGCAATAGATTTGGCATGAAAACCTTGAGCGGCGAGAGCCGTATGAATGTCGGTCACCTCTACGCTGCTCTTCATTCCTTTTAAAACAACAGTCAACCCTTTTTGACTTTTCAGCTGGTAAGTGTAATATCGGTTTCCGGTTTGATCGAAATGGTTTACAAGCGCTCTGATACCATCAATTTTCAAAAGTTGGATTTTCCTTTCTTTGATATTGCCTCTTTTAAGTGGGGCAATATAAAATGTTGAATCCGTTAACTTGTCGATTGTATTAACGAGTTCATTATTTGACGCCTCTCCTAAATAAATTGGTGGCGGATTTTCTATCTTTTTGGCTGTTGTGCCATCGGCACCTTCCTCCTCCACGCTAGAAAATCTATTGCCTAGAGGTATTTGAATATGGCCATATTCTAATCTAGACGCTTTAGTCTTACTAGCTAATTGCGCTGATTTCGGGCTTCTTTGTCTTTTGGTCTGAACAGTTGTATATCTGTCCATTCCGGTTTGCACCAAATTTTCTTTATTTAAGTGACCTATCTCACTAATTAAATTAACATCGCTATTCACGTTCATTGTACTTGGTTCATTTGCTGTTGCAGCATTTATTTTTTTACTAGTATTTTCATTAGTTTTAAAAGATGGTATCACTAAATTTGCTAAATTTGATGTCGAAGCACTTTTTTAATTTAGCGGCATTATATTTGTTTTGGTTCTATGCTCCACTTTGCCCATTGCATTCTGATTTAATGCTGATATTGTTTTTTTGGGGGAAAAGAGGCCCCTAATTATTTTAGCACTAATTATTATTTGTTATTTGCACAGTAATTAACTAACATATTAAATAATTAAAAAGAATTAACACTGCACTTTTTATTTTATTTTAATTATATTCCGCGCACATTGATTTTACGTCCAAACTGCGCGACGATCAAAAATCAAAACAAATTAGCAGTGATAATAACGCGACCAACACGCCAGAAATCCCGCTTTAAAAAACTGAAATATTTTATATATTATACTTAGATTTGATTGTGCCAATTTGTGCCGTTAGTAACAAAATGTGTGCATCGCATATTTAAAAAAAACGAAGGGTTTTCTGACGTGACTATCACACTAGAAATCCCATATATTTTTTATAAATAATGGATACATTTATCAATATAAATTTCGGTTGTGCCACGTTTTGCATAACTAAATTATTTTGCCAAACACTCTACTATGACTAGAATAAATCAACATCGGCCAACTGCAAACGCAACAGGTCTCAAAATAAATATTCCATGATCCATATATATAAAATATTTATCGGATAGCCCAACTTTCATCGAGAAACTAATTGTAAGAAACTACAATACATATTTTGGCCCAGTATCGCGTTTCTGAATGCTCTACATTGGTTAGAACCGGCCATATCCAGAATATATTAAAATTAAGATTTTCGAGAATAGTTGTATGTATGATTTCCGGAAAATCCAACTTTTATGAAGGAACTAGTTGTAACAAACCTAACTACACATTTTCGCTCAGTATCACGTTTGTGTATAGTCTACATTGGCTAGAATCGGCCATAGATTATCCGATCACCTCTTACCAGTATATCCCAAACCTTTGCTTATTTGATTCCATTCAAGCACAGGAATACTTCTTTTCAGTAGATCCCATACTTGCTCGATAGGATTTAGGTCTGAATTATTCGCTGGCCATTTCGTTCCCGCAATCATCTCTTATGGACTTTTGAGAGACGTTGTCTTTCTAAGGCTTAGCATTATTCTCACAGATTTTGACGAGGGGTCTGAAAATCAAGTTTACATACATTCTTTTCACCCGCGTAAACGATCCTCCACTACGACCTCTGTTTTGGTCCCAAAACTGATGCCAATATTGAACCTCCACCGAACCAATTGATTTCTTCAATACAACAGTCAGTAAATCACTCCAATGCCTCTATAATATAATAACTGGTATTGGGCAGGTTAGTATAGAGTGCGCAATTTATTTTGAATCGATTTCGCGGTCCTTTTTGTTGTCTCTTAAAGAAAGCAGTATTCTTTGGATCAGAGTCATTTGCAGTTGCGATGCTTTTTCTATCCGACGTACTAAATACTCCCATTTACCTCGCTGCAAATCGTAAATTATTCCCCTCTTAGATCAGCGATTTCACTTTGGCCAGCTCCGTAGCCGTTAAATTCTAATTCGCACCATTTTATTAATTTATTGAATATAACTGACTTTTACACAATTTGCAATTAAAAATAATTAGTTTTGAAAAAAATATCCCAATCAACACAAAAGTCAATTTACGATACTGCGCACATTTTACAATTTATTTTCGTTATTGATTTAAGGCATGGCCAGCTGCGATTTACAGTTATGAGATGCGTATCTAAACCATAAATAATATTAAGGCGAAATATATTTTTTGAAAAAGTGTGGAATTAGGGTATTTAGGACAACCAAATTTGATATTGACATACGATTTTGGAAATTGTACCAAGGCGGGACATGAACCGTGGGTTAGAACAATTTCTTAGTGATACTTAGTGGTAAAACAGATTATACTGGTGTCTGGACATTATACTCTAGAATATGATGTTATACAAACTGTGATGCTTTACTAAGGTTGACAGAAGTCCTTTCTTTGGGAGACAATTCTTCTTGTTCATACCCCGTCTTTTGTTCTCTCTCTCTTTTTTAAACAGTTTAATTTGTTTAGTTTCTAAATTCCCCAAAGCTATTATTTTGGAACAAGAGACACAATTATTTCATTAATTTGCCCATTTAAATAAAATATTAGTCAGATTAGAGACGAATTTAATAAAATCAGCTGCGACAAATGAGTTGACTACTCTTACGTCTTAACCGAATTTTAAAAAATAGCTTCTCTTTGTTGTGTCGGGTCTGCTCAATACGCCAATACAGAAAAGGTAATTCCAATAATCTTAGATTCCCTTAACAATTATTTTCAATTGTGAACGACCCGTCTTTGTTAGGAATTTATTTAAACCATAAAAGTCTACAATTTAAACCAAATCAAACTTCAAACTTCAGTTAAATACGATAACAGCTTTTTTATAAAAATAGCTTTTATAATAATTAAATTAATTATTGTTAATTAATATTTTTATTTTGACTAGTCTTCATTTCACACTGGTAAAATAATATGTAAGTTCTGTTATATTCTTGCAAATTTTCACAAGCTCTACAAATTCACCATTTTCCGAACTGCTCTAGCCTCCATCTCTATTTATAATGTTGACTGACTCTAAATCATTTTATTTATTTTACCTAGACACGTCAATTAATTTTAGTTATTTGAAATCCTTTATGTCCTTTTTTTCGATAGTACCAATTTGGTAACCCTATGTTTCACGAACATCAAATACATCATATATATTGATTTTGGAAAATTGATAATCCTAAGGCCAGAGGCATGAAACTTCTTCTACCAGTAATTAAAACTAATGTGTTAAAGCACAAAATAATAATAATAATAAAAACAGTTTTTAAACGCCATTACTGGCTCCTTACGATATCAACAATTTGGTTTCAATGGTTCTGCGCCTACAATTTGTTGGCAAATCTCTCCTTTCAAATATCGCTACATAATTCGTTCTGGATCAGAACGGGGAATGTGACTGAGCCAACGTACTCGCTGAGATCTTATTTCATGTACAATAACGGGGATCTTTATCAGACCTCTGATCTCGTTATTGTACAGAGCTCGGTATATTCCATCTACTTCAGCATGATTCTTCAATTTTCACATCCATACATAATGACGGTTATCGTGAGTGATAAGAGAGTCCAAATATTTGAATCTCCTCACTCCCTCAAACGTAGTCACTACTAAAACCTGGTGTGCCATTGTCCCTATATGACCACAACAGAAGCTGAAAAGTCTACAAGTGGATCAAGTTTTTCCTTCACTCCGTTGTTATTCAGTCCAATCACGCATATGTCATCAGCATATACAAGCACCTGATTGGACTGGCGATATAAGATGTTGCGCTAAGGTGTTTCAGTTTTAGGAAAGATGTACTCCAACATAAGATTGAAGAGTATCGGGGACAGAGCATCTCCATGCCGAACACTCAAATTAGCCTCAAAAATTCTGGATAGTCTGTTCTCAAGTTGATGACCGAGCAAATAGCGCAGTGGTTAAAGCTGTGACGTTTGGATCGGGAGGTACCGGGTTCAAATCCCAACAGAGGCGGGATGCAAAAAGGGTTTTTCATCTCCCGATTACGATCGGTGATTAAATTGAAAACATCTATGACCCTCTGTTGGAATGTAGAACTCATGGGCCGACCCATCGTTCATGTTAGTACAGGCTAGCATGGAGCTATGCAGTGTGCAGATGCCCAATTAAAAGACGGACCTGTAGCCGTGTACAAATAGGGATACTATTCAGAAGCTTTCAAAGGACATTAAATCAACTAGCCGAACAGTCTCTAAATAATGGATGTATGTGTTGGTATTTATTTAAAAAAAAAAAAAAAAAAAAAAAGTTTAACACAGCATTGAGACTGCGTCATTGTCATTCACAAACTCTCTCGGTTGATCGAGTTATAGGCCTGCCGGAAATCCGGGAACACCTGATGTACGGAGATAGATGTTTCGTAATATTTAGTTAGAATCATCCGCAGCCAAAAAACCTGATCAATGACTGATCGATTGACTCCTTGATAGTCACCAACCAAACCCTCTGCTAGAGGGGTGATTTTTTCCAATATAATGTATGATAGTAACTTGTATGCAGTGCAAAGGAGAGCTAAACCGCGATAATTCTCACACTTCAAGCAGTCTCCTTCTTGAATATGGGGAATATCGTAGTCACTTCTATTCAACGAACCGAGTAAGGTTTAAAGACAGTTCCACAAAGTATTTCCTCCGAAAATCAAGAGCTCCGAATTAATGCAGTCTCTGAATGGCTTTTTGGAATTTGTCATGCGGGATGGATCCTCAATGCAAATCTCCGCAGTCTTTATTTGAGGTGACTCAGCAACAGTCTGTGACGCATGATGAACACCAAGCAGGTCGGTAAAGTATCCATTCCATGCGTCGAATACTGCATCGATGTTGTCAAAGAGGTTTTCATCCCGGTCCCAAATGGCGGTTGACGCAGGCCTGAAAGTATGGTGCAATCCAGTAATTCCCTTAATGAAAATACACGAACTGCGCTCATTGCTGAGTTGTTGCACTTTCAGAACCTCGGCCTTTCAGCATTCACGCTTTTTCTTCTACAAATCCGCTTAGCTGCCCTCTGAGCAAGAGCATCCTTGTTTTTCCTCGTGATTTTTAGACGTTGTTGCACTTCACTAAATACAAAAAATCAATGTAATCTATCCCAATTTTTCTATTCAAGAGCAAAATCTCTTTCAAAATTTTAATCTTAGTATTATCACTTTTGTTGTATTGTTACATATATCGATCAATCTCGCTGCTACCAATTTTCTTCAAAATTTTGTAAAAAATATTTGATTCTATGGAATATGCGCCGATGTATATAAGTAGGGTTATGATTGTTTCGGGGATTTTTGTATAACATGAATAATGGAAATTTGAGTCAAAGCTTATTTGTCATATGACAGTTTTTTACCATCAAATCAATGTAAGCGAATTGTGATATCCATCCCAAATATATGTTCAAAAAGCTTTCATTATTTATTTAATCTGATGACAAAAAAAAAACATCCAACAAAACAAAAATTACAGTGGAATGGTAATTTTCTTCACCGTCCCAGCAAAATCAAAATGATAGTCTTAAACAAAAAGGAAAAGAATAATTTGATATAACAAAACAATTAATAATAATTACTAATTAACTGGAAAAATAAATTAGAGGCAATGAACATTTTATCTGAACACAATGACTAATAAGTATTAAAATGAAATGACTAATTATACCGCAATGCGATTTTCTTCATCTTCCAAATTCGCAAAAAAAAACCAACCAATTAAGTTTGTATAATATGCATAGACTTGAGAAAATGAATTATTTGTTGGGCGCCACTATGCCGTACGTTTATATCTCGGTTATTATTTGCATGTAGCATCGACATAGGTTCTAAATAAAATTGGTATAAATCGATAGGGTAAGATGAAATAACAAATGAAAGGAAAAATAAAAGATCTCATTCGCCAACCCGAAATCTGCAGGGTGCCTCCAATTATTGAAATCAATTAAATTAACAAAAGAATTTATAATTTTAAACTCTCAACCTAAATTGGAAGGTACAATAATCCATATATTGTAGAATTGAATGAGGTAAAGTCTACCTCTTTATTCAGTTTTTCGAAATTAGAAAAAAATTAAATTTGAATTTAAAATTGAATTTAACATGGTAAAATGGATCGTGTAGATCGACTTGCAATTAACGAATTTCTAGCCTATTTGAAGGCTTAATTTTTTAATTTTTATTGTTTAAAGAGAATAATTATCGATGACTTTCAATGTACCACCGATCCATCACATGCTCAGTGTTTCACCCAACAAATTACAAAAGTAGCACGTGCTGGGGTTACCCGTCCAACTTAAGTTAAAGAAGAGAAATAAAGGTTTTACATAACTTTCCAACGATTCATTGCAGCTTTATAGGAGCAGTATAGGAGCCGTAAAGTATAAACCTGCGTTTATTAGCTTAATATTCGAAATATATAGCGATGGACTCATGTATGTGTTAAAAATTAAACGAATGTCTTTCAATTTATATTTGAAAACTGCATTTTCTTATATTTTTGTGTTTTTTTTAAAGAATTTTTTGCCTTTATTAAAAAGCAGCAAACTATTATGACTTAGTAATTACTATAATTATGTAGAGATATAAAAATACGCAGCCGCTTTCTTGAATTGATTTATTGAAGTTTAAATTAAGGTTTAATAAAGTAGTTTTACTGACTCTAGTAATGGTGATCATATCTTTGCACGAGTCTTACTTGATAGTAGCTCGCACTTAAATTACATCACAGATAAAACTTGTCGTTTATTAAATCTAAAAATGCACCCTACTTCGAAACAAGTGTTTGGAATGGGCAGTAAAATTATTTCGCCGCTAAATTGTAAGGTGTTTTTATCATTAGCATAGCGAACTTCGGATCATAATATTAGCATAAAATGTTATGTAATACCAAAAATAAGCAGCGATTTACCATTGATGCCCATTAATATCAATAAACATATCCTTCCCACTCACGTAGAACTTGCAGATCCTCATTTAAATACACCAAATGCAAGTGCTCCTTACCTTGCGACTAGAGCTCTAAATCAATTGGCCATTGACGAAACTCCTTTTCCCGAAGCATCTAAAGTATTGAAACAGGCATTAAAACAAATTTTGGTTGAGTTATTAAAACGCGGTGGCTTCGATCTCAGAAAATTTGTTTCGAATATTCCTGAGCTTGCTGATGACAGTTCAACTAATAATTTGTCATTAATATTAGGGCTTTTGTGGAATACAAATACAGATAAACTGGAGATGTCTTTCGAAAAACTGAATTTGTATCCAAGTAAGACAAAAATAAATATATTTTCTGAAATAAGCCAATTATTTGATCCAGTTAATTTTAACGGCCAAACTCTTCATGCAAGAATTATGGACTATTCCAGAGTTTAAATGGGATAACCAACTTCCAGACACATTTTTAATAGATGGTTCGAATATAAAGCGCAATTAGTTCAACTCAAACAAATTTCCATTCCTCGATCCATCATATTCCATTAACATAACATTGAACTTCACGGATTTGGAGATGCGAGTGAATCAGGTTTTGGATGCGTATTTTATATTAGAACGACTGAACGCTCATTTAAAAAAGCAAAGCTTCTAGCTCCAATCAGTCATAAACTTCTGTCAATTCTAAAAATTAACTTTGGTTTCATCTATTTGCGGTCCGATTCTGAAACAACGCTGTTTCGAATACAATCCGAACCCCATGGGTATGCAACATTTGTTGCTAACAGAATCAGACAAATACAAGAATTAACTTCAATTAACAGCTGGAATTATGTTCCTGCTTCTATGAATTCCGCTGATTATGTATCAAGAGGGTTAGACCCCATTAATTTTGTAAATACCGCTGATTGGTGGAACGGTCCAGAGTATTTAAGTAACGAGCAATCAAAATGGTCGCAAAGTGAGAAAAAATAAGTAAGCTTGGATCTTAATAATTTAGACCTTCAAAAAATGAATCCAGCTTGCAACTACAACTGTGTCAATTGAATTTAATTTAATTAAAAATTGTTCTTTATCCAAAAAATTAATTAATGTAACAGCATAAAAATTAATTAATGTAAGTGCATCGAATAGCTGGAGAATTAACCTCTAACGAAACTGCTAATGCTTTTAAATCAATTCTGAAAATTGTGCAATATCAAGAATTCACTGAAGAGGTCATGTCTCTACGAAACAACAATTTTGTCAATAACAAGAGTTCATTAAAATCTCTAGCACCTTTCTTGGATTCTAATGGGCTGATTCGCGTAGGAGGTCGCTTGAAAAATGCAAATATGATAGAATCTCAAAAACATCCAATTTTACTTCGATCAAAAAATTATTTCACTATT
Organism: Tipula unca; assembly: GCA_951394425.1. Classification (NCBI taxonomy): domain Eukaryota; kingdom Metazoa; phylum Arthropoda; class Insecta; order Diptera; family Tipulidae; genus Tipula; species Tipula unca. The sequence goes on along the minus strand of OX596380.1, from coordinate 141,530,051 downwards.
TTAGTAGTCGGTGAAACACACAAATTTATTACATGCTGCCCCTTAAGCACTTCTATATAATCTCAGATTAAAGTATTGGATCATTTCATGGTCGATATGTATGTAGGAAAACCCGTGTTCGACCTACATTCATTAATCAAGTTATGAGTGATCTGCCGCGAGACAGGGTACAAGCTACAAGCCCATGTTCGATTGTGGGTATTGATTTTTGTGGTCCTTTTTTAATGAAAGATGTAGTTCGATCAAAGGTGTGTATTCATTTGTTTTGCTGTGAAGGCAGTACATTTTGAAATAGTTCCAGACCTAACAACCCAAGCATTTTTGGCATACCTTCGTCGTTTTATATCACTTTGCAGCATATGCACAAAAATTTATTTTGACAATGCCACCAACTTTGTAGGAGCACGTTCAGAACTAAGAGACATTTTTTGTCACAGATTTGTCAAAATGAAACAATATAATTTTGTTCCAATCACAATATTGAATGGTTAACCATAGCACCCTGTTATCCCCACTTCGGAGGCCTATGGAAAGTCGCAGTTAAGAGTGCGAAATATCACTTACGTCGAGCAGCTGGAACGCATGGTTTAACTTTGGATAAGTATAACACCTTCATATGTCAAATTGGATATGACGGCTTTGTCTCCCGGACATTTTTTGATTGGAGCTCCTTAGACTGCACTACTTCAACTTCAAATGTTTCCACTGGCTGAAGTTAAGGTTTGAATTTAAAGTTAGATTGTACGGCAACATAAAAAGAATTTTAGTAACGTTCTTAAATAGTGATTTATGGTCCGAGATTTTAAAGTAATTATCATCTAGTTGCTATGGTATTTGAATTAGTTGGATAAGGAAAGACATCTTTTTTATCCAATAGTCTTCACTTTGCTTTCTCGTAATGCATTATTGGAACTGGACAGCTTTTCACATACATACCTAGATAGGTCATATTATTGTAAACTATCTGATTCATTCGAAATATTTTAAGTTAAATAGTGGACACTTCCGCTTACAAAATGGTATCGTTTCTTTCCATAGCCCATAATGCAGAGCAGCGACATTATCGTATATATTACTATCTTTACGCATCATCTGGTTTGGAAAATTAATATAACGTGCCCAAGATCGTATCTTTGATTCTCGTTGAAAGTAAGGTTCCTCTGAGCGTCGAGTGTTCTAATCTGGGTACACCTTATAGAAGGTTTAACGAAAATTTATTTTAGTCGGCCAACAAATGTAAGATAATTCAATGAATAATATTAGGCCTCCTTTCGACCGATGCGTATGTGATAATGGGTGTAATGAGTGTTAAATATGACCAATATATCACTTTTGGTAGCATCTGGAAAAACATAACAAGATGAGTGAATCCTGCAAAACGGCTGATCAGAAATGTTGAAAATTCACTGAAAAAATTCACTCGGGAGACAATACACCTCTTTATTGGGACACTGCTTATAGATTTTAAGGTTACCGGTTTTTTGTTTAACCTAGCTGTATACTACTTTGACATTTCTGTATATGGAATGATTCCATTTGATCGTGCGAGTACCTTATCCACAATTTCATGAGCTCTTCCATTCATTCCAATGTTTATTTATTGGTTGGTAGAGAATATAATGAAGAACGCAGTCCAATAAAAATTCCAAATGTTTCCTTTGCCTCGTGCCACATTCTCTCTGATGCCGAATGCAATGTTACAAAAATACAAAACTATATATAGATATCCTTGTAAATTGTCGTATATAAAAGAAATAGGTGGGCTAGACGTTGCAGGGATTGGATTTGGTTTTATAAATAACTTTCTTGATATAAACAACCATAAGCAAACATTATATTGTGAAACAGATGTTGTATAGGTGTCAATGTCAATGAAACCATATTACTTGTAAACTTTTTACATTTCTTTTCATTTTTGACATTTTTATTGGAGGTTCTTTTATATGTACTTATATATACTTACATATATATTATATTTTTTTGTAACTAACTGTATATTAATATTTATGTTTGCTGTCCTGGGAATAACCTGCCCTGCTTCGAAAATTTTCATTATGAATATAATATACATAAATTGTATTTCAAATTAAAATATTAAAACCCTTACTCAAAAAAAAAAAAAGAAAAAGTTTTTTAAAACGTACATATTATGTGGCGTACTGTATTGTGAAAAGTTTTCCTATTTATTTTCTTACAAAATATGTATTAACAAACACAATTCAAAACACAAAAAATAAAAGTTATATACCTTTGATGAAACCCAAATTTTCTTGATTGACTTACCTAAAACGAAATAAGAATATAAAAATTGTTATAAGAATAAATAAAAAATAATTAAAATTTAAATATAAATAAACAAATTAAATAATAAATTATTTTTAACTTCTTTCTTTTGGCAAACCATAATTTTTGTTTTATAATTAAATTGTTGTTTTTCTTAAATACAATTTTATATTATATTTGCTTATACTAATATATGTATATATATGTACCTAAGAATTAACAAAATATGACTTAGGGATAAGGGAATTGTATGGACCAATATAGTATTGGGAGAATGACAGCTACTTCTCCACCATACCCAAACCAAACAAACAGAAACGAATTACTGTATGTTTTGTAAATTCGCCTTTTTCTTCGTAGAATTCGTCTTCATAATGTTGGTTTTATTTTTTTTACTTATTTCGTTTTGGGGTAAACCTAATAAAATGTGAAAAATTCGTGTTCGTTTCTTACATACATTTTGTAGGTACGTTGAAAATATTCCAAGGTAAATGAAAAATATTTTTCGTGTATTCTTCATAAATTGCCCATTCAAATATTTTTGTCGGTATATGTTCCAACATACGAGTACATAATACGAGTATTTCCATTTGTTGTTTTCACATACGTACTCGTATCTGTATACCATACATTAGTGTATTGTTGATGTTTACTAAAATACTAAATAAATAAGTATACAAGATGATGTGAAATTCTTGTCCCGAGTCTATTGCTGATTTGCATAAGGAGACGAAATTTTATTTTCAATATTTTAGAGATAACTCTTATTAAAGAACAATGGTTTTTTTATTTTTAAGAAAATCTTGAGCTGCAAAAATATTGTATTTTTTTTCAAATATGTGTATAAGCTTTTTAGGATCCGTTTTGCATTATTTACGTATTCTTAATCTTGAATTTATATTTATCCTATGGTTTTTCCAGTGAATTACATTTTAATTTAATTTGGACTCTCTTATTTTAAGGCATGTGTAGTAGAATGTTTTTATTTGGGAATATATTAATCAAAAAGGCACAACGGCACTCTAAATTAGATACCACAGTTAACAAAATAATTAAATCTAACGAGTCATTGAATGATGCAATTCAGGCATTGACCAAAACTCCTAAAGTAACAGAGGATCGTTGAGTTACACGATCACAATCCAAAGTACAAGTTGACTCTTACACAAAACCGCTACAAACTAAAACACCACCAGTAACAAGGCCAATTTCAACAGATGCAGCATCACCAACAAAAATATATACTTACTGAGGAAACTTCCCGTATATAAAGTATCACAAGCAGGGGTATCAACAACTGTTCCTGATTTTCAACCACCTGATGTAGCATTATCCACACCACAGACCGAGCAATTAAAAACTGTTCCCTATTCTCAACCGCCGGAAGTTAGTTTTAAATCATCTAATAAACTAACCATGATCGATGAGGCTGCTTTATTATCTCGGAACTTGAACAAATCCGGATTGAAGTAGTTGCTTCAAGACGATGGCTCCTTGTTAGCAGGATCGCAGAAACAACATTTCGAAGATTTTCTCTAATCGAGAATGAATTTGGATGGAGCAGCCTGTGTTGAAATGCCTCCAAACCGAGATAACGGCCTAAAATACAATTATACCTCATTTCGAATTAGTGTGTCCAGTGAGTACCACTTTAGTAATATCCTATATTCCAAAATGTGGCCACCTGGACTTCTGGTCAAAGAATTTGTATGGAGAACACGACGTCAAAATTTTCGGAATATTTGCCCAGCCAAAAACATTTCTTAACCTTTCCTGTCAGCAATTCCTATTCATTCCATCCCTAAAAATACTTCCACTAAGAGGGTCTTCACATTTTACTACCAGAACGTTAACAGGATATGTCCTCTAATGCTGCAAATATTTTCAATTTTATTGAAAAAACAAATTTTGATGCGAAGATCATCTGTGAAACATCATTTAATAACCAAATCCTAAGCACAGAATTTTTCCCCAACGATTACATTGTATATAGATGTGACAGATCCATATATACCAGCACTAAAACTTCAGGAGGAGGAGTTGCTATTGCAGTTAAAGCATCCATCCCGAATCAAAGCATCCATCCCAATCATCATTGGAGTGTTTAAGTGTAAGATTGTGCTTGTCTAAAATATACATCACTATAGTGACAGCTTACATTCCTCCTCATTCCACTCAGGAAAAATATATAACCTTATGTGATACCATAGACGAACTAATCAACCATAATAATCCATCTAATATATTCCTTATTGCAGCAGATTTTAATCTTCCTAACACTTCCTGGTGTTTTGATCCCGTAATCAACTGTAATATTCCCTTCGATGTAAAATCTGATTCTGAAATATGTTTTATAGGTACCATCTTCAATTTTAATCTTAATCAAATTAACAATATACCTAACATGCACGGCATATATCTGGCATATCTACCTTATCCTCTTCAATGATCCTGATATTTTTGATGTAAAAGAATCCCTGGCAATTTTTTATTTTTTACAGCTGATTACCCAAACGGTCGAGAATTATGTTCCTTTGTCCAGAGTATCGGAAATCAATCATCCATCATGGTATATGACCACGTGCTTATCAACCTGAAAATTAAGACGAATAAAGCATACAAACTAATGAAAATTAGCGATACCTAATATAACAAAAAATCATTTCAAGGAAACAACATCTTATTCCACGAGTACTTTGAACTAATAGTCAGAACCTATCTCGCAATATCAAGAACGATCCAAATTATTTTTGGAACTTTTTTAATACAAAACGCCAGGCAAAAGGATATCCCGCCATAATGTATTACAATAATAAACAGTGGATGGATAAAATGCCTGATAAAATACCCTCAGAAATTTTGAAAACATGTCCGCTCTTCAACCAATCGCTCTGACGTGGTAAGTTTCCAACCCATTGGAAGCTAACTAAAATAACGCCTATTTTTAAGACTGGAAATAAGCTGACATATCATGCTACAGCGGAATATCATCGTTGTCATCAATTTCCAAACTGCTTGAATTAGTCATATGCAACCAAATTAAAAAAGTTATTCCACGTAATTTGTCAGTAGCCCAACACGGCTATCTACCAGGAAGGTCTACTTCACCTAATTTGACTGAGTTTAATAGCAAAACAATTAAAGACATCGAAGACCACCTGCAAGTAGACACCATATACACAGATTTAAGCAAAGCTTTTGACTGAACTGCAAGATGATTTAAACAGAGTTAGTAGGTGGTGCGAAGCCAATAAATTGTGGCTAAATACAAATAAATGTAAAACTATCGCTTCCTTTAGAAAGAAGAAGCCATTACAGTTTGAATATAATATTAACAGCACAATTCTTCATAAAACTAATGATATTTGTGGTTTAGGAGTTACGTTTGCTGAAAATATGACGTTCAATAAGCATATCGACATAATAGTCGCCAAAGCCAACTGTATGTTAGGGTTTATTAAATGTTGGTCATGGAGGCTAACGGACATCAAATGTCTATTTAATCTTTATTTTGAGTATGTCTACTCCCAACTAGAATTCGGTTTTTTCTGTGTGGTCTCCCTATAAACAAACGTATATTAATCGCATTGAAAGAGTACAAAAGAAATTTTTACTATATAGGTACATCGCCCGGAAAGATAGATGGAATTATGACAGTAGCTTACCATACTACGAGAATATTAGCCGGTTACCACCTGACATCGGAAGGTGCCATAATTATCAAATTGCCACACTAGATAATAGAAATAGGAAACGTTCTGCTAGAGTACATCGACTCACCATATATCCTGGAAAACATCTCCTTACATACATTCCAACCAGGATTTCACGTCAAATAATTTAATCAAACTTGATCAACATCGAACTGAGTATGGTGAGAATGAACCAATCAACAAAATGGATAGTTAAGAGCCAATACATCTTCCTATACTTCATGTTCAGCGCTTTCTTTTTTTTTGACATGTTCTTTCCTTCTCAACTTGGCATCCAGCGTCTTACCTAGAGATATTTCGTATCTGCATAGGCTACTTGTTTAGAGTTGATTATGATTGGGAGTCTATTAGAAATATTTTTATTAGTAAAGTTCACATGCACAGATTTACTTTCGTTCAGTTTTATCCTCCATTTTTTCATCCAATTGTTGACTGAATTTGTCGATTTTTGCAATTTGTTAGTATAACTTCTGCTACATTGTTCCCAACTGACAAAATCGAAGTAACATCAGCATACGTTTCTATACCTAGTTGATTCTTAAATTGGTGGTATATCCCAAGTATACAGAAGGTACAAGACAGGGCCCAATACGCTACATTGTGGTACACCAGCTGAAATTTTCTTTAAGTATAAGGTTAAGACGAGTATTCGTCTTCATCTGCTCTGCACCTGTCCGAGTCTAGCGTACAGCAGAACAAAATTTATGTGAACTTTCCCTTTGGACGACCTCACGGATCTTAAGATCGAGGTCCGGGACTTTCAACGCTTCTTGGTAAGCTCATGATGGTTTAACGAGTGAAGAGGAGGTATGCTAGGACGGTCACCTTTACCTATCATAACATAACCTATTCGTCCTCATATTTTACACGGAAGTGTCTTTCGGTTATGTATGATTTCAAAATTTCATAGTATTGTTTGGGAAGGTCCCGCTTGAGCTTTAACTCCAATCCTTTGTGCCAAACTCGGTCAAATGTTTGCACTACATCTAGGAAAACGCTTGAACATATTTTTTTACTTTCTAGTGTACGTTCTATAATATCTCTGATTAATGGACTTGTTCTATAGCCGAGTGGTTTTCTTTCTATCCAAACTGGTGGTCAGGAATGAGATTTCTGTTCACCATTATAGGTTTCATTCTCTTCAGGAGCAATTTTTCAAAAATCTTGGATATGGTTGAGCGTATGGTTATCGGTTTGAAGGACTTTTTATCGTTACATTGTTTGTTAGGTTTTAAGATCATGATTGGGAGTATGGATATCGGTCTGAAGAATAGAAGAATAGAAGTTCTCAAATATAAAATGTTGACATACTTTGACAGTTTTTAATCTGAACCAATATTTTACAGTTTAGTTTCGTTTAATCAAATTGAAATAAATTAGGAATTTTGAAATATGTATTTTGCATGGATGTTACAAAAATTCACATTTAATGGCAATTTTACAATTTTTAATTTATAATTTCATTACAATTCAATCAAATGTACTCTTTTGAAATATTAAATATTGTTATCTTTTGAAATATCAAATATTGTTATAGGTCATCGGATTTTACAATTAGTGACTTCTTATCGCTTAAATTAAAAAAAATTATTCAATTTTTGATTCAGTAAGGGGCCAGTAATGGCCTTTAACACTGTTATTATTTATTCAATTTTAGGATGACCAACCTAGCTCTTAATATAAATGGATGGCTTTGAATACAGTCTGTGAAGAATTTGAAGCTGTCAGCATCTTTAACCAAACGGAGTAGATTTTTCAGTAATGGGGATTCAAATGATTATCACTCTGATTATCAAAATATGCTTTACTGGTCCGATAATGTGCTTTTCTCGTACATAATAGTTTTACTTTCCCGTGAGGGGAACTTGCAAACCCCATCAGACGCATCGCCAAGTGGCGAATAGGGGAAAACTCACTGTATAACACCAAAGAGCAGGTGGGAAATAAAATACCTCCCAAGGACCAGCAAGGCCTATCATACAATTAGAAAACAAAAGGAAATAATACCCCAGGTGGTATATTAGTGAACTGGTTACTCCATCCTCCACGGAGGCTGACCTAATGGAATCTGGAGAAGGTCATTGCATAAATCAATCAACGAAGTTAATATATATAAACGAAAACCCCTCTCGATGGAACTGCAGAAAAATATGCGATCTCTATGAGACCCAGTCCCTTTAGCAGAAAACACCTACAACAAAATACATCAGGCTATGTTGTTGAGTTAAGGCAATAAATAAATGCACCGGTACATACGAGTTCTAAAAAAACAGCCTCGCTCAAGAGTTATATGCAGCATGGCAAGCTAGCGAAAATGAAAAGCTTTTGAGTGGATTAATCAGTCAAATATAACAAAAAATCCACATCATAACATAGGAGTTGCAAAATATATAAAAAAACACAAAACAATACAAACGAAAACAAAAACAAGCTGAACCTAAAAATTTCTCTACAGACGAAGAGGAATAAGCCAATGATACCGAGTGGTTAAGGAACAGGTCTAAAAAAGAAGGCTGATACTATGACACCACCCAATACAAATACAAATAAAGCAGTAGAAAACCAAAACAACTAAAAATTAGAAAGCAACCTACTCCACCTTCAATTGTTATAGAAGAGATAAAATCTTACGAAAGGCTTTTTGATATATTAACATAGATTCCAGAATATAGCCTTCAAATTAAGCTGCTAAGTGGCGACCCAGTCAAACTAACCGTTAAATACGATGACAAATATAGAGAAGTAACGAGAAAGTTTGAGGGTTCCCTTGTATAGCACGCATATGAAGGTACACAAACAAGACCCATTAAAATAATGGTCAAAATTCTACATCAGTTTTCCATACCAGAAAGTATTACAAACTACTTAAAACAAAGAGGATTCAAAATCACTGAAACAGGAAATAAACTAAACTGGAAAACGAAAATGCCACTGAATATGTTTATGTTACCATTCGAGACAGAAGAAGATACTGACAAAATGTTTAAAATGAAAAATATCTTGGTTTGTAAAATAGAAGTTCAACCATTAAAAAAATCTAAACTGATTCACATGCGTAAAATGTGCTGGATTTACATACATACTGCATGCACTTAATATACAAGGTTTAAAACATAAAATGAAGCACCTAAATATGTGCATTGCGGAGAAGCTCAGCCCAGCAAGTTACAGAGGTTGCATGGTAGCCAAATAATTGGAAAAAATCAAAAGCAAAAGCTAGAGCAAACCAAAAATTATAAATCGACAATCAGAAATGATGTTGCGTCTATACCTATAAGACAACATTTTTGAAACTTTAACACAAAACGCAAGATCAAAGACATGCCTGCCAACGCTCACAAATAAAAGCTGTTATAAGCCACAGTGTATCATAAATATGTTTGCTGAGTTTTTTTTTCAATCCATGTACCACTCAACATTAACCAATCGGCCAACTGAGGATATAGTACAAAAGCTTTTAATTCATTTCGTGATGATGGCGGACAATATATCATCAACGGTTTTGAATATATTTGCACCTGAGTTAGTCGAGCTACTTTGCCTGCTTCCTCAACGCTGTCTTTTCAAACTGCTGCTTGTTTCCAACTAAATAGAAAATAACTCAAATATTAATATCATGTTGTCTATCCTCACTTACGACAATTATATTATGGCATTCATCGGTATATATTTTAACACTTCATTCTTCGTGGTAGATCTACCCCAACTATTCTGACTGAGTGTACTAACAAAACAATGAAAGTCATTAAACAACTCTTGCAAGTAGACATCATGACCCGATCAGCCATGCCACACAAATTCATAGCTCGTGTACGATTGGATTCTACAATGCATTCTTAAATTGATTTCGTCGTACAAGTTACAGTATCGGATGTTGAAAGCTCTTTAAAGAGATATTTGATGGCTGGTTGGTGGCAATTAATAATTCTCGACTATTAAAGGCTCGTTTGAAAAAATTTCAGTAGATCGCTTAAATTGAAATAATGAAAATTTGATGTACATAAATGTCTCAATAAAAGATATGCTTTGTTCAGTGATATTGGTTTTTGGCGCTCTTATTATGTTTAATGCCTCCAAATTGCAGTTGTAAACTCTGTCAAATGTATTTTATAGAGGACCAGAAAACCTGCTGTTTAAAGGCTGTATTTAGTAAAGATGTATGGTGATGATGTGATATCAGCGATAAAAATGTATAGAAGCGTTGAGAGAATCGTGTATGGTTGACATTTAAGCTATACATGTACTGCATTCATTCAAATGAACTCTTGGAACTATGAGAAGCGTTTATAAGGAAGAGATTGAATACACTAATACTTGAAAAAATTAAAAAAATTCAATTTTAAAAATTCAATAATTTATGATTCAGAATTATACAAAATTAAATTCCAATTTCGATAATCATTTTGAGTTCAAATGTTAAGTTCAGTTTGATAACGTATAGAATTTCATAACAAAAATGTAAAATTCAATAAATTGCGCACTGAGCTTCGATGTGTCCAAATAAGCAATGTGGAGATGGTCAATCAAAACTACAACCTTCAGTCGTGCGTCTTCGATTTGTCAGCTTGTAACGGTATAAGATAAGGTCGCTACAAAACTACCTGCAAAAGAGTTGGAAGAGCTCTAAAAAATTTCCAAATGCTTGAGTATCACAAATTTCTTAATTCTTTAACTTTTAAATTTGTAATTCTAGTACCGTTTGAAATATCGAATGATGGAGCCCTACTATGCAATTCGTTTACTATTTTCGGCGGCTATCGTTATGCAAATCTTAGGCAAAAGAAGAAAAAGTTGAACAATAGTAAATTTGTAATATTATTTTCCTTTTTCTTCCTTCGCCCACTATAGCAAAACGATAGCCGTCGAAGCGACCGATATCGTGACTTTTTGCCATCGAATTGTTTGTTTCAATTACCAAAACGATGTATACGATATAGCAAACTTGTACTTAATATACAGTAGAACAGAAAATTAATTGTTGCAGGTGATAATTAATATTAAAAGAAGTTGATGACAATCAAAATGGAAAACATCTAAAAATTTAATTTATAAAGTTTGAAATATTTTTTTTATGGAAGGAAATTTTAATTAAAAATTTAAAACAAATTACTTCGTTATCTCTAAATCTAGTTCATTAATTAGTTGTATGTTTCCTTATTTCCCTACATGTATAATATATAATGGATTTGCTGCCATATACTTATGACATAAAATAAATAGAGTACCATATATGTACATATGTACAATGAACTAATTAAAACAAAAAACATGTCGTTGGTATTGTGTTATATACTGTAATACAATTCCTGTTGATATTTTTTGTTGTCGTTCGTTACAGTTTGTGCAACAAACTTTTTAAAATTTAATTTAATTTTATGTTTTATGCAAATTATTTATAACTCGTCTATAATGTTGCCAACGAAATTGCATAAAACAAAGTTAAATTATTCAAATATATTTATAAAAATAAAACATCTAGTGTACCAACAATACAATATTATATTTATATAGTCTAGTTCTAGTATCTGTAGTATAACTATAAGGTATAAAAAAACCACTTACCAGATTTTTCAAAACAATTTTTGCACTCTACTATATTTAGAGGAAATTATCTAATGTTGAGCTTGAGGTACGCGTAAACCCACCGACAAATTAATGTCAATATATAAAAATGGTATAAAAAATGTATGTGCGTGCATCAGTTGAGAACGGCGGAACCCATTTGGCTCAATCTTTAATTTTTCGATTGTGCGAACGTGTTATTTTCCTTGCTGCTATTAAATGGGAAATTTGAGTAAATTCGGTCGGTATACGTTCATTTTTGTGGATTAATGAATTTAAAGTAACTTAGTCAAATGAATGATTGTAATTTTTATAGGAATTGATTTTTGATTAAAAAGTGTGCCGATATTGCCAAGCATTGAAGTTCCAAGCAGAATCCTCAGGGCTATGTTGCGCCGATGGCAAAGTTAAATTGCCGATTTTGACTTCGCCACTATCCACGATGCGCGTTGATGCCACCAGCGAATCTTACCAGCGTTTGAAATTACAAATTTGAATTAATTTATTGTTTTGCGCTTTCCAATGCGTCAAAACGAGAGATAATCGGAGAACTTTTTGGAGAACAATTTTTTTTGCATGAACACAAGGCGCTGGTTCGTTTGTTTAAAACCGCTTTAAACCGGAGGCCATGTACGACAGTACATAATGCTCCCACTTGCACTTCGATTGTACTTGCCTTGCTATAAAAATTACATATTAATTTTGCAGATAAAGAAACGAATAAGGTCAGTTGCATACATTTTTATATATACTTATCGGTTGATGATGCGACAAGGCGTGGACAATCATCTCTTGAGATCAATCAGTACATTCATCTGCGCGATGCCATTGTTTCGAAGGAGATCCAACCGACGTCGGTCACTTGACCATTCACTCAGCGACATATGTTGGGAGCCCACAGCATTCGCAGGATGCTATGACGTATATGCGGCATTACGGACGGCCAGATTTGTACATCACATTCACATGCAATCCGAAAAGGCCTGTAAATAGGTGGTAGGACAGTCACGATGACGGAGAATGGAAAAATTACGTTCGATAATCGTTGGTTCGTTCTGTATTGCAAGCTTCTATCGAAAATATTTGCAGCTCACTTCAATGTTGAGCACTGTAACTCCAAAAAGTCCATTAAATATGGCTGCAAATACGTGAACAAAGGTAGTGACCTGGAAGTGTTCAGCATTGCTGCTCAGGATTAGTGTTGAATTAGATGAAAGTGAATAGTGAACTCAACTCAATCGTCTATTCGAATGGTGAACTCAACGTCTATTGAGAATTGAGTTGTTTGATTTTTCTCTCATCAAAAATCATGCTCATTCCTGAGCGGAAAGGATTTACCTCACGGCGAACTCTTGATCCCATTTTTTTTCTATAACAATTGTTTAAATAAATTCAAATAAATAAGACGTTCTTCAAAAAAGAGTGTCGCAGAGCGATGTAAAGGCGTGCAACGCCTTTGTGGTTGAGCGCGCCAGCGCTACTGGATGCATGCTCGGAAAACATCTCTCGTAAAATATAATATGGAATCTCTCTGGCATATTGCAGCTGCATCAACAAATAAAAGAATTGTTTTAAAGATAAAGGGATTACTTCAGAAACTGTACACGCCTTAGGTACATGCAATGCTACTCTTATTTTTCCAAATTCAAATACCATTCACCAAACATTTTATGCAGTCTCTGACGCAGATGACAATTTTCGAACACCCTCAGAAAATTATCAACAAAAATGGAAAATTGCCCATCATTACTTTAGCACCTTGGACTTAAGCAACAGATATCATTAAGTCGCTGTTAAACCTACCGATCGAATAAAAACTGCATTCAGTTCAGAGATTCATGGGAGAGGTGAGTCATTTTGAATTTCAACGAATGCCGTTTGGACTGAAGAGAGCTCCGGCTACCTTTCAACGTTTTATGAACATCGTATTATTCAATGCGATCAAATGCTTCGTTTATTTAGATGACATATTCATTTACGGCCATGATTTAATAGAACACAATAAGCATCCCTCGAATGTTTTGTGTTGCCTCTTGAGAAAAGCCAACAAAATTACAAAGAATGAAATTAAACCTGATAAGAAAAAATTATTGCCGTTTAAAATTACCCCGACCTATACTACTCAGAGACACATAAAATCATTTTTAGGATTAATAGGATATTATAGGCGATTTATTTAAAATTTTGCAGAAATAGCCCAGCGGCTTGCTTCACTTTAAAAAAAAATCCAAATTTCACTGACGTTCCTTCTGCGAATTCAATCATCTATTCGCTTAAAAACATATCTTGTTTATCCTCCGATATTAAGGGATCCAGATTTTGAAAGGCAATTTGTAGTAACGACAGATGTATGTAGTATACCTGAAACGTTTCAAGTACGTCACGATTAACGTGATGGGGTGTTAGATTGGTGGAATATGACTTTTCAGTCCGATATGCCGATGCATTAAGCCGCATTGAGCTTCCGAATGATTTGAAGGTAATAACTCTTAATTTAAGGAAAGTGCCAAATATTGTGAAACCAGCATTAAATGACGTAAATCAGAAAATGATTAAGATAATTGTTGAATCTCAAATAAGTAACTTAATCAATGAATTTCACGTTACTCCACTGGCTGGATATTCTGGAGTTTACAGAACCTATCGTCGTTTAAAATCACACTATAAGTTTTCAAATATGTATAAAAGAATAAAAGTTGAATTTATTTCAACAATTCTATCTGTATGATATTGTTAAATTATATTTACCTAACTGGTTAAATCATAACGTTTGCTTCTGTACAATACAAAAGGTCAAATCACACAAAAATCAGTTAACATAGGTGTCTGCATTGGGCGGGTTTAAATCAAAACTTCGCAGAATACAACTTGCATATGATACATATTGCAATGTCCAACTCAAGCTGGAAGTACTCGAAGAGAGTCATGCTATAAAGAGCGTCAAATTTTTGAGGCAGAATATGGTCAGTTAGAATTAAAAATTCTTAACGTAATTCACGAACCACGATTTTACAAGAACTGAAGTATTAGCCTCTGGTAGTTAAGTTCACAATTCATCAAAGCCATTCTCATATTGGTGCTGGTTTAGCATACAATTTTATCGAAAGCCTGGAACATTACTTGTGATCGTAATGATAATTAATTTGATATTTAGCAAATTCATATAAAACAGCTTTATAATGTTCCAACTCCACAAGAAAATTATACGCCAAGTCTCTTCAAGTTGGGAAGATCATTAACCCTCAGGGAAACATTACTTGTTCTAGATGGAAATATAATAAGAGTTCTCAATCCACCCTCTGTTCATTGAGTAAAGACAAGACACTAAGCAAGCCATCGTAGGTGCTTCTGATATAGTGATAGAGAATGTTACTGTCGCTGACATTTATACATTTCGTTCCAATTAATGAATTTAAATGCGGTGTTTTGTGTTATATTAATTAGAATATTCTTAATATCTGTACGAAATTTCTATATTTTAGGACTAAACAGTGAATTTATACAATAATTTAATGAAAGTGATTGAAACGTGTAAAAAATGGTATGTCCTGTTAATAATGTGCATAACCGATTATTGATATGGGTTTTACTCAACCTCGTTCAACCTCGATTTGTAGTTTAAATCATGTTGAAATTAAATATTAGAAATGAGTACAATTTTATTTAAATGCTGTACGAAACTCTATAAAATTACTAATACGACTTCTACTAGACATCATTGAAAATCGATCGATTTCTACTCGAACATGAATTACAATTTAATTCGAATTTGAGTGAATTTTTTTATTTATATAATTAAAATTGAGTGAAATTCTGATAAACTTACAAACATGACTTCTACTCCAAATGTATGAATAGGTCCTCTCTGAACAAAATTCATAATTAAGTTTGAGTGGAAATAGTTAAAAAAAATTATTTATTGAGTGAAATATTTAAATGAGTGAAATTCTTAATATAAAAAAAAATGGTATGTTTTCTGCTCAAAAATGGAGTAGAATTTCACTCAATGTAATTTGAAATAAAATAATAATTGTGAATTTGAGTGGAATTTTAAATTTAAATAATTAATCGTTAAATGAAATTCTAATAAAATTACTGATATGGCTTTTACTGTAAAGAGTGGATAAATTTCACTAAAACTCGATTTTCAGTTTAAATCGTGTTGATATTAAATTAATAATTAGAATTGAGTGCAATGGTTTTTGTTAAATGTTGAGTGAAACTCTAATAAACTTGCAAACAAAATGTATGTGTAGGTCCTCTTTGAACAAAATTATTAATTAAGTTTGAGTGGAAATAGTTAAATAAATTAATTATTGACTGAAATTCGAAGAAAACTGATATGATTTCTACTGAAAAATGAAGTAAAAGTTGAGTGTTTTTTTAAATAATTAAACGATGAGTGTAATCCTAATAAAAGGGGTAATACAACTTCTACTCAAGATTGGCATGCAACATGACTGAAGTTCAAGCAAACGTGTTTCAGTAAAATTCAGAAATGGGTTTGAGTAGAAATATTTAAATGAGTGAAATTCTAAAAATAAAAAAAAATGGTATGACTTATACTCAAAAATGGAGTAGAATTTCACTCAATGAAATTTGAAATAAAATTCATAATAGTGAATTTGAGTGGAGCTTTAAATTTAATTAATTAAACGTTAAATGAAATTCTAATAAAACAACTGATATGGCTTGTACTGTAAAGAGTGGATAAATTTCACTCAAACTCGATGGGTAATTTAAATCGTGTTGAAATCAATAATTAGAATTGAGTACAATGGTTTTTGTTAAATGTTGAGTGAAATTTTAATAAACATGCAAATATGTCTTCTACTCAAAATGTATGTGTAGGTCCTCTTTGAACAAAATTTTTAATTAAGTTTGAGTGGAAATAGTTAAATAAATTAATTATTGAGTGAAATTCGAAAAAAACTGATATGATTTCTTCTGAAAAAAAGTAAAATTTGAGTGTTTTTTTAAATAATTAAACGTTGAGTGTAATTCTAACAAATACAATGAGTAATACAACTTCTACTCAAGATTGGCATGCAACATGACTGAAGTTCAAGCAATCGAGTTTGAGTAAAATTTAGAAATAAGTTTGAGTAGACATGTTTAAATGAGTGAAATTCTAAAAATAACAAAAAATGGTATGACTTCTGATCAAAAATGGAGTAGAATTTCACTCAATATAATTTGAAATAAAATAATAATAATTGTGAATTTAAGTGAAACTTTTGAGTGAAATTATAATAAAATATCTCGGTTTTTTCTGAAAATCGTAGTAAAATTTCACTCAAACACAAACAACCAGTTGAACTCTCGCACAGCTCATTATTGATTGGTCAACGATATTAAAATTCATGTATGCAAATACATAAGTACTAATCACATGTACACGATAAATCGTTATGGAGATACACACACACAATTGAATTGTCATGAAATTGATTTTTTATGATTAACTGCATGTTTAACAATAACTAAAATATAAAACTAACAAACCGCCTATTTAAAAAAAAAATTTTAAATTATAGAAGAAATAACAAAAAATTGTACGAACGGTTTTTTTTTGTCATAGTACGAATCGTTGAATTTAATTTACATAAATTATATAATGGTTATGTGCTATAGAGCTAGGCAGTGGGTATATATATGTATATCGTACATATATAGTGCTTTTGACAAATTAAATCAAAGTTTCAGTTTTATGATAGTATCTCGATCAAACCTGGTTTATTGTTAATTAGTGTTAACATTGATTGGGTTGGAAATTTTATTTCACGTTATCGTGGTTGAAATGACGACGTTAAATACGTATACATTACGTATATGTTGAACACAATACTGCCTTAGCCAAAGAATTCAACCTAGCGCATTCAACTTTGTCGACCATGTGGAAATATAAAGACAACATGAAAAAACCATTTGAAAATAATTCTTAAAAAAATAAACGAATTAGAAAACCAGCGCATAGTAAGATCGATGAACTATATTTCTTGAATGGTGAAAAATTTCAGCACGCCAGGCATATTCCGATCACTGAACCAACCGAACAGTCTCTAATTAATGTATGTATGTGTTGGTATTTATTTATTTAGTAACTAAGATCTAATTTTAGCAAATGTAGCTTATCCACAAAAAAAAATAAAGCAAAATTAAATTACTAAGACTGTGTTCGAAGCCTGTGATAAAAAACCGTGAATTAAATTGTTGACATTTGTTTGATAATTATTCCCCATACATTCACGATTTTTTATTATGCTGTCCGAAATGTGTAATAAATCTCCCCACCTCATAAGTTTTTTCCCCACGTTATATATGTCAATTTTAGTTTTCATAACCTCAAATTTTTTGCGACGACAAATAAATTGCACAGAAAATAAAAAAAAATTAATATTAAAATAATGGATCCGATAATCCTTTTAATGGTTCTTTATTATTATTGTGTTTACATACAACAACGGTTATATACCAGGTTGTTGTTCAAATCAAACGTTAGACATGCGCACACAAATTATTCGATAGCTGTCAAAAATTATCATAGTAATAGCATAGACAATAACAATGTTATTGTCTATGGTAATAGACTCGAATAATTTGGGTGTGTTCGGTATTTTGAAGTAAATGTCAAAAATTTAATTCACGATTTTTTATCACAGGTTTCGGACACAGTCTAAGCATTCGATCTTTTATACAATTTATAGCGATAATTAGAGAATTTTTAAAATACGACATCGTGAAATGATCAAAGAAACCTTGAATTTAAAAATTATCAAAAATGTTTGAAATTTGAACCGAATATAACTAAAACATATTAAACCATGACCTTATTATAATTTCCCACCGTATTATAGGTCATTATTTCAAACATACCGCCGTGTGCATGTAAACTATTAAAAAAGAACAACAAAATCCCACCCCATATTCGCTAATAACCTCAAAACAATTATTTCACTTTTCCGCACAACTCCTTTTGTATATACATATAGGTATGTATGTTATGTATGTTAAATGCTTTTTTAACTTCATAACATTTAATGATCTGTAAATTTTGCCGTAAAACAATTAAATTACTAATTCTCATATCCCCCAAAAACAAAATGCCATGAGAATCATGAAAATAATGGGAATGGGCGGATGAAGAGACTCACGTAAAAAGTTCATGTACATATAAGTACATGTGTATATAATACAAAAACAAAAAATCCATTTTTTTTGTTCGCAAAATAATTAAAATGAAAATTAGGAGCGCTAAAAACAATTTTGTAATATAAATAAATAAATAAACGATGTTTTCTTCCTCCTACATTACATTTATTATTATGATTATGTGTATATACGTAATACATGTATGTACATATATATGTACATACGTACATACGAGATGTTGATTATGTTGTTAATTTTATCCAAACAATATTATATGCGAGCAGGCAAAATAGAACGTTTTAATATATTCAAAAGGGGAATAACAATGAACGCGCGTACACAGTTCCTTATCATTAATATTTATAGTGAAAACTTAACATTTTTCTTTAAAAAAAAATAATAATAAAAACAAAATATTTCATTCTTATACGACACACACATACTAAAACAGTGGATTAAGTCAATAGAGTTATATTGTTTTTGAATCATACTTTATCAACAGACATTATTTCCACTGTAACCGCATAATATACTTTTCCGCGAAAAAAAATTTCTTGAATGTGGAAATTTTTCCACTTTACCTTTTCTATATAATATGGCTTATGTTAAGGTTTCTTATGTACTGTATACATTATATTTATATATAGCATATAACACCGAAGTATGTATGAAATATAAAAAATAATATTTCTAATTAATTTTACACCGAGAGAAATGTATAAATTTTTCCAGATACCAACATAACACCGAATTTTATGTAAGAATTATCCACGAAATTGTATTTCGATAAATTGTACGCTCAGTAGGTATATAAACAAAATGGTTATTGTGTTAATTGCGGTGAATTAAGCACAACTATAAATAAATATAGTTATTTTATTTATGTACATACCATATACGAAGCCTGGTGGTAAAGCAATAAATTATTTTTAGTTTTGTGGATACACTCCTAGGTTTTTCTTTTCCGTTTAATTTTGATTTATTCTTATATCGTTGGAGTTTCGCGAGTACCACAATATTGAAACTTGAAAGTAGGACAAAGTTAATATTGTATTGTTTTATGTATTTTTAATCGTAAAAAATATCCTTAATGTTGATATGAATTTGTATAAAAAAACTTAAACATTAATAATGGATGGTGACAAATAATTAGGGAGTTTTTTATTTCATAATATTCAATGGCGTATAGAAATAATAAAATTATAGTGAGTTAATCAAATATAGCGCTATATTAACAACCACTGTAAATACACCATTAATCATATATTTTTAAGAAATTTTGAAAAACTAAATTAAAGAACCAAACGAATAATAATAATTTGTTTGCTACGAATTTTACTGCATTGGTTATTATTAAATTAAAATCAACGCCCTAATTTTTTTTTGTTTTTGTTTTTTGGGGAGTGAGTGGCGGAGACAATTAAGGTGGCAGCAACTTTATCAAAGAGGTCTCTTTACAAGAAAATGGATGACCATGGGAATATGGGAATATCATAGAAGTATGGAATATCAAACAAAATGACGAAACATTCCTCCCGACAGGGATTTAGTGGATTTAGTGGACCAATTTCATTAATCCGAAACCAAAAACAGAAACGAATACTAGAAGTAATAATTCAAACCAGCAAACAACACAAATATCGACCATTGGTTATCGAACCCGAAACGAATCGGAAACTGGAACATAAGAACTCTAATGTAAACATCAATATTAGCGCAAGTAGCGAAGGATATTAAGCAATATAACATAGAAATTTTCAGCCACAGTGAAGTAAGATGGATGTAAAGTGGAGATATAACAACTAGCACAGGAATTACATATGACAGACAAAAATGCTGATGACGCAACAAAAGATATGAATTATACGAGCAGTTAAAAAGTTATAATATATAAAACCGTAATGACATTAAGATAATCCAAGGAGATTTTAACGCGAAAATTGGAATCAACAACACCGGAATGGCGACAATCGGAATGGGTAAACAACAGGCACAATGGATAGACTTATCGATTACTGTGTCACAAATCAATCCGACACAAGGAACCAAATTGAGCAAGTACTGGTAAAAAAGAAGTTTCTATCCGCCATGTGCACAGCGACCACCAAAGTAATAGTAACTTTCAGAATCAAACCAGTCGCTACGAAGCACTTAAGGACTAAATACTAAAACAAGCAACACCTTTATTGAAACGCTCCAACTCAATATACCTTATAAAGAAAACAGGGGCCTTACTAGTCTTTTGCCTGCTATTTTCGTCGGCTATCGTTTTCCTATAGTAGACAAAGCAACTAAAATGTAAACAATAGTCTATTTAATTTACTAAAATGTAAACAACAGTTTATTTCTACAAATTGTCTACGTTGTCCACGATATCTACATTGTCTACGTTGTCTACGGATTGTCAACACGTCGACGTAGAAATTAGTTGATGACTCCTGGCCTGAAAGCAACAACAACAAATGAAAATTCGTATCTGTATGAATTTAAGCATAATGAATGTCTCGTTATAACGAATTATTATATTTTTATATGAGTTCTAATTATTAAATAAAGTGAAATTAATTGTTTTGGATAATCCGAGTAATTTTTCGTTAAACTAGAACAATTTACAGTTAAGATGGGCACTTAGAACCACTAGGAAATATTGATGTACCACTAGGGAATATTGACGTATTGATGAATTTATACTTTGTAGCTTATAACAGATTCAGGTATGAGATAATTGACTGCCGGGTTTCAATATTTTTTCAATCACCCATTTACAAGTGCGATAAAAAGAGAAAACGAGGAAAAGCTAGTAACCATGATAACAGGTGCGGCCCGCCATATTGTGCAAGAAGGACCTTGTCCACAGTCCACACCATTAATTTAGTGCCTGTATATTGTTCATTTCATCATTAAAGAATTGTACTCTAAATGGGGATTTTAAACAGTGGTCGAGTTCCTTTGGAAATTACCAGCAATATTTGGTAAAAATCTCCAAACCATCCAATGCATTCTCTGAATTTCTAATAAGTTCTTGTTACAGTTACACTTCAATGTACACTCATCAAACATAATTAAAGCAACTGCTTAAAGTACTTTTCTTAGTGGTTCATCTTTGCTCATATTGTTTGCTATAAATAAATATTATTAGGCAATTCGAAAGTAGAATGAGAGGTTTGCCAACCGACGAGCAGTTAAGCGTTTATTCCAGAAAAACATGGTAAAATACCAAAGTTATCGTAAACAATTATTGGAGTCTGAGCGGTTTCACAGAAATAGGCTTTAATCAATTAATTAAGTTAATCACAATGTAATCTGATTATATTTATTTTTACATCCAAATATTTAGCGACCCGTTAATTATTTAGACAATCAAAATTGGCCAACCACCAGTACTTAATCGCTTGCCATCGCATCCAAATAAAAATCAACTAGAAGACCATACATACTTTAAGTTTCTGGTTGGAATAAACTTTTACGATTAAATCATAGGTATACATAAAGCTTAGTAAAGACACAAACCTAAAATTTAAAATTTTTATAACTTTCTAATTTTATAATTTCTACAAAATTTGAACTTCATGTGTTTTTGTTATAAAACAAATAATAATTAGACAATTTCGATAAGTAGCGTATATTACCCATTGTAAAATACAGGCACAATACACTGCCAGTGTTAAGTTGATTGAAACCGTTTTTTCCTATTACACTTAAGGTTAGAGGCGTCGCTGAACAATATTTTACTTTCATTGTATTCCACACTATTTATTATTTTCACATATGCACATCGCTGGTCGGGTACTAATTAAGATAGATTTTTCGATATGTTTTAACGTCGGCTATGAAAAATTGGTTGATTCAATCTCCCTGTGTGGCGAAGGATGACTAAAAACTTTTACTGAATTATTTGATTAGAAAAATTCTGACATATAGGTCATAGCATGTTATGTGTTTCATCATCCTATGCAAAACAATAAAGCTGCACTTAGGTTATAGTAAATGATTCAAAAACTTCAGAAATGCTTAGAATGATATAAAATGAAATATTCGATAATTTATATGGGAGGACGATTCCACAGTCTGATCATTTCAAAAGTTATCCTATAACCATCTGGACGGTATATATACTTTCGATTTTGAGATTACCTCAAAGATTACAAAAAAAGTAAAACCTATCGTTTTACATGTACGAGTATACGGCAGCATATTCTTCAGTAGTGTTAACTAACTTTAGAGACACATCTAGATCTACACACAATCTTTTCATTGGAATAAAGTGTAACGCAAAAAATGTTGTGTTTTCTTTTAATAATTAAAATAATTAACATCAAATGTATGTATTCTTTAGCATAATAAAACAAATTATGTCGCTACTTTGTACTTAAAAGATAAAAACTAAATTAAGAATTTTTTGTCTACCAATTTTGTATGTATATTGAGAAGGTATCTGTATATTTTATATAATATATCTAATTAGATATTTACATATACATATATAAAGAGTGTCCCAAAATTAACGCAAGTTTTGGATTTCCCGCCATTTGTGCAGTAAAGTGTTGGCAACCCCAAAAAAAATAAAAAATTAGACAGCTGAGAGGTTAGGGTTAGTAAAAATGTGGCGTTATACGATAGAACAACGTATTTTACATATAGTTACATATTTCATACAAAATATGGTCGGAATAGTGTTTTAACTTCTTCAACTGTTAAGAGATTAATTGAAAAATTCAAGGAGACTGGATCAGTTGGAGACGCTAAACACACTGGTCCCTGTTTGATGCGGATTTTGGGCTGCAGGCATCAATGGACCATACTTTTTTGAAAATGAGGCTGGTCAAGCAGTAACTGTTACTGGTGCTCGATATCGCGATATGATAACATACTTCTTTCTGCCTCAGTTGGATGTGTCATGCCATACAGCCCGTGAAACAATTCAATTACTGCATGAGAAATTTCCTAGTCGTGTACTCTCTGGTTTCGGTGATCAGAATTGGCCCCCTAGATCTTGGGATTTAACCCCATTAGATTTCTTTTTATGGGGTTATTTGAAGTCAAAGGTCCGTGCATTACAGGAGGAAATTTATGCAAAAAGGTCGTGGAGAATTTCGATAAAAGAGTGCGTATGTGCCAGCAAACCTGTGGAGACCATTTGCCCTATGTGATATTCCATAAATAACCCTATCCTATGTATTTTATGATTCAATAACAAAAATCACAAGCCGAAGACTAAAAACTGTGTTTTCTATTTAACTCAAATCTTGCGTTAATTTTGGGACACCCTTTACATACATTTGTACTTACATACATATTTCTGCTTGTGTAATCAAAATTTATGAATACATTTTATTTCTGTTCGGTTTTGTATGTTTAAAAGAATTAATTAGAAATTTATCATAATGAATTAGAAATGAGTTATTTAAAATTAAGAAGCAATAGAAACGGGAAATAAAATGTAAATAAAGTTTAATATTATTAAATATTTGATGATTAATTAGAACTTTAATTTAAGTTTATTAGTATATGTATATATGTACAAAAGAATTAATTAGTGTGGCGTACATTTTAATCAGAATCCAAATATTTTATATATACGCTAATTAGTGTTAGTTGTAGATGTTCTTTTTATAAATAAATGATAATTTTCAGAGCCGGCTCATAGTATGCCTCAAGCGGACCCGGGCCACAGGGCTCGTTTTACTGTACGGGCGGGATATCAAACTGATTTATTGATTAAAATATGATGAAATGTTATTCATGCACATATGAAGTTAATCAATTTTCTTATGGAACATACATCAAACTACCTATCCAATCCAATTTTAAATACTTTTAATTATTTTAAATTTTTGACACTTTGGGAATTCTACGAGATGGAAATCAAAATATTAACTCGATTTTGAGAAACTAACATTTTTTAATTATATTTTAAAATTCGGATGGTTGACTTGTGATAATTTGAAAACTTTTTTGAATTTAAGAGCATTTCTGCCATTTTTGCAATATTCAAAATTCACAAATTTAGACAAAGTTAACTAGAATTTTGGGATGTTTTTCAAATTTTAAATTTTGATTCGAAATTAAAATGATTTTTCGAATTTCGAAATATCACTCGAATTATAACAATTTTGGAGATTTTACAAACTTCCGTAAATTTTTAAAATGCCCAAACTTTCACGGCCTTAAACTTCGAAGAATCATGTTTCAACTAATTTTTAAAAATTTATAAAATTCTATTAGTATATCTATGAGTATATTAGAAAAATTTTCGGACTTTCATTTTCTAAAATTCCCCAAAATAGTTTAAATTGTATAAATTTGAATCTTACAATATTTTCAAAACTTAAAATTCGATAAATTTCGAGCCCGAATTTCACGTGTTCGATTCTAACGATTAAAATAAAAATGCGAATTGTTAAAATGGTTTAAAATTGGAATATTAACGATTACGAAATCTCCAATTTTTTGAAGTTTAGAGCATTCCTCCAATTTTTCCAATATTCGAAAACGACATATTTAAAGAAAGTTAACAAAAGGGATATTTAAAAATTTGAAATCGAAATTAACATGATTTATGGAATACCACGGGAATTATACCGAGTATAGAGCAGGCTTAAATGTGACGTTTGGATCGGGAGATACCAGGTTAGAATCCTAACAGAGACAGGATGCAAAAGAGATTCGAATTAAGTCGGATATGTAATCGAGGCAAACTGCGAGAGAATTAGGCGCGCTTTGAACCTATGGATTTTAATTAAAGAGTTTCCAAACTGTTCATTATTAATTAAGAATTAAAGTGATATAAGAATATACCTTAAGATACATTCAATTAACTCTTTCACTGCCGAGTTTAATCCTGCCTTTTGTATCGCAAAGAAAGAGAGTTATAATAGATCACATTTTAAGATAACTTGTTCCCCAGCAAAAGGTTAGTGATAGAATCCAGGATTAAAATTTTAATGGTAGATTTCGGTGTGGAAATGGATAAAATACCGTTTATAAAATGAAGCGTGTTCAACGTGAATAATATAGAAGGCACAGCATAATACAGGAAGTTCTGTAGAGTTTCTGCAGAACTTCAAAACCTAATATATTTAAACGTTGCATCACTTATAGTTGTGGAATTGATACAAAGAGAGTTATCAGGTCGACGTAAGGTATTTGGGATTGCCAGTGTAGAAATCGTTATTTTGGAGTAGACGGAATATACAAATGCCGTGTGTTAGGAAGAAAACAATTACGGAAAAGGTTCTAGGAATGTACGTGCAACCCATTTAGCGGAACCTAATTTTATCAGAACTAGATAAGATTCTAGTTGCCACGTGCAAGGAGAAAACCATAAAAGTGAAGTCATCAAGCCACTGTAGTGAGTGATGCAAGTGTTAAAAGAAATGAAAAGAAAAAAGACGGTGTAAAAAAAACAAATGAAAACAAGATAAGTTGCAAAACCGAAATGAAAAGGAAAGAGACGAATATGAAAAAATGAACAATAAACTAAAGTGAGATTTCAAGGCAGCTATTGCTGAATTCACAGGATCGCAACAACAAACGGAAGTAACCCAACTGCCGCCCTCGTTGGCACAGTAAGTAGCGTCCTTGCTTTGTTATTCGAGGGTCTCGGGTTCGATTCCCGGTGGTGACCAAAACTCACGGTTGGGTGTTTTTAGTGTGTAAGTATGTGTTTGTCCGGGTATTGCACCGTGGGCCCATTAGTGGCATTGAGTGCTGGAGTAATCCGGCCAATTTTAATTTTGAATTTTAAACCCAACTGGATTAATTTGGGTGTGCTATTCACAAAACCCACAGGTAACTGCCATTGTCAATGTCCTAGTCTTGTTTGGCTCTTAGAGTGCTGCCCCGATTGTTACACCCAGCCCGAGAGACTTCACAGCAAACCGGAGAAGCCAGTAAAACTTGTGCGCGCAGGCTGGCCCCCATTTTATTTAGGGATGAATCTTGAAGGAAACGAAGATGATCCAATGAAACAAAGGTCGGGGTGAAATGGTGTTCTCTTTGTTATTGAAATACAATTTGACATAGTTAAAGAAGTGTTTAATTTAAAGTCGCGAACGTCACAAGTAACATAAATAATGTATGGAACCATGAAAAACAAATATTTTTAAAAGTAAGTTATAGTTCACTCTTTAATTCATAAATTCATTTAAATATTAAGTATAACTATGTGTTGCTACCATTAGCACATGTTGATGTAATATTTGATGACCAGTTGTATCATCTAGGCTAACTATTTTTGAAAATGATGTACGTACATATCTCGGTTTTGAGTCAAATTCGGTTCTTATCTGATCTTTTAGTTTTTTCATTAAAGTTACCACCTAAGAAGAACATTAAATTCTTCATTGATGTCTGTTTACATTTTATTGTACTGCAGTACAATTATTAGAGTAGAAATGTACAAATGTACCGGAGTACATTTTTGTGAAGCAACCTTGAAAAACAAAAATAAACATTTTTCTGCTGTATTGCTTTATTGTATCTATATTGACTTGCGGGTCACGATGTATGTCGTATTGCTGGCATATCAAGCTCCCTTTATGATTCTTCATAATATTTTTGACGGCACTCTTTAAAGTTTTAAAGTAATTGAGTTTAACATGGGATTGCGAATCAAAAATTCAGATTGTGTAATCCTCGAACATTATTGTCGGAAAGCATCTGGACTAGATTTTTCTGGTATATGGCTGCATTCAAATAATTTTTTACAACTTGTGCATTCAAGGCTTAGTAATTATAATGGAAGGATTGAAATTGTAATTGTTGATGGAAAAGAACATAAGACTTTTGGATCCTCGCAAAATAATTGTTGCAGTGTATTCAATCCAATCAATTATCACCGCTATTGCAGCCAATCTTCGATTTGATTTAGTCTAATATAAAACGCTCAACCAATAAAAGTTGTGCATCAATATATGTTCGTCGCCACTTTCAAAACACTTGGCCGAACAACCTTTTACTGAATTTTTGAGATACTGAAATCTAGTCAAATCGTTTAACGTATAGAGTTACAATGTACATGTTTATCAAGAAATTTTGCAACTCTTCCATTTAGCAATTTCTCCACTGAATTTTTTTAAATATTATTTTTCTTATAGCGCGTTGGTCACCTGAATCCCGATCATTCTACCAAGAATTGAAATTCTATGAAATTAAAATAATTTTACTGCATAGTAACGCTACCTTTTAAATGCATATCAAGAGTATCCAAAATACCAGATGCTGATAATGAAACATTAGCAATTATCCTGCCCTGTTGATGAACTCGATGTCACATCCTCGCTCTCGATTTTCAATTTTTAATATGAGAGACTGTTCGGCTAGTGGATTCATATTAATGAGAGACTGTTCGGTTAGTGGAGATATTGTCCTTGTAAAAGCTGAACGGTATATCCCTATTTTGTATACGGCTACAGGTTCATCTTTTAATTGGCCATCTGCACACTGCATAGCTCTATGCTAGTTTGTACTAGCATGATGTATGGGTTGGCCCATGAGTTCTACATTCCAACAAAGGGTCATATATGTTTTCAATTTAATAACCGATCGTAATTGGGAGATGAACAATTTATTTTGCACCCCTCCTCTGTTGGGATTCGAACCCGGTACCTAACGATCCAAACGTCGCAGCTTTAGTCACTGCGCTATTTGCTCGGTAAATAGCGTAGTGGCTCATATAGTCATATATGAATCTTCCCTTATAGTAGTAATGCCAAAAGGCGAGGTGCATAGGAATACTAATTAGAGAGACATATATTATATTTGGGAACACATTAGACAGACAAAAGAATTTAACTGAATTTCGTACCAACAAACCAGTAGCTTGTAAACTAAAATTTATACACCGTTGGGGCACAAGCTGCCTATATTTTAAACGAAAGAATGATCTGTTGTGCTGGTTCGAAAAAATCGGATGACCTTGTTTGCATGAATCACTACAGTGAAATTTAAATCATTACAACAAACCGTAAGCCTATAAAATGCTGAACGAACTTCATATGACCTAAATCGACGTGTAAATTAAACTTTAAATAAATTAATTCGAAAGAAGAATTCTAATTGTTTTAATATTCTTTTATACTATGAGTACACTGTATAATACGGTTACTGTACCATTCATCTCTTTTTCATGTTATTTTAATAGTTCAAATATATATATATATATATATATATATATATATATATATATATATATATATATATATATATATATATATATATATATATATATATATATATATATATATATATATATATATATATATATATATATATATATATATATATATATATATATATATATGAATGCTGGGTTTATCCATGCAATGTTTATCTATGTCAACCGGAAACATAGCTATACCAACTACTTTAGTTTTTGTTCGTCTCATTTTCATCTCATTATTTCTGTATAAGTACATATGTATACTATAGTCACTCAAGCAAAATAAACTTAAATTAAGACTTTTATTATAGAAGATGAAAAGATCATCCTCTTGCTACTTCAAGTCCTAGCACAAACAAATAAAAAAACTTTCTGTAATCAGATGGTTTGTTATGGTATATGTACATATATAACTGCAGACTTATATGTATATATGCATTCACTTAATCCGCTTGTCTCATGGTTTGAAAGCTTTTTGCATTTTTTAAATACAGTTTATGATATCTTTTAAAAATATAATTATCTCTCCGACATTTTCAAAAATCACTATTTTTCATTATTCCAGTCTAGCGTAGACATGCACACTGAACCGTATATAAATATTTCTAGGTTTTGTTTTAATTCTCTTAACATTTGATGGCATACAAACGAGGAAATAATGAAATGCCAGCGCACAAAAACCAGCATAACCAAACTCATAATTAATTTCATTATTAAAACCGATGTGCTCGTTCCTCTCTGTATATAGACAATGACAACCAACAATAACAAAATATGTACCATTAAAAGCTAGCAAACCAAAAACGTATACATAAACATAACACATAGGATACCCACTTAACTATTCTCTTTGATTAAAAATATAAGAAACAGCACAAAATTGTTCTGCTACTATACATTTGCTTGATAATTTGATTTGTCATTTTTCCGCTTTGCCCTTTTTTGATTTGGTGTAAAATCGGAAAATTGTAAATATATAAAGAGAAAACGTCTCGAGTACATCGAACACCAGCAGTAAATAAAAAAGCAAACATCATAAACAACATAAAAGCAGACATACATTCAACACACACACACACACACATACTATACAATGATTGATCGAAAAGCTCACACCAAGCTCTTTTTTTTGTAAATGTGGTGTATGTATTCTTGAAAGTCTATACATGTCGACGGGTTAATTAAATTGTTTTCTTCTCTCGTTATTTATTCTACATATGTGTACATACATATATTATGCATACGAGTACACATAATGCCAAGATTTACACCTGCATGCTAGGTGGAATAAAAATGTATGCAAATTAAATATTTTTTTATCTTCCTCATACCTGTGCAACTGATTTGCCACTATAGAAGTAAATATTAGACTGAAAGCACATCAGCTAATGAAGCAAAAAAAAATGTAAAAAAAAAAATTGCTGTATAGTGATTGCATGCATACAAATTGCTTACATTGTGTACATTAACCATTTTATATTGGAATCAAATTACAAATTCAGTTCGATATTATTATGCTTGCACATGTACTGTATATGTATAATATGATATCCGTGTCATGCGATTTTAATTTGATTTGTATCAAGAAGTAATATAAAATTTGATTATATTCTCTTTCATTTGATAAGCCTATGGAGTCCATGTCGATAAGCATGGAGGAGCCATACAATCAATGTGTATGGTCAATTAAGATAGCAGACCCTAAACAAACTACAAAAGAATTGCAGGACCCTCAGCTCTGGAATAGGTTGAAAATTTAAAAAAAAAACTCTTGGTTGTGTTCTCGTTATTTATACGATTTCGTTTTGGTGGGATGGGCGACAACGTCAATAATCTACGATATTTTGGCATATTGAATATGAATGCGCCAATTCATAGTTGTATTAATTTATAAAATAGCGATTTAGTTAAGCCGAATGAGAGATAATAATTTGACACGTCTGTGAAATTCCTAAAATCCCATTCCATAATTCCCAAAAAATCGGGATAAATCATATAATCGACACATATGAGGTCATACCAAACTTGGTTGTCCTAAATCTCCAAATCCCCTACGGTTTCCAAACTAAAAATATTTTTCCGATATGTTAGAACTTAGAACTAAAGACATCTTGGTATACGTCATACTTTTAATTTTATCTTCCCCAGTTGTGAAATAATGTCAGAACTTAATGTATAACAGATAAAAGAAAATTTGTGAACATTCAGATTACATTGTAATTCTAAATTTCTAAATACAGATTATGAACGTGTTTTAAACAGTAACAGATTAAAATGCATTGAAAGAGAAACTTTCAGGAGGCCAGGGGTGGGCGTTTATGCGTCATTTATTATTTTCTACGTCAACGTGTCGACATCCCGTAGACAACGTCGATATAATGTAGACAATTCCTAGAATGATTTTTTTGCATTATTTCTAAACTACGGTGAAACTACTATCAATGCAAACAACGATATAAAATAGTATGTATAAGGTTTCAGCGTAGAAAGAGCTGGTCATAAAAATAGGAAACTATTATATGATAAAGTTCTTTACAAGAAGATTATAACTTACATTACAATTAATTCAGAGATATGATGTTATTCACAAGTCAAATCGTCCAGATAATCAGAACTTTGTCCGCTAAACTTACCAGACTGCTCTATGACCAGGTTTTGATAAAATTTAGTGATTGTGTTTTGATGGATGACGAGACGTACGTAAAATTGGATTTAAAACAGGTTAGCAGGTTAAAATATGATTTTTGCCAAAAATAGTGACAATGCGCTCCCACTAAATATAAGCACTTCAACTGAGATAAATTTGCAAAAAGAGTTACGATGGCAAATGAATTGAAATGGCTACAGAAACGTGTTTTACCTCTAACTCGATTCAGAAAAAGTTGTGGTAATAAGCAATTCAACGCGATAACAATTCATCGCCAATCGTAATGGCAATTCATCGCGGTAATTAGTTATTAAATTATTGTCAAATTCGACATGTTGGATGGCTACTGGGCCACGGAACAATGTTATTTCTTGACTATGTTATACGGAAAATGACCAACTTGAATGGAACTAGGTTAATCCTTGATCGTTTATAATAATACTCGACATGTTAGATGGAAATAGGAATTTCAAGTGATTTTTAATTTGAAAAAAGTGAGATTAAATATTTTATTAATTAATTTGCTCTGCAATTAAATCATTAGAAGATTCCCTATAAGTGAGGTAAATCTATTAAAATCGGTAAAGAATAAAAAGTTTATGTAGACTAAAAACAACTGAACTTTATGGAACACAGTGTGGAACTACTACTATAAATCCCATCAATTTCATCAGATTCATTTCCGTTCTGAAGATAAAACCGAAACCAATCATTAGGTTTACCTTGAATAATGTCACAATTTAACTTCAATCGTGTCGAATGCTGTAGTTAAACAATGAAATTAACCGCTGCATTATTTAGCATTTCAATGATACGCCCTTCTCTAAAGCCATAAAGCCATATTGACGATTTGAGAAGAATTAATTTTTTTTTAAGAAAAGCAATAAACAAATTCTGACAATAAATAGGTCTATAGTTATTTATAGTACAATTTGAGAAAATGCTACATTCAAGGCTGATATTGCAGACGTGGGGTAACCTATATTGCAATGGATGGTGCAACATGTTTAACTAATGAGTTACTTATATTGTCGGGGCCAGCTGAGTTAGAATTATCTAAACTATTGATGCACCATAATTTTTCATTAATGGACATTTGTAAATTTGTATTAGCAGTTTATTACCTCTATATGTGCCACATATATGCAATACTGGAAATTTTAGGTTTGAGGTTGATACGTAAACAAAATATTTATTAAAGAGTGTATCCACACTTGCTATCTTGCATTATGTTTCTTTCCTTGTTTCTTTGCCCTCTACCAATAAACTAAATTTTGAGCAGGGATGGGCATTTACGCGTCATCTGTTATTTTCTACGTTGACGTGTCGACAACCTGTAAACAACGTCGACAAACGTAGATAACGTCGATAATGTAGACAATTCCTGGAATAATTTTGTGAATTAGTTCTAAACTAATCATATTTATTTAGGTTCAATGCGATACGGGTAATGATAATTTAATAGAATTTTCTCCAATAAGGTTTATAAATCTCAAAATTATTAAGTTTTCACAAAACAACGATATAAAGTGTTATATGAAGTGGTAAAAAGAAGGTCTCAGCATAGAAGAGCAGCTCCCAAAATATGGCATAACCATGATAAAAATCTTTACAATAAGATCTTAACAATAACTTCCATTAAAAAGATCGAGGGATCTCTGACTATGACCGTGCCATACAATTAAGGATTGTATCCCGTTCCATGCTAAGGCAAATACAAGCTCGGGAAGTCTTAGAGAGCAACCGAGCTATAAAGCTAAATCGTTCAGATAATAGAACTTGTCCGCTAACTGTACCAGACTACTCTATGTTCAAGTTTTCACAAAATTTAGTGAAATTGGATTTGAAACAGATTAGCAGATCGAAAATTGTATATCTTGCCAAACATAGTGCCAATGTTTCCGATAAATATTAGCATAAGAGTTGTGGAATCAAGAGCCATGCAAGAAAGTGACAGTTTTAGGATCATTGAGGCCATGAGTAACATTTAATGCGAGGCCGTTTATTCTCGTAGTTTGCAAGATATAAATATTTAGCGAAAAACTTACATATTTAAACAAGAAAGCAAACCCTCCACGTTTCGAGAAAGCCCGCAACGTGAGAGGCCTGTGGTGGTCTTTATGGTTGTACTAATTAGCAGCCCATGGGACTTAAACCAGACTAGGCCGTATTTTAACTTAAAATTAAAAATGAGAAATTTAATCGATACATCGCAGTATTAAACTTGTTTCTAAAGAATTGATTGCGGATTATCTAACTTTTCGATTGGTAGTATTTGACCCAGTAGCATAGGTGCCTAGCTAGCTCCCAGCACCCACAATAAGTGGCAGCGGGAATACAATTATATAATAAACCCACAGGTCATTCGAAATAAAATTTGTTGTGCCGTTCATACTAATATTTAGAAAAAAAAATTTGTCCGATTACGAAATTATTTTTCGCAAAGTACGAAGCCGATAAAAAATATTAAACCTGTCTGATATAAAACGTTATCTTAAAGTATTTAAGCCGACCGGTTTTCGACGTATCAAAATTTTTTTAGCAAGAGTGAAAAGAAGAATGGCGGATACGATAAGGTTACTGAAAATATGCGTCCTGGAAATAATATTACTGCCAAATACATCGGAAGTTGTGTCACGGAGAACACAAAACCACGTTTGCTTGACTTTAACAAAATTTGAAATTTAGATTAATCCGAACGGTTAGTGCAATAAACTTTCTTTAATTAAATCTATTGTTTATTTTATTTCAACATATATTTCCAAAATTATAGTGTGGTATTCTATTTCCGATTTAATTTGAAAGGTTTTTTAGTTTCATCTTACGGATTAATGGAATCGCCATTTTACAAAACAAAACTGGGAACCGCACATTTTATTTCAAATCGGTAATATATCGTAGGTTGTTGACTTTGACTTAATTGTCGATGACAACAAAAAATACTGCCACGTAATATTTTACGTGTCGACAACTGCGTTGATTATACGGCGTAATCTACCTCGCCCATCCCTGATTTTGAGGTTAGAATATTTGTGATTCTTTTTTCGCTAAAAAATATCCTTGTTCTTCTTTGGACTAACACAAATAAAACAGATCGCAAGGTCATATTATTTTTCTCATTTACACATAATTAATGTTCAGCGGGACATCTGTAACGCGGGCCAACATAACAGAGTTAAATTTCTTAAGTCTTTGAAAATTTTACTACAGTGTGATACCCACAAAAGAAAAACAAAATTATTTATTTGTTAGCTCTATAGTGTTTCGGTGAAAGAATTATAACAGATGTTTTAAATATTTTCCCCAAGTATATGTTAGGAGGCAATGAAAAAGCGAAAGGGAAAATTAATTCCTTAAAACAGTATCAAAAATTATTTTTAGTGAAACATTCGTATGACCGAATATTTTCCTTTCCACTTTCCTTTTCATCATTCCCCGAAGGTCGATCAGCCATAGAAAAACCTTTCTCGTTGGTCCATTACTAGTAAGAATTTAAACTTCAAATATATTGCAACAAATTGCGCACTATCCATTAAAAAAAAACTCTAAGATTGTGCCCGAAACCTGTGATAAAAAATCGTGAATTAATTTTTTGACATTTGTTTGATAATTATTCCCCTACATTCACGATTTTTTATTATGCTGTCCGAAATGTGTAATAAATCTCCCCACCTCATAAGTTTTTCCCCACGTTATATATATTTCAATTTTAGTTTTCATAACTTCAATTTTTTTGTGAATTTAAAAAAATTAATTAATTAAAATAATGGGTGCAATAATACTTTTTATAGTTGTTTATTATTATTGTGTTTATATAAAACAACGGTTAAATACCAGGATATTGTTGAGTCGAAACAAAAATTATCTTAGTAATAGACTCGAATAATTTGGGTGTGTTCGGTATTTTCAAGTACATGTCAAAAAATTAATTCACAATTTTTTATCACAGATTTCGAACACAGTCTAAGTCAAATTAAACGATTTAAAGGTTTTTTAAGGAATTTTTTTTTGAAAATTCCTAACTACAGCAACAAAACTAATTTTATTGTAATTGTATTTGTACAATCCTTGCAAGAGGAGATGCTATAATCTCGAATTGGTGCTCTCCAGAAAACAATGGAAAAGTAACACAAGGTGCTCTAGAGGCAGCTGACAGTCGTGCTTTGTATCCTCTAAGACCACTGCTAAAATCTAAACACATATCCAGTGCCGTGAAGCTGAAGCTTTACAAAGCGTTGATCAGGCCGGTTGTTATGTCTAGCTGTTAGGCAATTAAATTCGAAAGAACTCCATTCGCAGACGTGCAAAGTAGCTGAATTTCTGATAGCACAGCTGTTTACATAAATTTTTTTTTAATGAAATGACATACAATTGGTGAAGAGCACCTTCTGTGGATAATGTATATTAGCAAATTCTCTTTGCACTTATTTAATTATCTTCCTCTCACACCACAATGATTCAAATAATAAATTATGATAAGAATGAAGCGTCTTCTTTACCACACATTATATATTTATATACATACATAAATCTATGTTTTAAATAAATTCATCAGCAATTGCAACACTAACAGAATGTTCAATTAATCTAAACTGTTCGCAATTTATTCACCAGAAACGATGGAAAGCACAACTACCACTACTGCGGTATGTGAGTAACACAAAATGGAAATATTTTGTAATCCGTATTATGTATAGAATATCTTCTCGGATCTACCCCACCATATCTTTTTTTATATAGTTTTATGCAATGTTGTTATACTCTTAATTCTATATATCATTGCTAATGATGATGAAAAAAAAAATCCTGCTTGAACCAATTTTTTCTGCGTTTTTCGTGGAAGCTGGCGCAAACAACACAGAGTAATGAATATGCAAAATGATAGCTGTTCGGTTTATATTTTGGTGCTGCTATTGTTTTAAATTAATATTTTTTGGCCGGGATTAAGTTTCTATACCGTTGACAGGTGCTGTATATATAACATATAAACGAATACTGATTTTCGGTTTTAAATTTAATTATTTTTGGATACGACATGCATAACTGACAGACTAATTTAGTCTGTTCCAATTAAAATTTTGAAACGTAAATAAAAATGTATTTCTAACATTTTTCAAAATATAAATATAGTTTTTAAATTTTAATTGAATTCGAAACCCAAAAAATTAATTAGATGGAAGCGCGTAAATTTTTTATTTTATTCGTTTATTCACAAACATGATTGTTTATAAATTATTAATTCAAAATTTTGGATGAACCTGCGTGAAATCATATAATAGAACGAGAGTACTGACATATGCAGACGAAAAACAACAGTTGAATAAATATACCATAAATATACATATTTTATGTATATACATACATATGTTTACTAATCGAAAAATATTTGGCTTGTGATCCCAAAATTAAATTTATATTATTCATTTGAATGAATTCAATTTTTTTTTTGTAACGAATTTTATAAACGATTACATCAAATCAATCAAGTTTTACAAGTAGAATTTTGTACTATCAAATCCTTTGCAAATGAATTAATTGAACTCAAACAGTTCTCATCTGGGCATTAGCGCAATTTCTTTAAACTATGCTGCAGTGAGGAAAATTTAGAAAATATACCTTCTTTTATGAAGCACATCCTTTACCCACTCATATGAATCATATATTTATTTTATCAAGTGATATGTAACTTAAGCGTGAAAAGAGTGAAATATATTTTATAGAGCGCTTTGCATTTGGATCCTTCGTATTAACCGAAACTAATGTTTACATTCGAATTATTATCCAATTTAAGTAATTACTCGTAATTACTAAAACGAGATTTTTTACACTCGGCTCCTTCTATATCATGTTTTCAAATAAGTGTACATAAAATCTAAAAAATTTTAAGTTATATAAGTTATGCTCCATTTACTACTGCTGGATTACAAAAGCAGAACTTATATGCAGAAATATATTTATAGGTAGGTTCCATCAAAAGTTCAATGTATAAAATAAGAGCATTTAATGAACTGACAAATAATGCAACGTTTATTTAGTTCACCTGGGACACACATTCCTTGCGAAGGTCAGTACAACGCTTAACATAATCAATTTGGTTCAAGATTAAAGACGCCGACGAGTAAACGACTATTTGCTGCTATATAAATATATGGAAGGCAAGTCTTTTGGATTATTTATCAGCCGAACATTTTTCATTCTGGCCTACGGACATAAAAATAAGTCTGATTAAATATGAATAAAGATCACTGATGCCCTAAATAAATCTGATGGAATAAAGAAGTCTAGTGGAACATAATTATAAAACCTTAGCACATCAGCAGGAATTGATGCAAAAGCAGAAAACCATTATAATCTCTGGAAATAACTTAAGAAAAGGTTACGGCTAGCATTTGTGATTCTGAACAAAATCCTGGATGAATAACGGAAAAATATTAATTAATTCTGAGAGTAGCTCTGAAAGAAGAAAACAAATAAATTGCCTAGAATTATTTAAGTGAGCTTTCGGCAATAAAGAGAACAGGATGATTTTCTGTTGTGAAAAGGATCAAAGAATTTAAAAAACAGTAAACCCCAGCACGGTATTATTGCTAGTAATCAAGTAAAACTCTTTCATTACTTTAAACACGAACAAATGTCTTAATACAAAAATTTCTAAGGACTGAAATAGTGACCATGATTCTAACGTAATACGTGCCTCCCCATCAAACTATGCCATAAGTCAACTTAGAGTTTACAAGTGCAAAATACACGTTTTTTTAAACAGCAATTGGACAGACTAATCTTAAGATATATATTTTACGTATCACCGATACCAGATAATTAAGAAGATTTTCAATATGACACTTCCAATTTAAAGCATTATCAATCGTGAGACCAAGGTATTTAAAGATTGGGACCCATTAGAACATGCAGCCTCGTTGCATTCAGATTCATGATAAATGATGTTATGATCAGAAAAAGAAGCACCATTTAGACTATATAACAAAGCTTTAAATTCAATATAGAATAAAGAGTTTACATAAATTAAGAACAGCAATGGTTCCAATACAAACCCCTGTGGAACTCCATAATTACTAAAATTTCGATAAGGCAATCGTTTATTGTTACACTCCTCCTGTGACATATTCGACAAGTAAGAATGAAACCACTGAAGACTAATTCCACGAAAACCAGCACTAGACTGTTTTTTTTTATAAAACACTATAGTTTACCATATCAAACGCCTTTGTCAAATCAACAAAAACTGAGGCTACATAATTCCTTACTTCGAGGCCTTTATACGAAAAATTAGTTACCTCTAACAAGGCATTCTCGGTACTTCTGGATTTCCTGAAACCAAATTGCATCTTATGTCAAAAATTTGTGTGATCCAGAAAACCTGGAATTCGTAAATGACCCACTGAAAGCAAGCTTATTGGACAATAATTTTAAACAACTTTTTTGTCACCCTTTTTGAATATCGGGATTACCACAGCTTCTTTAGCCGTGTCGGAAAACATCTACAATATAAATAGCAATTTTTTTGACTACATTGTTGCTAATCTTATCTTTTCCCGAAGAATTTGATGATTTGAGTGAAGAAATAACTTGTAAAATTTCTAAAGGTGAAGTGTCATAAGAAACAAAAGATTTAAGTTGAAAATTGTTGGTAATTAAATCATCACTATAAACATTTCCGTGTAAATCATTAATTTTTAGGTCTTGAACCCCAGTAACAAAGTAATTGACCGAGCAAATACCGGGTTCGAATCCCAACAGAGGCAGGATGCAAAAGGGATTTTTCATCTCCCGATTACGATCGGTGATTAAATTGAAAAACATCTATGACCCTCTATTGGAATGTAGAACTCATGGGCCGACCCATCTTCCATGTCACAGTACAGGGTGACATGGAGCTAATCAATGAATGGATTGAATGAATGTTGTGTGAGTGCAAGGCAAGGCTATTGACAAAAAAGGTGTCTATGCCAAGCCCTTTAAAAAAAAAAAAACAAAGTACTTGTTAAAGAGTTCAGCTTTTTCAGCATCTTGTGTGGCTACGTGATGTTCATCCACAACAATTTCATCAATAGAACGTTTAATTCCTTTTCCCAAAAGTTCATCAAGTAATTTCCAGCTTTTTTTAATATCACCGTTTACATTATTAAAGTTTATATAATAGAATCTAGTTTAGGCAATATCTACTTCCGTTTTAATTGATTTACTTGGACACGTACTTTTTACTTTAAATCAATGTTATATGGTTGACTCGTTATCTTTCCGTGTTGTCCGTGTAGAATTAAAATCATTGGAAAGGGAATTAGGTATGATAACAATGGAAGTCATGCAATAATCAGTGATGTGAAGATCATGAACATCAGCTCCATAATCAAAAACGAATTTCACAGAATGCCTAAAATACAAATGATCTAATCAAGTAGACCAGTGGTGTGAAAAGCGAGTAGGTCCATTGATCAATGACTGCAAGCCATAAGATGATATCGTAAGAACATAATCAGATGAAGAAAACTTATTAAGAATATTTTTATATTTATTACAACAAGGCATTACTATAGGCATTACTCATCCACAAAGTCTGTCGTGTTCGAGGCATGGAGTTTATACACACAAAGAATAGAGAACTAAAAGCAGTTAAATTTCATGTTAACCTGAATAATGTCAGCACTAACAGTTGGAATATTAGATATCGCGTCACATTCAATCACCCCATTAGTGTACACCACCACTCCACCAGCTCTCTTCAGCTTCACTCTAAACTACGAATATTTTGCTGAATAATAAACAATTTAGACTTAGCTTTCTTTGTTGAAGCTGAAGGTAATGTAGTTGGTGATGCAGGCACTTGTACCGATTTAAGAGAATCCGTTGATAAATCCTGTCCACGAATAACGTTAATTGCAGGGGAGCTAGGCCTTTGTCCTTCAACGTGGTTATAAGTGCAAGGTATTGTATTAGTATTTGTAAGAAACGATTTCATAATTTCGGAGAATAAGGCAAAAGTATCGTAAAACTTGGTTAACATAGACGTCAAAACATGTTTTTTTTAAATTTATAATAAGTAGAAAAAAATCTATGTTGACTATTTAACGACTCAACTAAGAATGATATCCTATACAATATAAGAACAATAAATAAATTAATTAAACTATGTAATACGGGAAAACTAAAAATGGTTTAGAGAATTTTTCTTTATGTATTGTAGCTTCAAGCAAAATTTACCGGCAACACGTTTAACCTTTAACTTTTTTCAAAGTAACTAAAATTTACTTACAAACATAAATCCTACAAAACATTGCTGTTAAAATTATCAATTTTATTAATCAGTTTCAAAATTACAAATTGTTCTACTCTGAGTTTCTTAAGTAGAAGGAATACAGAAGACATAACGATATACAAAAATTTAATCACTACAATAGTAATTTTATAAAAATATTAAAATTTCTCGATACCAAATTTTAGGTGACTTTTCAAAGGATTCCATGTGAAATGCACTGAGCCTTCAGTTCGCACTAATGCGGATTCTCTATAAATACAAATTTTACATTAACAATTAAAATAAGATCTAGGTTTTTAATTTTGTTTAAACCGATTTAATTTTATTTAATTTTCTAAAACAGCGAAATAATGAGCGAAATCAAATATTACGGTTACCGCTAGAAAAAATATTTTTCAATCTACCGAAATATTAAACAAACATTATGAGATACAAAATAGGATATGAAACTAGACTATGTTAAAACTAAATATTGTAAAATTAAATATTGTTCCCTCATAATCCGCCCAGGAATGACCTAGTTCCTGTTGGCCATATTTTAGAACTTCATCCAAAAACCATTTTATAATCCCATTTCCATCCAATATATCAAATTTCATCGTAATCCGTCACATTACACTTCGCCGAGCTCTTTATTTAGAGCAACTTGTTTGATGCTCTTTGTTTAGAGCACATTATCCAGTGCAGTTCACAAGCTACGTTTCAAAGCACTCACATAGTAAAACACACGAAAAATTGTCTTGCATAAGTGCTAAATAATTTTTCGTATGTTTTATTATGTGAGTGGACGAAAATTTGTGTGTCAGTCGAAATCTGACTATCTATTTGGATACCGAAACACGGCCAAAAATCCTACACTGCTCAACTACTAATGGTGGTCAATTTATTATATAATTAAAGGGTTACTTTTTGAAAGTGCACATAAAAGGGACGAATTCGTCTTTATTCCGAATTTCACATTTCACTTCATAGCCATATCCGTTTTCATTTGTTTAAAATTAAAACCAATTCCATTTAATTTTGGTGTTTGTGCAATTGTTCCATTAATGGATAAGCCATTTAGACTGAAATTTCGCAAAAGACAAAAATTATTTTTCGATACCCAAAAATTTGATGTGCTGGTTGTACCAAAATAGGAGGCAAACAAAATATGTAGATTATAAATCATAATTTACAAACATAATGCTAGATTTTAGCATTTGTATCATCATCAATTTTATTTTGAGAAAGTTGGCTTTGACATTCATGTCGAGTAATTGTGTTTGTTTCTTGTTTTTTATATTTGTTAATATTTGATCGGTTAGTCTCGAACAGTTGGCGGATTAAAGACGTCTTTTTTTAATTTAAATTTTACTTTGTGAACGCAGTGGTAAAATTAGAGAATGGATTTAGTGAAAATAGTGTTTTTGATAGAGTAATGGTTAGATCAAAGTCGGGTGAATACCGTTCAAATAATACTTATCTCAAATTGATATTCAAACAGAACGTAAGTAGAGACATTTTGGGTTGTCGAGATGATGTAATTCGGTTACCTATAAACTCTTTATATACATTGAAATAAAGAAGTGAGGTTAAACAATAAACAACAAATGAAGAAATTCCTATTATCCATCCGGGAGTATTTAATTAGATTTGGAGTAAGTGAATTATAATACATTATTAGAGTTAACTTCATCGGGTTCTATAATTATGGTTGTCTAATATTTTGAACCAAATATACATATATAATTGTATATATAGTTTTAGGAATTTAGTTTAATTAAATTTACAATTATTCGAGACACAAATCATTTGATACGAATGTGACAAAAATATGCTTATAACTAGGCTTAGGAAATTAAGGCGTTAAAAAATTTTAAAATATGTATTTAAAATTCGATAAACTTTAATTTTTCAAATTTAAACATTTGACGGTTTGTCTGTCAAGAATTGTTAAACATTGAAATACTACCTTCTACAGCCACTAATGTTTTAATGATGAAATTTCAGATGTTGACAAGTTCTTCTGCCGCATCTTTATTCCATTCTAAAAAAAATTAAAGGATTTAATTATGACGTTTTCCATTTTGGCCATAATTGTTATACCAATTGGGCTGTCGGCACTCCGCACTCATCGTAATAAAAGTTTAATCATTTTTTACGTAAGGCCTTACCATATATGTATATTCTTTGGTGGGTTTAAAATTGTTGGATTACACTGACCGTCCATTCCAACGAATTTTTTCAAGGCAGTGCGTGTAATAGTCTACTTAGCTCAGTACCCCACAGTGTTATAACAGCTTGTTGGACGGTAGAAACCAAACTATTGACAACATTAAAATGACTTTCGATGGTTCTGCAACTCTGTATAAACATATAGCTGCATCAGATAAAGAAGAAATATTCAATCCTCATCAAAAGAGTCGAAAGTAGTATTCTTTCGCTATCAAAAGTGTGGAAAAGTCATAAAAAATATGTGTTAAATCGCGAAATGAAATGATAATATGTAAAAACATGCGATTATTCGCCATTATTTGATCTTAATCGACTTACTAACTGTTCAACGAATTTTAAATTTGGAATTACTATGTATCAAAAAAAAAATTTAACCTAAAATTTCGATGCCATTTCATTTTGAAAATTCAATTAGTTTTCAATGCAGCATTCAGTTTTTTCTAATCTTTATGGAATCAACGAATCAATATCAGAAATCATTTTCCTAAAAATAACTTTTTCACTTCAAGATTATAGGTTACAATTTCGATAAAATAAGTAAAAGCATAATGAGCTGTATACTGATCAATTATGAAACACCAAGTTTATAGGTTGGTTATACGAACTTTTAAGAAATTTTTGAAGAATATTGTAGAAAACGTTCGTTGTTAAACATTCTCGATTACGATTAGTAGAAATTTGCGGTTGCATATAGTCAAAATTGTTTGTAATTTGTAACTAATATTGTATCGAAAATACAGTAAATGTTCACGAGTTTTTATGGAGTTTTATGTTTGATGTGGGTATTTTAAACCACAAAAACCAACAAAAAATAAATACAATTTGTAATAATTTGTAAATTACCTCAGTTTGTTTGGTGTTTATTTATTTACTTGCTTGTATATACGAATACATTTATATAAATTTTTTATTAAAATATATTTTTATTTAAATTAATAAGTAGCTTTAAGGCATTTTTATATTTTTTTGAGCTCCGACAAATCCATACATATACGCATCAAAAATAATATTTTTTTGTTAAATCGGAAAACATAAAATAAAACAAATAAACATAATATACCTTTGATTGCGGGGCCTCACTATTGATATTAAAATACTTCTTCTACAAGCTCGGGTATTCCCAATGAAACAAAATTCTAATTAAAAATTAATTTGCATAAGCATGAATAAATTTGATTTTGTAAATGAATTTTTGATATAAAAATATGATTTCTAAAAAAATAATACATTATATTCTAATTAACTTATGTATATGGAAATAACAAAAAAATTTACATAAATGAAAAACCAAATCACATATGGTAATTTTCTTGAGAACAAGTATACGTAATGACACCCACAAACTTTTTATTTCCATTTATGTTTTTTTTTTATACAAAATTTTTTTCAGTCTTTATTATTTGTATTTCCTATGGCAATACTGTTCTCGTCTGTTAAAGTGTTTCGAAAACATAATTCTTCTTAATATTGTCACAAAGCTGTTTCTATACTTTTTCTACTTGTTTTTCATGTTGTTATTTGAGCGATGAAGGAATTTTTAATTAATTTTTTTTTGTTTTGTTGAATAAAATGAAATTTGGAAATGATTTAAGTTTGTTGTTGTTGTTTTATTTTATTTTATTTAAAAGACGTAAATTACCGGAAAAGTTAAGATTAAGTAAAATGTTTTATTCAAATGAATTAATTTCGGAAGGAAATTTGAGTGGAATTTTTTTTTTTTTTCATTTTCGTTAGTTCTATTGTTTTTTAA
Source organism: Tipula unca (assembly GCA_951394425.1). Classification (NCBI taxonomy): domain Eukaryota; kingdom Metazoa; phylum Arthropoda; class Insecta; order Diptera; family Tipulidae; genus Tipula; species Tipula unca. The sequence goes on along the minus strand of OX596380.1, from coordinate 141,485,294 downwards.
TTAGAAAACAGTAAAGTTTTGTATAATAAATACTTACATACTGGATAGTATAAGTCAACATTTGAATATTATTTCTCTATGGACAAAACTAATTTATGAGACTCTTCGTATATTACATAAATATTTATCTACCTTCTTGGAAGGAAAACACTGTAAGAACTTTGATAAAATATTATTAAAGACCAAAATTGTTAAGGTATAAGTATAAAATGTATAATTTCCCTAATGAATTTAAAACTTATAAAAAGATCTAGTTTCTCTTCCAAAGGAGGCTTTAAAATCTTTCTGAAAATTGAAGAATGTTTTGGTATGCAAAAATGTGACGTGAATTAAAAGAAACGATGGAACGGCCGTTGTTGTTCTGTAATAAATTTGTCTTCATTTCGTTTCTCTTTGTTTGTTAGATTCTTTTTTAACAGTTTTGACTGTTAAATTTTAAAATTCTGTATTTTGTATTAAATTATAAGCTTGAATTTTTAGTTTTACAGGAAATAGGAGAATTTGAGAATTGAAGATAATTCATTCTTATATTTGCTCTACACTTTAATTAAAAATTCTTTAATTGGACATCAGACTCATACATATATTAATTTGTATCCATGTTGTTGAGCACTGTTTTAATGTTTATCGTCAATCTACAAATAATCTAAATTTTAAACTTGAACAACAAACTTACTATATCGTGTTATAAATAAAGCATTCTTAGTAAAGGATGTTTTTTATAGAGTTACACAAGTTTAAATCATAATAAAACAAAGAAATATATTTTTAATGTTATTGGATAGAAAATTTTATGGCATTATGATTTCGATTTAATATTTAATATGATTTCGGCCATGTGGCCGCCACGGCTGGCGCGTTCAAGGCGCAATCTGGAACACCAATTTTCACAAACTTTTCGCAGCATTTGCGGACGTATTTCGCCCATAACTCTTCGAATGTTGATTGGAGGTGTTCAACGGTCTCTGGTTTATCGACGTAGACAAGTGACTTTACATAACCCCAAAGAAAATAATTCAATTGGGTTAAATCACACGACCTTGGTGGCCAATTAATTGGACCATTACGCAAAATTAGTCTTTCATCAGAAGTTTCTTTGAGTAAATCAATTGTAGCGCGCGCTGTGTGGCATGTGGCTCCGTTCTGTTGGAACCACATGTCAGCAAAATTAATGCCAGCTAATCGAGGGACGAAAAATTGTTTAAGCATGTCCCTATACCGCTGACCATTAACAGTAACAAACTGTCCATCATCGATTTTGAAGACATATGGACCAATGACTCCGCCAGCCCATAAAACGCACCAAACAATTTTCTGTGGATGTAATGGTGTTTCGACAAAAGCTTGGGATTATCCTCACTACAAATACGATAATTCTGCTTATTCACGTACCCATTCAACCAAAAATGTGCTTCATCGGAGAACACAATTTTGAATGGAAATTCAACATCAATATCAATTTGAATTGGCGGCGCATACGATGGTCGTTTGACTTTGCACAACATGCACAAGTTGAATCTTGAAATCTTTTATGCCAAGATCCTTTCGTAAAATCTTCCACTAAGTGGAAGGACACAAGCACAACCCTCAGTTGCTGAGAACGGCGACGAATTGATTGATTTGGATGTTCTTAAATGCTTTCCTGTACAGCGGCTACAGCTTCTTCAGTGCGCACTATTCGGCGTCTCACATTATTATTAAGAGTAAACGTGGTCCAAAAACAATTTATTGTTATTCGAGTTAGCCGCTCTGACGGACGATTATGTACGCCATAAAATGGACGAAGTGCACGATAACTTTGACAAACAGAACCATTATTTTGATAAAAAAAATTAACAATTGGCAAGCGTTACTCTAATGTAAGTCTATTCATAATGAAATGTCAAATCAAACTTAACAAAAAGCAACTATCAGCTAAATGGGTTGTCAAATAAAGTAGTGTTGCCAACTCAAAGTTGTGAACCTTTAAAAAAACACCCTTTATATACACAAATTAAATTTAATTTGTTTGCAAAGAAGCTCCTTAATTTGTCAAGAATTACCAATTTTTCCTGCTGTTTTTTCAGGGGGCCTTTATTTTAGATTTTTGTCTGAAATGTTTTTAACAAATTATATACATAATTTTACTCATCACATAACATATAGCGGATTATATTTGCAAAAATATATATCTACCTACGGGCTCTACAGGAAATAATTACTAAAATGAAAGGAAATTTATTCCCAAGCTTCTGAAATCCAAGCGTATCGAGATGATTCAAATGATTCTGAATTGGTATATTAAGTATATAGCAATACCTCTATATCATGCAGCATATTGGATACTTGTTCCCCTAATATCGAAATTCTAGGATATCTGCGGCTCAGTGCATGAATATGGGTGTTTTGTCATATTGAATACAACTCCAGAACATGCGTCTGTGAACCATCAACGAATCCGATGAGAACGGAATATATAGCTTTGCAAGGTTAAATTGAGGCTTTTCCAAGTTTAACAAAACTAAAGAGAAAGTCCTAGGCTGTCCATTAGCACGATCTCGGGGGCCAATTGACTTCGCATTTTGCGCTAGATAAATAAAGCATCCCGGAAAATGTATGATAGTGTTTCGGCACGGCCTTTAAACCACATATCATCTAATTTTAATTCGGGCCATAGTAAGTTAGTTATAAAAAGTTGTTGTTGCGCATGATGACGTGTTAATATGCTTATGGACTCTCGGCAACACCTTCACGTGTGGCAGCAATTTTTTCGGTTGAACGGCCTGTTCGAGCACGCACTGATGGTTTCACATCTGCTACCAACCCAATTTCTTGGAATTTGTGCACGATTTGTTTTCCACCTTGTATCTATACATCACTAAAACGTTAATGGCTGTATAGGTGACACATGTCATTATAAAACAATGTTTTTTTGACATTTAGATTTTATTCACCACTCTCTTAATGAACTACACATTGGTCCAACCTTTTTGTTCCAAATTAAATGCAACCATTTTATATTAAATGAAACTTTTTATAGCTGGAATTAACCATTTTCCAAGACAAAATAATCATTTTCCAAATGAAATTAAACTTTGTTAAAATTAAATTTCATAAATCTTCTACCGCTTGTCGATTGTGATGCAGGACAACTTACAAACACCTGCGACTAGGTCAAATATCCTTTTTTGCAAAATAAAGAATCGGATAAAGTCGAGGTTCAAAAATAATCCAAAAGTGATATTCCAAGCGCCACATAAACAACTAAACTTGTTAGGACACGTAAATGATCTCAGAATTAAATAGACGGAGATTAATTAAATGATGCCTAATACCTTGTTATTATTTTAAGACGAAGGACTAATTCATACAGCGCATTGAAAATTTGACTTATCCCCCGGAACTGTCTAACACATAACGGTACTCCTTTTATCCCATGGTGGTATTGATGGAGCTAAAACATGGATACTGAGGAACTAAAACATGTCTTCGTGGTGTGATTACGTTTTTAAAATTTTCATTCCAATTCCCATAGTCCTATCACGTCGTTTTTCATGACTATATCACGTCACATCAATTTTCCTATTCTTGGAGTCGTTTGTTACGCTTAAAGCCACTTCACATGACTCTTGCCACGCTATTTTTGCAAGTGACAAGACTATTTAAGCGACTGCAAAAAGTACGAGTTTTAAATTTCAGACAAATTTTTATTTTAAAAAATGATGATTATAAAAAGGTTTTTCGTGTATAAATTGTTTTTATTTTTATTTGTTAAATTTTTTGGTAGGAATTTGGAATGCTAATTAGCCTTCGCAAAAGGCTACATGAATTTTGGCAGTTCCAAAGAAGACTTCAACAATGTATGAAATGGCTTTGCCGACAAATTGAATTTATTCATTTTAATTATTCAAAAATTGAAACAACTATCAGAAAATTTAATACAAATTGATTTATTAAATAAAACCGGCTCGGTTTTGTTGACACACAAATTTCTGTAAATATTGAGCAATTTTAGTGTTATACAGGACAAATTTTAGTTCCGCTCGAATCGACTTCAAGAATACCATTTTGGTTTCGACGTGACGTGACTAGAGTCACGGCGTGTGAAGTGATACGACTACGGGAATAAGGGTGTGAAGCTGAAAGGTATAATTTTCGAAAGTAGAATAAATGTTGTATTAATATTAGAGTTAGCTGTAATCTAGAGTAACAAAGTGTTGATATTTCCTCAATTTATAAGGATTTTATTCAAATATCAAAATGAGTTGTTTAATATGGGGCACCTTAGCTACGCCCACATTATTTTAGGACAATTTTAAAAATTGGTTAAAATTAAAATTTTTATTAAATTAACGAATTTTATTATAATAGTTTACTTAGAATTATATTAAATAAAATTAATTATTTAATAAATTTTTGAATATTATTGAATTAAATAATAGAATTAATTAACGAATAAACTTTTTAGCTTTCAATTTATTTATAAATGGTTTCAAAATGTTTTATATATTTATAATTAGTAGTTAGTTTCCAACAATTTCGAAACATAACAAGAATCTAATAAAATTATCTAAATTAGACAAATTTAAAAAATACAATTTTAAACTACGAACTGAATTACAGAATTTAAAAATTTTTATATAAAGTTGAAACCTTAATGGTTTTCAATGCTTTCTATTAATCGAAACTAAACATTTTCATTTTTAACTTGAGTAAAAAATATTTAGTAAGAATATGGACACTTTTGAAACGTGTTGTATAATTCGTTAATTCAACATAAACTTCCCATCGATAAAATGTTAATATTTGACAAATTAAAATAATCTAACGAGGAAATCTATTCTACTTATTGTCGATTAATCGATTAATTAACAGAGAAGACTATAGATTTTAAAAAAATACCTATCTATAATTAAAAAAACTAAATACAAAAAACGTAAAAAAATGTTAATGTGTTTTTTTGTTTAGCCGTTAGAGTGTTTACATAAATCGTTAAAAAGTTTAATTTCATCTAAAAATAAAAAAATATTTTAATGTTACTTTAATAATTCACAATATTGTTCAAAGTACCACTAATTTTTGTTTTTGAAATACCAGCAAAAAATTATTTAAATTAAATTCTATTTTTATAAAATTTTCTGAAATAATCTTAGTTACTTTATTACAACAATTTCAACTCTGAACATATTTTGAAAAATCAATGTATATAATTAAAGAAATAACATCTGTTTGGTGCACAATAAGTAAAATAAATTTAAATTGAAAAATTTGTGTTGATTGTAATTTAAATAATTTAAATCAAATTGGCTCCATTTGCAATTAAAAAGTACTCTTCGGTAGTAAACAAATATGTAACTAGCACGAATTTTTGCATACAATATTTATAATAATAATTTAAATTCAGTTGAGGCATCGCTGAGCATACTGTCATGAATTCAAAGAATTTGAAAATATGTATAAGTAACACATCTATAAACCTAAATAAAACATAAAGATTTTTCGTTACAAAAAAACTGACAAATTTTTTTGGAATATAAAATAACAACATCCGAAAACAACTTTGAAAGTTATTCTAAATTTTTTAGCATAATTAAAATTTCAATTCAATTAAAAAATTAAAGATTTTTATTGCGGATTTTTAATAAAATTTCAATTTACTATTGCCTGATACCTATTTTCTAACTAATATATTATCTAACTAATAATTCGGTTGCTACCTTTTGATTAGGCCGATTATGAATGCTGTAAGTATTCGAAGTTTGCAGCATGGACTCGAAGTTTGTGTATCGACGAGCAAATAATTCCCTTTAAAGATCGGCTTAAGCCAAAGATATAAAAAATATAATTCGGGTTTTAAATCGGGTTTGGTGCCGCTGTAGTACTCGATTTGGCTCAACGAATAAAAACTTCAGGTAATAAACTTTTCTTTAACAATTATTTCACGTCATACACATTACTGGAAATTCTTAAAAACTAAAATTGTATCGAAGCCGCGGGAACAATAATTATAAATCAATTTATGAACCCTCCTTTCCAAGAAGATAAAAAATTTAGGAAACTATCTCGCGGATCTTTTTTCGAGTTGAGCGACTGTGAGCAGAACGTTGTTATCGTAAAATGTCTTGACCTATACCCATTGCATCTAATTTTGTTGGAAAAGTTGGAATGCCACGTCAAGATTACACAGCCGGAAGTCGTGAATTTGTACAATAAAGTTTTGTGCGGAGTTGATATAACGCACTTCTTCGACTTGGCTATTTCAACTAGCTGGATGGGGCAGATAAGCGATATGTTACGGAATGGTGTGCCTGTAGAAAATTTAAAAGCGTATAACCTGCTCAATGTTAGCCAGGTACATACCAGGAATCGTGGCCGTTTTTCGAATATAGAACTTCCCATTCTGCTTACATGTAGGCGAAGAAGTGAGGTATGTCCAACCGTTAGTATTTTAAAGTAGTAATAAATAATTGTGTAGGTAAAAACATATATTTTTATTATATTTTTCTTAATTTTATAATTTTTAGACGTAAAATCATTTATGATACAAAATGAATTTGTGACACTCTAGTGTACTGTCCAGTACAAAATATATAACCAATGTTAAAAATATGCGAAATATTTTGACAATAATCGACATTACGTAAAATGTAAATCGGAGAAACCTTTGGGAAGATACTCGTATTTAATTTATGAACAGCAGCAACTCTAGATTAGGAAGGCTTATCAGCTAACCTACTTTATGTAAATATACAGTAAAATTCATGTATTTTGCATTATTTTATTCATTCCTGTATTCTAAATGTATGGAATTATTCTTAAATAAAAGAAAGTTCAAGTAATGCAAAATAAAAGCATTAACGCTGTTTATAAGTTACGAGACCTTCAGTGTACAATAATTTGCCTGAATCACTAAAAAGTATTTATTGCATACGTATTCATCATTTTAGAAAATATTAGTTAATTAATTTTTGAGTCACTTAAATTATATTTAGCACTTATGGCTATTTGTAATTAAGGGTTTTCAATATTGTAATGTTGATTTTTGTTTGAAGGACATTAAATCCAATAGAAACTCATTATTATCATTTTTTATCTATTATTGCCGTTCAATTCATTTATTATAATAATCTATTTCAAATTATTAAACTTTAAATTAGAAAGTTTATAATTAAAACCTAATTATTATTATTATTATTATTATAGATAAGTTTTAACTTCAAAGAATTTATAAAACAAAAAATTGAATCAAAAATGAAAAAATTAGAATTTAAGAGAATGTAGATTTTTATTTGGATTTCATTTTATTTTTAGTTTTATAATTTGAAATTAAACATTTTGAACATAAGTGTCAAAAATCACTACTAGGTGGTATTATCGAATTTAAAATCGTTTGAGCTCTTTAAAATTTGGAATTTTATATTACACGTTCTTAACACGAAAAACTTGGTTTTAATTTAAATTTACATTTTATAGAATTAAACATATCTTAAATAGAATTTACATTTTTAGTTTTACGATTTTGAAATTCGTGATCCTCCGATATTTTAAAAGTTTTGAATTTTTTAGTTATAAAATTATGGTATTATTAACTTAAATAAATTTAGAAAATTAATTTTAACATTTCAAAAATAAATAAATAAATAAATATAATATCCGCCATTTATTCAGTAATTCTCTTTATATAATAAATTTGTATTTTTAAGATTGCTGTCCTGTAGTTTTATTTTCATTAAAATACTTTTTTTTAAATTGATTTCTTTATATATACAAAACTCCCTCTCCATCTAGCCTAGAGCTAACTTTTTACATTTACTTACATTTTTTATAATTGGTTTCCACGAATTTCCGGATTTTCAAATAGCTTCAAAAAAATAAGAAACATATTATCGTGAATAATAGTTATAGATGGGCCAAATCCTTCGCACCATCTCTAAACATAGCGGAACAACAAATTACAGTGCTGAGATCGTGAAAAAGTTTCCAGCGTACACAAATAGATTTTTCATTTGAATAGATTTTTTTTTAAAGAGTGGCAATAATTACGCCATCTACTCCAGGCGAAATTTTGATTTGCCATGATCGAAACAATTTCATCTTGGGTGATTGGCAAAATAGAAAAGGTTCCGTCACACCAAAAATTAGCAACGTAGTTTTTTTTAAGGAGCCCAAAAAAATTGAAAATTATTTAGATCGCAATTTAATTTAAATAAATAAACATCATTCTGAAATTTTTAAATTTGTATTTTGAAAGAATCAGTAATTTCTGATTAAATATATAAAATAAAATACCAAACCAACAACTCGAAAATCTACATAATTCAAAAAATTTTAATTAATTGTTTTCAAAATGCAACAAGAAAATTAAACATTTCGAATGATTTATAAATTTGTTGTTGTCAAAATGCGAGGCTTCATTTTGCATAAACATAATATATCAGCCATTCGTAGTTATACCACAGATAAAAAAAAATTGTACACACTAGTAATTGAATTTTATATTCGCATAATAATTCTGACAATTTATTCAAACCCTATTCGAATTTTCCTCATTTACTTCTTGCAAGAAACAAATTGGTATAATTTCAATTGCAAATTTAATAAATTGTAATCATTTATATAGAAATTCGATTAAAGTTGACTATAGTTAAAAAAAATTTAAATGAATATTTTAGTTACAAATGGGGGAATAAAATGTAAAATAATTTTAATATTTTGCAGTCTTCATTCAAATTTGTAGTGGGCGGAATTGCATTTGTCAAGGTGAAAAGCTGATGACGAACCCCATCTTTTTCTGAAAATTTATATGTATCGGATAAAATAGTTAGCAACGATAGTATCACTGATACAATTTGAAAAAAATCGCTGAAATTTTTTATTTTCTAAATTCACCAGTAAAACAGTTGAAAATCTGATAGCCGACAAACAAGTAGCTAAACAAAAAAATGTCGCCCGGTTGAATCAATTTTACTTAAATTCAAAAATTTTCTTAAAATTGAAAAATGGATTTTTGCTTAATTTCACTGAACACAAGAATTTGAGTGATCGATCTATGTGATCACAAAACTCTTAAAATATTTAAGCCAATAAACCCAGGATAGCGCTTTAAATCGAATTTTAAAAAAATTAAAATGTTTTATCCTTTTCATTTATTCAAATTAGAGATAAACTTGGTTAAAAATATGGTGCCAAAATTTTTTTACTGGATACAATTAAATATTTCATTGCCAACTTCTCGAATGTATGCAAACAGTAGCAATTTTAGTTTAAATGATTAGATTGGAATTTGCATTGAAAGATCTTTCTTTCTATTTCTTCTTACAATATCAGTTCTTGGTAAAAATAAATTTCGTAAGAACCGAAAACGAATATCAAATATTTCAATTAAAATTTTTGTGTTTACAGAATAAATATAAAATTTTGTATTCTGGTATCCGGAGTGAGCTAAATTTAAATTAAATAAAATTCACATATGTGTATTAAATTGTTAGAAATTTACCTTTGCTGTATAATTTTCCAATATAAGTATATAAAGGTATTTTGTTTTGTTCATTACATTTTTGCGTTTTTTTTTTATTTATTTATTTGAAGGAAAATACTTATTTATTCCATATGAAAATAATCCTATAAATCGTCATATCCTATAACAATTTTATGTATTCCATATATGTAGTCGAATAGGTATATAAATATTATTTAAAAAAAACACTATAAGACAAAACTATATTTTTTAGTTATATTTCTATTATATTATAAAATAGTGTGTCACTTCTAGTATATTTTATTTTTTATAAATTATGCAAACCAACTTAACTAAGAACGTACACTTTTAACACACTTTCCACTACTATAAATTTATTTTTTTACATATTTTTATTAACACACTACACAATAATGTAAGTACTCGTTTAAAGAATATTATTCACTATATATAAAACAATTCAAAAGAAAATTATAATGTGTAAAGAGCTTTTTACATTTTGAACTTTGGAAATTATTTTGTATGTGAGACAATGTACAAAGTTTATTTGGAATTGTGCCCGAAATCATACATAAGCTACAGGTTAAAATAAATTTAAATAATAATTTCCAAGATTGCTAAGTAAAAGCTCTGTGTATAAAGCACTCACAAACGCACACACACATAATTTAGTCACACACTTGGTTTAATACTATATGAGTATTCACAAAATTTCACTTTACCCACTCTACGATTTTTTGTTTTGTTTTTCCGATTTTCCACCAATTTAATTAATTAATAATCATTAATTTAAATTATTTTTTTTAAAATTATAAATCACGAGCTCACTTAAAAATACAAACCAATGAAAAATTAAACAAAAAAAAAAAAAAATTATTTAAATTTTATATGTTTAACAGAATAAAAAGTTCTCTCGAACGACTAAAACGGGGGATTTCCTGTTCGAACGGTTTACTATTTGGCACTAAACTAAGCGAGAAAAAATTTTTTTTATTCAAAATTAAAAAAAAAAAAAAAATACTCGGACTTATTTTTTGTTAGCCCCGAATCGTGATTATATGTGAATGAAATCGAATTGAAAGTGGGGACAAAGTGGGGAAATTGATGTAAGGGAAAAATATTTCCCGCAGCTTTCTTGGTAGATTGGTATAAAATGTTTGCTTATATTGTGCGCATGACCCGGCAGTATACAGTGATGGAACTTTGCAATGGTATACATATTAATTCCTGCCTGTGATTGCGTTATCATCTCGCATAATATAATGTACATGATGAAATTAATAATTTTTCCAGTTGAATCACATGTCTTTCATTTCGTTTCAAACATGCGTGTACATACAAATACACATACACAGTATAAAATTGTACTTGAAATTAAAATTAAAGTACATATGTATGTATTTCTAGGACAATTCATTGATTTGATTTTTCAATTTTATTATTGTTTCGGTTTTCCAATTAAAAAAGGTTTTTGTTTTTGTTTTGAACCAAAAATATTGGAAAATTGATTTGCGTAATTTAACACCGAAATGATTCAAGTTTCAATATTTGAAATATAAAATGAAATAAATTTGAGTGGTTTGTGTAAAATATTGAAATATTTTTTGTTCTTGTTATAAGTATTTATAATGAATAATAGTAATTTTTATTATTGGCTCAAAATAAATTGGTCATTTTATCATTAAGGGCGTCATAAAGTGAATTTTTATTTTGTCATAATTCATAATAAATTATTATTGAGTAGGATAAATGATAATACATATATTATTTAGGTTTAGGAATTATCAATGAATTATCATTGATTTGACGAAAATTTCAAACTTTTAGTCTAAAATGCTAATTATTGGCCGTCTAGGAAAAATAATTTTTTACCAAGAAGCCAGCATTTTAAATTATTTTTTTCTGAAAATTTTGAATTAATAAATGTAATGATTTTTACGTTGAAGTTTGATCTTTAGTTTAACGATTTTTTATTATTGTGTTTTTTTAAATTTGTTGTTGTTCACAACATTGCCAGTTCAAAATGTTTTACCCTGTGCATAACTGTGATTTGGCTTTCGTTGGCCGTTTTTGAGATTTTTCAGATTCTCTAATAATCACAGACCATTTACAATTTCTCCTAGTGAGGACTCGAACGAAGAATGACACCAAGTTTATAATGTGCCCTATACATTCTTCATCGGTTTTCTGTTATACTTTGACAATTGTTTGAAAAGTGGCACTCTGCCTTATAATTTTGTTAAAATATTTGAATAATAATTCATGCTATTTCTTCATATTCTGAAGTAGTAGCCTTTAAACCTCCACAATTGCTCACATCTTTTTTCTAATTCTTTTCGTTCAAGAAGGTTTCCATTGGAGTAATTGCACTTTCTTCATCAACTGTCAAGAGAAGTTGGGTGCAATTTTTGTAGCTTATTGTTTTATAAGCACAATATCCAGCGAAATACAATATTACATTTCCTTTTAATTTAGTCAGGTAGGTATCACTACTAATATCATCGTCGATTCTGTCACCAATATTTCCTTCTACCATTCCATTTTCCAATTCACCTCCAAATTTTCACATTCACCAGGAACACAATTTGATACTGGTGAATTGAATAAAATTTTCATACTTGTGATATTAGCAAAGTGAATACCAATATCGTGGCTAGTTGGTGTGAAATTATAGCCACCTTTACCTCGAAGTATTGAAAAAAAAATTTCCAATGCGTCTTGGTTAGTTTTCCCAGTAAGGAGATATTCAATTCCAAAAGTCTCATTTAAATAGTCAAATAACATTAATTAAGCAGTGATTGTCAATTACATCCCTTTTATAAATTTAAAATAATTTTCGTTTGGCGAAACTATTTTTAAATTTTTTAAGAAATTAATTGACTGTTCCAAATAATTATATATTTTATTGCATATTCGTAGCAACTGTATTACTTAACAATTGAACTGCTAATTTCACATTCATTTTTTGGAAATTATTGGGATGGATATGAGCATGTGTTAATTTTTAATTTTTTGATGTTTCTCTTTTTCATAAATTGAACGTATAATGTTGCTAGCACTTACACCTTGGTCAGAATGTTTAATTTGATTACTTAAAAGAGCGTTACGCGCTGATTTTATAAAAAAAAAATGTATGCGAATTTTAATTATTTCATTGACAACATTCAAAGCTTTTCGTCATAACGTCTAGACAAGTTTACCATGGAAACGAGATATCAACAAACTATATTTTTAGAAAATACAACAACATTGAATTCGTTTACAAAATTTACAAATTTGTAATACATATATATGTACCTACATATGTATGTATGTAATATATAAATAGAAATTATTCATAAGTAACGGTAAATGTGATAAATATGAATCTACATATACATACATATAATATATCTTAAATGCCAATATTGAAGGAAATTATATGTATAATCGTTGGTAATCATTACGCATATTTTCCGTAACTTTATATCATCGACTCAAAATTTATAAATTATTGTTGCAGAAAAAATGTTAAAATCCTAGACCAAGAAAAAATTCCAAATCGCTATTTCAATCATTACGATCAAATAATAATTCCTTATTCATTTTCCCTATAAATTAAAGTTGCTGTTTATATTCACGAAAACCAATACTATTGGTTATTTTATTTGTATTGTACATAATAAACTATATATAAAGTTAGGTATATAAGCCAAGTAACAATTTCGTTTGTTAATAGAATTTGTGCATGAAAAATGAATTTAATTTTCGAGTATTCCAAAAAATTTTCTATGGTAATTATAATATTGCAGGAGCAAAAGAGACATTTAATTCAACAATGATTATATACAGCCTTTCGCTGGCCATACAATATTTTATTTTTAATAATTTTCAAATTTTTTTTTTTATTGTACACCACATCTCATAAAATCAATTAGATATTTTATCAAGTTAAATGATTTCAATTCAATTTATTTTATTATAATTTTAAATTTTACATAACACTTAAACTACACAAAATTATGTAACCGAAAAAAATAAATAAACCAAAATACAAAATAAAAATTATCTTCGAATTCAAATCATTTTTTGTTTATTATTTTATTATTTATTTCCAAATATTGCAGTATTTCGATATTTGTATTGTATGTATGTAAATCATATATGTGTGTACATCTCGTATATACATATGTGTGAATATCATAATTATCTCATTCAAAACGTTAGCAAAATTATAAAGCATCATGTACATATGGATATTAAACTTAAATTTGTATTACAAAAACTAGATGTCATGCAAGTTTCTCCCGATATTTCAATTAAAAAAATAATGATAAAAATTTCCGCATGATGTTGTTACTGAGCATTCGTTCAGTCTATAAAAAACAAATTGTCGAAAATTTGTGTATGAGATCGGCAATATTATAATTGGTATAACCCTAGAATTGTATTCCATAAGCTCAGACAGATTTCAGGATCTGTTTATAAAGCAAAAGATTTTTATTTGTAGATAGGGAGGAGTTCTTCCTTTAACCTGTACATTTTTCTGTATTTAAGTTTCAACTCTTCTTTCTTCTTTTTTATGTGGGCTTTCCACTTTAGTTTAGAATTGTATTGTTCCAATACGGAATAATTTGGTCATTCATATGAACTGGTATGTATTCGATTCATTTCGCAACATTTCCATCATAGGTAAATCACATATGTGCAATAGATATAGGACCATTATCTATTGGACACATGTGATCTAGAAAAGTCGTTGAGTTTTTTCAAAATTTGACTTGTTATTAGATCGTATCTAGTTTTTATATTTCTTCATAAAATTCAACAGCCTCATCTATCTACGCTTCTTCATTCTCTCGCGTATTCGGTTGAAATATGCTTTCTAGATGCTCCCAGAATTTTATAGCTTTTTGTTGATTGTTTATGGCACAACGCCCATCCGCACTTTTTATAGGTGTAGTCTGCATGATAGTCCTTTTTAGTTTTTTATTTGCTTTCCAGAGAGAATATTCAGCAGTTTTCTCATTTGTTAGCTCCCTCAAATTTGTACTGACAGATTCATTTTTCAGTCGTTAGATTTCATATTTTAAGTGTCTTGGGAAATTTTTAGTCTAGTTTTGTCTCGTGGAGCTCTTGTTTGATGCCACTTCCTTCTTGCTCTTCTTATTCCAGTAAGAAACTCTCTGTCTTCTCTAGGGTAATTATTTCCCTCTACCTTGGTTTCGATTTCAGGAGTGCTTTTCCTTACAGCGTGTTGAATGAACCAACGGAGAGTGATCAGAGTTCATATCAAAGCAGTCTTCAATCTGAAGAAAGTTGAACGATATATTTTTAATTATGAATAAGTCAATCAAATATGGGATTTTCTTAGGATCAGTAGGTTGTTTCCCTGTAGAGATTAGTTCACCTTTGTATTCTTCTACAGCATTAAACAATCCTTTTCCTTTTGCGGGTTTAATCTAGAACCCCAATAAATATGTTTTGCATTGAAGTCCTCACCTATAATATATTGATTTTTCTTAAAAACGTGTGTCGGTAGACTATGCAAACTTACTACTGCAAGTTTATAGTTTTTGGTTTTGATGTTTACTAATGTAGCTTGTATTTCTTCTGTTGCATAAACCATGATTCTTCATTATGAGATATGTTTTCTTTAATTATAACTGAACTCCGACGATATTTTCGGGTGTATAGGTGGTACACTCTATAGCCTCTGAACTTAATGTATCATTGTCTTGTGAAATGAATTCCTGCGATGAAGCAGACAACAATTTTATTTATATCTAGGACTGTTTGTAATCCTTGTTGGTGTTGATGTAGTTCGTTTGTATTACCTAATATAAGTTTTAGGCAGTTAGACAGTTAACTTTGATTTGGGGACTGGTTTTTTATTACAGTTCTCTAATTATTCAAGTCTTTTGTTAATGGACAGTAATCATTCTGTTATATTTGTAATTTCTGTCAGTATACACTTTAACGTTGAATTAATAACATCATCTTGAGAAATTATGAGTTTTTGATTGGTGCTTGCTACCACTTGTTCGATTGTTATTTTACTACCTGACGCTAGACTAGTAGTACTATTAATATTATGAACGTCTTTCTTGTTGTATAATTTGTATAAATTGTTCTTCGATTTATAATTTTTAGTGTACAAATTTAGGTGCTTCATTTAGATAGCCAAAAAAATCAAAGACAAAATCATTAGCTAAATGATTTTGTCTTTGATTTTTTTGGCTATCTAAATGAAGCACCTAAATTTGTACACTGCGGAGAAACTCAATCTTCAAGTTACAGAGGTTGTATATCTGTACTTTGCTGAGTGAGCTTCTCCGCAGTGTATACTTTTAGGTCCTTCATTTACTTTTTTCAAACACTCGTGTGTTACGTGCTTACCATCACATTTTACGTATCTAGGTTATTTAGAACAAAACCGTTGTGTATGTTCATAAAAGCTTGACATTTTTTGCAGTATAGTATCAGTTTAGATTATTTTAATGGTTGAACTTCTATTTTACAACTAAAGACATTTTTGATTTGAAAAATTCATCATCTGTCTGGTTTGTTAACTACTCCAGTGTTTTTGAATCCTCTTTGTTTTAAGTAGTTGGTAACACATATTAATCATTTTTATTTATGGACAATGTGCATATACCAGTAAGCAGTGTTGCTGTGTTCCTGGTGGCCAATTAATGGTCCACATTACGCGAAATTATATGCTTTCATCAAAAGTTTCTTTGAGTAAATCAATTGTAGCGCGCACTGTATGGCATGTGGCTCCGTCCTGTTGGAACCACATGTCAGCAAGATTAATGCCAGCTAATCGAGTGCACCAAACAGTAATTTTCTGTGGATGTAATGGTGTTTCGACAAAAGCTTGTGGATTACCCTCACTCCAAATGCGACAATTCTGCTTATTTACGTACCCATGCAAATAAAAATGGGCTTCATCGGAGATCAAAATTTTGAATGGAATTTCAACATCAATATCAATTTGTGCTTCAGCCCATTCGCCGAATTGGCGGCGCATACGATGGTCGGTTGGCTTTAATTCCTGCACAAGTTTAATCTTGAAAGCTTTTAAGCTAAGATCCTTTCGTAAAATCTTCCATAAAGTGAAAGGACACAACCCCAGTTGCTGATTTGTTTCCTGTACAGCGGCTACTGCTTCTTCAGTGCGCACTGTTCGGCGTCTCACGGGATGCACATTATCATTAAGAGTAATCGTAGTCCGAAAATGATCTATTGTTATTCGCATTAGGCTCTCTGAAGGACGATTATGTACGCCATAAAATGGACGAAGTGCACGAGTTTGACGAACAGAACCATTATTTTGATAAAAACATTTAACAATTTGCAAGCGTTTTTCTGATGTAAGTCTAGTCATAATGAAACGTCAAACCAAACTAAACAAAAAGCAACTATCAGCTGTTAAATGGGTTGTCAAATAAAGCAGTGTTGCCAACTCAAAGTTGTGAACCTCTAAAAATAACACCGTTTCACGTACTTTCAGTGCCAGGTTTAGAACTATCCAATTTATTTTAGCCCCATAAAAATAAGTTTTGCACCCAAGTGCAATTTGGCACTATATAAATCTTTTTAGCACTAATTCTAGCACTTTCAAAATTTTTTATTAAATTTATAGGCATTATCGAGATTAATTTTTCATTTCTAAAGTTTATTCTTTTTTGTTACGAGTCATAAATTCGAAGGAATAAACCCACCTTATTCGAATATGTATGCTAAAAAATCAACTATATTTTTCTATATTTTCAACAAATGTACGAGTACAGTTAAACTTAACGTTCTTAAGTAATGTATAATTAATCAATTAATAGGGATTTTTATGCGAGCGAAGGTGGCAGGTGATCTTAAATATAATGAGCGCCAATTCAATTTTAGTTTTCTTCTACCTTATTCTTCGCCGAGTAAATGGGTCAAACTTCGGATCAATATCGGTTATAACTTTCCGATATATGTAAACCAAAATATTTGAATAGAGTTGAATAAAGCATTTTAATAAATTCTGATTCGACATAAAAGCTTTATTTTGAAAATTTGAGCTTTTGGAAAATAACTTTCACAATTGGAAATTACATTTTTGATATTTGTAAATTATTTGGTCCTTTTAAACAAGAAGTGTAAATATTTTAATTGATCCCGATGTTACATTAAAGTTATTTTATGAATAGCTTTTTGATAAAAAATTTGACCACTGATCCTACCAATTGAAAATTAAATTTTTGATATTTATAACTTACTGCGATTTTAATTAGAGAATATTTATTGTAAATATTTTATTTGATGACAAAAATCTCATTTTTTGAAAAGTTGAGCTTTTTTTTAAAACTTTCAATTGCCGTTGAACGTTCTACTTGTGATAAGATGAACTTTTTAAGAAAGGTTTAACAATTGTCCTAAAAGTTTAGATATTTGTAATCATGTGCTTCTATAATTAAAAAACGAATGTAAATCTTTTATTTCACTCTGATCTTATATAAAAGCTATTTCTTGAAAAATTAAGCTTTAAAAATAAGTTTAACATTATTGTTCTTCGAATTGGAAATCAACTTTTAGATTTTTATCTCTTTATTTAAAGAGAACAAATATTTGTTTCCGATCCAACATAAAAGTTGTCTTATGAAACAATGAGCTTTTTGAAAAAAGTTTCATGTCTGCTCTTTAAATTGAAAATTAAATGTTTAATAATTTTAATGATTTGCTTCTAAATTAAAGAACAAGCGTAATTATTCTAATTGATTCCGCTGCAACATAAAAAATATTTATAAAAAGGTAGAAAAAAGTGGCCCTTCCACTTCGAAAATTTATATTTGAAATTTGCAACCATCGAATAATTTAGTTAAAGCACAAAGTGTTAATATTCCAATTGACTACAATCTCACAAAAACTTCATTTATAAAAGATGAGCTTTTTGTTAAAAAGTTGCACAATTGTCCTAATTGGAAATTAATAATTTAATGTTTGTTGATCATCTCCTTTTGCAATTAAATAACACGTGTACATTTCCAACATAAAAGCTCCTCTATGAAAAAAGCACTTTTTGAAGAAATATTTTGCAGTGTTTCTATTTTGTAATTACATGTCTGTTTCTCTAAATTAAATAATAAGTATATTTATTTTAATTGATTCCAATTCGAGATAAACATTTTTTTTATGAAAATCTAAGCTTTTTAAGAATATGGGTTTCACAGTCTCTTCCAATTGGAAATTTCAATTAAACCATAACGGTAAACATTTTAATTGATTCCGATCCAACATACACGTACTATTGTGAAAATATGAGCTTTTTTAATTACAAGCTTCTTTTATTAAAAAGTTTGTTAAACAGATTCCAATCCGACAAGTTAAGTTTTTTGAAAAAGGTTTTTATTATATTGTTCCATTAGAAGTACACACATTTGGATATTTGTAATCACTCATCTGGTTCTTTAATTAAAACAGAAGTGAAAATATTTTATTTACTCCTGATTTCCTTTAAAAGCTATTTTATGAAAAGTTGAGCTTTTTCAAAATAATCTTCACAATATTGTCATTCGAATTGGACATTAAATTCTTGATTTTTGTAATTATCTATAATGTGTTTATAATTAAAAAACAAATATTTGCTTCCGATCTGATATAGAAATTCTTTTATGACAAACGGAGCTTTGTGAAAAAATTTATTTGTTCTTCCAATAGGAAATTAAAATTTTGATATTTGTAATCATTGGCTTCTTTAATTAAAGAACAAATGTTTATATTTATATGTTGTTTAAGTTTTACCTTGGCGTGTGATTAAAAATTTAAAATCAAAAATGTATTACGAAAAGTTTGTAATTGGTGAAAGCTCTGCCATATGGAGATTTCAAACAATTTTTAAAATGGGTTTTCAACTATTTGGAGTTCAAAAATAACGAAAACTTTATAAATCAGCTCAAAAAATAGTTTTATGGTACGAAGGAGGTATCTATATTATAGCTGCTAGTGGCTATAGTTATAAGCGAAGAAACTCTTTCTACATTCGCATTGTGTCTAAAAAGGAGCAGTTCTTTTACAAAAATTAATTTGTTTTGGTGGAAAAAGTTATATTCATTCCGAAAAAACTCTTATTCTAATTGGAAAATATTCAATTAGTAATTACTTTCTAACAATTTGTAAACATGGCAATAGCAATCTAATGAATCAAAAATAATTCGAATTCGACAAATGTTTCTTTCAATTTGTGAAAAGGTTTGAGCAATTAGAAATGTGTAGATTCTCTTATTTTTGAAAAATGGCCGTTAAACATGGAAAGATAAGTACATAGTAACGTTTTATGCATAAACAATTTCAGTGAAATTAGGGATGTAGAATTTATACATTTTGTGAATGAACCAGGGCCTAAGTTTACGAATTGAAATTATCTTGTACTCTATACTGTCAATCTAGCACTATCTTGATATCAATCTAGCACCCACCAAAAATAATAGTTTGATAGTTCCGAATATAATCAGCTTCTGACAATGTATCATTCAAATTTGCATTCAAATTGTCGAGTATCGCATGGATGTTCACAAGACTTTTTCATATTCTACCTTGGTCTCCAGTCGACCTAAATCTAAAATTAAAGCAAGATGCCTTCCGTTAATTTCATTAAATAAACCGTAGAAATTACGGTTATTACAAGCCTTGAGATTCACATTTACTTACTTTCATATTTCCGCTTTCTAATTTCAATTGCTCAATACCAAAATGATACTTTTTCAAACCAATTAGTTTAGGGTTTTACATTTCACAAACAGTCTACTCTGGCATAGCTTTGACAACATTCATAAAATTGTCTTTTCAATTATGTATGTACATACATACATACATAAGTTAACAATTAGATTTTTTAATGTTTATGCAATTAAATACAGGAAATGATTTAGTTTGAATAATTCTGTAAAAGGACCACTATAAGAGTAGGTACTAACATTTGGTGGTGGTCATAGGAGTTTGGTTTCCCTCTCGAAAGTTTTCAACAATCTAGAAGTGAAGTTTATGCAACGGAATTTCCAACAGGAATATTGTACCATATACATATATCACAATTTTATGTGATATATGATCATTCTTTCTTTGAACATAACATCGATTTATTTACATTTTTTACAACAACAAATTGAGCAAAAATCATGTACCAATATACTAGAAAAAAAATTCCTTTAAAAGCTGCTAACTTCACCCCGTCCTGCAGACAATTTTGCAGCAAGCAATAACGCATAAATTCACTTTCAATGTTAAAATCCAAAATTGAGAAATGTATGCACCTATGTTTATCGATTGTATTTCATATTTTAACATCCATAACATTAAAATGTTTCCCACTCTGATTTAAGACCGACGGACCGCTACTACTACTCATCATTTATACGAACTAATTGCTGACCATAATGCTTTTTGTTTTACATCCTATTTGCATTTTTTATTTACAAGAAACACGAAGGAAGAACATAAATTATTGTAATTACGTCATAGTAAATAATATATAACTGTAGAATATTTTATCAGGAACCACTTATTAGTAAAAAAAAATTATTAACCTAATAGGTTACAGGTACTATATTTCCGTATTTTCCAACTCAATACGCTCGCTTAAATAAATTATGATATCCTAAAAAATAAAAAACACCAATAAAAATTGCGAAGGCCTCTAATCTAATCGATCTCGTGCCATATAAAAAAAAATTAGTTTTACAACGCTTCACTATATAATTTGCTATTTACGGTAAATAAAATTTAAGTAACGCATAATACTTGTTACATTCTATCTTATATTATAATATCGTCATTATATGTAGGTCTTTTAATGTATTTTGTTCAATGCCTTGGTATTACATATGTATGTACATATATACCGATATATAAGTATATATAGCATAATACTATTATTATCCTTTTTTTGTGTATTCCTATATCTTTCGAATTTAAAAAAGGATCTAGATAATTGATTAGATCACCGAAAATTTACTCATGTATTCAATTGTAATATTCTTAAAGTATGGTGTTGGATACTCAAACCATTCCCCTGCCGCACAATAAATACATATGTACATTCATGTATACTCATCCCATTTCCTCCGATTATAGGTAGTTTAGTTTTATAAGCAACATAAATAAATGTACAGTTTTTCATTATTTTCCATCAAAAAATAGTTGAGTTACAACAGAGAGAAGATAATAAATAAAATTAAAATAAAAAAGGTTTCGATTTTTCCGAAAACTTTAGGAAAATAGGAAAACAAATTGAAAAATTGGTATGCTACCGAAGTGTAGGACAACTTTTTTTTTATTTTATTCTTATTGGATACACTGTTAAACAGGAAATGAAATAAAATTAATTTCAATTATTTGCATTTTAATTAAAATATTTTAGAATAAGTGGGATTATTGTCTATACAAACATAATTAATTAAACTGCAATTTAAATGAAATTATAGATTTAGCTGGTGGTCGGCCCCTGCGTGGTCGGGGGGATCTAAACGGTTGGATCGCTGGGCTGACGAGCCGCTTCCGTAAAAAAAACTACTGTTTATAAAGTCAACAAAAATAATAATCCATACCGCCCAAAAAACATTGGGCCCCGCTCAAGTACCCGGATACGAGATTTATGATCGGCACGTGAAACGTGCAATCACTTAGAAAACCAGGAGCGTTGGAGGGCCTAATCACGTGCATAAAGGAGTATCGGCAGAAACTCGTTGCTCTTCAAGAAACTCGCTGGCCTAAAAGTGGAGACCATGTGTCCCAGGGCTATACGTTGCTCTACAGTGAAGATGACCTCGGAAGTCTTGGTTGGGCCGCAGGTAAAGACGCTGTTTTGGATTCCCAAGCAGTCAATAACCGATTATGTAAGCTTCTGATGGGATCTATATCAGAGCACGATGTTAGAATGATAATTGGGGACTTTAATGCTAGAGCTGGTAGAAATCAGACCGACTTGTGTGTAAACATAGGTCCGTACTCCCGACACGAAACTGCGACCGATAATGGTGAGAATGATGTACTATGCAATTGCCATTGATCTTAAAGTAGCAAGCACGTTGTTCCCTCACAAACAGATACATCTAGAGACATGGACACATCCTCGCGGAATTTTCCGCAACCAAATTGACCATGTTTGTTTCTAAAGGACGGGCTCGGGTTGAGCAGAATGTGAGAACTTATTGGTCAGCACCCAAATACGTAGGCAGCGATCATTATTTGTAGCTGCAAAGCTACGATGGAAGTTTTCGTATAAGTCTGGGAACACAGTAAATCGTATGGTTCGTTTCGACTGTGAAGGTCTGATAAATGAAGATCAAAAGAAACGATATCAGGATCTTGCCAGCGACAACATTGATGAAGCTAATTACCAGTCAGATCGCGTGAACTCTGTCTGGGAGGTACTGAAAACTTCGGTTGTCAGTGCTACTCAACAGACTCTAGGTATAGTGAAAGTCAGATCCAAGAATGATATGTTTGAGGACGAGTATCGTCTTGCAGTTGAGCAACAAAATATAGCCCACAATGAAGTGCAAGAACATCTCACAATCGCGAGGAAAAACAAGGCTGCTCTTCCAAGAAGGGCAGCTAAGCAGATTTGCAGACGGAAGAATGCGATGCGAGAATGTTGGAAGACAGAGGTTCTGAAAGTACAACAACTCAACTAAAAGCGCAGTTCACGTAATTTCTTTAAAGGAATTACTGGACTGCACCATACTTTCAGGCCTACGTCAACCGTCATTTGGGACCGGGATGGAAACCTCTGTGTCAACATCGAAGCAGCACTTGACGCATGGAGTGTACACTTTACTAACCTGTTTGATCATCATCATGTGTCACAGACTGTTGTGGAGCCACCTCTAATACATACGAAGATTTGCAATGAGGAGCCATCCCATGATGAATTCACTAAAGCCATGGAGAAATTGAAACAAAACCGCTCACTTGGGGTGGACTGCATTAATTCGGAGCTCTTGATATTTGGAGGGGATGCTTTGTGGAACTGTCTTTTCGACCTTATTCGATTAGTATGGCGAACCGAAGTTATGCCTGACGAATGGAAAGTGGCCGCGATATGCCCCATTACAAGTTGCTGTCATACATTGTATTAGATAGAATCACTCCTCTAGCAGAGGGCTTGGTTGGTGACTATCAAGGAGGATTTTGTCCGATTTGATCAGTCACCGATCAGGTCTTTTCGCTGCGGATGATTCTATCTAAATATTATGAGACATCCATCCCCGTACATCAGGTGTTCCTGGATTTCCGGCAGGCCTATGACTCGATCAATCGAGAGAGTTTATGGTCTGCCCTGGAATACCTAGGAATGCCTACAAAACTGGTACGACTATGTAGGATGACACTGACGTAGTCCCAATGCTGTGTTAAAGTTGAGAACAGGCTATCGACAAGTTTTGTAGTTAACTCGGGTGTTCGGCAGGGAGATGCTCTGTCCCCGATACTCTTTAATCTCATGTTGGAGTACCTCTTTCGTAAAATTGAAACACCGCAGCGTAACATTTTATATCGCCAGTCCAATCAGGTGCCTGCATATGCAGATGACATATGCGTGATTGAACTGAATAGCAACGGAGTGAAAGAAATACTTGATCCGCTTGTAGAGTTCTCAGCTTAAGTTGGACTTCAGATCAATGAGTCCAAAGCGAAATACCTGATCTCTGGTTTTAGGGACAATGGCACACCAGATTTTAGTAGTGGCCACAACATGTTTGAGGGAGTGAGGAGGTTCAAATATTTGGGTTCTCTTATCACTCACGATAACAGTGTGGGTGAGGATATTAAAGTGCAGCTGGCAGCTGGAAGTCGTTCTTTGTATCCTCTAAGGCCACTGCTAAAATCTAAACACTTATCAAGTGCCGTGAAGCTGAAGCTTTACAAAGCGTTGATCAGGCCCGTTGTTATGTTTGGATGTGAAAGTTGGGCGCTGACGGATGAGTACGAGAGATGGCTCCTTACATTTGAGAAATGAATCATGCGTGTGATTTACGGCCCAAAATATGAGAAGATAGATGGTACATACCTAGCTCTGGACAATATCGAGATCAGAGATCTGATGAAGATGCCCGATATTGTACATAAAGTAAGATCTCAGCGAGTACGCTGGCTCGGTCACGTTCTGCGTGCTGGTCCGGAACGAATTGTGCAGCGATCTCTGAAAGGAGAGCCACCATATGGTAGGCGCAGAGGTCGTTGCCGGCGACGATGGCTCCACGATGTAGAGAACGACTTGGCCTCTTCAGATTGTCTTAGACAGTATGAAGACCATGCTCAGGATCGAAACCGTTGGAGCCGGGTTGTTGACTCAGTAAGGGGCCAGTAATGGCCTTTAATACTGTTTATTATTATTATTATATATATATATATATATATATATATATATATATATATATATATATATATATATATATATATATATATATATATATATATATATATATATATATACTTATATATATATATATATATATATATATATATATATATATATATATATATATATATATATGTACTTATATATATATATATATATATATATATATATATATATATATATACATATATATATATATATATATATATATATATATATATATATATATATATATATATATATATAAACAAATTAACAAATCAATTTTTTTGCTTGAAATATGGGATCGAGAACGTTGACAAGGAAACTGCCAATTATTGGATTTAATTATTTTAACAACATTCCTTTAACATCTAACAGCTCTGTTTACTGCTCACCACTTTTTATAAACTTATAATTATTACAGTTTACTTCACTTTATTTAATTTTTTACAGCTCACTGATTAAATTACAATTTGGTTTGTATTGCGAATCGATCGAACTTTTATACTCCACTGTTTTAGAATGTCGGCGGATTCATCTGTATTGCAATAAATGAATTTGTTAATATGATATTTGTTTTAATCAAAACCAAATATCAAAACTGCAGGAATCATTGATCATCTTTGACTATGACAAAATTATTTTAAAGAAGTGTATCACGTTGATGAAGAAAATCTGAATAGCTTGATGTCGTTGTATGCTTGGAGAACCAGATTGCAAATATTCAACGCATCTTGTACTTTGCAAAATGTACAACACCAGCATAGTCGCAGATAATATGACTTACAACAGTTATGCTCTTTGTCGATTTCATTTCTTCGATTATCCCTATAGTTTAAAATAATCATAGTTGAAAAGAGAGAAAGTGATAAACCTGAATTTCTAGATAGGCATTCGAAATGAATTACAACGTCGAGCATCAAAGTGATCTTCGAATGCAGCATGTAAACACATTAAGTAGAGCACAAACTGTTCTAGCTTATTGAAGATAATCCGTTAGATCGTATCAAAGGACAGCTATGCTATAAGCCTACTATTTGAAGTTCAAAGAATTGCGACATGGAGTGTAAAACGCAGAAAGTTAGTTTTTAAAGTTGAGAAATAAACGAAACTTATGTTTCGCAAATCATATGGAGATTCAAGTAATTCAAAATTCTAAGAATTTGATCGTAATTATGGGTTTAATAAAGCAATTGAGAATGGATTTGACAGTATTTAATCAGGATGGAGTTAGTCAATATAGGTTTTGACAAAGCGATTAAACAGTAGTTAATAACATAAAAACTCAACATAAGATTGGCGAGATGGCTATGCTTGCCTTTTTCTAGTATCATATTCTGATGATCCATGGAGGTTCTTACCATGTTGATTCGCTTTCACAAAATGATTGGAACTCAACTGATCGAAAATTTGAATTTAATTCAAATAAATTTAAGTAGCATTAAAATTTCAAGCAAAAATTTAATGCTTGCAATAAGTTTTATTAAAATGTCAACAAATTTGAAAAATATTGGTTAGACATTTTAAATAAAATATGAGTATAGAATTATACACGAGATGATAACTGAGCAGATTTGATTTGTTGTGAGTCGACACAAGCTTATTTTAAAAAATCACTTACATTTTAGTTGTTCAAAACATTTATTAATTTGTAGCTGCGTCGATTCTGGGTGATTGAACCTTGATCAGAACTGGTCAAAAATATACCGAACAATATTTATAGCGAAAATTACATATTATATTGTCACCATTTTTTTATTGTATATACACACAGTAATCCCTAGAATTTGGCGAGGGATTACACGAATACAATCCAGAAAAAATCCAAACAATTAGCGCAAATTATATTGATTCCCTAAAGGCAACTTCATAAAAATCACCTATTGTCATAACACAAATTTATTACAGCACACCAATCACAAAGCAGTTTTACCATGTAGTACAATGAAAATTGTGTATATATACGATAGACACGACAAAAGAATTGCTCGATAAAAAATTCATTCCATCTTCATTGTGTGTTGTCACCGAATTTTCATGTTTTTCGTCATTTGGTGCTAAATGAAAAATGACAAAAAAAAAAATGATAAATGAAATAACGAGAAACTCATCAGTTCTTGCGAATAACATAAATAATCCATAAATAGAAATTACTCGAATTAAATTTTAGAATGAAAAATCGAAAAATGGTGTGGTTAAAGTTTTTCGAGTGTCAATCTTGTGGCATTTGCGGATTGTGGAAAGATTTTATATAACACATTCAAGATTGTTTTATTCCATTTAGTAACATTTGTAATTAAGAATTTGTTATCGGAAAATAACGAAATAATTTATGATGGTGGTGTTGCGCAATTTAACAAAATGTTAAGAATATAGTTTGCAGTTAAGTATATCCATTCAGTATGAGTTATACTAACCCACTACGATTCGAGTTTGGTTATATGTACAATATATACGTACTTAAATTTTAAAATTTTGTTTAAATGTGGTTAGTGCTCAAAAGATATCATTTACAGATGAAAAATTATGCAACTGGAAAATTTAAAAAATTATTCAGTGGAATATCTGGGCCACAGCTTAAATAAAGCTTTAATAAACTATAGAGAAACATACGAAATTGGCAATGATGAAGTTTGAGACTTTATACAAATAATTTCCAAATCACAACATAATCAGTATTCTAATCGTCACTCATTAATCACTCACCTCATTAAACTCCTCGTATTTTACATCAAATTTATGATTATTGTAAATAGTTTTGAATTGTGTTCAACTTTCTGTCTCATTTCGAATCAATATGTTAGATACTAGATCTGGATTTAGTAATCTTAAGTTACATTTGAAATTCAGAATTATATTATTTTGTACTTTCGTTACGATAGGGTGCTTGGAAAGACCGAATAATGAAAATTCAGATTCGGAAATTCGGAAATAATAATCTGATAAAATTGATTCATAATAAACCAATCGGTTGTTTCTAAAGTAACCTAAATTTTGTGCCCGCTTTCTATATTCTTATGATTTGAAGTTTTATTTGAAAAGGAAGAATTGAGAAATTTGCAATTTATAAATTTCAAATTAGGATTTTAAAAATTGTTTTCTGTTTTAATTATAGTTTCGAAAAATACAAAACCATCAAATTTGGAAACTTCAAGAATTCAATATTTTGGAAATTTAGGTATTACTATCGGAACAATTTAGATGTTCAAGAATCTTGCAAACGAATTGAAAATTTTGAAAAATATTGAAATGAGCCGAACAAAGTTGGTTAATTTTAATAAATTAGATAGTTTTGAAATTCCTTCATGTAAAAAAATTAGAATTGATCGGTATTTTTGAAAAAGTCACTTTGCATAATTTTCGATTTGAATTGAATCAGCTCATACGAGCTGAAGGTGGCCAAAAATTGGTTTATATGATCATTGTGAAATGATTTTTATTTTAAATGGTCATCATCTTTACTGTAGTTTTAAAATATTTCACCAGATGTCAGACACTTTGCTTTAAAAAAAAGTGAATATAATCACTGTTGTTATATGAACTGGAAGCTTACTGTTAGTAGATCAACGCCTTTATTAATATTTTGATTACTACAACTATGTCGCTACAACATTAATTCAAACGTTCTTTCTACTTCCATAAAATAGGATTTGAAAAAGGTTTATGAATAAAGTTCTCCTAACATTTGAGAGAAGAGTCATGCGTGTGATTTACGGCCCAAAACGCGAAATAGATGGTACCTACCGAGCTCTGTACAATATCGAGATCAGAGATCTGATGAAGATCCCGATATTGTACATGAAATAAGATCTCAGCGAGTACGTTGGCTCGGGCACGTTCTGCGTGCTGATCCGGAACGAATTGTGCAGCGATCTCTGAAAGGAGAGCCACCATATGGTAGGCGCAGAGGTCGTTGCAGGCGACGATGGCTCCACGGTGTAGAGAACGACTTGGCCTCTTCAGATTGTCTTAGACAGTATGAAGACCCTGCTCGGGATCGAAACCGCTGGAGCCGAATTGTTGACTCAGTAAGGGGCCAGTAATGGCCTTTAAAACTGTTTTAATTAATTAATTATGAATAAAGTTCTGGAATATAGCCAACCGAAACAAAACTAGGCTGTACTCGTACCTTAACATAAATCGATCGATGAAATTTAGTTAAAGAATTTAGTTAAAGAAACTCCTACTTTCGTTCCAGTTGGCCATTTTCCAGAAATTTATCCAAAAACTGTTTTACAATCCCATTTCATTATAGAAAAATTTAAAATATTAGTTCTTATGATTTTGTGTTGATTAAAATTAAATTCGTTTAAAATTGGCATAATGTTGATTACAAATAAATAAGCCAGAAAATCGATTATAAGTCATGAAATCGAAAACTTCGAGTTAGCAAAAAGAAGTATTCTATACGTCAATAAATTCGTATAACAGAATTCATTTTGATTCCCAAAAATATGACTCAAGGTCCAGAATTGAATGGAAAGAATGAGGATTTCCAATATCAAATTTTGTTTCTCTCCTTACTCGCTTGGGCACAGCTAATATAACTCACGGACACAAACAAATCATTTTTTGATGATTTCATGTAAAAACATAGATTTGGGTTTAACAATTCTGAACTATACCTGTCAATTCTAAAGTTGTCCCGATATATGTAATAGATGAAAAGTGATGTTTATAACTAGTATTGTTTTCAAATGTTCCGAAAGAGGGAAAGTGAGGAAAATTGAAAAATGTTAAAAATTACGATACGATACAAGGTTTCGTAGGTTTCGGACACAGTTAATTCACATTCATAATTCACTGAGCAAATAGCGCAGTGGTTTATCGTACGAGTATGTACATGAGTATAAAATATATTTTCCTTGTTCAAATTAAATTCGTTATACATATGTATATGTACATTAGTTTGGGTCGCGTTATATCAAGTTAAATCGCGTAAAAACGGAAACTTTTTTTTTAATTGGTTCGCGTTAAATCAAATTCGCGTAGAAATAGTTCGCGCAAAAACAGAATTTGGTGTATATGTATATATTGTAAATTTTTTAGTATACTTACATTTTAGGTTTTTATAATCGATAATTTTAAACAAAATTAACAAAAAGATGCACAACATATGTATATAATATAATTCGATGACAGTCGATAATAAAGAATGGAAAAATTTAGGTA
Organism: Tipula unca; assembly: GCA_951394425.1. NCBI lineage: Eukaryota > Metazoa > Arthropoda > Insecta > Diptera > Tipulidae > Tipula > Tipula unca. Next base: position 141,455,304 of record OX596380.1, on the reverse strand, counting down.
CTAAATTTTCGACCATTGTTTATAAATACCAACCGCGTTCACACGGTGTCGAAAGCAATAGTACAATTTTATAAAAACGATCACAAAACGACGACGATCGAAAGCAATAGTAGGGCCCCAGCTTTAGCGATATTCGTTTATTTCCTTTATATATGCTCCCGCTACCTAGGCTAACATTTTGAGCAACCTGAAATAATTTTCATGTAAATATTTTTTGTTGAGTACAATTTTACGATTAAATATTATTAATTAAAAAATTAATTTAAAATAATCACAAAACATTAAAAACAAATAAAAATCTGTTGCTGGTATAATATAATATACTTATACATAAATTATTATTTTTATATTTTTTGAAAATAAATAATAAAAACAAAAAATCTTTTTTTAAAACAATTATTTGTTAATAAAAAAGTTTTAAAATATTTTATTTATTTTTTGGTATTCAGTGCTTTTTGTGTTTCCAAAATTTTTGATAAAAATTAATTGAGTTTCAGTGAGTAGAGTACCTACGTAATGTTAAAATTTGAGTTCGAAAAAAGCTCTAATCGATATGGCGAAATTTTATGTTACATAAATAATTTGATTTTAATTGAATTAAATACAATAGCGATGGAAAAAACATTATGATTCCGTTCTGTCTCGCTGTACCGAACATTATTAATTCATGCATAAATATAGGTGTATATATATAGATATATACTTCTGGTGATGACATTTATTTACAAATTGTTGTTAATATTATGAATTGTCAGGTATACAAATATAATGTGTTTCTATAAAAATGTGGTGAATTTTTGTGGCATCATTTTTGACTAAAACAAATTTTAAATTAAAAATAGTTTTTGAAAAACTATTTGTATGTCAACTATAATATCGAATAATGTATGAAACTGCACCTGCTCGAGATAGTGATGATGTTTGCATTATTCATTGTGCGGTTTAGTTATTACATTTTTTATTCAAACTCGACGAGAGGTGTCTTGTTGAAATATATTAAAAAATTGGTTATCAATGGAAAAACAGAAAAATCAGTTAGTACAGTAGAAAGAACATGTGTACGTATATTTTTTTTTATAAGGAATTCGAAAATGAATCTAAATGTAATATTTTGAAAAATATACATTTGCATAATAAATAATTGAATTATTTTTAGATCTGTATCCAAAAATGCTTCTACATATTCAATCCATGTATATATCATCATCATCATCATCATATTGCTTGCCATTCTATGTCCTTCAATTCTAATTTATTTGTTTTGGGTAAAGATCCTTTTTTTTACAATAAATACGAAAGCATCCATTTGAATAGTAAGTATGTAATGTATTTCAGGTTATGTTTATATGCGTCTATAGAATTAATAAAGTATTTGTATTGATTATATTATAGATTTCAAGTTATGTTATTTATAAGACTTCTATTCATACATATGCATATGTATAAGAAAAAATATTGTATATAGACTGTCTTGCATAACAACGATTTTATTATCAGTTAGACATTTTCCGCATCATATTCGATTTTTAAATCGCGTTTGGAAATTTTGATTGATTTATAAAAAATTAAAAAATGTTTGTGATCAATATTTACTTTCAAACTGTCACAGAGCTTCTGAAAATAAGAAGAGGTGTAGTTACATATATCGTGGATCCTGTGGTTTTGGAGCACTTACTTGGAAACCTAAAATGCACGAAGATGCGTTTTCCAAGAATACCACCACAGTATCCTTTGCTTGCCGTAGCAGCCTACTAAACGGTTGGATCGCTGACGACCCGCATCCTTAAAAAAACAATCCGTTTATAATGTAAATAAAAGGAAATATATAGATACTGCCAAAAAGCACCGCTCAAGAACCCGCATACGAGGTTTACGATCGGTACGTGAAACGTGTGGTCCCAGCTGATAATTTGTGTACACGCGCCCACAAAAGTTATCCAGCCCCAAGTTAAAGACTCATTTTGATGTTAGAATGGTATATAATTGGGGACTTTAATGCTAGAGCTGGCAGAAATCAGGTCGACTTGTGTGAAATGATAGGCGTACTCCCGACACGAAACTGCGACCGATAATGGTGAGAGAATGATGTACTTTCCAATTCCTCACTACCTTGGAGTAGCAAGCACATTATTCCCACACATACACATACATACATTTAGAAACATGAATCCATCCTCGCTAAACTTCCCGCAGCCAAATTAACCAACAATTAATTTCAAAAGTGCGAGCACGGGTTGTGCAGGATGTGAGAACTTATCGATCATCATTTGGTCGCTGCAAAGCTACGATGAAAGTTTTCGTACAAGTCAGCTGGGAATAAGTAATTTTATTGCAATAAGTAATTTTTTAATTTGATGTCCATATCTGAATAATTCCGTACTCGAAAATGGGTCATAATAAAATTATGATCACAGGCATGGAAAACGTCAAAGGGTTGTCTTAAACCTGGAATCAAAACTAGACTTGACTTAAATATTAAGCCGAATTAAGCCTTTTGTTCTATTGAATAAATCCCATGGTAATTTTTCAATTTGAGTGTTATTTGTTAATTCTACTGATTATAATAATATTTTTATTTAAATTTTAAATATTAAGAAATATTTTAAAGTTAAATTTTATTTTTCTTTGATTTCACGATATCTTAATTGTTATCTAATACACAAATCATTGTTTTAGTACAACAAACAAAATATCCATGATACAAACCACTAGAGCTTTCAGTGTCATTTTCGTGCTAACTTCCCATCGGTATGTATTCCGTCACAGCTTTCCGCCTAGACGTCAACAAATGGCCAATTTTAAGATTTTCAACTACCGAACAGTAAAAAATGATTAACAATCTTGTTCTAAACTGCTCGGCATACAATAGAATCCTGTCAGAAACTAGTTGTCTACTTTAATGGTTTAGTTAAAGAGAAAGTAACCGGATGAAAGTTAGAGATTATTTTCCAATATGCTCGTATGTTTGATCCAATGGCTACATGGACCTTTAGTTCTAAAGTTTCGAGACTATAAATTGCCCCCTATCGAGGTATATGACAATATATAAAGAGTGAACTTTCAGAAATAATAAAAATGTCGGGATGATATCGCTCCAGTGAGGAGACATTTGAGTCATGAATTTAGCGAGGTTTGTGAGAAAGCGTATTCAGCGTTAGAATCAGGTTGAACAATTTAAAAACTATGGTCACCTGACCGTTCAATTTTCTATAGTCTATAGCTTGAACTGTGCGCTGCAACGTTATGAGGTATATAAGTAACCTATGTTGTAACTCATGAAGTATAAAGACACATTTTGCGTATATCGTTTTGCGTATATCAATATCGTTTTGGGATGGTTATTATCTCCTCTGAGATGGTGGACAATTTGCATCGCTATAACCTGTTGAAACCTTCGTGATTCACAAAGTATTTCCGCATATTGTGCATCAAGGGGAATAATGATATTAAGTAACTTAATTTGATTTATAGTAAAGCATATACATAAATAACGAGAATGACGTTGATGATGAGGAATACATATTCAAAAGAAGGGCGAACAATTTAACCATCGTTATTGACTGCAATTTCAAATACTGGGAACAACGTTTAAAGCTATCTGCAACAAATTTAACCTAAGGCTGATTCTTAATATGATTGGAGCTAGCAATAGATGAAATAAGAAGATGTCACTCGATGATCGTTGGGCAGATGGAGTACCTCAATTCAGAAGTAAGAGTAATAAAATTGAAACGTGAATGATCAAAGCGTTATACGGACTAATCTACCGATTAAATAAAATAACGTGGTTTTAATTCACGAAGATAATTTACCACCACGAAATGGTTGCTCGGCAGAGTAAAAGGCATTCATTGGTGGAGCGTAAAACTAATTTTCATCGTAGCAAGACAGTATTCAATTAATATCTACAGTAATATCTACTATAGTTCGGTCTTAGTTTTAGTTATAGTTCTGTTATACTTGATTGATTCTTTAGATCTGGCAGCAAACGAATACAACTTCGGGAAAACGGATGTAATTAGTAAATCGCAGTGATAGAAGAAACTAATTCATCTGAGAAATGCAATTTTAGGATCTTTGGGAGCTGTACATGGACACAGATCTTATTAGACATACGCGTACATGTAATTGTTGTATGAAGATCAGACCAAGCGGTCGCTCCAAATCAAACAAAATACAAAGAGCAAGCCATATTAGACAACAGTATCTGTTGGTGACTACCCCGTTCGACAGAGATTGCAAGAACGCAAAATTTAGCGCCTAACAGAAAAATGTTCAATCCGCATGTTCTTTGGAAACATTCGCATATCGCAAAGTACAAAAGTTATATATGCATGCATCTCTAATTAAACATAAAGTGCTAAATATGAATCGAAAGGCAAAACAAAATAAGCAGAATTGTCGTGATGCAAATGAAAGAAATAGTCATAACTATTTATGATGAGGCAGAGGAGTTAAATTTAGCATCATCCAAAATCTTTTAGACAAATCATATATGCTGTTTTATAGAGCAGTAATACCATTACAAAAATTTCAACAACTGTCCAGGTTTTTATACATTTTCCTCTTCTTACTATTCTTCATCAGAAGAGCTTACATTGGAGAAAAAATTGGTGTCAACAACAGCAGGCATTATATATCGTCAAAGCCGGGAAAGTAGGGTATACAAATCTATTGGCTTATATAAATGCTATAGAACCAACTATCCTAAATTTGGTGAGATTTACTTGGGTACCCTACCAATTGAAGAAAACTTGGCAGTTATAGCCCATCAACTAGTACTACGACTTTCGAAATACTTTTAAGATAATGCCTATATATTAAGTAATATGTAATATGACAGGCAAAAATAGAGATGTCTCAATAATCCTGAGGATGCCATAATGTTGGTGTGTATTTGGTAGATTATACGTTTTCTTCACTTTTTTGTATAGGGTTTTTTTATGGTCATGAATTTTTGACGGGTCGCGCTGATGAACACAAAAAATGCCCTAAAAACCATACAACATGATGGCACACCCAGATTTGCCTAGGTATCTCTACGATTGCCGCGATTCCGAGGAAGTTGCCTTAGAAATGGGTTTCTACACTTTATCGATGTGACTATAGTGTTTCTAACTACCATACAGTTACATAAGTAGATATATTGTGTACTGCCATACACAATATATCTACTTTAAAATATGTATATACATTCTCAGAACAAACAATATTGGACAATTTTAAGACTTACTTCACTCATTTTAACTTCATCCGATTTTATTACTTAACAAACAATTTATGCGCCTGTCTGCAGTATCCATCTATTTGTCAGTAGGGGTATCAACTTAAGTCAACCTCATTATCCGTGTAGGAAATTTCAATATTTAGATGAATTAAACTCTTGTGCCACAATCGGAACCCGATGCTGGGACCAAAGTAAGGATGCTACTTACAGTGCCAATGAAGACAGTAACCTAGAAAACAACCGGTTTACTGAACATCAGTAACAGATTCTCAAGTTGGTAGTTCTCAATGTAATTATATAACTAAACTCATCTTTGAAATCCTCGATTTCCAATACGGTTTCTTTCAGTTACATCTAAAGCTCTATGTAGATATGAAACTTGCGTAACGGAATTATACTGCATGCTTAAAGCCTTCTTGCATAGTTCTTTTTTTCTTTGCCAAAAGAATGCCTTTAAACCAAGGCTCCATTAATAAATCTTAACAATACAAGTTTGATCTAACAGTTCAGGTTCGGCAAGTTAACATAGTTAAGTCGATAGTGTACATTACTTTTGGTTCTACTTAATAACCAAATTGGCCAATTATTTAAAAAAATATAAAAGCATTTTATATTTTGATATTCTTTTTGTTTGTTAATGTTTTAATTAAAATTGGTACCATAATCAAAAACGATGTGAGAGGCGTCAAATAATGTTGCGTTATACAACAACACAATAAAATAATTTATGATAAATGTGAGCTTTTTAATGAAAATTATTCGAAACAAACAGAAAATTTATATATATTTTTTAATTGTAGTTAAAGATAAATTTTTTATCACGCTGTAATTAAACGTGAAACGCAAAAATTTACAATAAATTATATACAATATGGATGGTGATGGCGGCAATCATTAACAATATTTTTTACCAGTAAGTGAATGATTGTTAACGAGGAGGGAAGTTGAAAGGGGAGGTGAAAAATTTGCAAATACAATGAACTTATAAAAAATTACAAAGATCAAATAGAATAGCATAGAAGTTCTAGATGGCTGAGGCCCTGTTTAGAATTGAATATACCTTTCCACTTGAATATCAGTCGGTTTTTTAAGTTTCATTATCGCTACATATCAATTATTCTAAAATTATGTTTACGCGAACTATAATCAAAATCCGGGGGTCTATTATAAAATTGTCGACAGCATTATTTTTATAACACCGTCCACGAATTCGACAATGTGATTTTGTGGATATTGTATGTAGTTTACGAAAATATTTTCTTAAATTTATATAGTTATAAAAAAATCGTTTGTATGCTGTCCCAACGCCATCACATATTCAAAAGAAGCGGTTATTTATAATCATAATTCATTTCAAGAGAAATTAAATACTTCCAAGTTCATCAGATTGTTCAGAGTGTCAAAAACTGTATTTTCAGATATTTTGAATGAAATCGAACCCAAGTTTATTTATTTATCCAGAACAAACCAAGACACTATTCCACCTAAACTAAAACTCACTTTAAACGTCATATTTCGTTTTCTGGGTGAATAATAATAGCAACAGTGAGTGGGACTAGTCTATTTAATCGGTTTAGTTCAACCCACTGTATCTATATTGTGATGATCGAGACATTAAACATATTGGAAACAAACTTAAATGGGCGAGGTAGATTACGTCGTGTAGTATACGCGGTTGTTGACACGTAAAACGTTACGTAGATTACTTGGTAAGGTTTTTTGTCAACGTCAACAATTAAGACAATATCAACAACTAAAATATTTTTACGATTTGAAAAAAATGTCCTGGTTCGCACCTGTATTTTGTAAAAGGGGAATTCAGTTAAGTCGTATATACGAAGAAATTAAAGAATTATTGAAGTTAAATTGGGAATCCACTTCGGGTTTTGAAATACAAACAAATAATAGAATTAATTAAAGAATATTTGTTGTACTAAACAACAAACCCTGAGTAGGTCAATTTTAATGTTGTATGTGGGGCATAGGGTAACGGTCACGGTATTCTCTTCCTTATCTCATATAAGCACCACAAGGTCTCCAATCAAGTTGTTCCTTCTTTCTAACCATATATGCAAAGGACTAGACACTGGAGCACACGATGGTTGGCATTTTCCCAATTCCACCATGTATTACAGCTCCCTTGAGTCAAAACTGGGCATTCAACATTATTTTTTAAATTAATCGTTGAAAGAATAAAACAACTGACTATAATGTAGATTAGTCGATTTCTACTCTAAACTTGCATAGAATCGACGTCATTGTGGAGAATGTGACAAAACCGACTCTTGAGTCTTAAGTCCACAACTGCGAATCTGTCAGTCTACGTTGTATACGAGTTGTCGACACGTTGACGTAGAAAATAATAGATGACGCGTAAATGCCCATCCCCGAACATAATACATATTCAAATTATCTGATGAGGAAAACCTGAAATACAAGGACTAATAAAACGGGGTTTCCAAACGTGATAGGATGGTTGTGTGGACCAAACTCATATTAATATTACAAGGCCAGAAAGAAATGAGCATCTTGTTTTAATAGGAAGGGCTCACATATAGTTTGAACGTTAAAGGCAAGAGGCTAAGTTTTAGCCCACGGAAGTCCTGAATAGCTGGTCTCATTTGGGTCTACAAAAATTTCAATTATTGTTTCCGGGATTCATTTTAAATTACATTTTTTATTGTATACTCTATCCACAAATTCTCCAGGCGCCACAAAATCAAAATGTTAGCGAAATTGTTAAACATTTCATCGTTTACTGTCCTATTTAGTACCATAACTGATTTTCTGGGTCATCCCAAAGAATTTATTAGTCGTTTAAATTAAACAAAAAAATTGTCTAACTTCCGTTTTTTTTTTGTTTTATACGTTGATATGGTACGCGGCGCTTTCAATCCACCAACGCAGACAACAACAAAACTTGTAATTTGTTTTAAAATAAAATATAAAACATAAAATATTTTTTTTAACTTTCCAAAATATTCCAACACTCCCGAAAAAGTTTTCCTAAATTTTATTGGTGCTTTTACGATTGTAATTTTTTCGGTTATATGTTGTTTTCCGTCATAAGCTTTTATTGCAAATTCAGATATATTCTATATAATTTTTACTATTACTATATAGTTATAACACTATCAATATAATATTGTTATAGTGTAACATAAAAATATCAATGGCTTTGAAATTAATAACATTTCGTACTTACTCGCTTATATACATACAAATATACTCGTACATACCTTATATCAAAAATCCATTATGATTTTTAAATTAGTTTTCCAATTTGCAACTTAAAAAATTGGGAACTAACATAATTTTCAGAATACATACATATAATATAACATAATTTGAAACCGATCTTTAATATTTGTTTGGATAGATTAATTTTTCAAACCAAATCATATCCCTCTTCCCGCATAACCCAAACTCGCTACGCCACCACATTGAAGTGCATTTTGCAATAGCAAAATATAACATAGTTACGTTTTAGCCTTGTCAATGAAGGTTCGATCACTATGGATTGTGAATAAAACACCCAATTGACTTTCAGATATCATTTATTATTTACGTATTCCCGAATTATTCCACAAAACTATCATTCCCTTATTTAACATATTTCAAAATAATCATTTACTATAGACTTCAATAATACTTTTAACTCTTTCGCTTTTATTTACTACATACTAACTCTACGAAAATTCAAACTACGAGAATGTTCCACAACATTCCCTATTCTGTGCAATTTATATATATACGGGAGTTTCTATATCCAATTAGAGATGTCACTGTAATCGTAACTATTGCTGTGTTTTTAGTCTAGCAAGATATCTTTTGTCCCTCATTCTTCAACAAAACTGATAAAATATAATTCCCAACCAGCCGATTTATTTACGAAAGCAACGAATACATTACCAATAGGATCCAGATTCCATGAACGATTATACTGCTTCAGATTAGTTAATTTGATGTGCTTTGAAATCGGTTATTCCAGCATATGGTATATACAAAGTAAATTATTACCAATGGTTCCGGTCCCACTGCTTACTCTGAAATACTCAATGCTAACAAGCTGTGAACAAATCGAGGTGCACCTACATTTATTAGTTTTAAGCTCAATGTCTGACCCAATTAATGCTTCATACATTAGTTGTTTTTTAATTAACACTCAGCCGCTAGTAGTTGAATAACACTAATCAACTTCGCGGCGAAATTGACCGTAATTGCTTCTAACTGTAAGGATATAGTTGCGAGTAGATAATTTAACAAAGACAAACCATTTTACTAGCGGTCTGCTAGCTGACCATCGTGTACTATAGTGTATTAAAATTAAAATAAGTATGTATCAGGGTTTGTAATGAAACGTTTAAGTAAATTGGATTGATATTAAATGCATGTTAATTAAAGATAGAACTTATTCATTGGAAATTTACCATATTCTCACTATATATACACAATAATTGCCCCCTCGAAAAAGAATAACTTTGATTATTGTCCATGCTTTTGACAAGCTCGAATAAATTATATTGTATATTTTTAAAACCAAAATATTTAGATGGAATAACGTATACGTATATTTTGCAGACTTTTGTTTTGTGAAAACACAGACACTCACTGCTGTCCACTTTGGTGAATATTTAACTTAAATAATACAGCTAAACGAGCAAAGTTGAATATTATATAGAAAATATAAAGTGCATACTACATTATTGATCAACTAAGTAATATATTCTGTTTAGTTATATGAGATCTTAGAAAACTACTTTTTTGTATTTTTATTTCGTTTTGATTAGTTGAATAATTTTATTGTAATGCTTTTAGTTTTTTTCATGGAACTATACGAGTTCCCATAAGTTGAATAAAATATAAATACAAAACAGATATGGCAGGAAAACCGGAAAAACGAGAAAATTTTTCAAAATAAAATCCTGTGAATTATTGTATTCACGTCGGAAAGAAAAGTTAAGGCACAACAGTAGAAAAAAAACTTGTAAGCCCTAAAGCATCATTTCCTTTAAGTAAATGAGATTTCTATAGCAAACAGAAAATGCTTGCTCTCTACTTGTTCTCGTTCTCTACGGTTTTTTCATTTTAGTTTTGATTGAAATTTGCTGTTTTCTTGACTTCATTTTTTGATTGTTTGGTTATAATAATATCTTATATACATATAAATATATATATATATATATATATATATATATATATATATATATATATATATATATATATATATATATATATATATATATATACATTACACATATACAATCGTATATACGTATAAGTGAGTGTTCTTGTTTTGGGGAAATATAAATGATTTGTCTTAATGAAAATTGGGGTCATCATATAAAATAAAATTCATTTTGCTATAGGCTTATACTTATACATTATATACTAATGACCATCTCATATAGGTTAGGTTTATCAAAAAATTTGTTTAAAGGTTTTGTTAATGAAAATATTTAGAAATAAAATATAGGGAGTTATAGTGGAACGTGATACGTTTGACTTTTATATGAAATATTATTAAGTTGACCAATATATTATTTACCAACATCGTCCAAACACTGTATCTACTACTATACGGGACTAAACGAATAAGCTCTGAAGAATTAGAATTTTACACTCGTACAGTCGTACACTATAGAAAAATAGTCAAAAATGGATTAAAATAAAAATAAGGGCGTTGTGTTTATTTCATAATTAAACACCACCAAAGAGATTATATTTTAATTGACGAAAATTTGGATTCTCTTCATTACATTAAGCCCAAAGAATACATTTATTGATATGCAAGACATACATATATATTTGTTCAATAACACAAATTTTACTTAGAATTTATTATTTTTAAATAAAAAAAACGCCCTAATTTTTTTTTTTTCATTATACTGAAATTATTTTAACTGCCATTTAATTCTGAACTGTATATGAATGATTGTTATGGAAAGAAAATATATTTGCAAACATATTTCATAGAAATTCAGATGTTCAGATTTTGAAATTTTAAGATTTAAACATTTAAAGGTAAATTAAATTAAATTTTTAAATTTTTTGAATTAAAACTTGCATAATAAAATCTCTCATTTTACCAAAATGTTGAAAAAATTTAACAATATATTGCGTCCAGGAAAATCCGTTTGAGGTGAACGTTTCGTAGTGTATACGATGGTTATTTTCGAGACGAGAAGCTCTTGAGATAGTTGTATAATCGAAATTAGAGAAACCTGATATAATCGAAATTAGAGAAACCATGAGAACCCGGTGAAATTGACGCGTGTGCCATGAGTATAGTGAAACCCCATGCAGGCCAATGGAAATAGATGAACATATTATGTGCCAGAAACACCAAGAAAGAAAACATGATACTAAAAACCAAAATTGGAATAAAAGGAAAGGTATAAAAGCTTCAGTCAACTCACACCAATTCTCATATTTGAAGGGATGTAAACTAGTAAAAAATATGAATTAAATATCTTTGAAATATGAATTAAATATCTTCCAATTCAATACTTCCTAAATTTATTACACTCAGCCGGAGACTTTCTAGACCCAACCAATTACGCTCGTTTTTCCATTTCACTTGTATGAACATGTGGATTTAGAAACAACGTGCCGCTAAAATTAATTTTGTTGTTAACTTGATTAGACATTATTTCGTTCTGCTTTCACAGACGTTCTAAATGCATTTAATTATTTTTGGTTATAATACAAAAGTATCCCGATAGTTTTGGTGCTACCATTGTTTTGTAACGAATCCTGGACAGGGTACAGCGGAATGACTAGCATCAATTGATTGGAGATCTGAAGGCCGGATTTCTTCCTAAGAATTATGAATTCATTATACCGGAAGATTTTATATTAATGAAACTATAATAATCAGGATACAGAACTAATTTTATGATTAATATGGAGAAGCTTATCCGCTTATCCAGATCTTTGGATGAAGAGTACATGCTATATGCTTCAGCGGAATATGACTCAAAAGTATTAACTCACGATTCACTCGAGGCAGCAGCTGCAGAAACAAAAATGAAGGAAGAACTTCCCTACGAGAAGAACCGCTGCTCGAAAGGATTGTTCGGGGACCTCAGTCGACAGAGAGGTAACCGAAGATGTAGCCCCAACGGAGAAAGGTGAATGTCAAAGGTTTTGTGTTTTGGAGTTGTTGGCATCCGGGACAGTTCATTTTATGGTATAGAACGAGTGACTGCAACCAACTGTCCAGGAGACCATAAAGGAGCCAAAATTATGTTTTACCCCTCTAAAAGCTAATCACATTGTGACTCGAAAAATTGGAATCGTATAAGAGATCGACGAACATCAAAGTCAGGAATTTATGGATACTTGGAGTAGGCATGATGAAGACGACGCGTTGATTTTAGGTGACGATGGGACGATACATAAGGTAATTACGTATTCACTGTGGATGTATCTTATTCAGCCTATGAACAATGTCAACTAGTAGAAACACCAGGGGCACTCACCATCAGATGGGCCGCAGAAAACTTGCGATAGCATGGAACAGATCGTTGAGTGGATTGACACAGATTTCAAAGCTCACAATTTAAGCGAGTTTCATAAGCATTAGTTATAGAAAACGAATAATTCCTTCCGTACAGGAAGTTGTACACTGTACATGTTTAGAGTGGTAATGTGCTTCATTGATTAAACACAACTACGAAACGGAAGATGCTTACGTGATTAGGATTCGAGCTCCTTATCATCAAGAAGCTATCTATGACTCAAAACGCAATCGAAGGACATTAGCAACGTCAGAAGTTTGATTGGTGTGGCATGTGGTGCCGTTGGTTTAATTCAGAAAATTCCAAGTTGTCGGCGCCATTCTAGTAAATCCTTTTTTAAGATTAGTAAAGTATTTTGCTAGTCGTACGATACGCAGAACACTTTGACAAAATTAAAGTCGTTCCTGTTGTCCGCATACCAATACTGATAAACTCGGTTATTACCAGTCCGTTTATGATATAGACCGGCTGCTCTGTACCTGAAAACGTGAAAGTCCGCAGTTCAAAAATTCAGACCTTATGTCGATAGCGTGAAATTCAAGCTGATAACTGAGTATGCTTCCTTGATATAGTTGAGAAATGTAGATCTGCGGCTAGGCTAGCATCTTTCATGAAGTTAAACACAACGTGTAACACCGGATGCCTTATCGAGTATGGAAAATTACCCAACATTTCAATGGGTATACAGATTGCGCGATTGAAATGAACCTAGAGAAATATTCAAATTATTCCTCAGGAGAGACTTAGTTGTATACGTTGTTTTACACCAGGTTGGAAGATAAAACGACCAAAATGCTTCGAAACTGTTTGTTTAAAAATGCCGCACAGAAATTGGAAGAGGTCACATGGGAAGTCAAAGATCATCATCAAAACCATACGGGAGATGAATGCGGTTGACTAAATAAAACATTATCCACGGTCAATACATGGAGGCTAAATATGTTCACGAAGTTTGTAATTTTAAAACGCTGTGAAAAAGGCGTAATCGATGTCATCTCAACAAATTTTAGAAGGTTGGTTCAATTTTCGTAATTTCTTGCCATCGAGTTGATCACAAACAATGCAAGCCAGTCACATCAAATTTAATGGAGAAATATGTTATTGGGCTGAACGTGGAATATTACCCATAAGTCAACCCGACAGAAACAGTAAATCGTAGCGTATTGACATCATTAAGAAATTACATCCAGGACGATAAAAAAAATGATACCAGCAGACCGAGGAAATCACGTAAATCACTTGCTAATATTGTATAGAAGAAGATGATCCAAAAGAATTGCCAAATAAATTGTAAATATTTAATAAAATTTGGTTTTACCAAATATTTTCCTTAAATTGTACGAAAGGTGTTTCATTGTTAAGCCGCGTACCTACGTCACAAAGTATAGGAAATTTATTTGTAATTTTAACATTTTATCAACCCTTTTTTAAATTTTAATCTGTAAACTTTGAATTTACTTTTAATTTATTGTAAACATTTAACAATTCGACAATTTTGAAGAACACTGGTTTAGCTCTCACTTAACTGTTTATTTTTAGTGGTTTTCCTTACTCTTACCTTACCGATCCAGTAGTTGAACAGCTACAGCAATTAATCAATTACTGCAGGAAACGGTAAACGCTGGTGGGTTGTTAGCAAAATAAAACTTTAACTAATGTTAGCTGAGGAATACTAAAAATTCAGAAGAATCCCACAACCAAATGGTGAAAATTATGATTAAAAAATTTAGAGATGTGCTGATATATTTTTATTTTTTTTAAATTTTATTTATATAATATTACAACTGACTTTATTTTAAGTCATCTATAGTAACTTTCCTATCATAATTATATTGACAGTTATAAGGAATATAGCCCAACGGCTTGTCCCAGAAATTAAATTAATTAATTTATATAAATATTTCCTATAATAGTAATTTTATGTTCCATTCACTAGATTTCAATTGCTTTGGTCCTTTAGAGACGTCTTACTGCCAACGGTCTGTCCCCTATATTGCACATCTGGATGTTTTCGTGCTGTCGGACGCGTGAATCATGCTTGACAGCATGATACGTAATAACTTCATCGATGTATTCCATCTTTAAATCTCGGTGGAGGTCTTCATTTCTAATGTATTGTATCATGGAGCATTTAGCACTTTGTTTTGGAACGTCTGTATCATCTTGATGTTCGTTTTCTTGGTACAGCCCCAAAGCTGTATACCATAGGTCCAAACCGGTTTCAGTATTTGCTGCTATAAAAGCAATTTAATGTGTATAGATAGTTCAGAATGTCTTCCTAAGAGCCAACACATCTTCCTATACTTCATATTCAGCGCTTCCTTTTTCTTTTTGACATGTTCTTTCCACCTCAACTTGGCATCCAGCGTCATACCTAGATATTTCACCGTATCTGCATAGGCAACTTGTTTAGAGTTGATTATGATTTGGATTGTATTAGAAATATTTTTATTACTAAAGTTCACATGCACAGATTTAGTTTCGTTCAGTTTTATCCTCCATTTTTTCATCCCATTGTTGACTGAATTTGTCGAGTTTTGCAATTTGTTAGTAGCTTCTTCTACATTGTTCCCAGCTGCCAAAATCGCAGTATCATCAGCATATGTTGCTATAGTTGCTTCTTCCATTGTTGGTATATCCCGAGTATACAGGATTCTTGTATGACAGGGCCCAAAACGCTACCTTGTGGTACTCCAGCTGAAATTTTCTTTAGGTCGGAGTATTCGTCTTCATATTTTACACGAAAGTGTCTATCGGTTATGTATGATTTCAGAGTTTCATAGTATTGTTTGGGAAGGTCAAGCTCGCTTGAGCTTGAACTACCATCCTCAAATTTTCAACAAATTTTTTTAATTTTTTTAGTTTCTAGTGTTCGTCCTATTATATCTGTGATTCTATGGACTTGTTCTACAGTGGAGTGATTTTCTCTGAATCCAAACTGGTGGTCAGGAATGAGATTTCTGTCAACCATTATGGGTTTCATTCTCATCAGGAGCAATTTTTCAAAAATCTTGGCTATGGTTGGGAGTATGGATATCCGTCTGAAGGACTTTTTATCGTTACATTGTTTGTTAGATTTTAAGATCATGGTAACCTCTGCCACCTTCCATTGCCCTGGAAGTATCTTAGTCTAAACACAGCGTTGATTATATGGAGAAGTTTACGTATCGCTTTATTTGGTAATTTTTTAATGATTTGTCCGGTTATGAGGTCGTACCCAGGAGATGTGTTCATGTTTAAATTTTGAATTTCCTCTTTTAGCTTCTGTAGAGATACACTTTGTATTTCGAGCTCATCACATCCTTTCAGTAGGTAACATTTTCATCCGCAGTTTGCCTGAGTAATGGTTGAAACGTTTCTTCTATAGGTGTCTCGCAAACAAGTCAGCTTTTTGTTTAGTGCTTCGAGCCCAGCTTCCATCCTCACTTCTAATTGGTGCCTTTGAATTTGTTGGTCTCTTAAGTACTTTCGTTGCTTTCTATAAGGTATCATATCTATAATATTCGGTATCTTTTTGACTAGTAAGTGACGACAAATATGTACTTATTGATTCATTCTTAACGTTCTGATCAGAGATTTCAACTTGTTACATAGGTTATTAAGGACAGTTTTATTTTCCTTGGTTCGATTTATTTGCTAAGACGTCGAGCCTTACGTTTCTTTGCCACAAGCTCTCTTAATTCAGGTGGATAGCTTTTACAGTTGTTGTTATTTGCGTATTTGAAAGATGTACTTTCCCACGCTGTTGTATGTTTTCTATTAGCCTTTCTACTTCCTCTCAGACTTGTATA
The DNA here is from genome assembly GCA_951394425.1 of Tipula unca. NCBI lineage: Eukaryota > Metazoa > Arthropoda > Insecta > Diptera > Tipulidae > Tipula > Tipula unca. Next base: position 141,438,763 of record OX596380.1, on the reverse strand, counting down.
ATGTTCCTTATTGGTGCTTAAAAATTGATGTTTTGTTCTAATAATTCTCGAAAATTTTTCCAATTGGTATTCTTATTGGACAGTCGCGCTGTGATTTCTTTTTCAATTATTGTTGCACTGACCGTCATAATAACAGGAGAGTGGTCCGATGTAAGCTCTTCATTATTTTCCTAACAAATATAGTTATCTGATATACCATTTGTCACATAAAAGCCTATAAGATCCGGTGTTTTGTTTAAATCAGTTGTCCAAGTTGGTGAGCCACTACATTGAAAGTCACATTTTAATTTTTTTCTTGCTTCAAACAACTCTCTCCCTTTTGGTGTTGTAATTCTGGAGCCCCAGTATGTGTTATTCGCATAGAAGTCGCCACCAGTGATAAAACTAAAAGAAGAAGAAGTCAAAGATCTGCCAGATGCCCCAAATATGAGGAGCTAAATCGAGAGTACATAAGGCTGAGGAAACTGCTTCGTGATGAAATAAGGAGAAGCAAGAGGGAGAGTTTCAAACAACTGTGTGACGCGGCAGACGCAAGCCCATGGGGCAGCGCTTACAGAGTGGTCATGTCCAGAATAAAAGGCCAAAGAACCCCTCAAGAAAGGTGTCCAGAGATGCTGCAAAAGATCGTCAAGACTTTTCCCGCAGCACCTTCCAAAACCTGGTAATCGAGAGGACGATCACACGAAGGAATATATGGAGAAAATACCGGAAGTGACGGTAGAAGAGACATTGAACGCGTGCGGCCAAGTGGGTGTAAACAAGGCCCCTGGTCCAGATCTAGTACCCAACAAAGCCCTCAAAGTGGCTATACGAAGTAACCCTAACCTCTTCGTCAATATAGCGCAGTCCTGCCTAGAGGAAGGAGTGTTTCCCAGGATATGGAAAAGGCAGAGATTGGTACACTTGCCAAAAGCAGGAAAACCACCAGATGAACCATCCTCATATCGCCCAATCTGCCTGCTCGATACAGGGGGGAAAATACTGGAGCGCATTATTCAGAATAGGTTGCTCCCGATTACAGAAGGAGATGGCGGTCTCTCGTCTCAACAATTCGGATTTCGCAAGGCACGACCCACATTGGATGCCATTAATGCAGTGGTATCTAAGGCCAAAGGAGCCTTACAGGGAAAAAGATGGAAAGGAGGAACTAAACAGTACTGTGCGGTTGCTACACTCGACGTTAAAAACGCATTCAACACAGCTAACTGGGCCCATATTATGGATTCCCTACGAAAGTTGAATGTTCCGACCTACCTCTTGAAGATACTAGATAGCTACTTCGATGATAGAGTGTTAGAGTACGACACTGAGGATGGTCCCATGGAATACAACATAACAGCTGGAGTTCCACAAGGCTCCGTTCTGGGGCCAATCTTGTGGAACATTATGTATGACAACGTACTAAAGCTACGAATCCCAGATGAAGCAGAAGTGATAGGGTTTGCCGATGACATCGCGATAGTGGTGTCTGCAAAGCACCTGGATGAAATTGAGATGATCACTAACGAGGCGATTGCATTAGTGAGGAACTGGGTGGAATTCGTTGGCCTGGAACTAGCGGAGCACAAAACAAAAGCAGTGCTGATTATAGTAGCCGTGAAAAACGGGAAACGGTATCGTTTAAGGTTGGGAACCACGTCATAAAGTCCAAAGAAGCGGTAAAATACTTAGGAATTATGCTTGATGACAGATTAAACTTCAAGAGTCACATAGATTATACGTGCGGAAAAGCATCGAGGGTATACTCGGCGCTCTCCAATATGCTACCAAATGTTGGTGGCCCAAGAAGCAGTAGACGCCTTCTTCTGTCCAGAGTGGTAAGCTCAGTGCTACTGTACGGGGCTCCGATCTGGTCAGAGGCATTGGAGGTAAAATGCAACAGGAGACGGCTGGGACAAGTCTATAGGCTAAGCACCCTTAGGGTCATCAGTGCATATAGAACCACCTCAGAAGAAGCAGCATGCGGCATAGCCGGAATGATACCGATTGATATCATGGCGAACGAGGCGAAACGAATATATGAGGCTAAGAAACACAGTTCTACAGTCGGTCAGGCTATCAAAACGACAGAAAGAGCCAAATCCGTTACCATTTTTTACCATTTAACCCAATTCCTAACAGGACACGGTGTGTACCGAAGCTATCTGCATCGCTTTGGGCATGATGATACTCCTCTCTGTCCAACGTGCAATAAAGTAGAAAACCCGGAACACGTATTATTCGAGTGTCCGCGATTTGAGACTGAGAGAATGGACCTGTGTACTACCATAAACACAAACTTAGGTCCGGACAACATAGTGGATGAAATGCTGAAATCACAGCAAATATGGGATGCCTGCTGCGCTACCATAACTACATAAGGTGCAAAAGGAGCTAAGGCGATTAGAAGCGGCTAGAAACGTGTGAGTAGAAATACTAACACCGCCCCCCGAAGTAATACTTTGCAGTGGTCCCGGGGGGAATAATGGTCCGGCGAGAGGAGGCGGTTTTAATGGGTAAAAATCCCACACGGCGGTAAGTACGCTTATCGTGATTACTATTCTGAGCGTTTGTAAATTTATTTTTATTTTCAAGTCGCGTTGGGTGACGATGATGACAAGTTTCTCAACTGTTGAAATATGAGTTTATTGGTCTCAGCCTGCTCATCAAGATTTTTATTTAGAGCATCTATGCATATCACGACATCTATCAAAATTTTCCCGTCGTTTGGAACATCCGTGGTTATGCACCAGATGGCCCTCCTCAAAAGCCATAGAAGCCAGTCTCTACAGAGCGTGGATTTACCAATGTTGATATTGGTGTACCACCTTAATTGAGCTGAGGAATGCTAAAAAAAATAAGAAGAATGCAACAACCAAATGTTGAAAATTATGTTTAAACAATTTAACGATGCGCTGATATATGGCAATATCAATCGAGCTATTTTTAAAAACTGAGACTAAAATTAGAATTCTGAAAATTTTTTCTTGCTTTCTATTAAAACTGCATCAAACAATTTTTAATACGCTAGAGCTTCACACCTAACGTTTAACAAATGTACTGTAAATAATTATTTCTATTTTTGTGGTACAAGCAACAAGGGAGCCAAATTTAAGACTTGAAATCAACTACTAGATGGAAGTATATGTGTGACAATTTATTTTATGTGTCATCAAATTTCTATACGCATCCATTTGCAATGAATTTCTTCGATGATGTACAAACTAAAACAGTTTCAACAGAAAAATATCAATTTACATTTTTAATTCAAAAATATTATTGCAATAAAACTTGCAAAATATTTTCCACCTCAAGGAATTTTCAATTCACTAAAAAAAAATTAAAATGATTATGCTACGAAGCGAAGCAATATTAAAAATTACTTTCATATATCATTTTGAGTTCAATTTCAAACAATATTCTTTGAATAGTTTTTTTTTTATAAATTCTTCAAAACAGATATGAGATTCAAATGACCTACATAATATTCTTACTTCCGGTTACATAATACGGCTCATATATGTAAATAGAATATGTATATATGTACTCTGTCAATTTCAAACGCATCCGTTTTTTAATGTGCTTTGAAGTGATAAACGGATATTCTATATTTGCTGTGATACTTTGCTGCTCTCAAAGCTTTTAGTCGTTTGTGTTTTAAATAAAGTCAATATCGAACTTGTTATCTTAGCACACGTATAGATGTATAAATAATATACATACTGGAGTTAGTACATACATGATGAGCATAATATAATACCGATAAAAAAAAAGTTAGCAAGTAAAAACAGAAAACTGATGTCATATGGGGAGAGATGAAACAATATAATGACAAGATTGATGGATCGATTTGAGATGGCATTATTGATCGGAATGATATAAGCTTAACGACTCAATCAAATTTCTATACTTGCAATGTCGATTAGTAATCCAAATTTTATATCCGCATAGAGTTATAGACATCTTAATGTGTGAAAATATATCTATATATATATACATATACACATGTATATGTAAGTATATAGATTTAGTGATTGCAATTCTGCAGACGTTTTCAATTTAGACACTCGCAAATTTCACATTTTTTTTATTGTTTCGTACAAATCCATATCCAAATAAATTGAATAGCATGAGTTTTATAGATGAGTGCCATAATAAGATTATTGTTTGTGTCTTCGAAGAAACCCCGAAAACTAGTAAAATCTAGTTATTTTACTAGAAAATTTAGGTCAAAAATTAGATGAGCAAAAAACGAAACCAATAAACAAATCAAATGATGTTGTTTTTCATCCCTTTAGAAAAATGATTTCACTATTTATTATGTACATTCGTATATATTAATTTTTCCCTGCTCGGAAAAGTTAACTGTCTATATGTATAGTATTTATGTATACATATACAGACAGATACATGTATATAGTACATACTCTCTCCGACTCGTGTCGTGCGATGATGATGAAAGATATTTTCCAATTTTTTTTGTTTAGTTGTTTTTCTTAATACATATATACATACAGATTTGGAAAACATTTTTTTTTTTGAAAAATCAAGAAAAACTATATACATACGTATATACATATATAAAACGATATAATATCAATGTTGAAAGTAAACTTCACATTAAATACAAATGGCGCCATAATTCTGGATTTGTGTTGTTGTTGTTCAGTTCCATTGATACACGATCATAAAATGTAATAGCCTGAGAATGAAAGAAGAAAATCAAAGACGAAAAAAATAAAACGAAATGCGAAGAAACGATTGGAAAATTTATCAGGAGAAGATACCAGGATTTATTTTAATTTATGGTGCTATAGTGGGTTATAATTTTAATAAATTTTTGATTTTTTTTTGTCCCATACTACGATACCAAAAATGTCCAGGCCTTATATAATTGATAAATTGTATTGTTAACTTTTTAAAATTATCTTTGTAGTCTGAACTTAAGGACACTATATGTACATATATGGAAACTTTATTGAGTTATTTCTTATTTAATTGAGTTTAAATGAATGTTGTTCATTTTAATGTTTTTGTGTAATCTTTTGTCACTATATAACTTATTTTAAATAAAAAACTTTTATTTTTGATTTTATAGTTTAATTCTTCCTTATTGTGACAATTTTTATTTTTGATTTTTTCGGTAAATCGATTTCGACTTGCGTCTTCCTCAGTACCTTGTTAACTATTCAGAACAGTTAACAAGGTACTGAGGAAGACGCAAGTCGAAATCGATTTACCGAAAAAATCAAAAATAAAAATTGTCACAATAAGGAAGAATTAAACTATAAAATCAATAATAAAAGTTTTTTATTTAAAATAAGTCTTATTTAATGTCTATAACTCGGTTCGTAAAGTGACATACTGTTTGATAATCTCATGATTTAGATCGTCCTAACCAAGATATGATATTATTAGCTCCCATATATAATATTTATTTTGGAAATAATAAATAAATAAGCTCCGGGTACGCTTTGGACACCCCTACCGATAGCAACGATAGGCGAGGAAAAGTGTACAGAAGATCAGGAAAGTGATTTGCACAATGTTGCGTTGAAGAACGTGTCTCGTATGGCGGTGGATCGAGCATGTTCTGGAGAGAAGCTGAAAAAAGAGTTCAAGTCAGAGAGAGATATTGCTCCCAGAAGTTTCCAGGAGCTACAAGAGGCGATCGCAGAGGAATGGGGGGGGGGGTGATACCTCAAGATTTGGTGAAAACTTTGGTGAAATCATTGAAACATCGAATGGAAGCTGTCATTCGAGCTAGAGGAAGAAACACTTCTTATTAATAATAATGTTTTTTTACTAATTTCCATGTTTTAATTCGTGTAATAAATTATTACAGATGATAAAATCGACTTTTTTGGTATTTTTCGTTGACTTGAAATAGATTTTACCCTAAATAATTAAGCTAAACCTCTTTACAAAGTATACATTTACCGTATAGTGTAAACAATATTCAGTTCTATCCAAAATATGGTGGCGTTCTGGTGCATTAAATTATTACAATTGATAAAATCGACTTTTTTGGTATTTTTCGTTGACTTGAAATAGATTTTACCCAAAATAATAAAGTTATGGGTATGGTTGTAGTTTCCCATTAAATACTATTAATTGTTCCGTCGATTAAATCGAGCTTGCATTCGCATGGCGGCTGAGGCATGCTTAATATTTCATGATGTTGAATATTCGACAACTTTTACAAATTGATTTGAATTTACAAAGTAATAATCGATGATTTATTAATTAATAATTAATAATTAATATTTATACGATTTAATAATCACTCAATTAATTGAACACACAAATTTTATTTAAAATGTTTTTGTCGCAATTTGCACAGGCGCTGGAGGCAGCGCAGGAGCTATTCGGAATTATTCACTGAATTATACTGAACTCTTATGGTTCCGAATATATATTTTAAAATAGTTTCAAATAGATATTCGACTTCAAAATGGCAACAATAAAAAGAACCTTTCTGGTCTGGTAACAATCGAACTCTGGATATTTTATATTTAAACAAAAATCAACAAAATATAAAATCAACGATTACTTATTTATAAAAATTAAATCTAATTTTGTACGCAACCATTAAAATCTAAAGTGCAAACGAAAACAATAAAAATCTAAATGGTACAAAATAAAAATGAAAAATGAAGATCAAAATGAAAACACTACAAATACTCCCCCTCCAGAGAGATCGAAGATCTATCGAAGAAAATATAAGAAACGAGAAGGGGTCCTGGATACACGACCCGAACCTGTAGTCCTTACACTTTTTGGTGCAAGATCGAAGTGAACCTTTTTTTTACTTTTCGGCCCTGCAGCAAGTACCCCAGGCACGTTAGCCGAAATAGAAGGTTTTGGTTCGAGAGTCGGTAAAGATGGTCCAGTATTTGTAGTCAGTGTTTGCTGATTATCGGTGAAACATGGTTTCAGTCTGTTGATTGAAATTTTGGTGTGTCTTCCGTTCAAATCTAATGTATAAAATTTTGGTGTACGGTCAGTTACTAAAAATGGTCCTGTATATGGTGGTTGCAGTGATCTGCGTACTGCGTCAGTTCGTAAGAAAACGTGCGAGCAAGTATGCAGATCTTTACTGATAAAAATTTTGTCCGTTGCGTGTCGCGATGCCGGTATAGGTCGTATTTCGTCAAAGTGTCGTTTTAGATTAGTAACAAAGTCTGATTGTAAAATTTGTTCGTTCCTAGGATCTAAAAAGGTACCTGGAACTCGAGTCGTAAGCCCAAATACGAGTTCAGCAGGTGTTGCTTTCAGTTCGTCGCTGTACGTCGTTCGTAGTCCAAGTAAAATTGAAGGGAGAACACTAGTCCAATCTGTTCGATCGTAGCACATAATGGCAGACTTGATGACACGGTGCCATCGCTCGATCATACCATTACATTTTGGATTGTAACTAGTTGTTCTCCGTCGCACGAATCCAAGTAAGTTTGCCAGTTCGTGAAAAAGTTGCGATTCGAATTGCATGCCTTGGTCCGTAACAATGGACTCTGGCACACCAAAGCGAGCTATCCAATTAGAGTAGACAGCGAAGGCAACTGTAGCAGCAGTAACATCAGGAACTGGAATCGCCTCGGGCCAGCGGGTGTATCTATCAATCAATGTAACGCAATACCGCTGATTATCAGAACCTGGTAATGGACCAATGATGTCGAGGTGAATAATCGAAAAACGTTGAGAAGTTAATTTGTATGTGCTAAGCGGAGATTTTGTGTGACGAGAGACTTTAGCCTTTTGGCAAGCTACACAGTTTTGAGCCATTTTCTGGACGTCTTTATTAATAGATGGCCAGATGACATTCTGAGTCAAAAGTTTAATGGAAGCTTTGACGCCAGGATGAGAAAGATTATGAAATGCATCGAAAACTTGTTTTCGGAAATTAAGCGGAATGAATGGTCTAGGTGTAGCAGTTGTAGTATCGCAATGTATTAGGGTTTTCGAATTGAATGAAATAGGGAATTTCTCAAATTTGAGAACCGAATTACTCCTTAAGATTTCTTGGAATTCTTCGTCATTAGTCTGAGCATCTGCGATGATAGCATAATCAATACTTTCAGGAATAGAAATTTGATTAATGCGTGAGAGAGTATCTGCAACGATGTTATCCAAACCAGAAATGTGTTGGATATCGGTTGTGAATTGACCAATGAAATCTAAGTGTCGAAACTGACGAGGAGATGCTTTTTCCGGATTCTGACTAAATGCGTGAACGAGTGGTTTATGATCGGTATATAGTGTAAACGTACGACCTTCGAGAAAATGACGAAAGTGTTTAACACCAGAATAAGCCGATAGAAGTTCGCGATCATAAGCACTGTATTTCTTTTGCGTATCATTGAGACGTACTGAAAAGAAACCGAGTGGTTGCCAAGTATCCGAAATTAATTGCTGAACTACAGCACCAATCGCTGTATCGGAAGCATCAACCATGATGGCCAGAGGTGCTGATGATGAAGGATGAATTAGTAATGTAGCATCGGAAAGTTTAATTTTGCAGTTATCGAACGCTTCTATAGCTGCTGTTGACCACTGTATTGGAACGCGACTGTTCTTGGTATAACCTTTTAGATAATCATTCAGTAATGCTTGGTCAGCAGCAGCACCCGGAATGAAGCGTCGATAAAAGTTGATCATACCTAAAAATCGTTTCAGTTGTTTAACAGTCTGTGGTCGTTCGAAATTTTTGATGACTTGAAGCCGTTCATGCGATGGTAAGATACCTTGTCCAGTTACCGTATGGCCTAAAAATTGAATTTCATGTTTAGCAAAAGTGCATTTGTCAATATTTACTACTAGTCCATGTTCTTCAAATTTAGCAAAGGTCATTTTAATATGTTCGAGATGTTCGTCATAATTTTTAGAGGCAATGAGCACATCGTCCAAATACACAAAACAGAAATCAAGTCCTAGTAGAATTGAGTGCATAAGACGTTGGAACGATTGTGCTGCATTGCGAAGTCCAAAAGTCATCCTACAGAATTCAAAAAGTCCGAAAGGTGTCGAAATAGCTGTTTTTGGAATGTCCGTCGGTTCGATAGGAATTTGGTGGAATGCCTGGACAAGGTCTATTGTAGAAAAAATAGAGCACCCTTCGAGTCGTTGTGTAAAGTCCTGGAGATGTGGAATAGGATATCGATCCGGAATCGTTACACGGTTAAGAGCTCGATAATCCCCACATGGTCTCCAGTCTCCATTCTTTTTTAACACGAGATGTAGAGGACTGGACCAAGGACTGCTACTAGGTCTGCAAATCCCGAGTTTCATCATGTTTTCGAATTCTGTTTTCGCGATGATGAATTTGTCCGGTGCCAATCGTCGTGGTTTGCATGCAACCGGTGGTCCGTACGTCTCTAGTTTGTGAGTCACGTTGTGTTTGGTGTTGTCGATGTTTATGTGTCCGTGAATTACTGTCGGAAATTTAGAAATTACTTTGAAGACTCCTGAGTCCATCACTGACTTGTTGATCCTAGACAATGTAGAATTATCGTTGTTAGAAGAAAAAACACCGCGTGTATGCAAAGAGGTTAACGGATCAATGAGCCTCTGTCTTTGCATATCTACTAATAAACCTGTGTTTTTTAAAAAGTCAGCGCCGATGATAGGCATCGACACGTCAGCAATGATGAATTCCCAGGAGAATTCGCGGCGCAGTCCGATGTCTAATTTGAGAATTTTGGTGCCAAAGGCGTTCACTGCAGAGCCGTTAGCAGCAAACAATCTGAATGATGGGTCGACCCTTGGGTTCCGAGCGAAACGAGCCGGCAAGACTGAGACATCTGCACCTGTATCTATTAAAAAGTGAATTTGTAAGACGATTTCGAAAATTAAAAGGCGGCTGGATTCAAATATGTCATTGCAGCCCGCTATCTGCAAATGACTTACTGGTTTTTTGCAACCTTGCTATCGGAAGTTGTAGAATTTTTTAAATATTGGCAACCAGTTTTACATTTTTGTGCCTTGTTTCCGAAAAAATGATGGTAAAAGCAAATGAAATTATTAGACGCAGAAGGCTCACCATAATTTTGATATCGTCGAAAATTAGGTGAATTAGATCGTGAATTTGGCCGCGAATTGGATCGTGAATTATTTCGAGATCCAAAATTACTATTTCGATTGGAATTAGAATTTGAATTTGAACGAGACCTAGACTGATTTTGAAAAATTTCCGAAATCTCCGATAGCAAGGTTCTACGAAATTCCAAAAATTGTTGATCAATAGTAATATTTGGGGTAGATACGGAAGCGGATGACTCAATAGCACTGACTTGAGATTGTGTCATTGTCTCGAAAACATTGTCAGCTCGTTCCGCCAAGACTGACAGGGAGACATCATTTTCAAATGGTGTGAGTACCATTTGAACCTGCTGCGGCAATCTCTTCATCCAAAATTGACGGATGGTCGGCTCGTTCAAGTTGTCGCCAGCATTCAACTTCATGGCGCTCAGCAACTGTGATGGCTTCCTGTCCCCAAGTGTCAAGCCATGCATCAAATTGTTCATCTTTGTTTTCTCCGATTCCCCCAGCACCCGGATCACTTCGGTCTTGAAAGCCGTATATGGCTGAGCCCCTTTAGCCTGTGTTATTATGTAAGCCAAAGTATCATGGAGCCGTGCATCCAGGGCCCCAACCGCGTGTGCATACCTAGTTGCCTCAACGCTAATTCCAGCAACCAGAAATTGTTGCTCTAGAATCTCAAACCAAACAACCGGGTTCTGAGCGTAGAGAGGTTGTGGAGGTTTGAACGCAACACGAGAAATTTGAGCTGATAAAAGAGGAGTAGGAACATGATCAATTATGGGAGGCTCAGGTAAATTTATTCTCCCTACAGCTTTAGCTACCGCTTCATTAATCAGGACAGCGAGCTGAGCTGGTGAAAAAGTTAAATTTGTAGCATCCGAAGTGGATGCCTCGTCACTCTCATTAATTGGAGGAGAAGGAATAGTCGCAGACGGATCCATTTCGCAAGTAAAATTTAGTTAAATACCGAAAAAAAAATTTTTGGATTTGAATGTAAAATTTAGAGGATGCCGAAAACAAAAAATTTTTTAAAGAAATAAAAGACTATATTTTTAAATTTTATTAAAACAAAAACGAAGAAAGAAAAATTTTGTTTGCACTCTAATAAAAATAGTTGCGTACTTACAGTTTTTGCTTTTGATTTGAAAGAAAATCCGCCGGTGCAGAGACTCGTTAACATGGAGTCACCTCGGTCTCTGTTAAAATGCAAATGTGTGTAGTGTTGGTGATGTTAATGATGATGCCGTTGCTGGTGTTGATGTCGATGTTGTTGATGTGGTGTGATTGATACGGTACACAATATTGGTGCGTGTTCTTAATCACGTCGGGGTTACCACTTATGGGTATGGTTGTAGTTTCCCATTAAATACTATTAATTGTTCCGTCGATTAAATCGAGCTTGCATTCGCATGGCGGCTGAGGCATGCTTAATATTTCATGATGTTGAATATTCGACAACTTTTACAAATTGATTTGAATTTACAAAGTAATAATCGATGATTTATTAATTAATAATTAATAATTAATATTTATACGATTTAATAATCACTCAATTAATTGAACACACAAATTTTATTTAAAATGTTTTTGTCGCAATTTGCACAGGCGCTGGAGGCAGCGCAGGAGCTATTCGGAATTATTCACTGAATTATACTGAACTCTTATGGTTCCGAATATATATTTTAAAATAGTTTCAAATAGATATTCGACTTCAAAATGGCAACAATAAAAAGAACCTTTCTGGTCTGGTAACAATCGAACTCTGGATATTTTATATTTAAACAAAAATCAACAAAATATAAAATCAACGATTACTTATTTATAAAAATTAAATCTAATTTTGTACGCAACCATTAAAATCTAAAGTGCAAACGAAAACAATAAAAATCTAAATGGTACAAAATAAAAATGAAAAATGAAGATCAAAATGAAAACATTACAAAGTTACACCAGTTTACAAACTATTCGTATATTCACCGTATAGTGTAAACACTATCCAGTTTTATCCAAAATATGGTGGCGTTCTGGTGTATTAAATTATTACAATTGATAAAATCGACTTTTTTGATATTTTTCATTGAATTGAAATAGATTTTACCTAAAATAATTAAGTTACACCAGTTTACAAAGTATATATTTACCGTATAGTTTAAACAATATCCAGTTCTATCCAAAATATAGTGACGGTCTGGTGTAATAAATTATTATAGGTGATAAAATCGAATTTTTTGGTATTTTTCGTTGGCTTAAAATAGATTTTAAACTAAATAATTAAGCTAAACCTCTTTACAAAGTATACATTTACCGTATAGTGTAAACAATATTCAGTTCTATCCAAAATATGGTGGCGTTCTGGTGCATTAAATTATTACAATTGATAAAATCGACTTTTTTGGTATTTTTCGTTGACTTGAAATAGATTTTACCCAAAATAATAAAGTTACACCAGTTTACAAACTATTCGTATATTTACCGTATAGTGTAAACACTATCCAGTTTTATCCAAAATATGGTGGCGTTCTGGTGTATTAAATTATTACAATTGATAAAATCGACTTTTTTGATATTTTTCATTGAATTGAAATAGATTTTACCTACAATAATTAAGTTACACCAGTTTACAAAGTATATATTTACCGTATAGTGTAAACAATATCCAGTTCTATCCAAAATATGGTGGCGTTCTGGTGTATTAAATTATTACAATTGATAAAATCGAGTTTTTAGGTATTTTTCGTTGACTTGAAATAGATTTTCCCCAAAATAATTAAGTTACACCAGTTTACAAAGTATATATTTACCGTATAGTGTAAACAATATCCAGTTTCATCCAAAATATGGTGGCGTTCTGGTGTATTAAATTATTACAATTAATAATATCGACTTTTTTGGTATTTTTCGTTGAATTGATTGAAATAGATTTTATCTAAAATAATTAAGTTACACCAATTTACAAAGTATATATTTACCGGATAGTGTAAACAATATCCAGTTTTATCCAAAATATAGTGACGGTCTGGTGTAATAAATTATTACAGGTGATAAAATCGACTTTTATGTTATTTTTCGTTGAATTGAAATAGATTTTATCTAAAATAATTAAGTTACACCAGTTTACAAAGTATATATTTACCGTATAGTGTAAATAATATCCAGTTTTATCCAAAATATAGTGACGGTCTGGTGTAATAAATTATTACAGGTGATAAAATCGACTTTTTTGTATTTTTCGTTGACTTTAAATAGATTTTATCCTAAATAATTTAGCTACACCAGTTTACAAAGTATATATTTTCCGTATAGTGTAAACAATATCCACTTTGTCCAAAATATGGTGGCGTTCGGGTGTAATAAATTATTATAGGTGATAAAATCGAATTTTTTGGTATTTTTCGTTGGCTTAAAATAGATTTTAAACTAAATAATTAAGTTACACCAGTTTACAAAGTATATATTTATCGTATAGTGTAAACAATATCCAGTTCTATCCAAAATATGGTGGCGTTCTGGTGTATTAAATTATTACAATTAATAAAATCGACTTTTTTGGTATTTTTCGTTGAATTGATTGAAATAGATTTTATCTAAAATAATTAAGTTTACAAAGTATATATTTACCGTATAGAGTAAACAAAATCCAGTTTTATCCAAAATATAGTGACGGTCTGGTGTAATAAATTATTACACATGATAAAATCGACTTTTTTGGTGTTTTTCGGTGACTTGATATCGATTTTACCCAAAATAATTAAGTTACACCACTTTACATAGTATATATTTACCGTATAGTATAAGCAATATCCGCAGTTCTATTCAAAATATGGTTGCAGCCTGGTGTAATAAATTTTTTTAGGTGATAAAATCGACTTTTTTGGTATTTTTCGTTGATTTGAAATAGATTTTAAACAAAATAATTAAGTTTCACCACTTTACAAAGTATATATTTACCGTATTGTGTAAACAATATTGAGTTCTATCCAAAATATGGTGGCAGTCTGGTGTAATAAATTATTACAGGTGATAAAATCGACTTTTTTGGTAACTGACTTGGAATAGATTTAACCCAAAATAATTAACTTACACCATTTTAGAAAGTATATATTTACCGTATATTGTAAACAATATCCAGTTCTATCCAAAATATGGTGGCTTACTGGTGTAATAAATTATTACAATTGATAAAATCGATTTTGGCAATTTTCTTTGTATTTCAGCAGAATTCTTATAAAATAAGTTGATTTTTGCAAAAAAATTTTGAAATAAAATAATTACATTTGATTTTTCGGCATCTTACCAGAGAACTGTAATTAATTTGTAATAAATTCTGGCCCAAGTTTTATCTCGATATCACAATTACATCAAAAGTTACAAAGTGGTGGTGTAGGTTCAATTTGAAGTTGATAACCGCCCACGGTTATCTCGCGAACGGCAATTGTAATAAAATCGGGACCTGGTGTAATAAATTGTAATAAAATTGTAATAAATTATGGGCTAGGTTTCGTTGTGGCGGGCTGATTTGGCTGGTGCAGCTTCAAGGCACTCATGGTGACAAATTCACAAAAAACGTGTACTTCAAATGTTGACCCCAAAAATCATTTCTTGGCACGAAATAAATACAAAGAAGATAGCACTGGATAGGTGTTGATATACTTTGAATCTGCATTCAGGAAAATTAAACAAACATTGGATTTTTTGATATTTTTGAACCCTGATCAATTTTTTGCTCCCAAGTGTATGTGGTGCATTTATTGTACCATTTAAAGGTAGAACCAGCTATTCTTGGAGAATCGAGGAAAAGAGCAGTACCACGATACAGATCGAGAAAAGATTTCTGAAAGTTGAACCATTCGCTTCAACTTTATCACGAGTTCATGGACGATTATTTGAAGCAAAGTCACATGATGAAAGAAACTTGGAGAGCTGAGGTACAGTGAAATGATGAGCTACCAGATTCTGTAGCACAAAAGAGGATAAGATCGAAAGTGCAATTAGGTGAAGTCGGTAAAATAAGGATATCAATATGGGTTAAAACATCAGAGTTACATGGATTTGCTGAAGCTTCGCAACAAGCTACTACAGCAGTGGTATATCTAAGAAGTAAGAATGCATTCGAGCAAACTACAACTTGTTGGTGGCAAAAACCAGACGGTATCACTTGCTTTACAAAAACCTCTAGAGGAAGGTCACTACACACTATACATGAATAAGTGGATAAAACCTCAAGTGTTCACAAATTGAAGCGTGCTGTCAAAGATTCATAAACCATCACGTTCAAAGATATACCAAAGATCACATGCACATCTAACCACAACATCTCAATCAGACATCAACTAGGGAGGCAGAAGAAAGGAAGAGTCAAGATTTAATTGGCATTGTTGGCCGCTTGATGACCATTTGCTGCCTCATCAGCGAAGCTAAAGAACTGATGCAAATTGAAAATTGTAAACATTTCCCTGGCATCTATCTTGAGGAAATCAGCAAGATGGATCTAGTTGCCATCAGATGGGCTTTGATTATTTGAATACATATGTACATATGAATACTTATTGTACAGTACAAAGCAATATAATTTGAATTCATATGTACATATGAATACTTATTGTACAGTACAAACAGTTAATAATATTCAGAGGGAGTTGCAGTGCATTGATATAAACTATGAATAACACGTGTGGATCGGAACAACAGGTATTAACCATTATGATGACATCCCTTGAGCAAGTCGTCGCCTTTGGATATATGCGCAAGGTACAGGAACCACTACTTGATGTCATACATAATGCATACCTCAACGTCTTAAATCCACAGTTACTAAGTCCATCACAATTTTAAGAACAGATATCAGCCATTAGAGAACACATTCTAGTCTCCATAGCAATTCTCGGTCACAAGCTGCCTGAACTTACAATCGTTATTCAGCAATACCGGTTCATAACATATTCAAGTAAATGGAACACAATCCATAATGAACATTTTATGCAATTGACAGCTGGAGACAAATCTATATGTAACATAATCGATGATAGTCATCTGTTATGCGATGCTTCAACGATACACACAGTAACTGGGGAAGTAAACCACTATGAAATCGCAATATTACAACATAAGCATATAATTTACAAACAATATGCGAAATAAAGTATCAAAACGATACATCAAATCAATGAACAAAACTGTATGGACCAAATCAATGGTTATTTGTAATGGCAAAGAACTGTTAGCCTTATTTATGGATAAGTTACTAACCAGCAGCAACTATCCTAATCATACTGGCATCTGATAAATTCACCACTCTTAAAGAAGTTACTTACACCCAAAGGAGTTAACAAAAGAGAAATCAAAAGGGAATTACGATGAAAATGTGCTACTAACAACTCTAGACACATGGACCTTAGAAAAGGTGTTTATTGAATTGAAGAAATAGATTCAAGCAGAGACTGAATTTACCAACAAAAAAAAAAATTAAAAGGGGAAAAATAGGGCTTTCTTTTTATTTCATAATAACCAATTGGTTACTATAAAACATAGAACAACGCCCTAATTTTTCTACAATAATTTTTTTTTTATTTAATAGCAAAAGTCTAGAAGTAGGTTCTATAACGTGCTACGTCGTTCATGTTGCACGTTCAAATGCACATAACAACTTATTTCAATTAAATTAGATTATAAAATTCATTACAGCTGTAATATAAAAATGTTAGATAGCGGAACCTAAAATTAACTATCTTTGATAAATAACTATTACTCATGTACACACTCGTACTTGCAATCCTGTAAATACATTTTGCAAAGTATATTTGTATAACAAACAAACATAAAATCGTAAAAAGTAGCATCCTAAATTGAATATTAAATGAATCCGTTTTGTGACGAGAAATAAAAAATGTCCTCATTATAGTGTATTCACGAAGAATACATTCTTATTTTATTTAATTTTACCTGCCTGATTTTTATTATTGTTAATGGCAAAAACTTGAAGAATATACATAAATAAAATTTATTTAGTTAGATCACATTTTCAGTTCATTAAAAAACATATATTCTTTTGAATACACACATATCGAGTGACACACATAAGGAACAATAACAATGAAAATGGAATATTTTTGACTGAACCCAAGAATGATTTACACCAAACAACCAAAAAAATTGGAATAATTTGAAAATTAAATTTCCTGTGAATAACAAACTACGAGTACATACCTTTTATTATATTGAATCAAAAATGGGAAAATACTGAAAAATCCTTTATTTTTTGTTTGTGTTTGTCGACATACATACATATACTTGTGTTTGCTGGAGTTATGATATGAATAAATTAATGGAATAAGATATCTCAGTCGTTCATCTGTTATGGTAATCGACCGTGCGAGTAAGACTGAGAAAATAAGCGTATGGGCACGCAGTATGAAATATTGAGAAAAGTTATTTCTAAATAATTTTCCTAATTCATCGTCATAATATTATTGGCATAATTGAATATAATAAATCCCCATTTCTACTATTTCGTGTATCTACGAGAAATTATTTAATTTCTTTCGACATCAAAAATTATTAAATTTCAAAGAATCCAATTTTATTTATCTGTCTGTCTGCTATATAAAATTTTGTTGTTGTCGTTTCGCATACAAAACACTCAGATAAATATAAAATCAATGAAATTATTAATAATTTTGCATATTTCAAATTTATAATTTATTATCTAAAATAAGTAATTAATCATAATTTAGTTATACATAATATACATTTATATTGGTACGATGTATAGAAATAATATTTTGTACATATTTGTATATTGAACCGTATCTTTATCTGAAATTTATTCACTGTTGTGGATTAAAGTACATTAAAATAATATTTTAATTGGATTTAAGATTGATCTGCAGATTTATAATTAACCATATTTGTATCGAATTCTCACGATGAAATGATTTATTAATGTTAGTATACATAATATGATTTGGTAATTAAGAAGTTTTGGTGGTGATATTCCTTGAAATATTAGGACTTTCTATAAATATTTAGTCACCGAGATAGGCAACAACTAAAAACCACTTAAGTAAGAAATGTCAATATGAGTCAATCTCACTTTTATCTTTGATCATTTTTGGTGAACCCTTCGACGACGTAAGAATTTTAAATGTTACACAAGTATATTTTCAGGTTTAGTGCGGGCGAATAATGCTTTTAATTTGTCTTCTAGTTTTAGGTTTCTCAATGCTAATTGACTAAACG
The DNA here is from genome assembly GCA_951394425.1 of Tipula unca. Taxonomy (NCBI): domain Eukaryota; kingdom Metazoa; phylum Arthropoda; class Insecta; order Diptera; family Tipulidae; genus Tipula; species Tipula unca. The sequence goes on along the minus strand of OX596380.1, from coordinate 141,420,511 downwards.
TTTGTGGCAAACAGAATTTCGGCAGTAAAAACTATGCTACCAGCAGCAACATGTCACCACGTAAAGTCATGAGATAATCCAGCAGATATAGCTTCTCGTGGTACTACACCGTTAGCACTAATAAAAATCAAATTGTGGTGCAAGCTCCAGATTTTCTTCGGCAAAAGCTAACTAGGTGGAAGGCAATTAACCCTATATTATGCGCAGTAATACGTATAAACCAGATAAGTTAGAAGAAAAAGCGATACAAATTATGACTATAACTACAGAAGTTTACGCTTTTCCATTATTTGACCGATGCTCCAACGACAACAAATTATAGTATAGTAGCATACTGCAAAAGGTTCATCAACAACTGCTCATAGATGCAATAATAGAAATAAATTAACTGGTTCACAAGAAAATAAACCGTCTTAATCAAGCCGAAAGAATCAGCAGGAAGAGCAAAATTCTATCACTAAATCCAACTATATATGCGAAAACGGCGTGTTACGTGTAAACGGAAGACTACAAAATTCCAGACTCTCAAGTTCAAGTAAAATCCCAGTAATCCTGAGCAAGCACAACATAGTTATAAATAGAATAATAGAGGAAGCTCATATTGGTATAACAATACATTACACGGAGGCACACAATTAACATTAGCAACATTAAGAAACAAATTCTGAACCATTGATGGTAAACGAGCTGTAAGACAGATAATTCAAAACTGTATTATTTGCTTTCGTCATAAACAACAGTCATCTAAACAACTTATGGGAAACCTACCATCAGCTAGAGTGAGGCCGGGAAGACCGTTTGCCAAAACGGGAATCGACTATATGGGGCCAATCCAATTGAGATCTGCCAAATTCAGGGGTCACAAGACATACAAGGGATACGTACATTGCTTTATTTATATTCATGGTAACGAAGGCCAATCATATTGAAATAATAAGCGATTTAACAACAGAATCCTTCATTGCCACTTACAAAAGATTTATATCCAAGAGAGGATTATGCACCGACATTTACTCTGATAATGGAACGTAGTTCGTAGGAGCAAACAATGAAATGCTGAAAGAACACCACCGCGCAATGACCAAGCGAAATTGCCATACCATGATAGCTGACAATAGAACCAATTGGCACTTCATTCAACTTCTTACACCTCATTTCGGTGGAATATTAAACTTCTTACACCTCATTTCGGTGGATTAAATCAATGAAATTTCTTCTCAAACAGACCATAGGCGAAACAACACTGACTTTCGAGGAGCTATGTACCGTGCGCACAAATGATGCTACACTTCTTGATAGGAGATTATTTCAAGGCGCTACCAGCCGCAGGACTTTTGGAAACGGTGGTCCTCCGAATACCTCCACCAACTACAACAACGAACTAAAGGAGGAGCAGCCAGCCAGACCTACTGATCAATGACCGGTATTATTGAAAGACGAAACACAACCTACCACACAGTGGAAGGTAGGGAGAATCGTGGAAACACACGCCGGAGAAGATGATTTAGTTGGGGTAGCGACAGTCAAATGCGAAAATGCAATCTATAAGCGACCGATTGTGAAATTGTGTAAATGACAGTTGAAGAAGACTTACAGGAAATTATGCACAGGAAAACAAACCAAGGTCAGCCTATAGAATTGCCATCATCGGATAAGGACAATCAATTTTTAAGGCGGCAGCCTCATAGACAAGTAACTAAGAGAGGGACCGTAAATCATCTAGCGTTAGCCGCATTATCCCTGTGTTGTATTTTGGCAATTGTGCAGGCCAACGTACACATAAACCCTTTCAATCACCCCACAGGAATTTACTTCGAAGAAATAGGAAACCCGAGGTGGTATAGCTATATGAAATGGACATTGGTAGTTTATTACAACATGAGCAATTACTGGAAAGAAATTGAAGCCTTTAAGCAAACACAATATGAATTAAACGCGGCATGCTTGAATATCATTGGATTAAATTGCAACCTAATTCTTCAACAAATTCAATGGCAGTACAACAATTTGATTGGGACAATGAATTATTATTAGCAAGCAACAAGGACGTACAACGACCGAAACGAGGCATAGGAGACACTATGAGCCTAGTGCTAGGCGATATGTTTGGGATCTTCACAGAACGTGAGGCAAGAAATTATGAGGCACAATTTGAAGTCATAAATAACGATGAGCAACAATTAGAGTCATTGATAAAGAGTCATACCACCGTAATAAAGAAGGCTGAATGCTGAAATGGAATTGTTAAATGAATAATCCATCAGAGAAGAACAAATTCGCTCGATACTAACCTCAACAATTGAATTGATGTTAATTCTAAAAAATCTGGAGGACACCCAGCCAGCTTAATATGGTCCAGCACGCACACAAGAATATATTGCATCCCTCATTACTTGCTCCCGCTCAATTAGAACAAGAGCCCGAATTAAACAAACGACACATACCAACAACCATAACCATCTCCTTCAACGTATGTGAAATTTGTCCTAAATCTGATTTTCAGAATTTTCTTTGGAAAATTCAAGGAAACGGACACCATAATGACGCTATACCAAGATACCTTAAGGTCTAAGCTATCCGAAAAATATTTAAATTTTGGAATAAGTAGGGTATTAGGGGGTTTAGTTTTAATATCCCAGTCTTTTATACAGTTAGCTCATTGCACACTTTTTTATTCATATACAAAGAATACAGTTGGTATATAAGTTGAATAGGAGAAATAATGATTTTAACCGGACTAGAAATTTTTCACCGCGATATTGTTTGGCTACTCTATAGGTTAGCAGAAAAAAATTTAGTCTGCTCACAGTTTTGGCCGGCCCGGAAATTTTTCTTCTTGATATTATTACTTATATAATTATTTTCTTAACGTAATTTTTGACATTTTAAGGCGCTGACACGACATGACTTCCATTTCATGCAACGTATGGTCATTTATGACTCAATGGGAGAATAATTATTTTAATACGAAAATAAGCATTTCGTGGCTACAAACGAATAAATCTTTCTGGCGTTTTAGGATGGGGACATTTTATTTAAAATGTCAAAAATTACGCTAAGAAAATAATTACGATAGGTATCAGACAAGGTCCATAATTAGAAATCCATTATATAATATTAAAATCTTCTCTAGTAGGCCAGCACTATATAGATAATATTATGTTGATAAACGTGTCGAACCAATTCTTGAAAAAAAAAAAAAAAAAATTTAGATTGCTAATTTTCAACGCAAAAGTATTATAGCAAATCAAACAGGTTTACCTTTGTTTTATAAAATTCGATTTGGAAAATAAATATTAAAAAATATTTTTTTATTTATTTGGTTATTCTACCATAACCTTGATTAAAGAATATTTTTTAATTTTCATTATTGCACTTAACAATGTACCTAGATATTGTATAAACATTGCGTATAAATATTAGAATGTAGCCGTGTCCTCGAGATCGAATTTATTTCCTAGGAAATCAAATTCAATCTCTCTCTGAGAGAATTTTTGTGTGATTAAGAGAATTTTTGTGTGATTAAGTTGGTCGTCTGCGAGTTTTTTGCTCAAAGTTAAATATATTTCAACTCAAAGAAGAGAAAAAGGGGCGTGTTTTTCGTCATTTTAGTTGATTTGATTGGGAGAGAGATCGGCTATGATTTCCTAGCAAATATTTCCTAACTCGTGTACAAGCCTTGAAGATGAAATTATGCAATCGATAGAGCTCAAAATATATTGTTAGCACATATGTACTTATATTTAAAGGTTTGCACGTGATTATACTTGTTAATTATCTATTTATGCGACGTTGTAAATTGGAACGCACTTTTGAATTACATTATTTTGTTTAAAAAAATATTGAAATCTGTGGTGGTATGTGCCGGCAGACTATACATATGTTTGTAGTATTGTAGTTCAACATTTGTTATCAAAATGATATTTCTACCTTTTATTGTAGTGTATATGTATTTATGTTTTGATGTAAATTAAAAAATAGAAAAGAGGAATTACATGTCATTTTCCGTACATTCATACACATTTGTTTTGGTTTTAATGGTGGACTGGTAGTAGATACTCGAAATTGTATACAAAATTTTTGTAAAAATAGCCTAGGCCTTGCTTTTGAATAAAGGAGAGAAGTAAAAATATCATTGGTTAAAATGAGAGATAACATAACCAAATAATGTTATTGTTTAAAAAAAAAAAATTAATGAGAAAACTGTTATTGGTGAAAAAGAAACATAAATATTAAAATAGCTCCAGTATTCTCACTCTAAACTAAATTCCAATTAACCCATTGATATCCGGATGTAAATATTAGGTTATATACATAACGATAGTATAAAAGTTCTCTATCTGGTATAGTTGTCTGTGATAATAGCATAAATTTCAAGATGATGTATAATTAAATCACAATCAAAAAAAAGAACGATTGTAGAAACAAATATTGTTGAAAAACAGCTATAGTGCCTTGAACTCACAAGCCGAATAGGCTAAGATTATCATGTGATTCAGGACGGTTTCATGAATCTTCAGAATTTTTATTTTTTCTATACGGCGGATCTGAGATATAGTCCTCTGAACCCAGAAACTATTCGCTGGTCAGATAAGCTGAGTTAACCATGTGATTTAGGGAGGTTTCATGTATCTTCAGAATTGTTTTTTGTAGATATTTTCTATGTGGAGGATCTGAGATATGTATAGGCCTCTTAACTTAGAAACTATTCGCTAGCCGAATAACCTGAGTTTTCCATGTGATTTAGGAAGGTTTAATGTATCTTCAGAATTGTTTTTTGTAGATATTTTCTATGTGGAGGATCTGAGATATAGTCCTCTGAACTCACAAACTATTCGCTGACCGGATAAGCTGAGTTTACCATGTGATTTAGGAAGGTTTCATGTATCTTCAGTTTATTTTTTTGTAGATATTTCCTATATGGAGGATCTGAGATATAGTCCTCTGAGCACATGTGATTCAGGAAGGTTTCATGTATATTCAGAATTTTTTACAGTTATCATTGTGGAGGATCTGAGATTTAGTCCGTTGAACTCAGAAACTATTCGTTGGCCGTATAAGCTGAGTTTATCATGTGATTCAGGAAGGTTTCTTCCGTATTTTGTTAAATTTGTTTTATGGTGTAGTGCCAAGAAATGTGGATAGTATAGTTCAGGAAATAAGGAAAGGAGGATTCATAGGTAACACGTTAGTTCCGAAAAATGGAATTGTCATGTTAAAATTAAAAATACTTTAGATGAAGAAGTTAGTTTAGATACCGTTAGTTGAAAATTAAGAGGAATATCACGTAATTAAGAACATAGTAGATGTAAAGATATCAAAAGAAGAAAGATATAATAAAATAATTAGTGAGTTAAATTTACAAAATAATAATGAATATGAGAAAGAGCAAATCTGTAGAATATGTAAAGAATGCGTAGATGGATTTTATGTTTCGGGTGAGACATTGACGACAAATAATTTTTATAAGCAAAAAATAGTGAAAGAAGATAACAATTCAGAATATATAAAAAAAACTATAGGCTCTTTTTTTAGTTTTATCAAAAACTATAGGCTCCCAGAACCGAGCAAATAGCGCAGTGGTTAAAGCTGCGACGTTTGGATCGGGAGGTACCGGGTTCGAATCCCAACAGAGGCGGGATGCAAAAGGGATTTTTCATCTCCCGATTACGATCGGTGATTAAATTGAAAACATCTATGACCCTCTGTTGGAATGTAGAACTCATGGGCCGACCCATCTTCCATGTCACTGTACAGGGTGACATGGAGCTATGCAATGCGCAGGTGGTATACTGTACTTGTGTGAATGGGATGAATGAATGGATTGAATGAATGGATTGAATGAATGTTGTGTGAATGTAAGGTAAGGCTATGGACCGTAAAAGTGTCTATGCCAAGTCCTTTTTAAAAAAAAAAAAAAAAAAATAGGCTCCCAGAAGCACAGTATGCCGAGATAAATAAAGAAGTACAACACTTGCTAGACAGTGATATAATTGAGCATTCAGTTAGTCCTTATAAATCTCCTTTGTTGGTAGTACCAGAGAAATCAGTAGATGGTAATAAAAAAATGGGGGTTAGTAGTAGATTTTAAACAGTTGAATAAAAAAATCGTACACGACAAATTTCCTTTGACACGACTAGAAGACGTCGCTTGACTTCAACGCTTGATTTAACTAGTTCCTTCCACCAGATAGAATTGGAGTATAATCCTGTCATATGACAGCATTTTCTACAAGTAAAGGTCTTTTTCAATTTAAAAGATACCTTTTGGTCTCAAATTATCCACAAACTTCCAAAGAATGTTATCAATTGCATTAGCTGGGTTAGATGAACTGGATTTCCTTTATGTAGATGATATAATTGTATTCGGATGTGGAATAAAACATCACAAGACAAACTTAATCATGGTAATAAAATGTTTAATGTCTTATAATTCATTCGAGACTTAGCTTGTAACGATATGACCTTGCGGTCACATGTTATCAGATGCTCAGGAGTCACCACCGGCAGCATTTGCGAGGCTATTGCTCAATCTGGGGTGGGGTTGTGGTGGTGCCCTTCCTGAGTCTAAAAGCTGCACATTACAAAAAGAATCAGAACTTACCCACACACACAAACGATGCTATGCTCACCCCCTGAAATTCAATACTATAACCATAATTACTATATTTATAAACTTTCAAAAATAATAAATAAAAAAAATGTACAAAACTTTAGATTTGCATTGTTACGTTATATAATACAAATGGCATTTTTAATCCACACAAACAAAATTGCACTGTCGTATATTTTTCTAGGAAACTACCAAAAAAAACAATATGTATGTATAATTAAAATTAACAAATGAATAATATATGGTTATAGTAATCACCCAGCCCAAGTTCCCACCGTCCGGCCTCTGCTGTGTGGTCGCTATCCAAAAAAATGCGCGTCTAACGATTGAACCGTTGAATAACCTTCACGCTACCAACTTAGGACAGGTGCCTTTTTTTTTATTATTGCCTTTCTGCAAAGTGATGAATGATTCGGCAGATCCGCCTCTGAATAATTGCTCTGAAGATTTTTATTGATTAATATTCATACACATGAACGCCGGATCTGTTGTAACTGCTGTTGTAACCGGAATTATGTATATAAATCTTTCATACGGTATTCCGTGCTTTCAACGCATATACGGTACGAATAATTGTACGAGTATATATATATATATATATATATATATATATATATATATATATATATATATATATATATATATATATATATATATATATATATATATATATATATATATATATATATATATATATATATATATATATATATATATATATATATATATATATATATATATATATATATATATATATATATATATATATATATATATATATATATATATATATATATATATATATATATATATATATATATATATGTATATAATTATGTATGTGGTAGTATATATAATATAGTTACGCACTTTTAATTTTACCAAACTTATGGATTATTATATAATGCAATATAATTATTATATAGCACGCCAGACACTCTATTTATTAAATTTCTTTTTTTAAATTTTATTTTGTTGGTCTTTATCTAATCACTGTCCCAAACACAATCCCAAATTTTTCGACAATCTTCTTTTTCTTCATCTCCGTCTGTCATCCGACTCATCAAACCGATCGTTACGCTATCCAACGAGGTCGCTTGATGATCACACCATGCAGATAAATAAACGGCGTCATCTACATATAATTTCTAAATTAATGTGTTTGCAACCATAATCCAGGAACAAAACCATTAACAGAAATTTAATTATGGCATATACATATATATATTTTTTTTATTACATGATATCCCATCAAGCAGTGACACAGATTTCGATCCGATCGTTACATCGTGGGGAAGACCCACACCACTGAGATGTCTCATAAGCCGGGCAGAGTCGGAAATAGTCTATCGAAATTTTTATCGCAGAATTTAGATTAGGTTTGTGGAGATATAGCTAAATTAAACTTGACTGGAAAACATATGTGTAATTCAAATAAGTAGTCAATTGAGGAACTAAATAGGAATTGATTGATAATTGATATACATATATTTAATAATTTATGTATGAATATCTTTGGTATGGTAAATACCGAGATTTTTACCTGTATTATCTTCTAATTGATACGCTACGGTTCCAATTCGGGCCTTAATAACAGCTGGTGTAAATTTTGGTGCTAATTTAGCAGAAAAGCTGTTTATTGCGCTACTCTGTGGGAATGTTCTAAGGAAAACATTTTGGCCTATATTAAATTCTCGATGTTGGCTCCGTGAATTGTAAATTCTTTCATTTTTTAAATGAGCATTACGAAGATGTTTTAATACGGACTCTCGCACTAATTCCATATGGGAAGATTTTGTTGTCACTTGTGCATCGTTGTCGTTTTCAAAACCCAATAAGCGACGTATTTCATAGTCTTTGGCATATGTCCAATGTAATGTTGACCGAAAACTAAATAGTATGGTGAAAAAGCAGTAGACGTGTGAACAACATTCCTTAAAGCTGAGGCAATCTCAGGTAGGAATCGATCCCATTCCACATGATTTTCGCCAAGGTACGATCTGATGCAGGCTAGTATAGTGCGATTGGCTCTTTCTGAGGTGTTGCATTGAGGTGCATGTACCGGTGTTCTTATGTGTTTAATTCCATATGCTCCAATAAGATTATTAAAGAGATGAGATAAGAATTGCTTACCATTGTCAGAAATAATGTATTCAGGAACAGAATACATAATAAAAACTTCATTTTTCAGGAATTCACACATTGTTGCGGCTGATGCTTCTCTCATTGGTTTTAATAACAAAAATCTAGAAAACTGATCTAAAACAATTAGGATATAGCAATTCCCGTTTCGGGAACGAGGATATGGGCCTAAAAAGTCTAAATAAAGTTGTTGAAATGGTCTTAAACTTGCATGGTACTCACCCATATTTGGTCTGGTACAATAGTTTACAGCTTTAGACATTTTGCATGACTTGCAATTTTTGATATAATTTTGGACATCTTTTCCCATTCCTGACCAAAAAAAATATCGCTTTAACAGCTCAGATGTTTTTGCAATACCCATGTGTCCACCAGAGAGATTGGAGTGTGCTTTTTCTAGTAAGGCAGGAATGCAACGTATAGGCACGACTAATTTCCAGTGTGGGAGTTCCGCTTCTTCGCAATATCTCATTCCGTGTGCTGGACAAATGAGGATTTTACCATTCTCGACTTTAAAATTGGTTACTATATCTGGTGCGTTGTCAATCTTTCGTATTCTCTCCAAATATTCTTCATCCATGAAATAAGGAGAATTTAGGTCAATCCATGGCGATTGATTATCGGTCAGGCTGATGGGTTCCACACAGAAGGCATCACAAAAAGCTCGTGATAAAGCATCGGGTACTACATTAAGAGAACCCTTACAATGCTCAATTTTAAAGGTAAACCCTTGCAGTTTAAGACTCCATCTAGCCAAACGTCCCGATAGGTCAGATTGCGACATAAGCCACTGGAGACTCGCATGGTCAGTTATAATAGTAAACTGGAATCCCTCAATGTACGGTCGGAAGTGTTTCACTCCCAGTACAGCCGCATAGCACTCCAGTTCAGTGGTTGAGTATTTGCGTTGTGCGCCATTTAGTTTTTTTGAATAATAGGCTATTGGGTGTTCTACGTTACCTGGACGCTGAAACAAGACACCTCCCACTCCAACAGACGAAGCATCGACTTGGAGGAAGAATGGAAGAGAGTACTCTGGATGTATTAACACTGGTGCAGAAGTTAGAAGTTTCTTTAATTCGTCGAATGCCACTTGAGCTTTTTCGGTCCATTGGATGGTTTTCTTGGACTTTATTAATTCTGTTAAAGGTGCAGCTACGGTGGAGTAATTAGGAACAAATCGCCTGTACCACCCACTCATGCCCAAAAATCGTATTAGTTGTTTTAAGTTGGACGGTTTTGGAAACTCTTCGATAGCTTGCACTTTTCCTGGATCAACTCGAATGCAGCCTTCACCAACAATATGTCCTAAATATTTGATACGTTTCAACACAAACTTGCTTTTTTCTATGTTGATGGTAAGGTTAGCACTGCGCAACCTATCAGCTACAAGTCTCAAAAGCTCGATGTGATCCTCAAAATTCCGAGACGTAATCAGAAGATCGTCTAAGTAGACGAATACTCGGTCATGATATTCGTGAGGGATCACTCGATGCATTAGTCGACTCATGGTCTGTGGAGCGTTACATAGCCCGAAAGGCATAACAGTAAACTGATACAGAGGCCTACCCGCTACCGTAAACGCAGTTTTGGGTTTGGCATCATCGTCGAGTGGAATCTGCCAGAATGCATCCTTAAGATCCAAACTGGAAATGTATTCGGTATTTTCCAAACGACTCAGGATTCCCTCGATTAGTGGCAACGGATAAGCATCTCCAACAGTCACTTCGTTAACCTTCCGGGCATCCAGGCATATTCTTACCTTCCCGTTTGATCTCTTAACCATCGTAATTGGAGATGACCAGGGGCTATTAGATTCTTCTATTACACCGAGTTCAACCATGCGATCAAGTTCGGTGTACAGGTCTTTTTGTATAGCCGGTGAAATGGCGTAGTGCCGCTGTTTTACAGGTTTAGTATCTCTAGTATCAATACTATGACTTAGAATGTTGGTACGTCCTAATCCCAATTTAGCAAAAGACGGAAATTTCTCGATAATTGTATCTAGTTCATGCTGCTGTTGAGGAGTTAATTTATGCATTTCAAGGAGATTATTAGGATCGACTAACTTGGACTCTGACGCAATTTTATCCACCTTAACTTTGGGTATGGAGAGTTCGCCAATGTGAATTGTTAAATTAAACAACTTAAAGAAATCTATTCCTAAATATAACGATTGGGATAAATTTGGAGCGAGGAACACGCGCATTTGCTTGGTTTCATTATTGAAAGACACGTTAAACACAACATATCCAAGCAGCCTTTCTTTTGATCCGTTCGCAGTCGTAATGAAAGATGAAAAGTTGTGTACACGCAAATTGTTACTGCTGATAAATTGATGGCAACCTTTACCAAGAATACTAACATTTGCACCTGAATCTAGAAGACCTTTGAATATTTGATTATTCAGCCGAACTTCAATGTATGGTCGATTATCATAAGGTTCATTGGAAATAATTGAATCACAAACCGAGCGACGAAGAATTTTGCGTGATTTGAAAAATGAATACGATCTTTGGAATGAGGGTTTTGAGGAATTTGCAGAATAATAACATTTCGATTTTAGTCCTTCCTCCGAAGAAGTCGGTAAAATTCTGGATCTGTATTCGAAGCAGATTCGCTTGTTGCCTTTGGTGCATTGTTCGGGAACGGGCGGGACTGAAGAATTGTTTCCCGATTGGACGAATTCTTCACTTGCGTGTTTCCCTGATTTGAGTTACGATTATGACAACGAGGGCATTCAGCGAATGAAAAGTTTTCGAATCCACACACTGTGCAAAACAAATTTCTTTCTCGACTTCTACAATATCTGTAGATGTGGCCGTTCTGTTTGCAGTTCCAACATTTGATCTGCGATTGTATTGTTGGTATTTCTGCTCGTCTTTGAATAAACTGTGAACCGTCCTTTCGAAAATTTAAAGCATTGACATCCGGAATCAAAGTATTTTCATTGATATTTTCTGGATGTATTTCCAAAAATGTATTATTATTATCATGGGTAGTCGACACTTGAGGCAAAGGGTAATAAACTTCTTGAACGTTAAATTTATGAACTGGTCTATTTCCGAACATGGTATTGATGTTGCCAACTCTTAACCATATATCCTCTAAGTTATTGCATTCAAACGCAAGTTGGGTAATAGTACGTATATCGCGGTTTGCGAGCAGTATTTGTAGCGGCGGATCCATGTTATCTTTTAGGATTTCAAGAATTTCAGAATCAGAAATTGGTGTTTTTGCTTGCAGTGCAATTTTGACGATAGCGTCTTGAAATTCAGCGAACCTTTCTTTAGGTTTCTGTTTTCTATGATGCATAGCCCTTTTAATGTCACGATCTGATCTAAATAAGTTGAATCTTTCTATGAGATCCGATTTTATATGATTCCAAGTAAGCTGTTGAAATTGGTGACGTTCTAGGTATGTCCAATACCACTCAGAAGCGGTATCAATCAGGATGTTACCGAGATGGTCAATTAAGCTTTTAAATGAAATGTTAGAGGCTTGTGCCAAAAACTCTAATCTAAACAAAAATCGGTCTATTGGTAGATCATTTATAGTACCACCAAACTTTAAATTCCAAGAATTGATAATTCGAGAAGCTGAGTTTTCGTGTGCTCTATTGAAATGGGAACTTTCTAATTGTGAATCGTGAAACGGTCGTGCGTGAAACGATTGATTATTAGGAGCTCGAAAAATATTACGATTAATCTCATTTGTAAATTGATTTAGCGTCTTGACTATTACCAAGTACCATTCTATCTTGAACTATTTCTCGTAACTCTTCAGTGCTATCTAGGTTTGTACGTTGATATGATACTTTGTATTTATCACTTTGGGATCTCTTGGGTATCAAACCAGTGGGAGTAGTCGACATTTTAACTGACGGAACATTTAATCGATTTGATGAGGGCGAATTGTCAAACGGATTGTAAATATTTTCACTAACCAGCGGAAATGGTTTAGAAGACTGAGCTTCGATTTTTCCAGATTTCAATTCTATAGCGGATGAAAACGCATTTTGTTGATCATTGCTCGAAGAGTGAACCTTCAATTGATCCAAGTCAAAAATATCGAATATCTCGGAAGCTCTACTTTCCATCGCCATTTGTTGATTATGGTTATTATTTGATTCCAGAACACAAGGATCAAACGTTAATAACTGATCAATACTTTCAGCAGGTTTATTTTGTAAACAAGTTTTTGAATATAATAATTTATGACGACCTGATGCTGCGTCATTGCCAGAGTCATCCGTATTAACTTTGTTTTTGGAGGACAATTCTATATTCATTATAATCTCTTTTATTAATTCACTTATAGCACAGCATTTAGCCAGTAAATCCGCAATAGGTTGTGCCATACTTTCGATGTTTAAACTTTGGAGTCGTTGAATACGCTCACGATAATGAATAATTCTCGATTGTACTTCTTCAATTTGTTGTGCCGTGAGTACCATCGAAGAATTGAGTGGACTATAAATTCTATGAATTTTGAGTGAACATAGTTTAAGTTCATAACCCGGACTATTAATACTTTTTAAATGTGGTCTTGCTGGTATAAGAATAGGAAACGATTGTTCAGATTTCAATTTAGCTTGTAAAATATTAATTGCAACAGTAGTAACTGGGATGTGACGAATTTCACATTCTATATTGAATTCTTCTGGTTCTAAGTAACTGGGATTCATAGTAGAGTAAGCCATTTTCTTATCTTACCCAAATTTAAACAAAATATATCACAAAATAATAAGTGTATGTAAAATTTTAAATTTCAATCAAAATAATAGGACAAAATTAAACCTAATATAAATTTTACGTATAGTGGATAAATACGAAAAATAATTTAAAGACGATAATTAACTAACTAAACCTATAATAAATATAAAAAAATAAATTAAACCCAACCACAAAAAAAAATGTACTTAAACTAATGCTTAACTAGAAAGATGAATTTTAAATTCACGTCAATCAACAACCAACGAGTATAATTTATAATACGATTAATATTTTTATAATTATAACCAAATTGATTATATTGTAATATCGAAAAGTAATCAAAACAACTTTTGATATACAAATCACTTTAAATAAATTGGTAAATTGTTTCACAAAATACACTCACCAAACAATACTAGGAGAACAAATGAACCATCCACAGTGCAGCAATAATAATGTAATTATGTATATATTATTATAATAAATATCCAGTATATGAACTTCAGGAGATGAGCAATTCCATGTATGTGTGTGTGTGTGTGTATAAACCTAAGTAAGTAAAAAAAACAAGTAATGAATTGTCAATTCCGAAATATTTCAAGTAATTCAACCAGCCGAGCTGAGATATACTTTTACCATCGAAATTAACGGAAAAATCTAATTGAATAAATTATTAGCATCACACTCGTACATCATGTGAACAGTAATACCAACATTACTTAGCGCATAATGGAAAATGATGCAGTCATATATTCAAAAAGATCAAACAAAATATAATTGACGAAAATTCCACAATCAAGTGAGCCATACATTAAATTCAAACTCTCTTGAGGATATTAATGAAGACCGGATGGTGTAAATTCCGAACAACTGAAATGAAATAAATTAAATTGAACTTTAATTGATAACAAAAATGATACCCATTAACTATTAATCCAAGAAGCGATATGCTTCGATATAATCGCGGACAGATATCACTGAATAAAACTAAAAAGAACAAAAATTAATGTAACTGAAAAAAGATTGTAAACGGAAACTAGACAAACCGGTTTATTAACTTTAGCTGTTAACCTTACCATTTGGGCGCCACTGTAACGATATGACCTTGCGGTCACATGTTATCAGATGCTCAGGAGTCACCACCGGCAGCATTTGCGAGGCTATTGCTCAATCTGGGGTGGGGTTGTGGTGGTGCCCTTCCTGAGTCTAAAAGCTGCACATTACAAAAAGAATCAGAACTTACCCACACACACAAACGATGCTATGCTCACCCCCTGAAATTCAATACTATAACCATAATTACTATATTTATAAACTTTCAAAAATAATAAATAAAAAAAATGTACAAAACTTTAGATTTGCATTGTTACGTTATATAATACAAATGGCATTTTTAATCCACACAAACAAAATTGCACTGTCGTATATTTTTCTAGGAAACTACCAAAAAAAACAATATGTATAATTAAAATTAGCAAATGAATAATATATGGTTATAGTAATCACCCAGCCCAAGTTCCCACCGTCCGGCCTCTGCTGTGTGGTCGCTATCCAAAAAAATGCGCGTCTAACGATTGAACCGTTAAATAACCTTCACGCTACCAACTTAGGACAGGTGCCTTTTTTTTTATTATTGCCTTTCTGCAAAGTGATGAATGATTCGGCAGATCCGCCTCTGAATAATTGCTCTGAAGATTTTTATTGATTAATATTCATACACATGAACGCCGGATCTGTTGTAACTGCTGTTGTAACCGGAATTATGTATATAAATCTTTCATACGGTATTCCGTGCTTTCAACGCATATACGGTACGAATAATTGTACGATATATACTCGTACAATTATTCGTATATATATATATATATATATATATATATATATATATATATATATTATATATATATATATATATATATATATATATATATATATATATATATATATATATATATATATATATATATATATATATATATATATATATATATATATATATATGTATATAATTATGTATGTGGTAGTATATATAATATAGTTACGCACTTTTAATTTTACCAAACTTATGGATTATTATATAATGCAATATAATTATTATATAGCACGCCAGACACTCTATTTATTAAATTTCTTTTTTTAAATTTTATTTTGTTGGTCTTTATCTAATCACTGTCCCAAACACAATCCCAAATTTTTCGACAACCTTCTTTTTCTTCATCTCCGTCTGTCATCCGACTCATCAAACCGATCGTTACGCTATCCAACGAGGTCGCTTGATGATCACACCATGCAGATAAATAAACGGCGTCATCTACATATAATTTCTAAATTAATGTGTTTGCAACCATAATCCAGGAACAAAACCATTAACAGAAATTTAATTATGGCGTATACATATATATATTTTTTTTATTACATGATATCCCATCAAGCAGTGACACAGAGGTCGATCCGATCGTTACAAGCTCTAATAGAAAAACCTTTAAAGAACTTATTAAAAAAGGGTATAGAATTCAAATGATAATTAAAATTTGATAAATAATTCATTTTGACGACCGATGCGTCGAATTTTACTCTTGGAGCAGTTTTATCTCAAGGCGATGTTGGAAAAGTTTTACCGATTGCGTTTGCAAGTAGGTCCATGGATAAACATGAGTTGAATAAACCAATTATAGAAAAAGAAGTTTTAGCCATTCATTCGGCCATAAACTACTTCAGGCCATACATTTACGGGAGAAATTTCACAATGGTTACTGACCACAGGCCTCTAGTTAGTCTTTTTAAAGATAAAATCCCATCATCAAATCTGACCAGGATAAGACTAGATTTAATAGACTATAACTTCAAAATAATGTTTAAACAGTGGAAATTGAATACGAATGCTGATGCGCTATCCAGTATAGTATGGAATACACAATCTCTAAAAGATTTAATACGAAAGGATAACATCAATGTAGTTACGTAATATAAAAGAGATAATGAAGATTCTAAAGATAATATTAGTGTAGGCAGACCAAAACCAGAGCCTGATCAACTCTATACTTGGGAATGCACGTTAATTACAGACATTATGTAACGAAACGCTCGTTAACCGAGCTTTTGTTAACAGAATCTTCATATATGACTGAATTGTGGCTGCAGCACGTTTGCCAGCAGATATCAACGGATTGAGGAGGTTCTTTGCCACCGGTCACAAGGAGCTTGAAAGTGCTGCTGATCGTTGAAATATCGCGGCCAAGGTAAAGATTAAAAATTAATTATATGAAGTACGGTATGATTTGAATAGTAAGGAACACAATACGAACATAATTAAATAGGACGGCACTGAATAAATTAATAAATAACAGATGTTTTATCACAGCTCACCAATACATACGCAATTACATACCTGGGTATGTGTGTGTGTGGTTTTTGATCTTATAGCCACGGCATCCCACCCTACAGTTGCATACCTAAAATATAATAATAATGAAATTATTAAGAAAAATATTAATAATTAAGAAACATAGTATGAGATAAATAATATAAGTATTTAAAGTTTATCACTTAGCTTAATGATTTTTTTATAGATGTAATTTACACAATGCTGCAGATCTGATCCATTAGCGTGACGGAGTATTATATATAGTAAAGTTGTCCTCAAAATCCGATGCAAGCAATAATAATTGTAATACCCAAAAGTTCTTGTAATTAAGGTTGAATGAAGATGGCACGTATGTTGATCTAGGTCCGTTGTCTTATTATTTTTTTATTATTTTTGTTTATGTGTAGATATTTATAAATTTGAATCCGCGGCGTCTAAATTTACGCTTAGCTTTCACGGAAATCGCGAAAAAGCCGTGTGGTGACTAACTGCGCTTATTTATTTTATCGATCGTTCAACACAATTATTGTTTTGTGAAATTATAAATTCAATTTAATTTCTGATTATTTTTACGATCACTATTAATTATTTGATCAATCAACAATATGGGAGTTTAATCCTTGCGATTTTAAATAAAAAGTATTGTTTTTTTCGGTATAGACACTTGTGTTTTATTAGACAATTTATCTTATACTAAAAATTTTCTTTACATTTTAATTGAATCAAAAGTATAAAAAAAACGGCGGGCTTATCATTTGTGAGTGAAGTTGTGTTTGTAACAACATAACGAATTGTGTTATGCTTGTTGGGTCTTGTATGTTAGTTAAGTAAAATATACGCACTGCAAATATTGTATCTGATTGTTATGTCTTAGTAACATATGAAATATATATTTATTCAAGCCTAACCTGTCTTTTCATGTATACCACATTACATGGTGTCAGATGTTAAAAAAAAAAAAAAAAAATTAAAATTAAAATATATTTTAATTAACTCACGCAGTAAAATAAAATAAAAGTAAAAGTGCCGCATAAAATAGTATAGTCCTATTCAGATCTTAAAAAAAACATTTTTTTAATTTTTCTGCGCAGCTTTCAGTGATGTAGAAAAAAAAATTATAAAAATTTTGATGGGTCGCATTTAGTTTAGGTAGTAAACCTAAATAAAATAATAAATAACCAATAAAAAGAATTATATTTCAGTTTTAGTACACAAAACATTCAAAATGATTATGTATTTATGTTATTACAATCATATTTCAAGTGAAAATTAATAGGTCAAAAAAAAATTGCACGCCTTTTGGAAACAATGTAAACATTTAATTTTGGTACGGACTAGGGAAAATAAATGATCAAATATCATTCATGTCGAACAAAACCAAAACAACATAAAAAGCAAAATCAGTTTTCAATTTAATTCTTAGTTTTTCGAATTAAATATTAATTTCAAAAGTGTCAGGGATTCTTATAAAGTTAAATTATAAAATCATTTTGTGATTAAAAACGTTCCTATTCCATTTAAATAAAAATGTAAACAATAAACACGATTTATTGTACTTAATACATCACTGTGTATCCGATATATTTTTTCTGCGCGAGAACTGTCAAAATTCCAGCGAGATATGAAAACTACTATACTTTAGTGAAATTGTATTAACAATAAAAACAAAGTAAAATAAATAAAAAATTGAAATAAATTTTACATGTGCCTAGAGAGACGCCATTTAAAAAAAAAAAAAAAAAAAAAAAAAAAAAAGTTCTCGTCAGTAGCACGTGTTACACGCGGTATAAAAAAAAATAAAAATAAAAAAAAATTCATCATTGTAATTAAACATCGATATTAATAATTAATACGATAATATTAATAATAACAATTAATACGAGAAATTATTAAACATACAAACAATGAGTGAAGGAGGAATTAGACCACCAAAACCCTTAGTATGCACGGGTGGAGACATATGCAACAATTGGCTGGATTGGATCAGAACCTTTAAGTTCTACGCAATAGCAACAGAACTTAGTAAAAAGGAACCAAAAATACAAGCAGCAATTTTTATGACCTCAATAGGTCAGGATGCAGGTAAAATTTTCGAATCATTTAATATAAAAGAAGAAGACATAACCTATGAGTTACTTATTCAAAGATTTGAAAATCATTTCAAACCTAAAATTAATTTAACTTACGAACGATTTGTATTTAACAATATTACACAAATGTAAGTGAAAAATTCGAAGAGTATTTAACTAGAGTAAAATTACAATCGTTAAAATGTGGTTTTGAAAATATAACGGTGGATGAAATTGTAAAAGATAGGCTAATACTGGGTATCTGTAAGGATGATATTCGGGAAAAGTTGATTAATGATGATACAAAAACGTTAGATGACGTCATCAATATCTGTAAAGCAAACGAAGTAGCATCCATACAGATGCAAGCAGTAAAAACAGAAAAAGAAATCAATGTAGTTAATATTAAAAATAAAAATAAAAATATTCATAGTAACAAATCGAATGATAATTATATAAAGAAAAATAATAGTAATAATGATAGCAATTATAGTAGAAATCAAGTAAAGATATTTTATTGCAAACGTTGTAAAACTAAACATGGTGCGAGGTGTTGTCCGGCATATGGTGTGGTGTGTTCAAAATGTAAGGGAAGAAATCATTTACCGATAGCCTGCATATCAAAGAGTAATAGCAACGCCAAAAGATCAAACCATAAAATTGACGAAATAAATGAGAGCGAAGAGTTATACGTTGATTCGCTAAATATAAAAAATAATAAAGATGGTTGGTACGAAAAGGTCAAAATTACGGGCGCTGAATGCAACGTATTGCCCAAAAATATTATAGTACAGTTAAATCTGAAAATTGATAGGACAATGACCAAAAATCTAGTAACGTATAGCGGCCACAAAATAAGGGTACTAGGCGAATCAACCATAGCATGTGAAATACAGAACAAATTAGTTACTGTAGTTTTTAAAATAATCGAAGGTGATGTTACACCACTACTTGGAAAATCAACTTGCCAGGAACTCAACTTAATACGGAGAGCAAACGAAGACAACATTTATTCGCTTTACATAGATGAGACTATTTATGAGGGATTAGGTAATCTTAAAAACTATGAATACGACATAGATTTAATAGATAACCCTACCTTCGAAATATATCCACCAAGACGTATAGCGCACTCAATTCGAGCACAAGTTAAAGATGAACTCGATAAAATGGAAAAAATGCAGGTTATTAAAAAAATAACTGAGCCTACTCCAGCAGTTTCACCGATGGTAGTAGTGAAGCAACGAGACAAAATTAGAATTTGTCTAGACCCATCTAACGTGAAGAAAAACATATTAAGAAGACATTATCCTCTTCAAACATTGGAAGAAATATCGTCGAAGATAAATAATTCAAAGTTCTTCACACTCTTAGATTGCAAGAAGGGCTTTTGGCAAATTAGAGTGTCAGAGAGAACACAAAAATATCTTGCTTTTGCCACCCCTTGGGGAAGATATACCTGTCTGAGAATGCCGTTTGGATTGGCATCAGCACCAGAAATATTTCAGCAAATAATGAGCAATCTTATAGACAGCATACCAAATGTGGAATGTTCAATGGATGATATCCTGGTATACGCAGAAACACGTGATGAATGTGAAAAAATTACCAAACAAGTAATAGATGTAATAAGCAAAGCAGGATTAAAGCTAAATAAAGAGAAATGCCAATACAACAAGGCAACGCTTAAATTTTTGGGTCACATGATCACCGAAAGAGGATTAGAATTAGACAGTGAGAAAGTATTAACAATTCACAATATAGAAACACCAACTTCATCTAAGCAGGTATAAAGATTGTTAGGAATGGTCACCTACGTTTCCAAGTTCATCCCTAATTGTTCAGAATTAACGCAGCCATTAAGGAAGTTAATCAAAAAAGACAGTATATTTATATGGGACTTCGAACAGGAACAAGCTTTCGAGAAAATAAAAAGAGCATTGACCACAGCACCGGTACTAAGTTTTTATGACACGAAAAAGGCAGTCAAATTATCAGCGGATGCAAGCAAAACAGCTTTAGGGGCAGTTCTCTTGCAGGACGATCACCCAATAGCCTATGCATCGAGATCATTGACGCCTGCAGAAATCAATTAGCCTCAAATTGAAAAAGAAGCCACTGCTATAAGGTTCGCTTTCAAAAAATTCCATGAATACATTTATGGTAAGCAATTAACAATAGAGAGCGACCATAAGCCATTGGAGTCAATATTTAAGAAACCAATAACATCAGCTCCACCTAGACTTCAACGGATTCTGTTTGATGTGATGATGTACTCGCCTAAAATAATTTACATAAAGGGCACCGAAATCCCAATAGCTGATGCTCTAAGTCGTGATATCAAAAACGCGAGACACGAAATTGAAGAAGAAGATTTACAAATACATCTAGTATTAACCTTCTCAGAACATGCGTTAGCAGAATTAATCGAGGATACAAAAAACGACGTTGATTTTCAAATTCTAAAAAAGTATATATTGTCTGGTTGGCCAGACGAAAAAAGAATACCCCCCAATGTGAAACATTTCTCTACGTTTAAAGAAGAATTGTCGTGGTATAATGATATAATTACTAAAGGAGAAAAAATAGTGATCCCTAATAAACAAATCACGAAGATTCTCAACATCGCTCACACTCTTCACATCGGAATCCAAAGCACAACGAGATTACTTAGACAAAGCTTTTATTGGAAAAATCTAGCAGCAGATGTACAAAAACTAGTTAATAAATGTGCTGTGTGTCAACAAACACAACGCAACAATATAAAAGAAGTCATCACACCGAAACCAGTTCCTGAATTACCCTTCCAAATAGTTGGATCGGATTTATTCACGTTCAACGGAGATGAATATCTATTAATAATCGATAGCTACTCAGGATTTCTAGATTTTGAAAAAATGACGAGTACCAGCTCACTACAAATTATAAATCAGTTGCAAAAGTGGTTTGCAGTTCACGGTACTCCTGAGGTGCTTGAAACCGATAACGGACCACAGTATTCGTCACATGAATTCCAAAGTTTCTCAACGGAATGGAAGTTCAAACATCACACATCAAGCCCTAAATATCCTAGATCAAACGGATTAGCGGAACGAGGCGTCCAAACAGCAAAACTATTGCTAAAAAAATGCATCATAGACAAAACAAACATCTACAAAGCTCTACAAAATTGGAGAAATACATCACGAAATGAAGAGTTAGGATCGCCCAACGCAAGGCTACTAAGTAGACTCACACGATCGCAGTTACCAGTAAAACAAGATCAACTGAAACCAAAACCAATGCAAGACGTTCAAGAGAATTTACAAACACTGCGCAATAAACAAAGACTATATGCTGATAGAGGAGCAAGAATAGCACCTAAATTAAATATTAATGACCAAGTTAGGTTACAGAAATATTAATGACCAAGTTAGGTTACAGACGGGACCGAGACAATAAACATCCGGAATAGTTGTCAGAAATGCAGAAGCTCCAAAATCAGTTTATGTAAAAACCGAAAATGACCAATTATTAAGGCGTAATACTTACCATTTAAGTAAAACTACAGCATTAATTCCTAAAAAGAGGAAGTCGTTCATTCCATACGTAGCGCCATCAACGCAAAATGAAACAATCAACTCAGAAGAGCAACCACATCATGTGTCTGAGGACATCTCTCAATCAAACGAGGGAACAAATAATAATGTTAGAACTTCTAGATATGGAAGACTAATTAAACCAGTTAATAAACTTAACTTGTAGATATATTATTAAGTATTTTGAATTAAAATTATAAAATGTTTTTCTTGCTTGTTTAAATTAATGTATAAGTTTTCTGTAAACGTTTCTGTTTTGAAATAGAATCATATACACATAATAATAACAAAAAAAGGAAAAAAAAAAAAAAAAAAAAAGGGATGAAAGAAATAAGAATACAAAACCATACGATGTATATGATTTATGTTAAAACAAAAGCGGGGAGATGTAACAACATAACGAATTGTGTTATGCTTGTTGGGTCTTGTATGTTAGTTAAGTAAAATATACGCACTGCAAATATTGTATCTGATTGTTATGTCTTAGTAACATATGAAATATATATTTATTCAAGCCTAAACTGTCTTTTCATGTATACCACATTACAGTGTTTACTGCAATATAATTAAGTAGAGCTTACCAATAGATGGTAGTTAGGTATACGAGCTATTATCGAAAAACATCGCATAAACTTATCAATGGGCCAATAAATGTCAATTTAAAGTAAACGAACTTTCGAGACCAAATGATATGCACGGGTAAGTGTTTCCCTTGCTTTGTTTTTACAGGTAATGACAACCGGTGCTACTGGAACATAACATTGGTGAATACAGGTAAGCAGTTGCAAACGTATTACTAAATTTATTATTTATTAATTGATTATTTATTTTTACAGGGTTTTCAAACAATTATATGGCACCAGATTATGGATTTATCTTTTGAAACATAAAAACGCAAATAACATACTATACCACTATCTAGCCAAATGAGTTAACAAATAAATTTACTTTTTTAAAAACAATCAAAAATTGTTCTAGAGATGTGATGAAATTCCGTGTTTTTGTATTCAATGTATGTTTTATTTTATGTTTTTAGTTTATGTATTAAGTCGCCACTTTTTTAATCGGCACTGTTCTAATGCGAATGATCATGTCCAAACGCTTAATCAAGAATGATGTGTCGTCAAAAAAAACAAGTTAATAATTTTTATAATTGTTATTGCTTGCAGAGAAATTAGCATATACAATCAATAAAACTGCATTGTGTACCAATAAACATTATACTTAACAGATTGTGTAGAGTTCAAAGAAAATTCTAATTAGGTAGAGTTACCGTCACAAATAAGTTAGCGCTAAAAGACAATGATATAAGTTTCAGTTACTAGAAGAATTTAAAGAAAAGTTCAATAAGTTACAGAAAAGTAAGATAGGGACATATAGCCCTCTGAACTCAGAAACTGAGTTCGCCCTTTGATATAGGAAGGTTTCATGTATCTTCAGTATTTCTTTTTTTTTAGATATTTTCTATATGAAGGATCTGAGATATAGCCGTCTTCACTCAGAAACTATTCGCTGGCCGGATAATCTGAATTTACCATGTGATTTAGGAAGGTTTCATGTAGGTTTCTTCAGTAATTTTTTAGATATTTTCTTTGTGGAGGATCTGAGATATAGGCCTCTGAACTCAGAAACTATTCGCTGGCCGGATAAACTTAGTTCGCCGTTTGGTATAGGAAGGTTTCATGTATTTTCAGTATTTTTTTTTTTTTTAGATATTTTCTATATGGAGCATCTGAGATATAGTCCTCTTCACTCAGAAACTATTCGCTGGGCGGATAATCTGAGTTTACCATGTGATTTAGGAAGGTTTCATGTAGGTTTCTTCAGTAATTTTGTAGATATTTTCTATGCGGAGGATCTGAGATATAGTTCACTGAGTCTCTCACTGAGAAACTATTTGCTGGCTGGATAAGCTGAGTTTACCATTTGATAGAAGATGGGTTCACGTATTTTCAGATTTTTTCTATGTGGAGGATCTGAGATATAGCCCCTTAGCTCAGCGAGACGTTTTTGAATTCATGGTATATCTTATATCCTTCACATAGAAAAAATTTACTAAAAAGTTACTGATACTCTTGATTCACATTTTATAATCAGCTTTTCAGGCCAGCGAGTAGTTTCTGAGTTCATGGGACTATAGCTTTTCTATAAATATAAATAATGTGTACAATTAACACTGAGAGTAGAAAA
This sequence comes from Tipula unca, assembly GCA_951394425.1. Taxonomy (NCBI): domain Eukaryota; kingdom Metazoa; phylum Arthropoda; class Insecta; order Diptera; family Tipulidae; genus Tipula; species Tipula unca. Next base: position 141,395,840 of record OX596380.1, on the reverse strand, counting down.
ATATCATAATACTATCGTGATAGTAGAATTTTTCTGTGTAATAATCTCACACACGGTAAAACAATATGTTTAACTAGATCATCGCTGTCAGACCCCGAATTATTTTTTGTAATCATTTTTGGCCACACGGTACCCAAAAAAGATTATCTTTAAAAATCACAATTTATAGTAGAGATTTGCTTCTATAACAACAGTTCGAATGACTCTAATTCAAAAAATTCCTTTAAAATAATCGTAAACCAAACGAATTCCTTGATGTCATCATATTAGTTTTATAAAAAATGTTAATATAAATGTTCTATGGTTTAAAACTACCATTAATAATGTTGAAATTTAAAAGTTAAAAATTAATTAAAGTTTTAAACCAATAAATAGTTCATGGTTGAATTAGTAATTATTTCAGAGTTTAGACGCTGAATCGGCATAAACCGACGGAACAGCGAACGCAAACAAAAAATCCATCACCTTATAGGTTTAGGTGATATTGTTTAACATAAAAAACAATTACCACGCTAAAAAAGATAAAAATAACTTTTCCAGCGCTCTTTTCATCCCCCATAAGAATCTACTTTTTTCGTCTTCAGAAACTTATCAAATTTTCACAGTTTTCCATATATTATTATATTCTTGTTTTCTATATTGATTTTCATTCATAAAACTTTTTTTTTTCGGTTTGTTTTCTTTTCAGTTTACATTTTGGAAGAATATTCCCATTCATTCGAGAGTATAGTACAAGCTCAATTTCTATTTAACTTTAAAAAAAATCTATCGTATTTTCACTTCCAAACCGTATTTAATGTTCAAGAGGAGTTTCACATTGTTCTCATTTCGGTTGTGCGTTTAAATATTGGTAATGTCAAAAAATGTCGAACATAATTCAATACGAAAATTATGTAAAAAGATCGAAACGAAAAAGAAAATGTTATTATGTTAAGAAAATACAAAAAAAAAATTTTTTTAAAAATAAAATAGCTTTGGGTGAAGGAAAAATGTTTGTGAAATAAAATAATTTCCACAATATTGTATCGAGCATGCGTTCTGCAAGCTGTATGGATACATGTACATACATTCGTATGTTACAACAACACGAAAAATAAAAAGCATTATTTTTTATTGTGTGTGTGTGTGTGTGTATGTGGAAATTATTTTGAAATAAATTAGAATGAGAACCGACACAGTTCTATTAAACCGCACACACGGAGCTTTTATTACTCTATATTATTATTGTGTTAAACTAAGAAGAAAAATTATATCACTGGCAGCCTATCGCCATAATAATATACATAAGTATATACATACATATACATATGTATAAAAAAAATTCTCCAGCAGTGCTTTTCTCGATTATGTTTTTGGTTTTTATTTTTTTTACTTGGTACAAATTATACCAATAAATTATATGCGAAACAAGTAGGATTAATTTAATTAATTAATTCAACGAAAATTATATTTTGCGAAACGAGAAAGGCTAGAGATTCTTGAAACAGAAGACCTCCAAAAAATAAAATAATAAACGAATATTTATCATTTTATAAGTAAGAGAGAAGCTTTCGCTCGTACAAAATGATAATGACCTTATAAAGAACTTTCCTTTTTTTTTTTTTTTTGTTTAGAAAAATATTTTATCGTTCCGTTGCTATTCTGTGTATTATACAAAAATTTTATTAGTTTTCTCGTAATACCGAAATTTTGCTGTGCATGATGTCGAATGAAGCGAATGAATTTAAATTTTCCTTGCCAAAGTTGCTTCAAAAAAAAAAAAAAAAAAAATATCTGTTTATTTATTCTTTTACAAATTTTTCAGAGCACACACACTGTGCGGTGTAAAGGTAAGAATCGCAGTATGAACAATATTTTTATACAAATTGTTATGCGATTATAGTGGCATTATTAATATTTTATTAAACTATTTAGTCAAAACACGAGTTCATTGTATTCCTATACACAACACAAAATTGTTTGTTGTTTTACCACAAAATCTTTATGTCAATATATATTTTTGTGATGGTGTGATGTAAGGTAACATAAACTATTTATTTTATGCGGTTTTCAAACTTAATCAAAATAGTTATTACTGCATATATAATGGTTAATAAAATGGGTTAGGTTTAACTTGTATAACCCATCTACATACATTTACAACATAGTTTGAAATTTGTAACAAGAATAACAGCTGTTAAATAAAATTATTGTGTGCGGTATTTGCGGACAAAATGAAAGTCAGAAAGCTTTTTATAATTAAACATTCCTGTTTTGATGAATGCATCATTGCTTAATCTTGCTTTGCTGTTTGCCATTTAAATAATTTTTTTTTTTGGTGTTCCCATCCACTTCTTTTCATGTTTGATGGCACATTCGCGGATGCCGTCATCTATCAATTGTATTTCTAAATTATTGTGTATTTCCCTGTTAGTCACAAATCGGTAAGCGTTGGTGACCATTCGAGGACATTTATTTTGGCTACGTTGGATAATGTCTCTATTAGATTCATGAGTACAACATAGCTGCGCACCATACATCCATATTGGTTTCAAGATGGTCTGGTAAATAAGTCTTTTGCAATACAGGGTCATTTTGGAATGATGCCCAATTAACCAGTACATTTGAAGTTGTTTTAATGGTATCTATTCAGCTTTTTGTCTCACGTGATGTATCCGGTTTAGCCTTGAGTCTAGACGCAGACAAAGGTATTTCGATCAGCCAGTGCACTTGCACCCCGTTGAGGTATATGTGCTGGTTGGTATTATTGGGTATATCGTAAATGTCACATGGGTTGATTTAAGCTCATTAAGCGCGATTTTCCAATCAATCGCCCATTTAGTAACGTTGTTCATTGCTCGTTGAAGATTTTCCATTGTCCTTTGTTGAGATTCGTCTATTGCCATAATAACAGTGTCGTCAGCAAACGTACCGATGAATGTATTGTTCGTTGTAGGTATGTCTGCAGTGAGGAGGGGTCCCGCTAGCGTCGGATAAAAGTCTGAACATGTTTCTTCATGGATGATTCTGAATTTGCGATCAGAGAGGTATGATTCAAGCAGCTGGCAATAATTTTGTGGTAGCATATTGGTCATCTTGACTGTCAATCATTCGTGCCAAACCCCATCAAAGGCCTGGGATACATCCAGAAATACAGCGGGGCAATATTTCTTTTCTTCTAACAATTGCGCTCTATCACCGTAGTGGAGTGGTTACTTCCGAATCCCAATTGAAAATCAGGAACGTTTACCATTGGCTTGATACGTTTCTGAAGTAGTTTTTCAAACAGCTCTGATAAAGTTGGAAGCAGTGAGATTGGTTTGTACGATGTTACTTCTTCATCTGGTTTGCCTGGTTTCTTTAGAATAATTATTTGGGCCGTTTTGAAGCATTTGGGTACATACTTCAATCTCATACAGGCATTAAATAAGCATGTGATCATGATGATTGCTTTACGTGGTAGTTCCTTGAATAGACCCGGTGATATTTCATCAGTTCCTGGTGTCTTTTTGTGGTTAAGATATTTGCCGATTTGTTCGGCCATTTCTATTGGCGTAACCCTTTTAAAATTCTGACTTGGTTGATAAACTGGTGTTACGTCGATGTTGGATTGATGTCATGGGGTTGAAATACTGTTGCTAGGTGTTGAGCAAAGAGTTCCGTTTTTTGTTTTTCTTGTTGAACCCAACTACCTTGAGCATTTCTTATGGGTGGTATCCGAGCTATGAGTTTAAATCTTGTTTAATGCTTTTGATTAGCCTATATTGACTTTGTTACTTATCCGATTGAATGGTGTTTTATCAATGGAATTTCTGGTGAGATGCCATATTCTCCTTGCCTTTCTTCTTTCCTTGATTTGTTCCTTAATCTCAGCAGGGTATTTGACTTCTATGTTCGCTTTTTTATTTAATTCTGGAGTAGCGAGGCTGGCGGCCTTTCGAGTGTATTCAATGAAATTCTTTGTTTGATGTTCTAATTCTTCATTATTTTTAATACTCACTTTTAATTCAAATAGCTCTTCTAACTACTCTCTGAAGAGATTCCAATTCGAAAATTGATTAGTAAGGTTTCGTTTTTAATATTTTTTGATTACTATAGCGCTTACTGACAACAGTACAGGAATGTGATCAGTCGTTAATCCCTGCGGCTCTAGTGTAACTGGATGAAATACCCTTTATGATAAAGACATCAAATAGATCTGGTATTTTTCCTGCATTCGTTGCAAGTATCAGTTTTTAATTCTTCCAATAGTTCTTTGACATTACTGTAGTCATTTTCACTTTGAACGGTAATTTTAATGACAATTTTTTGCAACCGCCTTAAAATTAGTTGGTTTACTAGTGGTTTTTATTATTTTTTTGTCGAAGAAGTTCGAAATTGTTGATGTTGCTTACGATAACGTGTGGAGGCAGTGGTATTTTTTTATTTTTCTGTTCAGTGTCACACTTTGTGTAGTGTTTTGGAGGCGTTTTCGTTTATGTGCGCCTACGTTTTTTGGTATTTGTGTTATCAGCACTGTCAACTTCGTTTTCCAGTTCTTCCTCATCTGTCCAATATCCCTCTTGACTTAGAGCATTGAATCTATTATTCTGTTGAAAAACTGGATATTGCTACAGCTACCAGTTGGAATTATTGAATGATTATGTTGAATGGTTGATGGTTGAATATGGTTAGAAGAGAGATTTTTAACTCGTGCTGAATCCTCAGCTTTGTTATTTTTATTTAACCTTTTCTTTTAGTGTAGAGTTTTCTCTCTTAAGCTCAGTAACCTCGTTGCTCAACTGCGCGATTAGTTTCTCGATTTTTTGAAATTTATTCAACATCTCCTCGCTGTTTATAATATTTGCTGGTGTACTCGGAATTTGTTCTGACACTGAGGTTTTTTTTTTTCAGTTGCAAATATGAATTTTTTATTCTTCATTGTAGATCTGAGGGTCATAGAGCTCCTTTGGAATGAAAATTGTTTCTCGTTACTCCTTTGATCGTTGATATTCTTTAGCTTATTTTGGAAATCATTAGGATGTTTTAGCAATGTTTCGCCCCCCTACAATCCATGGGACTGACCTCCGAAGAGAGTGTATTTTCCTGAACAACAGGTCTGTCACCTAGGGTATTACTTTCCTTATTTGTTTTATCAATTGCGTTTTGTTTTTTATAGTGTTATTACACTCGCCTCTAGAAGCTCATCCGTTGTGATACATTAGTCATGCAAAACAAACGTTGCCCAGGTACTACCGCGAGGGGGTAAACTAGAGACAGTTGATGGTTTCTACATAGTTGCAACGCTGGAATATAAACCAATGGTTAATTGGCTATAAACGGTCAACGCCTACCCTATTGAAACACACCCAACACCCACATGAATATTCTTGATCAACAGTTTAGTTAACTAATTTAGGAACTATCAAAGTTTCTAGGAGTATTATAGGTTTTTAATGGTTACGTTTATTAACTAGAAAACGATATTTTAAAAATTCGTAATCATATAAAGCTTTTTGATAAGTTTTACAAAATATTCCAGTAGTTTATTCCAGAATTTCTTTTAGATTATTAAATCAATTCATTTAAAACTTACAATAATAAATAAAATGATATTGGATTGCACTGGAAAAGAGTGGCGTTCAGGTGTATGGTTTCATTAGAATTCTTCAACAAACGGGCTAAATGATATTCCCCATCCCCAGGGCAACGAGTCATAGTATGTAGTGTCAAAAATATTGATTCAAAAATTATTTACACAATACAGAATGTAATAAGTTTTCATTTAGAATAAACCATCTAAAGTACCTATCAATTTGTCAACATTGCAGAAATATTTCACTTTTTTATTTCGATTCATTATTCAACTTTATTTAAATCAACTGAACTGTGAGGAACACAGTAAAGTATGCAATACTACTGCATACAAATAAAATGGAACTACCAAGGTTTCTTTCTTAACCGATTATGATGAAAGTTTGGATCGAGAGGTATCGGGTTCATATCCCAATAGAGGCAGGATACAAAAAAGATTCTTCATTCTGGATATTAAGCAGGATGATGATGAACTAATCTCTGACCCACTGTTGAAAGTGCAGCATCCATGGGTTGATCCATCGTTGTTGTTAATACAGGCTGGAACTATATTATAATGTGTAGATGGTCGATAAAACAAACCACTCGAATTATAAAAACTAGAATTCAACCGATGAAAATTCTAAATTTCGATTAGGTGCGAGTTCCTATGATCGAGATTCGAATTTAAATTTGACTTTATCAATTCTGAATTATAACTCAAAATATTTACTCGGTTAAAAAAAGGCAATTTTTTTATTACTTTAATTTTTTAATTAAATTTTAAAATTCGATAAATTTCAAAAGTTTCCGCATACAATTCAGAAGATGAAATATCAAATTTGAATTGTTGAATTTCTAAAATTGACGCTCAAATTTTATGACCTGTAAACAAAGCAAACCGCGGGAGACTTGGAAGAGCCTTGAGCCTCAGACTAGATAGGAATAAAACGAATACGAGATACTGGATGAACATGATTTTTGGTAGATATTTGCTAGGGAACTGTTTTTTTAATATATGCCGAGGGGCCCGAGTACACATAATGCTGCACTGCCTACTCCTAAGGTATTTCTTGTTATAGACAAACGATATAAAATTCATAAATGCCGGAAGCTTGGCACATAGCAAGGAAACTTAAAGAACTACTTTTAATTGGTATTAAAAACGCATAAGTTTGTATCTGGTATTCAATTTATATTTAAATTCCAGATATTTAAAAAAAAATTAAATTTGGATAAAATCTGCAGTTTTTTAAATTCCTTTAAAATTCTAACTATAATGACATTCACTTATTTAACTATACAAAGGAAATCTTTTAATTAATAATTCTTAAGCTGAAGCTCTTAAACTAAAAGCGATTCAAACTAATAAATAAACTGCATGAAGAAGGAGTTTACTGGTTCCAGCATATCAAAGAATTGTTGTTATCTATACAGAGACACTTATGTTTTGGATTTTCAAAAACTATTAATCTTTACCACCGATGCCTCGGATGTGATGATTAAGGCCGTATTACCATAAGGTGATAACGAAAATACAATTCTTACAGATCTGATTAGCCGATCACATTTACTTTACATTAAGCAACAGAAATAGCAACACCAAGTTGAATAGATGAAAAGTCCAGTTGGCAGGAATACGAGATTATTTACTAATATGGTTGCACTGGTATTAAAAATCAACATACCATCAATAACCGTTACGATTCACAGAAGGAGGTGGTATGAATTAACCCAAAAGCACCGTAAATGTATTGAAAATCCAACTTATAATCAAGAAATGCAAGAACGTTTTATATACACGGGAAGTGAAATTCCATTTACTACAGCCCACGTCATTATATATAGCCTACCTGTAATACATTAGAGAACTATAACGAAAAAATTTGAAGAGCTCAGTCCAACTATAATCAACGGAGTAAAACTACGTGAAAAAAAGTTTTAAATTTTAAAACAGATTGAAAACAACAGCAATGAAGTTAATAACAATAAATTAAAATCATCCAACAAGAGTATAAACGAGCACATCAAAATTGCATTGGAAACAAAGAACAAATCCTAGAGAGCTAATATTTTCCACAAATCCCCAAATAGCAGCAGTAACATCAATAAATAGATACAACATTGATCAGCAGATTGTCAGCCAATACAACAAAATTATTCATCAATATTTTGAAATGAATACTTCACGAAGACACCGATCTTCAGTTCTTAAAATTCAGTATGACGGTCACGTCATAGTCTGCGATGCCAGACATTGGCGTTGGTTTCATTTGCTCAGACTGCTCCACCCCTACATTGGTTAGAACAGTGAGCGATACATTGTTTAAAAGTTAAAGAGTATAGTAAGTTTAAAAAAGAATATTCGAGTAATCTTGTACATTTCTAAAATGTCGACCATGTCATCTAAAATATTTAATATCTCGTGAAGTACTCCACATACCGAATGACAAACAAGATGCAAGATTAAAATTTCCACTTCGGTATACATATACGGGGTTAGTCACCTGGGCGAATTGTCAAACGTTTCAGCACCTGCAAAAAAAATCGCCAATATTTTCGGTTTACGTCAAATTTGCTGTTTGAATACCCGGACTTTTTTAACTAAACATATTTTTGTTTTCTCTTAAGCGGACGAACTGCCAATAAGTCGGCTATACATCCAATAAAAATAATAAAAATCTATCACTTTCTGTCAATTAAAAAACAATGATAGATAAATGTGCGTTTTTGCAAAGCTCACCCACCATGTGGAACTTGTTCTTTAAATGACCTTTGTCGCCATCGTATGGACAAGATATAGGGCTGGTAAATATGATGGTGAGAGAAATATCATGTCTGTTACCATATACCAATCAATCACTGTGAATTATAATACAATGATGAACGAATGAATATCGCATTTACATGCATACATATATGACCTTATTGACCTTTAAACTGGTTTATACATTTTGTTTTTTAAATTACTCGTTAGAGAATTAATCTTTTCGTTCCAATACAGTTTTTATTTTATTTAGTTAAGAAACAAATCAATTTATGAAAAATTTCTCTCGGGTTGATCTTCATATCCGCTGATACTTTATCCGGTTGGTTTTCGTCGCTTTTTCCGAACCAGTCTTCACAACTCTATGGGTGTTCACATCCAGCTTTAATAGTTATGTAGCTCATGTCTTTGATTTACCGCACAGACAAACCTTGCGCGATTTTATTGGTCGTTACATGTGCTGTGCGCATAATTTATCTAATAATTTTGGAATGTGGTTTATCTAGTATTGACAAGTTAGCAAGAATTTTTTTTAAATTAAAGTTTAAATTAAAAATACGTTTAAATCGAGTCACTGGTTTCGAATCCCAACCGAGGAATTTTCAAGCTCAAAGGAATTTAGTTTGCGTGTATAATAAATGATATACCCTGGTGGAGTAGCATATATATCCATGTATTTAACAATTACATCTTCTCGAATTCCGGTCTACGACTAAGTAAATTTCAAGCTCAAGATAGACAAAAATGAAGTCATATTGGAGATATGATGAGGTGATTTAATACACGGATCGCTTTATAAACGTAAATAATACCTTGATTGTTTCGGTAGAAATCTACATAATTTCGAAATGTTGTTTTACATAACCTTGCATAAAAATAATTACATAATTAATTTAGAAATTTAACTGGTTGATATTGAGATGATTTCGAAATTCCAACTATTGTTTAAGTCTTATTTACTATAAATGTACATAGTTTGAACTTTTCTATTACAATTATATTACGAACATAATAAAGTTTTGTTAAATAATCTACAAACTACATTTCATCTCATCTATCCAACTGATTCCATTTTCCTTGTTGTTGTTTTTTTTTTCTAAAACTTTTTTCAACTCTGGAATGGATATATTTCATCGAAAATACTTCATTTCCAAATAAAATTTCTGTAAATGGATTTTAAAGTTCATTTCTAAGAGTTAACATTTTGTATATCACTTTTATGAACTCGTTCAATTTAAAATGTTTTATGTATTATATTAGGTTTCTGTGGCATTTAACATAGAAGTAGCTATAATTGTAAAAAATCTAACTTATAAGCAAGAATCTTATTATAAATGTTATACGCTCGACCAATCCATCTATAATGTAAATAACACAATAAAATCGTATGCAAATAAACATTAATAGAAATACTTATTTGTATACACAAAGATTTAAACGGTTTGAGGAAATGCGATAATAAAAAAAGCATTCACTGATCCATGTAATTATAAAACTGACGACACAAAAATATCTTCTATATACATACATCATTATATGTACAGGTTCCTACAAAATGATAGAAAATTTTGCTTGTATTATGCTCAATTTAGCATTTTGAGAGCTGTTGTTAACTTTGTCAGGCGATTATGGCCGAAAATTCAATATCATCTTTCAAAACCTAAAAAAGGAATCATTCAAATTGAATGGTTGAAATTTTTGATCGGTAACGCTGGTGGATGTACCAGGTACCAGCACCACTTAAATGAACGGGAGAGATTACAGTGGAGCACCGACCACCAGGTTTGTAATATGGCTAAAGGCATATTGTGTTCCTGGAGGAAGCGAGATCACGAGGACCACCGGTAATCTGCATGCGGGGCCTGTATTACAAGAGAAGAAGGCGTATTTAATGTAATCTTTTGTTAATGTCCTTTTAGTTTGTGATACAGCCGGTAATCGATGGGTTGAAGGCAAATAAGAAGTCCCTACCCTATCCATGGATCAATCCACAGATATTTTTATATTATAATTTATTTATTTATTTCGCGCCGTTTTCGTGAGCCCTCATGTCTCGAATACTTAATGTGTTAATTTCGTGATTATGACGTATAGCTTGAACAAAATATACAAAATAAGTGAAAAATAGAAACCCACGCACACATTTAAAAATATCATTTATATTCGTCTTAAAAATCGTTTTAAATGATACTTTAAGGTATCTTTAGAAAAGCCAAAGTCGAAAGCATTGCTTATTTCGTTCAACTGTTTGGATATTCGGTTGACAGGTTCATTTTCGACATACACTGTGCGACGTTGGTCCAGTTAACTTAAATGAATCTAAACAGTAATCTTGATTGATACATGAAGGAAGATGTTTTCCAGAATATACGGTGAGTCAATGGATCTCAGCACCACGTTTTCTATCATCCAAGCACCCAGTTGTTTTATTTGTATATTCAATGTTTACATTTTATATTTATGACACCTTTCAATGCAAGTTTGTAGGTGAGAAATATTTTCATGATATAGTAGGGTGTGGTGGGTGTGTTTCAATAGGGTAGGTGTTGACTGTATATAACCATGGCTTAATGGTCTATATTCCAACGTTGTAACTATGTGGAAATCATCAATTGTGTTGAGTATACTTCCACGTGGTAACACCCGGGCAACTAAATGTTTGTACTAAATGCGAGTGCAATGCACTATAAATTAAGTAGCAATGGGCACAACGAATGTGGAAACAAATACCCCAGGTGGCAGACCTGATTTTCAGGAAAATCCATCCTCGTCAGATGTCGGTCCCAAGGGTTCTGGGGGGACTAGCTATTGCATTACTATAATCAAAAAAAATCCCAAGATACGTTGAAGAATCGTAATGCTCGAATGAGTGAAGCAGAAATGGATACTATAATCCATCACCAATATTATTAACCGTGAGAAGTTGCCTCAGCCATTGTTCCGTCTGGAATTAGAACCAGATAATTAAAAAATCAAAGAGAAACATGCAATATTTGACTTAAAATATCTACTGCATAGAAAAATTATCGTTGAGGAATCCAGAAAAAGAAATGGGCCGGTACAGTGTGTTAAGTGCCAAGAGTATGGACACACTAAAACATATTGCACTTTAAGCGATGTTTGTGTTATCTGTGGTGAACTCCATTACTCAAATGCATGCAACAAAGGAAAAACGGAAGCATTAGTGAGAAAATGCAGCAACTGTGGCGGAAATGGCACTGCAAATTATAGAGGGAGTCCAATTTACCTAGAATTGGAAAGAAGAATCAATCCAAGGTAGCGAGCAGAGGAAGTATCATATCATAACGCACAAAATAACCAACGGGTTTCATATGCAAATAACCAAGGGGTTTCATATGCAAGTATCCTTAAGGGTACAGCTCCTAAAGTGCAAGCAAGCGAAGAAGGAAACGTCACAGCAGCTTTAAGCAAGTTAACTAACATGATGCAAAGCTTCAGCGCGATGATGGAGAGAACCATGAATCTAATGATGCAGAATATAAACGCGTTGATGCAGATAGTCAAAAATCAAAAATGACTGTCCAGAAAATGGCCATATGGAATGCAAACGGCCTAGCACAACATAAATCTGAGGTTCAAGCATTCCTCACTGAGCACAATATTGAAATAATGTTAGTATCTGAAACACACTTCACATAACTATTTCAAAATTAATGGGTACTCTATTTATGACATAAAGCACCCAGATGGAAAAGCACATGGAAGCACAGCTGTACTGATAAAAACAAGATTAAAACACTATGAATTTATGAAATATGAGAAGAACATATCCAATCAACGAGCATCTGTGGATGGATTATTTCAGCCAGCTAGGTAATAAATTTCTTGCGGGGGTGATTTCAACGCCAAACACACCCAATGGGGTTCTAGATTTACATCGCCGAAAGGCAAACAACTTTATGAAGCTATAGAAGAACAGTCTCAGGATTACTTATCTGCCGGTCACCCAACGTACTGGCCCCAGATAAAAAGAAAGTTCCTGATTTAATTGACTTTTGTGTAATTAAAGGCATTCGTCGTACATATGCTAATGCTTCCGATTGATGTGATCTGTCTTTTCATCGCTGACCTGTAATTGTAAGAGTGAGCACCGGCGTGCTAAAAATAGAAATGCCAAAACGGCTTCCAAACAAGCAAACTAATTGGGATCAATATAAGAGATTAGTTGAACAAAATTATGTACAGAATATCCCCCTTATCACACCAGCAGATATTGATGCGGCGGAAGAAAATCTTAAAAAGTTAATAAACTGTCACATAATATACAAGAACTAATCCAGAAAAAGCGGAAAATTCGCCACCGATGGCAAGAAACAAAACCACCGTTGTTGAAATGGAAATTAAATCGAGCTATTAACACTCTAAGATTTACATTGCGGGAAGAAGAAAACCAGAGCATCCAGAATTATTTAAATAAACTCTCGGCAACCGAGAGGACAGATTATTCTTTGTGGAAGGCAACAAAAAAGTTAAAAAGGCCAACAAACTCGAATCACCCGATTAGATTACGAACTGGAAATTGGGCGAGAAGCGATGAAGAAAAAGCCAATGCTTTTGCTGCTCATCTAACAACAGTATTCACTCTACACGAAGAAACTAATACCTTCGTGCTACCCGACCAAATGGATTATGGTTTGTTCTTCAAAGCCATAAAATATAATTGAAAGAAAGTTAAGAATACAATTAAAAATTGTATAAGTCCAAAAAAGGCACCAGGGCATGATCTTATTACTGGAAAAATGATAAGAGAATTGCCAGACAAATGCATAAAACTAATAACATTCATATTCAACGCAATCATGCGGACATCAAAATGATACATAAAGCTGGAAAAAATGAAACACAGATTTCATCATATCGTCCAATAAGCATGCTGCCTACAGTCTCGAAGTTATTTGAAAACATGCTACTAACGAAGTTGAAAGAAGTATTAGAAGAATGGCATATTATTCCAGACCATCAATTTGGGTTCCGAAACCAACATGGTACCACAGAACAAGTACACAGAATTGTAAATGCAGTCAAAAACACCTTTGAGGAAAAGAAATATTGTTCTGCTGCCTTCTTGGACATTGCACAAGCCTTTGATAAAGTTTGGCATGATGGGCTAATATACAAAATTAAAGGACTTCTACCGAATAAATTTCACTGAGATCTGGGAATCTATCTCCTTCAAAGGCAGTACATGGTTAAACAAAATAATGCAACTACTTGTTTAAATGATATCAACGCAGGTGTTCCACAAGGCAGCGTTCTAGGACCAATATTATACCTGCTGTACACAGCTGACTTACCTGTAACCAACAAGGTAGTCATATCAACCTTTGCCGATGATAACGCCGTCCTGGTGTCACACAGTAATCCCGAAACTGCCTCAAAGGAATTACTGAAACATCTAAACAAAATCGAGAACTGGCTTAAGACATGGCGGATAAAAGTAAAAGAAAACAAATCAACTCACGATACATTCACGCTAAACAAACGCACTTGCCCACCAGTGGAATTAAACGACATAAATATTCCTCAACAAACCAAGGTCAAGTACTTAGGCATGTACATGGATAGAAGGCTTACGTGGAAAAATGGCGGATAAAAGTAAAAGAAAACAAATCAACTCACGACACATTCACGCTAAACAAACGCACTTGCCCACCAGTGGAATTAAACGACATAAATATTCCTCAACAAACCAAGGTCAAGTACTTAGGCATGTACATGGATAGAAGGCTTACGTGGAAAAATCATATCGAAGCAAAACGCAAACAAATAATAATAAAATATTCCAAAATGTATTGGTTGATGGGAAGGAAATCTCAGCTGTCATTAACCAATAAAGTTTTATTGTACAAAGTGATAATCAAACCCATATAGACATATGGTATTCAGTTATGGGGATCCACCAGCGCATCAAACAGAGAACTCCTGCAACGAATTCAAGCAAAAATACTTCGTAGTATTACCAATGCGGTACATTCGAAATAGTAATTACACGATGATCTTGGAATTAAAACTATCAAAGAAACCATTAAAGAATTCAGTTCGAAATATTACTCAAAACTAGAGACACATCCCAATGAATTGGCCAGTGATATATTAAAACAGCCGCGATTTAGGCGACTTAGAAGAGCAGATCCACTTTGACTGATGAACCTTTAAATATATTAAATGTTTAGGTTTTACATATAAATGTAATCTAAATTAATTAAATAGTGAACACCAATAACAAGTATTAACATTGGTTAAGACTTAGGTTAGGTTAGGTTAGGTTGAGTGGTTGCTATCGCACACTTTTGTGTGCTAAAGCCGGGCAATGGTATAGGAGGTGGACTATCGTCTCTTCCTCCTCCTCGTCCCAACAGCTTCTGCAAAAGTCATTTGCATCCAGACCTAGCCTCCTCGCATATTCTCCAAGTAGGCAGTGTCCTGTGAGTATCCCCACGATCGTTTTGAGTTCACGTCTTCGTAGGGAGATCAGTGTCCTAGAGCGTTTCCAGTCTAGCTTTGGCCAGACTTGCCTTGCTACATTACATGAGAGGGTGTTCGTCCACCTTTCATTCGTTGAGGCTTCTGCCTCCTTTTTGAGCCCATTCTTGAGTGCATTGATGGGCCTCCCCAGTTTTGCCCTTTCCGGTAGCAGTTGGAGAGTTGTACCATGCCTCGCTAATTCGTCCGCCCTGCAGTTCCCCATGACGTCCGAGTGGCCCAGACAATCTGGATGTTGAAATGCTCGCTCATCTCATTTAGAGACAAGTGGCAACCAAACGCCACCCTAGACGACAGAGAAACCGAGTCCAGCGATTTGATTGCCGCCTGACTGCCCACATAAATTGCGATATCAGTCGAGGATACCACGTTATGCCTCAACCAATTCAGGACCTCCTCAATCGCTATTACCTCTGCCTGGTACACGCTGCAGTGATCAGGGAGACGAACTGATATAAATACTTCTAGTTTATCACAGAAGACTCCAGCTCCTACTTTACCGTTTAGCTTGGAGCCGTCCGTAAAGAACTGCAGTGCTTCCGTTTCCGCACCCAACCCGCCCCTCCGGGATTCTCTTGAGGGGCAGGAAGTTCGGAACCTTTTCTCGAAACACAAGGTTGGTGTGACGTAGTCTAGATTCGCGAGTTCCTTCCTCAGCGATCTAATTATCGTCGAGTGTCCTGTCTGGAGACATATCCACTGAGATATGGCTGATAGTCGGGTGGCCGTAATCGCCGCCATCTGCTTGCCATAAATATCGACGGGGGGAAGGTGAAGCATAACCTCCAAGGCGCGTGTCGGTGTTGTCCCCAGCGCCCCGCTTATCAGCATGCAGGCCGTTCTTTGCACCTTCTCGATCCCCTTTCTGTACGTTGCTTTATCAAGAGCTGGCCACCACACACTCACCCCATACATAAGCACAGGTCTTACTACGGCAGTGAATAGCCAGTGTACCAGCTCCGGCTTCAGGCCCCATCTCTTACCGATGGCATTCCTGCATGAGTACATTGCTATATTCGCCTTGTTAGCTCTTTCCAGAATGTTGGGCTTCCAACTAAGCTTGCTGTCCAAGATTACTCCCAGAAATCTTGCCTTATCAGTAAAAGCTAGTCTCCTGCCGTTTATGATAGGTGGATCTACTACCGGGATTTTGTATTTCCTAGTAAATAGTACCAGTTCAGTTTTGGACGAGCTAATTGCCAGTCCACATCTGATAGCCCACCTTGTAGTGATTAGGAGGGCATTTTTGGATTACCTCCTTCACCGTGCTTAGATACTTCCCAGAGACAGCTAACGCTACGTCATCTGCATAAGCAACTACCCTGATTTAAAAAAAAAAAAAAAAAAAAAACTACCCTGATCCCCTCTCTCTCCAGCTCCAGCAGCAATCCATTGATTGCTATGTTCCAGAGAAGAGGAGACAGGACACCTCCCTGCGGGGTTCCCTTAACCACCCGCTTCCTGATAGTGGATTTCCCCAGCTCCGAGTTGACCATCCTGCATCCCAGCATGTGATTGATTAGCTCACCTAAAGGGTAATCCACTCCTAGGAACGACAATCCCTCCAGAATTACTTCCGTCTTAATATTGTTGAAGGCGCCCTCAATATCGAGGAACGCCACCATACAAAACTCTTGTGAGAATATCGATTTCTCAATTGTACTTACCAGGACGTGCAGGGCTGTGTCCACAGATTTCCCTTTACAATACGCATGCTGAGACTGTGCCCAGTCACAAGGCTTTATTTTTGAGCGTATATAGATATCCATCAGTCTTTCCAAGGTTTTCAGAAGAAAGGATGATAGAGTTATGGGTCTTAAGTCCTTGGGGTAGCCATGTGAGCATTTACCCGCCTTGGGAATAAAGATCACTCTGACCTCTGCCCACCCCTTCGGAATACAGACCAGTTTTAGACACCCTTTGAAGATCACCTCCATCCATGGGAGAATAATCCTCGAGTTGTTCTGAATCTCCGCTGGGATAATACGGTCCGGACCAGCAGATTTATAAGGTTTAAAGCCTTCAAGAGCCCATAGGATCCGTTTTTTTGGTTACGATATCCTCTATGTGCAGTGAATGTGCATCCCGATGAGTGCTAGTCTCAGTCGAGTCGTCTTAGCTTCCCGGAAAGTGGGTATCGATGAGAAGTCTCAAAGATTCCTCACTAGAAGCAGTCCAGGATCCATCCGGTCTAATTAAATAACTGGGACAGGTTGGATTAGTAGACAGTATCTTCCTAAGACGGTGGTCTGGTGAGAAGCTGTCTGGGGGAATCAAGTTGGCACTTGTTGCCAGCTCCGTATCTTGCAGCTTCCACAAGTGTGCGTGTTACCTCCCCGTGGTGACCACCGGGCAACTATTACACCATGTGGTGTACTAGGCGAAAACACGGCGCTAAATAACTGGGCCGGGTTAAGGTGTTAATCGTACCGTGCTAATAACCGGCCAGGCTGGGGGCCCAGTCTAAAAACTAGCCCAGTCTCTAACGGTGTATCCGGATACTTGGCGCCCTCCGGATCATGTAGCCTTACCTGTGTATTGCGGATCTCTGAACCTATTATGGAAGATCCAGATAAAAAACAAGAAGAGACCGGTGCTCTTAAAAAACCGGAATCTAGTACTGCGGAGACATCGGCCTTTAGGCCCGGTCTCCAACGTGCAATTAGGGGCATAAGACCGAATGAGGCTGGCCCCTCGAAACCAAAGGGCAAAGGCACGAATGCTGGCCCTCCATCAGTGTCAAACTATCAGACCAGGAAGAGAGCCTGGCGCATGATCTCTAAGATCTGTAACATTCCGTTGGAGCAGAGAACGGATAGAGACAAGGATACGCTTGCGTGGGCAAGACGTATCACTGAGCCAAAGCAGGAGGGTTCCGTTGTGATCTCACAGCCGAAAAGGCAGAGATCTGATGATGAACCGCCTACGGAGGCTAAAAAGAAACGGGTTCCGGACAATGTTACCAGGCCCTTCAACGAGGTGCTAAAGGATCACCTGATCATGGCAGTCGTTGACAGGGCACAAGAAGATGGGAGCATTACGACCCTTAACTGGAGGAAGGTGGAGAAGGCCTTAGCCGCCATCTTCCTAAAAATCATGAGGGAGAACCCAGGACCTGCTCCGTCCTGCCGAGACGGAGGGTGGCACCGGGGTCACGTAAAACTGACTGCCTGTGCCGATGAGAGGTCTGTGACCCTCTATAAAAAGGCGATCGGCAGCCTGGGGGAAGTCTGGCCGGGGGCCAAACTAGCAGTGGTGACTAGGGAAGAAATTCCCTGCAGGCCAAGGGCACGAGCCTGGATTCCTGCGGAGCCAACTGATCCTAGGGAGATCCTGGAAATGTTTAAAATCAGCAATCCGGATCTGCCAACGGCCACCTGGAAGATTGCTAGGTTAGATGAGGTTAAGGCGGAAACAGATCACAGATCGGCCGTCATAATCATCAACAGAGAATCCGTGGGTGCTTTGGCAAAATCTGGAGGCCTGGTCAGCTATGGATTTGGAGCGATTACGCTCAAAATCTATAAGCGCGATGAGGCTGACAGACCTGGGGCAACTGCAGCAGGTGGGGAAGCCACTAGTGGTGTCCCGCCTATTGCTGGTGACCCAGATGTCCAAAGCATCCCGGAAGACGCTCAGGAGACACTATCCCTGGACTCGGAGATATCGAGATCATTGGGACTACGCTGTGCGCTCCTACCGGACGAATCGACGTCAGAAGATTCTGATTCAACAGTGGTGGAGGTAAGCAATATCTAATGCTTAAGATCCTTCAGATCAACCTCCATCACTCTAAGTCCGCCTCGGCGGCCCTCCTGCTCAAAATGGAATCTGAGTCCATTGATGTTGTTCTGGTTCAGGAACCTTGGGTCAATGGTGACCGGGTGCTGAGCCTCAGAACTTCCAAATATAAAATACTACATGCGAAGAATGAAGGTAAGATACGTTCCTGCATTCTCGCTAGAAATAATCTGAATATTTTTATACTACTTAATTACAGCAACGCTGATGTAGTGGTGGCTAGCATCGAGATGAATGGGCAAAATCTCTGGCTAATATCGGCCTACCTACCGTACGAGGAGGAAAACATACCACCAGGTAGGTTGGTTAGTGCAATAATGGAGGCTCAAAAACGAAAAGTAGGAGTCATCATGGGCAGTGATGCTAATGCGCATCACTCAATCTGGGGAAGTACAAATATCAACAGGCGAGGTGAGTTACTCCTTGATTTTATTTTAAGTACTAACCTAAATATATGTAATATCGGGTGCAAGCCAACCTTTATTACTAAAAATAGACAAGAAGTGCTGGATATCACACTTGTCTCGGATTTTATTAAGGAGAGGGTATTGAACTGGAAAGTGTCCGAAGACCATTCCTTTTCTGACCATTGTTATCTCCAATACGAAGTGGATACAAAACCCACTAGCAAACCACCCTTCAGGAATAGGAGGAAAACTGATTGGGATTGTTTCAGAACCATTCTGGGTAACTTATTACCGGTATCGGTTCCAATACCTCCTGCATCTACACAGGAGCTTGATGCTCTAGAAGCCAAGCTATCTGATGCTTTTAACAAGGCCATGTTAGGTGCATGTCCTATCAGTAGACCCTTGGGTAAATCTCGGCCACCCTGGTGGTCGAAGGAACTCCAAGGTACTCGTATGAAATGCAGGAGACTGTTCAAGAAAGCGAAGAACACAAATGCTGCTGCAGACTGGGACTGTTACAAGGAAGTCCTCAAAACCTATAAGTACGAGCTGAGAGCAGCCAAAACGAGGGCTTGGAAACTCTACTGTGGCAATATACAGGAGTCCTCGGAGGCGGCCAGGCTACGCAAGGTACTTTGTTCTAGTCCTTCCATCCCGAGTTATCTACAACGACCGGATGGTTCATGGACTACATGTAGTGAGGAATTACTAGAAACGCACTTCCCGGAGTGCTCGGTACTAGCTCCGGAGGGACCCATGATAAATAGGGGTGTCAACTCCGTAAGCCATATAGTAAGCAGGCGGAATATCCTATGGGCAATAAACAGCTTTAAGCCATACAAGTCGGCAGGGCCTGATGGCATTATCCCTGCGGATATCCAGCGAACTATTGACTTAACCCTGCCCTGGCTGGAAGTTATCTTCAAAGGCAGCCTGGAACTCTGTCACATTCCTAGGAAGTGGACTGAAATAAAAGTAATATTTATACCTAAGGCGGGAAAAAGCTCTCACTGCTATCCCAAAGACTTTAGGCCTATAAGCTTATCTTCTTTTCTGTTGAAAACACTGGAAAGACTAATAGAGACTCACATTAGAGGCACAATCAAGCCGGGCGAGCTGTCGGAATCTCAACACGCATACCGTAAGGGACGATCGGTGGAAACAGCTCTCCACTCCCTTATTGGCCCGATTGAGAAATCACTTGAATATAAAGAATATTCAATGGTAACCTTCTTGGATATATAGGGGGCCTTTAGCAACGTCAGACCGGGGGCAATCACTGGGGCCCTTGCGTGTCTGGGGGTAGACGGGTCACTCAGAGGCCGGATAGATCATATGCTTAGAGGCAGGATCGTGACAGCTTATCTGGGTGGGACGTCTGCCGCCAGATACGTGAGCAGAGGGACACCTCAAGGTGGGGTTTTATCCCCCCTTCTTTGGAACTTGGTCATAAATGACCTGTTACTAAACCTGGAAGGGCAAGGCTTCAAGGTGGTTGCTTACGCGGATGACGTTGCTATTGCGGTCTTCGGTAAATATCCTAGTACGCTGAGTGAGCGCATGCAGTGCGCGCTTGGCTACCTTTCTGAGTGGGCACGCGGCTGCGGACTGAACGCAAACCCACAGAAAACAGAGCTGGTCCTCTTTACCAATGTAACAATGTAACAATGTAACAATGCAGGGCACTCGTCTATCCTATGCAACAGGGGTATTCCGGAAGCTACCGACTACGCTATTCCCTTGCCATCTGCTGAGGTGAGGTTCCAAACTGAGTTTCCCACCAGAGAGGACTGGGTGAACGAAACGGTTATGGACAATGAGGCGCTAAGCTTCTTCACGGATGGCTCAAAAAGGGATAAAGGGGTTGGCTGCGGGGTATTCTGTGAGGCACTAGGGGTTAACCTCTCTTTTCGTCTTCCCGACTTTTGCAGCGTTTTTCAAGCTGAACTGATTGCGATAATGGAAGTCATGGACCGGTTGAAGTATAATGTAATATCTACGAGGGATATTCGCATTTTTACGGACAGCATGGCTGCTATTAAAACGCTACAATCATACTCCCTGACGTCGAAAGTAGCCCAGAACTGTCTGGCATCTTTAAATGAGATGGCTGATCAGTTCAACATCCGCTTGACGTGGGTGCCAGGGCATTTCAATATCGCAGGGAATGTAAAGGCAGATGAGTTGGCCCGCAAGGGTACAGCACGCCTAATAACCCAAAGCAGGCGGGATATAAAGATACCGCTTGCTTCATGTAAACAGTTGCTTCTGGAAGAAGCTATAAAAGAAACGAACGTCAGATGGTCTAACGCCAGTTCGTGTGTAATAACCAGGCAGATCTGGCCTGGTCTTGACCGGTCTAGATCAGACCAACTGATATCGCTTCGACGACACCATATTGGTATGGTCGTGGGAGCTATAACGGGACATTGTCTCATTGGGATACATGCGCGCAGACTGGGTGTCCCAGCCCACGATTTCTGCCACAGCTGTGGTGATGAGGAGGAGGAGGAAAATGTGCTCCATCTGCTCTGCACCTATCCTGGTCTAGCGTACAGCAGAACAAAATTTATGGGGACTTCCCCTTTGAACGACCTCACGGATCTTAGTAAGATCGGGATCCGGGACTTTAAACGCTTCTTGGTAAGCTCACGATGGTTCAGCGAGTGAAGAGGAGAAAACTCGAATGTGGTACAGCTACGGACCAATTTTGTGTCTATGCTAGTCCTTTAGGACGGCCACCATAACCTAACCTAACCTATCTTCCTAAGACGAGAGGTCTCGGAGACTTCCTCCATTTTATCACAGAAGAGTCTCCATGACCTCCTTTTTGCCTTCTTCAATACTTTTTTGTAAACTTTGAGGTCCTCCTTATAGGAGTCCCAGTGAGCCTCCCTCGTGCTTTTGGCTCTGTTAAAGGCTCTTCTACACGCCTTCCGGAAAGTCCCCAGTTCCTTGGACCACCAAGGTGGTTTTTGCTTGCCCCTGGGCTTAACAATTGGGCAAGCAGCGTTGAAGGACTGATTGCAGGCTCTAGTGAGTGCGTCCACTATGCAGTTCAGTTCCTCCCGTGTCGCTGGTGGCTCCGGGACCTCCGGCGTTAATAAATCATTAAGCGTTTCCCCATACTTACTCCAGTTTGTCTTTCTAGGATTCCTAAAAGCTTTCCGGGTAACAGGGGAAACTTCAAGACTAAAAGTTATATACCGATGGTCAGAGAAGGCCACTCCTTTAAGACTTAAAACATGTAATAATTTTATCTTAAGATTTGAATACCTTCTTGTCAGTTTTTGTTCACGCCCGGCTTCTGTTTTACTGAATAATGTTAATTCTGCCTTTGCAACTCATCATCGCATGAACCTCGGCCGAGGATCGAACCATCGACTGTTACCTCATCGCATGCTCTGTAACTGCGACTCCAACCATTAGACTAACGACGACTCTGATGTTTAACGTTAGGCATAATCGTCACAATGTTTTAGGAATTCATATTATTAAATCTTATAAATAAATAATATCATCTATTTATTTATTTATAAGATTTAATAATATGAATTAAATTTTTTAGTTCATTGCACAGTAACCAGTCCTTTAGTTTCCTCATGGAAAAATATTAAACCTTTCGTTAAACTTAGTTAAACTTAAGCTTTTCACGATACAGTTATTTGTGGAGTTACCATTATCGTTAACCACTTTTAAGAACTCTTTTGAAGCAGCTAGTCGCTCTTTCGACACAGAGAGGGTTTCCACATTCGAGCTACCTCCTCTTCACTCGTTGAATCATCTTGAGCTTACCAAGAAGCGTTGAAAGTCCTTGACATCGATCTTACTAAGATTCGTCAAATCATCCAAAAGGGAAGTTCCCATAAATTTTGTTCTGTTGTACGCTAGACTAGGACACGTACAGAGCAGATGGGGCACAGTTTCTTCTTCCTCATCATCACCGCAGCTGCGGCAGAAATCATGGGCAGGGGCACACAGTTTACTCGCATGTACTCCGATGAGACAATGTCCCGTTATAGCTCGCACGAACATACCAATATGATCCCGTCGAATTGATATCAGTTGGCCGGATCTGGACCGGTAAGTCTAGGCCAGATCTGCCTGGTTATTACACACGAACTAGCGTTACACCATCTGACGTTCGTTTTTTTTATAGATTCTTCCTAAAACAAAAGTTTACATGAAGTTAGCGGGATCTTTATATTCGCCCTGCCTTGAGGTCTAAGGCGTACTATGCCCTTGTGGGCCAGCTCACCCACCTTTACATTCCCTGCGATATTGAAGTGCCCTGGCATTCACGTCAAGTGGATGTTGAACTGATCAGCCACCTCATTTAAAGATGCCATACAGTTCTGGGCTACCTTTGACTTCAGGGAGTATGAATGTAGCGTTTTAATAGCAGCCTGGCTATCCGTAAAAATGCGAATATCCCTCGTAGATATTACATTATATTTCAACCAGTCCATTATCGCGATAAGTTCAGCTTGAAAAAAATTGCAAAATTCATGCGAGTGAAGTTAGACCTAAATTAGAACTAAATAAAAAACATAAAAAATAGTTTTAACTTAGTACAAACTTCACACGCCATATATGATTTGTGAAGTTTATACTAAAACTAAATATTTGTGAATGTATTAGTCTAATAGAAGTGTATTATAAAAGACAGTCATCATTTAGGCAAATAATAAAACATTGAAAAAGTAACATTGAATAATTAACTTACTTCCTTTTATCATACAAATTTATGAAATAAATGAAGCTAGAGATTCAATATTTACCACAAATCTCACTATATCTCACTAAAATTTTCAACATTTATCACAAATATCACTATAATTTTTCGATAGGTCTGAACTAATACTACAATCATGCCGAACCGTTGGAGAAGCTAATGGCTTTCAGATGGTCATTTTCTTAAGAACTTGGGTATCTTAAGATTTTCACTAATTTCTTAAGAAATCCCAAAATGTAAATTTACTGAAACCTCAATTTGACCATGTGAAAGCCATTAGCTTTTCAAACGGGTTGGCATGATTGCAGTGTTAGTTCAGGCCTATCGAAATATCATAGTAAGATTTGTGCTAAATAGTGAAAATCTTAAGATACGCAATTTCTTAAGAAAACCCTAAAATGTAAATTTACTGAAACCTCAATTTGACCATGTGAAACCCATTTGCTTTTCAAACGGTTTGGCATGATTGTAGTGTTAGTTCAGGCCTATCGAAATATCATAGTAAGATTTGTGCTAAATAGTGAAAATCTTAAGATACGCAATTTCTTAAGAAAACCCTAAAATGTAAATTTACTGAAACCTCAATTTGACCATGTGAAACCCATTTGCTTTTCAAACGGTTTGGCATGAATGTAGTGTTAGTTCAGGCCTATCGAAATATCATAATAAGATTTGTGCTAAATAGTGAAAATCTTAAGATACGCAATTTCTTAAGAAAACCCTAAAATGTAAATTTACTGAAACCTCAATTTGACCATGTGAAACCCATTTGCTTTTCAAACCTTTTGGCATGATTGTAGTGTTAGTTCAGGCCTATCGAAATATCATAGTAAGATTTGTGCTAAATAGTGAAAAACTTAAGATATGCAATTTCTTAAGAAAATCCTAAAATGTAAATTTACTGAAACCTCAATTTGACCATGTGAAACCCATTAGATTTTCAAACGGTTTGGCATGATTGGATTATTAGTGTTAAACCTTTAGTTTTATACAAGTATATGGTTGGGCACTTAGAACTATTTGGATATCCAATTTTTACAATAAATAGCTACATTCAAATAATTTAATGTTCGCCTAAATGTCATATATTTTCGATATTCACTAATACATATACATATTACGTTGTTTTAGTTGGTTCAATTCTAATTTAGGATAAACTTCACAGGCGTCAAAAGTCGGAAGATGAAAAGAGAGGTTGACCCCTAGTGCCTCACTGAATACACCACAGCCAACCCCTCTATCCCTTTATGAGCTATCCGTGAAGAAGCTTATCGCCCCATTGTCCATAACCGTCTCATTCACCCAGTCCTCTATGGTGGGAACAGATGGCGAAGGGATAGCGTAGTCGGTAGTTTCCGGAATACCCTTGTTGCATAGGATGAATGAGTGCCCTATATTGTTACAGGGCCACATAGATATGGATTTGAGATCAGAGCGTGAGTAGGTGTGCTCCCGTGAGTCCCACTTATACACAAACAAGGCGTTCTTTGGACTTTCATCAATAGTTTAAATACAAAATGTTTAATACAGCAGTATAGGTTTGACCACTGTGACGTAGAGCCAAGTAGGGTTTGGAACCGATACCGGAAATGTATTACCAATTATGGTTCTAAAATAATCCCAATCAGTTTTGTTCCTATTTCTGAAGGATGGTTTGGTGAACGGTGAGGCGATCCTGAACTTAGTTGATCTGTGTTATTGGTGGTCCTGCGTGCTTCCCCATCTGGTCGCCCTCGTGTTCATTAATACTATTAATATTAATAATAGAGTTTTCAGGGAACCATTGTGCATAGTATATAAACTAGACATTGCATTTTCGCCCGCTAATTTTTTAACTAACTTCTCCACGTCCGATAATACTTTCGCAGGTGCATGACCAGTTCCATTTTGGTGTTTGTTAATTTTTGTGATCTTTTTTTTAAAATCTTTATATTTATTTCATAGTTCTTCCTCCGATCGCACTATACATGTTTGGGCTGATAATTCTGATGCCAAGATTTCCTATGCTTTGACTTTTTCATCTCCATTTAACTCATAATCATCTATAATAGTAAAAAAATGAGAAGTTTTCGATGGTTATCCAACATTTTTAAAAATAACATCAGATCATTTTCTGAAAAATTAGGTTGCCTTGGCCATTTTAACTCTCATTTTTATTTAATTTTGTCTAATAATTAAATATTTCATGTACACATATCACAACAGTTCATTGTATTACACAAAATATTTAAGTGACAGATGAAATTAGCAAATCGTCTTCAGCAAAATGCTGAATTACCGATTTCCGATTATTAACGAGGATGTTGATTTACAATGACGATTTCAACTATCGCAAATCCGCCATTTTGCAACAGCGCAAATTAATGTTTTGCGATTGAATGGAGGATATACCCATATGGGAACTAAACTCGTTGAACTGCGATAGTTTTGTTATTTGTGGAGTTTAATATATTTAACTGGTATATCTATTTAAACTATATATAAAGGATTCATTTTCCTATTTGTGGTTATCAATTATTCAAAACAAATTGGGTTTGTATATTGATAACAGCAGCGTTTACTATATATTAGTTTTTGCAGCAAGAAAAGCTTTCCAGTTTTTTATCAAGGTTTTCTTTCTGTAGATTTGGTTTACCCCGATCATATAGTGTACTGCTCGCTAACCATAACCAGAGCAGCCAGATATTCCATGTAGCGTAGAAAGTTCCCCCTCCAATCCATGGATCATCAGTCATGAATATTTATTTAACATAAACTAACTACCTATTTTTTGAAACCCAGCAGCAAACTGTTTAATTTTGTACGAACCTGTGATGGTGGAAAAGAGATAGCAGCTATATAAAATAAACATTTACAATTTTCCTTATTATTTTTTATTTTTCGTGAATTAACTTAAAGCTTTACAAAAAAATAAATTTTTATTATATAAATAGTTAAAAAGTTTTATTACTAAACTTTTATTTACTTTAAAGTTTTATTTCACTAACTATGTATGTATGTATGTATCTATATGTATAGCTAAGCTTTGTGTATATGCGAATAGAAATTCAATAGTTATGTGATTTAACTAATTTAATGGTAAAGCATAAAAATGTTATAATTTCATTACAAATATTTAAGTTAAATTTTATGTGTTAAAGCTTTTAATTTGTTGTATACATAAATTTTTCGGTCGTATATCTCCTCTATCTATATAAACATACTATGTATACGTATGTATATATGTATGTCCTTTTTATGTGTTTGCGAAATATTTAATTTTATGTATGTACATATGATGTACATACGTACCTTCGAGAGAGACACACTAATGGCAAAAGACATCTACCGAATGAGTGATTTGAACCAACAAGACATAGTAGTTTGGTGTAAAATGTAGATATTTTATATCTTGTATATTTATGTTGACATAGGGTGACATGGAATAAGGAAAAAATTGAAATGGGACTCGCATTTTGGGGATTAGGTAATTAGAATTATCGTGTTAGAACAAATTAGTGTGTTATGGTTTTTGTGTTTTGATGATGATGATGGTTAGTTTATTTTTATTATTAAATTATCCTTCTTCTGTATGTGCGTATGGCAAACAATTTAATTTATTTAGTCATCAACCTTTTTGGTTTCAAAGTAAATATACTTTTTATAAAATCATAAAAAAAGTCATGGTATAGATGGAAAATGTTTGGAAGTAATATGAATTATTATGGTCCCAAAAGTAAGTTATATATGGTTATGGTTTTAAAAAGAAGCTGGTTTGTATATTTGCTGGTTGTCGTCATTCTAAGTTTGTATAAAGATATTTGTATATATTAAAACTTGTAAAGTTTAAAATATTAAAAATGGGATTTTGAAATTGCAGCCAATTGCAACAAAAATCACGTCCAATTCTCGCAGATCTCCTAGTATTTTATGACTCCCGACACCCCGCATAGTGTATAATTACACATTTTATTGGTATTTAATTTATAATTTTAATTTATTTCCTGAAAGCTGGATACTGCCCACAAAGTTACGGCAGTCATCATTATCCTTAAGCCAGTCTTCCTATATAATATAAAAACGCTAAGCTAACAAAAGGTGTAGATGATCTTTAAAACGGCCTGTGCCGCCAGAATCGCTATACCAACATGTTTAGCTGATCGATTTTCAAAGATAATAAAAGGATATACTTAGTGGACTTAAATTGGGGTCTTAGGTTTTTCAAAGCGTTCTTATTGTTTTCTTACAGTATGGCCGTAAATTTATTGTTGCAACAAAGAACGACCATGAAATGTTTGCAGTCCTTACCTAGTTTGGAGACATTCAAGGAAGAGTTAAGTACAAATTTACTATCTGTACACAGAAAAATAATAACGTCTATAACAGCAAAATTCAAAGCCTCGATAATACTACGTGTCAGCGCTTTTAGTTAACTACCGAACAAATTCAGATCAGTTTTGGAGAGTAAATTCCAAAACCAGCTCTGAGATTAGAGCGAGAACCATCTGAAAAGACGACTATAGACTCTATCTCTTGCAATTCACAAACCTCTCGAATTATAAGCCACCGAGAAGAAATCGGAGAAGTTAAATTCGGGCAGTGGCCAAATGAACCAAAATGGGTCTCAGCTCAGTACCCTCAAGCATAAAGTATTCCAGAAATAATCGAATTTGATAGGGTTTCGGGTTGTTCAATACGTTTACCAGCAAAATATATACCATCGGATTTTGAACATGGAATTTTAGTTGCAAAATTGGCCAGCTCGAATTTTATAAATAGTTAAAAACCTATTTTCCATTTTGGCTTATTAAAAGCTATGATCATTTTCAACACTTTTAAAGAATTTAAAAATCAAATACTGAATTCCCAATTTGTTTTCTAATCGTGAAGTGAGTATTATGTTCCGTGACCGAATTGTTTATGGTACCAATAATTTGGCATTGCAATAATAGTTTCAAGCCTAGGGCACGAGTTTCAGTAACCGTAAACAACAGCCACGTGGTGCCACTCAATATGCTGCAGGCAGTATGTATTGTTTCTGTGGGTTCATTGGTGTCCATATGACGGAGACGACTGTCATTATCAATTAATTAGCTTGATATTTTAAAGTCGAAACGACATATCATTATTTTGGAGGTAACCTTCACATCTATATTTGGAAGTTGATTCTTTAACCATCTTGATTAAATTTGAGAGACTTTCCGCAAACCGAATCTAGCTTCTTCATCGCATTAAAGTTGACGACGAACTCCATGCCCAATACCTACGTCAGCAACATAACATTCTTTCTGACCACTACAAATAACACAAATACGGCCTATTGACTATACATTATACGGATTTTCGGGGACTGCAAAAGTACCGAAAACATTTTTCGCGCTTTCGCCACACTCACTTCATTTAGTCCAATTTGCCAAGAGGAATTATTATATATATTTTCACGGGTTTCTAGTATGCACTGCATACAGCCCAACTGAAAAGATGATTCGCTCCTGTACATCGAGCCCAGAATCTCCAAAGACTCGATAGTAGACATTGAATTTGCTGGACCATACCAGCTGAAAATGTTTTTATTCGTGGATACACCATACCTTTGAACTGCTATATTTGGCGGATTGATGTTTGGCACAAGGTAACCTACCTTGTGTGATGATTTAGTGAACTGCATTATGTTTTACGGCCAAATTATAATGTACACAAGGTATTTCTTTAAAAGAGCGCCGTAAGAATTGTTAACGCTGAAATGTTTTAAAGTTGGCGTATCAACCTGACAAGGTTTGTAAGTTAATCGGAAAGTCTTCTGTTTTTCAAATCAACCACGAGGCCATAGACAGAAAGTCAGCAACTATAATATGAGTGAACGAACGCCTCAGACCGAGATTAAGTTTTAACAATTTTGTACCGTTAACTTTTTGTAAGTGAGAAACCTTTTAACGGGCATCACAGACACTTCAGCCCTTGAATCGATCAGAAATTCTAAGTCGTTTTCACGATCAGTGATGAAAAGACGGTGAGATAAACTAAATAAATCTCACTGTTTTTAATTGTTATCCGAAAACCTAGAGAATTTTGAAGTAGCTTCACCATGAGTAGCTACCTGTCGGAGATAGCACGGCTTAGTGCAGCTCTCGTTCGTGAACTGGATCTATTTTGAGAGTTTCCTCTCTATGGCGACCTTCCACGATATGCAAAGCTCGTGTTGGATAGTATTCGTTGAAGCTCAGCCAATTATTGTTGCGTGTATGGCCAAGTTGACTTTGCATTCTAGCAAGGGCTGATTCACAATAGGCAGTTGCCTTGCCAAAGGCAAGGTTATGCCACTACCGACTTCTATGTACTTTTCTACTATTCATCGAATTTAGAGTTTCAGTGAATTTGTTATTGTTGAATGGAACCTTACTTTTGATTGATTTTACTAGTTTTACAGAATTGGGAATTTCAGTGTTTTGAATAATTTTTATTATTTTTCCCAATTGAATTACTAAATTGGCGGCGACAATATGTTATTGTATCCTTGTGGCCGTTACTCAATTTTGATAAGCTTTACTATTTTTCATAGAAAATGAAAGTTTCACAAATTAAATTGTGATGAATTTTACTATTTTTATAAACCATTAGAATTATGGAAAATCATCCGTTCACCGTAATAGTCTGATTTTGAACGGGCTATCTAACCATATAGGGTCGAATGAAAAATAATTCAAATTCACTGAAATTCTCAATTCTGTAAATAATCCATTAGTAGACGAGTAATTAAATTTAAAAAATCGATCAAAATTACGTATTCTCAATTCTGTCGTAAACATAATAAACTCCATTAAAATCGAAACCGCTTGACCACAACAGTAGCAGTTGGTATAAACTGTTCGAACAATGGTACAAAATTGTGAAAATCAGTAAAAATCAGTTTATAATTCTGTAAAACAAACAGCAAACTCCATCAGAATTCAAACTCCGCTTGACCACAAAAATCCTAGTTGGTCTAAACCTTGGTCTAAACCATTTTTCAGCTTATCCATTAGATCAAAGGTGGAGAAGGACGAACATCTCCAAAAGAAAATACCGTTTCCTTTGCAAAATTATGCAAAATCGGCCAAAGTGAAGGCAATGCCACGACATCGGGAATAGATGGAACGCAGCGATTGAGCAGCGCACTCTGGTGACGTAAACGATACCATTTGAACATCTAACCATTCGTTAGTATCGAGTATCCACGAATCGAGCGAAATCTGGTGAAACGTTTTCACCAGAAGTCAGCGTCTCCTCTTTCGAAATGAATTTATTACCCTTGCAACTAGTGAACATACCAGACAACCAGTTACAAATTTGGTGTGAGACCTAGAATGAATACTGATACAAGCAACCGGATGAAATCTTGTATCCAATGTGAAAAGGCAACAGTCCACTGCCACACAAAATCAAAACTTCAAAAACACAAATTCGAGCTAACAAGTGGCAGGTTTGAACGCATCCAAATGGATCTAGTTGGTGAACTGCCTCGATCGGATGGCTATCATTACATATCCAATCAGAGAATGACAGCCTGTCAAAACCGTGAGTAACATCTTCGACAGTGAGTATATCTGTAGATTTGGAGTCCCACTCTATGTAACGACCAAGGAACACAATTCCAATCATCAATGTTCGCAAAGCTCACGAAGTTCCCTAGATTCATATGGCATTCGTACAACAGCATATAATCCGAAAGTTAATGGTCTTATCGAGTGACTCCACAGACAACTTAAAATCGCTTTAACAGATCGTTGTAAGACAGAATTAGAATCTTAGTCAAGGAAGACAACAACTGCACTCCAGCAGAGCTGAGGTATGGTCAAAACATTAAAGTTCCCGATGAATTCTTCATCAACGATCAATATATTTGAACCCAAACACAGATACTTCAGATTTCATAAGACAGCTGAGAGCTTTAGTTACAGAACCAACACATAACAAGAACGTCTATATATCCAAAGATCTGGAAAATTGCTCAGACGTATTCATCCGCGTGGAGTAGCGAGTTAAAAGTAATTTACTTTGTGTATATATCGTATTCTGGAACATATCCATCGATGGAAAACTCACGACAGATTTCACATTTAAATTAAGTACGGTTCAATTCACTACGGTTTATTCAATTTAAACATTACGGGTTTCGATCCAGGAGGGGAGTGATGTAGCGGTAAAAATTTACATAAATTAAATTGCATCGTTTGTTACAAAAATACTTGCATCCGGGCTGCTTAATTTTGAGACATCAAACCTTAGTTATGCAACCCAAACAAAACGAGATACAAAATAGCAAATTGTTCAATGAAGTTTTTTTCCAGTGGATTTGAGTTACAGAATAGGCATGAATATAATTTTGGAGAACACCCAAATAATCAAATTTCAGGAAATGTTCGGAACACATTTTATAATTTGTATGAAAAGTTCAGATTTTTTTATTGGATTTTGTTTCAGAAACGTTTCTTTTAGTTTCTTTTTTTTAAACATATCCTCATGCCCATCGTTGTTTGAAAAACGGTAAATCGGTAAATACTGCGTTAATTAGGTATACCACACTTCCAAACTATACTAAATTAATTTTTACTAATCAATTCGTTATCGTAAGTTGAAGAAATATTTTTCTGAATCTGTCTTAGCCATGAAAGAGCGTTTGTGCTTTATGGTTGGTGCACATCTATTACATAAGAAATGAATTTTATAAATCCATATCACCTATGTGTTCCACATGTATAATATGTTGTAAATAGACCTGTTGTAACAAAAATGTAGATCCTATATGTCATTCTATCACTGTATATAAATCACTAATATATCAATGCTTTGTTTCCAGCACTGTACGATCGCGGTATACTTGCAGCAATATAAATTTTTTGATTTATTTTCTCGATAGATGGGATAAATGCGCGCTAATTTGTAACCGATGGGTTTGGGTCAGTATTGACACAACGTTGCACACTTTAAATTTGGGATAGCTTTCAGTGGCTGGGAAGGTTCGTTGTTCACGCTATGTCAATATTCCATCGTACAAAAAAAAATGTTCTTAAATAATATTAATAGTGTGCGAGAATCCACAACCGGAAGAAAATCAAGTTTACACCAACCAACAAACATTTTTTTATTAACAATTGCCATACAGGTGCAACGGTAAGGCAGGGCACCATAGCATACAATCATCCCTCTAACAGCATTAACTATTACTCCATTCTACCCTAAACTAACTATTCGTAGATTACAGTATATCGACGTAGAACAACGTGCATATTTTGAATAACAAAAGAACTCACAAAGTTAAATATTAAAAATAAATAGAATTCTGTACGTGAAATATGTACAAAGATAAATATATAATACATACATATGCTATACTAATTAAATTTCTGAAAGAAAACAATAATTAAATTAATTAAATACGTCACCACTGTAGAAATCGGCGTCCTTGTTTCATAAGCTTCCAATATGATTCCAATAATAGTATAGATGATTTTGTCCACATATTACGTACGTTGTATAACAGCAATTAGCTTTTCAGGAAAGGTTTTTTTTTTGTTTTTTTGTTTTGTTTTGTTGAATATCCAATAATGATACGTTAGAAATTTCGCTCCAACCCAATATGACGTATGTTCACCAACACAGAAATAAATAAAATTGTTTCTTTCACTATACTATAGCCACACTTTTTATTCTTAGTGTTGAAATCACTAAATTTAAGCATTATTTAATGCTCAAATCCGATAAACCATGCAAAGTACGGTTTCTTTGTATGCGTGTTTATATCGGATGAAAACCGTATCGTGAACGATACAACAACAAATTTTCACTGTAGCCATGCCTTTGTATATACATAAATATATAAAAGTAAAAAAAAAAACAACAAATGGCGGTTAAATTTTTGATTTTTAATACATAATTTTATTGAATTAATTTAATTTATTAGATATTTTTTTCTTTTAATTGAGTTTATTTCACTTAGCTAATTTATTACATACACTTAACTAATTTGAACATTTTTATTTTTTTTTTATTTTAACTTAACATTATTAATATTTTTGGTTGAATTAATTTTTATAAGTTCTTATTTATACATAGAAATAACTTAACTTATTTATTATATTATTTTTATTTTACATTTTACAATTTTTTTATATTTTCTTTTTATTTTTTTTTTTGCTTCACTTGACTAGATTCAATCTATTTTTTTCTTAACCGCTCAACTTTCGATCTGTCTCTATTCTTCTCCCCGTGTCCACGTTTTTCTTCGTTTTTATACTGATTTTACCGACGTCCTTAACGGAAAATTTCTTAAGATCTCTAACTCCGAAAGAAAAAAAGTAATAGTTTGATCTCTTGACAGCGATCAGCGGTCAATCATCGACATTAGCGCGCATTTATCCCATCTATCGAGAAAATAAATCAAAAAATTTATATTGCTGCAAGTATACCGCGATCGTACAGTGCTGGAAACAAAGCATTGATATATTAGTGATTTATATACAGTGATAGAATGACATATAGGATCTACATTTTTGTTACAGGGCAGATTAAAAAGTCGTCATTAATTTTAAACCAATGACACTTTTGAAGCTGAAAAGAATTCAATATTACAAAACATGGAATACTATAGGTTGAGTGCTCAATTAGGCTACAATTTTATATCCATTAGATGATAGTGGCCCAAAAGTTTCCCATGATCGTCTACCAACATATAATTAGAATTCCCAAGTTTTTTGCTCACCGTGGCCTTAATATATGGAAATGCAAATTTCGCTACGAATTTTTTTGAGGCATCACTGACAGGATGTTGCTTAACATACACTTTTTGACCAATTTCAAGTGACCGATTTCTTGTTCTTAAGTTATAGCGAGTGGAATATTTTTGATAGGCGATGGCCAGATTGTTTTTGATTTCGGCATGAACGATGTTTAACCTATCAGGTAATTTCACCCAGTCAATTTCTCCTTCGCTAATCAAATTGAGTTCTTTTAAAATTTTATAGTCTTGGCCATGCAGCATTTTGTGGTAGCCAAATAATAGGAAATGTGGTGAGTAATGTGTCGATTCGTGAACCGAACTACACAGCGAACTAGCAATTTTTGGTAGGTGTTTGTCCCAGGTCGAATGTTTATCTCCAATATAGGATCGAATGGCTGCTACAATTGATCGATTGACTCGTTCCGATGCATTACTCTGTGGAGAATAAAAAGCACTACGAATATGTGTTATTCCATACAATTTGGTCATTTCGGTGAATTCTTTTGAGACGAACTGAACTCCGTTATCAGAATGAATAAATTCTGGGACATTAAACAGTGTGAACACTTCATTTTCTAGGCAGTCAATCACATTTCTAGCCGTTGCCTTCGACAGTGTTTTTAAGTATACAAACTTAGTCAAATTGTCGAGAATAATTAAAATTGTTGTTTTACCAGTAGATGTTCGTGGATAAGGACCCAATAAATCAATAAAGATCTTTTGCCACGGTCGATCAGATATAGTAAGTTTCCCCAACGGAGGTCGTAAGCAGGTATTTGTCGCTTTCGCTTGTTTACAAATTTGGCAATTTACAATAAATTTATGAACATCAATGGCCATTTTTGGCCAATAGTTAAATCTCCGTATCCGTTCTAAGGTCTTTTTGATTCCTCCGTGTGCTCTATCTGGCGGACAATGTTCATTCTCGATGATTTTATCTTTTCCTTTTAAATGCATAATAGTGAAATCAAACGATTGTAGTTTAAGGCTCCATCTAGCCAGACGACCTGATAAATCTCGTTGTGACATGAGCCACTTGAGACTGGCATGATCGGTAATGATGGTAAACCTATAGCCCTCGATATATGGTCGGAAATGTTTCACACTTACGATTGCTGCAAGACACTCCAATTCCGTTACCGTATAATTACGCTGTGCTTGATTTAGCTTTTGAGACATGAAGGCTATATATCGAGGGCTATAGGTTTACCATCATTACCGATCATGCCAGTCTCAAGTGGCTCATGTCACAACGAGATTTATCAGGTCGTCTGGCTAGATGGAGCCTTAAACTACAATCGTTTGTACAATCAAATAAACTACAAACTATTATGCATTTAAAAGGAAAAGATAACGTGGTGGCAGATGCGTTATCTCGTCTTTACTGTGACAGCATTATCGAAATAAATAACGATTTGAGTTTACATCGACAGCATTTGTTTGATACGACAAAAATAGCAGATGAGGACTATAAAAAACTAAGATCAAATGTAATTTCTAATCCTGATGAATATCCTAACTTAGTAGTAAAAGATGAAAGGTTATTCATACGAATCGAACCTAAACCGGATTTACCTATTACAGATATCCCAACATGGAAAATGTGGATTCCAGCTGAGTTGATTACTAAAATCATCGAGAATGAACATTGTCCGCCAGATAGAGCACACGGAGGAATCAAAAAGACCTTAGAACGGATACGGAGATTTAACTATTGGCCAAAAATGGCCATTGATGTTCATAAATTTATTGTAAATTGCCAAATTTGTAAACAAGCGAAAGCGACAAATACCTGCTTACGACCTCCGTTGGGGAAACTTACTATATCTGATCGACCGTGGCAAAAGATCTTTATTGATTTATTGGGTCCTTATCCACGAACATCTACTGGTAAAACAACAATTTTAATTATTCTCGACAATTTGACTAAGTTTGTATACTTAAAAACACTGTCGAAGGCAACGGCTAGAAATGTGATTGACTGCCTAGAAAATGAAGTGTTCACACTGTTTAATGTCCCAGAATTTATTCATTCTGATAACGGAGTTCAGTTCGTCTCAAAAGAATTCACCGAAATGACCAAATTGTATGGAATAACACATATTCGTAGTGCTTTTTATTCTCCACAGAGTAATGCATCGGAACGAGTCAATCGATCAATTGTAGCAGCCATTCGATCCTATATTGGAGATAAACATTCGACCTGGGACAAACACCTACCAAAAATTGCTAGTTCGCTGTGTAGTTCGGTTCACGAATCGACACATTACTCACCACATTTCCTATTATTTGGCTACCACAAAATGCTGCATGGCCAAGACTATAAAATTTTAAAAGAACTCAATTTGATTAGCGAAGGAGAAATTGACTGGGTGAAATTACCTGATAGGTTAAACATCGTTCATGCCGAAATCAAAAACAATCTGGCCATCGCCTATCAAAAATATTCCACTCGCTATAACTTAAGAACAAGAAATCGGTCACTTGAAATTGGTCAAAAAGTGTATGTTAAGCAACATCCTGTCAGTGATGCCTCAAAAAAATTCGTAGCGAAATTTGCATTTCCATATATTAAGGCCACGGTGAGCAAAAAACTTGGGAATTCTAATTATATGTTGGTAGACGATCATGGGAAACTTTTGGGCCACTATCATCTAATGGATATAAAATTGTAGCCTAATTGAGCACTCAACCTATAGTATTCCATGTTTTGTAATATTGAATTCTTTTCAGCTTCAAAAGTGTCATTGGTTTAAAATTAATGACGACTTTTTAATCTGCCCTGTAACAAAAATGTAGATCCTATATGTCATTCTATCACTGTATATAAATCACTAATATATCAATGCTTTGTTTCCAGCACTGTACGATCGCGGTATACTTGCAGCAATATAAATTTTTTGATTTATTTTCTCGATAGATGGGATAAATGCGCGCTAATGTCGATGATTGACCGCTGATCGCTGTCAAGAGATCAAACTATTACTTTTTTTCTTTCGGAGTTAGAGATCTTAAGAAATTTTCCGTTAAGGACGTCGGTAAAATCAGTATAAAAACGAAGAAAAACGTGGACACGGGGAGAAGAATAGAGACAGATCGAAAGTTGAGCGGTTAAGAAAAAAATAGATTGAATCTAGTCAAGTGAAGCAAAAAAAAAAATAAAAAGAAAATATAAAAAAATTGTAAAATGTAAAATAAAAATAATATAATAAATAAGTTAAGTTATTTCTATGTATAAATAAGAACTTATAAAAATTAATTCAACCAAAAATATTAATAATGTTAAGTTAAAATAAAAAAAAAATAAAAATGTTCAAATTAGTTAAGTGTATGTAATAAATTAGCTAAGTGAAATAAACTCAATTAAAAGAAAAAAATATCTAATAAATTAAATTAATTCAATAAAATTATGTATTAAAAATCAAAAATTTAACCGCCATTTGTTGTTTTTTTTTTTACTTTTATATATTTATGTATATACAAAGGCATGGCTACAGTGAAAATTTGTTGTTGTATCGTTCACGATACGGGTTTCATCCGATATAAACACGCATACAAAGAAACCGTACTTTGCATGGTTTATCGGATTTGAGCATTAAATAATGCTTAAATTTAGTGATTTCAACACTAAGAATAAAAAGTGTGGCTATAGTATAGTGAAAGAAACAATTTTATTTATTTCTGTGTTGGTGAACATACGTCATATTGGGTTGGAGCGAAATTTCTAACGTATCATTATTGGATATTCAACAAAACAAAACAAAAAAACAAAAAAAAAACCTTTCCTGAAAAGCTAATTGCTGTTATACAACGTACGTAATATGTGGACAAAATCATCTATACTATTATTGGAATCATATTGGAAGCTTATGAAACAAGGACGCCGATTTCTACAGTGGTGACGTATTTAATTAATTTAATTATTGTTTTCTTTCAGAAATTTAATTAGTATAGCATATGTATGTATTATATATTTATCTTTGTACATATTTCACGTACAGAATTCTATTTATTTTTAATATTTAACTTTGTGAGTTCTTTTGTTATTCAAAATATGCACGTTGTTCTACGTCGATATACTGTAATCTACGAATAGTTAGTTTAGGGTAGAATGGAGTAATAGTTAATGCTGTTAGAGGGATGATTGTATGCTATGGTGCCCTGCCTTACCGTTGCACCTGTATGGCAATTGTTAATAAAAAAATGTTTGTTGGTTGGTGTAAACTTGATTTTCTTCCGGTTGTGGATTCTCGCACACTATTAATATTATTTAAGAACATTTTTTTTTGTACGATGGAATATTGACATAGCGTGAACAACGAACCTTCCCAGCCACTGAAAGCTATCCCAAATTTAAAGTGTGCAACGTTGTGTCAATACTGACCCAAACCCATCGGTTACACTGTATAGATGTGAAATAATTAAATCGTATAGTTGCACAAAGGTGGCATTTAGAAAATAAACGCTTGATGTACATCCATACATAAATACGTTGCAAATTAATTTCAAATTGTCACGTTTTTACCTTGCCGTATATGTACATATAGGTGCATACATTTATTATAATTTGGCTGTATTATTTGTAGCAAACCAATCAATTTTAATTAATATATCACACACAAAAACAATAAAATTAATTAAGAAGTATTTTTATTTTTGTTTATGTTTAATAACCAGATGTCTTTTTGCCGCCCTTTAATTTCACGTGTGTACACACACAATTAACAGAAATGTTTATAGCGTGCGACTTTATGTTAATCATCGCCAGGGTATGAAATGTATTATGAAAACTAAATATAAATATCGGTTTTTAATTAAACAACCAATCAATATGTATGTATATAATATATATGTAGCTATAAATGTGTACAGGATTCTACAAAATTATACTGAACGATTTGAAAACAATAAGTAGCCATAAGAAAATTATAAGAAAGCCTATAGGAACAGAGCAAAAATAACTTGTTTTCAGAATTTTACAAAATATTAAAATCTGTAGGAGGATTGAGATCCAAGACCTGTAACGTCAACAGCATTCATAAACTATCATTTGTACATAAAGCAATGAAAATTTTCGACCTAATACAAGATCGCGCGACAATCGACTCAAATTCAAGCAGCTTCGGATGACAATCAAGTTGCTTTTTGAGGGTTGTGATAAAGAACCAGAATCTGTTGAGAAGTCAATCACTGCCAAATTCAATAGTAATTGTTGTTATGGTGAACACTCAGATTGTTATTGACTTTCTATTGTCGACTGGTTTTCTGAAATAATTTTTATGGAATCAAAAAAATATGGCAAAACAATGGAACAGAAAAAATAAAAAACAAAAACTTCAAAAAATGCAAAAAAGTGGGAAAAACCGCACCCTACAAACAATATGACGTGAAATCCATAACATTCTCTCCCCAGTAATTTACTCTGGTTGATTAAATTACTCCCGTCGAACATCCAATTGAACCAATTTCGTCACTGGTCGCTTGAAGACACCTGTCTTATTCTTGATGTCCACAATTCGCATTCGCCCATCTTTGGCGGGGTAAACTTAAACAAGAATTCCATTTGGCCAACAATTTCCGGGATTTTCTGGATCCATCACGATAACGAGGTCTCCTAAATCAATGTTTCGGGACTCTTTCATCCATTTGGTGGCAATGATGATATGCGACAAGTATTCTTTAACCCATCTTTTCCAGTGGCCTTCTAACGGTTTAGGTAAATCAGGCCTTTGTCAGTTGCTTGTACAAACCTTAATGGTTCTCCATCGGCGGAGTCTAATGGCACGTTTGTCAGCGGATGACTTTTTAAGATATTCTTGCATGTCGTAGAATAGTGTTCTAAGCACATATTCATGAGGATGTCTCTCCATCAGCATTTCGGATCGGTGTTGTTTAATTAATCTATACAATGCTCCCATGCACCTCCCATGCGTTGTCTGCGTACATCTTTTCAGGGAATCTTCGTCGACTGCCGAATTATCGAAATACAAACATGAAAGCGTTACTTGATAGGTCGTGTGCTATATCGGCGTTTAAGCAGTTGTCCAATGACTGGG
Organism: Tipula unca; assembly: GCA_951394425.1. Taxonomy (NCBI): domain Eukaryota; kingdom Metazoa; phylum Arthropoda; class Insecta; order Diptera; family Tipulidae; genus Tipula; species Tipula unca. Next base: position 141,355,300 of record OX596380.1, on the reverse strand, counting down.
ATCTCTGGCATTGCCTTTTTATTTTTGCAGTGTTGACATTCACGGGAGATTTTTTGAGAGTGTTTCTCAATCGAGGAATCCAAAATCTTTCCCGAATATTATAGATGATTATGGACAACTTGAACCAGTTCTTGACCGAACATGATGAAATGACGAGTGGGATAAAAAGAGAATGTATGTATGTTGAATATGTCCAATTGGAACAGAACTAGGGATATTTTTGGATTATATGTATGTTAGCTAGTAGTGTAATATAAATATGAATATAAATAATAATTTGTAAAAAAATTGTTATGTTCTACAGAAACGGAATTTTGTTCAAAATATTTTGTTCTGACCAGTTAAAACAACTATAAAAAACAAAATACCCTGAAACGAAAAGAATTAATTAAATTTTACTATATACAAAGATTTCTGCTGGTTACTGCTTAGAGAAATTTTTATGAATTAAATTTTTGTGGAAATGAGATTGTAGAACCGGAATGCTATTCCATGGTAATCGGTCATTGATTGGCTAGTTCCATTCCAGATGGCCATGTACTAGAATTTTATCCATAAATCATTTTCCAATCCCATTTACATTCAACTTTTCAAGTTCCTTGATAATCGGTCATGGGTTGGCCTAGTTCCGTTCCGGTTGGCTATATTCCTTAATTTTGAAGTATCATGATAATCTGTAAAAGATTGACCTCATTTCAGAATTTTATCTAAAAATTATTTTCCAACCCCACTTATATTCAATTTGTCAAGTTCCCTCATAATCTGTCAAGGATTGGCCTAGTTCAGTTCCAGATGGCCATATTCCAGAACTTTATCAAAATATCATTATACAATTCCATTTCCATTCAACTTGTCAAGTTTTATGATAATCGGTCATGATTGGCCTAGTTCCATTTCAAATGGCTGTATTCCAGAACTTATCATCCAAAAATCGTTTACCAATAATATTTCCACCAATTAATTCGAATTCATTATAATCGTTATAGTAGTTCCCATGTATTCAATTTTTCGGTGAATTATCGAATTCGGTGAATTGTCGTTTTCGGTGAATTGTCGGCTTCGGTGAATTGTCGTTTTCAGTGAATTGTTTTTCTGTGAATAGTGACGGAACCGGATATGAATCAAGATTCGCGACTGTAAAGTCTGAAGTATAGTTACATACATAAATTGTACTTTTAGTTCATTTAAATCTAATCTTGTTTTACCAAAGCAATACACGAAATAATTTCAAATTCGTTTAGTTTAATTTTGTAGGAGCCTATAATTTTCGAATTTATTTACAATTAATTTTCCCATTTCTATATAAACCCCGCACTCAGCACATCACAGCTTCGATGTGTATTGTATATACAATATACCACTTATTGATTTATTCGACTCGTATTATAATGTATTATGTGACACTAATTATGTGTGTTATATGATTAGCCGTTTGATGAAATATAAACCCTATATGTACATAAGAAGTGTGTTGGTTTGGATTAAGTATACACATGTATATAGGTTATGGGTTAATACGAATACCTTAACATAATATTTATATCAAATATTTAATTAACTATGGTTATATCGTATATGTACATTGTTAACCTACTGAATAATTTTTTGGTGATCTCAGATTATAATAAATTAATTTTCAAGCCGATATAGGGTCAATTTCAACACCGTACACATATTTAACCTACATATTATGTGTACGTATATAAAAATATTTTAATTAATGAGCAACAACTTTAGGTAGTTTTATATATCAAAGGAAATAATTTTTATTTATAAAGTCTCAAATAATTATAATATTGAATTTTAAAATAGAAACTATCGAATAATGTTTCTATATATAGTGTTATATGTTACAATGTGTCAACCAAACCCCGCAATTTTACCTTTTTAAGGACATATTTTATGCGGTATATCGATAAATTTTTTCCAGATAAATCGAGTCGGGTGATAGCTATATGCATTTTTAAAATAGCTATTGTGTAGAACTACATATATACTTATCATCTTGTGTAATTTGTGAATAAATGAATTGGAAAAATGATGGATAATAATTACTTTTCTGATAGTGTTACTTGTGAGTATTTAGTGCGAAAACAATGTGTAGGTTCTAAAAATAATCGTAACTCTTTCAGTTGACAAATTTTGTTTGTTTGTGAAGTTCGCTCGTCCTTTGGATATGTTAACAATACGATTGAACAATGTACGTTACATTGCGAGAATTAAGCATACGCTTAGGTTAGGAGACAAGTAGGCTTGCTAGGGATATCTACCTAGAACTTCCGGAACTTTTTTTGTCGTCGTACTGATCAGATGTGTTGTACTAGTCTCTTAAAATTGAAATATTTGTGTATAAATTTGTGTCTCTTTTGCAACATTTTCAATAAATGTTATTACAACTTATTTTTTAGTAATAACAGTGCTGAATAGTGAATATATCTAGTGTAAACTGTGATCCGCATGTAGAAACCTATATTAATATTTCATTTTTGTAACAATATGGCTCCTAAGTATATTACCAGTGAATGGCAGTTTTTTGATGACTATTAATACTATGCATCAGCTGGTTGAGATGACAAAACAGATTGAAACCTCAATTAAGAATATTGCAATTATACCTTGTGCAATAATAACTAATACACAACGAAATTCATAAAACGTAATTTGTATTAATGAATCAACAAAGAGAACTGGATTTGAGTGTGACGTTGGATCGAACAATAATATTATAGCGACATTGTTATCGACATCAATAATGGTAGTGATTAGTTCGGTACAGTTCAACAACTATTTGAGTAATTAATTTAGCTTAACTGATGCCAAGATTTGACGGTACAACTCCAAAGTAGATGCTTCATTTAATCAAGAATATGCATTACTTAAAATAAATGTCGCTGAATCTTATTTTGTGAAACTAATGATGGAAACTACATGGCCAACTGATACCCTAGTTAAGGAATTTCAAAATAGATCTCGTAGTCGTCCGTTTTTACGAAATGTCCAACAAACAAAAAAAGTATAAGTTACAAATTTCACTGAAGATGTCGAGATCGATGGGGCTGCATCGTGCGCTCCGATTGGATGACTCGGTGTCTGATGCTGACTCTGGTGGTGGAGGTAAGCACTATCTAATGCTTAAGATCATCCAGATCAACCTCCACCAGTGTAAAGTTCCTCGGCAACCGTTCTGCTCTAAATAGAATCGTAAGTCTATTGATGTGGTTCTGGTCCAGGAACCTTGGGTCAGTGGTGACTACGTACTGGGGCTCAGAACTCCCACTACAAAATACTACATACGAAAAAAGAAGGTAAGGTTCGTTGCTGCATTCTCGTTAGCAAAAAATTTGAATATTTTTATGCTACTAAATTACAGATCCGTCGCTGTTGTGGTGGCTCTAGCGTCGAGATGGATGGGCAAAATATCTGGCTTATATCGGCCTACTTACCATACGAGGAGTAAAGTATACCTACCACCAGGTAGGTTGGGCAAATAGGAGAAATAGGGGAAGTACAAATATCAACTGACGAGGTGAGTTACCCCTTGATTTTGGTTTAAGTACTAACCATAACATAGGTAATATCGGGCGTCAGCTACCTTTCATTACTAAAAACAGACAAGAAGTGCTAGACATCACACGTTTCTCAGATTTTACTGAACTGGAAAATGTCCGAAGACCATTCCTTTTCTGACCATTGTTATCTCCAGTGTGTGGCTCCAAATCCACCTGCTTCTACACAGCACCTTGATGTCCTAGCAACAAGCTATCTGATCGTCGAGAGAACTCCAAGGTACTCGTACGAAATGCAGGAGACTGTTCTATAAAGAAAACTCCTCCAAAGAGTAGCCAAAACAAGGGCCTGGCGGCTCTACTGTGGTATTATACAGGATTCCTCTTAGGCGGCCAGGCTACGCAAGGTACTACGTGAGCAGAGGAACACCGCAAAGTGGGGTTTTATCCCCCTTTTAGAATTTGGTCATTAATGCCCTGTTACTAAACTTGCAAGGGCAAGTTTTAAATATCCTTACATGCTGAGTCAGCACATGCAGTGCGCACTCGGCTATCTTTCTAAGTGGGCCAGCAGCTGCGGGCTGAACGCAAACCCAAAGAAAACCGAGCTGGTCATCTTTAACAGGAAGCACAAACTTCCTTAGTGTGACATGCCAATATTAAATGGTACACGCTTGATCTTTACGGATAGAGCGAAATACCTCGGACTACTTTTAGGCAGAGAGCTAAGCTGGAAACAAAACATCTTTGAAAGAGTAAATAAAGGTACTGTAGCGCTCTATACTCCTGCAAAAATTCCCAAGGAACAAAGTGGGGTATGGAGCCCCATCTATAAAAATTATGGATATCCTGAAATTATTGATAAAAGTTCAAAAAGCCACCTGCTTCTGTATAAGTGGGGCCCTCAGGAGCACACCTACTCAAGCTTTGGAGATTCTCTTTAATCTCACTCCCTTGAATCTTGCGGCCCAGCACCTTGCATCTTAATGCACTGAAACTACCGACTGTGCTATCCATTCGCCATCTGTAGAGGTGAGCTTTCAAACTGAGTTTCCCACCAGAGAGAACGCGGTGAATGAGACGGTTATGGACAGTGAGGCGATAAGCTTCTTCACAGATGGCTCAAAAAGGGATAGAGGGATTCATTGTTAGGTATTCTTTGAGGTACTAGGGGTCAACCTCTATTTTCGTCTTTTCGATTTTTGCAGTGTCTTTCATGTTGAACTTATCGTAGTAATGGAAGTCATTGACTGGTTGAAGTATAATGTAATATCTACGAGGGATACTCGCATTTTTACGGATAAGCAGGCTGCTATTAAACTCTACAATCACACTTCCTGTTGTTGAGCGTGCCCAGAACTATCATCTTCAAATGAGATGGCTGCTCAATTCAACATCCACTTAACGTGGGAGCCAGAGCATTTCAATATCGTAGGAAATGTTAAGTCAGATGAGGTGGCTTGCAAGGACACAACATGCCTCATATCTCAACGCAGGCGTGATATAAAAATACCGCTTGCTTCCTCTAAACTGCCGCTTCAAGAAGAATCTATAAAAGAAACGAACGACCGAAGGTCTAATGCTAGTTCGTGTGTAATGACCAGGCTAATCTGGCCTAGACTTGACCGGTAAAGATACGAGCAACTGATATCGCTTCGACGGCACCATATTAGTATGGTCGTGAGAGCTACAACGGTACATTCTCTCATTGGGGTACATGCGAGCAGACTGGAGGAGGAAAGTGTGCGGACCAAATTGTGTTGATGCTAGTCCATTAAGATGGCCAATCTAACTTACAAAGTTAATTTGTTACTATCAAAACGTTCGTGGGACGTCCAACAAACCTTTGGAGTTTGTTTTGTCAACATACTATCCTATATATATTCTAGTTGAAACGTAATGCCATCCGACATTACGTCTCAACTAGAATATATATATATATATATATATATATATATATATATATATATATATATATATATATATATATATATATATATATATATATATATATATATATATATATATATATATATATATATATATATATATATATATATATATATATATATATATATATCGGATAGTATGTTGACAAAACAAACTCCAAAGGTTTGTTGGACATCCCACGTACATTTTGATAATAACAAATGAAATTTGTAAGTTGCGGTCTTCGCTATGATAGCATTACTATTGTTGATTCGGCTGTTGGATGTGTGATGGGGTTAGTGAACGCTTAATTCAAATACGTTGATTTGTATTTGAATTTCAGAAATTTGTTTGTAGTGGCAGTTTCGAATGTCGGTGAGTCGTATTAACGGTAGCGCATAACATAACGGTAGCACAAATTCTAGTGTACACTACTTTAGAATATCAAATAATATTGCTGTTCTTTATATTACCGCAACAGATATTATTGAAAAACTTAAATGATTTAATGATGGTTGTGGCTTGGATGAAATTAACGCTGTAAAGTTTCCTGACCGATGGAAAGTATCAGAAATAGTTTCAATTTATAAAAATGGCAATATAAATGATATTACTAATTACCGGGCTAAGATTGTGGAAAAAATAGACAATTGGATGTCATATATAATGAATTTACCAAAATATTTGATACCTTCCCACAATATTAATATTTAATAATCAACCTCATCCTACCTCACTGGCAGAATACAATATGTGCCCATTAATGGTGTTAAATCAAGATCTATCGATGTCACATTTAGGCCCTCTGCTATTCTTAATATAATAAATAATTATATGTTATCCGATGGTATATAGCAAAGATGTCAGTATTTTAAAGATTTGATCAAAAGTTTTTTTTTTCGATGTTTGGATTTATCAAAATATCAACCAAAGAAATTAACAATCACAAGACTGTTACGCTTCTCTACTCTAGCTTTGTACTGTCAATTCTAGAATATAACTCGATAGTCTGGCACCAAATTCATGTTGATTCAACCAAATTCATGTTGATCAAGTTCAGGGAGAAATTGTGCCTTTGGAACTGAGGTGACAGATAGCTGGTGCTTTAATCGTTGCTAACCGTATTACTGGTAAAATTGATTCGCCAACAATTCTTGAATCTATATAAATATTTGTATGTTCCTCAATCATCATCACGGTTTTACAATTTGGTTCATTTATCATATAAAAATCGGTTTGTTAGATTTTGCCATACAGAAGATGTGGTAGAATAAATTAATTCCAACTTGTGTATGGTCAATTGGAAAAATGTTTGGAATTAGTTTGTTGTTTGGTGGGATATGATTAATAAACCAAGTTGTATGACCCTAACGATCCTCTAAAATATAGATGGTAATTCATGATGGAGAAGGTCTATTCTATCACATCAACTATATGTTCCACAAAGTTTTAACTTTTTTAAGTTTTACACAATTCGTTGTTCGGTGGGATATAATTTTTGAACGAAGTTGTAAGATCCTGAGCTAAAATATGAACGATATTTTTTCATAGTCGGAGAGGTCCATTCTATCACTTCAAATATATGGCCAGTTGACCAAATCTCTAGGACTACAGAATTTTATGTTTATCCAAATAACAATATCTGAAATTTCAACCTCTTCTGCAGATTGACGCCTCCAATAGAGCTATAGATGGTCGGATCCTTTTATGAATTATTTTTATATTTTTTTCAATTTTTGTGCTTTTGATAGGTTTAGCTAGTAATCAAATTTGAAGACACTGCTAGATATCTTTGTTACTCGAATTTGTGGTTTCATGTTAGTTTATTTTCGTCGCGTATTATAACAATTTTAAACTGACAGTTTTATTGTCAACAGATTCACGCACATTATTATGGGGTTATGAATTAATTGTGTAATATATTTTGGTAAACTGAGATTAATTTTTGCACACGTAATTAACAGAAAAAACAGCAATTGAACAAGCACCGGTTTTCACACAATGATTAGTATACAATTTAACGCTTTTTGTTTGTTTTTAATTAATTTTAACTATAATTATTATAATTTCATCGTATTACTAATGTTTTCATAATTTTACAACAACTGTACTTTCAATTTTTAATTTGCCACCCACTTTTAATTCATCAGTTAATTTAAATATTTTCTATTTTATTTTTATTTAGTCCGCACAAACATTATGTCATAGGCGCCATTTTAATTTTGCATGAGTTATTAGTGTTGTATAATCAGTAACTAATTATATGTTGTTATGTAAAATAATCTCAGCGGTGATGATTTTGATGTGCTTTCCAAAGTAGTCGAAGTTCAGAGAGGCAAATATCACCAAAGGGCGGGCCTACATGCCCTGGTTCAGTTACCTGTTAGTTGATTTGGTGAAGACGCATTTGTAGAAGGTCAAGCTACAGACATTAGTGCTCAATGAGGTGCCACTAATTAATTATTTGCACAATGCACTTGTAGTTATGAATGAGAATGGGCTCGTTGGACTTGCCGAATAGTGCCGAATAGTTGCATTTTTGAATCACTGGATATGTAAAGAGGTGGTCTGCGTGATCCCTGAGACTGCGCTTTCAAAATTTTTTTCCACATTTGGTACTGTCAAAGTGAAATTATAAAGTCTACATTATTGTTTATTTATTTTTTTTTAATTCGCCTAAATGTCTGCAATATATGTGCACGCTTTCATGTGAAAACTACTTGGCTTTCCCCGTTACCTATTGACCTCATTATGATATCGTTATGAATGACGCTACGAAACTATGGTCTGAAGAGTGACATTATGGTGCTGAAATGGATGCATTTTGCAATTCAATATTCCAAATTCTAGCAGCATTTGATCTTCAATCAACACTATCAGTTTCAAATTCATGTAAAAACTACAAAAATAATTTATTTATGTATATAATAAATCTCTCGTATCAGGGGTTGCCGCATGTTGACCTCATTGAGATAATGTTATGAATGGACCCCTGCGATAAAGTAATTAGTGGTTAGAGCAGTTTTAGGTTAAGATAAAATCTCAAGAGATATACTAGGTTTTCATATATTCAGAAAGAATATGCCGTTTATGGGCAGAGCTATACATGCAAGACAGTCAAGATCATCTCGGAATACTATGATTATGTAAAGCTAATCATATTTTCTAATATAATACAGCAATTATATAAAGGAATGTGGAATGATGGGCATTATTGCCTAGCCAAACCGAAGTGCGCACAGTGTTCAAGATAACATCACACATTATTTGTCTTGAGGATTCAAAGTGTATCGAGAAAGAACATGATAGGTATACTTATACAGTACCAACCATATGGTCGATCACGCGGCAAGCAGAACACAACAAGGGCACAAGGATGGACGATTTGTGGTTAAGTTACTTTGTAACAATTCGAAAAGGAACAGTTAGGCAGATCATTTTGGATGGCAAAAACTCGTAAAACTTTGATACAGGCCGGAAGTTCAGAGACGATCAAACATTAAATAAAGCATATCATGCATTTATGAGTAAACTCAACGAAGATCAAATTAAAAATGGAATGGTACTTCGTAAACCATAACATATTAAAAATGATTAGCAGTAGCCCCAAATTAAAAGTGTTGTTTGCGTAAATTTCCAGAAATTTCCTGGCCGTAAGTGATATTGAAAAGATGTATCGTCAAATTTTGGTGAAAGAAGACGATCGAAAATATCAAACAACATATAGTGTGGGGAACGTTAAATTAGACGAGAACAGGGATGAGTTAAAATGTTATCAATTAATTAATACAATCACATGTGTAATAACAGTAGCATCTTATAGCAGAAGTAACGACCAGCAGCTGACTTTAAATTTTAATCAGTCAAATGTTTTGGTTAGTTCGCAAGAAGATTTTAAATCGATTATTGGGGCCGGCTTTGTAATCGTTTGAAGCGCAATTAAAACATATTAATGCCAAAATTATTATCTACTGCAATTGATACAACAATTGAAGTAAATTTTTTAGAAACGATGGCATCTCGAGTAACTGACAACGTTCCAGTCTATGGTTGGATAATGGTTGAAGATATTCTGTTAATTCAGGAATAATTAGTGACTGAAATTCAAACAGTTGTTTGTATGGAAATGATGGTTTGATCCAAATTGCAGAGGAAATTTCTTATAAGATGATTTATTTATAATTAAAACTTTCGAAGAAACAGACGTAGTAAACAAAACAATTTAAAATCGTTTAATTATCTAGATTGAAGAATAGTTTAGTCATATTTATCTCACATTTACAAGGTACTAGTTCTGGAATAATTTTATTGGGATTCCAGCAAATTATAATAGGATTGTAATTTTGATTATTTGATAACCCTTAACCTGTGATTTGAGGTTTCCAACTATTTGTTGCAATTTAGAGACATTTATTACGCTTCAGGATCTAGATTATTAATTACATATTGTCCCTCCCTATATATTTAATTACGGAACTTACAGGTAAATCGATCGATTCGACATAATTCGTCAACCTTGCTGCGTTTTGTAATTTATATACCACTCTTGTTTACTACTTTACTACTCTACATGGACAATTTACAAATTTTTCGACATACCTATATCAAATTTACTATAGCCATACATTTTCAAAATGACGAATTTCCATTTCTCGTGTATGATGTTTTAATTTAGATGGAGCATTTTCAAATATTGTTTTCCACACAACAATGAAACTAAATAACAACACCAACAACAGAAATGTTAAAAATCGATCAGTAACCAATTTTTGTCTAAACAAACTGACATAATATAACACATATGTACATACATACGAGACGACATACAACAGCATCGAATCTAAAATAAAAAAGCATTAAAATCAATATTCATAGCACGTTCATGGTTTGGAGCTTTTATTTGCTTTTTTTGTTGCTGCGATATATATATATATACATATATACTTATATAAGTATATATACGTATTGGATGTATGTATGTATATATGTACAAACACGAAACGAATTAGAACATCAGATACACCAAATAGATGGATACGAGATATATGTAGGAAAGTGAAGAAAATGTTGATAGGAAAAACGTATCATTTTCCAATATTTCATTTTATTTGATTTGACCACGTGATGCCTTGATTACCGTATAGATATACACGTACCACAAATTGATGAACTTTTAAATTTGCCAGTAATAAAACCAATATATAATAATGATAATAATAGTTAGTAGCACTACACTATATATTAGTAATAACCATATAGTGTTATGTAAAACGACACGATGTTCGATAAAAATGCAAGAGGTCACGTTTATTGTAAGTGATTTTTATTTTGTGTTATCAGCTATCAACATTATGTACCATCGATGTATAACATTTTCAACAAATTTTTGATTTTGGTATCTTGATACAAATCTGAATAAATTTACAGATCTATATGAGGATTTATATATGTATATGTATGTACATCGATTTATGTATCATGTGTACACACTTTGTAATGGGAAAAAATGAAATTGAAATAATCAATTCCTTTGGTATAAAGTGGTACATACTACGCAAGAACTTCATTATTTATATATAGAGATTGATTATGTTACAAATTGTAATGAAAATTCATGAGTACGTGGTTATTTGTCGATTCCATTATATTGGAAAGCTCTTCAATAATGTATGAATTCGTATGCGGACTGTAATTGAAAATTGAATTGAGAAAAAAAATGTAACAACGTACAAACCACTAAATAAATAGCCTTTTTTCAATCCCTTTGTGAGTTTGTTTCTTTTTCGCACAGGTGTCTCAATGTGTAACACCTAATTAAAGCAAAATATCTACTTTGATTTTGGTTTTGAATTTTACTTTAATGTGAGAAAATTGGGATGTCAGTAATTCACAAAATGTTGGCATTACTCTCCAACATCCAAAAATATAATTTAAAAATCGGTGTTTTGTCATATTTTGATAATTAAATTAGAAGCAACATTTTTGTAATTAGCAAAGGATTTAAACAAAAAATCAATTTTGATTAATTTAACAGGAACAGTGTTAAAAAAGGGTTTTCCAATATGAATGATACAATTTAAAAATTTAAAAAAAACACAAATTATTCAGTGAGACCAAAATTTTTTATTTATTAGAAAGGTTACATTATGCCATTATGTATGGAAAATAACTTCATTCAAATTACCACCACGACTCCTCCGTACATACTGCATTCTGTGAGCCCAATTTATCATCACGTTTTCAAATAAATTTGGCTGTTGTTCATCAATTGCACGTTCAACGTTGTTTTTTAATTGCGCAATTGTTGTTGGATTATCAGCCTTAACTTGTGACTTAACATATCCCCAAAGAAAGAAATCACAGGGATTGAAATCACAGATTGTTAAGATGGCTGTGTGACAGGTGGCACCGTCTTGTTGAAACCACATATCTTCCAGATTATTCTCAACAACAGCAGGAAAAACAAATCATTTAACATAGTTCTGTATCGGTTTCCATTGACTGTCATACTCTTCGACTATTTCCTTCAAAGAAATATGGAGCAGTCTGCAGTCCACCAGCATGAATTGCACACCACACAGTGACTTTATCTGAACAGTTTCGTGTGGTTTTTCATCACTCCAAATTCTGCAATTCTGTTTGTTTACATAACTATTTAACCAAAAATGAGCTTTATCATTGAATAAAATTTGTCGATAAAAATGTTCATCATTTTCAAGTTGTTCAAGAGCAAAACCAGAAAATAAACGACTTTGATAGTGGTCTAATGGCTTCAGTTCTTGAACCAGTTGAATTTTGTAAAAATGTAAACCCAAATCTTTGTAGCTCTTGTTTCGTGTAAAGAAAATTTACTTTCAAATTTGTCTACAATACGACGAATAGTGAGTCGTTTAAATGAATAATGCCGTCCATGAATTCTTCTTAAATTTCATTCAGCATTCACAAATGAGCACTGATTTTGATAAAACAATTTAACAATTTCTAAACGTTGTTGAAGTGTATATACAAACGACATAAAAACTGTCAAAAACTGCATTCTTCCTATTAGAAAACCATTTACATATAATAATTTTAATAATTTTAAAATTTTAAACAGTTTTACAAATTTAAAATTTATTTTTATTTTTTATTTTTTTTATTTTTTTTATTAGTGAACTCCTAATTTTTTAAAAAAATGTCACGGAGCCACGATTCATACATATAAAGTTACAAAAAAAATAGAAATAAGACTAAAAATAAAAATAAAAATAGAATTAGACAAAATAAAAATAAAATCAAAAAAGCAAATATAAACACATTAAATAAAAAAAAAAATAAAATAAGATAAAAAATAACTATAAAAATAAAAATCATATAAAAGTAAATATGAATTACACACAACCTACAACAACATGATAGAAATATGAGTAAAATAGCTCAATTAAGCATATAATTAAAAAAACAAAATATTTTGACAAAGCTACATAATCGTTTTAAACAGACTCTCAACATCAATGACTGTAAAGAGCCATTCTTTTAACAGCCTACAAAATTCAGTCAGCGTAACTGCGTTTAAAATGCCCATTGGTAATTGACTAACTAGCTTCGGTGTGATGTACAAAAAATTTATTTTGAAATGTTCTTTGTTGGGACGAGGCACCCAGACCCTAGATTTGTTCCGTAACATATATGGTCCACTAATATCCACACCACGAAAACGATTTCCGCTCCTAATATAATGCATTTTAAGTACTTTGTAAACATACAGATGACGCCAGAGGCAGTATCTTATTATTTACAAAAATGGGAAACGATGGTGAAATCCTGGGTAAATAATTTATGGACCTCAAAACAGCTGATCATTAGTTATGAGGTGTTAGTAATTATGATGACAAAAGCATTATATCGATGATTAGACACTACGTATCCAAATCAGCAATAAGAGGCAGCAGTTCATTTAATTTTGCGTCATGAGTTTAATTAATTAATGATGATATCTGCGTATGCATAAATATCTCTCCGTCCGGTGGAGATTCCGGTAGAATATACATATGTTGCCACCTATATACATATATATGTATTTATGTTTTTGGATTAGAGAACATCACAAATAATTTTTTTTATTGCAAATGGCTTTATTGTTTTTTTCACTCCGATTGAAGTACTTCCAAAACAATTTGAACGCATCAACATAAGCGTAAAAAGAAGTCATTGGGCGTCAAATCAGAACTATACGGTGATAACCCATTAGTTCGATGTTTTGACCACTCAAAATGTGAGAGCTCAAAAAAATAATGAAGGAATTCGAGCAACCGGTCCGAATTCACAATATTTATTAAGCACACTCGAGCAACAAGTGGATGCCCTTATTAATGTAAATAAATCTGGAGCTTCCAGTGGGTTGAGCTTTGGAGGGTGTTACAAAAACACATGTTTGAAAATGAAAATGAGTGATAATAATTCGTTTACTGATTTGTTAATATTGGAGACTCAAAATAATTTAGACGAAAATCACAAACGAGATGGAAAATAATCAAAACCACAGCAATATTAACAATAGACTAAAATGCAAGTCAACCAATTTTGTATCTGATATTGAAAAATATCGAATGGATTTACTACACAAGCAAACAATCAACCAAACTGAAACAGAGGAGATTTTAAAAAAATTGAACAAAACAGTACGAACAATTCGCACAGTTCTAGGCCCTTCAAGTTCTAAGGAGATAGTAGTGTAGGACAAAAGACTTGGTCTGGTCTTTCCATTATATATATTTTTTTTGTTTAGAAATTTAATTAGGAACCAGAAGTTCCAGTACAATTTTAATTTAACATTACACAAAAAAAAGGTTTATTTATTGAAATAGTCCTTTGTCAATGATCTTCTGATCTCACACTTATTCATATTAAAATCACAAAATTTCCTCAATTCATTGTATGATTTAGATATCAGATTCAAAAGCTCATTGTCTCCATAATTAGTCCTATGAAACTCAGTTTTCAAAAGAGAGCGAGATCTTAAACTCCTTTCAGGAGCCATTTAGAAGATCGGAAATGAAAATGGCACAATAGCCAGCATGCTGACGGTGAATTGCAAGTGGCTCAAGCTTTAAAGTTTTGCACCTATCGACATAAGAAGTTAAATACCTAGGCGGTGCATGTGCAGGACCTTTAAATTGGTTTTGCGTGAATTGATTTCTAAGGCAAATGTGAGCTTATTATATTTTTCTGATTCATGGCTATCTGCAGCAGCTAGTTTGTATGGAATTATTAAATAAGGGAGTAATGAATACTCCAAATGGGGTTATTAAATAATTTACGGTGCTACTAATATTCCAAAAAAAATTGTTATTAGTCTACTTACCAAGAAGCCAGTCATTGAGATCTCCATTTTCATAACTCTTGGCCATATTTAAATTAACTTCACTGTGGTTCCACCCAAAGGAATCATGATTGCCTCAATAATCTATACGCAGCGTATGATGAGATTATGGTCACGAATCTAAAACATAATCAAGAAATATAATTTCGTAACACTTAGAATAAATTATTGTATAAATTGAATCATTCAGTTATTTAAGGTAAAATATCCTTTCCTGTATTATAGTATAAATGACCTGTCTGCCGTGTACAATAATTTGTAAGTGCGTACCGTCTACACAACCAATTACTCAAGGTATCAAATTTACAACCTTGCTGATTGCTGTTGGTAACAAAAATTCTTAGAGCAGCGCATAATTGTGTAGGTTGAAAGTAAAATTGCTTTTCCACCAAAAAAATATTTTTTGACTTATTGATGTCAATCGTTTTGTTATTAAATAAGGCACCTATGAAATGAAACATAACTCACAAAACTTACCTTATCACGTATTAAAAACGAAAACAAAACTGATACTAGAAGTAAAAACATAGCTTATCCCATCAGACATGTTATTGCATAACTTAACCTTACATATATTATGTTGTAATTTTTTATATATATGAATATATAAAAAATTACAACATAATATATGTTTTAAAAAAGCAAAATGCACCTCTTCCGTTTTTTCCGTTGGAGCAGAATCAGCTGATTGCTGATTTAGCTGATTTAGCATGCGCGTAATATTTTCATATTAACATCAGTATTCTTACACATTTTAATGAGCGCAATTTTATTAATAAGAAACCGTTAAAAAATGAATAATTGTGCAATAAATACAGTGAACGGTGAAAAAGCACGAAAGTTGCTAATAAATAAAGCAAATTGGAAACGAGAACAACAAAAAATAAAACGGTAAACGAATTAATCATAATTGTTTTACTATTTCTATAAAATTATGTAAAATTTATGTATTCTCGCAATAGCCTACCCGAAAATGCCAAAATGTTTGCATATATGTAGGTAGCACTTTCAATTGCAAAATAATTAAAGGAGTTGATGCGTTGAGTTTTTCGGATGCGTTTTACTGATGCAAAGATAAAATTTCGAAAGATTTTTTTATATTGCTGAATACTAAAATAAATGTACCAAAACGTCGCCGGGGTGTTGGTGGACCTCCTAAAAAGTTCAGCGTGCAGTATTTCATGAGAAATAAGAACTCCAAGCTTCTAAGAAAATGCCAAAACACTTTTGCGGGCATATTGGGCATATCCAAAATAAGAATAAAAGGTGTAGTAACAAGACAATTTCAGCAAAAAACAACACCAGCAGAAAATTTTATATCAATAAAATTTAACGCCAAACTTGCAGCCATCATCAGTTCTGCCAAACGATTTCAAGTATTTTATTTTTATCTATATTATTTTGTATTATTAGTTTGTTTTTAATTGTGTAACAAGAAACAGTACTGTCGATCTATGGTCGCAGAGCGACAATACATGTCCAGCGAACTTTCTCTAAACAAGCTTTATAAGATGTTTGTCTTAGATTTTCCAGCGATGGAAGTAAAACGAAACTACTTACGGCATATGTTTAATAGAAACTTCAACATAGGGTTTAAAGCAACATCTTGCGATGTTTGCAGCACCTGCCTAGCACTTAAGGAACAGATAAAGAGCGATACCGACCGATAGGCACGGTCTGTTTTAATTATGACGTCGCGAGTGCATAAATTATGGGCAAAAGCTTTTTACGCATTGGCTAGGGAGGAAGATGAATATATTGAAACATTTCCATTCGACTGCCAAAAAAATATGTTGTTGCCGAAAGTGGCTGATCAAGCAGCATACTACAGTAGACAAATGTATTTATTTAATTTAGGAATCGTGCCAGAGTCGTCGCTGTCAAAATTACAGAAAGATAATGTGTTTCTGTACATTTGGACTGAAAACCATCGTCCAAAAGGATCGAATGAAGTAGCATCAGCTGTAAACCATCGACTTCTAAGTACAACTATCAACCAAAAAATTATAAAAATTCGGTTCATATGCGATGGTTGTGGCGCACAGAACAAATATAGCGCCATGATGGCTCTGTGCTCATATTGGCTGACCATGGAAGCTCCAAGTCATATTGAGATCGTGTTTCCTATACCCGGACATTCATATATACTACCGAACAGAGTTTTTGCCCAACTAGAAAAAAAAGTAAAACGTAGAGAGACAATTATAAAACCGAAAGAATATTGTGAATTATATGAAGAAACTGGCACTATTATTCATCTTGGGACTCTCGTTTGTGTAGTCAGAAATTGGAAGCAAGCGCAGCTGACACAATTAAACCGCCTGGGCAGTGGCACTTTAAATTTAAATCGTCGAAGCGGTTTGTTATTAGAGAACTAATAAACCGATCAATTTCTATTCGTGGAGAGGTGGCTTACAAATCCGACCTGGGGATTGCAAAATCTGTTCTTAAGAAAGGACAAAAAAGACAAAACATGGAAATTGCCGAAATACCACCTAATGTATTAGTACAACACGAAAAATACCACAAAACAAATTCTACAATAAAAACAACACCTGCTTTATTGTGCATTTATATTCATGTATATGTATATGAAACATAAAAAGAAAGAAAGGGACAAAAACATTCAAGGCAAAACAATTGAGTGCCGTTAGTATCGTATAAATATTGATGTCGGTATTTGTAAATCTATAATATTACCACAAAGGAGAATATATTCTCCTTTGTGATATTACTAAATCTAAAAGCCACAAATTTCTATAAAATTAAAAAAGTGTTGTGTGTTTGTGACTCATTTTTACTAAATATCCCTCCTATAAGGTGGCGGAGAAGAGAAATGTAGGCAAAAGAATCCGAAATGCAACGAATCAAATTAATTATCAATCTAATCGTACTGCCGAGGAACGTGAAGATCGAAATGAACGTGAAAGACAGACCCGTGAAGCGCGACATTCGACTAATAATGGTGCAAGTTTGAATCGAGCTGCTTTCTGTTACGATATGTCAATTGATTACAGTGCCGACAACTGTGTTGCTATTGGACCTATGAACTCAGTTTGCCAATATTGTAAGGCATTGAAATACAAAAATGAAGCCAATGGATTGTGTTTGGCAAATGGAAAGGTGGAATTGATACCATTTCTTCCACCACCAGAGCCATTGTACTCATTAGTTTTAGGAATAGGAACAGATTCCACACACTTTTTAAAGAATATTCAACAATACAACGACTGCTTTCAAATGACTTCATTGGGAGCAACAAAAGTAATTCAGGAAAATTTCATGCCAACTTTTAAGGTTCATAATAGTATTTGCAGTGGTATGTTTATTAATCATAACTATTATAGCCCATATACATTATTACAATATATTTTTTCCCTTTACAGATACAAGGTCAAATATATCACAGAGCAGGTTCTTTGTTACCAGTGCTAGGTAGCGACTACAAGTTTTTGCAAATTTATTTTATGGGCAATTGTCCACAAGAAATCAATCAACGTTGTGCACATAGCAATTTAGTGAAAAGGTCAATAGTTGAACAATTACAAAACTTATGTCACGAACACAATCAATTGATTATATTATTTAAAAGTGCAATAGATATGATGCCATCTGATGATCACAAAATTGTTATCAGAGCAGATAAAACTTCTGTGGGCCAACATGCAGGACGTTTTAATGCACCTACTATAGATGAAGTTGCCATTGTTGTAGTTGGAGTCACGTGATATTGTTTTACATCGTCGAAATAATCAGTTACAACTAGAGATGCAAAAAACTGGTATTTTGCAATCACTGTTCCTACCTGTTCCTGTTATTTTAAAATAACAGTGGTAAATACTAGTTCCTAAAATAACAGTTGTTCTTTTTTAGTTACCTGTTTTGAGATATGCGAATAGTATTATAGAACAAGCATTTCTTTATGAATAACAGAGGAAAACAAAATTGAAAGTTATTTTTTTTATATTTTTTTGTTTCATCCCAAATAGTGAAAAATAAAAACTACAAAATTTTTCATGTAATTATATAGTGAAACCCATTGCAAGGAATAACAATATGTAGAAATATTAAGAACAACTTCTATAGAATGTACATACTGTACTTCCTTATTTCCTATTATCGTTTTGACGCTCTTCTGTTTTATATAATATCTACTACTACTACATCACCAACTCATAATACATAATGTTAATGAGATAATGTCCCCCTCTTCAAATCATACATTTAAAGGCTTGTACACGAGTTAGGAAATATTTGCTAGGAAATCATAGCCGAACTCTCTCTGAGAGAATTTTTGTGTGATTAAGAGAATTTTTGTGTGATTAAGTTGGTCGTCTGCGAGTTTTTTGCTCAAAGTTAAATATATTTCAACTCAAAGAAGAGAAAAAGGGGCGTGTTTTTCGTCATTTTAGTTGATTTGATTGGGAGGGAGATCGGCTATGATTTCCTAGCAAAAATTTCCTAACTCGTGTACAAGCCTTAATACAAATAACAAATACCTGATACCATATTATAGATACATTGTGAGAGAATAGGTAGAAAGAGTAACAGTGATGATTTGTTTTCTACAGTTCCTTTTATAATTGTTATTCTTCTTGAGATTACAAACGAGAATTGGAAAACAACATAGGTATTTTCGATAAGCAAATATGTGAAATAACAGGAACTGTTATTTTCGTTATTTAGTAACAGGCTGTTCCTGTTATTTTCAAAGAACAGTGATAAAATAACAGTTCCTTAAATTTCGTAACATCTCTAGTTACAACGTATTAAGGAAACACATCGCTCATATGAGGCACTGCAATATCCCATTATATTTTGGCAAGGTAAAGATGGCTATGATTTCTCAATCAAGATGATAAATCCCATTACAGGTAATTGAAATATTGGTTTATGAGATGTTACGTCATCTACTATATCACCTACTAAATAGTTTAATTTATTATTCAACTGTCATCATTATAATAAAAAAAATATATTTACAGGTTCTGAAATCAACAAGAAAGTAAGTTCAATGAACTATTATTCATACCGCCTAATGATCAGAGAAAATGAAGACAATGACATCTTGAAATGCCGGCGATTATCTCACAGATATGTTGTTGATATGTATGTAAAGATTGAAACGGAGAGATTAACATTCATCAGGTTGAATCAGACCAAACTTCGATCTGAAGTGTATATTCACCTTCGAGATGCAATTAATTCTGATGGAAATGCAGAAAATGTTGGCCGGATGATTATTCTTCCAGCAACCTACATCGGAAGTTCTCGGCATATGGATAGAAATTAAACAAGCGTTATTCCCTGGCCAATCACCTATTGATCGTCATGACATTACAGCAAGAGTCTTCAGACAAAAGTTGAAATCTTTAAAGGATTTAGTTGTGAAACATTGTGTATTTGGTGAGACACGCTGCGACGTTTGATTACAGAAGTCAAATAAATTTTATTCATTTTTGATTACACCAAAACATACCTTATCCTGATTGGTTCAGATCATAACATAACTTACCCCTTTGTGCATAGCAAACCCATCCTTATCCATTTTTTATTTGTTTATATCTTAACACATATGGTGGAGAACATTATGTTTTGCTTTCAACCTAGACAATTGTGGAATTAGATGAAGATCGAACGACTGGATTAAATCGGCTGGCCAAAATAAATCCATGCTATTAATAGCATAGTTAATAATTAGTGTATTTATTTTGTACGATTTTTAGTCAATTATTTTAATAAATTAATTTGAATACCACGGTAAATATAATACCAAAATTGTGCTCACACGACTTGGCAAATTTTGTATTCCAAATATTAATAAATTTATAAATCAAATACTTAAGTTTTAAATAATATATTCAAATTGAATAATAAGCAGGTCTATAAATATAGTATGTGGTTATGTACAACATACACAATTAACATGTATCATACACAATATGTATTTATGTGATACAGTAAAAGCCGAACAGCATGTGCATATTATATGCATAATATGGTATGTATAAAGCAGGAAGTTTGTCCGTATAATACGGATGTAATGATATTTCAATCAAAATGAAAATTTCGGTTTTATTCATAAGTTGTATATGTACATACATATGTATTATGTATTATGGACTGAAATGTATGGTACATAAAAATAAAACAATTATTTCTTCTTTATGTCCCGGTTTCCAAAATCTCGAATATACGAGTACCATGTATACATATAGGCAATTTGGTATCAATACCAAATTTATATGCTCAAAATATTTACATTTTTATGGGTTTTCATATTTTATGTATGTACGAGTATGTACATATTTATATGCATTAAAATTATAATCGCATATTTATGATGACGTATTAAATATTAAAATATTATCGTATCAATCACGACCGTTTATCGTTATGATGGATATTTCATAAATATGATTGGTTAGTAAATACATAAAATATTGATTGATGTACTGCAGTTTTTTATATATATTGTTGCGAATATTGTATATAGTGTTGTAAAGGTGTTTGAGTGTATCGCAAGAGAGTATCTTTTACAAAATTTAAATATTGGAACCGTTCCAACCAAGCAACAAATAATTTTTCCGTTCAGTCCCAGATGATCTCGGGTCCTATAAGCAGATCAAATAATTTTCATTTTATTTAAACTTTAACATGATCTTTTATTTTTTATTATATTTATTTATTTATTATTGCCAAAAGAGTTACAATCGGCAATACGGCAAAAAAAATCAATTAAGAAAATAATAAAATAATAAAAAAAACATAAAAACTTCCGACTGCTTTTTACTACATAAAACATAAATAAAGCATTGTTAAACGAATCCCTCGACATGTGAGGGACAAAAACTTCAATTGTTGAATTAAAAATTAGCAGGGCTCTCAGAATTGGTTCCGAACGACCGTAGTTTGTTGATAAAAAGTCGATTGCTAAAAATTTATCGTGTTGACGCAACGTCTGGGAACATAAAAATTTAGACGTGCGAGAAGCTCGGCACAATCGATACGAGAATTTAAAATATCACGTACAGAAACTGAGAATGCTATATCTCGTCGATGATCTAATCGTTGCAGTTTTAATAAATTACAGCGGTCCTGGTAAGGTGGCAGAATATAGTCATTTATTTGTAAAGACGGTAGGCATCGGAGTTATATGATGGTGACCATACCGAAGATGCGTATTCTAAAGTAGACCGAATAAAGGAGACAATAAAGATATTGATGTAAAATAGGTGAGCGGATACAATAAAATGGCAGAGTCGCACACTTGCTCAGATTCAGACTCAATCTGTTGTTAATTGACCAACTTCAAACCGTATTTAAGTCTTCCTGCAGTTGTAGATGTTGCTAACTTGGGCGAACATTTTAAGATCATCGGCGAAAAGCAGGCAATTCGCAAACTGAAAGCAGTCAACAATATTGTTGATAAAAATGTAAATAACAATGAGCCAATTTAACTGGCTTGAGGTACGCCAGATGACGCGCGAAATAATGTGGAAGAAAATCCTAATGGATTGTCAGCGGTCGGAAAGGTAAGAACCGCAACCAATCAACGGGAATGAACTGACAGTTTAAATTCTTCAACTTGGTGATAAGGATTGAGGGATCGATCTTATCAAAAACCTTAGCAAAGTCTGTATAAACAGCATCGAGTAGCTGTGCGGAGTAAAAACCTTAAATAAATTACCACGAAACAGGGGAGTCCCCGATAGTTACACACTTCGTCTCTTTTATCCAAATTGAAAATTGGATGATTACATGAAATTTTCCAAGGGTCAGGGAAAAACATTCCATAGGCTTTCATTAAATATAAAGGTGTTTGGAAGGACCAAACTCTCCGCACAATTCCTGACTATATTCGAAGGAATATGGTCGTGACCAGCATCTGTATCAAGTTGGATCATGCAATAAACGAAGTTCTTGCTCTGTACATTTAAAGTAATTTAAATCAACGGAGCCGCGAGTGCTTCGAGACTTAAGTGCGGGCGTCGCTGCTGGTTTTATAATTTACATATTTCAGAGAGTTTATTAGTGGTGTAGCTCTGGTTAGACATGGACGACAGAAAACCAACTAATTTTCACTTACTATTCATAAAATTCCAGGACTCGACGTCAGTTCCTCCTTGATTCGCACTATATATTGGTTGTCCAAAAACCAGTTCAAATTTTTGAATTCCTTACGACTACCAAAGTCAGAGTATATTACTCCACACCATACAGCCTATATATGTATAAGGAATGCAGCTTATTACGCCATTTCTCGAGATGCACGAACTCATTATTACACCACGGCTCTCAAAATCTAGATATTTTTTTTAAAACGGAACGTGCCATTCAATACCACTGCTAAGAAGGCCATGGAACATCAACACAATGATGGATGCTCGTGAAATGCTAGCAAAGTAGTCGATGATGGACAATACTCTTTTGTCAGTGGAAGATGGTTTCAAGATGCCACCGACATTAAGCCAATCTATGTCGGATAGATTAAAATCACTAGCTGAGTTAATGAAGTTAATGATCATGAATCAAAGCCGAATGAACTGGCCACTTTGACTTGGGAAAGCTTTGGCTTTACCGCGAATACTAGAGGCATTATGGTAATAAATCGAGGTTTAGTTGTCGGTTTCCGACACTGTTTAATGTAAACATCATTAAGTCAGTTGCTCGTGAACATGACCATATACCTTTTTAATCAGTGTCGACTCCTACTTTGAAACAAACATACTTCATGCTTCCCACCCTGCATGCCAATTCTATAACATTCTTTAGAAATCACGAGTATACCTTCCATAGTCGAGGAACTGTGTTTGGTTACATGCTAAGACTTTGATACGTGGAAGTGTTAACAGTGTAATTTTCATTCAGTATAACTGTAACAGTGTAACTTCACTGTAAATTAAACGTAATTGATTTATGGTTGCGAGCAACCTTTGCATTTTATTACCAAATTTTAGTTGCCTATGCCAACCACTCACATTAGTAAAATACATCGAAAATTGTTTACACTCAAAAAAAAAATGCATTAAAATTAAAAAAATTGCATATTAATTCAAAAAAAATACTTTCTAAACGGCTCCAACAATCATTTTTTTGATTCAAAAGTAGTTATGCTTTTGAATCTGTAACTAAAAAAATTGACATCAATTCAAAAAATTTAACTTTTCTTCTAAAAGTAATATTAGTTATAAATTTTAATCAATCAATAGCCAACAACTTTTGGCTTAAAAGTATGGATCGTTGAATTGAAAGTAGCGATTTCGGAATCGGAATCCATGTTGATCGAGGATGCTTTCGATTTAAAAGCAGTTTGCATTTGAAAAAATCTTTGAATTGAAAGCAAATTACAATTAATTCGAAGGCAATTTCTTTTCATTATGCTGTTGAATTGAAAGAAGATACATTATATTCAAAAACAAATTATTTTCAAAATAATTTGTTTGTTAGTTGCCAAATTTAAAGATCGCACTAATAAAACATGATTATTATTTTCGTATTCCATTTTTTATTTTTAAAATAATGTAACAAGTTGTAATATTAATTTTAACAATTTCTTAACTACACATATTCATTATTTTTAATATAACTATACAATAGTTTTATTTCTGATATATGTTTTACCATTGCATATTGTATGACTTTATGTTAGAAAATTTTTGACTACAGTCAATTTCTAGGCATTGATATGTAGAAGTAGTTTTGAGGTGGTGTACAAACTTTAGATGGCCTAAAAACTAATTTATATTTTGAAAATTAGTATTACATTAGAAACATACTACCATATTAAGAATTTAAAGTAGAAATTAAGCAGGTAACGCTTGGAATACGTTTGTACAAAAAGCCATACAAAATAGCATGCATCTGAATATTTTAAATTTAAACATTGAAAATTTTTAAAACAAACATCCAAACATGTCAGAAAACTACTGGATTTATATATATTGTTTCATCGAAATGACAAACGACTTGTTCAGTAATATTAAATTTATCACTACCTATTACGATTATAAATGGTTGCAAAGTGGAGCTATTTTCTTGGCATGCTTTTCTGATGCATTGAATATGATTTTGAATGTTGGATACGGATATGAATGATGAAGTCATCTTCTGCTTGTTTGATTGTGTATTTTCTCAGCTGTTTTGATGAACTAGATGTATTTAAATATCGGTTTGTGGGAACCAATACAGAATTCAAGAGCAGTGTAATTAAATAATCTCGATTACCTGAAATTAATACAGAAATGTTATAAGCACACAGGTTATATACGGTAAACATGATAATTCACTTACTGTTATCTTCCATTTCATCGCATCTTTTCAATAAATTTACACTTTGCTTATCTTTTATGATGGTTTTGTATTGGAAGAGAATTTTGGCAGTAAATTCTTTCCAGTTTTCAAACAAGCAATTTTGCTTCGTTTGGGTATATTATGGAGAAATCAATGTCAACCTAATAAAATGAAACAAATAAAGAACAAATATAAATACATAGTTTAACTTTTAAATGTAAATGAAATTACCAGTTTATGCTTTTTAATAATGGCCAATCCCGTAAGAATTCGAAGTTGGACTTCATTTTTTAAAATTGCATTTCTCCTATATTGAAAAGTACTCCGCCATTTTTGGACAATTTCATCGCAAGGTGAATCATTATATTGCAGCCAACTTCGATTTTTTTCTGTGATGACCTCGTTGCATTCAACGATATCATGAAGCAATGGTTTTTTTTTGATGAAGTAGAAGATACAGCATTATTTCCTTGTTTACGTTTCCTATGGCGGTAATTAATATACTTATAATATAATGAACCGGACTGCCTGGCTCTGTTTCCACCAGTTGTGTAGTAAGAATCCTATTGAAAAATAAAATAATTCAGGACAACGTATATTATATATTTATAATTATCTTACGGTCTTCTCCTTAGGAAATAAGTGCACTATTTCTTTGCTAATCCGAACAAAATCAGATTTAGAAAGATTTATGTTTCTCAATACATAATAACGTACAATCAAATCAATCAATTCTGTACGTTCTGATATCGATAAAGTTTTTTGACATCTGCTTAAATTTAAAAAAAATTTCCCTTCATCAGTAACCACTAAAACATCTGACACATTCTGTAGAGAAGAATTAAAATTTACTGAATTTTTTTATTAATAGTAAAATCAAAATATGTACTTACAATGCCAGTTGAGCTATCATTTTTATTTGTTAACACTGTTGATGCTGTTGTAATTGATTCTTGATTTTTAAGCCAATCCATTACTTTAGAAGTTGCGGTCAAAGTAGCATCGTTGTCTTTTTGATACCCATTCTATATGTATATGTGAAATTATTTAAAATAAGTTTAATTAAATTGATTGAAAACACAGAAAAATCAAATGCATATAATGCCAGAAGGCATGCGAATGTTATTTCCATTAAATTTGGAAATCTACGTACACAATATTAAACGACTTATTGGAAAACATGAGTTTTTTATTAAATAAATAAACCAATTAGAAAATTCCAACTAGCAAGAAACTTACCGTTATTTTCCATGATATTAATTTTTCTCGAAATTTGCACATTAGCCCATATCGTTGAGACGGAATTAATTTCTCAACATCACTTCCGTTAAGATATTGAAGACGCTCTATAGTAATATCACGATCTAAATACACAGAAATAAAAATAACTATAATAAGAATAATAAAAACACTTTCACTGGTTTCACTCACAAGACTTCTATTATTTACCTTTGATGTATTCAAACACTTCTGACACATTCCAGTCTATTAATAAACTCATAAGGGGATCAGGCGTACTGTGTATTGGAGAATTTTCATGAACCTGTTGTTCATCATTACTGTTAGTTTCTTTATATGGTTCTAATTGGACATACACTAATTTTCCACTCTGATCACCGATAAAATAATTTTCCACTGAATTTACTACATTAACTGGTTCATTTTCTGGTTCATTTTCACTATAATTTCCAAACATTTTTTTAATTTTCTTTTTAGCACGAGAAGTATTTTTGATATTTTTAATAAAAATCCTTTCCGGCTGCTACCTTTATACTGAATGCATAAAATATAAAAACGTGGAAACCATCTGTTTATTATTGCCTTTGTTTTAATAGAGATGCTTTCATTGTAATTGATCTAGTTTTTGAATTGAAATTCGTATTTTTGAATCAGAGGAAGTGAGAGAACTTCTTAAAAATAAAAGAAAAACACGGAACAATTGGCAAAAACATCCTGAAATGATGTCCGAAATCCTGAAAATAAAAGAGTATTTAACTATTTGTGTAACAAATTAAAATACCTTATAAAAGACATTAAAAATCAATCAGTTAATAAATACCTCAGCACTCTAACTGGGCAAAAAGATACTGATTATTCATTATGGAAAGCAACTAAGAATATTAAAAGACCTAAACTTCAGATTCCTCCAATTAAAAATAATGAAAATTGGGCTCGAAATGCTAAACAAAAAGCAGATTTGTTTGCAAATCACCTTGAAGAAACATTCCAACCTTACCCAAAACAAACGGAAGAGGAAAATATTACACCAATAAATAAACAGGATGAAGTATATATTACACCTGTAACATTGAAAGAACTAAAATGGGAAATCAAGAATAATCTGAATGCGTATAAGGCTCCAGGATATGATCTTATAACGGGTCAGATGATAAAACTGTTACCGGAGAAAGCGTTGAGGAAACTAGTGAATATGCAGCATTTCGACTAAGAAATGTACCAAGACAATGGAAAGTTGCAGAAGTAATTATGATACTTAAACCGAACAAACCTCCGCATGATAAAGCTTCATATAGGCCAATTTCTCTTCTACCAACATTATCGAAACTATTTGAAAACGTTCTTCTTAAAAGACTAAAACCAACTATCGAAGAAAGGAATCTTATCCCTTCACATCAGTTTGGATTTAGGGAAAAACATTCTACGTTAGAACAAGTACATCGAATTACTGATGTAATCGAGAAATCACTAGAAAGCAAACAAATATGCTTAACTATATTCCTTGATGTAGCGGAAGCATTTGACATAGTATGGCACCAGGGGCTAGAATTCAAACTTCATCGAGATCTTCCGGAGCAATTTTTTAAAATTTTAAAATCATACATATCAGAGAGGCACTTCCGAGTAAAGTATGAGAATGAATACTCCCAACTAAAAAGAATAACAGCTACCACAAGGGAGTGTTCTTGGGCCAATCCTATATCTCCTATATACTAGAGATATACCATTTACAGAAGAAACAATGACGACTTTTGCCGATGACACGGCAATACTTGCAACAGCAAAGAACATCAATGACTCCACTAGTAAATTACAGAGGGCTACTAACCTGATATGTAATTGGACAAAGAAATGGCGAATTAAATTAAATGAAGCATAATCAATCCAAGTGAACTTTACAAATCAAAAAGTTAACCATCAACCAATAATGATAAACTCAATAGTAGTACCCCATGCAAACACTGCCAAATATCTTGGTATGACTTTAGATGCTCAGCTTAGATGGAAGGAATACATAAAAAAGAAGAGAGCAGAACTAAACAAAAAATTTAAAAAATTTCAATGGCTCCTAGGGAGACTAGGGAACTAGCGATTCATAACAAACTGCTGTTATACAAACAAATTCTGAAGCCTGTATGGACATATGGTAGCCAACTCTGGGGATGTGCCAAGAAGACAAATATCAAAATCATACAAACAGTTCAAAATAAATAAGATCCTACGATGTATTGTTAATGCACCGTGGTACATTCGAAACGACAACCTCCATCGAGATCTCAAGATTGAACTTGTCGCGGATGAAATTAAGCATGATGCAACAAAACACCTACAACGTCTGCACCAGCATCAAAATCTGGACATACGCTGTATGCTGACTACATCTCCTACAAGAAGACTGCAAAGAACCAAACCACTGGACTTATCGCGACCAGGAGGTCAGTAGACTTACTGTGGCGAAAAATCTGAGGAAGGAGTTACACCAAACTGGGGATAATCACTTGATTACGCCGACTATTCAAAATACTTTATTATGCAATGTAAATTACTATAAATGGGTACAAGACTCAGTCGTAATATAATTTAAAAAAAATAAAAAAATAGAAACTTACTTATTAAAAAATCGTGTTGGTGAGCAATTAATTTTACGGTTCGGATCGCTGAATTGGCTATTTAGATCATTTGATACCTCTAGACTCTTTTCTTTGGGGCTACGCAAAGTCCAAAGCCTATGTGAACTAACCAGCTAGATTTTAGGCATTGGAAGCCAATAATATTCGCGTCATTCGCCAAATACCTCTCGGTATTCTCGAACGCGTCATCAAAAATTGGACGTTGAGAAAGGACCATCGCAGTTGCAGCCATCATTGGAAACAAGTAATCTTTAAAAAATAAATTCAAGAAATGTTCTTTCGAACGATAATAAAATTTCCATACGATTAAATTAAATTTTTTTATTTTTGCACAACTCACCTCTATAGATTTCGTTATTACGGATAAAATCACGCACATATTGTTTGATGCTCCCTAGTTCTGGCATAACTGCCGGTGTGACTTTTGCATTTCAGCACTCTTTTCACTATACCCCAAATATACTGTGGATTCTTTGAGATAACATTGATTTGATTAATGCAAATTTATTGCTTCTGTTGGAATTAGAGTCGTGTGAACGAGCTATATATGGCCAAAACTTTACTGCTGAATCATTTTGAAGAATTAGCGGCAAAATACGTCGTTATGAAAAATGTGACAAAAACCTGCCTCCACAACTGCAAATTGCTGGCCAAATCCTACATTTATTGCAAATGTATCTAACTTGAAATGTTTCAAACCCAATTTCATGTACGTTTCGTCATAAATCAAAACACATCAACTAAATTTTGTGAATATTTTGTCATGGTTATCTCTACGATTTGGCTTTTTAATAACTCGGTAGCACTCATAGCCTTCCTGAACTCGTATTCGTTTTACCATGGAGTAGGGTGGTTAAATTTTATGGCACGGTCATAATTAAATTTTCCCGGATTATTTATAATGAAGTTTATAATTTTTTTGTAAAGATTTCTATCAGTTGTACCATGTAAAGATGTCTATTGTTGTTCAGCACCAATTTTTAATACGCCGGTGGTCGAGTAAGCATAGTCAATGCCCGTGAAATCATGGACTCGAGTTCAAGACTCGTCGGCGCCAATACTTTTTTAATTTAATTTCTTCTGTAAAATTGGTTCAACACAGCTTCTATTGAAATCTACGTTCAATTTCTGCAAGTATAAGAGCCATCTCTTGTGTATGACCGTAATGAAAACATACGGTAATGGTCAAATAAACATAGTAAATTCCTGTTGCTAAAATGTTCAATTTTCTCTATTGAATTGGCAAATATAAAAGATTTGTATATAGCGGCAAATCAATATATGGAAATGGTGGAATCGTTGATGCAGTGTTCGAACCTCGATTAGGTTTATACCTGCCATTTGAATAAAAAAATTGAAAATTTTAGCAACGGCAATGAACTCGGCTTATATGATTTGATCATCGCCGTACAATTTCACTACCGCTCTATACCGATACCAATCTTTTTATACTTGCCACTTTTACATGGAGAATATTGAAGTTTTTAACAGAAGCTGAGTTGGATTTGAGTAATTTTATTTCACCATCACCAATTTGACAGGATAAATTAAATCAAAAAATGTTTGGCTCGATCGAGAATCGAACTTAGATCCATAAATCCAATGTCACTGACTTTGCTTACTGGAACACCGCCGCATATATATTGCATGCTATACAAATCTTTTATATCTGTCATTTGAATAGAAAATATTTAAAATTCTAGCAAAGGCAATGGACTCTGCGTTTATTTCACCATCGCTATAGACCTATCTTGTATACATACCACTACTTGAAAAATATGAAAATGTTTAAGCATCTGTGTACCAATTTGAATACAGAAGAAATTAAACTAAAATAATACCGTCGCAAATCGGACTCGAACCTAGGTCCACAAATCCAAACTCAATCACTCTACTACCTCGCCCATCACTGCATATATATATATTTGATGTTATGCAAATCTTTTATATTATCCAATTGATTGAATTGGGAAATTTTTTTAACAGAAGCTGAGTTGAACCAAAAATGTCCCTACATTAATATCGTTTGAAACTTCACTGAATTGCATAGTGCCATGTGCAACATTTAATGCGATGACATTCCAAGCATAGTGTATTTCGATAAAGTTAAAAATCTGACAAGCTATTCCTCGTTTTGTTCTTAATATTTATAATACTTCCGTTCCAGTCAATGATGCTTGATGCGATTTTCTACGCGGGCTACAATATTGACCACTGATCATACAACTTTCAAGTTTAAGTCAGTACATGAATAACGTCCAAATAAAAAATTTCCCTATACAAACTGAACGTATAACAAATAGGTATAGTTGAGTTTAAGTCTCGATTAAAACTAAAAACAAATTTAATTTAATTTCTTACAAATTAATTCAATTCAGATTCTGTTAAATTTTCAGTTTAGTTTTCTCTATTCAAATGGTGAGTATAAAAGATGGATCTATCAGTAATGAAATTGTACGGCAATAGTCAAGTAAGCAAAGTAATGGGCGTTTGATTAGTGAACGTGAGTTCAAGCGGCATTCGGGCTAACGTTTTTTTAATTTAACTTCATCTTACAAATTAGTTCAACTCTGTAGCTTCTATTAAAATTTTAAAAATTTTCCAATTAATTGCCAGATATAAAAGAGGGATGTAGCAGCAATGAAAATATACGGCGATGGTCAAATAAGCAGAGTCCAGAAATACTTTTGGTTATAAAAAAATCGATCAGGTCAGGTTGTTATGTATGCTATAATTATTATGTTATGTATGCTATAATTATTGTGTTATGTATGCTATAATTATGGCATAAGAAAAGCCCTAATTAATGTTGTAGTTGTCGGATAGACATTTTTATTTAATCCGGCGCTACAATCGTTTTTGTAATTTAGTATATAAGCCGAATTTATTTTTATTTCAAAAAAGAAGAGAGTGACTTAAGAAATTATATTTAAAATAAATAATAATATTAAAAGATTTAAAATACTTAAATCTAATAAAATAAATGTTAAAATTATAAATAATAATAAATAAATAAAATATATTAAAATATTTAAATAATATTGTAAATTACAATTTTAATAATTCAAATTGTTTTATTTAAATGGACTTCATTACAATCCAAACAACCATTGGCAATACACAACACAAATTTTGGCGCAGCCGGTAGGATTGATAAATAATGAGGATTGAAAACCACATGGGTTTGGTAACATTAGTAAGGAAGTATCCATTTTCTTTTATAAAAACAAATTCAAAAACAAAAACAAAATAATTTAATAATTTACATACATAGATAAGTATATATATATATATATATATATATATATATATATATATATGTATATAAATTAAATTCAAATAAAATATAAAATTTCGGTACTTATTCCGAACTTAAAATAAAAAAATAACATAACGGAAATTTATTTAATATTTTAACCGCAAAATCATAAATATACCAGTGAAATAATAAATTAATTTGTGACGAACGATAAACGTTGATCATTTTTTACAAAAAGGGCAATAAATGAAACAATATTGTAAATATATTGTAATTGTGGTGAATAGTGAAACGTAAAAACAAAATATATACGCATATATACATGGATATCAGTTCAAAGCTCTACATACTTTCAACTTTAAAAATCAGGAATACATAAAAGTAAATTGGAACTACTTCTATATTGTTAAGTATACATTTACCTATATTTAGATAAAATTTAATTTTTAATGATCATATTGAATTGAAAACATTTATATAAAACCATTAAACAGTCATAAATTTCCAATAATCATGGCATCCATATTAGAGGTGACATTTCAAATCAACTACTACTTCTTTTTAAATTAAAAATTTTTTTTTTTTAAATATTATACGAGTGGATTTATTATATTTTGAAAAATTAAAATTAAAAGCTGTTGTACATTTTTTTTAGTATTTTGTCAAAATTGAAATGATTTCTCTATATAATAATAATAATAACAGTGTTAAAGGCCATTACTGGCCCCTTACTGAATCAACAATCTGGCTCCAACGGTTTCGATCCTGAGCTTGGTCTTCATACTGTCTTAGACAATCTGAAGAGGCCAAGTCGTTCTCTACATCGTGGAGCCATCGTCGCCTGCAACGACCTCTGCGCCTACCATATGGTGGCTCTCCTTTCAGAGATCGCTGCACAATTCGTTCCGGATCAGCACGCAGAACGTGACCGAGCCAGCGTACTCGCTGAGATCTAACTTCATGTACAATATCGGGGATCTTCATCAGATCTCTGATCTCGAAATTGTACAGAGCTCGGTATGTACCATCTATTTCGCGTTTAGGGCCGTAAATCACACGCATGATTCTTCTCTCAAATGTAAGGAGCCATCTCTCGTACTCATCCGTCAGCGCCCAACTTTCACATCCAAACATAACAACGGGCCTGATCAACGCTTTGTAAAGCTTCAGCTTCACGGCACTTGATAAGTGTTTAGATTTTAGCAGTGGCCTTAGAGGATACAAAGAACGACTGCCAGCTGCCAGCCGCACTTTAATATCCTCACCCACACTGTTATCGTGAGTGATAAGAGAGCCCAAATATTTGAACCTCCTCACTCCCTCAAACGTGTGGTGGCCACTACTAAAATCTGGTGTGCCATTGTCTCTAAAACCAGAGATCAGGTATTTCGTTTTGGACTCATTGATCTGGAGTCCAACAGAAGCTGAAAACTCTACAAGCGGATCAAGTATTTCTTTCACTCCGTTGTTATTCAGTCCAATCACGCATATGTCATCTGCATATGCAAGCACTTGATTGGACTGGCGATATAAGATGTTACGCTGAGGTGTTTCAGTTTTACGAAAGATGTACTCCAACATGAGATTAAAGAGTATCGGGGACAGAGCATCTCCCTGCCGAACACCCGAGTTAACTGCAAAAATTGTCGATAGCCTGTTCTCAACTTTAACACAGCATTGAGACTGCGTCACTGTCATCCTACACAGTCGTACCAATTTTGTTGGCATTCCTAGGTATTCCAGGGCAGACCACAAACTCTCTCGATTGATCGAGTCGTAGGCCTGCCGGAAATCCAGGAAAACCTGATGTACGGAGATGGATGTCTCATAATATTTAGATAGAATCATCCGCAGCGAAAAGACCTGATCAGTGACCGATCGATTCGGACGAAATCCTCCCTGATAGTCACCAACCAAGCCTTCCGCCAGAGGAGTGATTCTATCCAATAAAATGTATGACAGTAACTTGTATGCTGTGCAAAGGAGAGCTATACCGCGATAATTCTCACACTTCAAGCGGTCTCCCTTCTTGAAGATGGGGCATATCGCGGCCACTTTCCATTCATCAGGCATAACTTCGGTTCGCCATACTAATCGAATAAGGTCGAAAAGACAGTTCCACAAAGTATCCCCTCCGAATATCAAGAGCTCCGAATTAATGCAGTCCACTCCAGGTGAGCGGTTTCGTTTCATTCTCTGCATGGCCTTAGTGAATTCCTCATGGGATGGCTCCTCAGTGCAAATCTCCGCAGACTGTTCTAGAGGTGGCTCAACAACAGTCTGTGATGCATGATGAACATCAAGCAGCTCAGTAAAGTGTCCACTCCATGCGTCAAGTACTGCGTCGATGTTGACACAGAGGTTTCCATCCCGGTCCCGAATGGCGGTTGACGAAGGCCTGAAAGTATGGTGCAATCCAGTAATTCCTTTAAAGAAATTACGTGAACTACGCTCATTGCTGAGTTGTTGTACTTTCAGAACCTCGGCCTTCCACCATTCTCGCTTCTTCCGTCTACAAATCCGCTTAGCTGCCCTTCTTGCAAGAGCTGCCTTGTTTTTTCTTGCGATTGTGAGAGGTTGTTGCACTTCATTATGGGCTATATTTTGTTGCTCAACTGCAAGACGACACTCGTCATCAAACCAATCATTCTTGGGTCTGACTTTCACTATACCTAAAGTCTGTTGAGCAGCACTGACAACCGAAGTTTTCAGTACCTCCCAGACAGAGTTCACGCAGTCAGACTGGTAATTAGCTCCTTCAATGTTGTCGCTGACAAGATCCTGATATCGTTTCTTTTGATCTTCATTTATCAGACCTTCACAGTCGAAACGTTCCATCCGTTTC
This sequence comes from Tipula unca, assembly GCA_951394425.1. Taxonomy (NCBI): domain Eukaryota; kingdom Metazoa; phylum Arthropoda; class Insecta; order Diptera; family Tipulidae; genus Tipula; species Tipula unca. Next base: position 141,320,238 of record OX596380.1, on the reverse strand, counting down.
GCTGTGTTCCCCGACCTGTACGAAAACTTCCACCGTAGCTTTGCAGCGACCAAATAATGATCACTGCCTACGTATTTGGTTGCTGACCGATAAGTTCTCACATCCTGCACAACCCGAGCTCGCCCTTTTGAAATTAACACGTGGTCAATTTGGCTCCGGGATGTTTTGCGAGGATGTGTCCATGTCTCTAGGTGTATCTGTTTGTGAGGGAAGAATGTGCTTGCTACTCTAAGATCATGAGCAATTGCAAAGTACATCATTCTCTCACCATTATCGGTCGCAGTTTCGTGTCGGGAGTACGGACCTATGTTTTCACACAAGTCGGCCTGATTTCTGCCAGCTCTAGCATTAAAGTCCCCAATTACCATTCTAACATCGTGTTCGGGTATAGATCCCATCAGATCGTCCAAGTCATTGTAAAATGAGTCTTTATCTTGGGGCTGGCTTACTTCTGTGGGCGCATGTACACAAATTATCGACAGGTTGGCTAACTTCATGCGCAGGCGAAGCATACACAATCGGTTATTGACTGCTTGAAAATCCAAAACAGCCTTCTTTACCTGCGGCCCAAGAAGAAATCCAGCTCCAAGATTTCCGAGGTCATCTCCACTGTAGAACAACGTATAGCCCTGGGACACATGGTCTCCACTTTGAGGCCAGCGAGTTTCTTGAAGAGCAACGAGTTCCAGCCGATACTCTTTCATGCACGTGATTATACCCTCCAACGCTCCTGGTTTTCTAAGTGATTGCACGTTCCACGTGCCGATCCTAAATCTCGTATCCGGGTACTTGAGCGGGGGTCCGGTGTTGTTTTGGTGGTATCCATTTTTCTTTTTGTTGATTTTATAAACAGTTGATTTTTTTACGGATGCGGGTCGTCAGCCCAGCGATCCAACCGTTTAGTCGCCTCCTACGACAAGCAAAGGATACTGTGGTGGTATTCTTAGGAAACATGTTCGTGCAATTTAGATTTACGAGACATGTGAGTGCCCCCCGACCACAGGGATTTCTCTATATATTGTGATTTAATAATTAGCATGTCGCGTTGTTGTAATTATTAATTTTTTTTAAATGACCAATGAATTGTTAGATCCATATCCGCTTAGAAACCGACTTGCTTCTATTTCTACACCTACTGAAGATTTATTTGAATCAAAACATAATAAACTATCCAACATGGAATTCGATTTTAATCGTGCTGTGAAATTAATTCCTGAGTTTGGCGGAGATTCCCAAACACCGTTGCATAAATTTATCTATTGTTGCGATAGGTTTAATGAAACTTTATCCAAAGATTTAAAACCAACTTTTTTAAAATTTATCCCACATAAATTAAATGGACAAGCATATTCTGTTTATCGTTTTGGTACATTTAAAGATTGGAATGAACTAAAAAGTGCTTTACATAATATTTTTAAACAACTCCGTTCAATAGAATGTGTTCAACTCGATTTAATTCGAGCAACTCAAAATAAAGACGAAACAGTTCAAGTGTTTGCAAATAGAATTGAGGCTTTGCTGACTGAGCTTAATGAAGCATGCCAAGAAACACAGCAAAAGCTCACAGAAGAAGTTCAACAACTTAATTCTAAAACTGCTCTTCGATCTTTCCAAAACGGTCTTAGACAACCTATAGGTCTTATTTTAAACGCAGGTGACCATAAATCATTAAAGAATGCTATTTCAAAAGCCCTAGAGGAAGAAATCCATTTAAATTCTAGAAAATCACTTCAACATCATACTGCACATCAACCCAAAACACAAATACTAAAATGCCAAATTTGTCAAAAGAATGGGCATACAGCATCAGCGTGTTTTTCTAGATATTCTACTCCTCATAATTCTCGAACAGTTGCACAACCACAAATGTCAACTTCTTTTAATCGTTCTTCAATTAGAATTGTTTCATGTGCATATTGCAAAAAGAATGGCCACCATATAAATCAATGCTTCAGAAAGAAAAATTCTGATTCGCGTATACTTCAAGGCAGTTCAATTAACAATAATAATCATTCAATTGCCAAAGATAGTCAAGAAGTTCAGGAAAACTTACAGGGTCTCGAAGGTCACAAAGGCACTCCCTTTCGAGTACCACCTAAACATTAACAGAGTGTCCAATAATTTCAAATTGTTTATTATTGAATAAATCATATAATATTTGCCTATCGACCAACATAGAAGACAATATTTACGTCAGTTTAAGCCTTGACATCGGAAAAACACATTTGTATAATTTCTTACTTGATACAGGAGCCGACGTAAGTGTTATTAAGCAATCTTGTGTGATTGAGTCCTCTATATTTTATCCAAATTTAAAATGTCAAATTAAAGGAGTCACTAGTGGTATTGATGAATCTTTAGGTTTACTGCCATCGAAAATTATCTTTACAAATACGTTCAGTATTCCCCATAAGTTTCAAATTGTAACAGATGATTTTCCAATTCCTTGTAGTGGAATTCTTGGTAAAGATTTCTTGGCTTATCGGCACTGTAAAATTGATTTTAGGAATCTTACTTTAGAAATACCAGTAGAAAGTACATCCATCCTACTTGATCTAATAACATCTTCAACTAAAATACGTATTCATCCAAGAATTGAACAAATTACAAAAATTATGTGCAACAATATTGAAGACAACGCGGAATACCTGTGCCTATCTAAAGAGATAGTACCTGGCGTGTTTGTTGGAAATACAATTGTTGAACCTCATAATCAATCAATCACACATAACTTGATAAATACCAATGAAGAGTCTGTTCAAATTTCATGCAAAGATCTAGTTTTTGATAAACTTTTAAACTACGATATATTTTCTCTCAAGTCTTGGGCTAATACAGGCACAGATCGTTTTCAAATCCTTGAGTCATCTGTAACAATGTCACACCTAAATCATGACGAACGTGAATCCATTAAACATATCATACGAGAGTATAATGACGTTTTTCATTTAGATGGTGATGTATTGACTGCTGCTCATGGTATTAAACATAGTATTCCAACAGTTTCCGACTGTGCTCCGATTTACCAAAAATCATACCGAATGCCTGATGCAATAAAAAGTGAAATTAATAGCCAAGTGAACGAAATGCTAAAACAAAATATAATTGAACCAAGTGATAGTCCATGGAGTTTTCCTCTTCTAGCTGTACCAAAAAAATCTGCCGATGGTTCACGCAAATGGCGAGTTGTGGTTGACTTCCGACGCTTAAACGATGTTACTCTAGATCGCGTATTTCTCCTTCCCAATATTGTTGAAATTTTAGATCAATTGGGAAAGGCATCATATTTTAGCACCTTGGATATGACCAATGGAAATCACCAAGTACTATTGGACGAAGATACAAAACCTAAGACCGCTTTTAACACAAGTGATGGGCATTTCCATTTCAATCGTATGCCATTTGGTTTAAGGGAGCTCCAGCAACCTTCCAAAACCTTATGAATACCGTTCTATCTGGTCTCAACGGTTTAAAATGCCTAGTATATCTAGATGACATAGTCATATATGGACAACATTTAAATGAACATAATAGAAGACTTAAAGAAGTACTTGAGTGTCTACGAAAGTATAATTTAAAACTAAATCCAAAAAAATTCCAATTTCTACGACAAGAATTAACTTACTTAGGACACATTGTTGGACCCGATGGTGTAAAACCTGATCCAGCTAAGATTAATTCAATCGTCAATTATCCAGAACCAAAAAATCAACGTGACGTAAGAGCATTCCTGGGTTTCGTAGGATATTATAGGCGATTTGTGAAAAATTTCTCTAAGATAACATTACCATTGACAAATCTTTTAAAAAAGGATACACCTTTTGTGTGGTCTCCATTTTGTGACGAAGCATTTAAAATTCTCAAATCTGCAATTATTAAGCCGCCAATTTTACAATTTCCTAACTTTGATAACACTTTCATAATTACGACAGATGCAAGCGATATAGCTATCGGATCAGTTCTTTCTCAGATTTTTGAAGCCGGTGAACTACCTATTGCTTTTGCCAGTCGCACTCTTACCAAAGCAGAAAAACATTATTCTGTAATTGAAAAGGAACTTTTAGCAGTTGTTTGGTTCATTAAGCATTTTCGAGCTTATGTGTATGGTAGGAAATTTAAATTACTTAGCGATCATAAACCGTTAGTTTGGTTGTTTGGCATGTCAAACCCCTCGTCTCGTTTGATGCGATGGCGTTTAGAGCTTGAAGAGTATGATTTTGAAATCGCATATAAACCTGGAGCACTCAATAAAAATGCAGACGCACTTAGTCGAATTTCAATCGACAATTCGAAACTTTTAAAAAACATTTCATCAAATATTCCTGACTCTTCTACTAATAATAAATCTTTCCCCTCAAATTCTTTAAATAATCAGGAAACAAATAATTCAAATAATAATAAAAATAATTCATTAGCATCTTATTCTAAACATATTAATGCAGTTACACGTTCACAAAGTAACAATCAAAATGTAACATCTTCAGATAACCAAGTTAACTTATCTGTTAACAATCAAATTCCAAATTCTTCAAGAAATAGTTCCAATTGCAATAATAGTTTAATAAATCCTCTTACAAAACAAAATATCATTGAAATTACTGACCTGGAGAATCAATTAAAGCTTATAAAAGAATTTCATGACACACCCCTTGGTGGTCATCAAGGTATACACAGGACATATAAACGTCTCCGAAAATACTATTATTTTCCAAAAATGCTAGGGATGATCGAAAGGTTTATTAAGTCGTGTGAATCTTGTCAGAAAAACAAGGTTACTCCTATGAGAAAAATGCCAATGACAATAACCACTTCATCTGCTAAGCCTTTTGAAAAAGTTTTCTTAGACATTGTTGGCCCATTATTATCTAGTTACCAACAAAATAAATATATACTAACCATTATGGATGACTTAACCAAATATGCTCTTGCAGTTCCAGTTCCAAATCAGGAAGCTGAAACTATCGCTAATGCATTTCTCACAAATTTTGTTTGTATTTATGGTTGCCCTCAATCAATTTTGACTGATCAGGGTGCAAATTTTATGGGATCCGTTTTTCAGAATCCCTGTAAACTTCTCAGAATAAAGAAAATTAACACATCTGCCTTCCATCCTGAAAGCAATGGAGCATTAGAACGTTCACATCGCACGCTCATTGAATATCTACGACATTTTATAGATAAAAATGGAATGGACTGGGATTCTTGGATACGCAATGTTTGTATATAATACAACACCTCACTCATCTACACATTTTATGCCTTTTGAACTAGTCTTTGGGATGCTACCAAATTTACCCCTTTCATTTCATAATGATCCTAATGTTATTTACAATTATGACGATTATCTCGTCGATTTTAAACACAAATTGCAAGGTTCATATGCAATCGCTCGACAGAATGGTATTCAATCAAAATTAAATTCTAAAATTTATTATGACCGCAATTCAAATAATACTCTTTTTAACGTTGGAGATATGGTTTGGGTCAAAAATGAATCTAAGAAAACCAAACTATCTCAAAACTGGTTAGGACCATATAAGGTATTAGAAATTGTAAGTCCGGTAAATACTAAAATTGAAATAGGAAAGAAATCGAAAATAGTTCACAATAATCGCATCAAATTAAAAATATAGGAATAGGATATTAATATCAATTAAATAAACTATAATAGAAAATTTAAAAATTATAAAAAAATAAAATAAAAAAAAAAAATTATTAACTATAAAAATTAAATATAATTGCATGTTTATTATAAGAATTAAATAAAAAAAAAAATATACATTTTCTAAAAATCTTACTCATTTAAAATCTTATATTTTTTATTATTTAAATATTAATATATATGTATACAATAAGAATTAATACTTAAGTTTGAACTGTTAGGTTAAGATTATGGTATTATACATATGTACATTTTTCTATAAACTTAAAAAAATTTAAAAATTTAAAAAAAAAAAATATTTTTATAAATATAATAATAACTTTATTATAACTTTATATAATAACTTTTAATATTAATTATACCATAGTAATTTAAAAAAAAAAAATTGTAATTGAATTATATATTTTAGCAACCTAAGTTAAAAGATGCATAACATCGTTGTTGAGGAGGAAGGTGTTATGTATACTATAATTATTATGTTATGTATGCTATAATTATTGTGTTATGTATGCTATAATTATGGCATAAGAAAAGCCCTAATTAATGTTGTAGTTGTCGGATAGACATTTTTATTTAATCCGGCGCTACAATCGTTTTTGTAATTTAGTATATAAGCCGAATTTATTTTTATTTCAAAAAAGAAGAGAGTGACTTAAGAAATTATATTTAAAATAAATAATCATATTAAAAGATTTAAAATACTTAAATCTAATAAATTAAATGTTAAAATTATAAATAATAATAAATAAATAAAATATATTAAATTATTTAAAATAATATTGTAAATTACTATTTTAATAATTCAAATTGTTTTATTTAAAATGGACTTCATTACAATCCAAACAACCATTGACAATACACAACAAGGTATTTTTCCTGGGTCAGTTGGCAAATATGTTGGTTTTCCAGTTAAAATGGATTCACATACATTTTATTTAATGGCAATCAGTAATTGTTTTCCTTTAGTTGTAGTTAATCTACAATCCCAGTGAGTATTCTTCACATTGAAGTCACCACCTATTATGAACCTTTTTCACAGACGCTTGAAGAACTCTGAGTATTGTTTGTTTTTAATAGAATGTTTTGGCAGTACAATTATAAGCCACAATATTAGGAAAGTTGTTTGTTTTGATATACATGAACAAGTGTTGGTTATCTGAACGATTTGGCATTTTAATAACTCGGTAACTTATAGCCTTCCTGAACTTGAATTCGTTTTACCATGGAGTGGGGTGTGTTAAATTTTATGGCATGGATTATTTTTAATAACCTTTGTTATAACCTTTTTTTCCGATTTTTCTGAGAGCTGTTCTATACCGTTCCACCGTTCTAATGGGGGCAACACTCTATATAACGCTATTCATCGTTGTTTTGGGTCAATTTAATAATTTTTTAATCGATAAACATGACGCTGAAGTAGATTCATGGTGTTTGATAACGATTAGTTTTAAAATCCGCTCTTTTTGGAAAGAGATTTCAATGCATCGACGGACATTCTATTAAACTATCACCAATAACGCATTGTTCCTTATGAAATTTGGTCACCCTTTATAGTTTAGAACTTATTGATAAAACCACTCTAGGAATTGTCTGCATTATCGACGTTGTCTACGTTGTTGATATTATCTACGGGTTGTCGACACGTCAATGTAGGAAATAATAGATGACGCGTAAACGCCCATCCCTGTTTACTATGTGAGTCTATTTGGAAAGGTCGACTAAAATTTGATATTTTTATGTTTTTAAATTATTATTGTATTAATATTTTTGTATCACGTTTAAGCTAGAGCGTTCCTTACACTTAGGGGCCTTGCTAGATACAGTCAGAGTAGACCAGTTTATGAAAGTTTCTGTGATAGTGGACACTTTTATTTTGCATTGACGACTGATGAGTGCTTGCGTGATTTGTTCATAAGAAACAATTTTAATACTAAATGCTAAAATCCATAAGATATGATATGTCCATCGGTTTTCCATTTTTCGATTTCAACATCCAATAATAAAATATTAAATTATGCAATCATCATATGAAACTTTGTGGTCTATATTGTTAATGAGCTAGTATCAAATTATGTTAATGAGCTCGATTGAGAAATCATTTGAATTCGCTGAGTGAGCGCATGAAGTGGCTACCTCTCTGAGTGGGCACACGGTTGCGGACTGAACGCAAACCCAGAAAAAACGGAGCTGGTCCCCTTCACCAAGAAGAACAAACTTCCTCAGTGTGTTTTGCAATTCAATTTTATTTTTTAACCTATATTGTAATATTATCTCAAGAATGGAATGAGTATATTTACGCGATTTAATTCATTTTATTAAAAATTAACAATATCGTATATCAAATTACTAGACACGCATAAATCAATTTATTAAACAATTATTCATACAACTTATTTATGAAATTGTAACTAAATCATACATTGTTGTAAAATTGTATACATAAATTATTTTCGAATTAACATTTATAACCTGGTAATTTTGTATATCAGTGCCGGCATCAAATATGTAATCGCAAGTGGTGAAAATTATTTTGAATTTCCGCACGCGAGCATATCCATATATATTGATTCATTATACAATTTACTATTTGTTTGTATATATAATCGCAACAGGTGTTACATACTCGTACCTAAATACACATATAATGAATGTAAATTATGATTTATGCATGTACATTTTGCTACTACACCATAACATAGCATGCTGGTCTAAATATATATATATATACATATAACATAATTTCGTATTCGAGTATAATTCGAATTTCCGGTTCGCATGAGTGAGCTCCTTGTGTGCGATGTTATTTATTTAAAAGTATAATATTCCAATTTATTTTATATTTTTGTATCCGAAGGGCAGTAACATAGCAAGTAACGAAAGGAAAATCAATGTCATGTTTCTAATACATAATACCTAATAATAATAACAAGATGATGTTGAGGGGGTGTTCAGTGGATTCGATTGTACGAAGGAAAAACTAAATATCATTCAACTATCCGGTCAGGAAAATACCAATCAAATTAAATTTTCCAACCTACGATTTTTATTTTTTTTTTGCTTTCTTTATTCTTTTTACCTTATCTCATTATATACGTATACACCCCAACCACCCACACACACACACACAAAAAGAAAGAAATATTTTGGAATGAAAAGATTTTGGAAATGTCATGGGAATAAGGAAAAAAAATGTATTTTTTATTAACAAAAATATTTTTTTAATGATTTTCACCGTTTAATTAAAAAATGTGTTTCTTTCACGTTTTCCTAACAAACAGATTTTCATAATTTCCACAATCATAAAGTCAATTTTTATAATGGAAAATCTTGTAACAAAAAAGGAAAAATGATTTTCACTATAATTTCGCTTGAAATGGTACAAAATGGAAAAATTAATTATTTAGATGATTCGAGAAAATATTATTGGGGCTATACATAAATTGAGGTTGTGGAGGATTCACAAAATTCACATTTAAAAAATTTTTAAATCTGCGATTATACACCAAACTCATTTTTGAACTAATCGGTAAACGTTTTACTATATATCGACTTTCATTCGATCACTTGATACTCATATCTTCTATCGTTCAAACTGCGCTATCTTGTAAAGTTTTCCTTTCATCTGTTCTACATAATTCTGACCACATTAAGCTAACGATGCAACCGCTTCAAACTTTAAATAGATAATCCTAGGTTATTCTAGCTGGTGTGATCCCAGTTGAGTCCCGTACTGCTGATTGAGATACCATCAATAACATATAGGAATATACCGATTCCAGTTTCACGACCTTTGCTAAATATCTCTGCAATGTCCCATTGAATCTTTACACCATACCATCTGACTGTGGATGCAAAGGGGTCGTATTTGTTTTATTTATACCGAGCATCAGGAAAACTACTTGAAATACGACCGACAAAAAATGTTTTCCCTGGTCTGTGTGAATCTCTATCGGTACTCTAAAATGATTCATCTAATTAGTAACCACAGTGTCAGCTATTGTTGTTCCCTCCTGATTGCGTATGGAATATATGTTTGGCCAATTTCTGAAGTAGCCCATTAAACTAGCACATATTTATTACCACTATCGGTAGTTCGAAATAGTTGCACATTCATTGCAATTCTTTCGCATATGGTGCCCGACGTTGTACGGTTACAATTTTCAGCAATCTCACTCCATGTGGGTCGATTTCCCTTACCCTTCTACTGCATTATCATGGCCAAATTCGTATCTGATAGCTACTCGTTCCTCGGTGGTACTTGCATAAGCGTCTCTAAACGCCCGTATAGGCACTTCCTTTCTTATTTCGTTCTGGTACTGGTAACTTTTTTCAAGTTCGGTCAGACATGCTATTTATCCTTCCGCATTCATGAATTGTACTTATCTTTTCTCGAAACAGAAATGAGTTTTCGGTAATCAACGCAGAATCGTACTGTACCGTCTTGCCTCGTCTTATACTTTTCAAACACCCGTCGTGTTGAATTTTTCTGGTGTTCTATTGTTGCGTATGTCCTTGCATTTGCAAGCCGTTTGCTCGTCATCGTCTACACAAAGTAGTATCTCTGAACAATTGCAGTCCAATACTCCACAACCAACCTCTACCACGAAGCAATTCGTTATCATGAATCCCTTCCAAACTTGACTTCATCCACTATATTTGCGACCGAAACTGCATATTGCAAATGGGCATTCCCAATCTTTATTGTTGCAATATTCTTATTCTTTAAGGCTGTACTCTTTCCTGTGGATGTCTGGCGAAAGTCGCTTTAGGTGGCAATATTGCATCTCTAGATGACAACATTACACCTATGCATGTCTCTGGATCTAATAGTGCGTCAGTGAATGTGTATACATATTAATTTGTTCATATAATCGGAAGATGCATTTGTTCGTGCTAAGCGCAATAGCTTCTCGATAGCTGATGAAATTTTTTATTGTATTGGTACAGCCTCCACTATCTGCAACTTTATCTTCGCTAGCCTCTTCTGTATCTTCCGCCAAAATAATTGATTCATTGAAATTGTAACTGGCCTGATCAAACCCATCATTCTTCTTACGTACCCGTTGTTTCAATTCATTTTTTTTTGATAAGATTTTTTTGCCTTGTTCCTCGTGTAATCAAGGTTCGATTGTGAATAAAACAACCACTTTAATTCTAGATAACCCGGATTTATTTATTCCCGAATTATTCCACACAACCTTAATTCACTTTTTTACTTTATTGTTTCGCTTCTAAAACACATCTAGGTCTTTCACTTTCTACTAACTCTATCACGGTCAAAAAACAACTAACTAACTCTTTGTATTTCATCTCGTTGCAAACTACTCGGATAGTCAACGATGTTAGTGAATAAAAGAGTCTAGACTATTCCTGAATAATCTACTTAGTACAATTTATACATACGATTATCTTAGAAGTAGTTGACTGAAGTTCAGTTCACTGAAGTTCATAGAACTACAAGTGTAGGAAGTCTTTCTGAAGAAGAAACGGGAGCTATAAGTCAGTTTATACTTTCAAAACGAGAAGCACCTATGTATGTGGCAGGTAGCGGGAACATAGACCCATTTAGGAAAAGCCATATGTTCCAGAGATCGCCTCCCAACATCCAAAGGAACATGTCCCTGTCGTTTTCTGATCTTGCAGGGCCGGAGGAAAATACTTTAACGAGGCCATTCCAAAAAAAGTAGAAGGCTTCCTCGATCACCCCGTCCAAGGACTGTACACGATGAAACGTCTGATTCCCTGTCGGATGTTTATGAGCTGGATCCTCTTACTCGGATGGGTGTGAAAACTGATTGCCTCTGCCAGTACATCAGAGGAAGGAATAACGTGCACCATGAAATAAAGAAGCTGGTCACGTCAATCAAAAATCTGTATGTCGTACATGCACAAAAGGGTGGAGGGAAGGACGAGAGTCAGACAATGCAGACAATTGCGAAATTGGCTAAGCAAATAACTGTGTGCTGCGAGACCCAAACTTCCCCAACCATAACTAACCAGAGAAATAATAAGGAGGAAACTGTCCTGCTGAATAGTGAAATAACGACCGCAACCGATATCAAAAGGAGGTGGTCGAAACAAGACTCACCCAATGACCATGCTCAAAAGAAAGGGAAACAGAGAGCTGGTGAAACCCCAGCCCTGGGAGCTACGAGCCTAAAACCAAACCCAGGCATAGATGAACCCAACAAGCCTGACAATGTAAAGGACCCTGGCTGGCAGGTGGTGGAGAAAAAAAAGAGGAAACCATGTGAAAGAATTACGCGTCATCGTTCTGATGCTATTAAAATTACCCAAACTGGAGCAATGTCGTATGCGGATATGCTTAAAAAAATGAAAGGGGACCCAAATCTTAATGACCTCTTTGGTAAGGTGGCTCGGATTCGTAGAGCCGAAAAAGGCGATCTTCTTCTAGAGTTAGAGAAAGATGTACATCCAAAGGAACTTGGATTTCAAAGTGCAATAGAACACGCTCTTGGTAGTGATGCACAAATCCAAACACTTACGCAGATTGACGAGGTTGTAGTCGAAATTAAAGATACTGATGAGCCCACAACAAAGGAAGAGATACATGAGCCGATTACATCCAAGTTTGAGGATGCGAAAGACCTCCCGGTAGAATGTATCAAGTCACTTAGAGCTTCTTATAGAGGCACCCAAGCAGCAGTGGTGACTGTACCAACCTCGACAGCCAAATTGATGAAAAATGGAGGTGATGGAAATGAAGGTGATGGACGACAATGACGTTTGTCCAGCTCAACCTAAACCACTCTGAAGTTGCACAGGAAGTACTAGTCCAAACTATGCATGAAACAAGAGTAGATGTAGCTATTTTGTGCGAACAGCACAAAAATATGGAGCGATGCAATTGGGCAACTGATCAAACCGGTAAAGCTGTCATATGAACCTGTAGCAGACGGACCATGCAGGAGAACAGCAGTAATGCCACCGCAGGATTCGTACGAGTAGATGTTGACGGCTTACATATATCTATAGCTGCTATGCACCACCTAGCGCTGCAATTGAGGAGTTTGAATACTTCCTGGACAAACTGGTCGCCGATGCCCGAACGCGTAGCCCTGCTATCATTGCTGGTGATTTCATGCCTGGGCAACTGAATGGGGCAGTAAAGAAACGAATAGAAGAGGAACAGCACTGCTCGAGGCATTTTCTTTCATAGACGTTGTGTTGTTCAACACTGGTGTTACACCGACGCGTCGTAAAGGTGGCTCCTCTTCCGTAATTGACCTTACATTCGGTAGCAGCTGCTTGTTGAGAGTGTTGAAACTACTACCAAATGGAAAGTCAGTGAGCACTATACGCATAGTGACAACCAAACCAATTACCAAGGTAATCAGAAAAAAATATAAGGAAATCGGCAGCCTGGAAGGGGACCTATTTATGGTATCATTGGAGAAACCGAGCCTCTCGGGATGTGCCAATGCAAAAGTAGAAAGGCTGCTAGGCAATCGTCATCCACCAGAATACTGGTGGACTGAGCAGATTGCACAATTGCGACGGAAATGCCTTAATGCAAGGAGGAAACATCAACGTGCTTGAGGTACAGAGACCTATTCTAGGCTGCACCAAAATTACCTGGATGCCCGGAATAAATTTAAGCAGGCCATTAAAGTAAGGAAACGCTAATGCTGGAAAGATCTATGCGAAGAAGTGGATCGACGATGAGACTGCTCGGAAAAAGTCGCTGAACTTACCGTCTCATACCATTCATTGAAAAATGGCTAAATAGGCAACACGGCGAAGTCAACCACTACCTGACACAATTGTTCAGTGGACATGGTTGTTTTGGTGCATATCTGTACAGGATCAAGCACACCGATACTCCAGATTGTCCTGCTTGCAGAGATACACTAGACGATTTGGAGCACATTTTCTTCCAATGCCCACGATTTGAGGATACTCGAAGGGAACTGTCAGTTGTCCTAGGGCAGCGTCCAACACCAGAAAACATAACGCAATTAATGCTTGACTCTGAGGAAATAGCACGCCATATGGCGACAGTGGTATTAAATGAGCTGAGGCACCTAGAGCGCGCAAGAGAAGAACAACATGTCGTGATTTGATAGCGGTGCCAAACTCGATCTAAGATTGAGGCGCTACAGGGAGAACAAAGAGCCAAATGGGTAGCCACCTCCATGTGAAGTAATGTCCAACGATAGTTCCGCAGGGAGGGTCTGAAAGCGGCGGGTGTGTTGTTTTTAGGTGATAGGAATCCGCCACTGTTGCTGAGGTGTTTGTCTTACCGATGCACCGTCTTCCGAAGATTTTCCACACTTTCCCCAACCCCACAAAAAAAAAAAATCAAAAAAAAAAACAGCTTACCTCAAATCTAAAACATCGATAATTATGTTAAATGAAGAAGGTACATTAGTTGCTGATGCCTGAAGGCAACAAAACGAGGTGGGGGACTGCAATTATTTGTGGATTTTTTTTTTAAATGATGACTTCCATAAAACGGATTGTGGTGCTTGTGGACCCTGAAGATCAATGTGCATTGTTTTTAATTCCGTAAATGGGCTTTTTGATTTTAACCAATGACGACAACATTAATAAAATTGTGCTTAAATATAAAGAAAATTAAGATTTTTTAATAGCTAGAAGGTATAAAATTAAAGAAAACATGTTGGCGAGCGATCTTTATCGAAAAATGTAATATCATCGATACATATGTCAATATCGATTGATTAGATTTTAAAAGATGCGCAGTGATTTGTTTTTAAGATAAATTATTTTTAAAAATTATTTACGTACAACCTTGATGTTGTAAATTATTGGTATCATTACTAAATGTATAGCAGTATAAAAATATAGGGAGCCTATATTTACATAAATTATAGATTTTTCACTTTTTTTAATTGGCCTCCGGCTGACATTATAATATCATATATGTATATACATAAAATACAAATTAAGATTGTAAACCAATAAAATTTTAATGAAAATATTATTTTTAATGATTATATAAAGTTTATCGATTTAGAATACATGATTTACATTTTAAATTATTATCGGATTTATTGTTCTAATTAGCATCATAAACACACTCGTGTTAAAATGTAATTTGAAATGAATAGTTTATCAGATTGATTCGGTTGTTGTTATTGCCCAGGGCTTATGTACCTGCAAATATAACAATTCTTATGAAATTTTATTTCTGCCGTTTTTATGGACCGTATCTAAGATAGTAACAAAACTTTTCTATGTGGGTTTTCACTTGAATTATCATTGGTAAGTCAGAGGACTGGCCTCGCAACAATTGTTGCATGTCCCGCTCCAACTGTTTCAGGTTCTGATATTTTTCAGTGTTGCAGCAAGATTAAGTTATATGAAGGTATTTATGGACCTATCTGGTAGCTTATCCTTTCCAGTATGTTTTTGATTCCGCACTTGTTCAATTTTCCTGAAGAATGTATGAAAAGGAGTAGTTATCTCCACAGTAATTAATACGATTTCTTCCTTAGTGGTGATATTTACTATACTGACGATATATTGGGAAGCTGTTTGGGGGAATCATGTTGGTACTTGGTGCCAGCTCCGTATCTTGCGGCTCCCCATAAGTGTGCATGTTACCTCCCTGTGGTGACTACCGGCCACCAGCTCACCATGTTATATGGTGGGCTAGGTAAAAACACGGCACTAAACAATTGGACTGGGTTAAGGTGTCAACCATACCGAGCCGATAATCGGCCAGGCTGAGGCACCAGTTTAGAAATTAGGTCAGTCTCTAACGGTGTATTCAGATACTTGGCGCCGTCCGGATCATTTTTAATCCGTTCCTGGTGGGATCAAAAAATGAATAATAAATAATAATATTTAAAAAAATCACAAATAAAGCACACTCCTTCAAGAAACCGGGAACCAGTGTAGCGGGGACATCGGCCTTTAGGATGGTCTCCAAACCACGAGCGGCAAACGGGACATAAGCACGAATGAGGCTGGTCGCTGAAAAACAAAATCAAAAAGCAAATGCATTAAAAAAGCTGGTCCAAATGAGTCTGATTATCAGACTAAACGGAGAACTTGGCGTGTTCAAACGAAGCTAAGCAAGATTCCATTGGAAAAGAAAACGGACAAGGAGAAGGAGTCACTCGCATGAACGATCACAAAACCAAAGCCGAGGTCTCGCAGTATAAGAGGCAGTTGCCTAAAGAGGCCAACAAGAAAAAGAAGCAGGAAACTGTTACCAGACCTTTCGCTGAAGTGGTTAAGAATAGCAGATGATGGCTAGCCGCCAACTACCTCAGAACCATGTGGGAAAAAACTGAACTTGCACCGTTCTGCGTATTCCCTTTACAAGAAGGCGATAGAGAATCTAGCTCTGGCCCACAGCTTTGCTGGAAGTGGTCACTTGGAAGCCGGGCTGGGGGAAGCTAAACCTTACCATATATCGACTGTGGTTATTTTGAATAAAATGTCGCTAGAAGCTTTGGCAAGGACCAACGGTCTGGTCAGCTATGGATTTAGGGCAACCACGCTTAGAGTTATGTCTAATCTATAAGAGGGATGGAGTCGTTGGTTCGGGGGCATCGATAACAGGGGAGGACTTCCTTACTGGTGTCGCGCCTGGTGTCGATGACCCTTCAGGCACTCAGAGTTCACCATACTGTGTGAAAACAAAGTCGATCGACTCTGAAATGTTCAGATCGTTGAGGATGCATTACGCATTCCAGGTGAAGACAGCGCTCTTTAAGATGATGCAGTTTCTGCAAATCAACCTCCGCTACTGCAAGACAGCCTCTTTCCGCGAAAACTAATCTTTTTATACTACTAAATTACACCAGCGCTAGTGGTGGCTAGCATCTAGATGGACGGTCAAAATTTCTGGCTAATATCAGCTTACTTACCATATGAGGAAATACATATCAGCCGGTAAGTTAGGAAGCGCCAAAATGGATACCCAAAAACGGAAAGTTCGTGTCATCCAAGACAGTGATGCAAATGCATATCACAAACTTTGAGGAAGTACAGTTATAAATGGACGAGGTGAGTTACTCCTTGATATCATTCTATGTACTAACCTTCGCATATGTAATAATGGGCGCAAGCCAACATTATAATTACTAAAAACAGACAAGAAGTGCTAGATGTCACGCATATCTCAGACTTCAATATGGTGATGGTGTACTGAATTGGAAAGTATCTGAAGTCCATTGCTTGTCTGACCATTACTTTCTTCAATATGAATTGACTACAAAACCTACTAGAAAACTAAACTTCAAAAACAGGCGGAAAACCAACTGGGATACCTTTAGAATCATTCTGGGTAACTCATTATCGGTGTCGATTCCGATGCTTTTAACAAAGATATGGTTGGTGCATGTCCTCTTAGTAAGCCTTTGGGCAAGTCTCGGATTTCCTGGTGATCGGAAGGATTCCAAAGTATCCACGTGAAATGTCAGAGACTCTTTAAAAATGCAAAGAAAATAAAACCTGCTGCGGATTGGGGACGGTTTAAAGTTGAACATATAAATATGAATTAAAATGGATGGATCACAAGTGGGAAGAATCTCCTGAGCTACTGTTAGAGACATGTTTTCCAGGGTGCTCGATTCTGGCTCCAGAGCGTCTTAAAATAAATAGGGCTGTATTCCCGCTAGTCATATAGTAAATAACAGGAAAACCTTCTGAGCAGTAAACATTTTAAGCCATAGTCGGTGGTTACTGTTTTGTCTGTCCCCTAGACCTGGAAAGACAAGGGTTCAAGGTGGTTCCTTACGCGAATGATGTTGCGATTGCAGTCTGGGAGAGCGGATACAATACGCACTCGGCCTTCTTGGTTCGCTCTAAATAAGCCAGAAGCTGTGGACTAAATGCAAATTTATCGAAAACTGAGTTGATCCCCGTTACTGGCGCTGCCTTCCGCAGATTGACTCGCCAACATTATATGGTACCAGCTTGACCTTTACAGACAACGCGAAATTCGTCGAGTTTATTTTGGACCGCAAACTAAGCTGGACACCAAATATTTTAGAAAGAGTAACGAAACTTAGCGCTCTATTCCTGTACAAATGCCATTAGAAAGAAAAAAAAACCATACCGCTGTCTGGTGATCTCACTTTAATTAAAATTCAATGAACGGTCTGGAGCACACCTACTCAAGTCCTGCAGATTCTCTTTCATCTTACCCCCTTGGAATTTATTCCATCTATACGGACCTGCAACAACATAGTACACTCATTTGCTATGCACTATTGGGATATCTCTGATACCACCGACTAAGCTGTCCCATCGCCTTTCTACGAGGTGAAGTTTTTAACTGAGATTCCCACCAGAAAGGAGTGGGTGAGTCAGGCAGTTATGGACAAGGAGATGCTGAGCTTCTTTACGACGATTCGAAAAGGAATGGAAGGGTCGATTGATCTACGGACAATCAGGCTTCCATCAAAACGCTATAACCACATACTCCCACCTGAGCACAACTAATAATAATAATAATAATATTCAGTTTTTAAAGGCCATTACTGGCCCGTTACTGAGTCAACTATTTGGCTCCAACGGTTTTGATCCTGATCATGGTTTTCATACTGTCTAAGGCAATCTGAAGAGGCCAAGTTGTTCTCTATATCGTGGAGCAATCGTCGCTTGCAACGACCGCTGCGCCTACCATACGGTGGCTCTCCTTTCAGAGATCGCTGCATATTTCGTTCCGGATCAGCACACAGAACGTGACCGAGCCAGCGTACTCGCTGAGATCTTACTTCATGTACAATATGGGGGATCTTCATCAGATTTTTGATCTCGATATTGTACAGAGCTCGGTATGTACCATCTATTTCGCGTTTTGGGCTGTAAATCACACGCATGATTTTTCTCTTAAATGTAAGGAGCTATCTCTCGTACTCATCCGTCAGTGCCCAACTTTCACATCCAAACAGGGCGCAACTAGAGTCTCATCCCATCATCTCACGTAAAATGCAGCTTCAGAAGTAAGCAATGAGAGAAACGCCTCCTTGTGCTTAACAACTAGGCAGATCTGACCGATCCAGATCCGGCCAGCTGATATCGTTTCGACGGCACCATCATAGAATGATAAACATGCGGACAGACTGGGAGTCTCCGTTTATGATTGCTGTCGTAGCTGCGAAGATGAGGAGGAGGAGATATTACTCCATCTGCCTTTCTCCTGTCCACGTCTATAGTGCAAAGCAGAATGAAACTTATAGGACCTCCCCATCTAGATGACCTGACGGATCATGGTGAGACTCACGAATAGCAACCCTTCGCAGAAAGCTCAAGATGGTTCAATGAGTAAGTAGTTAAGAAGAAATGTTATATGCGTGGTATAGCTACGTATGTCTATGCTAGTATTTGGGACGGCTACTTTAACATAACCTAACATACTATTTTTATATTACGCTGGTTATGGTGTTAGGGAATTGTACCATAGTGATGTCGGTGTTGAATGAACTAACGTATCCTAAAAATAAATTGAAATCGTATGTACATGTTGGCAACTTTACGTGAAGTGACATTTTAGCTATCAATTCATGCTACTTGTGAATAATGGAAGCGATCGAAATTTCGCTATACAAGAAATGCAATACCAACGTAATTGCTTTGATTTGTTTCTTCCCAACCATTCCACTCAACGTTGCATTTCCCACCTTAATTCTGTATTAAGCCGAAAGAAGTAAGATTAGATGTATGTACGTCACTATAAACGGCAACATATTAAAAACACAAATTTATGCACATAACAGATATAATTTTGACTACTTTGTATGTTCTAAAAAAATTGTCTTGCTGGTCCAAGGGTTGTACCGAAATACCGACATGTAAAGGGTAGCTGAGAGCTACATCTGATTAAAAAATATAAAAGTTTCTTTAATTCTACTACAAAAACATATGTAGGTATTTAGGTACGATGCTTGGTTCAGTGGGAGAATTTCAATTTTGTTCCAACATGCAACATGGTAAGACTTTCCGGTTCTCAGTCACATATCTTCTAGATTAAGGAACCCAAAAACGGAATGAGAATTTTTCCTTCGTTCAGCATGAGAATTTTTTTAAATTTCAATTTTGTACTAACATGCAAGGTAGTAAAATATTCCTCCTAAGTCACTTAACTTTTAGATTTTAAAATTAATAAACTGAATAGCTAATTTTACTTTTAATTTACCGCATAACACCTTTTTCGTACAATAACAATCCCTCAATTGGCATACTGACGTTAAAAATTGCATACATTTTAACGACTGAAAACTATTGTTACACAGAAGAGAAAACTTGATTGGAATACGGTTGCATTATGTATATACTCGTATATAGATATGCGTTGAGGATGGGTATAATCCGTGTTTCTTTTTCGAAAGGCACATAATTTTTATAAGAAATCATACCGTCTAGACAATCACAATGATTTCTAAACCCTTGATTCAACAAAACAGCTTTACGTATTCTTTATTTTTAATACTGCCATGTGTATTATAAGAACACATATGTATGTCAAACGAATATAATCGCTAAAATGAGCTTTAGAATATATTTCCACATCAATTTATAAAAGCATACAAAAAGCTTAATGATGAGAAAATTAAAAGAAATTAAGTCGATTCAAAAGCTTTACAATTTTATAATCTCACCATGTTCTAATTTTTATGCGATTAAAGTTTATTTTGCGATATAACTGTAGCTTTTAAAAAACGCTGTCTGCTTATGCGAATCGTATATTATAGTTGAAGATTAACTTTGCCATTTTGGCGTTATTTTATCATTTTTGAACTCATAGGAAGAAAATTAGGTGGCTGTGACTAATGTCGGGCAGTTATAGAAGACAGTTGGTTCTTTTAATCTACATTCTGCATGTTCAATTTGGACATAAATATTTACATGTTCACTATACTATCTGTAACCAATTGTTTTACCGTCACCTCAAAATTTTGCACATCTTGGTATGATGATTTGTGGTATATATATACATGAATAACTTTTCCAGATAAGTTCTAAGGCGCTCAGGTATTTTTAGGTTTGCACGATAAACACAGATCGTTGCAATTTAACAAGTAATTCATCGATAACCATGGGCCACAGCAAGGGTAAGAGTACTCCTCCTTACGGCCAGCCTTTGGCCACTTTGGACACTGATGAACCATCCAGCAAAGAATAAATGAATCTAACATTGGTTTGATTAATATTAAAATTGGTACACGCACTCGTGATCATAGAAAACGAAGTGCTATCAAAAGTTTCTGCATTGTCCAGCAAGGTACATACTAGAAACTCTTTATAATTAAGCGATCTTCCGATTCTAGTTACGAGTTCATGTAGAGCAGTTTCATAGGGCTTGCTAGCTCTGTAAGCATATTGCATGTTACTCAGAGGGATCTAGTTCAATAGTTACCCCTAATAAATCTGTCGATGATCCTCTCTACGCCAGACTAGGTCAGTATAATCCGACTTGCCTTTAGATATGAAAACTTTTCTACTCCTGCTCCAGGATCGTGGTAAAGTATTAAAAGCACGCCTGGAACAGATTGAGCAGATGAATACGGATGGGTAGAAAACCATGCTGCAATTCTGGACCACTCGATTTGAACGGTGCAAACGAGAAAACACTCCAGCGTAGAACATCAGTAGTCATCAGTCTACGGGCTAAGTTCCAATACGGAGTACCGACAAAAATGTTAGAAGGCTCGGATGCAACCACACCCGAATCAACAATGTCACACTCAGGAAAGTGGGCAGACAACAGTATAGCAAACCAACTTCTCGCCTGCATGAGGTGAGTTTGCCGGAAGATAGGCGAAAACCATCGAGAACCGAGTTCACAACCAACATTGAGATTCTCTAACTCAGAAGTATAAATATTGAAAACGAATTTAATTTATTAGGACTACAACAAAGAATACAATTTTGACTTGGTATACAATGTGATATTTTCTCTTACTCAATCATCAAACCATTCAGCTTTCATCTTTGGCTGCTATCCCGGTTCATTGCATACAAAACGAAAAGAATTAATCAAAGGACATCATTAAACTGGTGTATAAACATAAATGTCTCTTTTACACGATGGCATCGACTTCATACCACCCTTGCAATAATCTTAAAAGACATTTATGTATTTTCCTAATAAGGTAAATGTGTCCCCGTCTAGGATTTCCATTGGACCATTTGAAATTTGTCAGAGCTTACATTTTTTTTGTACAGGTTACCTCTCATAATGGTTTTGGTTATACAGACGTCGCATTTTGTTATAAATTGCTGTAGGGAATTAAAAATTTTGTTTGCTTTTTTCTTTTAGTTTTCTTGAATGCCCCTGTAGGATGGATTGTGTTCGTTTGATATTATATTTGCTTTTGATCACTAATGTCTTCGGCGTCCTGTTTTATTGTGGTTACTCTAACAATTTTATGTGGGTTTTCTTGCAGATTTCTTTGAATAGTTTACAAGCAGTGTTATCGTCAGTAAGTACTGCCGTGAGTTGTTGGCTGTTTGTATAACTAATTAAAATTATTTGTGTGTCGGTTTTGTCGAACTCCGATATTTTATTGTGAATGTGGTGGTTTCTATCGTATAGTACCTTTAATTCTAGTGTACATCACAATATCATCACATTACTCATCGAATTTTCAGTATGTGGCAGAGGCTTTTATTCTACGAAAATTGACTGAATGTCTCCCAACTGAACCAATAAGGGGAGCTAACAACAATCCGTGAAAAGAACTTATATTAGCAGAACTTATATTAGCCGAACTATGAGACACCTGCAGCATCAGTCGATATTACGCAAATGTTTTAATGGGCGGGGTATCCAGTAGCTCAGAGAACGGAGTTTGGATGGATTTTTATGGGAATGACGCAAATACAACCAACAGAAAAATCGGTATCTTTAACCCTGATATCTCATAATTATGTTGATTTGGAGCTGCGTAAATTTTGGGAAATTGAAAAATTATGCAGATGTAACCAATACTCAGAAGAAGAATAGTTATGCGAAAGCTGTACAGAGAAACACATAATCGACTGGCAGATGGATGGTATGAAGTCCCTATACCAATAAAGGAAGAGTTCGCTTTAGGAGATAGCAAGAAGCAAGCCTGAGCAAGATGGTAACAAGTAGAGAGAAGATTAAAGAAGAATCCTCAATTAAAACAAGAATACCACAACTCTTTAAATGAATACCTTGAACTAGGACATATGGTTCCAATAAATCCAGGTGACGTTACTTGCAATAACAACATAAGCTACCTACCACACCAAGCAGTCGTAAGGCAATCCAGTACAACCACCAAGGTTAGGGTAGTATTTGACGCCTCAATGAAGACATCAAATGGGATAAGCTTTATTGACATCCAATTAGTCGGCCCAATACTGCAACAGAATCTATTTTCCATAATAACAAGGTGGAGGAAACACAAATATGTATTTACAGCAGACATCGAGAAGATGTATAGACAGATCTTTGTGGCCGATAAACAACAAAATCTCCAAAGAATAGTTGGGAGAAGAGATCCACAGGCACCAATAAGCGAGTACAAATAAACAATAACATACGTTACATCTTCTGGCTCATACATAGCCATAAGAACCTGAAGGCAGCACGCTTTAGATGAGCAAAACACATATCCCATTACTTCAGAAATTCTGAGAGACTTTTATGTTGATGACGTCGTCTGTGGTTGAGAGACCATAGAATATGCAATAAAATGTCAGCAACAATTACGAAGCATGCTTGATTCTGGAAGTTTCAAACTTCGAAAATGGGCATCGAATAACAACTCTGTCGTGGAAGGAATACCGGAAGAACAAAGGGAAACCAAACCAACGAGCATAAGTAAGGAGTATGAATCCCTAAAAACTTTGGGCATTATGTGGAATTTACAAAATGACGAATTCGAGTTCCAAGCCAACATGAGTTCTGATACGGGTCCACCAACAAAACGAGCAAAACTCATGTTTCAGAAATTATGGATAAAGGGAATATCATGCGACGACGAACCACCTGAGGAATTAAAGAAAAGATGGATGAAGTGCAAATCAACATTTCACAAACTGCAAAATATAAAAATTCCACGTTGGATCAACAGAGATGATAAGTGCCAGGAATTGGAGCTGCATGGATTTTGCAATTCGTAGAATTATAATATGCAGCAGCTGTTTATTGCAAGGTTACAAGGGTAGGAAAAACTACTATAACTTTAATATCGGGGAAAACTAAGGTGGCACCAATCAGTCAAAGGCGGAGTTTTCCAAGATTAGAGTTGTGGCGGGCTTTGTTACTAGCGAAGCTACTAAAGCTATACATACGAGCAAATAACAAAGGATCCGAAGAAGCAGATTTAGTATGGCTTTACAACCCACTACGAATGGGTTGTAAAGTCATACAAAAGGGCTTATTAATGAAGCTCTAATCTTCATGGAACGGACCATGCACTGCTATCATAAAACTAACCGAAGTGGTCTTCTGGATTAGGAACGGGCAGCGACGAAAATTGTGGTTCACTTACAGCGATTACCACTCTACTGGGGAGCTGATTTGGATCCTGTTCAGGACGAATAAGGGTTAGTTGGGGAGTAGTGATACGACTGCGGCGACATTCCTGAATAGTCTAAACACATCTTATTTACTACAGTTTAGAATTACCGTAGTGTTTCTACTCAAATAGAAATGTCGCCACGATTGTAATAACACTGTTACGATAATGGCGACATCTCTATTTTAGTAGAGACACTACCGTAAATGTAAACTGTTATAAATTAGATGTGTCTAGACTATTCAGGTATAGCCTAGACACTCTCGAACATTGTGGAATAATCTAAAAGATTAGAATATTTGGTATAAAGACCAGATAAAATGTTAGGAATTAGTTAGTTGGCTTTTAACATTGATAGAGTTAGTGGTAATAAAAAGGGAACAGTGAAAGTTAAGAATAATTAAAGTGTAATAAAGTGTGATTAAAGTGTAATATAGCGTGATTCAAGTGTAATAAAGTAATTATTGTGAAATTAAATAATTAAGTTAAATAGGTGAATTAATTAAATTAGAGGTTAGTGTAATTATTCGGAAATACATAAATTTATTCACAATCCAGTGATAGAACCGGGTTTGACAAGGTAAAAACCTATAACAATGCTATAAAAGTATAATAGTATCTGAAAGAATAAAGTGAATAGTGTTGTATGGAATAATTTGCAAATAAATAAATTTGGATTTTTCAATCAAGTGATCGAACCTTGATTAATCAAGCTAAAGCTAAACATGGCACACTATTGAATGGGGATAGGAATCAGTGGTTAGGCCGGTTCCTTAGTTATGTAGCGCCTACAGCCATGGTACACAAAAAACACATCTAAACAAAAAAGTGTGCACTTCAACTACTACTGAAAATAATCGTAAAAATAACCTTCATTGATAGACAACTACACCCTCATATAGCAACCACCGATCATCCCATTATATTACTGTTTAGTATAAACCGTTCATTTTTTGAAAGGCGTTCAAATACTGTTAACGATCGACCAAGATGGACAAGCTTTCATCATAAAATTTAGATTCTCGAATAGCGAATAAAAAAAATAAAAACATAAATGCCTGTAAAGCAAACTACTAATATATATAACTAGGTTTTTTGCACACTCACATAGACGAACATACACACCTACATACCCAATCACACCACTAACCAATTAAGCGTAACTAATAATAGATAAATAAGAAAAAACAACAAAATTATATCACCAAAATCCTTTGTGTCTTCCTCTGGCGAATTTGGTTGACCCGTGTTGACCCTTTCAGTTCAATCAAGCTGACCGTAGAGGTTGATATGTGTTTATATTCAGCCCAATGATCCACAAAAATTAGTGGTCTTCAATACTTCAGTAATACGTCAGCACTTTGGGTATTCTATTAAATACCACCGTACCTGCGAATTGTATACATAACACCAATTGCCGTGCGGAATAAGTTGAATTTGACACAGCACAGGTTGCTTGGACTACAATTTTTTTTTTGGTTGTATGGATCGTTGTGTTTTGATTTTTTGATTTTTATATTCCCTTATATTCCACACACTGCCACTAGCACAAGCAATAGGACAAATCTAGAGTACAAAAAAATATTGAGCCATAAATGGATGTTTACAATACATGTAAATATCAGTGGGCGATCGTTACATATATCAACAAGATAGGCGGCTGGATGTTGAATTCACTATTTATTTATAAAAACGGTTTTCACGGCATTTTGAGTTCACAAATCATTCAATTGAGAATCTATTATTGTATGTAAAACTATGTACGTACGTTAACAGGCTTCCAAACCCAGAAAAATCTGTCGAGTGAAATCAGGAACCGGTGTTAGTATTATAAATCTGTTGTTATATTGTTGAAACGAATACCACCTTTCATTTTCAGTTTACTCGTGTTTAACACCTTTATATAAATTTTAATTTGACGCC
The DNA here is from genome assembly GCA_951394425.1 of Tipula unca. Classification (NCBI taxonomy): domain Eukaryota; kingdom Metazoa; phylum Arthropoda; class Insecta; order Diptera; family Tipulidae; genus Tipula; species Tipula unca. Next base: position 141,294,156 of record OX596380.1, on the reverse strand, counting down.
CATTTAAATTTCAAATTGATTCAATATAAAAAACATAAAAAAACCTGGCATATAATACCGACAGATAAAGTTTTAATATCGATTGCTTTAAGCTTATATGTATATTGTTATCAAATTGCTAAAGTTTTTTTTTGTCACCTAAAATACGCATGCAGTGTGAATCAGCTCTTAAAAATATTTAACAAAATGTTGCCGTCCGGTCTGAATCACCAGGTGTTTTATAGAATATAAATTTATTTATTCAGAGTTTACTGTATTTATATCTAGAATACAGATTCTATACACAAAAAAAAATATATTCTGTCCAAACAACACAAACAAGAAAAGCTTTCCCGTACTTTGGACATTTTATTTCATTTTTTTTCAATTTCAATTGTTCAAAAAATAACAAGAAGAAAGTTATCTTCTTTTGTTGTACCACCTTGTTCTCATACACTATGTGGAATATACATCTACCCACCATTCATGGGGATGAGCAATTCCTTGGCAATTGAAATTTTATTTTAAATTGATTGGAAATAAATTTTTATTTATTATAAAATACAGCTTTAGGTTATAATTAAAAATATTGTTAGAAGATGCACATACAGTTGTTTGTTATTGCTATGTAGAATTGTAGACCATCAAACATTCTAAATTTATAAATAATTTTAATGAATTTTATTGTTATTAATTGTGATTAACTATTTTGTTGTTGATTTTTATATAAAATTGCCGATATGTATTTTAGTTCAAAAATCGGTTAAATAGTTTTTTAGATGGTCAACTCTTTGTCAGCCTCACAATGTCGTTACCGCCAGCTTAGTAATTAAGGCGGGTCACGCTAAATGACAGCAAATGGATGCTTATTTAACATACCCCAGTCGCATCCATGGACTTCAATGGATACAATAAGCGACTCCCAGTTGTATAAGTAGCGTATATGGATCTCTGTGCAGGTGGACCTTAATTTCTCTGCGGAATTGAATATCTGACACTAATAAAAAACAAGAAGAAATGAAACCGGTACCTCCAAAGCTAGGAAAAATTCAGAATCCACTCACGGCGGCGGCGCCGGATCAGTAAACAATGCTTTGTCGAAACAACGCTACAGAAACTGACTTTCATCATTCAGATTATTGAACAGGTGGGCTTTCCCCAAAAACCCTTGAGAGTCAACTCACAGCCGAGCAAAGAGAGTCCATGCCGGGGGCTAAGAATACTGTCGTGTCAAAAATCCCCCGGTGCAAGGATGACTCGGAAGCAGTCGACAGCAAACCGTCCAAAATGCAGACGGAGAAGGAAACACCTCACAAAGTACAAACACTTAAGCTGTTTAGCGACAGTGAAAAAGCATGCGTTGAGCCATCATCGAAAAGTGTCATGATGATGATCACATTGGAAAAGTGGAGGTTGGTATGCAATGCATTGAACTCAGGTATATAAAAATACTTGGAGGAAAACCAGGACCCCCTCCATTCTGTAGAGATGCGAGATTGTGCCAGGGGCACGTTAAATGAACAAGAAGGCATTAGACGAAGTAGAGAGGTGTATCAAGAATCAAGATGTGATGCTTGCGACTGTTAGCAGGGATGAAATTCCCAGCATGTTTTGGTACAAATCGAATCGGTTAGCCCAGACAAGATTCTTAACATCTTTAGGATCAGCAATCCTGGTTTCCAGAGTAAAAAAGACGAAGTTGAGACGCGCACAGAGAAACGTAGTGAAGACGAAAACCTGTTCACATAAGATGCACCTGTGCAGGAAGAGATGGTACACCAACCAATGGAGCCTTCCAATATGACTGTATTGAGAGGGGAGATGGTTACCTATTGGACTCGCGGAAGAGAGGAGCTGTCAATATTTCAGAAAACGGTGCGATCCCACCGATGCCGGTAAATCCACGGGTACCAGTAAACCTTAGCGGGTAATACAAAGCGGTAAGTAGGGTTAACATAATAGTATGCAAAGTATTGTTTAGTTAACCTGCAACATAGGTGGCCTCGGTTGCTTTACGCCTCAGACTGGATCAAAATATGACGTGGTTCTTCTTCAGGAACCATGAACTAATAGCAACAGTATCTATGGCCTCAGAATAAAAGAGTATAAACTATTATACTCAAGCAAATCTGGAAAAATCAGATCCTGCATTCCAGGAAAAAATTATTTAAATAAATATTTACCCACATTCTAAATCCAACAATAAATGTGGTTAGCCTGGAGCTTAGTAGAAGTCAAATCTGACTGGTCTCAGCCTATATGAATTGGAACAAAGAGGTATCGCCGGGTAACCTGAGGGACCTAGTTATCAGTAGAAAAAAAAAAGATCGGCCAGATACTCAGATGTGAAATATCAACCTTTTAGTTTTTAATATTGGGCGAGAATTCATATTTATTACTAGAAATAGGCAGGAGGTTCTAGACGTAGCCTATCGGTTGAAAACCATTGAAAGGCTGATATAGATGTATATATACGATCAAAGGTAAAACCAGTGACTGGACATAACCAGTCTCAACATTCGTATTGTTAAGTGAAATCGATGGAGACAGCTCTGGATGCCCTGGTACGTACAATCGAGAAATCAATATATTCGCAAGGGTTCTGTATTTTAGCGTGCCTCGTTATTGGGAACTTTAACAATTTGAAAAATCAAACATCTGCTTGTGAGCAGGATGATTAATTCGGTGCTGGGGAAGTCCACTATTAGGGGGCGGATGGTTAAGGGACCCTTGCAGAGAGGTGTCTTGAATCTTTTTCTCTGAAACAGCGATCCATCGATTGCTATTGGAACTGGATAGAGAAAAAGTCATAAATTTTGTTTATGCAAATGATGTCTCTGAAAAATACATACAAGCACAGTTAAGGAGGTAATTCAGAATATCCCCCTTATCATTACTAGATGGGCGATCAGATTTAAATTAGCAGTACAGATCAGATTTAGATTAGCAGTACTCACGCAGAAACGCTAATGGGAAGAAATAGGGCCTCAAACTTGCGCTGGAACCCTGGCGTTGCACTTCCTTAGTAAGACCTATACTTATGGATGGAGTTAGTGTTTGGTATGAGATAACTGGGAATTTCAACATTAGGTTAATCTGAACTCTCGGCCACTCGTACAACAAGGGTAACTCCAACTGCAACCGGAAAGAAAAACTTGGGGAGGCATATTACAATGCTCAAATTAGCGAGTTTTGATTAGTCAGTTTTCTTCGAGAGTATACGGACCTATGTTTTTACACAAGTAAGTTCCATCGTAAAATTGTCCCTCTTTATTTAATTTCTATGTAAGAAATAAGCCCACCTGAAAATTCTGGGCTTTAAATTATGTCGTAACACCTTTTTAAAATATATAACACCAACAACACTAAATTTAGACTATAAACCATTTTTTTTTGTGAACTCTGACACTTTGCTCCAATTTCGTTTATTTTATTCGCAATCCTTTTATTATCATGTTCTCTGTTGCTACCTTGCCTACAATACAAATTTCTTTTCATTTACCTGAAAAGTTATTTTTCATCTTAATTTTAATTTTTATTTCTACATTGTAGCTGTACGTATTTACCTGGGCTGCACGAATAGAAAAATTACGTAATTGAATGAATGAAAATGAAATACAACCAACCATATATACCAAACAAAAAGGGAGGAAAATGATAAACGATTAGAATAAAAAGGAAAAAGGTAAACAGACTTGAATAAAAAAAAAGGAAGGTAAATTATAAAAGAAGGTTAATGAGAATATTTAAAAAAAAACCTCAGCCCCGTCGAAAATACAGAACAATGCGGAGGGTAATTTTTAACAGATTTCTAGTAACTGGTTTTTCTTACAAATACAGAGGGTGTAGGTACATATTACGGTGTCATTGTTTCGAATGTAATTGATTTTTATTAGGTACATAGTTCAATGCTTATACCTACAGAAACCTAATTAATTATTCGCGACGGATTTTAATTCGACGCAAATCTAGACATTGCTCGAACAACGATGTACTGGGCTGCGCTGAGATAGTTTGGTTCATTGTATATTAGTTTCAAATTTTTTTCTACCTAAGCTTCTTAATTGCGGCTTTTAAGTCAACCGTTTGATTATTTGGACTTCTACAGACAATAAATATATTTATGCCAGGAGCTTGCATAGTATGTAAGCTATCTTATATTATTATGAAATTTATAAAGGTGCTTTAGCCGACAAAAGCGCTTGTAAGGTACAGTCTTGACATATATAATGACTACATTATGTATTATAATTGACAGTTAAGTTCAAAAAGTAGGGCAGCAATGCCGTGTGTAGTATGATTATGGGCATATAGTAAACTTTCGGTAAAACAACCAAAATTTCAGTAAAAACAAATCAAACACACAGTTTTGCATTATTTGCACAATGCAACATATAGATCTCTCTAAGTAAAAAGGTTTTCAAAGCTCATCAATGATTATTAGCTTGCTTTTGTTTTATGAAATCGGATAAATATCAAGATACACAAAGGTCATAGATTGACCAAGCAGACAATAATTTGTCACCAAACCTGATCATTTGTCATTACAGCTCCCCTAAATGTATGCAATGAGACCGCAGTAGAGATCGGTTATTTCACGAATTGGACAGAAAGCACATTCGACCTTTTGCAATGCTTCCTATAATAAAGGGAAATCATTCGTAAACTTATTTTGTTACAAATCCACTACATGAAGCCGCCACCGAGCTTTTCCATGCAATGACATCAATTATTATTATTAGCTGTTTTAAAGGTGATTTCTGGCCCCATACTATGCCAACAATATTGTTCTACCGCTTTTGCTTCTGAGCTTGGTCTTCATATGGCCATTGTAATCTGCAAAGACCTCTACGCCTATAACATACGAATATATGGAGGAACTCTGTAACGCTGAATACCCACCGTTCCAATCAAGGGACGTAATACATAATTTTTAATATTACTTTCCTCTACCGAGAGATGGATTTTTTTTTAACTCGTAATTCCCGTTACCTCGGTGGCTATAAATTCGCAGTTTTTTTTTTTGGCTGGAGTCAGTTCAGAATTTTTAAGTAATTTAGTTGGAGTTGATTATTAAAATCCGACGAGTGATTATGAAGAAAAGTTATTTATTGAAATTCGATTCGTTATTATATATATAAAAAAAAAAGTCACTAAAATTTAACTTGTGACTGTGAAGTTTTTTTTTGTCTAAATTTATTTCGGTTTAAGAGAAGTTTTTTTTTTGTTTTCAAGTTATTTACCAAAATTTAAAATATTAACTAAAATTAGTAATAAATAGTGTAAATTAATAAAATAGTGGATAATAAACTGTATAAATTTATTTAAACTGAAAAATGGTATCTGTTCCTCATTATCAACTAAAAATTTAATATCGTTAATTGTGAATATTTAATACATAAGTTCAGTTATAAATACTATCATACTATCTATAAATGCTTTAAAACTAAGTTTTTGGCAAACCACTTTAACATAATATATATACTATAGTATAACTATAGTTAACAAATAAAAAAATAAAAAAATAAAAAACTCTGAAAATTAAATAATGTGATTATCGTACGAGAAAACGGAGAACATTTCTTTTATGAGTGACCGTTTCATTTTGTAACCTAGAGTATAAAAAAAAAATATTTATGTATATGTATACTTATACTTTATAGTGTATTGTTTTGTATATATAATTATACAAAATAAAATTAAAAGTGTGCAATATAAAAATAATAATTTTTCTTAAAGATTTAATTCATATCTAAAATTAAGAAACTAAAAACTATCAGTGTTTAAAAAAAAAAAAAAATATATATATATTTTTTAAATAACGCATTCTATAATGATACAGATGAGTGTTGTGAAATATCTGTATAATAAAAACAAACAATAACGTGATTAAAATTTTAAATAAATTTTTGTATGAATCACAAATATACCAATTATGATAATTTGTATATGGATGTATGATGTCATCAATCAACACGTCATCAATGTACAAAAACATTAATTCTTAAGATAAGATTTTTTTTTATTTTATTTTATTTTATTTCATTATATTATATAACAAATATATTAGTTTTTAATTTTAATAATTTCCTTTTATATGTAGGTACATATCAAATTATTTTTATAATTCCTTTTGTTTTTTTTTTTATAACAAAACCTAATAAGTGAATTGAAATGGATGAATGTATGAATTTTTTTTATTCCCAATTCATATTCTGGGATAGTATGGCTACTTTATTTTTAATATTACTTATAAGAATAATTTGATATGTCAAAATTTTTTTTTTATTAATTATATAATTCATATCTTATTTAATTTTTTTTTTGGTAATTATGGGGTAGTTATAAGAATTTTCTTTTTCCTTTTTAATATTATATCTAGTTGAAAACTTTTCTTAAATTTGTTTAGTAATAAATTTATTTACTTCTTTCTTTTTTCGGCTAATTAAATGAATTTTTTTTTATTTTTCTCTGTTTCGCTTGAGTTCGCATTTGTAGTTTCAGGATGAGATAAGAAGCAACAGTGGTGGGATGAGTTCAAGGGATAATAAGATAAAGAGGTGAGTTGGTCCTTGGTTCTCACCTGTTTCAGTTTCAACTCCGAGTATGCCATATTTCTGCGGTCTAGCAAGATTCCTTCAAGCTTTGGAAAACCCCACCCCTATACCCTGAGCACTAGCCGGCCAGATAAGACCGCTCCAAAGCCTCTGAAGGAATAATATAAATTTTCGGTAATAGCTGATAGCTTGATATCAAATCTGTTACAGATGGCGCCCAATTTTTTAAGCACATTAGGCTCGTTAGAACCACAGCAATTTTGTTTTACTATTAATTTTTTTTTGGTATAATCTTAAATTATTATTTTCCACTACGTATGCGCAGTCGCATCCAGCCAGCTGTTGATTCGAATGTTAGTATTCATACGTTTATTTTTTTTTATTTATCTTTCTACACAGTTTTTAATTAGTATTTCACTTCAAGGATTGATTGAAGCAGTTTCCAAAGAACTCTTTCCGGTTGTACGTTGAATTGAGTCAAGAACTGAAACAGTTGCATCAACCACTCTTTGAATATTATATATTTCATATGATCACGCGTTGTATTCCATCCAAATTGGTGTTGATTTCGATGCAGGTTATGACTATGAAATATAGTATCTTAGAATATCAAATATCATTGCAAATACTTCCAGTAAAACATTTTATACTGTTGAATTATTTGTTTACAGAACCTTGAATATTCTCCCGTTAAATCCTTTTCAATAAATTCTCTCTTGAGGCAGGTGATGACCAACCCTGCTTTGTCTCTTGTTGAAATCGAATCCCAAGAACTCATCCCCTCCGAATATCGTCATTTTGAAATTTACTAATACTCAAGTCGTGCGAAGTTTTTTTTTGTTTACTCCAATCAATATTTTTTTTTGTGTTACAATTGGGATTGACAACGAATTACAGTTCAGGTCAGAGCTGCTGAATTTATAGCTTCTAAACAAATAATCATTACTCTTTAAGATACGGTTTAAAGAATTAAATAACACTGTATAACTATTTGTATATTGCGACCTCTCATAGCCATGTCGGACCTTAAAATGCTAAGCCAATACTTAGAATCCGACGAGTTTCTCGTTGAATGCGAGGTTCGTAATATAAAAGGACCGCTTCTTTCGGAAATTGAACAATTGGACCTCTGTTTTGCGAGAGAAAATGATGACAATACTCTTACTCCAGTACGCTCACATCCAGGAGCTGTAAAAGCCCCTCGACGAGAAGTATCGAAATGTTCCAGCAAATTGAAAAATTTGCAGGTCTACATACAAGATAATCTTACAAATAATTCTGATCACTTAGACCATGATGCTCTGATTTCTCGCTTGTATCATGTGTATGCTAGATTAGAAAGAATTTCGGTTTCAAAAACAGTACAGGAAGCCGCTAGAAAACTTATCACATCATGTAAAATGCTTATAACTTTGGTTAATAAAATGAAAACTACTCCTCCACAAGGGAAGTCGCTCAGCGATTCAATTGCATCATTGGCAGCCGTTGATTGTGAAGTAGTTGAAGCGTCGGACTCCGAGAGTGAACCTAATCCTACTTCCGCTACAAACGAGCAAGTTAACCATCCAATAACAGATGATAAACGTCTAAATTTAAGTGACAGTTTAGGTGACTTTAACAAAAAATTTCCACTAACGCAGTTCAAATCGGATTTTGCTAATACGGTATCAGCGACACAATTTACAGAACGGAAACAATCTAAACAGCCGTCAGCTATCAATATGCATTTTAAGTCAGTAATACCACCGACTGATAATCAAATACCTACGACCTCTAGGACCCCTATGCAACAACCACAACAGCCAATGGTTAGATTTGATACTACGAGTACTAAGGGTAACACACAGGCATTTGTGCCTCAGACAACCAGCTTTTCATCGCAACAACCAGTTCAATCTCATCCATCTTATGGCCATTTTAATACAAACCCCGTATTTAACAATTACCAGATAAATCCGTTAGCTACACATCCGAATTTTATTCCACAATACGTACAAAACCCCAGCTACAGTAACTATGCGCCATTGGGCCCAAGTGCAGTTTACCAAAATATGAATATGATGCCGCAACCTACTTATATTCCCCAATGGGCAACGCAAAAGCTACCAGAGGTTACCTCGTATCAGCCACCCCAAAGTACTGATCCAAGTCTAAATTCCACATCTACTTCACAACCGATAAGTGGATCTAATCTTTCTACAAATATTACGAAATGGAATATTTCCTATGATGGATCATCTTCGGATACTACTGTTGAAAAATTTTTTTTTCGCGTAGAACGATTGGCATCCACACACGGAATCAATTTACAACAATTAGTACATGATTTAGGATTTATTTTAAAAGGCGTAGCACGCGAGCACTACTGGATTATCTTAGAGAGAAACGGAACTTGTAGTTGGAGTGAATTACGCGAAGCATTTATCCATAGATTCCAATATAGGAAAACGGATTACGATATCCGTATTTTAATCGATAATCGGAAACAAAAATATAATAAGGAAACATTTATCGATTTTTATTACGATATCATAAATTTATCACTCCCATTAAAAACTCCGTTATCCGAGGTGGATTTAATAGACGTTTTACGTAAAAACATGCGACCCGCCCTTAAATCACAATTAGCCGGTGATATGTTCAATTCAGTAGCTGCACTCATTAACAAATGTATTGCGATCGAAGAAGCTTGGAGAAGTATTGGATATACTCCAGAACTTTCCATGAACCTTAATAGTCGGCACGTGAGTGAAATTACTTCTTCACAGGTTCAAACTTGTGGGCTCGAAAACAATTCATCGATCCAGTCGGTAATTTATCCCGTAAATATAGAGGCAATTGAATCCAACCATCCAAGGCTTACTAAAAATTTGCAATCGAATACGAATAATACATTTTCCAGTAGAACTGCTCCTTGCTGCTTGAACTGCCATATAATAGGTCACATATTTATTGACTGTAATAAACCTCCTCAACATTTATTTTGTTATGGATGTGGAGCTGCTAACGTACTAAAGCCTAACTGTCCAAACTGTACGCGGAGACAGGAAAACTATCAATCGGGAATGAGAGCCGCTGGGTCCAACCATTTCCGTCAACTCGCTCTTCCACCACCCAGACCGACCAAGACGGACTCGGCATCCAATACGGATCCAGAACTTGCAATGCAAGTCAAACGTTTATAAACCTTAAGTCCTCCAGTAATTCTAATATTTTACCATCCACTCTTTATATATCATCTAGAAACATCCGAACTTCTAACTATTTTCGTAATAAGAGAAAAATTAAGCTAAAACTCAGTAATACAATTCTGGCCGCGGTACTAGATAATCAAGATACGCGTGACAACCGACCATACGGGGTGGTCAAGTTATCTGGAATAAATCTTCGAGGATTGTTGGATAGTGGTGCTAATATAAGTGTTCTAGGTAAAAATGCACGTGAGTTCATTTCCCAGCATAAATTGTTTATGTACCCGCTCTCCAATTCGATTCAGACTGCGGATGGAGCGACACAGCAAGTTATTGGCTATATCAAAACCATGGTAACGTACCAGGGAAAGACAGCTCAGATGCAAATTTTTGTTGTCCCTGAATTACAACAAGAATTGTATTTGGGATGTGATTTTTGGGAAGCTTTTGGCCTAAGACCTATAATGGTGGAAGAACTAACCAATCCGAGTACTCATAACACAACTAAGGTCAACTCTAAGCAGTTTGAATCGAAGATTTTGGAACAATTGTTAGGAAAATATGGTGTTCAACACATCTTTACAGCAAAATATTCACCCCAAGCCAACGCCTCTGAGCGCGTTAACCGCACGCTGTTGGCGTCCCTCCGCGCTTACATCAAGGAAGATCAACGAACCTGGGATATACATTTAGATGCGGTTACACACGCTCTGCGGAATTCAATCCATGATTCTACGCAATATCCTCCCTACTTCATAGTTTTTGGCCATCACCCCGTAATGCATGGTTCAGCTTATCGTTTATTGAAAGATGTGTATAATTTCAGCGGCAATTACACCTCTATTGACAATAAACCGGAAGATTTATATCAATTGTCAACGAAAATCCAAGAGCGTCTTCATAATGCACAATTAAAAGCCCACAGCCCTTACAACCTACGTAGCAGAATTCCAAAATATAAAGTAGGTCAAATAGTATATGTGAAAAATTTCACACAAAGCAATGCCATATCATATTATTCTGCTAAACTTGCACCGAAATATCAAAAGGGGAAAATTATACGACTAATAGGAAATGTTTCCTGCAAGATATCGGATATGGAAGGGAAATCACTGGGGATTTACCACTTCAAAGATATTAAGCTTTAGATTCTAATCAACCCATGGCTGGCTGCCTTACAATCACTTGGTACAGTTTTCGTTCTTCTTTTATTTTTTTTAATTATAAAACGGAATGCCCGGCTTTTGAGACATCTTATGCTCCTGGGTGTGAGTCTTCCCCACGATTTGTAACGCTGAATACCCACCGTTCCAATCAAGGGACGTAATACATAATTTTTAATATTACTTTCCTCTACCGAGAGATGGATTTTTTTTTAACTCGTAATTCCCGTTACCTCGGTGGCTATAAATTCGCAGTTTTTTTTTTTTGGCTGGAGTCAGTTCAGAATTTTTAAGTAATTTAGTTGGAGTTGATTATTAAAATCCGACGAGTGATTATGAAGAAAAGTTATTTATTGAAATTCGATTCGTTATTATATATATAAAAAAAAAAGTCACTAAAATTTAACTTGTGACTGTGAAGTTTTTTTTTGTCTAAATTTATTTCGGTTTAAGAGAAGTTTTTTTTTTGTTTTCAAGTTATTTACCAAAATTTAAAATATTAACTAAAATTAGTAATAAATAGTGTAAATTAATAAAATAGTGGATAATAAACTGTATAAATTTATTTAAACTGAAAAATGGTATCTGTTCCTCATTATCAACTAAAAATTTAATATCGTTAATTGTGAATATTTAATACATAAGTTCAGTTATAAATACTATCATACTATCTATAAATGCTTTAAAACTAAGTTTTTGGCAAACCACTTTAACATAATATATATACTATAGTATAACTATAGTTAACAAATAAAAAAATAAAAAAATAAAAAACTCTGAAAATTAAATAATGTGATTATCGTACGAGAAAACGGAGAACATTTCTTTTATGAGTGACCGTTTCATTTTGTAACCTAGAGTATAAAAAAAAAATATTTATGTATATGTATACTTATACTTTATAGTGTATTGTTTTGTATATATAATTATACAAAATAAAATTAAAAGTGTGCAATATAAAAATAATAATTTTTCTTAAAGATTTAATTCATATCTAAAATTAAGAAACTAAAAACTATCAGTGTTTTAAAAAAAAAAAAAAAATATATATATTTTTTAAATAACGCATTCTATAATGATACAGATGAGTGTTGTGAAATATCTGTATAATAAAAACAAACAATAACGTGATTAAAATTTTAAATAAATTTTTGTATGAATCACAAATATACCAATTATGATAATTTGTATATGGATGTATGATGTCATCAATCAACACGTCATCAATGTACAAAAACATTAATTCTTAAGATAAGATTTTTTTTTATTTTATTTTATTTTATTTCATTATATTATATAACAAATATATTAGTTTTTAATTTTAATAATTTCCTTTTATATGTAGGTACATATCAAATTATTTTTATAATTCCTTTTGTTTTTTTTTTTATAACAAAACCTAATAAGTGAATTGAAATGGATGAATGTATGAATTTTTTTTATTCCCAATTCATATTCTGGGATAGTATGGCTACTTTATTTTTAATATTACTTATAAGAATAATTTGATATGTCAAAATTTTTTTTTTATTAATTATATAATTCATATCTTATTTAATTTTTTTTTTGGTAATTATGGGGTAGTTATAAGAATTTTCTTTTTCCTTTTTAATATTATATCTAGTTGAAAACTTTTCTTAAATTTGTTTAGTAATAAATTTATTTACTTCTTTCTTTTTTCGGCTAATTAAATTAATTTTTTTTTATTTTCCTCTGTTTCGCTTGAGTTCGCATTTGTAGTTTCAGGATGAGATAAGAAGCAACAGTGGTGGGATGAGTTCAAGGGATAATAAGATAAAGAGGTGAGTTGGTCCTTGGTTCTCACCTGTTTCAGTTTCAACTCCGAGTATGCCATATTTCTGCGGTCTAGCAAGATTCCTTCAAGCTTTGGAAAACCCCACCCCTATACCCTGAGCACTAGCCGGCCAGATAAGACCGCTCCAAAGCCTCTGAAGGAATAATATAAATTTTCGGTAACAGCTGATAGCTTGATATCAAATCTGTTACAACTCCTTTCAGAGAACGCTCCACAATTCATTTAGGAGCCACACGCAGAACGAGACCGAGCCATTGTATACTCGCTGATCTTCATCAAACCTCTGATCACGATCCATACAATAAGCGGGCCTGATACACTCGCTGAAAACCAGCTTTATGGCACTTAATAGGTGTTTAGATTTTGCCTTAGAGGATACAAAGCACGACTGACTACCGCAAATCGCTATTTAATAAGCTCACCTACACTGTTACCGTGAGTGATGAGAGAGCATAAAAATTTGAACCTCCCCACTCTCTCAAATGCGTAGTAATGCGTAGTGAGTACTACTAAAATCTGGTGTACCATTTTCCATATAACCAGAGATCATGTATTTTCAGTCTGTATTTGATGTGACTCAGCCACAGTCTGTGAAGCAAAATGAAAACCAAGCAGGTCTATAAAGTGTCCATTCTATGCGTCGATGTTGATTCAGAGGTCTCCATCCCGGCCCCGAATGGCGGTGGACCCAAGCCTGAAAGTATAGTGCAATCCGGTAATCCCTTTAAAAAAATTCGCGAAATTATTTTATTGTTGAGTTGTCGTGCCTTCAGAACCTTCAAGAAGCCAATGCGGTTAAAAATAGTATAGCAAGTCTGACAATCTCTATAACAGTTATTATTGGAAACAGCGAAAACATTAAAGCAGCCATAAGCATTCTCGATTACAATCTCACAGTACTGCGACTCACACTGTGTGTGCGTAGAATTTAGAACAGAAATAGGTAAATTTTATCTAGTTAGCTGCTACTTCCAATACTCTGATGATCCTGTTGTTTATATAAATAGGCTTGATAAGGTTATGGATGCTCTCAAGAACCATCCTATTATCATCGCTGGCGACTTCAATGCTAAATATAATCAATTGCATAATAGAGGCACGAACGATACGGTTTCTCGCAGAAGAGTTTGTAGATAGAAGTGGTTTCTTCATTATCAATGAAGATGGCCAGCCAAGTACAATATGGTGAATTCACCAGCACAATATGGTGAATGGAATATTGATCTCCCATTAATGACGGGTTAACTCGGGTGTTCGGCAGCGAGATGCTCTGTCCCCGATACTCTTTAATCTCATGTTGGAGTACATCTTTCGTAAAACTGAAACACCGCAGCGTAATATCTTATATCGCCAGTCCAATCAGGTGCTTGCATATGCAGATGACATATGCGTGATTGGACTGAATAGCAACGGAGTGAAAGAAATACGTGATCCGCTTGTAGAGTGTTCAGCTTCTGTTGATCTCTGGTTTTAGGGACAATGGCACACCAGATTTTAGTAGTGGCCACTACACGTTTGAGGGAATGAGGAGGTTCAAATATTTGGATTCTCTTATCACTCACGATAACAGTGTGGGTGAGGATGTACGGCTGGCAGCTGGCGGTCGTTCTTTGTATACTCTAAGGCCCCTGGTAAAATCTGAATACCTATCTAGTGCCGTGAAGCTGAAGCTTTGCAAAGCGTTGATCAGGCCCGTAGTTATGTTTGGATGTGAAAGTTGGGCGCTGACGGATGAGTACGAGAGATGGCTCCTAACATTTGAGAGAAGAGTTATGCGTGTGATTTACGGCCCAAAACGCGAAATAGATGGTACATACCGAGCTCTGTACAGTATCGAGATCAGAGATCTGATGAAGATCCCCGATATTGTATATCAAGTAAGATCTCAGCGAGTACGCTGGCTCGGGCACGTTCTGCGTGCTGATCCGGAACGAATTGTGCAGCGATCTCTGAAAGGAGAGCCACCATATGGTAGGCACATAGGTCGTTGCAGGCGACGATGGCTCCGCGGTGTAGAGAACGACTTGGCCTCTTCAGATTGTCTTAGACAGTATGAAGACCATGCTCGGGATCGAAACCGTTGGAGCCAAATTGTTGATTCAGTAAGGTGCCAGTAATGGCCTTTAAAACTGTTTAAAAAAATAAATTAATGACGGGTGGTCTGTTAAGAAGGGTTGCAAAATGATCAGTCCAAGAGAACTGATTTACAAGCAACCATAGAACCATTATCCCCACTATGATCCTAAATGACACAAACAACGATAACCAGCATCCGGAGAAAGTTCGGCGATACGCGGTTTAACATACAAATTGGGAATAATTCGAAATGTACTGGAAATGTACTTCCCGTCCTTCAACTTCCGTCCACTCCAAGTGGAGTGGATTGAAGGAGGGAGAATTTACAAATTGAAAACAGATGTGGATAGAATTGAGGAGAGAATAAAAAACCCACCCATCAATGTCTGTAATGAAAGTATACCTAAGAAACGAGCACGCAAAACCAAATTGCCTAGGTGGTCCTGCGAGCTGACCACCATATGTAAAAATGTTTAAAAACTACAAAAGCTCTTTCTTAAAGAATCAGATCCGATCACAAGGGAACGCAAACGACTAATCTATATGTGGCATGTCGTAACGCATATTTCAGAAGTATTAATGAAACAAGCCAACGCAGCTTGAAAAATTTCATTAGTCACCATGAAAATCCCGAGCCTTGGGGTTTGTATACATATTTAAGCCGCGTTGTCCCACGAAATGTTTTAGAGCGGCGATAAAAGCTTGCGAGTACGTATAAGATCGTTTACGGTTTCAAAGTGAACAGCTCGTGTCGTGAAGCATATAAATGTGGCAATATACGCTTTTGTTGGTGTGTCCCCTCGTATTCGATAGTGAATGCGTATCGGGCCACAGAAATCGACCCCGGTAGTGTAAAAGGCTCGTGCTGGTATGACTCGTTCTGCAGGCAGGTTTCCCATAAGATACTCGATACTCCTTGGCTTGGTTCTGAAACACCTAATGCAATTATTAACTGTGCAACGAGCAACCATTTACCCATCCAATGGCCAGAATCGTAGTCTAGTAATGGCCAACAGTGCTTGTGGTGCAGCGTGTCGATGTTTCACATGCAAATAAAACATTAGCATATTAGTAAAAGGAGTAGACTTGAGTAAGGGGAGTTGATGTTTTGAATCGAAAGGAAGAAGGGAATTGTGGATGCGGCCTCCTACACGTAGAAAACCTAGGATGTCCAGAAACGGACTTAGAGAACGCAGACGACTCGTTCGGTAAACTTCTTTGTTTTTCCGCAGGTTCACAATTTTACGTCCAAAGTGAAGAGATTGTATATTCTTCACGGGAGCTAGCAAGGCATTATTCAATCCATCCACTGTTAGTGGTCCCTTATTTTTGGTAGTCTTGTTTGTTTCATATACGAGAAGGACCATCTTTTGTTCCATGTGTATGATGGTGCGGACAGCCAAGACAATACTATCGTTAAGTCTGCCCTATAGAACACATTTTTGGTTTACATGGAATAATCCTACGTTCTTCGTACGTGTATGGGTTCGTTGGAGAGTCATCTTTTTCCAGTTCGCAGAATTGTTGAAATTGCTGCTCCAACGAAGGGTTATGCACTGTAGAGACCATATTGAAAGACCAACCGAAAGCTGTATTTTGCAGTACTGGCATACTATCGTTAAATTTTATTTGTCCTTCCAACATTAGTGAACAGTATATAGATCGGCTCCGATTAACATGGCTATTGGTTGTGGACAATTGAAATTAGAATTCGCTAGTTCTATATTGTGTGGAGGAGGCCAACTGTTGATATCAATAAGACTGCTTGGTTGATATCCAGTTATTCTAGGCAATATGTATGCCTCAAGTTTAGTGGAGAATTGGCTGAGGCGAGATGTAATTGCAAGAATCGTCCGTTCTTTGACATTTACTTCACAGTTGCCAATTCCTGCAACAAGCTTAAGGATACTAAAACACTTAACTCCTAATTTATGGGTCAACCTTTTCGTTATGAAGTGTAATTGTGACCCAGAATCCAGAAGGGTTCTGCATGCAACAGGTAAACCGTACTTGTCTAGTACGTGGATTACGGCAGTAGCCAATATGACTTGACATTGTGATTTGATGTGGGTGCTTGATTCGGCTTGAATAGAGTCAACCGATGCATGGCCACTGGTATAGTTTAATGGTTGACTAATGAAACCTTGGCTTGGAGGTTCAGACTGAGCAGTGCCACCATTAACATTTTGAATAGAGCTCAACGATGGATATTGATGTAAGTATATGTATGGCGTTTGGCTGAACACTCATGACATCTTGATCGCGAGCACGAATCCGACGTATGAGAAGTATCAAGCAAACAATTTGTACAAAACTGAAGACGAGAAACTGCTTGCTGGCGATCTGGTAGTGAAAGGTTGATGAAACATCTGCATCTGTATATGTTGTGTTTTGGCATGGCGCAATACGAACAAACTTTATTTGTAGTGCTTGATGAAACGAGAAATGAGGTTGGATTCACAGCGGTGGTTGATAAAATGAGAGATGAAGTTGGATCCGCAATGCTGCCTGAAGAAACAAGAGATGACTTAGAAGCTCTCTGATGAGTAAGTTTGCATAAGAGCATTGAAGAGCAGTGCAAACTGTACAGTCGGCCCTGACATCCGCAGCACAATCGACCATCGGAAGGAAACCACCGAAAACTCGCAATGAGTGGTTTGACGACTACTGCCGTCAGAGCGTCGAAAATAAACGGCAACTGCGTGAAAAATGGTTAACTCGGAACACCAGAAGCACTAGAGCGGAATATGTCAACGCAAGAAAAGAAACAACCATACTTCTCCGGCAAAAGAAACGCGCGTAGATGAGACACTTTATCGAAGACATCAGCTTCCATGCGGCAAACGGAAACCTCAGAGACACCTTTGCTAATACCAGGAATCTTACCAAAGATTTCCATCCTAGACCGACCGCCATCAGAAACAGGGATGGTGAGTTGAGAACAAGCCAACATGATGTTTTAGCGGTTTGGCAAACTCACTTTCAAAATCTGCTAAACAGAACTGATGAAGTGACCCCAATTCGAGCTATTGCTCCACCAGGCGAGGAGGACTCTATCCCGTACCCCGTACACAAGAATGGAAAAGCGCCAGGTCTCGATGGAATACCCGCAGAACTAGTAAAACTCGGAAGAGCAACACTGGCATCAAAGCTCTATGACCTCATTCTCGCTATCTGGGACCAAGAGGTACTACCCGATGAATGGAAGACAGCACTCATCTGCCCTTTACATAAAAAAATCGACCGTCTTAAATGTGAAAATTATCGCGGCATAGCTCTGTTAAATACTCATTCCTTAAGCCGAACCTATTATTGGCGATTACCAGTGTGGTTTTCACCCTAACCGCTCAACCACCGATCAATGTTTTTCTTTAAGGATGATTCTGGAAAAAAGTTGGGAGTACAATATTAATATACATCAGCTCTACATCGATTTCCAGCAGGCGTATGATAGCATAAATCGCGAGAACCTTTGGTCCGCGCTCATACGTCTCGGCATCCCGGAGGAACTTGTTTCTCTGTGCAAGCTTTCAACATCTGGATCTAGCTGCAGAGTAGCAATTGAAGGCGCGGTCTCTGACCCCTTTGAAATAACATCTGGCGTGCGACAGGGCGATGCACTCGCGCCGACACTTTTCAATCTGGCGCTCGAGTACGTGATCAGGAAAAGCGGAATTAAGACTCAAAACTGCATTTTAACCAATCTAGCCAAATTCTTGGCTATGCAGATGATATCGTCCTTCTTGGACGAAGAACTCAAGACATCAATGACAATCTGGTCTGCTGGACCGCAATGCGCGGCGACTTGTATTATGCATTAACAGCAGCAAAACAAAATATTTAGCAACATCCCGGAGCATTCCCAATGCCGATTTCGAATCCGGTGAACACAACTACGATGGCGTACAAGAATTCAAATATCTCGGGTCAACAATAACATCTACGAATGATATGCAGGCAGATATAAAATCTCGAATTGCTGCCGGCAATAGAGTCTTCCACGCACAGTCGAAATTATTACGATCTAAACACCTATCGCGGTCATGCAAACTTTTACTGTATAAAGCACTAATAAGACCGGTGCTTACATATGGAAGCAAGAGCTAGACCCTGGCCACCACCGATTGTAGAATTCTTTCTACGTTTGAGAGGAAGGTCATTACATCAAATCCCACCGAATCAGATGGCTTGGCCACCTCTCGAGGTCCCCATCAAACCGAATGATTAAAAGAGTGTTCCAACAACAACATCCAGCTGGGGTACGACATAGAGGAAGACCCCGATTGCGTTGGTACGATGACACCCAACAAGATCTGCGTATATTAGGATGTCGTAACTGGAGGCAACGAGCGATGGGTCGAGTTAGTTGGAGGTCTACAGTGCAGTTTAGAGATGCAGTTTACAATGCAGAGAGATATCCGCCAGTAGTAAAATGATCACGTCGGGGTCACCAAATTATGTTCAAATAGACATAATACTCCGCGAACGGGTTGAATAAAAAGTTAATTTTTGGCCACATGGCGTGTAATTTAAGAATTTTATTTTATTTATTTTGTTGATGATGCACCATCAACCTCTTGTACATACAGCTCTTGTTGCAATGACCAAATTTAATACAAAAATATCATTATTCTCTGAAGGAGAAAGATCCGCTATATAATATATACTATGTTTATTTACCTATTAATTCGGTAGATATATTACGTTATTTTTAGTTGGTATTGGTGTAATCTTAAGACTAATAAGCGAATTTGCATATTATGATGCTATGTACATAAAGTTTTTTTTTTTTTTTTTTTTTTTTTATTTATATTACGACTGAGTCTTGTACCCATTTAGTAATTTACATTGCATAATACAGTGTTTTGAATAGTCGGCGTAATCAAGTGATTATCTCCAGTTTAGTGTAACTCCTCCCTCAGATTTTTCGCCACAGTAAGTCTACTGACCTCCTGGTCGCGATAAGTCCAGTGGTTTGGTTCTTTGCAGTCTTCTTGTAGGAGATGTAGTCAGCATACAGCGTATGTCCAGATTTTGATGCTGGTGCAGACGTGGTAGGTGTTTTGTTGCATGATGCTTAATTTCATCCGCGATAAGCTCAATCTTGAGATCTCGATGGAGGTTGTCGTTTCGAATGTACCACGGTGCATTAACAATACACCGTAGGATTTTATTTTGAACTGTTTGTATGATTTTGATATTTGTCTTCTTGGCACATCCCCAGAGTTGGCTACCATATGTCCATACAGGCTTCAGAATTTGTTTGTATAACAGCAGTTTGTTATGGATCGCTAGTTCAGATTGTCTCCCTAGGAGCCAATGCATTTTTCTAAATTTTATGTTTAGTTCTTCTCTCTTCTTTTTTATGTGTTCCTTCCATCTAAGCTTATAGCATCTAAAGTCATACCAAGATATTTGGCAGTGTTTGCATGGGGTACTACTATTGAGTTTATCATTATTGGTATATGGTTAACTTTTTGATTTGTAAAGTTCACTTGGATTGATTTTGCTTCATTTAATTTAATTCGCCAGTTCGTTGTCCAATTACATATCAGGGTAGTAGCCCTCTGTAATTTACTAGTGGAGTCATTGATGTTCTTTGCTGTTGCAAGTATTGCCGTGTCATCGGCAAAAGTCGCCATTGTTTCTTCTGTAATTGGTATATCTCTAGTATATAGGAGATATAGGATTGGTCCAAGAACACTCCCTTGTGGTACTCCGGCTGTTATTCTTTTTAGCTGGGAGTACTCATTCTCATACTTTACTCGGAAGTGCCTCTCTGATATGTATGATTTTAAAATTTAAAAAAAATTGCTCCGGAAGATCTCGATGAAGTTTGAATTCTAGCCCCTGGTGCCATACTTTGTCAAATGCTTGCGCTACATCAAGGAATATAGTTGAGCATATTTGTTTGCTTTCTAGTGATTTCTCGATTACATCAGTAATTCGATGTACTTGTTCTATCGTAGAATGATTTTCCCTAAATCCAAACTGATGTGAAGGGATAAGATTCCTTTCTTCGATAATTGGTTTTAGTCTTTTAAGAAGAACTTTTTCAAATAGTTTCGATAATGTTGGTAGCAGAGAAATTGGCCTATATGAAGCTTTATCATGCGGAGATCTGTTCGGTTTAAGTACCATAATTACTTCTGCATCTTTCCATTGTCTTGGTAGATTTCTTAGTCGAAATGCTGCATTAATTATATGCACTAGTTTCCTCAACGCTTTCTCCGGTAACAGTTTTATTATCTGACCCGTTATAAGATCATAACCTGGAGCCTTATACGCATTCAGATTATTCTTGATTTCCCATTTTAGTTCTTTCAATGTTACAGGTGTAATATATACTTCATCCTGTTTATTTATTGGTGTAATATTTTCCTCTTCCGCTTGTTTTGGATAAGGTTGGAATGTTTATTCAAGGTGATTTGCAAACAAATCTGCTTTTTGTTTAACATTTCGAGCCCAATTTTCATTATTTTTAATTGGAGGAATCTGAAGTTTAGGTGTTTTAATATTCTTAGTTGCTTTCCATAATGAATAATCAGTATCTTTTTGCCCAGTTAGAGTGCTGAGGTATTTATTAACTGATTGATTTTTAATGTCTTTTATAAGGTATTTTAATTTGTTACACAAATGGTTAAATACTCTTTTATTTTCAGGATTTCGATGTTTTTGCCAATTCTTCCGTGCTTTTCTTTTATTTTTAAGAAGTTCTCTCACTTCCTCTGGATAGCTAGCATTGCGCTTCATTTCCTGCCTATTATTTGGAGTGCTTTCCCATGCAGCATATTGGATATTATGGATGAGCTTATCTAATTCGTCTTCTATTTGGACTGGTCCCTGAATTGGGTTCTGCAGACTAATTCTTTCTGTTAACCGTGTTTGGAAGAGATCCCAATTGGTTTTGAAGCTCGTTAATTTCGGGATGCTCTCTTTCAAAATAATTGTTTGGCTAAGTATCATAATAACTGGTGAATGATCTGATGATAGACTTTCACTGTTCTCTATATGGATATAATTATCTGAAATCCCTTTTGTAACAAAGAAGTCTATAAGGTCTGGAATCTTACTGGTATCCGTAGGCCAATAGGTTGGTGTACCGCCTGAGTGAAACTCGCATTTTAGTTGTTTGCCTGCTGCGAACAGTTCTTTTCCTTTAGCGGTCGTTAACCGAGATCCCCAATATGTATTTTTTGCATTATAGTCACCTCCAACTAAAAAGACACTTCCCAGCGTTTTCAGAAGATTATAGTATAATCTACTTGTTTGAGATTGTATCTTGGAGGGCAATATATTGCTGAGATACTGCATGTTTTAATATTGCTTAAATGTATTTTGATTGTTGTGACTTGCATGGAAAGGTTCTCAACTTTTGGTTCTTCGTTATGTTTTATATACTCTTTTATGAGGATAGCTGATCCACCTCTGGCTTTGTTCTCAGGATGTAGTGCATAGTAGCAATTATATCCTTTTATTTTACAGAATGAAGTTTTGGTGAAATGGGTTTCTGATATAAGACATATATCTATATTATGCATGTTTAAAAATATATCTAGTTCTTGAATGTGTTGCAATAGCCCATTTGCATTCCAGGTTACAATTCGTAATGTTTTATTCATTTCTTTTGTTTATAATTCGATTTTACATAATTTATATTTTGATACACTTGACCAAGGTTTTCTTTTACTCTTTTATTGAAACTAGTTTGTGATTTCATTTCTTCTAGTGTTTTCTGCAGACTCATTTCCTGCGAAATAAGTCTTTTGTTAAGGTTCTCTAGATTTCTCAGTATGTCCTGTAGAACGAGATCCACTTTTAACTGTTTCTCCTCTGTTTCCTGAACTACTTGTGCATAAGTAACGTTTTCGTTTACCCTCTGGCTTTGTATGTTATGATTAGCAGTTGTCGATTTTGACTCCGTGGTTCTTTTTATAGCTAGTACATTTATTGATGTACCTGGTTTGCGTGATTTATCTCTCATTTTTTGTAGTTCTACTGCAACTTCCCATCCTCTGTAGTTGGCTGGATGCTGGCCATTACAGTTGATACACTTCGGTGTTGTATCTCGGGGGACTGTGCAGTCATTTCCTGCGTGTTTTCCTGCAATGTACATAAAGTATTGCAATTAAATTAGGTATATAAGTCATGTAAAGGATCATTCACAATGGTTAAGGTAAGAAGAGCAAGTGTTTACAGATTTTACGTTAATTGAAATTGAATTACATGCATATTAATGATATTAATCTAAAATGAATTATAAATATATAAATAGAATGTAAATTGACCAAAATATGTTAAATTGTCTTAACATATATGGACCGAGTAAGGACCTATGTTCTCGCAGAAGTTGGTGTAATTTCTGCCAGCTCTAGTATTAAAGTTCCCAATTACCAGTGTAAAATGAATATCGGCAGCTTTGCGATCCAACCGTTTAACCGTTTTAAGAGGTATTCTTGGGAAACTCACATTGTCTGAGTGTTCCGCGACCACAGGGAAAGGCTTGTCGTATCATAATGTATTGAAAAAAAAATCTGTGGAACGAGACTGTGAACTACAATATTTTCTCCAATTCGAAATAATAGTTTTTAGGAGGTTGCTCCTAATTTAAATTCTCGTCCGGTCGGACTTCTCAATTTAAATAAAGATACACAAACACAAAAATATATTTAAAATACACAATTTTATTTATTTAATTATATAATTTTGATTTATTTATTTATTATAATTTTTATTTATTAATGTTGTAATTATTTATTATCATGTGTTTATGTTTTAATTAATTTTTATTTATTTATTTATTTTCACCACCACATTTATGTTGAGAGCGTTGTCTTGCAAAATTCAGAATCGTAATGGCGAATTTTGTTGTATTGAAAGACGTGTTGTCTTGTAGGTTGTTGTTTGAGTTGTGTGTGACGTCGCCTTCGTCTTCGTTTTGTGTTGAAGGAACACATGCGCCGGCGACGGTGAATATTGCACTTACGCATAAGTGTTGCATCACCGAACATTGTTGTTCGTGGTGATGTTGTTAGATGGCGATGGTTTTACTATAAATGTTTTATAGTAATGGTTCGGTTATTAGATAGTGTTGGTTGGATAGATGGATATGTGATGGGGTTAGTGAACGCTTAATTCAAATAAGTTGGTTTATATTTGAATTTCACTAATTGTTTTGTTTGTGGCAGAATCGAATAGCGGTGAGTCGAATATTCGAGCTGCTACAAGTTCGATTGATCTATAATTTAACCGCACTGTATCTCACGACCATTTCTGAAAAATCAGAAATGGTAATCAAATATGTAGTAACGAAACCTTAAATATAATTTGATCATAACATTTCAGGGCTAATTTTATCTACATAGATACATAAATATTAAAATATCATTTTTCAATTTATACATATTGATTTTTTTGTAGACAGTTCTAACTCTTCTGAATGTGTGAATATTTTACAGTATATCCAACATACCAGAAAATCAAGCTGCTCATTCCATCTGATAAAAGAAAAAGTTGAATTTTTTTTTTGGTTATCTATCTCTATGTACATATATGTATGTATGGTATTTGTTTTATGCCAAATATCAAATGAACAGAATTTTTAGTATAGAAAATATCTGTACGTATAAAAAAATTTCATCTCACCGCACATTCGCATCTACTCGTATGTACATAGACGTCGAAAGCATAGCAGAAAAATATGGCAAATTCTATAATATTTATACACAAAAAAATGTTTATCGACAGAAATGATATGGGTAAATATTAAAAATTTAATCGATTGATGGTTATAGATAGCTGTTAGTTTGTATTACATACATAAATATTTTCATCACTTCTGTTAATATAAAAACTAACTTTGGCAAAAAATTGAAATGATTATCCCTCCCGTTTATCATAAATATATGTATATATACATACATTTTATAGTTTAATGTTGTTAGTTTGCTTTTTAGTATATACATACTTACATAGAAACATAGCTATGCTAAATTATAAATTTTATTAGTTCAATCAACTGTATACAAAATATATTATAAAATACGACTGGAATAATCGTATTAAAGTTCGATGCTCCTATGTATGGCTAGATTATATCCACATAAATGATTATGTGTGTTCACACATTTTGCTAATCACTACACCATATATATACACACACACACCCACACATAATATAATCAAAACAACTCAATTAAATAAAATACTTTTGGCAACACAAAAACAACTTATTCTCGGATATTGTTCCCAATGGGGCGGACCTTCTTAATATCTAAACAGGCAGCACAAAAAAATAAAAATAAAAATATTTATATACAATTCTATATAACACTAATTTAACCCTTATCACATTTTGGTTACAATCTATAGAAAATAAAATTAAAATAACTCGTAAAGCTTTTAATTTTCCGATAGAAAATTCATAATAAAAAATTTTCGTCGTTTTCCATCATCTGCACCCAATGCTTCCTTTTCGTTCTTATTTTGCGGTTGGTGTTGTTTTTATTGCGAAAGGAAATTAAAAGCTTTTATACTTGAAAATTATCCATACACGTATACATATAGTTATAAAGAACCAGAAAACCAGCAACAAGAACAAAAAATGTACCAAAAACTTTGAAGGGAAAATAAATAAATTTAATTTAATCGAGATGAATTATTTATTTTGATTTAAATGTTTTGCGCGAATTTCGATTATTCATAAAAAAATGAAAAATAAAAATACTATGCGATGCAGTGGGAAGTAGTGATCTTTGGGTTTCAAAATGATTTGATTTAACTTCAGGGCAAATAATTAACCACCAATTGCCAAAGGATTACGGATTCTACTTTATACAATCAACGGAGAGTTCAAATGGAAGGTGGCAACTCTAAAACAGCCGGTCCCATAAGCGGTTGACAAAGGGGGTAAACTTGTGCCAAGTAATAGACAGAACCTTCAATATCGTTGGTTAACTCGTGAAAATCCCCAGTACACCAGTAGGAGTTCACTATAGAGATAATTCTTGAACTAGCAGCAACAACGATCTACCTTTTAATTTATTATTGGTATTAAAATAACAGCAGCATTGGAGGGCCTAATCATGTGCATGAAGGAGTATCGGCTGGAACTCGTTGCTCTTCAAAAAACTATGGATTACTTCTTGGGCCGCAGGTAAAGAACGCTGTTTTGATGTTCCAAGCAGTCAATAACCGATTGTGTAAGCTTTGCTTGAGCATGAAATTAGCCAATCTGTCGATAATTTGTGTACATGCGCCCACAGAAGTCAGCCAGCCCCAAGATAAAGATTCATTTTACAATGACTTGGACGATCTGATGAAATCTATATCCAAACACGATGTTAGAATGGTAATTGGGGACTTTAATGCTAGAGCTGGCACAAATCAGGCCGACTTGTGTGAGAACATAGGTCAGTACTCGCGACACCAAACTGCGACCGATAATGGTGAGAGAATGATGTATTTTGCAATTACTCATGACCTTAGAGTAGCAAGCAAGTTCTTCCTTCACAAACAGATACATCTAGAGACATAGACATATTCTCGGAACTTTCCACAGCCAAATTGACCACGGGTTAGTTTCTAAAGGGCGGGCTTGGGTTGTGCAGGATATGAGGACTGATCGGTCAGCAACCAAATACGTAGGCAGCGATTATCATTTGGTCGCTGCAAAGCTACGATGGAAGTTTTTGGATAAGCTTGGGAATACATTTCAACTGTGAAGGTCTGATAAATTAAGATCAAAACAAACGATATCAGGATCTTGTCAGCGACAACATTGAGGAAGCTAATTGCCAGTCTGACTGTTTGAACTCTGTCTGGAAGATACTAAAATCTTCGGTTGTCCGTGCTGCTCGCAACAGACTTTAGGTATAGTGAACGTCAGACCCTAAGAATGATTGGTTTGATGACGAGGGTTGCCATGCAGTCGAGCAACAAAATATAGTAAAGTAACCTGACGTAAGGCCAGACGACAGAAAAGTGGCCCCGATATGTCCCATCTTCAAGAAGGGAGAATACATTATTATGGATAGAATCACTCCGCTAGCGGAGGGCTTTTTTTTTTTTTTTTTTTTTTTTTTTAAAGGACTTGGCATAGACACTTTTACGGTCCATAGCCTTACCTTACATTCACACAACATTCATTCAATCCATTCATTCATCCCATTCACACAAGTACAGTATACCATCTGCGCATTGCATAGCTCCATGTCACCCTGTACAGTGACATGAAAGATGGGTCGGCCCATGAGTTCTACATTCCAACAGAGGGTCATAGATGTTTTCAATTTAATCACCGATCGTAATCGGAAGATGAAAAATCCCTTTTGCATCCCGCCTCAGTTGGGATTCGAACCCGGTACCTCCCGATCCAAACGTCGCAGCTTTAACCACTGCGCTATTTGCTCGGTAGCGGAGGGCTTTGTTGGTGACTATCCATCATTGATCAGGTGTTTTCGCTGCTGATGATTCTATTCTAAATATTATGAGACTGTGAACCGCCTACATAAGGTGTTTCTGGATTTCCGGCAGGCCTATGACTCGATCAATTGCGGTCTAGTTTGCGGTCTGCCCTGGAATACCTAGAAATACCAACAAAATTGTTACGGCTGTGTACAATGACAGTGATGCAGTCTCAATGCTGCGGTCAAGTTGAGAACAGGCTATCGACAATTTTTGCGGTTAACTCTGGTGTTTGACAGGGAGATGCTCTGTCCCCGATACTCTTCAATCTCATGTTGGAGTACATCTTTCGTAAAATTCAAACACCTGAGCACAACATCTTATATCGCCAGTTCAATCAGGTTCTTGCATATGCAGATGAAATATGCGTTACTAGACTGAATAGCAACGGAGTGAAGGAAATACTTGATCCGCTTGTAGAGTTTCAATAGGTACCTTAAACCCTCTCTGGTGGTCTGGTGCGAAGCTGTCTTGGGGGCATCAAGTTGGTTCTTGTTGCAAGCTCGGTATCTTCCAGCTTCCACAAGTGTGCGTATATTAGTGCCCCGTGGTGACCACCGGGCAAATCATCCACCATGTTTATGTGGTGTACTTGGCAAAAACCCGGCTCTAAAAAACTGGCCCGGGTTAAGGTGTTAACCGTATCATGCTGATAACCGGCCAGTCTTAAAACTAGCCCAGTCTCTAACGGTATATCGGGATACTTGGCGCCCTCCGGATCATGCAGCCTTACCTGTGTATTGAGGATCTCTGCACAAGTGGACCTTCTTTCTCCGCTACGACGTGGGACCTATTATGGATAATCAATATAAAAAAGAAAAAGAGATCGGAACTCTTAAAAAATAGGCATATAGAGCTGAGAAGACATCGGCAATTAGGGCCGGTCTCCAAAGAGCAAAAATGGAGCATAAGAACAAACATGGCTAGCCTCTCAAACCAAAAGGCTAAGGCACGAATGCTGGCCCACAAGTATTAAACAACCAGACCAGGAAGAGAGCCTGGCGCATGATCTCCAAGACCAACGACATTCCGTTGGATCAGAGAACGGATAGAGACAAGGATACGCTTGCGTGGGCAAGACGTGTCACTGTTTCGAAGCAGGAGGGTTCCGCTGAGATGTCACTGACGAAAAGGCAGAGATCTGAGGATAAACCGCCTGCGGAGGAGAAAAAGAAAAGAGTCACTATCACCAGGCCCTTCAACGAGGTGCCAAAGGAGCACCTGACCATGGCAGTCATTGACAGTGCTCAAAAAGATGAGACCATTATGGCCCTTAACAGGAGGAAGGTAAACTTCCTAAACATCATAAGGGAGAATCCGAGAAAGGTATGTGACCCTCTAAAAAAAGACGATCGGCAGCCTAGGTGAAGTCTGGCCTAGTGGGAAATGGGACGAGGGAAGAATTTCCACGTCACGAGCCTGGATCTCTGCGGAGCCAAGCGGCCCAAAGGGGATGCTAGAAATCCTGAAAATCAGCAATGTGGATCTGCCAACGGCCACTTGGAAGCTTGCCAGGTTAGAGGAGGTGAAGACGGCAGCAGATCACAGACCAGGCGTTATCATCCTCAACAGAGACTCCTTGGGTGCTCTGGCAAAATCTGGAGGGTTAGTCAGCTATGAATTTGGAGCGATTACGCTCAAGGTTTATAAGCGCGATGAAGCCGACAGATCTGGAGCATATACAGCAGGTGGAGTACCAGTTGTTAAGTCCCGCCTGGTGTTGGTGACTCAGAAGTCCAGAGCATCCAGGAAGACGCTCAAGAGGCATTGTCCATAAAATGCTTAAGATCCTTCAGATCAACCTCCATCACTGTAAAGCCAGCCCTTCTAATCAGAATGGAATCTGAATCCATTGATGTTGTTCTGGTCCAGGAACCATGGGTCAGTGGTGACTGGGTACTGGGGCTCAGAACTCCCAAATACAAAATATTACACTCAAAAAATGAAGGTAAGATACGTTGCTGAATTCTCGCTAGAAATAATTTGAATAGTTTTATACTACTAAATTACAGGCTTATATATCGGCCTACCTACCAAACGAGGAGGAAAGTATACCTACCACCAGGTAGGTTGAGCAGAGCAATAAAGGATGCTGAAAGACGAAAAATAGGAGTCATCATGGGCAGTGAGGCTAATGCGCATCACTCAATTTGGGGAAGTACAAATATCAACTGGCGAAGTGAGTTACTCCTTGATTTTATTTTAAGTACTAACCATAAAATATGTAATATCGGGCGTAAGCCAACCTTTATTACTAAAAATAGACAAGAAGTGCTAGACATCACACTTGCCTCAGATTTTATTAAGGAGAGGTTATTGAACTGGAAAGTGTCCGAAAACCATTCCTTAGCTGACCATTGTTATCTCCAGTATGAAGTGGAAACAAAACCCACTAGCAAACCAGCCTTCAGGAATAGGAAGGAAACTGATTGCGATTGCTTCAGAATTATTCTTGGTAAATCATTACAGGTATTGGTTCCAAACCCAGCTGCAACAACACAGGAGCTTGATGTTCTATTTACCAAGCTATAGCTGGTGCTTTTAACAAAGCCATGTTATGTGCATGTCCTATCAGTAGGCCTTGGTGGATAGATCAAATGTTTGTAGGCAGAATCGTGACAGCCCATCTGAGTGGGGACGTCTACCGGCAGATATGTGAGCAAAGGGACACCTCTTTCTCCAGATATAGAACCCATCAATTAAGAAGACACCATTTCGTTTTGTCGATAGCAAACAATTCATTCGTGGATGACCCATTTGCTATCTAATACAATTGGATGTTTGGTGTTATAATCTATAGACTTCCATTCTTCAGTTGACTGCCTACCTACAATAATTTTATAAACTATCTATGGATATATTTAAAACGGCTAATTTCTCCAGTGATAGATCTACATACCTTCCTTAAGATCTCAAATCTTTGATGAAAAATGGTATTTTGAGCCCAATGTAGTATTAAGGTCTCAGCGTCATTGACGTTTTTCTTCCCCGAATGAAATGGCATCAATATATAGTTTTATATTCATAAAAACTAATAATAATAAACAGTGGCTTCAACGGTTTCGATCCTGGGCTTGGTCTTCATACTATCATAAACAATCTGAAAAAACCAAGTCGTTCGCTACACCGCGAAGCCATCGTCGCCTGCAACAACCTCCGCGCCTACCATATGGTGCCTCTCCTTTCATAGATCGCTGCACAATTTGTTCTGAATCAGGACGCAGAACGTGACCGAGCCAGCGTACTCACTGAGATCTTATATCAAGTACAATATCGGGGATCTTTATCTTTGTATATTCAGTCGGTTACTCTAGAATGATTAATAGTATTTACAACGAAATTTGTCATCCCGGCGGCTACCCCAACACTTGATGATCCTAGTATTTAGTTACAGAGAATTAAGTATTTATATGGCTTATGTACAATACGTTATTGTTTTATCCAATTTCAGCATTTTTTAACCAATTCTAATGTTGTTTGACGTTGTGAAATATGAAAATTGTTTACTTCGATTGATAAATTCCTAGATTTGGTGTCGTTGTGACATCGCCATACACAGGTTCATGGTAATTAAGCCAACAGTTCACTTTTGCTATTTTTGTTCGTCTAAATGCAAAAGCTCATTCGTCTGAGCCCAACATTTTCGACATTTATGTCCAGTTTTAGTTTTAAACATAGGATGGTCCGGACTCATTGGATCGAAAAGTGTTTAAGTTGATTGTTTGGTTCACCCATACAGAGGCTATTATCAATACTCAATTGATTGATATTGTATTAGTGCAGCTGATTGAAGAACAACACGTACCGCACATGTTGTTTCTTCGCTTTAAAAAAAATTCACATCAAAAATGTGAATCAAAACCCGTGCCAAAAACATTTACTTCACATGATACTTTTTTATGGACTGTCTTATTACTAATGATAATCTAATAATAATTATTACGTTTACAGCATTTACAATTAAAACATAAAACAAAAAATGTCTTTTATATTTTATTAGCTTCGTTAACTATAAACACCATCCCAACAGTTTTTTTTATTTTATTTTTTATAAATCTGTATAATTATTTTATGTGCTGCTGCTGTTATTGCAAATAAAAATGTAGTCCTCATCCTTCCCTATATAGAGTTTGCACATCGGAATATCCAATAATAATAGTTGTCTACATTATTTTCTAGACACAAACACTGTCAGACATTTTGAACAAAATATACAACACAAGTCAAAAGAAATGATAAAAATTCGTACCAAAATTGGAAGTTCATCAAACTTTAATTTAAAATTTCAATGAATCTACAAACTTGATTTATTAGAAGCTTGGTTAGTATATGTCGTAAATATAATTTTGTCGGCGATAGTGATATAATTTTATTGGTGGAAGAAGCATACATAATGAAATGTTGTGGAGGAGATCAATAAACCATAACATAATCTACATGAAAAGAAATAATGAATTCAGATAGGGGTGTGAAATTTCTGCTAAATTTCTAGTAAACGGTATAAAGGTCTGAAACACAGCAAATATCAAAATTATTCATGAATAAATACATAGATAATATAGAAGTGTTTGATAATACAGACCTGGAAGGGATAAATCTCTTCAGTTTAATTTTTTTGCTGAGATTGACGTTATAAACAATTTCAAGATCGTGACAACATCTCTATTTGAGTAGCAACACTATCGTAAATGTAAAACTGTTATAAAGTAGATAAAGTAGATGTGTCTAGACTAATCTAGATACTCTCGAATATTGTAGACATTTCTAGAAGGTTAGAATATTTGGTATAAATTTGAAACAGTGATCGAACCTTGTTTGACAAGGCAAAAACGTAACAATTGGTGACAGCGGTGGGATTGTGAATTGAAAGAGATGATTCAAAACGAGTTAACGGTTTCCGGATTAAAGGAGGAGTTGGGGCGGCTTGGTTTGTGAACGGCCGGTCACAAAAATGTATTGTAAAATGTATAGCATTGGAGTAATAATTTTGATGAATCAACATTTTCTGACCATGCAGAAGAGGACGAATAGGGTGGAGAAAATAAATAGGCGGTAGTGAAGATTGTATAGATATACCATCTGGAAATTTCGATATGGCGCAGTTAATGGCTGTGATGATGAAAATAGAACAGTCAATAGAATAATCAGTTAAAATGTCAGTTGAAAAGTCCAGTAATCAGATAAATAAAGAAATTAAAGTCTTTGATCGATCAAATCAAGAAATGAATGAAATTAAACAGTTACTGGGCGAAATCAATATAAAAATTGACGAGAAATTCAATGAAATATAAAACACTCTACATGGAGTAGTAGAGTATATTCAATCAACGGTTCAACAGGTTGAGCAGACAATGCAGTCAGATATTGAAGAGTTAGAAGAGAAAGCTCTAGGGTTCGAGAAGAAACTTCTATGTATCGAAATTAACGGAACAACGTCGCCAGTATCTCAGCCAATTCAAGTAAAGAAATTTAAACAACCGATAATCGATGGCACAACATCGTTTTCGGTTTTCAAATTTCAATTTGAGACAACGGCCAATGAAAATGGTTGGAATGACGCAAATCGTGGAACATCGTTTATAGTGGCTCTAAATGATGAACCGGCTGAAATGTTGCAGACTATTCAGGAACATGACCGTAATAATTACAACAAAATAATCAAGCCCCTGGAAAGTACGGACACAACCATAAACGAGAAATGTATATCATATGGAGCTGAAGAGCCGATATCAAAAGCTCGGAGAGACTCTACAGGAGTATTCATCTGCGGTCGAGCGGCTAGTGCATTTGGCACATACAACTACGTCTCCCTATTACATGGAGAGAATTAAGATAGACGCATTCATTGAAGGAATACAGGAACCAGAGAGTCGCAACGCAGTAATGTTATCACCCAAAGCGACTTTTGCCGAGAACATCGCTTGTGCGTTAATAAACGAAACTGCACAGGCTATCATAAAACCGTCACTTAAGATACGACGACTAGAAATGGATAGCAGCACGCATATCGGGCGATCGGCTCAAAGATACAGAGAGGGTGGTTGCAAAATAAAATGTTAGACATGTGACAAAATGAGTCATATGTCAAGAGACTGTAAAGAAGGAAAATGTAGACTTACAAGATCACGATCTGATATGCAACGAGCATCAAGGAGAGAGCGAACATTGGCCAAGGAAGATGGCCAAGTACGAAAAGAGTCATTAAACTACAACGAGTCAGCCTAAAGGAGCTAAAGCTGACTCTCACAACCTATTTTGAGATTGGGATGAGGCGGTGACAGCATAACATTTAAAAGAAATATTGACAGGAAGAGCTGTGTGCTTACACTGGATATTGGTGCGCATGTTTGTCCGTGAGGCGTGAAGGGAAGTCAAGGGAAGAATACAACCATCCAATGGGTTGAAATTACCCACAGCCACAGGAGAGAGCGCAGATATATCGAGCAGGAAGGTTGCGAGAATTAAGATCGGCAATACTCAATTCCAACACGAAGTACTGATCGTAAAAATAGTGGATGAAGTCTTCTTGGGGATGGACTTCGTGAGGGCAAATGGCTTGATGTTGGACGAGGAGTATTGGACTGTGATAATTTCGAGCTACCACTACGAATAGACGATGAAGAAACAAAACAAGCCGAGTATAATAATGGATCATCGGGAAAAGCTGCCACCGAACACGGAAACAATTGTGTGGGGGGGGGGGGGGGGGTTGGAGAGAGGTTCCGGGTCACCCAGGTTGTGGGTTGTAGAAGCCAGTGAAGATGAAAGCAAAACCAAAGGAATTAAGATAGGGAGGACGTTAGTAAAATCAGATAACGAATATGGACCGATTAGAACCTTACATCTCTCGGATAAGACGAAAACATTTAAGAAAGGCACTGTTATCGGTAAATGAAAAGAGGTGTCAACAATTAAGAAATGCGAACAGAAGAATCCGATTTAAAACACCTATACGCAAGGACAGAAACGAATAGTATAACTCCTCCAGCAGAAATGAATTGGAGATCTAACCATGAACCAGAAAAATTCAGAACGGCAACTGTTCGAACAGTATAAAACGATCTTCTGCAATACACCGGTTAGTAATGGAAGGGCTAACATGGTAAAGCATAGAATTGATACTGGAACGGAGACACCTATACACCTATGTTAAAGGGACTGCACTCGCCTCGTGTATTTGGACGACATCATAGTTATGGGAAAGGATTTCGAAGAACATTGTCAGAGGTAAATTTCTGAAATTTGTCAGAGGTATGGGATCAATTGCAATCAGCCGGTTTAAAACTAAACCCAAAGAAGTGCTCATTATTCAGAACGGAAGTAAAATGTTTGGAGCACAAGGTAACGATCAATGGAATCCACATCGATGAGGAAAAGATATCAGCGGTAAAGGACTGGCCAAGACCTACAAATTTACGGGAATTACGAAGCTTCCTCGGGTTGTGCACTTATTATTCGTGCCAGGATTTTTCAGGCATTACGTTGACTGCTGCAGCTCAAGAACCCAGAACGGCAAGTAGCGCGTTGGATCAAACGACTACAAAGTGTTCATTACCAGATCGAACATCCGATTCATTGTCAAGACGGCCATGTCAAGTAGAATGTAAGCACTGCGGGCGTATAGAAGCAAAGGAAGACGTTATCGACATCAGGATTATGCAAATACTACCGGATAAGGAGTGGACGGATGAAACGGTTAGATCAGATCCGGATTTGGCAATAATCATGCAATTTAAGGAGACAGGAAATCGCCCAACTTGGTGTGAAATTTCAGATAAGAGTCCCGTAAAGGCTTACTGGGCACAATGGGATAGCCTCCAAATCGAGAACGGATGCTTAAAAGGAATATGGGAAAGCTTGGACGGTAATGTGAAACAATCAGTAATAGTGGTGCCTAAGTCTAGGATTACCGAGATATTGAAGAAGTATCACGAAGGGGCAAGTGGGGGTCATCTGGGAATTAATAAAACACTTGCCTAAATAGGTCAACGTTTTTACTGGTCAGGATGTAGACAATCTGTATTGGAGTGGTGTCAAAAATGTGATCAATGTGCGACGGTAAAAGTTCCCGCACGAAAAAGTCGGGGTGCAATGCAGCAGTATAACGTTGGAGCGCCATTAGAAAGAATTGCAATGGATGTGGCTGGCTAGTAATAATGGACTATTTTAGCAAATGGCCAGAGGTGTATCCCATACCCAATCAGGAGGCAACAACGATAGCTGACGCCGTGGTTAATTAATTAATTAGGTGTACTAATAGAGATTCACACGGGCCAAGGAAGAAATTTTGTGTTAGCTGTTTTTCAGGAAGTCTGTCAGTTGCTCGGTATAAATAAAACACGAACAACGTCATTGCATCCACAGTCGGATGGCATGGTGGAGAGATTCAATAGGACATTGGAATAATAT
Organism: Tipula unca; assembly: GCA_951394425.1. Classification (NCBI taxonomy): domain Eukaryota; kingdom Metazoa; phylum Arthropoda; class Insecta; order Diptera; family Tipulidae; genus Tipula; species Tipula unca. Next base: position 141,258,500 of record OX596380.1, on the reverse strand, counting down.
TTAGCATAGGTCGTAGACAATGACCAACGCAACTGGGATCGACATATTCCAATGTTCCTGATGGCAGTACACGACTCAACGGGAATGCACCAGCGAGAATCCTTTTTGGAAATAATCTGCGATTACCCGGAGATCTTAAGCTTGGAGCTGTTTGGTCATCAGCTTTAGGTGTTTGTACGAAAGAAGATACGAGTATCAAGTGACCGGATGAAGGTTCGATACAACATACGAGCAAATAATAAAGGTTTCGAAGAAGAAGATTTAGTATGGTTTTACAACCCACAACGGATAAAGGGTTTATCACCGAAGCTGCAACCTTCATGGGAAGGGCCGTACACCATCACCACCAAAATAAATGACGTGGTCTGACGGATTAAGAAGTGGCATGCTACGATCGTGGCGACATCTCTATTTGAGTAGCGACATCTCTATTTTACTAGTAATTAATTAAATTATTGTAATTATTCGGAAATAAATAAATTTATTGTTATCTAGAATTTACATCGGTTGTTTTATTCACGATTCAGTGATCGAACCTTGAATGACAAGGCAAAAACGTAACAATATTTATTCCGTGAAGCTCGATTAAAATGAGCTACTTCAAAGTTCAAATAAAGTTTACAAACAGCACTTCAGATCCGCTATAGGTCAAACGGTTTAAAGTTTAAATGATTAATGCCCGCATTAAAGCATTACCTACACAATTTAAATAAAATACTAAATTTGAATTACTTTTTTCTAATCATCAATAATAATCTGCAATGAAATAACACGGCACAACTTCTTATACATCGGAAATCCTATTTATAACAACGAATTTCCGCCAAAAAAAAAATTTTTTTTTGTGGCTTAACAATATCCGGTTTTTCCAACAAATGTTGTGTTTTTTGTTTCGAACTATTCTTCGTCCAAATTGATTACAAAATTCGTTAACCTTTCAAACTTCAAACAACAAAATATATGGATGTTTATTTTTTGACAACAAAGCCTGAAGCACATTATCCATATAAAAAGAAATAATAAAATTTGTTGTGTTGATCCAAACCACAACAAAGCAAAATCATAACGTTTTTGGTCTTAGATTCCGAACGGTTAGCTTCCACAAAAAGCGCTTATTTTTAAAGCTTAATATTATGCTTTACGGTACCGGGATGGATTTTACGCCTGGAGATTCATTTTTTTTTTTGGTTTAATCTTCCGCACTTTAACGTGAATTTTTGTCGGAAATCAATATTTTTTGAAGCTAGTTTATTGTTGTGCACTGCAGAAGATAATATTATCATTTGTTTCCGTCGAGCCTTTTTTTTTCAATTGATATATGGATATGCTTTGTGGAGGACACAAGATAAATGTACGTCAATGTAATAAATGTCAAACCGTATAATACAATTTAGGATGCTGTATATCTGTGTGTGTGTTACATTATGGGTTTGCTTGTTTATTGTCGTTATAAAAATAATATAAAGATTCCCTTCTATTTTATAGAAATGAAACAGCAATGATGGTTCGCTTGATCATTTCGTTTTTTTTAATACATACAGTGACTTTATGCTTGTTTTGCAGTAACAGAAATTCATTAGATAGTTTGTGTTTTATATACATTATACATATCTATATGTACGTATGTACATACATAAATACTAAGTTTGACTTTAGTAAAGTGGTACCACACGAAAGTGCAGTTTTTGTGTCATTTTAAATGGGTAGTTCTCAATGTATAGTTTTAGTCCATCACATTCAACATGAAATAGTTAATAGTATTTTTTATTTTATTTGATTCGCCGTTTTTAAAACGTCGTGTTCTTCTACATAGATGTATGTCGAGGACATTTCCCATTTAATTTTCTTTTTCATTGTCGTCTTGTACATGTTTCGATGGTTATACATAAAATGCAGCATCGTTATGGTTTGTTTTACTATCAATTTGTAAGTTTATTCCTGAATAATAATAAAAAATTCCATTTTATAGTCGTACATGCGAATTTGGTATGGGGGAAATATTTAAAATCATTTATTCGATCGTCATACGTCTTTCGTATTTAAATATGAACTAGTGGCCTGCGAACGAATCTACGATAAATTTAGTTCGCTAAATTCAACCAGTTTTGTATGTGCATATTGATTGGGTTTGACTTATCTAAATAAAAATTTAAGGGAATCGTCCTTTCTGCAGGAACTGAAATTGGTACTAAAGGTAGAAAAAGTCAACAACGTAGATAATGTAGACCATTCCTAGAGTGGTTTTGTCAATTAGTTCTAAACTATAAGGGTGCCCAAATTTCCTTAGGAACAATGCGTTATTGGTGATAGTTTTATAGAATGTCCGTCAATGCACTGAAATCTCTTTTCAAAAAGAGCAAAATTTAAAATTAATCGTTCTCAAACACCATGAATCTATTTCAGCGTCATGTTTATCCATTACAAAATTATTAAATTGACCCAAAACAACCATGAATAGCGTTATACAGAGTTTGGCCCTCTTTATAACGATGGAACGGTATAGAACAGCTCGTAGAAAAATCCGAAAATACGGCTCACAAAATATCAGATTAAAAGGTTATAACTTTCATTAAAAATAATCCGTGCCATAAAATTTAACACACGGACACCCCACTCCATGGTAAATCGTTCAGATAACCAACATTTGTTCATGTAAATAAAAACCAACAACTTTCCTATTATTGTGGCTTATAATTGTACTGCCAAGACATTCTATTAGTGCAAATAATACTGAGAGTTCTTCAAGCGTCTGGGACAAAGATTAACTACAACTACCTAAAGAAAATGAATTACTGATTGCCATTAAATAAAATGGATGTGAATCCATTTCAACCGGAAAACCAACATATTGGCCAACAGACCCAGGAAAAATACCTGACCTTATCGATTTTTTTACAATCAAAAGTATTTCTGGACTATATACTTATTTGACCATCGCCGTACATTTTCATTGCTGCTACATCCGTCTTTTATACTTGGCAATTAATTAGAAAAATATGAAAATTTTAACAGAATCTGAATTGAATTTTAATTTGTATGAAATTAAATTAATTTTTTTTTTAGTTTTAATCGAGACTTAAACTCGCAGCTATACCTATTTGTTATGCTTTTAGTTTGTATAGGGAAATTTTTTATTTGGACATTTTTCATGTACTGACTTAAACTTAAAACTTGTATGGTCAGTGGTCAATATTGTAGCTCGCACAATCTGACTGGAACGGTAGTTTTATAATTTTAAAAAAGATGAGGAGGAGCTTGTCAGATTTTTATCATCTTCGAAATACATTGCTTGAAATGTCATTGCATTAAATGTTGCACCTGGTACTAAGCAGTTCAGTTATGTTTCAAACGATATTAATGTTGGGACATTTTTGGTTCAACTCAGCTTCTGTTAAAAAATGTCCCAAGTTTCTCAATTCAATTGGAAAATATAAAAAATTTGCACAACACCCGGTGGTGGGCGAGGTAGTAGAGTGATTGACTTTGGATTCGAGGACCTAGGTTCGAGTCTCGTTAGCGCCGGTAATTTTTTAATTTAATTTCTTCTGTATTCAAATTGGTTCAGCACACAACTTCGGTTAAACATTTTCATATTAGTGGCATGTGTACAAGATGGGTATATAGCGATGGTGAAATAAACGCACAGTCCATTGCCTTTGCTAAAATTTTCAGTGTTTTCTATACAAATGACAGATATAAAAGATTTGTATAGCAAGAAATATATATGCGGCGGTGGTCCAGTAAGCAAAGTCAGTGAATTTGATATTGTGGAGCCTAAGTTCGATTCTCGATCGAGACAAAGTATTTTTTGATTCTTTCTGTGATGGTTAAATATAAATATAACTTATAGTTAAATATAACTCATAGGTTCAATATTCTCCATGTAAAAGTGGCAAGTATAAAATATGGGTATGGGAATGAAATTGTACGGCGATGGTCAAATAAGCAGAGTCCATTGCCGTTGCTAGAATTTTCAATTTTTTTATTCAAATGGCAGGTATAAACACTAGGAATATAACTATTTATATGGTTGGCGGTGGCTCGATCGTAAAATGAGCTGTGTGATTGGGATTCTGAATCGAGAAGGAGTTCAAGCCTCAGTTTAAATATATTTTTTAAATTACTTGCAAATTGGTAATTTTTAAATCAAAAAGTTTTTTTTTATTTAATGAGAAATGTGTGGATTAAATAAATTTGTTTCCCCTTAATCGAGGTTCGAACACTGCACATCATCCATGATTCAAAATCCTATGACTGCGCTTACTTTACCACCTCACCATTCCCATATATTGATTTGCCGCTATTTTCTCATCCTTTATATTGGGAGAAATTAAATAAATAAAATTAAATATTATTTAATGCCAAACCGAGGCTTGAACTCACAGGTCACAATCCCATATGGAATGACTCTGCTTACTGGACCACCGGCATATATAAATTTGGTGCTATACAAATCTTTTATATTTGCCAATTCAATAGAGAAAATTGAAAATTTTAGCAACAGGAATGGACTATGCTTATTTGATCATTACCGTATATTTTCATTACAGTCATATACAATTGAATGAAGATTTCAACCGTTGTGTTGAACCAATTTTACAGAAGAAATCAATGGAAAAAAGTATTGGCGCTAACGAGTTTTGAACTCGAGTTCACGATTTCAGGAGCATTGACTCTGCTTACTCGACCACCGGCGTATTAAAAATTGTTGCTGAACAACGATAGAAATCTTTACATGGCACAACTGATAGAAATCTTTACAAAAAGGTTATAAACTTCATTAAAAATAATCCGGGGAAATTTAACTGTGACCGTGCCATAAAATTTAACACACCCCACTCCATGGTAAAACGAATTCGAGTTCAGGAAGGCTATGAGTGCTACCGAGTTATTAAAAAGCAAAATCGTTACCAAGATAACCAACACTTGTTCGATAAAATATTTGCCAGACTGATGATAAAATTTTCACAAAATTTAGTTGATGTGTTTTGATGGATGACGAACCGTACAGGAAATTGGTTTAAACACTTCAAGTTCGATACATTTGTAAAAAAATGTATGATTAGGCCAGCAATTTGCAGTTGTGGAGCCAGGTTTTTGCCACAATTTTCATAACCACGTATTTTACCGCTTTTACCTGCTCCGTCCTGCCGAGACGGAGGGTGACACCGGAGTCACGTTACACTGACTGCCTGCGCCGATGAAAGGTCTGTGACCCTCTAAAAAAAGACGATCAGCAGCCTGGTTGAAGTCTGGCCAAATAGGAAATGGTGACGAAGCAAGAAATTCCCTGCGGGCCTAGGGCACGAGCCTAGACCCCTGCGGAGCCAATTGTCAGGTTATAGGAGGTGAAGGCGGCAGCTGCTCACAGATCGGCCGTACCACTTGTTGAGTCCCACCTGGTGATGGTGACCCAGAAGTCCAGAGCATCCCGGAAGACGTTCAGAATACATTGTCCATCGAATCGGAGATGTCGAGATCGTTGGGGCTGCATTGTGCGCTCCGAATGGACGCGCTGTCAGAGGCGGGGTCTGACTCAACAGTGGTGGAGGTAAGCACTCTCTAATGCTTAAGATCCGTCAGATCAACCTCCATCAAAGCCAGCCCTTCAACTCAAAATGGAATCTGAGTCCATTGATGTGGTTCTGGTCCAGGAACCTTTGATAAGTGGTGACCCGGGTACTGGGGCTTAGAACTCCCAAATACCAAATACAAAATACAGCCTTATATATCGGCCTAATATCAACTGGCGAGGTGAGTTACTCCTTGATTTTATTTTAAGTACTAACCATAAAATATGTAATATCGGGCGTAAGCCAACATTCATTACTAAAAATAGACAAGAAGTGCTAGAGATCACACTTGTCTCAGATTTTATTAAGAGAGGGTTTTATTAAAAATGTTGCTTTTATTGTCAATACCAACAAAGAGTTAATTAATTTCATTTGGGAAGTTAGTGCTTATCGGTAAATTTGATAATTTGCCTTAATCACAACAACTACTTTTATTTTTAGATTTAAAAAAACCCGCGTCACAATAGAGGCTTTATTTATTGATTTGATTTATTGCATAAATCACCATGGTAATAAGATTCGGGGTTAGCAAAATAATTGGTGCCACTTACCGCAGGTTAAAATAAAATTTTATTTTGTTGTCTGGTATTCCTGGTCAGATCTTTATTTTCGATCAGCCGTTGTCGAATTAGTCCTTTACATCGGCTCGGACTAAATTTTGTAGACGCGCTCGATTTTGTGCACGTATCCGTTCTCGATTATGATCGCGATAGCGAGCGTAATATTCATTTTCATGTTTATTCATTATACAAAATCTAGACTTTCTATTTACCAGTGTTGGAATAACAAAACTGTAACGTAACAATATAACGAAATACGACTTTTATTTTACTATAACGTTATTTGTACCCGAAACGATATATTAATATAAACGATAACGTTATTTTATAACATAACGAAAGTTTATTTTTTGGTATATTGTACAATCCATCAATTCCGTTCCAGAAGATATTGTTACGATCGTGGCGACATCTATGTTTGAATAGCCACACTATCGTTAATGCAAAATTGTTATAAAGTAGAACAGTAGAGGTGTCTAGGCTAATCTAGACTAATCGAATATTGTAGAAATTTGTAGAACAGTTAAAATATTTGGTATAAATACGCGACAAACATTTGGGAGTAAATCAGTTGTGTTTTAACCGTGAGAGTGCTAATAGTAATTAAAAGGAAAGTGTGTATAAAGTAAAATAAAGTGTTATTAAAGTGTAATATAGTGTTGTTTAAGTGTAGTAAAATAATTATTGTGAAGTTTAATAATTAAGTTAAATAAGTGAAATAATTAAATTAGTATTTAGTGTAAATAATCGGAATAAATAAATTTAGTGTGATCTAGAATTTACATCGTTTGTTTTATTCACAATCCAGTGATCGAACCTTGAATTTGACAAGGCAAAAACGTAACAATATACTAACCACATTTTTAAAGAAGAATAATTCGTCTGAAATCAAACAAAGCAAAACCAGTAACAAGTTGATGAATGACTTATTTCCTACGATAAATTCGTTTGAGGACGAAGCGATGCTTGCCGTCGAGCGTCTTTTTTCCTTCTTAAAATGTACTTACTTTAAAGGTACCTTACCCTTGCCATAAATTATTATTTTTATTATTTTTTGTACCCGTAACAGTAACGAAATTTTGAATTTGGCTGTACCAAAATAAGTAACGTTACTAATTATTTTCCGTTATTCCAACACTGCTATTTACAAAAACCAAATCAATTTATAAAAATAAAAATATTAGTTTCAACGTATTTTTGACAGTAATTTAAATTTTTAATTTTCAAATGTTTTACGTCTGTTCACTTTTTTTTTGTTTCGGTTACTATTTTACTTAAAGCATTTTACGTTTACGAAAGTTTTATGTCCACACAGTGTCCACTTTAAGGTCCCTATGGAGGTCTCTGTTTCTAACATACCATGGTGCATCAACGTTGTTCCTTAATACTTTGTTTTGAAATCTTTGGATGATTTCTACGTTGCTGTGTTTGGTACAACCCCGAAGTTGGATACCATAAGTCCAAACCAGTTTTAATATTTGTTTATATAATAGAAGTTTGTTGTATGTTGATTGAGCGGAGCTCATTCCTATCAGTCAATATATCCTTCTATATTAGTAGTACCCGGGCCACCTGAGTCCAAGGTCATATGACATGTGTAAATATGACCTTGAGCGTAAATGTGACCTTGAGCGTAAATGTGACCTTGAGCGTAAACGACATGACCTACCTCAACGACCTTGCGTATACGTCACGACATACCTCCAACGACCTTGCTCGTAGTAAATGACAGGACCTACCTCAATGACCTTTAGCGTAAACGTCACACGAATTACTCAACGACCTTGCTCGACGGCCTTTAGCGTAAACACGACCTGTCTCAACGACCTTGCTCGTAGTAAATGACGAGACCTACCTCAATGACCTTTAGCGTAAACGTCATACGAATTACTCAACGACCTTGCTCGACGGCCTTTAGCGTAAACACGACCTTGGCTCAATACTACACACGATCTTTAGCGTAAATGATTACGCATTGTTATTACGACGGCCTTTAGCGTAAACACGACCTGTCTCAATACCACACACGACCTTTAGCGTAAATGATTACGCAATGTTATTGTTGATCTATATATTTGAATGGAAATATTTTTTGATCAAGTCAATTAATCACACCGTCATTTTTTGATGACTCACTTTGAATTTTACTTAGAAAAGTGACGTGTGTGTGTGTGTAAATGTAGTATGGTATATTTTTACTGATTATAAATGTTTATATGGATAATTTTTTTGGTCAGCGTGTGGAATCGAACTCGGGTCCGCGACATGAAAAGCAAGCGTCTTACCATCACACCACCAACGTGTGATAAATTACTATGACTATTTGTGGTATATAAACAAACTATTACCCCCCAAAGATAGATTAATGTTAGTACTCGGTCTATATATATATATTTTATTTTCCGCCTAAAGGTATGTTAACAGGGTTACAACGTCTACGTCATATTTTTATATGGAAATAATAAATATAGTTAGGGTTCGATATTTCAATCTTTGCGCACATATATCGTATTAAATGAATTAAGTTTTTCGTTTCACATGATAGACTGTAAATTCTTCTAAACAATTTAATTATTCAAAATAGATAGGCATTTAGGTGGCGGTCTGTATTAATAATTAACAAAATACGTGTGTATAAAATTGTTGTTGTTGTTTCTTGTTTTCAATTTTAAAAACGTAAACACTCATACAATAATAATAATTTATGCAGAATAATAATTTCGTAATAATGCAAAATAATAATTTTTGTAAACACGTAATATAATATAAAATTCAAGATCAAACATGTTCACTATATTGGTCATCTTTATATACACATAGGATTTTAGCTGAGTTGTATAACATTGTTGTTGTTTCTTGTTTCTCATTAATTAGTTTGAGCGTAAACGACACGATCTACCTCAATGACCTTTAGCGTAAACGTCACACGAATTACTCAACGACCTTGCTCGTAAACATGACCTTTAGCGTAAACACGACATTGGTAGATGACGCAACATAATAATCATGTGTCATAATAATAATAATTTATGCAACAATCATCTTTCGTAAACACGTAATATATAAAAAAAAATCAAGATCAAACATGTTTACTATTTTAATTATTCAAAAATAGATAGTCATTTAGGTGTCGGTCTGTATTAATAATCAACAAAATACGTGTGTATAACATTGTTGTTGTTTCTTGTTTTTTTAATTTTAAAATGTAAACACTCATACAATAATAATAATTTATGCAATATAATAATCATGTGTCATAATAATAATAATTTATGCAACAATCATCTTTCGTAAACACGTAATATATAAAATTCAAGATCAAACATGTTCACTATATTGGTCATTTCACTAGTAACATTTTAATTTATTCAGCGTAAATTCCAATACGAAATAGAATAATTATGGCGGTGGTCATACCTCAAAGACCTTGCTCGTAAATGAGAAGATCTACCTCAATAACCTTTAGCGTAAACGTCACGACTTACTCAATGACCTTAACCGTAAATGAAGGCCTTTAGCGTAAACACGACCTGTCTCAGGACAATTCACTAGTAACAGTTTAGTTTATTCATCATTTTATACACATATGATTTGAACTGTGTGTATAAAGTTGTTGATGTTTCATGCTTTTAGCTTTTTTAAAAAAAAATGTAAACAATCATACAGTGATGTCATAATAATAATAATTTATGCAACAATCATCTTTCATAAACACGTAATATATAAAATTCAAGATCAAACATGTTCACTATATTGGTCATTTCACTAGTAACATTTTAATTTATTCAGCATTTACTTATTTATTTATTTGTTGTTGTTGTTCGGAAGCAAAAGGAAGGGGGTTGAGCTAGTGGTTATACGATCTTTATGTGTTGTTGTTGTTTTATGGCTAATAAAATGTGTATATAAACCCTGACCTGCGGCCTAGACAATCAATAGTACACTAAACCTGTCCACGTAAACTCATTAATTTGTACGAGTTATTTTAAAAAGTAAAAATGTTTAAAAAACAATTAATTCAGCGATATCAGGATGATCAAAGTTCCGCGGCGAGTAATCACTCATACGTTATAATTTCCGATACAACAAAACTTAATAAGCGGTACAAAATTGCACGTCGTGAGGTGACGTTTAAAATAGACGAACTACCTATTGATGCAATCAATCCTGTTGAGTGGATACGAGGCGCCGTAGAGGGGGTGATCAGCCACATTACTCAAAACGTGGAGGCAAGTGATAAAATTGGTCTGGAGTTTAAATTGGACAAATTTAAAAATGCAGCATGGTTGAGCTTCAGACCGGCGAAAGATCTAACCTTTCAAGATGTCTGGGACCTGCTAAGCAGTGTGTTCCAGAGTAATGCAGAAGGTCTCAACACAAATAGTTTTGAGTTAGTGCTCACTCAGCTAAAAATGCCCGTTGGACAAGGCCGAAACAGAACTTTTGCGTACAACAACTATCCAGAAGAATGGAAGGGTAGACAAGGGATTATCTGTATAGACAACAAGGATAACCTTTGTTTACCACGAGCAATCGTTGTTGGTCGCGTTTACGCAAAAAATGGAACCACACAAGATAAAAGTGTTATTAGACGTAATATTGGTAAACATCAGGATATAAAAACGCAGAACTTACTAAAGAAGTCAGGTATTGTGGTACCAGAAGAGGGCTGTGGTATTGAGGAGGTTAAACAATTCCAGCAGTACCTATCAAGGTACCAGCTTTGCGTATACTCGGCGGGAGCAAAAGGAAGGGAGTTGATCTATGAAGGACCGCAGGCAGTAACAAAAATAAATTTATTACACCATGATAATCATTACAGTGTAATAACATCATTTACATCTGCATTTGTGTGTAGATATTATTGTGAGGATTGCCATGCTCCTTACAACTCCCGGACTGAGCATAAATGCAAGAGTGCCTGCCCTGCCTGTCTAGTAAAACCAAAGTGCACTTCAGAGTGTAGAAAACTGTGTTCGGACTGCAACAGAGATTTTGCTGGTGATCGCTGTTTTCTACAGCACAAGGAAAACGGTGTGTGTGAAAAGCTACGCCGATGTAATAAATGTAGCCGAACAATGAATCGGGGGAGGATACATTATTGTGACGAGATGTTTTGCTGTATATGCAAGAAACACCAGGCTGAAAATCATCAGTGTTATATGCAGCCGAACACGGGGAAACCGAAATCTGAGTCGGTGTTATTTATCTTTTTTGATCTTGAGACACGTCAAGAAAAAGATTATAGTGCCGATGATACCACTACAAAAATACACGAGCCTAACCTGTGTGTTCTACAACAACGATGTCACAACTGTAGGGATGCAGGCGATGAAGTGGAAACATGCTCAACATGTGGAACCAGACAGATGGTTATTCATAGCGACATGGATATTATTGATGAATTTATGAAGTATGTGCTTAACATACGCAATAAATTCAAAAAAGTAGTAGTTATCGCTCACAATGGACAGGCTTTCGATCACCAATTTATTCTGAAGTATTTATTGGAAAAAACCTCGCATAAACCAGAACTTATCATGCGAGGTTCAAAAATATTACTTTTGGAAATCGATCGAGTGAGATTCATCGATAGTCTGAATTATTTCCCGATGGCTCTAGCTGCACTACCAGCAGCGTTTGATTTACCACCGGATTTCAAAAAGGGTTATTTCCCTCACTTATTTAACACCTTGAACAATGCAAAATATGTTGGAAGTATACCGGCCACAGAATTTTACTCACCCGATACCATGAAGGCTTGTGAGGACTGTGATGAGAGCTGCAAAAAACATGGCTGCCGAAACAACTTCATGGGCTGGTATAAGGAACAGAAAAACTGCGTATTCAGTTTTGAGGAAGAGTTTTTATCGTACTGCGTGTCGGACGTACGGATACTTACTCAAGCTTGTTTGAAGTTCAGAAAAAATATGCTTGAGGAGTGCAACGTATGTCCCTTCACAGAGGCCACTACGATAGCATCAACGTGCAATCTGGCTTTTCGAAGAAACTTCTTGGCACCCTCAACAATTGGCATTATACCGAAAAAGGGATACCGTAACGTGGATATACAATCCAAGGTGGCATTAAAATGGCTGATCGAGGAGGAGAACAGACGAAAAATTAAAATAAACCATGCTTTCAACGGTAGAGAGGTACTAATAAGCGGAATGAAAGTCGATGGATTTGCGGAAGGTACTCAGCAGGTATTTGAGTTTCATGGCTGTTACTACCATGGACACGAATGCTTACATCTGAATCGTGATAAAGCATTACATGAGGATAAAAAGGATACCCTGAATGCCCGACAAAAGCGGACCACAGAAAAAACGAATAAATTACGTAAATTGGGTTATGAGGTTATCGAGATATGGCAATGTGATTATAAGTCAACAGTTAGTGACAACCATCCGATGTTGGTTAATGCACCACTTAATCCAAGGGACGCTTTTTACGGTGGTCGCACGGGAAATACTAGGACGTATTATAAACCAAGGGATAATGAGAAAATTAAATATATAGACGTCTGTTCACTTTATCCGTGGGTATGCAAATACCAAAAATACCCTGTTGGACATCCCGAGATACTCGTCGGAGACGAGTGTTATTTGACCGATCTGAAAAAAACCGATGGAATGATAAAATGCAAGGTTTTACCGCCTCAGAACCTATATCATCCGGTGTTACCGACAAAAATGCACGATAAGCTGATGTTTCTTTTGTGTCGCACCTGTGGAGAGAATTATCAGAAAGATTGTAATCATGTTGATGCTGATCGTGCGTTAACCGGTACCTGGGTCATCGACGAAGTTTTAAAGGCGCTCGAGAAAGGTTACATAATACTCAATATTTATGAAATCTGGCGTTACAAAACCGTTCAACACGGAGATAAAACAGACGGTTTGTTTACCCTGTTTATCAATAAATTTCTCAAAATCAAGCAACAAGCTTCGGGATGGCCTTCAGACTGCACAAGTCAGGTACAGAAAGACGATTACATCAAAAATTATATGACACGTGAAGGAGTAAAGCTGGAAGAAAAACTGATCGTAAAGAACGCAGGTTTAAGGTCTACGTCCAAACTGATGTTGAACAGTTTTTGGGGAAAGTTTGGACAGAGGGAAAATCAGCAGAAAACCACCATTATAAGGAACCCTAAAGAGATGCACGACCTGACCTCAAATAGCTCGATAAAAATTAACAATTTGCAGTTTGTAAACGAAGTGGTGATGGTTGTTAATTGGGAGTATAAGGAGGAAGCTGCTGATGTGTTGTCAACCGTGAATGTCTGTATGGCTGCCTATACCACAGCGCATGCGCGGCTTAAGCTTTACAGTTATTTGGAGGAGCTACAAGAACGTGTTCTCTATTACGACACCGACTCGATTATATACATTGCGATTGAGGGTGAATACGATCCCCCTACAGGCTCATTTCTGGGAGATATGACAGATGAGCTGGAAGGTGAATATGGTCCGGGCAGCTATATTACTGAATTCATATCGGGAGGACCCAAAAACTATGGGTTTGAAGTTTTTTCGACTGCAAAAAATAAAAAGGTTGGAAAGTGTAAGGTCAAAGGCTTCTGTCTAAACTACGAGACATCGCGCCTGATCAGTTTGTCTTCGATGAGAGAGTCGATTATCGGAGAAAACAATCCGATACCTGTTGTTACTCGTAACATCAGACGTACAAAACAGCATGATGTAATCAGCACAACAGAGGTGAAGAACTACAGGGCTACGAGTATGAAGAGGTGTTTTTCGGCTGATTATAACTCCTTACCGTATGGCTATAAAAAAATACGTGTAACAAAGCCTTAAGCCCTAAAAAAAAAGTGTTTTATACTAATTTAACAATAAATAATTTCTTACAATAATTTAAAGTATATTGTTTTTATTTATCCCTTAGCTTTGAACGTTCGCTAATGAACAATTCTTAAAATTAACTATCACATATCCGATATCAGAAATTAGACAGTGGGGCATCGTCCATTGTTCATCGGGGATGGCGCATTTTTTAATTTTAGAAAGCACATAGTTGCTTTGCGCAATTCTGGTCCGCCGCTCTTTCGCTCAAATAATCTCGAATAATTGATAGTATTTAGGCCCTTTTGTTAGGGTCGGTGTCTAATACCTGATATGAACTTAAAACTGTAGTCTTATAGAGAGAAAAATATATCCGTTAAAACTGAAATGTATGCGGGTGAGGTAGTAAGGAATATCGCGGCGTAACATTGCTAAGAAATTTTATTTTGCAAATGAAAAAAAAAAATGTGTATATGTATACCTTTGATATATATATTGAGGAATATCGCACTGTAGCAACAACATATTAAGAATTTCATTTTGCATACGAAAAAAAAAAGGTGTGTCGTTGATATGTATTTTCGTTTTCTTTTTCTATAAATCATGTTCTTTAAATCTATTTTTTATAAGTTGGCGCGTAATATTTTAGAGAGAAAAATGTGTTTAAGAATATCGCAATGCAACATTGTGAATAAATTTTCAATAAAAAATTGGTGTAAACGTCTATGATTTAGATAAAAACAGATTTAAAATTTTTTAATTTAGATAAAAAATAACTTAAATATAAAAATAAAAATAAAAAAAAAAATTAAAAAATAAAATTAAATTAAATTTATAATACAAAACAGATTTAAAATTTTTTAATTTAGATAAAAAATAAATTAAATATAAAAAAAAATAAAAAAAAAAAAAAATTAAAAAATAAAATTAAATTAAATTTATAATGAAAATGTGGTGGGTACCGTACCTGTGCGGAGCGCAGGTACGGTACCCACTGTCATGGGCGTTGTCCCCGAAGGGGACACCGCACATGACCACATTTTCATTATAAATTTAATTTAATTTTATTTTTTAATTTTTTTTATTTTTTATTTTTTTTTATATTTAATTTATTTTTTATCTAAATTAAAAAATTTTAAATCTGTTTTGTATTATAAATTTAATTTAATTTTATTTTTTAATTTTTTTTTTTATTTTTATTTTTATATTTAAGTTATTTTTTATCTAAATTAAAAAATTTTAAATCTGTTTTTATCTAAATCATAGACGTTTACACCAATTTTTTATTGAAAATGTATTCACAATGTTGCATTGCGATATTCTTAAACACATTTTTCTCTCTAAAATATTACGCGCCAACTTATAAAAAATAGATTTAAAGAACATGATTTATAGAAAAAGAAAACGAAAATACATATCAACGACACACCTTTTTTTTTTCGTATGCAAAATGAAATTCTTAATATGTTGTTGCTACAGTGCGATATTCCTCAATATATATATCAAAGGTATACATATACACATTTTTTTTTTTCATTTGCAAAATAAAATTTCTTAGCAATGTTACGCCGCGATATTCCTTACTACCTCACCCGCATACATTTCAGTTTTAACGGATATATTTTTCTCTCTATAAGACTACAGTTTTAAGTTCATATCAGGTATTAGACACCGACCCTAACAAAAGGGCCTAAATACTATCAATTATTCGAGATTATTTGAGCGAAAGAGCGGCGGACCAGAATTGCGCAAAGCAACTATGTGCTTTCTAAAATTAAAAAATGCGCCATCCCCGATGAACAATGGACGATGCCCCACTGTCTAATTTCTGATATCGGATATGTGATAGTTAATTTTAAGAATTGTTCATTAGCGAACGTTCAAAGCTAAGGGATAAATAAAAACAATATACTTTAAATTATTGTAAGAAATTATTTATTGTTAAATTAGTATAAAACACTTTTTTTTTAGGGCTTAAGGCTTTGTTACACGTATTTTTTTATAGCCATACGGTAAGGAGTTATAATCAGCCGAAAAACACCTCTTCATACTCGTAGCCCTGTAGTTCTTCACCTCTGTTGTGCTGATTACATCATGCTGTTTTGTACGTCTGATGTTACGAGTAACAACAGGTATCGGATTGTTTTCTCCGATAATCGACTCTCTCATCGAAGACAAACTGATCAGGCGCGATGTCTCGTAGTTTAGACAGAAGCCTTTGACCTTACACTTTCCAACCTTTTTATTTTTTGCAGTCGAAAAAACTTCAAACCCATAGTTTTTGGGTCCTCCCGATATGAATTCAGTAATATAGCTGCCCGGACCATATTCACCTTCCAGCTCATCTGTCATATCTCCCAGAAATGAGCCTGTAGGGGGATCGTATTCACCCTCAATCGCAATGTATATAATCGAGTCGGTGTCGTAATAGAGAACACGTTCTTGTAGCTCCTCCAAATAACTGTAAAGCTTAAGCCGCGCATGCGCTGTGGTATAGGCAGCCATACAGACATTCACGGTTGACAACACATCAGCAGCTTCCTCCTTATACTCCCAATTAACAACCATCACCACTTCGTTTACAAACTGCAAATTGTTAATTTTTATCGAGCTATTTGAGGTCAGGTCGTGCATCTCTTTAGGGTTCCTTATAATGGTGGTTTTCTGCTGATTTTCCCTCTGTCCAAACTTTCCCCAAAAACTGTTCAACATCAGTTTGGACGTAGACCTTAAACCTGCGTTCTTTACGATCAGTTTTTCTTCCAGCTTTACTCCTTCACGTGTCATATAATTTTTGATGTAATCGTCTTTCTGTACCTGACTTGTGCAGTCTGAAGGCCATCCCGAAGCTTGTTGCTTGATTTTGAGAAATTTATTGATAAACAGGGTAAACAAACCGTCTGTTTTATCTCCGTGTTGAACGGTTTTGTAACGCCAGATTTCATAAATATTGAGTATTATGTAACCTTTCTCGAGCGCCTTTAAAACTTCGTCGATGACCCAGGTACCGGTTAACGCACGATCAGCATCAACATGATTACAATCTTTCTGATAATTCTCTCCACAGGTGCGACACAAAAGAAACATCAGCTTATCGTGCATTTTTGTCGGTAACACCGGATGATATAGGTTCTGAGGCGGTAAAACCTTGCATTTTATCATTCCATCGGTTTTTTTCAGATCGGTCAAATAACACTCGTCTCCGACGAGTATCTCGGGATGTCCAACAGGGTATTTTTGGTATTTGCATACCCACGGATAAAGTGAACAGACGTCTATATATTTAATTTTCTCATTATCCCTTGGTTTATAATACGTCCTAGTATTTCCCGTGCGACCACCGTAAAAAGCGTCCCTTGGATTAAGTGGTGCATTAACCAACATCGGATGGTTGTCACTAACTGTTGACTTATAATCACATTGCCACATCTCGATAACCTCATAACCCAATTTACGTAATTTATTCGTTTTTTCTGTGGTCCGCTTTTGTCGGGCATTCAGGGTATCCTTTTTATCCTCATGTAATGCTTTATCACGATTCAGATGTAAGCATTCGTGTCCATGGTAGTAACAGCCATGAAACTCAAATACCTGCTGAGTACCTTCCGCAAATCCATCGACTTTCATTCCGCTTATTAGTACCTCTCTACCGTTGAAAGCATGGTTTATTTTAATTTTTCGTCTGTTCTCCTCCTCGATCAGCCATTTTAATGCCACCTTGGATTGTATATCCACGTTACGGTATCCCTTTTTCGGTATAATGCCAATTGTTGAGGGTGCCAAGAAGTTTCTTCGAAAAGCCAGATTGCACGTTGATGCTATCGTAGTGGCCTCTGTGAAGGGACATACGTTGCACTCCTCAAGCATATTTTTTCTGAACTTCAAACAAGCTTGAGTAAGTATCCGTACGTCCGACACGCAGTACGATAAAAACTCTTCCTCAAAACTGAATACGCAGTTTTTCTGTTCCTTATACCAGCCCATGAAGTTGTTTCGGCAGCCATGTTTTTTGCAGCTCTCATCACAGTCCTCACAAGCCTTCATGGTATCGGGTGAGTAAAATTCTGTGGCCGGTATACTTCCAACATATTTTGCATTGTTCAAGGTGTTAAATAAGTGAGGGAAATAACCCTTTTTGAAATCCGGTGGTAAATCAAACGCTGCTGGTAGTGCAGCTAGAGCCATCGGGAAATAATTCAGACTATCGATGAATCTCACTCGATCGATTTCCAAAAGTAATATTTTTGAACCTCGCATGATAAGTTCTGGTTTATGCGAGGTTTTTTCCAATAAATACTTCAGAATAAATTGGTGATCGAAAGCCTGTCCATTGTGAGCGATAACTACTACTTTTTTGAATTTATTGCGTATGTTAAGCACATACTTCATAAATTCATCAATAATATCCATGTCGCTATGAATAACCATCTGTCTGGTTCCACATGTTGAGCATGTTTCCACTTCATCGCCTGCATCCCTACAGTTGTGACATCGTTGTTGTAGAACACACAGGTTAGGCTCGTGTATTTTTGTAGTGGTATCATCGGCACTATAATCTTTTTCTTGACGTGTCTCAAGATCAAAAAAGATAAATAACACCGACTCAGATTTCGGTTTCCCCGTGTTCGGCTGCATATAACACTGATGATTTTCAGCCTGGTGTTTCTTGCATATACAGCAAAACATCTCGTCACAATAATGTATCCTCCCCCGATTCATTGTTCGGCTACATTTATTACATCGGCGTAGCTTTTCACACACACCGTTTTCCTTGTGCTGTAGAAAACAGCGATCACCAGCAAAATCTCTGTTGCAGTCCGAACACAGTTTTCTACACTCTGAAGTGCACTTTGGTTTTACTAGACAGGCAGGGCAGGCACTCTTGCATTTATGCTCAGTCCGGGAGTTGTAAGGAGCATGGCAATCCTCACAATAATATCTACACACAAATGCAGATGTAAATGATGTTATTACACTGTAATGATTATCATGGTGTAATAAATTTATTTTTGTTACTGCCTGCGGTCCTTCATAGATCAACTCCCTTCCTTTTGCTCCCGCCGAGTATACGCAAAGCTGGTACCTTGATAGGTACTGCTGGAATTGTTTAACCTCCTCAATACCACAGCCCTCTTCTGGTACCACAATACCTGACTTCTTTAGTAAGTTCTGCGTTTTTATATCCTGATGTTTACCAATATTACGTCTAATAACACTTTTATCTTGTGTGGTTCCATTTTTTGCGTAAACGCGACCAACAACGATTGCTCGTGGTAAACAAAGGTTATCCTTGTTGTCTATACAGATAATCCCTTGTCTACCCTTCCATTCTTCTGGATAGTTGTTGTACGCAAAAGTTCTGTTTCGGCCTTGTCCAACGGGCATTTTTAGCTGAGTGAGCACTAACTCAAAACTATTTGTGTTGAGACCTTCTGCATTACTCTGGAACACACTGCTTAGCAGGTCCCAGACATCTTGAAAGGTTAGATCTTTCGCCGGTCTGAAGCTCAACCATGCTGCATTTTTAAATTTGTCCAATTTAAACTCCAGACCAATTTTATCACTTGCCTCCACGTTTTGAGTAATGTGGCTGATCACCCCCTCTACGGCGCCTCGTATCCACTCAACAGGATTGATTGCATCAATAGGTAGTTCGTCTATTTTAAACGTCACCTCACGACGTGCAATTTTGTACCGCTTATTAAGTTTTGTTGTATCGGAAATTATAACGTATGAGTGATTACTCGCCGCGGAACTTTGATCATCCTGATATCGCTGAATTAATTGTTTTTTAAACATTTTTACTTTTTAAAATAACTCGTACAAATTAATGAGTTTACGTGGACAGGTTTAGTGTACTATTGATTGTCTAGGCCGCAGGTCAGGGTTTATATACACATTTTATTAGCCATAAAACAACAACAACACATAAAGATCGTATAACCACTAGCTCAACCCCCTTCCTTTTGCTTCCGAACAACAACAACAAATAAATAAATAAGTAAATGCTGAATAAATTAAAATGTTACTAGTGAAATGACCAATATAGTGAACATGTTTGATCTTGAATTTTATATATTACGTGTTTATGAAAGATGATTGTTGCATAAATTATTATTATTATGACATCACTGTATGATTGTTTACATTTTTTTTTAAAAAAGCTAAAAGCATGAAACATCAACAACTTTATACACACAGTTCAAATCATATGTGTATAAAATGATGAATAAACTAAACTGTTACTAGTGAATTGTCCTGAGACAGGTCGTGTTTACGCTAAAGGCCTTCATTTACGGTTAAGGTCATTGAGTAAGTCGTGACGTTTACGCTAAAGGTTATTGAGGTAGATCTTCTCATTTACGAGCAAGGTCTTTGAGGTATGACCACCGCCATAATTATTCTATTTCGTATTGGAATTTACGCTGAATAAATTAAAATGTTACTAGTGAAATGACCAATATAGTGAACATGTTTGATCTTGAATTTTATATATTACGTGTTTACGAAAGATGATTGTTGCATAAATTATTATTATTATGACACATGATTATTATATTGCATAAATTATTATTATTGTATGAGTGTTTACATTTTAAAATTAAAAAAACAAGAAACAACAACAATGTTATACACACGTATTTTGTTGATTATTAATACAGACCGACACCTAAATGACTATCTATTTTTGAATAATTAAAATAGTAAACATGTTTGATCTTGATTTTTTTTTATATATTACGT
Organism: Tipula unca; assembly: GCA_951394425.1. Taxonomy (NCBI): domain Eukaryota; kingdom Metazoa; phylum Arthropoda; class Insecta; order Diptera; family Tipulidae; genus Tipula; species Tipula unca. The sequence continues at coordinate 141,237,815 of OX596380.1, read as the reverse complement.
GTTTACGAAAGATGATTGTTGCATAAATTATTATTATTATGACACATGATTATTATGTTGCGTCATCTACCAATGTCGTGTTTACGCTAAAGGTCATGTTTACGAGCAAGGTCGTTGAGTAATTCGTGTGACGTTTACGCTAAAGGTCATTGAGGTAGATCGTGTCGTTTACGCTCAAACTAATTAATGAGAAACAAGAAACAACAACAATGTTATACAACTCAGCTAAAATCCTATGTGTATATAAAGATGACCAATATAGTGAACATGTTTGATCTTGAATTTTATATTATATTACGTGTTTACAAAAATTATTATTTTGCATTATTACGAAATTATTATTCTGCATAAATTATTATTATTGTATGAGTGTTTACGTTTTTAAAATTGAAAACAAGAAACAACAACAACAATTTTATACACACGTATTTTGTTAATTATTAATACAGACCGCCACCTAAATGCCTATCTATTTTGAATAATTAAATTGTTTAGAAGAATTTACAGTCTATCATGTGAAACGAAAAACTTAATTCATTTAATACGATATATGTGCGCAAAGATTGAAATATCGAACCCTAACTATATTTATTATTTCCATATAAAAATATGACGTAGACGTTGTAACCCTGTTAACATACCTTTAGGCGGAAAATAAAATATATATATATAGACCGAGTACTAACATTAATCTATCTTTGGGGGGTAATAGTTTGTTTATATACCACAAATAGTCATAGTAATTTATCACACGTTGGTGGTGTGATGGTAAGACGCTTGCTTTTCATGTCGCGGACCCGAGTTCGATTCCACACGCTGACCAAAAAAATTATCCATATAAACATTTATAATCAGTAAAAATATACCATACTACATTTACACACACACACACGTCACTTTTCTAAGTAAAATTCAAAGTGAGTCATCAAAAAATGACGGTGTGATTAATTGACTTGATCAAAAAATATTTCCATTCAAATATATAGATCAACAATAACATTGCGTAATCATTTACGCTAAAGGTCGTGTGTGGTATTGAGACAGGTCGTGTTTACGCTAAAGGCCGTCGTAATAACAATGCGTAATCATTTACGCTAAAGATCGTGTGTAGTATTGAGCCAAGGTCGTGTTTACGCTAAAGGCCGTCGAGCAAGGTCGTTGAGTAATTCGTATGACGTTTACGCTAAAGGTCATTGAGGTAGGTCTCGTCATTTACTACGAGCAAGGTCGTTGAGACAGGTCGTGTTTACGCTAAAGGCCGTCGAGCAAGGTCGTTGAGTAATTCGTGTGACGTTTACGCTAAAGGTCATTGAGGTAGGTCCTGTCATTTACTACGAGCAAGGTCGTTGGAGGTATGTCGTGACGTATACGCAAGGTCGTTGAGGTAGGTCATGTCGTTTACGCTCAAGGTCACATTTACGCTCAAGGTCACATTTACGCTCAAGGTCATATTTACACATGTCATATGACCTTGGACTCAGGTGGCCCGGGTACTACTTATATTTAAGCCCCAGTTCTTCACTTTTATTTTTGACGTGTGCTTTGCATCGTAGTTTTGCATCTAATGTCATGCCAAGATACTTAGCCGTGTTGGCATACGGTATTATTTCTTGATTAATTGTAACCGGAATATGTTCGAGTCGTTTGTTTATAAAATTGATGTGAACTGATTTAGTTTTCGTTCTTTTGGTCCAGTTATGTTTCTTCGTTGCTATCTCCAACAGCTAAAATTTCTGTGTCATCAGCAAAGGTCGCCACAGTGTTGTTTTCTAATCCAGGGAGATCATTAGTGTACAATAGGTATAGGACCGTACCTAATACACTGCCCTGCGGTACACCTGCCTTGATTTCTTTCAATTCAGAATAGGAATCGTCTAATTTTACTCTAAAGAATCTATCTTTCAAGTATGATTCTAATATTGTAGTGAATTGCGTTGGTAGTACAGTTCTTAACTTATAGTTAACTCCTTCATGCCAAATTTTATCAAAGGCCTGTGTAACGTCTAAGAATATCGTTGAGCAGACTTTTTTCTCCTCTAATGCTCTTTCAATAATATTAGTTATTCTGTGTACTTGATCTAATGTTGAGTGTTGGTTGCGAAAACCGAACTGATGATTTGGAATCAGGTTTTTCCTCTCAATTTTCGGATTTAGCCTTTTTACTATTAACTTCTCAAAGAGTTTAGACATAACTGGTAATAGTGATATTGGCCAGTATGATCCAGTTTTGTGTGGTGGTTTCCCAGGTTTAGGAATCATAATTACTTCTGCAGTTTTCCAGAGGCTGGGTACATATTTCAATCGAAAGGCGGCATTTATAATATTGGTGAGATTTAATAAAGCTTTCCTTGGTAGTTCTTTTAAAATTTCTGCTGTGATAAGGTCATAACCTGGTGCTTTTCTCGGATTCATATTTGTTTTTATCTCATACTTGACTTCTTTTGGTGTCGCTCGTAGGATTTCTTCACTTTCGTGTACAACCTCTCCAGTTATTATTTCGGCTTCCAATGATTGGTCATCATGTGGTTCAAATATTTTTTCCAGGTATTCAGCAAAACTTCGTACATTATTTTCGTTATTTCTGGCCCATTTGTTATCTTCTGTTCTGATTGGAGGAATCTGCATTATTGGCCTTTTAATTCTTCTGGTTGCTCTCCAGAGAGAATAATCAGTACTAGTATCATTAGATAATTTTCTGAGGGAGTTACTGATAGATTCGTCTTTCAAATCTTTGATTTCCCTTTTAAGTAGCTGAGTCAGATTGTTTAGCTTAGTTTTATCTTGAGGCGCTCTACTTTGTGGCCATATTCTCCTTGCCATTCTTTGTTCTGCCAAGAGCTCTCTAATTTCTCTAGGGTAGTTGTTTCCCTTAATTTTCTTTTTAACTTCAGGAGTGTTTTCCCAAGCTGACTGTTATATGTCACATATGAACTTGTGACCTTCTTTTTCTAATTGATCCTCACTCCTTAGCGGAACCATTAAGTTGATTTTTCTTTCTAAAGACAGTCTAAAATATTCCCAATTTGTGTGCTTATTTACTAAACTAGGATAGCTTTCTTTTTGAATGATCACTTAATGTCAAAACTATTGGGGAGTGATCAGAGCTTAAGTCAAGACTTTCATCTATATGAATGTAATTTACAGATATATTCTTCTCTATAATGAAATCAATTAGATCTGGTATTTTATTTGGATCAGTTGTTCAGTAGGTTATTTTTGGTCTTGATATTAACAGCTGTTGCTTTTATTTGTTCTGTTTCATAATTTAATTCCTCGAAGTGATTAATACTATTATTTCTAATTATAACAGCACTACCTCCCTTAGCAGTATTTCCCGGGTGAATAGTGTGATATGTTTTATAATTTCTAAATTTGATAATTGATTGTCTAGTGAAGTGAGTTTCAGAGATGAGACAGACACCGATTTTCTCTGCGCCCAGAAACATTTGCAATTCCTGTTGGTGTTGCTGGAGTCCATTGGCATTCCAGCATAAAATTCTTAAGTCCTTAGACATGGCTTTGTTTAGGGATAGCTCCCTTAGTACTGTATTGTAGTTTCTGTAATCGCTGATCAAAAGTATTAAGTTTGCTTAATATCAGCTTAAGCGTTTGATTTATGTCATCTGTTTGAGGAGTTTTTTGTTTGTTTTCGTTACACATCATTACTTGAGCGTAAGTTTTTTTGCCCGCTTCTGCTTGATAGGCTATCAACGCTTTACGCATTAACTCTCCTTTAAATGATTCAGGCCTGTTTATTCCAACAGTTTGCTTCTTTATTACATTTGTATTTTTAGAATGTATGTTTTTATTATTGATGTTTTGTAATTCAATAGCAACACTGCATCCTCTGTATTTAGCTGGATGGTTTTCTCCACAATGTACGCATCTAGGCTGTACATCTGTGGGTTTGACACAATCTCTAGTATGGTGTTTACCTGGACATTTGACACACCTGGGTTTTTTGTTACAGTATTTTTGAGTATGTCCATATGCTTGACATTTTTTACATTGTGGTATAAGCCTAGATCTTCTTAGGGGCTCAATATTGATTTTGCATCCCAAGATGTACTTGATTTGATGTATTTTTTCAATATCATCATCTGCGCTGAATGTCAGCATATACATGGTCAGAGGCTCCTTACTTCCCCGTTTTAGCTTAATTGATGCTTCAGTTGCATTAAAACCTTTTCCTTTCAGGTCCCTTTGTCCTCTGTCAAAGCATTTCTCGGTAACTCCACAAGTTCTGTAGGTATTGTTTTTTTAATCTTCATAGTGAACGTGCTACAGGCTCTCGTAGGAGACCTCGGTATAACCTGACTCTTTTGGAAAGGATCGATATTATCCATTTCTGCTTCATTCATTCGAGTATTACGATTCCTCCACGTATCTTGGAATTTTTTCTGATTAGAGCGAAAATGATTCCTCGTTACTCATTTGAACGACCGGATTTGATGTTCGCTGGTTATGCACCAGATTGTCCTCGTCAGAATCCATAGAGGCCAATCTCCATAGAGCGTGGATTTACCAATGTTACCAATGTATTCTGCCGCCCTCGTTAGCACAGTAAGTAGCGTCCTTGCTTTGTTATTCGAGGGTCTCGGGTTCGATTCCCGGTGCGGGTGACCAAAAATCACGGTTGGGTGTTTTTAATCTGTAAGTATATGTGTTTGTCCGGGTATTGCACCGTGGGCCCATGTGGCATTGAGTGCTGGAATAATCCGCCCAACTTTAATTTTTAATTTTTTTACCAATGTTGATATTGGTGTACCACCTTAATTTAAATTGACAAAAAACTCATCGACCCAATAGTTTTGGCCGGGAGTTTGGAAATTTTTACTTAAATTGCACTAACATTTTTTTTTATAGTAAATAAATTAAGAACTTATTATTTTTTAAGTATTTATAACATATGCGAAATGAATTAATTTAAACCTTTTATTCACAATTTCAAATTCAATGTACTGAACTATGATAACTTAAGTGACTTAAACCATGAAACGAAAGTATTGTATTTTATTGTATTGTAAAGTATGTTTGACGAAATTTGTATACACCACACATAAACTTTGTGATTTTAAATAATTTAAATGTGTTTTTGGTGAAATCGATAAGGTTCGTTGATGTTGTTTTGATTAATGTATGTATTTTTCCTAAAATTAAAGTTCATTTGTAATATATGTAAGTGCATGTATGTTTGTTTTCTAAGGAACCCAATAAATACATAATAGGAAGGACAGTACTATATACAAAATAGGCCCAGTCCTGGTCGAAATATTCAATTGAATCTCAAACCGAACATTTTATACAGATATTTAAATTAACTGATAGTTCGATTTTTGATTGCCATTCCTTTAGACTTATTGCGGATAAATTTCGTAAAAAAATGTTGACTTTTTCTTAATTTCAACAACAAATATCTTAATATAATATACCTTGCGACCACAGGGGCCAACAAATTAAAATAATAATAATAAATTAATTTGTTTTTTACCATGCCGATTAAAATTTTAACGCACTTCACTAAATATTTAGATAGGTAATATAGGTGGAGATGCGCATCTTCTGTTTAATTAAAAACACCCTCGCTAATTATTATACCTCATTTATGTATAATAATGATTCTGTTTCGTCGAAAAATTCAAATTCAATTAAAAAAGGAATAAAATGCAAATAGCAGTTTTCATTTATAAAATGTAAATTAATGTTTTTCTTTTCTTCATATTTTATCATTTTGAAAATCCTTCTTAAATGTGCGAGATAAATAAGGACAATATAATTATTATTAAAGAATGAATGATAGTAATAATGCTTATAATGTTAATAATGTTAATAATAAATAAGATTATGTTAATTTTTATTTGACCTGTTTTTTGTTCGTTTTGTAATTTAAGTAACTTTATTAAAAATTTATATTCTCTATATCATCATCATTTGAGAGTTTGGAACGTATAACTGAATTATCCAAAACACGACGATAAAAAAAGATTGTCTCAGTCTGGCTTTCAGACGTACATACATATTATGTACAAAGTTTATGTGGTAAAAATGAGGAAACGCTTAATACACACCATCCGATTTAAAGTGTTTGTTGACAATATTTGGGATTAAGTAAATTATTTCTGTTTCTATTCTATTTTAAATCTCAATAATGGCAATTTTAACATGTAGATAATGAAACTCAATTATAGTGTCTATCTCAGTGGGATTAAAAATAATTCATTTTCACAAATAATCTATACATACATATAAGTGGATGGATAGGACAAATAGGGAAAGAGTAACAATTTTTTATTGTAAAATATTATATTCGAAGATTTCAACACATCGTTATTTAACTAGGGTTGATGTTGTTGATATGATTGATATTGTTACGATTGAATCTTTCACTCACGATAACAGTGTGGATATTAAAGTGCGGGTGGCAGCCGCTAAAATCTAAACACCTCTAAAGTGCCGTGAAGCTGAAGCTTTACAAAACGTTGATCATGCACGTTGTATGTATGGATGTGAAAGTTGGGCGCTGACGGGAGTACCAGAGATGGTACATACCGAGCTCTGTACAATATCGAGAGATCTGATGAAGATGTTCGATATTGTACATGAAGTAAGATCCCAGCAAGTATGCTAGCTCGGTCACGTTCAGCGTTCAGCTGATCCGGAACGAATTGTGCGGCGATTGAAAGGAGAACCACCATATCAAAATTGGTACAGGGTTAATAATCGAAGCAAACGAGGTACTATCTAAAGGTTCACCTATTTCTGTTTCACAGGACTGTAAGCATGTTGCATGTCACTGAGTATGGAGGTACTTCAGTAATTGTCCAAATCAATTTGCCGACGATTAGTTTTAAAGTTTTAAGAGAAAAAAGGGGACGGAGTTATAGGTCGGAAAGTATTATCGGTTTTGCCAATCCTTGGAATAAAAACAACTCAGCTCTTGCTCCAGGATTTTGGAACAATGCTAAAAGCAATATACGCCTGGAAAAGGTGTATCAAATGGTCGTGAATGAAAGGAAAGACCCGCTATAATTCAAGCATACCAGCCTTATAAGGATTATATGTCATTTAAGGTTAATGTTACTCGAGATATACCTGTGATCTGAGATGAGAACATCATCCGTTACCCTCCATATCAAAAATGAAATCAATGATAGACCACAAACTGATATCAATCACCGCCAAACAGAATTAACTTAAGTCGTCTCTCAACCTATATTGAGAATTTCAAGCTTAGAAAAGCTTATATGTATAATTGAAAAAGAAGATCCCCTGTGATTAATATTCGTATTACTCCAAATCGAATGATGAGCATTAGCATCATATCCAATCACAAAAGAGATGTTTGCATTTTGACACAAGATTAGCAAGCTCCTCTGAAGGAGGAGAGAGATGACTGAGTCATACGGTAAATAAATTGATGCGAGCAAGGAATTACTAAATATGAAAGTGATAAGCACGGTTGTATGGTTAGCCGAACTACACTCTTGAATGAGGGAAGCATTAATGTTGTTACCAATAAAAATGCACGCCCGAGTTTTATCAACAGAATTATTACAGAAAAATCTGCCATTATTACAGTTTGGTCCAGAAGCAGCACCGTCAAGAAGGCACGATTCCGGAATTAGACAAATATCTGTATGTCTTACAAAAAGCAGCTTCCTTAAGTCAAACCAAGCTGACTCACTATGTTGCAAGTTAATCTGTTTTATTTTCCTCATGGCCAGTATTGGTCGCCAAACGATAGCTCAAATCTCGTTAATTTTGGGGACTTCCTTGCAAAACCACTTATAGGTCTCATCGTTATTGCACCTGCAAATAGAGACGCTATCCGTAAGATGGCACCGAAGTATAAGCGGCACAAAATCCGATGATTTCACCGAGTCAAATACTCGACAACTCAGTACAATTCGTAAAACTCATAAATTCTCCTCGTATAGAGTAATTCCTGTGGTTGTTTTCCCGAACCCAAAATTTCTTTATTAATGAATCGGCGCCAATGTTGGCGTAGGGTTGCAGCCATTTTCGGCGTGGTACCAGTTATTGTATACGAAAACGCTTTATACAAGTGGAATCCATAACTTATCTTGCACGTCACACATCCTTTCCTAGATGAAGCGATAACACAGCATAAAAGTGTTCGATAAAACACTAATTAACCTTTATTGTTGTATTGAGTAGTGATATGCCTCGCCAATTTTTACATTCTCTTAGGTCTCCTTTCTTTGGAATCATTATGGTTAATCCCTCTTTCCATGTATGTGGTATTTTACCCGAATTCCATATTTTCGTTATGATCGGTGTTAGAGTCTTCACAGTTGTAGATGCGTCACCTTTGAATATTTCTGAAGGTATATGTTATCTATTCAAGCGGCTTTGTTATTCTTCATTTTCATCTGTTGTTATAGGATTTGACCATTCTTATCTCTTATATGTGGTATATTGGTGTATTTTCCTGTGACCTTTTGTACGCATTGGTGTAGAGTGCGCATATTTCTGGTTGCTGCTGCCTCTTCGGCATCCTTAAGAATATTTTCAGTGTATTTTCTACGATCAATTCTTGACATCTTTTTTACTTGTCTTGCCGTGTCTTCATATTTCCTTCTCACCTCTTATGCATGATTTGCGACTGTATTCTTTGTACCCGAGTGTGTTCGCAGCGGTTTCGATATAGGCTTCTTCGATTTGCTTCCATAGGTCTTCTATACTGGTGGCACTGTTGGTTGCTAGATTGCATTCGAGCGCTTCACTGAAAATCTTCCTTGTATCGGGATCGTTTAGCCTTTCGATGTTGAATTTTCGTCTGTTCGTCTTAGTGTATCTCTTAGCTACAGGCTTGATCTTGAACTGTGAAATTACCAAGTGATGGTCGCTGTGAATGTTTGCACTTCTCATTGCTCGGACGTCTTGTAATGATGTGAGAAATTTCTTGTTGATCATTACATGGTCTATTTGGTTTCTTGTTCTGCCATCAGGTGGTGTCTATGTATACTTGTGTATATTCTTGTGTGAAAATTTACTGCCTCCTATGAATAGCTGGTTTGTGACACAGAAGTCGATGAGTCTTTCTCCATTATTGTTTCGTACAGAGCTCAGTGCTTCTTTACCCATGACGGTTGTCAGGTCAGTATTGTGAATTGTCAGTGCCAATTTTGGCGTTAAAATCTCCTTGAATAATTTTCATGTCATTTCTGTGCGTTCTTGCTATTGTGGATTGTAGTTGTTCGTAGAACTCATCTTTTCTTGCTTCATCTGCATCTTCTGTTGGGGCATAGCACTGGATGATGGTTGTGTTTCTTATTTTTGAGCGGAATCTTGCCACAATTATTCTACTATTGACTGGTATTCATTCCATTAATGCTTTCATGATTTCGCTGTTGTATTGACTGGTATTCATTCCATTAATGCTTTCTTTGATTTCGCTGTTTTTAATATGCCCAAGTTCATGTGTATCATCTCGTCCAGAGAATATCAGGTAGTTGCCTTCGCTTCTGTTAATTTCGCCACTGATTTTCCATCTAACTTCACTAAGTCCTAGAATTTCGATGTGGTAACGTTTCATTTCCTTCTCTACTTGTGCCAGCCTTGATGTTTCCGTTAGAGTTCTGATGTTCCAATTTCCAATTCGTGTCCGTGTACGATAGCCAAGGGTCGATGTTTGTGTTGTTTCTTCTAGTGTTCGTTTCTGTAATCATTTTTTTAAATTCAGATTAATGAATGATTGGTCCATTGAATCATAGCCAGTTTCCAGGGCTACTGGATAAGGCATACTGGCCTACCAGGGGGGAGGTTTTTGATTTTTTGTGTATTTTTCCTTTTTCTTCTGTCCAAGTACTAACCCTGCACAATGTTGCTTGACTTCTGTGATGAAATCGCCTACCGCATAACTATCTCTGCCACTCGCAATGTCTAGAAATGAGGTTAAACAGTACTTTGTTTGCTGCACAGAGTTCCTGATTTCTGACACGATTTTATCTTGTTCGACAGTGCGAAGTTCTTCACTAAATACAAACTGATGATCCTTCTTTCTTTTGAAGAACTTGACTTCAGTTCTTGAATGAGCTTTTTAATCGAAGTTTTGACATTGATGATAGTAAGCTGGCTGGTCGATATAAGTCAATGTTTGTAGTCTGTTACGTAAGTATAACAGCTGGGTATGACATTCGTTGCTGCTTGTTTTAACAAATTCATTACATTTTGTATTGCTTCATAGCCGGGAGTAGATTGAATTCCCGCTCGACTAGAGCATCTAATTCCCGGGATCCCGTTTTCGGGCATTTTTGGATACCGAAATAAGATTTTTTGAATACCGGGATTACGGTACTGACAACTTTTATGTTAAACGAAAAAAAAACGTTCTTCATAAAATGTTTAAAACGAAAAAAATCAGCAAATTGCTAACCAATGATCAACAGCTATGATTTGCACATGCTATTCATTTAGCAGTAGTGGATATCTTGTATAAAAAGCCTGCACAAACACTTCGGAAGAAAGCGGTCGAAATGGAAGCGAATGATGATGATGATGACGATTTCGAGTCAGAAATTGATCACCACGATACCGGATTTCAAGTAATTTTTGACGAAACTGAACCAGAGTTATCAGATGAGTTATTACCTTTGATTACAATAGTAAGAAGTATCGTCAGATTGTTCCGCCACTCACCAACCAAAAACGACGATATTCTTCAAAAATATATCAAAGCAGAGTTTTTTTTAAAGAAAAATCGTTGTCATAAAAACTCGCTGGAACAGTCTTTATGTTATGCTAGAACGTTTTTTTGAAGTAAAAAATTGTGTACTCAAATCATTGATTGATATCAAATCAACGTTATCGTTCAATAACGAAGAAATGGAATTGATTAAGAATTTGCTGTCAACACTAGAACCAGTTAAATTAGCTGTTGAAACACTATGCCGTCGCGATTCAACACTTTTGACAGTAGATGCAACGATTTCTTTTTTGATCAATAATTTGGGCAACAACCATTTAGGTCTTCATCTTAAAGAAGCAATAATCCGTCGAGTGAACGAACGCCGAACCAACTTATCTAGCTTGATGCAATACTTGCACAAAGGTAATCAAGTTTACGACGACTTTCAGCTAGATTTGTGTTTAAACTTTGAACGGCTCACAAAAACTCAGATAATTAACCTGATTGTTGGCTTCAGTACTCGTATGTCAAAACCACGTTCAAATGAACCTTCGCAAGAATCAGATAACGAATTAGACAACGAAATTAATGAAGATGATGAAGTTTTGGTGTCTCTACAAGAAAAACTTGACAGAGAAATCAGTCAAGAACTAAATTCAAAAATTGCACCAAAAAGGGCAAAAACAACAAACGACCTTATAAGTATTGTCAAAAAAGAGCTGGCAGTATTCGAGGCAGAAGGTTGTCGCGGATCTACACTCGAAAAAAGTATTTGAATTCTGTACCGCCTACCAGCGTGGAATCGGAGCGCGTTTTTTCAGGATGTGCAATAGTTGCGACTAAAATTAGATCATACCGAGCAAATAGCGCAGTGGTTACCGGGTTCGAATCCCAACAGAGGCGGGATGCAAAAGGGATTTTTCATCTCCCGATTACGATCGGTGATTAAGTTGAAAACATCTATGACCCTCTGTTGGAATGTAGAACTCATGGACCGACCCATCTTCCATGTCACTGTACAGGGTGACATGGAGCTATGCAATGCACAGATGGTATACTGTACTTGTGTGAATGGGATGAATGAATGGATTGAATGAATGTTGTGTGAATGTAAGGTAAGGCTATGGACCGTAAAAGTGTCTATGCTAAATCCTTTTAAAAAAAAAAAAAAAAAAAAAAAAAATTGAAAACTTGGATATATTGTGCATTCTTCGGTCACATTTTATACTTACCAGCAACTGAATATATATTGGTATTGAAAAAATCTAGTACCGAAATCCCGGTTTCAAAAAAATGGTTCGGTATTGAATGCTTCACAGAAAGAAATAAGGTTGCCAATTGTAAGAAATGCATTTCTTAATACAATGATAATCTGGAATTTAAATAAAAATCAGTTTTTGCTCAGATCAATAAAAAAGACATTTAATTAAAACGGGTCTTTCTTAAAATGTGATTTTATAAGAATTTTCAAATCAAGAAATCGATATTTAAATAAAGCAACTCACTATATTTCTTCATTTATTTAAAAGTTAACTTAATGCAAGAATAAGGTTACCAATAGTAAGATAGGCATTTCTTAAAACAATCATAATCTGGAATTTAAATAAAAATCAGTTTTTGCTCAGGTTAATAAAAATAACATTTAAGTTAAACGCGTCTTAAAATGAAATTTTGTATGAACTATCAAATCGAGAAATCGACATTTAAATAAAGCAACTCATTAGGTTTCTTCATTTATTTAAAAGCTAACTTAATGCAAGAAACCTATTTAATAAATAGCTAAATTTTCTAAAAATAGAGATATTTCTGAATTAATTTGGAGTCACGTTAATAAAAAAAACGTTTAAATTAATAAATGCCTATATTGTCCTTAAAAATTAATTGAAGAAAGATTAACTCTTAAAACAATACGGTTTACTTTATTACATAAACTAATTGTTTGTTTAACAAAATAAGTTGTTTCGAAAAATTATGTTTTAACTAGAATTTCTATATATTATAATTTTAATTTTCATCTTAATTTCTTGAGTATGCTTCTATCGCGATGAAGAGCAGTATGTATACAATTTGTTTTATCTTATTAAAAAAATGTAACAAAATATGTACATATTTCTGTAAATGTACGCACTGTTATGCAATTTGGAGCACTTAGATATAGTAAAATATAGAAAAAGTTTAATATGTTATAGACTTAGGGATTTTATTTATATATCTATCTTAAGATTCCCGATTATAAATTAGCTATACATATACATTATTTATAAAGTATGACAAAAAGTGGAGCACCAACTAGTAGACTTATTAAATGTAAAGATTAAATGAAAAGATATGTGATTATATTAGTTAATCATTAATTTAATAATATTTCTACTTTGAACCACTCTTAAAACCCAAATAATTGAAACAATTAAGTTTATTCTTGATTATTTCAAAATTGAAACCGTTATATGATATAATACGTTATAATATGTTTAATATACTATTGAAATAATAATTTAAAGCAATTTTACGAAAATTGTATTATAAATCCTTTTACAACAATAAAAATAATTATTATTAAATTATAACAACAACATTAAAACGAATTGTTTCTATTTCAGAAGCCGATTTCATGTTGTCATTTTACGAAAGTTTATAACAGAGATGATCATATTGTATATATATAAGTATATATATTAATATATATATATATATATATATATATATATATATATATATATATATATATACATATATATATATATACATATATATATATATATATATATATATATATATATATATATATATATATATATATATATATATATATATATATATATATATATATATATATATATATATATATATATATATATATATATATATATCTGATAAAAAAGGGGTGCAAAATATAAATCTCATGTTTTAAAAATAATGTATATCATAAAAATTTAGTTTCAAAAGAACAATCACCTGTAAGTATGCTAGCATATGTCAATAACAATTTCAAATTATATCGGAAAATTTCAGTTTTTATTTCCCAACATACAACGGCTCTGTACATATGTAAGTATGTTATAATGATTTAGAGAATAGTGAGTGTTGTGTTCGTGCAATTTGATAAAGTTTTTCAACCTTTTGGTGATAAATGTTTTGTATAGTTCTACAGTGCTTCATCGAAAATTTCGCATTATATTGCAAGATTTCTGTTTTATTTCAAAAATACAACGACTATTACATAGTGATTTATAGAATATTGAGTCTTGTGTTAGTACAATTGAAACCTGATTGTTTCTATTTCAGAAACCGTTTACATATTGTCACGATCATTTCTAACAGAGATGATCATATATTTTTATCTGATATAAAAGGGAGCAAAATATAAATCGCTTGTTTTGAAATCTTTTGTTTTAAAATCTTTATCATGTATTGCAATTCGGTTTTTACTATTTTAGTTTCAAATGTTTTATCAGCTGTATACGACTATACAAGTATTATTCAAGTGATTTTAGATATGTAAATATTAAAGGAATTTTTAACGGTTTTTAATTTATGATATTCAAGTGTTGAAGTGAGTATATTATAATGTTCTATAAATTTTGTATATTAACATAAATATTAAATGCGATGTTGGGTTAATATGGTAAAAGTGTATATTATTTTGTTCAACCTTAAAAATTATTCCAAAGCATGTGGCTTTTTTGGCAAAATTTATTTTTATATTTTTTCTAGAATGTTGTATGCATAACAGTGCTAAAAAGTTAAGTATATTGTGTATAATTTGAAGATATTTCGTGAATCATTTTGTTTATCCTCGATACTATGTAACTATATTATAGTGATTTATAGAAAAGAGTGTTGGGTTCGTGCAATTTTATATACCTTCACAATTCTTCGGCGGATTTCAGTTTTTATTTTCAAAAACACAACGGCTATAAATATATGTTTAGTGATTTAGAGAATAGTTAGTGTTGTGTTCGTGCAATTTTGCAAACCTTTTGAACCTTTTGGTGTTAAATGTTTTGTATGGTTTTACAGTGCTCATCGAAAATTTCACATTATATCGCAAGATATCTGTTTTATTTTCAAAAATACAACGGCTATGTACATATGTTATATAGATTTATACAATAGTGGGTGTTGTGTTTGTGCAATTTTATAAAGTTGGTTAACCTTTTGGTGTTAAATTTTTTGTATAGTTTTACAGTGGTTTCACAGAAAATTTTACATTACATACATATGTATATCGAAAGATTTCATTTTTATTGTCTATAGTACAACGGTTATGTATGTCATAGTGATTAGTATTGTGTGTTGTGTTCGTACAATTTTGCAAAGTTTTCAGTTTTTATTTTCAAAAATGATTGTATCTAAGTACTTCAGAAACCGTTTACATATTGTCACGATCATTTAGAACAGAGATGATCATATATTTTAATGTTAATTCAATTTTTAGTTTCAAAAAAACTACCAGCTGTACCCGAGTAGGTAATATTCAAGTGATTTTATATTTGTAAGTAATATTCAAGTGATTTTTAATAGTTTTTGTGTTTTAGTCAATGGAATATAATATTATAATGCTCTATAAATTGTATGTGCTAACGTCAATATTAATGTGATTTTGGTTTAATACGGGAAAAATGTCTATCATAATTTTTGAGGTTAAATAAAATAACCTCAAAAATTATTGCTAAGCATGTGTTTTTTTTTTTTTGCAAAATAAATAGAACAGAGATGATTATATTCAAAAGGACTATTAGCTGTATCCGAGTAGGTAATATTCAAGTGATTTTATATTTGTAAGTAATATCCAAGTGATATTTAATAGTTTTGTGTTTTAGTCAAGTGAATATGTTATAATGTCTTATAAATTGAGTGTGCTAACGTAAATATTATTGTGATTTTGGTTTAATACGGGAAAAGTGTCTATCATATTTTTGAGGTTAAATAAAATAACCTCAACAATTATTACTAAACATGTTTTTTTTTTGCAAAATAGATTTTTAATTATTTCTAGATACTTAGTTATTTACATAATTATGCTGAAAAGAGAAGTGTATAGTGTATAATATGATGATATTTCGTGCATAATTTTGTCCAACCTCACGATTACATGTTACAGTGAGTTATATAAAAATGGGTGTTGTGTTCGTGCAATTTTGTATAGTTTTTTGTGTCAAAATATTTATGTAGTTTGTGCTATTTTACAATTATTTTCATAAAAAATATTGTTTCTTTCCACCATTAGTGTACAGTTATAAAATATTTAGTACATAATTTTGTTTAACCTCAAAAATTGATTCTAAGAATGTGGCTTTTTTTGCCAAATTTATTTTTCAATTATTTTTTATATATGTTAAAAATCAAAGTGTAGTGCTTGTACAATATGAAGATATTTCGTGCATCATTTTAACCATATTTAAAATGTGTTCGAAAAATTGAGCAAAAAGCGACACTTATTTTTGAGCCGTTCATCGTCATATTCAACCAATAAGAAATTTTTATTTTATCTATTGAATATGACGATGAACTCCTCAAAAACGAACCTTAATTTTCAGCTCATAATTTTTATTTTTGAAGTTTTTGAAGCATTCCTATTAAACCATTTGTGTTTTAATACCTATATAAATTTATTTATTTATCTAGATTATTATTTTCCTTTTATAGATAACTTTATAACCATCTATAAAATGTCTCTTGAAGAAATAGACGATGAATACATAAATAATGTATTGATATTTGGCTCCTCAAAACATAAGGAAAATCTATCCAATAAAAATGACGGTAACCAATTTAGCTTTTCTTAAAATTTGAGATGACATAGATATCAATTATATATTTACAATATTTTAATTAATTTAGTTTTATCTTTAAATATTTTCTATTATTTTCTAATAGATTGTTTGGGTAAAGTTTATCATACGCTTGATAACAGGCAATCCAATGCTCTATTTGAATTATTAACCAAATGGGGGCTTGCTTCAACTTGGGAGAATTCTCAAAGTAATTTTAAGTAAAACTAAATTGTGTTTCTTCTTAACTTTTTAAATACTGATAGAGTCACATTTTGATGATGTAATGGATTTAAAAATATTAACGGAATCAGATATGGATGCTTTGTTTCCTTACCCAACTGATTTATGTAAAAAAAGTAGACTTCGATCAAAAATTGAGGAATGGCGTGTTGCGAATGTGTGGTTAACAATTATTAGTTGAAGGAACAATATTATAATTCCTTTCTTTTTCTTTTATTTAATGTCTTATACATTGAGTAACTGCAATAGCACGTTATCAATGGATTCGCAGATGAGTGCAATGATACCAAGTTCAACCGCATCTGAGAGTGAATTACAGGCAGCTTTTCAATTTGTACCATTGATTATATTTTGCTTTTCATTTTAATTCTAATTAATATAATTTTATAGGACTTTAAAACTTTTTTGAATACAGAACGAGGTAAAAAACTTACGGATGTATATTATAAAAACGGTGCTCTAAGCATCGTGCATGAATTTATGATAAAAGAAGAACAGATGTCCGCTCCCATATTGGAAAGAATCAGTATTGAGATTGAAAAATATTTTCCTGGTGAAGATAAGGTAATTATTTATTCATATTCCATAAATAATTTATTTTTTATAGGCATTCTCGAAAACAATTTTATTACAATATTATTATTCCAATTACAACTATTAGTGAGATAGGCGATATTGTATTTTATATTTTCGTTACTTAATTTAAATTTTGTTCTGGTAGGCACTATTTTATAAGGGTGGCAAGAGACCGACCGGAAAACTCTATAATAAGTATAGAAACAGCTCCTGCAAATTGAAAAAAATTGGATTTTTTACAAAAAAAAACTACTAATTCATCAGCACAACCAGCGCCAAGAGCAGGAGAATCAATCGATCAGAGAGGTATGAAATACGATTATTAAGTAATTATTATTATTACTTACGATGTTTTATTATTTAAAAATGTAGTAAAAAATTTGGAGACCGAAACAGACTTCGAAGAAAATAAAAAATGGCTCTCTTACATGCATTCCCCATGGGAGACCGTTGAGCTCAAGTGGAAAGATACTGCTAAAGGGTGGCATAAGCAATTGTATGAAAACAGTAACTTAAAAGCCGTAGAGATCATTGACAGTTGGCCACTATTGAAATCTTCTAATGGCTTTCGATTGATAAGTAAATTAGTGCTTATTTTTGTGTTAAACAAGTTTAACATATAATTTTTCAACTATTGCACATTTAATAAATGTTGAATATGTATATCTATATATGAATTGAGTTATAAAGACAATAATTTAAAAAAATGAAATTACTTAAAATTGATATCGGCCGTTAGTAATAGTTAACCTTAATATCAATTTAGATTTCAAATTTGATCTTAACCGAAAATCTTTATATCAAGA
Organism: Tipula unca; assembly: GCA_951394425.1. Lineage (NCBI taxonomy): Eukaryota > Metazoa > Arthropoda > Insecta > Diptera > Tipulidae > Tipula > Tipula unca. Next base: position 141,219,765 of record OX596380.1, on the reverse strand, counting down.
TTTTCGGTTAAGATCAAATTTGAAATCTAAATTGATATTAAGGTTAACTATTATTAACGGCCGAAACTCTAATATTTTATTTATTTATTTTTAATTAATTTTAATAAAAAAAATCATTAACACTTATATAAAACGATTTTCTAGTTAGTTATTCTATTGGATTGGAAATAAGTACATCAATCGGATACTTCAACGTCAATATTTTGAAATAAATCTATGAATGTGGTATTTGTTTGCCTATTACTATTCGATTATTTATATTTTTATAACTTACTAATAAATGTTAATTGTATAACATTTACCACCAGTACAAATGGTTTTCAACATTTATAAGTTTATTCAATTCAATTGAGCTTAAAATACATGATATTGATATGTTGATCGTAAACACCGAAAACTTATTTTCAATAATAATAATAATAAACAGTATTTAAAGGCCATTACATGCTCCTTACTGTGTTAACAGCCTGGCTCCAACGATTTCAATACTGTGCTTGGTCTTCATCAGTATGAAGCCCAAGCTCAGAATCGAAAGACAATTCTTAGACAATCTGAAGAAATGTTTTCAATAACTTTTTAAAAGAACTAACAATAGTACAGTCCACAGAAGAAAAAACTGTATTGAATAAAAATTTGTTATAAATTTATTTAAATATTTAACTTTTTATTTATATTATTCATTGTTTTATAAATCGAAGTCAGCAAATCTGAAAACAGACGAATTACTCATGATAGCTTTCTAAGTTTTGTTTTATTATGCTTACGATACAGTTTTAAGTATAAATATGAATTTGACAAATATATTTATGCACAAAATTATTTTTTACAACCTAAATAAATCAAAATGATGATAGTAAACTAATGCTTACTATATTACATTTATTTCCAGATTGACATTGATTTTAAAATAATTTACCCAGAGATAACGTTCGGTTTATTTGATAAGTGGGAAATATTCAACAAGAAACTCCCTCTTGTTTTATTAAAGAAAATCAAAAACAAAGCTGTAATTCAGGAGTTGTGATCTCTTTCAACAGACCAAGGTAATTTTAGTAAATTTTGTGTTTGACATTTTATTTAACCGCCAAAAACATTTTTAATAACATTTTTACTAACAAATGTATTATTTTAATTTTGTTTATAGACTACAAAAACTACAAGTTGATCCTCATACATTATATCCTCAAACCATCAACAAGAGTTGCCAAGTTCGGTTTATTTGATAAGTGGGAAATATTCAACAAGAAACTCCCTCTTCTTTTATTAAAGAAAATCAAAAACAAAGCTGTAATTCAGGGTTGAGATCTCTTTCAACAGACCAAGGTAATTTTAGTAAATTTTGTGTTTGACATTTGATTTAACCGCCAAAAACATTATTAATAAAATTTTTACTAACAAATGTATTATTTCAATTTTGTTTATAGACTACAAAAACTACAAGTTGATCCTAATCACTGAAAAGCTTCTTGCTGAATCTTTCTCCGGGAAAGATATTGAATGGCTAGCAAAAAATATATCCATCCATAATATATTATACGAAAATTTATTTGAAGACAAGATCAAACCAAAACATCATATTTTAACCCATTATCCAACAATTATAAAAAAATCGGGACCTTTAATACATTATTGGTGTATGAGGTATGAGTCAAAACACCGTGAAATGAAAAATTACACAAATGCTACATGTTCACGAAGAAATTTGTAATTTTCTCTAGCAACAAAATGTTTAATGAAATTTGCTAATCGCATGATTAAAAATGTGGGTTTAGGATCGGACGTTTGTGCAATTAAATGAGGCACAGCTAAAATAAACATTAAACCATTCCATTTAGAACTGAAAACATTTCTTCAAAAAAGAGTTTGAGGCATATTCATCAGTAATATCCCTTGAGTACAAGTATACCTTACAAAAGAGGATTTTATATTTTTAATAAACTTAAGATGCTTTTATTACATATAACTGATATTGCCTACTCAAGTTCGAACGTAATACTGGTTACTGAGAAAGTAAATATAATTCGATTCGACGCCCATTATCAAGCTTATATTACAGATGGTTTAATTGTTTCTAGTTCATATAATTTTATTGTTTTGGATTCAATTTTTATAAAGCCAATAGTGCTGCATAAACTACCTAACGGTAACAAGTGTATAAACCCGGGATTTATTTGAATTAAACGATTATTTCGAAATAATTCATATTTCGTAAACTTTCGTAATAATTCATATTTTATATTATTTTATATTTAATTATTTTTTTATATGTATATTTAAATAATTAATATTTGTTAAATTTAAGATTATTAATATTATTTCTACTGAAATGCATAATTATTCAATGTTTTTGTATAACATTAAATAAGTTTTAATAAATCAAAATTTTTTATTATTTAAAAATAAAAACAAACTGTTTTTTATTATCTTTTATCTTTATTATCTTATTATTTTTTATTAACCATGTTTAATGAAAAATTTCTTCTCTAAAATAAAATTGTTACTCATATTAAATACAGAAACCAGTTGCTGAATTTAATAAAACAGTTTCTTAAATAAAGAATTTGTTTCTACCATCGAACGAGTATTCGTTTCAATTATTAAATAAAATTCTAAATAAAGCTAGAAAAATTGCTTTAGGTAAGATGGTAGTTTCTTTAGATAACGTATTCAGTACAGAAAGCAGTTACTAAACTTAATAAAACATGTTATTAAATTAAGTTTTTTTTTTCTCTAATCGAACGAGCGTTTGTTTCGATTATTAAAAAAAATTCTAAATAAATCAAGAAAAGTTGCTTAAGGCAAGACGGTAATTTCTATAAATAACGTTTCACACATGTTTAGTACAGATAGCAGTTGCTAAACTTAAAAACACATTTTCTTAAATCAAGATTTTTTTTTTTTTGAATCGAACGAGTATTCTTTTAAATTAATAAAACAAACTCATTTGTATGTAGCAAAACAATTGCTAAATTTAAGAATCACAGAAAGTTAAGTTTAAGTTGAGACGTATTAAATTTATTAATTTAACTGATTAACCGAAGCAAGCTACTTGTATAATACTTTCTACGATTAAATAATGATGTCTTAAATGAAGGGAATCCAAATTTGTTTGTTTCATTCAAGCCAATTCTTCATTCAATAATGCGGCTTGATGGGTTGAATATCAATACATAATAATTATTGAATGGAGCAAGTTTCATTCCATAAAAGCAACCTTTTCTTTCTGTGTTTATTCCCGACCAATTGATGCATTGTACTTTTCGAATTAATAAGTAACTCAGCATCTCAAGTACGTACGTTATCAATTGCGTGTTTCCATTTAGTTTTAGTTGCATCAAGCTCTGTCTGACCTTTAAACATAGGTTGGGATTCAATCGCGATAGAAAATGTTGATTTTGAAATCTTTATTGGTCAGTTCTTCGTGAATTTCTATGTTGACCACAATTTCTTTTATCAACACAGATAATCATCTACATAGCACTTTTTAATCTAAACGTGTAACGTGACTAAATAGCTTGTTCGAGTGTGGCTACATTTTTTGTGTAGGCATCGATTGTTTTATTGACCCGCTCTAATGTGAACAATAAAAAACTTTACGTTGGTTTTCTCGTTGAACATTACTATGACGTGCCAACCTACATTATAACTAGTAGTGGAGTTTATTAAATTATAAGTAATTCAATAAGTCTGCTAACTGCGTGCTTTAAACAATTAATATAAATGTTAATTATGTTTAAAATCAATAAGATTGTTGAACAATAGATGCCATTTGATTTACATCTATAGTTGGTATTATCTCTTAAGTTTTGCGCATTCGGTATTTCATACTCGACTAGCTAACCGTAGAAAAATATTCCCGTGAAATGATATAACCGTCGTCATTACACGACGGAATTTTTGGGAATCGTGCAGCATAAAATCTACTCGCACACTCAAATAGTATTTTATTAACATATTATAAAACACTTCTACGTGTGAATATATTCCTGAAAAACTTCTCATCCCACTCCTTACTGAAAAAAAACCAATTCCCGAAGATTCTCCGTGCAGGGTCGAGACACGAAATTTAAACAAGAAACATCACCCTGTAGTTTATCCGGAAGAGAGATAGATTTGAATGGTGAATGGAAATCCACCATACCAAAATTTTGTTAGACAGTTTTTTATTTTTCTAAATAAACCATAGTCCTTCCTTAATTATTTAAGGCTTGGTTTTTAAAATTATTAATTGCTAAAATAATCTTTTCGCAGGGCCATATCATAACTTTCATTCCGAAAAATCTATTTTATTTATTCCGCTTGATGATATTCTAAATTTGTCCTTTTTTTGATAGTTAGAACGTGGCGAAGTATTTCGTGATATTCTAGCTAAAAAATTCACAACAAACTTTTAAATTTTCTCTTCTATTTGCAGAGTAGGAAAATTACAAAAACCATTTTAAAATAATACAACAAACGGCACAGTTGTGTAACATTTAATATAAGTATGTGCATTACAATGACGAGCGATTACATTTTCGTCTCTTCTTACAAGACTGTGTTTTAACGAAGAGTCCTACTATCCCTAGTGGAGCTACGACGCAGGAAAAACCTGCGGATTTTTTTTATTTGAGACATCGGATGCTATCGAAAATTATAAATTAATTTTAAATTTGCAAGATATGTTTCAATCGACAATGGACGTAACACATTTTTTTATGATTGCCAAAGTTTTGTTCCAGCCATTTGACTTTTCTTTAAAATTTCTGAAAACGTTTAAGAAATGACTATGAACATCATAAAACTGGACACTACATTGTCAGATTTGATGCTAGATATTTACCTGGACAGTAGATGGTAAAATCGGACAGCAAGCCATTATCATTGTGCTAGGATATTTTTGAGTGGGTATCTGACGTTATTAGATTACGACAAAAGTATCTGCTCCCATATTTGTCTGACGATTTTTTTTTAAAGGTTTTCGTTTTTTTGTTTATTTATTTATACGTCCTTATTTTAGGCAGGTGTTCCCGATTTTTAGCTTTTTCCTTACTGTTATATCATAATATAGCACAATAATACCTCGGTAATTAAAAAGCATTATTTAAAATTGCGTATGATATCTTTTATTGGCATCATTGCAATTTGTTTTGCTTAGATATAATAAAATATATCCCACCTCTGGTTACCTTGATACAAAGTTCGGCTCGTTTTCGCAGTGATGTCGCAAGAGACTGTGAACGATTGACGTACACCTTGCTTTTCAAACTCTGGTGTTGTCAAATCGGACAATCTGAGTGGCCATATCAAATCGCCGAAATATTCATTGTTGCATTAGCATCCCGTTGAAAGTGAAGGTATTCCTCAACAAGCTCGTCCACATCTTCTGCCGAAAAGTTGAACAGCAGTTTAGTGGAAACTGCTGAAGATTTATTTTCATAAAACAATATTTGCGATCCTGCTCGCTCTTTTAGCGAATGCCGCTCCATAATAAACCATAATAAACCGGACTGAAAATTATTAAAAAACACGAATATGGAACCACCACCTTTCATAATATAAATTTAAAAAAATCAAAATGAATTTTTAATACTTATATGTATTTCTATTTACGCCAAAACCACATTTCACACAATAACAACAATACTGCCAACACACAAAAAAAACATCCAAAAACAAATTTAGAAATTTTGCTACGGAAATTAGTTAAATCCAAATTGTAATCCCAATCCAAATGTACCAGAACACTACGCTTATAGTTCATAAATAAATCGGTCAAAAATAAATTTTGCCAAGTAGAAACCTACAATGCATTGCATAGCGGTATGTATCCAATACCAACTGTAACGAAAAAAAAAATTATCGTATCATCACACTATATGCCACAACTATAGATAAGGCATACATAATAATATTTCTTCTGGCTCTCGGTAAATCTTCCTCTTTCTCCTTGGCTATGAATTTTCGAAAACCTTGTGCATTTACACGAATAATATAGTAAAGCGTGTAATCCGTATTGGTATCAAAAATATGCCTGTCCGTTTGGTTTAGATAATTCCGAATATTTTTAAATTTATCCGTTTCGACCGTCATGAATTTGAAGTATGGTTTTACTAGACTAAGGGTATAATATACTTTACGCTGAATTTTTAACATTCTGTAAACAATGATCGTTTTTCTAATAATAATCTGACACGAATTTATTATTATACTTACATTGGTTTTTGCCGGAATATCCATAGCAATAGATCCAATAGAGCTGATGGCAATATTTGATAGAATATTATTCGAAAATAGTAGTAATATACACAAGAAGTCATCGTATTATTTGGACTCCAAATTGACCAATTTAATGGATATTCAAATCGTAACGGTTTGGCTAAATTGAAATAATTTTTAAAGTATCATTAACAGAATTACACAACCCCATCTACAACATACCAAATTTAACCCCTTCGAAAAAAGTCATATGTTTTCCTTGGGACATATTAGCGTTGTAGTACTCAATGTCATCTAACCTTTAAAAGTAAACTTAGTACTTCAATTTTCAAATTACATTAGAAATATATTAGAAATCAACTTACTTCTTTGACCCGTGAAGCCACGATGTTGCTATAATTGTATTAGCCACAATATCAACCGGTATGATTTGATAGTTGGCTGATTTGTCAAAACATGCCGTTCTCATTACACCCCGCATTGTAGCTAATCCAAACCCATTAAATCCATTTAAACCCTCAGTATAGCCAGGAATAGGGTGGTTAAAAGCGCCAGTAACTGTAATTGTATAGATGCTGTAAACGCTATGAATAAATTTTCAAATATTTACTTACTAACAGATGGCCGCACGACGCAAATTGGAAATTCGTTACGATATCGATAAGCAATATCCTCCGATAAATGCTTAGAAAACGAATATGTATTAGGGAACTCATTTAAAATTCTAAAAATAACAAATCTCACATCAGATATCGATAGATAAATATAAAAGCACAAAACCTATTATACTTTGATTGCAGAGCTGCCATTGTTTCGTCATCAAATCGATCGAAAGCTTTCATTATTGCGAATACATCCATTTCAGCATCATAATGTCGTTCGTCAGTTACTTTTTGATGTGATTGTGAATATGTCGTGGACACGAAAACAAAAACTTGCAATTTTTTAATCCGTTTAGCTAGTTCCAATAATCGATAAGTTCCAATTGTATTTGTTGTCAAAGCATCGCGCAATTTTAAATCAAATCTCACATCAGCACCTGAGTGTAGCACGATATCAATATTGTTCTCAATTTCTGTTAAATTATCGTTGTCCAAGCCGACATTTTCTTGTGATAAATCACCTTGAAATATTTTAATTTTCTTAATTTGCTCCGGTTTGAATTCTCGAAGATGATCAAATACCTTCGAATTATTAAAATGTAAATGTTAATATGTACACATATATCACAAACAAGTACGCTCACTTACAATATGATTAAGAAACTCTTCACAACGTTTTTCGAAATTTTGTTGGGCACGCACTATCAAATAAATACAATTCACTTGATCACATTCACGTAATATTCTTTCCACTAGAACTTTTCCAACAAAACCGGTGGCACCCGTAATTAGCACATTTTTACCTGCATACCAATTTTTAATTTCCGACATCATTTAAAACAAAAAATACATGTGAAGTGCGAACAAACAAATTTTGATTACTCGTCGTACATGAAAAACCGTTCAATTTATCGAAAAAATTTCGTATTTATAATGTTAGCACAGGTTAAAAGTTCGACTACTTTTTAAGTACGTTACAAAACAATGAGTAATCGTCGCTGCGGTATTACAAAGTTATACATAGTCCTAAGGTTTCACAAAAAAAAGCAAATCAATGATACTTTACTTTGCAAAAGTTGAATGAATACGGCAAATTTCATCGAATTGACCGTTGTAATATATAACCGCTGACTAAATTTATTCATAAAATTAATTAATTTGCTTTAATTTACTGTTAAATTGTATTTTTTCGAAACCGAGCATTAGTGTATTACTTGAAATATTTTACTTTGTGTTCAAAAACGATCGACAATATTATTTATAGCCTCGATGTTGACTAATAATATCGAATGGAAGTTTATAAGAGAACTAACGTTCAATTTTTTGCGTCAATTTTATTATCATTGCATGCATTGAATTACAGTTCAAATTTTACAATAACTTTATTAAATAACTTGAAATGGAATTTGAATATTCCCAGTAGGAAAGTGATGACCAGCACACTGTTGTTTCGGCAATGATACTCGTGCATGACACGTATATATAGAATTTTATGAGAAAGCTAGACTCGTTTTCTTGCGTGACTGCGGTATAAGATGATTATTGTATGACATTTCATTGTTGACCGTAAAAGTACAGCCATTGACGAAAATTTAATGACCTGACTAAAAAGATTAATATGTAACTCGCAATATGTGATAATAATAAGACAGTGAATGCTAGAATCAAGCATGACATGTCTGAGGTGGCTGCCCATTACGTCTCCTAGTGCAGCTACCCCAGAAAGCTCCATTGGTTGGATTGCCTCCCCTTTTAGTAAATCTGCCTCTTTACTTTAGTAAATCTGCCTATTACTCCCTTAGTTACAGTAAGAAGAGCCAGGGACTCCTTGTAGATTACCAAAGTCACAAAACTCCCTTCACGTCCTCTTGCCTTACTATCTTCCAGTTATCTGTTGGAAGACTTGGATTGCTGATCCTAATTATTTTCAGGATCTTGTCACTCTGAGCCTGCTAGGAATCTTTTCCCTGCTCACATCCGCCAGCTTCGCGTCCTGCCAAACCTTCCCTTTCTCCATTACTGCCTTCTTGTAAATATATATATATATATATATATATATATATATATATATATATATATATATATATATATATATATATATATATATATATATATATATATATATATATATATATATACTGATCTGGAATTACTTATTATAAAATGTGCCAAAACCTTTTCCATTATATTCCAGAAAAATTAACAGCAAGTTTATCACCAATGCACTAACAAGACTAAATAAAGCTTTGGGTGGAATGATGATTGTATAAAAACATTTACATGGCATTTGGCTATTTTACTACAGTCGAATTGTAGTTAATTTGTAACTGTTTGAAATATACAATTTTAAATACAACTTAATAAATTAATTAGAGTTTTCAGCTTCTGTTAAATGATTCCAAAACAAAATACATGAACTCTGGATATAGGGACCAATCCAAAATTGTACATGAAGTAAGATCTCAGCAAGAAAGCTGGCTCGTTCACGTTCTTCATGGTGATTGGAACGAATTGTACAGCGATTTCTGGAAGGAGAACCACCATATGGTAACGGCGCAGAGGTCGTTGCAGGCGACGATAGCTCCACGGGGTAGAGAACGACGTTGGTTCTTCAGATTGCCTGAGACAGTATGAAAACCAGGCTCATGTTCTCAATGGTGTGGGGAAATCCTATTTATGGGCTACCACAAAATTTGATTTGGCTGCGTTAGGAGTTTCACTTACATTTTCCACTAACACCTGCGAGCACCAGGGTGGTCATTCTGTGGTGCTATCTCACGTTTATCTCACATTTGGAAACTTTTTTCGTGAAATAATACTATGGGGAATAGTCTACAAACCCAATTTGTGATTTTGGTGGTATTCTGAAGTTTCTTTATTTCCTCAAATCTATGTATACGAACATTTTTTATGGCGTGCTATTCATGATAATAAGACCACTATGAAAATTATTTTTTCAATAAAACTATATTTAATATTTAATCTTTCTTTTTGGTGATAATTTTAGTTCTATATATATATGTATATATGTATATATATATATATATATATATATATATATATATATATATATATATATATATATTTATATATTTATATATATATATATATATATATATATATATATATATATATATATATATATATATATATATATACATATATATATATTTATTTATTTATTTTTCAGTTTGTTATGTCAATTTAATTTAAAATTTTAATATTTAAACGTAGTTTGTAATAATTTTACTACGTGAATTTACTGATTTAAATTTTATAATGTATTATTGATATTTCTACAATAAATATATCATAAGAGATAATGGATACTATCACTTCTATTACCTGATGTGATTTTTTTTTTGGGACGAAAGTCTGGAATAACGTGTTATACGTGGTGCAAAGGTTGCAGGCGACGATGGCTTCACTATGTAGAGAACAACTTGGCTTCTTCAGATTGTGTAAGACGGTATGAAGACCAAGCTCAGGATCGATACCATTGGAGCCAAATTGTTGACTCAGTAAGGAGCCAGTAATGGCCTTTTAAAAATCATTTGTATTATTATTGGCCCCTGTGGTCGGGGGGCACTCACATGTCTCGTAAATCAAAATTGCACGAACATGTTTCCCAAGAATACCACCACAGTATCCTTTGCTTGTCGTAGGAGGCGACTAAACGGTTGGATCGCTGGGCTGACGACCCGCATCCGTAAAAAAATATAGTGTTTATAAAGTCAACAAAAATAAAAATGGATACCGCCAAAACAACACCGGACCCCCGCTCAAGTACCCGGACACGAGATTTAGGATCGGCACGTGGAACGTGCAATCACTAAGGAAACCAGGAGCGTTAGAGGGCCTAATCACGTGCATGAAGGAGTATCGGCTGGAACTCGTTGCTCTTCAAGAAACTCGCTGGCCTAAAAGTGGAGACCATGTGTCCCAGGGCTATACGTTGTTCTACAGTGGAGATGACCTCGGAAATCTTGGAGCTGGATTTCTTCTTGGGCCGCAGGTAAAGAACGCTGTTTTGGATTTCCAAGCAGTTAATAACCGATTGTGTAAGCTTCGCTTGCGCATGAAGTTAGCTAACCTGTCGATAATTTGTGTACATGCGCCCACAGAGGTCAGCCAGCCCCAAGATAAAGACTCATTTTACAATGACTTGGACGATCTGATGGGATCTATACCCGAACACGATGTTAGAATGGTAATTGGGGACTTTAATGCTAGAGCTGGCAGAAATCAGACCGACTTGTGTGAAAACATAGGTCCGTACTCCCGACACGAAACTGCGACCGATAATGGTGAGAGAATGATGTACTTTGCGGTTGCTCATGATCTTAGAGTAGCAAGCACATTCTTCCCTCACAAACACATACATCTTGAGACATGGACACATCCTCGCGGAACTTCCCGCAGCCAAATTGACCATGTGTTAGTTTCTAAAGGACGGGCTCAGGTTGTGCAGGATGTGAGAACTTATCGGTCAGCAACCAAATACGTAGGCAGCGATCATCATTTGGTCGCTGCAAAGCTACGATGGAAGTTTTCGTACAAGTCTGGGAACACAGCGAAACGCATGGTACGTTTCGACTGTGAAGGTCTGATAAATGAAGATCAAAAGAAACGATATCAGGATCTTGTCAGCGACAACATTAATGAAGCTAATTACCAGTCTGACTGCGTGAACTCTGTCTGGGGGGTACTGAAAACTTCGGTTGTCAGTGCTGCTCAACAGACTTTAGGTATAGTGAAAGTCAGACCCAAGAATGATTGGTTTGATGACGAGTGTCGTCTTGCAGTTGAGCAACAAAATATAGCCCATAATGAAGTGCAACAACGTCTCACAATCGCGAGGAAAAACAAGGCTGCTCTTGCAAGAAGGGCAGCTAAGCGGATTTGTAGACGGAAGAAGCGAGAATGGTGGAAGGCCGAGGTTCTGAAAGTACAACAACTCAGTAATGAGCGCAGTTCGCGTAATCTCTTTAAAGGAATTACTGGACTGAACCATACTTTCAGGCCTACGTCAACCGCCATTCGGGACCGGGATGGAAACCTCTGTGTCAACATCGACGCAGTACTTGACGCATGGAGTGGACACTTTACTGACCTGCTTGATGTCCATCATGCGTCACAGACTGTTGTTGAGCCACCTCTAATACAGACTGCGGAGATTTGCACTGAGGAGCCATCCCATGAGGAATTCACTAAAGCCATGCAGAGATTGAAACGAAACCGTGCACCTGGAGTGGACTGCATTAATTCGGAGCTCTTGATATTCGGAGGGGATACTTTGTTGAACTGTCTTTTCGACCTTATTCGATTAGTATGGCGAACCGAAGTTATGCCTGACGAATGGAAAGTGGCCGCGATATGCCCCATCTTCAAGAAGGGAGACCGCTTGAAGTGTGAGAATTATCGCGGTATAGCTCTCCTTTGCACAGCTTACAAGTTACTGTCATACATTGTATTGGATAGAATCACTCCTCTGGCGGAGGGCTTGGTTGGTGACTATCAAGGAGGATTTCGTCCGAATCGATCAGTCACCGATCAGGTCTTTTCGCTGCGGATGATTCTATCTAAATATTATGAGACATCCATCCCCGTACATCAGGTGTTCCTGGATTTCCGGCAGGCCTATGACTCGATCAATCGAGAGAGTCTATGGTCTGCTCTGGAATACCTAGGAATGCCAACAAAACTGGTACGACTATGTAGGATGACAGTGACGCAGTCTCAATGCTGTGTTAAAGTTGAGAACAGGCTATCGACAAGTTTTGTAGTTAACTCGGGTGTTCGGCAGGGAGATGCTCTGTCCCCGATACTCTTTAATCTCATGTTGGAGTACATCTTTCGTAAAACTGAAACACCGCAGCGTAACATCTTATATCGCCAGTCCAATCAGGTGCTTGCATATGCAGATGACATATGCGTGATTGGACTGAATAGCAACGGAGTGAAAGAAATACTTGATCCGCTTGTAGAGTTTTCAGCTTCTGTTGGACTTCAGATCAATGAGTCCAAAACGAAATACCTGATCTCTGGTTTTAGGGACAGTGGCACACCAGATTTTAGTAGTGGCCACCACACGTTTGAGGGAGTGAGGAGGTTCAAATATTTGGGTTCTCTTATCACTCACGATAACAGTGTGGGTGAGGATATTAAAGTGCGGCTGGCAGCTGGCAGTCGTTCTCTGTATCCTCTAAGGCCACTGCTAAAATCTAAACACTTATCAAGTGCCGTGAAGCTGAAGCTTTACAAAGCGTTGATCAGGCCCGTTGTTATGTTTGGATGTGAAAGTTGGGCGCTGACGGATGAATACGAGAGATGGCTCCTAACATTTGAGAGAAGAGTCATGCGTGTGATCTACGGCCCAAAACGCGAAATAGATGGTACCTACCGAGCTCTGTACAATATCGAGATCAGAGATCTGATGAAGATCCCCGATATTGTACATGAAATAAGATCTCAGCGAGTACGCTGGCTCGGTCACGTTCTGCGTGCTGATCCGGAACGAATTGTGCAGCGATCTCTGAAAGGAGAGCCACCATATGGTAGGCGCACACTCAAAGAAAAAACCTAGTAATTTTAACAATTTCCTAGTTTTAATGACAATTTTTTTGTTCCTATACGTCCAACCACGATTACCGGTTAAATGTACAAAATTACGAAACACAGAAGTAAAACTAACAAATATAGCAAAATAATTCACAAAAATAGATTTGAGAAAGACACAAATAACATTTTCAATATTTGTTAATTGAACACAATATGCTTGGTAAATTTGAATTATATTTTGGTATTGTTACAAATAAATAAATTAAATGAACAAAAACTTTTGTTTGAACTAAACAAATTGTTGCGAATTTGACAAATGTTTCGTAAATCTGAACAATTATTTACAAAATAATTTGTAAAATTCTCATAAAAATAAAAAAAATTTGGATGCCTTACAAAAAATATGTGATTTCTACAAGGAATTTTTGTTATTACTACAAAGTTTGTGTAAAACCAACTAAATATTTGTGTGAATCGAAAAACATTGTATATATAAAAAAAGGGTTTGTGAATAAAACAATTTTTTTTTTAAATAGATAAAAATTATTTGTAATTAATGAAGTATGTATTTGTTAATTTAATAAATTGTTTTGTTTATTTTAACAAAAATTCCATTAAATATTCAGCGAATTTTGAATTTTAGACCAAACGTTTGTAAACACTTTTTGTGAAATTTACCAAATATTTGTTAAATTGATGAAATATATATATATATATATATATATATATATATATATATATATATATATATATATACATATATATACATATGCATTATGTAATGTATTCTCCTACAATTCCTCGGCAGTTGCTCTAATCAGCATGAAGCTTCTTTGAAAGTCCTGTATGCTGTATTTCATAATCATCCTTTTATTATTGATCTTGTTTATCTCCTTAGCTGTTGGTGGTGTTATGTGATGCAACAAAAAGAGAATTATTCCTTTATAACCATCTGCAGAAACGTAAAAATAGATCAAGTTTATATATTGTCAATATTATGAATTATAATAATTAATTAAAGATAAGATTAATAATTTTAGTTACTATTAATAATTTGTTTTTGATGGTATAGTTGATAGATTTTCCTTTGTTTGCCAAATAGTGAACTGCCTTGCCTTTAAATATATAAAAAAAAATTTAATAAATTCAATTATACAGACCTGACATTCAAAGGGAAATACCCCAACAATTTTTGTTGACAGCTCATCAGCCAATGTTGTTGACATTTACATGTTGCAGGAAATTAAAAAATTAATTAATGAAATTAAATTAATAAATTAATTAAAATTAAGATCAAGTAATATGGATCGCAAACCATCGCTAAAATTTGTATTATGTTCGTAATATTTTAATAGATGTTTCCCATCAGTCGAGCACTCCAATATTTTAAAATATCAACATACTTACGTTTCGTTTGGTGGAGCAGTTGAAACTGGAGTTGAGCAGACTAAATTACACTTTTGATCAACAGTCGATGTGGTTTATGCTGTTGGAAGTTTGCTTTTCCACTCGTTATATTTGTGGTTGAACTTTACTTGTGTTCCTAGACAAAATTCTGATAAAAACTCAGCTTTAAATGAACCATCCAACCAGTGCTTGGAAATCCATGCACAATTCTATATATGAAAAAAATTTAAACATTTTTAACCAAAATAATAAAAACTGAATTTATTGTTTATTGCCTACCTTGACATACTGTCAGCATATTTTACAATTCCCATTATTAGAAAAGAATCGTTAAATCCACTTGTAATTGAGTTATTGTGATTTACCGCATTTTCCTCATCGGTGATACTTAATTCTTTCGTTGTAATTTGCTTTGCAGGTTCCAAAGTATGATAGGTTGTAGGTTGATCCTCATAATCATAAATGGTTAAATTAAAATGTTGAATTAAAATGTTGAAGGACTTCATAATTTCCTTCGTCACCCATATTGCCTATATGCTTCGATGTTACTTATTTTAAACGCTTGAAAATGAGAATTTACACCATCAACTAAAATTTGATTAACTAATATTATAACTTTTGAGTTATCTTTAAAATTTACCAATATTTCAATATTTTTATAAAGCTCTACTTCGTCAGTTTTACCACACTCACTATTTAATTAGTAAACTTATTCAAGGTTAACTTTTATAAAAACTTTTTTCCACTATTTTTAATTAATTTCAACTTTTAGCTCTTAAATCAACTTTATGGTAGCTAGATCACAATTTAAATGACTTTAGTTTTTCAGATTTATCACAACACAAATAATTTGTGAGCATTTTGTTGTAAAGAAAACAAATCATTTGTAAAGTTTACAAAGGTACGTGAGATCTCTACAAATAATTCTAAGAAACACAAAATACCCGTTTGTTAATTGTAAATGTTACAAAAGTTTTTGGAAAATTCAAAAATGTACTTAAATAATCCAAAATAATTGTATTCGTTACAAAGAAAATTGTGAATTTTAAAGATATTTGAAGTGTACTGCGTACAACTCCACCGTTAAAAGAACAATATATATATATATATATATATATATATATATATATATATATATATATATATATATATATATATATATGTATATATATATATATATATATATACCTATATATATATATATATATATATATATATATATATATATATATATATATATATATATATATATATATATATATATGTTATATATATATATATATATATATATATATATATATATATATATATATATATATATATATATATATATATATACATATACATATATAGGGAGTTATATGTTATATATATATATATATATATATATGACTTAATTATATCAAATCCTACTTGTATTCTGCCATATACATTCTGTTAGTTTAAAATTTGCCTTATGATAATTATACACTAAAATTCTCATGATTAAGAAAACTGTATTTAGTGCATGTTGCTTGACATTATACAACAGAATAATTGGAAACTTTACGCCATTGCATTTTACAATAGTCTCACAGGTTAACCTATAATGCAACAAAGAACTATATAAATACAAGTATTTTACATTTGGAAAAGTAATGTACGAATGGTCGAATTTATGAAACATATATTTGGTGTTTTATTCGTAATTCTTAACAATATACTAAAATTTCAGTGTATATTTATATATAGTTTCAGGATTTAATTCAATTCAATTATTATATAAATATATACAGCGTGTTCAGAGTTGAGATACTATTCCATTCAGGGTTTCTTGGTTCATTCTGAGAAATCATCAGGAAAGATGTAATCTAATTTTTTGAATTGGTATTTAGTATTAAAATATTTGTAATAGTTAATTTCTTAAAAGATAATGTACAAAAATAATACTAATTTGTACAAATGGGTATTCTTATTTTTTACAAAGCATATTTTGTTACTATTATGCTAACTTTTGTAAATTTTATAATATTTTTAGCAAGTTATTTATCAATTATACAGAATACCATGAATTTTCTTTGTAAATTTCCAAAAACTTTTGGTAAATTATTTTATTTAAAAAAAAAATGTAATTTCAACATCTTGTGTTATTAACAAGACTTTTGTAGTAATGATTCGATGTTTTTTATATTTTACCTATACATTTGTTCAATATAATAGTTTAACTAGGTAACTCTTACCAAAATTACATTTATTTGATAAAATATTTTGTCAAATCTACCACGCAATTATTTGCAAATTTTAATTAAATCTACAACAAAAATTGATAATATAACAAGAATTTTGTTAATTAAAAAGAGAAAAGGTTAAAGCAACAATTACGTTTCTGTTAAAATATCAAATTTATGTAAAGTTAATAAATTTTGTTTGTAAGCAGTTTAACAAAAGGAAATTGTATCTTTTACCCTCAATATTTTTTTGAGTGCAGAGGTCGTTGCCGGCGACGATGGCTCCACGATGTAGAGAACGACTTGGCCTCTTCAGATTGTCTTAGACAGTATGAAGACCGTGCTCAGGATCGAAACCGTTGGAGCCGGGTTGTTGACTCAGTAAGGGGCCAGTAATGGCCTTTAATACTGTTTATTATTATTATTATTATTACAAATTATAAATCAACATATATTACTTCGTAATTTATAACTTTTGGGAGAGGACTATTGTATTGCATACTAAATTACAGTACTTATGTATTTCGTTCTATAATCTATGTACCAAATTATTATGCGACAACAAATAATATAGTCTAGAATTTACCTATCAGTACATTGTTAAACCTAAAAGTTTTATACCTAATTACGATAAAAATATTATAAAGTTTAATTAAATAAATAATTAGTAAAATAAATAAAATGTTTCGAATCACCTCAAAAGGAAGTTTGTGATATTCTACATTCGAATGTAGTATAGTAATACACACAAGCAGTAAGCGTATCATTTAGACACCAAAATGAATAATTGATTGGATATTCAAATCGTATCTGTTTAACTAAATTGAAATAAATTTAGAGAATCATTTAAAGAATAACAATCTATCAGGGAGATATTTGCGTTGTAAAACTCAATGTTATTTAATCTTTTAAATTAAATTTAGCATTTAGCACAACATCCACAGGTATGGTATGATAATTACATGATTTTTCACAAAATACCGTTCGCATACCACTAAAACCACAGCCAATTAATCCATTTAAGCCCACAGTATAGTCAGGAATAGGATACTGAAAGGCGGCACTAACTGTAATTTCAAATGATCTAAACGTTATGAATACGTAATTTTAAAATTGGAAATTCATGACGATATCGATATCCGCAATATCCTCCGATAAATGCTTAGAAAACGAATATGTGTTAGGGAACTCATTTAAAATTCTAAAATTACCAAATCTCACATCAGATATCGATAGATAAATATAAAAGACATATTATACTTTGATTGGAGAGCTGCCACTGTTTCCTCAGCTGTTTCCTCATTTCAGCATCATATCTCGTTCTTCAGTTACTTTGTGATGTGATTGTGAATATGTCGTGGACACGAAAACAAAAACTTATAATTTTTCAATATGTATCAGTAGTTCCAATAATCGATAAGTTCCAATTCTGTTTGTGTTCAAAGACTATAGCGTAACTTTAAATCAAATCTCATATTAGCACCTAAGTGTAACACGATATCAATATTGTTCTCAATTTCTGTTAAATTATCGTTGTCCAAGCCGACATTTTCTTGTGATAAATCACCTTGAAATATTTTAATTTTCTTAAGTTGTTCTGGCGTGGATTCTCGAAGATGATCAAATACCTTAGAATTATTAAAATGTAAATGTTAATATGTACACATATATCACAAACAAGTACGCATATAGCTCACTTACAATATGATTTAGAAACTCTTCACTTCACAACATTATTAGATATTTGGTTTTGCTCGCACTATCAAATAAAGACAATTAACTTAGTTACATTCAGGAAATATTCTTTCCACTAAACATTTTCCAACAAAACCGATTAGCACATTTTTACTTGCATACTAATTTTTAATTTGGGAAATTATTTTAACAAAATACAAGTGAATGGCGCACAAACAAGCTTCGATTTTGTATTTATAATGTGTGCGCAGGTTAAAAGTTCGACTACTTTGTAAATAATACAACATTGAGCATATTTCGATGGTATTACAACGTTACACATTGTCCTAAGGTGTCATTAAAATGATACTTTACTTTGGTATAAATTATATTTTTTTGAAACAAGAAATTACTGCATAATGGAAATGGAATTTGAATAGCATAGTTCTATTCAAAGTAATCCCGAACTGTATTCAAATCAAGTCAAGCATGGGAAGATAGCCCAGTTTTTCATCCCAGAAAAAAGGAGAGCGTACATCAGGCAATACTACTCTATCCCAACCCAGTTTTTCCTTAACTAAAATAAAAGTATGAAATTTTTCATAAATGTGTTATTTAAATGATGAATATCCCAGCCTTACTTTTGATAAAATAAGTAAATTAAATATATGTATTATATGTTTAATTTATATATACATAATATAAATAAATTAACTAGGAATATGGTATATAATTTTGAGTTGACTAAAATTGTAAGGGCAAGCTCTGGTAAAATTTCCAACACCATCCGTATGTTGCAATTTGCACAATGGGCCGCGTATAATTTAATATGCGAACATTTTTAACTTCTAAGAACTCCGGAGGCTGAAAATAATTATTTATGTTTTGAGTTGGCCATACTAAGGGCATTGCTGTGGTACAATTCCCAACACCAGCCGTATGTTGGAATTTGCACAATCGGCCATCTATCGGCCCCATATGATTTAATATGAAAACTCATAATAACTTTGAGGGCCGGAAATAATTATTTATGTTTTGAGTTGGTCATACCAAGGGTAAAATTCCCAACAGCAGCCGTATGGTGCAATTAAATATGGATTTATTCACTAGTTCCAGTAATCGATAAGTTCCAATTGTGTTTATAGTGAGAGACTCTCGTAACGTTAAATCAAATCTCACATCAGCACTTGAGTCTGAGCGTAACGCGAAATCACTATTCTTCTCAATTTCTATTCAATTATCGTTGCTCAAACCAATACTTTCTAGTGTTAGATCACCTTGGAAAATTTTATTTTTCGTTGTTTGCTCCGGTTCAATTCTCGAAGATGATCAAATACCTTGAAATTATTAAAACGTTATTGTTAACATGCAGCAAACATATACAGCTCACTTACAACATGACTAAGAAACACTTCACATCATTTTTGGAAAGTTTGTTTGCCCCCCACTATCAAATAAATCCAATTCACTTGCAATATTCAGTTCACCCAATATTCTTTCACCTAGAATCACCTAGTACCAATTTTAAATTTCTGACATTATTACAAAAATTAAAGTCACATTTAAGTCAACAGGTTTCGATTACTCGTCATACATGAGAAACGGTTCAATTTACGGAAACAAACTACATATAAGGCACTCAATTCGTATTTATAATGTGTGCGCAGGTTAAAAGTTCAACAAAATTGTAACTAACTAAACATTGAGCATTTATCGTTGGTATTACAAAGTTATACATAGTCCTAAGATTTTATTAAAAAACTAAATGAATTACATTTGCTTTGCATAACTTTAATAAATGAGGCAAATTTTTAATTAGCTAACTGGTATAACATCGTACTTATAATCGATTTCTTAAAAATCATTTTGATCAAGCGAGCGCTTAATTTTGACGTACATATATGAAATTGCATTTATGTTGGCAATGCATTTTGAATGCAATCTCAATACCTTTCGTTTTTTCATGGAAATATTATCCGCGCTAAAATAAGTACACAGTTCATCGAAATTGACCGATGGTTAAATATTTCCATAAAAATATAGGAAATACCTGTTAAAATTATGTATATTGAATACAAACACTATCCACAATAATCACTTAGCCACGATGTTGACTTATAATATAGAATGGGAATTTATAAGAAAACATTATCAAATTTGTTCGTTAATTTTTTGATCATATGCATTCAATTTCAGTTTAAATGTTATCCATAAATATACGGTTACACCCCTATTCTCTTAGTCGTGTCACTTCACTCGAAGTGACAATTGTCGTCTCACTTCAACTATAAATTAGTATATTCTCTATCGTGCGAAGTGATGTGACGCGACAAATGTCATTAACTATGTTTATCTGGCAATACTAATAAAATTCCCTTTATTTAACATGAAATTGACATTTGCCATTTAAATAAAATATTAGTTGATTGTTTAAAGTTAAATAAATTCAAATGAAACATAAAATGAGTAGCGTTGAATTCTTTTATAGTGATAGTGATGAGGAGGAGAATAATGTTTATAATATGGCCGCTGAGCGCAGAGGGCTTAGGGATACAACAAATCCATTGGAATTACCGAATAACTTGTGAGTTATTGCAAATAAAAAAAATTCTTAAATTTCAAAATTGGTTTTGTTTGTGTAAGATTCCACAAGTGTTTTCGTCTGAATAAACAAACATTAAATTCTTTACTTGAAAAAGTTCAAGATAAATTAAAGTTGACAACAAGTACGAGTTCCGTTTCACCAGCTATTAAATTAGCAGCTACATTGCGATTTTTTGCTGTAGGGAGCTATCAGACTGGTATTGGCAACGAATTTGTAGCGGGGTTGGCCCAGTCAACATTTTCAAAAGGTCTAGGCCAAATATGTGATATTATCGAGGAACAAATTTGTCCTCAGTTTATTAAATTTCTAACAACTGATACCGATAAAGAAACAATAAAACTGGGATTTTACGAGACATTTTCAGGGTTCCCTGAAGTGATTGGTTGTGTCGACGGGACGCACATAATAATCATACCACCAATTAAACGAGAGAGGCATTTATATATTAACAGCAAAGGGTTTTATAGCCTAAACATTACGATTGTAAGTTGATGTGGTTATTTTATCGAGTTTTATTTACTAATTGGTTTCTATTTATTAAATTGTTTCTTAGGTTTGTGACGATCGAATGCAAATCACATATATTGATAGTAATCACCCAAGGTCATGTCACTACACTTTTATTTTTAACTCAAGCCACCTTGACACGCAACTTAAGTCCAGCTATTTTAGTGGTCAAATTAACACGTGTTTATTAGGTAATTTTCAACAAGGTATAAAATGTCTTGTTTCTATGTTTTATTTTAATTATAGGCGATGCAGGATATGCTCTTAAGCCTTATTTGATGACACCTTTTCGGACAACTGGACCAGAAAATACAATAAACCCCTTGGCTACTTCAACATTTTTCTCCATCAGCTCGTCTAAACCCTCAAACTGTCTACAGTTTGGGATTTTAACACACAAATATTAGTCGATTCAAACGCCAGTGTCGCTTGAATCGACTAAGAAAATACCAAAAATTGATTGTCGTGTCAAGTGACAG
The DNA here is from genome assembly GCA_951394425.1 of Tipula unca. NCBI lineage: Eukaryota > Metazoa > Arthropoda > Insecta > Diptera > Tipulidae > Tipula > Tipula unca. The sequence continues at coordinate 141,197,525 of OX596380.1, read as the reverse complement.
GTGACACGACTAAGAGAATAGGTGTAGTATTATTAAGCAAATTAAGCAAAATTAAAATTATTAAAATTATTTTGTTGTTTTAAACTGCCAATTAATGGCTATTCTTGAGTCTTTCTTTAAACGAAACTAACAAGAAGTATGTGAACGTTAAATACTTATTGTTAAGGCGAATCCCCTTGCTGAACCGTCAAGCCGGCATTGCAAACCGACAGATACCAGTTTTGACAAAAAAACAAGACTTATAACTATTATTATACAAAATTTTATTGAAATGTACAATATCATTTTATGTTTTGCCATCAAACTAAACTAAAATCCGTTGTCAATCAAAAATGGATGGTATAATTTTTGAAGTTAACGGACGCTCCCTCGTTTTCCCAAATCAAGAGCTAATTTTGTCCGTTTGTGACATAAGCTCACTTCGTTTTTTTCATGTTTGTTTTTGTTATAGCTAGCCAGAAACTCATCCTGAAAAAACATCTGATGGCAACACCAAACTTTTCGCAAGTGTTCGAGTAAACTAAAACCAGTTACGTATTATGTTAAGCAATTTATGCCACAATCGGTTGAGAATCAAAATAAATTATATCTCTGTTCAACGTGCTATATAAACAGTACCTGCAAGCGACGTAAAATAGAACCAGAATTGTCACCAGTTACGGGACCATCAGCAACATCAGCTATAACATCGCAAATAGCCAATAACGATGATAATAGTGATAGTGAAGCGTGTCATTTAAAAATCTATCTGTTTTGGAAAAAATGAATGAGGTGTTATCCGTTATTATATATCCGAGTAAATTACAAGTCAGGCCAAAACATCAGCAGCAAAAATTAATCGATTAAACTTCAATGCCAGTATCAACATTTTTGGTTTCAGGAATCGTGCCGCTTTTTAATCAGTCAACCGATGACCAAAGGAAGATTGAACTATATGATGAATTGATTGGTGATCTAAAAACCAAATTCAAAGAACTGGAGAAAACCAGTAATAAAATTCAGCTACTTACAATATTGCCAAAATCATTAACCATTCAAGAAATTCAGGGTGAGTTCAACGCAACGCAACATATGGTGCGAACTACGGGACAAGAACGATCCACTAGGTTGTCCAGTAACTAAAGTAGCTAAAGTAACTAAAGCGAATAAGTGATGAGCTGAAGCAGTATTATCTTATTATACTGATGATGCTGTTGTCGGATAATGTCAGGTAAAACCAATTGTCGAATTAACGATAAAGCAAATGTTCAAAAGCGGCTAATGATATGTACACTGAAAGAATGCTACGAGGGATATAAGTTGCTCGAGGGCGAGGAGTAAAAAAAAATTGAATTTTCCAAATTTTCACTACTTCCTCCCAAATACTGAGTACAACTAGGTAGTAGTGGAACGCCTACAGTCTGAGTATGTACCATACATCAAGATGTAAAATTAATTATTTAGCGCACCAAAATGGAAACTATTTTGGTTGGAAATGGAAACAGCACACTATCGCGATTGTATTTCATCTATGTTATGTGCTGAGCCTATACACCAACATGTTACCTTCTAAAATGCGAATGCTGCCCAGGACTGGATAACTTTAAACAATATTTGAAAAATGCAGTTGTGGAACATGGCTGTGAGGATGCAGTCACGCAATATAAAAATAATAAAAATTTTAAGAACATGCTAAAACACAAAGCGGATTTTGGAGTTGACTGTAAATATATTGTGAATATAGCATATTCATGCAGATCCATGTGATGAAGTACGGGATACCATCAAAAGAACGGCATCCAGAGCTAGTCTCACTATGGAATACGGCAGTACAATAACCAATGCAGATGAATTATTTAAATGGGCTAAAACGTTGAAGACAGATATCAATTTCGGATGTTGTTCAAGATCAGAACATAAATCCAAGCAAATCAAACTTGCAAACAAATTTAAGAGGAACTCATGGTTTAAACAATAAAAGGAACTCACGGTTTTCACCCAGTCATTCAGAGGATGGCTATTTGAATTGTAAAAAATATTCTAATTCTGACGATTACCTTAAATTTAAATTGTGATTTTTAATTAGAATAAGATACAATTTAAAACAATAAAGTAAAATTATCTTTGGGTTTGAAATATTAAATATATGTAAATAAATTTGAATAATAAATAGTATAAATACTAATATTTTAACTAAACTATCTTTTTTGTAAACAATTCCAAAACACTGAGAAATATCTATTCAAATATAGTTTTTCCCATGATATAAGAAATATTAGATATAGTCATTAGGAGTAAACAAAAACACGTTGGTGCGCCTATATTTTTTTGTTGTTATTTTATCTCTCTATTATTGCACTATCTCTCTGTTATTGCTTCTCGTACTCTCTCGATTTACCTGATCATCTGATGATCTGATGGTTTTTTTTGTTTTTTCTATTGTGCTCTTTGTTTTTAAAATTTTAACATAATGAAAATTGTTCAACACGGGAATGATAGAATTTTTTTTAATACATTGATCGACTTTTTTCATATAAATTTTTTTAATTGATTTATTAAATATCTAAAATAAATTATAAATAATAATACATAAATTAAATCTATAATTAAAATTTGCAGGTTTTTTGCAATAAAGATATTTAATTTTCAATAAAAAATTATTTTGTGATGGTGTAATATAATGAAGAATGAATTTGAGTTTGAACACAAAAAAGATTTTTTTTTTGGATTTTCATGAGTAGCACACCCTACCCTTATGGATTTCAAATCATGACTAAAATTTATTATGATTTTGTTTTGTTTTCTCTCTGCTAGTACTTTTTTTTATTCAGAAAAAAAAGTTGGCGCACCGAAGAAAAAGTACTTTTATGTTATCATGTAATATATCTTGGTTTTTCCATTAAAAATGGAATAATGCTCTTACTAAAGCGTATTTTGAAAGAATACAAAAAATAACGGTGGTCCAGTTTTTTTATAAGTTGTAAAATATTAATGGTCGAATATTTTTTCCTCGCAAGACGAGACTTGGCGTCAAACCAATCGTTCATGGGTTTGACTTTCACTATACCTAAAGTCGGTTGAGCAGCACTGACTACCGAAGTTTTCAGTACCTCCCAGACAAAGTTTACACAGTCAGTATAGTCTTTCTCAACGTATAGTCCTGCGACACATGGTCTCCATTTTTCGGCCAGCGAGTTTCTTGAATCTCGTGTCCATGTCTTTATTTGATTTTTTAGACAGATGCGGGTGGTCAGCCCCTTTTTTGTTGAAAACATCTTCCTCCAATTAAGATTTACGAGACGTAATGTTATTTAATAATAAATTAAATTCACTGAATTTAGTGACAAGAAAACTAACATGAAAAATGTCAATCTCAATTATTAATATCAATAAAATTTACAGAAATGGATATATTTGACCAATTATTTTAATGATCTGACGAAGATGATTATCTGTATTATTATTGAAAACAGCCTTATTGCATGTGTACAAATGAGACTGATGTTGATAATTACTAGGATCAGCACCACAATGTTTGTATAATTGAACCTGCTGAAAATTCGGAAACTGTTATGAAACTAATTTAGTCACTATAAGCATTTAAAATTGGTTGACGAAAAGTAATTTCATAAAAAATAACATTTTGATGAATTATATTGTATTGGGATTGGTGGCAAATAGATCACAACAATAGACCAACAAAACATTTCAAAACGCAATTTGAGTTATTTTCAGAAATGTTACAGTACAGCACTCATACATGTTATATTGAGATGTACGATTTATATGCGAGTATATATTTATTTTGGGGTCTAAACTGTATATAAGCAAAATATCAACATAAGAAATTATAATAAATCGGATAAATTTATCCCTACCTTCCTCGATTGTGTTTTAATTTTAAATAATGAAATGAAAACAAACATTTTTTTCATTTTTTTATTGTTTTCAATCAACCTGTGAAAAGAAGGAAGGGATTTCGTTTGTTTCTATTATATTGATATTTTAGTTATATACAGTATAGGCATCAAAATCCCCTTATGATAACCTGGAATATCGCAATGAAAATTGTACATTTCCATATAATGTATGAGTTCTGCACTGTAAAACTTCTGAAAATAAAATAGATTTGTGTTGTGAAAAGTTGTTGTTGCGTTGGTCTAAACAATTTGATATTTTCAAGTTTATTTCATCAATGAAAATCGTATTGTAAGAGAAGATCGATGAATGAGTATTTTGATTTTCACTTTTAGGAATATATTTACTCAAAACCGTATATAGGTTACTTCCGGCTTGTATCTATAGAAGTATAGACTGTTTCTCTAGTTTAGGGGTAAAAGCATCTTTTGATTTTACCAAAATTGTTCTTCAAATACTTAACGTAATTTGTTGTTTTATTATTTTGCAAAGTGAAAAACAATCAAGGGTGGATTCATTTGAAAGATAAATGTTTAATTGAGTCCACACGATTGTCACAGCCGCGACTCCTCTTTTGAGAAACAGTCTTCCTGACAAGTTTGGAAAAGCACCTCATTAAAAGAAAAAAGAAATTTGTTTGATTTATGCTCAATTGAATTTATTTTTTAATTGTTCAAAATTTTTAATATTTTTGAAGCATGTATTGCAGCTAACATTGATGTACCTTTATTTTCGTTGTTTGTTTTATAAAATTGGCCTTTTAAAAGAGACCATTTAGCATTTTTTCATATTAACACAAGAATAAAAAACTTAATTAAGGTTTTCAAGTGTTCATAACACGGTTCTTCTGAATGCATAATCCCCGGGAAATCTCGTTTAATAACATTTATGCAGGTTTCAGTTGCTCGTACACAAATATTTGATAAATGACATTCCTTTTTAAATTTTTGATCAAATATTTTTAAACAAGTACATATTTGCAACATCAGCGTATACTATTGTCGGCGCTTTTAAAGAACCAAAATTTGAAGAGTTCTGGACATTTTTTTCTACTACAAAAGTATCAGAGATCGCTGGTATTTCATTATTTTCTTTAATCAACTTAGTTCGACACTCACTACAATTAATTTTTTTGAATGCACAATACCCGCAGCGTAGTATGAAATAGCATTTTGTTTAATAATTTGGTCATCGCAATTAAGATGATGGAGGTTTAAATATTCATCCTGAACTGAAACGTCTTCAGACTCGCATTCTTGTACTAAACATTCTTTGTATAGATGTTGAAAATTGTCCAATTCTAATTCTATCATGTTGCCGTTATCTGCCAAGCAATTGGAATACTCTGAATTAAATAAGAGTTTAGTAACAATTATATATTTGTGTAATTAAAACCACCCATACCGCGCAATTAAGAGAAAAAAAAAGACGTTTAACCCAATTTTTTCCTGACATACGATTATATTTTTTTTAAATAATTCACATAATTTTGAAGCAGTGAATGTCTTGTTAATCAGCACATAATTAATCACATTTCTAGTTACCAATTAGTGATATAGATGGACAATATGCTACACATATATTAATGAACTTTATTTTATAAAAGGATTATGCATGTATTGTTCAAAATAAATATTTACCCAAAAAATTATATAATCGTAATTTTTTTTTCTAAAAAAATTCATACGCATCGTCCGTCTATATATTATTTTTTGATTCACACTAAAGGCGATGCCACATGCAGTTGTCTTTCCGACCGATTCGGTAGAAAATATGATAAGACACGCCACATGAGCAAAACAATGATCCGACCGATTTTTACAACAACAAAATTTTTGTTTGTGTTTTTTTGTCATTTATTTTTGACATTTAATTTATATATTTTATCAAATTATTACCATACTCATTTTTAATTTTCAATAAATTGTACAGATTGACAGCTTAAACCAAATTATCACCGAAGTGAGGTTATGGTCACAACGAAAATAAATATCGGTGATATTTGATGCGTTCGGAACCGACAAAATTTATACCATTTACGTAAAAAATCGGTTGTCGGACCGACAGAATAGAAAAACTCTTATTATTCAATTAAAATTGATATATTATTATAAATTTATGAGTTTAATTACTAATTGTAGTTATTTCATATATTTTCTCAATAAATTAAGTCAAAAATATGCAATCATTTAATTATAAAAGAAAAAATCGGTCCCAGGCTTTCGTCGATATTTTTGTCATGTGGCAACGCCTTAATAAATGTTTTCTACTTGACACGCATTTTCTTCGCCGACGATATATTTTTTATGCATTTGGCATATAGCAAAATCTTGCATTGATCGAAAACAACAATATGAACATTTTCTGTTTTCTAATTTTATTTATTTGTTATTTGTACATACCAAAAATATTTATTAAAATTTCATTACAACAGAAATTAAGACGATATAATGCCCTAATATTATTAATGAATCGTCTTGCTTCAAACGAAAAACCAAAAATTTAGTTTTTTATTCTATAATTTTGGTTTTTGTTAGGCTATTTTGTTGGATACATTTTCTTTTTTCTTTCAACGAGGTGATTTTCCAAACTTGTCAGGAAGACTGTTTCTCAAAAGAGGAGTCGCGGCTGTGACAATCGTGTGGACTCAATTAAACATTTATCTTTCAAATGAATCCACCCTTGATTGTTTTTCACTTTGCAAAATAATAAAACAACAAATTACGTTAAGTATTTGAAGAACAATTTTGGTAAAATCAAAAGATGCTTTTACCCCTAAACTAGAGAAACAGTCTATACTTCTATAGATACAAGCCGGAAGTAACCTATATACGGTTTTGAGTAAATATATTCCTAAAAGTGAAAATCAAAATACTCATTCATCGATCTTCTCTTACAATACGATTTTCATTGATGAAATAAACTTGAAAATATCAAATTGTTTAGACCAACGCAACAACAACTTTTCACAACACAAATCTATTTTATTTTCAGAAGTTTTACAGTGCAGAACTCATACATTATATGGAAATGTACAATTTTCATTGCGATATTCCAGGTTATCATAAGGGGATTTTGATGCCTATACTGTATATAACTAAAATATCAATATAATAGAAACAAACGAAATCCCTTCCTTCTTTTCACAGGTTGATTGAAAACAATAAAAAAATGAAAAAAATGTTTGTTTTCATTTCATTATTTAAAATTAAAACACAATCGAGGAAGGTAGGGATAAATTTATCCGATTTATTATAATTTCCTATGTTGATATTTTGCTTATATACAGTTTAGACCCCAAAATAAATATATACTCGCATATAAATCGTACATCTCAATATAACATGTATGAGTGCTGTACTGTAACATTTCTGAAAATAACTCAAATTGCGTTTTGAAATGTTTTGTTGGTCTATTGTTGTGATCTATTTGCCACCAATCCCAATACAATATAATTCATCAAAATGTTATTTTTTATGAAATTTCTTTTCGTCAACCAATTGGCTCACTATTATTTTTTATTTTGCTGTGTTATTCAAAATGTAAATGCAAGAAAGAGACATGACGAAATTGTAATAGTATCTCGTAAAATTGCAAAAACAAAACTTAAATAATATGAAATTATTTTATTTGGGTATATTTCTCTCATACAAATAGTGCTTCTATTAGTATATCTTCTTTGGTATTAGGTAAAAAAAAATGTTTGTAGAACTGGATTTTTTTTGTTTGTTGTTGTTGTTGCTTAAGATACAGAGGGTGAAATATTTGTTAATTTGTTGAAAATGGTGATGCATTTATGCAAATATAAAAAAAAGTATTTATCCGAAAAATACGAAATATGGCTCGTTTTAAAGATAAAGAAATAAGAATTAAGAAATTATTACAAAAATAGTACCGTCTTTAAGTTTCTCACTTTCAAAATGGCCGCCAAAATAGTTTTTCTCACTTTTCCGAAAAACTAATTTTTATTTTTATCTTTTTATTTTATGCCCCATTCAATTCTATAAAGCATATAAAAAAACAAAATATCGATTATTTTTCATTTTCTTGCAAAACACGTTTTAATACCACGACCTACTCCATTTCTGCATATAAAAATCAAATTTTAAACTTTATTTAATTTTCAATTTTGTTTTTATCAAAACAAATTTATTCTTGCTGTTTGTAAATTTTATTTTCACTCCAAAATACCACTATCTCTATTCACTTCTTAAGTAGCCTTCTCCTGAAGGAATAACTGCATGGAAATCGCGAGTTCCGTTTATGGTTTTCAGTTTATCTACTGGCAAGTCGGGTTTTTCTGGTGTTAAATTCAATGTCAGAACAAAACTCCAAAATAATATCAGTTTTTAGAGTTTTAGTCCATTTAAATAATTCTGCTGCATTTGTTATGGTGCCTCCATATTCATCAGTGAAATTGTGGACGCCATTCTCTTGATAGTACTTCCTTTCCTTTCCATGAGTGGCATGAAAATGCCATTCACATTCGACTCCGGTATCTTCTTTGTGTTTAATTATATTCATAAAATTTTTATTTTTATGATGTGTTACAGCACCATCAGTTATATAATAAATTTTGGTAATACTTGGCATTTTAGTTTTTAATAACTGAATCATTTTCTCGATGAATAGATGAACTACCACTGTGACATGAGTAAGACAGTCCGATATAAGAATGAAGCTGTAGTGCTGCAATTCACATTCCAATTTCACATTTCTGTAAATTACAAATGGATGAATAGTTGCTTGCTTATTATTCCAATGAAAACCCCGCGCTGCGTTTTGCCTTACAAATGAATAATTTTCTGCAAAGTCAAAGTCACATAATACGCGCAAGTGCTGCTGTAGGCTTCAGAATATTTTTTACGTATGGCTATTTTGTTGAAGTGAAATGTAGTAATGAGCAATCAGATTTTTCAGCTTCTTATGAAGTAATCCAAAAATTCTTCTGACGGTTTTGAATACTTTTGCATCTGTAAATATCATCTGCAAATACAAATTGCATCTGTCAGTTGAAATCCATTGACTGAATGATAAATTAGCATCCTCGTAGTCCTTTTCCAGAAATGTGTTTCTCAAATATTCTCGAAATAAATTTAATCCTGGACAATTCTTGCATTTTAGAAGATAACATGTCGGCTTAGGCTCTGGACATAATCTAATGTAGATGAAATACAATCTTGGTATTTCGATATTTCTCCACTTGTAACAGATTGTGTTGCACACAATTTTTAGGACAAAGCAAGCAAAATTTGGAAAATCCGATTTTTTTCGACTCGTCGTCCTGATAGAGATTCTTGTAGCCCTCGTAGGATTCCTCTAATGTACTCATCATTAGACGTTTCAGAACTTTAAGTTTTTCAATAGTTACGCAATCGTTATTTCCAGACATTATCCTACTGACTTCATCATCGTTATAATAATCTATCACTGATTGTTTTAGTTCATCGCTGATTCGTTTCCCAGCTTAATGTATTTATTTAAATTAGTAATTTAATTTTTAATAAAATATTTTTTACCAATAATTTTTGTTTTAAATTTAATATTGTCTAAATATACACAGTGGATGGACTTATTTAGTCGTATTTTGCAAGGTAATGGTATTTTGGAGTGAAAATAAAATTTACAAACGCCAAGAATAAATTTATAAAAACAAAATTGAAAATTAAATAAAGTTTAAAATTTGATTTTTATATGCAGAAATGGAGTAGGTCGTGGTATTAAAACGTGTTTTGCAAGAAAATGAAAAATAATCGATATTTTGTTTTTTGATATGTCTTATAGAATTGAATGGCGCATAAAATTAACAAAATAAAAAAATAACAATAAAAATTAGTTTTCCGGAAAAGTGAGAAAAACTGTTTTGGCGGCCCTTTTGAAAGTGAGAAACTGAAAGACGGTACTATTTTTGTAATAATTTCTTAATCTTTAAAACGAGCCATATTTCGTATTTTTCGGATAAATACTTTTTTTTATATTTGCATATATGCATCACCATTTTCAACAAATTAACAAATATTTCACTATTAACAATCAGACCGACGCCTACACATAATGAATAATAAAACAATTCAGTATGAAAATTCTAGGTCGACAATGAAAACTACTGAACAAGTAGACCATAAGTCCAGTTACCTCCAGCGGAATTTGGCAAAATGGAATATAACTTTTAATGGTTCGCCGAAAGGGCCACCAGTTAAAAGGTTTTTATTTAAGCTCGAACATCTAGCAAATGCGAATAAAGTATCAAGTGATCACCTTGTCACTGATATAAGCTATGTTCTCAAAGAAATTGCCGCAGAATGGTACTGGATGTATATTGAGCGAAATCCTGGTGTAGTTTGGGAAAGGTTAAGGAAGACCTAATTAAAAGGTTTCAAGATCGCCAAACTGATGACGATCTACGTCATGTTCTGGATAGTAGGAAGCAGAGGCATAAAGAGTCATTTCAGGACTTTTATAGTGATATGTTATCTATCTCACTTCAATTTGAAACGCCTTTTCAAGATACTCAATTAATGTATACTATTCGTCGAAATATGAGACCTGGGTTGCAGGACAAACTAGTAGATAAACATTTTTCTTCTTTAGAGCATATGGTTCAGTTATGCATAGCATATGAGGATACTTGGTCTCGAACTGGTTTCATTCCAGAAGTAATATACGGTGTCTACTCCTACATTGAATTATCATGAAGAAGTTTGCGCCTTCAACAGTAACCCACCAGTTAGACCAGTGACAAACCTATTCCATAAAACACAAAATTCAGTTATTCCTTTAGGGTGTTGGAACTGTCATCGTTTGGACCATATTTTCAAGAATTGTAGTTGGCCTTTAAAGCATAGATTTTGCTTTGGTTGTGGTTTACCAGGAATCTTAAAACCAAATTGCAATAATTGCAAGCAAAATTCGGGAAATGGCAACAAGAGGACAGGAAACGGCTGTACTTGGCCTCCGAGAATTTCAACAGCCAGAACCGAGCAAAACACTGGGTCTCAAACAACCTTGGGTCAGGAGTCCAATCAAATGTCCGACCGGAAACACAACGATTAGTATTCGAACCAAATAATTTTATCTCTGAAGGTACGCCAGATGTACCATTATCTTCAGGTATTTCTCGAAAATTACAAAGAAACCTAAACTATTGGAAAAATCGTAAGCAAATCAAATCTCGTCTGGCTGAATCATTAATCAACGATTCAACAGATGGACGCCCATATGCTGAAGTCGAAATATTTTGGAATAAATGGATTGGATTACTCGATAGCGGTGCAAATGTTTCAGTGCTAGGTCGTGGATGTGAATCATTCATTGATAAATTAGATATCAAATTCCGTCATTTGCCTTCCTTCATCTATTAAAACAGCAAATGGTTCCTCAATAACCATTTTGGGTCATACGCGGACACAAATAACTTTCATGGGCCAAACAAGAACATTAACGCTTCATATAGCTCCAAATCTTAGCCAAAGTTTGTACTTGGGAGTAGATTTTTGGGTTGCTTTTGGTTTAAAAATTCATATTCCTGCTGATAGTCCACAGAACCAAATCTCAGAGTTAACCAGTGAAATTAAATCTAACAAAATTTTCCACCAACTAAACAGTTCTCAAAAATCGAAACTTGATGAAGTTGTAAAGAAATTTCCTTCGTGTTCGGTTCTCGGGTTAGGTAAAACTAACGTTTTATCCCATTCAATTGATGTTGGCGATGCTAAACCAATTAAGCAACGTCATTATCCGATATCGCCAGCTGTCCAAAAAGAGCTATATAATGAGTTAGATCGCATGCTTGCCTTAGGGGTAATTGAAGAAAGTTTCAGTGCCTGGAGTTCGCCTATCGCATTGGTGAGGAGGGCAAATGGCAAAGTCCGTTTGTGCTTAGACGCGAGGAAGGTAAATGCGGTTACGGTTAAGGCTGCATACCCTCTACCTATCATAGATGGGTTGCTTGGCCGGCTACACAAAACAAGATTTATCTCCAGCATAGATCTTAAAGATGCCTTTTGGCAGATTCCTTTAGATGAGGTATCGAGGGAAAAGACAGCTTTTTATTGATTGAAATTATTATTATTCAATGAGTCCAAAACGAAATACCTGATCTCTGGTTTTAGGGACAATGGCACACCAGATTTTAGTAGTGGCCACCACACGTTTGAGGGAGTGAGGAGGTTCAAATATTTGGGTTCTCTTATCACTCACGATAACAGTGTGGGTGAGGATATTAAAGTGCGGCTGGCAGCTGGCAGTCGTTCTTTGTATCCTCTAAGGCCACTGCTAAAATCTAAACACTTATCAAGTGCCGTGAAGCTGAAGCTTTACAAAGCGTTGATCAGGCACGTTGTTATGTTTGGATGTGAAAGTTGGGCGCTGACGGATGAGTACGAGAGATGGCTCCTAACATTTAAGAGAAGAGTCATGCGTGTGATTTACGGCCCAAAACGCGAAATAGATGGTACATACCGAGCTCTGTACAATATCGAGATCAGAGATCTGATGAAGATCCCCGATATTGTACATGAAATAAGATCTCAGCGAGTACGCTGGCTCGGGCACGTTCTGCGTGCTGATCCGGAACGAATTGTGCAGCGATCTCTGAAAGGAGAGCCACCATATGGTAGGCGCAGAGGTCGTTGCATGCGACGATGGCTCCACGGTTTAGAGAACGACTTGGCCTCTTCAGATTGTCTTAGACAGTATGAAGACCATGCTCGGGATCGAAACCGCTGGAGCCGAATTGTTGACTCAGTAAGGGGCCAGTAATGGCCTTTAAAACTGTTTTAATTAATGTAAGCTGTCACGCGAATAAGTTTTGTACACGATGAATATCGATCAAATAAATCCATGTCTAAAGCTCATGGTCTGGGAACATAGCGAAACGCACGGAATGTTTCGATGGTGAAGGTCTGATAAATGAAGATGAAAAGAAACGATCTTGTCAGCGATAGCATTGAGAAAGCTTACTTACCAGTCTTGAGGACGAGGGTCGTTTTGAGTGCATCAACGTTTTACAATCGCGAGGAAAAACCAGGCTGCTCTTGCTAGAAAGGTAACTAAGCGGATTTGTCGAAGGAAGAGGCGAGGTTGGTAGAAGGTCGAGGTGTTTAAAGTACAACCACTTATGAATGAGCACAATTCACGTAATTTTATTAAAGCAATAACCGGACTGCACCATACTTTTAGGCCTGACTTGACCGCCATTCGGGGCCGGGATGGAAACCTCTGTGTCAACATCGACGCAGTACTCGATGCATGCAATTGACAATTTACGACCTGATTGGTGTTCATCATGCGTCACAGACTGTTGAGTCACTTCAAATACAAACTGCTTTGATTTGCATAGAGCATACATCCTATGAGGAACTAACTAGAGCCATGCAGAGATTAAAACGAAACCGCTCACCTGGGGTGGACTGCATTAATTCGGAGCTCTTAATATTCGGAGGGGATACTTTGTGGAACTGTCTTTTCGACCTTATTCGATTAGTATGGCGAACCGAAGTTATGCCTGACGAGTGGAAAGTGGCCGCGATATGCCCAATCTTCAAGAAAGGAAACCGCTTGAAGAGTGAGAATTATCGCGGTATAGCTCTTCTTTGCACAGCATACAAATTACTATGTCCTACATTATATTGAAGAGAATTATCCCTTTAGTAAAAGGCCTGGTTGGTGACTATCAGGAGGATTTCGTTCGAATCGATCAGATCACTGGATCAGGTTTTTTCGCTGGATGATTCTATCTAAATATTATGTGACGTCCATCTCCATACATTAGGTGTTCCTGGATTTCTGGCAGGCATAACTCGATCAATCGAGAGAGTATGTGGTCTGTCCTGGAATACCTAGGTACTCGTATGCCAACAAAATTGGCATGCCCACAGTGTCGAAAAGACAGCGATCCCAGGATGAGCTGGAAGCGGTCGACAGCAAACGGGCCAAACTACAGGAGGATAAGGAGAATCCTCACAAGGTACCTAAACATAAGTTGTTTAGCGATATTGTAAAGGAGCGTGCGTTGGGTCTAGCTGTCATTGACAGGTGTCATTATAGGAGCATCATATTGGAAAAATGGAGATTAGTGAATAACGCAATTAACTCGGTTTTTCTTAAGGTTCTAACCTGGAGAAGACGGCAACCTGTCCACACAAGAGGTAGATGTACTAAAAGGAAAGGCAATCTGACCTTTCCGAGGTAGCTGCGCTAGGAGAGGAGATGGACGGCTGCCTTTCCTTGGTGTCGGACGTGGTTTATCTGTCAGACTCATGGGAGGAGGGGGCTGCCAGCACCTCGGAACCAAGTACCAAAGGAAGCGATACGGGCGTCAGCGACGAATCCACTGGAACCAATAAGAATTAGCCTGCGGCAGCTAGGAGTGAAAAGTGTAAGTAAGTTCACATACCATACAAAGACAACGTCGGCCGCTTTACTCCACAGACTGGTCGGATCAGGAGAGGACGAAGTTGCTATTTAAGAACCATGGATAAACAGAAACAGTAGCTGTGGCCTTAGAATGAAGGGGTATCACCTAATATACTCAAGCAGTTCTGGGAAAATCAGATGCTACATTCTTGAAAAAAATACTTTTAAATATGTTTCTACTCTCTCAATACAGCAATGGTGATATAACTGCTGTCAGGCTAGAGGTTGGCGGCACCAAATCTGGCTGGTCTCAGCCTATATGGACCTGGACAAACAGATTCCGCCGGATAACCTGGGGACCTGGTTCTCGAAGCTGATAAAAGGAAGATTGGTGTGATTCTTGGATGTGACGCTAATGCGTATCACATAATCTGGGGTAGCACAGGCATCAACGAAAGAGGTGAGTTATTTTTTGAGTACTTCTTAAATAGTAACCTTTGGGTGTGTAATATTGGGCAAAAACCCATATTTATTACTAAAAATCGACAGGAGGTTCTAAACGTAACCTTCGCCTCAGATAATATTTATCCTATGGTCAGAGAGAGAATGGAGAGTGGCGAGAGAATATTCCTTCTCTGACCATCGATATGTAACATTCAGAAAGCCTTTAGGAATCCGAGAAGGACAAACTGGAGCAAGTATAAGGAAATTCTAAAAGATTTATTAACGCCGAGGGCCCCTGAGCAACCAGCGACAGTGGAGGGCACTTACACTAGTACCCGCAACCGGTCCTTTAATGCTGTTTGCCCAATAGTTAAATCCAGGAGCAAGCAAAAACCAACATGGTGGTCCAAGGAACTGCAGACCTGCCGAAAGGCTTGTAGAAAAGCCTTTAATACAGCCAAAAGTACAAGAGAGGCTCCGGATTGGAACTGCTATAAGGAGGACTTAAAATTATACAAATAAGACGTAAGGAAGGCACAAAGCAGATTATGCAGACTCTTCTGTGATAAAATGAAGGAAGTCTCCGAGATCTCTTGCCTTAGAAAGATATTGTCTACTAATCCGACTAGTCCCAGTTACCTAATTAAACCGGACGAATCTTGGACTGCTTCTAGTGAGGAATATTTGAAGCGTCTCATCGAAACTCACTTTCCAGGCAGCTTTGACGACTCGACAGAGACTAGTACTCATCGAGAAACACATTCACTGCTTATATGTAGAAGAGATCGTAACTAAAAAAAACGGATCATATGGGCACTTGAAGGTCAAATCTTATAAATCGACTGATCCTGACCGAATTACACCAGCGAAAATTCAAAACAACTCGCCGATTACTCTCCCCTGACCGGAAGTAATCTTCAAAGAGTGTTTAAAATTGGTCTGTATTCCGAAGAGGTGGACAGAGGTCAGCCCAAAGGACATCCTTTCTGTTGAAAACCTTGGAAAGGCTGATAGATCTTTATATACGATCAAAACTAAAGCCAATTTGCGTACTGTAACGGGAAATCGGTGGACACAGCTGTGCATGCCCTGGTACGTACGATTGAGAAATCAATATTCTCGCTACATTTTTGTATGGTGGCGTTCCTTTATATTGAGGGCGCCTTTAACAATGTAAATACGGAGATAATTCTGGAGGGATTGTCACTACTTAGGGTGGACTGCCCTGTATAAGTAGATTAATGAATCATATGCTGGTGAGCCGGATGGTTAACTCGGAGCAAAGGGAATCCACCATTAGTAGGCGGGTGGTTAAGGAAACCGAAGAGAAGTGTCCTGAACCCTCTTCTCTGGAACATAGCAATTAATGGTTGCTGTTGGAGCTGGAGACAGAAGGGATTGGAGTAATTGCTTATTCAGATGACGTAGCGATAGCTTTTTCTGGAAAATATTTAAACATGGTTAAGGAGGTAATCTAAAATGCCCTCCTAATCACTACGAGGTGGGCCATCAGATGTGGACTGGCAGTCAGCTCGACCAAAACTGAACTGGTACTCTTTACCAGGAAATATAAAATCCCGGTAGTAGACCCACCTACCTTAAACAGCATAGAACTAGTTTTTCAATAAGGCAAGATTTTTGGGCGTAATCTTGGAACTTCAGCTTAGTTGGAAGTCCAACATCTTGGAAAGAGTAAAGAAGGCTAATATAGCCATGTACTCATGCAGAAACGCCATCGGAAAGAGATGGGGCCTGAAGCCGGAGCTGGTACACTGGCTATTCACTGCAGTAGTAAGACCTATCATGAAGAGATAGGAAGAAGAATCATGCGTGTGATTTACGGCCCTAAACGCGAAATAGATGGTACATACCGAGCTCTGTACAATTTCGAGATCAGAGATCTGATGAAGATCCCCGATATTGTACATGAAGTTAGATCTCAGCGAGTACGCTGGCTCGGTCACGTTCTGCGTGCTGATCCGGAACGAATTGTGCAGCGATCTCTGAAAGGAGAGCCACCATATGGTAGGCGCAGAGGTCGTTGCAGGCGACGATGGCTCCACGATGTAGAGAACGACTTGGCCTCTTCAGATTGTCTAAGACAGTATGAAGACCAAGCTCAGGATCGAAACCGTTGGAGCCAGATTGTTGATTCAGTAAGGGGCCAGTAATGGCCTTTAACACTGTTATTATTTAGTAAGACCTATACTTAGGTATGGGATGAGTATGTGGTGGCCATCTCTTGAAAAAGTAACTTACAGAAATGGGATCGGGAAGGCGCAAAGAACGGCCTGCTTATAAGCGGGGCGCTGAGGGCAACACCAACATGCGCCTTGGAGGTTATGTTTCATCTTCTACACTGAAAAAAATAATCCGGTAATATTAACGAAAGATTTTCCGTTAAATTTTAACGATTTTTTTTTATAGATATAATGAATTATTATTAATATAATATCATTTTCCTTTCATTTAACATAAAATCATTAAGTTTATTAATTAAAAAAAAAATGTTTAAATACATTTTGTTATTTTAACCTATTTAAATTCGTTATTAAGGTATTTCACGTTTAACTATTTTATTGTTTAATGTACTGGTTTATCGTTAATGCAATAATAGTTCCTTAAAATAAATTTGTGTGAATAACGAAAACGATTTTATTTTAACAAACGTGTCTTTATAATGTATGAAAAGAAGTACAAAGTTAAAATACATTTAAGTTTTAATTATTGTGTTGTTCATTATATTATTTTATTTTTAATGCAATTATGATTCATTATTATGGTTTTAAATAAAGAAGGAAAATGGTCCTCTATTAACAAACTAGTCTTCATCGTGCATATTTGACACATTATGTTATTTTCGTACATACTTAAAAAAATGTGAAATTATCATATCGTTAAAATAAAATGAATTTTGTTCTGCAAATAAATCTATAATAATGAATTATATTTGTATTTAATATAAATAATACATTGAACAATAAAATAATGAAAGATGAAATATTTTAATAACGAACAAATTAAATGGAGAAATGTTACGATATAAAGAAAAACAATTTATTGCATCATTATTTTTCATTTTTGATCCTCTTACTCCAGATACCGATCAAAGTTTACAAAAATATCCTTTAATGTGCGAAAAAATGGTAGGTGAAATCTCTGTTGGTTTGGATTATATGTTCTGCAAAATGTTACACCTATATAAGTATTCTGTGGTCACAAGAAAACCATTTAACAATATTAATATTTTAATATGCGTCGAACAAAGAAAACATTTAAAAGAACGTCTTACAAATTGTATGTTTAAACACAGTACATTTTACTATAGTGTTATAGCAAAATTAAGTCATCGTTAACTTTAATCAGTTGTCCAAATTTGTGTAACAATCAATATACATAATTTACAAATTTCATTTGATCTTGCAAAAAAACACTCTGTTGTGGAATTTTTATTTAAAAGTAATAAGCTTCTGTGAGAACTTTAATTTTGTACCAGCTTTTTACTTAATAGAAATGGAGTTAGGTATAAATGGATTTTCAATATGAGGTTTTTCTCTCAGCTAATTCATTAATTTATTGATACTTAAAGTACAAATTCTGCAGTTTTTTGTTATTTAAGAACATTACCGAAAAATGAGTTAAGATGTATGATATCAACATTTATTACAGTTTATTTTAAACCATGTCTGTTTGTGTAAAAAGATAAATTCTGGTCTTGAAGATATAATTAATTGTAGTACACAACATCAAAATATATAATTTGAATTTTCTGTCGCGACGTTATGATCCCTAACGTATAATCTAACTTTTCAATATATTTGCATATATGAGTTTACAATGAATTATAATACTAAATTATCAAATTACACATCATAGTTTGATTATGCAGTATGATCCAATCAAATATAGCATTAACACAAAGCGTACGTCGAACTAAGTTAAATATTTTTTTAAAATTAAAACGAAAGTAATGCTCATATAATTCAAAAACCATTTTGGTCGTTAACGTATGTATCAAAGTATGTATTAAACGATATGAACTACATACGTATATTTCTTAATTTTTGATGTGCAGAGATGTAATCCTGAAAATCTATATAAAACAATCGTTCTTGGTAAAATGTATTAGTACGATAGGAGAAACCTATAGTTCCCCAAGCTACATATATTAGCTAATGTAAATCAAAAAAAAATTCCTTATTTCCAATTAAATAGATCAATAAATATATGTATGTATTATAAAAAAACCAAGAAATAAAAAAAGGGTTAAAACTGTACTGTTTCATGTCCTATAACATTTCGTAAAATCTATTAAATTTAATTGCATAAGCCAAATTGTGTTGGGTGAATTATTGTTCGTACATGAAATATTGCATAGAAAAAGTAATATTTAATAAATATAAGAAACGTTTTTTAATATAACAAAATTCTATTGTAAGTATTAATCATTAGTTATTCCAACGAAAATTCGTTAAAATAGACGCTATGGTTTTCCTCCATTTTAGTTTTTAGATGCATAATATATTTCATTTCATTGGTAAGTTTTAATGAGTAAAGTGCCTGAATAAATATAAATAAAACTTAATAAGTATAAATTATTTAAACACATGTAGTTTTCTAGTTTTCGTGAAATTATATCAAATGTCTCAAAAAATGAGCGCAATTTAAAAACAGTGGAAGGTTTCTGATAAAATTATTCAGACATTGCATGGTAGGTAAACGTAATAAGTTTAGTTATTTGTGAATCTTGTGTAATTTCTATATGCGTAACATCCAAATTTCAGATTTCAGAAAATCAAATTTATGAAAACGCTTTGTACTTCATAACTCCTGAGCAAATCGCACATCTATTAAAAGAAGAATCACTTGGTGAACAGATTAGATTTGAACATAAACTGTTTGAGTGGAAAAAGACTAAGCGATTTAAAATTGATCAATAGTAATGTTTCATTTGTTATATTTCTCTAGAAAATGATGCTGACCTTGGGTGTTAAAACATATGCGCAAAAATCATGTGGAGAGACTCCTTAATATACTTGCTCGATGGGAGTTTCAAAACAACAGGTAATCTAAATTTAAATAATATATAATATTATTTAAATACTAGCTAGCTAATCAAATTTATTTGGTTTAAGGGAACCTATAATACGAAAATTCAGTCGTAAGTAAAAAACTATGAACAAAAACATTATTTTTATGTTATTTGATAAGAGTAGATTTAATTAATAAATGATATTGTATATTTATTTTTGTTATTTCAGGTTACACTACAGGAAATTTTAGAATTGTCTTTGGAAGGGTTTTTTGCCAACCATATCAAAAGACAAAAAATATTAACTGACACTAGCCGATAAATTTTAATAAATTTAGTAGTGAACTAGTGAATTTATACATACAAAAAAATTTACGAATGGGTGTAACGGAATGCGAACCAATTTCCAGTCAGATCAAGAAAATTTTCCCTGAAGAGACTGCGGTAACGACTAAAATATAACTCAATTAACGTAAAATATTTATTATTTATTTTTGTAGGGTGTGTATTTCCAATGACGTACAAAACCAAAACCAAAAGGGCAGCTGTACGATCGGTACAACAATTACATCACTAAATTAAAGCAGTACGATTTTCTGCCAAAAGTGAAACGATTTAAGAGTGGCGAATCATGTATTACTAAGTAAACAAAATTAAGAAAATAAAATTATTTCGAAAAATAAATAGTAATTCGTGAATTTTCTCTTATTTTATAGTGGACGAAATTATACCAGAAGAGGACGCACCAGAAATTGGCCAATTTGTAAAATACAAAAGAGATAACGATAATGACGAGAACACAATAATCGAAATGTGGAAGTTATCAGTGATATTTCGAAAAAAAAACAATTGGAGAAAATCAAAAAGCAAACATCATATGGGCCAAAGTTTATTTACATCGACTTCGACTATCTGTACCCCGAAGCAACTTATTTTTACTTATTGTCGACAAATTTTGTCAATGAAGTTTTAAATACATATATTAAACGAGAAATTGACCGATCCTCCAAGAAAAAGGCTATTAAAAGAATTCCAGCAACAGAGAAATACTACCACAGGTAAATTTTTTGAAATAAATAACATTTTCTATTTTCTGATTATTTAAATTATTTTTTCTTTTTTCAGATTCAAAACATTTTATCATTTTTCATCTGTTGCATAAGAAGAATAAATTTAAACCAAATTAAAATTTTTATACAATTTTGTGATAATGAAATATATAAAAAAAATAAAATTTATTATTTTCCAACAAAATATTTTTTACTAGTTTTATTGGACCCATATTTTCGAAAGACAATTAATTTTCGTTGTTATGAATTCCAACGTCTTATAAATTTTCGTTGTTAAACGTAATATTGGTTAACAATATGTCTTTAAATCTAGTAATTTTCTTAAAAATTGATAGTAGTTGTTAATTAAAATTTCTTTAATCAAATTAATATTTTACATTAATATCTATAATAATTTAACAAAAATTCCTAACATTAACGAATTTTTCGTACAATTCATATTTCAAGTTTAAAGTATCGATCGTAATAACAATTAAAATATCCGACTGACAACGAAAGTTAGTTTTTCTGAAATAAATATTGCTAGGAACATTCTTTGTATTATCAGAATTGTGTTAATCGTTAGAACTGCAATATATATTAACGATGAGTAGCATTAATGTAAAATCGTTAAAAGTTAAAAAACGGTTATGCATAATATGCGTTCAATTAACTAACGTATAATTAAATTAATTTTTGATATTTGATTATTCAAATGATGTTCCATGTACGTAAAAATCGTCGGCTCAATATAGACACCAACTTCGTACATGTTACACCAGAAATCGTTCATGTTACTGTAATATTTTTTTCAGTGTACTTGTCGATGTTTATGGGAAGCAGATGGCAGCGAATACGGCTACCCGACTATCAGCCGTATCTCAGTGGAAATGACTACAGACAGGACGCCCGACGATTATTAGATCGCTAAGGAAGGAACTGGCGAAACTAGACTAAGTTACACCAACATTATGCTTCGAGAAAGGGTTCCGAACGACATGCCCTTCAAGAGGATCTTGGAGGAGCGGGTCGCTATCGGAAACAGAAGCATTAGAGTTCTTTATGGATGGGTCTAAGCTACACGGTAAAGTATGAGCTGGAGTCTTCTGTGATAAATTGAAAGTAGATATATCAGTTCGTCTCCCTAATTACTGCAGCGTGTACCAAGCAGAGGTGATAGCGATTGAGGAGGTCTTGACTTGGGTGAGACATAATGTGAACTGCTACAGGAAAGGGCAAACTTGGGGAGGCCTATTACGGCGCTCAAGACGGCCCTTGAAAAAGAGGCAGTATCACATTCACTAATACTCTCACATGTACTGTAGCAAGACAAGTCTGGTCAAAGCTGGACTTGAAACGCTCATTTACAATAATCTTCAATAATCTACGTAGACGTGAATTAAAAACGATCGTAGATACTCACAGGACACTGCCTGTTTGAAGAACATGCGAGAAGGCTAGGTCAAGGGGAGGAAGAAACTTTAGCACACAGAAGGCATAAACATATGGGTAGGTTCTTATTAAACAGCCTCTCTGATCTCGAAAACTGTAAACCTAACTGGTTCCAATAAAGGTAATAGGGAAGTCCTATGGTATCACAAGGGACCGTCACCGGTCTAAGTAAGCCGTAGCAGCCACTCTAACCTAACCCAACCTAAGCCTATTATTCACTAAAACAGTGTGGGTGACGATATTAAAGGGCAACTGCCAGCAAGCAGTCGTGCTCTGTAGCCTCTAAGACCACTGCTAAAATCTGAACACCTATCAAATGCCGTGAAGCTGAAAGTTTACAAAGAGTTGATCAGCACCGTTGTTATGTTTGCATATGAAAGTTGGACGCTGACGGACGAGTACGTACGATAGCTCCTTACGTTTGAGAGAAGAATCACACGTGTGATTTACGGCCCAAAACGCGAAGTAGATAGTAAATACCGAACTCTGTACAATATCGAAATCAGAGATCTGATGAAGATACCCGACATTGTACAAGTAAGATATCAGCGTGTTCGCTGGCTCGGCCACGTTCTGCGTCCTGATTCGGAATGAATTTTGCAGCGATCTCTGAAGGTTATGCCACCATATGGTAGGAGCAGAGGTCGTTGTAAGCGAGACGATGGCTCCACAGTGTAGAGAACGACTTAGCTTCTTCAGATTGTCTAGGACAGTATGAAAGACAAGCTCAGGAACAAAACCGGTGAAGCCAGATTGTTGACTGAGTGAGAGGCCAGCAATGGTAGACATTTTTATAGAACTAAAATGTTCAACATGATTTGCTGAAATAATTTATTTAAAACGGAAGAAGTGTTTCAAGAAACCTAACCATCTGATGAATATGGAGACGTCATTTATAGTTATAGCACAAATAATTACTTAACCTGGGTGGTCATTCTGTGGTGCTATCTCACATAAGGAGATAAAAATCTGTGAGATAATAAATTGTTGTAGCTTACGTGGATGAATCGTGGATAAATAACGTCACGTCGCTTATTGATGTTACTGAAAACCACAACTTCTTCCGTCTTGCTTTCACTAGTGGCAAAAACAAACAAGAAAAATATTTAAATCCTATTTTGGTAAACAAAAACAATCAGTAATGAAATTATTTTGAAACTATTTTTATATAGCGTATATGTATATACATATATGTAATTTTTTACGGAAAATTATGACACAAAAGTAATCTATTTACATAATTTTTTTATTTTAATTGGTCTGTCATGAACCATTTGCAGGATAGTGTCATAACTCCAACAAAAAAAATTTTATTTTTAGGTTATTTTTATTTTTAAAAAATGCAGAGAATTTAAGAACCCTTCTGTTCTTTTAGTGTTATCCTATATAGTCTAAATAGAAGTAACCTTGAGTACTTATCTCAAATATGGAATACCTTTTTTGACCAGTATAGTAATAGAATTGAAACCATCCAAAGAAAATTTATCAAATTTTTATGTTACAAATATGTCCGTCAACTTGTTATATGGAATATCCGATACGATCTAAAAAGTTTGGCCTTATGTCAATGGAATATAGAAGAATTTCGCTTGATGAATATTTTTTATTTAAATTTCTCAATAATTTAGTTGATACAACTTTAGTATCAAAATTTAATTTGTATGACCTGGCCTATAGAACACGACATCAACAGCGGTTTCAACTATCGAAATTTAAAATCAATATTGACCTATCAATGGATGAAATCGAATCATTTATTCTATTTTAATGATTTAGACCTGTTCGGCATGTTACGGAGGAAGTGTATTATTATCTTAGACAACAACAACCATTAAATGTGATACATATGTGGATTTATTAATGTTATGATTGAATAATTTATAAGGATTTGTGGATTGTAGATTTCATTCCTGTGGTGTTTATTATTATTATTATTATTATGACTATTAATATACATATTAGAATTTTTCTAATTATTATTTTGCTCTAGTTAGATTTTAATTTTAAGTATGTACTTCTTTGTATTTATTTAAAAATTAAAAATTGTATGAATTTTGTAATGTGGCACCGACTTGTCGAGTTTGACGTTCACATCAAGAGCTCAAAATGTGTTTTTCACTCTTGGCTTCCAACAGCCACAAGATCACCCCTAATGATATTCTGCATTCACAAGAATGAATTAAAACCATTAGGGAATTCTCAGCTCCCACTTCAATCAAGAGTATTCAGCGTTTTGTCGACACGATAAGTACTACCTCCGATTCATACCAAAGCTCGCTGAAATACTCACACCAATTCGCAGCCACCAGGCGGTATTAGTACGTAAGTAAGCCCAAACCAACCAAAAACTTCATCTCTTGGCCTGAACAGTATCAGCCGAACTAAAAATAATAATTATATTGTTACAATTGAGTAGGGAAACTTAAATGTAAATTGTACTAAATGTTTGCGTCTAGACTTTAGGCTATTCAGGAATAGTTGAAAAACTTATAGAAACATATTTGGGAATATTCCAAAACTATATTATTTGGTATATATAGTATATACAAGATTAAATGGTAGGAGTCAGTTAGTTGGAGTTTAACCGCGGTAGAGTTAGTACAAGTGAAAGAGTTATTAAAATATTATAAAGTGAGTATTAGTGCGAATTAACGTAAATACGTGAATTAAATATTGTTGGGTTATAACCTAGTGTTTGGTGTAATAATTCGGAAATAAATAAACTTAGTGTTTCGCGATCAGTCTTAAAGCATCTGGGAGTCGTAGTTAATGCTTTCAGTCTATTAATCAGAGCATTACTTGTTTAATCGACAACACTATATCCAAATCATGACCAATAAAGTCCGTACCACTTAGTTTAAAGTGAGGGAATCCCAAGGTCTAATCATAAGAGAATTATTGCTATTTAATATATACTATTGCGCTAGTAATCGGGATACAAAACTTGAAATGGAGTTTGACTTGAATACGTTGAAAAAATATTTTATTACTAATAAACCACGTTTGAATAAATCTAAAACAAAATTTTTAGTATTCTCGTTTTAAACAGAACTTTTCCCGTATCTCACTGATCTAAATCTTAATATAGAAACAAACAATAATCTTCAACTACAAAGCTTCAAGGTATAAACATAAGCATGCAATTGATTAAAGTAAATAAACGGAACATTAAGGTGATTAGTAGCAACAGTCCTCATTTTATAAGCTTTGTAAGTGACTTAGGGCAGATGTGGTTTACCACGTTGTATGTTAGTACAAAAAAGAAATTTTAAAAAAATTCCTCTGGAACCAACGATCCTACCCAAATACCGAAATGTGTTTTTGGGTAGTTGAGGGCTTTATCTACATAACTAAAAAAACTAATTGATGACGATAAACAACCATTAAAACAATGTTCAAATATGCTTGATATCATTATTACAAAACGTTCCTATCAATCTCATAATTTTCTACAGTAAAATCCAAGATTATAAAGCGTGCGGTGTAGCATCCTGCAAATCATAGTTCAAATATTGGAAATTAGCAATTACATGTAACGCAGATGCTGCATGAACTAAATAATCAAAACATTCAATGAATTCAGACCACCGGAAAAGTGGCCAACGCGACTTTAGGAAGCTTCCAATTTAATTCCTTCTCCCTTTTATCGGACTTGGAAAAACAATAAACTAATAGTTCTCCAAGCTTACCTTCTAGTATTGGACGAACCTTGAAATATATAGAGCTCTATAATAGCGCGAGTCGCCGCAGTTGTCTTGTCAATCTAAAATAACAATTATTTGTCTTTAGAATTAAGCTAAGGAAATTCAATAAATTTAATTAATTCCATTATGTAGTTCAAAGTTGCTTTTAATTAATTTCATAAAGTTTAAAACTACTTCTCCCTCCGTATTGGATTTTTTTTTCTGCGGCTTACTTTTTCTTGAAATAAGCAACAACTAATCAGGGCGATGAAATATATACATATCAAATTATGGAAATTAACCGAACGTAATTAAAATGAATGTACAGGTTAAAATATTAGCATATCAAAAACCGATATAATAATTAATATTGTTTTAATAATTAAACCCGTTGTAAATATAATTATTCAAATAATTTATTCTAAATTTCAGATCAAACATTCAAAATTAATATTCATCTGTCGCTTTATTTAAACAATATTAAGCAATACAAATTCAATTATATTTAACATAGTCAGTACAGCAAATGCTACAAGTAACTGTTTGTATGATTGCATATGCAAGTGTTTGGTTGATCGTAGAACTAAAAATATTTGGAAAAAATATATTTAAAAAAAACTTTTAAAAAACCACGCTTATAAAATATAAGCGTGGGGCGCTCCTTTACGGCATTAGTAGTTTAAGACTACTAGACACACGAAGTAAAGTCTTTTAGTAACACTAATGAAACAGTCTATTCTGATGTATCCTAAGAATGATATATTGGGAGATAGTATGTATATACATTCAAAAGGAGCGCCTCACGCTTATATTTTTAGTCATATTAGTTTTAAATTTCTACTTGTTATAAATATACCTTAGGGCTTGTTATAAATATACCTTCTACTTGTTATAAATATAGTAAGGGCGACAAATTTTATTTTCTACTTTTCAAAGCCTTTTCAAAGCAAATATAAGCGTGGTTTTTAAAAAGGTTTTTTTAAATATATTTTATATTTTCTACTTTTTAGTCGAAATTTGCTAACAATTTTTCGACCATATTAACATTTGTCAGGAAGAGGCAAAAAGATGGATGGTACATCTATCCTTGGATCTTATCTTTTAGAGTGCGATCCGAGAGCACTATGTCATATGATTGTTTTTTATTATAGCCAACTTTTATAAGTATTTGTCAAATTTTGTAATCAATTTTTCAACCACTTGCGACAACCACGTCCAATTGAGCTGAAATTTTGTAAGAAGGCTTAACTCCGATGACAATACAAGATTCTAACATTTTTTCGGCCTAAAAGGCTTTGAAAAGCCTAAAAGACTTTTTTTTCAACCACTTGCGATAGTCCAATTGAGCTGAAATTTTGCATGCAGAAATTTTGTCTAACATCCAATTTCAGCTCAATTGGACTATCGCAGGTGGTTGTAAAATTGATTACAAAATTTGATGATACAAACAGGCACACAGAGTGAGGTAATATAAGCATAGTAAATACCAAAGTAAATGGCAGAAAATAATTAGCATATTAATTT
Organism: Tipula unca; assembly: GCA_951394425.1. Classification (NCBI taxonomy): domain Eukaryota; kingdom Metazoa; phylum Arthropoda; class Insecta; order Diptera; family Tipulidae; genus Tipula; species Tipula unca. Next base: position 141,170,088 of record OX596380.1, on the reverse strand, counting down.
TGCTCCTTTCGATATATTAGCCGTAGTTCTTGGCGTATGATCTGATCCGGATCAGATCATATATGGCTTGCTTTCATTTGTATAGCCGCGTTTCATGAAATCAACACAAAAATTGTACTATTTTTTGTTTTTGTATCAAAATTTTGGACCAAAATGCTTCTAGGATCAATATAATGACCTAAAAACAAAAAGTAATACAATTTTTGTGTTGATTTTACGGCTATTATGTGCGTATATACATAAATTATTAAATAAAATTAAACTATAAAATAATCCCATTTCCTCCAAAGCCAATAACAAACAAACAGTTTATACCAGAAAAACTGTACACAGACAGTGTAACCTGCAGAAATACCAGAAAAACTGTACACAGACAATGAAACTGTAGAAAAACCCTCCTCATTTCTTGGCATTTGGATATTATTTCTTGGCATTTGGATAAATTAACCATGCAAGCGACTATCAACTCTAATTTCTCTACCACTACCTACAAGGCTTGCACTAGAACTGGAACAAATAAAGCAATATATCGCTGACACACATGAAAAGAACACGACAAGACATAATTTACGAACTCAATTCAATATAATGTCGGTCAACCGGTTATTGTACGCGGTCACCGACAAAATGACGCTACTAAAAATATTTGTTCAGTTACGAAAAAATTTACCATGCAAATGACGAGGTCCAAAAAAAGTGAAAAAAGTTTTGTATCTTTCACTGTAAAGATATTCGTATTTACTATTTAGTGATAGAAACTAAATGGCTTAAATTTTAAGTATAATTGCAATCTGAATAATTAATTGATAGTTATAACGAAAAATAATTATTTTGACCACGTTAATTATACGTTATTTGTACATAGTTGCCAATTCTTTACCAATTGGAACTAAATTCCGTATGAATAAATGATTATGTCTACTTTGGTTTCATCAATTTAGTTCTAGCGAGTTATGCAGAGCAAATGTGGTATAAAAATATAGAAAAAAAAATATTCTGTTCTAACTGATAAATTACATCAGTTAGCAATTGTTGGTTATTACTTAATTTTAATGCATTATAAATATTGTAGAGAAAGGTTTTATGTGCTGCTCCTGTTGGTTAATTGTTTTGTTAAATTTATTAAGCTAAAAGTCATTAGGGTTTAAAACTTATTAACTAATTTACAAAAAACGAATTAATCTCAGAATGAATGTGATGGCTTTGAATAAATTACAAAGTATGTATCTGTTAAATGTTAAATCATAAAATCATATTTATAAATTCTATTTCATTCAACACCAATTTTACCAAATATAAAGCTACACTGCATTACATAGTGACTGTATCGAATACCAACTGTAATGAAAAAAATCGTCACATTACGTATCACGTACATTAACGGATTACTTCTCGCTCTCGGTCAAACTTCATCTTTCTTTTATTTATAATACCAAATTGGACCGCCAGTACAACATCTATATTGGTTTCAAAAATTTCTTTGTCGGTTTGGTTTAGATATTGTTATAATTTTCTGTTAACAACAATTGTGTATCTAATAATAATCATAGACTAATATAAGATTATGCTTACATTGGTTTATGCCAGATTCCCAAAGTAATAGGTCTAATAGAGCAAATGGCAAATTTTGGTAAAACATTATTCGAATATAGTAGTAAGTGTGTGTGCCAATCGAAGTTAAAAAGTAAAATATTTTAACTGTGGTGAAAATAAAAAAAAAATTTTCACTTTTAACTGGTTTGCTGTTGCCAATTGGAACCAGTTAAAATTTATGACGTTTAGCAATTTTTGCCGTTGGCGCAATTTCATGATTTTATAATTTCATTTTAATATAAGATTCTTGAATTAAAATAAACTTGAAATCTTATAAACATTAAAATGAGCAAAGGATTTATAAAATAAAATTATACAAAAATTTAATTGAGGTTCTGTCAAAGTACCAAAAAACACTTTTAATAATTTTAACTGGTCTGAGACCAATTAAAATTTTTGTGGTGAATAAATTTTGTTTTTTTTAACTTTTTATGCGCTTTTTATTTCAATTGGCACACACACTTAGTAAGCACATTATTTGGACACCAAAATAATTGAATAATTTAATAAATATTCCAATAGGTTTAATTTGACTTAAATGAAAATAATTGTATTTACCGTTGAATTGAAACGATATAAAATAACGTATCATTTTCGTTAGGTATGTTTGCGTTATGATCCCTGATATTCAACCTATTTACAAATTATTTAAGAAATTTACAACTCAACATACCAAACTAATTAGAAATCAACATACTTTATTGCACCATGAATCCGCGATGTTGCTATAATTGTATTAACCACAACATCAACAGGTATGATCTGACAATCGGCAGCCGAGTCGCAATATAATGTTCGCAAGACACCTCGCATAGAAGCTTAACACCATTCATTAAACCCGTTTAAACCCTCAATATAGCACGGAAAAGGATGTTGAATTGCGGCACAAACTGCAATGTACAGATGTAAATAGTGTGTTTTAAATACTCAAACATTCACTTACCAATGGCCGCACGATATAAATTGGAAGATCGCTCGATATCGATATACCTCCGATAAATGCTTAGAAAACGAATATGAATTTGGGAATTGTTTTAAAGTTCTAAAAAAAATTTCAAATCGGATATTAATAGATAAACACAAAAGCACAAAACATAATATACTTTGGTTGAAGAGCAGTCATAATTTTGTCGTCAAATCGCTCAAAATCTTTCATTAATGCGAATATGTACATCCATTTCAGCATCATAATTTCGTTCTTCCATTACTTTAGATGTGATTATGAACACTCGTATATCGTGGGCACGAAAACAAAGCACTGTAATTTTTTAATCCATTTTGCTAGTTCCAAAAATCGACAAGTTATTTTGTTTGTAGCGAAAACTCGCGTAACACTAAATCAAATCACACATCCCACCTGAGTGTAATACGATATGTTAATATCCACACGTATAACAGAAACGAAAATGTGAATATCCACACGTATATCACAAACAAACATACTTACAATATGATTTGGAAACTCTTCACATCGTTTTCCAAGATTTTGTTTGTCACGCACTATCATATAAATACAATTCACTTGGACACATTCTCGCAATATTCTTTTCACTAGAACTTTTCCAATAAAACTGGTGGCTCATTTTTACCCTCATACCATTTTTAATTTCTGACATTATTAAAAAAAATACAAGTCAAGATTGCCGTACAAACAAGTTTCGATTAATCTGCATGCACAAAAAATAGTTCAATTTATGGAAAAAAATTGTATTTATGTGTGCGCAGGTTAAAAGTCCATCTAATTTATAATTAATAAAAGAAACTATGACACTGCGTTTTCTATTAGTTTTCACACCGAACGACTTGAAAAATATTAAACATTGCTAATAATAATATAAAAGTGTTCGACGTAACTTCTGTATAACGAATAATAAATATTGATGTTTTCTATCGTATTTATTCAATTATTGGGCGATACAATTTCATTAGCTATATGTTAAAAGAAAAATTATAAATGTTTGTTATCTTCATATTAAATATGGCGTAAGCGTTGAGCAACTACCATAGTTTGATGAATGTATGTGAAGTTAGCCCGAAAAACCATCCCGAAAAAGGCCGTTTCAATTTTGATATGTGTCTATGCTAAATTTTACACTAGCCCGAAAAAATATATGAAAAAATGTAAGAAAAATTCATAGCATCCCGAAATTTTAAATTGGTGTACATTTTTAAGTAAAAAGTTCAACAGATAAATTAGCCGGAGAAATTATCGACATTTTTAAAACAATTGATGCATTTTTATTATTTCAGTGTAAATATACAGTATAAGAATCAATACCAAAATGTATAATTTTTTGGCGCAATCCAAAAGATAACCCCTCTGGGTTATGGACTCTATATAAAGGTACATTGATCCTACTCCTACATACATATAATGAGATATAGCCTATCTTCGTATCATGGAGCTAAAGCTTTCGTCTAGGGTCATTTGTACTAATAGATTCTACAGTACGTATACAAATTATATTTAATCTTTATAATTTTTGGAGGAAAATAGAGATAATGCGAGCATCACGCCAGAAATTCCATTTTAGAAAAATTGGAATTGATTGTGCCAATTTGCGCCTTTTGCTAAAAAATTTGTGCATAGTATACTTTAAAAAATGCGAAGTGTCTATTGACATGATTATCACACCAGGAAACCCATACTTTCCATTAATATATAACTTACATTTTTAAATACTTTTCGGTTGTGCCACATTGTTCATCACTAAATTATTTTGCCACACACTCTACAATCACTAGAAATGCCCAAAATCGGAATCTGTGCAGTCAATATATCTCAATATAAATGTTGTATGATCAAGTCATAGAAAAGCTTTTCAGAAAGCCAAACTTTTATCACGGAACTAATTGAAACAGACTATAATACACATGTTGGCCCAGTTTCGCGTTTGTGCATACTCTACATTGGCTAGAATCGGCCATAGAGTATCTAGAAAATATCAAATTTACGGTTTTCTGGAACAGTTGTATGGAAGATTTCTGGAAAAATAGATACGAATAGATACGATTTGTAGAAAACGGAAAAATATTTCTCATCAATAGAAATGAAGATAGGCTATATGTCATTATTTGTGGGATGAATTTACCTATTTTGAGAGATCATAAGTTATCTCTAACTGAGAGGGGGTTATCTCTAGAATTTTCCCCAAAAAATTATAAAGATTTCATATAATTCGTATACGTACTGTCGAATCTATTAGTACAAATGACCCTAGGGCCTAGACGAAACCTTTAGCTCCATGATACAAAGATAGGCTATGTATCATTATTTGTGGGATGAATGTACCTACATACTTTAAAAGACCATAATCCAGATGTGGTTTTTTCAAGGATTTCTCATTAAAAATTAATAAATTTGGGGATAATTGTTTATTGATAATTAATTTTGATTTTTCATAATTGAGATAACTTAGTAAAATGTGTGTTGTTTTCCCCACGACCAGGGAAACGAGTTAAAAACGACTTAGGTTGCGTATTGACAACGAGAACTATTAAAAACAGAAAGAAATAAAATTGTCTACTAAAACCACTTATACTTTAATCATTTTCTTATATTTAATTTATTTTGCAACACGCAACTTAACCGTGTAATGGTACGATACAACTGAACAGGTATATTTATTTATATAATAAAAAAACATTATAGCGGGATGCGATGACAATTCAATCCTATATAAATTTAGATATCAGTATGCTCCAGATTATTATCTTTTCTGTATGCAACCAGATATTAAATGCAAGGTACCGCCGCAACATACTGCCCCCCGTTGAAAGCACGAACCGTACTTTCACGCTGAATCATCTTCGTCATCTAGTGGTAGCGGCGCGAGGCGATGAATGGCTCTCTTGTATAAGTCTTGATCCGTTTTAACTGTTACAACTCGGACAGCACCATCTTTCCCAGGATGTAATTCCACAATTCGCCCAATATGCCATTTTTGTGGTGGAATATTGTCTTCGGCCATCAACACTAATGTGCCTAGATTTATATTGGATATTGTTGTCCATTTCGTGCGATATTGTAGTTGTGCAATATATTCCTTCGACCATCTTTCCCAAAACCTTTGTTGCACTGTTCGAATAATTTGCAGTCGGTTGAGTCGGCCCACTTTCAATTCGGCCAAATCAGGTTCAACTACTGCGTTGAGTGGCTCACCGATCAAAAAATGACCCGGTGTTAACGCAGAATAATCCGATAGGTCCGATGACATTGGAGTAAGCGGCCGTGAATTCAAAACTGCTTCGATTTGGGCGATTACAGTGCACATTTCTTCATAAGTCAATGTGGAATTTCCGAGAACTCGGCTAAGATGGTGCTTAGCAGATTTTACCGCTGCTTCCCACAACCCACCGAAATGTGGCGATCGAGGTGGTATGTGGCGAAATTGTATGTTGTCATTCAGACAGGCTGCAACGATGTGGTCTCGTACTTCTTGATTGAAGAACAATTGCCAGCATTCAGCCAACTGACGGCGACCACCGACGAAATTTGTAGCATTGTCACAATGGAGTGTATGACAAATGCCTCGACGAGCAACAAAACGTTTTAATGCGGTAATGAATGTGTCAGCCGACAGGTTGCTCACCAACTCCAGGTGCACTGCCTTCGTCGCGAAGCATACAAATACTGCGATATAGGCCTTTGAAGGACGCTGTCCTCGATGTTTGTAATGGACCCACACCGGACCACAGAAATCGACACCACTGGTTACGAACGGTCTGGCTGGCTGCACTTGGTGGGAAGGTAGACTTCCCATGATTTGCTAATACAGTGCTGGTCGATGTTTAAAACAGATAAGACATCGGTGAACTACCTTGCGAGCGACGTCTCGACCTCTAAGAACCCAAAATCGTTGACGAACGATTGCCAGGAGTGATTGTGGCCCAGCGTGTAAATTTCTAAAATGATAGTGCTTGAAAAGCGAAAAAACAAATGGTGTAAAATTGGGTAACAACATAGGATGTGTCACATCATATGACAAGCCTGCTTGGTCCAATCGACCTCCTACACGAATAATGCCCTCCTTATCCATAAACGGGCTAAGTTTCTTCAAGCGACTCTTGTTGGCGACTGGTTTGTCCTTTTGGATTTGGCTATATTCTTCGGAGAAAGCGTCTCGCTGTATTGCACGAACAATGAACTTTTCCGCCCTCGATAATTCACTTGGAGTGAAACAGCCATCTCCGTTTTTCGCTTCAATATACGATGATCGACGAAACGAAGAATGTATGCAAAAACTGTAACTACTCTTTCATACGAGTTAACAAATTGACAGGACGAAACGATGTTGACATTCTTCTTTGACGCAACCAGGACAATATCCATTGTTGCGATCAACAGGGAACATCATTATAATAATCTAACTGCCGGCCCGGGAATATGTTGCGATCAACAGGGCACATCATTATAATATTCTAAATGGCGGCCCGGGAATATGTTGAGATCAACAGTGCAACAAAATATCCCACAATGGCAACAGGGTAAAATACACAAATAGACACATATGTTGGCGAAATATGATTTAATTCATCATATATGTGTATACAACAACAACAATATAAATATGATTTAATTCATGTGTATACAACAACAACAATATAGATGCAATGCAGCAATTCTATATCAGTATAATTTTTTACTACAAAAATTACCGAATTGCAATTTATTTGTTGTTAGTGTAATTAGTATATAAGATTTTGTATATATACTGGAAAAATAAAATAATAAAATCAGAATAAATTTAAACCTTAACAACGTGTTTACTCTCGCTTATTTAATAGACCCCACCCGTGGTAATCTATTAAATAAATAATACAACGATTTATTCTCACCTACTTAATAGACCCCACCCGTGGTAATCTATTAAGTAAACTGATAAATCGAAGCGAACTTAATTTTAGAATTAAGGCACACTGAGATTTTACATCCATCTTTCTTCTTTCTGGTGCATTTCCGAGGTCTAATGATTTGCGTTGAACAGGCCAATGATTGAACTCAAGAGAGAGGAAAGGTGGCCCATCAAACCACATGGTGTTTTGGCTTAATTTTTCTGGCGTAACACCCCTCGAGACCAGATCGGCTGGATTATTCTTTGTGTCTACATGATTCCAAGCGAAGTTTTCGGTTAAACGCTGAATTGTTGACACTCTATTTGACACGAAAGTGGCCCAATTTGATGGATGGCCTGCTAACCAATTTAAAACAATCTCCGAGTCTGTCCAACAAAAAACTCTGTCGAAGTTACTCTCTAGCTCCGAAACAACACGATGAAGTAGATTGGCTAAGAGTTCAGCTGCACATAGCTTAAGGCGCGGTAATGAGACTGTCTTAATTGGTGCGACACGAGACTTCGCACACAGTAGGCGACAACTTATCTCATCTCGAGATTTGCATCGAACGTAAATGCAGCATCCATACGCCACCGTTGATGCATCAGAAAACCCATGCAGCTCTACACTATTAAATGCTGAATTGAAGACGAATCGGGGAAATGTAAAATTCTTCACAGACGATAGTTGCTCCCGAAATTTGCTCCATTGTGAATTGTATGGTTCTGGCAAAGTTGCGTCCCAATCCAATTTCATCCGCCACAAATGCTGAAGAAAAATCTTTGCCGATACGACCACTGGATTAAGCAGCCCTAGAGGGTCAAACAGGGTTGCAATATCTGCCAATACTTGACGTTTGCAGATTTCATAGGATTGATGGTTTTTGACGAATATTCGTATCGAAATGCATCCATTGTTGGGTGCCACGAGAGACCCAATGTCTTTACGCAATCATTCGAGTCGATTCGAATTCCTTGTCTACGAAATGCATCTGGAGTTCCCTTTAGTATTCGATGATCGTTGGATGTCCACTTCATGAGCTCAAAACCGCCAGTTTTTAATATTTTATCTACTTCGTGTCGAAGTTGCATTGCTTGATCTAAATTGTCTGCTCCAGAAAGCATATCATCCACATAAAAATCCTCCAATATCACCTTTGCACCCATAGGACGGTTCTTGGCGTTTTCTTGAGCGAGATAATGTAAACACCGAATAACGAGATATGAAGCGGCTGCGGTACCTCGCCATAGGATGCATTATAAATAGGTTTGCTCATCATCTAGTTTAACCTGCCGATACATTTTTGAAATGTCAGCGACTAAGGCGAAGCGACGCGATCGGAATCGTAAAATTATCGAGAACAAATCTTTTTGAATCGTAGGGCCAATCTTCATAATGGAATTAAGAGATTCTCCGGATGTCGTTTTGCACGAAGCATCGAATACGACGCGCAGTTTTGTGGAAGTGCTCTCGTGTTTTAGCACACAGTGATGAGGCACAAAATACATGCATTTATCGCGGTTATCGGCTTCAACTTTTTGCATGTGATTTAATGATTCGTACTCATTCATAAATTGCTGGTACTGCTGCAAGATTTCGGGATTACGCCGAAGTCTTCTCTCAAGGTTCAGGAATCTGGTTTTGGCTATCCAAAAGCTATCACCGAGAGCCGAAACATCGGCCTTGAATGGTAATTTGACCACAAACCGTCCATCCCCATCACGTGTGACGTTTTGTATAAAATTCTCCTCGCATTCTTGCTCTTCCTTGTTAAACACCTTGCCATGTGCCTCGAATCCCTCTATCGTCCAAAATCTCTCCAAAACTTGATTAATCCCTTTGACGCGATCCTCCTCCGCTGGCGGTTGATCTACGGCGTTATAAAAAACATTTTTTCGATCGTTAAAAGGAATCCTACCCGCAACGATCCATCCGAGCTTAGTATTGTGAAATGTTGGCAAATAATCCGAAATATGAATGTGCTTTGCATTCATTAGGTCATAAAAAACTTCAGCTCCGATCAGGATATCTACCCGCTGCGGTCGATGAAAATCAGGATCTGCCAATGCTATGTCTACTGGAATTTGACAATCCGCGATGTTAATGTGACAGCTTGGTTGATCTGATGTTATCCTTGGCACCACCATCATCTCCAAACCCGTTGTAAAACTGGTCACTCGAGATTGAATGCTTACATAAACCTTATGGTTAACACGTGTTTTATGTCATTTAGACCGTTGATTAAGACGTCCGCTTTCATTTTTTGTAAATTTAACACTTGGACTAAACGATCGGCTATAAAATTCAATTGCGACGCGGAATCGAGTAGTGCGCGACATTGCACTATTCTACCGTACTGATCCCGAACGTTGACAGCGGCTGTGGCTAAAATAACTGTACCGGGCTGACTAGCAGAAACATGCCTATCTAAACTGCATGACGAATGAAGAGTGGTTTTTACTTTGCTCTTTTCCGGTTCGGTACCATTATTCAAAGTTTCGGAAACCGTGGTAGGTAACGTTTGAAATGATGCTTGTTCCTCATCGCGATGCAAAAGAGTATGATGCCGTTGCTTACACTTAAAGCAATTACCAGCTCGACAAAAGCGTACTCTGTGACCCTTGTGGAGGCAATTTATGCAAAGTTCCAATTTCTTCGCCTCATTGAATCGCTCGATGGTAGTCATTAGGTTGAACTTCTGACAACGTGCAATATCATGCTCCTTACTATCACATAAAATACACTGCCATTGTCGTGCGCCATGGACCGTTGCATTCAAAGTGGTGTGACGACTCGCGAATCGATTATAAGATGGCTTGGTTGTAGATGGATGTGCTCTAGTTGACACTGATCCCGCATTGTATTCCTTGTTCTCCAAGGCATGGCATCGCTTTATGAGGCAACCTTCCAAGTCTTTCCGGATAGGCAATTTATCATTTGCCGCTTCTTCCTCCCATTTCGCCAATGAAGCGTCATCGAGTTTACCGGCGACTACGAACAACAAAAACGCATGGCATAGCTCTTCATGATTCCCGAGGGATGTTAATGCACGCAAGTTACAATTTACGATATCAATGAGGTTACGAAGCGATTCTGCAGATTTCGAAATAGGTTTAATTTCGTTGAGTGCGCGAATGTGTGCCTGGAAAATGATGCGTTTGTTCTCATATCTTTCACGAAGCAGCTGTAGGGCCTCTACGTAGTTGGCATCGGTCATCTCCAATGACTTGATTGTGTTAATTGCAGGTCCTCTCAGACAATTTCGTAAGTGCGTAAATTTCTCGATTGGCGCGAGATGCTCATCCTTATGAACTAGAGTGGTAAAAGATTTAGAAAAATCATGCCATTCAGTATATTTACCTGAAAAATGGGGCAATTCCAACTTCGGTAGACGACGAGACGGAACATGTGATTGGCTGACATTCACGAACGATTGCTGAGCATCAGCACTGTGCATCGACAGTCGACGAGTTTTTGCTTGTACAGACAATAATGTAGCCTTGACTCTGCAATAAGTGTCTTCGAATTTTTCACGATCATCTTTAGACAATTCCGATGGATTAAGACGCTCAATATTTGCTTGAACTGATTCAAATTGATTGAAAAAGTTCTCCAACAATCCTAGTCGGGTGGTAGCTTCAAATTCAGTCATACCATCGCTATTTACTTCGACGTAATTTTTAGTTTTAGTTTGGGAACCCTTTATGGATGAACGGCTGGTTTTGAACTCGGCCAACATTGCAGCTGCATCACCAGGCGGCATTTTACAATCACTAATCACTATTTTTTGTTTCACAAATTCACTATTGTTTATTTTGACTATCGAATGTCCTTTTATTATCTGCCGAGCGAAACGAAATAAGCAGATGATCTAGATGATTACCGATGGCACTGATTTAACGAGATTTTATTTAACACGTGGAGACAGTTGAATGAAAGACAAACGAGACGAAATTACCACGTGCTCCCGAAAATCCGGCTCGAAGGACCAATGTTTTCCCCACGACCAGGGAAACGAGTTAAAAACGACTTAGGTTGCGTATTGACGAGAACTATTAAAAACAGAAATAAATAAAATTGTCTACTAAAACCACTTATACTTTAATCATTTTCTTATATTTAATTTATTTTGCAACACGCAACTTAACCGTGTAATGGTACGATACAACTGAACAGGTATATTTATTTATATAATAAAAAAACATTATAGCGGGATGCGATGACAATTCAATCCTATATAAATTTAGATATCAGTATGCTCCAAATTATTATCTTTTCTGTATGCAACCAGATATTAAATGCAACGTACCGCCGCAACATGTGTATTTATAAAATAAAATTAAAATTGAAAATTATTTATGATCGGTTTATTACAATTTCCTCATATTCAATCAGGGTTATGAAATAACCCTAATAAAATGACGCTCATGGCTAGAAACATTTACCACAATTACAAACAATTAACCTTCTGTGAGCGTGAAAAAAATGAACACTAATGTTTCATATTTGGAATTAAAATACAGATTTATTATACTTCAAATGTTAAAACTTATAGTAATTATTTATTCGGTATCCCATTCTTTACTAAATGGTAAATAAAAGTCAATATAAGAAACAACAACAAAAATATTATTAAAAAATAACATAAAATACGTCATTTTTTATAAGAGTCAAAAAAAGTGTACAACTTTAACATGAATTAATTAATGAATTAAAAAGAATTCACTAGTACTTTGTTTGTTTCCATTTTTTTTACAACCTGCTACCATTCTTCTCGGCATTGAGTCAATCAACTTTGCGGTTACTGTGGCTGGAATATTTTGCCATCCCTCCAGCAATACAGATTTTAAGAAATCTTTGCTGGATGTTTCCCTTTTTCGAATTTGCCTATCGAGATGCTCCCACAAATGTTCTATCGGGTTAAGGTTTGGAGATTGGGAAGGATGGTCTAGCCGCTTAGGAGTCCGATAGAGTAACCATTCTTGGACTATTTTAAACGACTGATCTAAACCTAATTTAGCGACGCTAGAGGACAAATTTTCCCGCAAAATATTTAAGTAATCTGTTTTATTCATGGTGTTTTCAATAAACACCAAATTTCCAACGCCTGATGCCGCCATACATTTCCATGCTTTATTGTGTTTATGACATTTTTCTTCAAAAAAGCTTCAGTTTTACCTCTCCAAAGTTTTGAGGGTTTTTTCTTTAAAAAAATTTCAAATTTGCTTTCGTCACTAAACAGCACGTTGTTCCAAAACGAAATATCCTTGCTTTTATATTTGTTTGTAAAGATGCGGCTTTTTTGAAGTTAAAAGCTGAAAACAGATGAGCAGAATTTCTACCAAAAATACTGGTGAACTACATGAGCGTGTTTTTTAACAAGCAGAATTTATTGATTTGTGTTTTGATTTCGTAGCGTTTGGTTGTATTTCTTTTTGTGAGCGAACTTAATTTTTCAAAATAAATTCATTAATGAAATATGATTATTTTAAAAAAATTTGTTGCTCTATTTATGCTATTGTGCTTATTTAAATATGATTAAGTTATGCGAAAATATTAATAAGAGAAATAGGCGAATTTGGACCCGTCCAAGCTACACGGCTTTTTTCAAGAGATTTCCTTGTCATTAAAGAAAAAGACGAGGATCGCAAATAGCGCAGTGGGTAAAGCTGCGACGTTTGGATCGAGAGGCACCAGGTTCTTGTGTGAATGGGTTGAATGAATGTTCGTGTGAATGTAAGGCAAGCCTATGGACCAAAAATGTGTCTATGCCACGTCCTTTTAAAAGAAGTAAGTAATCCATTCGTAAACAAACATTAAATTATGTAAAATATTTTGACTCAATATTCGTATTCAGGCGTGGTCATTCAGAATCGGTGTATCGACAGTCCGCGAAATTGTATTAGACGTATGTGAAATAATTTGGGACAAATTGTGTGATATTTATTTATCACCCCCAACAGAGGGCGAGTGGAAGAAAATTGCTGTAGTTTTTATAATAACACCAAAATGCCGAATGCGGTTGGACCAATTGACGGTAAATATGTCGCCATCAAATGCTCACCACATGCCGGCTCGTTGTATTACAATTATAAAAAATACAACAGCATTGTGCGCTTGGCCATATATCACAGCAACTATTTGTTTTCGGCTGTCGATATTGGAGCAAATGTCAGCCAAAGTGTTGGTGGGATTTTACAAAGAAGTGCATTTGGCGATCAGATTTTAAAAGGTAATATCAATATACCAAAAACCATGATATTGCCAAGCGCCGATGAAGAATTCCCTTGTTACTTTGTTGGGCATGCAGCCTCTCCACTGCATTTACTAGCTTTTTTGTCGTATAACACCTGATTTTCCTTCTCAAACTCTATAATTTTTTCCTCCATTTTTTATATTTGGTATTAACGTGTGAATGCACATTTCAATATAACCATTTTTCCTCATCTTCGTTTCATCAAAATTCTGACAGAAATAGCAAGGAAATACACAAGGAAATGTCCAAATAATCGCATGAACTTAATTACGAATGCATTATTTGCCAGCAGAGTACATGTAGCTCATGCCGTATAAATCTATGCATTCTAATTTTTCTGCTTCCAGAATCCTGCTCAAACGTTTCCAGTATAATATTATGATCTGATAACCATTGTCTTTAATGAACTGTCTACACTGACGGTTAGAAATACAAATACAAATATAACTCCTTATATTAAATTACAGAATATAATATACATATGTGTTAAAATCATAATTCAAAGAAAAGAAAATACATTTTAATTTTAAATTGAATCTCTATTTATTTTTAAAAGTATAATTTTCAAAATGTTGTAATTATCCAGACTTGGTTAGATTTTATATATCATGCTTGCCTCAGTTTCTAAAAAAATCGGTCAAAAATCAATTTTACCAAATATAAAGCTACAATGCATTGAACAGTGACATGTATCCAATACCAACTGTAACGAAAAAAAATCATCACATTACGTATCACACTATATGCAACAAATATACACAAAACGCATACATTAACACATTTCTTTTGGCTCTCGGTAAATCTTCATCTTTCTCTTTGGCTATGTATTTGCGAATACCTCTTATATTTATATTACCAAATATGGCCGGAGTTACAAAATCCACATTGGTGTCAAAAATTTCATTGTCGATATGGTTTAGGTAATTCTGAATATTTTTAAATTTATCCGTTTTGAACGTCATCATTTGCAGGTATGGAGTTATTAGCCTCATCCCATAATATATTATACGCTGAATTTTTAGCATTCTGTGAACAATGATTGTATATCTAATAATAATCATAGACTAATATTATTATACTTACATTGGCTTATACCGGAATACCCAAAGTAGTAGGTCCAATAGGGCTGATGGCAAAATTTGGTAAAATATTGTTCGGATATAGTAGTAATATACACAATTGGTAAGCGTATTATTTGGACACCAAAATGAATAATTTAATGGGTATTCAAATCGGTTTGGTTTGCCTAAAATGAAATTAATTTTATTTATCACTCAAATGGTAATGAAAACCAACCATATCCACATACCCAATTTTAAGAACTCGAATACCGTATTGTTTTCTCTGGCCATATTTGCATTGTAATATTCACTGACGTTCAACCTTTTTACAAATTATTTAAGAAATCACAAATCAAATACCAAACATATTAGAAATCAACTTACTTTTTTGACCCATGAATCCAGGATGTTGCTATAATTGTATTAACCACAACATCAACAGGTATGGTCTGCATAACGACCGACGGGTTGCAACATAATGTTCGCAAGACACCTCGCATAGAAGCATAACACCATCCATTAAACCCATTTAAACCCTCAATATAGCACGGATAAGGATATTGAATTGCGCCACAAACTGCAATGGACAGATGTAAATAGTGTGTTTTAAATTCTCGAACATTCACTTACCAATAGATGGCCGCACGATACAAATTGGAAGTTCGTTACGATATCGATATACAATATCCTCCGATAAATGCTTAGAAAACGAATATGAGTTTGGGAATTCTTTTAAAATTCTAAAAAAAAATCTCTAATCAGATATTAATAGATAAACACAAAACCACAAAACATAATATACTTTGGTTGAAGAGCTGTCATAATTTTGTCGTCAAATCGATCAAAAGCTTTCCTTAATGCGAATACATCAATTTCAGCATCATAATGTCGTTCTTCAGTTACTTTTTGATGTGATTGTGAATATGTCGTGGACACGAAAACAAACATTTGCAATTTTTTAATTTTTTTCGCTAGTTCCAGTAATCGATAAGTTCCAATTGTGTTTGTAGTGAAAGACTGGCGTAACGTTAAATCAAATCTCACATCGGCACCTGAGTGTAATATGATATCAATATTGTTCTCAATTTCTGTTAAATTATCGTTGCTCAAGCCAATGTTTTCTAGCGTTAGATCACCTTGGAAAATTTTAATTTTCTTAATTTGCTCCGGATTGAATTTTCGAAGATGATCAAATACCTGGAAATTATTAAAACGAGAATGTTAATATGCACACATATACCACAAATAAGCACATTTACAATATGATTTAGAAACTCTTCACAACGTTTTCCAAAATTTTGTTTGCCACGCACTATCAAATAAATACAATTCACTTGATCACATTCACGCAATATTCTTTCCACTAGAACTTTTCCAATAAAACCCGTGGCACCCGTGATTAGCACATTTTTACCCGCATACCAATTTTTAATTTCTGACATTATTAAAAAAAATACAAGTCAAGATTGCCGTACAAACAAATTTCGATTAATCTTCATACACAAAAAATCGTTCAATTTATGGAAAAAAATTGTATTTATAATGTGTGCGCAGGTTAAAAGTCCATCTAATTTGTAATTAATAAAAGAAACTATGACACTGCGTTTTCTATTAGTTTTCACATCGAACGACTTGTAAAATAGTAAAAATTGCTAATAATAATATTTAAGTGTTAGACGTAACTTCTGTATAACGAATAATAAATATTGATGTTTTCGTCTTTATTCAATTATCGGGCAATACAATTTCGTTAGCTATATATGTTCAAAGAAAAAGTACAAATTTTTGTTATCTTCATATTAAGTATGTCGTAGCCGCCCTCGGTAGCACAGTAAGTAGCGTCCTTGCTTTGTTATTCGAGGGTCTCTGGTTCGATTCCCGGTGGTGACCAAAAATCACGGTTGGGTGTTTTTAATGTGTAAGCACACACATATGTTTGTCCGGGTATTGCACCGTGGGCCCATGTGGCATTGAGTGCTGGAATAATTCGCCCAACTGTAATTTTTTTATGGAGCTATGCAATGCGCAGGTGGTATACTGGTATACGTGTACTTGTATGAATGGGTTGAATGAATGTTAGTGTGAATGTGGGTATTGCACCGTGGGCCCATTAATGGCAATGAGTGCTGGAGTAAAATCCACCCAATTTTAATTTAAAAAAATTTTATTTTTCAGTAAACGGACAGCTTGGTAAGAATCAGAAATAACTGAGCCAAGTTCTTGGAGAAGCAGTTCGGAGCCAAGTTCTTGGAGAGAATTACGTTATCGAACTGTCTCATTTTGTGCCGAATTTATGAAATAACCCTAATAAAATGACGCTCATGCGGCTAGAAACATTTACCTCAATTACAAACTCCTACATATGTTACATAAATAATAACATTTTTTATTAACATTTCTGGATACAATTAAACTTCTATAATTTTAATGTTAAGAATAAGAGAAGATCTTATCGTGTATAAGACGAATTTTGCCTGAAAAACTCTTGACAGCAGAAAATGGAAGCATCTTAATAATCTGATCTGATGTGAGCCGACCTGAATTATAATCAACCAAATAAAATGGACATCTTATTGAGCGCAGATTATTAATAATAATAAACAGTGTTCAAAGGTCATTACTGGCCACTTACTTTGTCAACAATATGGCTCGAACGGTTTCGATCCTGGGATTGGTCTTCATACAGTCTTAGACAATCTGAAGAAGCAAAATCATTCTCTACACCGTTCAGCCATCGTCGCCTGCAACGACCTCTGCGCCTACCATATGGTGGCTTTCCTTTCAGAGATCTTATTTCATGTAATTCCCGCTGAGATCTTATTTCATGTACAATATCGAGGTTCTTCATCAGATCTCTGATCTTAATATTGTACAGAGCTCAGTATATGCCATCTACTTCGCGTTTTGGGCCGTAAATCACACGCATTGACTCTTCTCTGAAATGTAAAGAGACATCTCTTGGACTCATCCGTCAGCTCCCAACTTTCACATCCAAACATAAAACAGGCATGATCAACGCTTTGTAAAGCGTCAGCTTCACGGCACTTGATAGGTGTTCAGATTTTAGCAATGGCCTGAGAGGCTACAAAGCACGACTGCCTAGTGCCAGGCGCACTTTAATATCCTCACCCACATTTGTATCGTGAGTGATAAGAGAGCCCAACAAAATATTTGAACCTCCTCACCTCCTCCCTTCAAATGTATATAGTGGCCACTAATCTGGTGTGCGATTGTCCCTATAACCAGAGATCATGCGTATTTCGGTTTGGACTGATTGATCTGGATTAATCTCTATATTAAAGAGATTAAAGAGTATCGGGGACAGAGCATCTCCCTGCCGAACAGCAATGTACGTAATTACCACGATTATATTAGCTCACTCTGTGTGTCTGTTTGTATCGTCAAATGTTGTAATCAATTTTACAACCACTTGCGATAGTCCAATTGAGCTGTATGCAGGCTTAACTCCGATGACAATACAAGATTTCAATATTTTTCGGCCTAAAAGGCTTTGAAAAGCTTTCAAAAGCTTTCAAAGGCTTTCAAAGCCTTTTAGGCCGAAAAAATGTTAGAATCTTGTATTGTCATCGGAGTTAAGGCTGCATGCAAAATTTCAGCTCAAGTGGTGGAAAAATTGATTACTTAATTTGACAAACAGACACACAGAGTGTGCTATAATAAGAGCGTGGTAATAAAAAATATCATTTGACCAAGCTTTTGTAGGGTCGGCTTTTTTCCCATATCGTTTGAGATTGGGACCTTATTGGCCACCATTGTGCCAGCGTTGATGTTTTTTTTTACCGTTGGAATTTCCGCAATATAAATAAATGTGGTGCCTTTGTCACTATTCCTAAGAAAGATAGAACCGAAAAAAACGTTTGACCAAGCATTAATAGGGTAGGCTATTTTCTCATAGCGAATGAGTTTCAGACCTTGTTGACCACCACTGTGTCTGGGCGCTGACGGATGAGTACGAGAGATGGCTCCTTACATTTGAGAGAAGAGTCATGCTTGTAATTTACGGCCCAAAACGCGAAATGGCACATACCGAGCTCTGTACAATATTGAGATCAGAGATCTGATGAAGATGGCTCGGTCACGTTTTGCGTTCTGATCCGGAACGAATTGTGCAGGATCGAAACCGCTGGAGCCAGATTGTTGACGCAGTCAGAGGCCAGTAATGGCCTTTAAACACTGTTTTTATTATTAAGGTTCTTAAATTAAAATATGTGCTTCTTCAATATAGAATAAATACCATTAAGTGATTTTAGAAATGAAAACTAAAATTTTTCATTGATGAAAATTAATTCGGAAGTGGACATTTTTACATTGATTCTTATGGGATAATGCAAAAAGTAGTTCCTCTAGAAAAAGATCAACAAAAAACATGGCTTATCTTTACGACTTTGTATATATAAGTGGCTCTGGTTTAAGACCTTGTTGACCACCACTGTGCCAGCGTTAATATTTTTTTGATCGTTGGAATTTCCACAATTTCCACGGTCAAAAAAATATCAATAAAAACGCTGGCACAGTGGTGGCCAACAAGGTTTGAAACTCATTCGCTATGAAAAAATAAACGACCCTATAAAAGCTTGATTAAACGGTTTTTTTCGGTTCTAGATTTCTTAGAAATGCTGGCATAGGCGCCACATTTATTTATATTGCAGAAACTCCAACGGTAAAAAAAAACATCAACGCTGGCGCAGTGGTGGCCAAAAAGGTCTCAAACTCAATCGATATGAGTAAAAAGCCAACCCTACAAAAGTTTAGTCATACGATTTATTTTTCGTTTTTAGTTTACTTTGAAAAGTTGGCAAATAGTTGGTAACAGGAGCCTTAACTTAATCGCAAAGAAAAAACAGCCTTCTTTTAACGACTTGCCCAGAAGAATTTATTTTCCACCAAATAAATTTTACATATTAAAAAGGTTTGGGATGAGTATTTTGGTAACAGTATATTTTTTTGTTGACGAACTTGTCTGGGATAGTATAAATGTAAAAAATTCCTGCGATAAACCAACTTTATAATTTATATATGTATTTTTAAAAGGTCTGGGATTAATTATTGTCGCTTGTGTTGTCAGAGGTATTTTGAGGTATTGAAACTCGAATTTTCTTTTAAATCAATAAACCGCAAATTAGTTTTAAGTTATTTAATAATTATCATAATAGTTCAGTTTAATAAGGACTACTCTACATACTGTCTTAGACAATCTAAAGAAGCCAAGTCGTTCTCCACACCATGGAAGCATGTCGCTTGCAGCGACCTCTGCCCCAAGCAATTTTACCAGATATAAATCTACAATGCATTGAATAGTGACATGTATCCAATACCAACTGTAACGAAAAAAAAAATCATCACATCACACTATGCAACAAATATACACAAAGCGCATACATTAATACATTTTTTCTGGCTCTCGGTAAATCTTCATCTTTCTCTTTGGCTATGTATTTGCGAATACCTCTTATATTTATATTACCAAATATGGCCGACGTTACAAAACCCACTTTCGTGCCAAAAATTTCGTTGTCGGCATGGTTTGGGTAAATATGAATATTTTTAAATTTATCCGTTTTGAACGTCATCATTTGCAGGTATGGAGTTATTAGCCTCAGTCCATAATATATTATACGCTGAATTTTTAACATTCTGTGAACAATGATTGTATATCTAATAATAATCATAGACTAATATTAGTATACTTACATTGGCTTATACCGGAATACCCAAAGTAGTAGGTCCAATAGAGCTGATGGCAAAATTTGGTAAAATATTGTTCGGATATAGTAGTAATATACACAATTGGTAAGCGTATTATTTGGACACCAAAATGAATAATTTAATGGGTATTCAAATCGGTTTGGTTTGCCTAAAACGGAATAAATTTTATTTATCACTCAAATGGTAATACAACCCAACCATATTCACATACCCAATTTTAACAACTCAAATACCGTATTGTTTTCTCTGGACATGTTTGCGTTGTAATATTCACTGACGTTCAACCTTTTTACAAATTATTTAAGAAATTCACAAATCACATACCAAACATATTAGATATCAACTTACTTTTTTGATCCATGAATCCACGATGTTGCTATAATTGTATTAACCACAACATCAGGTATGGTCTGCATAACGACCACCGGGTTGCACCATAATGTTCGCAAGACACCTCGCATAGAAGTGTAACACCATCTAAAAAAAAATCTCAAATCAGATATTAATATGTAGATAAACACAAAAGCACAAAACATGATATACCTTGGTTGAAGTGCTGTCATAGTTTTGTCGTCAAATCGATCAAAATCTTTCCTTAATGCGAATACATCCATCTCAGCATCATAATGTCGTTCTTCAGTTACTTTTTGATGTGATAGTGAATATGTCGTGGACACGAAAACAAACATTTGTAATTGTTTAATTCTTTTCACTAATTCCAGTAATCGATAAGTTCCAATTGTCTTTGTAGTGAAAGACTGGCGTAACGTTAAATCAAATCTCACATCGGCACCTGAGTGTAATATGATATCAATATTGTTCTCAATTTCAGTTAAATTATCGTTGCTCAAGCCAATATTTTCTAGCGTTAGATCACCTTGGAAAATTGTAATTTTCTTAATTTGCTCCGGATTGAATTTTCGAAGATGATCAAATACCTGGAAATTATTAAAACGAGAATGTTAATATGCACACATATACCACATATAAGCACATTTACAATATGATTTAGAAACTCTTCACATCGTTTTCCAAAAATTTGTTTGCCACGCACAATCAAATAAATACAATTCACTTGATCACATTCACGCAATATTCGTTCCACTAGAACTTTTCCAATAAAACCCGTGGCACCCGTGATTAGCACATTTTTACCCGCATACCGATTTTTAATTTCTGACATTATTAAAAAAATTGCCGTACAAACAAGTTTCGATTAATCTTCATACACAAAAAAATCGTTCAATTTATGGAAAAAAATTGTATTTATAATGTGTGCGCAGGTTAAAAGTCCATCTAATTTATAATTAATGAAAGAAACTATGACACTAAGTTTTCTATTAGTTTTCACGCCGAACGACTTGAAAAATATTAAACATTGCTAATAATAATATTTTTAGTCTCCGACGTATAACTTTACAAACAATTTTATTTCTAATTACTCGGGAAATTTTATTTGAATATTAATTTTTTTTTGTATTGTGTTACATAAAACTATAAATGTTAACCTAAAATTGCTCGTTCGTTGTGATCAATATCATTTTCATTAAATAATATCTGAATGAATCAATTCTTGATTCTGTGTACAACTGTACATGGATAGGTTAAGTTAGGGTGGCCGTCTTAATGGACATTTGTAATGATTGTATCATTTATTATCATATTATCATTAATCCTCACTCTGTGCATAGCTTACCAGGACGTCTGTCTGTGCACAGGGGTCAATCTGACCCCACATACGTTTTGATGGTTTTTGTATAGAAACAATTAGATTTTGTTGATTTTTTCCTTTATTTAAAATGCTATTGCAAAAATAAAATTAATTCAAACAAACAATTCATAAATTTAATCAATATATCACATTAATATAAATCAAAATCACAGTTAAATTCATTAAACATATATAAATTCATTAGGTACATTCTACTCTGATGCATCGTCCGAAAAATTATCTTCGAGGGCACAGGTAGCATCGTGAACGTTTACTAGCAGCTGGGATCACCGCTTCTTTTGTTGTCGGTCTTAAATTAATAATTTTATATCCAATCAGATTGATGGCGGTTTTCACATATTTTTTTAATGCTCGTGGATTGGATAGTCGCTGCAGCACATTTTCCTGAACCAACTGCATAGCCAGTTCTTTCAAAAAAATCTTTCTTTCCGATGATTTTCGATTCGCATATAGTTGAGGGTTAGCACTTTTGTGTAATTTATAAGCTGCTACTCCAGCAATCGAGATTATCAACCCCACTCTTCTTGGCGTTGTAATCTAACACAATATTTGGTTTTTGTATGGAAATATCAACTCTTGCATCGCTGTGTAATGTGGATAGCAATAGAACATTTTTATTTTTTTTTTGGATAGAAGCTTACTAGAGTTAAATTGTTGTCAAAACCAAATTGTGAAGAGTTCAGTTCTCTTTTTTTCAACTCGGCCTTGTTTGTAAATTCTCTCGGCAAATCTGGTTTATTGTGTCGAATGGTCCCAATAATCATTATCTTTTTCTGTAAAAGTTGTTCGGCCAGGATGCAGCTAGTAAAAAAATTGTCCATGGTAATAGTTCGGCCTTTGTTCAAGAATGGTGCCGATATCCGATGAACTAAAGTAAGTGCATAATCAATTGAACGAGGCTCATTTGGTTGTTTCCCCACGTATACTTCGGCCTTCAAAGGATAGGAATTTTTAGCATCGCATATCCAGAATATGTTTATTTCGTATTTCCCTGATTTGGATGGGATGTACTGTCTGAACGAACATCTACCACGAATTAACACTAGCTGCTCGTCGATTGTTAGATTAGCTGATGGCTTATAAAGTGCTCGTACATTCGCTAAAAACATGTTCCAGACATCACGGAATGCCGCTAGTTTATCAGATTTAATCGCTCATGTCTGGTTTGGTAGTTATCAAACCGTAAATATCTCAATAATTGCTGAACTCTCTGTAACGACATAACCGCTCGATAAAAAGGGCGGTTATCTAAGCGATAAAGTTCATTTAATCGCTCGTTCCAATTTTTATGAACCCCAGCATATATTAAAATTCCGAAAAGGGCTAAATCTCTACTGAACTAGTATCATACCACCCGATGTCCTTTTGCTGTTTTACAGTTCATTGTATAAAACTGTCGTGCTTTCCTGTTGGTTTCTGCCAATATAACGTTAACCAATGTGTCTGGTATACATTGTTGAAATGCCAAGAGTGGTGTCATTAAATTTTGAGCGATGTGTGCAGTTAGACCTTTTCTTTCTCTTAGTATCAGAAAATCACGCGTCCTGATCACATTAGGTGGATTTGGACTCCATTTACGAGTAAATTTTTTATTATGCGCATATAACCATACGTCACACGTTCTGACCATTCAACACTTCGCCTTTCTACATTCTCTTCTTCCTCTGTAAAAAAATTTTCATCTTCGGAATCATTTAGATTTACATCGTCATCGCAATTGGAAACATCTACTACCCAATCTTCGGTGATATCGTCATTATCACCATCGTAATCGAAAAAATCCATATCAAAATTATCGTCGGTTCTGGGGTTGAAACACTATCAAATAATTCCCTGAGTTCTTGGCTGCTTTGCCTTTTTCATGCTATTATCATCGAGCACACACTATCAAATTTGTATCAATATTTACAGAAGTAATTTATATAAAAACACATAAATCTTAATCCTATTGTTTTACTTTCTATAGACCTTGAATAATAAATGAAAACTAAACTCAAACTGCAAATATCGTTCAACAAAAATATGGAACACGACAAATTAACGGGATAATTCGAAATATTATTATATGCACTAGCTCTATGTGTATTGTATGTAAAACGCATTTCTCTCTCCTTCTATTACTAATAACGCAAAAATATATGAAGAACAATACTTTTGCATTCTATATGCATGCATATTACATTAATTATTGTGTTATAATTTATAGAGTCGTACTAGAAATATATGGGGTCATTTTGACCCCAGTAGCCTAATTCTCTAACGACTAAGATAACGTGAAAACGCGAAAACGATTTCATACCAAAATATTATTCTATAACTTTATACCAAGATTTATTAAAAAATGGGTAAGATATTAAACGTCAATAATTAATTACACATACTATTTATCTTGTGTAGTTCGTTTTCACGGGTAAAAATTTAAAATTTAAAACTAAAATTTCACGAAGAAGGCGGGCTAGTGCCGACCAAAAAAAAACATGTTTGTCCTTGTTACTCTTTATATTATATTATGAAACGAAACACTTTTAGACACGATAAAATTATTCAGCAAGAAAAACTTTACACGTTGACTACTTTGTTTATAGAATACCTTTTAACCTAAATAAGATAGAAATTGTGTAAATTTTTTTTCTGTAAACATTTGAAAAACAATGTTTCGTTTTTTCACATTATCTTGTTTTTACAGAATTAGGCCACAGTGCACCGAAATGTACTTGCTTTTCTTAAACCAACCCCATTACCTTAAATAACGTTAAATTTAAGAAGCTTACACTTGAATTCTTTGTAAAAGGTATATATTGAGGTTATCTAAATTATACGGACTGTTTGTATTTTACAAAATATGATTGTTTAAATTTTAAAAACGGTTGGGGTCAATTTGACCCCAATGCACAGAGTAAGGTTAAAATAGAGGAGTTGTCCGATGTGGAGTCAAATCCTTCCTGCACTTGTATATAATCAACCGAGAGTATTCTTATTATAAAGAAGTCAATTAGTATGGTGTTTTATTTTCATCGCTGGGCCAATAAGTTTGTTTTCCAGTAGAATGCCAGTTACAGTTGTATTTAATTATTGCTTGATGAAGCTCTTTCCCTTTAGTGGTTGTTAGTCTTGATCACCAGTCGGTATGTTTACCGTTGAAGTCACCCCCGATAATGAACTTTTCGCCTAACTGCTTGAAGAAGTGAGTATAAGCATTCTCTTTGGTGTTAAAACAAAACAACACAATATATTGTCATCCATATTGCGATTTCTTACCTCACAACAAGCATATGTAAAACGGTGGTGGAAAATAAATAAAATTAAAATTAATAAAATTAATTTAGTATTGATAAATTATAATAAAACATAATTAAATAAACAACAAAAATTATAACAATAAATAAATAAATTAATTAATTAAATAATTAAATATACAATTAAATAAAAAACAAATTATAAATAATTACAAAAAATTTATTATACATTGGTGTGACATAATTTGTTTTATTTGTGAGAAGTCTGTGCCGAATACAAAAATAGGAAACAATCCTATAAATTGGTGACAATCGACGGCGGTTTTTATCGCCGAATAATAATAAAAAAACACGCACAAAAATAAAAAAAACCAACCACGCAACCGCGTGGGAAGAAAGTTAAAAAAAAAAACACACGTATTTTACCATAAAGGAACACGTGTGTAGGGCACAACACCACTCCCAATCAACGCGGGACAACTCAAACGGTGAAGCGATCCACCCTCACCGCAACGACGGGACAACTCAAACGGTGAAGCGATCCACCCTCACCGCAACGGCGGGACAACGACACAACGGTGAAGCGATCCACCCTCACCGCAACACAACCGCAGGAGCAGCGGCAGCAGAAACAACAACAGCATAAAGTGGCAAGTTTTTTTTTTTTTTTAATAGATAATATTTTTTTTTTTTGCTCTTGCAATTATAATTTTTAAAAATTTTTTTTTTCCAAAAATTATAATTTTCCAATAAAAAACTTTAACGTAGAATCATTTTTATTTTCAAACTTTAACGTAAATTCACCATTTTTCTGTACAATTTTATATATATTTTTCACCACCACGTGCACACCCATCCATAGTCTCACACCCTGGTCGTTTTCTCGCTGCAACCAAATTCACCTCACATGAATTAAGTTTATTTTTACATTTGTTTTTTTTTTTTTTTTTTTTTTTTAAATTTCAACGAGCCCCCCCAATATAAGGTAGGACGCTAAGGAACTCCATATTCCGGGGGTATCTCGCATCGGGCGTTAAAAAGAAGGAGCATCCCGGCCGTCAAACCATTCACTACACGGTAACCATTCCGCTTAACTTTTTCATTTTTTGGTCAATTATATTTTTTTATACGGTAACCATTCCGCTTTAAAATTTTGTATTGTTGTATTTTTTTTGTTGTATTGGTTTGTCGTTAACAAAAGAACAAAATGACAGAAGATGCAAAACATCTATCACAGGACATGGACACCACGCCTGAAGGCGCTAGTCCACAAATAGAGATCGCGGCATCACATCAGCGAATCACAATACAACCTTTCTGGCCACAAAGAGCAAACACATGGTTTCAGCTCGCCGAAATACAATTCGGGCTGCAAGGTATATACGCTGATAAAACCATGTACCTGCAAACATTATCAGCTTTGCAACCAGAAACGTGCGATGTGATCTCGGATCTCCTCCTCAATCCGCCGACAACCAACCAATACAACACATTAAAACAAACGCTGCTAGAACGACTAGCACCATCGGGCGAACGCCAGCTAGAACAATTGCTTTCAGGCCAGCAATTAGGCGACCAAAAACCATCTGACGCTTTACGGCACATACAAACACTGGCTAACAATAATTTTAATGAAAATATCATTAAATCTTTGTGGGTACGCAAAATGCCGGAGTTGATTCGCATAGCGCTGGTAGCACAGCCCGAATCCTCCACGACACAAACGTTAGCCAAAATAGCCGACAAGATGTATGATGTCATAAACATCACATCTCAAAGCGTCAGCCAAGTCAATAATCCATACCGGCAATCACGTGAACGCAGTGGAGACAGAACTCCCCGTTCAACACAAGCACCAAACACACTCGAAGCAAGACTGTCGAGAATCGAGTCTAGACTCGACGGGCTACTCAGAGGTCGAAGCCGTTCGCGTGGGCGACGAGCTCCCTCACGAAATAGAACCCGCAGTCCCAGCAACAACACGTACCAACATGGTAAATGCTGGTTCCACACAAAGTTTGGTAGAGCCGCCAGAAAATGCACGCCACCGTGCAATTTCACCACGTCGCAACCATCGACGTACGCGGCCGCCGTAAAAATGGACATTGACCACCAAAAAAACTGTTAGAGTCACGGGTTGAGAGCAACATGCCTCCCCTGACCACAAACACACCCTATACGTCACGTTTGTTTGTGTACGATAGACACAACAAACTCACCTACTTAGTCGACACTGGCGCTGACCTTTCGGTTATTCCAGCCATGAATTTCAAAATGAATTACACATTATCAAATCGAAATTCAAATCTAGTCTTATCGGCTGCCAATGGTTCAATCATCCACACGTACGGCACAAAATTGCTTAACGTGGATATCGGACTCAAACGAACCTTCACGCACGCTTTCATACTAGCTGCAGTGAACCGTCCGATCATTGGCGCCGATTTTCTAAGCAAATTCGGACTTCTTGTCGATGTCAAACACAAACGGCTGATTGACCCAGCTACAAAGCTGTCAATAAACGCCACAATGGTTCGTGTTAACACACCAACACCAATCTATTTTAACATCGACAACGGCTACGGCACTCTGCTCAAAAAGTACCCACTACTTACAGCAGAGCCGAACTACAAAATGCCAGTCCGACACAACGTGGTTCATCACATCGTCACAGAAGGCCATCTTCCAGTGTCGAGACCACGCAGACTAGATTCGGTGCGACACAAAGCTGCACAAGCAGAATTTCAACACATGGTGGAATTAGGAATTTGTCGAACATCGACATCTTCCGTCTCTTGTCCATTACACATGGTCAAGAAGAAAGATCAAGACTGGAGGCCATGTGGGGACTATCGGCGTTTAAACACGGTTACGATACCGGATCGCTACCCGATACCCCACATTCAAAACTTCACCATGCACTTGCATGGCTGCAAAGTTTTCTCCAAACTTGATCTCATCAGAGGTTATCACCACATTCCCGTGGCACCTGAAGACGTTTTCAAAAGGGCAATCACCACACCATTTGGCCTCTTCGAATACACCCGAATGCCATTTGGATTACGCAATGCCGCACAAACGTTTCAGCGCTTCATGAACGAAGTCGTTCGAGATCTCGACTTCGTTTTCGTCTACATAGACGACATTCTTGTGGCATCTCAAACTGAGGACCAACACAAACTCCATCTGGAAACACTTTTCCAACGACTTGTCGAGTTTGATGTTCACATCAAGAGCTCAAAATGCGTCTTCGGCGCATCCACTCTTGATTTCCTCAGCCACAAGATTACCGCTAATGGCATCCTTCCGTCACAAGACCGAATCAATGCCATTAAAGAATTCCCAGCTCCAACCTCAATCAAAAGTATTCAGCGATTCATCGGCATGGTCAACTACTACCACCGATTTATACCAAAGCTCGCTGAAATACTCAACCCAATTCACAGCCAACTGGCAGTACTACTACGTAAGCCCAAAACCGCCAAGAACTTCTCTTGGCCTGACGAATGTCAACACGCATTCACGTCACTCAAGGCTGAATTGGTACGCACAACACTCTTGTCACATCCACTGAGCGACTCAAAGCTCAGCATAACTACTGATGCATCAAACACTGCTGTCGGAGCAGTCATGCAACAGTACAACGACAAGTGTTGGGAGCCCCTGGGATTCTTCTCAAAGAAGCTCTCGGATGCCGAAAAGAAATACTCTGCATTCGATCGGGAATTACTCGCAATATATCTAGCAATAAAACACTTCAGATATTTTGTCGAGGGTCGGGACTTCACAATTTACACCGACCACAAGCCTCTCACTCGAGCAATTCAGTCTAAAACTGAACGCAATCCAAGGCAAGCACGCCACTTGGATTACATTAGTCAATTTACCACGGACATTCAGCATGTTCAAGGTACCGACAACGTTGTCGTACACTTTCGCGCACAACATCAAACGAAACGGCCACAGTCGAGACTCACTTCGACTGCAACAAGATCGCACAAGCGCAAAAAGCAGACTTGGAACTTCAGAATTTACTTTCTGGTTCTGCTTGTCACGCCAGTTCATCACTGAAACTGGAGCTTTTCACACTACCTGGCCTCGAAATCTACTGCGAAACATCTACGGGTGCAAATCGCCCGTACATCGCAGAGCAACTACGTCGAACCATCTTCGACACACTACACGGTATCTCACATCCTGGTGTCCGCGCAACTCGTAAATTGATTACTGCTCGATACTTTTGGCCCAGCATAAACAAAGACGTGACCCATTGGGCACAATCCTGTTTATCCTGCCAAAAATCAAAAGTCCAGCGACACACAAAATCGCCTCTTGGACAATTCGCCATTCCACCAGGTCGATTTGAGCACATTCATTTGGATGTCGTAGGACCACTTCCTCCATCCAATGGATACTCATATTTACTCACCTGTGTCGATCGTTTCACTCGATGGCCAGAAGCGTACTGCATGAGCGACATGTCTGCAGCAACCATTGCCACCACATTCGTACAGAACTACGTATCACGATTTGGCGTTCCACTTGACATCACAACTGATCAAGGAACCCAATTCGAGTCGAAGCTTTTCTCGGAGTTAACGAAACTCCTCGGCTCGCATCGGATACGTACAACGGCTTACCATCCGCAAGCCAATGGCATGGTCGAACGTTTCCACCGACAGCTCAAAGCTGCTCTCAAGGCCCGAGGCAACACAATTCACTGGAGCTCCGAAGTACCAATCGTTCTACTTGGTATTCGAGCAACGGTTAAAGAAGATCTGAAGTGCTCACCAGCTGAAATGGTTTACGGTCAAACCATCAAGCTACCCGGTGAGTTCTTCGTCGAACATCCTCTACCGTCTCCATACACAACCGACACAGTCATCGACCAACTCCGCACCACCATGCAAAATCTTATCCCCACGGCAACAAGACGAACGAATGAAAGCAACATATTCGTTCCAAAATCGCTCAACAATTGCGATTACGTCTTTGTCAGGGTTGATAAGGTTCGTACTGGATTACAATCTCCATACGATGGGCCATACAAAGTTATCAGTGTTGTTCCTCTACGCGTAAAAATTGATTGTCTACACTTAAGTGTAGACAATTACGTAGACAATCAAAATTGGCGTAGACAATTAAAATTGGCGTAGACAATGTCGACAATGGTGTAAAACTGTGTAGACTATATATTTCATATTTTATTTTAATTATGATTTGCTTTAAGTTAACAATGAAACCAACTTACGAATGGACTGAACTTCTGGTGAAAAGTATAGATAATGTAGAGACAAATCGACAATATAACAGAAATTCCTTATACGAAAACAGTGCCTATATTTAATATGATTTTTTATTACTTAAAATTGAAATTATTCTAAAATCTAGTTAACTTTATATGTTTAAATGGTTATTTTTGTATATTTGGTACATTTGGAACAATTTTATCACTTTAAATGCCAGAAATTTTTGCTTAAAAATGGCACGAAAATGATGTTAATCTAGTGTTACAAAAAATACAAATGTTTAAAAAAAAACAAAAATTTTAACTTGTATTTATCAATTAAAACGTTATATGGTCTAATAAAAGTTTCAAAAATGGTTTAAAGTTTAAAATTTAATTTTAAAATTCAGCCATTTTAAAACACAGTTTTCTGGTATTTAAAATAGTAAAAATGTCCCAAATGAGACAATAATACAAAAATCGCACTTTAAACTACACATAAGATTAAGTAGATTTTAGAATCATTACAATTTTAACTAATATAAACTAAAATTAAATAGACACTATTTCCATATAATTTCATAAAAGAAATTTTATTACATTTTTCATAAAGTTCGCTATTGTCCGCTTAAGGCACTTTTTACACATTTCCAATCGTCAATTGTATGAACTTAATTCATACTTCGAGACATTGAACAATAGATGGCATTAAAAACCCATTGCAATGAGTTTTGGTAATCAGCATACAGAAACTTGCAGTATGTTTGCGCTGACTAAAACTGCTTGAATAAAGAAACCGATAAAACCGAAACAGCAATCAAATCAAAATTATTTTTTATTGTTGTTGTTTCTTATTAAACAAACCACAGTGCTGACTAAAAGTGCTAACAGCAAAAAGGTTTTTGTCAGCGCAGCTAGTACTGCTGAGTGCTGACGTAAATAACATGAACGAAATGGGAAATTACGCAGCTGTCAAATTGATTCAAATTTTTTTTCATTAGCTTCATTCGAATTCTTTAGTATTTGTTTTTGTGAAATTAGTGTTCATTGTTCAATCTAGAATATTGTAGTTAATTTTGTAATTAATTAATACATAATTTCCAATAAATCATGTCAAGTAGTGGTCGACCAAAAAATAAAAATTTCCAGGAATTCGGTTTTCAATTAACCAAAATAAATGGAAAATATGTGGCTTACTGCGTTGTGCACAACAAAAATTTACAAAATACAGCCGCAACTCGCCTAAAAGGACATCGACATAGGTATATTCTTCTTATAAAATTTGTTTAATTTTCGATATAATTTTTACATTTTTATACATTTAGAAACATCTGTAAATTGCTGGAAAATCAACAAGAGCCAATAACAACAGATGAATCAACTATCACCTCCCAAAGCAGTATGATAATCATTTTGAATGATACCGAGAATCGACAAAATTTGGAATCTTTCCGTATGTGATGGTAAACTATACTATAATCTATTTTAGTAAACTAAGCTTCTAACATAAATTATTTTTTTTTCTTAGGCAGATCAATCAATGTCTGCAAACTGTAGCACAACAAAATTCACAAGACCTAGTTGTGTTAGATGATAAATTTATGGATGTTGTGACCAGTGACAATTTTTTAATATCTGACGAATCTACGGTTTCTTCACAAACCTCCTCCATTGGTAGTTCATATTTTTTACCATCCAGGCCAAAATCTTCGATTAGAGGCTATGATATCAGACCATCGACGTCCTCTAGCTGTCATAGTGCTTCTAGTTTTTTAACCTCTATATCTCCATCGTTGGCTACAATAGCAAAAATTAACCAAAAACGAACGACTACCAAGAAACCCAATTCTGTTTCAAGCTATATAGATAAAATTTCAAATAAAGAAGAAATAGAATTGAACGAGGCTTTAGCAAATTTGGTATTTGGCTGTAATTTACCTTTAAGAGTCATCGAATCCAAATATTTTAAAAATTTTATACATAAAATTAGACCAGCATATGCACCAAAATTACCTGGACGAAAAGCATTATCAACAACACTACTGGACAAGGCATACGACAAATGTATTTCGTACGCTAATTGCTTTATTGGAAAAGAGTCCGTTTTATTAATTGATGGCTGGAAAAACAGTTCGAGTAACAGTAAGCTCGTAGTTGCAATGATCCACAACGCTAATAAAGAGCAGGCATTTCTTCAAGCTTGGGATTTAACCGGTATTAGTGAAACTGGTGAAAAGTTAGCTGAAATTGTTTTTGAATCTATGGACATTGCAAACACACTTTATAACACAAAAATATACGCCACAGTATCCGACAATGCTAGTGCGATGATGAAAATGGGAAAACTGACCAGCCACGTAATTTGGCATAGCACATGTAGCAGTCATACGGCCAACTTATTAGCTAAGGATGTGTTAAATGATCATTTAACAGAAAACATTTCCATAGTGTTAAGAGAGTTCAAGCAGCCAGATTTCGAAAGGCGCATAATTGAAAATGGTGGTTTAAAAATAAAATTACCCTGCGAAACGCGGTGGTGATCATATAGAGATTCATATTCTTGCTATGTAAAAAAACCTAGAGCAAATGAAACAAATAACCGCTGCTTTGGATCGTTCAAAAGTAAGTCGATTCCTTATTGGGGAATGAACATGAGCCCAACTTGAAAACAATCTTTCAATTTGAGCAGATGATGCTGGCATCTTCAGAAGCCTGATGGCCAGTTTAGACAAATTTTCATGCTTCATTTCTGCCATGTTCCAAAACACAAGTGGATTTTTAATTTTTTTCTCAATATTAATAAGTTGGCAAAAATGATAATATTAATAAGTTGGCAAAAATGGATCTGACATTTTTATATTTTTCTTGACTAGCACTAATATTTCGTCATCAAAAATTAATTTAGCTACGTTTTGTTTCACCCTTTTAACATGTATTATTCGTTAAGAATAAATAGGACGAACTAACTTTATTGGAGGACGACTATGAATATTGATTATTGAATGAATAATTATATAATTATAATTAAAATAAAATAATTTCAAAATTATCAAATAGCAATTTTAATTTAAGTTGGGAATCATTCGGTTCATCTGGAATTGGTAAGTAATATGGATCAATAAGGTGACCAGCTACAGTTTTATACACATTTCAGCGTTTGTGTTGACCCTTGAACCATCCCAAGTTTTATATTTTTCCTCCAAAATATGGTTAATCGTGGACAAACTTTCATATGGTCGATGATTTTGCATTGTGTCTTGTTTTTAAGAATCGTATCTTGAATGATAGCACATATTATAATGGTGAAAAAATTTAAATGGTAAGGTAAGTAAATAATTGTGTTTGAATTCGGAACACAAAATAACTTGGTTGCTATGTAGTTATTACTTAATCTTTTCTGATTTTTTGTTTCTGTGTCGTGTCTGTAGGTACAGTCTAATCAGATATAGTCATTCCAATAAATTGGCTTTGCAAAATCAGTTACCTATACGGTTGTATCGGAAAACCTAAAAATGATTAAACTTTATCCAAAAATTGAACGAAACCTTGAAGTGCTTTGCTGCGTCTACGACTGCCCGAACATTAATCAAGAAGAGTAACCCACTTCGGTATTTACAATTTACTTACTTAGTATGTATGTAGAATATTTGATTGCTTAAAGATTGTACAGCAATTATTTCAAGGCTCAAGATGGTATACCAATACAATGTGTTTTATAGCATATACCTAATTTGATGTGGATATTCAACATAAGCAATTATAAAAATATCGATGGCAATAATGTGAAACCTCCGATTAAGAGTATTGTTGGATCACTCTACGTCTGTAAACCGTGTTTATTTCAGCTCAATGGCTCAAAAATAAGTTTTTTTGTCTGAACAATTTCTAAAGAAAATACTGTAAGCCAATTTTTTACATCAATGGTATGGTAATTCGTTAAGAGCATTGTGGGGCCGTATTACGCATGTGTACCAATTTTCAACTCAACGGACCAAAAATAATTATTTTTCACAAGAAAATTTTAAATTTCTAAAGAAAACACTTGAAGCCGATTTTTTTACATCATTGGTATACAGATAATTTTTACTAGGACTCATATCGATCTGAAACTTTGCTTAGAGCATTGTGGGGCCGTATTACGTATGTGTACCAATTTTCAACTCAACGGATCAAAAATAATTATTTTTCACAAAAAAATTTAAAAGTTCTAAAGAAAATACTTGAAGTGATTTTTTTATCATTGGAATCGATATTTTTATAATTCAAATCAAATCACATCAAATTATGCTATAAAACACATTTGACATAATATATTTATGACTGTAAACACATTGTATTGGTATACCATCTTGAGCTTTGAAATAATTGCTGTACAATCTTTAAGCAATCAAATATTCTACATACATTATACATACTAAGTAAGTAAATTGTAAATACCGAAGTGGATTACTCTTCTAGATTAATGTTCGGGCAGTCGTAGACGCAGCAAAGCACTTCGAGGTTTCGTTCAATTTTTGGATAAAGTTTAATCATTTTTAGGTTTTCCGATACAACCGTATAGGTAACTGATTTTGCAAAGCCAATTTATTGGAATGACTATATCTGATAAGACTGTACCTACAGACACGACACAGAACCAAAATCAGAAAAGATTAAGTAATAACTAGCAACAAAGTTAATTTTGTGTTCGGAATTCAAACACAATTATTTACTTACCTTACCATTTAAATTTTTTCACCATTATAATATGTGCTATCATTCAAGATACGATTCTTAAAAACAAAACACAATGCAAAATCATCGACCAAATGAAAGTTTGTCCACGATTAACCATATTTTGGAGGAAAAATATAAAACTTGGGATGGTTCAAGGGTTACACAAACGCTGAAATGTGTATAAAACTATAGCTGGTTACCTTATTGATCCATATTACTTACCAGTTCCAGATGAACCGAATGATTCCCAATTTAAATTAAAATTGCTATTTGATAATTTTGAAATTATTTTATTTTAATTATAATTATATAATTATGCATTCAATAATCAATATTCATAGTCGTCCTCAAATAAAGTTAGTTCGTCATTTATTCTTAATGAATAATAAACATGTAAAAGCTTTTTGGATCGTTCAAAAGTAAGTCGATTCCTTATTGGGGAATGAACATGAGCCCAACTTGAAAACAATCTTTCAATTTGAGCAGATGATGCTGGCATCTTCAGAAGCCTGATGGCTAGTTTAGACAAATTTTCATGCTTCATTTCTGCCATGTTCCAAAACACAAGTGGATTTTTAATTTTTTTCTCAAAAAGTGTTTTAAAAAAAAATGTCTGAGATCTATAACTGTCCCAATCCTCTAATCCTTCACCAGAAAGGTTTTTAATCAGGAAATTGTTAATTTGGTCTTGGTGGTTCTGACCTAGCTTAGCATGATCCTTATGAGGATGTAAATAAAAAGCCGTCAAAGCGTAGACATTTAACGCCATGTTTCTTCGCATTTCTAGAGACGTTTTGAATTCGTCTGGTACATTCAAATCAAGCCATAAGTCGGCTGCATCTGCAATCGAGCAGGATGTTGACTGTGCAATATTAATAAGTTGGCAAATTGGATCTAACATTTTTATATTTTTCTTGACTAGCTCTAATATTTCGTCATCAAAAATTAATTTAGCTACGTTTTGTTTCACCCTTTTTAATTTAGGATCAGCGGTTATTTGTTTCATTTGCTCTAGGTTTTTTACATAGCAAGAATATGAATCTCTATATGAGCACCACCGCGTTTCGCAGGGTAATTTTATTTTTACACCACCATTTTCAATTATGCGCCTTTCGAAATCTGGCTGCTTGAACTCTCTTAACACTATGGAAATGTTTTCTGTTAAATGATCATTTAACACATCCTTAGCTAATAAGTTGGCCGTATGACTGCTACATGTGCTATGCCAAATTACGTGGCTGGTCAGTTTTCCCATTTTCATCATCGCACTAGCATTGTCGGATACTGTGGCGTATATTTTTGTGTTATAAAGTGTGTTTGCAATGTCCATAGATTCAAAAACAATTTCAGCTAACTTTTCACCAGTTTCACTAATACCGGTTAAATCCCAAGCTTGAAGAAATGCCTGCTCTTTGTTAGCGTTGTGGATCATTGCAACTACGAGCTTACTGTTACTCGAACTGTTTTTCCAGCCATCAATTAATAAAACGGACTCTTTTCCAATAAAGCAATTAGCGTACGAAATACATTTGTCGTATGCCTTGTCCAGTAGTGTTGTTGATAATGCTTTTCGTCCAGGTAATTTTGGTGCATATGCTGGTCTAATTTTATGTATAAAATTTTTAAAATATTTGGATTCGATGACTCTTAAAGGTAAATTACAGCCAAATACCAAATTTGCTAAAGCCTCGTTCAATTCTATTTCTTCTTTATTTGAAATTTTATCTATATAGCTTGAAACAGAATTGGGTTTCTTGGTAGTCGTTCGTTTTTGGTTAATTTTTGCTATTGTAGCCGACGATGGAGATATAGAGGTTAAAAAACTAGAAGCACTATGACAGCTAGAGGACGTCGATGGTCTGATATCATAGCCTCTAATCGAAGATTTTGGTCTGGATGGTAAAGAAAATGAACTACCAATGGAGGAGGTTTGTGAAGAAACCGTAGATTCGTCAGATATTAAAAAATTGTCACTGGTCACAACATCCATAAATTGATCATCTAACACAACTAGATCCTGTGAATTTTGTGGTGCTACAGTTGCAGACATTGATTGATCTGCCTAAGAAATAAAAATAATTTATGATAGAAGCTTAGTTTACTAAAATAGATTATAGTTTACCATCACACGGAAAGATTCCAAATTTTGTCGATTCTCGACATCATCCAAAATGATTATCATACTGCTTTGGGAGGTGATAGTTGATTCATCTGTTGTTATTGGCTCTTGTTGATTTTCCGGCAGTTTACAGATGTTTCTAATTATATAAAAATGTAAAAATT
Source organism: Tipula unca (assembly GCA_951394425.1). Taxonomy (NCBI): domain Eukaryota; kingdom Metazoa; phylum Arthropoda; class Insecta; order Diptera; family Tipulidae; genus Tipula; species Tipula unca. The sequence goes on along the minus strand of OX596380.1, from coordinate 141,132,422 downwards.
ATATGCAAAACTAAGCAAATTTTATAACAAGAATATACCTATGTCCTTTTAGGCGAGTTGCGGCTGTATTTTGTAAATTTTTATTGCACACATCGCAGTAAGCCACAAATTTTCCATTTATTTTGGTTAATTGAAAACCGAGTTCCTGGAAATTTTTATTTTTTGGTCGACCACTACTTGACATGATTTATTGGAAATTATTAATTAATTAAAAAATTAACTACAATTCTAGATCGGTTTCTTTATTCAAGCAGTTTTAGTCAGCGCAAACATACTGCAAGTTTCTGTATGCTGATTACCAAAACTCATTGCAATGGTTTTAAACAAACCAGTGTTGACTAAAATTGCTAACAGCGAAAAAGTTTTGTCAGCGCAGCTAATACTGCTGAGTGCTGACGTAAATAACATGAACGAAATGGGAAATTACGCAGCTGTAAAATTGATTCAAAATTTTTTTCATTAGGCTTCATTCGAATTCTGTTTTTGTGAAATTAGTGTTCATTGTTCAATCTAGTTCAATCAGCGCAAACATACTGCAAGTTTCTGTATGCTGATTACCAAAACTCATTGCAATGGGTTTTTAATGCCATCTATTGTTCAATGTCTCGAAGTATGAATTAAGTTCATACAATTGACGATTGGACCGTGTGCTCTAGCGGACAATAGAGAACTATATCACCCAGATATCAAAAATTTCTTATATGAAGGTATACGAAAATAGTGTTTATTTAATTTTAATTATTATTAGTTAAATTTGTAATGATTCTAAAATCTACTTAATCTTATGTGTGTTTAAAGTGATATTTTTGTATATTTGCTTCATTTGGAACAACTTTATGACTTGAAATGCCAAAAATTTGTGTTTACAAATGGCAGAAAATTGATATTAATCTATGTATTGTTACAAAAAATATAAATGTTTTAAAACTATTAAATTTTATGTTATGTTGTATTTATCAATTAAAACATTGTAAATATGGTCTTATATAGTTTCAAATTTGTTTAGTGACCTAAATATTTATTTAGAGTAAATTTAAAGTTAATTTTCAGCAATTTTAAAACACATATTTTATCTAACATTTAAGATTATAAAAATTTACCAAATGAATCAAATAAACAAAAATTACACTTTAAACTACACATAAGATTAAGTAGATTTTAGAATCATTTCAATTTTATCTAATAACAATTAAAATCAAATAGACACTATTTCCATATAACTTCATATAAGAAATGTTTGTTATATCATATGGTTCATACAGTTCTCTATTGTTAATAATATCTGGAAATTATAATTATCATTAGCATAATATCGTATTTATTCTAGTTTTTTGGGAGATTTTCGGTTATACAGCTAGATTGGACGATTGTCTACATTGTCTACATTGTCGACATAATTATTTTGATTGTTTACATACATTGTCTACACGTGTAGACAATCGTGTAATTACGCCATGTAGATTACGTGGCACAACACTGAAAGTTATACGCCGCTTACGCAAGCAATTCATTGTCTCAATCAAAGACAAACACCACTCAATCTCCATTGACAGATTGAAACCGGCCTACGGTATTCTCAACACGGCTGATCAAATATCAGCCAGCAAACGATATAAAACCGTCCGGTTCACCGTATAACGTCTCAAAACCCATGGTTTCTCATCTGGAGAGGGGGTACTGTAGCAGCTCGAATATTCGACTCACCGATATTCGATTCTGCCACACACAAAACAATTAGTGAAATTCAAATATAAACCAACTTATTTGAATTAAGCGTTCACTAACCCCATCACATATCCATCTATCCAACCAACACTATCTAATAACCGAACCATTACTATAAAACATTTATAGTAAAGCCATCGCCATCTAACAACATCACCACGAACAACAATGTTCGGTGATGCAATAATTATCCACTGCACTTAACATAAGTGCAATGTCGACCGTCGCCGGCGCATGTGTTCCCTCTTCACAAAACGAAGACGAAGGCGACGTCATGCAACAAAAACAAAACAACACAATATATTGTCATCCATATTGCGATTTCTTACCTCACAACAAGCATATGTAAAACGGTGGTGGAAAATAAATAAAATTAAAATTAATAAAATTAATTTAGTATTGATAAATTATAATAAAACATAATTAAATAAACAACAAAAATTATAACAATAAATAAATAAATAAATTAATTAAATAATTAAATATACAATTAAATAAAAAACAAATTATAAATAATTACAAAAAATTTATTATACATTGGGGTGACATAATTTGTTTTATTTGTGAGAAGTCTGTGCCGAATACAAAAATAGGAAACAATCCTATAAATATCTATGTGGGCAATATATTGCGGCTATTAATACTAACGCTAATTTCTTGTATTTCATCCCTTTCAAGTTTTTGTTGGAGATCGTATTTGATATCTTTTTTTATAATCAAGTCACTGCCCCCTCGTGCATTATTATTAGGATGTACTGCTGAGTGAACTTCGTAGCCATGGATGCTTACATGACTTTGAATAGTAAGGTGTGTTTCCGATAATAAGCATATATCTATCTTTTCTAAATCAAGAAATAGTTGTATTTCATGTTGTCGTTGCAATATACCATTGCAGTGAGCCTTTGCAAGATTGAGATGTAGGCTCTTTCTTGCTTTTCTTCTTGTGTACTAAAGCCTCTATTCCATTGTGAAAAATTTACTGTCAGCAAAACCAAAATGGGATAAAAATATAGATTTGCTGGTGGTGCGAAAGAAACAAAAAACTTCATCAGCAAAATTTTACTGGAGAGAAAAATGTGTTTGTGTTAGTGTGTTGCCATAATTTATTATAGAAAAGTATCAAGTTTAGTATTTTTTATGGCAACATTTACACACATCGACATAAAAATTGTGTGCGGATACGAAATTTTTTTCACACACACACATGTTTGGATATTTTTATGGTCAAATGTTATTTTGTTGTACATTTTTTTTTAATATTTCAGACGTTATAATAACAAATTATTATTATTATTATTATTAATTATATTACAATAAATTATTTATTATGTAATAGCACATGAATAAATTTTTTTTTTTTTTTTTTTTCAATTTTATTTAAATATTTTAAATAAACAATTATTACAATCTAGTCACCTGGACTAATGAGCAATTTTATTCTAACTTAATTTACTATGTTGTATTAATCTATGGCTTCTTCCCACTGGTGTTCCATAGTGTCTGATAAATTGAATTAAACCACGTCGTTATTGTGGGTTTTAGATCAGCATTACGCTGTTTACACTAGCAATTACACCAGCTCAAAAGGTTTAGTTCGTTTGAGCCTGCGTACAATATCTGTGTTGTTTAAGAGCTTAGTTGCCTCAGTGTTAACATGTTGTTCGAGCTTTTGCCTATGTCTCAGTGCATTTTTTTGGATTTCCTTTGAAACAGTGACCACTTTAAGGTCCCTATGGAGGTCTCTGTTTCTAACATACCATGGTGCATCAACGATGTTCCTTAATACTTTGTTTTGAAATCTTTGGATGATTTCTACGTTGCTCTGTTTGGTACAACCCCAAAGTTGGATACCATAAGTCCAAACCGGTTTTAATATTTGTTTATATAATAGAAGTTTGTTGTATGTTGATAGAGCGGAGCTCCTTCCTATCAGCCAATACATCTTTCTATATTTAAGCCCTAGTTCTTCACTTTTCTTTTTGACGTGTGCTTTCCATCGTAGTTTTGCATCTAGTGTCATGCCAAGGTACTTAGCCGTGTTGGCATACGGTATTATTTCTTGATTAATTGTAACCGGAATATGTTCGAGTCGTTTGTTTGTAAAATTGATGTGAACTGATTTAGTTTCGTTAAGTTTAATTCGCCATCTTTTGGTCCAGTTATGTATTTGAGTAATAGCCAACTGTAAACTCTGTGTTAATTCTTCGTTGCTATCTCCAACAGCTAAGATTGCCGTGTCATCAGCAAAGGTCGCCACAGTGTTGTTTTCTAATACAGGGAGATCATTAGTGTACAAAAGGTATAGGAACATGAATAAATGAATAAAATTATGTTCGCACTCTAGACATAAAAAAAATTATGAAATTTGTTGGTTATGTTACAGAAGCTGTCAAAACGTAACCATAAAAGTTTCGCTATAAAATAAAACGTAAAAAAACTACTATCTCTGTCACACTAATGGAATTTTTTCTTTTCTTTCTCCTTTCATTATGGCAACAAAAAAATGTTGTCAGTAAATTTTTCACAATGGAATACAGGCTTAAGTCTATTAAGAACATGATGGAACTATATTAGATATAGTCATTATTATATTTTATTTTTGTTTTATCTCGTTGTTAATTCTCTTCCTTCTCGTACTCTCTCATTTTACCTGATCATCTGATGATCTTTATAGTATTTTTGTTTTTTTCTCTATGTGCTACACACTACATTTGTTTTTGAATTATAATGAAAATGGTTCAACACGTGCATTGGGAAGAGATAATTTTTTGTATATAAATATTTTTGATAGATTAATTGAATATGTAAAATTATAGATTATATCGTTTTGTAGAAATTCTGTTGTGATTATCATACAAAGTACATTTTTTTGGGGAAGTTCACGCGCAGCATATCCTACTCTGATGGATTTCAAATCATGACTAAAATTTATTACGATTTTGTTTTGTTTTCTCTCTGCTGGTACTTTTCTTTAACCAGAAAAAATTTTGGCGCACCAAAGAAAAAGTACTTTTATGTTATCATGTACATATATATATATCTTGATTAAGAATATCTTGTAGTATTTTATTAGTTAGGTTATTATTTGTATCATTAACTGAAAAAGAACTATGTTGTCTTCTTGAACTTTCAATAGTGAGTGCATCAGCATATATTACATTTGGTAGCTTGTTTAATGTTAGAGTTGATTTCTGGCCTAGTACTTATTGAAGTTTACCTTGTTTTGTTGCGAATTTTTTGCAGCTATTTTAAACCAATGCAACCTCTGTAGTTGGCTGGATGTCCCTCTCCACAATTGACTCATTTTGGTGGGGTGTCTTTTTGTTTCGCACATTCAGCCGTACGGTGTTTTCTTACACATTTTACGCATCTGGGCTCCTTATTACAAAAGTTTTGCGTGTGTCCGTAGACTTGGCACTTTTTGCACAATATTTTTAATGTCTTCTGTTCTTTCAAAAGATAACATATATAATGGGAGAGATGTTTTGTCACCTCTTCTTAGCAGCTGTGTAACTTCGTTAATTTTGTATGGTTTCTCCAAAAGTTACTTCTTTATCTGTTCTGGTTTGCATGAAGCGTGTAGTTTCTTAACAATGACTTTGGTTTGCCTTGTCTACTTATCTTCGTATTGCGATCTCAGCTTGCTAACCTGCAATATCATTAATTCTATTTCAATTTGCTAATTTCTCGTTCTCAGCCAATTGGTATAAATTTATTCACCATCACATTCTTGTATTAGTGTTCCATTTTCGCTGTTCTTCCATATAGAGTGATTAAAACGATTAGCGGCGAGCACCTAGTGGATCCGGATTTGCCAATAACCATGCAATAAAAAGGAAATTGAAATCGACTCACAACAGTAGGGACTAATCACACCAAGCACGATGAGCAAATTGCGAAAAAAAAAATTCATATCTACATATTTATTTAATTTTTTGTATTAATTACACTGCAATTGGAATGATCTTCTTAAACAAATAAAACCAAATTATGACGAAAAATTACTTAAAATAAGAAAAATTTTAAAATTCGCATATAATTTATTGACGCCATAAAATTATGTGCGAATGTTCACTTTCTGCTTATTTTAAGCTACTTTTGTACTATAATTTTGTTTTATTTGATTGAGAAGATCATTCCAGTGTAATTAATATATTATTATTATGCGTGATTAGTACCTTAAAGGTTTATTGGGTACAATGGGATATAGCCTCCAAATCGCAAACGGATGCTTATAGGCAAGCTCGGATGGCAAAGTGGAACAATCAGTAAAAGTGGTACCTAAGTCTAGAATTGACGAAATATTGAAGGAGTATATCAAGGAGGATCAAGTGCGGGCCACCTAGGAATTAATAAAACACTAAATAGCCAAAGCTCTACTGCTCAAGATATAGACTACCTGTAGTGGAGTGGTACTAGGAATATGATAAATGTGCGGCGGTAAAAAGTCCCGCATGGAAAATTTGGGTAACAATGCAGCGATAAAACGTCGAAGCACCTTGCAAGAGAATTGCGATGAATGTGGCGGGACTATTTTAGACTACATATGTTGGCAAAAAATATGTACTGGTAATAATGGACTATTTCAGCAAATGGCCAGAGGTATATTCCATACCCTATATATATCAGGAAGCGACAACGTTAGCTGATGCCGTGGTTAATAATTGGATTAGTCGTTTTGAAGTACAAATGAAAATTGACACTGACCAGGGAGGAAATGTTGAGTCAGTCGTATTTCAGAAGGTCTGCCAGTTAATCAGGATTAGGTAAGGGTAGTGTTACGATTGTGGTGATATCTCTATTTGGATAGAGAAACAGACTATTCATTTCAAAACATCATTATACTACTAACCATCAGGAGATTAGCGGAAAGTCTCCTCGCGAGGCTACTATTCAATTTAGTAGTCATTTTATTGGATTTTAAAAAAATAAAAATTTCCGAGTTGCTTGTTTGATTTGGCATTGCGATATTTATCATAAACGACGTATTATTTATTTGAAATGTGTTGACAAACAGATATATGTTTATTTTTTAAATTTGACTTTCGAAAAGTCAACAATTTGGATCATGAATAGTCAAGCAAAGCTTGAATTATTAATACCTTTGCCATATATTAATGACTGCAGTTAACTAACCATCAATTTAATTTAGTCACAGCAATTTAGGTACATATTAATGCAAGCCCTCGTTAGGACAGTAAGTAGCGTCCTTGGTATTTGAGGGTCTCGGGTTCGATTAAATTATGTTTAGGGCCATCCGCGCATAAGTCAAATCTGGTTAAACTAAATTTAGCTTAAGGCAGTTTTTAGAGAGCAGAAAAAGCCAATCACAAAACATAAAATCAATTAAGCTTACTGAATCATTCTTTCAAAAGGTGCCTATAGCAAACTCATAATTTGAACAGGTAAAAAACCAGAGATTCTATAGCGTGGGGTGCAGCATCCTACAAATCAAGATTTAAATATTGGAAATCAGCAATTACATGTTACGAATTACACAAATCCAGACCACCGGAAAAGTGTTCATCGCGATTTTAGGAAGCTGCGCATTTAATTTGACTGCCATCTTACTTTCATGGGACTTGGAGATACGATAAATTCATAGTTCTCCAAGCGTATCTCCTAGCATTGGATGACCCGTAAAATATATAGAAATTCTACGCCAGCACCAGTAGCCTTCAATTGTAAACAACAATTATTTGTTCCTGGAATTTGGCTGAGGAAACTCAATAACTTTAATTAATTCCATTATGTGTAGCTCAAGGTTGTTTTCAATTAATTTCATGAAGTTTAAAATTGCTTGTTCCTCATTATTAATAATCAGGGCGAATGAAATATGTACATATCGTATAATTATGGAAATTATAGCCGAACGTAATTAAAATAAATGTACAGGTTAAAATATTAGCATTTATGAATTAAAATTCACTTGTCGCTTTATTTACACAATATTAAAGAATACAAATTCAATTATATTGGACATAGCCAGTACAGAAAATGCGAAAAGTAAATATTTGTTTGTATATGGGAAGTACAGCGTATAAGAAAAATTATTTGGGAAAAACATGCATAACGACTAACAAATTAAACATATTACGAGTATTTGATAGAGAAACTCCAGACCATCAAACATTATAATTATTTTTGAAAACATTAAAATTTAAGAGCGTTTCTAGAATGCATAAACGCGATATACCATTCAACGAAACTTGCCTAGCCATCCAACTGAATTCCATTTCGAAATAATTCGAGTACTCTCTCTTGATTGTTGCTGAAATTATGTAGCTAACCTAAAGTAGCTATAGGTAAGGATGGATGCCGAAGCGGTATCCAACATTTAAATAATTGTCTAATTCCATTTTATCCATAGCCAGAAGTTTTTTTGTCCATTCGGTTATCATGCTTTGCTGTTTACTGTGACACGTATAAGCTGTTTTTGGGCTATTGTTAGTTCATTCGTTGATTCATTTGGTAATATTAAACACCATGAAGATTTTAAAATAGAAGAAGAGAGCATTCAAGTTATTACAGTAAAGATACAACTGGATTACGGCGAGTCCCGTAAAAACCATTCATCAACATAGAATTGATGCGATAGAGAACACATTATAGAATATAATATATTATTCTAATCTAATTTAATAATAAATTAGAAAGATTATAAATTTTTAATTTTTAATATAATAACATCTAATTTTCCTTTACACAATCTTCTTCCGGACGCTTTGAAACGAAGGATGACTATAAAGTGTGTGTAAGACCATATGACAGAAAGGCTTTTATAAATGACTGATTCTTCGTTCTTGAGAAAAATATTAATTGTGTGGGTGAATGTATATGTATGTTAAGATAAATACGAGTAAGATCTAATAATGTGTGAGGAATGACGCTGATCTACGATTATTAGATAACCAGTTCGATTTGGTGAGTACAAATAACAAATTGTAATTAGCAAATGCTATGAATATTTTATCAATTGGCCATCAAGATCTTGTGATTTGAAGCCATGCGAATTTTTTGTGGAAATTTCTGAAATCAAAGATCTCATAATTCACATCTATCTGAACTGTTGCACAGCAACATTTCGTCAAGACCAGAATCAATTTAAAACCAAGTAATATTGATCAACCAACAACATCAAATTAAATAATAATGACGGCTTTTGTCGGCCTGGTACTTAATTAAGAATAAGTTCTGCGTTAAATTAACGATGTGTTCTGCCACACCCGCTTGGCATAAATTAAAAGAATAATAATTTATTTTAAATAAAAAACTTTTATTTTTGATTTTATAGTTTAATTCTTCCTTATTGTGACAATATTTATTTTTGATTTTTTTTCGGTAAATCGATTTCGACTTGCGTCTTCCTCAGTACCTTGTTAACTATTAAATATTCTTAAAAATTACTGTGCTTATATAGTGTTAGTATTTTATTTTTCTATGATCAGGTTGTATATTTTGTTTGTCTTTGTGTTTATTTTGTCATTCATAAGTTTGTCGTTGTCTTTGTTTTTATATATTTCAAGTTCTTCTAATCTATTTAGCATCTGTCCTTTCCTAGTTTTATGTAAAATTTTTAAGTTTGTTTTGTAATCTGTATAGTTGTGTTTTTCCTGTTTTATGTGTTGGGCGTAATTTGATTTTGGTTCGGTCTTCTGTATGTCAGTGATGTGCTCTTTGAATCGGGTTGTAAATGATCTACCTGTTTGTCCTATGTAAAATTTGGTGCAATTGTCACATGTTAATTTGTATACTCCTGTGTCTATTTGTCGATTTTTGTTTCTATTTTTCCGTTTTTGTCCCAGTTTGTTGTTGTTTTTGTATGCTGTTTTGTATCCAAATCTATTAAGTGTTTTTCGTATTAATCTGCTAGTACTTTTGTTGTATTCTACGCTTATGTATTTTTCATTTAGGTTGTTGTCTTCAGGTATTAATGTCGTCATTGTTTGTTGATGTATTTTTGTTCTTTGTTTATTGTTTATTTTATCTATTAATGTTGTCTTGTATCCGTTTCTGTTTGCTATGTATTTTATAGTGTTTAATTCTATTTCGTAGTCTTCTTTTGTCATTGGTACTCTATTTAGTCTGTTGATCATGTGGTTGTATGCTGATAATTTGTGTTCGTGTGGATGGTGTGATTCATTATGTATTGTATGGTTAGTTTGTGTTGGTTTTCTGTATATTTTAAAGTTGTGTTTTGAATTTTTGTTTGTGATAGTTAAGTCTAGAAAGTTAATTTTGTTGTCGGTTTCTGTTTCTATTGTGAATCTTATGTTGGGATGTCTACTGTTTATGTATTGGTGTAGTTTTTCTAGCTGTCTTTTTGTGCCTTTGAATAATAAAATTATGTCGTCTACGTATCTGTACCAATATACTATGTCTTTTTTGTATGGGTTTGTTTCGTTCATTATATGACTGTTTTCAAAATTGTTTAAATAAATTTCTGCTGATGTTCCTGAAAGTGGGCTTCCCATTGGTAATCCTTTTGTTTGTTTGTAAAATTCGTTATTATGTTCGAAGTAATTTTGTTTTGTAATTTCTGTTATTAAATCTATTATTTCCTTTATGTCTATTGTTCTAAGTCCGTTTTTCTCTAGTAAGTTTCTTGTTATTTCTATTGTTTCGTCTATTGGTATGTTCGTATACATGTTGGTTATGTCGAATGATGTCATTTTTGCGTTGTGTGGAATATTGATTAATTTTATCTTATCTATTAATTCTATGTTATTTATTAATGAGTAATTATTTTCTACTTTAATGTGTTGTTTCAGCAATTTGTTGATGTGTTTTGCTATTTTGTATGCTGGAGCCGTGGTGAAATTTATCAATGGTCTTATTGGTGTATCTGCTTTATGTATTTAGGGTAATCCTGTTATACTGGGTGCATCTGGTTTTATAGCTTTGCTGTATCTTATAGTTTTATCGTTTAATATGTTGATTGAGGCGTTGATTACATGTTTAATTTTGATGTTGTATTCCAAGGTTGGGTCCGATTTTAATTTCATTATTTCGTTGTTTTTTATGTATTCATTGATTCTATCATGATATTCTTCTGTTTTCATAATAACTATTGTGTTGCCTTTATCTGCTTTTGTGATTATGGCGTTTCCTTGTTGTAGTTTTTTCTCTATGTTGTTGATAGTTTTTGAGTCTGGTGATTGGGTTTTTGTATGCATTTTTTGTTTTGATTTTTTGAGATCTGCTATGATTGTTGTTCTTATTTCTTGTTGATCTTGTGGTTTTGTTTTTAGACATAAAGGAAATAATAGATTTAATAACAGAAATTACAAAACAAAATTACTTCGAACATAATAACGAATTTTACAAACAAAAGGATTACCAATGGGAAGCCCACTTTCAGGAACATTAGCAGAAATTTATTTAAACAATTTTGAAAACAGTCATATAATGAACGAAACAAACCCATACAAAAAAGACATAGTATATTGGTACAGATACGTAGACGACATAATTTTATTATTCAAAGGCACAAAAAGACAGCTAGAAAAACTACACCAATACATAAACAGTAGACATCCCAACATAAGATTCACAATAGAAACAGAAACCGACAACAAAATTAACTTTCTAGACTTAACTATCACAAACAAAAATTCAAAACACAACTTTAAAATATACAGAAAACCAACACAAACTAACCATACAATACATAATGAATCACACCATCCACACGAACACAAATTATCAGCATACAACCACATGATCAACAGACTAAATAGAGTACCAATGACAAAAGAAGACTACGAAATAGAATTAAACACTATAAAATACATAGCAAACAGAAACGGATACAAGACAACATTAATAGATAAAATAAACAATAAACAAAGAACAAAAATACATCAACAAACAATGACGACATTAATACCTGAAGACAACAACCTAAATGAAAAATACATAAGCGTAGAATACAACAAAAGTACTAGCAGATTAATACGAAAAACACTTAATAGATTTGGATACAAAACAGCATACAAAAACAACAACAAACTGGGACAAAAACGGAAAAATAGAAACAAAAATCGACAAATAGACACAGGAGTATACAAATTAACATGTGACAATTGCACCAAATTTTACATAGGACAAACAGGTAGATCATTTACAACCCGATTCAAAGAGCACATCACTGACATACAAAAGACCGAACCAAAATCAAATTACGCCCAACACATAAAACAGGAAAAACACAACTATACAGATTACAAAACAAACTTAAACATTTTACATAAAACTAGGAAAGGACAGATGCTAAATAGATTAGAAGAACTTGAAATATATAAAAACAAAGACAACGACAAACTTATGAATGACAAAATAAACACAAAGACAAACAAAATATACAACCTGAACATAGAAAAATAAAATACTAACACTATATAAGCACAGTAATTTTTAAGAATATTTAATAGTTAACAAGGTACTGAGGAAGACGCAAGTCGAAATCGATTTACCGAAAAAAAATCAAAAATAAATATTGTCACAATAAGGAAGAATTAAACTATAAAATCAAAAATAAAAGTTTTTTATTTAAAATAAGTTATATAGTGACAAAAGATTACACAAAAACATAAAATGAACAACATTCATTTAAACTCAAATAATAATTTGTTGAGTTGGATAAATTCGTGTTGGACAATCATGAAACTCCTGCTGTTCAACATCAAACATTGTCGTTAAATCGATTTGATTAACCTTGTTAATTAATTCAATAACTGATCATTATTCATCGTCAGTCATCATTATTCATCATTACCTATACGATTCACTCACAATGTATGTCAACAGTTAAACTTACAATATTGCATCAAACTGATCACGCGTGGTGCGACAACCGATTTTGTCAATATTTGAAATATATCACGTGTTTGGTAATTATTCACTATTATAGTAAGTATAATACCTAGACCTTAGTGATAGTAATATTTCAGAAAATTTGTATGTACTTTAGATTAATCTTACATAAGCTAATTATTTTATGTGTGAACCAAGTTGTTTTTATTTCAACCATAATATCGGTATGATATGTTTAAATTATATTTATCTGACTGGTTAAACCATAACCTTTCTATCGGTAAAACAAATTGATTTTTTGTCAATTGGAGGATATCAATATTTAGTATCAGTTGGTAACTTCGATATATCTTTTGTTACAGACGGGTACCTAATCTTTTTATTTACAGAAGGGTACCTATGAATTTAAATATAATGCCAATGTTTTGATCAACGATTGTGTAATGGTTGGTCCAACTATGCAACAATACTTACGATAAATGAAGCTATAATTCATATCCAATAGCTTCAAAGGTTTAAGCTAATGATTTTTATGTTGATGAAGTTTTAACAGGGGCAGTTAATTTAAAGGCGGCTCTAGTGACTTTAAAGCTGCTTCACTTACATTGTTAAAATTGGGTATGGTTTTGAGCTAACAAATTGGCAGCCAGGCATTTAGATCTTTCATTACGACTATAAATTCTTCGTTACATATTTCATTAATTTGCGGAATCAGTTGGAATACACATCATGCCAAAATGTCGCTTAGTATAGTTTTCAATAACATAGAATCTTCGTGTACGTACAACATGCGAATTGTTCGACCCAATTTTTGATGGCCAAAATTGATTATGCAACCATTGTGGATTATTCTACATCTAGGATGGGACGTTTTGTCCCAAAGTTCATGATAAATGATAAAGAGAATCATCAAATTAAATTAAATAATCAAAATATATTTTGTTTCCAGAGTCTGAAGTCATTGAATTACATAACTTTGATGACGCCTCTGATGAAGCATATGGTTGTGTAAAATTATTATGTTCTAAGTCTATGGTAGCTCCTAATAAGAAACAAACGATCCCACGGTTTGAACTCTGTGGAGCTTTTCTTCTCACACAGGCAATTATCATGTTAATCGAGTCAGCACAAATAGAATTTCGTCCCATTTACTTCCGAAATAATACAAATTTACAAAGATTGTTACTAATCGAATATCTCAAATTCAAGAATTGTAAACAGTAACTGATTGATATTAGGTAGCAACCTAACAGAGTCCCGCAGTTTCTGTCTCGAGGTCTGATGCCAGCAGAGTTATTCCACGAAACCATGAGGTGGTCTGGTGCAGAATTGTTATCTAACAAGAAATCACAGCGACCCAAGAAGCCTAATAGCAAACTGAGTTTGATTTAATCTGGCCCACAAGCCTCACTCGTTAACCACTAAATTTAAGCAAGTTGTATCTCAATGCATATGATGCTTTCGCAAACCACGAGGTAGATCTAAGACAAGGGAACGAATATATGTTTGTGTATTCCTCTATTTTGTAGTTAAATCCGTTCATTTGCAGATTGTAATGGATTTATCAACACAAGCATTAAACGTTTGTCTTCGACTTTTTATAGCTCGTCCTATGACAGCTATGTCAAATAATTCCTCTGATTTGACGCCTTTATCACCTGGATATTTTTTGATTGGTGTACCATTATTATCTATATGCCCGAACCATCGTAACTGGATCTTAGGTCTGGTCGTCTTATTGATATCCATTAATACAAATGAATAAGTTTCAAGAATTTTAGAATCGATGGCAAAATCACTGCTGAAAAGAGCAATTTACAAAATAACTGTACCTCCAATTGAACATGCGTCATTAGACCCCGGATGTACATATAATAATGAATAAATTAATAATTTGTTATTTAGTATTAAGATGTATATGTATAGTTATATTATTTAGAAATAAGTATTTAGTAATAATAAAAATAAAAATCTTCAGTTGTTTGATTATTAATAAGTGGAACAGTTCGATTGAATTTACATAATTACATTTTTTTATTTTTCACATAACACATCAATATGTTATACACTGACCTAACGAGGAAATTGAGCGTAACTACTTCTAACTATACATGAAAAATAGCAAGGTTATAGTTAGTAGTACATAATTTAGCAAGGACAAAAACCATTTTACTTCCGGTTTGCTACCGGTTGGACATCTGGAAAGCAACTATTTTTCATGAACGAGTATAGTATAGTATTTAGTGTTGCCAGAGAATTGTTTTGGGATAAATTTTGGGCCAATTTTTTTTTTAAGCCTTTTTATTTATTTACATTTATTTTATCTAATAACTTAGTATAAGTGTTTGATGGATGTAATTGAGTAAAAGTCTAAAAGTGGTAATCGGTTGTTCTTTAATCGATATTAATAATGGAAAGATTGTGCTCCTGATGTATGTGAAGTTAGCCTTGAAGTTACCTTTTTCCTTTCTATCCCGAAAAATCCCTTTTTCAGAATGTATCCTTGCTGAATAATGTGTCCCATGATACGAGAATAGGCTATATGGCACTAGTTTTAGGTGGAATTTGGAACTATTTTTATAGAGCTAACCCTAAGAGGGGTTCTCTATAGGATCTACCGAAAAAAAAATATAAGGATTTAGGATAATTCGTATACGTACTATTCAAACTACATCTGTACAATGTAGATGAAACTTTTAGCTCTGAGACAATTCGTATAAAAATATTATTGAAACTATTAGTAAAAAAAACCTTTATTTATGGGATGAGTGCACCTTTCTTTTAATATCATAACCCCGAGGGGGTTATCTCTATAGATTTCCCCATAAAAATGGTCACTGAAATACTAAAAATGCAATGTCATTGTCAATAATCCGTCAACAATTAGGAGCGACTAGCTAATTATTGTAGAACACCAATTTATGCCAGAAGTGACTTGACAGAAGTCATGTCAGAATAGTATTTAGATTAGTGGTCCACTTATCCAAGTAAAAAATATTTTATTTACCACATGTAATGAGTAATGGGGGGGATTTCCCTTTAGAATTAACAGGTAAGAAAATCACTTTACGGTCAAGCATACACAACACAGAAATCTGACCAAATATTTTTATTTCATCATGTAGGTACACAAAATGAATTTAATAATCTCGAAACACTTGTAGGTTTAATTGGTCCACAATTAAAATTAATATACTTCGAGAAAATTAACGAGTCATATATTATACACAATGAACACGAAGAATATATTATACACTATTATGTAAAGAAATAATTACCTATTTCGTATAAAATCGTTACCAATATTGCTATTTGTAAAAAAAAACTGCACACATTATGAATACATGAATTTTTACATATTTAAAAAATTGCACAATAATTGATAAACAAACGACAATCAAATTTTATATATTTTATTCTGCTTTCTTATACAAATGCCATCTTCATTGTAATGAGAAAACTAGTTTGTTTAAAATATTTTTTTTATTAACAGTAAACAATTAATAAACACAGTCGATGATAAATAAATAATCAATCAAAATTTGTTGTTTAAATAAAGAAATAATAACTATGTATTGTAAGTGTAAAGTTAAAAAAAAAACAGTTTTATCGTGAAAGCTTTTACGTGATATCTATGTTCACCGATAGATGTCATTGTACATTAAAAAAAGATATAAACATTGCAATTTTCGTTGTATTTTCAAAACAAACCATTCAATAAAATTATTTTATTCCATATACTAGTTTAATACTCATCTCGCTTACTCTACTCGGTTGAATTGCAATTTTAAAAAGAGATCACTATAAAATATCAATTTATTGTGACGCGACAGCTGTCATAAAATTTATATAGAGAAGGTTAAGTTCACAAACAGAAAATAAAAACATACACAACAAAACAAAAATCTCAATAGTTTTGTTGCTTTTTGGTTATTTTATTCTGCTTTTTACTTTTTTTTTTGTGTAATTACATTTCATTTGTGATTTGTGTTGTGTGCGATTATTAATGCTGCTTAATAATTGTTATAACAGCGGTGACGCTTTTTTTCAATTCATTTAGTTATAAAATCATAAATGCATGAAAACAATACAATTTGTTTGCTTGTAGTGAAGGCATCCTTATAAAATAAATAATAATTTAATCTTAAAGTTAATTATAAAAAAATTGTTACTAAATTTAAGAACCGTGATTGCTTGTATCATTTATTATATTTGTCGTGATTTTTTGTCAAATTAATTTACACAAATAATTTGTACCACAAAAAAAAATTAAATTCCGATTCTGTATACAAGTGTGTTTTTGTTGCTTTATTTTATGTGTAAGTGCATTTTTATGTTTCTAAAATAAATTTAATTTATTGTAAATTATTTCTGATAATCTAGGTTAGGTTCATTTATATACGTATAAAACATAAAAAAAATTCTAAAAGACTAATTTAATTAACAAAATGTGTAGAGTAAGAAATGATATAATATTCAACCTCTTTTATTGCAACAACATTTTGTGCAACAAAAAAATAAGCGAGCGTTTGTTCTCTTAGGACCACACTCTGTAGTATTTTGATTTTTGACAATCAATATAATGTCGATAATACAGTGATTGTTTATCTATTGTTTGGAAATTTTATATGAAAACGCCGGCATTATTTATTTTATTTATTTACACCCATATCGTATTTTCTATTTGCTTTCTTAAATATTGTGATGTACATAATTATATACGGATTCATTGTAGTATTGACCCAGACAGACGGAAATATTTTCGTCGTGAAAAGCTGTTTTAAATAAAATATTGTTAACTAAATTTTATTAATTTTTTGTATAAAAGGGGACAAGTTGTAAATTGGATATATTCATAGTAATGTTAAAGCGAACGATTATTATACGAACAATATTGTAATCCCAGTAGTCTACCCAAAGTATCCATCTTTAACAAGCAGACCATGATTTATATATACATATTACAGGCCAAAATGTCGATGTTACTTTTGTAACTAAAACAATGTTTTTTTATGTTTTATTTTAATTAAATTAAATTTATCTTATTTCTAACCCATACATATTTAAAACGACAACTAAACAAAAAAATCAAAGAAAGAACGAAATTTAGAGCTCATCGATATGGCCTTCCTTTGCTTGCATAACTGCGCGACAAAGTCTTGGCACTTTATCTAGTAATTTATTTAATTTTTCAGGCGATATAATATCCCATGATTTGTTAATTTATGTAACACGCCTCGCAGATGTTGGAGATGTTGGGCGAGTATGACACCAAAATAACCTCATATGACATATCATCCAGAATCACCTCCGTGCCTAACTGTAAGAATGACACGGCCTGGATGCATTTTTGCGTCGAAAAAAACTTTTCTTTTTGACCAAAAAATTTGGAACTTTGATTGGTCGGACTAAAGAACTATTCTCCATTGCGAAATTTACCATTTCTCGTGGCACTTTGCCTAATTGTGACGTTTCTGGCAGTTCATCCTCGAAAACAATGGTTTCTTCACAGTAGTTCTGCCGTCTTTGGTTTTTGAGACACTTTTTTTACCGAAATCAGTGATATTTATTTTTCACTTCCGACAATCATTGAGGTGCCGGTAACTTTCTGTTGGATAAGATTCTCATCCTCATTAGTTATCATCCTGTTTCGCGGTGGTGATTTGAGGTCGCCCACGTCGATGTTCGATTGTGTTGACGGAAGGCTCAGAAATTTTGAGTTTCTTAGCAATTTATGCATATGATTACCATCCATCGTCACGTAACGTCATAAGGTCTGCATATAATTCAATAGCCACTTACCAGCTTTTGTCCATTTTTTTTATACTTCATCATATTATATGCTTTTGGGAGCGGAAGGACGAGTACGAGCGATGGCTCCTTACATATGAGAGAAGAATCATGCGTGTGTCATTTACAGCCCAAAACGCGAAGAAAATAGTATAGACCGAACTCTGTACAATATCGAGATAAGAGATCTAATGAAGATTCCCGATATTATACATGAAGTAAGATTTCAGCGAGTATGCTGGCTGGCTCGGTCATATTCTGCGTGCGGATCTGGAACGAATTGTGCAGTGATCTCTGAAAGGTGGGTTATTTTATAGTAGGCGCAGAGGTCGTTGCAGGCAACAATGGCTCTGCAACAATTGTCTAAGTCAGTATGAAGACCAAGTTCAGAATCGAAACTGCTTGGGCCAAATCGTTTACACAGTAAGGGGCCTATAATAGCCTTTAAAACTGTCAATAATAATAATATGCTTTTGTGCCAGAAAAAAATATATTAGTAAAAACGAATGCAATTCTTATCAATATTAGGGTTACAATAGAACTCGTTATATCCAAGCCATACAAAGTATCTCGACTCATGGTTTTGAAGGAGTATTATTGGTTTAACAATTAAAAGAAACTTGACTAGTCTGAGTTTCCAAATTGTAAAAGTTAATTACTAACACTATGAAGTGGAGTACCTAATTCTAAAACGGCAACCAAAATTTAAAATAAATGCCAAATTCTTCAATATGTTTGGTTTTTCTAATTTCCATATATGTAAGGTTTACCTTCAATTTCTAAACAAGTTTTTTTAACATACTAAAATGCCGAAGTTTTAAAATCAAATATCAAATTGCAATTCATTAAATTTTGAAATGGAATATTACTTACATGCAAAATTCAAGATTTAAGAATTAAATTTTATTTTGAAAATTTGTTTAAATTGAAAGATTTTGGAATGATAAAATTTGACAGTTCTAAAAATTTTGAAACTTGAAATATTTTGGTTTTATATAAATTTGTGTTTAATTCGTTTTTCGCATAATTTCTTACAATTTCGCATGTATCATTCTAAAATGCTAATTCGTTTGATAGAAGTTTGAAAATGTTGGATCCACAATTGAATTGCGAGCTTGAAATGCCGAATTTCAATGTTTATGAAATTTGTGGACATTACTTTTATTACATAATGTATGTAAATATATTTAACTGTTTATTTGTAGTCCTAACTCAGTGATCTGTAACTATATCGGTTCGAATTCTTATTGATAAAGCATTGTGTTAAATAAATTGTGTTCAAATAAAATATCGGTTTTTTGATCAGCTTTTATAGGACCCTAGAACAGTTGAGCGATTGGTTTGGCCCAAAATCAGCAACTGATTTTCTAACGAATGAAATAATTGCCTGTATGGACTGCATGAACTAAAAAATTTGTTTGTTGCTTGGTTGGAACGTCTACAAATATTTAAATTTAGTTAAGCATAATACTCGTTTGCGTTTGAAAATATCGGGTCAGCCTATTTCCATTCCTTGCAAAAGCACACTCGCTTTTCTATACAAGGCTAGTTTTATATTTTGAAGAAATGAAAATTGTACAACTGAAAGGTAGAGAATTATTCATAGTTCTTTACGGTGATTGTACCTAATACATGTTACATATTAAAAAATTGATTGAGTTTTCACTATGCGCTCCTTGAATAAATTCAGTGATTGGATCATTAAATCCGTCACCGCACATATTTTAGTGAAATTCACTCGGTGTTATTAAAAACGATGAAACGATTCTCTTTAGCGATAAACTTCTAAGTTCTAGTTATAGAATTCTATAAGTTAAAGGTTTTTTAAGAAAAACACCAGTTCTTCAATACAAACTTTCATTAATCCATCAGGATAAGATTATTATGATTCTAAAAATTCAAATCACATTTGGGGCTCACTTTGACAATTCTAAAAATATTTTTAAAGAATTTTTTGATGGATTTTTGATAGCGAATGAATTCTAAAAATATATACATATTGTAATTTTTTATGAATAGTTTTTAAAAATTCATCAAACAATGAATGAATAACCAGTGAATTAACTTACTTAGATCATTTATCTAATATTTTTAGGACATAAAATGAAAAACTCATTCCTTGTGGTACGAGTTCGTAGTTCGTCTATCACACTCACAGGCTTATAACTTTCAGACTATCATTCGTCACGAATGGAAATTTTGCATTTACATTAAATGATTTATTAATTCGCAGCAGTGGTTTCAGTAAAAATTTAAATTAATGTACCAAAAAATTGTATATTTTATGTACATATTATGTGACAGCCCTTTCTATCTTCAGCCAATTTTAAGCAATTCAATATTTCAATTTAAAAGGAAACAACAAACTCTGATTCGCATTGGTTAGGGCACTTTAGCATAACATTAAAGAATAATAATTAATTATTGCACAATTTTAAGTATCAATACTGATATTTTTTGATCACAAAGAAACTAAATTATGTATACAAACAACAATATACTTATATGTACATTGCTAAATTAAATATTTTTATTTGTCATTATACCAAATTAAGCTTAAAAGTGAAAACCGCACATGCATCATTCACGGACATAACCATAAGCTATGAATCAAACTACATCACTCATCAAAAGTGAAATGTAAACTCAAATTCATCTGCAAAATTTGGTTTGTTATTTGAATTATACGCGAATTTCTATGAAAATGTAAGATGAATATAATTATATAACCGTTAAGAAATAAAAGTAAACATTGATAAGGTGTGAACTATTTATACACACACTATACACATATACTATAAGTTTATGACTAATTTCACTACGTAAATATTTTGATATAGCTTGTATGCAAATAGTTATGGTTGAACGACTTATCTTTAATTCAATTTTAACTTAATAATCGCGCTAGATATAGCTCAATACCTGTTTACTATGGATTTTTAAAACTTCAAGCTGGTTACAAATTATATCACTAATAGTGAAGAATTCCAATCCAAATATTAATTATTTTGATATGTATTTAATAAATACTATTTATACATAAATTGTTTATATACATTTTTTGACTAAAATATATCGTGAATGTCACTTGTTATCAATCACTTGTTAAATAAAAAACGAACAAATATTCGTATGTATATGTACTTCTTGTTATTGACACAAAACTCATTTTGTTATTGATAAAGTTTAACATGTTTAAATATTGTAATTAGATAATACGTATACAAATTCTATAATGTCGTCGTATACATGCGCCTACCTAGTTATACTATACATCTTTAATGAGCTAAGAAATGTACCGTGCAGTCATCTATGTAGAAATAATCTGCGGACATTGATCTACTTAAATATAAAGGCATAATTTATTGTTGTTGATTAAATTTTTGGCAACAGGTATTGTCTTAACACAATAACTGGTCGCGATCTTAATTAAAATTCATTTGAAAGATGCACACCGCGAATACTACATACACGTATACTGAGTGATGTAATCTGCGAAATAAAATCAGCGAATGTGTTAGTAAGAATTGTTATTTGCATAAGAAATTTTTGCTTAATTTTTTGAGTTTGATAAATGATCACAGATTCACGCAGTTTTGTTTCACAAAAATTTGTTTTGAAGTAACTGTGTAATAGGCATTTATACTCGTAGACAGTAAATTTAAATCAAATACTATTAATTTCACAGATAATATTTATAATCCAGACTATTTGGCTGAATTTACTTAAAGTGGGTTATCCTTATAGACAAATATTCATGTACATATACGAGTATACATATTCGATTATGATAAAATGATTCACGAACTTGTAAATATTTTTTATCTCTAGATATATATAAACATCCGGATTTTGTAAAATTTATCATTTCCTCGCATTTGTTATTGATATTAGTGTATAGGCATGCGGCTAAGATAATTTGTTACCTCGAATTTATATCTATTTAATCGAAAATTGTATTGAATTGATGAAATGCCGAATAGATTGTATTGTATTTTTGAAACAGTTTTATCTGATTTAAAATTCTAAATACACGCACCGTTTTAAGAAATTCCCAACAATTTAATTTTATTTTTAAAGTGATTTCTGTTGGCCATGATTTATTTGTAAAAACATCAAAAAGGATATATGTATGTATGTACATAAATAAATATCGAACATATGTATATTTCTTGTACATCTGCTGCTTTTTAAGTGAAAATATAACCTTAACACATTAGAAATGTAACTACATACTCGTACATAAATGAAATGTAGATAAAATTGAATTTAGATGTCGTATTCTATATGGCATCACGCTTACCGCATCATACGGTGTATCGGATTATCGGACATATTTAGTAATTTGGATGTTTATAAATAGACAATTATCTAGTAATTTGAAATCCCAAAAATATTTTAATTTTTAATATTCGTTATCATCAGATGAACGATTATTTTTGTTTATAAAATTAATTTTTTGTTAAATCCGGAAATTTTTCAAAAATGTTTTATCATCATTTATCGGTTCAATATCAATTTTAGATAATGTACCTCGAATCCCTTTATAACAACGTAATTTTTATTTTATAACGAAATCCCAACGTCATCATTGATTTGAATTTAGGTTTTCCTTAAAATTAAAAATTAGTTAATTATAAATTAAACGTTTAAGCCGTATGGCTAATTATCAAAAGTCTTTCAACCTACTATCTTGCAAATATTCTTCATACCTTAATTTTAACTTCATCTGTTAAATTTTGCCCAGTTATTATAAGGCTCACCATTTCAAAAAAAAACAGGTATCATTATATTTGCAAAGCATGTGCCTTTTAATACTCCATTGCACCTTTCTAAATATTTCGTGCTGATCTATGAGCGAAGTGGTATCGTCCTCTATCGTTCGTCATTAACCCTTGTAAGTATAAAAGGTAGAATGATATACTTACAAATTTCTGAATTATTGTATTTATTAATATACATACGGCCATACAAACAATTATTCATTCGTGCAGCTGATATTCTCTAAAGTAATCTTAATTAATTGTTTGTACATAATTGGAAAAGTCAATTGATTAATTATCACAGACTTTTAGCATTTTTGGTTCGGATGGAATACAAACAGCTTGGAGACGGTCAAAGACTGGTCATCAATGTAAGGTCTTGCGTAGGCTAACGCATCCACTCTATAATACCTTTTGAGGTTGGCAATAAAAAAATTGAATAAAACTTTCTAAGAAATTCAGATTTGATCAAATTTAAAAGATTTAAAAAAAGTGTATTTCAAAATTTACTAAAATTGCTGTATTTGATTTAATTTAGAACATTTAGTGTAATGACGCAGTTCATAAATTTAAAATTTGTAATATACATATGTAAGACTTTATAACAGCTTATAACTTCAGCCGTAAACTAGCCCTTATCTCGTATCGACATTTTATGTGTTTAGTAATGGGTGAATATTGAAGTCGAAACCGCGGCACCATACGACTAAAAGTTCGAGAGATAAGCGTAGAGTATTTCTATAAATCACATTAGATTTAACAAAATTTGGATTGAATGAAACTTCAAAATTTAACAATATAATTTATAAAATGTATATGACAAATACTCTGTGACTTGAAACGATTTTTTTATGTTCAATGGCAGACTAAACTATAGTATATTACTATTCACCACCAGGTAGCTAAAATTTTGCGAACTCCTATACCCTTCAATTTTTTAATAAGTGCTATATTTTTGATTTTTATCAAAATCTAAAATTTTATCAAATTATATTTTCTGAAATATCATAAAATTCAATTTTTTAAAGAAATATGACGTAAGCCAACTTTGGTTCGATTTAATAACTTTTTTGTCGAAATTTTGAAATATGACTATAATAATTAATATTTAATTCATAAAATATTTTTCCATAAATTCTGAAACAGTTATACAAATTTCAAATTTCTTGAACCTTTGTCAATACAGATGTTTATTGATAGTAACTGTTAAAAAAATTTTGGATTTGAAAAAAAAATTAAATTCTTAAGAGTTTTATCATAATTTAATAATTTCAGAAATTTTATCAACAACTTTACAAAAGCTCGTATAGGTTTTTCTGAATATGTTATGAATTCTTAATTTTAGCAGTTCTGAAATGTGGCGGTATTATTATGCTTTGTTTATTTAATTTTTCTAATGAATTGCGTAATTATTTCTTAAATTACGATTTTAAACTTTACAAGCAATTTACAATACAATTTATATATAAACTATTACTGTATCGTGTGTGAACACCATAATTCAATATAGTTATTTTACGATGAACTATTAACTTAACACTAAGACCACAAAACCACAAAACTTTAAACTCAAAATCGTCGTCTTGTATTAAAAATATATATATCAAAAATATTTGAGATCATTCGAAATTTTTTTATCAAATGTAAAGATATCTAAGCTACACGGAATAAACTATTCCATATATTACACAATTCTCAAACGTGACCTTAAACAATGTATATACAATTATACATCTGTAAAATAGTTGTAGTTAGAAAATTGGCCCCTGTGGTCGGGGGGCACTCACATGTCTCGTAAATCAAAATTGCACGAACATGTTTCCCAAGAATACCACCACAGTATCCTTTGCTTGTCGTAGGAGGCGACTAAACGGTTGGATCGCTGGGCTGACGACCCGCATCCGTAAAAAAATATAGTGTTTATAAAGTCAACAAAAAGAAAAATGGATACCGCCAAAACAACACCGGACCCCCGCTCAAGTACCCGGACACGAGATTTAGGATCGGCACGTGGAACGTGCAATCACTAAGGAAACCAGGAGCGTTAGAGGGCCTAATCACGTGCATGAAGGAGTATCGGCTGGAACTCGTTGCTCTTCAAGAAACTCGCTGGCCTAACAGTGGAGACCATGTGTCCCAGGGCTATACGTTGTTCTACAGTGGAGATGACCTCGGAAATCTTGGAGCTGGATTTCTTCTTGGGCCGCAGGTAAAGAACGCTGTTTTGGATTTCCAAGCAGTTAATAACCGATTGTGTAAGCTTCGCTTGCGCATGAAGTTAGCTAACCTGTCGATAATTTGTGTACATGCGCCCACAGAGGTCAGCCAGCCCCAAGATAAAGACTCATTTTACAATGACTTGGACGATCTGATGGGATCTATACCCGAACACGATGTTAGAATGGTAATTGGGGACTTTAATGCTAGAGCTGGCAGAAATCAGACCGACTTGTGTGAAAACATAGGTCCGTACTCCCGACACGAAACTGCGACCGATAATGGTGAGAGAATGATGTACTTTGCGGTTGCTCATGATCTTAGAGTAGCAAGCACATTCTTCCCTCACAAACACATACATCTTGAGACATGGACACATCCTCGCGGAACTTCCCGCAGCCAAATTGACCATGTGTTAGTTTCTAAAGGACGGGCTCAGGTTGTGCAGGATGTGAGAACTTATCGGTCAACAACCAAATACGTAGGCAGCGATCATCATTTGGTCGCTGCAAAGCTACGATGGAAGTTTTCGTACAAGTCTGGGAACACAGCGAAACGCATGGTACGTTTCGACTGTGAAGGTCTGATAAATGAAGATCAAAAGAAACGATATCAGGATCTTGTCAGCGACAACATTAATGAAGCTAATTACCAGTCTGACTGCGTGAACTCTGTCTGGGGGGTACTGAAAACTTCGGTTGTCAGTGCTGCTCAACAGACTTTAGGTATAGTGAAAGTCAGACCCAAGAATGATTGGTTTGATGACGAGTGTCGTCTTGCAGTTGAGCAACAAAATATAGCCCATAATGAAGTGCAACAACGTCTCACAATCGCGAGGAAAAACAAGGCTGCTCTTGCAAGAAGGGCAGCTAAGCGGATTTGTAGACGGAAGAAGCGAGAATGGTGGAAGGCCGAGGTTCTGAAAGTACAACAACTCAGTAATGAGCGCAGTTCGCGTAATCTCTTTAAAGGAATTACTGGACTGAACCATACTTTCAGGCCTACGTCAACCGCCATTCGGGACCGGGATGGAAACCTCTGTGTCAACATCGACGCAGTACTTGACGCATGGAGTGGACACTTTACTGACCTGCTTGATGTCCATCATGCGTCACAGACTGTTGTTGAGCCACCTCTAATACAGACTGCGGAGATTTGCACTGAGGAGCCATCCCATGAGGAATTCACTAAAGCCATGCAGAGATTGAAACGAAACCGTGCACCTGGAGTGGACTGCATTAATTCGGAGCTCTTGATATTCGGAGGGGATACTTTGTTGAACTGTCTTTTCGACCTTATTCGATTAGTATGGCGAACCGAAGTTATGCCTGACGAATGGAAAGTGGCCGCGATATGCCCCATCTTCAAGAAGGGAGACCGCTTGAAGTGTGAGAATTATCGCGGTATAGCTCTCCTTTGCACAGCTTACAAGTTACTGTCATACATTGTATTGGATAGAATCACTCCTCTGACGGAGGGCTTGGTTGGTGACTATCAAGGAGGATTTCGTCCGAATCGATCAGTCACCGATCAGGTCTTTTCGCTGCGGATGATTCTATCTAAATATTATGAGACATCCATCCCCGTACATCAGGTGTTCCTGGATTTCCGGCAGGCCTATGACTCGATCAATCGAGAGAGTATGGTCTGCCCTGGAATACCTAGGAATGCCAACAAAACTGGTACGACTATGTAGGATGACAGTGACGCAGTCTCAATGCTGTGTTAAAGTTGAGAACAGGCTATCGACAAGTTTTGTAGTTAACTCGGGTGTTCGGCAGGGAGATGCTCTGTCCCCGATACTCTTTAATCTCATGTTGGAGTACATCTTTCGTAAAACTGAAACACCGCAGCGTAACATCTTATATCGCCAGTCCAATCAGGTGCTTGCATATGCAGATGACATATGCGTGATTGGACTGAATAGCAACGGAGTGAAAGAAATACTTGATCCGCTTGTAGAGTTTTCAGCTTCTGTTGGACTTCAGATCAATGAGTCCAAAACGAAATACCTGATCTCAGGTTTTAGGGACAGTGGCACACCAGATTTTAGTAGTGGCCACCACACGTTTGAGGGAGTGAGGAGGTTCAAATATTTGGGTTCTCTTATCACTCACGATAATAGTGTGGGTGAGGATATTAAAGTGCGGCTGGCAGCTGGCAGTCGTTCTCTGTATCCTCTAAGGCCACTGCTAAATTCTAAACACTTATCAAGTGCCGTGAAGCTGAAGCTTTACAAAGCGTTGATCAGGCCCGTTGTTATGTTTGGATGTGAAAGTTGGGCGCTGACGGATGAATACGAGAGATGGCTCCTAACATTTGAGAGAAGAGTCATGCGTGTGATCTACGGCCCAAAACGCGAAATAGATGGTACCTACCGAGCTCTGTACAATATCGAGATCAGAGATCTGATGAAGATCCCCGATATTGTACATGAAATAAGATCTCAGCGAGTACGCTGGCTCGGTCACGTTCTGCGTGCTGATCCGGAACGAATTGTGCAACGATCTCTGAAAGGAGAGCCACCATATGGTAGGCGCAGAGGTCGTTGCCGGCGACGATGGCTCCACGATGTAGAGAACGACTTGGCCTCTTCAGATTGTCTTAGACAGTATGAAGACCATGCTCAGGATCGAAACCGTTGGAGCCGGGTTGTTGACTCAGTAAGGGGCCAGTAATGGCCTTTAATACTGTTTATTAGTTAGAAAATTAAATAAAATAAAATTTAAAACGTCTGGCAATTCATTGGTTGAATGGATTCGATGTACATATTACAATTATTTTCGTTAAATTTGTTATTGTTTGAATTTAATTTTGAAAATGAGTTCGGATATTATTTTTTTAAGCAGTTTGTTATAAATCAAAAATTGGATAATAATGATTTACGTATAATCGCTTTCGTTCAATTTAAATAAAGTTTGGTGACTTTTGAATATTTTTTTGTACTATTTGTTAACTAGTCAATAATACCCCATACTGATCGAGCTCAAAATTGTATTCGTTTGTCAATATAAATTTCAAATAATATTTCCGATAATCTTTAATCTTCAATATATATTTCAAATAATATTTGCAAATAGCATGGCATCTATATACCATCTCCTGTCCGATTCTTGAACCTTATAGGTTTAGTGGGCCTAGTTCACATTTAAAGTTTGTCATTTTTTGAAATAAATAAACAAAATTCAAGACCGCATCTAACAATCTGCTCTGAAGGTATTTCAGCCTTTTTCATTTATATATAGTAATCTACAGGCAAATAATATTCCGCCGTCTAGGGTCGTAATCAATAACTTTTTAAAGCTTATACAGCTAGGCTTACCACCCGTCTTCCTTTCGTAAGAAATTTCCTCCATCCTCCACGGAGACAAAAATATCCTCCATCAGGAAAATAAATCAAGGACGGACTAGACTGTATCAATCAATCAGTTTTGAGATAATTTGGAGAATTGGAATTATTTGATGGAATATCAATTATGGATTAAACTTGAAGACACTTTCAGAGTATTTAAAAAAAATTGAAAATGACAATGATTTACACAATTTTAAATTAGAATTAGATGGATTTTGCAATTTTCAAGATCATATCTATATATGAATTTTAAGATAATTAAAGAAAATGACAATTAACAATAAATTGAAATATTTTTCGGATAGCTTAGACCCAATGACATCTTGAAGTATACGTCATTATGGTGTTAGCTTCCAAGATATTTCCCAAGAAAATTTGGAATTTACTTATACGACATACATGAGTTATATAAAAAAGCCACATAATCGGGATTTAGAACAATCTTCACCCGCCTATATGGAATTGTGAATTTTTTTTTTTAAATCCTAAATTTTTTTTAGAACAGATTTAAGTTAAAATTCACGTGAGTGATTGTAATTAATGTTCGATTTTCTTTAGTTGAAAAAGCATTGTCATATTTTGCATAAATAAGAAGCTAACACAGCATTTTTTCACTATTTTATTTAAACTTTATCACGTGACTCGATTTCAAGTCTAAACCGCACTACAGTTAAAATCGGATTCGCTTTATTTGAATAATATAATTTAGAAACATCACACGACGCTTCAATAAATTAGAGACTAGACTAAAAAATTTAACTAACTGAGCCTTTCAAAATTTAAGAACTTAAGAATTTAAATTAAGTTTGATGAAAAGTGTCTTGAGTTCGGTTTCAGCAGAATTTGATTTTCTATAATTATAATTAAATCAAAAAGCAACCTCCACAAATGAATGTTACGTTTTAGCCTTGTCAAACAAGGTTCGATGACTGGATTGGAAATAAAATAACCAATTTAAATTTTAGATAACAGTAAATTTATTTATTTCCAAATTACTACACCAAACACTAATTTAATTAATTCACTAATTAAACTTTCACGTTTTCCTATTTATTACTACTAGCACTGTGTCTAGACTGTTCCTGAATAATCTAGATACATCTAATTTACTACAGTTTACATTTACGGTAGTGTCTCTACTCAAAGAGAGATGCTGCCACGATCGTATCATTAGCCTAAAAATGCATCTCACCTGTAAGCACTAATCGCTCTAAGTCATCATCTTCAGTTTTCCTCGCTGTCCTTTACTAATCCGGCCAACTAGTTCGTTTATCTTTTTGAGGACTTTGACTGGTCCATTCCATGAAGATTGCAGTTTCGGTGATAAATCCCTCTTCTTTTGTGGGTTGTTACGCCGTACTAAACCAAAAATATTTTTAAATAACACATATTTAAGGATAATCTCAATACATGTATGAGAAGTTTATTTACTCGTTATATTAAATTAAATTCAACGATTTATTTAATTTAATTTTTCCGACGCTACAAAAATAGCATGTCACTTTTTTGATAACAAATCATTTATTTATTTTATTATAAATAAGTGTGTACATCTCTGAAAAGTTATAAATGAAGTTATGTACTTGAGTGTAAGTATTTCAAGAGATGCTTAATTTTGAGCAAAATATCGCCTTTAGGAGAATGCCCATTTTCAAAATATACTGCGATACAGTACGATAAAGACAAGTAATTTGAGATAGAATACCTTCATTCATATTATCCTTAATTACTGCTGAGGTAGGTGAAAAAAGAGCACTAAAATGCATTCATAATGGAGCAGACCATTTTGAGACACTGCTATAAGAAATATTATTCGAAACATCAATAATAATCTTAAAAAAGCTGAATGATTAAATTAATTGCATTTTACTGCTCAAAAGCTCTCTGATTTTTACAGCGGTCGCATTAATTCAGTGATTTAAATTTTCAAAATATCAATTGAAAAGCATTAATTATACTGTCCTCCTCTGGCTTTTTCAAAAGGTAGCAAGCCTAGCTGTATACCATACTACAACATATTATGGATACAGTTTGTTATTTTATAAATTCGGGTGAGTCCTAGTATTTTCTAGTATTAAATGTTCAATTCTTTCAACATCTTATCACAAAAATTATTATTTATGATAAATTTAATATAGATTTTTTATTAAATAATCTGGAATTAGAAAAAAAAGCACACGAAAAAAATAATTTTGTCGATTAAAAATATGTTTTTGCTCGTTTCTCGTCATCTCATCCCACACACGCCGCACGGTTATTCGAAAGAAAAAAAAAATTATGATATTTTTTGTCGTGATAATTAAAAATAAATATTGTATGTACATGCATACATACTTATTTACAATTTATTTTTAGATTTAAACTATTGATTTATATATCTGCTGATTACTTAACTAAACCGAAATATTGTGTCCTTAAACTACAAGGTGATCAACTCATTTTGTAAACAACTGGCCTTAGACCGCATATTCTATATAACGTTATGTTGATATACAAATCTTTTATGTTTTATATATACGTACATATTATGTATATGTAACGCATAAAACTTTCACTTTACTATTTTATATCAGAACAATGAACTTGTGTGATCATTTATTAAAGTCACGTGGGTGGATATGCTATTCTATTTTTTTTGTATTTTGGATTGTTGTTAAAATTATCTTAGCTATACCAATATTTGTAGTGAAAAAATAGATTGTCTTATTATTTTTTGATAAGTAATATATATTTTAAAAATTTTGTTAAGAAAATATATATTTTCATCATTAAATTAGAATATTTTCTTATTTATTTATTTATATTTCTTTCATTTCATTTCAAACTTTTTTTCTTGTCTTTGAGTACTGAAAATAAAAAAATAGAAATAAATTATTTTTAGAATCTAAAATAGAAAAATTTAATATTTTAATATATTTACTGACATATATATGGTTCAGCAACATAAAAATACAATATTTTTTGTAATAAAATAAAAAACCAGAACCGAAAATGTTTCTGTCCTTCAATGTGTTTTATCCATGTACTAAAAATAGTTTATTGTCTATTAAATTTAATTGTATGTATTAATATTTCTTCTATATAGTGTGACTGTTATACATTTTTTACATACATTTTTCTAATGTCATTTATTTATGATTCCATATCGTTAAACACTCAATGTCTTATATTGTGTTGCTCTTTACCAGGCCATTACAATGTTATGCATGCTACAGGTAAAATGGTAATAAATTTTAAAAAAAGCAGACAGTTTTATATGCCACTACTAATACTTGTTACAGTTACGAACTGATTTACTTAAACGCCATTGATCGTGAGCCGAGGTCACGTTTATTATTGCAATTAATTTTCTTAACACACATATACGTATTCGTATACATATAGTAATCAAATCGTTCACCGCGAGGAATTTCTTATTTCGCCAGCGTGTTGACTTTTATAAATAATTTGTTTGATCTAATATTTTATATAGAATGGAATTAGGTTGGCAAGGTGAATTGTTGATAATACTCTAAATTTAGACAAGAGGTTCAATTTATGGCTATCTTGCATAATATCAACTGCTTATAATCTCTCTCTGGGTTTAATTATTAACAGTTTTATTTTTTTCTTATTACTAACTTTAAGATTTAACATGTGTTTGCATTCCATTTAGTTTAGTCAGCCTTTAAATGCCAAGAGTTTTCCAAAGTGAGTCATACGGAAACTTCCTATCGTTGACATTTTATAATTAAAGTTTTTATTTTTTTAAAAACAACTTTTGTAAGCATAAAATTATTTGTCATATAATTATGGAAAATATGTTATTTATCTCTAAAATTTTTGTTCCTATACTTGTGGTAATAAACTTCTGTATGAATAATTGGCGATTACTAAAAGAGTGTTCAAATAATTAACTCACTGTTGGGTCACTGTTGAAACTAAGTTTATGATGAACTTCATTCGTATTGCATTGCAATATAATTATAATTTTATATTTTGCTCATATTGTTTAATTTGTTAGCAAAACCAAATTAATTTTAAATAATAAAGGAGAGTTAATTTATTTCCGAAACTACTTGCTAAATATTTGGCTTAGAACTAAATTACAACTTGTTGAATGACGAAATATTTAAACAATAATCATTAGCTTCCATATTTAGATTTCCAAGATGATCTGTTGCAAATAATTTTGATTTATTTGCCTCAAAGCAACCGATGAAGAATTAGTTTTTGTTGTATGTATTAAGCATATTGCTAGTTGGTACAAATAATTAATAATTTTATATATGATAGTTATATTTCTCTATAAAGCCTAATTGTCTATATCAATAAATATCAACAAATTTACTTATATTTAAATTTGGTTTTCAAAATAAAATAATTACTTAGTTTATTTCAATGTATTTAATAAGAAACCACCACATCGGTTGTGATAATAGGTGCAAAAAATATATTATTCAATATACAGTTACCTACCAGGTTCGATTCTTGCTATGTCGCCGACTATACTTTCATATTTATTTAATTACCACAACATTCGGGTATTAATACTTAAAATTATTTCTTAATATAAAGTGTATTTGTATTTGTATTCATGTCTATTCTGGAAAAATTCCACATTTTTAGATAGGATCTAGCGTTGTGCCAAACCTAAATAATTAAAAAATTAAATTAGTATAATAAAATTTTGAATATTGTCTGAATTATATTAATTATTAAATTTATTATTTTCTAGTTTGATCTTTTTTTGGAGGTCCTAAACTAGTTAAGTCTACAGCACAGTTTACCCAAAAAACTATCACTTTTAATTTGTTTCTTTTTGTGCCAGAATTATTCAATAGCAAATCCAACAATTTGTGTTGTTGTATTTTATTGGTTGATTTATACATTTTAAGCGCTTGTTAACAAAAAATTTATTGCAGAGATGGAAATCACAGAATGTTGAGAGCTGGTTCAGTATTACTACTAAGTTAAATTAAATTTTTGGTTTTTCAAATTCTCAATTTATGTTATTGGTTCGGTTTAGTTCAAAGCTGACTGATTAAAATTAATAAAACGGCCGAAAACTAGAATTGCGATGGCTTCTACAATGCTAAGTTTTTATTTTCTTTTTTCAATTTAAAAAAATCATTTGGTTTTGTTTTAAAAAAATTTAATTGGATTAGCTGTTTTAATGGTTCGGTTCAAAGCCGATTTTTTTCCCTGATATTACCCTATTAAAATTGGAAACGATTAAGCAAATTTAAATTCAAACAACCGAATTTATATTTTCCAAACAGGTAATTCTTGATGTGTTTGTACTTGTGTTAGCCTTAAATAGTATTCCCTGGCGACCTTTCATTTTCCGCGAACAACCCTATTATAAATTAAATTGTGTCTTCACAAATTTTAAAATTGGTTCCCATAAAATTGTAAATAAAGATTTAAAATACCGTCTATTGTTTATGCAAATAATATCGTCGTATTTTTTAAGCTAATTCAATTCTTATTTGTCATTTCGCTAAAAAATCTAAACATCTTTCAAATATTATTTTATTATTTCTCTAAAATACATAAATTGCTCACGAAAATGGATGATGATATTGATAGATCTCGCAAAATCTAATTTATTTTAAATTATTTTTAATACAAATCTATTTTTATGATGGGTTAGGTTACGGTGGGTGTTCCAGAAACACAAATTGGTTATTAGCTTTACCGTATTTAAAATTTCATCTTCCCTAGTCATTGAACCATCCTCAGCTACGACAGTAATCTTATGAAAAGACCTCTGTTTGCTCTCATGTTTATCTATGCGACAATGTCCTATGATAACTCCCACTCCCATGCTAATAAGATGCCCCCGAAGCGAAATCAGCTGGCCGGGTCTAGTTTTCGGGTGATCTGTTGAATAGTTGGTATTAGATTATATATGATTCGTTGCTGTTATAGCTTCCTTCTGAAGTAGTAGTTTACATGAAGCGAGCGGTATTTCAATATCTAATGTTGTTGCTGGGAAGAGGCAAGTTGTGGTGTGATGGACAAGCGTATCTAATTGTATATTCCCCGCAATGTTGAAAGGATCTAGCAACTACGTTAGACGAATGTTCAACTGAACAGCCATCTCACGTCAAGATGAATTAGAATTCTGAGCTACCTTCGAGGAAAGGTAGTATAATTGTAGCGTAAATATTAGTGGCTTTTTATTTAAAAACAATTTCTATTTAAATTACAAGGTGTCCTATTGGGACGATTCCAAACAATTAGAGCGTGTAGCTGGGTCAATATAAAATAATATATATACAAATAAGTCCACTACGCATATACCCGGAAATGAACCGGCACTCACTCTAATTGCATATCAAAATTTTAGCATAAAATTTAAGATAACTCAATCGTTCTTCTATAATTTTAAAGGTACAGAGTTCTTCTTTCTTCTGTGGAAGTAAGAATATCATGTAAAGTATTTTTTATTTTCTATAAAGAAAACATTAGTGGAAATAAAAAATGTGTGCGAAAACAAACATGTACACTTTTCCTCGAAAAAATCATTTGTTAATTATTTCAAATTTAAATTTAACAGACGATTTACTAAACAAATAGTTTCATCGTTTTTTATCTAATCACGCATAGGTTTTGAAATATTATTTTAATGTTGGAATGAAAACTATTATAAGTTGTTTTAAGTAAAAATTGTTTTATGAAAAACCAATGCAATCGTTTTTGAACGTATTTAGAACAGTAAATAAATGTCCGAATAGCTTCATACGCAGGGTGTTCCAATGGGATACCCTATATATTTAGTTGGTATTCATTCGCACATATTACCAGAAATTCATTAACTGTATAATTACAATATAATGTGTTGTGTATTTTGCAGCTGTGGTTTTATGATTATTTCGGAAAAATATATATAAATATTGTATATATCTAGTCTGTAGTAGCAATAACAAAAATTAACATCTATAATTCAAAAAATCTATTAACCATCTTAGTGGTTTGTTCCATTCAGTTATTACAAATACTAAAACTTCGACGGTAAAATAAATAGTTTGACAAACCTATTAATATTTAATATCATAAATATAAAGATTATATAAGTCAACTTATTAAAATTGATGTAATTTTCTATTTAAAAATTATTAAACAGCTCAATAAAGATTTACTCTCAGATTCTCAGATAGTAATCAAGTACATATGAATATTGATAGATTTGATATTGATATAATAACGCTGTGTGCCTGATACCAATTCTATTGACAAATCGCCGTTTGATAATTAGTCATGCTATTAACCACTATAAGCTGCTACTAATTAGCTAATTAATTTAGCCACCTCGCAAGGCTGCTTTTCGGTTTAGTTATCATTTTATTTTATAGTTGGACAACAAAGATTGGAATATCGATTTAGTCGAAAATAAATAACAGATACAAAACACAATTTTTAAAATATATTTAGAAACTTTAAAAAGAAGTTCGTCATACCCCTTGAAACTGTCAAATTATGAGATTTAACTTAAAATTATAAATTTAAAAATTTGAAAAAAGACCTTCACGTTTTTTTTAAGTTAGTCTTCGACATATTAATGATTTTGAAGCTGCAGTGTGATAATGGGTTTGGGAACTTGATTTTGCCGATAATTTTGCAAATCCGATGATCTGACAAATTTGCTATGGATCACATATAGGTTTATAATTTTCCTGGGAACAGTAACTTAGGTCCTTTAGGAGTTCAAAAGGGCTTTAGCTGTAGAAATAGCTTTATGGGTTGGAAAGATTAGACTAACAGTGAAAATGATTTGAATTACTTTTTTCATTTTTTGCTACCTTAAAAATCGATTAAATCGATTGTAAGTTTGTTTGGTTAATTATAGCGCTAAATAAGATTATAAAGAATGTTAACACATTAGCATAATATATTTTTTTAGATGTCCGTTGAATTTTTAAAATAAAATCGAAGCCATCTTATATCCTATAAACATAAAAAAAAATTGTTTTATTTTTTTGGGAATTTTGGACAGATTACATCGAGAAAACTAATGTGAGTTTCATGCGCGTAAACAATCGTGATTACTGTACATATATATTACATTAATATTACAAGTAAAATCTTCTAAAACTAAAACAGTGTTTACCAAAAATAACACTACATTTGGTATTTAAACCAATCGATTTTTCACAAGAAAATGATTTATGTTCACAAGTGAAATATCTTACGCTATTAACTAGATTCTAGATCAGTGAAATTGGCATTTATTAATTGTTACTTTCGTATAAAAAAAGATAGAAAAATGAAAATTTCACACGCATGTGCGCTTCTAGGATATACTCGTATGTATCTATAAGGCGAACGTGGTAATGTCTGCATGTAGTATAACTCAAAAACCAACACTTCTAAAATTATGAAATATTGTATTTATATACATTTAGGAATTATGTTTTGTGAAAATGTGCGTTTCCCATTTTCATGATGACAATCAGACTCTATCCTTAAGCCCTATAGACAGACTGCAGTTTAATAAATCCGATTTAGATAACAAAAACAAATTATCAATTATTTAACAATCCTCAAAATAATTTTCAATATTTGTTTGATATGTTTTTGATAGTGAATTTTATTAAAAAGGATGAATAATTATATCTGTAAAGTCTAAAATCTTGAAATTCTTGATTCTTGATTAATTCTTGATCGGTGTATTTTAATTTCATAAAACGGTAAATTCGATATAGTCGAAAATAAAAAATCGCTATCTCAAAAAGTATCATAAACGATCCGGTTAAAACCTTCATTTCCATTAGGAAATGTCGCAATTGCTGCCAGCACGGAGCAATAATGCTACATTTTTGTACAGTCACACTGTGAATTAAATAATTGAAAATTTGTAGCATGGCGTTATTGGTATTTAAACAATCTGTTATTATTCATGTCCGTCAATGATTTATAAATAATCTATTTACTTATATATCCAAATACTAGAGATACAAAATAAAATTGCATTACTCAAATTTTAGTAATAACAAAAAAATGTTCACACTATTATCCAAAATAACTTACAGTTTATGTTTAGTATCGTGTCGTCTTACAAAGATTTGATTTTTATAATTTTTTCTCTCAACTCTGACTCAACAATCAACTCAGATGCATGAGTCAATCTTTTGTGTACATATTTTAATTTTTAGTATGAATACATATACAGATTAAAATGTTTGAGGTAAATGATCGGATATACCAAAAAATTAAGGCAAATTCTTTATTGAAAACAAATGTTATAATTGGTTGGTATACAATTCCAACTGTTCCAAAACGTTGAAGTATATGATGTTTTAAAAATCATGAATTATACTTGAAACCAAAAATATATAATCTAATGTCCTAAATTCTTATGTCATACTCAATGAAAAATGTTGGAATACATTTGCCAAGTAATTTTTCAACTATGTAAAATGCAAATTTATCCAACAGCCGTATAATTGAGATAATATTGTTTTGTATACAATGACGTAGACACTATGCCTGATATTATACCTAATATACGTCATCAATTTACTAATATTTTAAGAACGTTTCGCATTAATATACAAAAAATATAGTTGTTAAATATTTCAAAATTTGTTAATGTATCCTAAGCAAAAATAAAATTAAACTCTTTAACATGCTAAAGTATTGTTTTCATTACTATTAATTTGCATTAATTTTAACTACAAGTGGTTGTTTTTGATCTATATTTTCGCTAATTTTTTTAATTTTTTGTTTGAGTTCTTTTCTACACTATAATATGTTGTGCTAGCAGGTGGGAAAATAATAATTTTCTTAAATGAAAATGAAATTAAGTTTAGTATTTTATTTTTTATTTCAAAATGTGTATATGTATGTACAAATTGTAATTGCAATTACCATACAAATTGTAGCAAAATAAAAATGAATGTGTACGATAATTTCAATTAGATTTGTATACGCTAGATATGCATATATACATATTTTATGAGTTATAAAAATTAGTACAAAGCGCATAAAATGCTGTATTCGTTTGAGTACAAGTTTGTAAGTGATTTATACTTGCACAAATTAACAGCTAAAATACTGGAATTCAATGAATAGAAAATTGGTTTATTCTTAATTTCTTACGTGCGGTTGGTGTGGCAAGATATTATTAAGTTTCGTTAATCACAATAAAAAGTTAAAGTCACAGTATTGTTAATAATACAAAAATAATAATGTAATCACTTAAATTTATGACGCGTTTCAAATTTTTTAAATACATTGTTAATTAAACCATATAAATGTCTACATTTATAATATATATATTATTCTTCGTTTTATGACAAAATATTATTAACTTAATCTTATAGTTGTAATACTTTTAATAACGGACCAAAGAAAATACACAAAATTAATTTTAATATCATTCTCTATTATAGAATAAAAATGCCGACCATTAATTAAGCTTTAAGCTAGCTGGGCCTCTTTATTAGAATTGATTTGAGTCAATCACGTAATTTGAAGATACCTGTTTTCTTTTGTCTTTCTTTATGTGGTCGATTATATGATCTTAGCAATTTAGTGATGTGGTAAATTTGTACCTATAGACACTACAATTTATTTTAGAGTTTCCAATAATTTAAAAATAATGCAATTCTCAATTAATTTTGCGGTTACTAGAATTTGGCAAGCAAGATTATTTTGGTTCCCATGTCATTTACTATATCTTGTGTCTACAATAATAAAAATGGTTTAGAAATTGATCAAAAATTTGTCATTTGTTGATAAATGAAAGAACTTAGAGATGACTGATAAAATATATGATTTATCATAAATATCTAAAACGATTTAAACTTTAATCTATCCGTTATAGATTATGATCGCGATCTTGGTCAATTTGTGTCACAACTATGATTGAATGATTTTAATCGATATTCTCATTAAATACACTATATAGTACCTAGGCCATAATTTGCTTTTATCGCGTTCTTAAAGTTAAGTACATAGCAAGTTCTTTGACTGCCAAATTCGGACGTTCAGTTAAAATGGTGTCAAATATATTTATATATACATTCTAAATGTATGATGCAATGCGGGGAAAAAGTATTTAATGCCTTCAAATAACTTTTTGGAGTCCAAAATTTACAATCTCATTAATCCTATCTAGTCTGAAATTTGTATCACAATTAACCCAAAATACCTATAGGCTATTTTATGTTAGGCTCTATTTATGTTGTAAAGATTTAATGATTTTTAAAGCGATAAATTTTCGATCAAATTTAAATGTCAATATTGAATCGAATTACATCATCATACCGTACATCAGGTGTTCCTGGATTTCCGGCAGGCCTATGACTCGATCAATCGAGAGAGTTTGTGGTCTGCCCTGGAATATTTAGGAATGCCATCAAAATTGGTACAGTTTCAATGATGTGTTAAAGTTGAGAACAGGCTATCGACAGTTTGCAGTTTTGGTAAGGATGCTCCTAATTTTATGTATGTCCGATTCGGACCACCAATAAATAAATACACTTAACTATGACTTGTGTTTTTAATTTTAATTATTTTTATATTTATTTATTGATTTATGTTTTACGATATTATTATTCATTTATTAATTTCATTAATTTATTTATTTGTTTCAATATATAATTATTTAATTTTACGTTTATTAATTAAGTTTATTTATAATTAATTTTATTATAATTTTCACCACCATTAAATAATGAACTTGAACTTGTAAAGGTAAAAATCGCAATGGACGACAATATTGTGTTGTTTTGTTTTTTTTGTATGAAGTCGCCTTCGTGTCCAAAATACATGGAGAGGGAACAGATGCGCCGGCGACGGTCGACATTGCACTTATGTTAAGTGCAGTGGATTATTATTGCATCACCGAACATTGTTGTTCGTGGTGATGTTGTTAGATGGCGATGGTTTTACTATAAATGTTTTATAGTAATGGTTCGGTTATTAGATAGTGTTGGTTGGATAGATGGATATGTGATGGGGTTAGTGAACGCTTAATTCAAATAAGTTGGTTTATATTTGAATTTCACTAATTGTTTTGTATGTGGCAGAATCGAATATCGGTGAGTCGAATATTCGAGCTGCTACAGTACCCCCTCTCCAGATGAGAAACCATAGGTTTTGAGACGTTATACGGACGGTTTTATATCGTTTGCTGGCTGATATTTGATCAGCCGTGTTGAGAATACCGTACGCCGGTTTCAATCTGTCGATGGAGATTGAGTGGTGTTTGTCTTTCATTGAGACAATGAATTGCTTGCGTAAGCGGCGTATAACTTTGTATGGCCCATCGTATGGAGATTGTAATCCAGTTCGAACCTTATCAACCCGGACAAAGACGTAATCGCAATTGTTGAGCGATTTTGGAACGAATATGTTGCTTTCATTCGTTGGTCTTGTTGCCGTGGGGATAAGATTTTGCATGGTGGTGAGGAGTTGGTCGATGACTGTGTCGGTTGTGGATGGAGACGGTAGAGGATGTTCGATGAAGAACTCACCGGGTAGCTTGATGGTTTGACCGTAAACCATTTCAGCTGGTGAGCACTTCAGATCTTCTTTAACCGTTGCTCGAATACCAAGTAGAACGATTGGTACTTCGGAGCTCCAGTGAATTGTGTTGCCTCGGGCCTTGAGAGCAGCTTTGAGCTGGCGGTGGAAGCGTTCGACCATGCCATTGGCTTGCGGATGGTAAGCCGTTGTACGTATCCGATGCGAGCCGAGGAGTTTCGTTAACTCCGAGAAAAGCTTCGACTCGAATTGGGTTCCTTGATCAGTTGTGATGTCAAGTGGAACGCCAAATCGTGATACGTAGTTCTGTACGAATGTGGTGGCAATGGTTGCTGCAGACATGTCGCTCATGCAGTACGCTTCTGGCCATCGAGTGAAACGATCGACACAGGTGAGTAGATATGAGTATCCATTGGATGGAGGAAGTGGTCCTACGACATCCAAATGAATGTGCTCAAATCGACCAGGTGGAATTGTGAATTGTTCAAGAGGCGATTTTGTGTGCCGCTGGACTTTTTATTTTTGGCAGGATAAACAGGATTGTGCCCAATGGGTCACGTCTTTGTTTATGCTAGGCCAAAAGTATCGAGCAGTAATCAATTTACGAGTTGCGCGGACACCAGGATGTGAGATACCGTGTAGTGTGTCGAAGATGGTTCGACGTAGTTGCTCTGCGATGTACGGGCGATTTGCACCCGTAGATGTTTCGCAGTGGATTTTGAGGCCAGGTAGTTTGAAAAGCTCTAGTTTCAGTGATGAACTAGTGTGACGTGTGGAACCAGAAAGTAATTTCTGAAGTTCTAAGTCTGCTTTTTGCGCTTGTGCGATTTTGTTGCAGTCGAAGTGAGTCTCGACTGTGGCCGTTTCGTTTGATGTTGTGCGCGAAAGTGTATCCGCGACAACGTTTTCGGTACCTTGAACATGCTGAATGTCCGTGGTAAATTGACTAATGTAATCCAAGTGGCGTGCTTGCCTTGGATTGCGTTCAGTTTTAGACTGAATTGCTCGAGTGAGAGGTTTGTGGTCGGTGTAAATTGTGAAGTCCCGACCCTCGACAAAATATCTGAAGTGTTTTATTGCTAGATATATTGCGAGTAATTCCCGATCGAATGCAGAGTATTTCTTTTCGGCATCCGAGAGCTTCTTTGAGAAGAATCCCAGGGGCTCCCAACACTTGTCGTTGTACTGTTGCATGACTGCTCCGACAGCAGTGTTTGATGCATCAGTAGTAATGCTGAGCTTTGAGTCGCTCAGTGGATGTGACAAGAGTGTTGTGCGTGCCAATTCAGCCTTTAGTGACGTGAATGCGTGTTGACATTCGTCAGGCCAAGAGAAGTTCTTGGCGGTTTTGGGCTTACGTAGTAGTACTGCCAGGTGGCTGTGAATTGGGTTGAGTATTTCAGCGAGCTTTGGTATAAATCGGTGGTAGTAGTTGACCATGCCGATGAATCGCTGAATACTTTTGATTGAGGTTGGAGCTGGGAAATCCTTTAATGGCATTGATTCGGTCTTGTGACGGAAGGATGCCATTAGCGGTAATCTTGTGGCTGAGGAAATCAAGAGTGGATGCGCCGAAGACGCATTTTGAGCTCTTGATGTGTACATCAAACTCGACAAGTCGTTGGAAAAGTGTTTCCAGATGGAGTTTGTGTTGCTCCTCAGTTTGAGATGCCACAAGAATGTCGTCTATGTAGACGAAAACGAAGTCGAGATCTCGAACGACTTCGTTCATGAAGCGCTGAAACGTTTGTGCGGCATTGCGTAATCCAAATGGCATTCGGGTGTATTCGAAGAGGCCAAATGGTGTTGTGATTGCCCTTTTGAAAACGTCTTCAGGTGCCACGGGAATGTGGTGATAACCTCTGATGAGATCAAGTTTGGAGAAAACTTTGCAGCCATGCAAGTGCATGGTGAAGTTTTGAATGTGGGGTATCGGGTAGCGATCCGGTATCGTAACCGTGTTTAAACGCCGATAGTCCCCACATGGCCTCCAGTCTTGATCTTTCTTCTTGACCATGTGTAATGGACAAGAGACGGAAGATGTCGATGTTCGACAAATCCCTAATTCCACCATGTGTTGAAATTCTGCTTGTGCAGCTTTGTGACGCACCGAATCTAGTCTGCGTGGTCTCGACACGGGAAGATGGCCTTCCGTGACGATGTGATGAACCACGTTGTGTCGGACTGGCATTTTGTAGTTCGGCTCTGCTGTAAGTAGTGGGTACTTTTTGAGCAGAGTGCCGTAGCCGTTGTCGATGTTGAAATGGATCGGTGTTGGTGTGTTAACACGAACCATTGTGGCGTTTATTGACAGCTTTGTAGCTGGGTCAATCAGCCGTTTGTGTTTGACATCGACAAGAAGTCCGAATTTGCTTAGAAAATCGGCGCCAATGATCGGACGGTTCACTGCAGCTAGTATGAAAGCGTGCGTGAAGGTTCGTTTGAGTCCGATATCCACGTTAAGTAATTTTGTACCGTACGTGTGGATGATTGAACCATTGGCAGCCGATAAGACTAGATCTGAATTTCGATTTGATAATGTGTAATTCATTTTGAAATTCATGGCTGGAATAACCGAAAGGTCAGCGCCAGTGTCGACTAAGTAGGTGAGTTTGTTGTGTATATATTGTGTTGTGTATCTATTCGAGCTGCTACACAGTTAGCTCGGGTGTTCGGCAGGGACATGCTCTGACCCCGCTACTTATATCACCAGTCCAATCAAGTGCTTGCATATGCAGATGACCTATGCGTATTGGACTGAATAGCATAGGAGTCAAAGAAATACTTGATCCGCTTGTAGAGTCAAAAACAAAATACATGATCTCTGATTATTGGATCAATGGCACACCAAGTTTTAGTAGTGGCCACGTTTGAGGAAGTGAGGAGGTTCAAATATTTGGGTTCTCTTATCACTCACGATAACAGTGTGGGTGAGGATATTAAAGTGCGGCTGGCAGGCAGCTGGCAGTCGTGCTTTGTATAGTCTAAGGCCACTACTAAAATCTAAACACTTGCCGTGAAGCTGAAGCTTTATAAAGCATTGATCAGGCTCGTTGTTATGTTTGGATGTGAAAGTTGGGCGCTGACGGGTACGAGAGATGGCTCCTTACATTTGAATCATGCGGGTGCTTTACGGCCCAAAACGGAAAATAGATGGTACATACCGAGCTCTATACAATGTCGAGATCAGAGATCTGATGAAGATCCGCGATATTGTACATGAAATAAAATCGAAGCGAGTACGCTGGCTCGGTCACGTTCTGCGTGCTGATCCGGAACGAATTGTGCAACGATCTCTGAAAAGAAAGCCACTATATGGTAGGCGCAGAGGTCGTTGTAGGCGACGATGGCTCCACGATGTAGTGAACGACTTGGCCTCTTCAGATTGTCTTAGACAGTATGAAGACCATACTCAGGATCGAAACCGTTGGAGCCAAATAGTTGACTCAGTAAGAGGCCAGTAATCGCCCTTAAATACTGAATCATAAATTCAAATCCTGAGTCAAGTTTTAATTAGAAATTTGACGAAAATGAATATTTTGGATCAATCAAATTATTTTGCCAGTGCCAGTTTGCTTTAATACAGTTTAGAATCAAATTTGAGTTTAAACATAATCTTTAGGGTGTGGTAAAGATTTGATATTGCCCTGAGAACATTGGTTATAGATGATAAAATTTAATGGGATAAGAATTATTTAACATTTTAAAACTTTTATTGATCAAAAAAAATAAAAAAATATACCAGATCTTGAGTG
The DNA here is from genome assembly GCA_951394425.1 of Tipula unca. Lineage (NCBI taxonomy): Eukaryota > Metazoa > Arthropoda > Insecta > Diptera > Tipulidae > Tipula > Tipula unca. The sequence continues at coordinate 141,087,528 of OX596380.1, read as the reverse complement.
TTGCGGAGACCCTATATAAATTAATGTTGACAACAATGTTAAGAAAACTAAACCTAATATATTAGTATATTAGCTAGCATCAATGGAGAATTTGTTGCGAAAAAGTTTAGCAGTTTGTGGACGATTGTCCGACTGTTGACGACTGTAAAGCTGTAAAAAATGTATGTACATAAAGGGTGTTTTTTATATAGAGTTACACAAGTTTTAATCATAATAAAACAAAGAAATATATTTTTAATATCAATGAAACGGGCTTCATTGGATAGAAAATTGTATGACATTAATGTTTAAATTTTATTTTGGCCATGTGGCCGCCATAGCTAGCGCGTACAAGGCGCAATCTGGAACACCAATTTTCACAAACTTTTCGCAGCATTTGCGGCCGTATTTCACGAATAACTTTTCGAATGTTGATTTCCAGGTGTTCAATTGTGTTCTCAGGTTTATCGACGTAGACCAGTGGCTTTACATAACCCCAAAGAAAATAATACAATGGGTTAAATCACACGATCTTGGTGGCCAATTAATTGGACCATTACGCGAAATTATTCTTTCATCAAAAGTTTCTTTGAGTAAATCAATTGTAGCGCGAGCTGTGTGGCATGTGGATCCGTCCTGTTGGAACCACATGTCAGCAAGATTAATGCCAGCTAATCGAGGTACAAAAAAATTTCTAATCATGTCCCTATACCGCTCACCATTGACAGTAATATTCTGATCATTAAACAATAATTTTCTGTGGATGTAATGGTGTTTCAACAAAACCTTGTGGATTATCCTCACTCCAAATGCGACAATTCTGCTTATTTACGTACTCATTCGACCAAAAACGAGATTCATCAGAGAACAAAGTTTTGATTGGAAATTCAACATCAATATCAATTTGTGCTTCAGCCCATTCGCCGAATTGGCGGCGCATACGATGGTCGTTTGGCTTTAATTCCTGCACAAGTTGAATCTTGAAAGCTTTTAAGCCAAGATCCTTCCGTAAACTCTTCCATAAGGTGGAAGGACACAACCCCAATTGCTGAGAACGGCGACGAACTGATTGATTTGGATCTTCTTCAATACTTTCCTGTACAGCGGCTACAGCTTCTTCAGTGCGCACTGTTCGGCGTCTCACGGGATTATTTATTCGAATTAGCCGCTCTGAAGGACGATTATTTACGCCATAAAAGTGCACGATAAGTTTGACGAACAGAACCATTATTTTGATAAAAAATGTCAACATGCAAGCGTTGTTCTGATGTAAATCTATCCATAATGCAATGTCAAACCATACTAAACAGAAAACAACTATTAGCTGTTAAATGGGTTGTCAAATAAAGCAGTGTTGCCAACTCAAAGTTGTGAACCTCTAAAAACAACATCCTTTATATGTTTGTTATGCAATATATGTAAGTATGTATAAGCATCTATATAAAGATACTTACCAACTGATTTCAATGAAACCACTAGTACTCTGTAACTGCCCCCAGCACCCATCCAATATACAAATACTAAAACTTCATATTCTTTGGCTTAACCTTGTTGTTTGTCAAACATTATGACATTATTTGAATTTAAGATGCCACATCGTCCTAAATGACCCGCAGCAACCTACAATATTAAATAAAAAATAATATAGGTACTACTGATTTTTTTTCTGTATTTCCTCAATATCGCCTCATTCGACGAATTATACTTTTATCAATTTAATAAAATTAAAATTTTGTCAAAATGTTAACTCAATCACACAGCAGTTATCATATTAAAAAATATTTCCCCCTTTTAGGAGATAACAATTACTATAACTACAATTGCTCACAAGTATTAAATTGTAAAATTAAAATATTTAAGATTCAGCTATCAGACCATAGTTAATATTAATAATTGGAAGTGCGAACGATATAATTTACTAATTATTTGAAAGCATACATTGCATAGCTTATAAAAAAGTTGTCATATACCATAGGAAGCGTCTTACACAAGTGATTAAAACCATAATGTTCTATAGAAAAAAGCAATTAAAACTATAATTATATCTACCTAGTTTCCTACATTCCTAATGAGATTACGACATAATTTTATAAGAACAGTACGATATATATATATTAATAACTTCCTTATATGAATTTCTTATTGATTTATCATCTCTAAGTATATTTCTTATAAAATTCCGCATCTCTAGATTTTGGTCATCTGTCTTTTATTGTGCCTTCACAATGTTCAATTCCGTATATTATCAGCTATTAACATATTTATATACAACAAAATTAGAATATCATATTATCGAGAGAAGGTAATCTAACCATATTTTAATCAATCATTAAACCACAAATAGTTTTCCGTTTGCTTGTGAACCTAACCAATAACCATAATTATTGTTTATTGAACTTTCAAATATTATCCACCATATATACGCGAGTAAATTTATTCCAGCTAAGTAGTCTCCAAGTCTTTTTTAGTATATTTCATTATGTTTGTTTGTACACAAAAAACTGGTTTCCATTTTTGTTTTATTTAGTTTTGCGGTAACATCTTTATTTAATGACTTAACGTTTTAATTTTGTTTAATTACTTTGATAGTTCGAAAAAATTGTAAACCACATAATAGTGTTATATGTAATGCATTTTTTTATACATACAATACATACAAACATATGAATATAATATTTATTTTCTATTTGTTGTCATGATATTTCAAAAGGCGTTTATCATTCATATGACAGGTTTTCATCAACTAAATACATACATATTATATAATGTACATATTTGCATCAAGGAAGCATGTCAAAACCAAAAATCACACTTGCAGCTCGCCAATTCAATGTATACGAGTATAATGTATATCCATCCGCCCACTACTCTGTTTTTATTTTAATTTAATACGAGATCTATATTATCTAATATAAATCTGTTGCCATTTTATATATTTGGCAGTGTCCGCTAAATATCTACATGCTAAATACTGTCGTAGACTTTTAGTTTAACCAAAAAATAAAATTATTCTGGTTTGTGAATTTTAATTTCGAGACAATTACAATAATTTCATAAATATTTTTAGAATGTTCGAAAAAAATGTCCAGTAAAAATAACTTAGAATTTTCATTTTATTTTTATTTATGGTCGAAAAGAAATGAAAACCCATGTACTGTGGTATATAATTTGGATTAACACATTAATTGGCAATGGTATTTATTATATCTAAATCGACTCTTTTTTTTCTCTATGGCTAGTGAACTGTGTCGGGTAAATATAGAGCGACGAATTTTGCACAAATGAATTCAATTAAAATTGAATAAATTAGGTGGAATTTCCGCTGTTTTATTGCTTCTTGTGTTAGTACATACATGACCTTTTGTTATGGATTTCCAAATACACTTATATTAAATTGTTGATAAATATAATTGTACAACGATTTATTTCCATATATTGAATGGCTTCCCAATTGATTTTGATTTATGGTTTTAAGAATATATATACATGTATCTAATCTGGATCAAACCAAAGGCAATATATAAACTTTTATTAGTTTTATCTTTTCAACAAATTGTATGTTTAATAAAATCACAATATTGATATATTATAGTTTTATCGATAGCAGTTAGTCGCGCGATATTCAACATGTTAACAAAATAAAACTCCAATATGTATACATATATCTACATATGAAACAAGTAAAATTGGTGAAAAATTATGTGAAAATGGATGAGTTATTTTCGTCATATAGTATCATCGAACATTGTTGGAATTACATAAATAAATATATACGTATTTCGGATAAATACTTTTTTTCATTTTGACTTATTTTAATTTTAGAAAATTTCATTTTTCTATTTTCTATTCAAGAATAAATGAAAATTTCATAGCTAAAATAAAAATTATTTTTGAAACGGTTTTGATTTAATATGCATATATACATTTTAATAACATTAAGAAACAAAATATTTTCTGTTTTATTAATATTTTATCAAATTGTGCAAAATTTGATTTGATTTGATTTGATTGGAATGTTTGACCAAGCATTACGCAGGATCTCCCGGAGATGGCCGGGTTTCATCGAACACCCGTTTACACATAACATAAAGAGGTTTTGGATAGGTTCCGTTAGTATGATAGAAATTGACTCGGTTACAGACACCTGGTATAGCCAATAGTTAGTAACACAGGACGAGACAGTTCTAATCTATGTACATATATAATTTTTCAGCATCACTGGGCTCTGAAATAAAATTTTTTAGTTTGCTGGATCAGACTTATGAGATAATCCTGAAAGTTCAGCTCAAATTATTCTCGATTTATTTTATTCTGCAGAAATAAGATCAATTTATTATTATTAATTCCATATATTTGTGCTGTGATACCCTGTAATGAATGATAATTAGTTTAATGCCTCTTTTTCCAACCCTCGATTTAAACATATATCCATTTACCCCTTGTTCATACTCCATCAAATAACTTATGACACCATAAGGGAGACCACTTCAGATTCACATAGTAAACTCGCGTGATTTCATGTTATCGACACAAATAAATAAAGTTATATCCTACAGATGGCGCACCAAACGATTTTAACTACCACTAGACGAAACTTTAAGAGTAAAGTTACTGTTGACGTCGATAGTTGTCATTAGTTTTAGTTTGACATTAGTTTAAATGTTTCGTTTATGTGATTTAAAATCTAAAAAACCTACAAAGCGTTTGTTAGAAGAGTGATATATAAGCCTAAGTTTAAAGATAAATATATTTAATTATTGTGTTAGATAAAGCTATTAGGTAATTCTAATGGCAGTTCATCCGATACCCGGCGATGGTAATTGTCTTTTCAATGTGAACTTTATTAGTGAGCATCTTGATGCTTATTTACCAAACGGCTTGTCCCTCGATACTATCCGTATAATCCATGCTACTTCCCATCACCTCCTAAATAGATTTTTCCTTTTTTTTTACATCATAAATTATTTAAAAATATCATAAAAATAAATTAGTATCATAAATCATCCACAAACCTAACCTGACTCAATTACGTTTGACGTATTCCAATTCGTCTTCCTTACCATTTCCCTTCATTTTACTTTTTACCTGGGTTGGTATTGCAGTCCATATATTTTTCGTTCAATAAAATATAAAATATGGTAGTGAACATGATGGTTTGCGTCTCTGGTGTTATACGCAATTGTATATGCATTCAGCATGTATATTTTGTTATTGTTGTTTTTTTCTCCCTCATATATTTTACTTATTTTCCTGTTATTTCCGCCATATATTTATATTTTTTTATTTAACATTTTAAACTACGACACTTCACCTTTATTTCAACACCAACCACACTATGGTTTTAATCGTCTATCACTATTAAAATAAATTATTTTATATTGGAAATCAAAAACGCAGATCTGATCGATATGACAGCTTTGATCATCCCCCCATTTTATCAAATCGTGCACAATGATTTAAAAATAATAATTTTTGTGTGATAATTTTTATTGTATGCAAAATTATAGTTTTTTGACGAATTTTCATAAAAATGCAATTTTTCTTTATAATTATGAAATTTGTTTTTTGTTAGTTAAATTATATGTAAAATAAAACTTAATTTACATTTTAGATAAAAATTCCAAAAATTTTCTTATTTTGTAAATACATACATACATTATATAGATCAAGTTGAAATATCAAAATTATTATACATTTTTTTAATTGATTTATATTATTCAAGTTACAGATTTCTTTGGCAAATAAATCAAGCATACAGTGCATATCGCAAATTCAAATATGAAATATTGTACGCAAGTTTTATTTACAACGAAACTAATGCAGAATAATTTTTCATCTAATTAAATTTCGTTTTCCAGAGTGGTGGTACCATACCTTTGCAACTATTGTTTATCCAAGTCTAAATTTGTTTAAGAAAATTTGCTTTGCAAAATGCTGGGAAGATGCACTTAAGGATTAATTTTCTATCTTTTTCTTTCCAGTAGCAAATTCGCTTAAGTTTAAATATTGCCGATGGATTATTTGGCATTTTTCAAAACTTTAACGTTGAAATAACTGATTTATATTTCGTATACTCAAGAAGAACCTGATTAAATCAAATTCCAGCATTGCCGAAGACTTGGAAAAAAGTAGTTGCGGAATTTTTGGCCAGCCCGCGGTATTTTAATCCAACAGAATTATTTAGCTAAGGCAGTAATGTCCAACATTTTTAAACCTGTGAGCTACTTCGACTCTTACAATGCTAACAAGCACCTATTGCATAAAATATTTGCATGCAACACTTGGGACTGTATTATGCCAGTATTATTATTTAGGCAGCAGTTAAAAAATTATATAACAGATTCTTAATCGCTATGAGAAAATAGCCGTCCATACAAAAGCTTGAACATACAATTTTTTCTTCGATTTTAATTTCCTTTAAAAAGTTTGCAATGACAACACATTTATTGATGTAGCAGCATTCTATTAATCAAAAAAATATCATCGGCCAACCGGTACCCAAACTCAATCATTTTAAGGAAACTGCCATCCCTGCTAAAGATTGGACATGCGATTGGTTCTTCCATTTCTTTACATTGAAAGCGGTAATCCTAACTATCAAAAGTATCTATGATATGATGATGCAACCTTTCTCATTTCTATCTCTCGTCTATATTTTTCTAATGTTTGTATTCACACAAACATTAGAAAAATATAAACAAGAGATATGAATGAGAATTATATGTATTTTTAATATTAATTTTTAATAAATAAAATTTATGATTGTATCCTGAGTATCCAATTCTGCTATGAAATTTCACCGTCAGAACGACAATCGACATATCGATATTGAATTTATCGTTTGAATATGAACGATAGGTGGTGAACACGAACGATGGTTTTCATTTTGGGTAGTAGAAATTGAAATATTGTAATTTTTTATGAATGAAGTAAAAAAAATTCTATTAAAATTGATGCAATTGTAATTTTTTGTTGCCTATGATTAGGCAACAATGTCAACCATAATTACACGTCAAAATTAATATTCTAAATATGTCGTATTTTCTTTGGATCAACATTTTAGCGAACTTCTTTATAACGAATTTTAAAGGAGCAACAGTTTTTGTTCGTTATAAGGAAGAAACGTTACATCAAGATGTGGCCTTTTTTTCGACGTTCGTTATATAGAAAACGTACACATATGCCATTTATCTTTCATATTTTTACCTCGAATTTTAACATTGTTCTAAATGCCACTTTTCCATGCAATTTCTTTTCCAGTGTTGAAATATTAGTTCTGTGCGTCTGCGACCTCTTCAATTGCATAAATGCCCCAAGAATAAAGCGTAATGATTACTCGTAGGTTAAAAAATATACATTTATTTAAATAATTGTCCTATTCAATATGTTTATGGCAATTAGCAACATAAGTCACATTCACAAGAAAACAAGAACAAAAATCGAAATGACTTGCAAATGTTAAAAATACTTGCCAAGTATTGGCCAATCAACTTAACAAGTTTATTAGTATTATACCCAAAATTGAAAACGTCATGAAGTTGCCAAATCGATTGAGTGGCCGTGAAATTAGGCAATATGAAATCGGGCCATAATTATTTTGTATGACCAAATTACGCTTTCAAAGCCAATTATTATTCACAAATAATTAGGGCTTTTTTGCACGTTTATATTAGATCAATCAAGCAATTTTGGTCTTATTACGCCATGAAAATTTGGTCGCAGATTATAGAAGAATTTATGAGTGAAATTTTTTTTTAATTAAATTAAAAAGAGTAAAGCAACAAATAAAATAAAATATAATAATAAACACAATAAAAAATTGAATCGATAATTAAACACAATTTAAATATTTCATTGGTTTGTGCCAACAAAAAATTGAAAAAAAGAGGGAAGCGTATGTATAGGGTGAATTAGGTTGTTAAGAATTTGAATTATCATATTCGGCTGGATTGTTATTCAATCAGTGTAGTTTACAATTTCATGATGGAACGCTGCACATTGTAACACCGTTTATAAATAGTTCAAGTTTTTTAATCAAAATTTTATGATCAAAATCAACGTCTATATTAACTATTTAACGGATTATTAATAGATTTGAGAACATTTTTTTAACATGATAAAACAGTAACAGTAAGACACGGATATGCAGCAACTAAAGCCAATATTATCGTATGTGTCGAATGGAAATCCTACGTACTTTTAGCCGTAGAATCCGTATCTACAATCAAAAATAGGGGTTCCTATATTAGTTTCCAATGTATTTTCCTCCCGGAATGATTTAATTTTGATAATGGTCATTTTTATCGTAGAGGGCTTATTTCTCGAGATATTTGAAGGTTTCAGCTTAAAAAAACACCCGGTATATATGTATATATTATTTTTTTTATTTACTCTTCTTTAACCGCTTACAACGTGTTTAACATAAAATATTTGAATATTTCTTATCACTCTTTTAGAAGAAACTGAAAAAATAAGATTAATGAACTTTGTTTATTTTCCAGTTCTTTCGGCTATCAAACAGCCCTATCAATATGTTCACACAAATTAATATACCTTTACAAATATATACTTATATACATTGCACAGAATGTACATGTATAATTTAAATACATACATACATTGATATATTTTTTAGTTTTATCTATAAATAATAATATTACCAATCATATTATTTTTAGTTAACCAACTCTGTTCTCTCCGAAAATAATTTTAAAGCAAAATCTATTTTTATACAATAAAACAAAAATTATTTAAATTGAATGAAAAATAAAGAAAATCATATCGAAAATTTAAAAAAAAAATAGAAATTATTAAAGTTCGCGGTCGTAAAATGAATTAATTGATTTGACATTTTTTCAAGTATTTAAAAATTCTTTCGAAATTGAATTTATTTTAGATATTATATATAATTGACATGTGAATAATGTTTTACTTAAAAAATTTAGATTATCTAACGAACGCAGGTATATAAAAATAATATAATATGTATTTTAAAGTTTTATGATTTTACATACTTGTATATTTTTATATTTTTGAAAAGTAAAATATATATTTTTTTTATTGACGTACAATCTTATCGGCAGACTTGTAGTTAAACCGTCAAATGATATATATAACTTATGTTAAAATGCGTGTGTGATATCTAAATTTGTTTAGACGGCAGTAAACATATGAGTGATGTACCACTTCTAATGTAACATATTAAGATAAACATCAGGTACATGTATAATTAGTTGACTCGTTACGAAATGATTACAATAATTAAGAAATGCAGCCACCATATTAATGAATTTCTTAAATAATATATACATTGTATTAAAAAGAAGCAGTATTCTTTATAGACTGTTGTACTAGAACACAAATACTCCATATAATTGTTTGTCCATATTAACATTACATATTTTAAATTTACTACCTTTGATAAAGAATTTATCGGACCGTGTGATTTTCATACTCATATCTAATAAAATTTATCATGTAATCGAAAACACATTAAATTATTAAAATACAGTAAAAATAAGTTTGATAAAAAATTAATCAACACAAAATTAATTCACGCTTATAAAATACAAATACATAAATCAATATATGTACATACTCGTATCAATATCTTAAATCCATCATAATCGGATAGGAATTTCACGTTTGTATATAGAAAAAAGCACACGAATGAAATGAAAATTAAAAATTGTATTTTTATTCCAACCTCTTCATATAAGTTTATAGTCAATGTGTAGTAAATACAAGTACAAAAATTATAACTAACGAATTTATGTCTCATAGTTAAGTTTTTTACTATACAATGTTTAAGTAAATATTTAGTTTTTTCGTAATGACAAGTGAGAAGCAAATATTTTAAAAAATTGAACAACAAACAAAAGTTAGCTTAGTCATATTTTCCGTTAAAAAAAAACTGTAACATTAAGCTTTATAGAATATCTATAGAAACGTATTTCTCTTTTTATTTTTTGAGATGTTGTAAAGAAGAAATTAAGAAAAATCATAATACAGTAGTGGCTAAATTAATGGGTTCTCTAGCCCTATATTGCGCGTACATATTTTATACTTACTTTTTCCTCCCTGTTTTTCAAGCACATTGAAAGGGTAATTAATTAAACTGATAGATCTAACTAACTTCGACTTATTACTTAGTAACAACTTCAAGGTCAAAGATAAATGTAATAAAAAAAAACTATTATCATAAAATTTTTGATTTGTTGAAACATCGCAATAATTGTAAAAGATTACAGCATTATTGGTTACATAATATTTCAAAATTTCAAAGCACTATAATTTAAACTGTTTATTGAGATAAAATCTTATCATGATTTTAGAATACCTAATTTATCATAATTTTTCTTATAAATACTCTGGTATATTTACCAATTAAACTGTAACAGCTTAAACCAAGGTACGGATTACAATTGACCTGCATTCAAAGATCTATGATTAAGGAACCGGAAACGAACTACCTCGAATGCGGGACAACCACAAACAAAGTGAATGCTGTCATCGTCATCTTCAAGACCGTGTCACACAAGGAATCTTGAACAAGTCCCATTCTTTGTAAATAAAGTTTAAAACGGCCATGGCCGGTCAGAATATCAACCAAAACTCCCAGTTGGTATTTCTTCAAAGATAAATCAGACTTTGTAAGCCTCAGATTAGGTTCACAAATGAAGTACCTAGCTACTCGGCATGTAGTGGAAGCTAGCCAATTACGCTTAGCCTGCAAAAACATGTAGTTCTTAATAGCTTTCTAACCAAAATTAAAGGTCAATGGGACTGCCGGTTCAGGTCCAATTAATTTCATAATTGAGCCTGCCTTAGCTAAAACATCAGCTATCTGATAACCTTCAATACCACAATGAGCCGAAACCCATACATTACCCTGACGCGATTATTAGAGCAAAGAACGTTAACAAAATGTTTACAGACCTTGACCAGTTTGGAAGTGATCATAGGATTCCGTTAAGAATTAAGCACAGATTTACTATCACTTTCCGGAAACTGCGAGCTTAGAAGCCTCACTCGCACAACGTGTGAGTGCAATCAGCTCCGCTTGGAATACCGTGCAGTTCCGGCCTAGACTCCCACATGATCGTAGGTCATGTGCACGACAATAGGTTCCAAAAGTCGCACCAAAATTATTGTCAGATTCGTCAGCGAGAAACACGAGCGAGTGCGCCACCCAATCATTGAATTCTTGAGACAACCATGAGTCCCTCGCTGGATAAACCACCGAGAAAAAATTATCGAAACAGCGTTCTTACAACAATTTGTCATTAACCATATTAATTTCTGGTATATATAAACTGAATAAATTGTAGATTAGTCTATGCCCTGTCATCAGGACGAGTGCGTTCCACGCACCAATACAACGCAGGCGAAAAGCAGCGGAGCATGCTGTGCCTAGGATGACCGTCTGCTGTTGGAACAGAACTAATATTGCCTGCAAAGCAAGTATAGAAGACGAAGACATAGCACCAGTAATAGCTCGACAAGCCATACCTAGTATGCTATTACGCTTCGCAGTTACAGAACTTGACTGAACCACAGGCCACCAAACAACAGACACATAAGATAACATAGGTAAAGCTAGAGATTTGTAAATAAACATCAGCATTTTCGGGGCAGACCCCACGACTTCTCAAATGCTCTGCTACACTGCCAGAAAATGGAAATGACATTTTAAATTTTAATTTTAGTATGAGAACTCCAGGAGAGTTTACTGTCCAGAATAACACCAAGATGTTTTACTGTGTAGGATCTAGCGATCGCTTCTCCAAGAAGAGAAGGAGCAGACAGCTCTCCAGTATTCCTACGTCTGGTGAAGACTATCAGACTAGTTTTCGATGCATTAATGTACAATCCCTTCTCTAGACACCACATTTCTACAACTGGAAAAGTGCGTTGTGTTTAGTCTGATAGTACGTTAATGTATTTACCCTGAACCAGAACGACTAAGTCATCAGCAAAACTCTGAGCAGTGAAGCCAGATTGCTGTAGTTTAAAAAATAATTATAAGTAATTAGTAGTTCGTCAATAATTCGTAATTCGTCAATAATTAATTCGTCAATAACTAAGAGCCACAAGAGAGGTGACAGGACTCCTCCCTGGTCAAAGTTACCTTTGGTAACTTTAACCGAAATAGAAAGAGAGTTCATCTCGGCCACAGCAATGCGCGACCTTAGCAAAGATCCAATCCAAGTAACATTGGTTTGGTCAATTCCAAAATTAGTGCCGGCTTCAGTGATGGTCGCGATAGAAGTACTATCAAAGGCACCCGCAATATCGAGAAAAGTGCCCACAAGAAACTCCTTGATACTAAGCGATGTTTCAATCCTCGTAACAAGCCTACAGGCTAAGTTCCAGTCGGATGAATAATCAGTACCATTGGGCTGAGCTTCAGCAATATAATCATGATTGATAACATTGCACCCAGGAAAATGAACAGAAAATAGTAGTTCGACCGTTTCCTTCCTGAAAGAGGTCAATCTGCCATCAGGAAGCCGCAGCACATCGAGTCGGCAGGAATCATTTCTAACCAAATACCTATTAAGTCTGGCGATCCCAGAAATACTCTTAATTTCTAATCCAAGAAGTCCTACGAGCGGATCTTAGCATTATCTTATATTCTTTTTGAACTGCCAAAAAGGTTAGATCTTTTGGCTTTGTTTTTGAGTCTCCTAGAAATTTTCCTCAGTTGATCAGAACACCAAAACGGCTTCTTCTGAAATTTTTGCTTGGTAATAAGAGGAGAAGATTTTTCGAAGGCTGATGTGACTGCGTCCGTCAAAGGTGAAGCTAGCAATTCAATGTCCCTCCTTACTAAATTAATAAAGGTGGGCTCACAGCCTTTGTTAAGGATTTTTAGCTCAGATGTGCTCAGATAATTAAGTAGAGATATAAGAGATATATAATATTCGTGCTACCTCATAACGTGTGATGAGCATTAGCATCGCATCCTACCACTAAAGGTAAATGATTAACCCTGCTCCACGAAACAGGGATCCTCGCCGCAACGTCCCCTGAGCAATATTCATGAATTAGGGTTGCACTAAGATTGTTAGAAATAAACACGAAGGCTCTTATTTTATCATTGAATTCGGCCAACGACAGGATCCATACCAGAAACCACACCATCGAGCAGTTAAAGTTCCTGAATTAGACAAACGTCTACCTGCGATTTAGCAAGCAACAACCTAAGCTCAAACGATCCAGCTTTGCTATGGTGTAAGTTGATCTGTTTCAGCGCAAGCATAGAAGTCGTAATAATAATTACAAGCTAAGGAAACACTCGAGGATGGAAACCAAACTACAACCCTGATGCAACCCAAGCGAAGGTCTTAACAGGAAGCTATTCGAATTAGTTAATTGAAAATGTGATTATATTGGCTTTCTAAATTTAATTTTAAATTTAATTAATTTCAGTTTTATATTGCAACTATATACATGCAGTGCCAATAACAGTTTAGTAGGGGAAATATTATGGGTATTCATGCAGAATAACATTCTCCATTAAAACAACAAAAAAACTTTTGTTCGAACGTCTTTTATAAACTAAAGTCGGACAAATTTGTTGAGATATTTAAGCTTTTCTAAAGTAAAAAGTAAAAAGCACTTAAATAGGGAAAAAAGTATTTGTACAACATATATAAAACTCATTTTTCAGAATCTGAATCTGTTAGGTAACATATCTATTGTAATTAAGAAAACAAAATTAACCTTAAGATAACCTTGAAGCCGCGTTCATGATACCAAAAAAAAAATTCTGGTGCACAAAAATTCACCACGAAGTTAGCTATCTGAGTTGAAATATTCTCAACTCGAATAAAATTTCACCAGGACGGGCATATTAACAAAACTGAAAATTATACTTGTTTTGCTATTTTTTCGTCAATGGAACATATTTTGCCTAAAAAAATGTTCCCTTATCAGAAATTTTCACTCAAAAGTCATAATAGTTTCGTTATTTACAAAGGCTATACTGATTAAATTATATTTCGAGTAGTGAATATTTCAACTCATACAGCTAACTTTGTGGTGAATTTTTGTGCATCAGAATTTTTATTATTTGTATCATGTACACACCTTGAAAATGTTCTCCAAAAGTGAACACCATTTCTGGAACACATAAAATTTTGGTCCGAACCATCTCTGAAACACCTTCGGATGTTTAAATCGAATTGTTGGCGTAAGTATGTTTTCATACACAATATAGTCGTATGTCAAATACCTATTAATAAATATCTTCAATATGGTTATTCGAACTAGTGAAGTCTTCCAAAATGGCGTTTTTCTATCAAATTAGACTGATTATTAATTTGCGAATTCAGAATTACAATTTGATTATAGGTAACAGTTGCAATACAGTATTTGTCATCTGTTTCAATTTATTTAATTTTCAATTTGGACATTGGAGTTGCTAAAAATCTTAAACAAAGTGTTTACTGTTTCAGGCAATTATTATTTGGGCATAGAGAATTGGATGGAAGATTTTACCTTTTTACGTCTATATTTTGAAACTTTTATATTTACAATTTATTTCAATTCGGTCCAACGAAACCTAGAGTTATTAAAGGCAATAATTTTAGTTAACTCAAGTATTTTAGTCCATAATAACTAGACGGTAAATAAAATAGAGCTAACTGATAAATTAGTTACTGAAGTTATGTTAATTAAATATAGGTTACTGATATTACAATATTAAAATAATATATTATGCGGGTATATTGGTTTAATTGTTTTATACATTTAATTAGGCTAAATATGTGTATTAAATATTATCAATATTAGAATTACACAATTTGATGGACATGATAGGCAAGCTCTAGAGGTAGGTTTCAAACTATCCGATATGCATAATATTCCTATTTGAGTTATGGATATCCATTTAATTTTATGTGTTCTTTTATCACTTTTTTAATTTATATCATTTATATTAATTTAATTTATATATTAATTTATAAAACAAAAAAATAATAATATTCCTACATTATGGGTTACTCTGGTTCATTTCAAATTTTCGTATGATCAATTTTATTATATGATTGATTATATTTTGAATTAAACTTGCGACAGAATTTACGTTCCATAATTGGGGATATAATAAAGCTTCGACTGTACTTCAATATCATTTCTTACTATACTGAAAAACCGAAATTGAATAAAATGAAATAAAAACAAAGTTAACAAACATATAACGACAACGATCAACTTACGAGACGATCACATACAACTTTTTTGAATAAAATATGCTAAATGAATTTAACGTTTTAGTTTTGAGTTGGCTGCTAACGCGAGCGGTCTTTGAGACATTACCAAAGAAAGAAAGAGATAAAGTACTACTATTTTTAATATATTTTTTTCTTTTTATTGAATGAATATTGAATAAAAAAAATAAATAAATAATTAAATTATCGAGATTGTATCCCGCGATTTTTTTAGTTAAAAGTTTTAATATATATATATAAATGAAAAAAACAAGTTTTGTAATAATAAATGGAATAATATAATAAAAATAATAATAAGACAGTTTTTGTGTGATTTTATCAGAATTAAAAAAATTAATATTTTTTTTTTATTTTGTAAAAATTTTAATTTCTAATCTAATTTAATATTTTTTTTGGTTCTCTTGTTTAATTTTAAAGGTGTTGCTGGAGAAAAGTTAACATAATTTTTTTTTAAATTGAACGAACGAACTTTATTTTAAATATATATTTTATTTAAATAAAAGGAATAAGAACAATTCTTAATATTTAATTGATAATCAAGTAAATATAATAACGTATTCAAAATGATGGGGATGAATGGAGGAATCTCCATGGATGATTATCCAGATGGTTATATGGAACAAGAAGAGGAATGGGAACGTGAAGGACTTCTTGATCCTGCTTGGGAAAAACAACAAAAAAAGGTAATACAATTTAAAAACAAAAAAAAAAAAAAAAAAAGTTTAAGTGAATCTAAAAAACAAAGTGGAAATTTTTATAATTTCAAAGTGAACATTTATATTTTATACTTGCCTTGTTAACGTGCGAGATTACGAACATAAGAAAATTTTTTATTTTCCCGTTCTATTTTCTACCGTTTAAAAATAAACTTGTTTTTCATTAAATAAAAAAAAATATTTTAAGAAATAAAATTGCATGTGTGGTGTGTGATAATATACGAGTACATATATACATAATTCTATTTTAAAGAAGCGAAAAAAATACCAACGTTATATAAAAAAAATGATTATTTAATATGTACAATATATTTATTATATACATATATAGCTCTATAAATACTTTAGAAATGGTCAAAATATGTTTAGTTCAGGAACTATAAAAATGAACGTTTAATATTTAGTTCAAGGTTAATATTATAGTTGGCAAATGCCAAATATTTCAAAATTTGCAACATAGAAACACAACCTCTAAATACGATATATAGAATTTGGCACAAATGCTACTCTATTTCATAAAAATTATACTATTTTTAAAAAATCATAGTTTTTCCTATACAAATCTTACACATAAATAAGAGCATATATATTGTAGGTGGTAGTATAATGTATATAATATGTAAAGATTATATTATAGGTGGGAAAGCTATATAGTAATCAGTATACTCTATTTTTGAAAAACGAAAAATTAAAATTTTCGAATTTTAACCCACACACAAAATAACAAAAATAAAATTAAACAACAACAAGAAATAAAAATTCTCGATGTTATATCCATATGTACATAATATTAAAAACTATTTTATTTATCAATTTTCCTCGGTTAGTTTTCTCATTTTTTTTTTACATAATCTAAGACGAACAAAAAATTGTATTTTTCTTGATGATCTTATCCACAAAAAATTCGTTGTGTTTCACAATATCATTCGTTTTCTTTTCTCCAAAAAAAACAATTTTTTTAAAATTCTATTTTTATCCTCTTAAGCAAAAATCCGCGACTAAAGACGCGACTCTTTTATTTTTATTTATTGAGTACATATTATTAAATATTTGATTAACGAATTTTATTTACGCAAATTTCCATAACTAATTAGATGAATGACATTGAGTAAAATTAATTACTATAAGTTATTTATAGTTCTGTAGAACATATTCTACACATTATATATATACTCGAAATGCATTTATGAGACTTGTAATGAAAATTATTTAGGGCAAGTTACGTTATGTCCACACCTGTTTGACGCTAAATACAATTTGCATATGTTTAAACAAACAATTTTATAAATTACCCAACCTTATACCTATTTAACAAAAATTAAATAAATATTGTCCCACCCACTTATGACGAAAGAAAATAATTTGAGACACCAAACCTGTCATCCCAAAGTTTATTTTATATTTTATAATTCCTATTTTATATTTATTGGAAAATTTTTACAAAATGATTTTCCGAAATATTTTTATGTTTGACCCACGCAAATACAAAAAATATATTATTTCTAAAACCTCAATGATTTTTTCTTGTATACATGTACATAATGTACATACATTGATACATTTGTATATGTAACAGAGGGAACCGCGATCTATTAAAAGAAAATTTTCGTTAATTTTCTCTCATGATCTTTCTTCCGAAATAATATAAATTTTCATTTCTCGCGCTCAACTTATACATATGCATATAATTAAAAATAATAATGTGTATATAAAATATAAAATATGTATTTTTATTTTTATGTATTAATTTTTTTTTTTATTTGTGAAAATCTATGTGCTACTACCCGCGAAACAAAGTTTTTCTCGCGTCAAATTTCATGCGTCCAAAAATGGTTTGAAGTAGAATGTCTTAACATTAAAAGAGAAAATATATATGTGTGTATATATACATACATATGTGTGTAGTATATTTTCTTACGAATTTTAATTTTCTTATTTTCATTCAACCACGCTAATGTAATCGAATAAATTTTCAATATTTATTATATTTTGGTTAAAAAAAACGAGTGCGATTGCCTTAGTTTTTTTTCCATACAATTATGCAACACATCGTTTAACGGTTGTGATGATCAAATTTCGATTATTTTTATATTCCCTGAAATTCAGTCAGATATCAAATGTTATTGACCGAGAAAATATTCTATAAACATCTTTGTAACGAGTAGTACAAAAGGAAATAACATTTTCATTGAACTATGATTTTTTAACCCGCGAGAGAAATAGGCGTAGTCATTTTTATGACGCAGGGAAAATGAAAATGTTGTGTGGTGAACCTGCTTGGTTGTAAACTCGTGCTAACCACCACAGAGAGATAACAAATCTACTTTCTACTTAACTTGGACATAAACCACAATTACCCAAAAAAGCAAAAAATGATTGCAGTTTTTAATCCAATGACCTTTTTTGTTTGTATTTTTCTCTTTATCATGCGCGTCTTCCATTTTTGCTTTCTTTAAAATAATTTTAAATGAATCAAAAGGGAGTAAAAATAACAAATATACTTGCAATTACATCCACTATTAAGCTCAATCTGTTTTTTTAAAGTTTCTTAATAAAAAAATATTACCGTTAAATTTCTTATTTCATTTTGATTGTTTTTTCGACCTTGAGAAGTATTTAACTTTAAAAAAAAATTAAAAAAGAATCATATGACATCCGTATATGTGCAGTATATTGGTATATGTATACTTCTTAAACATACATACGTATATACATAAAGAATACATTATCGTCTATACTCTATAGAATGATTCTTAAACTATAAAAAATAGTTCTTATAAATTAATACAGTTAAACATCATCGTGAAAAAAATTAAGTTTAACGGTTAAATAATTTCAATAAAATGCCAAAAAAAATCGAAAAGAATCACGCGTAAATTTTATTTAGTTTCTTATCTGGTAGAATAGGTCAGCCGTGGGCAAGATGATACCGGAGCAATTTCCCCCGGTGGATCACCATAAAACTGTTTCTGCCACAAATAATAGTTTCTGCCAATCATTTAAAACAAAATTAGTCGACCTACAGCTCACTTTCAATTTTATGTATTATGATTACGTGTTGATCAACTATTCTAAAGACAGTCATTTTTAAGCAATGTTCCGTGCGCAAAACATTTCAAGATTATTTGTGTAGCTTGATAAATCGCTCGATATTAACAAATAGCAATCTGAGGATGGATTATTTTTTATTATATGTGGTTGCGAATACAAATAAATTCAGTTTCAACTGAAGAAAATGTACTTCAGCATAAGCTATATTATATTCAGGAAAATTTAATAATATGTATTGTTTAAAGATGTTCCCATTCACGTTGGGAACTTTCATAAAAAAAGTGTAAGAAATATAATATACATAGAATTCGTTAAATTTTAGTACATATTTTGAGTCAATTTCGAGTATCTAACTCTAAAATTTTAGCTTGAAATCACCAAATTTGCTTTTAAAATTCGTAAACAAATACTGAAGTTAATCAAATTTGTATACATTTATTTTCAAGTATCAAATGGATTTTTAATTTGACACAATATTTTATATTTTTAACAGAATCTTACGAATTTATAACAAATTTGTAATATGTATCCGAAAATTGTATCAAACCCTTTAAGTTTCTATTGCTATAAAATAATATTATTACTCTTTTATTACATACTAACTTCATGTAATTAATCTAATATTGTATATTTTGATGCAATTTAGAATAATGTGAAAAAATAAGAATTTGTTAAATCTTGATAAAATTTTATCAAGATTTAACAAATTCTAAATTCTTGGTATAAATAAATTTCATACTGAAATTATATTTTTTTTAAATTCTTAAAGTTTTTACTTTACTTCGATTTTCAATTTTTCAAATTATGTAGTTTGATGAAATTCTAAATTATAATGCAATTCTGAATAAGTAATTCTGATATTTTATTGATGTATAAATTGTATTACTATCGTGTGCGTTTTTGAAATTATCGGTTATATCTTAACAACCTTGGTCGTATATCTGTGGTATTATACTAACAAATATGGCTATGTTATTGATCAGAATCGAATTGTAGTTTATTTATACGCCAAACAAACTTCTTTATGGATCTTTTTTAATGGTAATCGTGTTTAATTGCTTAATTTGACGGAATAGGAAATAAATATAAACTTATGTAGATAGACGACTTGCTCGTACTAAGCTCAAACATTTTAGAATAAAATATAGTCTTAAAGTTATGCTTACCTGAAACATATAATAAAATTATGTTTAATATTCCTGGAATGTAATGTTACTGCAACTCAACAACAAAACTACATAAATTAAATTTTAATCACATTCAATTAACCATAATCAATTTTTTTTTGTTTTGTGTTGAATTGATTAACATTATTCGACATTTCCGATCGGTTATATTTATGTTATGTATATCTATAAAATACTCGTATATGGACATACTTACGTTGTAATATAATGTTTTTAATGTTCATGCATCTTTTAACTGTAAAGCAATAAAAACATATTATAAAGTTTAATGTGCATACGAAGAAATACAAGAAACTATTGATCATCAACAGCTTTGATTTTATCATTTTATTAAATTTGAAAGAATACTAGATATAATATAAATTAAAAAGATCATCGAATATATTATTAATATTGTGTGTATGTGTGTATAAAAGATCATCTTCAATATATGTTACAGTTACTTGTAATTTTTAGTGTTAGAATAATGATGTTGAACTTTTAGCAATGCGGTGTATAACTAATTTTTGTTATTCTGTTATTATTAAACTTTGTTTTAAAACTGCACAAAACATGTGTATGTGTGTTATATTCCGCGTACAATAATAATCATTCAATTATTAATTGCCTGTGTTGAACTAAACTCGTTTATATTTCTCGGAAATAGATTTCCCCCATTTAATTCTTATGCACTATTCAATTATGTATGTATATACAGCCCACTAAGCGTTTTATATTTTTTTTTTTATCTAAACAAAACCAAAACTCCAAGAAAAAACATTAAATTTATTGTGATCATTGAAACTTGTGTGTATGGAGAACAACAAAGCATAATTTTTCTCACTTAATTGAATTTTCTGATATAAATCAAATCATATTTTTTTTATTGAATAATGTGACCTAATTTTGGAAGTACTGTATGTACGTACATATATTATAAAAGAATAAAATTTTTGTTGAAACAATGAATCGGACGGCGCATTGTTAAGTAGATACTATATTTATATAGTGTAGAGATTTATAAAATAATGGAAATGGGATGAATATTACTTTCAACTTGACCTTGCCCCTAATACCCGCTCTAAATATAGTAATACATATTATATGTATTTATGAATTTAATCTCATTATATTTAAGCAATTTTCGTTAAATTATTTTTCCAATTGATAAATTCCTCCACGGATGACTTATTGACTGTGTTTATATGCAAATTTGTACATTTTTTCAGCCGATCGATTCAAACAAAAATTAATGAAACGAAACAGATCTTAGTATGTTCATAAATTTTATATCATAAAATTGAAAATATATTGTTAAATTTTTCGTATCAATAAGAGATAATCCATTTATAATATTTTGGTAACCGACCTATGTTAATACATATTATAACAATAAAGAAATACATTATTTCAATTTTAACTTCTTGTTTTGGGCTGGTCGAGAGAAAGTTATTTTCTTATTCGTATTTTTTTTTCTTTATTTAAATTTAATTAACTTAACAAAATAGTTTTGGGCAGATTTTCAAATTATTAATATTTATTTTTAATTAAGTTCTTTACGTATATTTATTATTTATAAAATAACCGTATTCAAAATTTGATTAAACTGTTTATTTACCATGAATTGAAACTATATATATTTATTATAGTACGGTTGGATACGAGAGCTCTTAAACCTCACATAGTTTTGTACAGAAACCAAACAGAAAAAAAAATCGTTAGAAATAACAAATCACAATAATAAAGTCACGGTGAAGGTCATAAAATACTTGTTTCCGATGATACTCTCTCATACATACATATAACATATACACATTTGGATAATCAAGTCTTATGTAAACCGGCAACAAAAAAGACAACATTTGGACAAATGACGCACCTATACTTTTTAATAAAATCCAAATTTCAAATTGGTTTTTGCTCTAAGCCAAACTAGTTTCAAAACACAACTTGTCTAATTTATATAGTTTAAAGTCTAATTATGTTTCACTACTGTGATCTAATTTGAAATTGACAAACTGATATTCTAAAAAATCTAAAGAAGTTTTCAAATTCCGATTCTTTGTATTATAGTTTATTTAATTTTATAAAAGTTGTACAAATTGTATATGTATAGTCAGAAACATTTCCTTTCTGTGTACGTCACATACGTGACTACAAATTAAGTATTTAATCTATTTAACCTGAAGACCTATAATTTAATCGTAAACGCTATTATTAAATAAATTAAATCAATTCGTTACAAACTGATGAATCAATAAATATTATATAAATATATATTTTTATTTCTCTATAAGCCTCAGGTTTTCTTGGGTTAATATGTCAAACTTTGAAATGTACAGATCATTCGACGAATTGCTAGCTGATGAAAATAGTGGATCTAGAAAATATATGAATGATAAAATATCGGTGGTAACTAATTGATTTTGAAAAAAGTGAAAGGCCTAAATCTCGCATGAGACCATGTTTTCCAGAGCGATATTTTGATTGATAATTTACAGAAAGCTGGTGACAAACCTGCTACCAAATAACACCCACAAATAAATAAAATGTCTTTACTGGTTTGTAATCCGCACCGTGTCAACAGTCTATTCTGGCTTCATCGGTTTTAACCAAAAGTTTACATGTCATATGGTCGTAGACAATTTTGATTTGATCAATAAAAAAAAATCAATTAATTTTTTTTCACTTTAATTCAATTCCTATTTTAACAAAATATAATTTAATTTCGATTAGAACTAAATTTAACTATATTTTGGAAGTAATAAGGAAATAATTTATGTTGACGAACTCATATATGATGGACAATAAATAATACACCTGCCGTTCGTTTTCGATTTGGCTGGCGACTGCGTATGGTACGAAACTTATATAGACATCAGAACGGTTAACTTTTAGTATTAAACCCGATTATTAATGATTTAATATAGAACAAGCATTGGTCTATATAGTAAAAAAAACTGAATCATGGTACAGCCGAAAAATTCATAAAACATAAAAGATGTGTGCTACACATTTTCTTAATCCGTTAACATATTTCACAACATTATTTAAAGTAACTTGTAAAATGTTATTAGAGATCTAGTCATAACTTATATACAGCAATGCACTAATACGTGAGACATTATCATTGATTTCGACAGCAAAATTTGCACCTTTATTTTTTTGTATGCTTCAATCCATATAAAAGAATCATTCAATAAAGAAAAAATTGGTAATAAAAATGATGCAAAAGACGATACAAAAATTTGAATTTGAGAAAACTATAAAAAACTAAATTTTTTCATTAAATTTTTCTATGCACACCATTTTTTAATTGGTTGTTACAACATGCACATGCGTTCGTTTAAGTGAGATTCGATATAAAAATTAGAGATCGTAAAAACTAGCTTTAAAACCTTGTTTAAGCCGAGGTTCGTAAAACGAGGTTAAACTGTACTTCCTTCTTAGCCAAAACCCTTTTGTAATAAAGAAATTTTAGACCTAAGTGAAATTTAATTTATAGTCGGTTTTATTTTTAATTGAATTCTGATGACAATGAAAAACTTAAAAACTGCAAGAACTTGCATGAATAAATTGTGAACTTGAACCAAATTTTTTGTAGAATTCATAGGTTTAAAAATTCAACTGACCTATCTTAAAGTTAATCCATTTTTATAAGATGAATATTTATTCCAATTAAATTCGAATTAAAAATAGGTATATCTATTACCGAGAGTAAATTTAATTAAGTTGTTGACACCAGCTGTCTCCCTACCAAATTTTTATATAATGATTAATTTGGGCTACTTTCCAATAATAGCCCAGGTATTAAACAAACTTTGCTAATTTTTTTTTATGTGTTTCTTTATTCTCTTACACATCGATCGGTATTTAGAAAAACATTTAATAATTAAATTTACTTTATTTATTGCAAATTTGTAACACTAATTACTCCCACAATCGTTAAAACATGAGTAACATCATTATAAAATATTTAGTTAATTTGCCACATGAAATTAAAATTGCTCGCCAAATTCATTTCAGATTTGTGTTCATATAGATAGATACTATCTACGGATATTAATTTATCCATAATTAATCATCTTATTATTTAGTCAAGCGCGAATGGTGGTAGGAAATACTAGATATTTTGATGTACACCGGGAATTTCTATTCTTTTTGTGGCAGTCTCGTCTATGCACGAATAATCTAAACGCTAATTGATTCTGTGTGCTGACCAGTAACGCTTTCGCATCGTCTTGTGGCCAACTACAATATGAAGTTCAAGCTCGAGATTGTAACCTATGAAGCCAAATGATTGATATGGTGAGAGCCAGTAATGTACTATTAATACTACAATAAATTATAGTAATAAGTGAGTATAAGACAAAAAAGTGTGCTAATTGTCAACATATATAAAGTCATGTATATATAATCATTATGATTAATAAATCAATACAAGTTTACTTTTGTTGTAACCGGAATGCATCAATTTATTTTATGTTAAAAATTCAAAAGTTAAATTATTTTCTGTGTATATGGATGGATCCGGTTTATTCAGTCAGAGTCAATCTTATTTTATATTTTATACACAAAATATTTTCATTTTACATTTACAGTTTTCTTATCGGAATTTCTTCTGTCACATACATACATTATTATTTCCTATTCACAATAAGTTTGATTGATTAAATAAAACATAAAAATTTGTATAATTAATTAAAAGGGTTACCAATACCAAACGAATATCAAATATAATTATCTATCATTGTTAATTGTAACAGATTACACATTAGAAAATTGTATTCGATTAGGAAAATGTATTATTATTAATTAATGATCTACTTGGAAACAACTTTTTATAACACTATTATGTATCGGTGTTTTTTTTTTATTTCTCCTAAGACTGGATTAAACAGTTTTATTTTTGTTCTTATTATCAAATGGAATCTAGATTATTTGCAACATGATAATAATCATAATAGAATTTAATTAAATCAAATTAATAGAAACCAATTATTTAAAATAAAAACAAAAACAACTCTTACACCACAAATTGAATAAAAAGTGAGACAAGACCAAATGAAATAATGTCAGTCGGACATTTATCTTGAAAATTCTATATCGCATCGCATATTTTTGCCAAATTTCTCGTTTTGTCTTGTGATTTATTAATGAGTCGTTAACGTATAAAAATCTTAATTAAAATTCAAATACATGCCCTTTAAAATTAATTATTTATAGCATTTTTTAAACAGCATTTTGAGATTTAATTAAATTCCAATTTTTATGTTCAAATAAACATTTGGTTTTAAAATAAATTTTATTTGAAGGTTATTTTATTACATTTATACGGTTTTAATTTCATACCGACCAATATGGGTACATATATTTTATCCTGTTTGTTAATTATACTAATGTTTACTTAGATGATGTTGATTAGAATTAGATCATATAGTAATTTCATAGGGGAATGTTTTGTTGTATTTTAATACATTTTTTTTTGTGGGTTGAAGGTTATGCTTTGCTTATTATTGTAGTATTGTATTTTAATTATATTCTAATCATGAGTGTAAATTTATGGCGCTCATGTCATGTGTGGTTGTTAAAATTGTATAAATCATATTGTAAACAAATGTAATAATTTTATTATTATTTGTCACAGCAAAACGAAATCGTATGTGATATGGAATTCGATGGAAGATTTCGTTTTAAATATTGTTTATACAATAGCTCAATATACTATTAAAACACTCCGATATGGTTATCTAATGATTTTTAATACAGCATTTAAAAAATTCGCAAGTATTGTGGCAAATTTAAACTCATTGGTTTGGTATCAAATTACAATCTCAGCAACCATAACATGTCTATGATCAGGAGTACGATTCCACATAATTCCGTAACCCTTTTACTTTTTACTCGAGCTCGACTCATGATATCTCGTTACAGATATTTTTATTTTTTTTTTGTGACGTGTTCACAGTCATTTTGAGTTCTTGGAATAGATTCAAAATTACTTTAATTTTGCGCTGACAATCTGGTTATCTATCTGACAGTTAACCTCAACAACGAATTTTCACCACGACCACAACACATGCATAGGTATGTACTACTCAATTGGTATATCGTTTTCTATGCAAAAGCAATCCAACCTTTTTTCAAGATGATTTTTGCTTTCTATTGTAAGAATTTTTAAAAATACCAACAAAAAGCAGCTGTTTGTATAATTATAAAATTTAAACATTATGTTAATTTTATTGACATCCCAATCGCACCTTGTACTCATGCAACAAGTGTCTTGATATAATTACTTTGACAAAAAGCTCACAAACAAATTTTTCATTTTCATATATTACATTTCAGGTCGAATAGACTTAAAAAAGTAGAGTTAAATATGGAATTCATTAGAATGTAAAATGATCAAAATTTTGATTTATATATAATTCGAAAATACAAAATTGAAATTCGAACCATACAAAATTGAAATTCGGAGTAAGATTAGTGCTGTGAAATCAAACCAGATCCCTCCGCCGCTAAGAGAAAAAAAATCCAAAAAAGATCCGAGCAACATTGCTAAAGACTATTAAAATTAATTATATAAAAATTACGGTAACAAAATTACATTAGTGTGTGTGTGTGTGTGTGTTTGTTTTCGATCGCTTATTTCAGCCCTAATTTTTAGGGTTCCGTACATAAAATGTAAAATGGAACCCTTATGGTGCGACTCCGTTGTTTGTTCGTTTATTTAATCAAACACAGGCTCTTAATTTTTAAACTGTCATTCGTAACGAGTGGAAATTTTGCATTTATTAAAATCTAATAATTTATTTATACCAAAATTTAATTCACAAACAATTCAACTGATGCTCCAAAAAAATTATTCTAATATCAACCGATAAATAGTTAAATATGATAGGCGAACTCACATTAAAAAAACTTCTGTGAAACTCTAGTTTGAAATTTAGAATATGTTTTTTCTACTGAGAATTTAAACGAAGATTAAGATCTGGGAAATGGCCAAAGTCATTTTCGCTGATTAGGTAAACAAATCTTAAAACTTTGTGAACAAACATGTTTCTCAACGCATATCCAGTTCCCGGAAGATGGTTAAAGCATATATTTAAAATTAATCTGAGAATATGGTTCTGTATAATGTGGAGCGAGGTGATGCTAGTTTTGCAAGCACCATCCCAACATGAAAGACCATACAAAAGAATCGAATCGACTAGTGTAAAATATATTTACCATAGAATATATAGCAGGGCAATACAATAATTTAAACTTCAAACCCTCAATGTTTTCATTCCATTTCAAGTTAACGTCAATGATAATAACCAAGTATCAGCCATTAAGAGCGCAGATTGGTCACCTAGTACAACCAAACATATGATACATAATTTCACAAGGCAATGTTTGACTAACCCTAAAATGTACCACTTAAGTGTATTCGCTTAAGAGTCAGTTAATGGTTTTAAGCCACACCGCTACTATTTTTAAATCATAATTAATTGCTTAGGCCAGTGTACGCAACTGAAAGTCATCAGCAAAAGCAGTTAACTGCAAAATACTACATTAATATATACCAAAACTGAACCTTGACGAACTCCAGCCCTAATCGAGTGTTCCCTATTTTTATCATAATTGGCACGCACTACCTGTATTCGTTTACAGAGATAAAACAAAGCCATTTGTAGATAGGTCCACGAAAACCACGAGATTAGAATGTTGAGGTTAGTTTCAACCGTCAGAACCGAGAACATTCCAGGCCCCAATTCAAGCGAAACGCTTCACAAACACGAAACTTCGCATTACTCTCATTAATTATTTTATTAACTTATTTAATAAATTAAGTACATATTACAATGGTAAAGTAATTAATTAATAATCTTAAAAATAGTTTATTGTTTTGTGTTTTAAACAAAATTTCAATTAGAATACAAATTCAACATTTTAAGATAAATAGTTGATGTCTAAGTTTTAAATTGATTTAAAGCAAGTTTTAAGTGTCTACCTAATTCGTATCAAGTTGTGACACAAAGATTTTAGTTCCACAAATTTGGAGAGCACATCGTATACAAGTTATATTCTAGGTAGTCAAATCTTATTTGTATTCTACTTGAATTTAGCAATTGAATTACAGTCTCTCTAAGATTGGGGTTAATGAACCATTACATTTCCAAGATTTTTGTTTATTTAATAATTGTTCTAAGGAGAATTGGAATCTCTGCAGATCATCAATTAAGGAAATAAGAAGTTTTAAGCGTTTCGAGGATATTCCTCACTATCATGTCCCGGAATTACGACATTTTGATTTTGCAACTTTTTAAAATAATCTATGAGTATAAAACAAACAATTGGCATTGAAATTACTGTTTAGGATACCATTTCGGATATAACAATTTTTTTGAATAAATATACGCTAGGAAATTTATTAATCTGATATTTTTAGAATTCTGTTGTTCGTATATTATGTATATGGTAAACAAATTTTGTTATAACATAAACAATTATTATTTCGACTTAAATTGCAAATTGAAGTAATAAATTTCTAAAAGATAATAAATGATTCATTGGGCAGCGAAGAAAATTTATTTATATTCACTTATTGTGTATTGATGAAAATGAAGCAGTTCAATAAGGAAATGTAATGCGACTTGTTTATATTATATGTACCTAGATCAAATAAATTATTAAACTATTACACTATACAAACTATATATTATATTTTCCACTGAGTCAATAATTATAGAATATGTTCCATTTACATACGTGATTATTTATTCAACACACAAAATAAGAGAATTAATATAAGTTCATTTTCCTATTATAAAATCAATCTTAAAATATAAAATGTAATAATATTCTGCATATGTATAACATATGTTAAATTAAATATAAGTAAAATGTATACATATTTGACTAAGCATGTATTTGTTTGAATTGAGTTTGAAAAAAAAATCTATTTTTAAAAATAGCTAAATTAAAAGTGAATTTTATTGTTTGGTTTTTAAGTAACAACGAGAATAAAAAAACATTCAGCTAATCGCGTATATATGTACGAGTAGTCTAGCCCCATTTTAGTCTACAGCGCGACATTAACAACAACGAGGTACGAACAATTTAACCAATATTATGTTGTTGATGAATATTATTGTTCATAAATTATTTAGGTAATTACGTAAGGCCCTTATAAAACCGATTCAATTCTATATTTATTACTTACATAGAATGAGAATATTTATAGATAACATTTTATGTAAAATTATGCCAAATTGTATTTACCTATATGTTTCAATTCTACAGTCATGAAATTGACTCTTATTATTTTTGGCTAAAATCTTGGACTTTTAAAAGAATTTATATATTTATATTTTGTTATGAAACTTTCATTATTGTAAAATTCATTTACGTAAATAGATTTATTATAATTGCAACCACTTGAATTTCATGTCAAAAATCTACTAATTTGTGTATCTAATTAAATATAAGGCCGTAATATAAAATTTGTTGTCCCATTTGACATCTAATTTGTGTTTCCCAGTTTGTTGTGCGTATAGTAGAAAATCAATACTAGACCACTCAAATAAAAACGAAACAAAATATTTAAATTAATTTAATTTGAGGTGTGAAAGTTTATAAATTCTGAATCATTACACAATAACATATGAAACCCGCCTTTCAACAAAACTATTAAACAAATTAATTAGTTATTTTAAGGTTATCTTTCAACAAAACATTTCACATACATACCATCACAATTGATATAGCAGTTTGAAATTTTACGTTTATTTTCAATTAATTTATTTTATCTAAACATAAAATATGTTATGTTATAATAACAACACCGGATCTAACAAAAATTTCATTTATTTTATATTTTTACTAATTGGTACGGCTAACCCTTTTCAATAATATATTTAATGTTATATGATGGTACCACGAAAAAATCAAAATTCACTAAAATTTTAGCATATTATGGTATATTGGGTGTGGTGCAAAAATTCATATAAATTTTTATTTTTCGGTTAGTAAATAGGCGCTTAATAACGTGATTAATAAAAATGAAAACTATATACACTATACATACTTAAAGTATTGTAGTTTGTTTTAATATTACTTAATGGAGCAATATCCATTTTAATAATAGAAAATATAGTAACAATATTAATGTACATTATATTAAAAAACCTTGAAACTAGCAATTAGAGAGCAAAATAACTGAAATATTTTTCAATTTAGATAAATATTTATTCATTTGTAATGTATAAAACTATAAACAACAGATTTGATAGATGACGTCATAGTATTTCTTAACGATGGAATATCAAACATTGCCGAAAACATCTTCGAAAATATCAATTACCAGCAATCTTTTTGAAAAATTGATAATGAATTTAAATTAAATTTAAACCATATTTGTATTTTATTCATTGGGATCAAAAATAATAGAATTATAGTAAAGTTTGGTTATTTTTGACTTAAATTTTAAAAAAAATGTTTCCACTTTTGTATCTTTTGCACATCTTTAATATTTACCGTTAATTATGTTAAAATATAATTCACTGTGAAATTCTGTATCACCAAATATTTCGTTTCATACACAAATAGTAAGTTAATGGTAGTGTTGTAATCTCTCAATGTTGGTATTCATTAAATTAGTTTCATTCTTCTTAATATGTATATGATTCAAGGGGTGTTTTGTATGGTATTTTTTTAAATATCATTTTCAAAATTTATTATTTCATAATGAGATGAAATTACCGCTTCTTGGGTATCTAGTAGAACAGTATTCACTTCAGTAATTACTTCTTCAATAACAAAAAAAACACTATTTTTTGAATATAACCCCTCTCGCAAGCAAATAGTTTCCACAAATTAAAACATTTTAATTTAAATTAGGTATGGGTGTAATTATTCTTGAAAGTAAAAGCACACATTCAAAAAAAAAACTATAAAATTCCACAGCGTAACAAGGCAAGAAACAAATCATTTAAAATATTTTACACAATTTAAATAATAGCGTCATATTGATAATTTAATTTTATTTTAATTTTTTGTTAAATAATACAGACATTCACAGCTTGGTGTAACAGTCATCTCCGTAAAGCAGGCACTGGAATCGACAATATTGAAGATGATTTTCGTAATGGACTCAAACTCATGCTCTTGTTAGAGGTTATTTCTGGTGAAACACTCCCAAGACCAGATCGCGGTAAAATGCGTTTCCACAAAGTAAACATTATTTATTTTATTATACAATTATATGAATTATTTAATTGAAATCCGTCTCTAAATAATTTATTACTAACTTTATATGTACATAACAGATTGCTAATGTCAATAAAGCATTAGATTTTATTGCGTCAAAAGGTGTTAAATTGGTATCAATCGGTGCTGAAGAAATCGTTGATGGCAATCTTAAAATGACATTAGGTATGATTTGGACAATTATCTTACGTTTTGCCATCCAAGATATTTCCGTTGAAGAAATGACCGCCAAGGAAGGTTTACTTCTATGGTGTCAACGTAAGACAGCACCATATAAAAATGTTAATGTTCAAAATTTCCATCTCAGTTTCAAGGTAAATAACTAAATACTTTAAATTATATTAAAAAAATGATATATAAATTAAATCTATTGGTATATAGGACGGTTTAGCTTTCTGCGCTTTGATCCATCGTCACAGACCAGATTTGATCGACTACGCTAAATTATCAAAGGACAATCCATTGGAGAACTTGAACACAGCATTCGATGTTGCTGAGAAGTATCTTGATATACCAAGAATGTTGGATCCAGATGGTAAATTGATTTATATTCCATACATCTTTTACATAGTTCTAAGATTAACGAATAATATTAAGCTGATCTACACACACAATTAACATACACAATCTAAACCGGTGGTGGGATACAAGAAAATAAAATATTTTTTTATTTTTCTTATTAAAATTTAGATTTGATCAACACGCCTAAGCCAGATGAGAGGGCTATCATGACATACGTATCATGTTATTATCATGCCTTCCAAGGAGCTCAGCAGGTTGGACACCCAAATTATCAACCCCAACCCCAGTATCCCTCTTACAGCTATAGACAAGTGACTAAAACGTTCCCCAAGCGTAGAAGTTTTCCAATTTTTATGTTTTTTATTTTATGGATTGATGATTGTTTTGAAAAGACAAAAATTAATAATCGCAAACGCAGAAAATCCTATAAATCTATATCTAACCAATCAGAAATAATCGCAGAAATACAAAAATTAAACGATTTTTCGACCGGCCTACCCTTTTTAGAAGATGAAAAAAATTCTAAAAATCAAAATCATTTAATTTTCGTTTTCAAATTTCGTGAGACTTTTTTTTACAAAAATTGTTTCTGATTTTTATTAACAAAATTCTTCTAAGACAACCCTTATCCACTCTGAAACAAACAGTCAAAAATAAGTCTAACTCTTGCTATATGCCACCATTTTTTTTTTTGAGCCTGAGAGAAAAATTGCAAATAACAAATTTTCAGATTTCCATGTATATGTGTATTGTAGAGCGGTGGGCAGTTGTAGCAGCAGTGCAGATAGGAAAAATTGCATGAATGTTTAATTTTTTAAGTTAAATAATCAATTCTAATCTATAAATATATTTTTTGTTTATTTTTGTTTGTCGAGATTTGCGATCATATTCACATTTTGAATATTTTTTATCGGTTATATAATATCGATCGCAAATCTCTAAAACTAACATATATGTGTTTAAAGTTTTGATTGAGTGTGGCTTTTCTTTCTGCTTTTGACATATTTTATAGACCTGCAGAATACAGCAATGCCAGATGAGAGAGCTGTTATGACTTATGTTTCATCTTACTACCATTGCTTCAGTGGCGCTCAAAAGGTCGGTTAATGTAAATTCTCAAAAACAATCACACAAGATCGTGTATTATTTATATGTACTACAAAATATCGGTTTAAACATTTTTCATTATTTTTTATACAATTTTACATAATTTTTTTTTACATTTTTACACACATTTCGCCATCATTGAATTTTATATTTATATTTTTGAATCCATTGAATTTTTAATTGTTATCGACGATGGCGTTTATTCCCAGTTTTCGCAATTTTAAGAAAACTCCGCTTACCGCCAATTTTATTATTTTTTGCTTAATGTTGAACGTCTCAATGGTTTATTATCTTTTTTTTGTGATTTTTCCGCTTCATCCCAATTCAATTGTATCTAATTTAAATTTTTTCTTTTGTTTATTTTTTATTTTTTATTAAGGCTGAAACAGCAGCTAACCGTATCTGTAAAGTATTAAAAGTCAATCAAGAAAATGAAAGACTTATGGAAGAGTATGAACGTCTTGCAAGTGATTTACTCGAATGGATTCGTCGTACAATGCCATGGTTGAATTCACGTCAAACAGACAATTCACTTGCTGGTGTACAAAAGAAATTAGAAGAATACCGTACATATCGTCGTAAACATAAACCACCACGTGTTGAACAAAAAGCCAAACTTGAAACAAATTTCAATACATTGCAAACCAAATTACGTTTATCAAATCGCCCAGCGTATATGCCAACCGAAGGTAAAATGGTTTCAGATATTGCTAATTCATGGAAGGGCTTGGAATTGGCTGAGAAAGCATTTGAAGAATGGTTATTGGCTGAAACCATGCGTTTGGAACGTCTTGACCATTTGGCACAGAAATTCAAGCATAAAGCCGATACACATGAGGATTGGACCCGCGGCAAGGAGGAAATGCTCCAATCGCAAGATTTCCGTCAATGTAAATTGAACGAATTGAAGGCATTGAAAAAGAAACACGAAGCCTTTGAATCTGATTTAGCCGCACACCAAGATCGTGTTGAACAAATTGCTGCCATTGCACAAGAATTGAAGTAATATTAACGGAAATTTAGAGAACTGTTGAATTGAATATAGTGATATATGTAATTTTTTTTTATTTTGTATCTTTTACAGCACACTTGAATACCACGATTGTGTTTCAGTTAATGCCCGTTGCCAACGTATCTGCGATCAATGGGATCGTTTGGGTGCTCTCACTCAAAGACGTCGCCAAGCTCTTGATGAGGCTGAGCGGATCTTAGAGAAGATTGACATCCTTCATTTAGAATTCGCCAAGCGTGCCGCACCATTCAATAACTGGTTGGATGGAACACGTGAAGATTTAGTCGATATGTTCATTGTTCACACAATGGAGGAAATCCAAGGACTTATTAGGGCCCATGATGAATTCAAAGCCACATTGGGAGATGCCGACAAAGAATACTCTGTTATTGTTGGTCTTGTACGTGAAGTTGAAAGCATTGTTAAACAACATCAAATCCCTGGTGGATTGGAGAACCCCTACACAACTCTCACAGCCAACGACCTTACTAGGAAATGGTCCGATGTACGTAATTTAGTGCCACAACGTGACTCAACACTTGCTGGTGAATTACGTAAACAACAAAATAACGAAATGTTACGTCGCCAATTCGCTGAAAAAGCTAATGGCGTCGGACCATGGATCGAACGACAAATGGATTCAGTCACAGCCATTGGCATGGGTCTCCAAGGAACCCTTGAAGATCAATTACATCGTCTCCGCGAATACGAACAAGCCGTCTATGCATACAAACCACATATTGAAGAATTAGAAAAGATTCATCAAGCAGTACAAGAATCAATGATTTTCGAAAATCGTTATACTCATTATACAATGGAAACACTCCGTGTTGGTTGGGAACAATTACTAACATCAATCAATAGAAATATCAATGAAGTTGAAAATCAAATTTTAACTCGTGATTCAAAGGGAATTAGTCAGGAGCAATTGAATGAATTCAGAGCCAGTTTCAATCATTTCGACAAAAATCGTACAGGCCGTCTTGCCCCAGATGAGTTCAAATCTTGTTTAGTGTCATTAGGATATTCAATTGGCAAGGATAGACAAGGTGAAATGGACTTCCAACGTATATTAGCTGTTGTTGATCCAAATTCAACTGGTTATGTTCATTTCGATGCTTTCTTAGACTTTATGACACGCGAAAGTACCGATACTGATACAGCTGAACAAGTTATCGATTCATTTAGAATTTTGGCTTCAGATAAGGTAAACCAAAATTATTTTTTTATTTTTAAATATCTATAAATTAAATTTTATTTCAAGTTTTAAATGTTTCTACCAATTTCTTTTATTTTTGTTTATTTTGTCTCTTCACAAAAAAAAAATATTAACAAACCAGTTTCTTAGAGCTGAAAGTTGTTTCGAATTTATTTAGTTTTGTTTTTTATTCTCTCAATAATAGGTTCTTTATTTTTAAAATATAGAAATAAAATAAACATAAGTTTCCAAGTGGATTTATATAATAAGCAAAAAGAGAATTAAGTAAAGAAAATAAAAATAATGAAATGTCGTTGATCGTTTATATGTGATAAAATTAGACGATTTGATTAGAATTTCTAACATAGAAACTGCGTAGGCTACGAGTATATTCTTATCGAGTGTTGTACGAGTGTAGGGAATTATAGTTATGTACGCGATTAACAAACCTGTAATTTGATATTATTGCTTACGATTTGTTAAAAATTATGGTTTCATTGAGTTTGCAGTAGACAATAGGCTATGTTATGCCATCGGTTTTGGCTAACTATCAATATGTTTATTTTATTTTCTTAATTATATTTATGTAGAAAATGGTTTATGATTCATTTAATTAAATTAGCAATTATATGCCGATCGTTATATATCAAATTAAATTTTAAATAGGTATGTAGTGGTTTTCTTCTTTTTTTTTATGAAAATGGGTCAAATTTGTTTTAATTAATTTAAATTGTTTTCCGAGTATGTATCTTGAACTCTTGAAGTAATAATATACATTTTTCCATCGTACAATTTGTAATCATTAAAATAATGAAAAACACGTTTGAAAAATAACAACTGTTTAGCAAAATATAAAACCGTACCATAATAAATATCTAACATTTTATTCGTGCTTTTAATAATAATAATCGCTAATTTAATTCGTGCAATGAAGATTTTTCGAATAATTTATCCTCAATTGGAGATTACAGTAGCAAAGTTTTCTAAGTTTCTAGCGTATATTTCTTCAGCTGATGATGAATTTTATTCCATGACTTGTAATGTCAGTACAAATATTTTGCAGGCCGTAAAAGAATCGAATTCTGAATAAAATACTCTTTATTAATATAACCCGAATCGTACAGGTTCCGTCAACGAATTAAATCAGTAATTATTTAAATAAAAAATTTTGAAAATAGATGTCGATTGCTGAAATCAAAGCCTTTAATTTGCGCGATCGAACTTTTAATTTAAATTCTATGATTTTTAATTTAATCAGTAGTAGGCTGTCAAGTTTAACTTCAAACTATAAAATTATCTTTGTACATCAAAGGTTGTATTTTCATTAGGTTACGATCGTGAGATTTTTGATAAATTTGTAATTAGTACTATTGTTTGAATTAATATTTTCGATCTCATGTTTATAAGTCATAAGAACAAGTCAACGAACTTAAATAGCGACTGTAATTTTTAAAGTCACATGTTTCACACAAGAGTATAATGATAAAAATTTAAAAATTCGGGTTTTGGGAATGACCCATATCGAATATTAATGATCTCATAAGCTAATATAATTTAATATCGATGAATCTGTTAAATTTAAAGTAAACATCAACGGTTAATTTAATTAGCAATTTTAGGGTTCTAATGAATATTTTTTATTTTTAAATTTAACCCTCCAAAAATTCTAAGATTTTCGTTTGGCAAGTTAATCGCTAAAATAACAGCCGAACCAGCTCTAGGATTACTTA
Source organism: Tipula unca (assembly GCA_951394425.1). NCBI lineage: Eukaryota > Metazoa > Arthropoda > Insecta > Diptera > Tipulidae > Tipula > Tipula unca. The sequence continues at coordinate 141,050,558 of OX596380.1, read as the reverse complement.
AAGCAAATATTGGATAAAATCCAGCAACTTAAAATATGGTAACGGATAATTTTCTTTCAATCCAAATATTAGACTAGTCAAATTAATGTGGCCCAATTTGCAACCGTGAATGCACCGCGGAATAAATACATAAAATGTTCCGGTGTTCACGGCGAATAAAGTTTTATTTTTCAACTCAATTGTTAATTGCGTGTTGATCTATTTATATATTTGTATGTATGTATATAAATGCACGTTTCCATTTCCATCACACGATTTGAGTTGTTGATCCAACTAAGATGCATAATCATGACATAATGATATTAATTTCAAAGTAATTAAATGTATATGTGTTTGTCCTTTAAAATGAATTGAATTTTAATTACCATGTTTACCAACATGGCTGTTCCGATACATATTCAAGTATGTACACGGCCGAAATTCTTCAACACGTTAACATTACACAACATTAATTTTCTTGTTCACGTGCTAATTGATATGTCTCTATTCATTTTCGAAATCACTGAGTAATAATAACAATAATGAAAGAAAACTAATTACCATTTATTTCAAAATCACAACCACGTATTTCTAACATGTATGAAAAATCAAGTTCAAAAATTTTTTGATTTGTGAAATTTGTGTGGTTGTCACATGTGGCGCTAATTTTCATGGTTAGCTTCGTACGAAATATATAATTATAACAGTTTACGTTTCAATTATACTAGTTGATTCGCTTTTCAATTGTTGAATGTTTCCTTCAATTATTTTCTACGAAATTGGTTAAAACAATTAAAACTTTTAAAATTCAATGAAAATTATCAATTTTATTTATTTAATCAATATTTTATTTAATCATTACAGCCATATATCCTTCCCGATGAGCTCCGTCGTGAATTGCCACCAGATCAAGCTGAATACTGTATCCAAAGAATGCCACCATACAGAGGACCAAATGGTGTTCCCGGTGCACTTGATTATATGTCATTTAGTACAGCCCTTTATGGCGAAAGTGATTTGTAAAAACATACTAATAAAAAAAACAATTTTTTGTTTTTTATAATTTAATTTTTAATTTATTATTGAAATCTATTTTTTCTGTTAAACAAAAAATTTTAAAAACTTTAAAAAAAAAAAGGAAATATTGAAATTGAAAAATTGACAAAAACCAGCTAATTTATTTTATCACTGCTCAGTAAAGCAAACCACATGAAAAACACAGACAAATTGATGAATATGAAACTTCGCCAAATTGAATATTTAATTATAAACGTTATATAAACACCCAAACTAAAACATGAAAGGGAGTTTTAAATTATTTTTTCTCGTAAAAATAATCGAATATTATAATTATTAAGAATTATTAATATATCATATATTATTTTATTTATATTTTTATTTTATCATCCATTTGTAAATTATTGCCATCAAATTATATTTTAATTTAAAACAAACATAAAAAATACAATTTATTTTTATATTATATTATAATTATAATATAATAAATATTAAAAAAAAAGAACTAAACATCAAAACTACACTTTTTCTTTTAACAATACAACAATTAACACTTAAATCAAACAGCACATTTCATTCACGAAAAAAATCATCATTACCATATAATTTTTATATCCGCAATTGTTAATTTAATTTAATTTTTTTTTTTTGTATTGATGAATTTCGTTCTTTGACGATGGTACAAACATATAATGAATAAATACATTTTATTATATTCAGGAACATCAAACACAAAAAAAAAATGAATAAAACTAATATTTCGATAAACCACACAAGCGATTCTATTTG